>JAMPIT010000433.1:30797500-35597500 GCA_026261815.1 Monarcha castaneiventris obscurior
TAAAGGATATAAAGCTATTACAGAGTGTCCAAAGGAGGGCCACAAAGATGGTGAAGGGCCTTGAGGGGAAAACATATAAGGAGCAGCTGAGGTCACTTGGTTTGTTCAGCCTGGAAAAGAGGAGACGGAGAGAAGACCTCATTGTGGTCTTCAACACCCTCATGAGACAAGAGGAGGGGCAGGCACTGATCTCTTCTCTGTGGTGCCCAGTGACAGGACCCGAGGGAAAGGCCTGAAGCTGTGCCAAGGGAGGTTTAGGTGGGATATTAGGAAAAGGTTCTTCACCCAGAGGGTGGCTGGGCACTGGAACAGGGTCCCCAGGGAAACAGTCATGGCACCAAGCCTGTCTATGTTCAAGAAGAATTTGGACAACACTCAGGTATATAGTGTGATTTTGGAGCTGTCCTGTGCAGAGTCAGGAGTTGGACTTTGATGATCCTTGTAGGTCCCCTCCAACTTAGGGTATTCTATGATTCTATGTCTTACTCAGTAATGACTTGTATAACCAAACAGCTCTACAAAAGGCATGGTCTTCAGCTCGTGCAGACAACTTCCTGAGACACCAAGTACTTGAAACCAAGAGATTTCAAGTAGCAGAAGTGTTGCAAATGCAGCTCAACCCCAGGCATTACCAGCCAATAGAATACTTATTTAGTGGCCCCTGGGGTTTTTCAATGCACATAAATTTACCCTCTGATTATTTATAAAGTGACTGTGGAGACATTTGACGACTTTTTTATTTGTTAGGAAAAAACCAGAAGTGTGCTGGTAATGTTCATCACCAGACTGATATTTGCAAGTTATATGTGATTTGACAGGATATTTATTGCTATGGTAGTAATATCTTGGGGTCTAATTTTGCCAGTTTTAATATTGTTGTGGACCATTTATGAAGAAAGGCATTATGCGAAGTAAGGAAATATGGCAAAATCTGAAGGCACTATGGGAGTATTTTTTTTTGCCTCAAAGAAACATGTTGATGGGTTAGCATCAGGAAACAGCAATGGCACAGAAGTCATGCTTGCTTAATTGGAATGTGTGAGAAGACTTGTAGTTTACGTACTTCCCATTTAAAGTCTCTTTTTGCGGTTTACAAAGGAACTAAAATAAAACCCCATCACTGTATCACATAGCTCGTGGATATCAGTGCAAAACCTGGACAGGAGAAAAAAGTATGTAGTGCTGGATTTTGGGAAAAAGGCTTTGAAGTCCAAAGGAGAAAAAAATTCCAGAACACTAGGATCCACAAGAAATCCAACTGGAGTTTCAGAGCTTCTCTCCTGGGGTGCTCCTTTCCTCTCCCTTCACCTCTGGCAGCATTTTAAAAGCTGACATTGGCTTTTTTATGATGCCAGAGTTGTCACCACTGCAATGGGATGAGCATGAAGCTGAAGTTAAAGCTGTATAAAGCAATATAGTAACTTTTCCAGATTTTATCGGTAAGGTTGGAGGGAAGCCAGCTTCAGTGAAGAGAAACTGGCAGCCAAAATCCCTCACCAAGTCCAATGTGTTTTTACACACAGATCCTTCCTTCATTACCTCCTTTTTCTTTGCTCATTCGATGACCCTCTGCTCAGAAAAGAGGCACCCATCCATTATGAAAGGACTGTGTATATTGCAGGACATTAGCCTATTTGTGGATACATCCTAAAATGCCTACTGCCTTTTTAAGGTCACCTTAAAGCATCGACATTTTTAAGAAATAAACATTCCTTTGAGTTTTCAAGGAAAGGTCTCTGCAAGGTGCAAATTTCTGCAAGATTTGGCAGGTTTTGGTAAGTGTTTACCAAAAAAGTTCAGTCTGACAATTTTTTATTTTGCCCTTATCCTTTCCCATCTTAAAGTAATTAGCATTTTCTCAGGTTACTTCACAAACATGTTTTGCTTGAAATGTTTACAACATTTTAAGCATAAGGACCAGGATAGGAGGCACAATGTGATTGATGTTTCTGAGAGAAGCCCAGAGAGACCAGGAGATTCTTAGAGAACACAAGGGGAATGACAGTATTGCATGAATTCACATGTTACGATGAAGGTATCATATGTTACCTACATCTGTTGATGTCAACTTTGACCCGTCTTGAGACTTCAAAAGAGGAGTTCCCTTTAGTCTTCCCAGCTTTATCATTGCTTTTTTTTTTTCAGTTTTTTCTCATAGAATCAGCGCATTAGTCACATTCCTACACCATTCTAAACTTCTACACTCCTTCTAAACCTCAAGCAAGTTTCCAGTGGGACCTGAGCCATCTGTGGGCTTTGTGATGGTCTTTTTCTAAATAGCTGGAATATTTCTTTCCTATTAACATGAAAAAGATTGTAAAGGGGTGCTGTTGTGTATTTGATTTCACTTAAAAGTCACAAAGTCATGTTTACTCTGCACATGCAAGATTTCTACAATTATATTTCTAGTATTTTGATGACATTAGTAAAGAAATATGGCAAGACTACAGAATTTGGCATTTTTTTCTGTGTTGTGCGTAACTGAATGACCATTTCAAACACACTTTCTATTTATTACCAAAAAAACCCCAAACCAACTGAAAGCAATGGCTAACAAGCAAGGCAAAGAAAGTTATATTCAAGTTACTCTGTGACCTCTGTCTCTGTGACCTTTCTGTGCTGAGCCACTAGTATCTTGACCATTTTATTTAGTACTGGAGGATAAAAAACCAAATCCTTTCATGTTCTTGGAATGGCTCCAAAAGAGAGCACATATTCCCTGCTGAAGGTGAACTGTTTACCCCTGCTAGATTCTGGTTTGTCATTATTAAAATGCCACAGTGAAGCGTTTACTAGCTTTGTCCCTATATTTACAATACCTTTTGACAGAGATGTCTGAGAGCTTTAAACATATGCTTTAAACAGTGGATGGTTGGCTCTGACATTTGTTACAAATCTTTTCAGAGGGCCATGTGGAACTGTTCTAATCCGGGAAGAGCCACTGACTAGCTGTGTGATCTGACAGAGTGACATATCACTTGACCTCAAGTCACAGCAGCTGTAAAATGAAGTGGAAATACAGGGAGAAAAACGGAGGATGCCTTTCGGCAGCACTTTCTCGAGCAAATAGGGTTCAAATCTGTGGCTTGGCTTCTTTCTTAGTCCTCCAAAAGTTTGTGATGAGTTTTAGTTCAGAATTAGGTTTCCCAACATTTATTTTTAATTCCTTTTGGCAGTGACAGGATGCGTTATGCGGTCACCTCATCCTGGGTACTCGGAGTGGGAAGAGAGGCTGAAGCCTGGAGCGTAGAGATGGTCTGATAAAGGCCGCTCCCGGTCGGTCAGTTTTGCGGGGCGGGTGCAGAAACGTTTCAGACAAAAATGTTCCTCCCTCGGTGCCGCTCTCCGAGCCAGGGCACCGCGGCGGCGCGGGGCTCGGTGACCGCCGCCGGCGCCTCAGGGCGGCAGCGCCGCGGCCGGAGCGCTGCGCCTGGGCCTGCGCGGCCTGCAGGGGGCGCGGCGGCGCCGCTCCGCCGGCACGGCACGGCACGGCACGGCACGGCACGGCACGGCACGGCACGGCACGGCACGGCACGGCACGGCACGGCACGGCACGGCACGGCACGGCACGGACCGGACCGGACCGGACCGGACCGGACCGGCACGGCACGGCACGGCACGGACCGGCCCGGCCCGGCCCTGCCTGAGGGGCAGCGGCGCTGTGCGCGCCCGGAGCCCCCAAACCCCGGGAGCCCGCGCCCCTGCACCCCCGGGACACCCCAGCCACCCGCACTCTCGGGATCCCGGGACCCCGCAGCCCCAGGACCACCGCCGGCCTCCGCACCCCCGATCCCCGCACTGCCGGCTCCCCGCCTTTCTGGACCTCGGGGACTGAGGAGCGAGAGGAGGAAGGAAATCGTTTGGCTCCCAGCGATAAGCTCTTCGTGAAGTCAGAGGGAAACACGCCAGCTTTCCCCCCGCGTTTTGGGTGGGAATATGGCGTTTGGTTTGGGGTTTTTTTGTGTGTCTGTGGGAGTTACTTTGTGGGGTTACTGTTTGTTTGGATTTTGTTTTGGTTCACGTTTTTGTTTTTATTTCTTGTTTTTGTTGGTTGGTTATTGTGGGAGTGCTGGAAAAGTTTGATGATCCCGTCAGATGCAGAAGGCCGTGTTCTCTGTGAGATAGCCTCGGATGCTTTAAACAGCAGCTGAAACTCGATCCCGTTTAGACAACTCCAAGTATGGGTAGAAATCCCACCCTTGGACCAACAAGGCTTTCCCCTAGCAAATTTCGTGACACTGACACATTGATGGCATTCAGATCTCATCTAGCACGTCTGAGGATAACCTTAAACCAGAGTCCATGTTGCTGCCCGTTCAGTACACTTACTTTTTAAGCTTAGATTTGCTGCTATTTATTTGTGTCATATCTTCCCCTGCTCTGAAGGGGAACACAGCTGTTCTTCATACAGTTGGGTAGACCTTGAATTAACCTACTCTAGTTTGCATCTGGATGTCCCTCCTCTGCAAAGAAGTCATTGTTGGGCAGAATGCTCGTGCTGATGCAACTCTTCGCTTCCCAGGGTTAACTGGGCTATAGTGAGCCTTGCTTTGGAGTGTGGCCTGGCAAAGCTGGGAGATGGAAAAGTAGGAGGGATAGATTTTCCAGGAGATGAAACTTTGAAACAGACTTAGGGCTGCTGTAAAATCTTTTAAACCCAAAACTGGTTTAAATCTCGTCTTAATAGGAGACTAAGGGACAGACAGAAGGGTCCAGCCTCCATCCTCAAGCATGTTACATGCCCAGATGACATGAGGCAAGCTAAGCTGGAAATCAGTGCGCTAAAGGACCCTCATAGCCTATAGCACAGTTGTTGTAGCACAGCCTCTGCTGGAGCTGCTTGGCACAGCCACTGGAGCTGACGTCCTGCTTGAACTGTTCTGTCCCACTTGCATTCCTGAGCCCTCAGACAGCAGCACGTGGATGTGCAGGCAGCGGTCAGCAGTGCATGCCTAGCAAGCCTGTTACAAAAATAGGAACACAATAGATCTTTCTACTTGCCAGTGTGTCTTTCCCAGTCCTTAACATTTTTTACTGACAGTGAAATATAGAGGCATGTGAGGTGCTCTGTCCCAGCTGAACCTGACCTGTGCACATCTCAGGGTGTTCTGATCTAGTTTTAGTCTAGGCAAAAGCAAATAATTTTGTTGTGAGTCTACCCAAAGGTTTAAAACAGTTGTATTGTAAATGGGATGTTGGAATGGGCCTTTTTCATAATTCTTTTATTCATAATTTGCTTCATCTTATTCTCATATAAATCAGACTAGATCAGTTTGAAAGGCTGAAGCAATCACAAACCAAGGAACCTTAGCATGGGAAGATAAGCCTGCCACTTCCCTCAGCCATCTTACTAGCACTCTCATTGCCATTAGTGGTCGGTGCCTAAGGCACAGACAGTCACAACTGGGTGCCTGATCTACTGATTTCACCTGCATCAGCAGCTGATGTGTGACCACAAGAATCACCCTGGGCCAGGAGTACACAGTGTACATCTCATGCATAAGGCTATCAGTCTCTTGGGATGGTTGTACCAACTCATACAGTTTAAAATTTGATCTATAGGAATTGCTTCAATTTCTCTGTGACTGGTAACAATTAGGTGATCATAATTGGGCACTTCATCAGCAAACTGTAATTTAATGTGCCTTGTACACCAAAATAAACTAGTTAATTTCTGTTTCTGATTTTCAGACACTTGCAGATGAATTGCTAATAGACCAAGAGCAGCTAAGGTCTATAAAATATTTTTTCACTTTTAGTTCATAATTTCGTGCTGCTTTTTTAATGTGACTTTGAATTACCACTGTAACTTCCTGTGTTTCTGTAAAGAAGGAGAAAGGACTATTCCCCATCCCAGGGATATGAGATGTCATACCTGCTATTTTGTTTTCCTTTTTTTCCTAGACCATCTAGATGGGATGTCTTATGAAAAAAAAAAAAGAGTAGAAGATGATAACAGTTCTAGGAGAAACTCTTGAATCATTTAGTCCAGCTTTCTGAATTAGACAAAGCACCTTGTGGTGTATTTACACTTGACTTTTAATTAACTCCTGGATGTTTGCAACAGCATCGTGGCAGTCAGGGAGACATTGTGAAGCTGTTTTCTTCCACTTAGTAGCCTCCTGTAAGATGTGAAAAAAATGATCTGCAAATTTTTTGTGGTTTTTTTCCCCTGATAGCTTTTAATCCATATGAAATATGAAAATGTCGTTTCTTCCAAGCAACAGTAATATACTTGATTGTATATAAATTGTATTTTCATATGCTTATTCCAGATCAAAGTGTGAGAAACAATATATACATTGTCTCTGGAAGGGTCAGAGTTTCTCCAGAATAATACTGCTTCTGTAGACTTTTTAAGGGGCTCTGTTCTGATGGTATCCAGCAAGATAATTTGCTTCTGTGACTTCTTTTTCTCCATTGTCTTCCCTTTAAATTAAACCAAAGCAAACTTTGCCAGACCACTTCCCTTGAGAGGAAGGCTGCAATATGCATCTGTGCCAGCCAAACAGCTAATTCCCTAATTCATTTCCTGAAAACACCTGAATAGGGCTGAGCTGCTGGGTGTCTGGACTTCTCCCTGCTGTCTGTATTGTATCTATTATCTCAGACACTGTTCAGAAGACTATATAAAAGAGCAACAGCAGTTGTGACCAACCACACAGTAAGTATATTGAAAGTTCATCCTTCCTCCCACAAACATATTTGTTTAATATTATAATATTTGAAAGAAGTCCAGTCTGTATTTTTTATGACTAAGCAGAGTTTGAAGGAATGGATATGTTCCTAGTTCAGAATGCTCCTAGGGTCTTGGACCCCCTGAGTTTTGAAGCTGGGCACTAATGCAGTGTTTCAGTTTCAGAACTTGCACATTTTGAGTGGTAGGGAAAATATAAAGGGATCTTGAAAACACTTGTGTGGTAGCAGCCATCATCACAGACCAGATCCCAAAGGGCAGATTTGCATTGCACTTGCCACCTTAGTCATTGTGTTGCTGAATGTCTGATCAGCCAAGTCACAGTTCCTATTCTCTAAGGAGGGTTCTGTGGGTCACTTACTGATGTATTTATTAATGCAAACTATCTGTTCAGCTCTGACAGGAATTTTATAATAACATCTTTCTTAACATTGTTCTACTTTTGCACATCTTTTTATGATCTTGTGCATTTTTCCCTCTTTAGCCTTTATGCTGAAAAATGCTAAAACAATTGTTATCATACGTTTAAATGGACTTTGTCTGCTTCTTATTAAGAAGAAATCTTTGTTTTTCAGTAAAATCTGTGGATCTGTTTGGAAAAGTCTTTTTTCAAGGAGACAAAATTTTCTTTGGAAAGGTAACATAATATTCTGGTTTGTCTCACTTAGAAGTGACTCTTCCTTGAAGGCTAGTGTAAAATCCAGCTGGGAAAATCTCTGGTACCATCCTTTACCTTCAGTGTTGTGAAGATGCAAGGGATTTCAACACCTTGGCTGCCTGAACTGGGATGGTGCTGAGAAGGTCTAGGCAGAATGACTCTGTGGGTCCACATCTTAAAGCAATGGCAGAATAATAATAATAATAATAATAATAATAATAATAATAATAATAATAATAATAACAACAACAACAACAATAACAACAACAACAGCTATAATAATAATTGATACATCTTAAATAGAAAAGCAATAGTTGCTCAGGTCTCTGATTTATATACATGAAAACAGAAGCAGAAACTGTGCCTGCACGCGTCCTTCAGGGCTGTGAAAAGATGGTATTAGAGCACAGCCATACTAACTCTGAGCTTAGCATCCCACATACTTGTCCGCAGCATCTCTGAAGGAAAGAGTTCTTTTAACAACAGGACACTGAAATAAACACAAGATGTTAAAGAAGCCAGAATTTAGTAACAGTAAGCAGCATGAGATCTGTACTTTCAGTTCAGTCTTGTACTCTACATGAAAGGCTATGAAAACCTCTGATAATTTTATATCCTGTAATTTGCAACCACATCCAGTACAACTTGGTAGTTAATGGCACTAGTTGATGGGATCCTGTTCAAGGCTAAGCTTCAGAGTCCTGTGGTTCCTGGAAGAATCTTTTGGGGTTAAGTTGTGTGAATTCAACTCCTTGCCCATTTAACTGTGCAGAGCTCCAGAAGCTGCAAGGTCTCCCTGCTTTAGTTTGGCCATATTTCATTTATTAATGCTATGAACCTGGTGTCTTTGTCATCTACTGTACTGCTGCTCCGTGAGGCAGTCTGGGCTCCCAGCTCCCAGAAAACATTACTGAATGGCAGCTGTACTTACAGCAGGCAATAGCACACGAATAGAGCAAAGGGAGAGGTCTCCTGGGCATCCCTGAACAAAGTGTACTGGTGACTGCTGGGACACTTTAAGTCACCTTTTCCTTTGTCCTCCTTCTGGTCCTGCATGAGCCCTGCCTGCAGAAGGTCGTATTTCCATTCTGCCTTGAGGCAGCTCTTTCCATTTATGTAGGCAGCCAGCTTGTTTCTCCAACAGAAGAAGGGCTCACGGCCAGTTTGACTCTCCTTTGTAAAACATCAGCAAGACACTAAGCAAAACATCTTAATTAGCAGCAAAAAAGGAATTTTTATTCCACACGATATGGAAAGTGAACACATCAAAGGTGGAAAAATTAGAACATAATACTGAAAGTATTCTACTTCCAATATTAATAATACTAATGGAAATACTAATATTTTATCTAATGACTGTGACACTGAATGTAGGCAGGTAGTGATGAAGTTTGCCCAAGAGATAAAGCTGTGAAACATTGTCATTATAGCTGAAGTCAGAGACAACATGGAAGGTGAATTGGATAGTCTTGGAGACAAGAAATTCAGTCATGACACTAGATCATGCCCTTGCATACTGATAGTAAGTATTTCTCTTATAAACTGGGACTCAATCCATTTGAAATGATGACCAAGGAGAGGCCTGGCCTGTGCTGCTTGTTCCTGACAGTGCTGAAGTCTCAGTGATATTTAACCCTGCTTTTTGCTCTTGCCATTTTAAAAGGCACCCTGACAGCTGATAGACTAAGAACATAGGTCAGCAGGCACCCTGCTTACTGTGTCACAGCTCTCAGTGGGCTGCAGAAGGCAAGTGGTAGTGTATTAGTGACATGCCGGCATTCGTCATCACTGAATTCATACTCACGCATTATGTTCGAGGGAGACAGGAGGACTTTATCACTCCACGGAGGAAGCAGACTTTCTGCATGGCCTGTGTTGGTTCTATTTTGCATGGCTTGAAAAACTGGCTCATTGAATTTCTAATCTGAGGTAATGTTTTAAATTTAGTAATATTAAAGACACTTCTTTAAAATGCCCTCTATTTTTCTCTTCAGTAGCCCTTTCCCCAATATGACATGATGAGGACTGGTTTTGAGAAGAGGGCCTAAATATGGCCAAGAAGAGGGGAATACCATGTGTAAAGCAGAAGTGCATAAACCTTGCCTGTCTGATTCCAAGATGTGTGTCATGGGGCAGTTTTATGATCCCCAGCATGGCTGATGCTTGTCTTGAAGATAATCCATTATGATCTTTCCTGACCAAATATCTACAACCCCTTTCTGGAGTTAGTAAAAACATCTTCCTTACCAGCCAACCTACAAGCATATCTCTGCAGAAGGACATAAACCCCAGCAGGACTCCCTTATCACATGGCATTAACTGATGTGACGCTGTCATTTTCAATATGTCTGACTTCTTGCCTCCAACCCCCATGCTGAGATCTCGTGTTCCTTTTTTCCCCAGGGTCATGTCATACACAGAGTCCCCACTGTGGCTTTGCTCTGCTGGGTCAAGGGAAACATGACAATTTACCCTTTCCTATAAATGGTTAAATGTAGAGAAGAAAAAAATGAGAGGTGTTTGTGGATTTCATCTTCAAGGCAGAATTTATAAATCAGGGAAAAATGTAAAGATGGACCCTCTGCAGGGCTTTTGATGTCCTGTACCTTTAAGAGAGGAGTAGCAGGGTGGCATCTTACAGGCTCTGTAACTGTCCCAGATTTTAACTGTTTCCTCCTGAATAGTAAATATGTGATTCAAAGAGTGCAAAAGATTCTTGTGGTTTTCCAGTAGCAGCATTGGAAAAATTTCATGTACGTGTAAGATCCAGCATCCATGTAGGTTGTTGGTGTTTTCTGCAACTTTTTGTAATTTTGGGGAAAATTTAATAAGTACTGTTTCTCTTTCTTTCTTTAAAAAAGACAAGGAGAGAAAGCCTGCATTTTCTGCCATTTCCCAAGAGGCTTTTTATCTGTTTAAACCAACTAGGGATTTTTCACATATTGACATAAGCATTCATTTGCTAATTTGCTGGACATTAAACTGCACAGCATTCTTGAATGAGACTGGAATACTTGGGTACTTAGTGCTGCTCAGACCCCGCATCATTCCCAGTACACATATGGTTTTTCTCCTCTATCTCCTAGATAAAAGTCACTGTTTGATCGCCTTAAGGAAAAGAATGAGTTAAATGGACCAATATTCTAGCCTTGGCTCTAAAACTGGGCCTTTTCAGAAACTCCTCAGCACCTGCAGCAGCTAGGTCATTTGCACATACATAAATAAATAAATTAACAATGAATAAATAATTTAATCCCACCACACAATGCCACCTTGCAGATCTGATCCTTTGCTCCCAGTGAATTTGTCCATTCCTAATTCTTTTTGATAAAGTCCTCAGATACTTGCTGACTGTCAGTCTAATTTTCTTATTGTTTTCGCTTGATTAGTTCTGTATGACCTAAGGTCGCCCTTAAAATCCACATCTCTCGTGAAGACTCCGAAAGGCCTTCTTTTTTTCAAAGGGATGGAAAGTGCCTGCCATTTCTCCGGACAAAAGCCTGGAAGGTTTTCAGTTATTAGCCTCCTGAAGCAGCCCTTTCGCTCACCCAAGCGCAAAAAAAACTCATTAGGGGGCACCTTTCTTTCTGGCTTCTTTATCTGATGCATGTAGGGTTTACGTGTTTCCAGATTTGCAGGTCTCGGATGAATTTGGAGAGCCTCGCTTTTAACCCTGTCGGTCTGTGGTTGTGCCCACCACAGACATTTGCCTCAGCTCCGTGCCCTTAACCACCTGGAGGTGCTTCGTCTGTCTGAAAGCTGCTTTGCACCCTCTTTGTGGTGCTGCGGTGCTGGGAAGGCAGGCACGTTCTATCTGGGCATCTTGCCCTTCAGAGGTGCAAAGCTGCCAGCTCCTGCATTCACTTGAGCTGACAGAGGTTATAAATCAGAACAACATCTGATCTGTCGTGCCTAAACAGTGCTGCCTGGCAACACCCCACCTGTGGTTACCTTTTAAGAATGAAAATCCCCGGAAATAGTACTGGCAGGTATTACAGTAATGAATGTTGCTCACTTGCCTAGGCTCTGGTATTTTGTTAAGGAGAGACCTCATGATTGAAAAAAGAGTTAGGAGCAAACTGATTGTTTCTCTTTCATAAAGGGCTGCCTAGTGTCTTTGATGAGAGACCTCAGTTCAGGCTGTGGTCTGAGTCTAAAGAGGAGAATGATGCACAGAAATAGCAGGAAAATAAGCAGATTCAAAAAATGTAGGTGGAAGATAACCTGGGCAGGTACAGAAAAACAGGTGTCTTGCTCCTGCAATGCTACTTCTTTTGGTCCTGAAGAACAGCTTATCTTCCACTGGGTTAGAACTGACTATGATCACTCTGGGTTAAAATTCAGTAGAAAAGTTCAGGGCTACAGATGAGGTCCTACTTCCAAGCATGCAGGGTGGCAGTTTTGTGGAAACTAATCTTTGTCCTGCCCATTTTCAGGGATATTGTCCTTGTTAGGTTGGAAGAATGTACCATTATGACCACTATTTTTTTCCAAACTTGCCAGCTCCTAAGATATCTCTGTGATATCAACACTTTACCTCAATCTAGTTTTCCTCTGCAACGTGGTTCCTCTGAAATCTGAATGAGGCAGCTCTCAATAAAGTAAAGGAAGCCATGTGCATTAGACTGAGCTTATGAGTAAATCCTTGCAGGGTCAACAGTGCATTATCAACAATGCATAATCTGCATTATTTTTTCCACTGGCATAAATTTTGAGCAGCAATTAGTTGGATATAGTATCAAATAGCATGGAAACTATGTGTCCTACTCCATAGTACAAAGTAATAGTTATGTTATGGGCTGAAGAATGGCAGAAACAAGGAGAAATGAGAAATTAGAGAGGAATTTTGGACTGCAACCTGGCAGTAATCATGGAATCATGAAATGGTTTACTTTGAAAGGGACATTAAAGATCATCTATGTTAAGATTAAAGATCATTAAAGATCATCTAAGTTAATCTTGACTTGGGGTCCTCTGTCAGTGGGGTCCTGCTTGCTCTTTCTAATCTGTCAACTGGTTAATCTCATCTCCTGGAAAACTTCAGGATGATAGTGGGTCCTGGAATACATCATTGGGACCACATAGAAATGGTGATATTGTGATATATTGAATCTGTAGAGGCCTCTGAAGGCACCAGAAGACAACCCACAAGGAGAAATGGTATCAGCATGATAACTGGAAGAGTCCTTTTTATAGTTTTTTTGCACTGGTTTCTTTTTCTGCCTCAAGCTATGCAGGAGCATTTCAAGCTTACTGAATAAACACTATGCCATGATAAAGAAGGAGTTTGAAGACTGAGATGAAGTTAACTCTCAAATGTCTCCCTCAGGAGACCATGTATCTTATGCTGAAGTAGTAAGACAATGCAGCCCTGGAAATCATGGTAACAATAAGGCTGAACCATGATGAGTGGTGACATCCCTGAAGATCCATTATTATCCCTCATTCATAGGATTTTCTATCTGAGCAAGCATCATTTAGCAGTCTGGTGTCTGTTAGCATGTTAACTATGATCCTTGGAAAAATTTCTGAAGTCATCAATGACTTTGCTGGGAGTTTACTGGATAAATACACAGTTATTTGGCTAATAATTAGAATAACTCCCTATTTTTCTTCAAAATAGTCATTATCTATTGTTGGGGCTGTCGTGTGCAGGGCCAGGAGTTGGACTTTGATGATCCTTGTAGGTCCCTTCTAATTCAGGGTATTTCATGATTCTATAATTTAGTGTCATTACATTCTGTTTAAAGTTGGATTACAATCATGACACATTCTTTTAGGGTATGGAGGGAAGGTTTGACAACCAGTCTGGAATAGCCCTGGAAGTCTAGTTATAGGGGCAACACATTGGGTTTTCAGGAGTTTGAGACATTTGGCTACTCCTTGAGCTCTGCATACTTTCCCAATGCCAAGCATTGTCTACTCTGAAAAGGAGCCGATAATTTAAGATTATGAAGAAGCTCAGCTGTGATTCTGATATGCTGGTGGTCAGGTGTGGGCAAATAAAATTTTTTTCAGTAGGGAAAAAATGGTGGTTGTGAAACCGTGTTCTAACATGTTGCACTGTTCCAAAAATGGAAAGAAACTGGATGAGTGAGGGGTTCGGCACCAAAATAGTACCTTGTCTAAGCGTAATCTTTCCTTCTAAAATGCACAAAGCACAAGCTTCAGCATCAAAAGTGGTTGCTGATGAATTCTAAGTAATAATAAATACTTTTACTAAAGATGTGTTTAAAGATTGGCTATGCTATGATGAATCTATTTGTAATAAAATGCCAGTTCCTAAGTATGCTTACGAGAACACAGCATTATTCTCTTCACTTAATGTTAGCAGCCAGAGCTGGAGAGGAGAAGGAGAAGGAGAAGGAGAAGGAGAAGGAGAAGGAGAAGGAGAAGGAGAAGGAGAAGGAGAAGGAGAAGGAGAAGGAGAAGGAGAGGAGGAGAGGCAAGGAGAATTTATTTCCATTTAAAGCTATGTCAAAATTCTCCCCGAGTATGCATGTGCTTAAGAATATAGATTTTCTTATTTTACATGTAGATGTTTTATACATAGAGCTCTTGAAGCCATTTGCTTCATGGTGGCAAAGGTGGCAGGGAAATAACATGGCTGTGATTATGCAGATATTTGTTCAGAGCTAAACCAGTGCCATGGAGGGGCTCGAGCTTCTGAGCTTGAGATTTTGACAACCAAATTATGGAGAAAGGACACTGGCCATCTGTGGATGGCTAACAATTTTGTCTGAAACAGTGCTTGCTGGAGGGAAATGGTAAATAACCCATTTTTCCCCACATAAAATTCTTTCCACCTGTTCTGCAGTACATGCAACTAGTATGTCAAAAGTATTTGTCACCTGGGAGTTTTCATTATCTGTTTCAGTTCAGTGGCTGAACTTGTTATGCCTTCTGATCGTGTCACAGGCACACAGAAAATGGGATTTTTTTAAAATTGAATGCAATGTTTTAGCATGGAGATGTCTAGCCCATTTGAAATACCTGAATAGATAAATTAGGCTACTTTCCAGGCAACAGTGAGGGTGGGATTTAGCTGCCCTGATTTTTCCCCTACTTGTGTATCTGAATCTGACCTGTTGATCCTACATTCCCTCAAAATTCAAAGGGGGAAGATATATATTCCAAGGAAAATCCACTTATTTTTTAAGGGAGAAAATAAAATCAGTTTGATAAATTATCCTCTGGAGGTGCCTGTTTATCCCACTTGACTAGAAAGATTGCTTAGAATGTTTAATCCATTCTCAGACCTTTATCTTTGAGACAGCTAACAGTTTCATGTCAGATCATCATAAATTTCGGTATGTTCTTTTATTATCAGACCACTGAAAAGATTTTTCCTTTGTGGTATGGTCTTGTTTTATGACAAAGTAATTTTTCCAAGTACATCAATGAAAAAGTCCAATTGGTCCCATCTCATCCTTGTAATTTAGTCTGGTAAGGAATGAAACCAGCCAGCACTCTGCCTATGCATTTGTGGACCTAAAGCGTAATATGTCCTCATCTTATGTCCTGGCCAGCTATGGTTGGATGCTCAAAGGCATTCTGTGCCCTACCAAATTGTTGTCATTTTCCTGAAATAAAGAAATGTTTGGGGTTTTTTCTGTTTGCAGTTACAATGCCTGGAAAACATTTTGAAAGGCTTTTAGGAAGCTGGATGCTGGCAGCAGGAGTTACCTCTCTGTCTCAGAACTCCAGTCTCAAAATCCCTGTAACTTCCTGCTAAAACAGGAAGAAGTTTAGCATTCTCTCTCTCTTTTTGATCTTAATCTGAAAAGGCAAATTGATGATAAATCTTCTTTGAAAGAGCTTCATAAAAAAGCTGGCCAAATACAGTCCAAAAACCCCTTTGCAAAACTGCTATAAATTAACATAGAATATTCCCATGACTAGCAGGACAGCACTTGTGTTCTTCCGGTTGCCTGTCCTTCCAGCTATGTCATACACTTCTCCTAGGGATGCACATCTTTTACCTGCTTGGGGCTTGCCATATCCAATAGTGTAAGTTGCTTTGTGAAGGCGTGGTAGAAGCTCTTTCTGGGAGTATAAAGCAAAGCTGACTGTAACACAGTTGCTAACTGTATGTAACATACCAGAGACTAAGAAAATCAAGGGAAATTCTGCTCCTCTACTCCACTCTGGTGAGACACCACCTGGAGTGCTACATCCAGTTCCTTAGCACAGGAAGGAGATGAACCTGTTGGAGTGAGCCTAGAGGGGGTCCACCAAGTTAGTTAGAGAAATGGAGCACCTTTCCTATGGGGAAAGGCTGAGAATCAGGATTTTTCAGCCTGGGAAAGAGCAGGCTTTGGGGTGACCTAATTGTGGCCTTCCAATACCTGAAGGGAGCCTACAAGAAAGATAGAGAGAGACTATTTACAAGAGCATGTGGTGACAGGACAAGAGGGAATGGCTTCAAACTGAAAGTAGGTTTAGATTGGATGTTTGGAAGAAACTTTTACTGAGAGGGTGGTGAGGCACCAAAACAGGTTGCCCAGAGAAGTTGTGGATGCCCTATCCCTGGAGGTCTTCAAGGCCAGGATGGCTGGAAGTCTGAGCAATCTGGTCTAGTGGAAGGTGTCCCTACACATGACAGGGAGGTTGGAACTAGATGATCTTTAAGGTCCCTTCCAACCCAAATCATTCTATGATTCTATATTAATTTCCTGGAAAGAAGATACAAAGATGCAGCATGGAGAGTTGCAAGTAGCTTTTGAGAAGATGTAGTATTTGGTGAAGGACAGCATGCCATGTTGCTTCTTGGAACCTCCTCACCATGGAACAATCATTTGACCTCTTAGTGTTGGATTAGCTCCTCCATATGCACACAGATGGAGGTTGGCCTTTCCTTTAAATGTAGATCATTGTGCCTAGTTGTGGAGTTTTTTCTTGGAGGATTATTTTATGCACTGAGTACCAGAGGGAGAAGGACCTCTTCTGTACGTGACTTCACTTTCATGATCAGCATAATTGTGTGTTTAAGACAAGATTAGGTTATTTTCTTCCCATACATCTTTATAAACATGTGACTGCATAGTTGAATTAATAAAATGACCATGAGGAGCCACTGAAATATGGATCACTTCCCTCTTTGGCAAGCTCTCTGATGATGCAACTCCACCATGTCTTCTTCTTGTGGAAGCAAATATAGCTTCCTGGATGTCCAGGAAACTTTGTCACCTGCACTAGCTGAGGATATATGTACAGTATACATACACTGTACATACACAGGTAACAAGCATGTAGGAGTCTCTTGTTTGCTTTAACATACTCTCTTTTCTGCAGAAGGTGACTTGTAAACAGTGGTACCTTCATCATAATTATACTAGTTTTCCTAGATCTTTGCTGTCTAGCAGGTTTTGACATTATGCAGTAAATTATGTACTCTTGCTCATACTTTTTTTTCAATTACTTTCTTGCCTTTTCCAGACATCAAAAAAAATTTACAATAATAATTACAATTACAATTATTACAGCAATAATTATTACAATTATTTCAGTAATAAAACTCCATGAGTCATTTTTTCTCATTTCTTTAAGAGACGAAGACATATTGTATGAAAAAGAAGTTTGTAGTTTGTGGCATAGAGAAATTATTATTACATCCTATGATAAAAACGCATTTTGTAGCGGAATATGAAAGACTTAGGTTATATTGATTCCCTTAGAACATTCCAATATAATTGTGTGGTATGGGAGACATACTGTCACAGGGTTTCCTGAGGTTCTTGAAGTTTTGTGATCTGTTCTCAGTGATCTCTCTTACGCTTTTCTCAGTTTGAAGCCATGTGGAGTTTGTTCGATAAGTTATGTAGTTACTGTTCCTTCTACAGATCCTGGTCCTGAAACCTCAGCAATTTGATAGCAATTTCCATACTACCACCTTTAGAAGAAAAGCTCAATATCCTAACCTTTACTCTCAGCTATTGTGGTGTCACCTCTTGTAGTGAGTAAGGTTGTACAGGTGTATCAAAAACCTGTCAGGTGTATCAAACCATGAGGTTGCCCTAGGATACATTAAAGGACATTTTTGTTTGGGGTGAAAAGTAAAAAAGACCAATCCTATACCATAGTCATAAAAGACTGACCTTTAAAGGCTAATCTCTGTAAATTCTTCCCCTGGAACAACACTAATGTAGCATGCATGGGAAGCTATGAGGACCTAATAAAGCCACATTTAAACAACTAGCAGCCAAACCAGACTAGGAATTACTGAGAAAAACGAAACTGAATCCAGGTGTGCCGTGGAAAAGGGCCTGGATAACGTGTGTAGTACACAATGGTATTCACATGATCCCATATGTGTCCAGAGGAGGAGGATGAAGGGAAGTGCAAAAGCCACGGTCTCCACTCCTCCCTAGCACTGAGAAACCACTGAAACCATGTCACAGCCTCCTGCTTGTGACTTGAAACTGAACATCTCCTTCAAGCTGGTATCTTGAGATCAAACCCTCCCCTGGCAGACTACCATCTAATGTCTCCTTTGAAAGGCTGAACCAGGGCACAGTGGTTCCTTCAAAGAACACAGAAACTGCTTTGCAGGGGCAGAGTGGTTATGAGAAGGTACCCCCAGAGAGGGACACAGTTTTTAGCATTCATCCTTGAGACTTCAACTTCCTAGAAGAATGTCTAAGCCTCAGGCTAGGAACTAAGGGCAGGGAGATGGAGGCAAAGGCTGTTGAATCACAATAAAGGCACTTTCTGCTGTGATCCTAGTCTTAAGGGTTCCAGGCAGACTGTGCCCTACCTTAAATACCTGCACCCGTGGACTGAAAGCATAATTTTGGTGCTGGGATTCACAAGAGATGGAGATGAGCTCAGAGCTCAAGCATCACCTGGTTTCCACAAAACTAGTAGGAGACTGAGTTTCTCTAAAGTACTACAGGGTGAGCTGGTGTAAATCCTTCTACATGCTCTGGATTAAGCCCTCAGCAGGGGTAAAAATAACTTCATAATGTTCACCAAAAGCATAAGAACTAAGTCACAGATCCTGAAATGCATTCCCTGTTGCCTTGAAGGACTCCCTTGTTTAAAGGACCTCATTTTTTAAATTATACAATCATTATGTAGACTAGGACTGCACTTGGAGTCTTGTATTCTTGTTGTATTCTCACAGTAATTAAAAATTAAATTGTCTTTAACTTTTCAGAGCATACATGCTAAAGTTTAGATTTCTCATTAGCAAAAGTGGGGGTTTTCAACCTAATTAATTGTATTACTGCTGATGAAGCATAATGCCCTTTTCAGTTGCTGTAGCTTGAAGATTAATGTTAAACAATCTGTTTCCTAAGTTGAATGTAATATTCTGAATTTGAATCCTCCAAAATACTCCTCTTTCTTCCCATATGATGTTTCATCCAGTAGTTTTCAATGTTGCTTTTTCTCATCTTTTAAAATGAGTTTTGTTTGTTTTAATATGCTACTCTGTATGCAGTATGTTACATGGGTAGGTATCTGAGTTTTAACCTTACATACATATTAAAATGCCTTTTCCTATACTTCTTTCCATAATGACTTTTCTCTTCGAAAGAATTCAGTGTTCTTTTCCTAAAACAGCCTTTACGCATTATGCGGGAAAGTTTGCTAGAAATAGACGATGATGTGAGACTCACCCAAGGCAGGAGGCAAATCTCTGAGATCAGATGCTACATCTCAGCAAATATGAAACTGTTGGTTGGAGGGTTTCTTTCCAAAAGTCTGCCTTTGCAAAAGGGTTGCTGGACAAGCCTGCAGCTGCTTCAGTAGCATGTGTCTAATACGCAGACTGTTCCACAGACAAACAGAAGGTTTCCTCCTCCTTATACTTGATTCACTTTACAGTGGCAAACAATCCCCCTGGGCTTCTAGGCACTATTTAATTCTGTCCAAGAATATGGTAGAAGGGCAAGAAGCTGATCTGATTGGGGTGATCATTGTACCCTGGCACCTAAGACCCTCTGCTCTCCTAAAGCACTTCTGGCACAATCCTGGTCAAATCGTGCAGGTTACCCTGCGGTACCTTTGAGCCTGAGGAATAGCAGCAGCATTCCATGGAGCAGTGGGACCACAAGACTTATAAACTGGCAGGGTCTTCACCATGGGAAAGGGATCATATCTGTACCACTAGGAAGCCAATTATGGTGTGCATCCCTACTGGAACAGATCTGTAATTAAGAACCTTTGTTGGTGCAGTTCTTCCTCTTTCCCTCAGGTGCTTCTTTCAAACTCATAGCTCAATTCTTATAGTTGTGCTGATGCAACTGTTTGTGGTCCAGTGCTGCAAGCAGGTTCACTGGCCCAAAGCACAATAAAAATACTCTTTTCTAATTAGCTACTGATCTGATTGATAAGATGCCCCAAGAATGACTGTGTTGTCCTGAATTTGGGGACTTTGTTCAGTGGCATCGGCTCTTTTTCCAAGGCTGAAAACTCCAGTGTGGCACTACCAGCAAAGCCCCCAAGTCTTTGAATAATGCATTCAGACTGGTGCAAACCCATGGGAAGAAAGATCTGTGTTGTATGTGCTCAAAGTCCATAAACATTCTTTACTTATTTAAATAGTAAAAGTGAGACAGTAGAATTTCCTTTGAGGCTTTGCCTGTTACGTATTGAAAACATAAAGCATTAAGGTGGAAAGTTTATGTCTCTTTGATCTAATTGATGATGCTTTATTTAAATAATAATGCAAATAAATCCTTGAGATAAATTAGGGAGTTGGAGATGTTCTCAATAATGCAGTATTACAAAGATCAATATAAACTCTTCTACTGTCTGAGTAAATAGCAAGAGAGAGTCAGTATCAGATACAGAACAGTAAACTCAAATTTTGCTGTCCTTTGATCCTAACCTGATTATTTGCTCTCAACATAAAGAAATTACTGAGGTGTGACCATGCTGTACAACTGTTTTCTGGAGTGAGAAGAATTGCAGTAGATGTAGGGTATGGAAAGTGTGAGGAAAAGAGAGGAATTCAGATAGCAAGGAGAAGAGGTGGAAAAGACAACGTGAAATGTCTGCGAAAGGAAGGCAAGGCAAACTGTGGCAAAAGAGATGTGAAAGTATAAGAAGGAGAAAGATGCTAGATGAAGGAAAGGAATATGACATGATAGAGCAAATCATTCACAATTAAGATTTTTAGCCAAGCAGGTGCATAACATAGAATCTAGTATTTTGAGGGCTTTGGGAATTAAAGTAGTTTGTTTTCAGGAGCAACCCACCTCATTCATTCCCTGTGGTAGCTGCTGCCAAACACCAGTAAATGGCACTCCTATGCCAGATGATGAGCACTGCCAGCCCAGACAGGCACCTCACCTGGGCCCAGGTACAGCCTTTAACAGGCCCAGCACAGGTGACATCCAGCTCCTACCTGCTCCCACCAAAGCTGGAAGATGATGCTTATGGCAGAGCTAAAATAAATCCAAGGGGAAAAAAGGCTAAAAGTTCTGTCCTATAGGCACAGAAATGTAAAATAAAGACAAATGAGCTGAACCTCTGTCAAAAGACAGGGGATGTCTGTCCCAAGGGAGCTCTATGCCCCATTGCCTATGCAGATCCACCTGTGGGCACAGAGCATGGCACACAGGTGTGGATCTGAGCTGGGAAGACAGCTCAGCTCCCATGCCTGGTACAGCTGACTTTAGCGAATTCCAAAATAATTTTGGGGCCAAAAGCAGGGGGGTGAGCTCAGAGCCCTGAAAGAGTGGAGGGAGGGGAGACTTTTATCCCAAAGTCATTGTAAAGCCAAAGAGGGGTTTATCCTCCACAGCTAAATGAAAATGAAAAGGAAAAAAGAAAAAAAAAAAAAATCCAGGATAGCAACATTGGAGAGACAAAGACTGTCATGGACCAGTGCGAGTTTGCAAAATTATATGTAAATGACCCCATTTTTGACCATGGTGGCCCTCTGCTAATCCCGGAGAGAAAATCTACTTAGAAAGGGAAAGTTTTGTTTAATTTGGTTAACAGGGACTAAAATGCTGAATATATTTATATTTTCAGGAAAATGCCATATCCTTAATGCTTCAGTGACAAAGCAAGATCACAAGAGCTTAATGGAAACAGAATAAAAGTCATGTAGCATTTTGTCCATATTCTGCACCCAGTGCTGGTAAAAATGAGCATTGGACATGTGTTTTCATAAGAGGCACCAGCCATTCCTGCTGCTGAATGTATTTGGCTGAGCCCATATTGTTCTGTGTGCGCTGACCAAAAGAGGGGTTCTCTCTGGATTTACCATCCTAAAGGTGTCCCGAGGAAATGGGGGTGTTTTTCTCCCCTCCCTAGATGGCTCCTCACAATCATCCCGCCGTGTGACCTCTTCCCCACTAATCTGGGATAGGAGCTTTTCCTGTATTTACAGGTTAAATGGAAGATACACATTCCACTTTTTACTCATTGTAAGGAAGATCTTTTTGTCTGTCTCCGAATAAAGGGTCGGGTTGGTTTACAAATTGCGGGTCAGCCCATTCCGCGACCTGGGCAAACAGCCCAGGTCAAATCTCCTCAAAGCCTCCCCACCCAACTGGAATAAGTTAATTTACCCGGCGACGGCTCTGGCCTCCCCGGGCATACCCAGGCTGCCCTGCTTGCTGAGGCTATGGAGACGCCCGGGATGCTTGGTTCAGGCGGGGCTGGAGCTGCCCCGTCGGGAGGGAACCGTGCCGCGGTTCCGCTCCGACGGCGAGGCTGGAAAGACTTGCTCCCGGAGCTTCCATTGGTTTTGTTCTAGGCGCCCCGCACGTCCGCAGCGGCCGCCTGCCCTCCCCGCCCCGCCTGCGCCTTCACCATTATTCATCTTCCTCGGAACAAACTGCGCCGCAGAGAAATTCTCTGGCAAAGCACACGGGAGATGCCGGCGCCGTTCGGACACGTGCCCCTGGAGCACCCCTTCACGGGCGCCAGGGAGGGCAGCACCAGCGGGGTTTGCGGGGGAGTGGGGCATTCGCCGCCTCTGGGCCACCCCGGGACTCCCTCCCGGCCTCCGGTGGCGGCCTGGGAGCAGAAGCCGGGCGGCACCGACACCCGGCCCGTCACGCCCTGCCCCGCCTGCCCGGAGCGCCAGCCACGGCGGTGTGTGCAGCAGCCTCCCTGGCCCTCGCTGGCTGCGACTCTCTCGTGGGCTTTTTTGCCCTGGGTGGATGCGTGGGGAGACTCCCACCGGCAACCGAGGGAGCTCCCTCACGGAAACAAAAAGGAGCGGCGGGTATAAACCTTTATTCCAAGGCATCACTTGTACAGGCACTGCACCCGGAGGTGGGAAGACGAGCAGGTGGGGGCAGCTTCAGGCCCTCGGAGAGGGCGGGCGGGAGTAGATCTGAGCCCCCGGGGGCTTCTTGCCCTCCGGGGCCCCCGCGCATCTCCCTGCCCCTGGCGGCCTCCCCGCGCGCCCGGGTGTAACCCGCAGTGTCCACGGTCATAAATAGCAATTTTTTTCAGGCGGGAGGAGTCTCTATAGCATGGAGGGGTGCTGGCCCGGGGGCAGCCCGAAGGCGTTGGGGTGGGAATGGCCGAGGAGGTTGAGGTAGTGGCGGTCCAGCCCCTGCACGGATGAGAGGAAGCTGCTGCGCTGCTGGCCGGGGCTGGCGAGGGGTACGGCGGCGCTGGGCAGGTGGTAGGGCAGGGAGGGGCTGCGGGCGGCGCCGTGCCAGGGGAATGGCCCCCCCGAGGGCGGCTGGAGCACGCCCTCGGCGGGACTGTGGACGTGCCCGGGGCACTCGGGCCCAGGGTGCAGTTGGTAGGAAAAGTCCGGCTCCGGGAGGGAGCCCAGGGAGGTGAAGAGAGGCTCAGTGACGAAGCGCGCTTTGGACTGGAGAAAGGCCAGGATGCGGGCGTACTTGGTGTCTTTGGTCTCCATCCTCTCCACCGTCGTCAGGTAGTGGACCAGGTTCTTCATGCACTCGTGATAGCCATAGTGGAAGTAATTGGCGAACTCGGAGAGCAGCTCTGCTGGAAAGGAAAGGGAAGGGAGTCGAGCTCCTCAGGGTCTGGCCGGGACAGGAGGGGGGAAAGCCGCCCCCACGTCGCGAGTGACGCGGCGGGGGCCGCGTGAGGCCGCTCCCGCTCACCTACCCTTCTCCCGGCCGCGGGGAAAGTCCGCCGAGTGCAGGGCCCGCAGGTACTGCACCGTCATCTCCAGGATCTCCGCTTTCTCCAGCTTCCCCGAGCTCTGCAACGGGCAGGGCAGGTGGGCGTCACCACTGCCCTGAGACTGCTCTGCGCTACGCCGGGCTGCCCCCTAACCCCGCCGTGTCGAGGGGATATCGCCGCGCACCGGGGAGAAAAGGGCGTAGGGGCTGCTCCCCCCCGCCTACCTGCTTGGCCAGAGCCATGGGCACCGTCTTCCCCAGCTCGGTGAGGCAGCGGTTGATGCGGTCCCTCCTCCGCTTCTCAATCACTTTGTGGGAAACCGGCGTCCTCTGCAAAACATACGGGGCGCGTTAGTGGGGGAGGAGAAAGCAGATGGATCCAGTCTCGCCGGGACAGCCGCCCCCGGCCCCGGTCTCGACCCCTCCAGGGAAGCCAATCCCCACCCCGCTCCGAGCAGCGGTGCCGGGCGCCACGCGGCCTCGGGAAGGATGATGCTCCGGCGGCCGGTCCTCTCCGCATCGCCCTGGTGGCTCCCCGACTGCGCGGACGGCCTTGGCAGGGCAGGCTTGTTTTTGTGAGGGTGGTGTGGTTGCCTTTTGTGGGGGGGCTTTTCGAAGGGAAAGGCGGCGAAGGGCTCAGGGCCGGGTCCGCTTGGCGGCCCCGCAGACCCGTGCGCGCAAGGCGGGCGGCGACTCACCCTCCGCTCCTTGAGCTTGGAGGCCATGGTGGGCACTGCATCCCCTCTCTCTCCGGGCCCCTTATAAAGCCATCACTTCTTGGGGGGGACCCCGGGGGGCCTCCACGGGCCCGCTGATCCCATAGGATTAGGGGCGAGCGGCGCCGAGGGAATGTATGCATTAAAGATCAGGGTGGAAGGGGGTGAGGGGATGAGGGGCTTTTCTTTTTCTTCTCTCTTCTTCCTTTCTCCCCCTCCTCGCCCCCGTCCACGCAGCCGGGGGCGGCCCAGCTGTGTCGCCCCACGTGGACCTCGGGGACACACGTGACGATCCCACAATAGCGGCGGGGATGGGGCCGGGGATGCGGCGAGCGGGGCGCAGGGCGCGATACCGCGCCCTGCGCCCCGCTCGCCGCATCCCCGGCCCCATCCCCGCCGCCAGCCTGCAAATCCCCGACACCCCCTACCCCTCCCCTTAGCCCCAGCGCTGACTGCATTTTAAAGCCTGTCCAGAGTCATTAAAGTAATTAAGTAAGCCCTTAATAGGCTGTTCCGCCCAGTTCAAGGGAGAACCCTTGGAGACGGAGTGGCCCCGTTTGTTCTCAGGCTTTTCTCACACGACTTGGTGACACGTCCATCTTTATAAGAGATGGCAGCGAGGATTTTTTTGTTTACACCGCTTTATGCGCCGGGGACACCCCGGCAGGTGTGGGACCGGGGGGCTGGCACACGATATCCCCCCCCACCACCCCCCTTTTTTTTTTTTTCCGTCGGCCCGGGGAGGCTCTCGCCAGGCTTTGGCACACGACGCTCCTTTTTTGTGTGGTGTGCGCGTCTGTGCGTTGTTGTTTTACCCCCCCTGCTACCCCCCTCTCCTTTGGAGAGGCTCAATTTGTAGCCTATTATCCTATAGGAAAATGTCCCATTGAAAAGTATGAATAGTTTCATTGGGCCTAAATTTTAATAATGCGGGTCAAAGAAAAGAGGGGCAAATAAAGAGGGGATCGCAGCTGGTCCGAGAGTGCATTATTCGGTGTCACCTGCGAGCGGGATCGCCGACAGACCCCCTATTCATTTGCCTAATTTTGGTCAATTTAACAAACTTCAGGAGAAATTATTGTGGCATTGTTAAGGAGGGTAAAGCTTTCTGATCGAATTAACAGCATGTTTTGATCCGGTAAATGTCATTAAAAAGAAAGAAACAATCGCGTTTAAAGGGGGGCTCCGAGTTAAACGCGCCAAGTGGAGACGCCGGAGCGCAAAGCTCACAAAGGGAGCAAGTAACTGCCACAGGGGAACTTTTGTACGCTCACATTGCTGAGGTTTTTTACACAAAAAGGCATTATTTCATACTTGAATACGTTTAATCCAACAATTGTCTATTTTCTGCAAACATATTTTCACAGCATTGTTAGCTTTCCTCTCCGCGGCCCTCCGCCCGGGCAGCCGCGCTCCTCGCCTGGCGAGCGCACCGAGCCCCCGGCCCGCCCCGCACGGCCCCGCACCGCCCCGCACCGCCCCCGCCGGGGCCGCCCCGCCGCGCCGGGGGGGCCCCCCGCCCCCGCCGCCCGCCGCCCCCCGACAGCGCGGCGGCGGCCGCGGGCCCCCCCGGGGCTCTCCACGGCCGGCGGTGCGCCTCCGAGCTCGGCACGGCCCGCGGGGCCGCCCGCCCGTCCTCCCCCCCCGGCCCCGCCGCCGCCCCCGGGCCCGGCGCTGCCGCGGGGCGCCGCCACCCCCGAGCGGGAGGGAAGACCCGAGAGCGACTGGGCCGGCGGCGGGGCCGCCCGGAGCCTGGCTCTGCCCTCCCGGGCGGCGCCGCCGAGCTCCGGGCAGGGCTGCGGAAACGGAGGTATCCCCGCCATGGGAGCTCGGGGAGTTGTTCTCACGGAAACTCCCACGTTCTCTCCCGTATTCCGCGTTTTTCCACCCTTTTCCCTTTGCGATTTAAAATGGGGAAACCATCCCCACCGCATGTCCCGGGGTGGGCACGGCGGGTGGCACCCGCGGCTCTCGCCCGTTCGTTTCCCCAGAAGCGGCCGGAGGACAGGCGCGGTGCCGGCCCTCACCCCGCCGCCCCGGGCTGGTCCCCACCTCCCCGGGCCGGCCGGGAGCGCCGAACGACCCCGCGGGAGGAGGCGGCAGCGGCCCCGGGGCGCGTCTCCCCCGGTCGGCGGGACGGAGTGGGCGAGGCCGGCTGCTCGCCCGGGCACCCCTGCGTGCCGTGCCGCCGGCCGTATTATTCTTCCAGGAGCCTTGTAGGTTTCGGTATATTCATTCTCGTACAATGGGATTAAACACTAACCGTTATCATCCAAATTAACTAAACTCTGAATAGCAAATGCGGGGGCTTTTTTTTTTTTCTTCCGCTTTTTGCTCCACTGGCGGAGATGGAGTTGATCCTCTTACTGTCTGTGTTAACCGCCAGCTGCAGGCACCTGCGAGGCAACTTCTTACACGAGGGAAGTTGTTTATTTGCTCGCTGGCTGTTCCCTCGTTGGTTCCCCCGCGGGCCGGGCTGCCCGGGGCAGCGGCGGGGGGCGCGGGGTGGCCGTGGCATCCCCGCGTGTACCCCCGCCTTGTCCTCAGAGGGCTTAGGCGGGGCTAAAGAGAGAGATCACCCGACACTGCCACGGTCGGACTGTCACCCTTGTAGGGAAGCCAGGAGAAGGCGGCTTTGAATATTTTTTAGTTTTTAATTCCCCTCGAGGGCCTGTTGGCTCTCCCTGGGGGACAGGCGTGCACGGCTCTTTGGCAACCCAAGGCGGACATCCGCATCCCCATCACCCACCACCGGTTTTCGGTGCCCGCCCAGGAGCCCCGCCGGCCACAGCCCTCACCGCAGGCAAGGGGCTGGCCGGCGGCCGGGGCGCAGAGCCCTGTCCGATACGCACAGAGCGGGATGAGCCCGCTGTCGCCGCGGGGCTGCAGGGCGGGGGGAGGCAGCACCGCTCCGGCCGCCCCTCGTCGTCTCCCCGCCGCCGGCCCGGGGGTTTCCTCCTGGCGGGGCTGCGCCCCGAGGGAGCCGCCCGGCCCGGACCCCGGTGCGCTGCCGGGGTGCGCACGGGTGCCGCGTCTCAGTGGCGTGTCGCCCCTGTTCCGTGGCGCTGCCGACATCTGCCAGACGTGGGCTCTGACAGCGAGGTGGAGATCCTCTGGGAGGCGTCTACTGCTTTCACTCGGCATCTAGGTTTGCCTTTTTGTGAAAACAGATCGTCTTCCCTCTGTTTCTTCACCCCCTCTTTTCTTTTTTGACTCCTGTATAACGTTGGGGTTAGATGCAATTACTCCATCAGGTAATTGAAACTGTGGGTATTAGGTTTGAAAATCATTGTGCGCAAGCAGGAAACCAGCTAACCAGTCTCACATGGAAAGAGTTGTCCATGCAACTGGTGAATCAAGCGCAAAGTAAAGTGTCCCAGTGGGGCTGGGGTTGGCCCTGCCAGCATGGTTCAGTCCCATACTGGAGGTTCTGCTGTGTAATGTGGAGAGGCATTCACACTCCTGGATGATCTCATGGCTGGTAGGGAATGGGAGAACTCACAAGGTGCAACAGGTCCTACTTGTAGAAAGTGGTAGCTTTATTATTTGGCAATCCTGGATCTGCAAAGAAGCAATGATTTCTTCACTCAAGAGAAGGCATTTAATTTAGGAGTTTAACCCTCAGCTATAAGTACAGCTGTTCATCACACGGTGCTAGCTTTTGCTCTGAGTTAATTTACTCTTGCACACTCAGTGAGGCTGGGCTAGGTTAGCAAGTTTGCAGTCTTTTCACAGCTCCTAATGCTCTCTGCCTCTGTGTCTGAGGCTACTTGATCCACGTCTTGTTCCTCAGCTGCAGAGGTATTCCTTACCTCAATGCTACTGTTTGTTTCAGCTATAGTCCACCTCCCTGTCTTTCTTCCTAGTGGAAGGACCATGCTCCTCTGTTTGCTCACCTGCTATGAATAGTGGCATCAGTAGGGTGGAGGTGACAACATGATAGGTCTTGGGACTCCATGCCAATATGGTCCTTCACAGAAGAAGCTATGCTTGTAACCATGAGTCTCTTGTATTGTTGGGTAGATTCAGAGTGCTCTCCTCGAAATCCTAGAGTGCTTTAGGATGTGCTGTTTGTACTTCAGAAATGACATTCTTCTCATTCTATGAGATGTCGTAATGCCCGTAAGTTAAACTTTGATCCTAAAACTTTGGTCTTTATCATAGGAAGTTGTCACGTATCTCTGTGGTGGAAGACAGGGTTTCCAGATCAGTAATGCTCCTCAGTGCTGCTATGTGCTTGTCATATTCCACCTCTGAGGAGGGACAGTTCACTGTAAATATGTTTTGTGGTGTAATTTAAATATAACGTGTTCTTCATTATTAAAAGCCTTTCAGGAATGTAAAATCTGATATGGATTGCTTTTAGATTACTCTCTGTATGAACTTTTTGGGTACCGATTGCTTGATAGTCGTATGTTCCTGTAACTTGTAATATCTCCTTTGTTGACTTTTTTCCCAGATATAAGATTATAAGTGTATGTTTAGGTTTATATGTAGTGTGGCTAATGTACTCAGAATTACACAGGGTAAAATGTTTCAATGATTAAAGTCAGGTGAAGTTATATACATTATAGCCATTTACAGGGAAATTTACATTGGCAGAAGACCTGGTACAGCTTTTGTCCATCAAATGTGTCTAGATGGCAAAACTTAAGACTCCCCACTATGTGTTTGTACAGGGTGAGTCCCCCAAGACAGTGGATAAATGTCTGCAGTTTTCCCAGTGACAGCTATCTTCTCAGCCACATACTATTGAGACAAAATATGTTGCCCTTTAAATGACAGCCTATCAAAATGAGAACAGAGTGCTAAAATTGATTTCAGTGGGATTTAGGTAATCATGAATCACTGGGGAGATGTACATGAGATTTCTTGTGACTGAGGTGTTCTAAATAGCTAAATAGTTAAATTTGTGGCTGTCTGGCACAAATAAAGGCTGAAAGGTTCAGAAAATGCAAGGGCTTTTTCAGCAATGACATGTCTAATGCTGAAAAATGTGTAATCCCTCCTCTCCAGTCCTAGTAAAAACTAAAAACAAAAAACAAAAGTAAAAACTTTTGCTCAGCATGGCTTCACAGAGGGGAAGTTATGCTTAATCCACTCAATAATCTTCTATGATGAAATGACTGGTTTGGTGGATAAAAAAAGAGCAGTGGATACTCTGAAGAAGAGAAGGCTTCGGGGTGACCTCATCACAGCTTTTCAGTACCTGAAAAGAACCTACCAGAGAGAGGAACTTTTTACAAGGGCATGTAGTGACAGAACAAGGAGTAGTGGCTTTAAACTGAAAGAAGGTAGGTTAAGATTAGTTATTTGAAAGAAATTCTTTACCGTGATGGTGGCACTGGAACAGGCTGCCCAGAGAATTTGTGGATGCCTCATCCCTGGACGTGTTCAAGGCCAGGCTGGATGAGGCTCTGAGCAGCCTGGTCTAGTGGGAGGTGTCCCTGCCCACAGCAGGAGGGTTGGGACAAGATGATCGTTAAGATCCCTTCCAACCCAAGCTGTTCTACGATTCTGTGATACCATCTACTTGGCTTTTGATATTGTCTCCTGTAACATCCTTGTAGAAAAGCCAATGACGTGCAGGCTGGATAAGCAGAACTGAAAACTGGCTGAATTGGCAAGTTCAGAGAGGAATGATCTGTGGCACAAAATCTAGTGTCCAGTAACTAGTGCTATACTCTGGGGTTCAGTATTTGGTCTAGTCATGGTTAACATCTTCGTTAATGAGCTGGAACATGCCCTCAGCAAGTTCGCAGATGACACAAAACTGTGAGGAGCAGCTGATACACCAGAGAGTCATTCTGCCATCCAGAAGGTCCTCAACAGGCTAATAATAATGGGCTGTCAGGAATCTTACAATTCAGCCAAGGAAAGTGCAAAGTCCTGCACCTAGGAATAAACAACCCCCTGCACCAGTACATGCTGGGGTGGGGGGGTGTGATTGACTGGAAAGCTGCTCTGTGGAGCGTGATCTGGGGGTCCTCATGGACATCAAGTTCAACGTGAGCCAGCAGTGTACCCTTGTGGCCAAGAAAGCAAACGCTATCCTGGGGGGCATTAAGAGGATTATTGCCAGCAAGTTGTGGGAGGTGACCCTGCCCCTCTACTCAGCACTGGGGGAGTCCACATCTGGAGTTCTGGGTCCAGTTCTGGGCTCTTTAGTACAAGACAGAGATGGCCATGCTGAAGGAAGTCCAGCAAAGGCCCATGAGGATGATTAGGGGATTGAAGCAACTCATGTAGGAGGAGAGGCTGAAGGGGCTGAGACTGTTCAGCCTAAAGAAGAAAAGGCTCAGGAAAAGCTTACCAGTGAGTTCAAATACCTGAAGAAAGGGTGAAAGAAGTTGAAGCCTGGCTCTTCTCAATGGTTCTTGTCATGGAAACAGAGGCAATGTGCACAAACAAAAATACAGGAGTTTCTGTCTATAATAGGAAACAATTCTTCTGCTATGAAAATGGTTAATCACTGAAACAAGTTGCCCACAGAGGTTGTGGGGTCTGGAGGTGGTCCTGGGCAACTGACTCAAGGTGTCCATGCTTGAGCAGGGAGGTTGGACCAGATGATCTCCAGAGATGCCTGCCAACCTCATCCATATCATAGTTCCGTGCACTTCCTGCGTGAACATTTAGTTTTGGTGTAATTCAGTCCCAATTTGGTTTGGCACAGAAGAAATGTATTTTAATTTTTTCTTACACTAGACAGCAGACTGACCTCTTTTACTCTGTTCTCAATAGGACAAATCATTTAGATTCAGGGTTTCTACACCTGTGTCAAGCAGAATAAATGAGAGGGAAGCACAGCCTTTCTGTTAATTGCACTTCACCACCGTGTTGCATTGCAACTCGGCCCATTAAAGGCTCATTAACATCCATTATACTTATGACTGCTTTGTAAACAACGCTAATTCAATAGGACTTCAGAGCTTAATTCCTTCTAGAGTCCTTTGTAACTCCTAGCCATGACTTTCTTTCTAGCTGAAGTGGAATGGGGACCCCTGTGAGAGATTTATGGACTCTGAAAAGCCTATTAATTTAGTAATGCCATAGTTCAAGCATCTTATTATTATGAACCCTCAGTACTGAGCTTATTGAGTGGACTAGGGACTTACAGGACTTCTTTTCAGCAAAGCAATATTCTTTGGTTCAGTCCAGCTTTGCTCTGATTTTGCAGAGATTGTGTGGACCAAACACTACTCCTTGCTACACTGGCTTCCAGAGAATTATTTCTGAAATGTGCCCTTGTTGCTAACTCAGAGAGTTAGGATGCTGCACTATGCTCAGACTGTGCCAAGATTTTTAGGTTTAAGGTTCCTCTGTAGAGCAGTGAGGCGATATCAGTGGTCCTGCATGCTGCATTGGTGGCTGGCTTTTGTGAGGTTAATCCAGTGTTAGCATATGGCAAGCAGCATAAGCCTAAGATCTCAGTGACCATGTGAAGGCAGAGAATATATATATAAAATACAAATATAAAGTTTATACTGTGAAATAAAAAAGAGAGAGGGACTGATGCCTCAGGGTTCCTGCAGAATCTGCCTTCTAGGCAAGAACTGAGGCCCCAGCCAGCTGCCTTCAGCAGCTTCATTATTGCTGGGCAAGTGGGGTGGCTGCCCTTCCTGCTGGCTCTCTGTTGTGGATACTGAGTGGTCTCTGTTGCTGAAGGCTGAGCCACCACTTGTTTCTCTATCCCATAGTAGCGTTGAATTATCTAGTGTTTTGCTGTCTCCTTTATTCAAAGAGGAGAGATGGATACAACCAGGAAGGGAAGAACATGCAGCTGGGAGGCACTGTGATGTTTGCTGATGGGAAAGGTATGTTACAAGAGTTAAAGGCTTTCCATTGCTATCTGAGTTTCTGTTCTGTGAAAGTCTTGCCCTTCTGACTGAGTGCTGAAAAGTGTTCTGCTTCTGCAAAGCTTAGGTTGTTCTTCTTCAGGTAAAGTTCTTTGTCTTTGACACTGTCAGTAGCCCTTTTCCTGTTTCTGAACTCACAGCCCAAAGCAATCCAAAAGGTTACGAAAACATGTGAAGATCCCACAAATTCCTCAAAAACAGGTGTGAAATTTGCTTATATGTCCTGACTTTAAAATGATCACTTCTTGCATAAGTACAGCTTTGGTGGTAGCAAAATGAGATCTCTTCTGCTAGACAAACAAAACATGACTATTAAATGAAAACACTTTCTTTAAAAGCTGTCCAAGTATTCTGGGTAAATATAATTCCCTGCTTGCCCTGTTCTTTGATTCTTTCTTAGCGCACATCTATCAAAAGTCTGAGAGAGAATAACAGAGCCCTGATCGTGCCTTGTAGGGATGTTCTTCTGCCAAAACTGGGTATATCTGACACAGGGACAGCAGATGGTGATCAAATATTTCTGCAACAACTCTCCCTTTCTGGGTAAAATTAAGAGTATATTGAAATCCCAATATTCGTAAATCATAAGCCAAGCCCCCAAACTCTTAAGATAAGTGAAAAGTCAGGAACTTATATGTGTCAGTGTAATGGTTTGAAAACAAACCAGAGGGAGATCCCAAGTCAGGGTTAAAAATTAATAGGAAAAAAAAATTAAAATAAGTGAAATAATACAATGGAGAGAGAAAAGAAAAACACAGACAAAGTGAGATACAACCTGACACTCTGTTAGGGTGGTGGTAGCAGTCCAGATGAAGCAGTGAGCCTATGGAAGGTCTGGCCTCCAGCTGAAGGTCCAGTGGTAGCTCTTGTCCTCCAGGAACCCAGTAGACAGGGCTCCCTTAGGCAGCTCCAAGGCAGGTTATATCCAGGTGGGAATGCTTGGCTCCTCCCTCCTGGGCAGAGCATCTCACAATAGGATGAGATAAGTCCATGAGTCATGCAGTGGTTCCTTGCTGGCCCATTGTCTGTTATCAGGGGTGGAGATAACAGCTAATGGCCTACAGCTGGTGGTAATAGAATACATCGATATTGGAACCTAGGACAGTCAGCAATAATAACAAGCCATCAGAAAGTTGGTTATTTCAGTGGTTTTCCATTTGTAGTTTTTTCTTCCTTGGCTTTTATAACTCAGGTTCTCAAGCATTCTGCATAACCACTGGAAGAGAAAAGTAATTTTTATGAAACCCTTAGATCCTGAAGCAGAAGTGTAAACCACTAAATATAATTAGATTTTCTAAATGAAAACATAATGGTTTTAGGAATACTAGAAAGGGTATCAGTGCTGGATATGGTGCCACCCATTTTTCATTTCATCTGGCTCTTTTTTAAGACTCATTATAGCAGGCAGCGAAGAAGTACTCATGTCCCCTCTGGCTTTAATGCCATGTCCATTTTGATGGAAAGCCATTTTACTTGTCATGAGAGTGTATAACCACCTTGTGCATGGGCTGAGGTCCCATTCTTCCTTCACATTCATATCCCACCCTCTTGATGGCACGGATGGGAGTGTGTCTGGGCACCCAGCCTGTTGTGGTGCTTTGAACACTAGTTACTCCTTTTTCTAATAAATTTGGTTTGAAAATGGGATAGGGAAAATAGAACATGCAAGTGTCAGTGCCAGAAAGGAGAGCTGGCAAGACTTTCTCAGTGACAAACATTGGAATCACTTACTCCATCTACTGATCTGGCATTGTATCACCCAATATCTATATGTACATGAAAATACTATATAATATTTTATATATGATATTATATATAATATATATTATATATAAATATTATATAAACGGCAGTGATACAAAAAGCACTAACTTCTGCTCTGTTATCTTATATGCATATGTGAAGATTCATATAAAATGCAGATTGAATGTCACTGTGCCCCATGGCACATGTGGCTGACAAGCTAGAGGGAATGGAGGGTAAGTCTCACAGTTTTGTCCTGGAATTTGCAAGGCAGAAACATCCCAATTCTTCTTCCACAGCCCATCTGCGGTGCTCAAGACAGGCACCCTTAGATAAAGAGACAACATTGCCGGTATTACTTGTCACCGCGAACTTTTAAAAAATAACTGAATGTCGAGGAGCGTTAACACTCGTGGCAAACAGGCAGGCTTTTCTTCCAACACATGAGCATCGTCTCCGGGGAGGCTGCTCAGCTCCCTCTTCCCGTGTGGAAGCCTCCAAAGCTGTGTGGAAAACTGTGAGGACATTAGGGGTTGGCTACTGCCCTCTAGTGATCGTCACCAGCGCCTGAGGTTTCTAATTCGCCTTTTTTTTCCCAATCAAATTGCTAAAAATAAACTTCGTGTGTGATCAGATGCATGAAATTCAGTATTGTGAAACAGTGCCTGATTCATCAGATCTCAGAATTTGCACCAGATGATGGACTGTTCCTAGCATGGACACCAGCTGATGCAGCTCTAAAAATACAGTTAATGCAATCCAAGCATTCTGTGTTAGGCATTTATACTATCACCTAAGTTAAATATTTCCCAGCTCTTTAGAAACTGTTGTACCTTGGTTTGACTAAGCTTATTGATATAATTTTTCCCTAAATAAAAACATTGCTGCATTTTAAATACAGCTTTTCAATAATAAGCAAGTCACCCTTCTTTCAAAAAAACCATCAACGTAACGAAACAATGACTATACAGTATAAATTATTGAGAAACAGAATATTTGGTTCAAATAATGATTTATCTGAATTTGTGAGTAGCGCTCTGTCCTTTTTTCTTTTCTTTCCTCTGTGCTAAAATGATCAAATACCTGCTAGTTAAGAAGTAAGATGTATGGGTTTTTTTCTCTAGTTATTGATGCAAAGTACTCAACTCCCCGATTAAGTTGTCATCAAATGTTACCTGATGGAGGGCTGTTTGAGCAGAATTCTGCTGCTGGCATTAGAGGGCAGCCTTGAGGGTTTATTTGATTTTTTTTCTTTGCATATCAGTCTGGCTAGGATCTAATTTGAAGCAGCTTAAGGCTATTTTTGCTGTAAACGCAGTACAGCCATTTAGAACCACCTGTCTCGTTAAGTCCAGCACCCAGCTGTGTTGCTCCTTGAGGAACATCAACAACCGCGGGTCAGGGCCAGCCCAATTGCTCTGCAGGCAGAACGGCTGCAATGACGAGATCCTCAGAGCAACAAGTGTGTTGGTCTAATTGGCCTCTGTATGAAACACACCAGGCAAGGGAGTCACCTTTACTTTTATCCTGCAAGAGTAATTGAGTGGTTCACAGCTCTGACTTGTTTTCAGCAACGTAACTTAGTGAAATGAATGGGCATAAGTTCTCCCCAGAGTCACAGACTGCTCCAAGATTTGAGTCTTTACACATGTGAACAGTGCAGCTTATTTGTTCTACCACGCCTTTTGTGCTCTTGCTTCTAGGCCCATGAACACTGCTTACCATCATCTGTAGGCACAATGTCTTTGCATTTCATCACTTATCCTTCAGACTTATGTAGGGCAAAGGTTACAAAAGTTCTTGGCATCTGCCATATCATGTAGGAGGAAAGCAGCATCAGCAGAGAGTCTCTTGTGTAATCTACTGATATTTTTGGAGATATGTTTGGGTAATAAAATGTTCTCTTTGTCTGCTGATCAGACTGCCTCCTATACAGTAAAAATTGTCTGTTGTAAAAAAAATGTCTTTAAGGAGGCTTTATAAAATGAAATAAATTAACTGACTTATAAGGAAAGGTTCTGGATCAAATAGAAAGCAAATGATCTTTAATTAACATGGGCTTGTCAGAGGATAGTGATTCATCCATCAGCTGAGGGCAGGGGAAGGTTAAAAAAAAATGTGTGGAAAAAATGATGAGCTAGAAGAGAACGTGTTTCAGATCTTGAATCACCTCTGCATGAACCATGTTGATAGCTACTCTGTTTTTTGATAGTTGTTCCAAATTCAGCAATCACTTGTCTTGAAATGATCTTGAATGGTCCTAAAAATAGCCTGATACTGGAGATGCCAACTTTTTCAGTAATTTCCCTAAAATGTCAGCAGAATTTCCGGCTATGCGAAACAATGCTCTATCTTCATCTCCATGGGAAGATGATGTTTGTCTGCTGCAATAAGGTACTTTTGAAAACAGCATCCTCTGAATTCCTATGGTTTTCAATGTGTCCTAGATACCTTTGAAGATAACCACATTTATGGCTGACAACTGCAGAGGTAGGAAAGTCTCATGTCCCATAACCTGGCTGTTGGGCCATTTAAAAAGGTAAACAGGACTCTCACCAGGTGCTTTGCTAACAGAGCAGATTTTTCCAGGTAGTGGGGTAAAACAGAAACTTTAGGGTAGCTTCAGGTTCTCTAAAAACTGGCTAAAGCTGAGTCAGGTTGGTTTTTTCCCCCATGTCTCCTGAAAACCTCTTTCCCCTGCTGCCACATACATTTGTGCAGAAGAAACCCACTAAGAGTTTTTCCCACTGTTATCAAAGTCATACTGATTCCAGCAAAAGCCAGGAATCTGGAAAGACTTGATTTCTACCGAAATCAGCCCACAGCAATGCCTTTTGATACTAGATACAGAGGAATCTCTTAAGTATCTTTAGGAGTGCAGCATTTGGAATGTGGAAATCCTGATCATCTCATATGGTTAGTTGCTCCAGATGCATCAGTCAGCCTGCAGTAAGCATGCTCTGAAAACAGCCAGAAAGTCCATAAGAGGATTGGCCCAAACCTTTGAAAACCTAATAAACAGTAGCTCAATGAAGCAATAGACTCTGCTGCTGCCTGAGCACATCCCACACTGTTGTTTCTGTGGAGGCACTTGCAGGTGTTTAGCACACAAATCAAACATGTGTGACTAACATATGCTAGTTCAGCATAGAAGCACAGAATATCCTGAGCTGAAGGGACCCACAAGGATCATCAGATTCAGATCCTGATATTGCACAGGACACTGCAAAAGTCACACCAGGTGCCTCTTGAGAGGCACTGAGAGTGCTTGTCCAAACACTTCTTGAACTCTGTCAGGTTTGGTGGTTTGGTGCTGTGACCACTTCCCTGGGGAGCCTGTTCCAGTGCCTAACCACCCTCTGGGTGAAGAACCTTTTCCTAGTATCTGACTTAAACCTCCCCTGACACAGGGGCCATTCCCTTGGGCCCTGTCACTGGGCACCACAGAGAAGAGATCAGTGCCTGTCCCTCCTCTTGTCTCGTGAGGATGTTGAAGACCACAATGAGGTCTCCCCTCAGCCTCCTCTTCTCCAGGATGAAAGGACCAAGTGACCTCAGCTGCTCCTTATACAGCTTCCCCTCAAGGCTCTTCACCATCTTCCTTGCACTCCCTTGGATGCTCTGCTTTATATCCTTCTTACATTGTGGTGTCCAAAACTGTCCCAGCACTCGAGGTGAGGCCGCCCCAGTGCAGAGCAGAGTGGAATAATCCCCTCCCTTGTCCAGCTGGTGATGCTGTGCCTGATGCCCCCCAGGATACAGTTGACCCTCCTGGCTGCCACGGCACTGCTGACTCATGTTCATCTTGCCATCGACCAGGACCCCCAGGTCCCTTTCCACAGCACTACTTTCCAGCATTCTGCTTCCCCAGTCTGTACATTCAGGGTTGCCCCATCCCAGGGGCAGAATCCAGCCCTTTTCCTTGTTGAACTTCATGCACTTGGTGATTTCCCAGCTCTCTAATTGGTCGAGGTCTCTCTGCAGGGCCTCTCTGCCTTTGACGGAGTCAACAGCTCCCCAGTTTACTATTGTCAGCAAGTTTAGACTACCTTTCAGTCTCGTATTCAAGTTGTTTATGAAGATAGTGAAGACAACTGGCCCTAAAGTAGAGCCCTGTGGAACCCCACTGCTTGACTGATCACCAGCCAGAATATGTGTTGTCACCTAAAACCACACAGTGGAAGAAGAAAAATAATTCATCCCAGGGAACAGCATCTTAGTGGCTTTCTCCGGTGTTATAACCAGCCCCTTCCCTTTGGAAATGGTGGTCTGCAGAGCCCCATCTTTCTTCAGGCTGTCCTCAGATGTTCTTCCCTCTGCCCTGCTCCTGGTTGCCAACATGCACCTCCTGGGAAGAGAGAACCCTATACATATTAGCAAGTGATGAAAATTGACTTTAATCCCTGCACCTGAATCGTAACAAGTTGTACTGTCTGTCTAGTTTGATAACTGGCAATCCCATGTGAAGAAACTCAAGTGGGGACAGAGTCCTGTCACAGCAGATCTGACTTACGGGGCTGGGCTGAGTTGCACAAGGGAGGCCAAGGGGAGCTGCCAGCACCTCACCCCACTGCTCTGCTCAGCTAACTGAATAACAAGGGAGGAGGATGATGAGAGATAAATATTAAAGCTGGGGGAGTAACTGGTGTTTAAACATTGAAAGTTTTTCTCTGGTGTCTGCTGGTCAGGCCTGCATAAAGCTGTTTGTATGCAAATGGTGAACTTTCCCATGCTTACTGCTGCTCAGGTTCTCTTAGCACAAAGCCCCAGTCTAAGGAAACTACCAAAACACTGCAGAGCAGCAGGAAGGAAATACAGCATTTTATTAATGAGGCACTCAGGAAAAGTTTAACAACCGTTTTACATCGATGGAGCAAATCATGTTTAGCACTACTGACATATACATAGGATACCTAGTGGCAGTTGGATAAGGATAAGAGGTAGACTGGGAGGAGAGATCATCAAGTTTCTCAAGAAGATTTTTTTCCCAGATGTTTTCTGCAGTCTTCCATTCCTTTTCTCTTCTCTCTTTTGTGCTTTGGAATCCCTTCCTCCACTATTCATACGTGTGGCCAGGATATACACAGTCAGTCTTCTGCATATTGCTATTTCCTCTTGCTAGTGTTTTTGTGGAGGTGGAAGCCACAGCCTCCCCTGTTTGTGTTGGACCTGTGATCAAAAAGCTATAGGAAACATGTATTTGCTTGACAATTCAGGTTGAAGTGTGTCCAAAGATGATCTCATAGAAACAGGTTATTAATTCAGGACATTTGCAGGTTGTTGTTACTTAGAGTGTGTTATGCTGTATCTGTCTGAAAGAATTTGTTTTGAAATAAGGACAGGGAAACAAGTGGCTGTCTGCTCTGATGGTACTCGAGAGCAAATGTGCAGTGAGGAGCACTGGCAAGCAGCACAGACAGAACTGCAAGAGATGCATTTCAGTGCACTTGCTGTATAAAACACAGGCACCACTTGTGGCTTCAATCCTGTTCTTAATACCCATTCATCAGTATAAAGCCAACTACTAAACAAACAGATTTACATAAAATCAGAAAGGGCATGTGAAGCGATGTCCTATGTTTTTGAGATATTTCTGTGGTATGCATCAGCCAATTGTTCTCATAACACTTTAAACTGGTTTGAAAGCTAAAAGCACTAATGAATCTGGAAGTGAATTAGGAGAGTGCAGGGCTTTTTTTTTTCCCTTTTGGTAACCCCATCTTTTTAAAAAGTGTCTTTATTTAAAATGTCATGTTAGCCAGATGAGATTGCTCTGCAGGATGGGAGGGAGACTGTCAAGAAATATGTTGATGAACTGACAAACTGATGACTGACAAACACTAAGGGGCTGTTTTAATATTAATTTTAGATTACCACCAAGGTAAAAAACCTGTGCTGTCCTCTTGACCACTGTGACAGGAATGGGGAACAGGAGAAGTTGGATAAGGATGTATATGAAAGGCTGGATGGACACAACCGTGGCTGATGGCATCTGGAACAGGATTGCTTAGTTCTAAATTACAAGTGTGCTTTTTTATTAAGCAATTATTTTCATCCACAATTGTTTAAGTCCCTGCATTGCAAATTCTGTTACTTGGATCCTCACCTAACCTTGGCCTATAGATATTTTCCTTTTTATATGATAAACACAAATTACAGCTTTTCATTATACCATATGTGTAGACTGCATACACTGACCAAGTCATTCTGCTACTGAGGTCAACACTGGAGCCTTTAGGCACAGTTTCTGGTCTTTATTTATGGCCTTTCTTCCTCTTTCATGTGAGCTGCCCTTGCTACTGCTTGCATCTCAAACTATTCTCAGTCTGTTGTGGAGGAGGTCTTAGGAATCACCCTAGTCATGGCATTCACTTTTGCTATGTAAGTGTTTGTGGTATTGTTATATTATTATTTTAGACTTTCTCCATTTGGTGGTGTTGCCTGGGTGCCTCTCAGCTGTCTGCAGAGGAGTGCTGAGGCTCGGCAGCACTGACTGCACACTGCAGGGCAATAAGCAGGAGGAAAGGGGCCATGGCTACTGTCACTCTTGGTCTTGGGTGTTCTCTTTCAGACCAAAACTAATGTTATTTCACAGCTATTGGGCCTTTTAACTCCAAAACAGTCCATGTGAAACTATTGGAGTAATTCCATTAACACCAGAGGACATTAACTTATGTCTCTGATGGCACTGGATGCTTCTATTTTCACTTGTCAACAGTTTCAGCCCACTTAATATTTTTCTTTAAACTTGTGTGTTTATCTTGTTAATTTTCTAAACATGGAGTTAAAACAGGGAAGTGTCAGTACATCTTTCTGTGTTAATGATGCTACTGATTTTTGCACTGAATATTTATTTCCATGAAAAATACAGCTTCGTTTTTTATGACAGGTAATGTCTGAAGCAGTTTGTGGTTTTTCAGATACTCATGGAATCAAAAGATTTAATTCACCTCTGCTGTATAGCTTCTGAACTTAGTGAATTTACATTAGGGTTAAATTTGAGCAAATCTTTCCAGGCAGCTGTCAATCTGCCTTAGTCTTTAACCTCACTGTTGAAAGAATTCTAAAATAGGTTTTGGAGATGTTTGGTTAAGAGAGAGAGATTTCTTCTTTATTCACAAATACTGAATACATAAAAGAGTGCTTGAGCTGCAAAAATGTCTTGTAATGCTGATGTTCAAGCACAAGCAATTACCAGATGGGTGCCAGGAGAAGAAAGATCTGTAAGGAAATTAAAAGCCCCAGAATGTATCCCATGAAGCAGGATATGGTGCAGGGAGCCCAGAACTAGCACTAGCAAAACCTATGGGAGTCCAGAAAAAAAAAGGGGAAAAAAAAGCAGCTTTCATTCATTGCTTTTATACAGACTCTATTTACTGGAAGTTGCCTTGTTTAGCAGACCATGGGACTCACCTTTTTCATTCAAAGTGCTTTTTCATGTGCCACTGTTGTGTTATCAAGCAGTGAGTGGGAGAGGGTGATAAAGTGTGGCCTCAGTCAAAACAGTTAAAGGGAGAAGGAGGAAGACATTAAAAGAAAATTTAGGAAGAAAACCAGACTAATTTTCTTGATTTGATCTATTATACTAAGGTATAATGTTTCAAAGAAGTTGCATTAGCAGTCATCTTTAAATGTCCTGGGCAGAAAGCTCAGGGGAGCACTGTAGGGAATTTTCCAACCCTGGTAAAAGGGGGAAATAAATTGCTTAATAAGCTATTCTCCATTTGTAATTCTTATTACATTTCACCCTAATCACTGAGCATTAACAACAGCAGCTGTGATAGCAGAAATCATACATTTTTTCAGGTCAGACAGTTTTCCCTCTTTTTCTGAGAACTCCATTTTCCAGTACTATTTTGGGATTTTGGGGACCTTTATTTAGCAGTGCAAGTTTTATTTTCCAGAAGCGCAGAAGCATATTTTGTAATAAACTTGCTGAAGGCAAAATGCTGGTATTTGGTACCAATGAGATGCATTGTCAGGAAGTTTAAGATTTTTAGAAATTTAAAGGGCCAGATAAGCTCAGGTACTTTAAAGTATTTTGCTAAATAAGATTGTATTTAAGACTGCTTCTTTTCCAGTGGGATTTGTACTCTTCAATCAGTGTGAAAGGTTTGTCAATGGAGTGCTTAACCCGATAAGCAAACAGCCAAATATCTAAATAAGCTCTTACTAAGGGGCTGTTGTTTTCCTGTGGTTCTCGGAAAACAACATGCATGAAAGGTGATACAATTTGACCTCTAAACATGCTGTGAAGATTGGTAAACAATCCAGGCCATCTCCCACAGACTGAGGAAAGCTCTTCCAACAGATAAAGGTTTGTTGCAGCAATACTAGGTTTAGATTAAACAGTGAATTTGAGATTTGCTACCATTTGACCTAATTTTAATTGTCTTTTTGGTAGAAAGTAGTGTTTTCTCTACCTGACCTTTTGTTTGTGAGCTGCATTTGGAAATGAGCCTTGAGCCTCACCCCAGGTATCCCACTGGAGAAGTGGAGACCTGATCCTTCAGTTAATCACAGGGATGTCCCGTGCAGTGCTTGAGATAACACACATCCCTTAAACCAGCACCCAGAGTTGAGGTACTTCTGCACCGTAGCCCGGTGGTTACCCTTGCCAAGCACAGAGGAGACGGTGGCTACCTTCCTTCTGCCACCAATGCACCCACGCCTGCTTTCCTTTGGGAGGCTTTTCCCATGTTTTTCTTTCATTTTCTCTGTTGGGTATGTTTGCTTCTACAGCATCAGTGTTGTTTTCCAGATGAGACATTCAATTGAGGTTTTGTAAGTTCTGCACATTTGTCATTCATCTTTTTCCAATGCTGGGAATTACCCTTCTAATGACTTCAAAGGGAACCTGGGTTAAATCGGATGGTTCTTCTTTAGATTCATAATAAGTTCACAAAAATACTGGTCTGACTATCCCATGCTAGGAGATTTGACAGCTTTCTTCAGGATCTGGTCCATGTTACAGCTGTAGTTCACAGTCCATGAGAGACCAAAGTGTGTATTTGGCTTGGATTGACACGTCAGCTCAGCTCCGGATTTTGCCCTTCACCAGTCTTTCATTCTCCATGTTATACAATTTTGCAGTCTAAATCACCAATCATCCATTTGGGGATTAAAGAAGTCAACAATTTTCAAAGGAGCAGGGGGAGAGGGAAACCCTTTCAGCAGCAGCTTGGTATGATAAGAGCAGACAATACTGACATGTATCTCCTCTGAGATATTTAAAGCCCACATGGATATGATCCTGTGCAGCCTGCTCTTAGTGAACCTGCATTGGCAAAGGGGTTGGACTAAATAATCTCCAGAGATCCCTCCTAACTCCATCCATTATGTGATTCTATGATGAAGTATAGAAAAACCTTTGGCACTGGCCATCTTTCCAGAGTTTTCTCTGATTTCATGTGGACTTTGGCATTGCTCTCCTTCATGACTCTGATTCACATCTGCTTTCATCTGCTACTTCAGATTCTCGTCTGTGCTCACAATATCAGAGTATTGCCATAGGTCAGTGTGATGGCTGTGCCTTTCTTTGGCCAGCTTTGTATGAAGTTAATTCTGAATCTCCCTGTACTATTTTGCTAAACACTTCTTGTCCCAAATATGAATTATGTCTCTTGTTAGAGGTTCACCAAGCTTCTTAGTCATAGATCTGCTTGCTGTTTCTCCTTTCTTTTTGTACTTAAAGACTGCTTGCACATCTCAACTTTATGAGGCACCTTACTCTTCATTCTTTTTTACAAGGTTTCACAGTTGACTCCATTTTCTTTGGCCAGCTGGAAGCTCCTACAAGTGGTTTTGAGCTGCCTGTTACCAGGAATTAGGCTGATTTCTGTTTGTTTTCCTTTTTTCTGGGACTCAGGTCTTATGGGCAAAACATAAGTTGTCTTCTCCAACGTGATTCTCCTGGTTTCTTTTCCTGGGTTCAGTAAACACTAAGAGTTGTGACTCTGATGGAGATCTGTGTCTTTTGGTGTCTGAGCTCTACCTGTGCAGCACCAGGAGTAATTTTACAGCAGTTTTGTCAAGGTCTGTTTCCCTGCAAGCGTGACTTGCTCTTACTCTCCCACTCTGCACATGAATATGATGGGCAGCTCAGTGAGAACTGGAGAAAAGACAAGAGGTGTGATGGCTTAAGAGGAATTGAGCTATGGAGGAGGTGTGGCTGGACTGATGTATTTTGTTTGGTAATAAGGTGAGCTGACAAGCCACTGGAAGGTGTTGATGGAACTAGTAAATATTTTTAGTGGGACAGCATTTTTATTCAGGACCCCAAGGAGAAAACCTGCTTTGAAAAATAATATTGATCCACCTACAACCATACCTCCTCATTCTGTTTCTCTTGTGCTTCAGATGGCTTTTTTCCCTTTTGTGGGTGTGATAGGAAAGAATACTAACCCAAATTGTAGTGTAAATGTAACGTCTTAAGAACTACTTGAGGTGGGATGCCTAGAAGTATTGCCACTGAATTTTCTGACAGGCATTTCTTTTGAATTGTGCCTTTCAGCCAGAGACTCCCAGGTAAGAAAGGTGTGGTGAACCTCAGACCAGTTTGTTTACTTGATTTGAAAGTAGCTTTTAAGCTAGGTACTTAATCCTCTCCTGTTACTCAAGAAACTGTCACTGAGAACAGGAGTTTCAGCTGAATCATTGCCATGATTGAGTCTGTCTGCACTTTGTATTTTAGATAAAATCTTAAAATCTTCACATCTTAAGGTGAAATTTTTACTAATAAGTCTTTAAATGTAATAAAGTGTTTTAAAAACAAATGGGTGTTTGGAAACCTTAAATGTGTGTAAGAAAAAAGCTGTTTAAAAATGCCATCATGGTACGGTGCTAAAACAGCATCAGGGCACCTCTACCTGCATATTCTCCTGCAAAAGTGTGAATCTCTGTTTTATATGGAATGGCAGCATTGTTTACAGAGTTTTTACAAATAATAGAAGACAAATAATCTCTACAAGCAGTAGACATATATGACGTATTTCAAAAGGATAATTGAGTTAAAATTGTATAAAGTGGTGTGAGCTGCACAGCTTTCATCAGCAATACATTGAGAACATTTTGTGACTTGGGAAAAAGGCTTTTAGAAGGATTTGAGTGGGACAAAGGAGTCACTTTAGCTGCCAGACAGTTGTGCAGGGGTCCTTCAGTCTTTGACCAGGTTGTGCAAATGCAGTCTAATCTGGTTAGTCTTCAGTTATTTGGGTCCACCTACAAAATACAGCATATATAATTATGTTTATGTGGGCTCTGGGCCAACAGTGAGAAGCATGGGTGAATTAGCATGTTGAATTGCACAGTTGTGACTATTAGTATGCAAGATCATTAATGTTTTTGTGTTTATTTCATTAAAAACTGTGCTCACTGTTTTGGGAGACTGAAGGTTTTTTGTTTCTTGTTTGGTTTTTTAATGTAGAATCACATACTGTGCAGGTTGTACATTTATTGTGAAAATGAGAGTTGTCTTTTGTAACCTCCTCCCTTCTTTATTAGGTTATCTCTTGCCTCAGTGATCCTCTCCCTAATGAATTCTAATTCTCTGTACCAATGGGAGCGGTGTGATCCTATTTTGTCCCCTCAGGGCACCTCAGCATATGTGAATGGTTAACTCTGATCTCAGATAACTGGTTGCATTCTTTCGGGAAGCCCAAGCCAGTGACATTATTTTAACCTTTTACCTACTTAACTTTTCCCTAACAACTACAGTTCCCTCTGGTCTGCCTACCTTGCACACCCAGCAAAAGGCTCAGGTATTCACAGCAAATACGTAACACATAACACATGCAAAGGACAATATGCTAATTTGCAAAATACTGTAATTCTCTGCCATGTTACTGTCCAGTCTTTGCCACTGAAGGAACTGCAGAGGTGACCATTTAAAATAGTTTTGCATTTGGAATCATGCATGTTGCTCCAACATGCAGTGTCACAACGGGGTTGGCAAAGACAGCCTGAAAGCGAGCATGGGCCCAAATTGCTACAAGAGTCTGATGAAATGCTGTGGAAAAAGCCGTGTTGCAAGTCAGGCAGAGGTGAGCAACAGGCATGGGGGCTGGGAGTGTGGAGAGTCCAGACTCCAGGAAACCCAGTCTGCTGAAGTCTCAGAAGGTGCAGAGGTCACCCAGTCAGCCTCCAGTGTGGGAAGCTGCGTCTTGCCCAGGGGTTACCATGGTGCTGGTGACCCCGAGGAAGGAGCCCAGCTCAGCCTAGCTGTGCAGATGTAATGTGATCTACAAGGTCAGGATGCACCTCAGATGTCTTTGGCTTCTCGGTGTGTTTAAAATACAACTTGCATCCATGCCAAGGTTCATGGACCTGACCTTGTTGGCTCACGGAAACTCTACAGGGGTTGGTGGATGGTCATGGGAAGGGCACCTGGAATATCTTGGCTGCTGCACACAAAGATCATAGGGATGTGGCCATAGGGTTTGCAGGGACGTTCCTCAAGAAATCTGCCTGCATAACTGTGCAGAAACAGTTCTTGGGCAAATAGGCCAAGGCTGTGCTTTGATGGAGCGCCCTGCCACCAAGGAGTGCTTGAATGAGTGGAGGACCTGAAGAGGTAGAGGGCCACTCAGTTATCTGCAGTGGTGTTTTTGTGGCAATGGCCTCAGGAGTGTTCGTGGAAAACAACATTAAAATCTGTCCTTTTTTTTTCAACACTGGAAACCAGGAGAAGTTAATGTACTATTCAGACTAAGGCAGTTGCTTGCAAACTACAGTTTTGCTTATAACATGTGGGTTGCTAAGAATGGGAAAAAAGTGGAGACACAGAATTAATTTTGGTGCTTTTTTTCCCCTCTTCTTTCTTCTTTTTTTCCCCTGAAACATCCCACAAATCTCCACTCATTCAGAAAAAGCCCCAAACAAACATTCCTTTTTGTTTTCTGTTTATTTTAAAATTAAATTTGGGTTGAAAGAACAATTTGAAATGACAGGCTGAACTTTTGTACTGAAAATGTCAAAAGGAAAAAAAAAAATATAGTGGTGAGTAAGGGGTGAGGTGGAAGCCTGAAATGGTTGATATTGATATAAATTTATGACTAGTTTTGAGCTGCAGGGAAAAACACAGTGACCTACAGATCATGGATTTGAAATCTCTGTGTACTGGGCCAGGGATTAAAACAATAATTGTTCAGACACAATTATTTTCAGCACGACAGCTGTTGTCTTCAAGGAATTCTGCCATTCTGCTTATTCATCTTGAGATTTCTGTGCATTGTCCTCTTTTTCCCCCACTTTGCCTGAGGACCAGTAAGACAGCTGAGTAAAACAGATATTTAGAAACAAAATAGGAGGGAAATATCTCCTTAAATAAAGTTGTCAAGCATGGAGAAGTTCTGCCATAGGTGTCTCAATTGTTGTTATTAATTACTAGAGCATGGAAGGTTGCTCTTGGACTGGGTGCTAACAGATTCTGAGCAAACAAATATTCCCACCCTGAGGAGCTTGGCCTGGGTCAAAGCCCACCCTGGGGAGCTTAGTCTGGGTCAGAGGCTAAAGACATTTTGGCAGGACAGGAGGAAACTGAGAAGCTGCAGTACAGCCTGATAGATGATGATGCCAGCAGACCTCTTCTAATGGTCTTCCTGAAGGCCTTCTTAGTGTAGTAGTGCTTTAAAGAAGCATTAAGATGGAAGGAAAGCATGGAAGCACCTCAGGGAGGCAGTGACTAAGTGTGGACGTCAGTGGCTGGGAGAGGCTTTTAGCTTTGCACTGGAGGGAAGAATGGCAGGTTAGGACCAGGGAGAGGGCAGGGGATGGGCACAGGTGTGAGCTACATCAATCTCTCAGATAGGGTCACCAGTGCACTGAGGAGTTAAAGAGCAGTGTAATAGGGAGAAAAGGCTTTCAAGGATGCAGGGGAGCAGCTGGTCCTGTGCCAAACAGGAGCTGAAAGTAAGCCCAGGAAGATGATCCCCTGTTGATACACTGGGCCCCAGTACACGAGGAGCAGGTAGGGTTTGAAGCTCTTCTCAGAACTGCTTGCCCGCCCAAGGAAGAACTCTGGAGAAGAACTGCATTTGTGAGTAGGGGTTCCCATCTGGATCATTTTGAGGGAAGCACTGATGCTTGCTCAGAAAGGATGCTGAGGTATTTTGTTCAGGAACAGAATGCTCTTTATACCCTTTTGCTTATGAAATAAGCGCTGGCTGACAGATTTTGTCTGCTCGGTTTCTTTGGGAGTTTTTTGGGGGTGGTGGTTGTGATGGGACTGTTGGAAGTTTTTTGTTTGTTTTATTCTGTTGTAGTAGCAGTGGCATTTTTTGTCCTAGACTGGAAGCAAGATCAGCCCCTGTGAACATGAAAAAATTCTAATCTGGTGATATGGGAGGATAAAAGGAGTTGTGGGAAAATGAATATGGTCAGTTTTTCCATAGATTAAATCACCAACATCTTTTGCAAAGAGAACTGTTTGAAGGGTGTAATGTTAGAGGCAGGAGCCAAACTGTGACGGGGGGATGGTGTTTCTGGAAGAGGACAGAACACTGTTGTGATAAGGAAGACCATCCTTCCTACAGGATTTCTCTCAAAGATTATCTGTAGTATGAATCCAGGTGATAGGTGTTGATGAACTAGTAGGAGAAGTTGTAATGGATCAAAATGGGAATAAAACATAGAAGAGGATATGGAATGGTGAGAAATAGTACTCTGCTAATGGATAAGAGAAGGTGAAGCCAAGAAGGAAGGGCCAAAGTGTAACGATTCCTCACCAACTACATCTCACAGGATGGAGTGTCTTGTGGAAAAGCTTAAGGAGCTGGAGGCCAAAGAGCAGTGATACATTAAAGGAGGAATTGGAGGTGAACTGTTTGCAAAAAGCATCTTAATTCAAGACCCTTCTTTTGAATGGAAGAAAAAAAGGGCTGTGAATTGCATGAAGTTGTGATGAAGATAAAACATAGAACTGAGGGATGGAGTGGTCCCTTGAGCAGAAAATGGAATTGCTATGGATGAATGTGACAAATTGAGAAGACAGAGGAAGAAAAGTCTTGAATCAGAAGGATGATGGAAAATAGCTAGGCTGTAGTAACATGGCAGAGAAGAGACTGTACAGGATTGCATGAGAATGAAAGAGATAGTGGAAATTCCAAGCAGCAGCAATGCAGCAGGGACTACCCACCTCCTTAAGTCTGTTCTCCTCCCTTTCTTGGGTTTGATCAAAGATGAGAAGGATGAGAAAAATTAGATACTGTACTGGTTTTTCAGGTCAGGGTATATTTGCCTTTGTAAGTCTATCTGCAGTGCTTGAAGGCAGAAGCCTTGAGTTTGATTAAGCATCCCTTTGTTGACTCATTTTCAAATACAGTGATTGAAAGTGAGTGGAGGTTTGGGACAATTTGGGATCGCTTTGAACTTTAACTGCAAACAAAGTGATGTTTGGTTTCCATTTTGACCTCACAATTCATAGGATAGTTTTACCTACTCTTAAGTTTTTCCTGCTCAATTTTGAATCATAAACAGAACAAATATTTTCTCTTTGTCTCTCCGAAATCATTCTCTTGTGATTGTTTGGGGAATAAAATAAGAATCTAGATGCTAGCTGTGAGATAAAGCGTATCTGTGGTGACATGTAAGGGAGCCCTAGTGTTGAGAACACATACACTGATATGTTACACTCAGCTTCCTTTGGAACCAAAGTAAACAAATAAGATTATGCAGTGAATTAGAATCAGTTTTGCAAGAATATCCATATAACCATTCCATAAACCAACTTATCAATGCAAAAAAGATGCAGAGGATGATAATAGCCAGCACTCCCTTACACTTCTCTTTCCCAACTTCTCTTGAGATGAAATCTTATTTAATAAAATAGTATCTGCAAGTATATAACAGCTCAACAACAGCTCTTCCTCTGAGAAAATACTCTGCTGTTGGTATATGTGATGCCAGATTAAGTGTTCTTAAACTTTTAGTAATATCCACCAGGAAGGTTGTACAGATTTGTCAAATGAAACCAATTTGAAAACTACTGTAGTCTAATAAATTTGAACTCTTAGTGCAGACAAACTGTCAGTTTTCATGCAGTGACATGTCTGCACCTTACTCTGTCAAAATGCTCTGAGAGTGGTAAGCACAAATACATTTAAGCATAAAATTAATGTCACACCCAATCACCTACAAAGCCAATCAATAAATCAGGGAACGTGATCCCTTTTGAAGGTCAGACAAAACACATGGTACTTCTGTGCACTCTGACACCAGTTTATGGGACTACCTCATCACCTTTAGGTAGTATGAGCACAGTAGTCTGCAAAGGAGAACTTGTTTGTTACTTGAATTTAGAGTAGGGGGAACCTGAGTGTCTTGGTCAGGAGTTCTGAGATAACCCTAGGACTCAAGATCATACCCAAATTTCTCTGTCTTCATAGTATGTCAAACTACTTGGTGGCATCTAAATCTGGCATTAGATGCAAGCAAAGTTGACAACTGCCCCAGAGTAGACAGACACAAGTGGAAAAATGATGTCCTGACAAAGGGGTTGGGGTGGAAACAACACACCAAGTTGTTTTCCACTTCTCTTTTCTCCCCAGGTCAGCAGCACCATATATATATATTTTGAAGGTGATGGGGAGCTAAACAAAAATAAGCTGAATACTGCAGGCATTTATGTATGCAAAGAGCTGAACTAGAATGTGGCCTCCTGTTCCTGGGATCAGAGAGCTCACTTAGCTCTAGTACCATGAGCTTCTCTGAGGCAGTCATGTCTTTCAGAGCCCTTTTGCCACCACTGCTCAGCTGAATTTTGACCTCCCCAAAGGGGAGAGCAAGGTGCACCATTCTGCTTCATCCTCAGAGCAAGCATGGTTCAACTTTGCCTAGACTGCTGAGAAGTGCTGAGCAGGCAGGTCCGACCCGCTGCGATTTGTACAACAGGGCAGCCAGAGCAAAGTCAAATCTCTGGCTACATAGAAGAAGGAAAAAAAACCTTTGGACTTGCCACAGTGGACTTCAGCACCATTACTTTGGGGTAATAGACGACAGACCTAAGCTGGCAGAAAATCCATGACAACCTCAGTTAGCAGAGCTTAGAGGAAATAAACCATGCTTTGACAGGCATTGCCTTTGAGAATGTTTGCAATGCCTTATTCTGTATGTTTCAAAAGACAGTCACATCATTTAAATGAAATATTTGTTTTCTGAAGATATTCAGAATCAAGAAGTTGTGAAGCAGTAAAATATCTTCATAAAATATTCTTAGGAGGTATGCAATGTAATATAAAAACATATCAACCTGTATAACATAAAGTTTTCAATAGCTGACCATCTTCAGAAAGTTAGCATTCTTTTTGCAACAGAAAGAATCCCTCTCAACACAAACAAATTTCAGGACAATGTAAACAAATTTCATGACAGCAGTAGATCAGGAATAGAGGCAATTTCATCTACTCCTCTGAGAATGTTACAACAATGTGCCCAGGATGAGAAAGTCCATGTCTTTGGAAGTGGTCCATGCTTCATTTTATCTACCATTAGCTGATCGCTGCCATCTGTTGATAAATCTGTGCCACCCTAATGCAGAGTGGATCAGGAGAGCCAGGTATCCATGGTAGCCAAGCTCTGCTAGACTAAGGAGTGGTGTGGCCACCCCACCCTTTTCACTTCTTCCCTGGAGCTGAAGGCAAAAAAATTTGAAAAATCTACACGATGGATTTCATGACCTGGATGAAGTTGGGTATAGGATATATATGCATAAGATCTATGGATTCTGATGATTCTCTAACAGGAGAAAGTGGCTGACAGATAAAACACGTAGCCAAATGAGAAGTGCGACAGAGAGGTTCCAACAAGAAGTCTCCTCAAAGCCTGTAAGATGGTTCTCTATGAGGTCAGGGCTACTGATCTGCCTGGGCAGCAGGAGAAGGATCACTGAGGGGCTTCAGGTCTTGGAGGCATAGCTTGTTCCTCATCCAGCTCTTTTAGAGCTGTCTTGTCCTTTCTGCAGGCTCTCTTCTTCCTGATGGCTGAGGGGACAAGGTGATATCCAAGAGCTGACAGCTGTAAACAGCCTCTGTGAGCCAAGGTTGTCAGACTTTGACTGCCATGGCTTGACAAGCAGATGCTCAGTTGCTGTGAAGTAATTACATTTGGGGTTGTAATGATCTTTCTTCGATTCTCAAAAGCCATGAGGGCCTGCGTGATGGCTTCAGTATTTCTGTAGTAGTTGCAAGTGATCAAGAGACAGCTGGGTAAAACTGTTGTTATGAAATTGCCCATGAGTTGCTAAGTACAGACTGGCACAGACAAAAGGTTTCAAAGCAATGCCTAAATATCTCTCAGTCATGTTTAAGCTTTGGTGAGTAAAGCTGCCATGTTCCCTACCATGTCTGTGTATGACAATATTCAGAGCCTCCGAGCTTGGAACAGGAACAGCTTAAAGACAAATGGTCTGTCCATGTTAATTTGAAATTATTAGCTTTACACCTATTGGTCTAAAAGCTGTATTTTGGTTATGTAAGTTACATTAAGAAATCTTTCAATTAATCTTTAAAATTTTCTAGAACAAATGGGTATTAGAACACTTGTGAAGAGGTGGAGAAATTGTGGCTGACTTGAAATTCAGACTTACGATTCAGTTCAAATTGTTGGTGGTTCTGTGGGAGGAAGAAATGGAAAGGGTGTGTGTGACACAGGCTTGATCAGGTTTGTATTCAAATCAGCTAACAGTCCTGGTGGCAGCGCCCTGTGTCAGTGACCATGGCTTTCCACAGGCTTTGGGGAAGGCATGCACACCAGTTCTGCGTGGTTCAGGCAGACTGAACCTGTGCCAGGAACAGCAGAGCACAGATCATCTGAGGACAGACAGCTGCATTTTCATCCATGCACTGGAGCAGTTGACATGGAGTCCATGATGTCCATGCTCTGATGCCAGTGTGACAGAGGTGACCTGAGCTAGCCCAAAACCTGCCAGCACAGTGTTAACTTCTCACAATTTCTCAGAGAAATTTGACTTTGCAAACCTGAGGCTTCTACCATCTGATACAAGATAATTTTTGATTGAACAGCAAGAGTTGTGAAACTCAGTTTACTGTTGTGAAACCATTACAATATCTATACAGTCTGATATCTAGGGTGGTGACAAACTGGTCTTACGAAAACCCTTGAATACTCTGTATGGAAACAAATATGGGATCAGTGCACAGCAAGTATTCCTGCAGCTGCTGGGCCTGCTTCTCCACTGCAGCCAGTCTTGCTGGGCACAAAGGGCAGCTGCCCAGCTACATGAAGGCCTGGGCAAGGATGGAGGGCTCTCCTTGTGTGTCCCAGGAACCAAGATGGCTAAATATTCTTCAGGGAGTGCTTTGCAGCTGTGCAGGCTCTGCTTTTTGATTGCCAGTGATTTCCAGGATTTCCTGGACTGTGTTCTTGCTGTCTTCAGTGAGAGCATGACCACAGTAATTCACCAAGAGCATCAGTCCTGGAGAGCTCCCTGTGCGGGGTGGTTTTTGTGTCACCTGGATTTTAAATAAATATCTGTGCTGCACTGACTGATAGAAACCTATGTGTCAGATAAGAGTATGTGATGATGGAAAGGCTGCAGTGCAGGCAGGCACAGGAAAAAGCAGGTAGAGCCTCTTTGTTACACCTGAACTTAGTCTCTCTTTAGGAGCCAGGAGGTTTAAAACACATCTAATACTGGCAAATAACTTATTTTAAATGGCTGTCATCTCTGTGACCTGTAGTATGTGAAAGAAGCATAGCTCACTGAAAAGGCAAATCAGTATAATTTTGAATTAAATATTGAGCAATTCTATCAAAAATAAAGTCCAAGAGCATGTAAGAGGTGTGGAGTGCGTGTGGTGTGTGGGGTGCACTTGTATGCATGGACATGCCTGTGCTGAGGATGGAGAGGACAGCAAGGAGCAGGGAGGGGTGGGCTTGATTGGATGTGAATAATGGGCTTGATTTCCAGGCTTTTCATCATGAAGCCTCTTCCAGACTGAAAACTTTCCTGTTCTTCCTGTCTTAAAGCAGATTTCATGGCAAAACAATTCCAAGACTTTGGCTGTCATCCAAACACACTTGGAGCTGTAGTATTTTAACTGATCAGCAGGCTCCTTTAATTTTTTCTGTCATGCTGCCAAGATCTTGCTATATAAAGATAATCCCTAGTTCAGCTTTACCATCTGAAATTACTGTTCCTTTGGAAGCAGTGGTGTTGGAAAAGTAATGTTTGGCCTTAGTGAATCTGGGATATTTCAGTAGACTGCTAATGGATATTATAGAAACACAATTCTGATTTTTTATATATTTCAACTATATTTATGTATGACTCTTAATAGGAGTTTAACAAATTGGTAGTAAGTTCTGCCTAAAAATAGTGGGTGACTGATATTTACATAAATTTCTGTAGGCAGTGGGTAGGGAGACTCTTCCTTGTATTTTTAAAAAGTCTTGTTTATTAAGTCATATATTATTATACACCTTCATTGTAGGCAATCCTAATGTGGGTTTGTGGGCAGAAAAGGCATCGGATGACAAGTTACATGAAACAAAGTTGCAAATTGTACTGTCACTACTTAACTTTTTGATGCAGACTACACGAGTCTTGAACTGTTTTCTGTTTAAGGGCAAGGTCCTAAAACCTTTATTCATAAAATGTAACCTGACTGCAGGCAACAGGCTTGCTTCTCATAAGCTGTATTACCTGCAAGGGCACGATGCATATACCCTGAAATTACAGCAGATCAGTTGGATGGTAATGTATTAGAGAGTGCATTTTGAAGTTATTCAGGTCTTTGTAATTTGTTTCTGGATTCATTGAGCTCAGTTCCCTTGTTCTTCATCATTAAAAGGCAGGGAGGAGACAGCATGGTGAGCACAGCCTGGCAGGGCTGGGTGCTGGGGCCTGTGCCTATGCACCATATGAGCTTGGACCACCCTGACAGCCTGACAGTGCTGGGCAAATGATAGATGCTAGCAGAGAAAACAGAAAATTTCCAATCTTTTCTTTTTCTTTGGATTGGTGATGGCAGGAGGGGAGCTCATGTCACTAAAACAAACAATAGTATAAAAGGATTTGAAATCACTTGATGCATGCCTTATTCTGGGTGTGGATTTTACCCCCTCCTCTAGCTGCACTGCTCAGAATCTCAGGGAGCTTTTGTGTCTGTTTTGCTCACTGATTATTTTGCAAGGCCTCGGGCTTTGGTTGTCAATGCATGTTGCAGAAAGCAACAATAATTGAACAGTTGCAGTGATCTTTGTTACAGGCATCTACATTTTGACAACTACTTTATTGTATGAGTCCCGACATGGTTTCTGTCCTTTTCAATGACTGGCTATGGGGAGACTACATTTCCTTCAACAGAGTGGCTGTAGTTTCTACAAAGCAGTAAAATTGAATTATGTTCATATCCAAAATTCCTTTGGGCTATCTTTTATACAGTCCTAGGATAATTGTGTGCTTGCACTAATGTTTCCTGATGGATTGTACCAAAATGTCATTTGGACTTTTGGAAGGTACAGCTTTGCTTTTTTTTTGTTGTTTGTTTGGTTTTTTTTGTTTTGTTTTGTTTTGTGTTTTGTTTTTTGTTTTTTTTCTCATCTGGCCAGAATTGTGTCACATTCAAAAGAGGACTGCTGGCTTTCCACTAACAGCAAGGCTCCCACTGTGCACACTTAACTAGGTGACATTTCAGTGCTTACTTTTTAGCAGTTTTGTTACTTTGCAGATTTTGTAAACAGTGAATGTCAAGTATGTGAGGAAATGCCAACAGTGGCATTGTAGTAACTTGGGGGAATTTCTACCACCTCTGAAGAACAGAGATTTTCAGTTCATGATTTTACTCAGTAGAAAGTTTCTATGTTTTTAGAAAAATAATACCTTGTGTTCAAACTGAACATGACTCCTATTCTGCTTGTGAGAAACCTGGTTCAGGAAGCATCACTGTGTGTATAAACTAAGTTTACATTTACTTACTTTTACTTTACATCCTGTGGGGCTGTGTTTGGCTTCCTTTCAATTTCCTTGCCCATCCTCCCCCTGTGTTTTTCAGGTAAATCTCAAATCTGACACATTTTTCCCAGGATCCTGTTGTTCCACTGATAATCTCTGCTGTTCCTACAGCATGCAGCCTAATAAAGTCTCAGGCCTGTCCCTGCTATTAAGGAATCCTCAACACAGTAGCTGAACAAGTTCAGAGAATGCCACATAAGATCTGGAGAACCTCTTATCATACCAGTGATACCTGAGTTTTTACCCAAATCTTGCATCTGTGAGTCCTTTAACTGCTGTTTTCATCAAGGCTTTGTATGGTCTCCACTATATCTTCCGGCAGCACTGTGTTGCTTTTAGTGGGTCACTAAAGGAAAATCAAGCTGCTTATTTAACTCTGACTCCTTCTGTAATTTACTCTTCCTCAAACTCCAGGAAAGTCGTCATGCTGACCAAGAGGTTAGTCCATGGTGGATCAGTGTAGGATGGAGTCTTTACCCTGAAAAGAGACTAATTTGAACAAGTTTCCAATACATCTCAAGGTATTCAAATGAGCTTAAATTCACTAAAAAGCAAATCAGCACAAGTGACATCCTCACATTTACCATAAAAGTAGTTTATAGAAGGACAAAAATAAATACCACCACTGGAAGTCCAGATTTCTGTTCATCAGTTTGAAGGAATAATATTTCCTGGAGTTCAGTGCTGTTATCCAGGGAGTTTGTAGTTGCAAGGGGTAATCTGAGTCTGAAGTTCAAAATGTGCATCTCATCACTCAGTTTTCATTACTTCTTGGGAGTTTTTCTGTATTTATGCCAGTGCATCTGACAGATCCTAACACTAGTTCTTATTTTTACAATTTGAAGGAGCCCCTCTTCTCTTCCCCAGCAGTGTGCATGCAGAAAGCAGAAAAGAGTTTCCCCCTCCTCAGATAAACTCTGACCCAATTTGGGCTAATCTGGGGAAGGGCAAGTGCTGCCAGAAGCTGCTGGGGAGCTTCAAGAGGAAGAGAACACAGAACAGCTTTGTGTGACAATCCAATGTAAGTCAAAGCTTAGTCACATATTAGCTCAGCATTGATGACACTAGCCACTCTACAGTCAGCCTCAGCCTCATTCTTTCAGATGTTTTATTGTTATGGTGGGAGAAAGATACGAAAAAACATCGGCTTCAACACATAATTATGCCAAAAATACCCAGAGCATAAACTTCTGTCCTACCATAGCTTTTGCCTGAGCATGGATATTGTAGACCTTTTTCTTGACGGTTAGAAGAAAGGATCTTTTTTTATTTCCTTTTGTTGTGATCATCATACAGAGATGAATGAGAATGTTTTGTGCTCTGACTCCAGATATACGGTGGGAATCCTGGAAGGTTACAGAGGGCACAAAGCACCGAATATCATCTTAGAAATAAGATGGAAATAATTCAGTCTCAATGCTGATTTATTTCCCTACTTATTAAAGCTGGGAAAACCCAAGGGTTAAGTTTATGATGTTGCTGTGCACTTGAATTTGAGATATGCTAGCTTTGATGCTGTCAACAGTGGGATTCAAGTTGTAGTGTCTCTACATAATTTCTGAATATGTTTGCAAGAAGAGAAATTCAGGAATTTGCCAAGCTGTGAGCAAGAAGAGCCTAAAAAATGTGAGTGCTCTTGTTGGAACAGGAAGAACTAGTTTTTATTGACTCTATTGCAATCATCTAAGATATCAAATACATTCTATACAATTAAAAAGCTCAGAACCAACGATTACAAAGTAAACTAGGGTACTGACATTATTCTGCTTTGAAAAATGTTTTATCACTTTTTATGTTCTTTAGGAAAAATATTTGATATTGAGAAATGTGTAAAAGAACATACAGAGAATGGGTGGGGGTTTTCTCTCTTTGTTTTAGCTACTACTCAGGAAGCGACTTTAGCACTCAAGGGAGTTTCAAAAACACCAGCTGCAGCAGTTCCATCCTGAGTGGAGCAGCACAGCCAAATCTGGTGAAGGAGTGTGTTGCCAGGGCACTTAATAACCAGGGCAAGACTCCCTATTTTTCTGGATGAAATAAACCATGCCAGTTCTTTCAAGTTGTGTTGTCACTAGGGGCCCTTACCAAACTATGCTGATATGGGATTTTATCTTTTGCCACCTTTCACTTAATTACATCAGAGAAGTTTTGCAACTTATATCTGACCTGCTTAATTCAAAATAGAAGTAAAGATCTTTTTTTTTCCCCAGGTTTATTTGCTAATGAGTATGCTGTGGAGTAACAGAGGAAAACCACATACTTTTATCTTGCCGCTTTTCATTGAAGTCTTAGTAGTAGGCATAGAGAGAGAAACATTTTGGGGGTTAGCTCTTATTCTTGATATTCATTTTGCTGTGTGGGCAAATCAGTGCACTTCTCTTTGCCCTTCTTTCTCAATCTGTGAAATGGAGATACTTCTGCTCTGAGATTTGAGATTGCTGGGCAGTGCCATTGTGGCTTAAATCCCAGAGCAGTTTCAGAAACCTGAAGGAATCAGCATCACTGTGGCTTAGTTGGGAACAGTCCTGGTTTGGTCTAGGTATGTGTCAGCAGAAAAATTGACCTCAAGAGGGTAAGACTGAAACAGTGACTTTTCTACTAGTGATGATAATGCTATGAAATGCAAGAAAAGATCTGCACTGTTAAAGGAGACGTGCTTTTGGTGTAATCAAAGATGTAAGTGTCTTGTGGTTGCTTCTGTGGTAGCTGTAGGTCTGGAAGGAAATTAGGAAATGTGGTTGTGAAAGAAAAACCAGGGCGCTAGGAGACAATAACCCTCTCTCCTATAGGATAACAGGAGTTGACAGTTTTCTTTAATGATTGGAAATAAGATACATTCTATTACAAAGAGACTTCTTGAAAGGCCGGCTCCTTTAATTATAGCAACCTCTGCTCAGTCACACTCCAGCTTGCCCTCTGGGCAGCCCTGTAAAGTTGTCCATTATTTGTTTATAGTCCTGCTACTTCCTGTTTAAGACTTCGAGGATATGCCCAGAGGAAAAATGGCAGGCAGTACCTGCACTTTGGGAAATTGTCTTTCTGCCACACTGGAGGTTCTTAAGCCCCTGTACTATAGCTCTTGTTTCTCTCTGCTTTGAAGGGATCAGAATGACTCCAGGTTATAATGCAGATTGTATTTCGTTGTTGGGTTGGGATTTTTTCAATACTACCCCAGCAGTAAAAAGAGATCACCCGAAATCTCTACAGAGGAGATTTAGTGTACTGTAAGGCTCTTGTCTAATTTGACATGTTACCTGAAAAGTAAAATCCCAGAGAACACTGATTGGAGTGACAGGAGACTGGTGTCCTCACAAGCCCTTGTTTCTGGCTCTCCCATGCAAGCCCTGCAATGACTCCATGTCAGAACTTTGGCTGCATTGCTGCTGGCTGATGTAGCTGGTACATGCTCCTTTCTTCTGAGTGGTGTTTGGGGTAGGAAGGAGTCATCAGAGAACTGATGCATACAAAGAGTTAAATCATAGTGGAAAACAGTCACCTTTCAATTTTACGCCATTAGGATTTGCAGGATCCCATTAATCACAGTTGTCTGGCTGCTCAGCCCCCAGGAAGTTTCTTAACATACCAGAAACTTGTGCTGACACAGAATGGGCCAGAACTTCCTCTTCTCTCTGACTGCATCACATGCGTAAGAGGCTGATGATCTGTTGCACCATGCAGTGGAAGCAGGTGGCTTTCCTTGAAGCTGTTGCAGATCTGTCTCTGGAAGTTAGTCCCAGACATATTCCTGTCTGGAGTGGGGAGGGAACTAGGGGTCTTTTTCTTGGGTGTTACTACTCCCCTCTGTATGTTTGGGGTTCTGCTTAGAGCAGGGGAAAAAGGATGATGCCAAGTTTGTGGGTTGTCTTCTTGAAACTGGAGAGTGTTGACCATGCTGGTGCTGTGCCTGTAAGAAGAGTTGGGTGTGGGAAGGAAGGCTGGGGTATGTGCTGGGGGGAGCTGAATGCCATTTCTGAGGGAGAGCAAGAAAGAGAACTACTGCCAGGAGAGAGGAAGTGTATGCCTTGGGATAAATGACAAGGAAGAGGGAATACTTACCAAGAGAGGGATACTGGAGCAGGGAGCCCTTTGTGTAAAAATAGTATTTGTGATCATTGATCAGTCAAAGCACCTGTAAATAAGGGAGCAAAAAGCTCTCTGTTGACAAAGAGACTGATTGGAAAAAATTTGTGGAAGCTCCACAGTCAGGTGGTTTGTGCTCACAGGCATGGTGGGGCTCAGGGGAAAGCCAGACTATTTCTCTGCTGCTGTCTGACCATTGGCAAAACTACATATTTAGAACAAATAATAGTCAAGTCAGCCACCAAGTTTTATAGCCTAGATTTGTGCAAGGGTCGAGTACTATCCTATCTCCCAGATTCCTGATTCCTGCCTCAGGTGTTATTTCTGCTCCTGTTTCAAAACTGTGATCAATACTTTATGAAACACAGTCTGTGGATTTGTTTTTCAGATGTGTCCAAACTCTTCTGACCTTACTGTAGAGCATCGGTGTCTTTTGCTTCTTATTCTGTTCATCCTTCCCTGATAGTATTGGAAGCTTTCTCCCTTCCTCCCCCACTCATGTAAATTAGCTGAGCTTATCAGAGTGCTTAAAGCACAGGCAGGGTGGTTTGGGCTCAGGATTGCAGTAGCACCACTTAATCCAGTCAGACCTCTGATTCCCCCCACCTTGCACCACAAGAGCTCTCTGAAGCAAAAGGAGTTCCTCCTGAAAGGCAGCTGCAGTATGAGGGTATCTGTGTTGCAAAAGACAGCTCAGGACTTCCTGTTTCTTTAACACATCCTTGAACAAATATGCCAGTGCATGTATAAACCTGAACAAATACTATTTTTCTTGGACTTTCATAGAGAGCATGGATGAATGTGTGGCTCAAGCATTCACTGTATCAGACTGTTCTGGCATAAAGTGCTTCCCAGCAGCATGGCTGTAAAGCAGCAAAGCTATAAAACACCACTGCAGAGAGAGGTAGTGAATTCATAACTCAGCTGCTCCATCCTTTCTGAAGCGGTCTCAGCTCTATAAGTGAACCTTTCAGTGCTAAGTTCCTCTCTCCAGACAGGAAGAGTGGGGAATAGCCCACATGGAAACAAATTAACCCTAAGAATTTTTCCCTTCCCAACTTATTAACATACAAACCCCTTGAACTGACCCTAGGGTAGATTTCTACCCAGAAGTGAGGGCAGGTACCAAGGGTTTAGTGGACTTGTACCACTATTGTTGGATTAATGTGGAAAATAGTCTGGTTTTGATGGCAGTGATCTGTAGTGCAGAAATGTGAGAGAGCTGCCTTTGCATATAATGGTGTGGAGTCGTGGTTTGGTGGAGTCCCTACCACCATGTGCACCTGTGTTAAGGAGAAAGGAAGCAAGAAGTATGTACTTACCAGAGACTTTGAAGTTAGAAACAGAAAATGATTTCCAGCCTATCATCATTAAATTACTTTGTAACCTCCACAAGTTCCCAACTCTGCTGTCTGTAGACACCACACCTGCACAGTGTGGATGTGAGTGGGTAACCATGCTAATGACGAGTTAGCAATCCACACTGAATAAGAGGATAAATCTAATCCAGGGGAGCAGGAGCTATTTGAATACCTTCTGTCAAGATATTACTGTAGCTAACATTTTGTTTGGGTAGTCAGGGAGTTTCTGCTCTAGCTGAACAAGTCAGAAGGTAAGACAGGCTACTGTGTACAGAGCTACGTGAGAAGGTAAGTCAGAGTTGTGTTTACTACCTGTGGAGACCAAGGGCTTGTTTAGAGATGTAGTTATGACTGTCTTCACTGTTGTGCTCCTCTCATGTTGTGACCTGACCAATTGTGTGTGGTGGGCTATGTCACAGATCTTAAAACATTTCTTTCCATCTCTTTGTGGGTATTCTCTCTGTTTTTATGTGTTTGCAGTACTGTGTCCCTCAAGAGATAATGATCAAGCACTCTGCCACTGTTGAAGTGCCACAACTGGCTGAAAATCAGCCTTGCTTTTTATTTTATCCATCTCACCCAAGCCTCCAGTGCCCTTCTTCCTGTGCACTGGAGATTTTTGGCTTGTTTTGTTTTAAGTGATAAAGCTTTCGTAACAAAATCCAGGCTTGCATTTTGACCTACTATGGAATGGACATCCTAAATAACTTCTAAGATTATTGATGGTTTGCTTAAATAGAACACTACCAGATTAGCCCTTCTTATCAGTCAGAAGTTTCTGGGCCCATCTGTGTTCAGGTCCAGCCTAGGACTGTATCACCCACTCCTGTCTTGTTGAGGGTTTATTACTGATGTTTGTAAATAGCTCTGATGGTAAAAGAAGGTAGATGTTTGAGATAGGGATATCAATATTGTACTCAGAATTCAATCAACCTATCTGTAGATGTGAGGAACACAAGGTAGCAAAATAAAAATATTCAGATAAGCTACTATTATAGCACTTTCATCAAAATAATGCCCAGTCACTTGGTCTTTCAACAGGTGATGTGTGCACAGCACAGTGCATTTGTGCATATATGAGGTTTCAAAATTAAGTTGCTGTTTAAGTGAAGCTGGGTAGGGAGCTGGAGAAGAGTAGCCTGTTACAGCAAAGGCTCAGTGTGATTTCAGGTATCTTTGGAAGCCTGGAGGTGATTAAGCTTTGCTTTGGGCTCAGCTCATAACACAGAAGAGAGGATTGCTAGAAAGAACAATTATTGATCTTAATTTCTTCCAGAACTTAAAGGTAAAAGGAGAAGTTTAATCAGTCTTCACATAAAAGAAGCTTGCAAGCTTTTTAAGGAGCAAATGGTGTGCCTTCTTGAAGGAGTTGTGGAGGAGTTAAATGCACTGACACACAGTATTTGGCATTTGACTACTCCTGAAGTCACTGCAAGGTGTGGGATGCTGCAGAGGGTAGACAGAGTTGGAAGAATTCCCTGGAATTAGAAACTTCTGCTTTTCCCTTCCTGCAGGACAGTAGGGATATCATTAACCAACTTCTCATCTTCTGATTGCCACAAAAGATAATGAACAGCCCTCTATGGCTGTGCAATGGCACTGGCTTGGAACTCAAAGTGTTCCTTTTGTTGCTGCCATTGTTCCCTCGAAAGTGATCCACACTGATTTTTGTGCAGCTGCTCTGAGGAGTCTTGGATCTTCTGTAATGGAGGGGAATAAAGCTAAAGCACAGACTGGGGCTCAGGGACTGTGTGAAGAGCTGCACTGTGCTGTTTTCTGCTGTGATGAGGAGATCAATGTCCACTGAAGGCTGAACCTCTCTAGCTCCTAGCGACTGCAGAGAGGGAGCTGCATTTGTTGTGCTTCTCAGGTTATGCTTGCTCTATGCAACCGTGATGGATAATGAGCTATTCAAAGTCATTTGGACTAATTTGTCTAAGTAGAGTGTCAGCTCTGTTATTGAATCATCTTGTACCCCTGAGAGCTCAAGTGTGGAGCTGTTTCTGGAGTGCTTAATCATTGGGGTGGTGTTTACTCAGTTTAGACCTATGCTTCCATTGTTTTGCTGTACTGTGTGAAGATGCACATGAGCTGCCTGCAGGGCCTGACTGAACTGAAGGGAAAGGTTCTGGAAGCCTTCACTGCACTGGGGTTTTGCATCCAAGGCATGGGGTGGAGGTTTCGTTACGAGAATGATGATTTTCCCCTAGCTTGAGAAAAGCTTCTTGGTTTTCTTTCCCTGTAACCATGCTTAACCCATCAGCTGCTCATGAAGGTTTTAATTCCCAATTTGTCTCTCTTGTCACACAGTCATGCTCCTGAAAGTCAAACTGGGGCTGATTCCCAGTTCAGATGTGACAGTAGCTTTCTGGGGAACCCTGCTGCCCTGCCACAGAGAGAGAAGCAGAATGTATGGATGGTTCTAAGTAACCCAGTGATGCTGGTTTCAGAAATCCTTGCTGGCTTGCTCTTTTTATGCAGCCTGGGATTTGGATTACCTAGCAGTGTGTCAGCTCAGCACTGCAACTGGTTATGTACCACGGTCCCCTACAGGAACCTCAGATAAATGTTGTTTTAAACACTGCATCTTTTAACTTGGCCCACAATTTACCAATGTGATACACAGCCTGTGTAAAAGTGTTAATTTCCAATACTTTAAAATAATTTTTTATGCCTAGAGTGATCTGTTGTCCTGGTGTGGGAGATGTGGAATAACTGTGCTGAGGTAGCAGTGTAGTGGAGGAACGGGAAAATGAGATCGTGGTGTGACAACAGCATGCAGACTGTCAATCCACAGATTCAGAACTGAACAAAAAAGTTAGGAAGTAATGGTTAAGGTATTAAACCAAATTTTCATCAAGTAACAGGTTAACCCTGATGATTTCTTCTTCCTGACCATGATCCAAAGATTTTGCTGTTGCTATTGATTTTACCTGGAAAGCACTGTCGATATTATCAAGACAATTAGTGTGCTGAAATTTAGGATGGATACACCATTCTATGCCCTGCACTTTAGTTAGTGAACACTTACTACATCCTGTACTTATTTGCAAGCCCTTTCACTCAAGGTAAGATGCCAGTTGCATGCTTCTCAGCTGGGCAGAGATCTTTTGATTAGTCATCTCTCCATAATCTTTCTGAATTTCACTCACACTAGGTACTTTGATGTGCTGGACATATAAATGAGAATATTTTTCACTTTGTTAGTCCCTTGACAAAGGTGGATATTGGTTGAACACTTCTTTCTCTTTCCACTTAATCCAAGTATTCTTGTAGCTTGTGAAATTTGTAGCAAGTCTATTATTATTATATACATGTAGTTTTCTTAATAAGTCTACTTCAACTGTATGCATACAAACTGCATGAATAATTATATACATGTAGTTTTCTTAATAAGTCTACTTCAACTGTATGCACACAAACTGCGTGTAAATAAAACAGACAAAGGAAATTGAAAGTCTACAAGACCACATCATATTGAAAATGAATGTTTCATAACCATCCTGAAACAACATGTCTGAGTTCTGAACTTTTTATAATACTTGCAAACAGGAAAGAAAGTAACTAATCCTGACTAATATCCCCAAGCAAGTGCTTTTCCATGACCTAAAGGACTGAAATAAAATCCACTCTTTTTGCTTGCTTCGGAAAAGAATAAATTTTTCTGCATGGAAGGAAGCAGGACAGAAATGCAGCTTCAGGGGAAGAAAGGGGAATTTATCAGAGGTGAAATCCCTTTGGTTCTCCCCACTGATCACATATTCTCACTCTTGATCCTCTTCCTGCTTAGCAAGTAAAAAAACCCCATATACTAATACATTTAAAAAAAAAAAAACAAACCCTCACACTTTCCCTAACTGAAGAAGCTGAAACACTTTTATGCCAGAAGGCTACTGAAAGAGCAAGTGTACACTGAGCTGAGCAAGAATGTCTAATGAAGAACAAACTCTTTTTACATTTCTTTTATTAATGACTTAGGTCTGAACTTGGAGTTGCTGGTTTAAAGAGGAAACATTAAGCAAATTGTTGATGACCTTCTTTTTACCAGACCATACCATGTGAAAAGCCAGGGGAATCTTGTCCTGGATTTCAGTGGAAGCAGGGCTGAGAGAATCCCTCAGCATCAATGGTAACTTGTTTCTTTTGGACTTGCAAATAACTATTTGCAAGAATTTTGATGCACAAAAATAATCACATAAATCTTTAAACTGGAGTATTACCTGAAAGACACTAGAAGCTTCTTATTAATGGAAACAGTATTTTTGATGTTCCACTTTGAATTTGTCTCATGTTTTTATTGCCTAAGGATAATGAACTAAATACTTTTACAGTTGTTGGCTCAAAAGACTAAAAAAAAAGACACTCCCTCCAAAAAAAAATTGCTAGAGTTCTGCTACTATAGATTTAGACTGCTCTTTTTCTAACCAGGATCTGTGGTTGTGCATCTACACAACTGCAGTTTGGTGAGGAGGCCCATCCATATTATCATGTCCTGCAGAAAAGGCCCTGCTTGGTGGGAGGGTGCTGCTGCTCTGTCAACATTTCGCATGCTCTATCAGTGGAAAAGCTCACTAGAGGTTCTTTCTTGAGCAATATTTTTGATATCATGAAGAGTTTAGGTACTTAAAATTTTTAAGTTTTTAGAGACACTTCGGTCAAAGCTATTTGCATTGGGACTGCAATACTCTTTAGGAGTCCTTTGTGCATGCTGAAGGGGATTTTCTACTTGCTGGAGAACTTGCCCTGTAAGACATACAAATTCTTAAATTATATGTGCATTTAAAATCTGACTGTACCAAGGGTAAATACAACTGTGGAAAACCAGTGCCATTTTACTACACATAAAAGCTCACTAAGCAGCAATAAATCTTCTAGCCAATACACTGCACCCGCTGTGTATTATTAATATCTTAATCTAGATTCTGTTGAAGCTAGGGGAAAGATTTTCATCAACTTCAGAAGAAGTTAAATGAGGTTATTAGGTGACCCCAGTGTTCATGTGTGCATGTAATCATGCTATAGGACTTAAAAAATTCAGCACTGCCTTATGGGTTATTATAGTGATAAGGAATGTATATGGCCTATTTGGACTGGTTGAAAAAAGGTTGAAGATGATCTCTGCATTCTTCCTGCTCCCTCTGTATCTCTATTTCACAATCTTTATTGTATTAACCTGTCAGAAATGTCTCTGTGGTTTGCCACCCTATGCTACATTAGATGATAACATATGTCAGGAAACATCTGTTGATGTGCTTCAGCTGGGTAGCTTTTCCTGAAGTTTAGAATTATACAGCTTTCACTCTGCATTCTGAAGGATTGCACCATCCAGCTGGACACTGACATACCATCATGGCATTCCAGGCAATCTCAGACCACCTTCTCATGGGACGGATACCTTTTTCTGCATGGGGCAAAGCCACGCCCTCCACCCCTTTCTGGGAATGTGATAAAGGTCCTTTCATCCCTCTGAAAGCAAGATGTCTGATAACTCAGCATAGTTTGGGATTGTGGCTGCTCTAGGGCTTGTAGTGTGAGCTTTGAAAGTTTTTTTTCTGTGCTTAGTGGGGTAGATAACAGTTAAGAGGAAGTTGCATTCAACAAGCCTTTGAAGGCAAAAACAGAATATTGAGTGTATTGAAGGAAAATGAATGAACCTGTATTTTTACAAAGCTAAAAGCTACTTTCAACTTTATCACTTACCTTCAATGATCCAAGATTAGGCTGTGCTTACTAAGAGGGACATGCTATTGGACACACCTGGTATGTTTGCATTTATGCTCTCCGGAGATTTGCTTTTCTCTTACTGAATGGGAAGTTGCTTTCTTGGCTTTCTTTCTGAAAGGGGTACAGAATATGGGGATCTGCACCCTGCAGCCCTGCCTGAGGAGGCCATAGGCCAGCTGCAGGCAGAGCAGTGCCATTATAGACAATAAAGCACTTGCCATGGAGGTGAAAATAGTATCCTACTTTCTGGAAAGTTATTAGCTATTGGAATTTTTTTGTTTGTTTGTTTTATTAACAGTTCATTTTAAATTTCTAATTTTTCTAATTTGTTACCACCTAATCTCTAAATTGTTATTGAAAAGTTACCTCTGCTTTATGTTGCCTGTTCAGGTGTGTTCGCCAAACAGAGCAGAGGGAAGTTTGTATTTGCCCTCTTGTAATTTGAAAGAGCCTATGCAAGCTGCACATCTGCAATTTTTTTAAAGTCAAAACCCGAAGGGGAATTATGGGATATGGAACCTTTCACCACATTTGAGATGTGCTAAGGAATTCTGGAGCTTGTGGTTTCAGTCTAGGACACCCTGGGCAGTATTCAACTTTGTAGGCATGCAGTAAACAACCTAAGAACAAAAAGAAGTAAGCAAAGGCTTCCTTGTCTGGGCTCATGAAATAATTTTCAGCTTGTCATTAACTCTGTCAAGCCAAACTGATACCTGTTGCAGTCTTCAATGATTTGTGCCAAATCATGTATTTCAATCCTTAGTAATTTCATCTAGGAGTGTGTTTTAATCTTACTTTGGGTTTTGTTGGGTTTTTTAAAATGTACTCAGTGCTCCAAACTAATATCCCTGGGTTGTCATTGTCCATAGTCACATCAGAAAATTAAAATTTAAAAAAAGAGAACTGCCCTAAATTTGTGGGGTTTTTAAAGTTCTGTCAGCAAATGCTTATGTAATGGAAACTGCACGTGTAGCTCCAGCAGTACCTGCTGCCATGCAGGTGAACTGAGAATGTGAAGGCAGTTTTCCTTCCTGGGCAGCTGGAAGGCACAGCCTTCTCCATGACCTTGGGGTGAGCCTTGCCACCTGTTGCTCTTTTTATACAAAAGTAGCCTGTGCCAGCCAGCAAGAGCAAGTGCTGACCTCTGTGGGGAGGAGCAAGCAGAGCTCAGGAGGGCAGTGAAGCAGCCTGGCAGAACAGTCTGGTTTGGAGCACGTGAAATGCTTGTGAGCCTCACACGCTGCCAGCGCTGCTCCTGCCCGCTGGCACCGCCAGCACGGCACCTGGTACTGCCCTCACTGCAGCCGGATACACCAGGCTCTGCTGGCTGCTGCTGCAGGGAGCCCGGGGTAAAACTGCCCTTTCAAACTGATTGATTGCATGATTTCTCTTTAAGCATGTTTCTAATACTAATTAACTTCAAAACACAAACCATGAATGGAGGATCAAATAGAAAAAGAAACTGTAAAATGTTTATATAACTTGAAGTAAAATAATTGCCTTTAGGTTAGCTAAAGTTTGGCTAGATCAACTTAAATTACTTTTATTTAAAATTAAACTTTAAGTCTGAACTTAAACTCTTTTCTTTTCACTCGTCATATTCACCTATTAATTTCTTAGCTTCTAACTCTGTTTACAGCTCTCCTTCACATATATATGCTGTCTTTGCCTTGTTAAGAAAAAGAATCATTATCTAAATAGTGACCCAACTGCTGGGTTTTCTGCCTATATATCAGCATTCAGGCTGGTAGAGATTCAAGGCTCAGAAATACATACGAGACCTAGTCAGATAAAATTTGCATTATCACACAGAGGTTAAACAACCTTGCAGTAGGATCTGTCACTGTTTCATAGAAGAAAATATAAGAAAGAAACTTGATGTATTAATTTTTGAGACAGATAAAGTTTGGGGGGTTTCTGTCTAGTAAATTTTTGTTGCTGCCAGATATTTCTGAACAGATTTTGAAAAAAAGTTTTCTAAAATACCAATGTGTCCACGAATGTTACATAAAAATAAAGCAAAGCACTTCAAATAATAATTTTTAGTACCATTAGGTGGTTTTTACAAGAAGTAGTAGCCAATTATTCCTATAGGCCTATCTCTATATAAAGAAATGGGAATATCATTACCAGGATGCATAGTAAAAGATATATTTCCAAAGATAAATAAATACTTTCTCATCACTCTAGGAGTTTTGCATCTTAAAATATAAGAAAACAAAATAGAGAATAAACTCTGCTCCACCTGGGCTGTGAGGCAATGGAGGGTAGCATGGATAGCAGGCCATGGCTGGAACAAGGAAAGATCAGGGATATGATAAAGTGAGATCTCCTCAATAGGTAATTGGAGTGGTAGGTGTTGTAAGCGGGATGGGCTGGGGAAGCAGAAGTGATGGCCTGAACAGCTTGTGCTGTTCAGGAATGGGGTAGGGAAGCTTCATTTCCAAGAACTTCTTGGTGTCCCAGCTTTAAAGGTTTCTTGGGTCCGTGCATGATGGCAGAGTTCATGCCAGCCAGCACCCACCTGCAGGGAAACAGAGCCAATACCTGGTACCTATTTTGTATGGATGGATACATGTGCTACAGGTAACTTGATTAATGCTGCTTCCTTATAACACAGACATGGCCAAATAATGCTTATTTTCCTCTTATAATCAATGTTTTACCAAGGAGCAGCATATTTAACCCATTTTTCATGTCCATTTCCCATAAACGCAAGTTTACATAGGCAGGTTCGCTATTCACCAGCAAGACCTACTTTTTTCCAGCGCAGCAACTCTGTGAATCACCCCATTGCAGTGGAGGAAGGAGGGTGGAATTGTTTCCACACATTTTCAGAGACAATGCAGGTGATTTATGATGAAGGGCCTTGACAGGTTGTTCAGTTAATCCCTGGATTGGCTTTTATCCCAAATGAAGATGTAGTTTACTGACGTACCTTGCTGTGGAATACTTTAATGGGCTGTAGGATAGACAAGCTGATCTTATCCATATCCTTCAAGCCTTTTATTAAAAGTATTCCCAGGACTCTTCTTCACTACAACATTGACTTGTGAGTTGGCTCTATCTCTCTCCCTGTCTGAACACTGCTTTGCACTGAAGCAGGAAGGAGCATTAACTAATACCTGAGCTACTCCAACTGCCAGCCTGAGCTCCCTGCACTTAGTGCCAGATTCCCACAGAAGCTGAGCACTGGAACAGGGCTTGCCATACATGGGAACTGTAAGTTTTTTCCAGAAGCCTGTGCTTCAGTATCTGTGCTTACAGAGGTGGCTCCTGTGGATCTTCTCAATTTGTTTAAGGCAGGCAGCTGATAACTTCCAACGCCTGCTTGTCCATTGTTTTGGTCTGGCATCTGGAAGCTTGATTTGTTTGGCATTTGATGACCTGGGGCAGATGAGATGTGGGGCCAACCTTTCAAAAGCAGAGCTCTGTTTGCACACATGGTTCAAGTGTTGTGACATTAGTGTTATATGAAAATGCAAGTGACAGAATTCATGTACATGTTCCAGTCTGCAGATGTGTTTTGTAAGAAATGAGGCTTTTTTGAATGCTAGGCACTAATTTCAAACCAGAACCTCAAAATCACTATGTAAAAGCTCTTTGGCTTTGGGAAAAAGCTTGGTGCTCATTAGGTCTTTCTGTTTTCCCTTTCTGACCCCTGTAGGCACTAGCATTGAGCTGGAGGAGCCCAAATGAATCCTTGCCATGGTGGAGCATGCTTTGAGTCTGACAGCTCTGGGGAGGTGAGCACACTCAGCTTGAGATATCCTTGAAAAGCAGATGTTCCTTGCCATGACATCCAGCCTGCTCCCGGGGCTGAACTTGTGCTTGTGCATCAATTCTCATTAGAAATAGTTACAAGGAGGTGTGGATATGTGAAGAATGTGAGAACTTGCTGTGCATTTAGAGGTCATTGCTGGCGAGGGATGTTCAATATACTGTAGTCTGGCACTACCTGGGGTTCTCCTGTTTGGTTTTGTGTTAAACATGTGCCAGTGAACTGTAAATTCTACTAAATACAACAACTTACTCCTTTTGTCAGCCAGAAAAGATTGTGATCAGCAGAAGAGATGGTATTTTACTTTTTCACACACTTTGTTTCTTAGTTGGAGTCTAAACATAATAAATATTTAACTTCTGAGCTTTCTTGCTCTGATTATTTCTGTGTAATATTTTACTTGATATTCAGTTAAGCAGATGGAACATTATTGTTTGTCCATATATTTCAGTTATATGTGGACAAATATAACTGAATATAATATATGTCAGCATCTGTTCTCAAGTAGATATTAGAATTAAAGAACACAAACTTTATCTTTTTTTGTGTGATGCCTTTAACCCTCAAAAAGATTGATATAAACAGAGGAATGGTGATTGGGCAAAGTTTTTACAAGAGAATAAGTGAACAAGTTGGTTTGTTCGTATTGCATTGGCATTAACAACCAGCAGAACATCCTTGTTATGTTTGTCATTTCACTTAAATAACTTTCAAATTTGAAAAGCTTTATGTTGATCATTTTGATGAAGCAAGTAGTAAACTTGCACATGTGTACAGCATAGAGGAGGAAGGGGGTAGAAATGCAGCCTGTGAACCAAAGTTCAAAGAATGAAGAAGGACTGGCCACAGATAAAAAATAGTGACATTTCTATGGCATACCACAGAGAAGAGACATGATATGTATATATATATATACAGATACATACAGACACAAAGATATCTAGAGATATCTTCAGCAAATGAACTGGAACAATTTAGTCTGTTGCTCTTTTAGGCTGACTTTTCTAGTCCTGTATCATTACATAGACACCTTGTCATTCGAGGAAATAACATTTCTGTTAGCCTGACATAAGCAAGCTGAATCAGTTATGACCAGTTTGTCTTGTTTTTGCTGGACAGAATACTATTTCCATAGGACTCCTCTGTCTCCTGCATATCTTCTGGGATTCAAACTGACACCTTAATGCTGTGGGAAGGGCAGTTCCTGTGCGCTGAGTGTGAAGCAAACAGAAACTTTGTCAGTTCATACACAAGTTCCTCAGAAGATCCCAAACCACAAGATACACATTTATCTTATAGAGGGTAGGGAGCAAGAGAATGAGGAATATTTGATAAACAGAGGCAGTAATAGAAAGTGGAAGGAGTAGTAAACATAGCTGAAAAATCCTTCCTGTATTTAAAAAATCCCCAGGAAATCCTCAAAACCCAACCAAGTCATTACATGCTTAAAAACATGGAATTGCTATTTAAATTTTCTTTCTAGTTTTTTTCCTTTTTTTTTTCTTAAAAATCTCTCTAGATATCTTTGTGAATGTATGTATCTGTATATATATATATAAAAATATATATATAATGTCTCTTTTCTGGTGTGCCATAGAAATGTCACAATTTTTTTATCTGTGCCTTTATACAGAGGATTTTGTAAACATTTTATTTTCCTGGTTAGGTATCTCAATGTTCAGAAGACCTGTATTTCATGGAACTCAATACACTCATGACTTCCTTACTTCTGTCTTTCTAAGTTGAAGAACTATTTAAGGTAACTGTCCAAAGCCACTACAGCCACATGCTGAGGGTGACTAAAGCAAGCTGTAGGCTGGCTCTGTGCAGACCTTTATCCACAGCCCTGCCAGTACAGCTCATTCATTAACTCAGTTTGAGTTTGCGTTCATCCATGTGAAAGGAAGGCAGATGACTGTAGTCTGCAGGAATCCCCCTACACATATTTTTCCTCTCTGACCTAGGACAGAGTTTCTTACTTCTGGGTCTCTCTTACCTTTGGGATGTTTGCTGCAGTGCCCAATGATGCAACATCCAATATGATGCGTTGTCTTGGATGAAAATGCACTTGTATGATGACATAGACCCAGGGAAAAGAAAAGGCATAGAGATAACCAAATTCAGTTGTCCTCAACAAACCAGTTCATCTGTTGCAAGCCTACAATACCTTATTCTAGTATCTTCTTCACACACTACCTTTTTATCCCAGCTCTAGTTGTCATAGAATCATAGAATCATTTAGTTTGCAAAAGACCTCTGAGTTTAAATCCAACCATTATGTAACTGTCATATAACCTCAAACTTAGGTCCCCATGTCACCATTGTCTTTCAATATGTAGCAGGAATATGTGCACTTGCAGCCCAGAAAGCCAATCCCATCCTGGGCTGCATCAAAGAAGAGTGGCTGGCAGCCCAAGATGTCCTAGCCTTGTCTTCAGTCCTAGTGCTGGCTCCTGCTGTTCCCCGCTGCATCTCCGCATGGACCCCAGACCTGACTTGTCACCTCAAATTGCCCAAGGCCATTGGTTAAACCACTTGGTATCACCTGTCTGGGTGCCCTGGGGGACAGCACAGCTCCTGGGGAAAAGCACTGCTGCTGCTGGAGTTGTCCTCAGGTCCTGCTGGTTCCTGACTGTGGAGAGACCCCACTCCCCCTTCCTGCTCCCTGGCGTTTCCTGCCAGTACTGACATTCCATTTCTCAAGTGTATGAAAGTTACAAACACAAAATGAACTTGATTCCATTTCTCACTAGGAAGAGGGTTGTCACGACATAAGTAACTACTCCTGCTCCGTGAACCCAGGTTTTTAATTGCTATATATGTTAGACATTGACATTTTGAAGTGCTTATTTACATAACATTTCTTTGTTTTTCTTCTCTTGAGATTGCACACAAGTGTTAGCAGATGCAGATACAGTATGGTAGAAGGCTAAACAGTCTGTTTTGTGTAAAAATTATACACTTGGGATGGTTCTGGGATGAAACACTTAGGATTACCTGATTCTGTAGAGTGATGTGCATATCCTGTAAAGAAAAATAAAAAGAACACAGGGTTTTTTTTTCTGTCAGATGCTTGATTTATTTTGGCAATGACAACCAGTACATGTATATAAGAACAGTACTCTGATATCAGTATCACTGGGAAAAGAAAATCCCAAGCTTAAAATTCTATAATGTTCATATGCTGAAATGGAAATCCTCTGTTTTGGGTAATCTCTTTATGGGGTAATTGGCCTGATAACATCATGGTCCTGAAGAGAAGAGGGGTCCAAGAAAACTGATTGATTTTTTAAGGATCACCTTCTTCAAGCTCAAGAGTGGTCCATCCCCACATGCAGTCAAGCAGAGATGATCATCCCCCTCTACTCAGCACTGGGGAGGCCACAGCTGGAGCACTGGGTCCACTCTGGGCTCCTCCATACAAAAGAGACACGGACATAGTGGAAAGAGTCCAGTGAAGGGCCATGAATATGGTAAAGGGACTGGAGTTTTTGTCATGTGAGGTGAGACTAAGCAAACTGGGATTATTCAGCCTCAAGAATGGAAAACTTGGGGCTAGGGGAGGATCTTGCTGGTATGTAAATACCTATGTTGGGGGGAAAGACGGAGGCAGACCCTTCTCAGTGAAAGGACAAGAGGCTGTGGACAGACTGGAATACAGGGAATACAGGGAGCTCCTTTTAAACAAGAAAGCCAGAATGTCCTTTTGGATGACTTTATTTACTTGTTTGGTTTATCTGACATACTTAATGAGCAGATTTCCTTAATGAAACAGGTTTAAAGCCTGTATACCCTGTACCCCAATAAAAAGAGTTGGTGAAACCTCAAATATAATTAAAATGTGTATGTAGTTAGTAAAGGGTCCTAGACCCATCCTCATTCAAAGGAACAGCAGGTTCCTTTGTTCCCCTGTGTAAGTCCAATATTTTCCCTGTAGATTTTGTTTATGCTCCTACTTCCATGTTGTCTGTGCATGTTTCTCTACACAGTTTGGTTGAGACTGGGTCTCTATCTTTTCTGATCAGCTGGAAAAAAGCTGATTTCAGAGAGTAATGTAGTGCCTGGATGTATTATGTGGTGAGCGTCAAGGCACATCAGAGGAGTGATACCTGGCACTACTGAGATACCTATTTAAATATTGTGTAGCTGGGACTTTTGCAATTTCATGTTGCTGACAGAATTCATGAAAAGGTATGAGACACAGAGAGAGAGTGAGAGAGAGAGATTTTTTAGAAACTCTCTTTCCAGTGAAAGACAAAAGAAAAACAGTTCACTAAAATTTCTTGGAGAAAGCACTAAAATGTGGTGTATGGCCTTTAGAAACCCAGATGTGGAGAAAGATGTGCTAATAAAGGATTAATTAGCATAGCAGATAAAATAATAATAATAAGCTTTGGTGTTTGGCAGATGGAATACATTCAGGACAAAGCATGAAATCACCAGTGCCTGAGATGATGTATGCAATTCTACCTCACTTGTTTCCTTCATCCAAAATCCTGGCCAAAATGCAAAAATCACTTGGCAGAGTTTGGCCGTGTCTACATGAGCACGAAGTGTGGTGCAATAGGAGCAAAGCAGAAGAGCCCACCAGTGGCAGAGCAGCCGATGTCCATGCTGCTTGTGCTCTGGGGCTTTACTCAACCAGCTTTAGAGTGGTGCTAGAGACTCCATGTCCACTAGCAGCAGCAGTCAGTCAGACACACTCCTGGACGTGTGCTTCCACGTCCTTTCCTGAGAAAGGAATTTATTTTGCATTTCTGAGCCACTCCATAGTGTGAACCCAAGTGCAGTTAAGTGGGGACTATCAGCAGCTTCACAGTTGCCCTCCTCCTTTGTATATAGGCTCCTTCCTTTCTTAAAACTGTTCTGCAGGAAGTCCTTCAGTATAAACTGAAGCATTAGGAAACAGTAGTTGCCTTATGTAAAATAAAAGATAAAAAAAGGTACCTCCACTAATTTATAGAATACATAAATATAGATAAAAAACACATTTATAGAATTAAAGTGTACAGCCTTAACACCCCTACACACACTTAAATAATACCCAGGAAACACAGGGAAATTATGACAATGCCCAATGTGCAACATAGTGGGACTTTGACATGTGGGTTGATGATTTACAGGTCTAATAGACTGATGCAGCACACAGCCAAACCCAAACCAATTGAGGTAACTTAACTGCCATCCAGAGGAACCTGGACAGGCTTGAGAGGTGGGGGCTTGTGAACCCCATAGAGCTCAAAAAGGCCAAGTGCAAGGTCTTGCACCTGGATTGGGGCAATCCCAGGCATTATAGGCTGGGCAGAGAATGGATTGAGGTGTACCCCTGGGGAGAAGGACTTGGGGGTGTTGGTGGATGAGAGGCTGGACATGAGCCGGCAAATGTGCACTTGCAGTCCAGAAAGCCAAAGGTGTCCTAGGCTACATCAAAAGGAGCGTGGCCAGCAGGGCATGGGCGGGGATTCTGCCCCTGCACTCTGCTCTCATCAGACACCATCCAGCTCTGGGATCCTCATCACAAGAAAGACATGGATCTCCTCAAGCAGGTCCAGAGGAAGGCCAGGAAGATGATCAGGAGCACCTCTCCTCTGAAGACAGGCTGAAGGAGTTGGGGTTGCTTAGCCTAGAGAAGGCTCTAGGGAAACATTACAGCAGCCTTCCAGTATCTGAAGGGAGGGTGCAGGGTCTGCTGGACAGCTGGAGAGGGACTTTTTACAAGGGCATTTAATGATAGGAAAAGGGGTTATGGCTTTAAACTGAAAGGGGGTGGGTTTAGATTAGATGTGAACAAGAAATTCTTTGCTGTGAGAGTGGTGAGACACCAGGTTGCAGCTGTGGATTCCATGTCCCTGGAAATGCTGAAGTCCAGACTGGGATGACGCTTTGAGCATCCTGGTGTAGTGAAAGGTGTCCCTGCCCATGGCAGAAGCATTGGAACTAGACAGTCATTAAGGTTCCTTCCAATCCAAACCATTCTATGATTCTGTGGTAACTACCAGGGCTCCTGATAAAGCCCCAGCCGCCTCAAGATGCCCCTCAAACTCACAGCACCTCACAAAAAAAGTTTAGCAGAGGTAAGCAACAAATTGCAACAAGGTCGTTGTCCTCTTCCAACACTGTCATACTGAAACATATGTCCTTTTAGCATATTTATACCGGATGCAGACGTCCTTTCGGAAGCCGTAAGAAAGCCCTTCCTTTGCAATCCGTCACCTCTGACCTCTGAGGCGTTAAGCGGCAGTAGTGCCAGTGCCCCACGCAGCTCCCTGTGCATCTCTGTCATTTGTGCCCGCACAGTACAAAATTTCCGCCGCCCCCCCGCCGCGGGTTTGTGCGTCACCGTGGGCAGGGGCAGGGACAAGGCAGGGGCAGGGCCACGGGCAAGGGAAGGGGCACGGACGGGCGGCAGACGGAGGAAAGGCCGAGCTGCAGCGCCCGCCGGGCTGCGCGGACGAGCGGAGGAGGCGGGGGCGGAGGCGGGCTCGGCACACGCACACGCCGCTCCCGCCGTGCTCGGCTTAAATAGGGCGGCGCCTGGCAGCCGCGCACAGCCGTGGTCGCTGCTGCCGCCGGAGGTGAGCGGGGTTCGGGGGCGCCGCCGCCGCCGGGGCTGCGGACCCGCCGCGCTGAGGGGCCGGGGCCGTCCGCAGCGCACGGCCGAGGGAGGCGGCTGGGCCTGCCGGAGCCGCCGCGGGGCTGGGGTGGTCTGCGCGGTTGCTGTCACCGGGGGCCGGGCGGTCCCGTCCCGTCCCGTCCTGCCGCCGATCCCCGTAGGCTGCCTTGGCGGGGCCGCGGGGCTTTCCTTCCCGCCCCGCAGTGGGATCAGCGTCCCCCGGAGCCGGCACAGCTTCCCCTCGCACAGAAGCCGGCGGGAAAGCGTAGCCGGCTGTGTCCGGCCTCCCCCGGCGCTGCGGCAGCTCGGGCTGGCCGGGCATTGTTCGGCGGCGGCGCTGCCCTGCAGCCCGGCCCGGCCCGGCCTGGCGCGGGGAGGGCGGCTCGGTCGGGCCGAGCAGCAGGTAGCGGGCTGGGCAGCGCAGTGCTGCCTGCTGGCCCGGGGCTTCGCGGCTGTTCGGCTGCCGGACTTCGCCTGCAAGTAGGTTACTCTTCCGAGCACGAATGCAGCATGTACTTGAAACAGCTTTTTTTTCCTCCTTCTTCTTTTAAAGCAGTTTAGAGCGCATATGGAAATGCAGCGTGAGCCAAACTGGCCTAAAATGGAAGGTTGAGTGGCTTTGACTTTGCAGGCCTCCTCTGCTGCTAGGTGGAACTTGCAGTGCTACAGCACAGAGATTTAGCCTGGTTACACGACGCTTTTGTTCTAGGATGCATACATTTCTTGTTCCTGTTGAACAGGAATTGCAACACTTGAAGCCTTCTAAATTTCTAAAGGGCATGTCTGTGAGCTGTCTGGAGTATTATGGACACCCTCTTGGACTATGTAATCTAAACATATGCCTCACTTGGGTTAGCATCTGAGATAGGATGGTCAGGTTCTGTGATAGGAAAGAGCAGAACGATTCCATGTGGTGTTAGTAGATTTACTTTTTCATCAGTGTTGCTTTGCAGGGAATCGTGCAGTCTCCTGAGCCGGATCAGGAGAGTTTATATTTGCCTTTTTGCTTTGAAACGTACTCTCAAACTCACAAGCTGAGATTTCTCAGCCCCAGGATTTGGATCGGATTTCTTGGATCAAGAAATTGAGTATAAGAGGGCATTGAGTTTACTGAAAAATACCTTTCTCTTCCTCTTGCAACAATATCAGTATTAATAATGTAAAAACTGATACATGAAGCTCCTCATGGACCGTTGCTTTTTTAAAATTAAAGGGTATGAAGCAGATAGGGAAATGTTTGGTAGATGGCTAATAGGAAAAATCTAAAGCTTGTCATTACAAGTAGCTGTTGTGTGTAGTGCTATCAGTTGAAGGTCTCGAGCAAACAGCCTTTGCTTAGTCTGAGGACTGCATGATTACAATGAATTTACAAAGGTAGCTTCTGAATTTGGTAGATGTTGTTTTACAACTACAACTTGGCCAGCATGAGGTTGGAAGTAAGTCTTCAGTTTTTGAGAAGGAAACCCCCAAGTAGCCTTTTGCTTCAAGGACAAGTACAAGGTTGGTATTGGTAGAAAAACAAGACCAGCAATTTAAAATGGAAGGAAAGACAACTTTGAAATACTTATGTGAGTAAGTTACTTGCCTGTTCCTTGAGCAAAGTCTGTGTAGGTGGTTCTCCTATCTCATTGCTTCACAAGAAAGGAATCCTTCATGGGATTTTCGGGAGGAGACAGAGGGGCTTGTACCTTCCCTGTTTTATTTGTGTTGCTCTTCAGTGGGGCAGAGTAAAAGACTTCTTTTCTCTTTCTTATCCCTTCAAGAAAACAACACTTTTACTAATGTGAGCAACAGAAGATAATAACAGGTTTTTGTGTTTTGTTTTTCTTGATAATGTCGTTGATGGAATTGCATAGACTGAAGAAAACTAATGGCATGAAATTTTTTCAGTGTGCAGCAGAGATGAGGGAGATGTTCTGGCCAAAGGGATACACTGCTTGATAAGATGGGCTTCTGGCAGTCTTATGAAGAGACTGCCTGCCATATCCTACTTCCCTGCTATGCTAAATCACAAGTTCAGAGATGTTAAATATTTCCCAATGGTAAATATAACCTGTGGTAACTCCCTAGAAATCCTCACAAGTAAGAGGGGTGATGTTTTTTTCATTGGTGAATGGTTTTGTGGGGGAGTTTACAATGCTCTGTGGCTCTGGGAAGCACTGCTGTACAGCATTGATGTTTATCGTAGGCTGAACCCTGTCTGCAGATGGGGGGCTTGCGTTTCTGCAGGTCCCACCTGACTCTTGAAACAAGGACGCTTGATAACCTAAGGCTTCTGCTCCCTTGCTGCCTTTCCTGCTGAGAGTTACTCATTTACACAGGGTAAAATATGATTCCCTGCCCCTGGCAGGGAGTTCGGAACTAAATAATCTTCAAGGTCTTTTTCGACCCAAACCATTCTATCACAGTAAAATACTTCTTTGGTTAGGATTTGAGTCCTAGTAGTACTGGTAGTTTGCTCAAAACTGACTGAAAACAGCTTGCATGGTTTTATAGATTTGTAGAGGAAAAATGGTTTTTGCTTTTGTAGTTGAACCATTTAAGGGCTATAGCAGAAGTGCATGATGTCCCGTTTCCAGAAGAGGATTTCTCCCTTTTTTTATGAATTACTGTTCTTGAACCCAGAACTTTTAAGCTTTTTAGGTTGAGTAGTTTGATACTGCATGTGCCTGCCATGTTTTGGAAATTTGGCTTCTGCTGTTGGACTGCAATAATAGTCTGGTAAGGTTGAATTAGTTTCCTAGGAAAGCAGAAAGAAAGTGCTTACTATCACCGACTTGGAGGAAATGCAGGCATACCCTAACACCTGAGGTCAGAAGGTTGCTGTGTTTGTCATACTATTTTTTGTGCTGTTGATGTTCGGAGGCCACTCAGTGAACCAATTGCTTCTCTTAAGTATTTACTGATCTTCCAGTCTCAGAGTGTTAAGGGTTGTGCTTTTTGTAAGAACCTGCTGGGTGTAAACACTGTCTAGCATGATGCAACGGGGCTTAGTGTCCTGACCCAGGCTGCCTTCTGCAAGACTTCAGGTATCAGAAGTATGAGTGAGAAAATCCTCCTCACAGAGTCTCAAATGAGCACTTAAACCATGTGTTAGCTTGATGTTGCACACTGGGCTTTCTGAATAGTAGCCTTTTCCTGGGATGAGTAGAATGAATCAGTTGGTATGATCTACTTAGGCCACAAGATAGCTGCTGGGCTCTGTGGGGTGGTTTTTGTCTAAATGGTGTTTGGAATGATGCTAGAGTAACAGAGTAGTGCCGTGATGTGCTTGCAAATCAGAGTTGCAGGGATGTAATTCTAATGGATAGCAGTGTAGACTGAAAGATATTTTTAGGCACCTTATCCAGTTTTTGGAGATGAGAAACCGGTAAGACTGCTTGGTGACACGTTGTGTGTGTACAGGCTTGGATTAAAGGTAACTTAATCAATCGCTCTCTGAAAGGTTTTAGTGGTACGTGTTGGTTTTCCATTATACACAGGGTTACCAAATGTTGTTGGAGGACTGTAATTGCACAAAAGGCATTGGGCAGATTCTTGTCATGTGTTTCAACTCCTGAACTTGAATAAACTCCAGTGACCTCACCAGTGTGCACTCAGATTACTTATTGGACATCACTGAGAGGCAAGAATCCAGGTGGAGTTCCACTTGATTGCAAGGGGACTGAGGCCAAATGTCTGAGGACAGGCCTGTGACTTTCCTTGGATGTGAACAGAGCCTTGACACACTAGTTTCAGATTTAGTTCTCCTTAAAGGTTGAAGCAGAAGCCTTAGCTTTGTTTGCAGTTTATGAAGTAAGTCACTGTGGCCTAACTGATGGGTCTGAATCCAGCTTGTAGGTTGTTTCCCTCCAGTTTTGCCTTGTCCCAAATGCAGGAACAGAAACTGAACCAGCAGAGGCAACCTACACCCCAGTGCATGATGCCCTATGGTTGCTTAAAGCCTGATTGGGGGAGCTGAAGAGGAGTTGGATGTGAGGTGTGAATATTAAGGATCTGGTGGTTCCTCCTGCCTGGGGTATATTCCTTATTAACAGCTCTTTAGTTCTTCCCTCTCTACTCTTGCAGGAAGATAAATATTTCAGTTACTGCTTTGAAAGAAGGATTTATGGCACTCATGCTTGGCTGGGTGAACTAGGTGATTTCTGGGTAAGATGGTATTTATTATTTATTTATTTTAGTTGGGGAGAGGGCAGAGAGTGAGATGGAAGTGGTGGAGGAGGAGGTCATAGTAGTGGATTAGACAGTTCAATGTACTTGTTTTGTTCAGACAAGTCTTCTCTGGCTGAGGAGTCACGTATGACTCCTCACAGATGTCATGACAGGCTGCACCACAGTAGGCATCTTGCTGTCCTGTTTCGTATACAGGGCTTGAACTGGGATTTCTCCTTCAAGTCTCATATAGCAAAGCTCCCTTGCTGTATCTTGGAGGTGATTGTTGTTTGTGTACTGGCTAGTTTGGCTATGTCACAGGTGTTTGCAAGACCTCAGTCAGATTCCCCTCTAACTGCAGGACAGGCAGAAAATCCTGGGAGGACTTGGATGCAGTGTTCAGAGTTTTGTGCTTAATGTGTAGTATTACAGTAGTCCACCCCCCTCCCCAGCTATGCTGTTGTGTTTCCTTCTGGGAGCCAGTAGCTATCTAGTCACTGAGACAAGAGTTGATCTAGTTGAGAACTAGCATCACAACTAATGCAGAAAGATGGTGTTTGCCAGATCACTTCCCTTGTGACTGCCTGGTCAGCATAGAGAGGGCTGTGGGAGCATTTATCTAGGACAGGTTGGACTGACTCAAATTTAAACTGATTGTAAATGCACTCTGAGATTAGGATTATGTATTCTATTCAGACAAAAGGATTTCTCCAGTTAATAGCCAAAGCTATTTGTTCTGCCCATTTTTTTATACATAGTAAAGGAGCTAGAACATGATTCTGCACTTGTTCTTTCAAAGGCTTTGTGGAGAAAGGCTTAAGGAAAAAATGAGATGCATGGGAACTGTACAGTGTAACCTGTAAGAGTAAGAAAAAAACCAGACTGCAGTGGCAGGTAGCTGTCAAGACTACTCCAAGGTATGTGGGTGGCTGGTTCCCTGTTTCAGCATATCATAAGGAAAACATCTTAGTGCCATATTGCTCATAATAAGAGATAGACAGTTTGTCTTGTATGTTTCTCCTCCCTGCAAGGGGCTGTAGAAATGACACAGCCTGTTCTTTTACACCATGTGATGGACCTGCCTTTATGGCAGTGCTAGTGTGTTGTTTATCTAAATATTAGAATAGAGAGAAAGAGAGACCATTGGTTCTTGGGGTTGTTTTCTTTGCAGTACAGAAGCTGACGGCTGCTCTCCTGTTCTCTTCCGTTGCCCTCGAACGATGTCTGGCTATGGATAGACAATAGGCAGGCTGCTGCCCACTGTAAATAGACCATTGTACGCCGAGAGTAGGAGCAGCAAAGAACGGCAGAGCCCTGCCAACTTGGGTCGTTGCCTTGAGATACTGGCTCTGCTGTAAAGAATGAGTCTTGGGTGCTGCAGGGTGTGTGTGCGTGAGCAGAGAGCCGGCTTTGAAACTTACAGAACTCCTTAGCCAAATTGATATGGGGAGTTCAGAGGGGCACCTTTTTGCGCTGCATTGTGGGAACTGTTTCTGTGGAGGTGGTCTAAAGAGAGTTATCTCTGAAGCAGTTTTGCCTCCTTACCCAAACTGCTTTCCCTCTGGTTTTTTAGAAAAAAGATCTAGGTCTACTGATTGTATTGAGGAAAAAAGTGCTTTTGACGTCAAATGTCAATTCTCCTCTTTCCCCCCCTACATGTAGCAATCTGAGTATCACAGACTGGTACTTTTCATTTGGCATCTTCTCCCTTTGGGTCTTCAGCTGTGTCTCACACTGGGGCTTGGTTTGAGTCTGTTCTTGTGTTCCACATCCTGTCTGATAAGAAGGAATTGCAGGACCAGAATCTGTAAAGAGAGCATGACTTTTTTTACTTGTCTTGAGTGAGCAAACTTAGCCAGGTCCTTCCTTGAGGAAAACAACTGAAAGCCAGATGCAAGCTCCGTTGTGAAGATTTTTGTATCTCAGTCTGAAAGGCTCTAAACCTTCCTCCTTGGTCATGATAAAAACCCAGGATGTCTGATGTTGTTGGAGCATGGGCCAAGAAAATACTGAGATGACTTAAAGAAGGCTGGAAGGCATTGAAGCCTCTTTTCTTGATGGAGCATATTTGGATGCATATGTTAGGAATGTGAGTTTATTTTCTTTGTTACATCTGGCTTTGCCTTAAGTACAGAAAACAAGAGCTGATTTGACTTAACAGATAGTGTTAAAGCTTGGAATTGCTTAGTCTTGCAGAAAACTGTGTCCTCACCTTGTTTTTTGTGCAGATGAGGCAGAAGGTATAATAAAAATATATTATCTCAATATAAACATAAGCAGCAAAATGTATCACTGTATACCAGGTAACTTGTGGTATAACTGCTCCAGAAAAGTTTTATGCTGCAGGCTTCCCTAAAAATAACTGGTCGGGGAAATGAAAAGCAGAGGTGTGCATCTGTTCTCTTCACCTAAGCTAAAATCATAGCAGATCCTTGACTATAATGGAACTGTTGTGTGACTTAAATGATGATGTTTACTTCAGTTGTTACCTGTAAAGGCATCACAGCCTTTTGAGTAATTCAAATTACATTGCTTTCCTAAATCATAGTGTGTGTGTGCAGGACACTTCATGACTAATACAGGCAAGAAAGCAATTTTAAAAGTGTAAGGTGTTCATTGTGGAGCTTGAGGAAAGAGCTAAGCTTGCTCTTAGCCATTGCACACATCATAGCCCCCCTTGTCTAGTTTCATAACATGGTGTCTACGATATATGCGAAATTAACTTCTAAGTCCAGACTTCCTTGTTGGTGTGTGGGGTTTTTTTTTTAATTCTTACTGTTCAACCATCTATAATGAAGCTTAAGAAGTAGTTTTCACACCTGAAATGCTAATGAACATGATTAGGTGCATAAAAAGCAACTGCATGGTGATTCTAACTATTAGTATTAGTAACTGATTTTTTTTCTTTTTAAAAGGGTAGATGAAGAGCTTCAGTTCATCTCTGCCTTCCGTTACTACAAACTGATGTGTTGTGGATTTTGATTATAGTCTGCTGTATATCACTGTGCAAATAACAAAAAGGCATGCAGTGGCCCTGCACTGCCTGTCGAGGTGATGCAGCCCTGTGCCCTAAGGCTATGCCAGAAAAGAAAAGTGTCGGGGAGAGAGAGCAGTGCCTGCAGGCTGGGGATTACTCCATGGGTCCAGGACTGCCCCAGAGGTGGAACTTGATTCCATCCTGACACTGCCCCCATCCATGACCTTGCTTCAGCCTGTCCTGTTAACATTGTGAAACCATGGGCCCTTTGAACTAATTTTATTACTATTTTGCTGTCTCTAGCAAATCTTGTCCAAATACTGGTTAGATGTTTTGTAAACTAGACCACGCTTCTGTTGCCTGGCTGAATAACTGATTGCAGCAGTAAAGATTTCAAGGTCATACTGTAAACTAGAGGCTTTCCTGTAGAAATATGAAATATTAACCGGGTGTAGTTGGTTTTAAAACTAATAAACATAATTCTGCCCGTTTGGGTTTCAAGAGTCTCATATGCCACCATCCTACTGCGGTGGCTCCTTCAAGTACGTTCCAGCTATTAGCTACATCTTTGACATTGTCTAGGACCTTTGTTTAATTCTGTTGTGCAGGGGAAATGGCTAGGACCTAAACTACCTAAGTGAATGTATCTTTGTTCTCCCGGCCAGCGGGGCGGCGTTGCCGGCCGTGGCGGTGCCGGCCCGGGCGCCCTTGGCAAGCGCGGTGGGGTGAGCGCTGCGGGCCGAGCGCTGCCGCTGCCATTGGCCCCGCGCTGCCGCTGCTCCCGCTCACCTCTCACCTAGTGGGCAGCGGCCGGGGGCTTTGCCATGTGACAGACGTCCCGGGAGACCTTGGCTGTAGAGGAGAGCACCAGCTGAGCTGACTGCAATCCCTCTTCTTTTTTTTTTTTTTTCTCTCTGCAGCTGGTTCTTGCTGTGGAATATCCGTGTCAGTGAGTGCTGGCGGGGAGCAGCCTCTTGTAGCTCTTCCTTCTGTGTGAACGTGACAAATCAAATGTGCTTCCTGTGCTTGATTATATTGCTGTGTGCTGCTGCCTTGGGCCTCATTTGCCACTGCTTTAATCTGCCTCATGACCAGAGAGAAATTGCTGGCGTGGTGCTGGGAGAAATTGGAAACTTGCTAAGTACCGTAGAGGAGCTATAGGAGGATATCGGCTTTGAAAGCAGCTTGCTTTACTGACCTTTCTGTGCGTGTCTGAAGGGAGAGTAGAAAAGAGTTTATTTTACTGGACTTATGAGAGGAAAAATCCCGCTCCTGCTATCCTACTGTCGGATTAGGATGCCCTCTGTTACATGGAGGCAAGATAACATATGTCCCTGCCCTTCATTTCCCAGTCTTTCCTGCTTGATGATTAACCGTTTAAACAATCTTACAGTACATCTACTCTACAAATAACTATTTTACATTTGTGAAATTCTCTCCTTTAACAAAAGGTCTGCTTTTTTAAAAAAAACTTTGAATGCAGTCTCTGTTGAAAGCAATACTAAAACCCTGAAGAATTTCCCTCTTCTCAGCCCCACATATTTTTCTAGAGTATGAACTAATAATTGCTTGCTTACTTAATTGCAGCACAGGTATATAAAGATGTTGCCTGCCTAGTGGCAGATCAAGTTATTTTGATGGTGGGAAGCCAGTAGGACAAGGCATACATCACTGTCCTACAGCAACAGTGAATCAAAACAGGATTTCAGATTGTTTTTTGCAACTTTTTTTCATACCAACAGATTCCAGCCTTGGAACAACTGCACTGAACTGCAATGCAAGCACATGAGTTGTTCAGATACCTACGAATGCCAGAACTTGGGGATGTCAGACAGTATGTGCGCACCCTTCCGACAAATACGCTGATGGGCTTCGGTGCTTTTGCGGCTCTGACGACCTACTGGTATGCAACAAGGCCAAAAGCATTAAAACCACCATGTGATTTAGCAATGCAGTCTGTGGAAGTAGAGGTAAGTGTCACTTGGTGGATGCTGTACTTCACTGAAATTTGAGCCCTAAATGCAGCATTGAGGGAGACCAAACACTTGATTTACATTAGGGTGCTTCAAAACCTGTAGTGTGGGGGCAATACATTTCTGAAACGTGGCTTGAACTCTTTTTTTTTTTTGGCTTTCTGAATTTGGAAACCAACTTGAGGGCTGAGGTCACAGTGGAAATAACTATCACAAGAGAAAAAGATTCTGTTGAGACAACTGAGCTTCTGATCTCACTAGTGACAAAACTTGTTCATGTTAGAATTGGCACAGTGTAGTTTTTCAATTCCTGGCCATGTGATGTCCTATTAAATTAGGTCTTGGGGTCACAGTATGTATCCTGGTATATACTGATTAGGCTAATACTCTTCTGTTATTTTTAGTGTATAATAGCTGACACATGAGACTTTATATTGTGTTACAAGCATGAAGAGGGTACTAATTGTCCTCAGATGATCTGTGGAAGAAATATTAGTCTGCCAAGAGATCCCAGCCATAGAGTAAGCTGAAATTATCCTATCTGGCTATATTAGCTTAGCTTTTGTTTTATGCTTTTTAGAAGCAGTTACTTTTAGGTGGTGGCTTTTAAAAAGTGAAGTCAAATATGGAAAGAGTCTGACTGGGAGAAGCTGTTGCTTTGTGAGCAAATATAGGCAACTGATTGCAAGGCTGGCGTTTCTGGGAGTTGTGGTTGTAGTTGTTCTCCTGCTCACTACAGAGTCAAATACTTACTCTTTCAAGAGTACTTCTCTTTCGTCAGGATAGACAAAGTGTTTTCTCCTTTTGAAGTTTTGGAAAGTTGTGATCTTTAAGGGAGATACTTATAAAATGTAGGATTGTAAAGCTGACAGCTTCTTTCCTTATTCATGACAGTCAGAAACTACTACTATAGGTTTTATTTTTAATGTTTATATACTTGGAACTGAAGTCTCCCTTTACACAATGTTCTTCTGCGTGGATAGACTGCATCTAGTTGTCCTGTATCAAATGAATTAACATGAGTCTTGTGCTTAAGAGCAGATGTAACAAACTGATGTAAACAAATGTGGCAGAGCAGTTTGAAATTTACAGTAGGTCAACTTCATGAACTTTAGCAAACTCCTCTCATTACTTCAAATTGGGTACTTTTTTCAATGTTTCATAATACTGAGATTAAAGAATGACACATTAGTTGGCCCTTCCATTCACAGTTTTATTTCCTGATCTTCTCAGTATGGCAAACAGCAAGCTGACTGACACATCCTGTTACTGTAGCAAATAGTGGTCTGCTACTAGAAGTACACAAAAGGGAAACAAAAATATGCACTTGCAATGTGGTAATTGCCAAAACCACTTCTTTTTCAAGCAACATGTGTAGAGTAAGGATCTAGAAGTTAGATTTCACTTCTCTTGGTGAGCTTTTTTGATTCTGACAGCAGACATGTAGACAATGCCTTCTAAAGCAGCACATCTTGGTTGCTGGAATGAGCTAGCAGTGCAAGTTTTCCAGCTGTGGAGTGCCTCATTAGGCAGTATAGACTTCTGCAGATTTTTGGGGGGCATTGCATTATAAGATGGTAAAACAGTAGCTTTTAGCTGTCCATAAACCCCATGACATATGCTTATTTGCTTGAGACTCTTGACAGCAGTCTCAGTTCACTGCCTTCTTCAAGCTAAATTACTTGTCACTGCTGGATTCTGAGATTGAAATCACTGTTTGGTGGTATGAGACTTCACTAAGCTACTTAATGCATCATTGATCCAATTACACTAATTGGCTCTCTGATCAGAGCAAGATAGGTATAACAGCATTATTTTTCAATGCCTCTTTAGAAAATGTTTTAATGGGAAGGCTGAATAGTAGTAAGACAAATGAAAAACACCTAAGTGTGTTAGCATGTCATGGTGATAAGAGCTCAAACTTAGAGAACATCTTGAAATGGGTAAGATCCGTCAAATTTTTTCATTAAGGGCTATATCTGAACTATTAATAATGTTTAAAACTGTAATCAAATGAGAATTTATGTTTTGAATCAAGTTTCAAGTATCTGTTAGGATTACTACTCTTACAACAGTGACAAAACTTTAATACAGTATTTGGGATTCAGGTTCTCACTACATTTTGCTTAGAATTTAACTTCATATACTCAATTTTCTTATGTATATGTTAAGATTGTCACTTCTACAGGGGGAAAAAAAATCAAATACTGCTCTGAAATTGTCTTAACATTTTTTTTCTGCCAAAACAATATGAAATTAAAAGGCCTGAGGACTTGCTGCAAAAAAGACATGGCAGAAGGCAATGTCTCTTTGCTACCATTTTACTCTTTAATCTACCTGTTCATTAACAAGAAGAAATTTGAACTAGAAATAAGCTTATCCATAATTCTTACTTGTGATTTAACTTTGTTAGATGCCAAGGAAATAAGTGAAGTCATTGACTGGAGTAGGGTTTCTACATGTTCTGATAACATAGCTTCATAACTTCATGTGGGAGAAAACAGATCCTATTTACTGTTGTTCCAGGTCACTTCCCATCTCGTGACAGTTTTGATTTGGTAGGCCAGCACCCAGTGACCCATTTTCACCATCACTGGATGAGCATAAAGATTGCACATGTAGTTGAAAATGAGTGCAAAGAATTACTGAAGTGGCAGGGATGCCTTGCACTAGACCAGGTTGCCCAGAGCCCCTATCAGCCTGGCCTTGAACACTTCCAGGGATGTGTCATCCACATCTGGATCTGTCTGCCCATAGATAGCTCTTTCTTTCCACTGGTGACTAACAGCTAAATAACTTTGGCTGTTGATTTTTTGTGCAGGCTGTCAAATATATTAAATTTTGCTTTAAAAACTTGGCATTTGTCCCAGCTTAATGCCATGTAGAAGAATAGGATAGAGATAAATATTAGGATGTCAGTATTTTCTAGGAGTAAGACTTCGGATTTGGCTGGCTTTTTTGTTCCCCTAAGAAAAGACAATCAAATATGGAGAGACGTATTCAACTCATGAAAACTTTTTAAGCCTTCTTACATTCTTCTGATACATTACCAGAATTCTAGCATGCCTTGTCTTTCAAGAATCACATGATCAGACATGTGCTTATCTCCCTATGAAGGATCAGTTTAAGTGCTGTATGCTTACTTAGGGAGTAGCATGCTTAAAATTATATGGCTGGTTTGAAAGCTCTGGTTTATACTACTTGCTGCTCGGAATAGTATGTTGGTGACCTAAGCGCCACTTGCTAGTATATTTTCCCTCTCAGGTAAAGGGAAATTTCTCTTGTCTCTGAGGCATGGTGGAGCTTACAGTGTGTTTTGACATTACTGCTAATCCTAAGCAGCCTGTGTCAGCAACAGGCAAACCCATGGCTTGAACAAAAGCAGTTATTTTGCATGACCTGAAGAGGTGTTGATAAAGTAACATATGCTCTGCTGTAGAATAAATCCGTTTCCTTCAGATGCTGCTATTTTTAACCAATGCCAAGGTTTTACTCAATGACCAGCACTTGATGTGTAATGGGTTAGTTTCCTGAGCTGCTGCAAGGGCTGCTTTACGCAAGTTACTAGAAACTGTTCTTGTATTAATCAGATTTTATTGCCTGGCTACTTGAAGAACACTTTGTTAAAACTGACAACCCTTTTGACTGCTTATCTTTTTACTGGACAGATCTATTAGATGCTGTTCAAGTAACCTGTGTGAAGTCAGCCAAACATTCCAGTCCTGAGATTCAGACACTTGGTGGTAACAACCAGTGATTGATTAAGCAACTTTGCTGCAAACAGAATTTTCTTTCCCTGATATTGCACAAATATTCTGGATAAGGACCATTTGGACAAGGTCCTAAAATAGTTCTTGCTGCTTTCAAGCAAAATGTAGACCAATTCTATTGCTTAGTAGATGAGTTAATTTAGACCTTGCATTATGCTCCTGGTTTGACCTTCAGCATGTCTGGGAGTATTTCACTGCATCAATAACATTGAACTCCTGATGGCCTTCACACAAGGAGCTGGGTGTTTTTCAGAAAAACTTTCATTCTAAGACTGTTGAAAATCCAGTTAATTCTGCTTTACTATGGGAAAAAGAACAAAGTAAGCAAAACTGAAAGTTGGTTATATTTCCCCTTACCAAAAACCTGTAAGAACTGATGGGAACTTTTTAATAGTAGTCTGTTATAGAGTTTCTTTTTTCAGAAGGACAGTGCCATCAGTTCTGTGTCTAAGCAGTGTGCTGTCTGAACTCATCCTCAGATTTGGTTAGTGCCTCAGGCCCTGAGAAGTAGCTCTTGTGGTGCTGTGTAATGGGGCATATAAACAAAACAGTAGTAGCCCACATGAGGAGAAACAAATACTTCTTGACTCTTGCTGAGGAATGGCTTAGGCTCTTGTATTTCACCTGGTGCAGGAATTATAGCACATCAGAGGTGGTACATGTGATACATTGCACTCGTTGATGTTACCCATGGCCATGGTAACAAACTACATTGGGTGATCTTTCTCAGATTAGCTCCGGAGTGGCAACACTGGGAAAATCTAGATGACCTTGATTATCCAAGACCTGAGAAACCAGTGAGATAAAGCAAGCAGTCTTTCTTTTCTTTCCAGGCAGAGACACGTACTAGTGATCTGTTAATTTCCTGTAGTGTAGATGTTGGTCTGAGGGCAAGTATACTCTTGAATTTCTAATGTTACAAATTTTTAGAGGTAAGCCACTCATTACCTTATTCTGGGTCATGTTCACAGTGTACGTTTCTGCTTACTGTCAAAGGAGTGGCAAGCACTGCATTACTCATACTGTTTTGCTAAAACAAGTTAGACTTGTTATAGTGTAAAAACATTTTTTTCCTCTCTGTGCCTTTTATGTGCTAGCTGATTTCTATAGACATAGGTAATATGACACCTTCTGAACATAAACCTGTATTTTTGTAGCTTATACATGGAACAGGGGATGTCTGGTCCTCCAGGATACTTTGAAAACAAGAAAAGAAACCAATGGTAGAGAAGAACCTATGACTACATGTGAACAGGTTTTAGCTGTGGATGATAGACTAACTAAATCTGTGCCTGAATTGTTTAGGGTTTGACTTTCTGAAAGAGCCAGAAATTGATTATGCTGATAGAGAGAATTTTATGCAGTGTTTACTCAAGACCCTCTGTTTAACCAGCTGGGCTGTTCCTGATAAGAACTTGCTTGTAGGTGTCTGTCATCATAACAGGACTAATTAACAACTGTGGCCCAGTAGTAATTGCATAACTGCAATTTGTGAAACATGATTGCCCTCTATAAAATGAGATTATTTAATCAGTCACTCTAAAAAAGGCAGTGTTAAACCTGAACTATTAATTTCTTGTATTGACTTCCAATTGTAGCTTATGTAAGTGCTCACCAGCTGAAAAATAGTGATTTTAATTCTCAAAATAGTATTGTCTTGACTGCATTTAAATAAATCAGGAGGAAATCTTTTTTTGTAAGATGGAACTTTTAATTGGATTAAAGGACTCTATTTGGAACAGAATATTTTGCTTATGAGAACACTTGTTTAGGGTGTTGGTGACCATGCTTAAAATCATTTAGGGCTTGAAACCACATATTGAAGTGTGATTATGTTCTGTAATCTTAATTAGAAAAGTAGATCAGGATTGCACCATTAATATTCTGTCTGGAGAGCTCTAGAGGCTGGATTTAGAAAGCTTGGTGAAATTATGTTCTATACTGCACTAATAGAGTAAAATATTTCTTAAGAAATAGTGTTTTTGACAAAATGCCCTTTGACAGTCTTTACTATTCTTATTTGTTCTGTGCTATCATAGGTAGCTGAGGAATAAGATTCTGCCTGAAAAGGTTTTTGGTAATGTAGGGAGCAGCCTGACTCTTGAAACCATGCCCTGGAAAACCTTGCATAGCTCTCAAGTTCTCTCAAGAGCAATATTGCCTCAAGCAATTCCCATTCATTTATAGCCAACAAGTGTCTAACCTTTCTGATTGATTTTCCTAGGGCGATGAGCATGCTCGGAGGTCCTCTCTTCTCAGCAGCGACGAGCTGTTGTCGTACTACTATGATGATGTGAGAACAGTTTATGACATTTTCCAAAGGGGTTTACAAGTATCAAGTAAGTCTAAAATTGAAGATAATATTTTAAATATGTCAAGAGCTACATATCTGAGCTCCTTTGAAATGCAGCAGGGTGTAGGGGGATCTCTGTCTAGCAATATGATGAATGTATTGGATGTGAGTTTTCTTGAAGACAAATTTAAACTGATATCTTGTGAAATAGAGTTCTGTGAATTAAGTCAGTGCTGTATTCCTTGGCCTAAACAAACCTTGTTGGCCTCTGTCCTTTCCCAGCTTCCTTTCCTCCACCCCTGAAAAAAAACCTAGTTTGTCATCTGAAGGTGTCTGCTGAGAATCTAGGGACTTAACACCAAGAGTGGTGTCAGGACAGAGGAGTTTGGGTTAAATTTTGAGTAACTTTTATCTTTTTTAGATAATGGTCCATGTCTAGGTTTTAGAAAACCAAACCAGCCATATGAATGGATCTCCTATAAAGAGGTAGGTAGTCTCTCTAACTTAGCACTTTGCTTGCTTTTGCTTGCTGAGACCATTGATACAACATCCAGCTATGTGTTATAACAAATCTGAATTACTTAGAGATGTTTGAAAGTAGTAGCAGAATATTACAGAAGGGTTCTAGTTCCTATTAGAATGTCTTAAGGGAGCAGCCTTAAATATGTGCAAGGGAGAGGAAAAAAAGAGCATCTCCCATGCTTGGTTTGTTAACCCCCAAAAATTCTGAAATAAAACTGCTATTTTGGCAGTCCTTAGCAGGTCAATGCTGAATTGTTTAGAACTTGGGCACCGCCTCTGAAGAAGCTGCAGCTTTAAAGTGTTGTTCAGGGGCTCAGACTGCTACTACTTTATGTGCTTGCTTCCAAGAGGCTCACTTTACACTAGAAGTCCTATCTACAGGTGTTGTTTGGGCTTCCTGACAACTTGTGTCCACAGTGCTGAATGATGGTTGTATAGGGTGCTAACAAATCTGCTTCTAACTAGCAGCATGCTGCTTCTTGATCCCTGAAAATATCTGTATGCAAATCTCCACTAACAGCTGTGCATACTTAGCTTGTTCTTGGTTTAATCAGTTGGTCTTCGAATTTGCATAAACCTTGCCTGTTGCATACTGTTAAGGTCATTGAACACCTTCTGTGTGTAACAGACCTCGCTTGTTTCCCAAGGTGACTTTGCTGGGATTTTGTTAGGTGCAACCTCTCTTCTATTAAAGCTTTGCTCTTGGGGTCATGTGACTAACATGGTTTCAAGTCATGTGCTATATAGAAAGGATTTAGAAAACTGCCTTCTCAAGCTTTGTTTATAGAGCTAACTGGGTTTTGCCTCCTTGTTCTCCTGCTTTTTGAAGGGAGAAGTGCTATTCCCATAGGCACTGATTGAAGTAGAAGGATGGGATACATAGTGCTTGTGATTAAGCAGAAATACTATGTTTAATCATTCCAGGGTCACTTCTTGGGTTTAACACAGATACAGCAAAGCAGCCTTTGCTGTGTCTGTATGCTTAACTTTTAAACTAATACTCAACACTTTCAAGTCTGACTGGATCAAGTGTTTCTTCTGCTGCCTTTTGAGTGCAAGTGTAATAATTACAATCAGCGTGATGTAATGGCACTGCAATGTTTAGATTATCAAAGTCACAGAAGGCATCCAGAATATCCTAGAAACCTTCTCTCTCATTCATACCAATTAATAATTGTTGAGGAGAGTTTGCAATTATGAGCTTGCTAATATTTTTTTTTGTCCTCCCTCTTTTTTTGCCCCTCCAGGTTTCAGACAGAGCTGAGTGTGTGGGCTCTGCACTACTCCACCGAGGCTTCAAACCTTCTCACATTCAGTATATAGGAATCTTTTCACAAAACAGACCTGAGGTAATTTAATTGACATTTTATGTATTTGTGGTCCACTCCTTTACCTCTTGGCAGTGTACTTCCCTACTGAGAAGCGTCAGGAAAAGCCTAAAGGCTGACCTTGTAGATCCATGAGCCATAGACATGGCATCTTTTAGCTAAGAACCAAAACTGATGTCTTATGTTGTTGTTTTGGTTTGGTTTTTTTGGTTTTTTGCTCCCAGAGCTAAACGCAGAAGGTCAGAGAGCAAAAAAAGAATCAGGGAATTCAGAAGAACTTAACTAATTATCTTCTGATTTCCAGGTTATAGAAGTGACTTGTTTAATGGGAAGCAAACGTAGTTCTTAGTGAATGTAAACAGTACTTGGTTTCTCTTAAAAAGTAGCATTAGAGAACCAAGATAGCTGAAAGTGACAGGAAGTCACAAGGAGGTGTTTAAACTTTTAAAATACAAAAGAACACTTTGTGATTAAATATTTGGACAAAAAGATGGGCTAAGGTGATAATTCTGTTTCTGCCAGAGGCCCTGGGTATAAAGATTCTGGGATGGAAAGCTACTGCTGAAGGCAAAACTTGGAAATTAATTTAATAAAAATGGGTAGAAAGACTGAAAGTGACATAATTAAAGATGATCACCTGACACATCTATGGGGATATTCAGGTTGATAGTCCCTATCCATTTTAACCCAGAAGTGGTTCTAGATTGCCTTTTCTAAAAATATTATTAAATATTCAGTAAGTATGTTTGTTAAATCTGTTTAATAGGACTGAATTTCTCTAATCTAGGTTTATGTGTTTAGTAGCTTGAGCTAGTACTTGCTGCATTAAGCTAGTTCAGTGTAAACCTATATTAAGACAGGGGACTGGTTCTTACTCTTTGTCAAAAAGATGCTGTCCCTCTTGATTAAACACTCCCATTTGTGTTTGCCATTATCAAAGGACATCTACAGTTCTGACAGGTTTAGAAGTGTCTTGTCACTGAAATGCAAGCTGTGTGACAGGTGACTTTGGCTTCATTCTTCCTCTTTCAACCTACATCCCAAGAAAACCCTGAGCTCTTGGGTTTTCCTGCTGGAATTCCCTTTCTAACAGCTGTAGATTTATTTCTGTAATAAAAAAAGCTGGAATATATTCAACTAGGAAACTGTTGAATAACATGGAGTTACAGACTTTATGGTTCAGTTTCCTGTGCATATAACATTATGAACTGGAAGTAAAAAAGGGAGACAGATGTTTTCGTTGTGCCAGTTTCGATTGTTTCTTTATAGATCTTTGGGTGCTAAGTCTCTGCTGGGTAGTGAATTTTCTGGAGGTGAGCATGGATGTGCAGTTTGCTCTTGGATCACAGAGAGAAAATGCTGAAGTTTCATTGCTTTGAATTGGGTCAGGAATGAGCTGAAAACACTTGTTTAAACCAGCAATTTTAAATCTGGGATTTTCCCTGCTCAGGACTACTGTATGGGTGTTGTGACATCCCAAACATAATCACTAATCCATACAGGAGAAAATGTGAAGGGTTTTTTTGTGTGAAATGATTCACATTTATTTCAGGGAAAAACTGCTAGGGAAATCCCCTAATGGGGAAAATCCTAGCATCTTACTTGCTTAAGTATGAAAAAAAACAAACTTGGATTTGTAAATAAAAGTATTACTTTCTTTGAGTTCCTGAAAAACAGTCATCTCTTCTGGAAATGAGGAACTGTGGTTTTGCATTGAGAAAAAACACAACAATGAAATACAGTTTCCCCTAAAAGATCAGAGCCATGTCAGAAAAGAAACTGGAAGTCTGACTGTTGTCTATATTCAGTACTAGTTGCTTGCTTGGGCTTTGAGAGAACTCAAGTGTCAAGGTTTGATATTTATGTTTACTCTTAATTTTAGAAGCAAAATGGGAAAAAAAAGGCATCTTTGTAGCCCAGAAAATAAAGATGCTGGTTGTACCATTGAGAATGATGGTGTGCAAGAGTTGTTGGAGGCTGCAACAGGAAGCTTTTATCACTTTTGTGTGCACCTTCTGGAGTCTTGCTGTAGTAGACCCCCACCCTATTAAAATAACTACTAAACTTCTGGCTGCTGAACAGCAGCACAGCTGCCCCCTTGTTACATGTCCTGGAGGATGCTGTTTAGGAAGAGGTCTTCAGTGGATCCTTTCATGGCTAATATAAATGTGCCTGCTTAGACTTACCAGTATGTGTAATGTCTTCATGAAAGTCTAGTTACCTGTTAGCTGGCCTGTACTAGTTTTATAAGAACTCTTTTTGGACAAGAGGTGTACAACTTGCCCACTGCATGAATGCTGTCAGAAAAATTTCCTGTGTTTAAGGCTGTCTCAATCAATAGAGTACTTTGGGAAACTGGCCCCTAATATACAGCTTGTAAAACTGAGATTTGGCAACTTTAACATAGTCTCTATTAGTTATTTTATGGAATAATCAGCTGAATCATGTTTAAACTTGACATCATGTGGGGGTGAGGTAGCTGGCTAGTCCTGCAAAAACACTGGAGAATTTAACAGTTTGGGGGATGGGAAAGGAAACACCCCTGTTAGTGCAATTCTTGTTGAATTGTAAGTTCTGGTAACTTCTAAAGATGCATGCTATTTTGTTCTGTCATTGGGACTGACTAAAGGTACTGAAAATTTTTGTCATTCTTTGATGGGAAAATCGGAAATATTCCAGTTCACTGGCTTCTTCATGTGTCTGGAGGCTCCCATTTGAGGGGTTGCATGCTATTCTGTGTTTTGGTGTAGCTAGTTGAGTGCAAACTACACCCAAGAGTTACTATCAGAAAAAAAGAATTGCATTACTGTCTTACCTTGATGGTACTTTGGATGAAAATAGGTTGGCTGTAATGCATTGCCAGCTCACAATAGCACATAAGGCTGCAATACTCCTTATGTTTATTGAGTACTATACTTGTTAGCAGGTAAATTCTTCTTACTGCAGCTTGTGGGGATGTATTTGCTTTTTTTTATATAGAAGTCTTCATATTGGATTCCTATAAAGAATGGTTAGTGCTGAGAAATGTTGAGAAACTTTCTGGGGCTGTCTCTCCAAGGGACTTCTACTTTAATTGCATATGTTGCATGTCTGACCATCAAATGAGATGCAGATAATGTAGGGGTAAGAATACTGTGTGTATATAAATTTAATGTGTGCCAAGACATGGGTGAGTCCTTCACTGATTCATGGTAACGTGGAATATTGAAAGCTTTGCCTGCCTCAATAACTTAAAACCAATAAAAAATACTGTACTCTTGCTCCAAGTCTCTGTTTGTAGGTGAGCTAAGGAGACAGGTAATGTTAACTGCTTTTTTCAAAAGTACTTAATATTACTTTTAAGGATAGAGTAGAATTTTATTGGATTGGATTCTTTCCTATAGCTCCTTATTATTTGGGGATTTTTTCCTCCTTCCACAGATAAAAATTGAGTAGGTCTTCAAAGTGAAAAAATGATACAAATTGCCACTTACTTTTTAGAAAGACTTGTCCAAGTGAGCTGTGTCTTGTTAGTTTCCTTGTTAGAGTTTAAATATGAATCTTTCTTTGAGGTCTGTTACAGTAAGCAAAACACAGTGACTTCCATCTCTTCTCTTTGTGCAGTGGGTCATCATTGAACAGGGATGCTATGCATTCTCCATGGTGGTGGTGCCACTCTATGATACGCTGGGAGCTGAAGCTATTACATACATTGTGAACAAAGGTAGGACACTTTGAGTAGCTCAGCAGCTGAATAGATGATGACAGATCTGACTGAGGGCAGAACTGTACCCTTCTTTGGAAAAGGCTTCCATTGTGACATACTGAAGTATGTATGGATCTAGTCTAAACTGAACTTGTCATGTTCATAATATAGTTCTTTCTCATCAGCTGACTTGTCATTGGTTTTCTGTGACAAACCTGACAAGGCCAAACTTCTGCTAACCAGTGTGGAAAAGGGAGAAACTCCAATCCTCAACACCATTGTTGTCATGGAGTCTTTTGGTGTGGATCTTGTGGAACGTGGCAAAAAGTGCGGTGTGGAAGTCTTCAGCATGAGAGAAATAGAGGTAAGAGTACTTAACCCTCTTAACTGCTTTCATCCCATTTACTTGTGATGGATTCATTTCAAAATACTTAACTATTTCTTGGATTGAAGTTTACACAAAAATATAAAATATAATAGGAGGAAAACAACTTGCTAATGGTATTTCACAATGCTCAAAGTATAAAAGTGGATATGCCAATGAATGACAGAATGAAATCTTATTTACAGTCCAAGACTGAACACTAGACTTGAATGTTAAGGCTTGCCCATGTGAAGCATAATGTGATAATTATATGCTGTGACTAATATTCCAGAAATTCTTATTTCACGAAGAGCCTGTGTAAGTTTTGGTCTCGTGAAAAGTGGCATTTTTCCCTGTACACTGAATCTACAAGGTGTTTGCTGGGGCAGAAGGAAAATGTCAGTCAGCTTTTTACAGGATAAGGCTATAGTGATATAGGGGAATGAAACTTCCAGGTTTTGGAAGTAGAAACCATTTTGATTAACCACCTGATGTCCAAGTCTTGGTTTTGCTTGCAGTTTATTTTGTCTGTAGAGATCTCTTATGCAGGTTTATTTCATAACTTCACTCATTTGGAGAACCCTTTCTCAGGATCATATTGCATGAAGTACATCTTTACTGTGAGATTATGAAACTGGTTTTAAACTGGTTTCAGCTGTAGTTCTGATGAAGGCTTGGCTCACTAGGCTTTGAGTATCTCCAGAAAAATGTGCTTGTCTTGTGCAGGTGTCAGTAACTGGTGTGAAATGCCTCACTGTTTTCATAGCAGTTACAACAGCTATGTTAATAGGGCCACCTTCTGGTAAAGATGTAAAAACGTCAGCATGCCTTCTTTCAAAAGAAGATTGACTGTATTGAAGCTAACTGGCCTCAGTTAGAGTGTCAGATTAAAATGGGGCTGAAAACATGAAATGGGGCTAGAGTTAAGTCACTTGTAGTTCACTGGCCAAAAGGTTGGATCAAACTTAGAAAAAGAGTGGCCCAATTGTAAGTTGTTAGACTAAAATCAGATTCTTTCCTTGAGCTGAACTGCAGTTTTTGACAGAATAAGATGCTTTCCACTGGATCTTCTAGCTATGGAAAAACAAAACTGAGGGTGTTGTCTTTACATAAGATGTTTGTATGCTTAACTAGTGACTTTCAGTAGTACCATGCACATTTTATTGCATTGATGCAAACATCAAGTAATAGGTGTTCCAAGAGCCTTTTGTGTAAATCTCTGAAGAGAAGTTAGAGGCAAACTTAAATATTTCTAATAGCACTTCAGTGAACAGGAAAGTTTTGTCCCTTGTTTTTTTAAGGGGGTAGAGACTTTTAGTGTCTCCTGAAAGGTAACTATGAGGTGTTTAGGAGCTTAGATTAGAATAGGATGACTGTTTCTAGCTTTAAGCAGTTGTTTTCTGGATTTCTGGCTTGAGCTTGCTCAGCTGTGCATGGGTTTCGTGAACAGTTCTTCCATGTATCCCCTAGAAGCAATCAGCTCCGTTTCTATGTGTATCATGTGGTTACTTGTAGCTGAGTAACTGTAAATAAATGGCTATTAAACAGGAAGAGATGGTGGAGTTTTGATCTAAGAGATCAAAACAAGTGTCTGGAGATCTTAGCTGTATATTCAGTAAATCCCAGATTTTACTCAGAGCAGGTTGTTGGGAGGTACTGGGCTTGTGGTGGTACTTGAAATGGAGGTGTTGTTTTGAGCAGATAGCTGTGTTGCCATACTGGTAAAGCTTTGCATAATGCACCCTTGCAAAAAGGCAAGCCTGCAAGTATGGGAATGTTAACTGTGTTTCCAGACACTCCCTTTGTCTTACACCTCTTTGGGTAGATCTATGAGGTACATCATGCTAAAGAAGTCTAGGACTCAAAGGAATGTATATGCTATTATTGTGTACTTGGGCATTTGTTTTTGTGTTGTGTACATTTCACCACTGTAAAGGCAGTGGTGAAATGGATGTGTCCTCAAAGGGTGCTTTCAAAGCTACTAACAGAAGGTCCTCTTTAACTTGCACAAGCCCTTAAGCTTATACTGTTTCTAGTCTTTAATAGGCATGACAGTAGTAAGTCTTGGTTTGAAACTTTAATGTTCATAGAACTGAACACTGGCTTGCAAATATTTCCTCTAATTCACTATGTCCTTGGTGGTAAAAGGATCATTTTGGTATCCTTTCTCTTCTGCCTAAAGAACCCTAACATTAGTGGTCAGGTCTGAGTAACTGAGGAGGGAGAAGGATTTTGGGTGAGAGTTTCTCCTGTGTAAAAGGAGTACAAACCAGCAGTGGAACTCAGTCTTCCTTGTCACAAGCAGTGGTGGAGGTGCTTGCTGAGATGAATCTTGCTTCATTTATTCAGTAATTCAAATATTCAGTAATTGTTCGTGGCACATCTGCATGAGGTATGGGATTGATTGTCTTATCATAACCTTGAGCTTCCCTAGTGAGTAACTTCTAGTTTATTAGCTGGAGAAAAACCCTGTGAGTTAGATAAGTTACCACTTCTGTATTTGTAGAACATGGTAGTTATTCTATATATTTTTAAAATGTCCTGTAAAGCCTTTGTTACTCTTAGAATAACCACAGAATCACAGAATGGTTTGGGTTGGAAAGAGCCTTAAAGATCATCCAGTTCCCACCCACCCTCCAGCCATGGGCAGGGATGCCACCCATTAGCACTGGGTTGCTAAACAAGTTAAAATACCTTAACAGAGAGTCTAAATAATGAAGTACTATAGTGTTTAGTAATGTTTGATAAATTTAAAGCAAGAGAGTTACATGCTTATGTCTAAACTCTCTCTTCTCTCCTTTCTGTAGGAGCTAGGAAGAGCACACAGGCAAAAACCTATGGTAAGTGTGAAATTGGTTCAAGTGACAATGTGAAGCTGGTTAGCATTCTTTAGATCAAACTAGCAAGTCTCCCTATCTCCCATAGCTTAGAAGTAACACTAGTATCCTGATGTTTTGTCCAGGAAAATATTTTTCCTTGCTATCTTAACCATACTAATACTTTGTTAACTCTCACAGCCTCCAAAGCCAGAAGATCTAGCAGTCATCTGTTTCACCAGTGGAACAACAGGTACGCCTCATTATATTATGTAGAATTTATTATTTGGTATGTGCAAAATTAATTCAGAAGCCCTCCTACTTTCTTTCTTTCCAAGACTTATCCTTGCTGCTGCACCTTTTTGGCAAGTAGTAGCTGGGGTAGTGTTATGATAAAGTTCCCTTTGATTTTTTTTTTAATTTTTTCTTCCCATTTATCAATACGGAGTTGCAGTATTGGGGGGTGGAGATGTTACATTTTTGGGCTTGGAAATAAATACTGAATTTGTGCCTACATAATAATAAGGGCTCTGCATCAGACTTCAGACTACCAATTCTTCCATAGACTTTTTTTTGTATTTCATCAGCAAAATTGTTCATAGGTCTAAGCAACCTTGCTGTAAGACCAAACAGACTGTCTAGATGTCACTTGACATTTGTGAGTTAATACCCACTGACATGGAGCATAAGGAAAGAATACAGCAGCAAGCTACATTTTTAAAACAGAATGAGAAAACAAATCTGGATTTGGTAGCTGCATCTTCACAGAAGGGTTGAATTTTGAATGAGAAACATATCCAAAATGATGGCGATTTCTCAATTGTAAGACTTAAAAAATTGTAAGACTTCATCACAAACTTGTTACTTAACTGTTGCCAGCTGTTCTTGACAGTGTTTTGTTTAATTGATACACAAAGAAATGTATTAATATCAAAGAATGCTATCATATTTGTTTTGCCCACTGCTAGCTTAACTTTAAGGATGTAAATTTCACAGTTGAATCTTGATGTCCTTCTTCCTTAGGAAACCCTAAAGGAGCTATGATCACTCATCAAAACATAGTCAGCAATGCTTCAGCTTTTGTGAAAACTACAGAGGTAAACTGCAAAGATAAACATTGTGGACTTGCTTGAAGGGAAATAATCTTATGAGTAAAACAAACATTGAAATTTCTAACTTTGGTCTTAAAGTTTAGTAAGATCCAAGTGAAAATGCAACTTGACATCAGTCTATGCCCACTAGTGAGAAGTCAATGTTTACTGGTTATTCTGTCACGGTCAAGGAATAGACACATTTCCAGTCTGTTCTGATGTAAGCAAAGTGATGCAGTAATCCTGTTGTGAATGTATATGATATTCTGCCATGGGCCTACAGTGAATCTCATTAGTGCAAAGAACTGTTTTTAAAGTAAGCAACTGGTCTCACAGTTAGCTCATGTAAGGCACTTTTGATATCAACCTTAGGGTAAATTGGATAAACAAACTTCCTAATCTAAGATGAAAGTGTATGTTTTCAAACCAATAGTACTTTAACCCTTTTTGTCCCCCTGCTCTCCCAATATATGTAATGGAACTCTGTGGCTTCTATCAGAACTGATTTCTCTTCCGACTCCTGTGAATGATAAACTGTAAATATCTTCTTCTGTGCATCTTTACTCATGCTAGAAAGTCATTGCTGTAATCTTTTTAATGAAAAAAAGACAATGCAGCTTCATTACAAACAAAAGTAAAGCAGGGGCTGTGCTCTAGAGTTTAGGTGCTAGATTTCACTGTTGTGTTTAACTTAGGCAAAATAGAGAATCAATGAGAATTAAACTTTTGCTAACACTTCCAGAAAACATTTATGCCTTCCTCTGATGATGTTCTGATATCATTCCTGCCCCTGGCTCATATGTTCGAGAGGGTTGTTGAGGTAAGCATCTGTTTGTTTTCCTGAATTATTGAGAAGCTTACTTCTCTTGCAGAATGCATCCAGGTGATACATGCTCTTCCTTCTTGACTCTTGCAAGTGTGTGTGAAAGCTTGAAATAAGGTTCAGGAAAGCAGTGTTCTGTAAACAGTACATAGTGAGCACTAGACAATTGGTTTTCATGCCAAAATATAAATATTAACCTTAGAGCTAGGGTTAACAAGAAACTGATTTACTAGAATGTGAGACCATCCCTTAGCACATATACACTGCCTAGAAATTCCCTCCAATATATTTAGTGCTTTATTAAAAATCCATGTCATTCTTTAGTCTGCAAAATTCAAAAATTTAATTTATAATGAGGCATCCTGTTTGCTTACACAAAACTAATTTTAAGTTGGCTTAACTTGCCATTGCTTCCAAGAAATTTCAGTAAAAAGGAAGGGATTTTGTTTCAGTGGAATTTTCTTCCAGGAAATGGAAGTGGCTTTTAAAGCCATTTCAGTGACAAACTTTGAAGTTCTCTTGGATCGCTTGTTTTACCATATAGCAAAATCTGAGGCTTATTTTTTTGAGAATGAAAGGGCTGAAGTTGTCTTAATAGTGGCAGTCTTGAAGACCTTTGAGCCCGTGTTGGGCATTATGCATTATTGAATGGATGCAATTCTCTTGTGCCTCTACAGCATTTAAGATGTTCAGGTGTTAATTACTGCACTTACTGAAGTTGAATTAACACCTCTTCCTTAGGTGAGATTGCAAATACATGTGTTGAAGGTTTATAGAGGGAGCATCCATGAAAGCATGAAAAGGCATATGAAGCCAGAAATTGTTGTATGACTTCTGTTAGTAATCCTAAGTTTTCTACTGGAAGTGTGTGTATATATACATACAAAAATGTATACATTCATATGTATGTCATATATATATATGTATGTATATGTGTCTGTTGCAAAGATTCAGAATAATATATATCTGAGGAATGCCCCTGGGCATTCAGCACTTTTTCTTCCTGGTAACCTTGATACCAGTTATACCTCAGTGTCTGTTTTATTCCTCTGTCCTGTGCCAGAATGTACAAGCTCTGTAGGTAACAGCTCTGCTCTCAATTATGCAGTAGAAACAGGATGGGAACTTTGATTTTAAAGGACAAAATGAAATGAGTGTTTGGATTGCAGTATTCCTCTGCTGTCTGAGCCTGTACAAAATAGGTGGTATATCTGCATAAGGAAATTAACTAAGAACCTTACTGGTAGAGAGGAGAAAAGACTTTTTTTTTGCTGTTTGGGGTAGAGATGAACACAGGCTCTGTGAGAACCAATCTTTAGAGTGCTGTTTTAAAGTTGATGTTTCCTTGTTTTTGGCATCGTATGGAAGTTAGAGGGTCAATGAACTTGACTTGACAAATACGTTCCCACCTGGTAAAGGCAGTTGCTGCTCAGTCCATATGGATTGATAGATTTGCTGCTTTTAGTAGATGGTTGCAAAACACAGGTGGAGGGGGAAAGTGATATTTTAGCATGTCTCATGCAGCAAATAAGAGGATGGATAGTAGGGAATGAAGGAGTAGGTGTTATGGAGGAAGCAGGAGAAATAAAAGCAGGTAGATACAAACACAAGGAGAGGACAGATGTTAAAAAGTCAAAAAAATAGGAAAATAAAGGGGGGGTGTAAGGTAGATGGTAAGTGAAGTTTCTGGACTTTTAGCTTCTAGACAGAAAATATAGAACACAATAGGATTAAGTCTGCCTACCCTTGTGTCAGTCTGAAGTGATGCAGAAATAAGCTCTGGCTCTGTTAGAATCTTCTAAAGAGTGTCTTGATCACCTAAGAACAAGTCCTCTGCTCACATCAGTCCTGTGAAATGAGAAGGAAAACCAGAGTGCAAGGAATGGAAATGAAGTAGCATACAGCAGAAATCCTCACTGGACTAGTAAATAGCATGTGCTGACTATTAAATACAGAATTTCTAGGTATAAAGCGGGGGACAAACAGAAGTCTAATATTTTTAAATAAGCTTGTTAAATATTTCAAATGGAGAAGTTCTGCTTTTCAGTCTTTTGCTACCTCTTGAGTCACTGGCATTGCCTTATTTGACCAGCTGCCCTTTTTGGGTAGGGGCTTTTGTGCTAAGCTTGAAAGTCTGGTTGTGTATGCCAGACGTGTCTTGCTACTTGGTCTTTCTAGTGCCATCTTAGTGTGAGAATGCTGCAAAACTAGTCCAGAAATTGAGAGGGTTTAAGGTGGATCTACATTGCATAGGGTAGTCATACATACAGAGCTGGAACACATTGTACCTCCTGCATATTCAGAGTGTTTACTTTTCTCTTACAGTGTGTGGTTCTGTGCCATGGAGCCCGGATAGGATTCTTTCAAGGGGATATCAGACTACTAATGGATGACCTAAAAACACTGCAGCCAACTGTTTTTCCTGTAGTACCAAGACTGTTGAACAGAATGTTTGACAAGGTAAGTTTTATAGGCATGAGTCCAGACCTGTGCAGGCTTTTAAGAGACTCCATAATGTTTGCGCTGCCAGAGTAGAAGTAACTACTCTGCCCTGGGATATTAAACTGGCATGCTAACAAATGTGTGTATCTTTCTAAAAGACAGCTGAAAGTGCAGTGAATTGTACTGGTTGCATTAAAACACTTTGAGGCAGCAAATACTAGTGTTCAAAAGTCTGACTAGGGGACTTGATTCTCTTTATCCTGATTAATGACTTAGTGTTTTGCTCTGAGCAAGTTAAATAAGTCTAGTCTACAACATGAAAATGAGGCTTGGCATCTGCATGCCACGCTTTTAGCATCTGACTCATGGAGTGGAATTTGCAAAGCAAGGTCAGGTGTTTGCTTATGTTTTCATGGACACATACAAATTTCCTACACGGCAGCCAGTGTGTCCTGGCTGGGAAAACTGTAAACCAGCCAGCTGGGAGTGCTGGGGAGAAGGTGTGTCAGTACCCCCATTCTCCTGTGTGTGCTGCTTGCCTGCTCAGGGTCATCTGAGATGGGAATTTGAAAGCAGATTCTTTCTTGAACTTCAGGTTTTAACTGGCCTTTTGCATATGGGTGACTGACTCCTTTTAGGGTACAGCCAGAGAGCTAAAGGATATAATAAATCCTGTGACTGCTAAAGAAATGCCAGAGCTGTCTGTGCTGTCATAGCCAGGACATTTCTCTGATCATGAGACTAGAGGAACACCAAGTAACACAAGGTTTTGTTTGGCTCAGGAACAACTAGTGCAGTTGGAATCCATTTGGAGGGGAGGAAAACCTGAGACCAGGTTTTAGTACTTAAAATGTAGCTCCTTATTCTGCTAACACGTGCTCTACTGGAATTTGAGAAGCAAAGTCAAAGCTTGGGACTTTGTTCTCATGATTTCCTCTTGCTTGTTTAGTCTGGTGCCCTGAGGCTTCCACCATTTCAACCTCACCCACCCTTGCAGTAACCTAGCATGTGAAGCCAGCAGGTTGGGGAATTGGTGTGGCAGGGGGCTATAGTGCTGCAGGCTGCATACTTTCAGTCATAATGCTGAGTGTTCCTCTTTCCAAATGAATATACTGATGTGTGGGTTGCTCTTGAGTCTGCTCTCTGGCTTCCTGAGAACAACTAGAAGGAGCGTTTGAAAAGTGATCTAAAGTGCAAATTTATATATGCAGGACAGGTCTCCATTTGGTGTTTCTGAACTGCATCTCCTCACAACACCCTGTGTTACATTATGTATTATGATAGGGTGCTTTTCAGAAAATGCTGAGGATTATGCTTAATTTGAATTTTGATGATACTAGAATAGAGAAGTAAACCATCCATTTTCATTCATATGTTTTAATGAAGAAATTATGCATTGAAACAATGCATAATTGAAACACAGTTTGATGGATATCAAGAATTAGTTAAGTGCTGATTTCAACTCTTGAACTGAGGTCAAAATACAAATGCACAAGTATTTTACTAGAAATAAGATGCCTATAAATAAAGGTTATTTTAATTTGTTTGGTTTTCATTAAGAGTCTCTATGCATGCATCTGTAAGGAAAAGGGAATGGTAGTCTATGAGGATTCTAACCATAGTTCACCTTTCTTAATAGATTTTTGGGCAGGCAGATACTTCATTAAAGAGGTGGTTGCTGGATTTTGCTTCCAAGAGGAAAGAAGCAGAACTCAGAAGTGGTATAATTAGAAATAACAGCTTCTGGGATAAAGTCATCTTCCGTAAAATACAGGTATGCTTGAAAGTCTCTGAGCTGAAGTTTGCAATTGTTGAATTTCATAGGAATGGTTCATATTTCATAGGAATATAATCTGGTATGGCTTTTTCACTGATTAAAGACTACCTGGCTACTCAGAGAAAAAAATCAGAGATGTCTTTTTATTTTCAACCTCATTTTTTCAATTCCCTTAGTTCTTATAGTATCAGCTAACTGTATTAAGGAAGTCGCTCTGAAACAGTCTGGTGCTTCTCTCTTACCACTTTGAAAGCAAACACTGTCCTTCTGAAGAAAGAATGCTAAGTATGACACAGTGCTACCTGTAGCCCCCATTGTCTTCTCCCTGTTGGTCACTAGTAAGTTATGCCTGCTAATATATCTGACACTCACTTGCTATGGCCTTAACCTTGGCTGTACAACATGCCCATGTGGCTGCTTTTTATAGCATTCAGGATGTATGAGAAGCTGATACAAGGCAGTTAAAAATAAAGCCATCACTGTAAGGCCATGGCTTGAGCTCTTTTTGGCAGAGTCTATATTGCAGTGACACTGTAGTCTGTGTAGATACTGTATGTTTGAGATCCTGTATCTTCCAGCCATTAATGAGACTAAAAAAGCTGCAAGAAAGACAGCTTGCAATAGCAGACTAAATTCTTACTCTCTTAACATTTGTGGGTGGCACTGTAGGTGAACAGTGGCTAAGGGTGTCATAGAAGATGACTCTAGAAATATTTCTAAAATGCTTTTGGTGTCCACAGTATCTTGTGTCTATTGTAGGCAAGTTTGGGAGGAAAAGTAAGGCTGATGATTACTGGAGCAGCGCCCGTGTCTGCAAGTGTACTGACCTTCCTGAGAGCAGCTCTTGGCTGTCAGGTAAGTTGCTTGGCCTTAGTCCTAAACCCTAAATATTTTAATACCCAGCTCCAGCTTTGTTAGAGTTTTTCTAGCAGTCTGATTATATGGATAACTCTTTCTGGTATTCTTGGAGACTATACAAGTGCATGCTCTTTTCCCAAGTTTCTCTGTCCCCTGAAATTTCCATATTCATCCCAACATCTTTTAACTGAAGTAACCAGCTGACCTGTCTTAGTGGAAAGATTTTTTTTTGGTGGACTGCAGTAAGCAATAAATTATATACTTGATTTAAGTTTCTGGAGTTTGCCTTGCTTACAAAAGTATTTGTAACTACTGTAGAAAATCTAATGTGATGATGTTGTAGTGTTGCTGTTGTGAAGATGAGGCTGTTGTGAATCAGACTGCACACACTGCATTTATCTTCCGAGCCTCTCCAAAGTATATGCTTTTGGAGGTAAAATTTGAACAACAGTGGCGTAGAACAAATGTGTTGAAATTAAATAAATTTATGGGATAGAAAACAAAAATACTCTAAGATACCAGGCTTTCATAATTTCTTGAAGTTTTTCAGTGGTGTGCTGGTGTAACAATGCATTTTGCATAGAAAAGGGAAGCCTGTCTTGTGTATAACAATCACAGAGCTGTGATGGGGCATAGGGATTCCATTTCTGGCTGGCTCAGACAAACCTATTTTTAAATTATGTGAATGAAGTCACTACTAGTGCTATGGTTCTTCATTTCTTTCTTGCTTCCTCTGCTGTTTTCTGTTCTAATCTAAACAGGTGTCACATGCTGTGTGAAACTTCGAGTAAATATTGGAACCGAAGATGGAATATTAGCACTTAAAATTGTGTGTTTTGATAAAACTAATAAATCAGGGGTTTTTTATAGAAGATACTGAGGGTTTTGGCACACTCAAATTTAAACAATTAGAAGAAACAAAATGTGAATGGCTTTTTAATGAAGAAACTTTGTGTTGAAAAATAATGGTCTTAGATTATATCTTGATTCCACCTTCTAGTTCTATGAAGGTTATGGACAGACTGAATGCACAGCTGGATGCTCCCTGTCATTGCCTGGTGACTGGACAGCAGGTATGATGTTCAGCTCTCTACCTGTCTGTTAAATTTCAGGGTCCTGAAATTTTTTAGAGGTCCCTGGTCACTTTACTTAATCTTCAGTAACCCCTATCATGAAGGATATGATTGGTTTTCTTCAAGTGAAATAAAAAAAGTTTTGGAGGGATCCCTTGATGTTTCTACCCCTAAATAGCTATGAATGTTCAGTAATTCAAACTTCTAATAGGATTTGTTCTTGTAAGTTGAAGTAGCTTTAGGAGAAGGGAGGTCATAGTAGTAACCCTAGTAGTTTCTATCAAACAGGAATCTTCTATGTATAAAGGCAGACTAGAAATACAAATGGCACTTTTTGGCATTGGAATCAACCATCTGCACTTCCCTCAGCTGTTACACCTCTAATTCCTTAAATGAAGTAATATTGCTAATTGAAACTAGTGGGGCTTCTGCTACTTAAATATCTCTGTAGAGTGAGGATCCTGATTATAAGAAAAAGCAAGCCTGAGTACATGGTTCAGTTTGTAACATTCTTAGGGATATCTGAGATTTTAATGTTTCTGTCCTGGCAAATTTAAGCTACCAGAAATCAGTTTTCCATCTTTCTTCAGTGTAAAAGCAGCTTATTTTTTTTCAGAATCTGACTAAAAAAGCATCAGGCTATTGAAGTGTTACTCTGTTTAATAGGTCATGTTGGAGCACCGATGCCATGCAATGTCATCAAGCTTGTTGATGTACAAGAAATGAATTACTCAGCTGCCAAGGGAGAGGGTGAGGTAAGTAATTTCAGAAAGTCAGTATGAGCCTCTTGGGAAGTCTTGGAAAATAGTTTTTTGTTCCTGAAATAACCATGTTTAGTAGAAGTGCTAAACATGGCCTGCTACCTAAAATCTAAGATGTCTGCATGCATTTATCAGTGAATGATTCACAGAAGCAAACCAGGAAATAGGATATTGGAGGGGCAAAGAAACAGCTTATGTAGTAATGTTATCCCACAGGTTAACAGGTGGTTAGATGACCATACATAAGGTTCTGTGACCAAGGCAACATCTTCCAGCTGCGGAATAGCTGGAAGGTGTAGCCACCTCATACTGCAGTTACCCTTCAGCAGAATGCTGGCAGAGGCCTTCCCTCCCACTCCACTGCCGTGGGCCAGAGAACAGCCAATGCATGTAGCCACTTAGCCAGCTTGTGATGTGTGAGATGAGGTAATTTAAAGTGGCTGGAAACTTCTAAGAAATGGAGATTAAGTGCCATGAAGGCTGATGATGATTTGGATGCCTGCCTGCACATTTTTCTGAACTTTTTTATGCCGTCTGTACAAATTGAATGTGTATTTTTTACAAATTGCATTTTGAGGACCCAGCTATATATGTGATGCTATATGCTGTCTTTTAAAACACTGTTTTGAAGTAAAATATATACAGATTTAACTGTGTATATACTTTGAACAGATGTTCATATAGTAATTTATTTTCCCCAAGCCTCAAATGGAGATTAACTGTGGTGTCTTTCATTTGCTTTTAAGAGGCTGTTGGGGCAGCTGGGGGAGTGAGAAATTAAAAGTAGCTTAAGCAAGTAACTAATTTGTGGCTACAAAGGATTTATAATCTTTATTTGTTTTGTTTGTAATTTGTATGAGACTAGAGACGAATCATTGGGCTTTAATTCCCAGAAATACTCAAGTATTTAGTTGGTCTTGGTGGTGGGGAAACTGCTTGCAAGTGGAGAACAATGTCAAAATTCTTCTGTCTTGCATATGCCTCCATATTTAGTCTTATCAATTTTTGCTTCACTTTCAGTATGCTCTTAAAGCTTGGTCTGCTAGAGGAATTGAGTATAAATTCTTATAATGAGAAATAGTTAAATAGTTAAAAAAAAACACCTCCTAAAAATGTTTTGTTTGCACTTAATGTGAAAGTTTGCTGCATTAGGAGTTACTTTGGACTTGAATAAAAGTGGTATCACTTTTTGTGTTCTTAGTCTTTCAGGCCTAACTTCCTCAGTATAAACTATTCTAAATATAACAAAAAAGTCTTGTAACTTGCTTCACAGCACTCAAAGCCCTTGGCTATGGAATTGGGTCTCCTTATCCATTTGCCTAAAATAAATATTCCTCCTTATTTTCTGCTTTTCATCTGGGTTAAACATTTTTAGTCCCCTTCTCTAAGAGTAAGCTTTTAATATTTTCTGCTCTGTCAAGCCTTGCTTTTCACTTTTGCCAGTTATCACTGTTCAAGAAGAATACGTTTGTGGATAGAATTATATATGAGCATATGCAGATGAGGTCTCAGTGCCAGATAGCAGGATAGAGATAAATGGTTGCCTGTCTTTACTGGGAAAAGCTGTCACCTGCTGCCTTCCTGTGATTGTAGAAGCCATGAAAAATTAATGTTTGATTAGTCAGTCTTTAATTTGACTGGGACATGTAGAGTTCTCTTTTATTCATATCCTTCCAGATTAGGTCTGTTTTATAACAGAAATGACTTGGTTTGTAAAATATGACTTTGGTTTGGTCTCAGGTTTGGTACTGTCTCCATGAGGTCATCAGAACCCTCATTAATACTCTGATCTCCTTCCTATTGACAACATCTCATGTTCATTGTATTGTAGTTCACCAGCATGCTGGGTAGGCACTGAAAATATCTGGGATGAGTTTTTCAAGAATTGATTGCTGGACTACATTAGTAATTCCTTCTAGTGTAATTTTTGGACAACAAATGTGCCATTTGCTTGATACACAACTTTTCTTTTCCCTGCTAGTTTTAGCACAATGCCCCTGCTGTTTACCAAAGCTGAAATAACCATGTTGCCAGGCTGAGAGAGTATTTCTGGGTCTAGGAAAATTTGTTCACATAAATAAGTAAAAACAAATTTTTTCTGATAGGTTCCAATTATTCAAATAGTAGGTAGGAACGCTGCTGCGAGAATGGAAAAGGATAGATAGTTCCAATTGCTTCTTATTATATTTCATACCAATGGAAAACGTTAGGTCTCCAAAAACCATGAGTAAAAATTCCTGTACAAACACAAACTTCCTCTTGCCTTTTTAATGGGGGTTAAGAACCATTGGAGAAAGCATTTGTTGCTAGTAGTGATTGCTAACTTTGCTTCATAGCAGCATATATTAACAAATGGCTCTTTTCAGGTGTGTATTAAAGGGCTAAATGTGTTTCGTGGCTATTTGAAAGATCCAGAAAAAACGGCAGAGGCTCTGGACAAAGATGGCTGGCTTCACACAGGAGATATTGGCAAATGGCTACCAGTAAGTTAACTTAGATATCTTGAATGGTACTTTTATAGTTATGAGCAGAAATTTAATAAATATACTAGAAAACATTTGGTATTGAACAGAATTAGTTAGGTGAAAGACAGTAATTTGTGGATAATTACTGTTGTAGCTAAATCTATGTGCCTGGGGCAAAAAAAGTATTGACAGTGCCAGTCCTGAGGCTTATCCCAGTTTAGATGAAATGGATACATTACCTATTTTCTTCTTACATTAGTCTGGCAGTTCTTTGGTTCTAGCACAGTTTTATTGTGGCAGTGTGGCATGCCTAAGCTGTGTACATTGGTTTTTCACTTGAAGTGCCTCCTCTGAGTGAAAGTTATTTCTGTCAACAGAATGGTACATTGAAGATAATTGACCGGAAAAAACACATATTTAAACTAGCCCAGGGAGAGTACATAGCACCAGAGAAGATAGAGAATGTGTATCTAAGATGTGAAGCTCTTGCACAGGTGTTTGTCCATGGAGAGAGCTTGCAGGTAAGCATTTTTCAAGTAATTTTAAAAATTAATGCAAAAGGAGACTGCAGAAAAGTCTTTCTTCCTTCTGCCCACCTCAAACTTTGGGACTGAAATTTAAATTTTTATCCTCAATTTTATTGTTACGCATTTTGGTTCTGATTGGATTCCAGCAGTTACATAGCATGTTTCTGGATTTAGTTTCGGACCAGGTAGTGGAGCTGAACTAATTTGCATATTAATGATTGAACATAAATTGCTAACAGTGTGCAGGGGAAAAAAACAAGCAAAAACCAAAACAAACCCCCACAGACCAAGAAAGAATGGGGACGTCTTGGGGGGTTTCAAGTATAAAGAGAAATGTGGGTCTTAATTCTTCCAGTTCAGCTTCTGAACTGCATTCCTGTGTTCAGGTAGCAGAAAGCTGCTGACTTAACAGCAGGATCAGAAATGTTCCCCAAAGCCTTGCTGACTAGCAAAAAATGTGTAGCAACTGAAGTGTTGACTTGGGAACTTTTGTCAAGCTTTCTTCTTTTTTTAGGCCTTCTTAGTAGCTGTTGTGGTACCTGATCCTGATACTCTGCACAACTGGGCCAAGAAAAAGGGACTTGAAGGCTCCTATCAAGAGCTATGCAAAAACAAGGTAAGGCATATCTAACTGTTCAGTTAGCTGTTCTGCATCAACTTCTTCAAGTTGATGCTTATGCAAGCATGAAGCTATACAATGTATTTCTGTATTCACAGGATGTAAAAAAATACATTCTGGAGGACATGGTGCGGGTTGGGAAAGAATCTGGTTTGAAGTCATTTGAACAGGTATGTTGCTTATGAGAACCAAATACCTAATTCTTTAAACTTACCAACACCAATATGATCTGATTCTCCAGAAACTGCTTCTAATTTCTGTCTGGAAAACTTCTCAAGTGACAGGCTTTGTTATGATGTTTGGGCAAGTTTTTAATAGTCTTGTCTATTCCAAGGAATACAGCTTGGCTAATAACTTTTTTATTTTCCAGGTGAAAGACATTTTCCTGCACACTGAAATGTTTTCTATTGAAAACGGGCTGTTGACACCAACACTGAAGGCAAAGAGACCAGAACTGCGAAAATACTTCCAGTCACAGATAGATGAACTCTATGCTAATGCCAAAATGTAATTGTGAATGGAATGAGGAAAGTGGCACATGTCTGTCTACTGTTGGCCTTCATATCTGTATTTTGACTACAGCAAAAATAGGGAAGGAAACTGTGCAATCATTAACTTGTACAAAAATGGGTACTTGCCATAGGAACATTGAAGAAATGGAACACTGCCTTACTGTCAAGTTGTGTTGCATACTGTTTTTATGGTGACCTACAATTTCCAAAAAGAGCCTTAACTATAAATGGTAACTATGTGTAAGTTATTAAATATTTCCTTGGTCAAAAATGGGACTCACCTTCACCAAGGAACTAAGGTTTTATTGCCAGCATGTTTGCTGTCTGCAGTGTGTTTTGCAGTTGTCAATTCCACAAAGGATTTGGCAGCTTTGAAAATGCCTCTAAGTATCTTGCATCCTCAGAAAAATTACTTAATCTTTTCAAAAAAACCCCACCACCCAACCACCAAAAAACCCAAACCTTTACAGTTGCATAGCTGGTATCACATATTTTGTTAGTCCCAATATTAATTGGGGCAAGGCATCTGAGCTGTATCTCCCTTCTACATCTGCAGCCAGTTATGAGATGTCCTTCTGTAAGGTAGAAGTCAGCACTCCACACAAAGAAGACCGATGAATAGAAGTTCCTCAGAGTAAGTCTGCCTATGGTGGTTCTGCACTGTGTGGATGCAGTTCATGCAGCAAGTGTAGCCTCTGCTACATTAGCATGATTCTGGAGTGGTGCCAGCCCTGCAAATGTGCAGATCCCAACTCTGGCAAGAACACTAAAGACCTAAAAACCAAATCAGGAGGCTGGGCTATGCTAACAGTCAGGGTAAACATTGCACCTGTACTAGCCACTTGTTTCCCTGTAATGAACTTGTATTTAAAATGCATTTTATAAAAATGCGCCAGGCCCTCTGTAAGTGGAAGAGCTTCTGACATAACCTCTGTTTTCTGTGCTTTGTGTATGAGCCACTGAGTATTCTTCACTGAATAGCAAAATAGGTCAGGTAGAATGTTTTTACCTGATGCTTTGCAGCAGTTGGAATTATTTATATATGCCAACAGATCTGTGTGTTGGCCCAGAATAGGTATTTGTTCAGGGATAAAAACCTAATTCCCAGATAAATTGCAAAATAATAACTAGTTATCTTTTGTTTGAAAAATCAGCAGAAATAAGCCTTATTACAGCATAAGTCTTTTGCTATCCTTAACAGAGTTGGTTTTGCATTAACATTCATTGCTGTTTTTTGAAAACATGGATATATGTAAAATACAAGCACAACAAGGTTTGCACTAAGATTTGTGTGTGATTGTAATGCACTACTCTGTAGCATAATTTCATACGTGTATGCAATTCAGGTACACAAATCCAAGTCAACTGTTAGAGCAGTAGTTTGTTACATTGAAATTCAAATGTTTGCTTAGTGTTGGCTATTTCTATGTTTTATAAAACCAAAACAATTTTCAAAACCAATGAAGGAAACCAAAATAAATATTTCTGCATTTCAAGGCTGTGATGTGTTTGTTTATCAAGGAAAAATGCTGCTGACTAACAAGGCCAGGTATAATATTCTAACTGACAAGCTGTACAACTCCACTGCTACAGACATACTAAATACAGTATAAAGGCTGGTTGTTTACGCCTTTACTTTTGGAAAGTGACTTTTCATGTTTAAGGTTGTTGGCCAATATTTGTAAAAAAGGGATGCTGTTGTCTGTAACTTGCTTTTTCAGTACATTACTAAACAAACAAATCTCAAATTTTTTTTGTCTTTTTCCTGACAGTTGTGTTCTTACCGTCACTTCAAATTACTTGAACTTGAGTGAAAGCTGGAGTTTTCTGAAACTCTTATCAGCTCCAGGGTGGTAGTGGGTTTCCTTAGTCCTGCCCTCACACCATGCATTTGGCTTAAACCAGGGGTATGGTAGGAAAGATTTCAGGGGCAGAGTTACCAGACCAGGGCAGATGAAGCACCAGCACCAGGACACTGTTTAAAGCTCCATGTGAATATAGATGTCCTTGTGAGATACTAAGAACCTCTGTCCCTACCCCTTGTAGAGTTTCTCCTCTTAAGTAATTTTGTATGTTCCTCTATACATTTCTTCCACACTGAAGGAAACCTAATTTTCAGGAAAGGAAATTTGAAGGAAACAAATTTGTCACTTACTCAATAACATATTCAGATATTGTGTGTATGCTGCTTGGAAAGACAGGGAAGTGTCACCACACCTCTCCTACTGGAGATAGCTGAGAGAGGGATGAGAACTGGATCTAAGTTTTATGTTCTTAACAACATTCTATTGAAGAAACCTATCATTACAGAAATAAAATTGTAGTGTCTTATCTGTGGCTCACAGGGCTAGGTGCTATAGCCAGCAAATTAGAAGTCTAAAGAGAATGTGCCACATCCTAAGCCTAAAGTGATTATTTCATTGTTTTAGCTTATTTGGCTGGCTAAAGCCTAAGGGGTGTGCGTGGGTGTCAGTGTCACCACCCCCGATGGATAAAGAGGTGTGGCCCGTCCAACTGACCAGACTTGACATTCCTAAATCTCCTAAGAGCCAGGGATAGAATTAAAAGTTTTCAAGCTATAGCCTACTTTTTTTTTTCTTTTTTTTTCCCCTTTTTTCTTTTTTTTTCTTTTTTCAAATTTTTCCCTTTTTTTCCCTTTTTTCCCTTTTTTTCTTTCCCCTTTTCTTTCTTTCCCCTTTTCTTTCTTTCCCCTTTTCTTTCTTTCCCCTTTTCTTTCTTTCCCCTTTTCTTTCTTTCCCCTTTTCTTTCTTTCCCCTTTTCTTTCTTTCCCCTTTTCTTTCTTTCCCCTTTTCTTTCTTTCCCCTGGGCTCGCCATTAAAGCAAGGTCTATTTTTGCGCGGTTTAAATTAATTTCTTAACTGTTTTTGACCGTAGCTTTCATTTTATCTCGGCTTGCTTTTTTATCTTTCGCTTGCTTTTCGAGACGCCCAGCGTCAGTTCAGGGAAAAGGGAGAGGAGAAGAGAAGGAGAGTTTTTGTGGTTTGCTTCTTCTATTTAATCAGAGTAATTAACAGAAAGCAAGGCAGGGGATGGCGGGTGAATAAACCCTTAGGAACATTGCACTGACGCCAGCCGGGCCCGTCCCGTCCCGGTGCCGCTTCCCTTTCCGGGCCGGCGGCTCCGCCCCGCGCGGGCCCTTCCTTCCTTCCCGCCGGCGGCGCGCGCGATTCCAACGGCGGCGGGAGCTGCCTGAGGGGCCGGGACGGGGCCCTGCGGCTCCTGCGGGAGAGGGGCTGCGGCAGCGGGGCCAAGCGACAGGCTGTGTCGCGCTTTGTCTTTTTCGTGTGCCCGGCGCACCGATACGTGCTTTGTGCATCCATCCGTACATAAATATAGAACTTCTGCGTCGGTCTCGGCGAAGGAAGTGAATTCTACTGTTTTGGAAGTGAGCTGAGCGTAATAGCTTGAAGTAACAAAGAATAGCTGGAAGTAACGGAGATTTCCTGTTCTCTCCCAAGTACGGACACAGAGAACGCTGATTTGTATCGGGGACAATTTTTTTCACTGACTTTATCCTCGGTTTTGCATTCAGCAGCATATAAAGAGCAGCGAAATGTCCTCAAGGAAGAAAAGAAAGAAGAATCATACCAGCTCCAAGCTAGAGGTAAGTTTTGCTAGGTTAGGCAGACTTCAAGCAGCCGGTGTTTTGTTTTTGTGGAAAGTGTTCAAAGGAGAGCAAGGAAGGCGGAGAAGGGCCTTGAGGGGAAGCCGTGGAGGAGCGGCTGGGGTCGCTTGGTCTGTTCAGCTGCAGACTGAGGGGAGACCTCGTCGTGGTCTCAGCTTCCTCACCAGGGGAATTGCAGGGCAGGCACTGATCTCTTCTGTCTGGTGACCTGTGACAGGACCAAAGGGAGCGGCATGGAAGCTGTGCCGGGGAGGTTTAGGTTGGATATTAGGAAAAGGTTCTTCACCCAGAGGGTGGCTGGGCACTGGGAAAGGCTCCCCAGGGAAGTGGTCACAGCACCAGCCTGACGGAGTTCAGGGACTGTTTGGACAATACCCTCAGGCACAAGGTGTGACTCTTGGGGTGTCCTGTGCAGGGCCTTGATGATCCTTGTGGGTCCCTTCCAGTGCAGGATATCCTGTGATTCTGTGTTGTGTTAGGGTGCAGTCAGGGCATTGTCGCTGCAGGTGGATGCACGGGGTTAATGCAGAGCTTGCTTTGCACTGGGAACTGCTGTGCAGTCCCTGCTGGCGCAGGCTCGGGTGCTGTCATGGGGTTTTCTTTTTTCCATTTAGGAGTACTGCAAAGTGGACCATTGACTTTCAAACAGGCAAAAGTTTAAAAACAGTCTCATAAAAGGAGATTTATAGAGAAAGTAGTTGATGTGTGTATTTGGTACCATAACAGAAGTGCTGGGGTAATGCTAAGCACTGGTAAAATTTAAAAGCTCCAGAAGTCGGTCTTTTCTGGTTATAATTCACCCTTCGGGTATGCACAGAAATTAGTGAGGAAAGTCACTCACACGTGGTGTGAATGGCACACGATTGTTTCCACTACTGTTTTGTAAACTAGTGTTATTCTCACTTACCCTTCTGCTTTACAGAAGTGTCTCTGTAATCCTTGATTTTTAAATTCCACTTTTGTATAAGTTACACTATAGCTTTTCAGTTTCTTAAAGTGCAAGTAATTGAATTGGACAAGGATGGAAATTTATGTGATATAGAATGAAAGAAAAAATATTATAAAGCCTGAAAAGAAAAAGACTACAGATCTTAGAAACCAAGTATTAGAGTGTTGTAAGATTTCTAGGCTTGTACACTTTTATGAAATAACACAAAGCTTACAGTAGAACACAGTATCAAATAGCGGAATATACACGTTTTATACCATCACTTCTCTTAGGGGAAAAACCCCATAGCCTGAGGGAAAAATGTGCTTCAAATCCTTATCCCATAGCTTAGGAGTCGATATGGTCTGGGTTAAATGTGTTTCTAGCCAAATGTTCTTGAAAGTCGTTGCCATATTTAAGCTGTTGTACACTCAAAAAAGCTGAATAAACTGGTTCTTAATTTCATACCCATCCAGGAGCACAAAGCCAACTCCAATCTTCGTTGGAAATCAGTTCCTCTTGAGGAACCAGATGTCTCAAGGATATTGAAGGTAGCAGGAACAAATCAACTTGAGGAGCTGGATGATTCCTTTGGTTAGTATTAACTTGAATGTCATTTAAGGTATGCTTTTTCACAAATCAATCACATGGGCTTACCTAGGAAAAGATTTTGGTTCTTTGCAAGAGAACGTAATGGATAGGAGAGACAGATGGGACTTTGTGTTATTTTCCATTATTTAAGAAGTAACAAGAATAATGCTGTAGTATGTGCAAATAAAAGTCAGTGGAAAAATACTGGCTATTCCACCTTTATAGTCGGAATGGTAGAATTTCACATAATATTGCAGTTGTGTAAGAACTGGGTAAAAACCAAAGTTCAGTATCTTAACTTATTCTTTATTAAATTACACAAATTATGAAGGTTTTGCCACTGTAAGAGTATTCATGGGAGCAGACTTGGACATTCTCAGGGATGTCGTTCTGCCACTTTCAAATGTTACTTTAAAAAAATAACATCAAACTGTACAATTTCTGGTGAAGGATTAAAACCACTTCCGTGCTTTGTATTGGACTTGTGTAAGGAAGCCTCAGTACACAGGAAGAGAATCAATTTAGATGGAGCAGATGCTCCTGTGTGGAGTCCTCTGTTATATCTATCTCTATATATGTGTTTGGTTTTTTTTGAAAAACAGTGTAATTGGAAGCTGTAGAGAAAATGTTAAGAGCTGTTTCTCAACTGTCATAGTTCTTACTGTGAGAAAATTTTGGAAATATAAATGTGGCTACTAGGAAAGGCATTGAAAATGAGCTATGAAAAACAATTTAGCAAAAGGGTTGTTTATAAGGCAAGGCTGCAAGATGAAGAACACTTTTCCTTATTTCTGTGGTATGTATTTAGACTATAAAAAGGATTCCCTCTGACAGTAATGTAAACTAACACAAAAGTTTTTCAGCAGTATGCATGAAAAAAGAAATTTATACTATGGAAGGCTTGCTAAAACCTTAAATTTCTCAGAGTTCTAATCTATTTTGGTAGCTACTTTCAAGAATTCTACATTTACAAATACTCTTTAGCAGCAATAATTGCCTTCTTATAGCATCCACTAAAGCAGCTTAAAATCTATATTAAAAAAAAATAAAGCAGTTATTTAAATGTGTCGAAGGTTTAATATCTGCCATAGCAAAGAGAGACTTGAAATAAACTGTACCAAGTATTTTGCTTGCTCTATGCCATGAGTACATGCTGAGCTGCCTTTGGTTTGGGTTTGTAAAGAAATAGCAGGTGAATGGGTACAGACACTATGAAACTTTTCACTGTATATTTTTTCATAATCCACAAATAATACTTGTAACGAGAGCTTCCTTTTTATTAGTTAGCAAACCACAAATATTCTAACTAAATGCTTAATGGCAGGCAGTGCTCTTTGCCTTAAAAGATGGGAGAGGTGTTCATATGGTTTATTTTCTGTTCTTTCTAGATCACCCTTTGCACAGTACTGCTGTGGATGCTTATGGAGAGGAGCATTCACAAAACGCGTCCCCCAGCTGTGTTTCAGCACCACAAAGGCAAAATACAGACAGAAGGTCTGGTGGAAAAAAAATAAAATTGTCAGCATTTAATTTAATCTTTAGGTTTTTGTTTAAAAGGGAAAAACGTTCTAGTTAAATTATATGTAACAAAGAAATTATTTTTTAAATATTTTAATTCAAATTTTAGTACATTTCTCATCTGTTAAATCAGATTTACTTCAATAGAACTCGTATGAGACGTAGCTGTACAGAATGCTCCCCAAAACACAAGGTTTTGGTGTACATATGGTTGAAGATCATTCTTTCTCAGAGGGCAGCAGTGTGTGTTTTTCTCTTCCCAGTAAAAAACCACGTCACTCAAAGCCTTCCAGTGGTGATGGTCAGAAATTCAACACAGCTGATGCTGGAGAGGAGCCCCTTAAGGAGACTGTGGTACAGAAAAAGTGTCATGAGTATTATCAGTCAATTTAATTTTAGTTCACTTTATGCCATGCCTGCATTAGAGGGTGGGGGGAGAGGAAGACCTTCTGTTTGTTTCTCAGTACTGCCTTTGTACTTAATTGTATCCAAAATAACCAATCCTCAGAGTATTCCTGTGAGATGGCCAAGTGAAATGCTTAAAGCTACAAGTCATCAACAAGGAATATAAATAGCCAGGTGTTCCTGGATCCTGTAGCCTATTCTCTTGCTCGTTTGGGAGTATGTTCTTTCCTTTTTTCAGATATATTCCTCATACCTAAAATATATGTTCTCAAGGAATGGCATACTAGATGCAATATGAATCCTTTGTACTTGTTTGGTATTGAAGCAGAATGGACTTATGGGAAAAATAATATTGATAAAATTAATTTTTAATATGTGCTAGAATGAAAAGCCATTCAGTTTTGAATGAGTGTTTCTCCACACATACTCCACAATTAGTATAAAATGCTTTTGGCCCACTTAGCTGCCAGACATACAGGGGAGATAACTCTGCAGGCTCAAGAAAGTAACCTAGGATAAAAGCATCTGTGCAGTAGTTGGAACAAGAGTTTTTTATGTATTGAAATGTACTGGGATTGTACACTCAGCGCAGTGTGTTGGTCTTTCATCAGTAGGCTGGATGCCTGCAGCACTCGTGTGGAAGTGCTGTTGGTGTCCCAAAGCAGTCAAAGTAGAGAAAGGGTTGGGACAGAACGCAGGTGAGGAGGGTGAGCAAGCACTGTTGATCAGAGAAAGGTTAATCCTGGGCAATGGCTGTGCTGAACTGAGGGTCCTTAAGCTCCTTAGGATGTCTCCAGCCCTGCTGCAGGGCCAGTGGCCAGTGCAGTCAGGCAGCCACTGTCCCTCAGCAGGGTGACCACTGGGCTGGGACTGCTGAAACAGGCTGAAGGATATGTTACTGATGCTTCAGTCAAGAAATGCCTTCTGCATGCTGCCTAATTGCCATCTCTCAGGAGTTTAGATGAGTAAACCTAAGGTTTATTCTGGAAATTAATCTGCTTTTCATACCACAGAAGACTCCAAATACTACTCAAATCCAGACAAAAAAGAAGCGGCCTTCAGAGGAGAACACATCAGATCATTCTGGTAAAGTAGACTTTGCAGAGCTCCCATATAGCTTTTCTTCATGCAAGATCAAAGTTTTTCAATGGTTTTCATTTCTGGAATGTAGCAACATAGTGCTTCTAGAAATGGGAAGTTTTAGTTTCAGTGTTGGTATAGACCCCCTATTTGATCCCCATAGTTTGCATCCCTGGATTTGCCTATTCCTCCCCTGGAGGGGTAAAGCGTAGGTGTGCATTGTGCCTGTAAGGCAGCCTGGTTCCCTTTGGAGGGAAGCCTGGACACCACAGCTATGAAGCTGTGAGAGGTGTCAGTCCATTCCTTGGTCTGGAAGCCTGGAGCAGCAGCTGTGGGGCAGAACTTGGAGCGTTCCTGCCTGCAGCACAGGTGCAGCTGTCGGTGTAGAGACCCTTGAGACAGGGAGCTTCCCAACAGTGGCATTTCTCAGTAGGAGGAAACTGTCTCTTGTGCCATCTTGCTTCCTTTGAACAGAACCCGATCACGTTTTAGTACTAGATTTACACTGGGGAGCCTGTGAAGAAACATGGCTTAACTTCTAGTGGAATTGGTTAGTGATACTATTGCAAAGTTAAAAGAAATGTATTTGTGTGTTGTGGGTTTTTGAAGCATATATGGTGTTAATAAAAGAATGTATACAAATATAAAAGCTCATGAGTCTTTGAGTAATGCAAGTTGCAAATTCAGGCTAATAGTTTTTTAACACAAAAAATCACATTTACAGTACACTGTGTAGTGTATTACTTAGTTTACTGATGTGTTCCTGGGCTTGCTTGAATCAATAAAGAATAAGAAGTTACATGTCATTGATCATCCCAGTTCTAAGGTGTTCCCAGATAAATCTATCACAGTTGCTCAGCCGAAGACAGATGAAATAATTCATATATCCCTCTTCTCAAATTTCATGTTAAAATATTTATATTTTATATATTTATATTTAATATAAAATAGTTAAATTTTATATTTTAGATGGTTATTTTGATGGTGGGCACAATAGTTTTTCTGTTGTTTTACAATGTGTACCTGAATTGGGCAATACTTACGTTTATTCTGCTGTTCCAGTGGATAGCCCACATTCTCTACAGGTCTGGTGTCCCAAAGATCTGAAGAGATCTCCTAGAGATATTACAGAACTGGATGTTGTTCTGGCCGAAGTTGAGAAGATAGCAGCAAATTACAGGTAAATATTCTGCTTTGCCATGACTGGATATTCAAAGTTTTAAAAATAAATCCCTGTGTTTTTGCTAATGGGCTGTCCTTTAGGGAATCAGTATTGCATGGTTACATTCTGATGTTAATGATTATTAAGTTTCTATGATAAAAATATTTTTTCACATGTGATCTTGGCATGGTCTCCAGGGATTTGATATTTTTCAAGGTAGAAATGAAGCTATTGCTAGTGTATGAAAGATCTGCAATTGTCTAGTTGCTTAACTTTGGGTTTTGTTACTCAAAGGAAGGGTTTTGGATGAGATTTCCCCTTTACTAAACCAAATGGGTTGTGTTTTGTCCCTCTGACTTCTCCAGACAAGGCATAGAATCAAACATTTGCAGAAAGGCTATCAATGACTTCTCTTCTGCTTTCAAGGACCAAATCACTGATCTTGTAAGTACACCAGAAATAAAATCAATTTTGTGGTCAAAAAACCTATGGTTTTATATTGCCCTTTACACATTCATTTTACAAGCTGTAAAAGCTTCCAGTCTCTTGTCAGTATAAGTAATATGAAAACACAATTTGTTGTGTGCAGGGTATGATTGGCTGCCTCTGTGCAGGCTTTCACAAGAATTGCCTCTAGACACAGCACTGCTGTCATGCAAGTACTTTGCAAAATTGTCACCTTTTGAGAATAGGGAAGCATCCAATAATCCTGAAGTGTTTGTCATTTCTAAATCATTATGTAGTAAAACTGGTGAACTGCATAATTTAAATCAGCATACAGCTATGTCAAACACTGTTTAAAAGCTCATGGACCAGAGTTTTAAAAGGTTGATGATTTCATTTTTGTGCTGCCTCAGTGACTTGTGAGTAAGGCCTCTAACATAGTCCAAGGAAAATCATGCTTTTTAAATTAACATTTTGAACATAACTAAGTGTAAGACATTCCAGAACCATCTGGACACAATCCTGTGCCACGTGCTCTAGGATGACCCTGCTTCAGCAGGGAGGTTGGACCAGAAGACCCACTGTGGTCCCTTACAACCTGAGCCATTCTGTGATTCTGTGATAAGCTTATGGGCTGGAAAGATTAAGATGATTATGATGAATAAAATTATCTCAGAACTTTGCAGGAGTTGTGCCAAGTACAATGGGTAAGTATTAAAGCTATAGTTCTGAGGGGTTCATTAGAAGTAACAAGTGTTAGAATTACCAGATTTATACATCCATATAAAGATACAGAAAAATTAAGGTAGGTAGTATTACAGTAATTGGTACAAGGAGTATTACTTGCACTAACTCCTTTTGTGCCACAGTTTTCCTCTGGCATGAGGAGAGAGGAAAGAACCAATACACAACCAGTGATGTCCATTTGAACCAGGGTTGGCTTTTTAAATAGCTTTTTATGTTGTTCAGAGTAATTCTTGCAACCATGTTTTTAGGAGGACAGTGATGAACTCCAGATCCATAGTCAATCTGTAATTCTTCTTCTCTGTAGATAGCAGGAGTCCAGGAATTAAAGAACATGAAAAAAAAGAATGCTAAGGTAAATACATACATATCACTACATTGTACAGCATACCTTTGTGGGCATTGGAATGTCAAGAACTTGACTGGAAGAAATAAAATAATTGACAAAAATTCTGTACTTAGAATCAACTTCACAAATAGAGGTTAGGGAACCACCAGAGGTTTTTTGGAAGAGCTCTGAGTAAGCGTGGTGGATTGCAAACTCCATATGTATCCTGCTGTACGGTGTAAAAAAGAAGGAATGCATATTAGGATGGGGAAGATCTATGCATGTCAATTACCCTTTTGGCTTTTTGGTTTGTTTTTTTTTAATGAGTAATGGTGAGGCCTCTGGAGAGCCAGTTAAATAATGAGAGCTAACCTTAAATAACATAAATGAATATAAAATCTAGGAGAGTAGCAAAGATGGCAACCTGTGAGGGTAGAACTGGATTGTTTAATTTAAAGAAGGGAAGTCTCAGGCAACTGCATTCCCTAAACAGATGCAGAATTTTTTTTCAGAGGAAGACAGTTCCTCTCTTCATTCAGAGCAAGCAGTAACTGAGGAATGTTGACAGAAGGAGGCACTAGTGTAAGGGCAGAAAAACACTACAGTGGTTTCATCAGGGAGAGGTGAATGCCCTACAGAAGAGAGATTTAAGAATAGTTTAGGCACTGTCTGGATTTTTGCCCAAATTACCATCTTCTGCAAAATTTTCAGTGGCAAAATAGCTTTAACAAATAAAGTCAACATAAAGCTTATCCTAGGAAGCAGCAATTAATATGCTAAAGTCTTGTTGACTTGAGGTGATATTGTAAGCTGCTCTGCATGTAAAATGAAAATCTTAATATACACCCAGCATTTGCAGCCACTCAGATTTGTCCTTAGTTTGCCTCTTAGACAGTTGTTTAAAATTAAATTTTTAGTTGCTAAATTTAATTTTATGATCAGTTTTGGGTGTTATTTTTTTTTTTAATTGTATGTTATAGCAAAGAAAGCTTACTTAGTTACAGGAATCATCCTGAACATACATTCATATTAATTTTCATTTTTAAAACTAAAACCTCCTAGAGTTGATAATGTTTGAAATCAAAATGTCACAAACTCCTTTTGTATGCTTGTAAATCCAGTGTTTCTTAAGAGCAATTTTGAATGGAGATTAGAGTTTGACATTTTCAACAGCTTTAAAGTGTTTAGTAAAATATGGCAGTTTATCAGGTCTGGTATTTTACAATCTTCCACAATGAGAATCTGCATAGAACCTCAGATAAAATAAGGGCAGTGAAATTTGAATTGTTTGCCTTTGAAGTTTTAGAAACTGTTTCACAGACTTTGCTCACTGTTTGTTTCAGGCAATAACAAACATCAAAAAGAAAAGGCAGCAACTGGTGCAACTCAGAGAAGAGCTAATTGGGTGTGTTCCTAATGATGTACAATAATAGCCTGAAGAACTTAAGGAGTCTGGTATTTTGTAACTCAGAAGGGAAAGTAACTTTTTTTGTTCTTTCCTTTTATTTTGATGAAACTACTGCTGCCCTGCTTTCTGTTTTTATAAAAGCTCATGGTAGCCTCTCCTTTACGTACTTCAGTTGCCTAGACGCTCATTCTTGTAAGTTCTCTTAGCTGATTAGTTACTGGAGGGTGTTTCACACCCTATGTTCATAGGCAGAACACCAGTGTTATGATTTGAATTGCAAAGGTGCTGGATCATAAATTTACAAAGTAAATACAGAGGACTTTCTTGGTTTTGAGGTGGGAGATTGTATTTCACCTCTGCAGTTTGGCAGGGGTAGCTCTTAGTACATGGTTTGTTTCCTTCTCTTGTGGCCACACAATTCACCTTCTCTAACTTGGCATTAATCTTAAGTGTCACTTAGACACACACCACAGGAATTATGTTCTTCGGAAGAACCATTAGGCTTCCCCAGATCCTGTGGGTTGCTAGTGACAAGCTTTATACTGAAGCTGCATTTAACATACACCCTGTAAGGTAACTCTGCAGGGAACCGTGGGCTTGGGTCCACAAGAACAGCATAAAAACCTTTTCTCTATGGCCACGAGAAGCGTTTTTCTTTGTAGTACTGTGGACAGACTTTGCTCAGAGAACTATTTAAAGACCTCCCTCAAAATGGTTTGAGCCCCCTCACAGACTGAAAGCTGCCTACACTTTTTTAGATGATGTGTTTTAATCCTTTGATCATTTTAAGAAACCTTTTTCTCTGCAACCCTGCTGGGTGAAAATCGCTGCTCAGTTTTTGGAGCGCTACTGCAATGGATTGAGCACTCCAGCTTATTTAGCAGAGGTGTAGGTAGTTTTGTAGATCCTGGACATGCTCCAGCATAAGCACTGAACAACTGTGCTTGCAGGCAGGGGTGTGCAGAAGCAGAACACCTTGTATTTAAGAAACCACACTTGAAAAACTTAGATGCTTAAGAAGGAGTGGCTACATTGTCAGGCTCAAAAGAGAGATTTGGTGTTTTTGGTGGATTTGGACTCATGCCCCTGTTTAAGTAATATGTTTGTTCTAATTAAACACTACCCTATAGTAACTTGTGTTTTGTATTTCTGACCAACCTTTAAGAATTCCTTCAGAGGAAACAGGGTCATAGTTACTCATGCAATAAATATGCAGATGTAAGCATCAAAGTCTTGATATTTTTTCAGAGCTGAACCACAACTGACACAACTACAAAGAGAATATGCAGAGGTACAGGAAAGGAAATCTTCCTTGAGGCAAACAGTTGAATTAATTACTGATTTAAAGGAGCTACGGCAAGACTGTTTGAGTTATAGAGAAGAAAACCCAAAATCAAAAGTGGTAGTAAGTACATACTCTGCATGTGTTTCAGTTTTATAAGTGGCTTTATTTTAATTTATGAAATGTATTTATTAACATCGCTTAAGTAGCAATATTTTGTTAATTGTCTTTGTTGAAGCAACCTTGAGAATCACTGCTGAACTGTACTGTAGCATCTCACTTGTTTTTTTGGTCTCATGTTAGAAGCTGAACTATTTCAGAGAGGATTCTGCTGCCTTGCTCTCAGTGTCCAGGAATTCAAAGGACATAGAAATGAAACAGTTGTCCTTAGTTGTAACTTTTTAATAGAAATTGAAGATTAACAGTGAGACAGAAGTAATTTTTTCTGTTGTTATTGTTCAAAAGTAGGGAAAGCTCTGGCACTTCCATGTAAGATATTTAATGCTAAGAACAGTGCTGGGATTTCATGACCAGAGTAACTTCTCATGCAGCCTTAGAACTCGTTCCCATTGTACCCAGGACCTGGCGTGGTGTTTTTTGTGGACAAGGCTTATACACCTGCCATGTGGAAGGGAAATTCTCACATTTGAGAAGATGCTCTGATTTTGGCTGTTGTTCACTTTTAAAAGTCGTGTTACGCCATTTTAGACAGAGGCAGAATAAATACTGATCTGTGAGTGATCTTTCCAAGAGTTAAAAATGTTGCCTTGAAATTTTATTTCCTTATCAACAGTATGGAACTTCCAGCCTTCCTGCTCTTCTGGTGGAGTCTCGGAGAATTCTAGGAGCAGAAAGGCACTTTGAGAATATCAATATGAAACTGGAAGAGGCTCTGGCTGTACAAAAAGAGCAGAGATCAAAGAAAAATTAAGTGTCCTTTAAAGACTTTCTGACATTCAGTAGGAACAGTTATTAGAATTGTCAGTGCTTAAAGCTTGTTTAATCATTACTCTTCTTTTGTTTCAGTGTTTAAAAGAAGTCAATGACTTCAGATTGTATCTTTCTATTGTTAAATAGTCTCAGAATATCAATGAAAGGAAATAGCAATCCCAGTTAATGTAATAAAATTTTTCTGTACTCTGAACAATGTTGGGTGTTAATCTTGTGCTATTAAAAGTAATCTTGAGAGGAGTATATTCTTAAAGAGAACACAGACTTTGGTTGAACAAAGATGAATAGACAAATCTTTTTATTAAATTGGCATTTGAATAAATTATTTTATCCTGTTTATGGAAATGAAGAAGTCTGTGTTGTTGGCTTCTCAATAAAACTTGGACATACAACTAACAAAAGAGAAACTGTACAGCAAAGAGCGTTAAAAGTGCTAAGCTTGGAGCAGCATTCATGGTGAGTTTTTTAGTCTGATCCTCTTCAGCCCCCATGTAACATTCCATGATCTCCTCATGCCTATTGAAGTTCACACAGGCACTCCATTCTTTGCCTTCCAGCTCTGGAGTGGTGCTTGTGAACTACCCTGCAGGACCTTTCACACCAGCACGGGACACAAAAGTGCCATTCTTTGCTGGCCAGGCCTGTGCTCAGCTGCCTTCTTTAGTGTAGGTGTCTTCTCTCCTTAAAGCTTCCAAAAGAACTTCATCCGGGATTTCTTCCGTGGCATAATTCAGGCTATCCTCTGCAGCTTCAGCTAGTTCCACGTCTTCAGCAGCTTCTAGGAAACAGGCATCATCACTTGTGTTTTCCCACTTGCTGTCTGACAACAGGAACTCTTGAGTCCAGCTGTTCTCTGGAGCTACTGAGCTTTTTGACAAGTCTGACCCATTAGAATGTGGATTTACTTTTCCTTCTGTGTGGCCCCTGTCATCCATTAGCAAGGACTCTTCTTCCTTTGAGGAACAAGAACACTACTTACTCCATATGAAAATACTCTTCATGCCTTTAAATGCTCTGCAAGTGTGAAGCTTGTGCTGTCACACACAATGGATAATGCAGAAAGCTGGCCAACAGGACAAGATTTCCCAGCATGTTCATGGATACCCACATTAACCTGTGGAAGCCTATTTTAATAGGAGTAGAACATGCATAACAAAATAAGGATGTTTTTCTAGCCCCATACAAATAGCCTCTTGAATACAGCTTCATAAAATAATACAAGATTAAGACTAACTTTAGTGTCTGTTCAAAGATACTGTCAGGACCTGAAAACAGTTAAATGACACTTTTTATGAAATAACACTAATAGCTATTGATGAGCTGCTTGAGAGAGCTTTACATGCCATTCTGCTGTGTGACATTGAGAGCTGTAAATTTAAATTTAAAAGTTGCAAAAATGCCAATTCTTATTGCTAAAGCAGTGGAAAAACTCGTATGTTCAGGGTGTAGAGTCTAGGTGCAGTATCAGGTCAGTTGAAATATTCTACCTGTTTGTGGAGACGTGCTGTTTTAATATACTAAAATGAAGATAAATGAATTTCAAAAGTGAGGGTCACTGACTTACATTTGACTCTGACTGACTCAAGTGTTCCAGAACCAGTTCTGTTTTACCCTGCCCAGCATGAAGCCAGACACACACAGCAGAGCTGGACTTGGGCAGTTTTTCTGTTCTGCACCTGGAGCAGCCTTGTGGCTCAGCCATTGGGAACTGCTGTTCACATCAGAACAGAACAAAGTCTTTAGTCCCAGGTGAAGTTAGGCAATTCCAGTAACTTAGCACCACTGGAGAACTTAAAAATTAATATATGGAGCCACTACACCAGCACAGCTGCTCTGGGGACCTCTTCTATAGCACTGTAACAGTGTGTGCAGCTCTCCCAGCAGACTGGGATGTTAGTGGGAATATCCAGGGACTTACAGAGACTCACAGGAACTTGAGCATCTCAACAGGACAAAAACGTACCTCTTTGAAAAGAGATGGGAGGCATATCCCAGGTGGTAATGGAAAACCTAAATCAAATAGAAGGCATTAATTAAAGTTAACATTCCAAAAAGTATTAAATATAATTGAGATCACAGGCTACTTACTTTGTGATTTGAAGTTCTGTTCTCTGCAGACAGGATCGTGACACTTTTGATACCAGACTTCATTCTTTAGATCTACCAGAATCCTAAGAATTACATTATTTTGTTTTTTAGTAACAGTACATAAGTGAAGTGAATTCATACAGCAGGAAACTCTAAATGAACAGGTTTTGTTTGTCCTCAGCTATGCACATTGCTTTCATACTCTTGGCAGACTTACTACATACTTGTTTTGTATGATTTTTAGTAAACTTCAGGTTTCTTAAGTTAAAAGAAATAAATTTTTAAAACTAACATCTGTAAGTGAAATTTAATCAACTTCATTACATTAAGCTTGGAAGAAAAAGTCATCAAATTAAGATTAGCATATGGAACTTAACTGTAAGATAAGATTTTGTTGCTGCTGCTGTTACAGATAATTGTATTAAAAAAGCCAAAGAAAATCACTATTTTCTGTCAACTGATTAGGCCACCCAGCTTTTTCAACTGTGCTTTAGAAACACCAAACTTCAAGCAACTCACCTGAGACACAGCAAGTTCGTCCAGGTGTGGGGTTTTTTGAATATCCTTGTTTCTCAAAAACACATTCCTTACGTTTCGGTGATTTTAAATCTTACATAAAATTATTTTTAAGTTAAAATATTTATACTAATTATATACTGTAATTCAAATATAATCTAAAAACCTGACTTTCCATCACTCACTTTGCTGAAACTGTAGGAAGTCTGAGGCCTTGTAGAGTCACTAGCAAAACTCATCTTGATTCATGTGGCAGGAATTACCATTCTAAAATGGCAATTCTCAGTTGACTCAAATGACTCTGTCATATTAACAACATAAGAATGTAGTTTAAGAAGCACTGTAAATTAATTCAAAGGAGGTCTGCTTGCTTTCTTATTTTTCAGCTTCCTAGCTGGGAAGTATCAAAGCACAGTACTGCTTAATAGCTTTAACATACTCTGAATTTTATGTTAGCATCTTTGGGCCCGTATTTTAAATAACATGAATATTACTTCATATAACTGTAAGAAATAAAAGTCCAGTTATCACAAAGTAAACTTGGGGGAGGGGAGGATAAATAGTTTCTTTGGTTCTGTATTTTTTTTTTTAATTAAAACACTGTATCCCCACAGAGTAAGACAGCAGAAATGGTAACAGTTGCTGATTCTATTCATAAGTTTTTTCAGCATATTTTGAGAGTAACAGTTAAACAGGAATATAAATAAAGCTGTTTTAAACTGAATAGTTAAAGAACATACATTATGTTGTTACTTTTGTGAGCTCTGCCGATATTTTCACACCAACGGTAACCAGAAATATCATAAATAAGTAGTTCTTTGAGAGAGAAGTAACTCCATTGTCGTATGCCTGAGGAAAAAAAATTAAATTCTTTAAATTCTTTAGAAATAGTGCTGCAGAAGACTAATTAGGAAATAGTAAGGTGGTGTCTTTACCTCCTTGTAGCCCATCTTTATTAACCAAAGAACGAACAAAATTATCAATTTCTGGATATGGTGAACCCTGGTAACCTTCCATGGGCTCGGGATCTGTTAAACCAAAGGCCACAAACACACACAGTCAGAGGGTTTGCCACTGTGATGTGTCATTGTAACACTTACACTTTATATAAAATGTACCTCAATCACAGCACACCCTTAAATAAAACCAGGGATAAATTCCCTGTGAGTTTCTTGTAGATCTTTAAAGTGCTACGCCCACCCCCAAGGTGCAGAGGGAGCTGGGACAAAGCAAGACAGCAGTGGGTGCAGGAGGGGAGGGTCAGTGGCATTCAGGTGCTGCAGAGCATCCTTCAGTGCAGGTGTGCTCTGCCTCCTGCAGAAAGGCAGCTGAAGAAGGACCCTCCTAGGAGCCATCAAGTGCACAAGTCATACCACATTTAAGTTAAGAGTATTTTTTTTTCTATGCAGTAGAAAAGGCTTGAGGTACCTCTGCTGCTTCTGGTAGTTTTACTGTTTAAAAAAGCAGACATTTTTCTCTCCTCCTCTGAAAAGCCAGATGACAGAACTTTTATGTCATCACTCTCTCTGAAGAAAGGAGAGAATACAAAGGAAAATGTATGATTCTTACAGCATAACACAGCACAGCATAACTCACTAACATCCCACAGGATGGCACAACATGACACAGCCCTAGGCCTGGGGGTGGGCCAGGAGACCTGCACAGGTCCCTGCCAATCTCTCCCAGCCCGTGATTCTCTGTGCACCTTTCCCTGTCCCTGGAGCGCTTTCCCGTCTGGCCTCGGCAGTGTCCCTGACTCCCACCACAGGACGGGGGCTCCTCCTCCGCAACAGCAACATTTGGTTCCTGGCCAAAGTCCCAGGACCTGGCCCTGTAACAACTGCTGGTCCACATTCCTACAGCAGGATGTGCTCTAGATGTACTATTTATGCAAATACACCCTTTGAAAGGTTTCAATTATTTATTTTCTCTCTACAAAGAACTGCTTTTCCTTGCCCTATTGCAAACTGGAAGCCAGATGATCACAGAAGTCTAAATTCAACACAGCAGAATTTCTCAGCCATATTTATGGCAGATTCAGCTGATGTCTATGATCTGAATACACTACGTAGTTTGTTGGCATCAGTTCAGGATAATAAACATTTCAGGATATATACCTGAAGTCAGAACAGATCCATGTTTTCAATAACAATATGATACCATTTTAACTTTCTTTCTGCTACAGCAATAGGATCTTCTTGAGGTAGGGTATGGCATATTAGAGGTTTAGATTGGATACAGAAACCTTGATCATTGTCTGTACGAGTACCCAACCTAAGGAGGTGTCTGTACCAAATAGGAAATCTGGTATGCAAGAAAACAGACAGAAATCCTTTTTATTTCTTATCCTATGTTGAAAAATATTCAGACTTCTCATGTTTAACTGACTAGAAGTCTGTAAGTTTTGCTTCCAGAACTACACAGAAGCTGACCAAACTTAATAATGGTTATGTTTTGGCATTTTGAGCGTGTATAGAGAAATGAGGCACAATTCAGAAGCCGTACCACATTTGAAGGCAGGTTTAACAAAAGAACAAGACCCCCAAGAAATTTTTTATTCAAAACAAAGAAATTCCACTAGGAACTCCTAAATTATACTGTAACAATGTTAATGGAATAATTGCTCATTCATAATAGTTACCTGTAACTGCTGCAGGAGAATTATTAAAATAGGTATTTAAAAATATTGTAAATTTGACTGAAATTAAGTAATTACCGAATGTTGCAGATTAAAGAAGAAAGAAAATATGCTTCTTCCAAGGAAACATCCTTTTCACAGTTGGGGATAAACTTATTATCCTCTGCTATCTTCAGAATCACGTTTTTTCCTGCTTTTGATGACTTATACATCCGGAAATTTCTGTTCTTTGTATAAACTCCTACAGGAAGACAGATATTTCTTAACACAGCAGTGCTGGCTAGGATTTAAGATACTGAGCACTTGTAAATTAAACAATCTTCCTTAGGCCCAGCTAAGAGTCTAATGAATGGACAGAAACTGTTACTGACTGGCTCACATCCCACAGAAGAAATGCAACAAAGCAAGATCACGCACACATTTACACTGTTATGTTACAGAATTAACACAAATGCTCAACACCTCTACACAGGCATTTTAATCATTCTGACATTATAATTGTTAAAAGTTTCCCTTCAATACAAGAAACTGGTGCTTTCATAATAACTTCGTGAAATACAACTGAGCCCAAAAAAGCTGTACTATTTTTTTAACCAGGAAGAACTTAATCAACTTTTCTGTTTTCTGTGGACTGCTTCACAACTTTTCTGAAGCATGTATCAGGAAAGCTTAATTCCAACCTCAAAAACAAACAACAAAACAATGAACAGGTATCTTAACATTGCATAATCTATCTAGTAATTGATTGAGAAGGTGGGTTTTATTTGCAGGTTGCAAATTTTCATGAAGAGAAAAGGACTTACAGAACTCATACAAGAAGAACATAACAAAGCTTTCTGTCACTGCAGCCTCATGATATAATTCAGTATTTCAGCAATTTTGACTTTAGCTTTCCAATTCTGAGGTAATGTGTATAACATAAATATTGAGGATGGTTAATTTTGGGGAACTAACATCAAATTCTTAAAAGGTGAGACAGGAAACAAATTGTTTTTATTTAATTTCCATTCACCAATATGCTTGAAATAATTTTGAACAGTAGGTGAAAGTAATCCTTCTGACTCAGTAACAGAGAAGCCTACTATAGCCGAGTTTGGGGTTACATATCAATAGATCAGGCATACTGAAGAGGCCCACAACAAAAGTGATCCTGAATTCCATGCGAAGAATTTGAAGGAATGGGGGTTCTTCAGAAGAGTCTGAGGAGAAATCCAAGGTAAAGTCCTGAAGTGCATAACTGCTGTGCAAAAGCTTGCTAAGCTATTTTCATTTCACAAGGCAAAAAGCGGAAAAAACAGATATGGAGTTGAAAAAGGGTGGAACTTTCAAACTCTAGTTTGACTGTAGGTGTTGTGCTCCTGGAGATTTGTAACATTCTAATACCATGAACAGGCTAAGCCCAGCTGGACCATGAAATGCCCAACCCAAAATTTCTATTATTCCATCACTGAAACATAGCAGCTGCCATTCCAAACAGAAAAAGAAAGCGCAATTCATACATGTAAAATACAGAAAGCCATGCCTGTAAGACTTGTTCCATTATTAAGCAGCTTCTAATTCAACTGAAGTAGCAAAAATGCAATATATGCTATCCTCTTTTAATCCAAATGGGAGCACTAAGCCTTTAAGAGGAAAAACAAAATTAGTCTTGTGTGGCAAGAATTACTTTAAACTTCAGAATAAAATGATTAAATGTAGTAATACGAGAAGTTCCACAGACCATGAATCTAAGGTTCCTTTAAAGTACAGCATTTATGATCCCAGTTTCAACATGTATTTGAAGTCTGACCAGAGGGACAACAGTAAGAACACCACTGTTCTTACTCTCTGTAATCAAAGATTAAGGAACATCTATCTCATTCTTAACCTCTGTTGCATCCCAGAGAGCTTTAAAAACACTTATATTTACCTAGATCCACAAAAAGTTGCTTGTTGCCTTCTTTATCATTTACTATTAGGAAAGAAAAATCCAAATTTTCTCCCTGGTGTGACATTTCCATACCCTCTGTTTTGTGGGAAATGGCTGGCCAGTCTTTAGAAGCATCTTCAACAGCTGTGAGGTTTGGGAGAGAACCATCTAATCCAACTCCTGCAGAACACTGGGAAACATGCCCTGCTGCTTCTGTTGGAATCACAGCAGCCTTTCTCTCCATTAATCTTATGGCAGGCTGCAAAATGGTCCTCACGAAGTTACCTTAAAAACAACCAAAAAAGTCCAAAAGCAGGTAATGTCATTTATGAATCAAGAAGGAACTTAGCGAGTTTCTGTGCAAACATTTTTCAAAACAGTCAAGGTGGAAGTGGTTGAAGTTCAGGGTCTTTTCAGCCCTTCTGGATTTTTAAACAAATCTTTCAACCAGCCCACTGTATAAAATGGCTCTGGCCAGTAACTGAGAAACCAATGCCTCACAAGAATTTGTACTAAACGTCTTTAAAAAAAACCCCAAAATATTAATAAGCTCAGATTTAGGATTCTGAAAAGGTTGTGATTGTCCCCCTCACTACTGCTTTCCCTAATTTCACTTTCAGAATGACTGAAATGTTTACTTGCAGCTTCATGGTGTATTTACTGATGTAAGAGCTTGACCAAAGCTTAAACAACATTACTTTTACAAAAGTATTTTGTAATGACATTTCAAACTCCCAGTATTGTAATTCAACTCCCATTGTACCTCCAGGCTCTGTTAGATGATAACCAAAGACAGAAAAATAAAAACCATGGCCAAATTAGTTCCGGGGGAAAGCAAGAGAACAGAATAAATACAGATGTGGGAAAAAAACTATGAAGTGGAAGGAATACTGGCAAGGATGATTCTGCAGTTGTTGGATGAAGCTTCCACGGGGAACATGAATGAATATGAAATACTGTTCCTTCCATGCTACATATCAACAGAATGACTCAGCATATCAAGCATCAAAATCATCATTATCCTCATAATTCAGTACAGGACTGGGGCACACAAATGAGTCAAAACAACCCTAAACTGGCAATTCTCTGCATTGGAGTTGCCGTATCTGAGAAATCCCAGCTTACGTCCCCAACTAAAATTGCTTTCAGCTTTCTCTTTAGCATGTTTATGCACAGGTGGCTTGAAATCACCTTTGTCCTGCCTTTTTGACCCTGTGCTGAGCAGAAATTAACTGTATTTAGAGTAAATATCAATAGCTTTAATTGTTAAGACTGACATTAACCTGAAAATTAAGGAGTCATAGACTTGCCAGTTTCATAGAAACCTGTATTTTTGTAAATAAAACACACAGGCACAAAAAAAGTTACATTTCTGCAAACACACATGCTAATCATAGGAGAAGAAAGCAGAAGATGGGAAAAAACGAGGCTTAATGAAATATATAGTAATTTCTGCTGGGAATACATATGTTGTTTCCACATATAATTCCATTAAAATAAATAGTCAAATGTGAGATGGCACTGTACAAAATCAAAACCTCACCTTTTATTTCTAGGTGTGAGAGGAAAGAAAACACTTACCAACATGAGTATTATCCTTGAATACAGCCTTTTGGGGTAGAAATATTAAGTGCCGACTAAATTTTTCATCAGTACTGGAATCCAAGTTCAAGACATCTTTTGAAGAACAATTTACATTGTACAGTTCTTTTAAGTTTTGGCTGACAAGCTGAAATTATAAACATTAATTATGTTATTTTACTCTAGCATTTTTAGTAGTTGTATCTCTAAAACTTGACACGAATTCAGATTCTACATTTTTCCGAGGGCTTTTTTTCCCCCCCTCATTTTGAGCATACAATTAATTTAATTCAAACTAACCCATATCAGATTTTAACCAAGTTTGATGTAGACTGTGTTTCCTAAAATATGCAAGTCACTTAACTAACAGTGATAAGCTGAGAAGACTTTCAGTTTCTCAGGTCAAAGTCTAGTTAGGTGGCTTTACCCTGCAGGTTGTTTTCCACCACGAAGCAGTTCACACCCACAGTGACAATGTTTGGTGACTCAGGCTCACCAGGAGTGGAAATGGAGGCTGTCATGATATAAAGGACTGGTGAGCTAATTCAGTGTTATGGGTTACCTAACTCATTGGTATGACCCAATGAACAATAACTAAGCAGAAAACATATTTCACTCTAAACTAGCTCTAAAAAAACCTTCTATAAGCTAAGCTAGTGATTACTCATGTTTAGGACTGGGACTCAGAACCTAAAGATCTGGAAGCTTTGGGTTTTAGCAGCTCAGATCCCCCACTCAGCAAATCCAAAGCCCTCTTCTTAACCTGAGGAATCTCTACATTTCAGATAATAATGGATATATGCCTTCAGATTCTCTGTCAATGAAAGGTTCTTTATGAAGGAATGACCACAATAATCTTACTTTTGTTCATGTCTAGCTAGAGACATGGAGGTGACAGAAGTCTCACAAACAGACATCCACTCACAATGAGATTTTATTAAAATAAAATATATTCTTCTAAAAACATATGAATGCCATATTGCACTTGCAGAGAGCTCATTTTCCAAAAAAAATTGCAATAAAATGGAAACTGTACTATTTAATACAATTGATAATGAGCACAAAGGTATTTAATTTTAGGTACCAAATTGGTAAATGCAGTCACATGATGCTCTCTACATCATCATTTAACTAAACTACAATGACCTGTCATCTAAAGAAACTTTCAGGAGGGATTCATCTAAGCCTTGATACACAACTGCACCATTAGGCAAAGGGAATGAACTGAGGAATATATGAATGGAACTTTTATTGATGCCACTTTAAAGAGTACCTAAACATTCCTCCAGTTTTACAGCTTTGAAGTGGCAGAGCACATAAAACAATCTCCAAAAGTAAACTTACCATGTCAGTAAACCTACCATGAATAAAAACGGTCCAACAGCCATCATTCTTTACTTTTGTCTCTCAATTATATTTTTTGTCTCTCACTTTGATTAAACCCTTGCTTTAATTAAAACATTATTTTTACTTAATTAAAAATAACCACTGGGTCTACAATTCTTTGAATTTTACTATAGCATAATCAAGATAAAGTGGTAAATACTTTTGTTTCATATTAAATTAACAACTAAGTTATCTACAACATGACTTTGTTCCAGTTTACCTCAATTAACTTCATGACCATACTCTTGCCATCTGCACCAGGATTCGCTGGTTTGTAAAACTCCAAATCAAAATAAAGTTTGCAAGCATCTTTTTCAGGAATGACTTCATAGCAATGCATAAGACTTGTTTTGTAACCTTTGCTAAGGAAAAGCAAAAACAAATCACAACCTCTTACGATAAACATTATGAACATGATAAACATGCTTATCAGTTGCAAACAAGGTCCCACATATTTGATTCTGCAATCAACCACCCATATTAAAAAAACGTAGTAGCTAACATCAGCATCAAATAGCAACAAAGATTATTTGTCTGGTGTAGAATTTGTAAAGTATTCTCCTCTCCATGCCCCCTGCCCTGCCCCAGTCTTACAATACATACAGAAATGTTGTTGAGAATTCAAGGAACTATGAAAACTACAGTAAAAAACTTAAGTTATCACTCAGATGTCTTTAGCACAAACAAAGAGATTACATAGAGTTTTTTTAAACTAAATTAAAAAATAATCTCATTTTCAATTTGAGAAAAAGATCAGGCTTTTTGTATAAAATTTGACTCAAATTTCTTTTACTTCATAGCCAAATGTTTTATTGTAAAAGAAACAAATGGGGGGAGAAGTTCAGCACGTGATCAAATTGTCAATACTTGGAACTACATCATGCAAATGCAAACCCATAAATCAGTTACCAGACATCTGCATTAATACCCACTGAAACTGCTGTATGACTAGTCAGAGAAGTATGGTTTTGTCATGTGTTGGTAGGATCCCCTGAGGAAAGCTGACAGCAAAAGCAAATCTACTGCTAATAAATTTCAGTTCAATAGACAGAGTCCTTAATTCACAGGAAATAATGGCAACCTGCTACTCACAAGAAAGTCGAAACCCTCTATAGAACATACTGTTTTGTCCTTATGAGGGCTTTTCCCACTGCCAAGCAGTGGGAAACAGGCAACCATTACAGTTCTATGCCACTCAGCAGCAGCTGGCTCCTGAGAATGCCTATCCAGTGATAGCTCTTACTAGGCAGGATACCCAGTATACCACTGTCTTTTAGTAACATACAGGGTACCTTCTCAAATACTCACGTGTAATAAAACCAGAGCTCTTTATATGTTGTCACAAGGTAAAACCTCTGTCCATTCTGTGTGTTCTTTTCCAAAGCAAACACATGAACGTCCTTTTTAAATAAAAACATTGAAATTTTTTTTGTTAGTTGTATTCAAAGAACCAGTTTAAATCTTCAGAAGTTCCTACTTGGCATCAACTAAAGGCTAGTAAATACTAGAGAACTATAAGCAGATCTCTTATCCTTTTCCAAGCTCAGTAGCATCTAGTTTTAATTTAGAATGTCATTCTGATCTCAGTTACGTGGGTAAAACTCCGAAGCTTTTCTTTGCTGTGCATTAATGTAAACTGTTTTCTCTGTAACCTCTTGTCTCTTCTGATCAGTGGCAAGTCCATCTAAAGGGAGGAGGAGCAATGTCCTGAAAGGAGCAGCCTCATGGACATGAAGGCAGTATAAGCTTTATGGCAAATATTCTTCAGACATTACGCTGTTTAGAACCAAGAATGGAAATATGAGAAGAAAACAGAAAAAAACTACTGCCAAGCCAATGAGAGCCCATTTTGGAAAACAGGCTGCCAGGATTACTTAAATACCAGAAACAGTGAGGAGAAAAACACACCACTTTCTTTAAAAATAGGCATCAATTTGAAAAGTATTAAACTGAAAACAGAGGATACCGTTCACACAATATTTATTTGGCTAATCACTTCTAATGATCTGAACCTGCTACTCAGATGCCACTGGAGAGTTGTATTGTTTGTATTTAGTCTCTGCCTCTTCTTTATCTTTTTCTTCCTCACCTTTTCCTCTTCTTTCTTCCTACTCAATTGTCACTACCTTCACATTCTCCTGCCCACCCTGACACCTTGTTCATCTTGAGAAGAACAAATTTATCACTGCAATGTTACCAAAAAGTACTTTTACTGTTCGAAGTTAACACCACATATGAACGTGTATGTTAGAACAGAACTAGTACTTCTTAGAGATACCTCGAGTGCAACACGACCCACAAAGACGAAAAAAAAATACTTTCTGTTTCAGGATTGGGAAGAAGAAGTTCTTGCAAACTGATAAAGCCTGCCCACAGCAATTTTAAATGATGTTCAATCTTGAAAGTGTATAAAAGAGTAGAGACATTCGCCTAACACATAATATACCTCTTTACAGGTATTTACATAATTAAAAGCTTCAGCCTGTCGAGAAAATATTTTCCATATAGAGGATGGCATAGAGGGTTTGGACAGTCTTGGTCTATAAACTGTAGGAAGAGGGTTTCTTTCATAGTGAGATGCTCGTTCTTCCACTTTCTTCAGTCTTTCTTGCCATTTTCTCTTCATTTCTCCTAAAGCAATTACAAATAGTCAAATCAGTATCAATTTCTGTTTGCAAGTCAATTTTAATTTTAATATATCCTGTACTCATCACTGCCTTTGATTCTGGTTCTGTTGAATGTAATTTGTTAATTAACTGGGAGTAGCCAATATTCCAAAATCAACACGCAGCCTTGCTATGATACTCATTTTAATATTAAATCTCTCTACACTGTTTTGGAAGTACAAGAGCTTCATATTAACACAACAGAATAACCACAGTAAGGGAAGGCCTAGAAAATCTCATTTTTGTCTACAGAATGGTATTACAGTCCTCAAACACTATACAAACTGTTGTCTAGGCACGTAACATTAGTAAGGAGTGAATACTATTATTTTGCTTTATGGTTGGGGAGACAAATGAGATAATTAATTTGTATGGTAGTACAATACTTGAGTTCATAAGAAGAGGAAAGACTTCAGTCACTCTAGCTCTGAGCTCTGCATCTCAAACTAAAAGAACTGAAATCCAAATTGAGGGCTCCATTCTCCACTGCCAACCTTTGATATTGATCAGTAATACTTTCACCTGCTTTAAAAGCTTATGTACTTTTCACAGCCTTAAAATAGCAATCTTATCTCTTTTCAAGAAATAGAACCATGCAGTAACTCTTGCTATCTTGCAACCTTTAAGCTTCTAGTTCCATAAAGTAATCCAAATGCTGTAGAGTAATGTAGTGAAGCATAAACACACAAGTGGAACACCTGCAAATCAGTAAAAAACACTGCCAGGAAACTGTGAAACAGAGGAAGAGAGGCAAGAAGTAACAAACATGAAGGGGAACCTTCTTGTTTTGCCCAGCATAACTGCTTGGTTCTCCTAACAGCCCCTGGGCTGTGGTGAAAGATGAAACTGAGTGTACTCAAAAGTATTCAAACCTTTAACAAGCTGGATCCACAACGCAAATTTAAGTATTTAAATGTTCCTGTGGAATCCCGAAGTCCAAATTTTAGATCCTCTCGCTTCCCCGTCCAAGTTTTCCACAGCAAAAGTTCCTGGACATGTACATTTCTGCCCACTGTTCTAAGCCTGCCAGCGTCTTCATAGTCAGTGCCTGTGTCAAGTCTAAGTAACAGAACATTTTTTCTCTAACAGGGGTCAAACATTATCGACCTTGTTCATCTTCTGACCTGTGCATTTTCTTCACTCCCTTTTGATGCTCTTAGTTTCTTCTCTGGGTATGAAAAGCTAGATTATAGACAGCAATCAGCATTTCTCAGAAGTGCTAACAAAACTTTCAGTTTTGTTTTGGTGCTGTTGGCTGTAAATTAACTGAGTGCAAAAGACATCCCTACATCAGCACTTTCCCACAAGGTGACCATTAAAAAAGGAAAGCAAAGGAGAAGCCCCATAATTCTCTACTACACTTCCTAGTTATATCAGGCTGTATTTTTGCAGAAACACAGCTGGGAGGGTACCTGAACCTGAGAGAAGGTTGATGACCCTTACTTTAAACTGAAACCTATCATGGTTCTTGCAGTCCAAACACTCAGACTCTCACCAGTCAAACGTGTCAAGTCTTTTCAAGGTAACTTCAATTCCTGTGTGAACTATAACACAATGCATCTATTTAGAGCACATAAAATTTACACTCACAGACCAGCCTTCTGAGTTCACAGGGAAATTCCCACTTCATATCCCTCTCTTATGTCCCACCAGAAGTAAGGGCAGTACTTATTTTTGTTTGACTTGACAGAAAGAAATTTTGTCACCAATATGTTTGAACTTCAGTGTTATTGATTCAGCAGGATGACTACATGGAGAACCTAGAAAAATGTCTCCTGAGCAATGACTTAAAGAACTTGCTATTTCATTTTCTCTATTTTATGGCGACTATTTCTCCATTTACTTCTCATGCTAACGACAAAACATATTATCCACGCCTACTGACAACTGAAGCTGAGACATGCAAATCAACTGCTACTCAAAATAACATTACACTTGTTTCCTGCCTGGTGCGTATCATGCAACATAGTTCTATGGCAGAATTCATGGTCCTTGACACAAATAAAACCATGAGATTTTCTCCCAGCTACTCATTCAGCCTTATAAGAACACTAAATTCCTTAATGTTAGTGAAATTTAGCTTAGCTATCCTTACATTGAGCTGACAAGTGGCATACTAACAAACACTACTCATCCTCCCTCAACAACAACAAGGAGCAACAGATTTTCATCTTGCCCTCCTAAAAGAGGAAGTGGCCTCTACAAATACAGAATCACAGAACGGGTGAGGTTGGAAGGGACCACAGTGGGTCACCTAGTCCAACCTCCCTGCTCAAGCAGGGTCATCATCCGAGAGCACATGGCACAGGATTGTGTCCAGACAGTTCCTGAGTATCTGCAGTGGGGGAGGCTCCACAACCTCTCTGGACAATCTGTTAGTGTGCAATCTGTTCCTCAAATTAAGATTGCAAGTGCAAAATTCAGTATATCTGACCTGGTGATAAGACCTCAGAAAGTAGGTTAGTAGCTGTTATGAGACGCTGAAATATACAGTTTCCAATGTTATCTGACTTCTGCTATTGAAGGTTGATGTATAAATATGAAACCAACTGACCTGAAAGTTGCTGATGAAGCCAAAATCATCCCTCAGCGTCAGAGCACTATTGTGCAAGGCAGGTCTGTGGGCAGCCAGGGACATTCACCATGCAGGCAGGCGAGAACCCTGCCTGAAAGGAAGGTCCTGCTACGGTACAGGCCGGCTCACCCAAGGGGATCGGGCTCGCTGAGGTCTGGAGCAGGGCTGCTCATTTAGTAATTGTCCCCACAGACTACTCTAGCTGGCCATTTCCTTTACAAACCACCATTCTGTCAGAATCATAGAATATTCTGAGTTGAAAAGTTCATCTAATCCAACTCCTGGCCCTGCCCACGACCATCTCCAAGAGTCACACCATGTACCTGAGAACGTTGTCCAAACGCTTCTTGAGCTCTGTCAGGCTTGGTACTGTGACCACTTCCCTGGGGAGCCTGTTCCAGTGCCCAACCACCCTTTGGGTGAAGAACCTTTTCCTAATATCCAACCTAAGCCTCCCCTGGCACAGCTTCGGGCCTTCCCCTCGGGCCCTGTCACTGGGCACCACAGAGAAGAGATCAGTGCCTGCCCCTCCTCCTTCCCTCACAAGGAAGTTGTAGACTGTGATGAGGTCTCCCCTCAGCCTCCTCTTTTGCAGGCTGAACAAACGAAGTGACCTCAGCCACTCCTCAAACAGCTTCCCCTCAAGGCCATTCTCCATCCTCATGGTCCTCCCTTGGAAGCTCTGCAATAGCTTTATATCCTTCTTACATTGTGGTTCCCAAAACTGCACACAGTATTTGAGGCTACACCAACACAGTATAAACGCACCAGAATGGCACATTCGTTTCAGCAGGCACAGGAACTCAAGCAACAGAGCAAACCTGACGAGGTTTGGGTTACACCATTCACACCCCAGAGCTACAAGGGCAGCCGCACCCGGCTCAGCCCTCAGAGCCCGCAGGGCGCGGTGGCTGTGTCCGCCGTGGGGCCCGTTCCGGCGAGCCCCGCCGGGAGAGCAGAGTAGAGCACAGCAGAGCGGAGCGGAGCGGAGCACAGCACAGCACAGCACAGCACAGCACAGCACAGCACAACACAACACAACACAACACAACACAACACAACACAACACAACACAACACAACACAACACAACACAACACAACACAACACAACAGCCACCCCGTGCCTCCCCGGGCTGGCCTCGCACGTCTCCCTCCTGGCCGGGAGCGGCCCGCACGGCCGGGCCCGCCTTCCCCGCGCCGCCGCGGCCGCTCTCGCCGCCCTGCACTCACCAGCAGCGCCCGCTCTCCGCCGCCATTGGAAGGAAGCGAAGCTGCCGCCCGGGCTGCCCGCCCTGCGCGGGGAGGAGCCAGCGGGGCGCCGCGGGGCCGGGCAGCGCCGGCCTTTTTGCGCGCGGGGCAGCGCTTAGCCAAGCGAGCTCGGAGCGCAGCGCCGGCGGAGGGAGCAGGCGGCGGTGGAGCCGGTGGGTAGCGGTGGAGCTGGGATGCGGGGGTGCCGGGGTGCGGGCGCGGCGGCGGCGGGGCCGAACAAAGCCGGAGGGCGGGCGGTGGGGGTTTGGATGAGGCTGTGGCTCTCCAGGTCCGCCTGGCCGCGCGCATCTCTCCCGGAGGAAGCCGGCTGCGGGGAGCAGGAGGGGAGCAGCGTTTCGGCCGGGGCGGGCCCGGCGGAGAGCTCCTCTCCCCGGCTGCCCTCGGGGCTCCCGGCCCCGCAGGCCTGGCCCTCGGTAGGTCGCTCGCTGGGGCGGGCGGTGGTGCGGGCGGATGAGCCCAGGCCTTGCCCGCGGTGCCATCCCAGCGCCCGCCGCTTCCCCCTGCCCGGGCAGAGCGCGGGGCAGCAGGTATTAGCTTTCCAGAAGCTTAAGGTAGCTAGTTTGGTCCCTTTCAGCCTGTTTTTGTGGAGAAGCTGCCGAAACAGAGGGGAAAAGGAAGGAAAAAAAGCCACCAAGGCGCTTTAATTCTAAGCTGCTCTCTGGTATCCCCTCTGACCATTAACTAACCGGAAACACGGGGTCAGAATCTGTATTTGGATCTTCCAAAACAAAGCGTGTTAAACCTCGTCTGTACGGACGAAAAGCATGCTTGGGGGCCTGGCAGCCACTGAGACTAACTTTTGATAGCACGTAAAAGGCGCTGCCCGAGGTGTGCAATGTTCTGTCTGTTCCCTGCTGGGCTGAAGGATAGAGCTGGCCATCTGTATGTAGTCTTTTACCCTCTATCTCATAGTTCCCTCCTTTAGGTATCTGCTTGTCAGGTGGTAGGTTTCAAACTAACACATCATGTCCTGAGTGTTAAGGAACCAGATATGGCTGTTGTTTATAGCGGTGGTGGTGGGGTTAATAGGTACGGGTGAATTATCAAGCAGGGGTCCCATCTACACTCGGAGTAATTTCAGCTGATTTTACAGCTTCATGCTGTAAAAAGTCTGTTTGCTTTTGGAAGATCAGAGTTCTGGCTCAGTGTCAGTGCTTTCCAACAGCTACATCCAGACCAGAAGTAATGTGAAGAGCTGTCACATGTATGGGCCTGCTTCCCTCGGTGGCAGCAGTATTTAGTAGGGGGATAGTGTCATGCAGAAACCGTAATGGTATATTTCAAATGTTTTTTGGTTTTTCATGTAGTCAGCTTCTATATTTTCCTTACATTATTAGTCAGATAATTATTGTTTAGCATTATACATCATAGAGTGGATAATTTTTAATTTGCATGTCTGCATTAATATCATGTTATGTCATGTATGTGTTCACGTACAAAAAAGACCTTCTTTGAATGCTTGACATTTTCTCTTGCAGTCATGTGAGATGGAGTACTGCCCTTTTCTAATCTTTAAAGAGATGTTTTACAATACTGATGTCTGTTTTGAGCATGTGTTTTAGTAGTCCTACAGTCATCGCTTTGTAGCAGCAGATATGTACTGAACATGTGTTGTCTTCTGTGGTTTGCATATTTCTGGATCCAGTTGGTAACTAAATACTAGTTATTTGCTTTCTCCCCTGTCTGAGAAGCTTCAGTATTATTTTTATCACTATGCCATTCGTTTGTCTTGTTGGTTGTCATTTCAAATAAATATTGCTTTAAAAAGGAACCTGGTGGTTCTTATGGCAGTGGTGACACATGATGATGTGAATTTATTTTCATTAGGTCTAGGTAGAATAAGTGAATTTAGGCTGCAATGGAATAAAAAGTTGTTTTGTTTATTCTCCTATCAAAAGAAAAACATTGAAACTGCATTTATGTAGAGGAAAAAATATTTTTGTTCTTATTGCTGTACAGAGAGACATTGGTCATTTTCTGGTAGCTTGCAGAGCATAGCTTTGGACCTTTTTGAGCCACTTTATTTCTTACTACTTAGTATATGTAAAGATCATTGTAGCATCATCTTTATCTTTGCTGTCTCAATCTCATTTTTAATTGTATTTTTTCAGATAAAGTATTATAAAATAAGCTTCCTAAAATCTGCAGAATATATTTTGCTAGATTATAAAAATGCTGCTGCTCTTTTCAAGAACTTTTTTATATTTCCTTACAGTTGAAAGCTCGTCTTACCTAAGCTTTCAGAGAAAATAATATCAAAGAGCAGAATAAAAATTTTAAATAAATTTTTAAAGCACTGTTGTGATTTCTTCCCCCCTGCACCTCCCCCCACCAGGATGAGATCATCCTCCACAGGGAAATGCCTGGCATCACTGCATTACCTAAAGCAAGATGAGGCAATTCTTAGTAGCCTGTTAGAATCAGCACCATCCTCCGGAGAGCATTGCTGTTACCCTGACCGGTGCTTTAGAGCACAAAATACCCTGCTGGTTCAAACGCCCATTTGAGTGCCTAGCAACAAAAGAGAGATCTCCATGTGAGTGTCTTTTGTTCTTTAAAGAAGTGCAGGTGACTTGGTGCCTGAGGGTGCTCAGGAATTGATGGATATTAAAACTGAGTTACTGGTTCTGTTCTGAAGATAAATCATGCAAATTTCAAATGCTTAACGTGTTATAACCAGTTTTTCTAGACAATCTCTATAGCTCTGTAAAGTCTCTCAGATCCAATTGTGATGAAGTAGAGTGCAATAAGCTCTAACACTTCATTAAACAATTGAAACTGTAGGCTGTGAACTAGGCCTGCAGAGGCCTTAGTGAGAAATATTTTTTTGATATGGTATTACAAGTTGTGTTTTATATTTTTCAGAAAGTACTATAGTTTGTTGTAATTGCAGGTTTTGCTGGTTAATTCTTCCAACTTCATTGTTTCTTTGGCATTGGATCAAGGACAGCAGTTTTAGAGGCTTAAATTTTAAGGTTGCAAAAGGGTCAAGGAGATAAGTCTTAATTTTAGGTCGCTTAAATGTTGAAGATCTCTCTTAGTGTTTGCATCCTGCTTTCACATTTATGTTGTAAGAAGCATTCAGTGCTCGCAGGCAGCTGGGCCTTCAGTTTGCTTAGTTAAGTCTGCTGCTGTTGAGCAGTTTGGTTGGAGCACACCTGATGTGAACCCGAGACAGCCTAGTGAGCCCCTTACCCTCCCTCATGATTCCAGGGGTTCATCTGCTGGCCAGAGAGTGTTAGCTTTCCCTGTACTTAGGCTGAGTCTTTCTCCAAGTAGCTGTTGGTAGCTGGCTCATCTGTCTGATAGACAGGAGCTGGCCACAGCTCATGTAGGCCCATATTTACTAGTTTACACTCTCTCCTTCTTGTACTTCAGCACTGGCACTGCAGAACTTCACAGTGCCAAACAGCTGGGATAAACACCTGGGATTTTAGCAGAAGTTGATTTCTGTGCTGACACAGCTGCACTGCTGTCAGTACACCTGCTAGCTGGTTTTGATAATAGAGTTGGCACATGATGCTGTGCTTTTTTTATGTGGTGTGGCTGTTTATTACTGTTGTCAGACAAATGAAGGAAGTTAACCGTTTCCCTGTCTCTCTTATTAATCCCAGCCACATTGAAGGGTTTGGGTTGTGCTCTTGCACACAGTTCTTCTCCAGGAGAAAGAACAGTGTGAGCTGCATCACAATGGTGGGTCGGTCTGCTTGGATGTTTTCCTACAAATTTTGCTCAGGCTCAGAGCTCAGGAAGGCTGAGAACCAAAGCCAAGGATGATTGCAGTAGGGATGGTTTAAAAAGTCAGAAACTCCTGGAAGCTGGGCTGTTCTGGAGCAGGAGAACTTACAGCATTCTTGTCAATGAAAGCCATTCTTTCCAATTCCTGGGGTTCAGAAGCTCTGCTCTTCAGTTAGAGCTGGGTGCACCAGCTTGTCACTGTAGACTGGACTTTGCTGCCAATGCTAATGTTCCCTGCCACAGGGCATAGGGTTGGATCACTGTCATGCCACAGGTCATAGGTGTTTGAATTGCCCTTTGGAGCTGCTTGCCTTTTTCTTCCCATAGGGTACTTTTAATGAATTAGACTTTGAAGTTAGGATGAATGAACCCAGATCAAGGTGCTAAGCAGTCAAGTTCAGCATTGTAGATTTAGTTCCTGCTCCGTGATACTGTCTTTAAAGTAAATTTCTAAAATATAATGATAGAATGTATTTTAGACATTTCATTTTTAAAATACCAAGCTTATTTAATACTTCGGTAATTTGATTTTCAGGAAACTTTCTGTTTGCTGCATTACATAATACAGTTGTCGAGTCTGGAATAATTTGGTGAAGAAGATTTAATTACATCAGTGCTCTGGAATACTATTCAGAGTAACATTGAAGATCTTTTGAAGCCACTAAAAATGTAAGTAAATGTCTTCCTAGAAACAAGTTAAGAAAGAAGGTTATGTATAAGCAGATTAGTGCTTCTGATGCATCAGTAATCATTGCCACAAAAATGGGTGTTTGTGTTATACTAACAAGAGTATAGATATGAAGTTGGGACTTAATGTGATAATAATATCATGATGTAAGATGGCAAATACAGTTTGCCCTAAAGAACCTAAGCCTTAAATGAGAATTTTCATCATATCTGAGCAGCAAATCTTGCTACTTGCTCTGGTTACTTACACCTTCTTTTTTACTATAAATATGTCTGCTAAATTAAGTTTTTGTAAAATTCTTGCCTTGTAATGCCTTGTTTGTTTTTTGATGTCTCAGCACTTCTAAGCATTTGTTATTTTGTCCTATCTAGTGATTTAAATTTATGATGCATAATTGTTTTCTGAAATTTGAGTTTAAGGTAGTTTTGGTAGTATGTTTCATGGGTACACACGAAGTAACCATGGGGGAGATTTAATGATTTTAAATTGATTTCTGATTTGGTATCCATTATAATTTATTGTCCTGTGTTCTCATAAAAGTAAATAGCCCACAGCATAGGGTTCATGTCATCAACTGTTTAAAGTTATATTGTTGTGGTTTTATTTTATTACTATTGTAATTGCCTTCACATACACCAGTTGAAATGGGATGCAGTGATCTTTCATTTGAAATGGAATGTAGAGAAATGACTCATTTCTCAAACTATGATCCAATTTCTAATCTATGCTAGTCTTTGCACATATCTAATAACTTGTGTTGCTTGATTTTGGTTCTTAATTTCTGATGCATGTGGGGACATTGCAATATTTTAAAGATTGTTTTCAGGTTTTGTGTCTTATCTTGCTTTTTGAAGGTCTTTTCAATGATATGGTCACAGGGATCTGCAGGCTTTTTCTCAGAGTTCTTTTAGAAGGCAATCATTTAGAAAAACGTTTCATGTTCTTTCAAATATGTAATGTGTAGGGATTACTCAGAAATGCTTTTTTTTTGCCTACTAATATCCTAGGCTAAAGTTATTCTGTGAACTGTCATAATATTTCTATTTTCTTGCATTTTCAAGCTGATAATTGAAAGCAATAATGACAGACATAGGAGATGGACCACGTTTGGGGGAAGATCTGGCAGATGCAAAATCTATTCCAGGTTTTAAAGGGTAAGTGAGGTGCTTTTGGTTTAAGTCTTCAATTTAAGTCTTGAGGAATCTTGTGCTGTAATGGAAGGTAAGAGCCATAGAAGAAATTATGCTAAATGGAAAAGTTTCAATTATTGTAAATTGTAATAATCATAAGCAATTATCAGGGTAGTAGTGACTTTGAAAATATACAGTGTGTGACAGAAGAGGCTTCATGCATGTACAAGGAACTAAAAAGCAAAACACTTTAAGGTGAAGTTAGGCTTAGCTTAACAGTATCATCAAGTGCTTAGCTCTTCTTGAGAAGAGGCATCCATGTCTCACCCTAGGATAAACATTCACCTCTTTCTGTGCAGTGCTCCTAGAGCTGACCTGAGCCTGTAGAAGGCAGCTCAGCTGCTTGAGCTGACCTGCTGTAGGGTTGTGTGTGTGGAAGCAGGAGTGCAAGAGGAACTTCGGGAGTGGAAGGGAGGAAACACAGTCCTGTGTGTTACACTGGTCTAGCACTGTCATCAGATTATGCTCTCTCTGGGAACTTCATTTGGTTCTTTGTAATATTTCAATGAAAAATTAGGTTTTAAGAGCATTATGGACCTTTTATTTGTAAAATATAATATGATTGCAGGCCCCAGTGTTGTAACAACTTACACTACACATGTGATTTAGTGAGAAAATCCATACCAGCTTCAGCCCCTGTGGACTGAGTAAAATTGACAGCTGTTGCAGAGTCATCAGTGGTGGGGGGGTTGTTGTGCTCATTAATTGGTGTGCAGAATTACAGCTGCATGTAGAGTTTTGGTCTTTTGTTGTGGATGGAATGGATGCACTTCACCTGGAAGAGAGAAGAAGTAGCAATATGTTTATTGATATAAAACAGTGATTTAACAACCTTCAGTAGTAGGTACAACAGTGGTTTAACAAGATTCCATGGTACACTTGATTATTTACAGCATAGAGGACAGGGTCAGATAAAACTGTGGGGAGACCCTCCTGTTGAGACACAATGTTCAGAAAGGACAAAGGACTGCCTTGCATTCTGAACTCCTTCTCAGAGCAAAGTCTGGGTGCAGCTGGATTAAGGCTTAGTCCTGGACTTGGTCAATGGTTTATGTCTAAAAGATTATATGTGCCAAATCAATCCTTTATATCATGTAGCTAAGATTTTCACGTTTAGCATGCTATGAATTACTTACCTAGAAGCTGTTGTGGTGAGGAGCCTCTCAGCCTCAAGGAGAAACCTAGAGAGGCATCCCTGCTGGAGGGTAGATCCTGGTGGGCAACCTGCTGTATGTGGAGTAAGATAAGTGACTTACAGTCATATTTGCTTATGAGCTGTATTTTGGGATGGTGCATGCTCAGCTAGCCCCTAGGTGTCAGAGAAGACTTCTGACTCTTAGCTATTGTGTTAGCCATCTCCCCAAAGTCCAGCTTTATCCAAATGTAGGCATCATGCTGGTGGCTATTGCTTAAGCAGAAAAGGAGCACACATTTGCCACATCTTTTTAGGTTTTGAATGTTTTCTTGTGAAAATTCAATGAAAATGACTTTTGGTTAGAATTCAGAACAGATTTGCTTTCTCAGAGCTAAGCTTTCCTCCAGGTACACAGATTTCAAAAGATGGTAGTAAAAAAACCAAACTGATTCTTTGTTGATATAGTAATTGGCATCCTTAAACTAAGTTTTCATATTCTCCTGTGCAGAGGCATTATAATTTTAAACACAGTTCTTCCTTGATTCTTTTAATTTTAAGCTTGTTGCAAGTTCCACAGAAGGTTACTACAAATGCAACCTTACCAGTTTCATTGGGCTTGCTGGAATAGCCTATTATTGTCATTATTTTGAAAAAAGAGATCAGAAATTAACACCTAGATCTTGTCTGGTTTCTATACAGAAAGAACCTACCTGCTAGCAAGTCTATGGACTCTGGAATTCTGCCAGACTACAGTTACAGAATGGATTATCCAGAGATGGGGGAATGTATAATAATAAACAATAAGAACTTCCACAGACATACTGGTACCGCTTTCAAGTTTTTGACTTTTTTCCTTAATTTAGATAAATTAGTGCTGTGTGTTACCCTTCAAAATTAAATATGCAGACCAGTTTTGATTGCACTCTAAAATTAAGTCATGGATGTGATTAATTTCGGTCCATTCTTCCAAATATGCATAGAGGGAACACATCAAGGTATTGCAGTAATGAGGAGGAAAATTGATCAGCAGTACAAGTCTGTCTTACTTTTTAGTTTTCTATTTTGCAAATGAAATTCTGATGTCCTTAAATAGATAAGTAGATATAAAAATAAGATATAGATAAACATACAATACAGGTGCAGAGGATGGGAGATGGTGTGCACATCTAACAGTGCAATGTTTTCTCTGTTAGAGTGACTCTGGAATAATGGAATATTTCAGACTGATACAGGTATAACTGAGAAAAGAATTTGGCTCAATTCAGACCATGCCATCTCTATAATATAAAAAATAACACACTTCTCTTGTGTATAGGGATGCTACCCCGTTCAGGTACAGATGCGGATGCTGCAAGTGTCAGAGAAGTTTTTATGAAGTTGGGATATAAAATAAAGATCAATAATGATCTTTCATGTGGGGACATTTTTAAACTATTGAAAAATGGTAAGTTATTGTATGTTCAATGTGTGCATTAAGTCAGCCATTGTTTCTAAATGCATCTCTAGCCCTCACTTCTTTCTGGGTTCTTTTAGATGATGTTTCACACCTTCTGGTGATTTATTGCTAAGGATGACATGTACATCATAGTTTATATGTTTATTCATCTTTGCTGTCTCTTCATCTTTTGTGCCATGACTGTCTCCATATCCTTTCTCATCTTCTAAAGAAGGCTGGAAAAAAGGCTGAAACTTAAATGCAGACTGATTTATATTCTGACCCTGGGATCACTGAAGCTCTGTGAGTTGCAAAGAAAACTGCTAGATTGGGTAGAGGGGTTCTGTGCTAAATGCTTAGTGGTGTGGCCCAGAGAGGGGTTCTGATTGAGGGACCAGAACTGCAGGTGTGTGGACTGAATTTTCTTTTGGTTAAACAGCTCACATTTTGTTTATCTTGTGAAACAAAACACCCTTCTCTCAAGTGAGAGCTTTATACTACTGTGATAGTCCTGCTTTGTTTGGACTTGGCTACATCTAGACCCTTACATTAAGTGGTGCCTGGAGGTATCAGTAGCCCTGAACACAGGCCATTCTAGTCAACTCTTGGAAGGTTCTCTGCCATGACTGTGACTCATGCCCACTAGTGCTCTCCCAGACTGTTCCAGGTCACACTTAAACAGTAAGAGCATTCCAGTGATTATCCCCAACAGCAGTTAGCCTGCAGCAATCATGGTCTTGGTTTTTGTGTTTGGTTTTGTTTGGTTTTTGTTGGTTTTTTGGTTTGTGGTTTGGGTTTTTTTTGGTTTTTTTTTTGTTTTTTTTTTTTTGTAATGAAAGTGTTTATGCCAGAAAATGTTTCCAGGCATGGTTAATTTATTAGTATTGTTGCAGCTGGTCTGTTGACAGTAGCTGAAAATGGGACTCTTCTAAATGCAGTGCTTGTCCATAAATTGCAGAAATGCCTGAGTGTACATCACTTGAGTAAAGTCAAAACAGTTAATTTATTCCAGAACAGAAATTTAGTGGTTTGGTAAGCACTAAACAGTAAGACTTCAGATTTAGGGACTGTTTTCATTTTTCATCTACAAACTCTTGCATCTTTGAGTTACCACTCATAATTTCTTTTGGATTGTTTTTTTTAAACCTTGTTTGCGTCTTTTCATAAATTTGAAAAAATCATCTTGGTCCTCAAGTACATTTCCCACAATGTCAGGCAACAAAAGACATTGGAGAGTATAAATTCTATGCTATTTGTATACCACAAGATGGAGGGGAGAAAAAAGTATAAATCTACAAACACTTTATATCAAGCTTAAATAACTCTGAGTACAAAATTAGGAGGATTCAAAAATCTTTCTAGACCTCACTACAGGTAAAAAGTGAGCAAGAGAGAAGTGGTACTGCTAGTACCTAGGTTGCTGCAGGAGCTGTCATGCTACATTTAGTTCCTCTGTAATCCAAGTAGTTGAAGCATCCCCAGGTGGAAAGAGAGGTAGGACTTCTCCATTCTTCCCCAAAACTCAGGATGTTCTGTCAGTCCAAGCCCAGATCACAAGACTGACCATTATTGCATGAATGAGGTGTGTCATTCAGACTTTGAGACACTGTGGGAATACCCTTTTTGTCTCCTTGCAGTATTCCTGGCCTAGCTCTGTGACCATGTCTTGCAATGGGAAGGGTTGGTCCTTAATTTGGGGTTTCCTGTGCCCAACCTCCTGAAGTAAAGTAGTCAGGCAGCATCTGTTTGGAAGTGAAAACTGTTTGAAGGTTTCTAAACATGTGAATTAGTTCTTAAAGACTTCTGTGACATAGGAAGGATCACATGTTCAAAATTTTTAGGGAATGTGGGAAGTTAAGATAATTCTCTTTTGTTTTCAAGTTTCTGAAGAGGACCACAGCAAGCGAAGCAGTTTTGTTTGCGTGTTGCTAAGCCACGGCGATGAAGGATTGATCTATGGTACAGATGGGCCTCTTGAACTGAAAGCACTAACAAGCCTTTTCAGGGGTGACAGGTGCAGAAGTTTAGCAGGAAAACCCAAGCTCTTTTTCATTCAGGTGATGTACAGCTGAACAATCATCATCAAATCAGCCAGATAGTTAAAAAAAAAAAAATACCATTTCCCACTAATTATTAGTGCAAAAAGTTAATCCTTTCTAAAGGATTTGAATGCAGTTACTCTCAAAGTAACATTCTCTTCAGGTCTAAAGTGGCACAATTTTCCCTGTTAGGTAGGCAGTATTTATAGTAACTGACATTGCACTAATTCTGTGTATTAAATAAAATCTTAGGCAATATTTAATGAGTTTCTGAGTGCACTTTTGAATGAATATCTGTCTTACCCAAGCTCTGTAGCTAATTTAAATAAATGTTACTGCTTTTCTTCTGAGTCTGTCTAATGGAAATGTGACGTATAAAGTGTTGTTATTTCTGTGTTTTTTTAATCATGGTATTATCAATTTAAAACACAAAATACCTATTTTTATAATGATCACTGCCTTTATGTTTTAATTTTAATATTATTTTCCATTCTTCCTTCCACCAAATAGGCTTGTAGAGGGACAGAATTAGATTCTGGTATCGAGACAGACAGTGGATCAGAAGAAACAATGTGTCAGAAAATACCTGTGGAAGCAGACTTCCTGTATGCCTATTCTACAGCTCCAGGTGAGAGACACCTGCACTCCTGCTGCAAATTCAAGTTTGGAGTTAGACCTAGTCAGGGGGTAGCTTCACTTGTATGGAATGTGCCTTGGGTCAGTTTGGGTCAGCTGTCCCAGTTGTGTCCCTTCACAGGATCTTGCCCTCTCCCAGCCCTTGGTGGGGGCAGTGCTGGGGAGGCAGCTCTGCTCAGCAGAAGCCCAAGCACTGGGGTGTTACCAACAGCTTTCCAGCTACCAGTGCAAAGCCACTGTGAGGGCTGCTGGGGGAAGATGCTCAGCCAGACCCAATACACTCTTCATGGAAATATATATTTACTTGCCTCAATCACTTTTTTTACCTTGATTTGATTTCTTTTTGAGGTGGTTCTGAGGCTATTCTCAGTTTCTACAAAACCCCTACCAAACCCTGAATATATCCTTACTAGCAAACCCTCAAATGTTCATCTGCTGGAAATTCAGTTAATTGGAGTTGTGCAAATAATTTACAGCAAGAGGAAAAGATACTATTCTGAGAGAACAAAACAATCGGATATGCAGAAGTGGATGATAAACACCAGCATATTATTTGTCTATCAACTGTGTTTGCATTGCATCCTTAAGCAAAATTTGTAGTGGCAGAGCCCTTCATATGTGCTTTACATTTCCACTTAGCAGAAGTAGGTTCAGTCTTTAATTCTGCACATATTCCTGAAGCTAGTGACACTGAAACTCATTTTCCATCTGTGCTGTCACCTCTCCTTTGTATTCGTGTAATCCACAAAAAATAGTGGTTAATGACTAAGCTTTCTGCAGCAGAAGATAGTCGTCCTGCCTTTTGATTTTCTTCATACTTGAGGTTTTCTTAGATTGTTGAAGATGACAAATTAGAAAAAAATTTGAGTTGGAATTTGTGGAGATTATAAAATCTAAATGTTGCTGGTTGGTGGTTTTGAGTTTCTGTTTTAAAACATTGATTGCTATTGGAAGCAATGCATTGTTCCCCTAATTGCTGACCTGTCCTGTATCAAAAGCTGCTCCATCTGATCACTTTGACATTGCTCTCTTCCACAGGCTATTACTCCTGGAGGAATTCAGCTGAAGGCTCTTGGTTCATTCAGTCACTGTGTAAAATGCTGAAGGAACATGCCAGGAAACTTGAACTCATGCAGATTTTAACTCGTGTAAATCGCAGAGTGGCAGAGTATGAGTCCTGTTCAACTCGACAAGATTTTAATGCAAAGAAACAGATTCCATGTATTGTCTCTATGCTCACCAAAGAATTTTATTTCCCTTCCTAAAATAATTTTTCAGTTCATGTTTTTATCTGCATTTTATATTCAATATTAGTACAAAATACCACTTTTAAATCTGAATAACTGTTCACTACTGTGTGTGGCAGAATGAAGTGTCTCAAAGTTAGATGTGTATCTGTTGTTAGAAGTAAAACATAGTCTGGCTGTGTTAGAAATGCAAACATGAGTAGCTGAAGCAGATTTGAAAGCAGTGCTCTGAGTATCGCAAAAAATGAGGAAGGGGAGACTGAAGAAAGATCAGATCGTTTACTGGAGCTTTTTGGTGCTACATTTCACTTTGCTGAAGGGGCAAAGAAAAATAGTTTTTGTAAATATTTTGGTTTCATATCTTACAACGAAGATTCAGAATGTCAGTGATGGTAGTAGTGTCATCGTACATTTCTTAACTCAATTTCTTGAAGTTTAGGTTATAAGTTAACCTAAACTGTTTTTACACTTTTGGGCATAAACTGTGGAAAACAGCCATTTCACTTTTTTGCATACAATTACGAAGCATGTTTAGAGAACAGTCAGTTTTTCTTGATAATTCCTGATAATTTAATAACTTTGTGTATGGAATGTTAGATAAAGAAACTATATCAACATGGTAGCTGTTTCAAAATAAATTTTGTATTCTGACCTTGAAGCTGAGTGCCCAAGGGACCAGTCTTCCAAAGTGTCTTTTTCTGCAGCTCCCTAAGGGTGGAGCTCTTGGGGCATATCTGGGACTATAAGAACCAGTGCAAAAGGAAGCCTGCATTCTGAACAGTCTGCTTGCCTCTTTTTGGCCTTAAATAAGACTGGGTTTGCTCTGTGTGTGCCACAGGTAATCTGTATGACAACCTAGATTTGTGGTACTGGAGAAATTTCATTTCATAACTCTAATTTCCATTGAGTTAATTACAAACTTCAGGTAAAATATGTTAACAAATAGTAAATTGATATCTCTTGACTCTGAATTTTGTGAAACAGACTTTTGTAAAATTGCGAAACGTTTTTGCTGATATTTCAGCTTGTAGCAATCTTTTTAAGATCAGTGGAAGACAGAATATGAAATTACTATAGGGTGCTTGCAAAACAAGACTTGAAACTCTTTTAAAATTGTGTAGCAAAAACAATATTGGCAAATTCATGTTCACTTCCAGAGGCATTTGGTACTTGTTTTTTTTTAATTAAATACTGTTTCCTAAATTGTATCATCCTTTTCAGTGTGTCATTTGTTTAGGATCTGATAGCTTTTGCAGATTAATTTTAACTTTAATTATATCCTTTTTTCCTCAAATTACTATTGTCCTTTTTCTCCCCCATCTGCCTTACCACCTGAAGTTGAAAAGAAGGCACCTTAAGGCATTGTATGCCATTGTACAGCCAGGTTGTAAAGTAGTGATTGAGACCTGGGAAATGCAGGTTCAAAAGGGATGCAGAGGAGGCAGTTTTAAACATTGTAGGTAAGTCCCCTGATGACTGCCTGCTGGATAGGAGCAATCCTGTTTCTCTCTTGTATAAATGTTCTGTGAGAAAGTTGGTCTATTTTAACTCATTGAAATTTCAGTTCTGGGCAGATTATTGCCTGTGCTTCTGATGAAAAATTAAATAGGCCTCTTCTTCCTGTAGGTTGTGAATGAAAACAAGCATTTGCAAGGTTGTATATTGTAAATGGCTGACAGGACTTCTTTTAATCTGCTTCAGAGTAATGGGGCATAGGGATGTTCTTTGAGTTCTTAGTTATTTTGCTATGAAAAACTCCTGTCAGAGTTTCCTCTTCCCTTAGATTTAGTAAGTTCTGGTCTTGATTAGTCTTGGCCCTTTAAAGGAAAATTATTGTACTTTTCTAATGGTCTTTAAAATAGAGTGAAACAAACCCAAAGCTGGGCTACAGTGAGTAGCGAGTTGGAGGAATGAGGCCTGCAGCATGAGATACAGTGGCACACGTGGGGAGGAGATTTCTCAAGGTATGCCAGGAGATATATGCTGGGGGGATTACAGTGGGCATGATGGCCTGGAGATGGGTTATCATTAATCTTACCTTAGCTCTGCAATTGGCCAGATAGAAGAGGGAGTGATGCTAGTGATTAGAAGTATTAGCAGTATGAATAATAACAGCTAAATTAAGACTTGTCACCCCATATTCTATGAGGAATGTTACTTATTACCAGGAAAAACTACCTTTCAGCTGTGTATTTCCTGCTCTTGATTGCAGATGGCAGGACAAGCACAGCAGATCTCTGGCTTTTTGAGGGACCAGGGTCGGAGGTAAACTACTGCTTCATCACCACCGGGTGTCACTGCAGATAGCACAATAATCTCCAAAACTCACATTAATGAGTCATTCAAAATTAAATCCAAATGCCTGCTAAATGAATCAACCCTTTCACAGCTGTCAGTGGTTGTTTGCTGTCTGTCAGCTCGTGTGTTTATTACATCGTGGGACTTGAACCCCAAAGTATGCAAGAACATAGCATTGCTGCTTCCCAAGAAAGCCACCCAGTCTTACTACATATCAGAGTAAACCAGAATCAGCTGGTTTCGAGGCAAAAAGGGTTGTTTTTGCTGCCCTAGACCTACACAGAGAATACTTCCAACTATGGAGCATGTCCCCCTGCAGATCCCTGTCATGCCACTGATAATCCTGTAATGTTCAATAAAAAAAAATCCACAGCGCTCCCCAAAACAGGTTTCTGTCGTCAAACAAATGACTGGTGCAATAGCTTGCTTTGCCTGCATCATGACAGTCAATTAATGGAGAGAAGAAAGCCTTGTAAGCTCCTAATTTTAATGTTCTGTCTTAAAATCAAATTCTGAAGTTCAGATTATCCTGGATAATCACAAACCAAAAAATTAGGACCTGGCTTTTTCAAGCAAATGAAACAATGTTCTTTTCTTCCTAGAGATCAAGATGTTCTGTCATGAAGACAGTTGCATAATTAGAGTGCCTCAAAAGAACAAGATGCACAGTAGTCATTTCCCAAAAGTGGTTTTGCCCATAATGGCAAGGGACTGGTGATGGTGCTCTGCCTTTGCCTGCCAACCTCGATGACCTAACAGGTCCTCCTGGCTTCAAACTGTATATAGAAAAGTACTATGCAATTCCATCTCCTTACCTCTGAGAGATGGCCAGTAACAGGTTTTCCAGAATATGCATAAAGCAGCAGTAATACTATCTGAGTGGTTTGAGAGCATCTGATGCAAAGATGTACCAACCACAGTGCTCCATGACCATTAAAACAAATTTGGTTCTACTTATTTAACCACAAGACCTTTACAAAGAGTAGTGGAAACAGCCAGCACTGGGCAATTTACAATCATCTGCGTAAAAACATGATTAATAGTAAACACTAACAGGGTGATTTAAATTTGCAAGATCCTTCTTAACAGAGACAAGCATTTCCTCTTTCTGTCTGCTTCTGATACTGAACACAGAACATTTTGTGTTCCCTTTTATTCCATTCAGCTAAAAGCCACTTCCTCAAATGCACAGCCCATACCTCTCCTGCATGATGCAATGCAAAAAGGCAGGAGTAACCTTCTCTGCATAGAGTGCTTCTCCTGCTGAGCCTCTTCACTCTTCTTTGCCTCCTCATCCTCAGCTGGCTCCCCATGCTCAGCCTTGGCTGAGGCTATGAGCTTTCTGGATGAGGGATGACCTTTAGGTGATGGGGATGCTGCTGCTGCTGCTGCTGCAGGAGGTTCTGAGCCTGAACATGCACTCAGAAGACTGTGGCTTCCCCACCTGACATCTGGTCCCATTGCCCACACTGCTGGTAAGAGTGGTGACCCCACAGGTGTAGCTGTCTTCATTCAGCCTGCCTGTTATTAAGACCTCAGGAAGCCAATAAACAACCCCAAGCGGGCTTTGATGTCTCTGCCCTTCAGGCTTGACATTTAAAGCCAAGAGTCCTAATTTTTATTTAACCTTTTCTTTCCCAAGATGGGAATAAGAACGCATGCACTATTATGATAAAATTGTCTCCTGAGATCTACGGGAGATGGGAGAAGCATCAGAAGAAGGATCCAACTTTACCTAGTCTCCAGCAGCACGACAGAAGCTCTGCTTTATGTTTGGTAGCTTCTGCTTGCTGAGATGCTGCTGAGTGAAAGCGCAGACTCACAGAATGTTTTGGGTTGGAAGAGACCTTAGAGATCACCTGGTTTCAATGCCACCTGCCACAGGCATGGACAGCTTCCACAGGACTGCTCAAAGTCCCATCCAACCTGACCTTAAACTTCCAGGGATGGTGCATCCACAGCATCTCTGGGCAGTAGAGAACTTCTTCCTACTATCTAATCTAAACCTACCCTTTCAGTTTGAAGCCATTTCCCCTTGTCCTATCACTACATGGCCTTGTAAAAAGTCCCTCTCCAGCTTACTTAGAACACCTCGGATATTAAATGGCTGCAGTAAGGTCATGCCAGACCCTTCCCTCCCCCAGAATGACCAACCCACATCCAAAGGCAAAATGAAAACCAGATTCTTCCACCCCTTTCACTAGTTCCCATATGTTATGCTTGCATGTGATGTACAAGCCTCCCTGGCCAGCACTCTGCTCTAGTGGGGCTTCCTTGTAGACCACCTCTAAGGGCCAGTGCTGCACAGGGCTCGGTGGCCAGCAGGACTCCAGGTTTCTGTAGGGTGGCACTCACTTTTCTAAGTAAGTCACAAAAGAAGCGTGGGGGTCTGGGTCATACTGAAATCAGTTCAAAAACAGGTGGCTTAGCTGCCCAAAGTGACCTGGCTCTGTGATGGTGACAGCAACAGCCTGAGCAGCAGGGAGGGACAGCAGCAGGGCAAGCAATAGCATCTGTGTCTCCAGTCACCAGCTGGGTGCTGCAAGGACTGTATCCCCTCAGGGCCAGACACAGGCTGGGTGAGCTGGGGAAACCCTGCTGGGGGTATGGAATGCAGGCTTTACCTGCTGGGCCATGTCAACACAGGCATATTTTGGTCAGCTTTTCCCAAGGGTACCACTGTGGGAGGCAGGGGGGAGGGCAGGGGAAGCAGGAAGGGCAGCAGTGAGGTGGGAGACCTGAGCAGGTGAGAAGGTGGCACCTCCAACTGCAGCCTTGAACTACTGACCAGCAGCTCTGGAAACCTCTGGGAGAGAGGAGGATTTGCAGCAGCGTATCAGCTACACTGAGTCTTTTAACTTGGATGTTGACCTCAGGAATGTAATCAGAGAGCTGATTATAAATAGTTTGTGCAGTTGTTGATGAGAGTAAAATGTGCTGCCACAGGCAGTTGGAAGCAAAGGGTTACTCCAGTGTCTGCTCAAGATGCTGTACCTCCATCATCTATGGCAGCACAGCAAGTCTGAAAAGGGGAAGTGCTAAAAAAATACTCAAAAAATGGTCCCAGGGAGAGGAAGAAAGAGGAAGCAGACTGGCTTACAAAACTGGGGGTGAGGGACAAGGGGGAAGAGGCCAGGGAGCAGAGAAAATTAACAAGGAGGGAGGACTGTCACTGTGAGGGATCCCAGTCCAGGCATGGGCCAGGCTTACCTTAGAGCTAAAACATAACAATAACCTGCAATAAAAAAGACCAAACCAACAAAACCCAAAAACAACGGCATGCTCTAAATATCAGAACTAAAAACCTCCGGGTAAACCATCAATGCTAATTTTGTTCAGGTGGCAGCATTTAATGGAGCATGGCAGAAACAGAGGGAAAAGGAGGTAGGGAAGAAGTGCAAGATGTGGGTACTCAGCAGCTTGAGACACCTGCTCTAGCTGTCAGTTGTGCCCAGCATTGTGAGACAGGCACAAAACATACCCAGAACAGCTGATTCTATCAGCCACGAGATTGAGCAGCAGTTGCTGCCAGATCTGTGCTGCCTCAGAGAGCTGAGGAAAACTCCTAAGGGCCCAAACTTTACAACCTCAAAGACTTTGGGGTCATCATCCCTGGAGGTGTTCAAGAAAAGACATGATGCTTAGTGCTATGGTCTAGTTGACAAGATGTTAATCAGTCAAGAATGGGACTTGATGATCTTTAAAGTCTGTTCCAACCTAAATGGTTCTGTGATTCTGTGACTTCATGAGCAAAAGAAACAGCAGGCAGCACCAGTGGGGCAGAAAAGGAGGCAAGAAAATTATGCCAGGCAGTGTAGAAAAAGACCTGCTGTTTTTCTGAAGTTAGTATAGAAGAATTTTAAGGAGTAATTGGAGAAATGCCAGGAGCTGCGCAGGATTCTGCTCTAGAGCATCATCCAAATGGGGGTGGCAGCTGGGAAGAAAGTGGAGGAGCACTTGCTGGGCAGTGGGGCAAGGATGGCTTTGGTGGGCATAGGGTCCAGGAAAAGTCCTGAAAACAGACAAGCAGGATATACCAAAACACGGTGTTCTGAAGAGAACAGTGAAGCAGCAGAGAGATACCAGAGGAATAGAGCGAGGACCAGCGGTGGGCTGGGAAAACCACCAGTACAGCCACCTCCAGGAAGCTGTCCCTGGGAAAACCACCTGCGGGGGGCCCAGCAAAGCACTGGCGGCCGTCAAGCTGTGGAGCTCTCGAGCAAGAGCTGTAGCTGCGAGGATGCCCTGAGAACGCCGGGTCACGGATCCTCTGCAGGCGAGCGTGTAGGTAAGGTGAGCTCTGCTGGTGTCCATCGCCGGCTGCTTCCACGTTTGGAAAGGCGCTGAGGGCCCCCCATGCTGTTTCCCTGCCAGCTCACCGTGCAGGCACACTGATAGAGAAAGAGATTATTCAGGACGGACTGACCTGGAAGCTCCAGATTTCACTCTGTCCTGCCTCTGAGTTCAACCTGGTTTTCAGTTTGACAGGATAATGTATCAGCAGCATAGGGGATGGAATGGAGTTTTTGCCTGTGAATTAAGAAAGCCCTGAAGAGAGGTGAGTCAGGACAAAAGGAGGAGATAAGTATGGAGTGTTACTCATTCACTGCTGAAAGTTGGAGTACTCAGGAGAAAAACAGCTCATCTCTGAAATTCGTAGATGGGAGAATTTTGCTGAGAGAAGCAGAAAAAGAAGTGTTGTAAAGGATTAAAAAGACTGTTCTGAGAGATGCTAAAAAGCACATTACTTTCTCCCCCTTACTTCAAAACAAAATAGTAGTTATCAGCCTTGTCCTAGTGACTGAAACACTGCAACTGGAGGCTGTCTTATTACCAACACCTGAGTGCGTGGACAAGTGACAGTAGCAATATGCATGGGTGTCAAGCTCTACAAACCCATTTAAATCAATACAATATTCCCATTGATACAGTCTTCCCAAGTTTTGGCTGAAGCTGTGTCCCTATGGCTGGATTTCAGCATCCCCTGGTGTGAATTTTTAGAATTTGGTGTTATCAGGTTGTAACACTATGGGAGGCAGAACAAAAACATGCCATAATCTAAAGGGATAATACCTTGGATGTGTTTCTTACCCAAGGTCCAAACAGAGTGAGAAAGCAAACACTCTTTACTGACATAAGATACAGCAATAGAACTAGCAAAAACCCTAAACATTATGAACAGAGAAACTCCAGTTGTCAAATTTCCTGTGGCTTTATGCTTCCTGTTTATGTTCCTTTCATGCCACACATATGAAGGGGTGAGGTCTCATCAGGGCTTTTTGCGTGCCTGTGGCCATGGAAAATTACTCCTGAGCGTGTTTCTTCTCTGGGGAGAAGGTGAGTGACAGCTGCTGTGGGTCACTTGCTCTTGCAGTGATCATCATGGGCACCTACAACACCCCAGGGATTAACAGGGTGTTGTAACCTGTGTGCAGCTGAGCAGAATGAAAGCAGTGCAAATTACAACCTTCTAGAATTCCTTCATTTTAATGATGGAGGTGATTTTAAAAGAATCTACATCTCACAGGACTGATAATAACCCCACTAAACTTGCCACTATCTTGCATTTAGGTTACAAGTATGAAGCTTTGGGGAGATTGGCTGGGAGCCAGTTCACCCTTTGGCCTTCCTCTGGATTTGAGCTCTAAGCCATGTCCCTTGTAATCACATCTGCAGTTAAACCATGACAGCAAGGGGAAAAAACCCATGGTGGTATCAAACTTAGACCAGGAAATGAGATTCCAGCGTGGACGTACGTGTAGATGTGGCACTGAGCAACAAGATATTTCTGTGCAAAGGCCCTGCAAAAGATTGGAGCAAAATGCCACGAACCTCTGCAACCCAAAGATAAGAGCTGAAAAAGTGTAAAAATACAGAGGCAAGCTTCCTCTGCCTCAGGCTTCTTTTTTCAACTGTGTCCTGATCTCTCCGTAACTGCAGGAGATAAGGAATTTGTAGCGGAGTTCACCATTTACCTCCTTTCTAAAACAGAGGATTGTTTGTTTTGCCATCTTGAAAAATATTGCAAAACACTCCAAACACTGATTGCAGGCATAAGTCAACAACATTGCAGGTGCCGCCCTTTTCCAGGCTGCTTTTGCTCCATGTCCCAGGGGCGTATATGGGAGACAGTAGCACAGCCACAGCCAAACTCTGCAACTCAGCTTGCTGAGGTCTCATGGGGATTTTGGTTGGGAAATGGGAAAACTGCAACTCAGATCTAATGAGATAAAGTGAGATCCTGAACGGGCACTGGGGGAATGGGAGAGAAGATGTTCTAAGGCGCAGGCAGCCCTGCCAGCCACTGGCACAAAGTTGGGCAGGGAGGAGGGGCCTTACCTGAGGTCTTACCTGCCTGCCCCCACTGACTGCTGTGGTACCTGGCAGTGCATCAAGCCCTGCTGCCTTGCAGATGTTTAACTTCCAGCAGGGATCTGCTGGCTTTGGCCTGGTAAAATCAAGACGGCCATGTCGGGTCAGGTGGGCTGGGGGCTGTGCATTCACTGTTCCCAGTCTTCTACAAACATGGAATAACAAAGGCAAGTGGGCAGCAGTCCTGTGATAATGGGCACACAATGAGTCCTCCAAGCCCCGTGGGTTTTGTCCTTTAGGCATCTCCTTCAAGTTAGCAAAATAACCTGCCTTAGTGCGCAAGCACTAGCATTGAAATTCTGGCACAAAATGGGAGATGAGGATCTGAAGAGCAACCTTACAGCACTGGGCTTTTAGAAAGAGGTCATGTTCTCACCAGAACCACTAACAAAGGGGGACAAAGGGGCATTTTAAGCAACCTGTCTTTTTTGCCTTTCTCATGTCCTCAGCTCATTGGGACTACCACAACTACTGCATCAAAAGCAGTGAGGTCAGCAGGTCCGGGGAGGTGACCCTGCCCCTCTATTCCACTCTGGTGAGGCCTCACATGGAGTATCGAGTCCAGCTCTGGGGTCTTCAGCACAGGAAGGACATGAACCTCTTGGAGTGAATCTATAGGAGTGAATCTGTAGGAGGGCGGCCGGGATGTTTAGAGGGATGGAGCACTTCTCCTACAAGGAAAAGCTGACAGAATTGGGGTTGATCAGCCTGGAGAAGAGCAGGCTTTGGGGTGACCTAACTGAGGCCTTCCAGTACCCAAAGGGTACCTACAGGGCAGCTGGAGAGAAACTTTTACAAGAACATGTAGTGACAGGACAACGGGGAATGGCTTCAAACTGAAAGAGAGTAGGTTTAGATTAGACAGTATGAAGAAATTCTTAACAGTGAGGATGCTGAGGCACTGGAACAGGTTGCCCTGAGCAGTTGTGGATGCTCCATCCCCGGAAGTGTTCTGGAAGATCTCTGAGCAATCTGGTCTAATGCAAGGTGTCCCTGCCCATGGCAAAGGTGTTGGAACTAGATGATCTTTAAGGTACCTTCCAACCCAAGCCATTCTACTGATCCTATGAATCCAGACCCTGTGACTTTAGGAGAAAAAACAATAGTGTATCTTGATCGGTTTGGGTTGCTATTATGGTTTAGCTGTGCTGTCAAGCTGAGGGATGGGAAACACTAGTATAGCTGAAGTACATGAGTAATCAGATGTGATGACAGGCCATGTAGTGAAGCTCTTCTCAGAGCTGTCTTCCATGTCTGCTCCTTTTTGCACACAAAACCATTTAATGCAGTGGTATTTGGCTCTGGCCAAGGGAGAGAAGTCATTGACTGGACAGACTGCCACTTCTCAACTGGTGAAGGGAAATGCTGCTGCTGAGAACACCAGGCGATAAAAGTCACACTGCTTTGGATGACTGGTCATGGACTAGCACCAGTGGACAAGCAAGTATTTGCAGATGAGCTGAAATGTTCTTCTTAGGGAACAAGATTCCCCAGGTTGGGAAGAGAGGGGAGAGAACGTGATGAAAACCTTAAATACACAGTTCAGTAGGAAAAGAGTGGAGAAGCTTGCACAAACACTACCAGCAGATCTACTAACAGCTTTTGTGTAATGTTCTCTGCAACTGTTCCACAAACTATTTACAACAGATTTATGTGCATTAAGTTTTGGCTTGCCAAACAATGAAACACTACCCTTTCTCTGAAGCTGATTGGGAGCTATTAACACCTGCTTACCAGACTTCTACATATCTAGCCCAAGGTATAATTTTATAAGGCTTTGCCCTACAGAGAACTCTTGACTTTTCAGCCAGATCCACTCCACAAGTGAAATGGCAGTGCAGGAGGAAAAGAAATGCAGTGAAATTATACATAATTGCTTTTTCTCCACCTCTATTATACAGGGAGCAGGTGAGTCAGCATTCCCACGGAACTACTTTACTGCTGAAGAAGGAACTCTGCCTCAGCCTGGTAGCTGTTTACTCTTGCCTCTGCTTTTGATATCTGCATACTAAAACTTTCCTGCAGGGTCGGTTACTGCTTAAAAGCATCGTAACATGCATACCTGTGGAGTACTCCTTTTACTAGAAGGAGGATTTTCCACCCCACATGCAATTACTGAAAGCAAGGTGCAAGTAGTAACCACAAGCACCTGACTTGCATTTTTCAAAACAGTCCCACTATTGTAATGTACTGCTGAAATCCAGCTGGGTTCATGGATCCAGATATCATGCCATGACTTGCAGAGCTAAGGAAGCAAGCCTTCTCCTAGCTTTAAATTGCCTAAATTCTTGCTTCTGATTGTTGTTGTTCTATTTGAAATACTAAAAACACAAGCACAAATTAATTGCACTGCTGGAGAACCACCAAACAAAGCAATATTATTTCTTGTAGCACTGTAGGAGAGCAGGGTTCCTGAGACAGAGAGACACGTTTGTACCAGACACTGTAACACTGAGTAAGAAGAGACTGCTGTTATCTCTGAGACCTTATCATCCACATGGACATAAAAGACAAAGTCTGAGAGAAATAAGAGTAACGAGGAAACCTCACAGCAGGCAGGTAAGACTGGGAAGGTAACTTAAATTTTCTGAGTCTGAGCTGGCACTGACTCCACTACCCTACCTTGAGAACAGTCCCTTTGAAGATCAATGTTGATTGATCTTCTGGTTATTTTTTAATTTGGGCATTTTAGCCTGGCCTATTTAAAACTCCCCTGCACAGCAATGGTCTTTTATCTGTCTGCCTGTCTCTGATCTGTGCTTGGGAAGTCAGCAGGTAGGGTGCATCACGAGCCTTGCTTCTGCATTGCATGTCACTAATTAAAGAAGCCATTCAAAATAAAGCTCCTACTCATGTTCTCTATTAATAGCCAAGCGCTTTCCTCCTCCCTTCCCCTCCCACGACCTCTTTCTTTTAAAGTGATAAAGCAACCCTGTCCAGGGTTTTGAGATCCCTTGTGCTCAGATACCAACTCAGCATCTTTCCAGCTACATTACAGCAGTTCTCTGAAGAACTCAAGGCAGTTTCCTCAAAAATATGCCACATAACACCCCAGTAACTCTATCAAGATCCCAGTAGCAACAGAAGATTCTGGGAAGAGATAACTTAAAATTGATGTCAGCTTTTACTATGCCATGAAAGGTTTCTTGCTCAGACCCTGACACTGATTATCCACTCACTTCTGAAAGCCTCGGTTATGTGGGCTTAGCAAACCTGAGAGCAGGGCAACGGCCAGAGTGGCAGAAATGACTTGTCAAAATAGAGGTGCAGCGAGATGGGCTGCAGGAGAGATGAGTCATGGACAAACTGCACTCCAGAAACTGCTCAGCAGGGCCAGCTGCTGCCTTTCAGAAAACTAACTTGCTGGACTTGACAAGCTAGCGCTGGAGGTGCAGCAGAGGAGCTCATCTTGAGCTAGTCCAGTGCATCCAGAAGATGCTGCATCTGCTCTTGCTTGGAGAGGATGGTCAGTTGGATGTGCAGAGGTTGTGAAGAAGCACTCTGGAGATTCGTGTTGCCAGACCACATACGTGAAGGCAGTCAGCAGACAGGACTTTTTATCCAAAAATTACTCTTTTGTTGATAATTAAACACTGATTAGGAAAGGTGAAAGAGCAAAGGCTTTAAAGAGGGTGGTGAATTGGAAATGGATTTGTAGCTTGTAGTGACTGTTTTAACTTCAGATAGAAAAGCCTCAAATTAACTGTTTATAATTGGGTCCCTCTTTTCTTTCTCTTTTTGTGGTCGTGTTGGGTGGTGTTGCAGTCTGAGCTGGGGAGTGCACCAAGGAGGAAAGGCTGGAGCTATATTTAAATAACCTCCCAAACATGTAGCATAAGATGTGCATAAGGGCTGCTGCAGGGTCAGACAAGGTGAGGGGCACACAGAGAACTACCTGTTTTGTCAGCAGGAAGCCCCCTGAGGAAGACCCCTCTTATTGGCATCTTCACCACTGAGAGGTCAGTGAGGTGGCCAAGTCCCAGCACCTCCTGCCTCTCCTCCTGACATGGGCAATGGTCCCTGACGACCCCCATTGCCCAGCAAAGGGGTGCACTGGCACAGACCATGAGAAGTGGGGATGGGAGCTGGGATGCTGGTTTGTCCATGTGGGCACATCTGTCAGGAGATGCCCAGGGCAGTCTGGGGAAAGCCCCATGGGTGGGTTGGCTCCCTCTGACCTCCTGTCCTCCAGTTTTGGAGGGGAGGAAAACAAGGCAGGATTTAAGGAAGAATATCATCTGCTTTGGGGAGTGATTGATGGGGGAATGTGCCTGGTTAATGTTTCTGCAACGAATATCCCTGGAAAGTCTTCTTTTTATGTGAAAATCCACTACAAACTGGAAGGTGAAGGAGAAAAGTGTCTTTCCCCTCAACAAAGAAAATTGATCTGTTTTTAACAATAAATAAATTTTGAATTAATAAATCAAAGCATGTGTTTACACGATATGAAGCAAAGCTCTTAATATCTGATTATTATCCTGAAGAAATATATTCATTCTGCTTTGTCAAGCCAATAGGCAACATATCACTTATCTTTATATTCTACCTCAGTTTCACTGGGAAAATTGCCATAAAAGCTTCCACTTCAGTGAAACACTCAATTAAAGCAGGGCTAAGCAGGATCACTTTCAGGTATGATCTGCTGAAGCAGCCTGGCTCCCACCCAGGCTTTCTCTGCCAAACTCCACTCCAGCCCTGAAATGTCAAGATGCTGTACATGTTTTCAAAGGACTTCTTCCCTCTGTAAATTTTGCTGCGAGAGCCAAGAGATGTGAATAACCAAAACCGTCTCACAATGCTGTTAAGCAAATTCCTGGTTCCCTTTCTTCACTCCTAGTAAATAAAACGAATTGTGTGCAGCAGCTGAGCTGGCAGAGGGATAGGCTGAAGTACTGCAGCTAAATAAAAGCAGTGACAAGTAACATGAACAGGCACTATAGTCCTCACTAGTGTTCTTCTATGTCATATATTTGGTTGGGGCTCAGGAGACAGGCTCTTCCCATCTACCTGTCCTCCTGCAGCAGCTTCACAAAGGTGTGACTTTATCCAGCCCATACCAAATTCAGTCAGAAAGGGCCAAGAGATAAAATAATAACCTCTGACAGACATCTATTCTACTAAGAGATTGTTGTACCTTCCCAATCATATTGGTCTGGCTGCAGCCACACCTTTGTGAAGACACTTGGCTTTCCTGAAAGCGTAAGAGTCTTTGAATTGCAATGGAAAAGTTTTATTTTGCAGTTTAGAGAAGCTACTGTTTAGAGATCTGGTCTGAGCAGATAGATTTTTCCATCTGGAACAGTTTTCTGTAATTATTACTTTAATTATTACCAATACAATCAAAGCAACACTCCCACCATCTCATTTCTTAGCAATCAGAAGAACAGCACATCTGGAATACGAGAGCTGAGAAGTGCTCACTAATTCAGACACCCTGTTGAGCCTCTCATGGGTAGGTGTCCCTGCTGGCGCAGCCCAACCAGCATCAAAGGAAATATCCCACGGATGGATTTGCTTTGAGACGCGTTGAGGAAATTCCCTCTCTGTGCTGCGTGAACAGCCCTGGGGCGCTGCTGCCGGCGCTCGGTCCCGCTGCGGTCCGTGGCTCCCTCGGCCCGGCCTTCTGGCACTGGGGGGACACAGCTGCGCTCCGCCGGGAACGGGCAGGGGCCTGGATCCTACAGGAGCAGTCCGAGCAAGCTACACACTGCCCTGCAGCCGTCGGAGTGGGAGAAAAAAGGGGCAAAGACCACAAAAATTTTGAGTTAAGGAACCTGGACTAAATGAAAGCAAAGAAGGAGGGGTGGGAGGCTCTCCCCATCCACAATTCTGTGTGCACACTAGCCTCAGATGCATGAAGGCTCTCCCTGAACTCGAGAGGAATTGCTCATGTCCTTTTATTTAAGGGCCTATTTGCACAATTGAGACTTAAATAGGTTAATTTTTTCCCTCCAGAGGTTGGATAAGGAAGAAGAGAACCAGCTGTATCTCCAGGGTTCTAGCCACAAGCTCTAGTTTCTATGAATGTTAACATGATCATAAATACTTCTAGAACACTGCAGAAACACCAAAACCCAGACAGTCCTTTTATTGACAACAGTATACACACAAAGTAAACGAAACACAAAACCCCCAAACAAACAACCCTCCAACAAATGAAACTGATTTCAGAGGACTAATTAATTAGAACTTCTTAAAAGGTTGCTCAACACTTTTCCATTATGCTTTGGGTGATTATTTGTGTTACAGTAATATGCAAATACTTTAAATTCTTAGCTCTAAAAATCTCATGGGCTTTTTGTTTGTCTGTTTTTCTCTTTTTTAGTAAGAAAGGTGTCGTTACTATCTAGTATCTAAAAATATCAGTGCTAAAGATTACATCACCATCGGAATGTTTTTCACAGAACAAGTCAAAACTGAAAATAAATTTAACTGTGCATCATGTTTAAAAATGGGTGTAGGCACTCAGGAAGATGTGGGTAATAATATTAAAGTAAGAATTATAGGAGTATTACAATTGATTTCTTTTTTTGATGCTGGCCTGTAATGTAAATTATCTTTCCTACTCAAATGTATCACAAAAATAAACAGGTCAGCTGTAGGTGAGTAGTTAAGCTCGAGTCCCACCTCAGTGAGAAAATTCAATTACTCCAATTCTACGTATGAATAGTCCAAATGCCTGTGACAGTGATTTTAAGAACCGAAATGATGGTATAGTCAGCTCCACATAAACACAGGGTAAAAGCCACAACAAAAACAGCAGATGTTATAAACGTTATTAAGCTTTTCAAAAATATTATTAAACTTAAAAAAAAAAAAAAAAAAAAAAAAGGATGGTTGGCATATTTATTTACCTTCTAGAACTTAAAGGATTCCCGGTTTGAAGGGTTTTTTTCTCACAGAAATGAACTCCAGGCCAGAAAAGTAACTCATTTGTGAAGGAAAGGCAGGATGCTAATGGAAACAACTGATTCAGTAGCTGGATTCCTAAGGAAGGTAATTAAAGTTGCAAACTTTGGCAGTTCTGCAGAAGAAAAGCTGTGAATACATGAGGCTTCTGGGTTAAATTTTCTGATTTTAAAGCTGTCAGGTCTTACTGAAAGATCAAAGTCACAAGAGGTAAAGTCTCTTTTTGGATGGAATGAGTCACTGCTGAAAGTTAAGTTTAGAGAACAAAAGCTGCCCATTCCCATTACCTTTTAGTGTTAAAAAAAGGAATCACAACAGAAGATTAAACCTCTGGTATAGCTTCTGATTTTATGGTGCTAGGAGACGTGGAGGGAAAGGCCTTTGTAAAAGCACAGAATGCACCAAGATCCTTGAATGTGCTCCACTGAGATCACGTGAAGGTGGTAGGAAGAAATGGCAAGAGCGAGCTGCAAATTCTGCCCAATGGCTTGGCTAGTGTTTCTCAGGGAAGCCAACTGTTTTCTTAAACCAAAACCAACTACCATAATTTATGGCAGTGCCGCTTTGTGAAGAGTGTCCTCTGAGTGAGACATTAAATCATTAAATTTTTTTCTACACAATATTTACTGATACATAAATTACAGTATTTATCACAGCCAGCTCATCCTGCAAACAAATTAAAAGCACACACTAGAAAAAACAACAGCTTCTGAGTATTGCAAAAGTCAGCCCGAGCTGCTCTACTCTTTGCTCGGAGAGAAGTGCTGGAGTAGCATTCCTACCTCAAACCATTTGCAGGCATTTCTAGTCAGGACTTTTTGAAGGATGCCAAAGAGCTTCTAGCCGCTAGGAATGTGTGGCTTCAGGGGTGCTTGAGGTAGACTTAGTGCCTTTACATTTAATAGACCTCATGGGGTTTTATTTCTGTCAAAAAGCACCCGTGTACAGGTGCTTTTTTGGGATCCCCTGTGAACTATTGGCACCTCAAAGGGGGATGTCCTACTGTTTAATTACCTGCTGCACGAAGATCCACCTCCTTCTGTTTGCTTTAAATTGGCCACCTGCTAGTTTCACTCGATGCTCTCTAGCTCTTACATTAGAAAAGAAAGCAAATAATCCACGCCTGCTCCTCTCTACTCATGATTGTGTATCCTCTCTGGTCTGATTGTTTTCTGCTGTTTATCACTTCTCCATCCTATATAACCTTGGTCACTTAAATCCTTGAATCACTCTAACACAAAAGTGTGGCTCCATATTTTTCTTTATGTTTGTTGCACTTTTGTGGATCTTTGCCATTTCTCTTACACATGGGCCGGAGCGATCGTCGGGAGGCATGTTGCAGGCCTCCCCATTCTGTTCTTTGTGTTTTATCCTGCCATTTTCCACCAGCTTTGGGACAGTTTCTGAGTGCTGAACCGATTATTTCATGAGGTATTACAACTGTTAGATCTTATTTCTGAGTGGGAACAAGTTGGTTAGTAATTTCCCACTTTCAGTCAGTTTACTGCTCTCTAATCAAACCTGGCCATAGCAAACGTCTCCAATCTGGTCAGAGGGTAGTAACACCCTACTGTTATCCCAGTTAGACCTAAAGTCTATGAAAATTCGGCTTTAATTGCTGGAGTTTGCTGATTTTGCTGCTTCTTTTTTCATGGAGTTCATAGCCCCTTTCCCTATAGCCACAGCCTAGTCTGACCCTCCTATACAAGCTGTGGCCTGTCACTACTATGTCTTGCTGATTACTTCCTTTCCCTGAACATCTATTCAGTCAGCATGCCAGTTCAAAGCCAGGTGTCCCATGTCCCTTGTTCTCATTCCACTGTGGCTTCATGGCAATCAGTCTCTTCTGGAAGTATCTGGGGATATCAGCTATGTGAGTAAGACCTTCCTTGCTTCTCTTGTGCAGCTGTTCTGGGAACCTGTGTCCCTCCACATCAGTGTGGACCTCTCCTTACTGCTGGGAATGTTTCTAGAGAAGTTTAGAAGGAGATGCTTGATTTCACGGTCCTACCTGGCACCCTGTGTCTTGCTTCCCAGACCTATTCCTTGACCTTTCCTACTTCTCTGGTGCACATGTGGACCACAGCCACCTTCTAGGCCGCAGTGGTGTTTTGGGAGGTGGTAGATTGCTGACATCCATGGGTCTCTGCCAACCAAAATTATTTTATGACTATGTTCTCAGTGCAAGGAATGCCTTTCCAAAACAGGAGATCTTGTCACCCGCAAGGGTGGACTCCCTATCCCATTGCTAGCTCAGTGTCCTCTGCATGTCCAGGGATGTTGCCACAGAGGGTCCTCAGAGCACACAGCACCTGGAGAACATCTCCCTCTCCAATTGCTGTACAGCTGGAGAGCACACAGCTCCTTAACCACTGCCCTGTGTCACTCCCTGCACATCCCCGTGTCCTGGCACTTCTCCCACCACTGCCAGCTGTGCATCATGCAGCCACACAGGGAGCTGCACTGCCTGCCTGCCTGAGCACACGTATGTACGTGCATACAGCACACCTATGGGTCCGTGTGCACGTGAGAGAGAGGCATACACCTGTCTGTCTCCATGTACAGCCTTTGGAAATTACTACATTTCATATCTCCTCCAGCCTCCGAGTGCTCTTTCCCTTTATCATTTATGGCTAAGGCTAGGAATGGTAGATTACAAACTCTCCTCAGTCAATTTTATTTACTGTAGTTTCAATTGGGATTATCAAAATCCTGTCGAAAGCTTTGGTCTCTACATTGACTCCATAACTAAGAGCAGAGTGTAAAATCTGTTGAAATCCAAGAGCTCTCTCTTGAAGTACGCCAGCTGCTTGAGCCTCGCTGGGTTCAAAGCGATCTGATCTGTAATTGTCCTCGTTGTGGAACTATAACATCGTCCTTTTCCAAAGGCAATGACAGCCCTGGCATGCGCGTGTACCAGACCGAAACCAAGACTCAACAAGACGGGCTAGAGACGCAGGGAAGCGATTCAGTCGCCGCTGGTCGAGCCGAGAGGCAGGGATTCCTCTCTGGTTCCCGGGAAAACCTGCTTTGAGCCCCGGGTTTGTGCATCCCAGAACAGTTTTCCCTCGCTCCTCGCTCCCCGGGGCTGGCTCCAGCTCTCGGTGCAGAACCTTGCGGGACCAGCGAGTGTTGCGGGAGGCCGGGGATCAGCGGGAGCCGGTGCCGGGCGGGGGGGCAGCGGCGGAGCCCCGCGCAGTGCTGTGCTGTGCCGTGCCGTGCCGTGCCCCGGCGCTGTGCCATGCCGTGCCGTGTTGTGCCGTGCCGTGCCCTGCCCCGGTGCTGTGCCGTGCCGTGCCGTGCCCCGGCACTGTGCCGTGCCCCCGCGCTGTGCCGTGCCGTGCCGTGCCGTGCCGTGCCGTGCTCCGGCGCTGTGCCGTGCCGTGCCGTGCCGTGCCGTGCCCCGGCGCGGCGGTGACGGGAGCAGCGCTTCCGCGCCCGCCGCCGCAGCCCTGCCCCCGCCGCCTGCGCGGCCGGCCCGGCCCGGCGGAGAGGCGGGGGGATTTCCAAGCGCCGGCGGCCTCGCCGCTTCCTCTCCTTGTTTTGCTTTCGATCTGGCCCTCTCTCCGCCCGGGCGGAGGCACTGAACTTTTAGTTTTGCTCCCGCGATTATTCAGCGCCTGTTTTCATTTCCATTTCGTGTCCCCTGGCAACGGCGGTAACCTTGAGGAATTATATAAGGGCCGCGAAAACGGGCCGGCAAGGTAATTTTGAATTGTTTTCTATTCTTTCTATTTATTATTTTCTTCTTGTTTAATTTTAATTTTATTTTTTTTACCGCATTGCCGCCGTTTCCGTGTGCAGGGCACCAGGGGCTCCCGGGCAGATGCGCATCGGTTTTAAAAACAAAAGGTCGGGCTGCAGCGACCGGGGCCGAGCCCGATTCCGCTGCTACATTTGAGAAGGGGTTGGGGGAAGGGCGGCCGCGGCCGCGGCGAAGATGGAGCGGACAGGGGGTACGCGCCGCTTCCCGGGTGGGGAGGGAGCTCGGACGCACAGACAAAGGCGGGGGCGTCGGAGCGGGAGGGCCGCGGCGGCAGCCGGGCCGGGCCGGGCCGGGGTCTCCGCACTTGTTGCGGGGCTGGCGGCTGGCGGCGGCTCCAAGGGAAGGGAAGCGAAGGGAAGGGAAGGGCAGGGCAGGGCAGCGGCGGCGCGGGCGGAGGGGCGGCGGGCGGGGGTCGCTGGCCGCGGGGGGGGCGCTGCCCGCGGGGCCGGGAAGGGGCGGGCGCTGCCTCGCCTCGGGCCCGTTACACAAGCGCGGGGCGGGGCCGCCGCCGCCCCCGGCCCAGCACCGCGGCCGCCGGGCCCGGGAGGCAGCCGGGCCGGGGGCAGCCCGGGGTCCCAGCCTCGTCAGGGCGCGGCGGAGCGAGGAGATGGAGCGGGGCTGGGGGCGGGCGGGAGCGGCCGGAGCGGCGGAAGGAGGAAGTGGCGCGGGCGCCCGGGTCCCTGCAGGAGCAGCCTCCCGCGGGCCCGGCCGCCTCTGCGGGCGCTGCGCTGCCCCGCGCCAGCGAACCGAGCGCCGGGAGCTGCGTCTCTAACCCCAGAGGGAAGTTAGGAACCGGGATTTTCTTTGTGCGCAGCACGCACGGCCAAATTTCAAGCGCCTTGCGATGTCTGGGATCAAAGTTGCAAGTACCTGAAGGGTTGGATCCTTCGGTCCAGGTTCCCAGAGGTACTTAGGTCTTTAACTCACGTTTTGATTACTGTGAGCTCCTAAACAGCAGTCTGTGTCTTAGCTTTACTTATTTAGACACAGAGCTCAGATAAAGGAATTCCGGAGTGCAGAACTTTCCTTCCGGGTAGTGTACAGTTGTAATTTATAGCCCACCTTGCCCTGCTAAGGTCTTGCAGACAGCATTCTCTTGAAGGTATGAGCAGTTGTAAATGATGATACCAGTTTCTGGAGATGAAATACAACATGTTTAAGTTTACAGTTATTTAAGTCTTAACCTTTGCAGAATGCATGTGTTAGTACCATAAAAAGAGAACTGAGTGGAGCAGCAACATTTAAATTCACCCTGATAGAGACAGTCGCACAAAAGTAGCAGAATTCGTCTGTGAGGCTGATTGTTTCAGTCTGAATTAGTCTTTCCTTGTCACCAGCCCCTTCCGATGCGTCAATGTCCTTCTTTGGCCCATGTTGGTAACATGCCACGAGGGAATTGCTTCCTGTGCCCCTTTCTTTTCCCTGGTAAACCATGGTGTTAGGGGCTCCAACTCCTTAGACACAGTATCACTTCACTGTGATCATGTGCCACACTGTAGCTCTTCAGTGTGGTACAGGCACGCAGGGTGTCAGCCTGCTGAGCCCTGTATTATCTCTCTGAGGCTGGGGTCCCTGGCTGGCAGATGCAGGTAGAGCAGTCAGTCATTATTATTGTTTGGCACAAATATGAGCACTGCCACCCAGTTACTTGCTGATACAGAAGTGACAGATTTTAGGAGATGTCAAGTCAGTCTCTAGGGAAGAGCCATTCATCACAGGCCACGCTGTGTGGAAACGGGTAGCCAAGAGGTACAAGAAGTAACATGCAGGCTGTTAGGAAGGGCAGTTAAAGGCCCCATTCTCCACTGAGAAAAGGTCTTTGATGTCTGGGATCAAGTGGAGTTAGAGGCACTTTTAATACAGAGTTGAGAAAATGATGAAGAAAAAAGGGTGCTAAGATTCAAGAGAAAATAAAAATCTTTTTGGAATAAATAGCGTCTACATTAGAAGAATAGGCTTTATGTAAATAAATTTGCAGCCAGGCTATGTATGCCTTCAATGAAAACATGTACTTATATATACTGTATATATATTATTATATGTTTAAAAATCAAACAGTGGGAAAAAGCTTGGATGAAGAATGTAAATTTGCCATGACACATTCTCTCTTGAAGTGGTGCATCGGCTCCATGGTGTTAAAACATCTCCATGATAAAATACTTGGAATATCAAAGACTTTGTGGATGCATAGGGAGGACAGAGTAGTTTTCACGTGCATGATGTGGGAAACTTTTTGTTAAAGAGGAAATAACTGTTTGGGGAAGTAACACAAGGTCCCATGGCTTGATGCTCTAGGCCTGTATAGGAAGAGTGAAGAGATTAGGGCTGTGTGACTGACTGCCCAACCTAGATGTTGATAATAACTGTCATATATTAAGGGAGCCTAAAGAAGCTCCAAGAGTAGGAAATACGATTGTTAATGGGAGGCCTCAGTTGCCCCCATGTAGATTATGTCATGGTCCAACATGAGATTTGCCCAGGTGCCAAAAAAACCTACTTTCTGGGTGTAGCTTGTACAGATTCTGTGGGGGTAACAATTCTGGACAAGGTACCGGTCAGCAAGAATTACGTTCAGAATTTCGCATTCAAAATCCCAGCCAGCTCTGACATGACGGTGGTCATAATGTCCTTAAACTCAAAGTTGTTTCAGGAGCAGCAAAGGCAAGAGTTGTTGTGGCAGTGTTTAATCTTCCAAAGTAGATCTTCATATAGCAAGGAAAGAAATTAATCAAATGGTGAGATGCAGCCAAAAGTGTAAAATAGTTGCTAGTGGCTTGTAATTCTTCAAAGACACTAATAATAAAGGCTCAAAGCAATTGTATGTCATCTGTCAAAAATACCAAAACAGCTGAGCAGGTTGACAAGCAAAGTAAAGCAGGTCAGTACAGGTGAAAAGATGTCTTTCAAATGTTTTGTTTTCAAATGCGAAAGGTGGAAAAGAACATCAAATCTGTGTCAAACACAATAAGGTAGGCCAAAGAGTCATGCTGCTAAAGGCATGAAAACAGCTAGAAAACACTCTTTGAATTGCATCAAACCCAGGAAGCCTGCTGATAAGTTATCCATGCATAGGAGGACTGCCCAAGGAAGATAAAGTCAGAGGAAGAGTGAAACAAATTCTCTGAGCCTTGCTTCACCGAGAAAGAGTTTAAGGAGATTCTCATGCAAGAGGCTTTCTATTTTTTTAAGGAGTGAACATGTTGGGGAATTTTTCCCAAAGTGAAGTGTCCGTGAGAGAGGGTAGGAGGACACACCATGGAGGAGGATGAAGCAGAAGGCAGGAGGCGATACTTGTTGCAGAGTTTTGAAACAACCTAAATGTAAAGTTGCTGATATGTTGCCTCTTGTGTGTAACTCCCTGAGTAGGCCTGCCTTGGTGCTCTAGAAACAGAACGCAACAAATGAGCAGTCAGTTTTTCAGGGTTTCTGTGGAGACTGAGAACTCAAAGATGGGCGTTTTTGGTTAGTTGGTTGTTTGCCAGGGATTGGTGAATGCGAGTAAATGGGGTATAAATGTGAAACAGTGACAAAGACTAGGCCTGACTTCTGTTGCTGGGGAGTTGCGTGTCATGATTTGTAGCATTCTCTGAAGGTATTGCTGAACTGTTGTCTGGTTGATACAGTCCTTACTAGAGCAGGGCCAGTTTCAAGGTGGGATCGGTTTGCTTTGGGCTGTGCAGTCATGACCAGTTTGCTCAGTGAAAGGAGGTTGTACCCTCAGCCCAAGTCTGCCCAGGGCCTGTGCCATTCAAGGGATGGAGGAGGGGATAGGTGGGGATGTGACAAGTTTGCTGGTTGTGTTAACTCATTTGGAGCATGAAAATCCCAAAGGCTGAACCACAAAGACTGCAGAAGAATCTTATTTTGAAAGTCTGGATGTAACTTGCAGATGAAGTTCAGTACAGACCAATTTCAGTGTAATGCACATGGAAGGGATTGCAATCCTAATTTTCTGTACACAAAAATGAAGTGCGAACTGACTTTCTACTCAGGGAAAAATCATGCAACATATATAATCCAATGAAAAAATAAGCTCTGTGCCAAGATGTGGCTAATAAAGGACAGGACAGGTTAGGAATTATTAGGAAGGAGTTAAAAAAAGAAGTAGAAAACACCATCATGCCGCTACAAATCCATGTTGGTCCCCTCTGCTGATTCAGGAAGTAGTAAAAGTTGCAGAGCTACAGAGGAGGATGTCAAAGATGATCAAGGGTATGAAGGAGCTTTTGTGAAGTGTAAGTAGCTTGGAAAAGAAGTGACTAAAGGGACCATGGGGATATTCTTTAAAATCATTAGTGTCATGAGGAAAGTGAAGAGGTAAGATAAATGAGACCCAAATAAAACAATTGGGAGGCAACTTCAAAACAACAGATGTTTGTCCTGCAATACGTAAGTTGGGGCGCTCACAGCCACTGCATGTATGTCAGGAGTTTACTCGGGTTCACGAGTGATTAGGCATTCTGTGGGAGAGAAACTTGCTGTGCAACTTAGCAGTCAGGACAGTTCAGTATCAAATTCTGGGCACTGACTGCTGACAGAGAATTACTGCAGATGCTGATCAAGAATTGTTGCTGAAAACTGCTAACAGAAGCTTCCACTGAGAAGCATAAGCTACAGTCCATTTGCAGATAACAGAGAGAGTCAAGGCCACATATTGCCCTTTGTTGTGTGAAATTTGTAGCATAAGATTTTATCAAACTTCCAGGAAAAAAAAGTCTATGATGATCCTGTTTAATTTGGGCTTACTACCCTAGCCCTTGTTAACCTGACACCGGGTTAAGTCAGGTTAAGAGCGTCCTGTATGCATTTAATATTGCATGGGAACAGTACCCCTGCAAAATTCCTCTGACATTTGCAGGATTAGAAGCTCAGCTTGTATTTTGTGCATTGTATATTGAAAGTCATAGTCCGTTTCTAGGTAAAGATACAAAACTAATCACGTGTTACTCTTGCTTATCTCTGTGTCTCATTTGTAAAGATTGCTCCTTTGAAACTTGATTCTTCAAAGGCCTACAATGATTGTGATATTGAGGGCATAAACCATAAGGCAGTGTTTACTGAAGTTTTATTGCAGCTTGTGCTGCTACAAACTGTGATTAGTGCAAGACATTTTCTGGTTCGTCCTTTGAGGTCTCAAGTGCAAAACAAAACAACAAATAAGCAAGCTGAAAAGATTCTGGGTACAGTAAATGAGAGGAACAGATTTGTTAAGTTGCATATTTCTCATGTATGAATACCATTATGCAAAAAATCATTTGGTGTCATTAAATAATTTCCTCTTGGGGTTTTTTGGTTTTGGTTTGGTTTGGTTTTTTTTCAGAAGTTTTATTGGAACTGCATGAAGGTTCTTCCTTGTATTGGCTATGCGTAAACTCTTGTGTAAAGATTAAAATAGCCACTAAGAAGAACTGAAACCAACAATTAGCAGTTAGTGGAAAGGAATCCATGTTAACAGTTTAGAGTTTAATGTCAGCCTATATGTATGTAAATATGTATGTGCAGATATACTTATCTATATATCTACATGTATAAAAATACATAAAATTAAGATACTTTGTATATAGCATAAATAATACATTGTACAGCACATACTTCTTATTGATGAACTGTGAAAGGGTTTTAAAACTTGCTCTTATGGTTAGTGCTGGATATGTTTTCAATTTCTTGGAAGCTCAAGTAAAATTTCTGGTTTTTTGAATAACCTAGAGAAGAAAGAAAGGAGTGGCAAGCAGTACAGTAATGTTTGGTTTATTAATTTGTAATATATTGCAACCCCAGCTTCCTGTATGCTGGAAATCTTCTGACCCCTTTGTTTGCTTGAGAGCACATTGCATTAAATCAAGTACAGCAGTCTTTAGGACAAGGCAAACATTTTATCTTGTTGCAGCTTGGACACACACACAGGAGGAAATCTGGCTGTCTGTGGCATGTTGTTTCACCCTAGGTGCAGAATTTAAATTTTAACTCTTAAGTTATTTTAACATTCTATTGTTTGTATGTCAGTTGCTATCTTTCAAGATAAGCTTGGAAGTAATAACTTGTGTATTCCTGTCTGTTAAAGAGTAGGGCAGGTTGCTGTTTGGTGGTTTTTCAGCTAACCTTGACAGGCTTGGTTTGTAGCTCCCAGCATATTTCTGGTGTTAGGAATAGTGTTAAGGTGCATCAAAACGGTTTAAATTTGTCCTTTGTCTTGAACTGCACGTGACAGTGGATGTTGTCGAACCATTTCCCTTTTGCTATAAAATTATTTTAAGTACTTTTCAAAGACTTAGATACTTAACATTATTACAGCACAAAAGAAGGAAGGGTTGCTTACGCATTTGGTTTTGAAAAGTGTGACCTGTGGTTGAGTTCTGCTTTCTGATATGTATGGAGGGATATATGTGACTTGAAGGGCCTGATAAGTGCACAGAAGACAAAGCCTGTACTGTACTATTTCTCTTGGTGTTGAATATTGCTTGACAGCATTCCAGGCAAGCCTCTTACAGCTTTATCTAAGCAAGATAATGCCTTTGTTGTTTAATAAATTAAGGTAGCAATAAGTTTAGCTCTTGATGTGCATTTCATGCCCATATATATAACACATTTGGTGCGTGATGTGAGCTTTTGTGCATTTGGTGTACTGGCTGCTCTTTTAAGGTGTTTTGTTGAATCCTGTAAATGGTCTTTATATACAATTGAGACATGAATCAAGTGGAAAATACTGAAGTACTGAATTTAATTGGATGAGGCATATAAATCTGTAAAATCAAAACTAAACAGCCCCACCCCAAAACACTTTCCAAAATTGTGACAGCATCTTAAAAAGTTTATCTAAAATAAAAAATAATTCTGCAATAGGAAAACAGGCAGGACAGGAGAGTAATGTTTTTAAATTACTGAAATCTTGCCTGCAGCATTTGAAATCCCAACAGTGTTACATGAAAAAGATGAAAGCAAAACTTGGGGATAAAATTGAAACCAAATATAAACAAAAGTGAAACCAACTCCGTTGGTTTTCATTTCCCAGTTGGCAAAAATGAAAGAATAAACACAGAGGAAAGAAGCATGAGAGCTGAACTTGAAAAATTAGTTCAGTTTTACCATTTATTTAATCTGTCATCTAAATTTGACTGCACTGGCATCACTCCCTGAGCAAACTACACAACAGAGGGTCGGGGCTACACTCCTGGTTTATCCAGGTACCACTTTTCACAGCCAGAGGTTTGGGCAATGGCCCCACAATATGGGAAGTGGCATCTTCTTCAGTCACGGAAGTGCCGTTTTGAAATGCTGTGGCAAACACGTACACAAAGTACAGTGGAAGTGATGACAGAGGATGATGAAAGGGACTCAGTCATTCAGCTGGCCAGAGCACTTGAGCTTTAGTCATGTTGAGATTTGAGTTGCTAATAGGATCGGGTATAAAATACATGGTGGGCTTTTTTCTGCATCCCACCTTTGGGGTCATCCACTTAGATCTGGGGCAGATCCACAGTAACCAAAGATGTGTTCCGGTATCAGCTTTGCTGATGGCATGAAGTGACTGTGAGTGGTTTTACTCAATTTCCACAGATCAGTCAGCAGCTAGAACGTACTTTGTGACCTTGAGAACTATCTGGTGAATTAGTCAAAAGATGGCCAAACATTGGATGGCTGTGTAATCTCAAATGAATGTCCTTCTCCTATTGGGCGATGCATGCTCCAGGCCTGTATTGAAAAAAGTTTGGGTGTTGATGAGATGCTTGGACAATCTCTGCTCTGCTAAAGCTGTACTGGGTGAAGTGAAAGACTTTAATTACAGAGGTCTAATTCTCTCACACTTGGACACATTGCATTCAGGCATATAAAAACTAAATTCTTTGGATGCCAAAACAGTTCTGGAGATTTGAGATTGATGAGGGAAGCCAAAGAAGTCTAGCTTTGTTTAGTTTAATAATATTTCTGCAGCTTAGATGAGAAATGAAGATGAGTTGTCTCACTCTAGCTCAGTAGTATTTTAGGAAACTTCCGAGATAGAAATAGCTGCTGCAGATCACAGAGTGAGGCTGTCTAATTGCTGTTGGTCTGTGGTCAACACAAAAACTTTAAATTAAAAGCACATTTTGTAACCAATCCTATTAACTATTCATATCCTGTATGTCCTGTGGCAGAGGAAAGAGTAGCATTTTTAGAAAAAGGGGCATTAGATCATATAATTTCAACAAGCATAAGTACAAACATTTAATACTTAGTACACTTTAAGTGCAAGCCTTTCAAATGTGTGTACAAGAGAAAGACACTTCTCTCTTAAATTCTCCAGTGTCAAGCAGTATCTCTGGTTGAATTGAATTGAATAAATTCAATTTATTATTTGTGCTCAACACATCTGCTTCTTTCATGGTGCTATTTTTGTAACTGTAAATAAGTTCATGTGACAGACACGTTTCCAGCCCACAGTGTGGGTGATTCAGAGGATCCCAGCCCCCAAGTCTGTGCCTGCCGTGATCTGTCTGTAAAGAAATTGTCTAAGTAAGCATGAGAGTGGTTTTTCACAAATCCGAACTAGAGCATACTTTTCTTGAATACCCTTTCTTAGGAGTAAAGGAGAAACAGCTTTGCTGAAAGGGCTGGGTCTGCTTCTCTCGGTGAGGTTAGGCAGAGGCAGTTTATGTCTTTTGCTGCCGGATCTGGGTGCTGTGCTAGCAATTAGAAGTTTGGGTAGCAAAGGTGTAGTTGTGGGTTAGCTATTAACTTCAGTGGTAGAAACTGCCCTTGCCCAGACAATAAAATGAAAGCTTTAAGCAAATATTAAATCGCACTTTAGTGTAGTGTACAAATAGTTCTTGCTGTGTGTTGCAGAACAGTATGTTATACAAACAAAGGTAGCTGTGAGAAACAAGCCAAATCCAAGCAAGGTGGGTTACATCAGGTGCAGGTCATGGCCGGTGAATGTGAAAACTCTTCCTTGAACACATCTCTCAGTGTTTGCTATCTGGAATAATTTTTTTCTGCATCCCTTGAGTGTCTCTAAAATGTTATTGTCTTCTCACAATCCTGTCTGAGCCTCACAAGCCATCAGTGTGGGAACAATGAGATTAAGTAAGCACTTTTCTTTTACAATGGCTCTTTTCTAATGTATAGCACCCTATAAAGCACTCATCCTGTACTTAGGCAAAGGAATGTTAGGCAGGACACTGAGATAAAGACTACCCTGGCTTTATAAGGTACTCTTACAGTTTAAGATCCTGATCTTGCAGGTATGTGCATGCGTAATTTTCCACTGCTTTCAGTGGGACCCATGTAGTAAAAGTGCTGTTAAAAGTTTTAGGGATGTCTCCTGTCAACCTAGTCGGAGCTCATGAGAATGCAGCAGTCTAACAGAACCATGCCGTTGAGTTACATCAGTGAAGTGATTCTTTATAATGGTTTGAGGTTTAATAGCCTTACAGTTTTCACCAGGCTGGAAAATTCTTTATGTATCAGGTGTCAAATGCTGAGTTTTCCTGGCAGGTTTAAAGAACACACAGAGTTTGGCTTCCATGGATTCCAACTGACACAGCTAAGCAGCAGCAGCAGCAATTACGTGCGGGTATTCAGGAGTGGATTCACATGGGAGCGCTTAATTCCAGAATAAAATTGATTATTTTGAGGATAAATGCTCCTCAATGCAAGGAATTAATTACTCCCTGACAACCATGCCAGCAATTCTCTTGTTGTAAACAAGCCCCTCCCAAACTTATCTGAGTGAAGTACAGGAAAGTCACCACCTCTCTTACAGGCAGCATTTGAGAGAAAAATATTTAGGAATCCCAGATACTGAGGACAAATCATGATCAGTCATGAGATGTAACACAAACCTTAAGATGGAAACAAATCAGGTATTGGACTGATTATAAATAATCAATTTATGGCTGCTTTTGAGACTCTTGGAGGAGGTGGCAAGGGAAGTCTTCTGTAGTTGCTGCAAAGTGTCTCTTGTACAGATGTGTTGTCATCCTGATGCCACTAGAATCTGGTGTTTCCCATCTTCACTCCCTGCAAGACCTGAGAAATAAATGAAAGAAACCCCCAGGAAACAAAGTATTCTTTTAAAGCTGAAACAAAGCAATCATTTTGGATCCTCACCAGACTTGCAGAGTGATCATTGTGGCAAGGATACTGCCGAGATGATCTTTAGCAATCTGTTAAAAGCCTGGGCCAAGTTCCCAGCTGATGTAGGTTGCTACAATGCCAGAGAAGTGAATGTGCTCAGCCACAGACATTGTGTTCTTCAAGTGTCATGATAGCGTTCAACACAAGCCAGCGCAAGGAAATTTCATTGTGGGTATTGAGAGGCTGAAGCCTTGCTTTGTTATGGCTAAGTTCAGAAGCAAAAAAAGAGCAACCTTCTGGGTTCGTTGTATTAAAATGAGATGGCTTTTCTTCAGTGAACTTCTAGTCTACAAATCCAAGGGCTAACTTTAATGAGGCCTGAGATCACTGCAAAATAACTTGCGTCTTTGCTGCTGAGGGACAATAAGCTCTACATGGAAACCAAAGAGTCTGTTTTGATGTGTTAACATCTGAATCCCAGCCAGGGCATGTTAACACCCTTTGGGTGGAACAGAAATGCTGTAGGGCTGATGAAACATACTCTATATACAGTATGAGTTCTCACTGTACGTTTTCCTGAGCATGTTTAACATGCATGCTGTAATGCTGATTTCAATACATGTTTGAGTTATTTTTGCGTTTGTTTTATTTAGGTTTGTTTTGTTTCCAGGGAAAGTCAGGTTGGTTGTTTTTTGCCCTCTGTCCTTTGAGGATGAAAGGGCTTTTCTTCATTCTACTTTGTGTATCTTTCTTGGGAGTAGCAGCAGGAGAGGGGTGCATGATGAATGCTCCCCTCCTCCTCCATCTGCCTTGCAATGAGGTGGACACAACCTGGACACTGCATTGCAGAGCCTTGGAAAGTTGAGTAGCTGTTGCTAGCATGAATCTGTCATGCAGCAGCCTGGTTTCCCAGGTTTTTCACCACCCCACAAAGCTTTCCCCTTAGCAGCCATAGTCCTGTTGTGGTTCTGCCACATTTTGTTTGGGAACCTAGGGAAGCAGGTGAAGTATTGTTGCCTGAACAGGTTCTTCTTAATGGCCGGGCCATGCCTTACACCAGTCTGCCCAGGACCTGTGCTCTCCCACCCTGCCTGCTGTCCAATTCTTGGCTTTCTGGCCTGTCTTGATGAAGTTGCCTCCTTCCTTCAGGCACCGGAGAAAATAAGGTACCACCTTTCCTGGTGGCAGTGAACTCTTTCTTGGTGATGGGCAGGAAGGACATAGTCTTTTCTGCTGTCACCAAAAGATTAGGAAAGAGCAGGAAAAATACTGCCATTGCTACAGCGTGGATCAAATGTTACAGCCAACACAGCAGCAGTTGGCCATGGCAAATACTTTAAGGGAGCTCATGGCAAGAGGTGCTTAGTGAGAAGCAAACCTGCCAGCGATGTTTCCCCCATCCTGCCCTGTTCAACAGGGCATCACTGACAGAATAATGGTGAGGAAAAAGAGGCACTATTACATGCAATTAAAACACCAAAGAGGGGAGGTTTTGCTTTCTAACTAGCTGAGAATCCAGAAAGTCTATTACTGGTTTTTATGGGTTTTCTTGCTTCATATCTGTTTTCTAAGCAAGGATTTTTAACCTGTAACCCTTGTACCTCTAAGAATGGCAATGCCCACTTTTCTTCCTTTACTACTCTTTAATGAAGTGTTTTGCTGTTGGTTCCAAAAAAAGATATGGATATTTGCATAATTTGGGATTATCACAAAGAAGGCGTGTTCTGCAGCACCTGTGGTAAGATCCTCCTCCACCTCATGGCAGATGGAAAATGTACCAGGCAGAGGTTTTGTCTCCCCACAGACTGCAGGTAGGGGGATTTTAAGCGTCCGCAGTCAAAGCAGCTGAGTAAAGTGCACTTCTGTTTTTCTTTCAGTGTCAATCTCACATTTCTGAAGTATTTCTGAGCAGGTGAGTCTAACAGGTTTTCTCATCTGGGAGAAGGCTCTATGCCTCTGATGAATTTGACTTCACAGCAAGGCTTTGCTCAGAGTACAGATAGTTAAATCTTTGAAAGTGGTATTCATAGCAGAATAGCTGAAAAATGTGGTCATATATGCAAAATCCTATATGAAGGCAGAGTTCAGTCTGCAACCAAAGAGCAGAATTTTGCTCCAAGTACTGTTCTTTAAAAAAAGATCATGTTTCCTTGTATGCTGGAACAGTCTTGGCACAGACAAAAATACAGAACCGAGTTCTCTGAATCCTAAAATTAGTGTATGGTCTCATTTCAGCATATCTCTCTGGTCACATGGGATGATTGATGCTTTTCTTAACTGCATTGGCCTTAGCAAACAAAGGGAATAGTTTAAAAGTTTATCAGCGAAGCACAAGTAAAGATAACTTTGCAAAAAAATAATGTTGCCGGTTCTGTATTTGCAGAGAAAAGATAAATCGATCCCATGCAATATTCTGCACATGTCCTCTGAGGAACAGATGTTTTTCCACAGCTTTGAGCAAAGACTGTGACCTATGTCACAAATGTGCCTCCAAGATCTTATCCCACCTTAACCTTTCACAACCATTAATAATATTTCCATATACTGACAAATCTTTTAACTAGGTACTTTATGATAGGGAAAGAAGAACTGCTTTTCTGGCTTTTTTTTTTTTTTTCTTTTTGGTTTCACAGAAATATACTTTTAAGAAAGTGCCCATAGGCATAGAGTAGCTTCTGGTTTTGGGATAACCTTTGTGCCTTTTCAGTTATCCAGATACTGCCAGAGTGAAACTGAAGGAAAGAGAACATCGTGTACTGCTCAGATGTAATGCCTGCCATGCCATTGCTTTCACTTTCTGTCTACAGCTGCTGTAATTCTAGTGAAGAGCTCTTCATTCTCAAAGGTTACACTTTCTGTATGGCAGGAGTGTTATCTCTGTCAAGGAAAAAACAAGTCAGACTTACTAGAATGTTCTAGTGGAGAGCAGGGAGGACCACAAGCTCTTTATCGAACATTATGGAATGAAAATATGTGTATAAGCAGATTGCAATCAGTTTGTAGCTTGTTGGGGAATAGCCTTTACCATGTTCTTGAAGTTTCTAGTTGCAAAAAATAGGCTGAACTGACCACAGGACTAGCACGAATAGTGCAGTAATTAAAGCTTCAAAGAAGATCAAAATAATCCCTCCATAAACTGTGGTGGCAGCCCATGCATGGGCCATGCTTCTTATATGGGAATGGATCTTCACAGGCCCCCAGTGGCCTCCCCCTCCAAGCAAATGCCAGTGAGTTGGGGCTGATGTCTTGCCCATTTGTCGTTGGCTTGGGAATAATTTTTTTGATGTCTTAATGTCCATTGATATATTTAAGCTCCCACGCCCAAAACAGAAAATGCCCCTGACTGTGGCCCCCTCTGATATTGAGACAGGTGGTAAAAAGAGCAAGAAAAGGAAAATTATATTCATGGAGCTACCAGTCTTAATACATTTGTAGGAAGCATGCTTAAAAATACTGGTTTTTGAAGACTGGCTCTCTTACAAAGAATGTCTTACTAAGAATCATAAAGTGATACCCTAGCAGGTAGTCCTACTTACAATGTCCAAATTAGCTCCTCTTTTCAGATAGGGCAGGAAAATGCTTTCTGAGGTCCCATCTGGAGTTGACTGTGTTTCTTGGTGATTATTTTTCCTTTCCTCCATCTTGAGGCAGTGATAAACCAGAAGAAAACATAAACAGGAATTATTTTCAACATAATGCCAGAAAGACTTCAACACTGGGTCTCTGGAAGTACTTAGTATTTTCCTGTGTTCTCTGAAAAGAGATTCTGAGGGTCAGTACTATCCAAATTTAAAGCTGTTGTCTAAAAGCACAGGAACAGTTTTGGATTGAGGGGTTCCTCCCTGGCCCTCCCAACCACTCCTTCCCACTCCTACGCCACAGTGCCTTCCTCTCTTGGTTGTGCTGTCATGTGTGCCTTTGAGCAGGATGGGAGCCATTGTCCAGGTTCAAACAGATGAAGGAGACCATGCAGAAAGAGGTGTTGCTTGTAAGCCTGCTAAGTTCCTGGACTTCTTCAGGAAGCTGCCTATGCAAAGAGTAGTGTTACGATGCAGCAAATCTGGGATGGGACTGAAGGGTGATGGAGTACGAGGTGCTTCTTCGCCACTGGTGGGGCTGGTGCTGCTCCTTCCCTCTGCAGCCCCACCTGGCTCTGCTCCTCTCCCTGGCTACCTGCATCCATGGTCTCTGCAGGGTGGAGGAAGATGGTGTCAAGTGACTCAAGGCAGTCATTAAGCCATTTTCCTCCTGGTTAACCAGAGTGTGAAGGTTCAGGCAGGCAAAAGTAACCAGGCTTCTGGAGAGGTTTGCTTAGGTCAGCAGATGGGTACCCACAGCTCAGGAGATCATGGTAGTGCTGAAGCCAGTGAGAGCTGGCAGCTCTGAAAATGCTGTTAGATGTGCACTTGCTCCCAGTACAAAAAATACCAATGGATGCACGTAGCTTCTTCTAGGCGTGAATGTGCAGGGGAAGTGCAACATTGAGGCTGACCGGGAGTGGGAGGTAGGTGCATAAGTGCTTTTAGTTTTAAAGCCTGCTCCAGATTGTAAATGTTGATGTTTTGTTCTCCTTAAAAAGATTGTTTGTTTCTGCTTTTTTTCTTTCATCTGGGTAAACACTGGAGAGAGGCTGGCAAGAAATTTGACATGCCTCCTGTTTTGTAGGACTCATCTTAGTTTCTGACTTTGTAGGTTTATTTTATGTTTGATATATTCTGTTGGATGGTGAAGCTGGCATGGTGTTAGGCAATGGCCCCTGAAAATTTTCATGAATTTGCTGCCTATTTCAGAGCATTTCAAAGGTCTTTACAAACTGGAAAGATTCTTAATGTCAGGTGATTGAGTCTGTACTCACTGATGAATGGACTCCACGTTCTCCCACCTGGAGCCAGTGGAATAAGGCTTCAAGTGCACCCAGTAATGCCATTTATGGACAGACAGGAGCTACTTTTAAGGCACTGGCGAAGCTGATGTTTCTTTCTGCACAAATAAATCATGCATTTGACAGCTCTGGATGGAGATATGGTACCTTCATTTCCCACAGGCAATTACTCAGTAGAGTTGACTTGGTATTTTCATCAAAAGGATGTTGTTGACATGCAGCTGCCAAAAACCCTGCTACAGTTTAGCACCATTGTGGTCAGTGCTGTCCTGAGGCAAACAGGTCTGGGAATGTCTTCTGAAGACATCCAGCTTTATTTTCGTCAGCATGTGCTCTTAAAGGAGCATGGGGTGGGGGTTGTGTTTTGATGAGCAGAAGCACGGCTGTACTTGCCGCTCTGTGAAGGACGTAACTCCAGAATCCACTGTTCCCTCCAGCTGAACTTCATTGTAGGATTATTTTTAGCTGGGCTTGAATTTTTTTTCAGATGAACAGGTCTTGGGAGTCACTCCTCCCTTCTCACGAGCCAAACTTCTCTCTTGATTACGTTGGATTAATTTGTCTTGGTGTGGGTGATGGATGTGAAGGTGTGTGCTGACGGCTGCAGTTGCTAATCCCAGAGGAATCCCAGGGTGCCAAAAAGATGAACACCTCTCCTCAGCATCCGCAGGGGAGCAGCTGGGAAAGCCCCCAGGGATGTAGGGGGGAAGAGACAGGCTGGCTCCTCTCTGCCATTTTGGGCAAGACTGGCTTCCTTGTAGTAGCGATTGCCAGCAGCTTTCTTGTTTCCTGAAATGTATTGCTTTTGCACAAAGGCAGCTTCTGTTTCTTCCATGTTGCCTGTCCCAAGTGGGATTCATTGCTCTGCTTTCAAGATGACTTTTCTGCCTTCTGTCTAATTTGTTCACTCAGATGGGCTTGAATTTTGTCTTAGGGGCTCGTTATCCAGAAGACAAGATGAGTCTGACTGCTAAATGGGAACACTCATATTGAATGTTGAATCTGATGCACCGTGTTTCCAGGAATTGTCCCGAAGTGCATGCATACTTAAAGATACCTTACAAAGAAATGCATCTGTTGCAGATAATTGTTTCTTCCTTGTCAGACAAATAAAAATGTGCTCATGTTTTTAGTACATTGCCATTTGCATTTTTCAGCTTTGACTCAAACCATAGTAGGGGAAGATGGTAGAGATCTCCTGTACGCATTCTGCAACCTGGATGAGGATTGTTGGTGCCAAGGGGAGGGGAGTGCAGAGGCACAGGCAGCTGTTTGCCACCAACCTGGGGGCTGAGAAAACTGCCCCCGCATCACCCTCGCCCAGAAAACATCTTGCCTCTTACACAGAGAGGGGATGTGCACAAGGCCTTGGCCACTGTTGGGTTCCTGAGGCTGGCTGTTTTTTTCTATCTGAAGAGAACCTGAAAGGGAGCTGAGCAGTCGCAACCGTTTTCTGAGCTATTTTAGAAATTTGTAGTTACGGCAACAGGCTGCAGCTGAAGCACAAGTGACCAGCTCAGCACCATAGTAAACAAAATACCAATATGTTTGCTGAGAGATTAGTGTGAGCATGGCTGCTGGTAAATTCTCTGAACACATCAAAGAACCTTATTGTTACATTCAGGTTTTAATTCCTTATTAGTTTCAGGAAATACATGTCCTCAGAGCAATGAGAGGAAACTTTGAAAGTTTTTCTTCCTCTTGTGCTGGGTGTGGGCTTGGTACTGCCTAATTGTTAGTCTGTCCCATGCCTGTACTCCCATAGGAAGCGAGAACAAACCCATTTACATTTGTGCCATTGCTGTCTGCTTTCAAATTTTTCTTTTTCTCTTCTATTTTTAAGATCAAATGTGACAAGAATAGTGGAGCAGAGAAGTTAAGAATGATGCAGAGAACACAGATGTGAAGAGCAAAAGAGAGAGGAAGGAGCTGAGCCCGGTGCAGAGGGGGCAAGGAGAAGCAGCAGCCTAAATGCAAGTACTTGAATGTAGAAATGGGTTCCAGGCTGCTTAACAGGCATTTAATGCCTTGCTTTAATCTGCATCTAGTGCCAGTTGGTGCTTTCAAAACGTTGCCTGAGATAAGTTAATGTTTTTAAAATTTTCTGCGTCAGGTTCAAGACTTTGGACTCTTATGTCAATAATTCACAGCTCTAAACAGGGAAGTGGCATCAAGGTCACGTGTGCATGTGTGAGAGAGAGAGAGAAACAGAAGTCAGTTTAAGTCTTAACTGGATAATATAAGGTGGTGTAGTGCAGCTGAAGGGTGTGTGAAGCACTCTCTTCATAGCTGAACAGCATTGAAATGTAAAATAACAGCTAAAAAAAACAGTGACTGGATTGATCAGAGAAAGCTGGAGGGAGGGGGTCAAACTACTCAGGCACAACCAAAGTGGTCTGCTAAATTGCTGTTATGTAAAATGTATTTTTATTAATTCTAGTCAATTGAGTTCATGGGACTGAAAAAGCCATTTGAAAGCCCTTTTGTTAGCAGGAGCATCATTTTAGCTAGTACAATGATGCCTCCTGCATGTGAATTTTTTCATATTTTTTTCTTGGCAAAAAAAGGTCTTGTGCAAATGCAGGTACTTGGACCAAAAAGAAACATCTCCAAGAGTGTAATTGTTTTTCTTTGTGACCTCTGGTATCCCACCTGTATCAGCAGATAAGCTTTTGCCAATATCCTATATCTTTTTCAGGTGAACGTTTTCCTAATCCAAGTGTACCAGAAGAGTATTTTCTGCCATAAAGAGGACTTTATCATCTTAGTTGCTCTTAGGGGAGGCTTGCACACAGATCTAAAATAATGACCATATTTACAATTGTTCAGTGCCTGCAAAGCTTTAATAAGTGTACTGTGCAGAGGTGGAGGAGCTATCTGGGGGTTCTGCCTGCCAAACAAGTAACCTTGTCCCTTGTTCCCTGCAGCTCCTTCCCAGGTGGGTGACAATGCCTGTCGAAAGGATGCGGATGCGGCCCTGGCTGGAAGAACAAATCAACTCCAACAGAATACCAGGGCTGAAATGGATAAATAAGGTAAGGGGGGGGGTGTGCATGCGTGTGCTGAAGTGGAACTTGATAGCAGTGGCTGAGGTCTGCATAGGTAAATCAGCTCATTCCTGGTTTTCAAAGGGGTGACGTGGGCAGGAAGGGCAAAGCTGAATGCTTCCTGCTGAACCTGTTCCTCTGGCCTCGCCTGCCAGATCTGAAGCGTCCTGCTTTAGTCTGGTGGATTTGTAGCTCATTTGAAAGCATTTTCCAACTCTTTGTTGAAGTGAGTGTTTCTAGAGACTCTACTAGGATTTTTTTTTTTAACCTAGGAACTCATTGTTCCACAAGTAGCATCAGAAGGATGTGATCACAATGCTCTCCTGAAGTGGAAGGCTATGTTCTGTTAGACTCAGAGTTGAAGCAATGATCTCCTGTTTCAGACTTGTGTGACTTCTCTGATACTTCTCAACCTGGGAGAAAACAGGGTAACTTTTCCCCTGCCAGACTCAAATCTTGGTCCTGAGCTCTTACTAAGTAGTCAAGACACTTTGAACCCACAAACGTGAGCTCAGAAATGTCAGTGCCCAGTATTAATTTATTGTGATTGGTTTAGTAAAACCTAGGAGTGTATTTGAGACTTTGAATAGTAAATAAATTCTGGAAATGTTGCATGCTTTCTTCACTATGCAGGAGAGTAATTCACCACAAAGAAAAGCATGAAGCTGTTTTTCCTACAGAGGCTACTTTATTTTCAGAATGAGTGGAAATGCACAAAATCAGGTGCAGAAACATAGGCACTGCCTCTCTGGTTAAGTCACTAACCCAGATAGTATGGTATCTTCTCTATAGCAGTAGTAGTTGTGGTACTCAGGTGCTCATTTTTAGAGTAGAGGAATAGCAATTGAAATTATGACTTATTCTTTCAGCTTTCAAAACTAGAAATGCTCATGACTATGAAATTATCAGGAATGCTTTAAATTTCAGCTATGAATCTTGTTTCTCAGGAACTTCCTGCATCAGTGACTCTCACATGCTGTGGCTGGGTAAATAAATATTGCTTTATCCATTTCCTAGGTAGCTGCCCTGTGAATTTGAGTAGGTCCTTGTTCTTGCATAATGGGGTCACAGCTGAAGAGGAGACCAGTTTTCACTGTCGTCTTTGTAATTTGAGTCTCATGTTCAGGTCCCTCTCCTTGAATATCTCTATTTTGGCATCAGGTTTCCTGCTGACAGTCCGTGTCTGCTGTCCTTTGCTGGGCATTCCTGCCTAATCCTAACATAATTTCTCCACCTTGAGGTTTATTAAACTCTCATTCCCCACTTCTACCCTCTAATTTGGCATCAGTCTGGATTGCCTTTAGGATGCTCAACAAGATAATTGCACATCTGAGCATTTCTGTTTAAAAATGTTTAAACATTCATTCTAACAATGGATCATTAAACCAAAAATATTTCTATTTTTACTGTGAATTCTGACCATAAACAAAGCCATGCATGGAATTAATGATAGAGTGTCATGTGCATCACATCCTGTTCTATACCCACCGAATCAGCTTTGAAGGCTCTAGGATTTTAGGACTTGTATATTTTAATCAGAGTTTGGTAAAGGACAGTTCACAGTTTAGAAAAGAAAGTGTGTCAGATTATCAAGAGAATGAAACTCGTGTGTGTGCACAGCTTTTAAAGAAATAAAATTTAAATATGAAACCATTCTGGGTTGACATTGGCTGGCTGTTCTTGGGGAGTTTTTCCAAACTGAGGAAAAAATGAAACCTCTCTCAGTTAGAAATGTCAAATCAGGTACAGCTGACACATAATTCTTTCCCCTACTGTCAGTTCACCATTATACCTCCAGAACAAACCCATCCTGATAGGGCTTAAAAAATAAATACTTTTGTACCTCTCTGGTGAAAATATTATCTTGCTGAGTGATGTGAAGGAGGAAGGGAATTTCTTTACCTTCCCAGAGAGACAAAACTGGGAGATGTTAAGGAAGCAACATAGTTCAGTAGAGGGTAGAGGTGATGTGAGGAGGAGGATTATGAGAGGTCAGTGTTCCTCATGGATCTGGAAAAGGAAATTAGAACGAAAACATTCCGAGTAGCTGTAACAGAGAGGCAACCTGCTGCTTTGATGCATGCGTGGAGTATTACCCTGGAGATGGATGCTGCTATTTAAGATTTGTCCTATGACTTTGTAGCTAGTGTGTGGTCTCATGCTCAAGCACTTGCTCCAAGCATTTTGCGATGCTTGAGTTCCAAGTGATCACAGATCACAGAATATTTTGAGTTGGAAGGGACCCATGAGGATGATCAAGTCTAACTCTTAAGTGAATGGCCCATGTGGGGATTGAAACCACAACCTTGGCTTTAGTAGCACTGTGCTCTAACCAGCTGAGGTTTAATCTACTTTCCCTTTCATGCCTATTTCTAAGAATGTCACAGCTTTTCCCTTTTGGTGTTCCCACTGGAGGTTGGTAGCAATTCCTGTTACACTGCAAAATTTTTGTGGGTGGTGTTTTTGCCTTTAGGTGAGGCTAATTTTTTAACAGAAACACGGGACTCCTACACAAAAGTCCAGTAATGGAATGCTGTACCAATCAGCTCACGGTTTTCCAAGTCTGAGAGAAAGCACTGATGAGCCCTTTCCTGTTAAGGTCATTATTAGGCAGCATTGACTGAAGAAGAGTGTAGGTAATGTTTGACAATGCGTGAAATAAAGAAGTAGTATTTAAATAGAAAATATCCAGGTAAACTAGAGCAGAACACTCAACTACATGGTATTGATGTAATCAGCAGTCTTTGCAGGATTTCAGGGAAGATTAGATATTTGATAGTCAATAAGAAAATTTGTATTTTGTGTATATGTGTGTCAATTTATATATGTATTATGAAGTTATAATATACATAGCTTCTGTGATTTCGTTATTTGTGTTATAATTTGGTATAATTCCTGTGCTTCAAGACATCTGGGATTGGGAAGGACTTTCCATAATGAACAGAAGCACTGTAATGACCACTTAGATTGCTGTTGAGTGTCTTTGCACCTTCTTTTGAAGCAGTGAGTACAGGTGATGATGACAGGATGCTATGTCTGGAGTTTTGTTCAGTCTGCTAGGTTTTGAATTATCACATGGTCTATTTTAATATGGTCTATTCTTAAAGTTCTTGTTGATAGAAACTGTTTTCTATGTACATATGGTTTTTTTCTTCCCATGCTTATTATAGTCTACGGAAGAATAAAGACAGAAGCTTATTCTAGCTCTGATGAATACAGTAGTGTTGTGGACCACAAATAGTCGGTTTGAGGCTTTCTTTGGTTGGACTGCTTTGAGTTGGGGAAAGAAGCATCTCTGTTGATGATTTACTTATATGTAGAGGGAAGAGTAAAGAGGCAACAGATGTGAGAGGAGTGATGGAACTACATTAAGAGGAAGATTGAGAGTGTGAGGACTTGAGGGGAATGAGGAACATGTTAAATCAGTGCTTTCACCAAATTAAAGATGAAGCCAAGTGGGAAGGGAAGAATGCAATTCTGAACAAGTGAGTGTGACAGATAGGATTAAAGACAAGAGTTGAAGGACGAAATGCAGGCTCAGAAGAAGAAAAGATCACATGGGAAAGAACGGAAATAAACCTAACCTTGTCATGAGTGAAATATTAACCAGACAGACAGGGAAGAAAAGTGGTTGTTGGGGGAAGGGGAAAGGGTGAAGGATTCATCTCACCTGACCAAATATCTACAATGCAGTCATTTAAATGAGAGCTGCCTGTCTAGAGTTATTTGTAATCAGTAGAGAGAAATAGGCTCTTTTAGGGTGAAATTCAAGCAGCATAGCTCAGGTGGCTGTTGCAGGTGGAGGGTGGATTTTGCCCTGGAAGTTCTTTTCTCTTCACAGATTGATAATTCAATCCAAACCCACAGTGGCAGGGTTTATAGTGCAAGATGTCTACATGTGAAGCCAGATAAGAAATATTCTTCCCAACAAGGGAGGAAAAACAAGTGTTGTGGAACAAGCTCCACTTGTATGGCTTTGCAGAAAAGAGCATGAAGAGTTCTGAAGCAGCCCTGTAGGTCAGGACAAAGGAATTCATTACTGTGTTGTGTGACATAAAACTACATCTGATCCAGCATGCTTTTGGCCCAGTATCCTGTGTGCTGAGTGCTTGTGGAAGGAGTGTAGGAAACATGCTGTTCAAGCTCTGAAAGCCATTGGGCCCCCAGAGCTGGAGCTGGAGCTACATCCTGAAACTATCATCTTAAATAGTTACCAGGGATCTTCCATGATCCCTTGGGGAATCAGTTTATACTGACACCATGTAAGGCATGCCCTGATTTATCTGTGTGTTAAAAAAACAAATTTAAAAAAAAAGTCTTCCTTTGCAGTTCATTAAGTGCACTTCTTTTTGGTCTGAAGTTTCTGAACTAAAATGTGTTCAAGTATCTTCAATGCACTACTTCACAATGTCACAATGCACTCACATGAGTGTCTGGTGTTTTTATCCCCACTGGAGAGATGTCTACAGTTGATATATTCTTATGTCTGTTTGCTTGGCGTACAAATTTGCAAGATCTCTCTTCTTAACCATGCTAGTATTTACTGGCTGAATTCTAAATCCCTTGATTTTGCTCTGTTCCTATGGTTGTTTAGTTTCAGATATATTTTTCCTAATCATAAAAGTGTCTGTGCTGACAAAAGTACCCTTTGTCTGAAAGTTTAGAAATGTGTAGTACTGAATGTTTTTCCCATGTGTCAGCTTGGAAAGCTGCCAGGCTCATCTTCCATGAAGTGGCTTCTGAGCATTTCATATATTTGGATTGTATTCTGCTTTTGGTGACGCCAGTGGATATTTTCCTGTTGATTTCAGTGACAGTGACACTGGGCTAGAAGGGAGAAAAACACTTGGAGATGCTGAAACTGTGCTTATAAATGAGTGACTTAATGTCATCAGAAATTCCCTCAAGTCTATCAGTGTTGGCATTTCCTGTTTGTTTTCCCTTCCAGGAGAAGAAGATTTTTCAGATTCCCTGGATGCATGCTGCAAGACATGGATGGGATGTTGAAAAAGATGCTCCCTTATTTAGAAACTGGGCAATTCACACAGGTATTGGAACTCTGTTTTTGCAGGACAGATTTTCACATTGTTTTCCCTTTTAAAGTTACATTTTCCTTCTTTCTTGTCTTTTCTTTTACTAACACGGAGAGTGAACTTAAGTTTCCAGTGCTAAGTGCTAAGGGCTTTTTTCAAGGCCTATGATACTCTCCAGCTTCATGGAAGTGCCCTAACTCATTTGCATTGAGGAACACAGTAAAACCTAATTGATTTAAATGTTAACAACATTGGGTTCAAAACTGTCAGGAGTAGAGCACAGTCAGTACTTTGTACACATAGGCCCTTAGGCTCTTTATGCCTTTCTATGGATTTGAGCCAGACATAATAAAGGTAAATGCTGTGCAAGCTTTTCCATGTTGTTATGGAGTCACATCTGATCTGCAGTGCCCTGGGTCTTTCTTGAGCACAGGCTGTTCATCATCTGTTCTAGAAACGTGCATGAGAATGAGATCACAGCACTCTCTTGCAACCTCAGCTATTGTTTGAATGCTTGTCATGGGAACCAAAGGCCAGTACCTTGAAGCTAACCTACACTGTTATTAATTTGCCTTAGGTTTTCAATCACGTGTCATGTGTGCCTAACTTTCTTTTCCTGCTTAGGAAAATACCAGTCAGGAGTAGATAAACCTGATCCAAAGACATGGAAGGCAAACTTCCGTTGCGCTATGAACTCCCTGCCTGACATAGAAGAAGTGAAGGACAAAAGTATAAAGAAAGGAAACAATGCCTTCAGGGTGTACCGGATGCTGCCGTTATCTGAAAGACCTTCCAAAAAAGGTAGAGGGGAGAGCTTGTCAACATGAGATGCTGTTGAGGGCATTGTGTTGAGAAGAACACCTACTGCAGGTAGCTCAGTATGCAACAAGCCACCAATGCGAGCTGCACATGGTGCCCCAGCTGGCTGGGAAATGAGTGGAACTCAGGAACAGCTGTATGAAAAATGGGCTACATTCAGAAGAGAGTATCAATGACATGTGATACCCCCAAGCTGTCGATATTTGTCTGTTAAAGCTGATGGAGTTGTGTTCAGAACCTAGTCCCAGGTCTCCTTCAGTCAAGGAATATGATTAGGGGCTATTAGAGGTCAACGCATTTAACTCAGTAGGGATCATTCAGAATATGGTGGCAGACATTTTGGGATCTTTTTTCAAGCAAGGGTACAATTAAACTGGCTCTGTCTTGAGTTGAGTGAGAGCAGTACACTCTGCTCAGATCATTAAACCATGAAACCATGTTGTTAGTTACAAAGACCATGAAAAACCAGCCCCCAGAGCACAATAATGGTGAAATGGGAAACTGTCTGAATCCCCACATTTAGGGATTACATCTCCTGCCTGCCAGGGGGAGACCTAACCATCAGGTCAATCTCATGAGTATTTGGTTTCTTTCAAAGTAGAAACATTGGTTTACTTATGGCTCATTAGATTTCTTATGGCTTCCTTACTGGTTTGTGCAGTAGAACGATGGTTTTCTTAGTCCTCTGGTGTCCTGTGTTGTCTAGGATTTTGGATGAAAAGATAACCTGCAAACCAAACACATGGTGTTCCTCTAAAATCCTATTCAGTTCACCTGTAGCTCAGTTTGCTATTTTCTTAGATTGAGAAGTGAAAGGCAGATCTTCAGTTTAAGGTCAGTGTGATTGGAAATGATGAACCATGGCATTTTTGGGGCAGAATCATACTGTGAAAGGGAAATCAGTGTGCAAAAGGTAGAACATTTGTTTTGAAACTCTTTCCAGTCTCTTGTCAATAGTGTATCTTGTATGTTTAGGCACATTCCATAACATGTCCCTTGGCAGTAGATTCATGTAGGAACTACAAAAGTTCATCTTTAAAGCTGAGATTCTGGGAATGGGGGCTGTAGCAAGAGAAGATTCTGCAGAAAGTCCAGTTACTGTAAAATTCTGACACAGTTTGGGCCTCATATATATTTTCATATGCCATTTTTTTGTGGCATGTGGCTAAACTTATGTGTGGGAGCAAAAGAATTTGGCTGCAAACATTACTAATTTTCAGTGGTATGGTGTAGTAGAGATGGGAGAAACTCCTGGGACACGTCTGTGCTAATAGCGGGGTAGAGCTGAGCTTGCACCAGCAAGTCTGAGCTTCTACATATGGTCAGAGCAGGGGCAGCAACACTGGGGTCTGCCAAGGAACATGGCATTTTGTGAGGGTCACATGCTGTGTGGTTTTCTGGATTCCCAAGTCCAGCATGATTGCATAAACCACTTTTGTATGAATTGTAATATGTATTTCCCTACCAGGTTGCAAGTATTTACAAAAATATTGGCTGAAGTTTATTATGATCTCTTTTCACATTAAACCAATTAACAATCTCCCTTTTCCTATAGCTACAGAGAAAATGTCAGAAATGGGATGAGACATAAATTTTTTTTTTTTTTTTTTTTGCCTTTAAGAATATTTTTCTCCCCCTTCCTTTTTTTTTTTAACAGGCCTTGTTTTTTGTCATTCTTCCGTATTTTTCACTTTGATTTTTTGACTGCCATTGCTTTCCTTGGTTCCATAGTGGTTCTCTTTTGTAGCCCTTTAGAAAAGAAACACAAAGCCAGAGCATTCAAGGTGAAGTTTTTGCTGCCCAGGCCTTAAGGGAAGGGTAAAATTAAGCAAAATGTGTTCTCACTTTACTAGAAAGTCCTGCCATTTGGAGGCACACTTTGGGGCTATTTGCTAGTAAATATAGAAAGTGTGAAGGATAACTCATGGCACACAGGACTTTAATTAAATCTTCCTTCTGTTGTTACAGGAAAAAAAACGAAGTCTGAGAAGGATGACAAATTCAAACAAATTAAGGTAAGAAATGGCTGTTTAATACTGTGAGAGCTTGTGAACACAATCTGTTGCAAGTATTTTTTAATAGCCCCAATGGTATATTGTGGTGGGTACTTGTGAATGCTTGTGGTTTGGTTAAGTAACTACAGTTACCCAGGATGTTTGGGGTTGTTTTTTTTGAAATGTGAAAGCTGTTAAAGCCATGACTTACGTCATCAATGGACACAGCCCTTGTGTTACAATGCCTGGAGGTTGGAAAACTGGCAGTCTCAGCAATACATTTGCCATTTGTTTGCCTCTGTAAGGAGAAATACAGTAATTATGGAAGGAATGCTTCTGAACAATAGAGCTACCTTTCGGTGCAATTAATTTCCGTGTGTAAGGCATTGGAAATTCATTTTCATTTAGGCAAGGGTCAGAGCTGCATCTTGTGCTCATGCTTTGTCTGTTAGAAGGTCTCAGCTGTAAAGCTCCTCCGTCACAGCCTGAGATTTCTGCTTGTTCAGAGCGTGGACCCAGACTGATGTCTGCTGTCCCTGGGAACATGGTGATTCCTAGCTTTCACACCTCTGCCAAGGGCCTCTGTGAGGTGCTCAGTATCACACACCAGCAGGATTTAGTCCACCTTCAATTTAAAAAAAAAAAAAACAGCAAATCTCAGAGATTTCAGACCCTAACCTTTCAATAAAATTGGTGTCCTTGGACTGCATGTAGCAGTTGAGTCTACAGTGGAAGGGCAGCTTGGTCCCCTGCTGCTCGCTTGTGAAGGGCTGTGCTAAGCATGTCTGGGTTCAGGCTTTGCAGCCTCTGGCCAGGAGGTTCTCTGGGCCAGGTGAAACCAGAAATCTGGAAAAAAGTCCTCCACTGAAACTGGGTTTGGAAGGCAGGTGCTGCCCCAGGAATTGTGATTTGTGGAGTTACATGTTAGAATGCTATGACTTTTAAATTGCTTGAAGGAATCACTTTTAAACCATCCTATTTGGATCATACAGCCACACGTGGTTGTTATAAAGTGACTCTGATGGTGGCTGATGTTCAAAGGGAGCCAGTGAAACTGCTTTGGTCAGAGCAGAGCAGGGTGCCAGCACATGCACCTACCTACCAGTGATACCTGCTGTTAGTTCTTGTAGCTTCGAGCTGGGTATTCCTGTCTGTTCCCCCATTCTGACAGATGTGTGCAGTGGCTAGCCTGGATGTTAAAAGAGGTGCTCTTTCCATACTCAGCCACTGCTAGGCTGACTGTAGAATGTTGAAGGCTGTAGTAGTGAAGAAGGGTGGTGGGTGAATTAAAGCAAATGCACAATTCTGAGCATGAAAGCTGCTTGTAATTGCTTTGCTTGGTGATGTGAATTCCTGAGACCTGAGTTGCATATTGTGAACAGCTTACAGTTACCTTGAAAAATCTCATTTGGTGGAGCCCAGTGGGAGGCTACTCCGTTTGCCTGGTAACTTCAGTGGGGTGGTAGAAGCAGAGGGAGAAGCTGAGAATCTGAGCACAGATCTGCAAAGGGACTTCAGCATAGCAAGAGCCTTGCAGTGAACTTCCCATTGTTGCCACTGCTAGACCCTGTGGGGGCCCACAGCAATTACTAGTGGGTTGAGCTTGAGCAGGGTGCTTGTCCCTGTGGGGACCTTACCAAATCCCTGCTCCACATCATCAAAGGTGCAAGCAAGTCTCCCACCCCACAGATAGGTCTCCTATCACTGGGCTTTTGGACAAGCAGTATTTGTCATTATAATTCATTAAACTCATTAAAAAATGAATTCTCAATAATGGGAAGGAAATGGAAATACCAGAGCAGCCCAGATAAAACCAGTCTCTTTATTTTGAAACAAAGGACTGAACTGAGGTCTAGTTCCTACTTTATCCTAGACGTATCCTTTTGACCATGCAGCTCCACATTGAGAGACATTTTTAAAATCTTAGTGACAGCTTTCCCCATGCATTTAGCTTAAGCTAGACATCTGGACACTGAACATTTAGGTGATGTAACACCAACTGTGCCTGTATCCAAGTCTCTTGGTGGATCTGGCACCATCACCTGAGTTCCAAGATGCGTATTTGTTTCTGGAGCTTGAAAGGGGCTACTAAATAAACTTCTCTGTAATCAGCCTCAGTAAAGTTGAGCAAGTGCTGCATGCACAGTGTTTCCATGGGGGCTGTATTGTTTGCTGTGTTGCACAACACCAGATACTCAAGGCTCCAGTGTGCAGCCCTAACCTATCTCTGCGGTCATGATGCTCAATGGATCAACAGCAGCTAATTTTATCTTTTCCAGTTCTCCAAGTCTTTGACCTGTGGGCCAGCACAGCTGGTGCAGCTCCTCAAAGACCTAGTTGCCATTAACACTTAACTTTGCACCCTTCTGATGTGCCGAGGGACATTGGGACAGGGTGCATGTTTGTCTTGCTTTAGTGTCTGGGAAGGTTCTTGTGTTGAAGTGACAATTCTTTTTGAGTAGGTCACAGTCACAGCATGTGGCATCCAGAAAAAACCTATCACAGTGCCCCCAGTATTTTGTCCCAAAGATAACAGTTCATATGGTTAGCACTGGGATGGGCTGGCACCACAGGTCCTGAGGGTCACCTTTGCCCTGCCTTTGATGAAATGCTTTAGAGCCATGAAAATGAGCACGGCATGGACAGCTCTGCACCTCTCTGCAGGTGTCTCTGGCTCAGCAAGTGGGGGACAACTTGCAGCCTTGCAGGGCTGGCAGAGTAAGAACAAAATACTTTAGATATTGTAACCAATAAACCTGTGAGAGAGTCAATACCAGGCAGAAAGATGCACGTGTAGAATTGTCCTTTTAAAGAAATCCTGACTTTATTGAATTAATTTTTTTGTTGTCTACTCTGAAGGGATTTTTTCAGATTCCCACTTGAGTGTACCAGGCTTACAGAGATGCATCTTGTGGAAAGCTCAGTCTGTGTAGAACAGGTGGTGTTTTCCCAATGCTGTTGCCCTGTGGTAATGTTTATGATGTGATCTAAAAGGCTGTATTTAGTGTAAACACTTTGGTTTGCTTTCAGGCTTGCTGTAGAGAAAAATTAAGGCTAGAATTTAGTAATTGCTGTACAGAAACTAAGACTTCCTTTCAGAGAGTGCAGAGATAAAGCTTATTTGGAAGGGACTGAGGATGAATATTAAATAGACTACCATTTTAAAGCAGTGTTTCTTCCTTGTTTGTTTCAAATGTTAATCTCTTGTAGTAAATAGCTTACTACTTCCTTGCTCTCAGAAGGCTTATTCTAAATTTGAAAATTAAAAAGAGCTTTCATTTCAAAGCACAAGATTTGGAAATGAAGTAGTCTCGGGCTTCTCCTCAGAGAAATATTCATTCTAAGACAGTGTCTTGTAGAAAGCAGGGGCTATATGGCAGGCAGAAGTGATGGGATTTATTACCATCTCAGAACAAAGAGATGAACTGTCTCCTAAAATAAAGCAACGCTGACTCAACTGTACTGTTTTCATTCTAGCAAGAGCCAGTTGAATCATCTTTTGGGATTAATGGGCTAAATGACGTCACTTCTGAATATTTCCTGTCCTCCAGTATAAAAAATGAAGTTGACAGTACAGTGAACTTCGTGGGTAAGTACTCCCATGCTTTTTTTACACACACAGGTGACTTCAAAAACCCTTCTGGTCTGCCAGACTTATTTTTCCATCAGCATTTTGCACTTCAGGGAGTGCCACGGTTGCAGTCAGGTATACCCATTTTTCAGTAGCCTAGGCCATGCAAGATTGTGGTTGCAGGTCAGCCCCACCACCATGCAGAGACAGTGAGCAGTACTGTGGCAGTGTGGTGGTTCCCTTGAGAGTAAAGCACTTACAGACTAAGTTGGCTCTTCATGATGTGGACTTATTGCACAGGGTAGTCCTCAGCCATGAGGAAACTGTAGCCAATGCCGTGGGGAGATAAACTGCAATCAGATGGCAGTTTCCCATTGCTTAAAGCAGAGATTTGTATAGAATACCATTTTATTTGGGAGTTCAAACCAGCAGGCAATATGTAGAAAGTTGGTTCTTTTTACTGGCACCTCAGTAGCAGAGATAGATTTTAACATTACTGAGCTAAGAAAAAGGATCATTGAAGACTGCATTTAGAAACCAGTACATTAGAAATTAGTTGTCATCTCAGCATGTGAATAATTGGTCCTCAGTAGAATAATTGGACTGGGTTTTGACAGGTGTTTTTTGGCTAAGGCTGTCATTGCAGCAAGAGCTCCTAGTAATATGACCCACATACCATTTTGTCTAGAATTCCACTTTTAAATATGACAAATATGTTAGTATTCTGCTTGGAAAGATGGCAGAAATCATGTAGAGTGACTATTTTGGATCCCCATTTCTTAGGTTACAGGGCTTTGCATAGTCATTCCCCTGATGTACTTGTGTGGCTGAGAAGTTTGTGAGTAGTTTTGCTCTCTTTGTGCCAGTTCATTTAATCAGCTGTTGCTCTGTAAGAGTATTAGAACATGTTTGTTGCTCCTCCTGTTATAACCTGAAGGAGTAGCACCGTAGTGCTATCAGTGCTTCCAGTTCTCTGACTGAGGATTGGGTAGGGAACTGTCATCCAGTGCTGTTTAATTACTGAGATACTGAGATGTGAGGCGTGCTGCTCATCCAGACTGGAGAAAGAAGTGGTTGTTTAGGATTGCAGAAAGGATTTTAATGTAAACAGGGAAGAAAAGGTATATTAGAATTATTCTGCAGAAAGATGGGAAATCAGCAAGAGGGGATGAAGGACAAGCAGCACCCTGCAGAGTTTCTGACATACATGCAGCTCACTGGAAGCTGTGGCACATTGCCCAAGTGAGCAGTAGTTTTTTCTGTGCATTTTATCTCTCAGGGTGGGTAAGAATTTGTCAGGTATTGAGGAAAAAGATAAAACAGTGCAGATGGCCTGCTCCTAGCCTGAGTGGGTTGCGCAATATTAGTCTCTCCCAGATAAAAAATTAACTGTGTGTGCTCTTGCACCACTCTCACCACACTCAGTAAAAAGCTGGTTGTTTCAGAACCAAGAAAGGTGAAATAAAGGGGAAGCAAAATATCTGAAACATAATTGTAGTAATTGTAGTGATTCAACTTTAAAAAAGTCTGTCTGGTATGTATGTAATTTTCTTTATGCTGGCATTGTTTCTTAAAATACACATCTAAGTTTTGGAGATTTTCCAGCTGTTACCTGGCACTTCACAAAGTAAAATAATATGCAGCTTTTCCCTGAGAAAAATACCTGTCACTTTTCTTTTTCAGAAAGCCCTGTCTAAAGATAGAATGCAGGAGTGGATTGTGTGTATAGATATGTGCATTCATGTTTATTTATCTTAGTTCATGCAGGAATAGATGCTATCTTTTGACTTTTTCAAATTTAATAATTAGTATACTCAGGTTACTTAACCTTAAGAATTGCAAGATCTATTGTATTTCATTGCCTACATGTTTTTCCCCTCCTGGCTCAAGAAAAAAATGGACTGTTTGAACAACAGCATTGTGTTTGTACAGAATTTAGCCTTATGTTCCTTTTGAAGCTTACTGTTCAGTGAAAGAATATCTATAGTCTTTCTCTTGGATAACCATGGTTTCAGGTTAGCCATCCTCTGAGATGGCTCCATTGCTGTGCATTCTTCTGATCTAACTCATAGCTCTCAGTTCTGTGCTGGATTAATGCATTTGTCATGTGTTCATACTGCTGGAGTTGTACAAGACAGAGGAAATTCTGTCAAGAAGCTTAGGAGAAGTGAGATTCTGGCTTTCACCATACTTTTGCTTTGCTCAGAAACTTCTTGGTGCCTTGGTTTGTCAACCTTTTTCAAAAGGTTATTTTGTAGAATAACTAATGTCTGCAAAGCATCTCAGGACCCTTGGAAAACATCCATGGTTGCTTCACTTTGTAGAAATAAGTAACAGTCCTTTGATATTAAATTTCATTGGTATTTTGGTATTAAATATCATGTGCCTGGGGGAATAGGAAACCCCTCTGTTAATAACAAACCAAACTGTAGCTTTCTGTCACAGACCATGTGGATTATAGGTACAACTGTGATTTTCTACATACCATCGATGGCATTGCGAGGGTCAGTGAGAATAGGTATCTAACTGGAGCAGAAATTTTTTATAGATTCATGTCATATGTACATCAGAGCCCCACAATGTTTTGCTTGACCCCGTGGCCAGGTTTTTGCATGCCAGTTCTGGTCTTCTGTTGTATAGTTTACATGAGAGTGTTCAGAGGCCATGGGATGCTGGCAGCTTGCTCTTTGAGGATCACAGATTTCCTTTAGAACTCCCACTGAAACTTACACCTGCTGAAAGCAGGTGTTGGGCATGGAAAAAAGTACTGAGACTATTGAAGACTCAGTCAGATACCAAGCAGGCTCCATGGACAGGGTCTTAGAGATTCAATAGGGTCGAGACATTATCAGTAATCAATTGTTTTGTTTCTAACCCCAAGTTGTAGGACAGCCACACCTTGATGGCAGCAGTGAGGAGCAGGTGATAGTTGCCAATCCTCCTGATGTTTGTCAGGTTGTAGAAGTGACAACAGAAAGTGATGAACAGCCCCTCAGCATGAGCCAGCTGTACCCTCTACAGATCTCCCCTGTCTCATCCTATGCAGGTAAGCAACTTGGCATTTCTTTACACTCCTTTTTCTGGAAATGTTTGGAAGACATTGGGGGAAGGAGGGCTCTTCCAGGGTAGCTAAAAAAGATTCAGAAATGCATACTCATCTGCCTTCTGAATTGTTAATGAAACTCAAAAACACACAGTCCTCTGCTCATTTCCTTGTGAAACAAATTGACAGATCTGAGTTTGCAAATATGAGCTGCGGGTTTTAGCCTGTGGGTAATGGAAAAAGAACTTTTTTAGATATAATGCAGAGGTCTTTTAGAGGGAGATTTTCAGTGGTACAAATGACATGGCCCCTGCCTTACTAAAGATTAAAGGTCTTTTTTGCTCTATGTTTACTCAGTGGCTAGCACAGTGTGCAGTGCTAAAGGCTGCACTAATGGTACACATGAAGATATGGAGCTGAGGGCCCAGGAGGAGTGGATCTGTCTTGTTGCAGACTCGAACAGCCATGTAGTGACTGATAAGAAGTGATCTTGCAAGCAGCAGAGCTGTGGACATCTGGCTTCCAACGTCTGCCTCCCATCTGGATTTTCTGATACCGAAAAAGAGGATGAGATAACAGGCTTTCCCCTGCCCCCAGTGAGGGTGGTTATGGTTTCTCTTTTCAACTAGCCACTTATTTTCATATAACTGTTAGGAAGTTAAGAGTCTTTGGCATTTATTTATTCCTTATCCAAGTCTGACAGTGTGTTCAGCAGTTTTTAGGGGAGAACAGACATAAATGTGCATGTGGACATACTATATAGAGTCCCCACAATCATATAAGCCTTATTTCATAGGGAGCAGGACAAAGCCACATTTGAAAGTAGAAAAAGTTTCAGATCCAACCTGTCCTTTATGTTTTAACATGGGGCTAATTTGCAAGCCTTATGAGACTGAGTAGAAACACAAATGTCATCTTTTAAGGCAAATTTAAGTATAAATTGTTCTCCATGCATTTTATTATTTTGCACATGGTTTTGCCTTTGACTTATTTCACTGAAATTACTTCCAGAGATATTTTTATAAAGTATGTATTTAGTAATTTTTATCTTTGGGACTAAGTGAATGATGTTCTTTTGGATAGTCTCCACTGTTAATCTCACACGTTGATAAATGGTTATGCTTCCCAATGTGTTTAGTCTGCAATGACCAAAGCATTCAGAAGACCTTTGCCAAGCATAAGGCAGGGAGATATGAGAGTGCTTAAATTTATTAGCAGTAGGGAGACAAGGGCCTTTGAAACATTTTTCCTCTTTACAAATATGTCTTGGAAAACTTTTCCTTCTACACAAACATTACAATGATGGAATCTTTTAACTTCAGCTATAGGATGTAAATTCTTGAAATGCAAACAGAAGTCACTGTCTTGGTCTGGAAGTCATGGTGGTTTCTTGGACTGGAATGATAGAGAAGGGTGGTCTGGTAACCACCTTGACATGAGCAAATCGTGACCTACCTGCCCTAAGGTCATTGCAACCAGCCTGCATAAGGAAAATGAAGGATGACTGAAGTAATTCTGTTACCCCCTTATGCTGTCTTAGTACCTCGGTGGCCTTCAGCTGTCCTTAACTTATACCCGGACCTGCTAGTCCAAAACTCACATAACAGAATTTCATGCCACTGGCATGCTTTTGAGTGCATCTCAAGGCAGCTCTTGATGATCCTGGCTACTGTAGCTAGAGGCCAGAAAGAGGTGGAGTACTGCAAGGATCTGTCCTGGGACAAGTCTTATTTAACATATCAATGAGCAGAAGATATGTTGGAGACGTGTTTGTGAACTTGACAGGCGACCCCAAATAGGGCACACCAGTTGATAAATTTGAGGACACAGCCATCATCCAGAGAGTCCTGGAGAGATTGCAGAAATGGGTCAGAAGAAACCTTATAAAATTTAGCAAGGGCACCTGTGAAGTCCTGTGCAAAGGAAGGAAGTGCTCTTTGCAGCAATAGCGGGTGGGACCGATGCTATGGAGAGCAGCTCTGCAGAAATGTGGGTAGGCAGTGAGCTGAGCAGGAGACACTAGAGCACCTCAGCCATGGGGAAGGTGACCAGTTTTCAGGAGCATGGCCAGTAGATCTAGGGAAGTGATTATCCTCCTCTAGGCAGGACTAGATGCACTACTTTGAAAGTACTGCATCCAGTCTTGAGCTCCCCAGTGCAAGAAACTCACAAATAAATGGGAGCAAGTGCAGGGAAGGGCTGTGCAGGGTATGGGCTCCCACTCTGTGAGAAGATAGAAGGACTGGGGCTTGTTCAGCCTGGAGAAGAGATGGATTTGAGGACTTCATAGCAGCTGCCTCTACTGCAGGGATGTTCCCAAGAAGGCAGAGCCAGGCTCTTCACAGCAGTGCATGGTAGAAGGATGAGAAACAGCAGGCTAAATTGAAACAAGAAAACTCGGGCCAGCTGGATATAAGAAAAGATATCACCTGTTTCACTACAAGGACAGGCAGGCAGTGCAGCAGGATGCTCAGAAAGATTGTGCGGCCTCCATCCTCTGAAGTTTCAAGACCTGTAGGGATAAGGCCCCCAGCAACCTGATCTAGTCCTGTAGCTGGCTCCACTTTGAGCAAGATGTTGGGCTGTAGACCTCCTGAGGTCCCTTACAGCCTGAATTGCTCTATGAACCACTTTTTTTTTTTTTTTTTTTTAAGGATATATTTGCCCTTGAGGTCGGAGCGAGGACAGGAGTCTATGTTAGAACCCTGAAATTTCTAGGACACTCTTGTGACTATTCCTGCTCTGTCTTGCTCCACACAGACCTTATAGAACCACAGGAACCTTGGCCCTGTGCTTGTGGGTTTTCTCTGTCAGGTGCTCCTGGCTGAATGGCAGGAAGGAGTATGACCATAGCAGCTGTGCAGGAACAGTTAGTTGAGCTCTTCTAAAACAACAACCAAAAAAAGTAGCCAGATATATCAGCTGTCCTACATAAATCTGGTTTATTTCAAAACACCTCTGGTTCCTTTCTGAGGTTACTCAGGCAAATGATATGAGTCACCCATATGAGTTTTTCATATTTCCACTGGTGTCTATGAAATCCATTGTTTTTTAGTACTGAGGCTGTTGTGAGCTGCCTGTTGTGTTTGACACTGATTCAAATACCCTTCTTGATAGAAATAGCCTCTCTAACTTTCCATGCCTGAGTGGCCAGCTTCCCTGGCTTTGCTAACTATAGTGCTATCTCTTGCTCAGCATTTTGTTATGTATAAACACCAAGGATGGATTCCTTTTCAGCTGCATCACTCTGTTTTTGTTGTGATGTGCTTCTTCATGTCAAGGAATATCTGTTATTTGTCTCTGTGTGGATTCCTTCTATTGATTCTATCTTCAGGGCCGTTTCTACTTTGTGTGAATTAATTTTTCCTCTCCTCCCCCCAGTATGGCTTAATTAGCCAGCTTAGTCACATTGGCACATCTTTCTCTGCCTGGGTCAGTGAATGAGAAGCCCTGCAATGCATTAACTTCACAGGGCATTGCAGTTAGATTTAATGTTTTGGACTGTTCCTCTGCTTGCTGCACATTGCCCTGGAGACTGACACAGGAGAGGTGCTGGCTTTGGAAGCAGCAGTCTGGATAACTGGGCTGGAGTAAAAGGACTTTGGGTGCAGTTTAGATCCTGGGGTCTGAAAGAGTGATTCAGCCCATTGGTTTACAGCCTTCTGCCTAAACCTAATGCTTAGCCAAGTGTTGAGAAGATGGCAAGGTACTGCCAGTCTCTCTGAAGATGTGCAGGGGCACAATCCATGAGGCATGATCCATGCACTCTTAGTGCTCGGGTTAGGTCCAGTGCAGAACATGAGGCTGGTCTCTGGGAAGGCAGGGTTGCAGGGCCTGTGCAAAGCAGTTTGCATGGACTAAAATCCGTAACACAGAGCTGAGAGTGAAAGTTGGGGCTTTAGAGCTGTCTTGCCTGCTATGATGATTCATCACATCATTCCTTGAATTGTGTGATTTCTGTGTTCCTTGTGGATGAGCCATATCTGTGCAGCCCTGCTGCGGGGGTTGGAGTGTTGGTATCCTGATAGATGCCTGGGGTTATCCTCCCAGGAAAAAGGACACAGTGGTTCAAAACCCCACAAGCTGAAGGGAACCTGCAATTCAGGCCTCCCCTGGATTGGTCTGGGCAATCAGTGGCTATGCTGAAGGCACCAGCCATGGCTGCAGACTGAAAAGAGTGGTGGGTTTGTGCCCTGTCTCGGATGTATCTGAGGCACAGCAGTCTGAACCACCCACCATGCCTGACCCTCAGACAGTAGGAGACCTGTCTTCAGACACATGTAGGCTTGAAAATGCACTAGAAATTCCTGGATTTCAGGCTCTTCTGCAAGGGAGGGATGCAGCTGCAGGAGGATGGCTGTCCCACTGGAACTGTGCCCCTGTATTTGTGCTCTGGTTGAATTGATGAGGGTGAGGGAGGCCATGTGCACTGGGGGGAGGTGATGGAGCTGGAGACTGTAGTATTGCCACTTGCTCGAGTGGCGAGTGAAGGGTTGAGAACAGGCTGGGGAGTGGCAGCAAAAACAAAACTGTACCAACTGTACCAGAGTATATCAACAGTAATAAAGCCCCAGAAGTGACAACAAGCCCTTGAGGTGGCAGGCTGAGATAACAGTTCATGAAACAAAACCACATTTATCTCCTCTAGGATGGAGTTGTTACTGATTTTGCAGGGAGGTAAAGATTTGGACACAACTTCGTCCATTGCAGGGCCTGGAGCGGCCATAGAGGGGCAAGGGAGAGTGGGCATCCTCTGTTTGCTGGAGATTCTGCCCAGAAAGCACAAATCTACTTCTTCTCTCCCCATTGCTGTCTGTTCCAGGATATAGTCATGTTAACTGTGATAACCATGTGCATTTACCCCAGTTGTTCAAGGCAGCTGTGCTGTCTCACCCTGCTGCGGCAAGGTCTCCATGCTTCTCCATTGTTTTCTGGTTGTTTGACTTGACTCTGTTTGCTTCCAGTTGTTGGACACACATCAGGCCTCTTGAGCTGGAATTTGTTACTATAGATAGAACAGCATGAGTTTCATTTTTGTTTCTATTTTATTTGACAGAAAGTGAAACAACTGACAGCGTTCCAAGCGATGAAGAAAATGCAGAGGTAAGTGCTTTCTGGATTTTTAGCAGTTTGGACCAAGGTCTCAAGATCTGTGTCCTGAGATATTTTTCCCCCTTCTCCATTTGCAACTCTGTCTACCAGTGGAATGTTCATTTTGGTAATAGCTGAGGGAGAAAAGCAGACCAGGAAGGTTCAGGGGATACAGACATTTGGATGATTGTCACAGAATTAATATCTCTACAAATCCATTTCTCCTCATCTGTCCAAACTACAAGATTAATTTGCATAATAAGATGTTCTGCAAAGCCATCAACAGTGCCAGGTAGTTTGATGCATTGGCATTGCTGGGTAGCAAGTATTTGATCTTGGTTGAAAGCTCGTTCACTTCGCTTTCCTTAAATGGCACCTGATCTCATGTAACTGGAGGAAATGCTTACACATGTGACTGAAACAAAGCTTGAGTGTTTGAGGTATGTGGGGCAGAAAGCTTTCCTGTGAAGTCAGTTGGGTAGTGCTGGTTGGAAGGAATCCATGGGGAAAATAACCTGAGCTGCACATATACAGAAACACCACTTGCCTTTTATTTTGGGGCTGCCATCAAGTGACCAGACCTACTGATCTCCATGTGTACTTAGAGGCCAAGTGAAGCTCACTGAGGGCTCTTGGATGCCCTGTGCTCCAGCAGCATTTTTACACAAGGCCTTTTGCAAAGCTCTTTCCCGCTGTGTCCCCCACTGAAAGCTCTCTGAATCCTCCCTCTTGGAGGACCACCCTGGAGGCTCTGCATCTGTATAAGGACACGGCTGACCCACCTGGTCTCTCATGCCTTGGCTGGGGTGGAACCCATATGTAGACTGCAAGTAGTGACTCCACAGACCTGCTCTGACAGAACATTGCAGCGCCTATGGTGGGCAAACAACTGGATGCTTGTCTTCCCTTGGTGAACTTCTTCCCTGTGATGAGGGATGCTCAGTCAAGTGACGGATGTTTCCCGGCAGCCTCACCTGTATTGCTAGTTTGGGTATTGCACTGGGTCTCTGTGCCTGCCTCTTGGCAGGAAGATGCTCTCTCTGGTAACAGAGGAGACACTACCATTTGGAGTTCTAAATGTCTGCGTCCATTTTTGTCTCTGGCATACTGGAAATAAGGCCTTTATTTTCCATTCAGAAGAGCAGGTAGTGCCTCCTGCGTGCTGGAGAGCCAGCAAGAGTTAAGCACATGACTTCAGAAAAGGAGAAATGGCTGAGAGCAAAGACATTCTAAGCCAGTGGCTAGAGGCTCAGGCTCTTAGAGATGGGGTAATTTCTGTGGAGTTTGTGAATATTCTGTCTTCATCTTGTTGCTTGGAGTTCTTCAGGAAGTTATGTTCGCTCACACAGTCTTCCCTTCTTCCTTCCCCCATTTCTAGGGACGACTTCATTGGCAGAAAAAAAACATTGAAGGCAAACAGTATCTCAGCAATCTAGGAATGAGGAACACTTCTCATATGCTTCCCAGCATGGCAACTTTTGTAGCCAACAAGCCTGACCTCCAAGTCACCGTCAAAGAAGAAAGCTGCCCACTGCCTTACAATAGCTCCTGGCCTCCTTTCCCAGACATCCCTCTGCCACAAGTAGTGTCCACAGCCTCTACAAGCAGCAGCCAGCCAGACCGTGAGACACGGGCCAGCGTCATCAAGAAAACATCAGACATCACCCAGTCAAGAGTCAAGAGCTGCTAAGCCTTTGATAGTGTGGTTTTTTAGCTTTGTTTTGTTTGGTTTTGTATTTTACGTTTCTCTAAGAGAGGTTCATCCCTTGACGCACACGAGACAAATCCGAAGGTAAAGCCTTGGCAATACAGAACCTTGCTGTGTCCGACTCCAGTGCCGGAGTGTTTTTAACTCAGGACTCCAGCCATCAGTATGTATACCTGAACCCATATTTCCAAGGTTGCTACATAGGAAAACCACCCAAGAACTTTGGCCCACTCACAGGTTCCAGTGTTTCATAAGAGGACCAACTGACCACAAGGGAAGTGGTGCTGCTGCGCTTCTTGCTGTCAAGGCTGTGATGGAACTGAAAGCCTCAGAATGGGAGAGAAAATGTGAACTAGCTGGAATATTTTTAAATAAAGAAAAATCTATTGTGAATATTGTACATAGTGCAGTACTAGCAAAGTTGCAGTCTGCTTCTGCACCTTATTAAGAAAGCACTTACAAAAGGCCTTTTATTACCTTGCTCTACTTAATGGCACATTGAAGGTCCCTCTCCACCTGTATTCTTTTCCAAGGCTATTCTTGCTAAAGTGTCTTTAAAGAATAGAGGAAAGGAAAGGAAGTTAAAACTTTCCATGTGGATTTTATACGTTCTGAGACTGCTTTCATCATGTTTGTTTCTAATCTGCTATGCTTGAATGCCGCGTGGTACAATAGAAAAAAAAAAGAAACTTATTACAGAGATATTATGCAAATTCCCAGATTTAAAAAAGAAGAAAAATACTCTAATTCTAACCAGAGCAAGCTTTTTTATTTTTTATACAGGGGAATATTTTATTCAAAGTAAAATTCTAAAGTGAATATAATTTTTTTTAATCTTTTCTACAGCAAAATTTATAATTTTAAGATTCAGTCCTTGGTTATCAGCAGTTATGACATCCTTGTGGCACATTTTTTTTTTAATTTTGTAAAGGTGAAATAGCTTTTATGAGCTCATGTAGCAATCAGATTATCCTGTGGATTGATAATAAATATGGTATATAGTTAAATTTTTAATAATCCTCTTGTTTGTCTCTCATTTTTAATCTTTCAGAAGCCCCAGATGGCATGGGTTTGATAGGTGAATGTGACCTCTCAGAGTAAGCAATTAGCCTAAGCTGCCTTTACAATTTCTGGAGTACCCATCCAACAGGATGGGAAGTACTGTGCTTGAGGCAGCTGGAGGTGGAAAGAGCAACTAGAACTTAAAGGTGATTTACTCAAGTTTGGCCTCAAATGTAGAGGCTGGGAGTTGGGGCACCTCTTCAAATGTTATTCCATGGCTGGGCTTTGAACAAGTCACCTCAGGGAAGGGATCTCATCAAAATCCATCCCCAATGCAAGCTCAGCTGTACTTCCCCCATTCCTCATAGATCTCCATGTGGCTTGCTTGCATTTTCCTTGCCTGGAAAAATATCTTTTTGCAGCTTCAACCAATTAATGAAATGAATCGGAAATCAAATAAGCATTGTCCAGAGCTTTCAACATTACTACATGATGGCAAGTTCTGATTCCTGGAAAGCTGTAAAGTATCTGAGTAAGGGTGCACAATGACTTGCATGGTTGTGGTGGTGGGCAGGCTGTGTCCATTGCCAAGGGCTGTGCACTTTGGGCTGGCACAGGCAGAAGTTGACAGTACTCACCCTCTTGCAGTTTTTTAAGCTGTTGGATGTGACACAGACTGATGCAGGTATGTAACACATGTGGACACAGTGCCCTTCAGAGGTGATTACCATTCTCATACCAGCCTGGCAGGTGTGTGAGCTGAGAGCAGTGTACATTGGGCTGATGAGCAACAGCATGCACAAGAATTCCTGTGTCACAGGGAGATGTGCTAGCTGGCTATTGAAAAGGGAAAGTAAACAGAAGAATTTTGCTGTGTTCTTAACCTGATCCTATAGTTTTAAGTTTCATCACAAGTCTGTGTGAAACTTGTAATTTTGTCACCCACTGCCCGGTGGCCTGGGAAGACAAGGTTAGAGTTGGGAGGAAGAGGAATGCCCAAGCAGTATTTGGAGTGGGACTAAAAATTGGCAAGGGTTAAAATGATGTATGTAAACTTCCTAGTTTCTGTCCCTTTCATTTGGTTGTGCATTTACCATTCCAGCGGCTCCAGTGCTGGGGCTGAGGCTGAGTCAAGGGCAAAAGTCAGCGCCGAGGGAAAGAGAAAGCTCAGTTGTGTGGAGCTGGGAAGTATCATGCAATATAAACGAAGTGCTGGTGCTCATCTCCTCCTCTGAGGACTATTTAGTCTATAGACAGAGTCTCTTGCTCCTGGCCTGGGTTTAGCATTGAGTGTTTAGGCCGAGGGAAAGCCCAGAAGTAGGGTTATGGGGGGGCTCTGAAGCATCTTAGGAAATAAACAGAGCTGCCTCCAGGCTTCTGCTTTCCTGGAGGCCGGGCTGCTATTTCACATCCACAATGGCTCGCTCTCTCCTCGCCATCCATACCAGCGATGTGAACCGCGGGCACATCTCTGCAGGCCTCGGGGCAAACAGCCATGTCCTGTGCGTTACGTACTGTGAGGGGCAGGCAGTGGGTTTTCCTCCTTCCTAGGAGCAGTTTGAACTCCCTGCCCCTCACCCACGGCACCGAGAAAGCATCTCAGAGGCCTTGTGCCATCCTGCAAATCCCCTCTTAATGTCTGACCTTGCACTAGTGCTCCCTGACCTCAGTCCTGTGTGTCCACCTGAGCGGGTACACGTTTGTCCTTTAGGATGAAATATTTTGAATTTCTCAGTTTCCAAGGCTCACTCTGGTGCCTACATGGAACCTGACCCCCAACAGGGCTGCCAGAGCAGAGTGAGGGCTGAGCTGCCTTTCCTGCCTGACTTGCCTTCAGCAAGCCCAGCTGGTCACTGGGGTGGGAAGATGGTTGCCCAAGGGCTAGCCGGGGTATACAAATGCTTGATTGCAAAGTAAACTACCCCTTGCCAGGAGAAGGATTTGCTGCTCTTAGCATCATCTATCTGAAACTTAGGAGTAGGCAGCAGGGAAAGGCAGGCACCTCCAGCTTAACCTGTGATTTAAGCTTTACTTAAGAAAGTTATGCAGTCACATCTCACCTCTGGTCATTCCATGTGAGAGTGGATCTGTTGCATCACGTGCAGTTCTGTGGTGCAAAGCCTCTGGGGAGCACTTTGGGGGTCTTTGATGGATTATAGCTCCCTCTCAGCTGCCTCTCATGTGAAAGTCCCATGGATGTGGCCTGTGGGGTTGGGGTTCCACAGCTGGGCCAGTTTGTGTAACAGAGGATGGGTGCTCAGTGCCTCTCACCAGAGGTTACACCATGCACCCAAAACCTCCTCCTCCCCCCTCGGTTGGGGGTGAGTCTGTGTAAACCTGGCTTCTGTGAGCTGTGCTCTCCCCCCTCCCCAAACTCAGCCAGGGATGATTGAACAATGCGTTCCCCTTTATGTAATCAGCAGTTTGGCTTTCAGTCCAAAGTCCCAGTTTCCAGGGAATCTTCTTTGGTTATAGCTTCTTTATAATGAGCAAAACTTTGTATCAATTTTGAGGCATGACCTATTTTCAGTCTCTGACAATGGGTCAGCTCAAAATTCCCTGGGACCAGGCCCTTACTCTTTTTTTCCCCAGCAGGTAGGGATGGGCTCGGTTCCCGTTTGCCCATTGGCACTGGCCGTCCCACTCCCTCCCCACCTGCACGCATCAGCATCCGGGCGGGCAGGGAAGCGTGGTGCACGACCTGATGCACCTCTGCTGGGAGTTCCTGGGACACAGTACATGTGCATGAACATCTCTTCCCCGCTGGACTGCAAAATACTTTCACTCTGCATTGGAATAAATGGGAGAAAGATGTGCCTGTAGGAAGTGTGAAAATTGTCTGTGCCAATGCACCCTTTGGCTTTCCTCAGGGGTCTTTGGAGTCACCAGGTTTGCTAAAGGGTTTCTGCCTGGGCCAGCAAAAACCAGCTGGGTCTTTATTCCACTCTCACCCAAGGTGTGTCTCTTTCTCTCTTCTTTCTCTCCCCCTCTGCTTGCAGCTGGGCCTTCACCCAGATTGAGATCAGATACTGCTATGTATCCTTTTCTCCAGTCTCTCCCTCCCTGTCACTGGCTTGGGTCAGACACCTGGTCAGGGAGCCAAGAGGTGGCCTCAGCATGGGGCTGTGTGACGATGACCTTGGAAGGAGGTGGACTAGGGCCGGGGGTCAGGACACCCACCTCACATCCTTAGATACCTCAGGGAAATACCCCCTGCCCCTGTGCCCCTTCTGGCATCATCCCACTTGGTAGTGCAGGTGGCATGCCAGGTTAAATTCATCCCTGCTGCCTCAGGTTAGATGCTTTTGCAGTCTGTTAATTACTTTTGCTGATTGGATTTGTTACAAGGGGGTAGTGAGGGGGACTGCTGGCACTTGTGTGGGGGTTTCTTAGTGCAGCTGGAGAGGTTGTACTGTCTCCCTGTCTTCTGCTACAGCAGAAGAAACAGCTCAATGACCTTTCTGGTGAGTGCTTTGAGGGGGATTTCCACCTCTGCAGTAACAGCAGCAGGTGCACGATGTTTCTGTCAACAATAATGAAAATAGTAGTGGGGAGGAAGGAAACCATGGGGACCACAGATGGTGCTTTGCTCAGGACCCCAGACTTTCTGAGGAGACAAAGGCAGTTGCACAAAGGCTTGGAACGCACAAAATTCAGCTATGGTACATTACAGCGCTTCAAATGGGGTTTTTTTCTGTGTGTGGCAGCTTTAAATAACTCAGCAAAGGCATGGGAAGACCTATCCAAGTTTGGTGTATTACTTTTTGATGAGTAGCTGATGATAGGTAGCTCCTCTGGGCTAGTTCTGCTCTCAGTTACACACCCATGGTCTAAATAATTCAGCAGCAGCCAAAAGGTGTGTTGCCAAGCTTCTCACCACTGAAACTCCAAGCACTGCCCAGCCTCCTTGGTGAATCTGTGTTCAGAGCTAATTTTGGACTGGTGTCAGAAGGTGAAATGTCAGTAGAAATAGCTCCTTGTTTTATACAGGCTAATATTGGTGTAGAGACAGTGGAGAGGAGTCTGAGTCACAGTTTTTATTTTAATTCTGTAAGGAGCACCTCTCTCAGATCCCTGTGCTGTAGCTCTTCTCTGGAGAACGCTTGACAGTGCTTGCTGTGGTACTGCCTTCATTCCCTCCGCTCACTGATTTCACTTCTCAGCTGATTTATACACCTCATCCCGCCCTTTAAAGTCAGTGCCTTTGTGTATGTCTCTCCAGGCTGTTTCTTAGGAGAAGGTGAACTTTTAAGGTGTCCAGACCCAGGTAGCAGGATGGGGATTTGCCACGGTGCTGCATTATTAACCCCTCGCAGTTTCTGCTCTGAAACGTGGGGGAGCAGCAGGAAGTTGGGCGGGTGCTGTGTGCCCGTTTAAAGATGTTATCTCTCACAGTCAATGTTGTCAAGTTTCAGTTTTCAGTAGTATTTTTACTCCCAGGCAATTTTTAAATTTTTTTTTTAAGAACTTAAAAAATTACTGCCACACAAGTCACTGTAACATTTTAAAGGCCACTTTTTGTTCCAGTCTTTCAGGTCCAGCAGCTGGGATGCTTTTCTGAACACAGTTCTCTTAAGGGCAAGAAAATACAGGCATATAAACAGGGGTGTGGGTTTGTTTCTGGTGCAAGCCCTCGAGAGCTGATGGCTGCTAAAGCGTGTTTCAGTGCCTGTGGTGGGCTCAGTCTCAGTGCCCCAGCAGGCTGTGTAGCACTTCCAGGTCATGACATTTGTATGCACATTCAGCCACCTGGGAATTTGTGGAGCTGCTGCAGCCCAGCCCAGCCCAGCTCCTCCTGGAGCATTTCTGTTTTCCATTTGGCTTCCCTTCACATCTTTGGTTTCTTTAACCAGGTTTGAGCCATTTCACCTGTGCACTGTGTGACTCCTTGCAGCTGGAGTCAGTCTGGTCCTCCTTTATCCCTCCTCCCTGGCTGCCTTCCTGCCCTCTTCCCCCATCAGTCTGTAGGGCCCTGCCAACCCGCATCAGCCCTCCCTCTAATTTTCTCCAGCTGTATGACTTGGTGCTTTCATCCCATCATAAGCAGCCTCCAGCAGTACTCTGGGCATCTGTAGGGAACACTTCGATGCTGTACCACTCTTGGGGCAGTGTGCTTCTTTTGGCTGGGGCCAAAGTCTTGGACTAAATGAACTTAATGGACATTCTGTCAACACTTTATGGACATTTAATGGACATTTTGCAGGGGTGGTCCTAAGGGAATGATATATGTGTATTTTATCAATGGATGGGAAGGGGCTGGTGGTTAATTAGGATGTATTGGATACTGCGGGACCTAAGCACGACATAAATGGTGTGGGACAAAGAGTGGAGAATGTGCTGGTTTTGGCTGGGGTAGAGTTGATTTTCTTCATTGTACTAGGAGGGGGCTTTGTATTGGATTTGAGCTACAATTGCCCATTGTGCCACCTAAGGCTTTTTGCCTCCAGCAGACAGCCACGCGATGGGAGAGGACAAACCAATTCACATGGATTACATAAAACATGTCATGGGGCAGCCCTGAGGCACCCGTGCAGGGCTTTCCCTGCCCCAAAACACTGCCCTGCTCCTCCCAATGTGGCGCATGAAGCACGACTTGGGGGGTGTGCAGCCACCCACCCGCACAGCCCAGGCGCCTTCAGGGTGCTGCACCTTCCCGTGGGGTGCTGGGGTTCCCCACTGTGCACAGCCACATCCCTGCTGGCACGAGGGCAGAGGACCCTGCAGGCAATGCCATTCAAAATGTCTTTCCCTAAAAGCTGTTTCCCTGAGGGCTTCCGCTGCCCCAGCACATGCTGTGTGACTCATCCTTGTATTCGCACTTTTGCAGCTTCCTTTGGCATTTGCCATACTTTGCTGGAGAAAATGAGATAATTCCTGTTTTGCTGGAAGGCCTTACAGCACCATGGCTCAGTGCATTTTGGGAGAATATTGCTACTCTGGTGACTGCTGTTTGGAGACACAAGTTTCTTGGTATCACAGAGAGACTTTATGAGCATTTGATGTTTATTGGCAGAGGAAAATTTACAGGGAAAGCGTAAAGGATATGCACAAGCAAAGCTGATACAAGACCTCTTCATGAGCATTTCAAAGGGTTCTTCTAAAATGAATTACATAGAATTAATTATATAGAATAATAGAATCTCCTGAGGTCAAAGGGACCCACCAGGATCATTGAAATCCAACTCCCAGCCCTGCAAAGGACAGCCCCAAGAGGCACACCCTGTACCTGAGAGCATTGTCCAAACACTTCTTGAACTCTGTCAGTTTTGGTGCTGGGAAGTCTGTTCCCATGTTCAACAACCCTCTGGGTGAAGAAACTTTTCCTGATATTCAACCTAAACCTCCCCTGATACAGCTTCATGCCTCTCCCTCAGGTCCTGTCACTGGGCACCAGAGAGAAGAGATCAGTGCCTGACTCTGCTTCCCCTCACAAGGAAGTTGTAGACCACAATGAGGTCTCCCCTCAGTCTCCTCTTTTCCAGGTTGAGCAAACCAAGTGACCTCAGCCACTCCTCATATGGCTTCCCCTGCAGGCCTTTCTACACAGAAGGAATAGTTCTAAGATTAATTGTGTGTAGATGTGGCACTTAGGGACACGGTTTAGTGGTGGGCTTGGCAGCGTTAGGTTAATGGTTGGACTTGATGATCTAAGAGTAAATGATTCTATGACTAAGTGCAAACTTTCTGAAAGGAAAAAACCAGAAATATCAGTTTAGGATCAGTTACCTAGAGATCAACAACCCACTCTGCCATGCCTGGCCCCTCAGCTGCTCTGGGGAGGCTGTCTGGGCACCCACATGCCCTGTGCCTGGCTGAGCACACCCTCCCTTGGGGAATGGGATGCACCCACACGTCCCAGACAGCTCCTGCCTCAGCAGGAGGGTGTCAGCGTGGTGCTCCCCTCTGGCACAGCAACTGGGAAATGTGAGCTGGGGAGTTCAGGACGCTGTAACAGCAGGGCTTCCTTCACACAGGCAGGTAGCCACCTCTGCTGAGGTTATCCTCACCTGAGCCTGTTAATTTTACAGTTTTACACTTTCAGGTTCCAGATAGGATAGAAGAGAAGCAAAACCAGAGCAGCACAACAAATAGTAGGGAATTACATATATGGCAAGTCCACATTTATTCATAGGAATCTGGTTAACTGGGTTCTAAATTGTTTTACTTAAATCTCTTAAGTTTCCATCTGAATAAGGCCTGTAAAAGCAGACAGATGATACTAAATCAAGTTCAGTGCAGGCTTAGCTGCAGGAACAAGTTATCCCTTCCCACTGATCCACTCTGACTGTCTGCAGCAAATGCTAATTTGAGGTAACATAGCCTTGATGAAGGAAAAAAAGGGGATTAGCTAAAGGAACATCCATCCCAGTGACTCAGGGTGATGTGATTTTTATTTAGATGCTTTAATTAACCAAATACCTTCTTCTTGTGTAAGAAGCTTGTCGCTGCTCTGTGGGACTCAGAGCATTCAGGTGCAGGACAGTGGTATCCAAGGCTGCTTTGTTAGAATTATTGCCCCTCTCATTCTCTGTGCACAGAAACCCCACAGTCCCGCCAAGCTGAAACAATGTCCCAGGAGAAGCCAAGAGGATGTGCACTGGCTTCCCTTCCCTTGGCAGCAGCACAAACAGCCCCAGCAGCACACCAGGAGCTGGTGCCCATGGCCAGATGCACACTGCCCAGCAGCGGCTGGCACCCTCTAGACAAGAGGTGCTTTTCTTTTTGCTCTGCTAAATGCCACACAGTGCCAAGCCACTCAATTGCCTCACAAAAGAAAGCCTGCTCTCTGCAGGCATGAAGCTGCCTGGGTTATTTTGGTCATTCTTTGGATGATTCTTTGTGTGCTAACCTGAAGTAAGTTGTTACAAAGATAGGCTTCAGCGTGAAAGAGTGGTGTGAGGAAGAGCAAGCTGCCTGCCCCAAGCCAGTTGCCCCCAGCAGAAGAGGTGAAGGCCATCAGGTTTGGCAGCCAGGTTGTCAAGTACAGCTCCAAAGCTCCCAGATGGATCTGAACCCTGCTGGAGACCAAGGATGGAGGAAAGTGTGCTTGAGGGTTTGTAGAAAAGTGCTGTCATGGGGTCTGGGGAAGGATGTCCTGCCCAGCACCCCTGCTGCTTTTTCCAATGGCTTTTGTTGATCTGGAGACAAGAACATGGTTGGTCCCTTAGAGCTACAACAGCTCTCATGGTATATCCCTTAAGGTGTGCTAAGTAACTCCTCAAGTTCCTTCCGTTAGGACGGAGACAGAAACGATATCCTCCAGGATATCCCCACATCAGCTCGGATGCTGCTGCCTGGGTACCTCTGCACCAGGGGTGCAGGTCCATTGTTCTTACACAGTTTTACCTCCATTTAATTGAATGAATATGTGAAAAATCGTGCTGATTTGTTTTCATCAGGTCTGGATATCCTGGAACTCTTTCCCCTTAGTTGGTATAGACATTGGAGTATGTCAGCCCAAAACCCCAAATTAATTATTAGTTCTATAAAAGGTCAGCTACAGCAACTTTACACAGGAACTAAAATTATTTAAATGTTCCCTTCATTTATGTAGCCCAGTGTGAAAAAAGAAACTGAACAACAGAGCAAAGCTTTAAAGTTAGCCACCTACTACCAAAAGAGGTATCAAGACATACTACATAATTGCCATATCCTGATGACCAGAGGGCTCAGACTGTGGGAACTGCTGTAACTCATAAGCCAATTGTGTTTTTCCTAGACACCTCTCCCTGCAGCAAACCAGCTCTATTTGGCCAAAGCTCAGGTCACCCTTCTGAATGCTGTGTCAGCTTGAAAAGAGTGGGGACCCTCTTTCTTAGAAGCGTAAATCATGCTCTTGGGTAAAAATTTGTGCGAAATTTATGCTGAGAATTTTATCTGCTTGATAAAATTTATATGCATCGGTTGAGGCCAGTTCTTCCGGATTTTTGTCAGAGGCCAAACTGATGAAGACCTGACTCTTAGCAGTGTCTGTGGCCTTCGGCTTGGTTTGAAAATCTTTTACATGCTCCTTTATTGTAGCAGCAGCACCTTTCACAAAGTTCAGAGTCCTTCATTCAGCCAGTAATGCCCTTCAGCTGACGATCTGCACACCTTCTTACACACCCAGAAAATGCTAGTATCAGCTTTTGCTGCAGTGCTGCCCTGGAAACTCACACTTGATTGTTTCTCTAACGGGAATCCCACACTGTCTACCATCTCCGCTTTCCAGGATCCAGGGCAGGTCCTTGCCCACCTTGTTCCCAAGCTGCTTACCTTCATGCCTACAAATAAAACAGTATAAATACTTCAGAAACCTTTAAAAAAATGAAATATTATTCCTCTCTGATCCCATTTCTATTTAAAATCCTGCCAAACTGGGTGTCTCCTGCAATTATGGGTGCAGTTACTGTCAGATGGGCACTATTGCCTGACAGCATTGAGCTCAACTCCATTTTTGTCACGACTGGGCAGCAGTTTTGCATAAGTCCAATCATATCTTCCACTGAGACTGTACTCTCATGCTGCATTTTTATATCACTGGTAGGTGTTTCTGCTCAGCTTGGAGTGAAACTCCTTTTTTCACTGCTTTCCCTGACTGAGTAAATATGTACTCAGTGCCATGACATTGTTCTTTGGGCTTGGGCTGTTTCCAGCTGATTAATTATTACAGCCATGTGGTAGTTTTTACAACAGGAGGACGGGGATGTGCGTCAGATTGCTGGCCTGAATGGATCGGTATCCTGTCTCCAAGATTTTGGACAAGTATTTGGACAAGATTATTGGAGCCAGGGCAAGTTCAGAGTGAATTTGTCCTTGGTAAATCCCCCCCCGCCCCCCCCCCCACCCACTATTTGCTAATCAGCATTTTGTAGAGTTTATGAGCTGGAGGCTGTATCCAAATACTTATTTAATCCCAATGGACACACCTTGCACAAATGGGCACTCTAATTTCCCTTGACGATGAGTTTCTTCATCCAGGTACATGCTGTGTAAAAAAACACTGCTCTTCAACTGCTTCAGAGCAATTGCCTGATAATTTAACCATAAAACAAGCATTCTGATTTTGTCAGATATACAGGCTAGGAAAGTGATGACAAGCCCTGTATGTTCACATTTCCCAGAACCGTGCATTGATGTGGTTTGGGCACATGTTAAATCTCAGTTAGCTGGACAAACACATTAGCAAGGGACAGTGTTCAGTGACACTCTCTGGGCACACATTACTGGTCCCACCTCTGCAGGAGCCCAGAGGAGACCTACAACAACTGGGTTTAATGGGTCACCAAATGGAGACAAGGAGTTGCCATTCCTCAGCAGTGCTCCCAGGAGAAGGGCACTCAGGGGCTGTGCAGGGCACCACAGCACTGTGGCCACGATGACTTCCCAGGGCACCAGCCTAAACTGGGGCTGACCATTGTTTAAAGGACCCACAGCGCAGACTTGAGCAGCATAACCATGCTGAGAGACTAAAAACAGCAGCTGGCTGATCAGTGCTCTGCTAGGAGCGCGGGGGTTTGGATGAAAGGTGTGTTGGACAAAGCACTGCCGATGCTGGGAGGCTGCTGGTGTGAGCTGGGGTGAGCTGGGGTGAGCTTCAAGTGCTTTCAAACTTGAGCAGCTCAGCATGAGCCTCTGCATAACCCGTCCCTGCTGCTTCTGGAAGCATTCTGGAGCTGCCTGCCATTGTGCTCCCTGCCTGACCATGGGCTACAGCACTCTGCAAAGAGACAGAGCACGCGAATGTCTTGCTCATCTGTACTTCCAACCATGCAAAGAAAAAAAGCCCAATGAACAAACCCATATTTGAGGTTTTTTAAAAAGCTTTTCTTTCAGACTGTTGTCTGATTTTCACTGGGGAGCGTCACTTTCTTTCAAAGAGGAAGTGGGTGCTTAGAAAGGATTTGGTGTTGCAGTGAAGGGGAATTGCAGGACACTTGGCCCTAGCTCAGCCTCACTTTGCCTTGTTCAGAAAGCCCCGTGCTCAGCAGAGCTGTGTGCTGAGCATCCCTCCCAGCCTGCGGGGTGGCTGCAGCCAGAATCCCTTCCCCGGGCAGTCTGGGGGCACTCGTGTTCATCCCTGGGCAGAGGTGTGCCTGCACACAGGCTGTCTCTGCAGTGCCAAGGGCAGCAGGCTGGCTGTACCGTTTACTATTTGATAAAAAGCAGAGATACACGAGAAGTTTCTAAGGTGACCAGATGGGCTTGGATACAAGTGCCACTGTCAGTCAGGGGCCATACATGGTACCCTGTTCTTGGGGATTCTTGCAAGCTTTAGCCAAAGCCTAGACTTGGCAGGGATGGGAAGGGGGAGGAGAGGAAGGCAATATTGACTGTTTCTCTGTCTTTCTCTTTGGCTGCAGACTTCTCCTACCCTTTCTTTCCAACTTGAGTGAGAGTGGCCATTGGGTTGAGAAACTTTGAGAAGGACTTACTAATTGTTAGGCCACCTGCTTCTCCACAAACCTGGCAGAATCTTTTTTTTATTATTATTATTATTCCCAGGCTTTACAAAGAAATAAACACAGGTAATCAGTTTTAACCAGAGATTTATTTCGTCTCATTGCCTCACTTATACTTTGACCATCTCATAGCAGTTGTGGGCGAAATGCCGGTTCATTACCCAGGAATTCCTCACAAATGTGTGGAGAGCTCCCACCACCCACCCTCACCTTGCATGACAGCGGTTTGTGTGTGTGCTGAGGCGGGCTGCCCACGGTGTCTGTGCCCGGGGGGATGCTCCGTGCGCCCTCGGGAACCGGCAGCGAGAAGGAGCAGGCTGAACAGCAGCTGATCCCCAGGCTGTCTGCTGACAAGTGACCCTCTGGCAAGGCCGGCGCAGGGCTGCGGAGCAGGGTCGGCTCCCTCTCGATAGCCGTGGCTGGTACTGCTCAGTGCAGGGGCTGCCTGGGCAGGCACGGGACAGCGGAGTGCTCGCCCCCTCCACTGCAGCAGCCCTTCGCACAGAGCTGCTGAATGGAAGGGGGAGAAAAGAAACAGGAACTTCTCCTTGGAATCATGTCATCCCAAAACTGAGAGGAGAAGTGAAAATTAAATAAAAGGGACTGTTTTTAGCAAAGGCTGTTGAACTTCCTAACCTCGCAGTGAGCAGTTCCCATGCTGCAGCCCTTGGAGGCATGGCTTGATTCAATCCAACAGTTTCAGCTCCTTATTTCCTGTCACTAATTTGTATTAATTACCACGTGGCATTATATGAAACATTCCCTTGGTGTCTTCTAATGCAGAGGAAAATCTCAGACTACCTCTAGTGTGAAATTTAGCAAAAAACTATTAAAGTCTCAGTTTCTGAGTTACTAGGGAAGCATTAGATGAAAGTAGGTGCAGTTTTCTACACCCACTGTGGTTAGCATGCCATATCACATACTTATCTTAGCCCAAAAAAGAAATTGCACCTTGACTATTTTTCTGTGCCTGCATCCCCCAAAAAACTCTAGCACAGTAGAAGTGTGGGCCTGATTTTCAGATGAATTGTTCATACAATTTTCACTTATGAAGGCCAAGAGCAGCATAGTGGGAACTCACACCAGACTTTCAAAAGTGGGTGGGTGGTAAGGTTGAATGGCAAGTCAGGAAAATTTTAGCATCAACTCTGGTGCAAATCTAACTTGAAATTCTATTAAACTCTAGGAAGACCACATGTTAGCAGGTACCAGTGACCTCACAGATATCACCAGGCACTTGCCAACTCTGCTCCAGATTGAAAAAGACCCTGGTATTTCCTTTTGTTTCATCATTGCATCTCCCAGATGTGGTCAGAACAAATTTTGATCAAAAGAGGTAACCTTTTTTTTTTCAGATTGCAAAAGGGAAAGAAATAGGATAACCACAAGCATTGTTCTGTAGTGTATATGACTAATCCATGAAAGATGCACGGAGTTAAGATTTCCATGGAAAAATAAATGAAAACTGTGGCATGCTCCCCCATAGCTTCCATGAAGTAAAACTTCAGCGTGATCCAGGGCTCAGAAAGCAGTGTCTCCTCTCAGAGAGAGACTCAGGATAAAGAGTTTCCTGAAATATCAGTAAAAAGTATTGTACTGGGCACTTGATAAGCTTCCCATCCTCAGGATGATATTCGCATCTGTTGCTCTGGGAATAACAAAACATTTCATATTTCTTAGACCAAACTAGGCTAAAATGGAATTACAGCTGAGAGCAGATTAATAAACTCCAAGTAAAACATATCACAGGATTGTAGCAATTATCTATCAAAACAAAGTATGTTAGAACTCTAGAAAAATCAGACTTGCAGGTAAATTTAAATGGAAATGTAAACACATGAACACAGAGAGACATAGGCAGCCAAGCATGGCAGAGATGATGGTGCTCTGTGAGCATGGTGGCAGTCCAACCACACAATTTTGAGACAGCACCTCATGGGATATAACCTGCTTCATCTTCTGTGCTCAGCTAAGGGCCCTGGGGCCTTGTTCTTACACAGTTTTACCTCCATTTAATTGAATGAATATGTGAAAAATCGTGCTGATTTGTTTTCATCAGGTCTGGATATCCTGGAACTCTTTCCCCTTAGTTGGTATAGACATTGGAGTATGTCAGCCCAAAACCCCAAATTAATTATTAGTTCTATAAAAGGTCAGCTACAGCAACTTTACACAGGAACTAAAATTATTTAAATGTTCCCTTCATTTATGTAGCCCAGTGTGAAAAAAGAAACTGAACAACAGAGCAAAGCTTTAAAGTTAGCCACCTACTACCAAAAGAGGTATCAAGACATACTACATAATTGCCAAGCTGCTTATTATAAAGGTGTATTTATTAAAATAAAGGATTTAAGATTACTTCCACCAAACTTTCTTACAGCCTACCAAATTACTTCAGCATATCCTTGGTCTAATGGAAATTCTCATAAGCATTAAATGCCTTTGTGCTCAGTAGCATATTGGATTGTCAGATTAAGTACACTATGGCAAGTGGGCTGGTTACTGGTGGCACTGGTGCTCCTGAGAGAGAGATGCAGGACTCAGAGGCAGCTGGTTCAAGGGAGGATATCACACACTGTTCTTTCCTGGAGACGGCCACAATTTTAATTTCTTACCAGACATTGAATTTTATCATACACTGTGAAAGGTTCCTGTACGACTTGTTCTAAAAGTCCTGAATATCCCCCTATGTACTGAAATAAGGAGTGGGTTACATCCAAATAATACTAAACAAACTTGTTAGCAATGTTAGAATTATACTGAGTATGCTGTAAATGTGGGAGGGGAAAATACAGGATTTGCCATGCAATACAGCCCTGGAAATTTCACAAATAGATCTTACTGAACACTAGATTATTCCCAGGACCTTGACTGTAAATGCACTTGCTCATATCCATATGTTTCTATCCAACTGGACTAGTGGTCCATTTGCAATACAAACCTGCATTGTGTGGCCAACAATAACAGAACAGTGCTGGCCCAGTTCTGGTCCAGTCCCAGCCACAGCTATAGAAGTAACAGGCTGAGGCTGGACAGGAGTACCTTGCAATTTTTCTTTCATCCCTTTCTGGCAAGGAACAGCTTCCTTCCCCATGAAGTCCTACCTTCTTCCACCACATCTACTTAAAGAAAACCTAAAACAAACAAACAAAGAAGCAAACCCACCCACCCCTAGAAGAAAAAAGCACCACCAGCAATGCAAAATAACCAAACAAGCAAATCCTAAACTTAAACAAAAAGAACGGGGAGATACTGATGCATCACAGCTGAAAGACACAAGGTTTAGCTGCCATGGCTCAGGAAAGCTTGCCAGCCAAAATGCAGCTCTGCAGGCTGTTACAGCTCTTCACCTCATGGCATTAGGCCTTGAAGGCATCAGTGGCTGAAGTTATCTTGGAAGAAGGATGGTTCTCGGTGGAAACATGCTCTGCGAGCCAGCAAGTGCACCAAGTTAAACCTTTCAGCTACAGCCCCACTCCCTAGGCAAAGGCCAAGGCAGAGAGGAGGACTGTCCCTGGCTGCTCCATGGCTGGCCATATCTCCCTTTTCTTTGCTCAAAGTTTGTAGATGTTCACTGTAATTTCTCCATAACCTGGTCTTTCTCTGCAAAAAATGCCATCAATATCAGAGGTATGTCCTTGGTAATCTGTTCCCCACACCCTTCTGTGTCTTTCTAGTTGTCTCCATACCACCATAAGACCCTGCCTTACCCCATCATTAGCTTTCTGAGCATGCAGCTACATTGACTTTTTAAAAATTTATAAAGCAGTTATATTATCTCTTAATCTTAAAAAGCAGTTATATCCCCCTGGGATATATTCATGTATTCATGGGAAGATAGATACCATATCTCTTTTTTTCTGATGTCCAGACCCAGCTTATGATTGGTTAGATGACATGCCTAGTTATGGCTCCCTCCCCCAAATATTTACTCTTGACTGTAGTTACCAACTGCAATCCCACCTAATTCATACCTAAGGAGCCAGAACCACCAGCCATGCCCCCAGCTCCAGTTCTGCCTGCTGACTGAGAAATAACCTCTCCCCCTCACACAGGGATTTCTTTAAAACTAAGCCTGTAAATAAACTACTTTGAGGTTGGAGTTTCATGTCATTTTTAGGTCAGACTGAAAAATACTTCTAGTAGCAATAAAAAACCTCCCCACCTTCCTTTTATTTCAGCTAAGTTTAAAAGGGATCTTGTCCAAGTTGTTCATGTAAAAAACCTCTCGCTCCCTCTCTCAAGTGGTTTGATGGGGTTTTACATCTCTATCTGATCTGCAGGGATTTTTTCTGGGCACGTGCATAGCGCCTGCTGTCCCTGGGGCAGGTAAGCAGAGTTGTTTCTTGACTGTTGTGCTTCGCTTCAGCTCCTTTCTTAGAAAGTACAAGCCATGCAGGAAACCTTGCTGAAAAGTCACTGCACGCCTTAGAAAGTGAAAAACCTGCTCTTGGGCAGGGCCTGAAAGTCTGACTGCTAGCACGGTGCTCCGAAAGCACAGAGGCAATGGAGCTCCTCGCAGCCCTGGGGAAGCAGGGCTGGATGCAGGGGTGCCAGAACACCCCAATCCCACCCCTCTGCCCTCCTGTGGCTTCACCGTAAGCAGTTAGTAAGTAACCATCATGCAGTTTAATCTCATACTATGTTATGCAGCAGGGACAGTTTAAAAATATGTTTCTTGGTGCCAGCCCAAGCTTCCCATCCCCTGACAAGTGTGTCTGAGTCTGGCTGTGATGGACATGGAGGCAAGAGCTTTGCTCAGCAGAGCAACTTTTTCTAACTAGTTTCTGCAGATATTTTGAAAGGTGCCAGTGAAGCTGCTGCTGTGGATTTGTTTCACCTGTATTCTGAAATTGAAATTTATCTCTAACAAAAGGGTACAGGGAAAAAGAGACACGGGGACCTGCACTACTGCAAGCTCTTTGACAAAGTGGATTTAGATGCAAAGCAGGTGTGCCATGGTCTGGACCAGAGTATGCAGAAATGAATCATGTGACAGCAGCACCTCCTCTCCAAGAGTCCTCAGATGAGGTGTAAGGAAGAATCAGGTATGGCTGCCCTGAGGTGGGGGCATTTCCATCTCCCCCTCCACCAATTTTTACCATTTCTGTTTTCAGGCTGTGCTGCTCAACTTTTGCAGAAACCAAGTTCTTGTCCCATAGCCCAAGGACAACTTACTGTTCCCTAGTGGGTTGAGAGTGTTCAGACCATCCTGGCAACGCATGTCTCCATGGGAAGGTTATCAGGGAGGACTTGTTTTTGCCATGCGACTGTGAGACTACCCCATGACCCAGTGGCATGCACCAAAACCAGGACGCAGTTTGGAAAAACTGGAGTTTGCATCAGACTGACTTGGATCAGATGGTTTAACGAGAACAACTCACAGACACCGCTTGTTCTTTCTACCTCCCATAGCACATAAAGGTTTGCAGATGGTTTATGGGATGTTACAGTCTGTGCTCTGACAGCTGCAAGATGTTCAGGTTGTTTATAGAGACTAGAAGAGAACAAATTCAGCCCTGGCCCCTTCCCCACCTACACGTGAAGCTATATGTGGAACAAAGTGTCTAATGTTTGCACTGAACCTCACTTCCACTTGCAGAGCTGAAGACAGGAGGAAACAAGAGCAGAAGACTGCAGGACCTGAAAATAAGTGCAGACATTCACTGAGGCTTCTTTCAACACCCTTCTCTGCAATACAGCTTTAATCTTTTCACTGTTATTCTGATCAATACTTCTTTCTGACATGATCTTACTGGGGAGAAAAGGGACTTCCTGAGGGGATCCACAGCTGTGCATCCAGAACAGACCCACTGAAGTATCTGTAACTCAACATGACAGGAAAAAACTTTGCTCTGCCAACACCAGCCCTTCTCGGGCTTGTCATCACTTGGCAATTTTTGGTGTTCAGACATGCTGCTGACAGAAATTGTGTGAGTTGCTTAAACAGGAGAATCTGTGCTCTGGATAATGCCAGTGAATCACTGTTAAACTTCTGGGAAAAGGTTTTCACCAAGGTTAGCCAACAGACCTATAAAGTCACCTACCTCAGAGAAAAATGTCACATTTAAAGCAGCAGAGGGGAAAAGTCTTGGCTAAGTGAGGGAAAGGCTTAAGAATTGACATTACTCCCTGAGGGAAGGGATAACTATCATGTGGACTTTCATTTGCTGTGAAATAAATTAGACACAGCAAACAGTAGCATTTACAGAGAATTCTGCCTGGTCCTGCAACAGCTATGAAACCTAAGACTGCCAGAAAAGCAAAATCTGGAGCTTCTGCTCGGTGTGTGCCGAAGGAACTGCTCCAAGCTGCTATCTCTGATGGGTCAGCCTTTCCCTGCCACAAGGTGTGCCAAAAGCTGCCACTGCATTGTGAAGGTTGGTGCGGCTGAGGAGCTTCATCTACAGCTGAGAAGATGACCTAGCTGGCTGAAGTAAGAGCAGTGACGTCTGAAGGCTTGTGGTTCCTCCTCCCAGAAGAGGTGCTTTGGTGATCAGGGGCCTGCCAACAGGCTGTCGTGCTCTGAAGCAGGTTTCTTGCAACACAATGGGATATGCAGAAAGCCTGCAGAGAACTCTCTCTTGGATTAAAGGAAAAAGTGATTTTCAGAGTTTCCAGGACTTAATGGTGAATGGTAAGAGCAGCTAGGTAGATTTTCATGAACATTATGTTAAGGACATTTGAGAAGAGCAAAATGTGATTGAAGACACATCAAAAGAGTGGCTTACTCAGGATTTTGTAAGGGGCACAGCTTCACTTGGGACTCTGACAACAAAATAAAGATCAAATGTAACAAACCAGGACCCCATCTGACTTCAGAGCAACTGAAAGGTCCACATGGAATTTTGAACCACAGAGAACAGAGATAGACTTCAGGGCACTGTATGGCTGAAGCCATGAAGACGTGTTACAATTACAAGACTGCAAAGCACAACACCACTGCCCAAGTAAGGGATCATGCTGCAGAGATCAGAAATGGCATAACAGGCAAAGAGCTAAGGTCTAAAGTCTTTCTTTTGTGGGTTCTTAACTCAAAACAAGTGCAAGCCCTGGATTCCAGGAAAAAAATGGTTGGGGAAGGGGGAGGGGAAGGGGACAGCAGGGAAGGCTGGGGAAGAAGAGGGGAGGGGAGGATTTAAAATCTAACCCAAGGAAATCCGATGTACTTGTTGTAAGTTAAAAGCATAAATAAGGTACAGACACTAGAAGCACAAAGATCAATGCATTAATCTTTATGTTATTTGACTGGGGAGGCCCAAAAATTCAGATGCACAAGGCTCCTGTTTCTGTGTCATAGTTATGAATTGCTATGATATATTACATTACATTATATTATATTACATTACATTATATCATAGAATATTGCTATGAACCATGAATATTTTGTTCACTTTGGCACTGAGCAGATGGCAAGAGACTGGAAGGGATTCAAACAACAGTAGACATGATTTAAGAGATGCTGGAAGAACTGGCTTGAGAAACAAGCAAACAAATGTAAAACGGGATGAGAAATGGGCTAGAGCTCTTTAAAGAGTATAAAACCACTGAGAGGGGAACTATTTACTTTATAGAACAGAATATAAACAAAATGAATGTACTATGAGTAACCAGGAGCTCTGCAAAATTAACACTAGCTGGTCTCACTGCACTGATTTAAGTCACCAGTCCTTTTTCTTGCATCTCAGCTCCAACAAGGGCACCAGCAAGACAGGCAGTGCAGCCTCCCCTCCACTGGCAGCCCATTGCATGGTGGATTTAAATCCTCACTTCTTCCAGGCTAGAAGTGCACACCCAGCTTCCATGAGTTTGGGTGGCCAGTGCAGATCTGCTGCCATCGATCCTGCCCCAATATCTCCAGCAGTGCAGGGATGAAGAGGAAACAGTGGTTGGCAACTTCCACAGCTGCCCCAGCAAGAGCTCCTTGTTGCTATGAGTGACCCCCAGCAACAGCTTCTCTGTGGGGGCCTTCAATAAATCTGTGTGGAGGTGAGGTAACAAAAGCAAACACCTTGATCTGGTGGCCCACAGCAGAACCCCTCTTTCCCATACTGCCAGCTCCAGTAGGCACCATACACAGTTTCACTTGCTCCTCACAGCTGCCTGCAGCAGCTGCTGGCATTGCTTTCCCCTTTGGCTGCGTTACCTGCAGTGCATCGACAGAGCAGTGAGCCCCAACAACTTCAGATGATCTCTCCCACTCCTCCACAAGCTCTCCCACTCCTCCACAAGCCCTGTGCACAGCAGAAGAGAGGATCAACAGAGGGGTGGGCTGCCTCTTCAGAGAAGCCCACTTCTTGAACTCCTGGGTGCTGCCTTTGGCTTTATCACCTTCATGAAGGCTTTATCACCTTCCTGACGGGCACATGTACAGAGAGCTGGCAGCCTGTCGAGCATCCTTGCAGCTCCACCCCCTCCCTTTCTAGCACTCATCCCTATTTCTAAAGCAGGCATAAAGTTGCAGATGTCCATACTGAGCCCATGCAAAATAATCCAGCCCATTCACATCAGAGCTTTTCTGTGAGCCATGGCTTGCTCCCTGCTGGTGGCCCTCTGTGGGATGCTCATGCCTGCAAGTGACCAGAGGGATGCTGGGCCCCCAGTGGGATGCCTGCCCTTGCACCCATGCACCCGTGCACTCCCACCCCCATGCACTTATGCTCCAGTGCAGTCATGCACCTGCACACCATGCACCCACCTACCCATGCACCGGGAATCTGTGTGCCTGGGGAGCCACGGCAGCTCCTGCCGGCGCTGCTGCAGCGCTGTTTGCTGCCTCGCTCCAGTGGCCATGGCAACTGTTGTTGTGTAATGAAGAGTTGCCAGGATCCAGGCCAGGAGAAGAGCTTCGTAAAGGAAATGAAAAATAAAAAAATCGAACCATGAAAAGGCATGATGTCAAGCCAATGAAATCCAAGTTCCCCTTCTGCCTGGCGTCACACACTCTTTTCCACACTGGCCCCTGCAATCCAGCCCTGCCACGGCTGACCCAAGGACCAGCAGCTGAAGAGTCACCACTCAAACTAGTACATGTGGTTGTTTGTGCTACTTTCTCCCAGTGATAATCAAGAACAAATTGTGTCCACCACCCATCTAGTTGTTCTTTAAGAAGTGGTTCAGACAATGAAACACATCTTACTGAGCAGCTAAGCCAACAGGACAAGCTACCTACTGCTACTTACCAGGATACCAGGCTGGAGCAGCTTAAATAATTGTTCTTCTGACCTAGAATTGTTTGCACTGGCTTTGCTGAAAATCCCTTCATTGAAAGAAGAGGTGTTTTTAGAAGTGCCAGAGCTTGAAGATCTCTCTAGGTTTGTCTCCATGAGGGGCAAATTCACCAAGGAAGCAGGAGGCCTAGATCAGGGATGCCTGAGCCCTTTCTGTGCCAGCCAGTTCAGATGCAGGAACCTCATCCCTGCTATGGTGAGCCTTGCTGGGCCAGGGATGTCCCAAACAAGCATGTGGAAAATACACTGCACCCTACGGGGCTGCAACTCAGATGGGTTTTGCCTGGGTGATTCCTGAATGCCTCTCATTGCATAACAGGACAGAAGGAAAGACAAGCACTGGACAGGGAAACTCACACACATTTTTTTAAAAAACAGAGGGTGGAAAAGCAGGAAAGGAGGTGAAGGAGCAGGTATTAACTTCCAGCCTTTAATCCCTGGATTCAACAAGGGCATTTCACCTCCGCAGCCTGTAGCCAGGCTGTCCTCCCAGAGTGTGAGTTTGGGAGAAGGAGAGGGAAATGGGGAAGGAAGGCTGTTTTCTAAACAAGGGAAGGGAAAATTCCCTCTGTCCCCAGACAGAGTAGAAATATGAGGAAATGTTATGTTTGCACCGGGCAATTTCTGTTTTTCTCTCAGGGTTTTCAGTTAACACTAGCCTTGGTAACTGGTGTCTGTGAGCTAAACACTCTGGGATAACAATGCTGTGAGGAGAAAAAACACGAATGGAGCTTTAAACTACTTGCAGAAAGCAGCCTGGTGAGTGCTGTTTCCCTGCCCCTGGTTTCACTCACTGCAAAACCCAAAGTGCTCGGTCTCAGTCCGAGCTCAGGAGAGCACACAGCACACAGCTTCTTCACGGCAGGAGTCACAGCAGCTTTCCCTCTCAATGGCACTGAAAGCCGGCAGCCGTCAGCCTTCCCCGGCAGGATCCTCCAGGACAGCCTCAGGGAGTGGGGGGGCAGGGAAGGGGCAGCTCATGGTCTCCAGGACATGTTAGCCACCTTCTGTCACACCTGGGACAAGGGCAGCAACTTCGGCTCAGAGTTTTCACCCCTTACAATGCGGCTCGTTTTGGCTTGTAGAAATGCATGTTTATTATAAAAGGGAGCTTGTGCCAAGGCACGAGAGCTCGCCCTTCCTTCCCCTCCTCCATTGCCACTGCAATGCCCCAGCTCCCCTCCCGCACTGTGAACGCTGCTGGCGGGGCCCGAGGCTCCCCAGTCCCTCCTCCATGGATCTGCAGGGAGGCGTTCGCAGCTCGGAGCAGACGCACTCGCGTGTTTGGGCTGACACCTAGTGTCGGCACGGACGGGCCTCTCCTCCCAACACGCCTACGGTGATCCGAAAGGAGGAATGAACAGGACATTTCTTTGGCTTACTACTTCTAATCTGCTTAGAGACCTGACCCGTAAGCCCGCGAGTATCTTTGCTCCATTAAAGACCAAAGAAAATAATAAAAGAACACTCCAAAGTAGAATTAAATATTGTTAAGGAAACTTCTCCACCCTACATTTCCTGCGGCAGAGTCAAGCGTCTGATTTCGGGGGAGGGGAAAACATTAGGCAATTGAGTGGTACAGCAACAGGAGCAGCTCAGCCTGGGTACAGGGAGGGACCACAAACAAAGGGATCCCTGGGCTTTTATACCCTTACAGTCTATGTACCTGTTTCAATGGTTATTTTTGGGTCTGGGGTCTTCCAGTTGTTCCCTGGCTGGGCAGTTATCACCCTGTGTCACCTTTCACCTGTGCTTTTCTATTTTTAACTTAGATCTGTTCTGACCTTTTCACATGGCACCGTCAGAAAAAAAAGTTGTAACAGGCATTTTATCTGAAGCTGCAGAAACAGACTTCAGGCTTATAAATATGTGAAGGAAGAGGAAAACATGTTTGTGCTCTACTTTCCCCACAAAACTGGGAGGGATTCTTGTGCAAGAAGGCTCCCTAGGCCCTGTTGGTCAAAGTCCATAGTGTTAATGCAGGAGTTGGCTTTGCTAAAAGGGTCAGACGGAGTCAGGGAGCAGATCTTACCATCCTGACAGAGCAGGCATCCTGCCATTGAAGTTTCTCCAGGAAGTTTCCTGTTGCTGTTTAACCTTTAAATATGTGGTCTTTCTTGTCAGATTTCCCATCAGATATCCCATTTCAGATAACCATGGAATTCATACTTAAGTTCAGCTGGTGCAGGGGATATTGTGGAACCATAAACTGTTTGCTCTGTACACACAGAACTCCAGAATGTACATGGAGATACTTTATATTTAACTCTGACCCACTTCAGGACAAAACACTCCCTCATATTGTTTTAGTTATAGTATATTTTACTTCATGCATCATTCAAATATATGCATATATGCATTTATAGCCACTTTTTTTGTTTGATACAGACCCTCTCTTTATCTTCACGGCCACATTGCTGCCGTCACACCACATGCAATCTGCCTCCCCAGCATAAAACCAAAATAGCAGAGAGTTGATCTCGGCATGTAGAAACAGCCACTGAAGACAAACCTTTGGAGAGGAACAAGCCCATCACCAGCCCCTGCAATTACTGAAAGCACCTTTAGTGACAGGTTTCCTTCTGGCTCAGCCACAGTGCTGAGGGGTATGTGGTGGATCCTCTAGGGAGAAAACAGTCTGACATAGCACAAACAATATACATCAAGGATAATAGCCAGGGTTTGAGGTTTTATAACCCTCGTCCATTACACCAAGGCCATCATAGCACTTGAAGAATTAGAGTTTTCTTCTAGAAGCCTTATTCCTGAGCCAGCTGCTTCTGGAGGTGCCCACGTGGGCAAACACTGCCTCTGCCATGGCAAACCACAGCAGAAGGGGCTGTTTTGAGACCACACCTCAATTATTAAATCTGATGTGTTGGCTCAACAGAAGAAGACAAAACCCACTTATTTGTTACAATGTATTCTTTTAGAGTGAGTGCTCTAAAGTATTAGCAGTTTCACATTTCGTAAACCATATAATGCTTTTGTTTTGAGGAAAGGGATACTAGCAGCTGCACAAGGGCCACATAAAACACAACAGCTTTGGATGAGTAGTCATGAGTTTCTGCCTATGGACTATCCAGAATGAAACTTGATTCAGAAACGGATGCTCCTCTTCTTTGGAGGAGCTTTTCCAAGCTCCTCTGATCAGTATCCTGCAGATGAAGTTGCTCAGTCCAGTGTTTTGGCTGCTTGGAAGTGCTGACTTGCTTCCAGGGCACTTTTGAGCCTTGCCTTTTGGCTGGTGACAGCAATGCTGTGCCACCCACAGACAGTTTCCTAAGGAAACTGTCTCACACTGGGGTATGAGCAGCATTAACTTTTCAGTTTCTTTGGCTTTAGATGTGCTCCAAGTGCCATCAGTAGGAAAACATTTAGTGGCTCATGCAATGTATGTTTAATTACTATTCATCCAGTGTCTTGCTGACAGATGGTCACATCAGACATTTTAAAATAACATGCTTGTAATTAGTATTTAGAAAGTATTTGTCCAATCTACCACTTGTAGGTGACTCTTGTGGCATATTCCACCATGGCAGCAGTGCTATTGCTGATGAGTACTGAATGAGCAGGGAGTGGTACCCCACGACACTCCCAAGGGATGTGCCTGACCCCTGTGCAATACTAGCTCCCAAAGGAGAACAGAAATTGGAAATCACCTTCCCAGCCTGCCATGCAGGCAGAGCCAGAGATGCTGGGCACAAGAAAGTGCCTGGGGAATGGTGTGGTGACTGGCAAGGGGCAGAGTGAGCTGCTGGCATTCAGGGAGACTGAAGCTGGCATCAGCCACAGTGCCACTGACTCTTTTCCCCAGGGAAGGGACTGGATAACTTCAGTACTGTGCACAGAGCGTGGAGAGCACGTTGGCACAGGCTGTGCTTCCACAGCAAAGGACCATCTCGTGAATTTGGGCTTCCCACCCAGGTGTGAGTACCTTAATACTTCTCCAGTCCAGCCAGGGTGGACACAGTTTGAGATGCCCCCTTAAAGCACGTTGTAAATCCTTGCCTGCAGTACCGGAAATATTCCTGGTTTTCCTGAGACTCTGCTGCCTCTGACCTGGTGCAACCATTTCCAGAGTGTGCAGGAAACTGCAGCTGTGGGGGAGTATAACAAAATAGGCCAAACTCCAAACAAGCAGAGCAAACAAGCTCTTAACCTTATTTCTTGGAAAAAAAGATATCTATTTCAAATGTTTCTTGCACCTGCTAAATGCATTAGCAGTGGTGTTGTATCCTGAACGAGCAATCCAGATGAAAGAAAAATAGCTTCTTTGTTGTGATCTGGTGTGCTTGTGACAGCCATTCAGGAGATGATTTACAACTCTGTGCTGGAAGCTGGACAACCACACTCAATGCTCACATGGTTGCTCTCCATCGTTTCCAAACTTCATTGAAAGGGCTAAGCACTTTGCCACCTATTTTCTCTTTCAAAAAACCATCACAGTGAGGTTTTGCACGTGTTGGCCATGCCAAAGAAAATCAGTCCTTACTGGGAATTGGAGGCAGCAGGCCACTGGCCCTGGAGGTTATTACAGGGTGTCCAGTTCCAGCAGCTGACAGCACTGCAGGAAATCTCAGACCTTTTTTGCTGCCATGCGTGGATTAGCACATCAGCATAATGTCAGGAGGAAAAACACAGAAAATATGAGCCACGTGCTGTTAAAACAGACTGAGCAAAGTGCTTGGTTGGCGTCAGGCTGCCCCAGGGGACTGGTGCTGGAGGAACAGCCCATGCTTTCCACTTCGGGCCACCAGCTGCCTCTGCTCTGCCTATGTGGCCTTAGCCACGCTTTTCCGCTCCACTGCAGGAGAGACAGCCAGGGACATGCCTAACAGGATGCCCAGTACCACAGTCATGGTCAGCCCTGACCTGTGACAAACAAGAAGCCAATTTTTTCAAATAGGTTTTCACTCAAAAAATATGTAGGGGGGGGCTGACTACTTCTGACACAGTATATCAAAGGGAACAGTTGTGGCCTCCAGCACTCACAGGCACAGCACAGGGTTTCCTGGAAACATGGGAACATCTTCCTTTGGGAACATGAACCACTTTGCCATGCCTTTCTGTGGTGCCTACTAAAAGTGGCACTGAGAGCACGTGGTTTTGTCAAGATGCATGTGCTGTTTTCATGTGCTATTTGTTTTGGTGATAAAAGAGGAAGGATGACAAAGAAAGTTTTTACTGGTTATCCTAAGCAGGGGAAAGGGCACATTTTCACCTGCTTCTCTGTTGGTGGTCAGTGTGGTGCCTTCCAGCCCATCCCACTCCTACCTGCCCTGTGTCAGCCTCAGGTATAGCTACAGGGAACAGTATGGGGAAACAAAACATTTGGGTTCAGGACAACCTTCCTTGTCCCCTGAACAGGTGATAGATCAGGCAGCTGATGCTGGAGGGCTCCCAGAAGAAAAGCACCTCCCAGAAAGAATGCAAAGCTCTGTGACTTCTGGGACCCCTAGGATGACGGTTGCCCAAAAAGAAGTAAGCCTTCCTACTGTTTATTTCTCTTCATTTCATTTCAGGTGATCAGACCTTTGTTTAGCTTCTTCTCCAATAAAACCATAGAACTACCACAGCCTTAATTTATCTGAGTCGTTCTGGCTGAAGGGAGCACTTGGGCAGTGCAGTGCAGTGTCCAGTCACTCAGGCAAAGGGGGCCACAGTGTGCACGTACAGACAGGCTTCACACATACTCCCCTTTGCTTGTTTGCCAGTGTCCAGATGGGCTTATTTGAGCTGGAGGAAAAGCTGTGCCACCAGAAGATGTGTAAAACAGCAGGACAAGAAGGATCCCCTTGGCTGGAGTCAGTGAGGTGTCTGCGCAGGCAGGAGATGGCCCCTGGAGCCCAGAGTCATTTACAAAACAAGGAGAAAAGGAAAGTGGGGGCTCTTCAGGTTTTCAGCTTCTGGCAGCATGAAGTGTTGCTTTCTAGGAAAGGTGAGGTTGACTGAAAACATATTGACTGCAGGGTGTCCATGCGAACTGAAAAGCATCTTTACATAGCACTGAAGAGGAGCCTCCACACTGGGGCATATTTCAGGGAAAAGTATGATTTCACTCAAGGTTATGATAAGGGCCTTGACAGAGGGCAGAATAATGTCAAATGACAGACTGTCTTCACTACTGGAACATGTGCTTATAAATCTCAGTACTGTGGAGAAGAGCAGTAATATAAAAACACAAAGTCAAGGTAACAGAAATAGGATGCAGATGTGAATTCAGTGAATTCAGAGCAGACTAAACATCCTATCTGCAACATCCAGGTCCCACTGAAATCCTGCTGAAGTCTGTGTTGGCTTGCAGTAAGAGACAATGAGGACAGAAAGTAAGGGGATTTTTCTCAGACAGAGACCTCTGAGTACTCAGATGGAAAAATCAGATCAGGTACCCCAGGACTGAGGGCTGTTCTAGCTCCTGTCCTCAGATAAAAGATGCCTGGCATCGCTGAGACCAGCTCCAGCCATAAGTAATATGTTAGGATTTCCCAACCTGAGCACTCGGCTAGTGAGAGAAAGTAATGCTGATCCTGATGCCAAGATATGATCTTGCCTTCCTATAGGGAAGGACGTCATCCGTGGTGCTTAGACAGGGATGGGACTGTAAGAAAATCTGATGCAGATAAGGCTTTGCTTGAGAAGTTGTAGCTTGTTGATGGAGGAACACCCAAAGCTGGGAAACATATCATGTGAATATTCCTTTACTCAGAACAGTGGTTGGGTTGTAAAACATCTGTCTCTTCTCTGTGGGAATGAATTCCCCAGAGGTGATTCAGCAGTCAGCGAGATGAGAACCAGACACTCTGTTTCTGATCAATGGGCAAAGTTGAGCTTGAAGCTGTGTCCTCCAGGTGAGGATTTCAACCTCCAGCATAGCCTTAACAAATGAATAAGATATAGTAATGAAAAGCCAGGACTGGTGAGATCAAAAATATGAAAGCCAAGATGAACAATTTGCAGTGGTACACCAAAAAAATTAAGAGCAACTGTAGGCAGCAAACTCTCTGCAGCACAGGGCATGCTTGCTGCAGGCAGCCTGCCAGAGGCCAGCCTTTGGCGCCTAATTATAAATTTTCTCAGGTTAGCTTAAATAACTACTGTCAGAATAAAGACCTGTTTCTTTGTTAGATCATGATGCAAGCCCAACTCCCTCAGTTCTTAAGCACTAATGTCAAAAGTTAAAGCTGAACTCCGTATAACCTCTGGGCTGTAAAGGATGCCAAATGCCAAATATTTTTGAGTTTTATAATGACATTTTATGCTAGACCTGGATAGTTTGCTTTGTACATATACTAAGTTCAAGCTAATGTTTTAAGTCTCTTTGTGCTCCATGTAGAAATCTAGCAGAAAGATCAAACATAGAATATTATTTTATTCTTGGAAAGTAGGCACTGGAATACTGATTTGCCAGATATTTTAACCTCTCAAATTACCCCTCATTTAATGAGAAAATCTGAAACCCAAATACTTTCTTAAATAGGTCTACATTTGACTTGCACTGGATGGCTGTAAGATTGTGCAAGATTGTTAGACTTTAATCTCATACTTCCATCTTTTAAGGCTGATGCTCGAGCGAGGTCATAAACTGGCAGGAACTGCTGTGCAAGGCACTGGTGGACGTGCAGAACACCCTGTTGTTTTCTTGGAGGAGTCACAGCATATGAATGGATGCCTTGAGTTCAAGTCCGGAGGAACACGTTAGTGTCACGGCACGGCAGGATTAGTAACACCTAGTTTATTTGGCTGATTATAGTTTTATTGTTTTATACTAAATAAAAACTAAGTAATCTTGATCAACCTGCTTGGCTTGCCAAGTTTCCATCCCCACTCACACCATTCTATGCTGACCCCTGTTTCTAGAATAGCAGTAAAATCCTTCACCACAGTCCCCCACCATAAAAGCCACGACCACACAGCAGAGATGAAGTAGAATATACAGTATCCAGGTGCTTAGGACTGGCTATCTGGTTTTGCTATCTAGCAAATTTAACTTCTCTGATTTTGACAGAGAAATGCATTGCATAAGGTTTCCTCAATGAGGTAAAAACTCCTGTGTTACAGGACACCAATGTTCAGACAAGCACAGTCTTGGGCTAATTAAGTAGTAACATTGCAGAGACGTGTGTTATAAATGGTGGGGAAATAGTGGTGGTGGAGATGGGTTGATATCCAAGCAAAACTCAAATTCTTTGGAAGAGGTGAAGACTGGTTTCAGTCCAAGACAATGACACCCAAGACAGTCCTGTGCTCAGGCTGTCACATCATGAGGTGAGGGGGGAGGTGGTCTTGTGTCACATGCAGCCATCAGCTGGTGCAGGCTTTCCAGTGTTTCCTGACCTGAGCTGCTATGTATCTTTCAGTGACAGAGGTTCCCTGTGTAGTGAGTTTGAGCCCACTGGTGAACTGTTTGTTTTTCTTAATTGCCTTCATGACCACTAGGAAGTAATTCATAACCCTCTGTGGCTCTGCAGAGTTCAGGTTAAGATTGTTATTCCAACCCATGCTAGCTGTATGAAACATGCTTTTCCTTAGGGGCCTCTTTTGGGAGCTTATTGGAAGTGCTGTTTGCATCCTCTCCTTCCCACCTCAGGCGTGCAGATGTGCAGCCTCTCCTGCTGGGCAGCAGCTGGCTGATATGGGGGGCTGACATCAGGCAGTGCTGACTGTGTTCAGTCCTGTTGGAGACATATTCTCCCTGCTGCTTTTCTTCTCTTCTTGGCTATGCATGTCCACTGCAGCAGCTCAGATATCTGTGTGAAATGGGTGAGAGTGAGCTGTAATTACTGCCCAAGAGAAACCATTAAAGAAAAGGAGATCTTGGAGGTCTGGGTAGTGATCATATAACACTGGGTTAAGAGAAGTGCTAAGCAAAACTCTTGAAAGGTTCTTCCACTGAATAAATACTCCTGTTCACTCTCTAAGAACATAAAGTTCTAGGATGGCTGGAGTCAGTGCTGTTTGCTTTTACCAACCCTGGGTGCACTTTCTTCCTGTGAATTTGTCCCACCTATGCTTTTAAAAGTCAGGTCTCCAGGGAAAAGGCCTTGCCCACCCAAATAGTGCTATGGTGTGAAGAACCCTCTTTGTTCATTCTAGTCACACTCAATGAAAGCACAGCCTGTTCCCCAAGGAGACCATTGTCAGAGCAGTGCTGACAATGATGCACCAAGCCCATGCAGCTCCTTGCAAGGAAACTGGGAGCCATTGAGGGGTCTCCACTAGTTCATTTTCTTCTTCTCCAAGAGGTATTCTTCAACTAGAAAAGTTACTGATATGACTTGTGACTGTTGCAGTGAAGGACAGAATAAGAGATTTGGAGAGGTGCTCTCTCAGCATCACAATTGCCTGAATTGAGGCCCTTCAAAGAGCATTAAACAGCCCCTGGCTGTCAGTCAAGGTGATCACTGTCCCACTTTGATGTACTCATTATCCAGCCTGAATGTTTTCAGTAAGGTAAATCTCATACCAGATGGGTAGGTTAGAGGAAAACCTTGTTTCAGGAAACAGTGAAGGATCACTGCTTTTCTCCAGGAAAGCTGGAGTTTCTGGCTTTGAAATGCTCTGTAGCTAACAAGCGTGTGACTTTATCATATACATCTGTACATGACTGACAGCAAGAGCAACCCACTTCTTATGTCTTGAATTCCTCGTGACTGAGCTACTGCACACCACAAGATCACAGAAATAATTGACTTGACATAAAGTATCATCCAGGAAGATCTGAAGAGCAGCAGATGCCTTGCCTAATGCACACCTCCATGCAGAAGCGTTTGTGAGAACGCAGGAGCAGAGAAGCTGATACTGTACTCCTGCAGCCAATGACTTCCACCAAGGTACAACCTTCTGGCAGCTCAGAAGGCTGACGTATTGCCAGAGGTTTCCTGTGGAAGTCAGCAGAGGGGCCAGTACCACCTGTGGCTTTTTTATCTTGGGTTTGGTGGGCAGAAGAGGAAGAAGAACCTTAGTCCAGCAGAATTAAAACTTCAGACTTCCACAAATCCTCTTCCTCTTCTTCAAAGAAATGCAAGCAGCTCAAGGCTTTTATGTCTGGATGTGGCCTGCCTTCTTCTGTAATGAGAGAAAAGAAACAACCAAACTAGTTAGTCAGGCCATGTTGGCCAAAGTGTCCAGCTGCTGCTGTGTGTGAAGGAGAACAGGAGCTGAAAAGGAATGAAAAGCTGATGATGAGTCATGTTATGACTTCTTATCTTTCTTTCAGAAGAGCAAGAAGGACATGTTTTCCTCTTACATTTTCTAGTTCACTGGGGAAAAGGGAAACCATGTTTTACTTTTAGCAGCCCTTGTTCTTGCATGTGCTCCTAGACCTAAGAGCACAGACAGAGTTGCGCTGTCAGGAAGGATTGTACATCTGACAAGGCAGATTGAACTGTTGGTGTGGGCCCAGAGAATTTTCTTTCATTTCTATTGCCATGTTTGTGATTTCTGTAGGACTGTGAAAAAAAAAGGAAATTTATTCAAGGACACTGGAGGCAGTTTTTGCCAAGAAGATTTCTTGAGTAATCTAAGTAGTTGAGGATCTTTTCTCAAATAATTTTGGATCAATGGAATATCTCCTCATGTACAATTTGAGTTGAGGGATTTTTTTTCCTTTATGCATGCTTCTTCCTAAACCCTGTCTAACAGCTAACTAGTGAGGACTGTTGTCCCTGGACACCAGCTCAGGCTCTGATAGCTTTTGTAAGAGCATTTGTATCAAAATATTGTTGTGCTGGAGTCTCCACGGCCATCTGGGGCTTTGTGCAGACAGGGTGCTTACAAATGAATGTGAACCAAAGCAAATCAACATTGCTTGGCAGGAATGCAATGTATTGCTAGGATCTGTCTCTGCCAAGCTAGACTGTTTGGCTCCAGTCCCACTCTTCAGGGGAATTGTCTGTCAAAACACAAGTTGGTATTATACAGCGTCATAGTTACGTGGCTCACCAGTCCTTTAACCCCTCTCAGGCCTTACTCTTATTTGTTGAGTGGAAACCTGTGAATCTCCAATTCTTAAGGCAGACTTTGAGCTCTGGTACCTTGCACCAATTTTCTCTCATGCCACTGTGTCAGCTCAGATAGAGCTTTGTCTTAAGGAGCTGTTAAATAGAAGATTGCAACCCTTTTGAAAGGAATTATTTTAAGACATTATTTCTTAATGCCTTAAAATGTTAAGAAGACGTATTTTGTACCATCTCATGATGGAAGCCTGGCTTCTTGGTCTAACCACCTCAAAAACCTGGTCATCCTTTCAAGGTGAGAGTCCATCTCAGACGCTTTACTGTCTCTCCTTTATTATCCCATTCCTTCATGGGTAGCAGCTGTCGTTCCTGCTGAGCCCTGCTGGTAATTCCAGAGGCCACCTATTAGAGGACAAGCCAAGACATCAATGTGAATGTCCTCATGGGTCTGCCAAGAAGTGTATATTTCCCTCCCCATTTCTGGACATGTTTCTGAGCTCATTCAACATAAGTATGGACATAATAAATTACCACAGTGGTTTGGCCAAGACATGACACTACAGGTGGCTCCAAGCCCATAACATACAGTTCTTGCTATAGTGAAAATCCACAGTAAGCACTGGTAGAAGTGCTGTCTCTGAACACACATTCTGCAGGGCCACCTCCCATCCTGGAAGTCCAGCCAGGGTCAGCAGGAGAAAAATGAGCGTATTCCCTTCGGGAGGCAGATGAAGTGGCAGATCCTTGGCTGAGACCCCATGGAGTCTGGAGACAGCTAAGAGTGGTGACTGTCCCTAGGTGTGACACGCAGCACGTGCCATCCCTCGGGCAGGCAGCTGCCCACAGCACTGCCCAGGCTGTCACGTCGCCCAGCAGCCTGGAGTGCAGCTGCAGCCTCGTCCCTGCGGGCAGGGCAGTGGCAGCCTTGCACAGGCTGGGACGCTGTCAGAGCACAGACCGACTGCCCGGGTCACGCAGCCTTGTGGCTTTCCCTTGCGTGGTAGGATCTGTGTGTTTTCCTTCGAGCTTCAGGCTAGAGCATGCCAGTACCACCCGGCTCTCCCAGGCAATGTCTGCTCAGGGGACCAGGACCTGTTATCATCCCAGCAGACTGGGGACCACAGTCCCCATGTCCCTCTGGTGGGCATGAAGTTTTATGGACGGCCCCAGGGCTCAACTGTCTCTGCCACGAGGTGCGGCACAGCTGTGTGACCCTGGGTTCGTTTTTGTTGAGAAAACTGCTGCTGCACTGTGAGAAAATAAATTAACCGAAGCCAAGAAAGATAAGAAGAGTCAAAACATAGAATTAAAGTTGTCAAGATGATAATAGCTAACTATGTAAGGCTTCAAAAGTAAATGTTATGTGAAGAGGGATAAAGCCGTGAATGGCTAGTTCCCTGTGTTGCTTTAAAGATCCCTGAGATGGAGCTTAGACATGCTCCAAGTCCTTGGCTCAGGTTTAACTGATGTGAGCCTACATCCCAAGTGCTGGACTCCAAGATGGGAATGGAAAAAGCGGCACATAAAAAAAAGGGAAGAAAAAATGTGGCTGAGCACATCACAGAGAGGGAGATGTCCATGAAGAGTACATTTAGTCCACCAATAGGGAGAAAGTGTGAGGAATTTTACTGAGAAGATGAACACAAGCACAGGCAGCTGAAGGGCCTGAGCAGTTCTGCTTGTCTGCAAGCTCCTACTCCATCCTCTTCCACCTTCCTGGAATGACTACCTCCTACAGAAAGTCCCAGCACCCCTTCCCCTGACAGGGCATCTTCTTTCCTGAGCTGGAAGCCCTGTGGGAGGAGGGCATGGACAGGATGTCTCCAGCCAAGTCCTGAGAGTGCTGACCTGCAGGCAGCAGCTCTGGCTCACAGGCACCAGCACCCAGTACAGCATTGTGCAAAAGGCAAGCCAGGACACGAGGGGGGTTTGCAAGGGGGTAAATAAGTGTTTGGGGCAAAGGGGGCTGGAAGCCGTCTTGCTGAGCTTGCATCAGCCCAGTGTTTGGTAAGAGGTAACTGGATGTGCTGGATGTGCAATGGGGAGCTTTGTAAGGAGCAAAGAGAAATTCAGATGCCCACACTGGAATGGTGGCCAGCTATCTATTACAACCTTCCCCAGGTGTAAATATCTGCAAAGGACATTCCCCACAGTTAGACAATGCTATTAATGCTATGGAATTCTTTTATTTGGGAAAAAGAATTAAAGTAAAGCAAGTTAATTTGCCGTTATGGTGTGCAACAGACTGGCATTACATTAGAGGTGTAGCTAGGTCCCTGTGAAGGAGAAGAACCTGGCGGTGACTCGTGACTAAAATGGGAACATTTTTTCATTTGTAATATGAAATTAGGCAACACCCAGCACTTAATATCTAAATAGTATCAACAGCCAGAAAATAAAAGTATCAATTATTATCTAGCTGAAGCTAGATTTTTCTACTGGTGCATCAGGACCTGGATTAGTCCCAGGGCAGCAGAGGAAGCAGAGAGGACAAGGTCATTTGCAGGGACTCGCATGCTTGTAGAGAGGTGAGCTTGCTCAGCTGGTGCTCTGCGGAATCGAACTGCTGGACCTCAGCTCACACACATTGCACTTCCCAACTGGGGAGATGCTTTGGCTTAATCTCACTCTGAGTTCTATCAGAAGCCGCTGCCGGGGAGGTGGGAAGAAAGCTTTCCTCGTCCGCGCTGCAGGAGGTGTAAGGCTGTGTTTCAGAGCGCAGCCCCTCTCTGCGAGAGCCCCTCTCTGCGAGAGCCCCTCTCTGCCAGCCGCGGCCCGGCGCGGAGCTGGGCGGGCGGCCCGCGGGCTCTGCCGGCTACGCGGCTCCTCCTCGCCGGGGGCCAGCGGGCAGCGTGCCCACACCGCCTCGGGAGGGCCCGCGGAGTGCCCCGAGAGGCTCCAGTTACTTCTGTGCTGTGCGTTCCCCACCGCTGCCAAGCATTTTCTCCTGCAGCTGGGCAGCACTGAGCTGTTCCCCCAGCTCGAGGTTAATCATCTGCTTGCAATTAACCTGTGACCTCCCACGCCCGCGGCGCGGGGCAGCGCTGTAGCTTTAACGCGGGCGCTGGGAGCGGGAGGGGGACAGCAGTGCCAGGTCCGGCCCCGGAGCTGCCGCAGAATCCTCGCTGCCTCCTGCCATGGAGAGCCGCAGCCTCCTCGCCGCGCTCCTGGCCACTGCCCTCACCGCCCTGCTGCCGCTCCCCGCCGCCGCCTCGGCCCACCGCAAGCTCCTGGTGTTCCTGCTCGACGGCTTTCGCTTCGACTACATTGATGACAGCGAGCTGGAGGGTCTGCCGGGCTTTCGGGACATTGTGAACATGGGGGTGAAGGTGGATTACATGACCCCAGACTTCCCCAGCCTCTCTTACCCAAATTACTACACGCTGATGACAGGTGAGTACTTGTATTTCTGTGCTGTGATGCTCCTCAGAGCTGCCAGCTCCCCGTGCCAAAGTGGAAGACATCTCCCTGTGACTTTTTCTTCCGAAGAAGATATGAAAATAACCCAACTCCTGCTTTTAGCTGGGAGTTTAAAAGCACTGTGGCATTACAGCCCAGAACTGTTTCTCTGAAACCTGTTCGAAACTTGGAAATGCCACTTGGAGCTAATTTTTGAAGCTCCCCTTTGCTCATCCACAGTGTAGCCAGGTCCCTACCTGCTAACACCTCAGCATCATGGCCAGCTGGGGCTCCCTGGTGCGAGCATATAGAACATAAAAACAACTGGGAATGCATGGAAAACAAATACAGAGACTGCTCAGGGGCTTTAATAAAAATTCACTTGTGTGCATGCATTGAGTGTGGCTACACTAAGAACTTATTTTCAGTCAGCAGGTCTGTTTTGGCAAGTTCAGCATTAAATTTCTTTTTAAACTTAGTAGATTTTCTGTTTTCTTAACTTTGCTCTAAGTACTCATATCTGTAATAATCCAAAACAGTCAAATGGAAAAACAGTCAGGATTTTTGCTTTTACTCCCCTGCAGTTTTTCAGAATGTCCAGGGCAGCCTTTCAGAAAATTGAGAGGACGGTCATAGTTTTATGATGCTGATTTGCTTCTAATCTTATGTGGAGGACACATGATTACAGTGACACTAGGGAGGTGCAGAGAGTACAGCTGGGCCAATTCCTTCAGAGACAGACACCAAGGAAGCAACAGTTAAGTAAAAAAAAACAACAAAACCCAATAAAATAGATTTTTTTTTTCTGGAGTTTCTACTTGGATTTTTCTCTGGAGTTATTGAATAAACAAGAGTTTCCACCTAATGAGGAGGAGTAAGAAAATCTATCCTCGCCTAAGATATGTGGCATCTTCCGCTATCCTTGGAACAATGCAGTGCCCAGTGATTCATATACTGCTTGCTGGGAAAGCAAATAGATGCCATTGTAAGACAAAAATCTGACATCAGTTGTGCCCAGCTTGTTTTGAAACTGCTTAACCCCTCCTTCCCTCTCTCTCAAGAGAAATGCTTTTCTCTTGCTCATCTCTAATCAGAGTATAAAACCATCACAGGGTTGGTTTGGGTTTTTTGTGTTTTCATTATTTGGTGCAAATATATGAATGCAGAATAAATGTCGTGACTGAAAATAGAGGTGTTCCACTCCAGGTCATGTTCTTTAGGTGTACATAGGCAAACCAACCTAACACTTCGTAAGTGCAAAAAATCTTTGGATGGAGCTGTTAAAGAGAAGAAGAAAATTGAGCAACATTTCACTCCTAACCACATTTAGTCATCACTCTTATTAAGTGTGTATACATATAGGGAAGTCTATAATCAGCCTTTTGAGGAGTTTTGAAAACATCCTACTTTGTACTCACAAAGAAGGAGTTCTGTTTCAGGTGATGAAACACCACTACTGGACTTTTCGTATTTGTAGTAGAATCCTGCACCTCAACCTGCAGCAAGAAAATAGTCTATGAGACCAAACACAACTCTTCTTGCAAGTCTGCCAGGCTTTATGATAAGAATATCAATGCAAATACAACTTAATTGCAAATACTAATTCACCTTCCTAACACATGAGTCACAGTAGTATTAAGTAGGTCAGGAGCCAATTGAGGACTAAGTTTAGGTGATGAACATGCCCAGAGGAAGACCCAAGACTGCCCTTGAGCCCTCGGGGTGTTAGTGGACCCCGTGACTGTGTCCTGACATGCAGCAGAGTAAATCCCAGAGCTGCACTGTTCTTACCCATTTAATTTGCAGAGTTGGCACAGGTTTTGGAGAAAATTCAGCAAGGCAGGGTGCCACAAGCATCCTGCCATAACGACCCGCTTAGGGAATGGCAAGTGTCTCCCTGGTGCTGCTGTATGGGCATGGGGAAGCTTTCATCACATTTCACCAGCCATGCATCCCCTCTGCTGCAGGGAGACACCAGCTGCAGCTGGTTTTATTTCTGTTTGCAGCTGAGAGGTATGGGAATAAAATGCTGCCACAGTTACTTCTGGGAAATCAGGAACAAATTATTCTTCATATCTTGTCCTACACAGCTGTTTCATGAACTGTAAGAAGAAATTCACATTTTAACCTCCAAAATGTTGTATTTGTCTTCATAGTATATTGTCTTCTTTCAACTAAATCAGTTGAAGAAATTTCTGGTCCCACCTGCACATTCCCTCCCCTGGCTTGTTCATTCTATCCTACTTTGGGTTTTTGTTTGTTTATTTGTTTTGATAAATACTCCTGTCCCTTCTTTCTCTGCTCATTCACAAGGCCTTATGGTTCCATGTCCCTTCAAGAGCATATATGGCTGCCAGGTCTTGGACAGCATGTGCATAAAAGTGTTGTAGTTTGTGTGTATCTGACTTGCCTCTATTCATTCTTGTGAGCAAGGTCTTTACTTTCTGCCTGCTGCCCTTCACCCCACATCCACGCAGCCTTCATGACTACAGAGCGCTTGAGTTATTACTAAGATAAGTTCTCTCTCATTTCTGTGGCTTTGGAGGAGGACAGTGGACTCTGCCCCTCAGATACCATAATCCTTGGGACAGGTCAGTCTCCTCAAACATGAACTCAGCTCCTCCTCCTGCCCAGACCTGCAGGCAGAGGTTATGGAGATCAGCAGCATCAGCCTCAGTGCAGATGCCAAAGTGCACCCTTCAGTCCTGCCAGAGCACAGCTCTCCTTTGCATTGACAGCTCACAAGTAATGGCACAGCTGCCCAACTATCTGCAGGATCTTCTAGTTATGGTATTTTACTTTACTGATGATTTCAAGAGGGCAGCCTGACTGAATTTAATATTCATGGGAAATGGCAAATGTACCAAGATTTTCAAAGCTATAACCAAAGAGATGCAACTGTAACTGTTGACCAAGAGCCACATATCTAAACGTGGATATCTAATGTGTGTTAATGAGAATCACACCCCTTTCTGCTGAGATGAGGTGCTGGGTGAAATACCAACACCACAGGACAAACAGGGTCCAGCCTGGTGACCAAAAAGCATAAATTTTGGAAGGGAAGCATGGGAGGGAGGTGACTTGCCTGTGGTCTTGCAGTGCTGCAGGGCTAAGGCAGAGCTCTTCATGGGTCCCCCTCCTGCTTATGTCTGCTGCTGCTGTTAACCTGTGAGAAGATATTTGCTGGAGCTTCCCCGAGTCACACAGAAAGCCTCAGCCCAAAGCCTTCTTAGAGGTCTTTTCCTTTCCTGCACACCTACCACAATTATGAGAAAGAAAACCAGAGCATAGAAACCAGAAAAATATTAATGGTTTGTCTTCCTCATGTAAAATCACAAAGTAATTCAGAGCTTGGGATGAAGCTTCAGTCTTCCTGCAGGCCAGAGCATGGCATCATGACCTGATAGTTGCTTGAAGAAGCATCAAACAGAAGCCAAATCAGTGCTGGTGCAAAGGGATCTCACTGACAATCAACCAGAGAAGCGGTTTTGTTACAAAAACCTGGTACTGTGCACGGTAGCTCAAGGATGTGCTAGCTTAAAATCCAACTCTTAGAAAAGTAGTCATCTCTAGCAACTTCCTTCATGCCACGTTTCTTAGTATTGGCTTCTACTGTGGCATAAAGACTGTTTTTAGGTGGTTGGGTTGCTTTCTGAGCTGCTAGACTGAATCCTACGTGGTGTTCTTGCTCTCCATGGTGCTATTATGATACTGCAATTGTTGCCCTGAAAAACATGAAGTGGAGGATTAGGTAAAAGGAGATGTTGCTGCTGTGACAGAGCTTTTGCAGGACTTTTTGTAGGCTTGGCAAGGGAGGGAAGAAGGAGTCCAAATACATCTATTCAAAAGGCTTCCTTAATCATACCATGTGCTGTTTGTTTTGCAGAGGAAGGAATTAAGACTACAAGTTACAACCTTGGGTTGTTATCCTGTGGGGAGTTTTTAATTTTTCTCTTTCACTGTTGTGGCCTGGTTCTACAGGGAGCCCTCATGCCAAGTTCAGTGGAAAGTCTGAGGTCTCCCCTGTAACTACTGCAAGCAGGAGTTGCTGCTTCAGAGCACTTTGTGCTCCATCTGTCAAGATAAGCTGCTCATGCTGTGGTTAAGTCTCCCTTACCTGACAACCTGCAGGTGTGGGAGGGGTGATGAAGGACTCATGCAGCCCAGCTCTCCTGAAGTTCCTCCCCAGCTGAGAGCACTCAGGGGTGCCTCCTATTTCCAGCCAGCATAAACATGGACAGCATCACATCTGAGACAGAAATCCAGAAAGGATTTCTTTTCCAAGATCATAACTAGAATTGAAGTCATTCTGGCAGGTTTTCCATGAGGATGTGCCAGCTGCCTGTGTGCAGCCCCACATCCAAGATACATATTTCACTTGGCCTCCATGGGAAGCAAAGGGAGCCCTTGATTGCAGAGATGGGTGGGGAACTGCTTTGAGAGGAGCCAGCAAGGAGCCTCCATGTGCCTCTTTGGACAGGACCTGATCTTGAATAAATGGCAGAGGGGCTGTGAAGTCCCATGAAGATTGAGGGATGAAGGAGAAGGTAGACCAGAGGATATTTCAGCCTCCTGCACCCAGAGTGAGGGCTGTGGCCTTTGCAGGGCTGTTGTTTGGGGTGTCCCAGACTCGTTGCAACACAGTGATGGCACATTTGGGGCTTGTCTAAAATCCAGGGGTGGTGTGTGGTGTTTTCTCAGCCACTGCTGCTCATTCCTGCATGTGCCATCACCTCCTCCTCTGCATGGCAGTAGGGAACAGGGTGACATGGCAGAGGTCCCGGGAATAGGTGACATCAAGGTCTATTCTACCAGACTGAAGGTTTCACCCAACTTCTATGTTTCAACAGTCTTTCCTTCACTCCTCACTCGTGATGTTGGCATACTTAACTGCTGAGGGGCTTTGGTGGATGATGCTGAAGTCTAACAAACAGTCAGTCAACATCTGTTTCCCCTGAGCACAGGAAATCAACATACACTGCACTCTGTTTATTCCATATTTTCTGGGAGAAAATACTGTTTGGGCTCCCAAGCCTGGGATCTTCTGGAGTCTGGCTGATTTGCACACATACTAGTGTATTTATTGTTTGCTGTGAGAGCTTTCCTGATTTAAAGCACAGCAGCTCCAGGCTCCTTCTACTCAGTGCCTGAAGGAAGCCCAGGCTGGTGATGGTTCTAGTGGATGCCTCTTTTCTGCTGCACAGTTAATGGCATCCTGACACCAGCCGGGTCCAGAAAAGGATGCTGACAATTTCTGTTCAGCAGTTAAGCAAGTTCTTAACTATGTAAGCAATACCCATGTGTTTTCTGAGGCATAAAAAATGGAGGGAGTAAAACAGGGAAGTTTATTACATACACATGAACTAAAACTATCTCTACTTCACTGTCCAAACTTAGAAAAAATCCAGAAGGACACAGAGTGCATGATGAATCACAAGGGAAAAGGTCTTTCTTTTTGGTCCTCTTAAACAGCTACAGATGCCAGCAACAGTAAAGATTTAAAAGATTCTGTTTGTGACATACAGTTCTGAAATCAAGTCTCTTACTTTTCTTGGATTCATTAGCTTTCCATTTCTAAAGCTCTGTGTTGGGAAGGAAAAGAGCATGAATAAGTCTGTGGTATTACTATTAACTGGCAGGGAAAAGGTAGTATCCCAGCAAGAACAGGCTGGAAAAGATAGTGGGAACCAGGAGGATTTTCATTTTCACATTCTTCCTCTCACTTTGTTTACTCACCACCTGCAGAAAGGCTGCAATTCCAAGTGTCAAGATTTTTCTCTTTCACACACAAAATATTGCAAAAATCTGTGTTTGCTTTCTACCACTTAAAAAAATGGAAACACTTCTAAAGTGTAGAACAGAAAGGTTTTTCTAACACAAGTTCACAATGCTGCAAATTGAAATACAGAGTTTTTTCCTTCTTATTAGCTACAACCTCACAAGTACTGTACCTACTACCAGCTGTTAGCTAAGTGGACATTCACATATCAAGGTATTTCTTAGCCCAGAGCTGAAGTCGCTGCCAGAGACTCACACTCTGTCGAATAGTGCAGGCAGCAGCTTGTCCATTGTACTGTCCAGGCCCTCTGTAGTGCTTGGATCTTCAGTGCCTTCAAGCCACACCCAGCTCCGGGGGTTCAGGGGTCCCAGAGTGGTCCCTGAGCCCACCACAACTCAGGAGAACAGCCAACAGCTCGGAGTCCCTGCTCTCCAGGACACAAGACCTGACTTCCCACACAAGAAAGCATCTGCAAAACCTCAGCTGGATGATTTATAAGCAATTTTTGTGCATCCCAGCCCTGGCCCCATGATGAAAGCATTGAATCAAGAGTTTCAAGCTCTTACTAAATTAATCCCCTTTAGGGGAAAAAAATAATGCTGTGTGTAGCAGAGGTTTTTTCTGTGCTTTTTGATGTTATCCTACTTGAATTGCAAAGTCTTACCTGGTGCAGTCTAAGGCGTTTATGCTTTGGCTCTCTCTGGTGTTAGAGGTCATAAAAATTTGGAAAGACTTTGCCAGCAAGTTCCTTTGAAACATGAATTGTCCATGCACATCATGCAAGTACTGTTTTTTCTTGGGGGTCTGCAGATGGCAGGGCCATTTTGCCCAGGCCAGCATTCCCCCCAGACTTCTCATGAGCTCTGGCCTTCTCCAGGCTACTTCAGGTTTAGCACGTGGGTTTTGTTTTCACTCTGTGGTCTTTCTTTTCAAAGCAAAGCAGATGAGACCCATCAGGGGAACAGTAGCAGGGCATATATCAAAGCTCAGTTCCTGGGGACAGCAACCACTATATCTGCTCCAGAATAGGAATATGGTGCTGGTGCCTTGTAAGTCCTGCTTTCTTCATCCTTATGGCAGGCAGCATGAGCAGAGCAGAGAACTTCCTAAGGCAAGGCATCCAGCTGTTTGCATGGAGGAACTTAACTCTTCTCCAGCCTGTATAGCCCCATGGCAGCGTGTGCTTGCATCTGCCCCCACAACTCTTGTCACTTTCTAGAGAGTGGGGACATCATGGTGGGACACGAGAGGAAAGGTCTCACCATAGTGGCAAGGCATATATATAATATTTCATAGTACATTTAGCTAAATGCATGTACTGATGTTCATCATCAGATTACAGCACCTTTGCTGTGTTGGCTAACATGCACACTGTGGACTCTCTGACCAATCTGATTTTCTCAGAGCAGAGATGGCAAATGCCCCAGGAGTGCCCGCTCTGGTTTCCGGATCTCAGGCGCAGCCAGTGCAGGGTGCCCAGCACGCAGCGTTACTGTGCTGCTGCTGTGGGTGGCAGAGTGCTTTGTGTTTTGCTGGTTTTTTAAATTTCATCTTTGTTTTGCAGAGATTCATTTGAATGCTGATGAAAGTGCCTGGAGACATGGGAATGTGCTTTAGACAAATGCTGTATGAAGTGTAGTGTCCAAGTAAGCTGCAGCATGCAGACTTGCAAATGCTTTTGCTGGCTCTCCTCCAGAAGGATACAGCAGTTATCATATTCCTGGGAACTATACCCTCTTTGTTTTCCTCTGTTGCTTGAGGAAGGAGTAATTTTTACTACAATTACAGTGAGTTTAAATAATGACATCTGTATGCTGAAATTGCTTTCTGCTCTGTTTCTATTTTTGAAACTGTTAAGATAATGTTTGATTACAGAGGAAAGCTGCAGTAATGAAGAAATAATAAATTCAGAATGTTGTGGTGACTCCCCAACACCACGTTGCTATTCTGATAATGATTCAAAAGAAGCACACTGAAGGTAATTTTCTTAGGCTGGAGAAAACAAGTAAAAACAGGGGATATAAAGAACTGGGGTTGTACATGTGATCCAAAAGAAACTTGAGAAATGGCCTTAATATTGTGTACAAGTATCTTGGGGGGAGGGGGGCAGGGGGAGAAATGCCAGTTATTCCAGGGCTTTTCAGTCTGGTGAGCAAGGCTCAGAATAGCCATGGTTGAAGGTTAACAAAGGTCAAAAATAAAATTAGAGATCAGGCACACTTTTTGAACAGTGTTTACTCATGATACATATTGGGAGGAGCAACTCAAGGCAGAGATTAATTAGTTGATTATTGATGTCTTCCAAAGAAGTCTGGGGTCTTTCTGGGACACAGGCCTCAGGTAAGCAGACGTGAATGGCATTAAATGGTCAACTCCTTTGATCTGTTGCTCACTTGATCTTCTTTTCTGACCCTGTGAACCAGGGGTGTCTGCAATGAAAACTGATGCCTTATAGTCTTCTAGGCCTTTTATTAAATAATAAAAAAAGTATTTGGAGTCCATAGAAAATTGAAGTAATCTAATGTGGAGAACAGAACGCTGTCCTCTGTAGTAGTTCAGTTAATTAAACTTCCTAACAATGCTACAAAGAACAATCTACAATCTCTTCCTTAAAAATGTGGATAAACAGACAGCAGACCTTAAGTCCTATAGGATCAGTAGCAGCTAGAGCTCATTGATTCTATATGAAGACTACATGATACATCATACAGATACCTAATCTGTAGGTTTCACGCTGATAGAACTTCAGCACTGACCTGCAAGTTACCCAGGCTGGCACCAATTGCCTGCTGCAGTTTATCAGCTTGATGGATGCTTAGGAATACATGGACTTTAGGAAGCTGAGATTGTCCTGTAAATTGTAGGGCTGCGTTTTTGATGCACTATAGAGACTTCCTTCCTTTCCTTCCTTCCTTCCTATCTCTTTTGAGACTTACAGGAAAGAGAGCACTTGACAGCCTAAAGAGAAAAACTTACTGCCCATCCAATCCACCAGTTGTCCTATATTAAACTTGTTGGGTTAAGTGTGATAAGTAGTGACTGCCACAAACTGGAACCACTTTTTTCCTCTGGGAAGGAGGAAATGTTTTGCATTATTGAAATACTTTTTAGTAGGGAAGGAGAGTTCAAAATCCATTTCCAGATCACATGCACCCAAAGTATACAGAGTCCTCTGCTTGAAATAACGTCTTTTCAGAACAAGAATACCAAGGTTATTTCAGTTCTGATCACCATGCTCAGGCTCAAAATAATCAAAGCATGTTATCTGGATCCCTGTGATAATATGACTCACCAGCTAATGAGGACAGTGTCTAACACAATCTTCTGTTGCTTTTTAAGATATGGAAATAAGAAACGTCCAGTACAACTTAATTTTCAACATTCCTTTTCCCATTTCTGTTAATTCATCTTCAGAATAATTCCTAAAATAGAGTATCTTCTCTACTGTCAATTACAAGAAGTAGATGACATATCTCAGTTATTATATACTAGTTTCTTGTAATATGAATTTGCCCAAGGGCCCCTCAGATACAATAAGAGGCCTGAACATGTCTGATTAAATGATTGCTGTGCCCACAACCAAGAACAAAGCATGATCATTACAAGGAAAAAAAAGCTAACAATAATGGAAAATAAAAGTAACATATAAATGTGTTTGTCTGGTTTTTGCCTGTTTGCAGAAAAACAATGTGCCCTATGGATAAAGGAAGAAGTAATACAGGTTTCCCAATCTTTGTTCTGTGTTTGTAGATTATGCTCTTATCACCTTCTGTTCACAGCTTGCTTCCCACAACCCTCTGGTTGTGAGTGCTGATGGGTACCTTAAAATGGCCTCAGACTTGGCAGGTGTTGGGTGTGTAGAAGGAACCAGGTGTCAGCCAAACATGTGGCACCCATGGGCTGCTGCTGACGTGGGTTTTGTGCGGGGCTGGGTTTGAAATGTTGAGCAGGGTTGAAATGTTGAAATGGGGTGAGAGATTTTTTTCTTCTGGCCTCAGCTGTCTAAAATTTGGCTGCCTGAAACTGAGAAAAGGCTGTGATCTTTCTCTACTAATAAGAGAGAGCATATGCACCTCCAGATACCTGAGATGCCTGTCTTAGGCATGAAAGCATGAATTGCTTTCTAGACATGACTCTTCTTATCCATTGATTGTGAAGGAAACACAGGGAGCTGAAAAGCTTCAGCAACTAATTTTTGGGTGTCTGAACTGGGGGATTTAGTGAGCAAACTGGAGCACCTCAGTAAAAGGTAAGAGTCGGGGAGATTTTATGAATGGTCGCAAGGTAAGAGATCCCTGAATTCAAGTCATGGCTTTTCAGCTGATTTGCTGGATCATCCAGGAGTAGCAGTGGTGGTGCTGCCAGCATCCTTCTACTGAAGAACACCAATCTGATTGTGCTGCTTTTTTTCTCCACTCTCAAAGGTCGCCACTGTGAGGTCCATCAGATGACTGGAAACTACATGTGGGACCAGAAGGCAAATGTATCTTTTGATATTGGTGTGAATAAAGAAAGCCTGCTGCCTCTGTGGTGGAATGGATCAGAGCCTTTGTGGGTCACAATGATGAAAGCTAAAAAGAACGTTTCCATGTACTACTGGCCAGGTTAGTATGTGAAAAATTGCTACAATGCATCTTGACACCTGAGCACTCCATATGCTGTAGGAACGGCTCTCTAATACAGTTCTGAAATACAGATAGGAATTTTATGTGCTTTACTAACCACACATAGAAATTAATTAGCTTTTCTTCAGTCATGATAATTTGCATATGCTTAGAGAGGAGAAAACCTTTATAAGCACTAGAAAGTGCCACTAGAGGCAGCTTTCCACTAAATGCTAGCTTCAGGAGGGTGCTGGCTTGAAGAGCATCCCCTCCTCCATCAAGTGCTTGTTCCTCTTGCCCACCTGTAACTTCTGCTATGCTGAGTGGTTGCTCCATGAATGGTTCATGGTCCAGTCAAAGTTAAACAGTAACCACCCTCCCCCAATGCTTCTTTAGTTTGAATCTGGAAATTAGTTGCTGAGAGCTGAAGATGATCTGCTCTGTGGGGACAAGAAAATCCAGCTGAAAGCAAAGCCTCCTTGTCCTCTGGTCTTCCTTCATTGTTAATTCATATGAGGTCCCAGTTGTTCTGAGTCTGAGCCATTCATTTGGAGGGACTTGGCCTTTCTGTTCCTCATTTGTTAGATATTGGACCACTGGAATGACTAGGGATGTGCAAGAATGAGTCCTTTTTAACAAACAGGAGTATTGTATCCCCTTAGGCTGTACATTTAGGGACTCATATGGAAATAGACATTCCAGCTGAGCAACCAGACCAAATCCCTTGCAAAGTACCCAGATTCTCAACTTTTTACCCTTCTAACTGCTACCTACCCTGAGCAGTCTGCAGATATCCTCAAGGTGCAAGTGCAGGCTGGAGGACCACAGAGCTGTACTGAATACAGCCAGTGCCAGCAGGGCAGTGGCAGCTGACTCATGCCATGGGCTCCTGGCCAGCTCGTCTCTGCATCCCAATGCACGTGTGCCTGGCCACAGTCTTCCCATGCAATGTGGCTAATGGTGTCCTGGCAAAAAGCCCACGATTCGAAGGAATGGGAAGAAAGAGCAAACCAAGATGAAAAACATTGAAAAGCCATCCAGAGTGTTTCTACAGTACTGAAGAGCAAAAACATCTGACGGTGACAATATTGCCTTATAGACTCAGAGGCAGTCAAAGAGTTTAGATCAGCCCTGAAAAAATGCTGCTTCCTATTGAAGATGTCCCAAGTGATCTAACAGTGAGGCAAATAGTAGGATATAGAAATTATACAAGAACATTGGAATTCTTAAAAAAATTAACAAAAATATCTCTTTCTGTAGACTATTCAATTTTAACTACTATTGTAATTGCTCTCAATAGGTATAATTATGTACTGAATAGATGTAACAGCCTACAAAGAGTTGCTGAAATCCAGAAAACCAGTATCACTTTCCATTAAATGCCTTTGGACTTTAACTAGCTCCTTCATGTTGCCCTTTGAGCAGTGTTTCCCAGGGAGAAGACATATGAGGTGTATATGTATGTATCCCTGTACACACATCACTCTTCTTTGCCTGCTATTTCTAGCTGAAAATTGTAAGAAACAATAGAGCCCCCCTTTTCCCAGTGCTTACGCTGCCCAGTGTATGCATGGACTCTCTTACGACACAGAGGGGGGATTTTTTGCATGGAACTGGCATTTTAGCTGTGGACTGTGACATGTATCTCTGTCGGTCCTTAATTATTTATCTGTGATGGCTGACCTTTGGCAAAGCCATCAGGGCTTCAGTTCAGCAAAAGCTGAAGCACATGTTTATTTTAAGGGTATTCGTGATCTCAAAGGACACATTGGCCATACAGGGTCAGGCACAGGAAGCAGGGTGAAATGTGGAACTATTGAACTAAAACACAGGGCTGTTGGGCTGCAGTAGAACTCCAGGTATAACTGGGGTGAACAGAAGTCACTCAAATTCAACATCATTTACTACATTTTCCCTGTATGATTTTTTTTTACCATTTTCTAGTTCCATAGTAAGGACAAAATCCTTTCTAAAAATGCTAGATCTATCATTTTACAGCTTAAATTCTTAACAAGCCAACTGAATGGGGAGCGATACCAAATGAAATTAAAATAAAAACCCAGGACAATAACCAAGGTGAATAGAGGTCCCACAGACATTTGCACCACATATGATCTGTTATTAGTGATTAGCTTTCCAGCCTAAAGATATACTGCTGCTTAGTAATGAATCTTGAAAATATGATAAAGATCCAAACAGGAAAAGTTTGGGAAACTCTTAATAGGAACTGCAATATATAGCCAAATTCATCACACTTTCTTCTGGAAGATGCTATTTTCTCTTTAGCCAGCAGTGAAGACAAACAAGATCAATCAACTGTAGCAGGAATACATTGGAAATGCCAGGGTGCTGATTCCCAGGACTAACTTTTACCACTGCCATTTCCTCCTCAGAGCCAGTTCCAAGCTTTGCAAAGTCTGAACCCAAAATCTGCTGCTTCATCTTCTTCCCTACGTCCCTCTCTCGTGTAGTCAGTGCTTAAAGAAATAAAATCCAGACCCCAGCACACAGGAACACAGAGCAGGAGGGCTCTCGGATGTGAACAACCATCACAACAGCTTTATCTGTGAGCGTAACATAAACCCTGAGAAGACAACTCATGGGCAGAATTCATCTGGGATTTCTTGACTTTAGAAGCAGAGGAGACAAACTATCACCATGCCGGGGGTCCCAAACACCCACGCCTTATGTTTTCTGCCAAAACATAAAGCCTTGGCTTGTAGGGACATTTCTCTCCTTTCTTCATGCTGTGCATGGGATGAAGGGCACAGCCTCACACCCAGCTTGCCTGTTGGAAGCAGTGCTGCTCCAGCAAATGGAGAATGCCCAGAGGAGTGCAAGAGCATCCTGGCGGTACCACTGAGGTCAAAGCTTTGGAGTGGTCCTCACTCTCAGCCCAGTAAGTGGTGTCATCCCAGATGCTCAAGCTCCTTCATTTTCCAGCAGCCTATGCAACTGCTTCAGCTGAAGTGCAGTGACAACTTCTCTAAACACTGAAATGAGAGACAGAGGGGGGAAGAAAAAAGAGTCTAACTCAACTTTTACCATTTAAACACAATATTTACCAGACCATACAGCCAGTCTGGAAAGTTTTCAAAACCTTCTGTTATGACATGAAGTGTCCAACTGTTAAATAAATGTTTAGAAATGCAATTTAAAGCTGGCAGAGATTCAGGTCCCCATGTCAGACAGATAAAGAGGGGCCTATATATCATTCTGAAAGAAGTCCCTATTCCTTCTCAGTAGTTCAGGTTTTTAAATAAAGGTTTACCATCATACAAAACTATGCAGAAAGGTATCTAGCATCACATCTCAGTAAATACAGCTTAACGATCTGTAGTTTAACCAAGAAAAACTTAGCATTCCCTTTGGCTGGCTCAAAATCTGTTTAAATTTCCTTTCCCGTAATATCTAAATGAGAAAATTTACCATCTTTCCTGGCCTCTACCAAAATGAAATTTAAATATTAAAGTGTCTTCCTGGCCAGTATTTTGGACTTGTAACAAGCCTTAACATTAAAAACCCTAATTTAAGCTCTAGTCATCATAGAGGCTAAAAAAAAAAAAAAAAGGAAAAGGAAGTTCTTGGTGTCTAAGCAGCTTGAATTCCAATGGTTCTGTCAATGAACTGCACACTCGAAGACCACTATCTCATGGCCAAAATGATTTCTAGTTGTTGCTACCCTGTAGGCTTTTACGTCATGCTCATCACTTGACAATCTAGAAATAGCAAAGATATCTCAGCAACTAAAATATCCCGGTTCCCCAAGAGATTAATGCTCCCAGTTAAAATTATCTCATGAGTAATTCTGAGGAATGTTATTTGAGAAAATTACAATCTGATGTCAGTATCTGAAGAAAAAAAGAGGCAAAATGATCATATTAGTCACTGGCTATGAGCAGTCATCCACCTGAACTAAAACACAAGGCATTTCTAATGACTTTCCAAATGCACTCTTAACTTCTTGCCTGGTTTTGGAAACAATCTTGAACCAGACTCAAGTATCAAAGGAGAAACTGGCTCCAAAGTTCCAGTTCAATCCTGAAATACTAGCAAAGCCCATAGAAGACTACTGCACCACCTCTAACATCTGAGGTAGCTGAAAGCCCTTGTTTTGCTGCTCGTAGCACCCAGGACATCCGGCAAAAGACTGAAGATCTGTGCCCTCAGGGCGGGGGAATTCCTGGATATGACATCAGGCCATTCATGGAATACATTTTTCTGATGATTTGGTTAAGTATCAGCTGGAACTCATCTCTATTGCACAGAGTAACTTCTTGGGGATGCTGTGTGCAGATGTGTAGAAATTTTATTGTGGGATGATCTAGACAGTCAGTTCTTGTCAAATAAGCTGCTGGCTGTTTATCCAGGCTGCAGACAACTGTCATGGTGGATCATGGTGGAGAGATGAACACCAAAGTATCTTCATGCAGAAAGGGAAGATTAAATCATATGTTTGGGGCAACAGGGGAAGAATGAAAAGTAAGCGTCATCCCACAATTTTAATAGAAATAAAAACTAGATAGAGGTTCAAGAGTAGGCAAATGTATTTTTACAGGAAAGTAAATCAATTGACTACATTTGATGTTTATTATTGCAAATAATTAATTAATCATAATAGATGGGAAACAAAGCATGCGGAGACCCAGGCGAGCAGACTGAATCTCATATGTGGTATATGGCCCTTCAGCTTTTGGAAAGGGTAATTTCCATCTGACTTATCTGGCTTTCTGCAAATCAGTGAAGATTTAAAAAATTTCCTAATCCTAAACATTCAAGTATTTCTAATCTTTCATGGTACTCCTGAACCATCACATCAGAAGACTCTCAGCCAGCTTGGCCTGCAAGCTGTGTGCTTTTCCCAGTGTCCCAGTACTGCACCTCGGTGATGTGAGCTCATGGGAGCTGAGATGCAAGACTGACAGATTCTCTTTGTTGAGTGTCCCAGGAAGCAAACCACTGTAAATCACCTCTGATAGTAGCTCTGCTTGCTCTAGGGCCCTCTCTGTACTTACACCTTCTCACACCCCAAGCAACAGGTCAACTTATGACAGTCCTTAATGCCTATCATTTTCCTCCCAAAGGAGAAGCAGAGGGACCCAGATGTAGACAGATTCAGGTTTTGGCTTAGAGTTGCCTTTTTGACCAGATTGCGTTGCTGTATACAGAGGCCATTTTGCAAGAGGTGGTTTTTTTTGGTTTTGATTCCTCCTTGTGCCCCAGGAATATATCAGAAAATGCCTGCAATGGGAGGACTCTGGGGTTCTGGAATGATAATTTGCATGAATCCATTGTTTCTGGAAGCATACTTCTTTTAAATATTAATATTATTCAGCAGCACAGTAACTGGAGAGCAAAAGGGCAAAGAAACATCACAAAAACATGTTTTTCTATGTTCAGGGCCATGTTCTCCTGTAGGATTTGTTGCTATAAATTTTTAGGCCACAAAACAGACTTTATTTTGCAAGGAAGGCTGCAAGTTACCAAGAGAGTTAATTGGTTTACACTGTTTTAATAAGACCTCCTGGGAAAAAGATGTAATAGTGGAGAGTTAGTATCACATAATAAAATATGGTTTATAGAGGATATTACAATGTAAGATACAGCGTGTCTAACTGGAAAGTATTTGCTGAACTTTCAGAGAACAATATCTAAATCTATTATGTTGGAAGCCTGGAAGTGAGGCTATATGGCCACAGTAGTTAAACTATAAACGAGCTGGTGATTTAGGTGGAAATGGTCTGCCACGAGGGAACCAAGCATTTTATTGTGGGAAGGTCACACAGAGACCTTCCTTTAGAGAGGGAAATAAAAGGATCCAATGTACAGGTTGCTACAAGCACTTCTCAAACCAACCTCTTTCCCCTTTTCCCTTGCCAGCCACATGGTTTCCTGCAGGGTAGGCATAAGGTAAGTAATGTCACAGGGAATTTACAGACCTGAACTTGGACACCGTGGTGTGGGGTCTGTGATCAAGGTGAAATAGCAGAGCATACCACATTTTTTGCTCGTAGGTTGTGAGGTCGAAATCCTCGGAGTCAGACCAAGTTACTGCCGCGAGTACTTCAGCGTCCCAACAGACAAAAACTTCGCAGATGCCATCAGCGATGCCCTCGAGTCTCTGTGGTACGTCACCAGATTTTTGCAGTGTGGGGTTTCCTCTCTCTAGGACAAGTATTTGGATTTACTATCAGAGAGATTTTCAGGATGGGCTTCCAGGTAGGAAGATGGGGGCCAAAACTGTTTTATAGTATCATCATAGAAACAACACTGTAGCAGAAATAGGCCCCTACATTAAGAGTGGAGGGAAATATGTGCTCCTCTGTTTCTGTGTAGGCTGCAACAAAGAGCAGACATCCTGACTTACTACCTTTAATTTGCTGTTTCAAACAACTTCAGGATGAGCCCGTGCATGTCTATTCACTGACCTGCAAGAAAAGGCTTTGAAATGCTTGGATTTAGAGAAGGAATTGGGAAATTCTGAAATTCAGCTCCAGTCACTTGTTTATGAGACTGATGCTTTGGCTTTTTCTTCATTTTAGAACATCTCAAGCAAAATATTTTTGGAGAGGGCATTCATTTTGTGCAAATATGACTATAGAATAGAGTAGAATAGAAGAGTTCAGCTGGAAGGGACCTACAATAACCACATAGTCCAACTGATGGGAATATATCTCTCAGACAACTGCTAGGAAAAATGTATGCTCCATATCCAGCTTTCAAGTTCCACCATCTCTCATGCAAACATTTACAAGAGACAATTCCACATAGGCTGTAAAATCAGGGAAGATTGCACCACCACATGCAGAGCCAATGCCTTACCTTGGCTATAACTAAGCTCCTTCTTTTAAAATCTTGTTGATTCCATGATTAATCCAATCCTAGGAAACCCTTCTACTTTAATATTTGCAACTCCATAGCTATTCGCATCTGAAAAGTTTTGTATTCAGATGCTGAGTGTTGATTGTTCTTGAAATAAAGGCTCTGAAATGATGAGACCACTGTTGAAGATGTTGCTCCCAGTTGCACACTGGGTCCCGCTGCAGAGATGCTCACAAATCAGTGTTGTTTGCAGCATGGGCTTAGACAGAACATGTCTGAGATCATGTGAGTGGTTTTATCCTGGAATTATTTAGCTTAGATTTAAAGCAAGTTACCTGCATGTGACATGAGGAAGTCATGTGCAACATAGGAGGCTTTCTGGAGATTTTACAATGGTTTTAATTCAGTGAATAAAAAGAGGAATGGAAGGCGTAATACAGACATCAGCTCTGACTTCTGGTGGAAACCCAGATTTACTGTAGAAAGCTTTATGGTTTGATATAATTTTGGGATGGGTCAAGATATAGTTGAAGCTTCCTGCCTGGTTTCTGTGAAGCACAGTATATAAGGCTGCTCAGTGCTGGTTTTCAGCTCTGTTATTGTGAACGTGGTTCAAAGTGAGGCATAAACTGTTCAGAGTTCCAGCCCTTCAAGCTGTTATTTTGGGTAGCTGGAGAGTTTCAATAGCTAATTTGTTCCAAGCCACAAGGCTGTCTGCTGCTGTCTGCGGTAGAAAAGGAAAGGGACACAACAGTGCTGGTGGAACAACTTGCAAGAGGTGAAAGCTGATGATTTCAAGAAAAGTGCAACTCCCTGCCACCAAGATGTCTGTCATAAATAACAGCTACAGTCTCCTGAAGTGCCCAAATCCTACAGATCATCCCAGTGCTGCAGGAGGTCCTGTCTCTGGTGTCTATTTACACACTAACCCTGGTGAATTTCTTCCTGAGTTCTTTTTCTTTAAACTAAATGTCCTGTCTCCAACAAGGCAGGAAAGAGGAAAAAGGAATGATGTTGGATAAAATTAACAATCAGGTTTGGGTGCAAATATTGCAGGGACTTAAAGTAAGGAGGGAGGGTAGAGAATGAACAGTTTAAAAATCTGGTAGGTTTTTCTTATTCTTTCTCTCATTCATCCTCTTTGTTTATTTCTTTAAGATTTAGAAGAATAAGTTCCATGCTGCTGGGCCAGCCCATAAGAAGTAAAGCCTCTGAAATGCTTTTACTGTAGGCATATTCATTTAGCAGGATTTAGCATCTCTGAGTAGAAGACTCTTGAGCTTGTCATCTATATCTTTTGCAAGTGCTTTTGACTTTTGAAGCTGTTCAAAGGCTGGCAAATGCAGTGTGTTTCCTTTCCACATCCCAGGTAATTGGAAAAGCCCATTAGGCTGAGACTGTCCTTAGCTATATGTGAGAAAACAGCCTGTGGCAAGAGCAGTCTGTTGCCTGGAGCAGTGCCTTGCTCAGTTGCCCTAATGGCAGGTATTAGCAGTTAAAGAACTGCACTTAGGTTCCCACCATTAGCAAACCTTGCAGGGACTCCAGGGTAGAGAGAGCGAGCCCTTTATTGTGTCATGGTGGCCTAGGGTCTGAGCAAGGAATGCCCGGACTCATCTGAACTTCACTGAAGTAGAAAGTTTCATCAGTGCAAGGACAGAAGTACCTAACTCATCAGGGAGCCACTGAGCTTCTCTTGGAAAAGGAAATCATCCTTCAGAAATATTCTCCAGTCTCTTCAAACAGGTGCTTCAAGATCACTATTTAGACCAAAAATATTCAAAACAAAGTCAAGCATCTCTTTTTTAGAAGTGAAACAAAAACCTCCCTTGTGTCTTTTCCACAACTGCAACTTGAGGGCTGTTGTAATCTACCCACCTTCCTGGGCAGGTATCATGAAGTCTGCATCGTATTTGCAAAGTGTGCTGGTAGCATATAAAACACCTTTTGGTATTGCCAGCAATGCCGTCCAACTTTCTTCAGCAATCTTTTCTTAGTCATTTATTCTGAAAGTTACTGGTGATGGAAGAAGACAGGACTAACACACAGTTAGAAAGACAGAATACTTCTCCCATGCAAGCCATGATTAGGGTTTTCTTAGAAAACCCTTTTATTTCCATAGAAAAACAGGCAAAAATGGAAACAAACTCCAGATGTGCTGTACCAAATCCTGCAAACTCCTAAGCATGCTGCATTACTGGAGCTTGTCCCATTGAAGTAATTAAATATTCTTCCTTACAGCACTGAGCCCTCCCTGAGAAATCTCACCACAGCCTAAATGAGATCACTTGTTTTATGCAGTAAATCTCTTTCTTAGCTTCTATCTTGATTGAAATGATCAGTTACTTACATAAATTAGTTTAAGTAGCTCATAATAGAGGCACTGCAGCAGCAGAGAACTATTTCAGTAGGTTCAATGACTGTGTATGCAACAGAGAAATTACAGGGTTAAATTTTAGAAAACAATTTATGCCTAATACAGATGGAAAGTAACGCTTAAAATGAAACTGGGGAGAGGGGAGGGTTGCTTCATTTAAATTATTTTAAAATCTTGAAGAGCGAGGAACAACACTGTTCTGCAGGGCCAGCAGTGGAGAAATTCCCACCACAGCAGATACCTTCAGCTTCCCACAGGACTGCTCCTCTGAGTCCTGCAAACTGAGAAATGCAAACGACAGACCCTAATTCTTTCACTCAGTCCCTCACCTCTGATTTTGCCTCTTCTGTCCCACTCATTACACCAGACTACCCAGGTGTCATTCATCAGAGACACTGGACCTGTCAGGACATAACAAGTTTTTTGTAGGGATCTTGATATGGATGAGCACATAATACACGTAATACATATGGCATGCTCTGCCATATATTAAGCACAGCAAAAAAAGACTGGGTTTGAACTTCATGAGCATAGGTTTGTGATTTTATCCACACAACTTCTCTCAGGGAGATTTACAGTGAACAGTAAAGTGGTCATGAAAATGATATTAAGCGCTGAGGTGTGCGCTATCCCCACTAATTAGGCTGAGAGCAATCAGTGCAGAAAAGTGTGATCAGATAAACTTGTGCAATTCTGAGATTACCTTAGCTTCTCTTGCTCTTATTCCTGAATAAAACCCCCCTAATCTCATCCCAGTTCATACTGCGTGGTATTTTGTAAGGACGAGCATATCCTGAGTTGACCTCAGTGGTTTGGAAGACCTCACACAGGACAAGCCAGAAGTGCCAAAATTTAATTAAAGCACACTTGACTGGTAATTCCCATAATCCTTTTAATAGGGGCATTCAGCACAGAAATCAGAATGTCTTTGTTATTAAAGGGAAAGCTGCCTTCCTAATTCAGAGAGGTTAGTAACAGACTGCCAGGCCAGCCTATGCTTGCATATGGCAGTTTCCACCTGCTGCCTGTGATGGGAGTCTCAGGCAAACGCAGGAGACTCTGGGTGTGAATAATGAGCCCCGCAGTGCAATAGGTGGTAGGACAGCACAGGCTGGTGGTAGAAAACGGGTCTTTGTGGCTCTACATGCTGGTGAAGATAACAATGCCAGCAGCCAGGAGATCTCCATATGTGTCAGCCTTTCCCTCCTTGCCCTATCTCCCACGCCCAGCAACAACAGCGCCGAGATGGCCGCCGTGTACTACGAGCGCATTGATGTGGAAGGCCACCACTACGGCCCTTCGTCCCAGCAGCGGAAACACGCTTTGAAGGAAGTGGACAAAGCCCTCAGCAATATGATCTCACTCATCAAGGTGAGTGGCATCCAAAAACCCAGCTCCTGGGCGCCTTTGGAAAAGGCTTTTAAAATTGGTCTTTTTGGCACTGCCAGGAGCCTGTTTAACACCTGTAACTGAATGCAGCGGCTGTAAACTTTTATTTCCTGAGAAACAGGCTACTGAGATAATGTGGAAGTCAAGGCACCACTACCCTGATTATTATTTTCATTGATGGCATTATGACCCTCCTGGTAGTAGCCTGCAGACCTACAGTAGCCCCAGGAAGCCACAAACCAATATACATGTTGCTCTGTTTATGACTTGTGTTGCCAGCTGAACTTTATTGTAGGCAAGGAATCAAAACTGTGTTTCCTAAGGTTTGTGGAATCAGACAATTAACTTTTATAGTGGGTTTTATGACAGTATTCAGAACTTTATTCAGTACATTCTGTACTTTAAACTTGGTTTTAAAAAAACCATTATCTAAATGATTTTGCAGCAAGAAAATCTTTTGAGTAAATGGCAATTCTGTGAATATTTCTGACAACGATAAATGCATACTGGAGTTTTTTATGTGTTTCAGTGAAGAGAGGAATATGTATCTTCAATTACACTGAATATTAAAAGTTCTAATGCTAAGTGCTCGTGTTTGGGAGGGAAAGAGAGAAACACCTCCTCCACAAGTGGTATTATGGCAAAATTGTTGAGTGGACTTATTTTGGAAAAACTCTGGTGCTAACCTCTCAGACTCTTTTAGAGCAGCAAGTAAAAGTGAGTGTGCACCATTATGGGTGGTGGCAAAGCACATTGCAGGACATTTGGGGTTGTGATCCTTCTGGCCAACTTCCACAGAATCAGTGAAGGTCAAATGGAGATTTAAATCTTCCAGCAGGCACACACAATGCAAAGCTCTTACCTGGCCCTAAAATTTGTCATCCATCTGCTTCACAGAGCAAAGGTCTTGAGAATGATATCAACGTCCTCCTCTTCTCTGATCATGGGATGACAGACATCTCTTGGGCAGATAAAGTGATTGAGCTGAAAAACTATATCAATATGAGTGACACCATACAAATGAAGGACCGAGGTCCTGTTGTGAGCCTCTGGCCAGCTCCAGAGAAGCATGCAGAGGTGAGTACAGCCACTTCTTAGGTACCTCTTAGGCTTGTGTCTTCTCAGTTTTTATGCCAATTGTGTCTTCTGTTTTCTCATAACATCCAAATACTGCTCTCAGAGATGTGTGCCAAAATCAGCTCTTATCAGGAGTCAGACTTGGATCCTGTGACACCCTTGTGATGCTGGTTTCCAAAGGAAAATCACACCAGGCAAATCAAAAAGCATGAACTTTCACTGTTACATGGCAAGGACATATGCTTTTAAACCCCACCACTATTAGCTTCTGATAAATAACTAAAAGATTTTTGCTCAAAATGCACTTTTAGGATTTTATCTGTATAGTCAGTTTATTGACACTCTAGCTGGGATTTTCAAATTATCTGGAGCAGGTTCAGCATTCATATTCCAGTAAGCTCCCACAGAGGAATCAACTCCATTAGACCAGAATTGCAAAATATATTTTTTTAAATATTTTCCTTTGAGGAATTTTTGATGAAGCATGTTGGATTGAGTCAATCATAAAAGCTCAAGGCTAGAACTGCAGGACTTTGAGTGATAAATTAAAACAATAGAGAAAAATTTGAAAACCACTTGAAAATAATGAAAATTTAGTACCTCTGACTAATAGACTAGTACACTATAGTCTAACCAGCAACCAGTGCATTAGAAGTCATTATTGCTCTCCTCAGAATATAAATGAGTGGATGTACAAAATGGGCGAGCCATTCCCCAGGCAAATCATTTTGGTTTCAACATTATATTTTATCCAGTTACAGTATATTGTAGCCCGTGCAATTTTTTTAAAGAGAATATTTGCTGATTTTGCACCCAAACAGTCTCTTTAGGAACTGTGTATCTGTGATACTGCGAACATTTCAAATTAGTGCCAGAACAGAAAGTTGTGTTAGAGGCATGCACGAGCAATTCACTCACAAGTGCATCACAGGGGATCACAGCACTGATATGCTTAACTCAGAGCTCCCTGTTCTTGTAGGCCAGACCTTCAAATAAGGGCGAGTTGCAACTTCACACAGTCATGGGGTTTCATCCGACAAAGCTCTTCAGCACATGCTTCTCTCTCGTTAAACAGCCTAATATTCCTAAGGAGAATAAAGTACAATGCCTTATACTATGGTTTCCTTCATTTCTTTCTAGGATTTCTTGCTGGAGGGCTAGCTTTTTAAGCAAAATTAAGTTGAATTTCAGTTTCTCAATAGCTAGATTCTCTATTTCTAATTAATTTTAAAGAGCTATATTTATGAGTTGGAGTGTATTATAATGTAATGGTTATCACCTCTAAGAATTACCCCATTTCAGAGCACCAGAACTACTGGTGACCACTCTCTAGCTCCAATCATGGTGGGAGGAACTGTGCCATCACACCCTGGTGCTGTCCTTATGGTCCCTGCACATCAGTGCACATATCTGGCCCACATATACATGCAAGGGTGACTTAGCTGAAAGGTTAGTGAAGAAACTTTCATTCTTTGAAGAATTGAGCTATTTATTCCTGAAGATTATTTATATTTAACTTGTGAAAGAACAATACAGAGTCTGGGGACTCCAGTAGCTGCCTTCTTTATGGCATATGAACATCTTTTTCAGGCATTTAAAATACATTTTCTGAATAATCTGGGGTGTAATGACATTTGTGTGATTATATTCCAGACAGTATGATTAATATTAATAAATTATTTGCATGGCATTGTGCAGACTCAAAGCTGCAGGCTTTGGCTAATTAATCTCACATCAGATAACTAACGAAGCAGATAACTGAGCACTATCAATCCCTTGATAGTGATTGACGGGGTAAATGCAAGAAACACAGGTGAGGTGACATTAATTCTCCACTCAAGAGCACAAAGAGGGAATGAGTGGCAGAGGCTAAAGACAGTAACATCACTTTTTCACATCTGTACACAGTCCACATGGTGCCTTTGAGTGTCTCTCACTACTTCACTTACTGGCTCCTGTGAAGGTTTTGTTTCTCCTGGTCTGTTTTTGGAGGCTGGTATACTCACATGTATACATTTGTGAATGTGTGCATTATAAATACACATAATACATGAATTCATGCATTCCTATGTGTTTATGATCTGAGTTTTCAGAATCTCCTAAACCACATAAGCAAGTTTTGTTCAGCCATGATCTTTGTACAGGCAAAGTCCCAGTTTGAATGATTAGCCGTTACAGGGGATTGGCCATTTTTCAAATTCAGGTGTTTCCATGTACCCATGGGTGTATTTATCATCTTTACAGCCATGTGGTGCCCTAACATTTTTTTGCTTTGCAGATATATCAAAAATTGAAAGCTGTGGAACACATGGATGTTTATAACGTACAGGATATTCCAAACAGGTTTTTCTACAAAAAAGGAAAATTTGTGTCACCACTAACTCTTGTGGCTGAAGAAGGATGGTTCATAGTAGAGGTAAAGTATAGAAGTGAAATACTTACACAGGAGTGTAAAAAGGTGCAATATATTGCTGATCATTGAGTTAAAGTCAATGGGCTAACTACAAAACTAATGTCAAATTTTGCTGTGTACTTCAAATAACTTAAAGATATTGCACCTATCCTAAAGGCAGACAGTTAAATAGTCAAGATGATCCTTTTTTCTTTGTTGTCATAAAGCAGGAGTAGTTCTTGTATTTCACATTCCAGGTTTTTTGCCTTACTCTTCTTCCCCCTGCCATCTACCTTCATTTCAGGCACAGAAAGAGTGTTTCCATTTCAAGTCCTTACTTGTCAAGTCCTCCATTCAGCAGTACCTTATGGCAGCTTTTCCTTCTGCCTGGCTTTCCACCCACCAGACTGTTCTAAAAGCACCCCATTTCTCCCAAGCCCTCCAGTCTCAAAAGGGTCAGCATGGAGATTTACTCCTCAGAGATGCCCAGTGCACACACTGAAAATCTGGGAACTTGTTAAGCAGAGAACCCACACATGAAGAGATTTTTCATATTAACTTATTTCCTTACTATAAATTGTTGTGTTACTTTGTGCTTGTGTCACTACCAGGCACCTCCACATGACAGATACTAATTGCAGCTCAGCACATCTCAGAGCGTGAGGCAACTGTGTAGCTTCTAAGGAGGTAAACTGAGGAGGGATGTGAAGTGCTTTGCCCAAGGCCATACATGAAGTCAGTAAGTTGGCAACAGAACTAAGGAGTCCTGGGTTTCTTTCATGTCCCAGCATGGTCAGTGCTCATCATTGCCTTGCAGGTTATTGTAACTCAGCCAAGCATCTTCTTTCATGACCTTCTGAGCTACTGCTCACCAAGCTTTGCTCAGGACAGTCCACACTACCACATTTCTCACTAGCCAACCTGAATTTAGCATAATAGTTCCTACAGCTGAATAAAAATGCACCTCTAAAAAAACCTGAAGGTTTTTGAGTACAGATGGGTGAGTACCACACTCCTGATTTTGAAAAAAAGTTTAAAAAGCCAGAGTTAAGGTTTAGACAGGTAAAGTAGGAATCTGAAACATTTTTTCCAAAATTTTTAAAAATTACAACTAAACTCTTTTGTATGAAAGTTCAAAACAGAACGTTTTTACATATTCTGTAGAAAATAAAAAGCGCTTAAAAAAATCATTGAAACTCTGACAAACCTTAATAACAGTGCAGCAAACACTGCTGCTATGATAATTATTTCTGTCTCTCTGCCCATTCCTTCCCATTGTTTCTGATTTTCAAGTATGTCCTCTCATTAATGCTGTCAGATTTTCCTTCTCTTTGGTACATTTTCATTATCTGTGAATGGGATATGAAAATGAAAGTTTCCTGTCATATTTTTAAAGAAATAATTGAGCCTTCTATTATACTTCCTGCCCAAACCACTGAAGAGAGGATGTGCAGCTCTTCCCTGTCATGCTCCCAGGGTTTTTTAACTCCCTGTTGGCTAGTAGATAGCTAAAAGCTGTTTAAGAAAGGGGATTTTGTTGTTGTTGGTTTTTGAAAGAGGCAAAGGGGGTGTATCTGAAAAGTTGTTTTCCTCATCAAGGAGCATAGGAATTAAAGCCCACCTACATTTTGGTTAAAGCAGGATGAGGAGGGATTTCACTCTGTATCAAAGCTGATCTGCTCCTATTACCTTGTTCCCTTCACACAAGTGAGTGGTCCCCATCCTTTGAGCAGAAGATCCCCCAGCTGCTCTCCTGCGTGCAACAGTGGTGCTAGCCCTCAGGGCTGCATGCTCACTCTGTACACATCCCAGTTTACTTTCCCAACATTTAGAGAGCAATTGCAATACTTTTCCTAAACATGCACATGCAGGGAAAAGTCCATTGTCCGCAGTCCCAGATATGCCTGTTTCATCTTTGAGGAGGATTGCTAGCCCAGGCTTAGTCAGAGTATGAATAATTTCGTCTCGTCCAAGTCTTCCATCCCATTTGGACTTGTCAAGCAGGCACATCAGCATGCTTCCAATGCCCTGTATCCAAAGAAGCCCCAGGAGTTTGTGGGGTTTGCTGTAAGGCAGAGCCTGATGTTCCAGAAGGGCAGTGCTGGGAAGCTTGCACAGTCCTGTCCCTCAAGTTACTGCTGTTAGTGGCTCTATTTCATGAGCTCTCACTTCAACTGAAGTTATGAAAGTTAGTAGTATGTTTTCTGACTCAGTTGGCACCAGAAATTATGGAAATGACTGTGCCTTTGACCGCACATTCTGTTGGGAGTAGGTGTCTCCTGGTGTCTGGGTGGGTTATGGAAAGCACACTACCTCCTCCTGCATTTGATATTTCTGGGGAAGCAACTGTGTCCAGGATATCTGACAGGACCATGGAGTGGTGTAGGTATGGCAATGTCATGATGCTGCTGAAGAACCACCACAAATTTAATGTGACTTCACTTGTCTGAAGTTGATGCTGGTAAATGCTGTGCAGGTTGCCTGATGGTGAGCAGCACACTCAGTCCCCAGGAATCACAGGAACTACAGCATAAGGAGGTGATATGGTAGGAAGAGGAGAAGGAGTCTGTTTTCTCCTTGGCTTGCTCTGAGCACTGTCAGGGAAATAGATGGAGACAGGAAAAGAAATTTGTCATCTTAAATAGTTTAATTTAATCTGGAACAGACTACCCAGAGAAGCTGTGGAGTCATTCTCACTGAAGATGTTCAAGACCTGTCTGGATGCAATCCTGTGCCATGTGATCTAGGACAACCCTGCTTGAGAAGGGAGGTTGGACCAGATGATCCACTGTGATCTCTTCCAATCTGACCCATTTTTTAGTATTCTGGAATTATCTGGTACATCTGCTGAGTATTACATATGAAAAAACAGGGGCTTCCCCTGGAAAATACTTGGAAGAGCTACACCTCTTAGTCATTACCACTGCTGTCCTTAGTGTAGTCAATTTTCTTTCTTAAGGAAGAAGACAAAAATCAGACAAAATAAATGTTTCTAAAAGGAAAGAGATCCTCAGTTAATCTGCTTCACCATCTGCAGGAGTTGTGGCACCACTTGCCCAAGGTGGGAATGTGGGAAACTCCTTTGGGGCATCTTCTGTGCTTCTGTTGCCCAAGTGTGAAGCCCAGACATGGACATGCTAGAGAACTGTACAGCTCCTTCTCTGTAATTATCAGAGAAATCATTGTTGGGCTCTGATGAACTGCCAGTTGATGTTCTTTGTTAAAGTGAAATTCCTGCAATAGTTTTGGGGTAATCTGGAGTGCCCCAAAGGAGCATGGGATAGGAGAAACTCATGGACAGGTTGGTCCAGCATTTTGATCAGCCCCTAGGGAGTGCTGCTCTGACAGATATGGCACTGTTGTAGGTAAGAGCTGTTAATACAAAGCAGGAGAAAGTAAGGAAGGAATTTAAAAGAACATCTTAAGTTCAAAATGGGCAAGGAAGAACAAGATTTATAATGACAAATTAATAAAGTGTAGATCCACTGAGCAAGGAAATAAAACAGAGTCTAAGCCACAGAGAGTGGCCTAGACTGTCTTAGGTCAGAGCCAGTGTTCCTTGGAGCAAACCTCGTGTTTTCATTCCAAAACAAGTAGGGAGAAGAAATAATAATTAGAAAACACCTAGTAGGGGTAATATTTGTATTGTTAGGCTGACTAGTAAAATGGAGCAAAAATTACTTATTTTTCTAAGGTGTCAATGGCATGTGGGGCAGAACAACACACCAGCAAACCCACGGAAGTGCATGGCACTGGGTGGGAGAGCAGTGCTGCTGGCAGGCATGGGGAGAGGGCAGCACCTTGTTACGTGTGTCACATAGGACTGTGGTACTTGGTGCTCGTGGCAGAAATTTGCACGAGTTGTCCTCCCCTCTCAGCTGGGAGGGGGGTTACTCACTGACACAACAAAGCCAGGAGTCAGCCCTCCTGGGGATGAGCTCCTGTGCAGGTTACAGCTCAGTGTGGGGGCCTGATGGGGTGGTACAGCACACAGAGGCACAGCATGGCACCCCACAGCGCCCCAGCACAGCCCAGCAGGCAGGCACTAACCACGCTCTGCTGTTGTCACCCAGAGCAGGGACAAGCTACCCTACTGGGAGAATGGGACAGGGAGGAAGGAGGCCTGGCAGAATGGCTGGCATGGCTACGACAATGAGCTCATGGACATGAGAGGCTTCTTCCTCGCATATGGACCAGGTACGGTGCCACCATCCCGGGTGTTCCACTTCCCCTGCAGCCCCATGGTCCTCGCCCCTGCATCCCTGCAGCCCCTGGCACATCAGGACCCTGATGTAACACTCTGCGACACCCCAAAATTACAAATAGATGGCAGGATTTCCTCACTGTGGAAGGTTTTTTGTGCTGCATCTATTTCATAGCTGAAAAAACAGAGCAGAGAGATGTGAAGGGATTTAGCCTCTCTCTGATGTCCCAGTGCAGTTACTATCTCTTTGCTCTGTTTTCCTAAATTTTGGCCTAAACTTTCAATTCTATTTGAAACACATGTCAGGGGATTCAGACTTTCTACTGCAGGGCACTTCAGGAAGGTTGTAGCATACCTCACCCACCTGTCTGATGGGCAGACACAAAACTCCTGGTTTCCATTTCATCAGGCCATTTAAACAGGGCAGAGCACCAGGCTGAAACTGCAGACAGGAGTGAAAGCAGAATGTGCAACACAATTATGTCAGGCTATTAAATCTACCAAGCACACACAGTAAAGTAGCTCCTGTACTTAAAAATTCAAGGCTTTTTTTAGTTTTTAGAATAAAATTGGTCTAGAAGTAAAAATAATGAATAAAATTGTTTAAAATGTTTTTGCTGAGCTATGTTTAAATTGTATAGCATACCACATCCCAGCCGGGTGGGTAAATCCCAGGAAAGGCAAAGGAGCCCTTGCCCTACAGCACCCCACATTGCAGGGGCTGAGCCCCAAGTTGCATGATGCCAACTCCTCTCTTTTGCCTGCAGATTTCCGATCCAACTACCGAGCGCCTCCCATCAGATCCGTGGATGTTTACAACATCATGTGCAGCCTGGCAGGAATACAGCCACTGCCCAACAATGGCTCCTGGTCCAGGGTGGAGTGCATGCTCCGAAACACAGCCCCCTTGGCACCGCTCCCCCCGTGCAGCAGCTGTGTCCTGGCACTAGCTCTGCTCTCCCTGTTCGCCAGGCAGATCTCCTTGCTGTGATCCCTGAACAATGTCAGTCAGTGTCACCAGCAACTCCATCCTTCTCTGTTGGTTTTTTTAAAGTTCTTCATTTGAATAATAGCTTCATTAATAGAGTGCTGTCCCCCACTCCTCCATTGTGCTCCACCAGGCATGAATCTGACCCATCCTGCATTTACAATGGTGTTAACATGGAGCCAGGTTTTGTGCTGCTCCAAACACAGCCAGGACGATGGTGTTGCTCACTTAGATTTACAGCACTGGCAAGGAGAGCAGAGTTGGCTGGCTATCCACAAAGTTTTCTGGTGGGTGCACATGGGGATCCCTGAGCATCAAGCACATCCCACCCCAGCATCTTTCACTGAGGAGCTCACCCTGGCTCTCTGTACTGAGAAACTCAGGAGTGGAGACCGACCTCTTTGCTTTTAGCTGGGTTCATCCTGATTCACCCCTTCATCTCCAGCTCCACCAGCAGCAGAGCCCCATCTTCTCCTTACAGCACCAGCCAAGCCCTGTCTATACCGACTCTTCAAAGAGCCAAAGGCTTTGCTGAGAGACCATAATGCTGAGAAAGGTGGGTCAGCAGCAGAGCAGTGAGAGCATCCTATTTCTCTCAGCCTTTCCTTCTTCATTTTCACCAACATGAGTCCTGGCTCTGCCCATTTCCAGGGCCCGGCTTTCCTCATGGACCACAGCAGTGGGGAGGGCTGGGAAAGGGGAGAGTGACAGAAATCCTCCACTTCAAAGCCAGTGGGAAAATGAATAGACATCTGGACACACAAGGGTCAGGAAAACACAGAATGAGAAAGTCTGGCATTTAACACCCTCTCTGCTTTTCCTGGTGAAGTTAATACCATCTGCTGACGTTTTGATGTTTTATACCCAACTGCATTCCTGAAGGTTTTTCAACACTTACTGCTCTTCTACCAGCTCTTGCTCTCTATCCCTCTGCCTTGTGACCAGCACATTTCCCTTTATTCTGTAGCAGGGAGAGAGGTCTACACTGATAGATATCCCAGACTCCCAGCTAATCCTAGTGATCATTTCCACCATGGGCTATCAGGCCCAAGCAAAGTTGTAACAGCAAAGTTAAACTAAACAGCAGGAAAGGATAGAGCTGTTGCCAGAGGTGCCTTCGGGAGTGCACAGTGCTTTATCTGATATACCTCTGAACCAGGAGCTTTCAGCAACAAACTGCCTTTGGAAGGATTGAGGTCCCTCCCCATGTAAAACAAAGCTCTAGGACTTACTACTCTTCTGGATCCAGAGTCAAGCACGATCTGGGTATGTGTGGTACAGTACACTTAAGGGTGAATGATTACACTGTGGGAAAAAAAAACCAACCAAACACCAAATTAAACTTGACAAAAGACTTCTGTAATAGCTGTAAAGATTTATGTAATGTGTTTTTAAAGCTCAAGTGAACCATCAAATCAATTGGGAAAAAAATGGAAAAAATCAGTCTTTGTTATTAGACTGTTGAGTATAAAAGGCAATTTAGTGCTTTCGAAGCATTTGCAGTAGCTGTAAAACAAGCACCTATTGTTCAGAGTTCCCTGTTGCTCTTTAATGGACCAAGCTCAATGAAATCACTGGAGCACATTTTTAAAGTTAAAAAAAAGTTTAAAAAATCAGCATACAAGATAACCAAATTATCAAGTTTTGTCTGAAAATCAACAGGATAGAAGCCATCAGTGCCTGCTAACCCCTCCACAACCTGCCATTTAAAAGTCTTACCAGCAAGCAGAACCCAAGGTCTTCTTACAGAAGAAATGTTTCTAAAGGTATAAGGGTAATACAAACAGAAATTGAAAATAACAAATTGGGTCCCTTGGGTTGTTCCACGGATGGGCCATGACACATGAAACCAAGACTGATCCTTGTGAGTACTTCATGTAACTCATTTTTTTCAGTGTCCACATGCAAATACTGAAGGTAAATCCAATTGCAATACGATTTGCTTGACCTTAATGCAAGCATTGTGTGTATGGTAAAAGATACTTGGTCTGTAAAAGGAAAATTTGATGGCAGACCTTCAAGAAGCTCCCTAGCTTTAGAACTACAGCTCATTATTTTTTGAAAAGTGCATCTTTCTTCCTCAGAAATGTTGTACCTCTGAATCAGTTCACGTTCTCATTCAAAAATCAAGTGTCTTAACTCTCGCCTATTTTTCTGTATACTATGCAATGGAGGTGGGTGTATTTTAAAACCTATTTCTGAATGATGTTTTTATACAATGACTGACTGTGGATGAGTGAATAATTCTAAAAATGGTGTTAGAAAAAACACATCTTTGTAAATACTGTAAGATTTTTGAAGAAAAAAACAGCCCAAAACCTTCCCTTCAATACTTTGCCTTTCTTGTTTAATTGCTGCATCAAAGTGTGATAAACAGTGTTTGAAGCTTGTGCTGATTAATTATCAGAAAGACGAATGATAACATTGTTTAGAAATGGCAAAGTTGTCAGCATGTAAATTAAGTACATTAAATGCATCACACGAGATGATGTATCTTGTATATGCAGTCCTTTATTCCAGATGTATTTCATTGTTTAACCTTTTGAACATCCACTCAGGGACATGTAATTCCCACCAGCCAATAGACACAACAAAACATTTTGTACTTCTAAGAAGAGAGGTGAGCCCTGGATGGTTTCTCCAGACCCACTGTGTCACCATCTCATCAGCTGCTTGTACAGAAATTAAGAGCATTGTCACTGGTATGAGGGTGCAGTAGGTTCAGGCATTCCAGAGCCCCCTTTTTCCAGTGGGAGATGGTGAAAACGTCTCTCTGGACTATCCGTTCCAGTGCTGGGTCACTGCACAGTAAAGTAGTTCTTTCTCACACTCAGGTGGAACTTCCTGCGTATCAGGTTCTGCCCACTGTCTCTTCTCCTACTGCTCATCATCATGAAGAAGAGCCTGGCTCCATCCTCTTGAAACCCTCCCTTTGGATACTTACAGACATTCATGGTCTCTCTGTCATCCCTTCTCAAGGCAGAGCAGGCCCTGCTCCCTCAGCCCTCCATCCTAAGAGACATGTTGAAGTCCCTTGATCATCTCTGTCGCCCTCCACTGGACCCGCTCCAGGAGCTCCACGTCTCCCTCGTACTGAGGAGCCCAGAACGGGACACAGGTTCCCCACACACTGCTTCCCTCCCTCGCTTGCCCATTTTTGTGCGGACAGCCCCAGGGCGGAGGCGGCGAGGCCGCAGCCCCTCAGGGCCGGCGGGAGGAGCCCCGGGAGCCCGGCCCGGCCCGGCCCGGCCGCTCCCCCTGCCGGCCTGCCCGCAAACAGCGCATGTGGGACACAAACAATCCTTGCTTTTTGTGAGGAGACCAAGGACTGGGGCTTTTCCTTCCTTCTGTGTCTCTCATCGCAACTTTTCCTCTTCCTCCCCTTTAGCTCCCCCTGTTACCCTTCGCGCTACGGCCGGTTCCTCCCCACCCCAAACCTGCTGCTTCCATGTCGCACTCTGAGCAAGCCTCCCACCTGCTCCCGCTCCTGTTTCCACAGCAGGATGAATGGGCACAGCAAGACCTCCGTGTGTACGTGGCCCTAAATGATCCAGTTGTCAGCTGGATGTGCTCCCCACTCTCAGGACCGAGGCTGCATCTCGAGCTGCCTCTGTTGTCATTGAAGCCTGATCCCACCGGTGGGAAACAAAATACAGAAAAGCAGGAGGAGGAGGGGAGAAGGGGAAGTGACACAGCTCTGTGCCACTTGTGTCCACTTGCAGCCTGGCCCGATGCTGAATGCAGAAGCCTTGGGTCAGATGTCCCAGCAGTGCCACACTGAGAGCTCTGGGCTTTTGTCAGCGCAGGAGAACTCCGACTAACACAGTCACAGGTAGCAAAGAAGTGGTGAGGAGGGATATGAAGACTGGGCTGAGATGGGGGAAATTCAGTGCCCACTTTCCACACCAGCACAGACCAGGGCTTAGCTGAGCTCCGGGGAGCTGATTTTGATCCTCCCTTGGTCGCAGCAAATGAGGCATTTTAATATCAGGATTGTATCCATCTTCAGGAGCAAGCGGCACCGGTGCATGCACAGATCTTCCTCTGTCCCTCACCAAGGGTTTGCAGACAGCCAGACCCAAAATGTCAGCATTCTCTGCTGGGACCATGTGGGAACATGACCAATTTTCTGTGGCTGCCAGAGTGGGCACTGACAGCTCTTGAGCATCCTTCTGTTTTTCTCAAGAAATTAATAATACACTAAAACGTTACTCATCACTCAGATATATTGTTTGGTGAATATTAATTAAGCCTCAAAATTGGCTGGAGACACTGTCATTGCTTCCTTGCCAGATAAAAAAAGGGAGGCTGAGGTGACATCAGCTGTTGCAAAGGCTTTGGAACACAGGTCAGGCTTGCAGGGGATCATCCACAATCCCTGCTGAACACCCAGCCAGCCTGCTGTTCTCACTGGGCTGCCTCCATGCAAAGGCTCCTGGCCACATAAATGTGTATAACTGGGCCATGTGTCCATTAGAGGTAGCCTTAACCTTTCTTCAGTGGTCCAACGTGCTGCTCATCCTACATCTCTGAAACAACCAGTGCATTGGCATTCACTGTGTCCCCTACTGAGGGTAGTTTTACCCCTGCAGGACACGACCATACCACATGACTCAGCAGGAGCCTGCTTCTGATTTCTGAGAGGCGTCTCACACCCTCTATGTGATCCCTGGGCAGAAGGAGGCTCTGACAAATTTAAAATGAATTTTTTGGAAGGGCTTATTTGCCTCCCAGTGTCTCCATCCATCCATCCATCCATCCATCCATCCATCTGTAAATTACACTCTCACTTGGTACTTTATCCATGTACTCCATACAGGTGGAGCTTTGGGGTGCAAGATTTTGTCTCCGTGCTTGCCAGAGTAGGCAGCAATGTAGTTTTTAGCTTACAGCTCATTGATTTTCCATGAGAATCCAAGGGCTGAGAGAGGGGTAACCCCACTGACCACATCCCAACTGAGTAGATTCTGTAAGAGTGAGGGAAAGCACCCCTTGCCCATCCACGGAGAGATTCTCCAAGCACAGATATAATGAGGAAATAGTTCTGGGCTTAAAAACTAAGATTTTAAAGCAGCCTTCAAATAGCAGCTGTGAAAGAGTGAAAAAAAGTCTTTTAAGGTGGAATTCAAGCAGTTTATGAGCTGGATTATACAAGGTACTTGTTTACATGGCTGCAGGGGCTGGGTGGGATTACCTGGAACATCCCCTCCTGCCTTAATCTCAAATGGTTCCTTAAAAGAACACTTCTGACAAAGAAAAGTAACTATTTTCCCCCCTCTAAACAGAATAAACTTGTGAGGGCACTGAGCTTTCTTTGTGTTTCATACAACCTCTTTCATCAAGGACAAATGGGATGAACAAATCCAAGTCCTACGGACGATATTTAATATCCATAATGTGGGGAGCTTTCCAGCAGAAGACAGACTCTGTTTTATGCAGAAATAGCTGAATGCAGCCTGTCAAGGCCTAGCAATTAATCACGCACTTGAAGAAATACAACACGCTCATAGAGGCTGAATTTTAAATGCTTGCTGCTCCAGTTTGGACAGTGACAGATTAAGGCCCCCACAAAAGCAGGTGTGGCTCTTGAAGAAGCCCACTGAGGGCAATTAAAAATGGGAAACCAGCTGGTAACTGTGCAGATGTGACAGCTAGGGCAGCTCAGGAAATGAATACAAAGGAGGAGGATGGAGGAATAAATAGTGTAGGAGCTGAGGCAATAGAAACAGGACCTGCTCTCCACAGGGGATTGCTCCATGGCAGCTCCAAGCACCTTATAATGTGGGATGGGCAAAGTGGTGACAGCCACATATCCCCATTGCCCTGGAGAGCTGCCACAGACAGGCTCCAAATGAAGCCCTCACTGAAGGACCCCAAAAACCAGAGGAGCTGCTGCTCTGTGTCACACAGCTTCCCCTGGTGCCCAGGGGACAGCTGCATTCAAGGATGTCTGAAGCAGATGGCCTGGGTGTGGTACCCTGTGATGGAAAAGGCAAGGGATGAGATCAAGGGTGGATTTTCCCGAATCAGCTTCAATGAGCTCCAATCCAACAAGTAATATCCAGCCAGGTTTCACATACAGTGCTTCATTGTTCCTGGTCAGTTCATTGTCTCCAGTGTTCACTGTTCTAAATCAGTCAAGAAAATGGTAGTTTTTCCCACTGAAAATACAGAAAATAATTCAGATACATGACAGATTATGAGGAATTCGTAATTTTCCATTAGGGTTACCATTTAGGAAGTGTAAGCAAAATTATAAATAGTGCCATGCAAAAACAACTATGAATCAGTACAAGCCAGAGCTCCTCATCCCATTTGGAAAAGGATGTCCCCATGACTGTCATCACAATTTCTCAGTGCAGTTCCTCACACATTTACTCCTACCCTGCCTCTCTCCACATATCCAGTGTGTGTGAGGCATCACTACAATAGAATTTTGTAGAATTTACCTTCCACCAAAGTGCAGGCTGGGGGACTGTTCCCATCAGTCCATTCTTCTGAAGTAATTTGTTGATAAAAATCTCTTTCTTGTTGTGAATTATGTGGACTATTTCTAGGAAAAAGCTGTCAGCACAGATCACTGTAGATGACTTTTTTTGTTGTTTTTCCCCCCTTGCCCATAGGAAAGGTGTACTCGTCGTAAGATTAAGCTTTGGCATCCTTCCAGGAAGCTGAGCAAAACAGCATTTCATTTGAGACTGCTGATAAAAGGGCAGAGTGGGCAGGGTCTTTACCAGTTTCAACCTCTAAATAAAAAGATCTCTCTAGTGAAGAGTTGTTTGGCCACTTGCCTGACTCTGTGAAGCTGAGTATTTAAGCCACTTCTCTCTTGAAAAAAAAAATCTCGTTTTTGTTGGGCCTATTTCCAGCACAGTGTTGAAGCATAGGAAATTTTCTGTGTAAAAGGAGCTCTCTTTCTGTGTTCCCCTCCACCACTTGCTGCTTGTCACCAGTGTTCGTCGTGACAGCCCTAATAGTGCCATCCTAGCCAGAATGACAAGTAATAAGGGAGGTGGGCAGCTTCACTGTGAGAAGGGACCATCCACAGTTCCTCTGTACCTGGGCACAGGCAGTTGTTGCAGCACAGAAACCCTCTCTGGCCTAACAGCTTTCATATGACAAACGCATCCTAAGACTGAATAAATTACTTTATAACAAGCTCATCATCCACGGTCTCGGCCAGGGACAAGGGCCCCAGCTGGCCAGGAACAAGCCCAGCCTCAAAAAGCAGGATTTTTTTACCAAAAATCCTGCAAGGGTGGGAGAAAGGATGCAACCAGAGAGAGCCAGGAACACAGCCTGAGGCTGCAGTGAGCACACTAACAGCAGCCACACGGTGGAGATGGTCTCTGCCAGCATTTTTCCTCTGTTTGAAGGGATAGGAATGGGCTCATTTGGAACCAGCAGTAGGTAAACAAAGAGAAAATGTAAGATGAATCTTACAGAATGATCTGAATGTGTTCTACATCCCCATTCCAGTCCCCCATGACAATCACAACTAAAAATGGAGAAGCCTTCAGGTGTGTTTAAAAGGTTTCATGTAGCAGCGTGGCAAACAGAGCAAACAGCAAAACTTCCCTGGCTCCAAGAAGGGTCAAGAGGAGAAGAAATTGCTTGGTGCTCATACATCTCCCTCCTGTAACCCGTTGTGTCCGGCTACTGCTGCCACGTGCAAACATCTGGGATGTATCACAGACCTTCTCCTACTAGAGAGAGGAGATGGTTTTTTGACACAAAATAAGCTTGGAGCCACTCTGCAGCCCTTGCAAGGGAATGAACAGCAAGCTATTGCACATATGGTAAGAATGAGGGGGGGGGGGAAGGAAGAAGGTTTTATTCTAAGACTAACATGGATGCCTTGAGGGTGACCAAAACTTGCAGGAGCAGAAACCTCCTGTGCACATGAGGAGGGGGGAGGCTGATGCATTGAGACAAGCAATTACAACTTGTGTTTTAGGGGGCTGCCTGAGCAGAGTAGAATACCTCACCAGGTTTGCAAGATGTGCCTAGCTCCTACCTAGTGGGTGAAGGGTGGCAAGTTGTTCTTCAGACCAGGAGTTAACCAGGAGTAAGGAGGGTCACTGCACTTGGGCAGCAGAGAAGAGGAGTCCACATGGCAAAACTGCCAGATGGCCCCTACCAGGATCTCTCTCCATCCCTTCCCACAGGGCTTTTCCCAGGACCCCACTCGGCCTGTGAATGGGGCACCTCCAGGAAAGGCAGCCCCTGCTGCCCTCAGTGGCTGCACTTGTCTCCTGGCCCCTGCTGGGCATCACTCAGGGACACCACATGCTTACAGTACAACCACAGACATGTCAGAACACTCCAGTATCAGTTGCTATTTATTTTAAGTCTGTATAAACCATGAAGGCAGGCACATGTAGTTCCCCACCTCAGCTGGCTTTCGGGAACTCGGGATCCTCTGGCCTCCCAGTTACGCAGATTTTTTTTTTTTTGTCTCTTGAACTGGTCTTCCTTCTCCAGCTGCTGGTCCCAATGATGTCTCCCCTGCTGAAGTACATCCTCACACTCCTCTGTCCTCGAATTTTCCGCTTTATTTTGGTGAACTCTCTCAGGATTTTAAGCCCTGATATTCCAATTCTCTCATCTTCCTTCTGGAGAACAGTATCCACCTCCCTTCTCTTCCCCTTGAGTTGCAGAGATCCCAATTTGGAAGAAATCTGGGCAGAAGCTGGTTGCCTGCTGACCCCTCTGTTCATGGAGACCCATGCCACAGCTGCACCCGACTGCATTATCCATGGCACAAGGCAGCACTCATGAGACACAGAATTCACACCCTACATGTATATACCCTACAATATAGTCTAGAGAGTATATTATTCTTTTTCTTTTTACCAAAAAAAAAAAAAGCCAGCAGTCTGTGTTTTTAGCCTGACAGGTGAGACTAAGTTGCTCTTCTCTGTCTTGTGACTGACACTGGTGGTCTCAACTGACTGGACCTAACGACCTACTACTGTGTCAAAAAAGGCAGCTTCCTCTTCAGCAACATCCCAAGCAACTAATTTTTAAAAAGACTAACAGTTCTGAAATCTGCAAGTCTAAATATTTTAAGGCAATAGTCTTTCAGCAGTTTCTGGATCAAGAAAAGTCCACCCATCTCCAGGCAAACGTTTTAAATGCAGGGAAAGAGCTTTTCAAAGCTGTTTGTCATTCTCTAAAGCTTTAGTTTTGTGGGATTTTATTATTTTACTTCTGTCTGCAAATATAAGTGGGTTTCTCACTTTGACTTTTTTTTTCCGTACCAACTGTGATTTGGTGAAACTTGTCTGCTGCCTAACAGCAAAGCATGAGAGATAACTGTCTCTCAATATTGGGTTATAGATAACAATAAAACCATAAAGGCAAAGGGTCTACCTTTAAGGAGTAACAATAAATATATTGCCTGCCTTAGGTCTGAGGACACCTGAGTTTCTTAATCATGAATTAATAATAAATATCCAGGGTCCACTGGCAAATACTTAAAAATAAAGCACTGTGGTTAGAAGATAGAATGACTTTCTTTGTAATTAAGAAGTAAGTGGGGAGGAGAATACAGGACACCAGTCCCATCGAGACTAGATGGGACATAGCCCACAGTGCCAGGGAGGGCTCTGGGGGGCTGCCAGCCTGCCAGGCACAGGAGCCATGGGACAGCAGAACAATAGACCTGAGGAGCTTTTCAGGTTTCCTTTTCTACTTTGTGGGCTGGATGTGTCTTCCTCCTCCATGGGGCAAGGCAAATGGACGAGGCTCCAGCTGGGGTCCCTGTGTGGACTTGGCACCTCTGTTCCTCAGGCTGGTCACCAGGGTGGCCTTGGGCACTTGCATCATGATGGACAAAGTGGCTCCTGCCCCTCTCCTCCCTGCAGTGCCTGCCCTGATGCTTCTGCCACAGATTTCATCTGACCTCTGCCTCAACCCAGAGTTCCCTGGGAATTTTCAGCACTCCTTTAGAAGAAAAGAAAAAAACATACTGCATTTTTGAGGTTAAAAAAGAAGAGGAAAAAAGGAAAAAAAGGGTGGTTACTGTTTTACTGAGCTCTGACAGGGTCATGCTTTAGGTGAGTGTTAGAGCTGGACCGGTTACAAATATCTGAAAGTCGTCAACAGCTTCTGTCACGGAGAAGCACATTAAACTGCAGCAGCTGGATGCCAAACAGGGCTTCTCTGGCAGCTTCACTTTGGGCCCGAGCAAGAGGCTTGCACTAAACTCCCTCAGCACAGCCTCCCCATGATGGGGGTGAGTGGCAGCAAGGGGCTGGGACCCCACAGCTCTTCAGCGAGGAAGCTGAGACCAAGGATTTGGTTCAAGGCTACTGAGCAAGGAACAGGGAAGAGGGGGACCTCACTGTGGCGGCAGGGACATCTACCAACTGCCATGGCCAGAAAGTCCAATGTCCCTCTCTGCTGTCCTTGGGCCTGTCATTGCTCACAATGCTACGGCACAGCTAGCCCGGAGGTTTGCACTTCTGAGTCCTCAAGTTTGCACTCTTGATGGCTGCTCCCAGCAGTCACTGCCCAGTGGTGCGTGTGCAGTGTGTGCATGGTGGAGACATAGCGACAGCAGGCCCCAGGTACCTGAGTCATGGGATGGGGTTTGCATTCACACCTCTCCAGTGCCTAAGCTGCCCTGTAAAGTTAATTACTTAGGTCCTCACTTTCCAAAAACCCAGCTAATAGGACCCAAAAATGCTGTAGTGCTGTGGCTCTGCTCCTGATGGGCATCCTCTGGTATAGAAGTTCCATTGGCAAGTGGTGCAGCCCATCTGTGCTGAGACTGAGTGACTGCAATTGGAAGCACAGCACAGTGAGTGTGGACAACCAGGCCAGCCCTTGCTGGAGCACAGCCCTGCTTGCAGCTCAAGTGCCAGTGCTGGTGCACCTTTGGATTTCTGCATGAGGAAAGGCTATATCCACAGGAGAGGCTACTGGCTCTTACTCGTCCTTGCACTACTGGTACACTACTGAACACACTGGAAGCTGCTACTTCTGCAGCTTCCTGCCACCGTGACCCTCTTTGGCACTTAAAAGGCCTAATTTTACCAGCAACAAGCAGAGGGACAAGAGGAGAGAGATTGAGAGAACTCAAAACAAAAGGCTTCTGGTTTCCCTAAGCAAACAAGCAGCCCAGGTACATAACTATTTCGGTGCATGCACAGTCATGTTGGTAAATTTATTTACTGTTTTTGCTTATTTTCACATAGCTGGCAGAACAGGGTTAGGTTTTATGTGCTTATTAGGATGAGAGAGAAGAAAAAAGATGTTAAAAAAAAAGTACTTGGGATTTCCCGTTCCCTGTCCCCATTCATCACTTCTGTGACAGCTGGGCTAAAAATACTTTACTAAACATGAGGACCTACAGGCATAGAAGGAAGTTGCTTATAAATGCAAGCTCAGCCATCTCCACACAAAACCACAGGCAGTTACCAAAGCCCCAGCATCACTGACTGCTCAAAACCCTTCTCTCTTCAAGTACCAGCTACAGCAAACAGGAGTGTCAGAGCCATGGGCTCTTTCCCTGCAGTTTAGGAAAGGCTAGTAAGTAGAGGCCATTTTCTTCATATCCATTCTGCAAAGCACAGCTGAATAAACTGCTTTTTTAAGCATTCACCTGAGGCCTTGCTTGATGGCCTGAGGAAGACAGATGTGACCTGGTGTTCCAGTGCAGTTTGGGGTTCTGTTCTTCTCTTTGAGCCCGCAAATCACGGAGATGCTGGACAGAAAAGCACATAGTCTTAAAAAAAAAACAGGAGCAGCAGACAAAAGGAGGAAGAGAACAGAAAGGACTAAAAAATGGGGGCATATTTACATTCCTAAATATTTTTAAAATGAAGAACCTGCAACAGCATGGTTTGAAGGGAAGTGCTGACAGGAGCACCTATCCTGAAGCAGCTGACCACTTTTTCTTCTCTAAGATCTTTCCTGATGAGCAGGGAAAGTGAAAAAGGGAAAGTAATGGAAAAGTGGGAGAAAGACACTCTTAAGATTAGGATGACCTTTTGAGAGGGGAGGATGAGAAATGGGCTGGAAGGAGTCTTGTGTCAAGTAACATGCAGGGAAAAAAAAAAACCCAACCTGAAGAATAAATGTCAAAAAGAAGCAAAAGATGAGGGGATTCAATAGAAGGATCTTATAGAAAGTAAGTTGTGAGGAAAACAAGACTGAAGAAACAATTGAGAGGCTGATGGAGAAAAAAATCTGGGGAGAAGGTCTTTCAAAAAAGTGATCTTATAGATGTAAGATATCTGTAGATGCAGAGGGATATAAATCTAGTCAGTGCTCTCAGCAGAAAGGCATGACCTAACAGCAAGAGAGTACTTCTTCAGCCAAGCAGTGGCCCTAGACATTTTCAGTATGTTATAGGCCACGTTTCACCAAAAAGATGTCACTTGATCAAGATCAGTTCACCTGTCAGCAGAGTAAGTACAAAGAGAATTCAAGCCAGGCTTCCAAGCAAGCTTTAAAGTGCAAGGTGTGGTAACTTTGGACAACAGTAGTTTCTTGCTAGGTAATGAATGATTTGCCTAATTTAGCACCTAAAATACAAGCACACCATAAGGATAGAAACAAAACCAAAGCACTTTGTGAGGGGGAGCTAGTGCTTGCAAACTTCTCCAGTAATACTGAAAAGGCCTTGAAAGTCTGAGTTTACCAAAACCCAAAACTGACTTTCCCTATGCAAGGCACTAGGTCAGTGATGGCATAAAACCCTAACCAAACCCTGTCTGGCTTTGGGGTTTTTCTCTCCTGTAATTCAAAATGCGTAATTTCATGGAGATTGATTACAGTGGAAGCAGATGGATGAAGGGGAATGAGCAAAGACTAGAAATAGCATGGTAGTTGGATGTGCCACTAGCAGGTGACAAGCCAAGGCACTTAAGACAGTGCCTATTTCCAAGAGATGCTGCTTTGTTTTTTATCTTGTAAGTGTTGTAAATTCTCATAGCTGACCTTGGCAAACAGCAGTTCTCATGGCACAGCTCTGGCAAATCTCCTGGACCCTAAACTTCCTCCAAACCCTCTTCCAGGTGGTGGTAGAGGGTTGGAAAAAGGCACTTGCATGTTACATTGTCCACTTGGGCCCTTCCACTCAGCAGCTATCAGCTTTCTTGAAGAATGCGAAAAAACTCCTTGCTAGAACCATTTCTCTTGGGTCCAGGTCCTCCTTTAGCTCATGAGGATGGAGAGGAGAGGAAAAGAGGGATCTGACACCTGTTGCCCTTGGCATCAGGATGTCCTAATGGACTTCTCATTTCCTGAAGCTTGGGTGCATCTCAGCTGGGCACTCAGTGGAGATCACATTCCCCCTGCAGCTGTCAACTTCATGTCCCATCCAAACCACAAAAAAAAGGTGTATTTTCTCCCTTGCACTCTTACTTAATGGCCCAAAGAGCTTTTATACAGCATAGGGGAACACAGCAAGTTGTTACAATGTTTGTTGGAGATTGCTGGTTTGTTGTGCAAGGTTTCCTAAGTAAGGGAGAGAAACAGAATGTTAAATGGAAATATAAATATACTCTCTAAAAACCACCGATGAGTGCAAAGAATCCACTTAGAACATATAACCAAATGTTATTTAATATCTTAAAAAGTAACACAATCCAAAATGGATATTTCACACAACACTACATAAACAACATGAACACAATATTACCATATGGAGGGACTTTCAAATATAGACTTACAAAAATCCCTGTCCTTTTTTTCCTTTAAATTATTATACTAAGCATGACAAGTAATCATCATTTACAATATGGTACACTGACACAATAAAAACCATGTTACAAATGTGCTGTTATAAATCAGTAACGTTAGGGAAGACATTTCATGAACTGCAATTATTTCATATGAAATACTATACAATATAAACAGAACATCCATCTTGGATGACCTTTACAGCAACCAGAGACCAAGTAATTTTTTAATTTTTTTTTCAGTGCAAACACATTTATACAAGGCAGTCTTGGCTGCAAAACTCCCTTCTAACATACAGTAAGTCCCACTTGCATTTATTAACTCATTTAAACCTAATGCAACAGCCACATTCAGTCACTCACAGAAAATTACCTGCAGAATTATGATCCCTTTAAACTTAAAATCTCCTCCACACATAAAAGTAACATCTGTGCCAATTACTCCCAGGGCCCTTTCATACTTGTGGGTGGGTATCCTTTGGGCGGCTCTAACCGCTGTACAACAGGAAGGCAGTGCACCCCATGGAAAGCGGCCCTTCCGAGCAGGGCGCACTGGCAGCTGTCTGGGACCCCGGCTGGGGGGCTGTGCGTTTCAGCAGGGATTCAGCCCAGGCTGCCCTTCCAGAGCCAGGGGCGCGGCCTTCTGCTCCTTCTCTGCATGTAGTGTCTCGGGGCGGGGGCAGGAACACGGAAACCCTCAGCTCAGAACTGAGCTTCAATGGAATTAACGACCCATTCCCATCTCTCTCAGATCCTCGGAGATCAGGGGAGTTATGCCAGATTTACACACGCATAACTGAAACCAACGTTTAGAGCGCCATAAAAGAAGTGTGATAGTCCCGTTTTCTTCTAGCACCAGCTTGGCTTTTGGTGGGTCCACTGCATGTGTCTCATGCAGTAATGATGCACTTTACTTATGTTGGGGGGAACATTTTAGATATATACCCTTTTGTTTTTAAAGAATTTAGTAAAAAATAGAACTTTTCTCTCTAATACTGTACAGTTTTCTTCAGAAGAGCAAAGATAATTGTAAACTGTGGGTATGACACCAGATTAGGAGTGCTATTTGCTTTCTCAGCACAATTTGAACAACTGTGTTGGGAAAAGCACTACAAAATGTATTTGAAAAACAAATTTTTAATTAACGTAATTGTTTCTAAAACCACTGCTGCCAGTACTCGTATGACTGCAAACTTAGTTTTGGAACTGCTAATCCAAGAGTGTCTGCAGGGCTGTAACGTAGTTTCTTACTTAAATAAACTGAATGCATCAAAAGAATAATTTCAGAGTATAAACATGAAACACTTTGGTTAACTGTTAAACTTACTTCAGTGACTTTAAAAAAGCAACTCATCCATAAGTTAGTCTGCAGACTCTCAGCCTTTGCTTTTTCCAAGGGGCCCAGACAAAAAGTAGGGTCAGTGAACCCTGCCTACCTCACAGGCAAGTGCTTCGAGACCCTCAGGCAAAAAGGTGTGATTTAAGTGCAAAGTATTACCTGTGTTCATGATGGCCTCTGAATACTGGTTTGCTTGTTCTCTTTTCTAACAATGACTACTGCTGGCAAGCACTTAGGCCATGGTTTTCATTAAAATATTTGTTTTCCAATACATTTTTATTTTTAAAGTTGAGTGAACGTTGTTTCGCATGTAACAGTCATTTTACAGTGGTGCAGGAAGTCAAATGGCTAATGATTTCTTCTAAATTTTAACTGAAATACTTAAAATGGCAAAATTAGCTCAACTGATGATTGTATATTAATTTGCATAAGGATAATGGTACTAGGTTTGCTGAAAGGTGTTCATAAATCGGGATTTGTATATAATGCGATCTGCTTAGGTTCAGCTGCCACTTTCTTCCTTTGGTTTTTGGAAAAATCTTTCTTTCTTCCCTCTTGAAAGGTGGCTTGTTGCAGCTGGCTACTTTTCAAAAGCCAGCTTAATTTTTCTTGGAAACTTGCCCACGTTCTTTGAACAATAGGCACATACCTCAAGTAGGGACCCTAATACTGCTCCCAGACATGTCAATTAAAGGCTGTTGGTAATTTCTATAGGAGCAAATGTTTTAGATGCACACAATCTTGAGACCAGAGTGCGTATCATTAAAGGAAGAGCTGTTTTAACACCCTTGCCAGTTCAGAGAAACCATGACGTACTAATGTTGACAAAGATGGAGGCAGAATAGGGCCCCAAGTATCTGAAGGCTGCCAAGAAAATAACCAGAGTGTCTTCTGTTAAACCCTAAACTGTCAATCGTATTTCACAGACTGTAGATGTTTCTTATTTGCTAAATTACAAATACATTTTCAAGTTCTACCAGGCAGAAATTTTAGCAGTAACTGGGGAGAGGATGGGAGGTTTCATCCTCTCTTTCACTTTTATCCCAATTATGCAGCCTTGTCAGTCTTTAAGTGACTCATCTGAAAGCCATCTTTTTAACATTGTAGAAGGAAATTGTGGCAATGGAAACATGATGACTTCATATGCAAGCTTTGACACACAAGAGAACGCCATGACCTAATGCTTCAAAGTTTCTAACCTTGCTTTGTACAATACACTTTTCATGTTGCTGCATTTCATCAAATTCATGGAGGTAGTTATATGTGTAAAAAAAATTACCATAAAAGTAACATGTTGTATTATAATAATACATATTAAGTGTGCAAAATGCCGACAGATTTGTGTTGACCCTTTACAGTTGAACACAACACAGATTCAACCTAATCTAACTCTGTAAACCTTTAAATTGATACATTAGAAGAATGATAGATAAGCAACCACATAATACAAGGCTATGATTTCATCAAAGGATTAGGGTGACATAAAGCACTCAAGCTCCACTCTCGTGGTTTTGTTACCAGAACCTCAAGATGGAATTTTCTTATTTTCCACTGTTGATTTTAAAAGGAAAAAAAAAATCAAGATTAGAACGTTTCTATTTGAAACTTCTGTTTACATTCCATATTCCAAGAGTCACATTAATATTGGTACAATGCCATGTCAACATTAATATGACATTTATGTTGTCTGCTGGTCTCTGGGAACTTTAGGAAATAACATACTATACAGTTTATAGGTATGTACTATCACATTTTGTTGGAATTATGTCTTCTGTACAACCAGCTGCCTGCACAAATTCTGACTAGCTTATGACAAACAATTATTTCCCCAAAGGTGAAACTTGTTTCTGCTCATCACATTTTAATACTGCCATTAGTACTTCAGATCATCACTGTAATTTTTTTTTTTTTATCATTTCGACATTTTTATTTACTGAATTGATACATACTACTGATGTCAGAGCTCATGTCAGAAACAAAATCACAGTCAGCCACTGCATAGTATATGACAATTCCCCACAAAAACTCTGACTCAACAGTTCGCATGGAATAAGTACGGCTGGAGTTACATATCGAATAGTAAGATGCGTCATGCAAAGCATTATATGGTAATTAGAGCACATCTTGGAAGGTATGATAAGGCAGAAGGCTAAAGGCCAAGTGACTTTGATAACCAACCAAAAGCACAATAATTTCCTTTATGTGCACTGAAAGGTCTTATTGCTCCTATGAAATGGAAATTATACACTGAAATCAATGAAAACAGACCTGTGCCTTGACTGGGTATTCTTGACAGAACTGGAAACCGATTGTGCCCAGAGTTAGAAAGCTGTTTTATAAGTAAATGAACTATATCCGATGGTGTAACATAAGGCTGAATCTTCAGTAAAGATTTCTGATGACAACAGAGAACATAAGTGAAGCTCAAATGTCTTTGTATACAGAGTAATAAATGTCACCAGAACCTGATGAAAATACTGGGGTTTAATATGTACAGTTGGGTTTCATACCTGTGTACTACAAGAGCTAGACAGGGTAAATGGCCCTTTTCTATGAAACAATTTGGGCTGTTGCACATTTTAGTATCTGTGTTATCCTTCCACCAATTTGTCTGTTCTGATAAAAAAAGTCAGTTTGTTGCACTACCAGGTTGCATGAGTAACAGAGCAGAATGTGACCCTATACCTAAAATTACTCTTGGAGTTTAACTATCTGTAGAATTTACTCTGCAGTAATTAGCATAGTTCTAACTACACTGGAGTAACAGTTTAGGGAGAGCAATTAGGATGTACCGTGCCTGCAGAACTCAGATTTCTACTGCAAACCAAGTGGACACATTGAATTTCTAGAAACCAGACATGTCCATAAAATGCTCAATTGCAAGTAACATCCACTGAATAAAAAGGCCAGAAGTTTATAATTCTCTAAATTTTGTTCTCTGATAATCATTACACTGTATGCTATTTTTAATAGCCTAATTTAGGCACTCTATTTAATAAGCTACATAAAATAGATTTATGTCCTTCCACTAGAAAGAAATCAATTCTTCAGGCCATACTTGTCATTTATATCATAAAGGATATTTTTGTTCCAAGAAATTAGTTATCCTGATTCCTATATTAATGGCAAGTTGCAATACCAGAAGTGACACAAGAATTAGATTCTTTTTAAAATATGTTAATTATATTGAAGACATTTAATATATTTCGTGTCACTCCACATTGTGGCTCCATGACAGTTACATCTTTCCCTTCCCTCCCCACTCCCCCCTCTATGCAAAGGCCCACCTCCTCACTGGTGACTATGGAAGGTCAAGTAGCAAGTCTCATTAAGTAAACATCTCTCATATTTTCGAAACAAAAGGAGGAGACGTCTCCCTACCCACCCTCCATACCTAGAAAAAAAGCAAATCAAAACAAACCCCAAACCTCCTTTTACTTGCTTAACCAGGTATTTGAAAAATTGTGTCACAAAAATGCACAGTGAAAATGACTGATCAGTATTAGTAATTCACATATAGAGCTGAGGTCATGACTTGTCATGTTTGGCATTGTTTTTCCTCATGGTGATCCTGGCTGGTTACTTTCAGCAGTGGCTCAGTTTTTGAAGAAAAAAAACGATGAACTCTGCAGCAGAGTTTAGCCTCTGACCAGGGGCATCACACATCTGTGGCATTTTTTTAAATGAAGTTGGCAACTGCATGGACATTGAAAATGCAGATTACACTTACAGTGTCTAGACTTTCATATATGTGCTCAGTTACAATTAAGTGAAGCAAAAAGTGTACATATTATCCCTACTGCTATTCTGTTGCTACAGAGCCGCAAATGTGAAAAGCAATACCTTGAAATAAAGGTTTCTTTGTTGCCCCTAGTCTACATAGCAGCACAGTTTAAGTAAACACTAAAACTGTGGTTGAGATGCTTGTTTTATTTTTCCCCGAAGATGTAAACATCAGTCCCAGTGTCGTAAACTTTGCTGTATAGGATGAGACAGACGATCTGAGGCAGGCTGACTATCAGACACTAGTGACAGAAGCTTGCAGGCAGTTACCAGGTTTCTGCAGTTTCTCAGCTTCGCTCGTGGGTGGCTCTGCAGTGGCTCGGAAGTTGAACGTTGGGCCTGCGCCGCCATGTGCAGGGCTCAGAGCAGGGTTCTGACGTCTGTTGCTTTCAACAATACTTGAAGTGTTGGATGCCAGGCTCTCACGAGTACTGGAATGGAAAAGAAATATATATACACACTCATATATGACATGCCTATATATCTATTGACCAGACAGGAAAGGAGAATAGAGTGTTTTATAATGGGTTTCCTGTGTTTGTGTGTAACGTCACATCAATGAAGCATCTATTTTTGACAGTACACATATGTTCCTCCAAAAGGTGTCCCAGAGGTGCTCAGCAGTCATCACACCATAACACAGGTCTAGCACTAAGCACAGCTGAAACTGTCACACAAACTGTAAGCTGAACCAGTATCAAGCATCTGGATTTTTCACCCAAGGAAATAGCTTCCATCTTGCACTTGGAATGTGCTAGTTTTCTTTCCTGACTGGTGCAGTTTTGCACAAAGTAGCTTCATCAAATCAGCTCTGTGAACCAGGCAGAGCTAGGACAGCAATCATATAACACAGCATCCTCTGTTGTCTCCTCTTCTACCTATGTTTTTGTACATAAGATATTAAATAAAAGTTTTACCCTACATTAAACCCACAACGCTTCTAAATGCAACAGTTCAATTTTGCTTTGCACTGAGATGATGGCCACTCACCAAGACAATGAGAAATCTTAACTGCCTGGTCTGTGATCTTGCCCGGAACAACTAGTGCTGCTATTTAATTCAGAAAATGGACAATGTTCCTTTAGTTCTAATATATCGTTTAACCACAACAGTGACAGGACACTTAACACTTTTAAAGATTAAACCTTTTAATGATACATCTAATTGTGAATGCAGAAAAGCCTGTATTTTAGTCTACAGCTTTTAAAAAACTCAGTCATGACGTGCTAAGGCTACTTTTACCAGTACTACTCTTTGTGTTGTCTTTTCACTATTAAACAATTTTTGATCTCCAAATAACGTGTGCCTGCTCAGAAACAGATTGGCTTTCAAACAGACATGTGGCCCCCTGGTTATGTATCCTTCACCCGTAGCTCTGCTTCTTTGTAAAATGACATCATCACGTGCTATGGAGATGTTTACAGATTACATTTAGAGGACTGAATGCAATTGTAAAGTAAGCACTAGAAACAAGGATACTAATGACAAAAGTTTTATAGTCAGTTTAAAGTCAACCTAAATTTATCTGCTACAGAAAGGGGCAGCTCTTGCCTGCCTTCTGTGGACCTGACCCTGCCACATGTTTCTGCTGCTTCCCTGACTAAGCCTTGCAGGCAGCCAGAGAGATCAGGGACTGCTCTCAGTTAAATACTAGCCCTAAGAAAAAAAAAAAAAAAAAAGATTAGTGCTAACATTAGGGGAAGAGTAGGAATGCATAGCTTTAGATGTGGCAGGGGAGAAATGTGTCAGTGCATGGCACAGGGGAAGGAAAAAACACTTTTCCTAGTTGTAGGGCAGATTTAAATAATCTTAAACTGACTGAGTCTGGAAAATCAATGAGGCTTTTAGGAAAACTCTCATAGTTTTAAAACTCTTTAAAACTGGTCAAAATGGTACTGATATTCTTCTGCCAATGACTGTCTTATTGTCCATAGCTCCAAAGAGCTATGATGGATGACACACACAGTAAATGATTTTTGTGAGCTGCAATGATGTATGGTGCACTTCTCTTGCTCATTTCTTGATTCCTCTACCTCTGCTTTTTAATGGAAATAGATGCAAATCTTAGTTTTCAGAGATGATTTAGTTTTGTATCATTCTTTATGGGACCACCAATTCCAGATCTTCAAACATGCTCAACTCTGATATTACAAATTGACCATTATAACATGTATATATAAAAACTGCATAGAAAATTTTGCATGCAGAGTAATCCTAAAATTAGCCTTCTTTAGGTGACAAAGGAGCAACAGTATTATATAAGCTCTAAAAATAAAGGAATAAAATTAGTCTTGACAGCTAACATTTACTATATATAACTTGCAAAAAAGCAATGCACAAAATATTGTGAAGCTTTTTCTCCCAATGGTGATTAATATGTTCACACATTTTGAACAAAAATACTTTGGAAGTCAAATGACCATTGTAAATCCTTTAACTACAGCCATTTCTTTCTAAATTTTTTTACTGTCCTTTTTCAATTTATCAGATTTTAGAAATATATTTCTTCTTTTATAATGTGAAATTGGTAATTTTTATTCCCCAAACAATGGTGCACACTCCAGTTTGAATGAAAAGATACCACCCCACCTCAGGAAGCAGAGATACATCCTCAGTGCAGGCTAGAAGAATATACCTGTGGAACATCACTATATGCACGACCTGTTCTTCTATTCTTCCCTAGCCATCTGCTCAAGGACACTGTCAGACCTAGGTGAATCTTACCAGATGGATGCTGGGTGGCTATTTTGTATTTCCTGGAAAAGGGCTGTGGAGCACATTTTTTATTATAAGGTAGGACAAAAATAACAGCATGGTACTTTTAGCCAAAGGGCTGAATTCACCCTCAGCTCAATTTATTTTTAGAGACTTATACCAAGGAGTGGCCAGAACTCAGGAAAATCATCGATGTAAAGTAATTTCGATGCAAAGTTCACGAAAAAGCTTTGAAATATCCAGACTATATGCTGGTCTCACAAGACAAAATACCCTACTGAATGTTTTGGGTTGGGTTTTTTTTAAGCTTACTTTATGTGGCCTTGCCAAAAAATGGCATTTGTTAATAAGTAAACAGTAAATTTTTTTAAAAAAAGGATGTGTGGAACACAAACATTGTTGAAAGCTGCTCATCTGTTTCCCTTTTGATTTAAACAAAGTCGTATAGCAGCACTAAATCCGGTATGCTCACCATATCCTGTTTTCTTGCTAGCTAAGTTTAGACAGAAATTTTAGCTTTTGTGTAAAAAATTAGGGAAGAAAATGTCTACCATTGCATTAATCAGAAACACAAGTTTGATATTCAGCTAGCATACAGAACAGTAGTCCAACAACTGATTTTTAATGCAGTCAGTATCCTGTCCTGGAGGTGATTCTCATACTCTGAGGAGCAGGACAGGCTGAGCAAGAAGCAAACACAACAACAAACTCCCCCACAAAAACTGACTCAAGTATAGCACTTCAACTACAGGAAGAGATCACATTTAAAAAAGAAAAGTGCCAACAGTTTCATACAACAGTTCTATGTGAGAAAGATGTCAGGCATCTGCAGAACAATCAATAACACAAATTCAAAACCTTCTCAAGCTCCTTTTTTAGAGTGGACTCAGAGGTATGATTTACTCAAATTATTTTTCAAATTTTTTACTCAGAAAAACTATACATTCGCTAGAAGCCTGCTCTAGTTTGATACATCACTGCAAGCTGCACCAAGCTCACTAATTTCTGTCTTGCCATTAACATCAAGTGGGAGTAACCATCAAATCCAAAGGAATTTCTTCCAGAGTCACAGGACTTCAACTGAAAATCAAATTTAGTCCTGTGCAGAAACAGGAAATCCTTCACATGCTCTCTGAGAGCCTTTGCTATAGATGTAAAAAAATATATACTTCTGAGGAATAAGAACACCATTTACAGGGGGAAAAAAAAAAGTCACAAAAAAAACTCAAACCAAAAAAAAAATTTTTTCTTCACATAAAACAAAATCAGTCTTGGAGGTTTTATTTTTAAACACAGGCAATAAATAATTTAAGCTTAAGTAAGACACTCTAAGAGCACTACTACTGCAAATTATTTCTCTGTTCTTAGAGTCATTGTTCTGAACTCTGATGAGTTGCTGTGCAGGCCAAACAAAACTGGTCAAGCTCCCTTCCATCAAGGACCTAGGACTGCCAAAGGTCAGACAGACAAGAAAGAAGGCTAGAGTAAAGGAATCTTAACCTGGAAATGAACTTGTGAAATCTCCAGGGAAGGGATTGCACCAACTCTCTCCTCCCTACACTTGTAAGACTTCTAGCACACTGAGACTTCCACGATGCCTGAAATCCCTGGAATAGTAATTACTAACCAGCACCACCACACACAAACATCTGGACTCTTTTCCCAAGTATCTTAGACAAGGCACCTCTCTCTCAGCAGTGTTAAGTCACATCTGAAGTTCAAATATCCTGAGAACTTTTAACTTGTAGGGGGAATGGCTATTCCAGTCTCACCAGTTTGGAATGGTGACTAGATACACTTTCAAAATTTTTGAAGAAAACAAACACAAAACAGAATAATTTGTTTTTCTTTTTGTCTGAGCCAAAGATTATGCCACCTAGTTATGCCTAGTCTTTCCATTAGTGCTGTTGATGGTATCTTAGAGGGAGAGGGAAGGGAAGAGTTTGCAGGAGCTCATCCCTTTTATTCTAAAAGCAAATACAAGTTTAATACAGAAAAAAAAGGATACAGGGAGGTTTTCAGCAAACAGAAAATGAGCTAATACAGAGTCAATGCCGCAAATGGTCATTGGTTTCTTACTGTACGGTGGGAAACCCACACACGTGAATAGAGGATCCCAGAGCTGTAGAAAACACTGTCTCAAAATGTGTGAAATTTTTTAATACAGCCCTACATTCTGTCACCAATATCACACAACCATAAAACCATAAATGGAACTTCCTAGTCTGTAAAGCTGCAATGAATGTGACAGTCCTACCGTGGAGAGTTGAACCCGCTGTCCACAGTAATGCTGCTGCTGTCCATGCTGTCCAGGCGGGCTGAGTGGGTGGCTCTCTGGTTGTTGCTATTTTCTGTTTCCTTTGGGGTGAGAAGAGTAAGATTCTTCTCAAACTTTCGCTGCAGATCCCTTTCCTTTTCTCTCTCTAGGAGCCACTGCATCGTACCAACATCATCCCTGTTCTTTTCTTCCTCAGCATTTTTGTTGGCTCCTTCCTCTGAGTCATCATCATCAGATACGTTGTAGTAGTCAAAGGAGGCCTCCTGGTTCCCGGTTGTCTCCTGCTGTCTCTGAGAAACAGGCATGACTTGTGTGACTGAGGTTACCATCGCTTGCTCAAGTTTCTCGCATCTGACTGGCAATGTGTCAGAGGGGGTCTTTTGATGGGGCTTTAGCAGAGGTGTGTTAGACTTATGGTAACTATTCACAGAAAGAGTGTTGTGTAGAGGCTTAAAGAGTGTATCCTTGCTAAATATTTCTTTCCTTTTATCAAGGCTGCTTGATTCAGCACTATGGTGTTGAACCAGCCGCCCATTTGCAATCACCTCTGGAGTTTGGCCAGCAATCACTGAACTACTGCCTGGGCCCTTTGGGGACTCCTCCTTGTGCACCCCAGGCTCCCTAGCAATATGTTGAGACTGTCTTTCTGTGGGAGTAATTTTTTTTAGCCCATCTGTCCCTGTTAACGTATCATGATCCTCTTTATTCTTTCCCAGTGGTGATGGAGCAGTAAGCACAGTCTCACTGGATGTGTTGCACTGAAAATAGTCATCAACTGCAGATTTTGTTGTACAGGAGTTGAGCTCACTATATGATGGCAAATTCTCTGTAGGCTTGCCTTGTTCCAATAGGCTACAAGAACTGGGGGTTTCTACACCACCACCAGCTATCTCAGGGATGCAAGTCTCTTTGTAGCTTGCAGATGAAATCAGAGCCCTTTGATGACTGAGAGACTGAGATGGCCTTAAGGTACTATCATCAATGTAGGTTTGGCTAGTTGTTTGGTCATCTGGGCTACAGCCTTCACCTATATCTTCAGGTGTGCCTAAAGTAGCTGAGCCCAGAGGTCCCTTGGAATTATCCATGGATCTAGACCTTTCTTTAGCCTTACTGGACCGCTCATTCCTTGATCGTCTATCCTGTGTATGGCTGTGGCTCCGATGGACCTTGGAGTGGGAGCTTCCCCTGGAAGGTTCAGGGAAAGGCATTTCAGTTCTTCTTTTGGCCAGTTCACCAGACACATCCCACTCTGGTGTCATGGGGAAGTGAGATTCAATCATGTTAGGATTGCTGTGCATTATGTAATTATCTCCCTTGTGTTCTATTATAAAACAGCCTTCCCGTGGGGATCGAGTCAAGGGATCATAGAACTCATACTCCCTTTCAGCAGGTATATCCAAATGAGAGCCATCTGATGGGTCTCCTTTGGACACCCGGGTCTTGCTGTGAGACCTCGATTTCCCATGAGACTTTCTGTGATTCCTGCTCTTTTTACTTCGCCCACTGTGGTGAGCTGAAGATCCTGCTTTGCTTCGTTGAGCTTTTTCTTCTTCAAGTTTCTTCATTAGTGCAGTGTGTCTCATGACATTTTCCACAGTCAAGTCTGGGTTAATGCGCCTAATAATCTCCATTTCTACCTCTCTAGGTATAGTGGTAGGGGTGTCCTCGTCCCTTAGCGGCCACTCCTCTGGAGGAAACTGGGCAGAGAAATTTGCCAACTGTTTGGTCTTATCCTTCTTAAAACTTAATCGGAATAATTTGAGTCCAAATTTCTTAGACTGCTTTTCAACATCCTTAGGCTTTGTGAGTGTCTCTGCTTTATATGAAAAATTGACAGTACTTTTACTTTTCTCAGTAGGTGGGACCTGACATAATGAAGGAGGACAGTATGAGTCTTTACAGTCTTTTGCTGATTTCCTCTGTAGGGTAGATGCATGCATGCTGTGCATGTCTTCTCTGCAACAATGGCAGGAGTCGCAGTGGTTTTTGGGTAGTGTTCGGTCCCTGACACATCCCGAGGTGGAGGGAGTTATAGTTCCTTGTTGTGGAGAGGTACATTGAGACCTGTCAGGTATCCTCTCATCCAAATGGTACCATTTACTGTTAGTTCTTATGAGAGATGGTGTTATAAAGTAAGTCTGCGGGGTTACAATGAAATAACCATCCGGAGTTGGGTATATTTTCCTCTCCCGTACAAGCATATTCAAAGTATGTCGAAGGATTTCTGGACTGGGTGTTGGAACTCCTAGAAATGACAGTAAACACACATCAGGAAGTGCACAAAACTGTGTAGGACTCTCTGGTTTCCCCCTCCCCAACAAAAAGTTAGTTTTTCCAATGTGCAAGCTGGAATATGCTGAACAAACAACTCCAGTAAAGCATTTTGTTAGGCATTCTCTTCTCTGTTTATTTCTCCACTTATCTCCTACACTTCAGACATATCAATTATTAATTAAATAGAAAGGAGGCCATTAATAAAGTGCAAAAAAAACCCCAAGAGAACTTCTAGTCACTTCCAATGTGCAGGTGACCTTAAGCTACAAGATGGAAATCACTGAAAATCAGAGTGTCAGGGGGAAAAATTCTACTTTTATTCCTCTTCCAACCAAGTATTTATATCCAAATTCACCAGAACTATTCTTATAATGTCACATATAAAACAGTAGTTTTTTGTTATTTTGGATGCCTAAGCTGCTTTTTGCACAGAATACTACACAGAAAAGAAAAAGCAGTTCCTCAAACTGTCCCTTTATCACAATCCTGATTTAACTGATTTGCTCTCCCATTAAAACATGTTTCAACTGCATCAGCTGCTCCAAAACAGAGACATCCTGAATGATACAGTTCATCTTACCCAGAAAGACCTTTCCACTATGCTGGAAGTTACAGATTTAGGTCCCAAAAATTTGCTTCTCAGAGTTGCTTGTCTTTCACGTGAGACATGAGGGACACTATCTAAGTGCATGTATTGCATACTGAGAGAGGGACAAGTATGACTACCCTGCATCAATGGCATATGGTAGACTTGGCATTGTGAGCCAGATCCTTCCCACTAACAGTGCACCTGCTGGATTCCGTGGTGCTGGACCAAGACTTCAATACTTTATTTGATAAAACACTAAGTTGAATGTTGTGTCTAGGAGTAAGTTCCATCTAGAGCTAAGGAAACAAGGACTTTACTTCACAAACCAGTTTAAAAAATTGTGTTTATGCTGAATAAAAGAATTAAAATGCTTCCACATTATCAGTGGAAATAAAATGTGTTTTAATCCTGAGTACTAGTCTGGTTTACATTTTTAGAATTAGAAACTTTTTTTTCAAAGGTTTGGATGGGCTATTTTGAACTGAAAAGGTTAATATTATTTATTCCGGGTCTTAGTTTTCTCTTAAACAGAAGTAATTTAGGGAAAAAAAAAAAGAATCAGAGAGCAACTTAGGTTGGAAGAGAACCCAAGAATTCATCTGGTCAGCACCCCTACTCAAATCCCAGCCAATTTAGATCAGGTTGGTCAGGACCTTACAAGTCAAACTCTGTCTTAAAGAATAGAATTTCAATGCATGCAAAAACGTCTCAGTGATGCATATGCTTTTTACAAAAACTCTTCACGGGGAAATCTCAGCTGGGGTACCTGCCACAAACACAGTATCTCCAGTAGCACACAGTGCCAGGTCACCTGCTCTTCTCCAACACGTCAAAGGTTGGAGCCTGCAAGCTGACTGATCTCCTTGTGACAGCAACACCCATTAAAAGCAACCAGAAAAATTGTACTGATTCCTCAACTCATTCTCTTTCTTGCAACTGGGTTGCAGGCAACAAAGTATATATTCTTATGTCTGACTTTGAGTGTTGTTTGAACTTAGTGACATGACCATACTACTCATACCCATAACTAAAATCTTAAAATGGAAACAGCAAAGGGTTAGGAACAACACGGACAAGAGTGAAAGCAGTTACAACACAGAAGGAACCAGCGAGAAGTACACAGGGATATGTGCTGGTTTTGACTGGGGTAGAGTTAATATATTTCATGCACAGTCCATAGTGCTGAAATATTGGGGCCATTTTGGACGTGAGAGGCCAAGATAGGATATAATTTGAGAGCATAAATGAGAATGAAAATTGGAAAAAATTATGGAGAACCAGGAGCTTGCATTTTCTCCCCTTTTCATGCAGGTGTCCATAATTTCTGTAATAATCTGAGAGAGAGTAACAAAGCCCCCAGAACCTCCGGATGAGCTAATATGCCAGAAACAGCAACAGGTGGGGAAAAGCTGAAATCCAGAGACTGAGGGGAAAAAAGGACTACTCCTCCCTAGCCCAGAATTCTGAATCTCTCTGGACTGAAGTAAACAATATGGTGAGCTTTCTCTGGATTGTGAGGCAGAGCAGGCTGTCCTCAGCATGAGCTTTCGATAGCACACAGGAACATGAAGAGTGATTTCAATCCCCATAACAACCAGTGGTCATCTAACTCTTCATTCCTGCAGTGGAGCTGCTCTGTTTGCTTGGGCAACACCACCCCTTTGACGTTAGGATTTGCATCACGACAAGACGTGGATGACTGCAAAACTCAAGCTCATTTGCTTCTCCATCCTGTGCTGAATATGCACTGCAGGGTCCAACCATGGTCCACCTCAGCTGCACCTGCTCTGCAGCAGCCAACCTCTCTTCCTTCCTCTACATGAATAACCTGCCCGATCCATTGCACTTTTCAGAAGCTTACAAGTAAATACTTCAACACGTACTTACCCTTGTGAGAACTTGCTTCTTCATCCTTATTTTACTTAAAAGACTTTCCTTAACATACTGTTTCAAAAACACCACAACAAAAATAAAAGGGATGAAAGTATTTCTCCTGGGAGCTTAAAGAAAAGCTAGGGAAAGAGATTGAAATGGATGTACTGACGTTTTACACCCATTTAGGCAAAAATGCACTGCAAATACATCGTAAAAATAATAATAAGTATTTTTCACCCAGTAAACCATAAGGGCTACAATGTGTTGGGTGAGTCTCTAAACACTGGATGCACAGTAGTTACATTAAGTGAGTAACTCCTGTGAATGGAGAATGTGCAGATAAACACCAAGGAAAAAAAAATAGCGTGCCTGGCAGTCAATGATGCTATAAAGTTAATCGTGTCAGCCTTCTCTCTGGAGTTGAAGACTATCACTTTTATCACTCCCAGCACACAGTCCATGCTGTGGTTCACTAAGCCAGCAGTGATGACAGCAGATGCAGATCTTGGAAGCTCAGCATTGTCAGCTAAAGGGAGCTATGGGTTTTATTCCAAGCTCTTTTAGGTACTTACAAAAGCAGAAACAGACCCAAAGTCAACTTAGGCTTTCCTGCATGGCAGACAGGAGCAATGACATTAAAAAAGGAACAGTGGGATACAGAGTGAATACAGATTTCTTGGCTTTCTCAAGACTTTCCTCTTTGAAGCAATCTGCCCACATAATGTCTGTACACAACGTATCCCCTTGCATTCAGAACTCTCCTTATGGTCTCCCTTCCTCCATTAAATAGGAACAAAGGAAAAAACCCCAGTAGCTTAGAGACTCTAGCACATAAAATATTGCATGACAGCAGTGGTGTTATTTAAGATTATGTAGTGGTTTAATAATTCAAAAGCAGAAACTGTCTGGACACTGAATCATCAGACATGTACATTTTCTGTATCTCAAGAGAGTCTACTATGCCATCCACTGAGCTTCCAGACAGAAGATTATGTCTTGTTTGCTGCTCACAAAGAACACTGACCTAGAGTGAACTCAGTTAATGTAAGACACTTCTTTTAAGTGCTACGCATATATTTCATATATTTGAAGAGTGACGTTATAAAGGTGATTGTCAGAGGAATTTGCCAGCTTTCAGGAAACTGCTTGCTTCAAAAGCAATCTAGTCCAATCCAGAAGTATTTTGTACACTGAAATTTGGAACGTCTTAAAATTATTTAAACATGTATGTTGACAAAATTGGGGAGGAAAACGAAAAGACAAATATCTTTACTAAAGGCAGCACAGACTAAGGCTTGATGTTTTCTTCATCCAGGTTCATACAGATAAGAGGGTCTGGTTGCCAAACACAGAACAGGGGTTACATTCTTAGCTCCTTATACTGGATTTCAAAGATTTACATTTAATGTATGGGATTTAAACCATGGTCAATAAATTACAAAGTAGGGCTGTACAAACATCTCATTGTTTAATTCTAAGTTAGAATAATGGAAGCACGTGCAGGAGCAGCCCTCTTGCTTTTTCAAAAACCCAAAAAATAACAAAAAGCACAAATAAGATGTGCATTATCATTACAAACTTTTTGAATAAAATAAATTCATGAAAAATACATCTGAAGTAGTACTTAAATGGTGTTAAATCTGCTAAAATGATTTTCTCCTGAGCTGATGCTAAGGCTTAACAAGGGATAAAAGAAATACTCTGATTGGCTCATGAAATACTAGTTAAAGATGTGGAGTGGTTGCTATGTGATGTTATAAATAATTAGCATACCTTATTTCAGATAGAGCCATGGCCCAGATTTATGCCTGCACAATGGCTCAGCAAACTAGAGAGCTAGACGGCAACTGTAAGACCCTGCACTGAGGAAAAATGCTTATTATTCTTAGGCACTTCTGAGAATAGCAACTGGGGTCTTAGGAAATTTATCTACACCATGAAACGTGGTGAAGCATCTGTTCATTAAAGCACAAACAACACACGCAGACAAGTGCTGCTACAGGAGGAGATGCAGAGAGGTTATGTGATAATAACAGACACATCTACAGTGGTAATGCTCTTCTCTCCCTCAGAGCATCAGCACCTAGTTAGGGAAAATAAACTATCAGAATATGAGAGGACATCAGGTATTTTTCAATAGCCACAAAGAATACAAGGGCTCGAAAAGCTACAGCTGATTTATTAGAGGGCTTGGGCAGAAAAGTGAGAACTGTCAGCACAAGAATTTCTGTTTATTGGAGAAAAATTTTGGATAATCCTCATACACTGAGAGAACATATATGCTTGCTATGTTAAACATGTCACGGCTGGGAGAGAAAGGCATTTCTCTAGAGAAGGGAAAAAATTGGTCAACAAAGGGTAGATTTTTTTTCCTTCAAATAACTTTCTCTACATTTTAGGAAGTGAGGCTCTCCTTTTTTTTTTAAATCTCAGACTTGAGAAATTCACATGTTAATGGCTAGTGGAAAAAAAAAGGCAGCAAGAGACTATGTGCTAACTTGCCTCAGGCTTTGTCTGAGCAATGTCTACAAAATAATCCAGCCAGTTGAATTATTTTTCATGTTTGGTTCTGTCTAGCAAGAACTGCACAACACACCAATGAACTGATAATCATGCTCCCAGGAAACTCAAGGGACATCACCAATAAATTATCATTTTCACCATGCAACAATGTTTATATAAAAATATTGATAGAATAAATGAAAAAATACTTGCAATCTATGAAATTCGTCTAGTATCTAGCATACATAGAAAAGATAACTTGGAAAAAAAGTCGTCAAAATTAATTAAAAGAATTACGATTGTGAACTTTGCCTTCTTTGCATTCTAACCCTTACAATTTTTACCACTATTTTCAAAATCAGCCTGATAAATAAAACTACAAATAGGGAGAGAAAGCCAGTATTTACAAAATATGCTTGCAATATTTTTTTCAAAGTGTAATTATTAAATGTCAGCCAGAATTGTTTATTCCAAACACAGCTCTCAATTGAGAATTACATTTTAAATTCTCAGATCTTAGTACCAGTTATAGCAAAAGACATGTAAATTTCAAGGCTTTAAGTAACTCTTGCTCTGAAATGTAAGTAAAAAAATTCCAGACATCAAAACATGGCTATGGTTAGGCTGCCTAGATGAGACAGATGCATGAGTAGTTTTCCTACTGAAGCATTTTTAATTAGCTACTTTTTACAGCTATAAAATAGGTTCAATGGAGAAATTTCTTCTCCATTGTACCTATTTTATAGCTGTAAAAAACCTCCATTTCATAGAGTAGAAAGTTCTCTACTTTAGAGAACTGTAAACTCAGATGCAGAATATGTAAACATCTTGCCCAGGATCACACAAAGCATAAATGAAAAAGCTCTGTTCTCTTGAGCAGTAAACCTCTGCCAATGCTTTAGCACCTCAATGTAAAATGTCTCTACAAGATGCATTTTGCATGATCCACCCACTCGAGATACAGATGGCCAGTACAGAAGCAGCATATTCAAGAGTACATTCTTGTTACAGGATTCCCTTTTTGTGATGCTACAGTATCTTTAATCCAATACGTTTTCCATTTACCATTTGAGAAATATTATCAAATGCTGACAAGAATATCTTCTGAACAGTACACCAGCATTTGTGAACATAGCAAGTGTATCTATGGCTCTCCAAAGCTTTCAGTTTAGTCATGGAGAGAGTTGTCTTTTTTTGGTTGTTTTTCAAGCAAGGGCAGTTCAGAAGCAAAAGCCAGAACTGTGTCCAAGAAGGATCTGAGAACTCCTGGAAAGTAGGCTGGCACAGTCCTTTCACTTTAATGATAACCCCACCCTGAAGCAGGCACATCATTGTCATGGACTCTACTACTTGCATCAAGCCACACACCGAGAGTCTGTCCTAGGTGAAGGAAGACATGCAGTTGTGTGGGAAACCTGGTCTTTCAGAGGTTACCTCTTCGGAGATTGGACAATGACACTTGAACTGGTTGAATGATGCCAACAGGACTCTTATGAGTTATCTACAAGGGGCTTGAAAGCCACAAGGCAAAATGAGTTTGCTCTGGCTATGACACATCATGCTTTGTTCTCCACAGCAACTAAAGAGGCCCTGTACTCCTTTGGCTATGATGAAAAAAGGTTATTTTGTGAGAAAAATCACAAACAAGCTTATTCTGATACCATCTGAAAAAAGAAAATAGCCAATATTTTGTTGTTTAGTATCCCAAGTAATTTTTATTACTTACATAAGGTCAGGAGTTTGCCCTGCAAAATGCATTTCACATGAATGGCCTCATCAAAGAGGACTCAATTCTCCATACATTTAAGAATAAAGATTAGAACCCTAATGTCTCCTTTTACTTTTGGTTAGAATGTCAGGATTAGTCAATATTCCCATCCAGAAGGTACTGAGGATTCTTTAACTGCCCTTTTGCAGACTTGTGCTCGTCTGACCGATGATTTATTAATGACTGGTTACCTGGGAAGCAGGTGGTTAGGTGCTCCATTAGTGCTTCTTGTGTGACTTGTTTTCGGGCAGAGTTCATGGCTGAGATGGCCAGGCAAAGGATTTCCCCAAGTGGAATAAACTGTGACTGAGTGATGGGAGACATGCTGATGGGTGATACATCACCTGTAAAAAGACAAAAGATGTGCAATGAAGCATTCTGTTTAAAAATCTGCTCAAAGAACAGGGATGGAGAGATACAGCTGGTGAAAATTCAGAGATCTCTAGTTTTTGAACTGAGCTGGGGATAAAACTCTTACAATGGAGAACCATCCAACAGCTTATTTCAAAACTTAAGACACAGAGAACTTTGGAAAATGGGAGATACACACTATGCAGACATAGTTTCTCAAAGGGTACAATAGACAGACTTAGAAAAATGGCAGTAAATTAGCACTCATGATTGCAAAACCGTCTGCTTAACTTCGTACTAGGTAACTGCACAAACAAAATAGTCACATATGTTTCTCTGGACATAAAAGGGGAGATTTCACTCCCCTTCCAAAGTAGAGATCACCCACCATTTCCATTTGATACAGTATTTTTTATTAATAGTAACACAGATCAGAAAAAATGTTGCTAAGTTAAAGAATAACATTTTCACTCAGCTGATAAAGCACAGAACACTCCTTAGAGTCCCAAAAGCATCAAAACAACTTAAGACTGATACCCTGAATAAATCTCTCCTGGCTTTACATGTCAGATGTCTTTGTATGAACTACATATTTTTTAGAAGAGAAGTTTTAATGGTTTCAGGATGGCCTGAAAATTAAGTTTGTTGTAACTTTTCTCATGTTGTCTTACAAACTATTCATTAATCTAGTGTTAAAAAAAAATCATTAAAAGAAATTAAAGTTATAGGAGAAATTACAAGATGATAATACTAGCATGACTACACATATACAAGTGCATTTAACATACTTTATCCAAGTACATAAATCTTTGATTCCACTCTGTAACTCTTCTTGTAGTGGTAACAGCTCCCCAATGATCTCAAAGAAAGGAAAGCAACAGGCTATAAGATTTTCCTTGCCAGTAGAAAAAGAGTAGAAAAAGTAACAGACAGAACAACGGGTGCTTGACTATGAACCCTACTCTGGCCACAGGTCAGTCAATAGCCAGGGATTAAGTTCTACCTAAATGGCTTCGAAATTTCAGGAAAATCATCCTATTTCTGCTGTCACAGAGCAACACCTTGTGATCAAATCATGAATCAAATTACTAGAAATTAATTCAAATCCAAATTCTCATTCTCAATTCAAAAGATCTAATATTTGCCCTATTAATTCTATATTCCTATTATGTCTACTAAACAAGAGCAGCAGCTTCTAAAATTGATTATCAAAATGAATTTACTCTGGCATTATACTCAGCACTTCAGGGGGAAAAAATTGGTAGGAGTAGCGAACTGCATAGCTGTCTCAGTGAGACTTATGAGCAATATTTTTCAATCACAAGCTCTACAATCTGTTGTACAACAGTGATACATGTTACCCAAGACACAAGAATGATCTGAAACTACACATTTGTGCTGTGCTATCTCCTGATTGCTTTTGCTTAACCAGGCCTGACCAGATCAATGCAGCATTCCCTTCGCATCACGGCAGCATTCCTCCAGCTGCAACACAGTGAAGCCCAAGACCCTCCTCATTCTTACCTCACCACAGAATTACGGCCTTAAAATATAACATTCTCTGGACATTTTTTATTCAAATACACCTAAAAGTTCCTGCCGTGTGCATTACAGACAACAGCAAAGATGATGACACACAGCTTACAGGGAAAATTTAGGGATATGCTTCCATGTGACCTGGGAACAAACACCATTTTTTCCCTCATCATTTGAGTATGGATAAAGAACATCACAGTTATTACATTACTGTTTACTAATAATTATATCTGCTGTCAGTTTAAACTTGTTCATAGACAAATCTTTGTAATCAGCCAGACACATAAGTTTACCAACTTTGATCACCAGTCACCATGCACTTTGTATAGGGGATCAGTTTCTTTAATGATTAGTTTCATGTCTAAGAAGCATCAGAATTACAGTAAGAATTATGCAGATTTAGCTAAGCAATTTAAGAAATTACTGTCTTTAACACAAAGATTATGTGTCATGGGTATCCTTGTGAGAACTACTAAACTGAGTTCAGTGCAATGTCAGACAGATTGGCATATATTGGCCACAGCTGAGGTTTAATCTTATCAGGTTCATTGGGCACTGAAACGGGCTCTCTGGTGTCCTGGTTTTGCCTGGAATAGAGTCGCTTTAAGGACATCCACGTAAAGGGCAGCAACTCCTTAATTGTTTTATCTCTATCATCAAAGACCTGGCAATTTCTTAAACCTAAGCAGCCTGGCAGGAGTATCCCTGTGCCTGTTCCCAGCCATGCACTCTCACTGCCACCTATACAGGTGCCAGGATGGGAGAGTGGGAGGAAGACCTCTTTCCTACCCTTGCATAGGAATGATCCATTCACAGCTAACCAGAACGGTACCAAGGATGTAAAGAATGGGCCTTAATACCATAATCAGCTTCCTGAAGTGGGAAAGGGACTCAAGGAGTTTTATAACTGAAGCTTTGTTCTGCAGCCTTGTAGCTGCCTCCAGAGGGATGCTTGGACAAGAACTCAGAAACCAATTGCTCTGCTCCTGCCCAGGAGCAGCCCATCCCTCTCCCCTGACTGCCAAGAGGCTGCAGAGATCCACCTCTGAGATCACTTCCAGTCAGGACTTGTTAACTTAAAACTGGCTAAGTACAAGCTAAGAAATAATAAAATTTGCCTGATTTTAGTAACTTCGCACAATTCTTCCTTTTAAAGTAGGCCTTCAGCATGGAATTGCTTTCTAGGTTAGTTAGCAGAAAACATTCAGTCTGCACTGCATTTGACTCCCTGCCAGCAGGACTCTTGTCACCAGGAACAAGCCAGGGATTTCCACTAAAATACTAACCATACTTCACATAAGTCCTCCACACAAAACATTCAGTATTGGTTCCTTAATGTTAACACAATTTCTAGCACAGCACGTTATAGTTAGCATACCAGGGTAACACACATCCTGCTTGCAAATATTTGGGAGCTTGACAACCATTTAATTAACTAGAAAGATGACTATAATTGCCCATAAAATCATAATTTAAATGGCTTTAAATGAAATAGAAATGTTCAACAAATATTGGCTTACATAAAAGCCTTTCTGGTTCGTAAGGGAGTATCGTGATTTAAGCCTTATTCTTTTCCACTGAGTGCTTTTCAGCCTTCTTCATAATGACAGGGAAACTCGTTTCACCTCCGTTGTGACAGAATGATCTCCATAGCTTGTTGTTCATAGCTGTCTGCTAGAGAGAGTTACTAGCTCTTGTTTAAAAAGGCTAGCACACATTCTGAGCAGACCTAGTGATAGAAAGCCAAACTCCCCTCACTCCAGGAAGTTCTGATTTGCCACATTTTATCTTGACTGTCCTGTGGCTCTGGGAAATTACATTCACTCTGTGGTTATAGTTAAGTCAATGAACTTCTCTGATGCACAATAACAGCAAATATCTTGCATCTACGAGATAATATAATATATTAACATCTATTACGCACATAAATACTGTGAGGCTGTTGAACAGAAGGTTTACTACAACTTATTTAGGAAAGAACTGCTTAAAAAAAAGCAAATATGCTTCTCCTAATTTTTGAAGACCACATCACTTACATAAAACATCTAGCATATGGCTCCTGTTAGCTCTGACTGATGCTTGTCTCAAGCAGCTTTCTTTTGAAATCAAATTGCTAGTCTCAACTTTCATATGTTTGTGTTCCCAATTAAATGAAAGCTGGAGCTCAGAGAGCAGTTTTTACCAGCTGACTGCAGGTTTTGTTTAAATATAAGATATATATATGTACATATATTGCTCTAGCTCTATTTCTGCAATGTGTTTCCAAACTTCTCTCTAAATAAACTTCAAAAGTTTTCTAGATTTTTTGTATTAAGTGACATTCAGTTTTAAAGACTAAGCATATAAGAAACAGTGAATGGGAATTGTACTCATTAATGCCTTGGGGATTTGTATCACTAGCCTGGGGGAAAAAATATTTTTATTACTTAGAAATTAAAAAGATTATGAAGAAATTAAAATATTATGTATCACATAAACACTTAGCTCTTACATAGCACTTTTCTTCAGTGGTTTTTAAACATTCTGAAAAACTGGAAACCATAACTATCCTTAATATACAGATGAGAACTTGATGGTCTAACACAGCTGGGAATGAGAATTCCCACATCCTGAACCCATACCAGCCAGAACTCTTCCTGTGCCAGTGCATCAGTGTGTCTGTTCTCTGAAGGTCTGGGTGTCACCATTTTGGGAGAAAATGAGGCAGACTACATTCTGCACCATGGATCAGCAACTACACACTGATGACAGAATTTTTATTAGTGATTCTACTGCTGGAAAGAAGTTACCTAGAACTCAAACTCTTTGTCTTGTGAACTTTGCATAAAGATTACTTGCAAAATCACCTCTTGATTTACAGATGGAACCAATTCAGTACAACCATTGTGAATTAATTAAAGAAATTACAGTGCAAAATCACACTATATTATAATTTATACACCCTGTTTCTCTGAAATAGGGAGGAGACCCTCTGATTCACACTCTCTTCTGTAAAGTACAGGAAATCAAAGCCCAGTTTCACTTCTTCAGACTCTCAACACTTTTTTAATCTTTTGTTTCTTACAGCTCAAGATAACCTTTAAACATAATTTTTAGCCTGGTTTCCACAGAAAATGAGGCTTGCACAATCACAACCTGTGTGTTTGCATGTGTCAGGGAGATAGAGCCTCACCAGACAAGAGAGATTCTAAAACAAGGGTTTGCCACATGTTACATCTGTACAGAGCTTCAGGCATAGCCACCTCCCACTAGACAGGACAGAATCCAGTCAAAAAACACTTGTCAAGGAAAATGACTTTACTATTTTTGCTGCTTACAGAACTACATTATTAACCAGAAAACACTGAGCTAGAGTACCGTAACTCCATGGCATCTCATGATTATAGTGGTGGTTGCAACAGAAATCCCCCACAAAAATTTTCTTGCCAATGGCCTGCTCTGATCAACACTTGCCTATGATTTCACCCCAGGAAGAACTACAGAAAGGTCGTTTTCAAACAAAACTACTTGTAATGGGCCAAAGAGGGCCTAGAATATCATCATTTTTCCCCAAGAATAGTGTAAGCAAGAAGTCTCTTCTAGAAAAAGTACACTTTCAGATTTACTTAATGAAGGGACAGATGCTGAAGAAGTTACATGTCTGGCCTGGGTTGTACAATCACCCCTTTTTGCCCCAAACCCCATCTTGACTGAATTATGCTAATCAAAGAATACTTACATAGATGTAGCAAACCTATTCTGATGTGAATTCACAACAAGGACATATAATTGCCATTTTAAGTTAGATGTTCCCATTTCATTGAACAACAGGAGGGAAAGGGAAGAATATGTAGATTTCTTTGGTATTTACCAGATTACTATGAAATATCTCGAATCTGCACTAGCATGCTAACACAAAAAAGATCACATTTCACTGGCAAAATCAGAAACAAAGAAAATCAGAAGAAATGTTGCTTGTGCTGTTTCCAGACATAGCCTAAATCCAACTTTTAAGCTACATTTCCTGGAGTATTCTACGAAATAAGCTGCAGGCTGTGTTTGCTGGACAGCTACACATATGAGAGGACTGATAACAACAATAAAAAAATACAATAAAGATTTCTCCATTTATTCCTGTTTAAGAACAGCTTAAACAAAGGCTCAACAAATGCAGTAACACATTCACTCACTAACCAACAAGTTCCTTCGGCATCTCTGAAATGCACACCCACCAAAATAAATACTGAACGCTTCCAAGAATGCGACCACTCCAAATCTACACAGCCTGAAGACAACACGTCAAACTTAGTATAAGCAATATAAGAAACCTAAACAAAGTTCTAGCTCCTTACTACTTATTAATTTCAACTATGTAAATTGATCTTTTTAATCATTCAGACCCAGCTAAAATCATGATCTCCAGGTTCATCAAGGGGCACTAGTTTTCAGAAACAGGTGCTAAATTACCCACAGTCAGCAGACCCATCTTACATGCATTCATCCTGTGTATTTCCTGTGATTTAATTTTCCTTTTCTTTGTTCATGTCCTGTGGCCAGCTGCCTCCTGATCCAAAGTGATATCCCAGCACGTGTTACAACTATGATCATTAAAAGTTTCTGCTGGAGCACGGAACTTTCCCAGAGGATTCAGTTGAGGAGATTTCTGTAGCACTGCTTATCCTGGGAAGGAGGAGGGGGGAAAGCTGTGTTTTTTTAATATATTGTGTGCTTTAGAATGTGTTTCCCCAAACAGTATTTTTCAAATGCATTTTTAAATAAATGTCCATGTCTATATTCCTGGCACACAATATGTTAAAAAAGGGGGACTTACCTGAACCCCTATGGTCTGGTTCCATGCTCCAGTACAGTATCCAGAGAAGCTGTGATGTAACAACAATGTGCATATTGGGGCTTTATATCACTGTGGAAGCTGGCTGAATGCAGCACAGGTCAGTGCCACAGGACCTGAAAGAAGAAAAACAAAGCATGCTTTTAGGCATTAATATGCTGAACACCCACCTCTTAAATCAGGAAATAGGGACACACTGAAGAAAAAAAAATGCAGTTATCTATGCAGGTCCACTGAAAGGAACACTATTTCACACAATTCTCACATAAGCATGAGAAATAAATGGTTAAGAAATTACAGAGGAGGTGGAGAAGAATCTAAAAGGGACTACAAATATAACTCCCACACAGTGTTTTGAAAACATCTCTCTCTTTGCCCTGTTTCCATGGAATGGCTGAAATCACGTTCTGATACCACCCCCTGTTCCGAAGGCACTCACAGTCTTTGCAAAGCACCTCTCCACTGCAGTGCCTCAGGATTCTGCAGTGTCACTCCTCTTCTCCCTGGCTCTCTGCAAAGTGAAGTCATAGGAATGGATCAGCCAACCTGACTTCTCACTACCCTGCCCAGAATCCTTTGTGAACTGAAATGAGTCATCGCTCTGAAAAAATCCACAGCGCAATGTTCCAGGTTTCTCCCTGTGTCTGCGCTGGCTTCTTTGTCTTTGAAATGAAGTGCCTATGCTTCTGGAACAGTGCCCAGCTGCATTGTACAGGATAACAAGCCAGCCTTCCCATTAAGTGGACAAGAAAGCTATTTACATGCATTAGCAAAGACAAGCTAAAGCTTTAACCCTCTAGTCAAGATAAAAAAAAATCACCCCAACATATCTTCTTGATGTAATGCACAACTCCCCCTATACACAGAAACATAAATGCACAGACATTTATGGGAACACAGACACTTACACAGATCAGTATTTTCTTAAACTATTCACTATTTATCACGACACTCACCAGTTTTAGGTCTATTGATTAAAAAGAAAGATTTACACTCCTTTGTCAGTCCTGAAGAATGCTGCAGATCTAAATGTAACAAGCAGCTCTGCTGTACACTAGATCAAAGTTGTGCTGCTGCAAACTGTTTATCAAAAAATTAGAAGCAGTGGACAAGCTCTTGTAAGCTTGTTTTTCATTATCCCATTCACCATTTGGGCTTAAAAAACAATGAGCCCTGAAACCACGCCAGACAGAAAACGTCAAACTGCTCCAGGTGCCGAGGGCCAGCAGAGCTGCTTCAGCTTCTGCTACCACTGACTAAGAAGGTAATGCTCAGAACGAGGTCACTGTGTCAGGATCTCACTCCCAGTGCTAGGTTTTCCTTGGCTTGGTAAGGATATGCTAAGCTAAAGCATCAAGGTAAAACAGAAGAAATAAGAATAGTGTGTGAGATGAGAGACAGATGCTGCCGTTCCATAGGAACATTTTCAGTCGTTTGGAGATTTTCTTTTAAAAGAAGGAAACATTTAAAATTGCCTTTACTGAAAAAAAACCTACTTTAGTCATGACCTCATCATCAAAATCATACCAATATGCCAAAATGGAGGTACAAAAAGGAAAAGGGAGTCTTGCCACAAAACACTTCTTTAAAGGTTCCTACATTCCAAGCATTCTGAAATAGTTTGACGCATAGAAGGCACATAATCCATAAAATTTTGAAACACAGCACTTTAGGACTCACCTGTGCTATGCTGGAACAGGCAGTTCTCCTAGGTGTTGCCCCAGATGAACACACCAGGTGCTTAGGAGGACTGAACGAAATACAAGTCACCACCTCCCTATGCTGCAATCCCTGGCCCTACAACAACCCTGGCAGTGAAAGAGTCCAACCAAGCCTAAAAAGTCTTTGTGTTTTAAGAAGACAAGTAAATAGCTGGGCTATACAACTAACAAACACCACTTGTGGTTACAGGTCTGTGGTGGTTGTTAGGCAGCAAAGCCATACAGCAGATTAATTTACAAGTGTAAGGTTAACGGGATGCTTTGCTACACTGGTAGTTAAACAGCAGCCATAACCTCAACATTAAAAACTGGGGGTTTGCTATACACACAGTCAACAGTTTCTGTTTTCCTTGAAAGGCCTCCTTCCAGGAAATCTTCCTTCAACTTTACAGAAGTCTTGCCTTCCCTGCAGCTGCAGGATCAGCCACAACACCTCTAATGAATCCAGCTTGGCATTTACAACGTTTGGGTCCCGTAGGATTGTCCTTGGAAACTCTATCTGCTAAGTACACACCTGCTTAACAGAAACAAGACTCACTGCATGAAGAAAAATTTAGAAGTGAATTAGAACAAGCATTTATTGAAAGTAAAAACAACAGCTCCAATCTTCTTCCCCTTTGCACCAGACAACCTTCATGCAAAGCTAAACAGCTGGGCTCGTGCGTGCAGCACTGTTTGCACACATATGCACAAGATCTTGCTGCAGTAGTCTTGCTACTAACACCGAAGTTAAACACTGGCGGAAGAAAGCTAAAGGTAGTACTGCAGTCTGAACACCTTTTCTTTCAAACAAATTTCTCTAGGACTTGAACCCACGTTATAAGCACAAGACCAACCCAACTACTCTGAACAGACTAATACAACTACAAGCTCTTTCAGTGAGACAATTCCTCTTGCATGCGTGATGCCTGCGGCTACCTGGAATGCACCAAGCATGCACATGTGTCTAGCGTGCACAGACATCTTGTGTACATGCACCTAGGCATGCCTTTACTCGAATTCATCAGTTTACAGCACCATTACACAGCTCTTTAATCAGTACTAACAGCAGCAAGAAGTACCTGTACCTCAAACACGGCAGAGGGCAAAAGTGAGAGACCAGCAGTGGGGAAAATATAAATTGTTAGAAGAGCTGAAGTTGATGGACAAAGCAGTGCTGCCATCATCAGTGATGTTACAGCAGCCGGGCCTCACAGGAGGAAGGCCTAGCCAAAATACTGTATGCACTCCCCAACCAGGGCAGCTACTCTGTTCCTCCATCCCACATCTCCCCCCACAGCACAACAAAGGTTGGTGCTAAAACAAAGCTGCCTTACTGCCAGTGTACAGTACAAACACAACACAGACTTCTCTCTGTATATGTGCATGCATGCACATGCATCCAAACAGACCAGTACAAAAAACTGTATAGCCTGAGATCAACCTCCATCATACACCGAGCAAGCAGATGATCTAAAAACCCCATTTTCTTTCTTTGCACACACTCCTTTGTCAAACTCTACATTAGCTTGCACATATCCTTCAGGCCTCCTGAGTCAAAGCCTGGGATTCCTTTCTTTTGCCACAGCCCTTTCCACATCATTTGAGAGGGAAACTCAAGAGGAGGAAAGGAATATGCTAAAATGGGGACATACACACACACACGTGATAACACATGACAGAAAACAAAAAAGCTTAAAAAAAAACATGGTCAAAAGAGGCCAAGAAGGTTATCAAAAGTATAATTCAGTCCCTCCTGTACCAGTTACAGTGGATTCCAAATTTCAGATTCCAAAATCAGCCGTCAGTGCTCGGCAACTGGAGTCTGTAGCTGCAGAGATCATAGTCATCTACCACAGGATCACAGAATATTCTGAGTTGGAAGGGACCCACAAGGATCATCAAGTCCAACACTAGTAAACAGCCCATACAGGGATCAAACCTGCAACCTTGGTGTTACTGGAACCATGTTCCAAGCAACTGAGCTAATTTCAGTGCTGGTCATCATGATTACCTCTACAAGAACCAACTACACAAAGCAGGAAGCACCCAGAAACTACACGAGGAACACAGCCCACAAACCCTGTGGCCTCAGAAGAAACCTCTCAGATTAAGGAACATCAGAGAGATACCAACTTACACTTACGTTTCTTTAGGAAATCTCTTAATACTAAAAATTTTGACATATTAGTGCTCCACTAATAACAACTTACTTGCAGTATGCTAATAAGTTCTGCTTGACTTACCTGAACAAATCTCCTGGTTCTTTAAGAAATCACAAGAGGAAACATGATCAGGGTATTAAGTTCATTAAAATCCCAACAAGTAATGCCCATCTGTTTTTGTGCTAATGTTGTCTAGGAGTTTAAAACCCTTTCTATTTTTTTTTTACTCCTGCTGCTTACACCCCAATGTATTAGCAGAGAACACACCTCCCCTCCTTCAGATCTCTTTCCATTGGCTTTTAAAAAATCACACTCTTGTAGTGTTCTTTTGTATATCTGCCCTTCCTGTCCCTTTAATCCTGTTAGAGGACACCTCTACATTTACTCTAGCTTATGTAACTTTCTTTTAAAAACAGCAACCAGAATTCTGCACCATATTCTAGTGTTCCAGCTAACCTCCCACCTGCATCAGGTACCAGGAAATTGGAATTCCCTTACTTTTAGTGGAAATATCCTGCCTTATAACCGGTTTTTTACTCCACAGCTGTATTTTATTGGTGGATCGCTGTCACCCCACAACCGAGCAAGCAGTTCCAGTTATCCTTTTTATGCTGACTGCAACTGAGTTTGAAGCAAATATTCCTAGGTTTAACTCCCAAGACCATGATCTTTAACATCTCACTCTGTGGGTATGATTAAGGATCTTTGATCATCCAGTTCCTCTCAGCTGTTATCCATTTTTAAGCATCTCTGCTTACCACGTTCTAAAAATGAATCTCAAAACCTAAGAAGAAAAACAAACAATACTCTTAAGTGTCACTTAATGCAGGACAGAATCATTACCCAGTGTCACACTTGCTAATACGACCACCCAGAAAACAGCATTTGAATGAAACCATCAAGTCACAACAGGAGAACCAAGGCAACCAATGCAACTCTCTCCCTCAAAAGCCCAGTAGGTGAAACAATTGTGTCTTTTTAGAATTCAACTACTAAAAGAGGCTTATTTAAATTATAGCTCACTGTAAAGGATGTGATATTTTAAACCACACAGAAGAATTCTCTAACATATTTTGTCAGTAGGACCACAAAAAGAGAAGGGAGGAGGGTTTGGGTTTGGGGTTTTTTCATAGAGATCTGCTACTATAAAATTAATTTGACTAATGTTAATGCTATATTGTAATCAACCATACCAACACCCCACCCCCTCAAAAATAACACCTGCCTGTTCTCTAGCAGCAAACAGCAAATGCAAGGAAAAGATAGAAGCATGTAAAAAATCTGACACTAGAAGAGGTTTGGCAAGAGAGACTAAGCAAAAGAGAAACAAAAGAAACAAAACCTAACAAACAATGATAAACCTTGATGTTTTCTTATAGAGTGGAAATTGTAAAAACCCAGAGAAAAAGACTCTTTTTTCAAACACTGCTGAAAGCACAAAACACAGCTGTTGAAGGTCTTAACCACACGTTCCTCACTATCCTCTTCAGTTTAGCCAGAACACATTTGCAGTGTGGCTGGAGATGCTGCAGCAAATACTCAGCATGAATCTAGTCAGCAGATAAAATTCTTGAAAGGTGAAGTGATAATTAGCAACATGACCCAAAGACATAGGGCACTCTCTCTCACTTATATTGACTACTGTAACCATTAAAAGATTTTCAGCCCAAAGACAGTACTGCAGTGGTTACAGTTTTTCAAACCAATAGTGATGACTGGCAGATAATATCAGGTTAAAATAAGAACCTGCAACACTGAACACAAGTCCCATGGTACTGCAGCAGCCTTTAACAGCCCAGTTCTTCCTGGCTAGAAGTGAGAACTGATGAAAAGGCCAGGCATGGAATCAATTAAATTAGTGCCAAAGTGGTTTTAAAAAGAAAAGGTTAGATGCTCCAAAGACTTAGCAGTTGAGAGTTTACTGGGTCATTTTTTTCCCTGTGGTAGAAAGCAGTGTTTTCAATATAGCTGGAGTACCTTTAAGAAGTTGTACTTCAAAGTGAAATTGAAATATTTTACACCTCAATACATGAAGAAGCTACATTAGTATATTCTGCCCCTATGCTCTACCTGCGTGAGGTAGATGCAATGAACCCTGCTTCCCACAGTGGTTCAAAATTCTCTTAAATTCTGCCCTTTGGTCTCACCAGTGTGGGGATTAGCTGTGAGGATGGGAACAAAGGAAGTGCCATGGCACAACAGTTCAGCAACTCACCAGATCTGCTGCCTCCCTCATGCTCGTCAAGCACCTTAGAGTAAGCATTAGAAAACCAACTGCACACATTGCCACCAGTGTATACTGCACCTTAAAGGGAAGTGTCCTTATTCCAGACAGAAACAGTTCTTTTGAGATCCTCAGGGACTGGAATATTTTGACTTTTTATCCCAATGAGTACACCTATCAGCAAATGCAGCAATGAAAACCTACCTCCCCAAATAAATGACAGTACCTGGAACCACAGGTTCCCACAATTAAACAACTCACTGAATGAAATATTTCCTCCTGTCCATTTCACATATTTTTTACTTTTGAATTTTACTGAGCACTTATTTACAGGAAGCCGTAAACTGAAACCTACAACAGATGTTTTACTACTATTAAAACAGTAATACCTCTCTACCTACTGCTCTGTCATTTTTAAGTGAAATTTCAGGAATCTGAAAATTGCCTTGTACGTGAGCCATAAAACCAAACACAGTATTCAAAAGGATAACATTATAAATTTCACAGAACAACCTCTCTTGCATGACTTCTTACGTATCTCATTTAGAGTCATAAGCTTAGAATTTTAATTACCACTCCTGACTCATCTAACGCATTCACCACTGACTCCAGCTACATGCAGAGACCATGTTCCTAAAAAAGCACTAAACTTAACAAATTTAAGCACTATTTTGTCAGTGCTCACTGCACTGCTTTATACTACAGTGCTGATGTCACTATCCTGCAGAATTGCTCAGCTGTTTCACTCAGCTGTCGCTAGTCCCTTCTGAAATCCTCCTCAGCAGCCTTAATGAACCTGAACAACTGCGATCTGACAGACAGGGTTACCACTTCATCATCCATTCCACCCTTCAGATTTTTAATATAGCTACTAAACCCCAAACATTTAGTATTGATCCCTGCTGCACAAAACACTTTTAACCATTTCCAGGGTCCAGAAGTGGCCATCCTTCTTTTTTCTCCTCTGTATACTAAACTGAGCTTGACAAGACTTTTCTTTTGGACTTTCACCAAGCATTTATAAAGCACTAGAGCGTGGAAGAGTTCTTGTGCTCCCTGAGTGTCGCATGACCCAGTTTTCGGAAAGATGAGAGCACATAAAAATAGTTGTCTCTTTGCCCTCTTATTCAGTATAGAGAGACCTAAACTAGGATATCAAGGCTAGATTCCTGAGATGATCTCAGGAGCTGCTGATGATCTCAACTTTAATTGAACTAAACCAAAAGGTTAGCAAAAGGAGAATCAAGATAATTTCTTTAAGAGACTTCACAAGTAACCACAGGACACAGAAAGAAAAAATCATATATACAAAAATGTTGAGATCAAAGCATAGGGGATATAAAAACCCAAGCTCTGAATTACTACATTTAATGTCGTAACAAGATAGTTATTTTCTTAACACACATTAAAACAACAAAATAAGTCATTCCTTGTATCTTGTCACCGTGTTGGAATTCCTTACTCTTTGCCGTAAGAAAAAAGGCCTTATAGTTACCATCATATTCTTTCACAAAGTAACCTCCACAGGCAGTACTTTAACTCACCCAGATCTGATGGGCCTGAGGGCACCTCCTACTTAGACAGGTAAAAAATGTCTCAGTCAGAACCAGAGCTTGAGAAGGCTCTCTGCTTCAAAAGCATTTCTGATTATCAGTAAACACGGCATAGCACATGGTGAAGGGGATGATACATACCCCTCTCTCACCTGGCCACCCCCTTTGTGAGGCTCTAACTGCTGCACAGACGAGCCCCCAGAAACATCTAAAGGGGATGCAAGTAATCCTGAAAGCTTACTTTTTGAAACTCCTGCTGTTCTTCCTGTCTGACCAGCTACAAGTTTTAGTCTTAATGAGTTGATGTAGAGGCTACCTAAACAAAAACCTAGGCTATAAAGATTGAATTAGCAGCAGAAGAAGATAGGAGAGAAAAACAGGAAACAATATAAGAAAGAAAGAACACAGGAATGGTCAAAAGGAAATGTGAGGAAATAGCTGATTTTTGTTTGATTCCTAAAGCAGGCAATGCAGCATTTGAGATGTTACTTCTGAAAGAAGACTTGTTAAAAGAATACAAATGCTTAGCAGGGCTAAATGAAAGCAGAAATAATAACCAAATGGTAAGAAATAAAATTAGTACCTCCAGCTGTAGGAAGGCTGGGAAAAAAACAAGGGTCTACAGAATTGCTGGAATAAGCCAAGTGGGAATGGCTGCATGTATCAGTGAAGAAAGAAGTGAACAAAGGACAGTTATTTTGTGACAGCTGATCTGCATGTGCTCTGCATCCACTTGGTGCTTGCCTTTGTTTTGTTTTCTGGGCTGACCTTCACCCCCTGCCACACAAAGGATTCAGTGAAAGCCTCTACTCAAAGTCTCAATTAAAAGCCCAAAAGAACAAACGTATGTTGTGCTGCAGCCCCAATCCTAAGCCCAGGTGCCAATGACCCAGCAAAGGCAGCAACCCCAGCAGAGCACCAGGCTCCTGCCAAGGGTACCTGCATACTACTACACTGCCTTGGAAAGAGCGTCTGGAACAGGACCTTTAGCTTCATCTCCAAAGGGCTGCTTCTAAGCTGTTATGATGAAAGATCAAAGCTAGGGGAAGGGTGGGAGCTTAGAGGACAGTAAAGAAAGTTGAGAGTAAATTAGCAGTGTGCATACTAATAATACACACATGCAACATCACTAAGGGAGCATGTTAATGGTTTGGGCAGTCTGAATGAAAACATGTGAAAGCAGTTAAGCATGTCATCACCAATACTGTCTTTAGAAGTGCTCTGCTGCTTTATGAGCAGCTCTTCAAACACACATGCACATTTAGTTTCATACAAAGATGGTATAATGGACAAGAACTTTGAGGCTACCCAAAGGGCATCCTGCCATGGTCTGCAAAGTCCATGCATAATGTGTGTGAATTTTTGCTTTAAACTGTGGTATTTCATTTCTGGTACTACATTTAACTGAGTTATTCCAACATAGATTTATTATGCAGCATCCAGTTTCGTACATGCTCAGAACATAATTTGGAGAACATCCGTGTAACAGGGATAAGATAGAAACTGACCTCAGGGCTTTGGTCTGAAAGACTAATTTACTGTCAAAACTATCTTGGTGTAATTATACCTATGTAAATACCCATTTACTCTGGAATAAGTGTTTTGTTTAACCTGATTTAGTTTATACAACTTCCAGAAGTTTTATCAATGGGGTTGGTAGTACATGCATAATCCTGCTAAATTCATCTGCATGACTTTTTGTATCATGCATAAAAACATGAAAGTTAAAAATTGAATAATCAATAGTAAAAATAAAATACTAATTTCGTTACAGGTAAGCATATATCTTCCTGTTGTTCAATCATATGCTCCCGAATGCATTCAAAAACTAAATGTTTAAACAAAGGAATTAACTTTCTACTAGTATTTTTTTTCTGGGTTCTGACAGTTTCAGTCTTCAAGAGTATATAACCACTGACATTTAGAGCTGCAAGTACCATTTCTCTAAAATCTTCCTGTTATGGAAAAAGGCAGAGATAGTAAAGGAGCGGCTTCTATTGCCATATGTTGTTTCTAATAGTCACAGCTTGAGTTTCAAAACTGATGTCGATTTTCATTTCCCTTTATCTCCATTGAGTGCTGGTGTACTACTGGTGCTTCTTAAAATCGAGACTTACTAAGAAGCCTAATTTTAGGCACTCATTTTTGGAACATGGCACAAAAGCTCACACTCAAATGTAAAAAGAATCCATGCATGTAAGATACCTGGAAATACCTGAAAGTCTTAGTCACGTCTCCTTCATACTTCAGTTTACAAACAAGAGCCTAAAGTCTACTTTACGGCATAAAGGTTTGATGTGATTTACATGTCTTGCCTTGCTCCTGACAAACATTTTTTGATGGAAGTTTTGATGTAATTAGTGTTCCCAAGAAAAGTTTGGGGGCTGCAAAATTATATTCTTAAGAGGTATATAGAGTAAGAAGTTCTTGCTTTTAGAGAATATAGTTCTGGCATTCTTCATGGTATCTTTGGAGACTGAGGATGCAAAAGCCTAGTGCACCTTCCCAGTGACATTTTTCTTCCTGATAACATAATTTCTTTCAAGGGCAGAAATTACCTTGTAAAACATAATCACCACATATTTTCCCCTCACATGCAGCCTCTGATTGTCTCATTCATCACCTAGGTAGATAGACATTACGCAATTCTGTTTGCCAGATACTGCTCCTTAGGAAGCACTTGCAGAATACCAAAAGGATATACACTGCCCCCCAGGCCTCCAGAGTGGGTCATCTTCAACTGTGGCTTCCACCAACAGTGAAGTCACAGCGCTGCCTTTCTGATATCACAGCATTCTCTGTAGCAACAGCCTATGAGGTCACAAATAAAGGATTATCACTTTGTTGCAGGATTAAGGGAACTAAGAAGCTGGTCTGTCAGGAGATGGGTTTTACTCCAAATAATGGGCATTAGGAGAATGCTGAAAATAAATGGGTTGCAAATTGTCTTTGTCTGGCATGCACCCTTTTTTCAATAATACGGTAAAATAAGGTATTGCTTTCATTAACAGCTCCTAAGTAATGGAATGAACTGCACGCTACCTCCTGAGCTATTACATGGAAAACAAATTCCGAAACAACTTTGATATCTTAGGACTCCAGTCATTTGATTTTGCAAGGGTAGACATCAGTCAGACCACTCCCCTCAAATAGTCTGCTGGTTAGTTTATTTACAACTGCTCGAAGCTAGTAATAAGTTTCAGAAAGTGACTAGAAAAAAAATACAAAAGGAAGTCTGGAAATATCTTGCCCAAGCCCACCTTATTGTTTAGACAAGGATTTGTGAAGATGATTCCAAACAGAGAGTCTGTGTTCCTAACAAAGACTGAAAAAAATATGCATTGTTAAGTTACAGCATAATAAATACTAGATTAAAACTCAAGAAACAGTGATTATTTAGAAGAACCTTCAATGCAAAGTAAGTCTGTAGTCATAGGAATCTTTGCCACAAACATCGCTGCTAGAATAAAACACTCGTACAAATAATGTCATTACATTCTTAGTGGTTTATTTTTTTCAGCAATATCTGGTTTACTTCCCAATGAATACTCTGTTTAAAAGTTTTGTAAAATACAGAATTCCACAACCTGTTTGAAACTATTCCAAAACCTTTATCCACCCACCTCCCCACCATGGAGCAAATCAAGGATAGTACAATACAATCACCAAATGAATGCTTCCTAGCCTTTCAAGGAATGACTGTGGCTTTCACATAACTATCCAGAGCACAAATTATTTTCAGCTTTTAAAGAGTTATAGCCTGTTGGGGAAAGGAGGGATGAAAGGAAGGATGATACCGGGTGTGAATATACTTACTATATTATTCACAGAAATCCTATGACCCATGCATGCTTGCACAAGCAGACTTTTCCCATATTTTTGAAGTAATTGCTCACTTTTCTAGATGCCTGGAAACTCAGGCTACCTGATGTCTGGAACCTACCTCCTATACGCATACAGTCTTACCTCACATGCGCAGCAGGTCCAACACATCAGGTTACTATGTATATATAATTTATATGTTAGGGACTGTCCCAGATTTTAAGATTAAGATCTTAAAGTCCTAAAACAGCCTGGCTTGTCATTTTCAATCTGACCCGTGATGCAACCAGTACAAGCAATTGTACAGTGTGAGAGTATCTTGCAACTTCAGGAAGATTTTTGAGTAAGGCCCTACTTTCAGATTATAGAAGATGGAAGGAGATACTTTCAGCATTATGAGTATAGGCACTAATACCAATTTCCATTCTAGAATTGGAAGAAAACATTCGGCAGATTTGCAGATTCACCTGGAGTCTCACCAACCAGTCTGGAAAATTTCTATTTCTGTTTTGCAGCAGGACAACTATTAAAAACGCTGAGAAGAAACAACGCAGACGGACTAACGAGATGTTTCACAGTGCTTTAAATACACTTTGAAATTTTGCAACCTATTTAAAAACGCTGTTTCTTTTGCCCTCCAGCACTAGCAATAAAGAACCTCAAAGGAAGTGCTTAGATAGACCAGACGTACTCGCTTTGCCACTCAGCTCTGCAGCTTTCGAGGGCTGTCAGGAGGGCCGGGCTGAGCCGAGCCGTGCCGTGAGACACGAACAACTCCCGCGCTCAGCCGCGCCCCGGCCGCCCCGGCGCCCCCGAGACGCTGCACGGACGCTGCACAGGAGCTGCACAGACGCTTTACGGACGCTGCACGGACGCTGCACAGAAGCTCAGCCTTCCCCGGCACCGCGGCTTGCGAGCGGCCGCTGCAGCCGGCCCGCGCTAAGCCCGAGCGCCCAGGGCAGGGCACCATCCGCGCCTCCCGGGGGCACAACCCGCCCCCCGCCCAGCCGGGAGTGCAGCACGGCTTCCCACCGCCCCCGTCGGCGCTGCTGACGAAGCTTTTATCGCGCAGCAAGGCAGGCAACCGAGCCAAACGGGGAAGGACCGCCCATCCCATCCCATCCCATCCCATCCCGGCCCGGCGGCCCCCGGGGACGCGGCACCTACCGAGCGGCACCTCCGGCAGCGCCGAGGCGCGGCAGCCGCTCGCCGCCATGGCAACGCGGGGCCCCTTCCCTACACCTCCCTTCCCGAACCCTTCACGGAAAGCTGCCAACGCTTTAGGGCTCCCGAAATAGGAAGAAAAAGCAATATGCGCCTAGTCGGAAGATGGGGCCTTACTCCCACCTTCGCACGACGCTTTCAACCAAAACCCATCGCCGTATTCTCTAGCAGAGGCCACCCGCGTCCCAGCCATTTTGGATGCATGAGCAAGACATGCACCCCACAGGACATGCACCCCTGTGTGCTGCTGCCTCAGGAACGTCCAAAATCCCAGAGAGGGTGAGCTCAGAAACGGGGGGTTTGCTGATTGGTTTCTTTGGCCTTGAGGTCGTGGGGCTTTGTCTTTTTGAGGCTGTTGATTTTACATGATGGTAAAGCAGATTTCCATCCCATTCATCTACTCTGTCCTCACAAGAAAGTGAGGGCACTACCTGAAGTGAGGGCACAGTGGGGGCTTGATACTCCAAAAAAGCAGTACAAGCATGAAAACCCCTTTGCCTCCTGAGGGCAGTGGTGTGATGGGATGCGTGCTGCTGATGTCAGAAATAAATATGAACAGCCGCTGCAACTAAATCACCTCCCACTTCAAAAGTGCTTCAAAATAGCCATCAAGTATTTTATGCAACTTTTCAATTCAACATGGCTTCATGATTAATCCAAGGGTTTTGTTGTTCTGTTTTTAGAGTTTAAGGCAGTCAAAAAAAGGACCAACAACAAAATACTCCCCTCTGGCTTCTATTGAGGTAGAATCTGAACTTGTGCAAAACTTCAGCTGATTAGCCACCTATATTTAGAAGGCAGTTATTGTCTTAGAGGACAACCATAAGGGAAACTTTTTGCACAAGAAGTGTAGAAAGACCCACTGCCTCTGTCTTTAATGAATGCAGAAGGTTCTATGATCAAAATATGGTTTGTAAAAACAGTGATCAGAACACATACTGAAAACCACAGCTACAGAGCAAATCAGAAAGCTAAATCAAACCACATTTTCCGTCTCCCTCGGTTTCATCAAAAGCAAGCAGGAGAATTAGTTTATGAAGGCAAATCACAGGGTAACAATAGGTGCCTGCTGTGGATCCTGAGAATGAATTTGAACTTTGCTCTCAAGGGCTGAGGGCTTTCTTCACAAGTGTAAATGGGCATCTTGGTTTTCAGGGTTGGTATGTCTCACGGTCCACAGGCATTGCAGCATGCGCGGCCTAACCACACGTAGCTGATGGACATTTCGGAGGTAGCAAAAGCAGTTTTACTGTCAAAGTAATGTGGTGTTTGGGACACAGCTGGAGAAACACTGGTAAGACACAGGAGGTCTGCAGCATGCTGTGGTCAAGAATCAGCAGCGTGACCTCCTCCTCCAGCACTCAGGCACGGAGGGAGCTGAGATCAGACTAGAAGCCAATTAACCACTCCTTTAGCCTGAATTTCAATATTCCTCTCTTTATGAGCTCACTCATCGTTTTAATTACTTAAGGAAGCTGCACAAATGCTTTCATTCCAAACTTTGACATACAAACCATTACTAGAGCTAAGGTGAATGAAATAGAAACTTTCCACTTGAACAATTAAAAAAAAAAACAAGAAGGTAACTCAGCAGAGTAATACCAAGTTTGAAAGGCAACTGTCAACCCCTCTAAGCAAGACTGAGAACTACTTGATGGCAGCGCAAGTGCTAGGATATCCCTCACCCTGCAACTACACACTGGAAATGCACACACAATATCCACAGGACCACTGGCACTGCCCTTTCATAATAAACAAAGAGCTGAGTGGGAAAAAAACCAATCCCAAACCAATCAAAAAAACTCCTCTATAAATCAAATTTCCCCATGCCAGGCAGTACAAAAAAGGAAGAGCAGGTGATTCCCATGATCATGCAACCCTCTGGCATCCAGGAAATCCCAGGCCAAGACTCAGCATAGAAGCTGCAAGCCAACACAGTGCTAAGTTTTTAAAAAAGCCATATGACTCCTCAAACAGCACACCTGGATTCTTCCAACCACCAGGAAAAGCTTCAGGACAGATCTAGCACACTCCTACCCTAGTTACTCCTGAAGGCTGGTTTAGTTCCTAAACAGCACCAGGAAAACAGCTTTGATTCAAAAGCAAGGGATGGTCAGGATGTTAGAAAGCTACTCAGGACATCTGTGCTGCATTCAGTGCTGTGACTGGAACTGACAGAAATGTATCTGGATCAGCTTCACACTGCCCATGTGGGAAAGCTCACTGACCATTCACATAGTTTTTGTGGCCTATGTTGAACAGTGTGGTTCAGCAGTTACTCAGCTCACATTAACAGAGCTGACCAGGTCAGAGAGAGCTCTGGCCTGCCTATACAGCCCCTAGTACCTGCCACATCCTAGATATGATAAGTTTGGCCCCCTTAGACTTCTTTTCATTTATTTTGAAATTTAAGTATCTAGAAAACCTTACTGAATTGTTTATGCAAAACGGTATCTCCCATTCCAGAAATCTTTCATTTATAGGGTTAAACAGGAAATAAAAAGACCAAACATACCCATACTGTCCTTGAAACACTCACATCAGATGCATGATGGAAATTATGTATTCATCTGTGCTAAAACCTTATGAGAAAATCTGGAAAATACTGTTGGATATCATAATTGCTACTTCAGATGGCCTGAGGAATCCACCACCATGCTGGTGGTAATTCTGTGGTATTTCTCCTTTGTTCATGGGAAAATGAAAAGTCCTTGCACAGACAAACCATCATTTGCCAAAGCATTCATCATAGATGCCTAACTGCACAACAGAGCTACCCAACCACCTAATGCTGGATCTGCTCTCATGAGTTAGTTTAGGGAGCTAACCTAACAGAAGGCTAGTCCTGTCAAAAAAAAAGAAAGAATTATGCCAAACTCTGACTGGCTGCCCTGTTAAGACAGAGGAGGTCCTGTCTCAAGGCTAAGTAGGAGGCAGTATGCCACAGGCAATGGAGAAGCAGGACCTCCTGCTCTGGGAGCCAGCAGTTATAGGTCAGAACTGCTCAGTTATCACAAAACTGCATGGTAATATGGCCATTCACCACTAAAATGACTGGCACAGTCACCATCCTGACAGCAGGTCCATGTGACAGCTGGAATTTTCAAAGGGCTTTAAAGAGGCTTACTAAATTCCATTCCTTTTCATGGCATCCAGGTTCAGGTCTATCAGCACTAGTTTCAACTACAAAGGGCCAGTTTTTCAAAAGCAAGCTTTGTTTGGCATGTCCAACAGACCATCAAGACTTGAACAAAGTAAGGACACGCAGCTGGAATAAACAAGGATATAAGCAGCAAGCACACATTCCAAGAATGTGTTTAAAAATAGTTCTTACAGAGACAGCATGTACCCATTTTCACCACTAGTTCCAAAGATTTGGTAAAAACCATCACCTACAATAACTGAGTTTCCCAAGGAATATGGTCTATTAGACATCAGATACTGACCATTCTAGTGGAAAATAACATGCAGAAGACAGGAAGAATCCTGCATTTCTCCACCCACTGCTGGAATATCTCCCTAAAACACAGATGACACAGTCACAAAGAATGGCAGACATCCTACTGTGTAGAATACAATTCCACTGATATTAAAATGTATCAGAAAACCATACTTTTTTACATATTAATTTTAGAAAGAGGGAGAAATATTTTGACAAATGTCAGAACTTCCTGTTACGGCATTCCTGCAAGAAATGTTTCTTTCTCTCCCTTCAAATTAGTTTGTTCTAAAAGACTGTATTAGGTAGAGCAATATTTAAAACACTTAAACAGTCAAATTTGAAACAAACCAGTCTGATCCTGCTGGAATTAAGTGTTTTATGTGATCTAAAAATACTGGGTTTCGGATTTTCTTCCACATGAAATCTGTCTACTTTGGAGCTCTGTTTCAAATCAGAAAACAATTTCCTTAGAATCCCAGAACCTCCACAAAATAGAGCCTCTGTCTACTAGTCAGCTATACACAAGCCTCAAATTTTATAAAACAAGTTTCAACATATGTCCTTACAAGAATATCCAGTATCATGTATTTCCTCATGTGAAATTTGAGAATCTTAACACATTACTTTCAAATGAAAACTTTCATTTAGTCTGAGCAGGACTGAAGCGTTTTTGCCTTGTTCTGCATCTCAATCTGTGTTTTATTAATTTATCTTGCAAACACAAGTCTTGATTGATTTGCATGTGTTTATAAATATGTATATACAGCTCAGAGTAGGAAAGCAGCAACAGCATTACATCAGCCTCAACACCTGCACCATGTTGACTGAAGCAGAGAAGACTGTCTATTGTTTCTCTTTCTTATTAATGTCTACCTTCCCAGCCTTACAAACTTCTTACTGCTCTGCCTGTAACATAAATCATGCTGAATCTCTCTGACTTGCAATTTCCACTGTGACTGGAGAGGCAGGTCTTAAGAGAAAAAAAAACAAACAAAAACCAGTGAAAATATCTAACAAATATTCTTACGATTTTTATAATGACATTTGCACCAAGTGCCCATTTGTGTGGAAAATGTTTAAATTGCTCCATTTTTAAAAGTCTACAGTCCTAAGGGAGTTTTTAGAATTATATACAAAACATTTTCATGCAGATGGAGGGCATTAAGTACTTCATGCATGCAAGAAGAAAAGAAAAGCTTGAAGAAATGTTTCAAGAAGAATGCAGGAATATTTTAAGTCTGAGACAGAGATCTTGTCCATCACACTCACAGAGAAAACAAACTAAAAAGAAACCAAAAGGAAACAGCTGATATACTACAGAACAGATTCTATCCAAAAACTTAGTCAGCATCTAATGTCACTGCCTCAAGAATTCTTCTTCTAACCTAAAAAGCAAACCTTAAAAAATACCTAATTTTGCACCACAGAAGTTTACTACTCTTTAAGCTAAGCTATGCATTTAGGCAGAACAAACAGTAAGGATCCAAGTCAGGCAGCACTGGGGGAGACACTCAACATGCATCACCCAGAAAACAGCAGTTTCAGCAAAGAGAAAATCCAGCCTCGAACTGAGACCAATACTGCTAGCCATGACAGCAGTGAGTAATGGCACAGTCTTCTAAGAGGAACAGTGGGGACAAAATCTGGTTTAAAAATGCATCACTTATGGAAAGGTTTAACAGTCACCTGCAGCAGTTGCAAGAGGTGAGACTCAAAGACCCCAAGTGCCTCTGTCTTCAGAATCAGGCCCCTACCAGAAGGCAGCTGTGGGAAGAATGTTAGCTGGAAAAGCATCTGAATACCTGGAAGACAGGCTACAAAGGAGCAAGCATTAAGAGAAACCCCTGCAGGGCCGTAGGACTGCTTTGAAAATGTTTATTTTTAATTTCAAATCTTGATTCTGAACGGATAACGTCATGCCACAAGCAAAGGAACAAGAATGGCAATGTTGTCTAGAGCATGATTTCATCCTCCCCACCTTGCAAGTTGCTTATCAGCTCAGAAGGACACTGTCAAGCTTAGCAGCACAGGCTTGCTGCTGGAAGAATGTGGAGCTAGCAGGGTTTTTCAGGTCAGGCTGGACTTGGTACAATGCTGCAGATTAAGCAACTTCAGTGAATGAGGTGGGAGTCTCAGGAGCAGACAATTTGCTCCTGGGAATAAGATCTGGAGCACCTAACCAAGCATTTAGGTAGGAAGGGACTGCCAGCCCTCAGTTTGTTCCTACTTTGATGTTCAAGGGTAACCTTTCTGGAAGTGAACAAATCATACTAAGCAAAGCATGCTGTATCACCCATTTCTAAAGCATACAAAAATACCCTGGAAAAACGAGTTTTGGTCGCTGCATGGCAAAAGCTCCCAGACTATTTTAAAGATCTGCTGTGGTTTTGTCTTAAAGCTCATCAACGCCCAAAGCCCATGAAAAGCTGTCATTTTCTCACTGCTCGTGAACATATCAAATAGCAATAATAAACAAGAATTGTGAAAAGAGGATCCAACTGGTGTACAGGTTCTTGAAACCTGGACACAACATTCAGGCATTTGTCTGTCATCTCTGTGATCTTATGCCTGATCTCTGTTGTCAAGAGTAGATTATCTGCAAGTCTTTCTACTGCCTCTTACTGGAGTCCAGATCCTTAACAGCATTATTTAATATTCATTATCTATTACCAAGATGTAAAAGAGACAAGTCTTGTGACATAATTCCTGCCTCTCACAAAGTGAAGCACCTAACACCAGCTGTTTTAAATGTCAATTTAATGATAAATAGTGTCTCACAAAACAAGGTAGACATACCACTGGAAATGTCCCCATGCCTCTCTTGTATTGGATGCATCATTCTTGTAACCTTGCAACAGTCAGGGCTATTCATTAACCAGCTATTAGCTGAAAAAAATAAAATGTCCATTAAAACGTAGCAGAAACTTTTTGAAAGAGCAGTAAACTAAGACACAGGTAAACTTTCAGAAGCAGAAAAGGATTTTAGCTAGAAACTTCATCCTGAACTTCTGCTGTATCTAACTGGATTTTGTACTTTTGTAGAAACCTGCCACAAAAATCCAGGTAAATTCTGAGCATGTGAAAAGGAAAAAAAAAAGAGAAAATAAAAGGGAAGGAAAATTACGATCTTTCAGGAATACCACAGATGCTGCCATGCAATCACTTCAGAAAGAAAATTCCTTATAATGAGAGTTAATTTTGTGCCACCTTCTATTACAAACCCAAAGGATGCACACAACAATGTATGGATGAAAGTGATTTAAAACATGTTTCTAATAATACTTGAATGAGGACTTGCTTCTGGAATTATTCACACAAACTATTTTCGTTTGTTAAAGCCATTATTCCTATTCTCTGACTAACCCCCTTGCACCCCTTTAAAAAGAGGAAAAAAAAAACCAAACCAAAACCCAACAGAACCAAAAAAACCAGAGAGCAGTTTAAATGTTTTGATGCGACAAATGCCAGACTCCAAAGCACATAAATGTGCTCGAACAATGCATTTGAAACTTTCATCCCAGCACCTTACATCTTCAGATAATCTCCTGAGCTCATTCAAAATGCAAGCACTTTAAATGTGCAAACATGGAAAGAACCTTCCAGCTCTTGTAAAGAAGATAATGAATCACAAAGTTAACTTTTTACTTTCAAGATGACTCTCAATCATTGCTTCAGTGATTTTACTTTCAGCCTCACCCTGTCCCAATCCTGGCATGTTCTGCTCCAGAACACACAGAGAGATCAGAAAAGCTGTGCTTAAGATTCAAAGAGAAGATAAAAAGTACAAGTGATTAGAAGTGTGCTCTATCCTGCCTGAAAGGATGGGGGGAGGGCTGATAATGATGGGGGACAGCAAAAGAGCACATACAATATAATGAGAAAGGGGAAATGCTCTTCCAGAATGAGATGGAAAATGAAGGAAGCAGGGGTGGAGGGGGAGCAGGAAGAGATCTAAACAGTTATGAACAAAAAACATCTACAGCATTAGCGAAATTGATGTAATTTTAAAAAATTTAAGCTAAAAGGCAAACAAACAAAAGATTTAAAGTAAAAAGTGAGAGAGAGAGCCCTATCTTGAGGGAGTTCCCAGTAGATGCTGACACCATGCATTATGAAGTCCTGGATTTTAAAGGGGAAGGTGTCTAGAAAATGATTTTCCTACAAAGCAAACCTGGACACGTCTATGACCAGGGTAGACCTACAAGCAAACAAGCATCAGCACCCTTGGCTACTCAGACCAAAGAGACAGAACTAACAAGCTCTTCACCTGGCCATGGGAAATGAAGGGATGGCCCTTTGTGAGTGGCACATGAAAACCACTGCTAAATAGGCTGAGCATCCTGAACACATTTTCCAAGCATCTGTTTGGATACAGGCCTTTGCTGCTGGCCTGGAATATGCCAGGACTGGAAGCAGGGTGGAAACCACAGCCTCCAAATGCTGCTCAGCACTCCTAATCACGGCATAACGTGGTGGTGCAGAGAGGAAGAACTTCCACCCAGTTTACTGCAGAAATCAGAATTCCTACCAGGCAGCAGGACCTTCACTTCATTCCCACAACCCAGTATCCAAAACTGATTCTCAAAACCTTTTTTTGGGCTTGGATGTTTGGTTGTTTTCAGGTTTTTGTTTGTTGCTTTTGAGGGGGTGGGTGAGGTTTGGGGACTATAGCATTGTTTTAATGGTTTTTTTATGTTTTATTTTTCTTTCTTGGTCCACTTTCAGGATGTAACTAAGCTTCAAAGTCAAGAAATACAGGGAACCAGCTCTGTGTCAGCAATTAGCTCAACATCCTGTTAATATCTACCCATAATCTCTCCCAGTCTAGGCATGTAATCTACCTGAGAGGTAGATTAATTTTCCAGTGGTTGCCTCCATGGGTTACCAATCTCTATTTCTTGTTATACATTTAGTTACACAGGCATAATGTCTCCTGAGAATACCCAACCAACCAGGTATTACACTTCACCTCCATGAACCCCATTCTCTTCATAGCAGAGCTTGTACCTCCACATGAGAAATATAAGCTTAGTTTTCCCCATGCACTAGGACATCCTTTACTTTACATATTTAAAGAAAAATACAACTGAGTACAAGCAGCTAGAATTAACCTCAAAAGCTTTTGAGGTTTTCTTTTCCTTCCAATGTTTTTACTTGTTAACAAATCAAGCTAGTTTCACAGTCTCCAGGTGTCAGTTCTCAGGAAAAAAAAAAAGATCAGCAAGTTATAGCCACAGCTTTTAACAAGTTCTCGAAGTTCCATAGTACCTCATAAAACAAGTATCACTTACATCCCCACCACCCAGCACAGATCCATATTGAATGTGTGCCCCAACAGTGAATGCACACCATTTCCCTTACAGCACTGTTCAGTCAAGTCAAGCTGACATGAGAGAATATGGTACCCCACATTTCCATTTTTTCCCTTTTTCTGTCCTTAGTGATGACAGGTATCAAGTCTGTAACTCAGCTCTGTCTTGAACAACCCTCAGGCAAACATTACTGAGTCTTGCCTTGCAGACGTCATGAGGGACTTCACCTGCCACTAGGTGAAGGACAGTTCTGGAGATTCTGGTAGCCACAATGATTGGGAGGCAGATAGGCAATTCCCATTGCTCTCCCAAGGTCTTGGGAAAACAGAGACTAGCATCAAAATACTAGAAAGAGGTGCCCTAAATGCTAAACAACATCCTACATCCTCGCTGCTGAGAGGACTATTCATTTCAGAGTGGCCTGGCTCTACCTTACCAACAGTTCTCCATTTATATACACACTGCCTCGTGCACACACATACACACACACACAGAGGTTCTCATTATCAGACAATGGCTGAGTGACCGAAGGTTAAGAATCACGCCTATCTCTTTTTGCCTTGTTGATCCTTTGTAAACAAAAATCAATTCAATTTATGTATCATTTCTAGAAGTTGGTTTTAACTCAGCTGTTCCACACAGGGATTGGGAAGGTAATGGCTCTTCTGCAAAAAGAGGGAATAAAAGCTCCCAGGGTCCCAAAGGATGATTTATTCCATACTCCCCAAATTAAAAAGTTATGTTTCTCTTGCACACAATAGTTAATAATCTGGATCCTTCTTTGCTGCACTATTATTTCAGTGACAGAATTTACTGGCAGTATAAAATCTAGGAGAATATTTCATTCTGCATATATTTTGCACCTCCATCTCTCGCATCTTATTTCTCTTTCAGTACATAGAGTTTAAGGCTTTGCGGGATTTACAATCCTTTATTTTATGTGCCCAACTGCAATAAAAAATAAATAATTACAGTAAGAATAGAAGGACATCTTCTCCTCAGCTGCACATCAGGCACTTGAATTTAAGTGAAGTCTCTGTTCTTGTAGAGTCAAGACTTGAATTTCTGGTCATGGACAGGTCACTGACAATACAAAAAGAGAGCAGTGTTGTGTTGGGATAGCGAGGAAGAGCCAAGTCCAAGACTTACCCAGCAGAGGTCAGGCTAAACCAAAACTTCACTATCATTATGGGTCCTAAGAAATTGTCCCTTCCCATTCTTTCCCCTCAGAATCAAACAAGTATTTTTACAATGTGACAGATACCCAAGAATTACTCTGAAAATCAATTTAAAACAGCAAAGACTTAAGTTTGTTGGACAAAATACCCTTGAAAAACACTAAGACAAAAGCATCTGACACTAAACATTTGAAGAACTCAGTGTTATTGTTGGGCAAAAATGCATTAATTAAATGAAATAAGAATGAAAATCCACTGTAGCAACATAAACAAAACATTGTACATGTTCTCCGAGAGTATTTCAAATTAATTTTGCTCTAATACACAAAGCATAGTAAATACCTCTAAAAATATACATTGATATAAGTATTCATAATGACAAAGGGAATCACAAAGGGTCTCAAGAGTTTGGGAGTCATCTGTCCACAAAATCAAAACAAAAGCATCATGTATTTGATTTAGCACATAGCGCAAAAAGCAAAAGACAGAAAACACTTAAAACAAGACTCATGGAGATGGAATAAAGTAAGCCTGCATGATGTGCTCATATGCATGACAAAGAATCTACACAGGCCCCCACAGCTTTCAATTAAAAATGTGAAAATACTACAAAAACCTAACAAAGGAGATGAACTGTTTGGTATCCCAGTAAGTCACATTGAAATAAACTGAATAGTACAGAATGTACAAAAAGCACACAGAAAAGTTAAAAAGCGCAGAATCAAACATGTCTGTGTATTTGTGATATGTACACATACATGCAAACATGCATTACTTGTTAAGTAAACTTTTCTTCTACAGTCAACTCAAGTGTTGGGAGGGAGGTTCAAAGCATGTGAGTAAGATTTTGGCACAGGTAAGATATTCAGTAATATTTCTTATGACAGTTAATACTAGAACATTGCAGACAATGCTAATTACACCCTGAATATTGTTTGAATCAAGGGGCTTGACACATCATCCAACACTAAGTATGGCAAGCAGCAACAGCACATTCCACAGGGGAAGACATCAGAGCTGTTACGCAGTCTCTACCTTAAGGAAGCAAAGCACCCTAAGTTTGACCTAAGCAGTTGGTAGGCAGTGGGCTGTTTATGCTTAAAATGCCTAAGTTTACAATCCAAGGCAATGGATTTTACAGTCTTTCTTGTTGCAGCACAGACACCCAGCTCTCCAGGTTGTGCTCTGGTCGCCTTTCGCTGCTGCGTACCAGAGCATGTCAAGATTGGTGGAGGCAACTTTGGATCACCTCTGGGCTTCCCCCCTTGCCCTCCTCTGTGGTCGCAGAAAGGTTTGATTACAACTGTCTCCCTGAAGATGCAGCATGCAAAAGTCCTATCCTAGAATATACCTTCTTTTTTCCTAACAGTCACCCTACTTGGAGCTTGTGCACCGTCCTCTAAAGGCATCCCTAAAACTGCTTTATGGTCTCTGCACTGAGGACAGTTTATCTCCCAGCAGATCAAAGGCTTTGAGATGCAACTCTATTCCTCTTGGTCCACATTAAGGGGACACATGCAGTCCAAATGTTTTCAATGACTATATTTACAGCAGAACCAGAATTGGCTTGCAACCTACCTGTATTGATATTTACACTTTGCTGAAGGGCTGCTTTCAAGTCTTGGCTGTGCAGAAAGTTTAAAAGAAAACGTTCCACCTCAAGGGAAATATATACTGCAATACAGAGTTCCCAAATCACTGCTACATTATTATGGGACACAGAGTTTTATCCACATAACACATGCACAAACCTCTCAGCTCTGATTAGGAAAGAAAAAATGGTCACAAAAAAAGTACTGCAGGGATGCCAAAAATGGTTCTTTTCTAAATGGAATCCACATTAAATGTGGCTTCTTTAGCACGCAACTTCTGCAAGGATGGAAATGACTACACCTGATATCCTACAGAAGTAACTTACAGAGTGTTGTATTTATTAGTACAACAACAGTTTCAACTGAGGATGAAATGAAATACGAATGACTAGTAAATACTACCATTACAATTTAAATACCTCTTCTGCAAAGCCAGAATCAATTGCAGTGATTGCAAAAGCTGGAACAGCCTCCCTCATGACCTGAAAACTGTCTACTAGAACTCGGGATGAAGTCAAAAGGGAGACACAATTCGTGTCATGAAAACAAGATGGACAATACCAATGCTCCTCCAGACACGGCTCATTCATCTGTGCATCCTGCAGACAATTTTTCTTCTATCTGCTATGCCAGCCACCCTTGTTCCATCTCGCAGCTAGTGATTAATTACACTTCAGTGCAGCAATTCATCCAAGTCGGACCTTTGAAACAGAAAGACACTGTGGGAATCTTATGCTTTTCTTTTTAAGTGCTTTCCTCTACTGGTAAAACTAAAAGTAATAAAGCCACATGGTATCAAAAGGTAGTATTTTTGACTGCCTTGTGGTACAGAGAAAAAAACCCAACCTGTTATGTATCTTCATATTAAGTACTTAGCTGTCACTTATCATATCAATGTCCAATGAAAGTTTCTTCGATGGAAGGGAAACACTTTTCAAATCCACACCTATAACACACATGATACAAGCAACACTGCTCTGCAGCCTTATCTGCTGATATCCCAGCTTAGTCCTTGCTGCACTTTGCCAACCATGGAAATGTCTAATTGTGTTCTGCTTTTCCAGTCCAGAACTCCTTGTACTGCTGCTATCACCCCTTTGTTGTATTCCTCTATGCTCGTTTCGACAGCTCTTGTTATAGACTAGCCAAAATGTAAGCCTGGTTTAGACAGGAAAATCACCTCACTCATACAAAGACAATCTTCAAGCCTGCCTCAGTAAATTAAACTTACAGTTGTAAGAAAATAATGGGAAGCATTCCCATGGGCTCTTCTGAAATGTGGTGCTAGCTAAGAGATGCAGCCCTGAATAATTCCAGCACAAGTCCATCTTGGGAGGTAAAATACACAGGATTTGGGAACAGTGGTTTTTTCCCCTCCTGCTTTGTTTATTCTTGCCAGTGTCACTACACTGTCTTGGGTTATTCCATCAACAAGTCACAAAACTTCATGAAAAATGTGAACAAAGACACAGAAGTGTTATGCAATCAATAAAATAATTGGTTTTTGCAACTAAAGCAATAAATGGCTAGATTTAACAAAATACTCTCCTAGGTAAGATCATTAATGACAAAATGAGTAGTCCTTGAATTAGGAGTGCAATTTATTTTAGCATGGGCTTCAAGCTTTTGCTTAAAGCCAATGTCATTTGCATGTACTACTCCCCAGCTAAATTAACAGAATTCACTTTGATTTAAAAAGCATTGTTAGAGCACAAAGATTCAACTCCTCTTGGGAGGAATGGCATGGCCTCACAAGGAAGAGGTTGGACTACAATCACCTGGAATCCCTTCCAATCTCAGTTTTTCCTATGATCTTGACACTCAAGGTGTTCAATCAGGTGCCAGTCAGTTCAGGCTATTGGAATGACTGGAGGCCGGGTCTGGAATTCAAGACCTGCACACTCCTGTTGAACATTATGTAAGTTCTCATGCCAAACTTCTTGCATGCAACATTCAACAGCACTCAGTACCAGTCTCAAATTTGCCAGTTCTGATATACCTGTATCCTGTGACTCATGCTATCACCTTGTATGTGCTAGCAACAGCTGCTCAAGTAACTAAAGTGTAAAATGTGGCCTTAATGCCATTAACTTACATATATTTTGAATAGAATACTTATAATGAAAAATCAGAAGTCAAATCTAAGTAGAGTTCTTGTTATCTTTCCTAATGCATCATTAGATTTTGATAGTGATGCTACACAGTTTGTGCATGTTTGGGATTTTCTCCTTTGTTTTGCTGGCAGGACCAGGGAAGTCCCAGGGCTGAGACTGGTGGAGAGGCAGTGTTCCCAAGGACTGCACAATAGAGCAGTGTTTCCTAAAGTAGGTTATGTGAAGGACGAGCAGAAAGGCATCAGAGGGAGGGGTGACTGTGGAAAATATGGATGATGTCATCCTCAGCATGAGCAGATCTTTGAAAATATATAGCAGTGATTTGTTTTCCTAGCAGAAGATAAGGAGCTAGGCTTCCAAAGTTGGGAAAGTGCAGATCTACCCCAGTGTTTCCTTGTTTCACTGAATCCTTTTAACCAACTAATTCTGGAAACATGGACAACTTGGTTATAAATGGCCACGTGCTCAGCCTTTGTCTTAAGCCTATGCCCAGATGACCCATTTTGCACATTTCAACCAAGAATAAAGTGACCTCATTTTCAAAAGTGCTGAGCACCAGCTGTTCCTATTGTGTTCACAAACCACACTATAGGTTCCTGTTTTCAAATTCTTGACCTCAAAAGAATTTTGAGACAGCAGAGTGATTATATGTTCTTCCGCTTGCAATATGCCTATTCATTTTAGTTCAAATATAAAAGTCTGAGTAAACTACTTTAAAATCCTGAATGCACTAAATAAGAACAAGTACTCTTGCCACTAGAACTTAAGTGCAACGTAAGTGAGCCATGTGATCTAAAAAAAAAAATTTTTGCACAGAAGAATGACTAGACTGAAAGTCAGAGCATTTTGGCTTCCATTCTTAGTTTCTTTTTAATTTTCTTTCCTTCTGAAGAATGGGCTAAAAATAGGGGAACAATAGAATCCCAGATGCTACACCTGAATTTATATTTCTGGGTTTATGTTTCTTTGCTACCTGCTACATAAAGTTAGGTCAACAAATTCAAGATCATTTTCCTATCATTTTTGGCTCCATAATAAACAGGTATTTTTATTTTAAACTGTTACGTAAGTAGTTTTAAACTGGTACTTGAACAGACCACTGTCATCTCCAGACAAAATATCACATTGCTTGTGCAAACAATAAATACAACTACCTTATCTCTCCTCCAAACCATAAAGCTTCAAATCAGCAATATCAACAAAACAACTTACCACAAATCACAAAACAAGTCATGCTAATGATCAGTGCACAATATTTGGTTTTGATTTTTAAATTAAGCTGTTTTTTAATTAAAAGATAGCAAGAAAACCTCAAAATATATTGAACTTGCTATGACTTTTTGTTGATCTCTACTAAGACACTGATTTGCATTGCATTGCCTCCCAGTAAAACATCCTGACTATGTGTGAGGAAAGCACCACTACCTTTGGGCATAAGTAAATTAATCCATATGGAGACAGTACATAAATGCACGCCACCTAGTAAAATAAAAACAAAACCAAATATTCTCTCTCCAAATACAGTATTTTAATTTTCACAGTATCTTGAAGAGAAACTGATTGTACTCCCAAATCCAATAGAACTTGATACCTTGCTTATGTTGATTCATCAGAGTTCTGTTTTGGCTCCCTTGTAAAAGTAAACTTGGTCTGGCTTTGTACTTCTAGCTCTGCCTGTGTTTTATGATAGCAGAAAACAAAGCTGTGGCAAGGGAGCTTTCCAGAAAGCAGGGTCATTGGGTGGGGCCAAGCACCCAGAAGAGGAGAGGGTGAGATGAAGGCAGGAGGGTTCAGGGTAAAGGCCAGGAGCAAAAATGCACAGATGAACTCTCATCTCTGAGAACCAGAGGTAAAGCAGACGTACTAGTAGCTCAAAATCAGTGGTTTAATATGGTTTTCTGAAATTCTCCTCATACTTGCTGACATTTTATAGGTCAAACTGCCTACAAATGCCACAGGAAACTATCTGAAAGTTGCTGGTAAAGTGCACATGAAGAGGTAAAACTTTTATTTTTTTTTGAAAATAATTCAGAATAGAGACTGTCAGATCACCAAAAGTCCTGAGATGTATGAAGGTGTTTGAGTGGACACCACAAGACAACAGTAAAGGAAACAAATAAAAATGGCCTCTTTCTCTTGGTGACACAGTCTTTGAAATCCAGCTCATTTCCTTGGTGTGAGGAAGATTTGTCAATGACCTTTTGAGAAAAAATGGCTATAAATCCCATAAAAAACAGTGTCTAAATCCCTTCACACATCAGTACTTTTGGCTTCACTTGTTACATAGTGCTGATGCTCTGAGAATCACCAGAAAGCACATCCCACCCTTGACCTCCAAAGCCAGACAGCAGTATTTCCAAGCTTTGCATTAGAGGCAAGGCACAGAAATTTGCTAATGCCACAAGAAGAGCTGGCTGGTCTTGTTTCATGAACTATCCTAAGAAAAGCTACAAATTCAATACTAATTTGTTCCTTAATGCTATTCTTCCATGTAAACTATATCTGCAATCACAATGAGGTCATCTTCTATAATCATGAATGCAGGACAAGCAGTATAAGATTCCAACTTTTGTGATTCACCCAGTAAAAGAAAAAACTATACAGCAAACATGAATTTCTTATCTACAAAAGCAGGTTATGCCTTTTGCTTTCCAAAGAACAAAACCAATACAACAAACCCACCCATACCAAGAAATATTTGAGCACAACTATGATTTCTGGATCTCTTTAAACAAGCCATATTTATATTCTTTATATACTCTCACTGCTGCTCTGAACTGGTTTCAGGCAGCTTTTACAATTTTACAACACAGCAGTAGCCATGAGACATTCAACAAATTAGCCTGCACTGCTCCCATCCTTTCACAAATTCTTGGTCAGACAGGCTTGGTGGCAGGTCATCAGCTCCTTGTGCAGGGGGTCTCAGAGTCCCACCACCTTACCCCTGATTGTGTCATCCAAACCCTTTTTGGCCATGAAAGAGGTGACGAGAGTGGGGACAGAGGATTTACACTCATATAAGCATTTCTATACAAAAGACTTACAAAAATGGCAAAGTTGAGATGCAAGTACTAAAGAGAAGGTTTAAATGCAACTACCAACATCAGTTCCTGCAATTAAACTCATTAGACTTTGGCCTTTCCCTTCTGACTACTTTTGTGTCTTCAGAGATAAATGTAGTCAGGCCAAGAAAAATACCCAAAATGCTCACACATAAAACCCAGCTGCTTAGCATATTTCATTACCACACTGACTTCAAAAATACTGAGCAACTTAAACCTGCAAGCAACTTGGCTTTAGCTAGAGATAAATGCCTGAGATAAGAGAGGTGTAATTGTTCAATGTAATACTGTAGCATGTTTTATATAAACGTTTGCTAACACTGCACTTCATATATTTCATTTCAGTGTTGTGAAGTGCTGCTGAATGTTCCAACTTTATTTATGGCCGGTTCCTTTAATATTTACACATCCAAGGTTCCCCTTGATGCCGAAATAAATAGACTATCCTAGCTTCAAAGTAGAAAGGAGCACTTATGCTTTGCAAGAGAGGGCAGAGCCTAGAGGTTTTCTAGCAGTTACCTAACTTATTCCTCTCCACTGCTGAAAACAGGAAAGGGGAAAATCTGAAAAGAATGTGTTACTTCGTTAGTGAAGAGAACATGAAATTGGGACTAAAAACAGCTTTTGCATTTAGTAAAGGCTTTGGGTTTAACCATAATTTTTCTGTAAGGTAACTCTTAAGTGAATTACAACATCTGAAATTAAGGTCCTTGCAGAGGAGACATGTTTGTAGACTTCCTGGAGGGTTTGGTTCCATGATGGAATGTGTGGTGTGACACTGCTGTCTCTCTTAGCACCGCACTGTCAGTTCTTCCACATCATAGCTCTTGAACAGCCTCAAGCAAACTTGACAGAGCGGGGAGCAGCCTCAAAAGTCTTATGTTCCCACAAGTTCTGGTGACCCACCACAACGTGTACTGAGGAAAGACTGAAGCCAAAGCCCAGACATACAAATCAGACTACCTAAAAGGGAGAGATGAGAGAAAGGGCTGGAAAACAGCTCACAAAGATTTCCTGGCTTTTTATGTTTTAATAGCTGGTTGTGAGTAACTACCAGGGAAAAGTCCTGCAGCCTCCACTCAGAGAAATCTCCCTTTGAACGCTTCGGTTTTCTGCCTGCTTTTCTGCTGTAAAATCAAGGGGAGGGACTGCCATACTGCAATGGCAGCAAGGCACAGGTCAGGATCATGGGAAGAAAAGGTAGACTCTGCGATGTCACACCACGCACATTTCAGCAAGGTATGACATCTCACCCCAAAACCTGGCAGCTTGCCCTGATTTTATGATAGTCTACAAGTAATACTCAGCAGTAACCACTTCTGGCTCCAGTTCTTCCCCTTCTGTCACCTACATGCTTTTGAAGGAAGTGCCCCAGGGTCTTCCCCTCCACCTGAGCACCGAGAGCTGTAGATCCTCCCTTTCACCATTGTGCAAGCAGAGGATCACCAGCCTACATGCACATGAGATCACACTGAGAGCACCACTGCCGCAGTAGCAACACCACTCATTGCAATGATAGCTACTGCAAAGATAGGTATGGTATTACTCCATGTCAGCCTGATGATCTCCCTTTAAATCAGACAATTAGGAATAAGCCAACACCACTAATAAATGCAGGACCAAAGCCTGCTGATTTTCATACTGCAAATGATCCTTGGTCTTCCCTGAGCATCATCAAGTAAAGTCCAACTCTGTTGCCTGGCTCTAAACTGCTGCCAGCAATGGACCCAAAGGCCTTGCTTTTGCTCTCATGCTACAATACACTAGCAATAACTCAGTTAAAAATCGATAGAATTGTACTGGTATACAAAGAAGAATCTGACCCTATGGCCTATTAGGTCGTTTTTAATGATCCTACAATTAGAGAAACCAAATTAAACATTTAACATTTGACCTTTGCTACTACTTCTAAATTAGCTAATAGAGATTAAAAGCACATACTTTTTTCAAGAGTTCACAAAATAAAGGCTTCAAATCCTGTAAAGGACATTTTATATGTTTTCACTCTGCACTAGAGTTTAAAATGCCATTTTTTTTAACGTGGAATAGTAGCTTCAGACTCTAAAATCATGGACTTTGGAGGTACTCTGATTAAGCACCCACTGGACAGATTGGATCATGGACTAGAGTGGACAAAAGTCAATGTCCTGTGAGAATCTCAGTGCTACAATGGTGTTTAAAAATGCTTCTGCAGCTACAACAAGAAGTGACAAATTCAAAGACTGCTGAGAGGAAATTCTTCAGTTTCTTTTAAACTTAGGTCCATAATGAAATTTTCATCACTTTTTTATCGTATTTACTGTTTTATATCCTATATTTTCTACCATTTGCATTGTTTTTTGAATGTTTATATTTTCTTCTTGCTAGGAAACCCATCTTCAACATCAATTACAATTACTAACAGCATGCACATCTAAATAAACACCTGCAGATGTACACAAAGCATAAACAAAATACACTCATATTGGTATAAAACCCAGTCTCCTCAAATAAAACATATTAAATGGATGTGCTCTGATGTTACATTAACAAGTAATATATAAAACCTTCAGAAGGGCGGAGATTAAAAAGAGCAGTCTTAAAAAGAAGATACATATAAATATATACATATAAAGTAAAATTATATATAACCTGTATGAATATGTTATGGCACCCAGCACATGCAGCAAAGTTATTTTCTACACACACAGCAAAAGGATGATTCCTGTGAGCATCACTGAATGTGCATAGAGGGTCTCTTGGGAGGGCTTGACCATGTGCATACACAGACAAACTCTGGAAAATCACCACACACAGTTGTCTCCCTCCACATCTACACAACACACCTGAAATTTCTTTCAGAAAGCATATTTCTGTGATGCTGATCTATGAATTGACAGGGCTTGGGGACATAATTTTGATGGATACTTTGGCAGCTCTGCAGAGAGAGAACGGTGACTGTATTCAGCTCTACACTCCACCAATGTTTTCAAAGGCAACCCATTAAGCACATGGATAGGGTCAATTCAGGCCCCTATGAAAATCCAGATATGTGGATTTTGAAACCCAGGCAGTCCAATTCATCAGCCTTCAGAGATGCTGAACATTTGCCTCCTGCAAAAAATAGCACTTTTATGGAGACACCCAATGTGTCACAAGCTCAGGAAGCCATGCTGGAAAGTTATGGCCTTTAGCTATTAGCTGAACCAAGATTGATCTTGTGAGCCAGCCAACGCCTCCAAAATAAGGAAAGGGGATACCTTGGAGACACGAAACATTAGGATGCACTTCTGTAGCATTTTCTCAGGTTAACTCTGTCTTGAAACAGCAGTTCTGCTTTACTAATAAGCAGAAGACTTGGAAACAACTAATGCCTTGGCACCAGATCCTGCTTGCAATTTGAATCAGGAGATGACATTTTTGGAATGTCAAGAGTTGATATAACAAGAAACTCCTGCTTAATGCAAGCCTTTCATCTAGGCATGTGTCACCTTCAAGATGAGACAGCTCATGAGGCCAGAATTCAGAGGGAAAGGAAAGGAAGGAACTAAGGGAAGAAAATTATGTGAAAGGAGTAAATGGAATTACAGAAATAATTAACAAATGCTTCTTTCATTACTTCAGTGAAGAATGTGTGATGACATGAATCCTATGAATATCCCAGTTACAGAAATCTGGAATGTGTATGTTGTGTTTGGAGTGATGGGATGAATGTTGCCTCTTGACCTAACAGCTGATCTGCTGCTCTTCTACCACCAAAAATACCAAGAACTTTGAAACCTCCTTCACATGTGCATATATTCCTCATTATTAGGAAAAGCAACAAAGGAGGACAGGATGAGACCTAATGCTAGTTTAGTATGACAATGCACACAACTCGGGGCTGCCACAGGACACCTCCCCTCATGCAAGGCGAGCAGTTGTCACTCCCCTAACACTGCCTGGTATCACAGAGTACCTGCAAGCGAAACATGATGAGGACTGCTGAACAAACTGTATTGCCTGAATCTTTCCCAACTGGCAAAGGATGGGAGGCAGGCCAGGGGGGAGCACCACACACACTTGCTTTCTCCTTCCACTTCCTTAGACATCTGTTTGTGGTTATAGTTGGACACTGCAGAGTGGGCAGTACAGACCTGGGTCTGAATTGGCACAGCCACTCCTAGGTTCTTACTTGTTGCTGGAAAAACGTAATCCAAAACTGTTATTGAATGGCAATGTATACCAGAGCAGGTTTTAGATTTTTCTCCTTGCTGGCCCCCCATAACAAAAAAGCCCTCCCAAAGTTACGCACAGCAATCACATACATGCATCCATCCATTCAGGAGTACATGAAGAGGTCAAATGTTCTGATCTGAAAAGCTGGGTTTGAAGCTAATTTGCTATTAGAGATAAAATGACACTTCCTATGGGCAGCTGTGCTGTCAGACAGTTTTGACACACCTAGTACTGACAAAGCTTGGTTTGACACCAACCCACTAGTAAAATTCAGTATCAACACTTTTTTGTATGCCTTCTCACTGCTTGATACACACCACCCTATTCAAGTGCCACATTAATTAGTGAATGAATTATGATGACATAGGCATGTTGAGCTTTTTACCTCAACTCTTTTAACTTACCTTTTCATGATTTAACTCTTAATGCAATCTACACACATCTACGCTTCACAGTACTTAAGTACATTGCTGTGGGTGTGAAAAAGGGATTGCTGTTAGGATAAAAAAGAACAACCATGAAAAGCCAGGAGTACTGTATTGTAGAGCCTGTTGCTCTGTTTGGAACAACCAGCACTGCAATGAAAACTGAACAAGATTATCATCTGGTAGGCAGAAAAGAAGTTGTATTAATTTCGAAAGGAGCTCAGAGACATGCAAGTGAAGGAGCAATGGTCCTGATTTAAATACAGCCAGTTTAATGACTTAAATTGAAATCTAAGGGTGAGCTGGTGAAAGTGAAGCATACTTCTTGTGACCAGGACACAACAACATCAGCCTTCTCTGGCAGAACAGCAACTCTGCCCACCACTCCTCTTTTTGTGCTCTGCCATCACACCCGCCCTTGTTTCTGGCAAACCTGCCCCAGTTTCTCTCGCTGTCCAATCTGTGGCCCTAATTCAAAGGCAGACCTCAATTAAAAGGGAACATTACTCAGCAGTTACAGCTACATCCTTCTCAGCCTTTCCAACTCTCCTACATAGGTAAAGAATACATGCAAGAGAGATGGGTACATGCACTGCTCATGGAAGGAGCACTGCTGTGTGTTAAGGTTTCCTACCTAAACAGTCAACCAAAACTTTGTGCACTTTTCCCACTAAAGGGCAGCGTCAGACCCCTGGGGACTTAAAGTACATTCTCCTGTAGAACCATTAGCACACGCACACAGAGCACAGGCTCACTCCATATCCAATTAAATAAACTTACATAAATCATATTTTACTGTGCTGCACAACAGGCAATATGGCTGACCACATCTGGTGAAAAGTCATTGTGTGTGGCTCTAAAATAAACAATACCTCATATGGCTACTCCAACCTCTTGTGAAAAGAGGTAGTTAAGAATGTGATTTTTAAAGTGAGCTTTCTAAAACATGCCTGAATTTTACACCCATGGTTACTGAAGAATATTTCTGCAATTAAAATAATTACACAGACTGAACCTAAGATTGACTCAGAGGAAAGCGCTTCATGATTTTAGCAAAAAACAAAAACTGCAAAATGTTTCATTTAGAGATGGCTATATATTTTTCCAGAGAAACTGGAAAAAGTTGTTCAGAAACTGAGACTTCATTAGAGCTGAAAGGAAAAAAAATGCAGAGAACCATTTTTGGCTTCTCTGTTCTGTGAAAACATTTCAATCAGATCCTATGCAGACATCCCATGCACATACAATTTCAAGATTTCACTCTTGAAATTCAATGCTTCTGGAACACTGGTATATAAAGAGCAAGAAAATAACCTACATGCATCCATAATGAAAGCAGAGATTAAAGATCTATTTGTAAAATATTACAAACACCCAAATATTCCCCATAGATGGACGTGCTTTATTTATAATTTTTGACTGGACTAGTGCAAGGGGAGGAGGTCAATGGACAAACAGCTAGCCAATCTGCTCCCAGCCATGATCCCATCTCTTCATCAGTGAAACTGCCCTGAAACCAGAGGCTGAGGGATCACCTGGGCCTTGGGTGAACTTTCCATGGACACTGGTATTTGTCCTCCATCTCTCGAAAGAGATGTGCTGCAGACATGCCCAAATTACAGATGGAGGTTATAGCTGTTCCAAACTTCGTGTTAAAGCCAATAAACTTCTCCTCTGAAGTTTCTGGCCACTCTACTCACTTAGCCAGCAATGCAGTAATTACACCTAAAAGCACACAAATCTGAAGAAAACCTTGTAAAAAATGTTTCCGTTTCACTCTGTTTAAAAAAATATTTAGTTTAAGGCTTACATGTAGTGAAACAGGTCACAGTATGATCCAAGAATGCAAATTCTCATGAGAGCAGAATTTAGAATGTCCTATGAAAATGAAGAATGGTACTTCACTCTAAAATGCTGCGAAAATTTAAGAGGCAAAGTTAAGTACCACAATGAAATTTAGTACATCATCTTTACTAGCTTATAGGATAAACAGTCCAATTTATGGCATTTACAACATTATCACATTTGGTCAGAAGTTCATCTACAAACTAGGTCACAGGTCATCAACAGGAAATTCATAGGAAATTATGGAGGAAATTAAAAGAACACAAATGGGCAAGCAAACTAGTTTATACAATCTAGGTTCTCCCAGCACAGCTTCCTGTGTTATGATGAACTCAGCTTTCATACTGAACTTTGCCTTTTCCAGGCCGCACTAAGTAAGTATTTCTGAATTCTCTATTATACTCTCCAAGCCTCAAAATGTGGAGGTCAAATTCACTAAAATGAGCCATTGAGGTTTTTTTTTTCTTTAAGCAATATAGCTGGGAAAGGAAATAGTAACTAGAAAAGGAGTTTTGAGATCATTAAATGCAGATTTCTCAATACTGGCACTTCAACAATGGGTGTACGAGATCCTTCACTTACACAAATACCACAGTGAGGACAGTGGTCCTAACACAAGAAGACATTCTCATAACCCTTCAGTTCCAGCATCCCAGCCAAACTGCACCTGCACTCCTGATCTTGTTTGGGAAGATGACAAGTAGTGTCTGGGAGCCTGTTCTACTCTCACGTTAGACATGCTTTCCAAAATAAAACCCCTGGTCAGTACGGCACAGGAAGAGAGAGGGCTGCAGTTCATCTAGGTTACCTGGACAACTTTTGAAAAGAAAAACTGCTTAACAGAAACCCTTACTGCTTAACTGTTTAGAGCTGAAAGCTGAATGCAAATTACTGCCCATAGTTCTAATGTATCATACAGAAACAAAAGTTAGGAGTAACTTTGCAAGACAGCTAGAAAATTAAAGACTTACAGATGCCTCAGCTGTCTCTCTTCTTGCTCCTTGGTTAAATAAAAAGGCCTAGTATAAATGTGATCAACTTTTCCTTCATTCTTTTTTACAATACCCAAATACCCACATAAGGTCCACAAAATAAAAGCAGTTCCTCAAGTTTATTCTTATTCTGGTGCTTTCACCCCCTATCAAATTCAATAAAAACACTGAGATCTGTTTTTTCAGTATCACAACTTCAAATTTCTAGTAAATTGTGCATTTGTACCTATCTTCTGCAGATAGTATTTCCCACTGAAGCAATAAGAAACACTGGTATACTTCAGAAGTTATAGGAATCACATAATCTACAATTTGATGAAAAGCAGAACTATTTTTGGGTTGTGAGGAGTTGGTTGACAAGGTAGATGTGATAACAGTACCGAATAACACTCATTCCATATCATTTACTGCTGATATTATAAACAGGCTCTCTTTTTTGGCTTGCAGGAAGGTGAGATGGAAAATTCTAAGAACACAGTGTTGATCTGAACACAGGATTTCACTTGCAGAATGAGGGCTGCTATGTTCACACTGAACACCCCTATTACTGGATGTCTGTTCTTACCCACCATTACCAAATCAAGGTCTGGGTTGAGAAAGAATCCTTTTTTGTGAGGGGCAGTATTACAGTGTAAAACAAAGGAGGAAATTCTCCTACTGAACAGATTACAATCTAAGTGCAGAGAACTGCAGAAACAGTTAAAAGTACCCAGGAAAACAAAGTCAATGACTGATACAACTGGGAATACCTCCCTCACCTACTAACTTTCAAACCCAGAGATTTTAATCTCTCTTTGAGGGAGGAAAAGGAAAAGTTGCTATCCTCTTTATAATGAATACAAGCCTGTTGAAAATCAAGTTTTCTAGTTTCGGTTACCTTTTGCAGCCTGTTTAAAAGCCGCCAATACAGATCAGGATTCTGTCTAAACTAGACTGCACTACCCACTCCATCATGCTGCACACCCAAATTTACTTGCTGTAAAGCCAGGTCTTCCTTTTTCCCCGCCCCCCCTTCACAGTCAATTTGAGCAAGGTAATTCCAGCACCTATATGTCATCCAAGAGTGAGATACAAAACAGCATCAGTAGAGCAGCCAACTCAATAAAATATGCTGAAAAAAGGAAGCCAGTAGCTATAAACAACTTTCATACCCCTTCATAGCTACAGGCAGTCACTCAGGAGCAACAAATACTAGTTTGGGAGATTTTTGCAACTTCAGTAGTCAAGCATTTTCCCTAGGACTACTCTGGTTGCTACTGGCCTTGATACCAAAAATTCTGCAAGAACAAGTACAGAAGCACAATTTCCTGAGACTTTCAAAAAAAGCTTTTAACCCTTGTTTCTGCTTCCTGTCCTATTTAATTCCTCTGGAAAAAAAGACCTATACATGAAAGTGTTCAGTTTAAGTTCAGGCACTCAGGTCTCAGTTTTAATGGTCACTATCCTTTTTCCCTCCTCTGATAAAAATTAAACCAAATGGTTAGACAGAATTGCCTGAAGTATTAATTAGGTACTTCTTACAAGGACCAATCTATATTTCTAAACCCAGATTTACATCCACACCACCAAACCTATCAGGTATCCAGTTTTGGTAATTTAATGACAGTTTTGTCATTTAAACTAATGGAAAGTATAATGTTTTTCAAGGAAAAAATCCAAATATCATTAATATTGTGTTATTTAGCAATTCTTACATAAGCTCTAAATTAGTTGACAATTTTTGATCATGACTCTGATGCTGTCTGGCCATTTCCAACCACGTAAAAGCATGCTCAGGGGGATCCAAGAGCAACTGTACCTGAAATTCTTTTTCAGCACTGCTTTACTTGTGTCACAGCCCAGAATTTGGATGTTGATTCTGTTTTAATGCTGTTCACAGAGATATTCTACAACCTGCTATAGGTTATAAAGCAGAGTCCCGCTAAAGAAGCTGAAAAGAAACCCCCAGTTTTTGGAGGATTTCTACAACATGCTTAGCAAAATAGCATCTTTCTGGTCTTCATACCTGATTGTACTTACATGTCTTTAAACTGTGCAGAGAATGTTACAAAGATGGTAGTTTACTCTGGGATGAACTCTCCAGCATACAAATGAAGGCCTGTTGTTGCTCACAACTGAGCAGGTCATCAGGCTAACCCAAGGTGATCTGCAGAATCCTCACATTTCAGCCCCCTCCAACAAATAATGCATTTTGCAAAGATGCGGCTGCTATTCAATTCCAAAATGGCAAGATATTCAACACCCTTCAGGTTTATCAAGTGTTGCCAACAGAGTATAACTTCTACACCTGTGAAAGACTGGGAGCCACTTGTGATGAATCAGTACTGTGTTTGTGCTGAGCCCTTGTCTATTCTCGAAAGAGAAGCCTCGTGTATCTTCAGTAATCTATCATGATACCTAGTGTGCATATAGAAAAATTACTTCAATCACAGAACTACCAGAAAACACACCTAGAAATGTATTCAGATGCAGACTGCCACCGCAATACAAATGTCAATGAAAGCCTTCTGTGACCTGATCCTGGAGTACCTCTGTGCAACCCCAACCTGGCCAAAGGTCTGAGCAAACCAGCAGAGAGAACATGGAGACTTTGAATGCAAGCAGGAACAAGGGGTTAGGAAGGAAAAATAACCTGAAACTTAGCCCTGCAGAGATGAGTGCTTTGAACTGAGAGACACGTGAACAGGTCTAGGTAAGATAGGCACACACACAGTCTTCTTTCTTTCCTGTATTCATTCCTCTTTGATTTTACTTCTAATGCCATATAGAAAAGAGAAACTCTGGATTCCCATGCTCATAGGTCACAACAGCCAGGGAGAGCTGGTACTCAGGTACTCAGCTGCAGTTTGGTCAGCTGAATGCACAAGCAGTGCTCAGGACCCTGCCCACAGATTGGTCTAAAAGTGAACTCATGAGGATGCAGAAAATGTCTTGGTATCTGGTGGGCAGGGACCAGGCATACATGTGACATAACACACAGGCACGGGCACAGCACTGCGTGTGAGTTAACAGTGCACATACAACTGCAGGAATGAAAAATGGGGCTCCACAGAAGGAGAGAAAAGCTTGTCTTATATATTCTTTTAGGCAAGAAAACAGGGAGAAAACAAAATGAAGTAGAAACTGTGCAAAAATGACTGGTCCATGAACTTGAACCAAGTTTGTGGTCTGAAGACAGAGCACATTTAGATCCTTCCACCATATCAGGATGCAGTGAAAGTTCCTAATTCTCAGTCAAGGTAAATGGATGCCACAGGGACCGAAAGGGCCTGGGAAGACATGGTGAGTCCAGTAGCAACTTCCCAAACAATAAAGCAAGCACAGCCTCTGAAGTAACTGAACAGAGTGACCCACTCGGGGTTCACCAATTCACCATAGCCTGAAGCAAAGGAGACAGAGCAGGATCCAGGAGGCAAAGCTGATCCTACTAGCCACTGACACCCACACACTCTCAGTTTTATCGTCCCAGTAATGGGTCGGGCCCAAGACAACACAAAACTATTCAGAATTCAGGGAGGCAAAGAGATCACGTTACTGTTAACAAGATGAATGGGAAGGTATTTCTTGACACCACAGTTAAAAAAAAAAGTCAGCAATGCAATACTGATTATTCCATTAAATATGAATTACAATACAGCTGCTTTCAAGCTACAACATATTCCTTCAGATAACTGAATTAAGGGACAGGAGAACCGAATGAGCTTTGCATGTATCTGGCACTTCTCAATAACGTTAAACTGAGTTCTTCAGTTTATGTGTAATTATCTCCAAATATTAATCTTTAGGGTTAGAGTTCAAGCTTAAAAAATAATAAAAATACTTAAGACTCTCAGATTTGCTCAGATGACTCCCAAGATCCTTCTTACTGTTCAAGGAGCTTGAAGAGTTTGTCCCAGACCTTTCATCAAACATTCCTGAAAGAGAGAATGAGGTTATCTTTTCCTCCTACAAATGTTAATTTGCATACAGATACCATCAGTCGGATAGCAGGGTTACATACTTCTCTCCTTTCCCTTCTGCTTGAACTTGGTAATCAAACTCCAGTAACAGCAGGCAACACTGAGACTGTATTTAACTCTTAAATTTTGAAGGACTGAAACCTCTGCAAGGAAACTGTAAAGCAAAGAGCAGTAAAGTAACTGCATACTTTTCAGAAGGTAACCTCCAAATGACCATGCTCTGGAATTAGTTTTTACCATTGCAGAAAGCTCTTCAGACATTCCTTCATGCTGTGTGTGTTAGACTGTTACCCTACACCACCTCCATCTCAAACTGACACATTAGCTCCAACACCAAAATTGTTAATTAAAGTAACTGAAGAAGGCTGCAGGAAAAGTTATTTCTTTCAAGAGTGTTACTCAGTTCTGGTAATATTTAATGGCTGGGTCAATCACAGGATGCAGCTCCTCTCTCTGCTAAAACAAAATCTAGGATTTGCTTTTGTGTTTAGAAGGAAAAAAGGAAAAAAAAGCAAGAAGCTTCCAGTATTTGAAAAGCTATATATATTATTTCATTTAACTGTTTGGAGATCTCCTAAGTTGCATTAAGTTTTATCCTGCTTGGCAGTTGCATATGATTTCTTTATTTTCCCTTGAATTAAGCAGCAATATATCAAAAACTTCAAGTATATTTCCCCCTTTTCAGTAACACGTATTGTACAGGTATATGAATTGTATTGGATTCAAACTTTCAGCGTCTCTTCTCACGCAAGGTCAAAGCTTTACATTGTTGTAATTTTCTTTTTCAGTGTTTTTTCTCCAAGACAGTCCTCCACTGGGAAATTAATATTCTGCATGAACAATGAACTCCTTGCATGGCCTTTGAACCTAGTGGTTGCTAGGAGGCCTAAAGAAACCCTGGAGTACAGCCTATTTAATAGCACGTATCAAGAGATTATTCAGAAGCAAAAATGTGTGATTTTCTAAATTGTCTGCTTTTTTCCCCTCCTTACTTCCATCTCCATTCATCTGTCAAACAATCTTTAGATTTCATATGAATTGCATCTGCATCAATTTTCTATAATTATGGGCAGTTTGTTCCCTGAGTATTGAAAATGTGACTGGCCAGCCACCAATGCTGCTTCCAATCAAGCAAATATCAAACTGCTCCTTACTCAGTTTTACTGAAAAGGCTGCTTAAAATCAGATGTGCTTCACCACTGTAGCATGAGGTTTGCACTTCCATTATAAACATGGCTCTGCTTAGAGACTCTATTTTCCTCATACAAAACACCATGGCACTGACTGCAGCACCATTACTCAGTATTTCTCTGTGCTGAAAGAAATATATATAGCTTCTCCATGCTCAGTTCAGGCATACTTGAATATTAACATTTCAAGCTTTTTAGCATCTTACTGAAGGTTAGTTGATTGTATACATTTCAGTATTTCCCCAAGCATAGTAACTGAGGCAAAACCCCAAGGTTTCTTTCCCACCCTCCACCCCCATCCCAAACAATGAGGCATTTAATTAAAAGATAACCACAACAATGCTAATGGTGATGAGGTTAAATGGTTGGATAAACAGAATGCAGCCCTCTGAAAAGCCCATGTGTTTCGGGACACTTTCTCCCCTGCAACATTCTGGGTGACAAAGAAAGTATTTGTATTCCTGATCCCCACAATTTTTATGCCAGTGGACTTCCTACAGATTTCCTGCAAGGAAGAGAGTTTCCTTCAAATAGTGAGAAGTGTTTAGACACAGTAGCTATTCCTCCCAAAACTAATATTTGGAAAGGCAGTGGACAAGGATCCTTTAAAAATAAATGAATGTGGCAACTATCCATTATCAAAGAACAATTACATTTCCAGATAAAAGCCTATTAGGTTGTTGTAGTTGTAGTTAAAAAAACCAACAGAAAAAAACCCCAAAAGCCAACAATTACTGGCTGATTTTAATTTTCAATGTGTTCTTCCTCCAACAACTTCAGCAAATTAGTAAAACTTGACATTTGTCCTTCATCTTCAGTGGCTGCAATTAAAATCAATGCACTTTATACTCATGAACAAGTGTTCTTGGTCTGGAGATTACTTTAAAACATCTATAGCAGATTAAAATTCTGTCCCCCCTCCTACCCCTCAAGGACATAGGTATCTGCCAACAAATGCAGGGTGATACATCTGATTCTGTAGATTGCTGGTGTTTGACTGTCTGGTTGGATTGTACCAATCTTGCCAAGATAAAGCCTTCCCAGAGCCAGACCACTTTCCTGAAGAATTAAAAACAAGCAGGAATCACACCACTTGGCACAAAATGCTCACGTGAGCTCCTTCTCTTTTAAATATGGGCTTTCACACTGAAAGAAAGGCCTAAAAAGTACTGACTTCAAGAGAACTGAAACAGGGTATCCTACAGTGGGACTATCAGGACATTCACCCAGAACAACAAAAGTCTTTTCCATATTGTCAGATTCAGCTTTCCAGACACTTCCTGGTCCTGCAGCACCAACGGAACAAATCAATCACTCCACCACCACAACCACTCTCCTCTTCTTCAGCTGTTCAAGCATAAATTATCCTTGTCATTTCCACTCACTATGTGACTTCCCAGGAACCAGAGCACCGATTGCCAAAATGGCACAGTATTCTTACACAGGCAGATTTTTCAATAAAATGCGTATTATTTCTCTTGTACTTGGGCATTAAAGAAAGAACAGTCACGAGACATTTTTAAAACATGAGAAACCAATCCTGACTAAAGAGATATGTTTATTACGGCCAGAGACAGGAAAATGAGCATATAACTAAAAACCACAATCTTTGGCTCAACCTTTGCAGCAGAAATGGGGCGGGAGGGGACAGCATACAGGGCTGGAGACGTTTTCAGTAATGCATTATAAATACCTTCATTTTCTCCTTTAAAGGAATCTGCCTACTCAAGTAAATCGTGCCTCAGAGGGAGAAACGTGCCTTTGTGATAAATTGGAATTTGCCATCATAATAACGAAACGTTATGTCCTATCATCACAATAAACAGGCAGCAGAACAACAAAGGAGGTTTCCAGGATTTTCTGCCCTCGGCCCCCTCCCCATCAGCATTTTCCCAAGTCTTCTTTTGGGTGTTTACGAAATGCCTTAATTCCAAGGCCATTAAGATGCATTTCTGGATGGAGCAGGTTCTACTAACAGTACCGAGGCTTTCCAAAATCTCACCAGCACTCCATCGGAGGCCAAGCCTCTCCCTGATGCCTGCCTTTCCCTGTGCTGTTTTTTGTTTTGTTTGCGCTTTCTCTTTCCCATGCACAAACATGTTGGTGCAGTGTCCATTATTTCCCTACGGCCTTCTTGAAAGCCACTGACAAATGAATATACATGCACGTGTGTGTTCCACCACATACACAGGTCTGGTCTCCTTCTACACCTCAAAAAACAAATGCAAACGTGTTTACAGTCATTTTCACCAACACATGCCTTGCCATTGCAGAAACATGCAGCTGAAAGCCAGGGAGTCTGTAACAAGGCAAGTGCATTTGCAACCAGAAGTAACCCTTTTCCTTTCCAAAATGGAAAAACACGAAAGCCTGATGAGTTAACTAGAGTTAACTGCATTTAAAGAGGAATCTGTGGGGGAGCAGTAAATATCCAGCACATGCTTTTACGCACAAAAGGCGCAAAGGGCTCCATGCTCTGCACATCCAGTCATTTTTGTCTGCTCTTCCACAACAGAGAGATGCAACCCTTCTTCTCATACATTTATTTCACTCGACTAATAGATTTTAAACACCATATTGCGAGGACCCCGCTGTGAATCTTGCAGAGGTACAAAATGGTGGATGTATGCTATTTTTTTTTTTTTTTTTGCATTATTCATAACAACTCAGCCTCCCGATCGCAGGCTCCCCTCCGTACCCACCAACACAGCCTTCCCGGCCAGACACACATCCCGAAGCAGCCTCGCAATAAAGCTCTCTCGCATACACAAATTATGTTACAAACCTGATGTCATGTAGCCCCGTGATGCCTGGGAAATAAAAGCTGGGGGGAAGTGCTTGTGCAGTCGGTAGTCCTTCTCGCTGCGGGACCTCATGCGGTCTGAGGCCCGGTCGGAGAAGTCGGAACTAGGCCAGGCCCGCCGCAAGGTCGTACTCCGCGTCTTCTTCATCCTGAGGATGCCCGAGCCTACTCCTCCCGCCGCAGCATGGGTCAGGGGTGCGCGCTGCCGGGCATCAGCCTAGCGCGGCCACCGCCGGGGCGCAACCTGCGCGCATCTCGCCGCTCCCTCTTCTAGGGCGCCAGCCGCAGGTCCCTTCCTTTTTTTTTTTTTTCCCCCTCGAATGATCCAATTTTACACACGTCCCACAATGCATTACACTTCATTTGCAATCGGTCCGGCTTATAGCTCCCAGATTTGCGTGGAGGAAAGGCACGTTATGTGGCTTCTCAGGCAAAAAAAGGAATGGGGGGGAGGGGGGCTGGAGGGGGGCTGGGGACGAGAGATGTGCAGCGTGGGAGCTCGGGGGTCCCGAACAATGGCCCAATTCAGCCCGGCCGTGCTTAGCCAACTGTGAGCCCCGACACAAAAGGCCCAAACAAACGAGGAAAATCCCGCGGCCGCCGGCTGCGACCCCGACCGCGGCGCGCCCGGCGCTGGGGAGGAGGCGGCAGCTCCCGGCGCGGCGGGAGGAGCGGCGGGAGGAGGAGGAGGAGGGAGAGGAGAGGAGAGGAGGGAGAGGAGAGGAGGGAGGGCCCACAGACGCCTCTCTCGGCCGCGGGACGAGCGGATGCAGCCGCGACCCCCCGCCCGCCCCGCCGCCGCCCCCTTCCTCCTCAGGCCCGCGGCGCCCGGGCGGCCGGCAGCGGCCCGCGGCCCCTGGCAGCGCCGCGCCTCGCCATGCTCGGCGCCGACTCCCGCCCGCCCGTCCCCGGGGCTAGATCGCCGCCGGCTCCGCGCTAGGGGCGGCCAGCGTGGGGGGCGAGGCCACCGGGGAGGCCGCCGGCCGCTCCGCCCGCCTGCCCGGCCCGCCCGCAGCCCGCCCTCTGCCGCGCCGCGCCGAGAGCAGCCGCTGCCGGAGTGCCGGGCGCCGCGCCGCCGCCCGGGCTCATGCTAGTCCCGCCGGGCCCCTGCTAGTCCCGCCGGGCTCCGCGCTCCCCCGCGCGGCACCGGCTGGCAGGCGCCCGCGTACAAAGCCCCGCGCACCGCGGGGACCCGGCCCCTTCTCGCCCGTTCCCGCTCCGCCTCCTTTCCGTCCGTCCGTCCGTCCGTCCTCCCTTCCTTCCTTCCTTCCTTCCTTCCTTTGGCGGTGGTGGCGGCGGAGCGCCGGGGCTGGGAGCGCAGGACCGGGCACCCCGCACCGCCGGGCTCGGCCAGCGGGCAGGGAGAGCTGCGGGCGGGGCGGCCTTGCGGGCCGGGCCCTGGCCATCGGCCCCTCCGGGCACCCCTCCCGCCCCAGGCCAGCCGCGGGGCGAATGGACACAGGCGAGGGAAGGGCGCCGGGAGAGATGTGCATCCCCGGGGCACCCCTGCGCACAGCCTGCGCGGTTCCCCCACGCATCCTCCGCCGCCTTTCCCCATCGGCGCCTGAGGAACCGGCTCTCCCCAGGAGGGCCTAGTCAGTCACACCGCCACACTGAAACCCACCACACTCCACAAGGGTACCCGGGACACCCGGCCTGCCCCCCTCACTGCCGGGAAGGGTGTTGCCCACCCTCTCACCACAGTGCCTCACACATCTACGCCCAGGGCACCCTCTTGAGTGAGGCCCGGCCACCTGGGCATTTTGTGAACTCCAGTTAACCAGAACTGTGCAAAGGGACTCGGTTCCTCCTCTGCGAGACAGCTCTGAGCACGCCTGGTGTCAGGTGCTGCCACCGTTACCAATGGGGACAACTGCAATGCAGGGATGTGAAAATGTTGCTTTGTGCAGCTTTGTGAAATTACTTATATCTTTACATTTTTATAATTAATCTTTCTTACAGTGGTTTGTGTCACATTTCTAAGAGCATTGAAAAACAGAGGACTGTAATTCTGAAATTAGAAAATTTCAGTAGTGGTGAACCAGTAAAAGGATGACTATCAGTGAATGAACTTAACATGGAAGCTAGTGGACCAGGCAATATTATCGCTTAGCTGCCTTGCTGCATGTGGTTTGTCACTTCAGCAGCCACCTCGGCCCATCTGGCTGTGCTACTGCAGACAGCACACACACCACTGAATTATTCAGGGGTTCGTATATAGCAGTCCCTTTCACATGAATAGAATATACATTAATGAAACTCAGCAAGGAAGTTGAAAGTTAAATGCTATGGGGTTCTTTCTCATTCAGCCTCATCTTTTTCCAACTGTGAAAATCTATCAGGAAGGACATGTTTCCACTGATGCTTTGTATACTGGTAGCAACAGGAAAAAGTTAAGATGAGAAAAAAGATGGCCTAGAGCTCCTCTAATAAAAACATAAGATTTTCCATCACGCAACTTACTCATCTAGCAATTTACTCATCAACCTACGCAAAGCTTATAATAGAGCATGCTTTCACCCTCAGACCAGAAAAACCATAAGGAGAACTTTTAGAATAGTTAAATTTTTCTCCTTGAAGGCTGAGGTTGGGGTAGATTGGTTAGTACTACCTAGCTAAGTCAAACCTAAAAAACGTACCACTTTTACCAGATGTAGAAGCAAATTGAATTCTATCTAGGAGCATAAATTCTCATTGCACTATCTGGAAGTTGAATGAATGATGGCTTTGCCTTTCCAGCGATCAAGCAGTGGTTGAATATAGCTGGCCAGCTAACTTCAACTTACTGCTGAACTAAACTCAACTTTTCTCCTGGTCTAGACGCAGCCCTAAATATCAATCTGTTCCATTAAAAGAAGACTTGAGAGAAGAGACAAATAGGAAACAGCAATGAGGAGGAAAATGAGGTCAAGAAGTAGAAAGACAGAACAAAGCAGGACACACACAAGCACTCACGACAACAAACAAGGCCACAGTGATCTTTACACTGGCTTTCTGTATAATTATTCCCAGCTAAAATGTTCTAACAAGAATCAAATAAAAAAAGATGAGATGGCTCTGCAACTGTCAGATAAAGCACACGTCCCAATTCTTTTCAAGCAATTTGCTGTGCACTAATGAACTGGTGACAGCACACAGAAGTCTTTCAAGTAGCTTTAATTGACTTAATTTGTACACTTCCATGAATTGTCACGAGAATAATACAGTACATACAATTAACACATGGTATCTTCTACTTATCAGTTGTAGGAATTAGACTGGTTCATAGTTTTGGGTACAGATAATGATGCATTTTCATTGTGTGGCAATTTTAAATGAAAAATAATTTGCTCCTAGAACTATGAAGACAGGAGGGAATGAGAGGAAATAAGCAATTGTAGTGGTTTGACCATCTAGCAAGGTCAATTTTCCCTTCCCAAATGTGGGGAGATTTGTTTAAAAACAATTTTAGAGGCCTTCTCTCAGTATTGAGACGTTGTTCCTGTGGTCAGTTAAAGGTCCTTGTATTAAGTCTTCTCACAGTTATCTTGTTTGGTTTCAGCTCAAAGTCTTCTGACATGGTATCTGAAAGAGTACTCCCCTTTGAAGAGAGGAATTCAGAGCAAGTTTCCTCCTGCTCTTGAACTGTTTGAAGTCAAGTGTTGTTACTGGGATGAATCAAATATATAATTAAAGACCAAGTTTAAGTTTTGGCTGTTTTCTTTGGAATAAGAGCTAGAACTGTGAGTGTAATTGATTTTTTTGCTTCAGTGGCCAAACTGAAATAAAACTATTTTCTTCATGTAATCTGAAAGCTAAAATATGAGAGCTTTAAAAAAACCAAAACAAAATGAACAAACAAATCCACAACATTTTATTCTGAGACATTTAAGTTTACCTTTTTTTTTTTAATAAAGGAAAATAAATTTCTGGATTCATATGGCTATGTCAGAGCAGAGTAAGGAAAGAAGAATTCTCAGCTATGGAAATTGTCTGATAGAGCTTGCTAGAAGAAAGGAAAAATTCTTCTTCCAGGCAGGAATTATACTAATGGGAATCTGAACACTTCGTAGCAATAAGAAAAATGGAGATGGTGTCAAAGTTTTTTGCTTGTGCTTTTTTTTTTTTTTAATTAATCCCTAATTGTTTGGAGGGGGTTTTGGTTTTGGTTTTGGGGTTTTTGTTTGCTTGTTGGGAGACTTTTTATATAATAAGGGAAAGATTAAACTCAGGAGCTTTTTATTGAGAATCAGATAAAGCATTCATTTTTATAATTTGGTATTTAAAGTCCAAGAGGAACCATCTCTATCTTAGGTTACTAGAGGGAGAGATGACGCTTGGATAAACAGACCATAGAGATCTCGGGGAAAAGGTCTGAACTGAACCAAAAATAGGCATCCTGCCTCCCTCATAACCTAACAATTCCCCTTCAGGAATTGGCAATATAATAGTAGCCATTTCAAAGGTATAGATTTAACATTATGAATTTTGAAAAACAAGCTTAGGTCCATGTCAGACATTATAAAGGATTCTTATATGTTTAAGTTTTCGATCACACCTCTCCTTCAGTCATAAGGAACCTGTAGTCTTTTGGAGAAACAATTCAAAATCTTTGCTTCTGAGAATCTATTTTATCTTTTAAAAAGTGAGAAAACAAGTATTTCTGAGAATAGCTATTGCATTTGATCTTCATAAGCACTTATTAGTTGCTAAGCAGGTCTGTTCCCATTTTGTAGATAGAAAACGTATAAAAGAAAAGGACATAACTGGCCCAGAAGACTGTAGAAAATCAGTGGCAAATGCACTGTTAAAACTTTGGGATCTCAGCTTCCATTTCGTAAGTTTATTTTTCCTTATCTGAAAAATAATTATGTAGCATAGTACAATATGGTGAGCTGTATATATATTTCTCTGCATGTGTATGTGCATGCGTGCTTGTGCATATATGGTAATTGCTCTCATGTAATGTGGTATTTCAAGTTTCAGCTGGGACTACTTTTTTTTCCTCCCTATGACAAACAAGTTTCCATAGGGACAGAAGCAGGCTTCAGTAAGAGGGTGGGCTGGTGTTACTGCCTTAGCTACTTCCTTGGCTTGGGGACTGACTGCATGAGGTTTTTCAAATTAAGTAAGCACATAAGCCAAATACGAAAATAAAAATGGCAAAATAATAGGACATTCAAGGAGGAAAGCAATCCCCCTCTTCACTGAGACAAGCTACACCTCTAAAATAATTTTCTCTCAAACTATGCATTCAAAGCCTGGGTTCTCCCTTACCCTGTCACTACCATGCCTGTTGCACACAGCCTGAACTGGCTGCCCCGTGGAGGAAATTAGAAGGGCTTCACTTTATTACTGTCTGCTAAGCTGGTGCCTGACAAGCACCCAACACCACCGGGGGAGCTAACACTCACAAGATGCCAAGTGCCACACAGTTTTGTGGTGTCACACTCTGCAGGTCTATGATAGGGGTCCTTTCTCTGTCGCCAGCTTCAGAAACAAACACTACAAACAACATTGGTAATACTGGGACACACCGGAGACTTTGCAATAAGGAAGGCCACAGTCACAGGCAGCCAGGTAAAACAGGGAGCAGAGGGTCATTCTGTGGCCTATGAAAACAAAATCCTCACATTCTGTAACATTTTAGAAGGGGGAGATAGGATTCTGTGAGATTCTGGGAAGGAATTGCAGGGTCTTTGAAAGTAAGAGAGGGAGAACAGAAAGGAATAAACAAAAAATAAAGTGGGGAAAAAAGCCTGTAGTACAAGCAGTTGTAAAGCAGTGGAGGAGGAGGAAAAATGGAGTGTGAGAAGAGGTGGGAAAAATGCAATTATGAACTTGTAAAAAACCCCAAGCTCATGTATAACATCGCAGGCCTTGATAATCTATGGGTTTGTTAGATTTATAGCTCTGCACAATAGTCTTCCTGAGAAAATACATTGCCAGCATTTCTAATATTAATAAATCAGTGAAAGAGAAAGTTGTCCACTTCATAAACTCACCATTTTCATGTATGGATTCTTGTACCTCTGTATTAACAAAGGTGCAGAACTCAGACTCTAAAAAACATGCTTTTAAGCAATCCCTTACGGGTTAAGGAGGTCTGGTAATACACTGTAACTGTCTTTGTCTGTAGGAAGCACTACTTTTCCCTTCCAGATATTTGTAATCAGATATACTAGCAAGAAAAAACCAGAAAACTCACTCACACCCTTTCACATCAGTCCTTAGACTTATGACACTAACACCATCAATTTGTCACCTCTCACTAGTACTTGTTGTTACTCAAATATGCAAGAGAAGCCAAGTACTTGTCATCTATGCTTGTGGTCCAGGTCACAAAATGAGGCAGCCTTTGTTGATGGATTTATTGGCAAGGGAGAAGTTGGGCTTGCCCAGACAACTCTCTTCTTGAAGAGAGCATTTGAGAAACCACCAACATGGGAAAGAAAAAATCCCAAGGGCAAAGGTATAAGTGAAAAAAATTTCCAAATATAAAAAAAGAAAAATGTTTCAGAGCTTATCACAAGCAAGTCTTCAGTCTTGCTATCAGGTTGTGTTATACCATGGTAGTAATCCTGGCTTACTTACAGCACCTCTTAAACTAGTTTCAGATCATATTTCTCTCAGTGTTATGCTTTGGGAATGTGTGATGACAGGAATGCAGCGCTGCTGCTGCACACGTGCTGTAGTTCACCGATTCATTTTTCTGTGTGCTGCCTTATGTGCTGTGGTATTTATTTTAACTTGCATGACTTTTAAGAAAAACCTGTCTGTGTTATGAGAAGAAAGGCTCCCCTGTTTTGGTTCTTTTTTTTCATGTCAGACCTTCTGATTGCATTTGTGCTTCCTTGGCACAGAAGAAAATTGATGCAGGTTTTTCAATCTGGATACTCAAATCTACCTTAAAAACCAGTGTACAAGGAGAAACACTTGTAGGACACAGCTTTTGTTTTGATGCATGCTTTTCCTCTCCTATTATCACTGACTCAAAGCTAGTTAGTTAAAAAGGGTGTAACTGCTCCATGTTCAAAACTAACAAGAGAGGGAGACAAGCCACGAATCCCGCAAAAATTTCCTCTCACATATAATAGAATTCTAAAACTTGGAGAAGTGGACTTACAGCAATTCAAATCACAACTCAATTCATTCACTGGCTGTTCTTCCAAAGGATATAGTAGCAAAAGATATGCCAAAAATGTTGGCCTCCACTTTCTTGTTTTCCACTGGTGTCACATATCATTAGTACCCTGGTATTTAAGTAACGTACTGATATATGGAGGCCAGCTGTACTGTAAGTTAGAATAACAGCCTAACCTTCTGCTTTGGGAGTTGAAACAATGGAGTGAACAGCCAGGGTAGATCCCACCAGCAGTAAAAGCCATCACAGATTATCTTCCTAGAGACTAATTCCCACATCTCTGTGTCTATCTATTCCCATTCCTCCGCAGAGCCTATGTTGCAAAGATGGCACCAAGCACTTGCAGGCCTTGGGCTCCTGTGAAACTTCTGGATGCTACATCAACACAAACAAGGAGATTCTATGTGTCAGGTAGGTACTTAAAGAAAAAAATCCATTAAGAAAAGAAGGCCCCTGGCAATAAGAAGTGGATGATGTTTTGCATCTTGCATGGCTTGCATTGTCCTGCAAAGAGGATAATGAACAGATTCGATGGGCAGTCCTAAAAGCAGCATGCCAAAGAAACTAAATCCCAGCAGCTGCTATAAAGCTGCTATAACACCACAGAACATTTGCTGAATAACCCAGTACTGAGGGCCCTCTCAAAATTCTTGCTTATACAGCTGTACAGTATAGTGAGTATATTTTATAGTTGCATATATATAGTATGTACAAGAGGCAGAGACCTTTAAAACCTTAGAAAAATTGGGAGGCCTGAAAATAGGCTACTCCACCCTTTGTAAACAACCCCTTGTCATTCAGTTACTTCCATATGTGCATGAAGTTCTGCCTAAATTAAGTAGGCTTTCAAAAGAGTGGTTTAGTACTGAAAACGTATGGTTTCTACCCATAAGTTTGAAAAAAATGCAAGGAAGAGAGAAACCTAAAAGTGAAAAAGCACCAATTTCTCACCTCGCAGAAACGTAATTCAATCACTTCTTGGATATTTTATTATAGTCTCAGATTCAGAAGCTGTCTTGTTGACACGTACATTTGGACATGAAAAACTCTAGAGAGGAATCATAAGCACAGACAGAAATTAGATGACTCTACACATGCCTGACTCAAAGACTTCTGGAAAATCAAGGCAAAAATTATCAGTCTGCTTGTTCTCTGGACCAGACTGCAGTGCTACATCAGTTTGTTCCTGTGAAGGTAGTACTCTTGAGTCACTGGTTTTCAGTGGGACCCTGGAGCTTGTCCCTTCTCTTCTGATTCCACAGTAGCATCCATCAGAAGGAAAATGCCACTCCTGGGACACCTACCCTGACTGGCCCTGGTTAGCACAGCTTGTTGCCATCCTCCACTTGGCTTTTGAAGCTCTGATATTACCCACCTGTGTGCAACCAGAGACAATTTCCCATTGCCCTGTTCAGATGAAGGTTTATGCAGGCACCACATGCACTTGCCTCTCTGAAGAAGCTGTTCTTAGCATTTCTCCTGAATGCAGAGATTTTTGTATTCTAGTAGAGGAACAAGAAAAAAACATTTTATAGCACTGGGTCTCAAACTTCTCCCACCACTTTGTAAAAAAGTTAAATTCCTCCACAGGGGACTAGTGCAACAAAATAATTTTTGTCCTACTAAGTGACACCCTACATAACAGTAGCAATCTGCTAAAGCAAATGTCTCAACCACAGGGAGCTCTGCTACTTTCTTTTTCTATATATCCTTCTGTATTCCTGTGTGGCTGTCAGTTGCTTTGTAATTAATTAATTTGGTTTTAAACACAAAGAGGGGCTTAAATCCAGGAGAGCACTGTTGCCTCGCAGATTTCTGGAAGTCAGTGCAAGATCTTTGACTCCTCTGTGAAGCTCAGCACAAGGGAGAAGCATCCAAAGCCTGGCCTTAGCAAGATGTTTTTAACATGACATTAAAGTGTCACACCGGATATACGAACAATCTCTGGTGTGAATTTTTCAACCTGTAACTTTCTGATCAGAGTCAAGGATAAGAACAAATGAAACATGTAGATGTTATGAAGAAAAAAATTCCCTTATTACAAAGGAATATCATGATAATCAAAATAAAATTGTGAAATTAGGAAAAATAAATAATTGTAAAATTAGAAAATTTAAGAAGAAAATTAATTTCTAATTATGAAAAGTGTACTCCTCACTTCCAGAACAAAACCATACTTACATCCTTTAAAGCATATGAATGGCAGTGGCATAGGATAAGATTCCTTTCAAAATGCTTTACGTATTATAATGGACTTTTGTAAGGCACAGAGAACCACTGACATTTAATATTTCCAGAAACCTAAAAATATCTTTCTCAAATGAAACAAACATCTTAAGCGAGACCATTTAGATGAAAGTAAAATTTCCTAGCATTAGAATTCTATTTGAAAGAATCATGTACAAAATTAAGAGCTAGAAACTCTTTAATCTTCATTAAAACTGATCACTATTGAGCTGTACTCAATACCTACCCAACCCAACTGTGGTAAATCTTATTAGTTATGGTGCTCATCTCAGAAACTTTAACAAGGAGTCACCATGTTCCCATACATAAAAAATCCAAATGCTTTGTACCCCCAGCTATTCCAGAAATCAACAAATACTCAGGACAAACATTTCATAGATCATAATATAAAGTAAAAAAACTCCACATGCAAGTGCTCAGCAACTTGCCTTTGATCTTTTTCTTAATGGGGGAGATGTTTAGTAACCTTTCCATCTCTCAGATAGTGTAAAGTAGATCAGGCAATCTGCCTTCACCACTGGCAGGTTTCAGATTTGCCAGAGCATGATGCTTGTGTCAAATTGTTTTTGTCTTCCTTCCTCTCTAAAGATGGATCTTACTCTTATCCCAGCTGATGGAACCAAGACAAAATAAACACAGACATCAGGACTGAAACAATGATAGAGTATCTGAAAAGGCATTTAAGTGCCCACAGTCGTCCAAGGAGTAAAAAGTTATAAAAACAAGTACTTCTTTTTATTGCCCATATCCCCATGTCATTGCTGAGGTACTTAAAAAAACCACAAACCCTATGGATTTCTACCCACCACATAGTAATTACTGAAATAACAAAGAACTGGAAAAATGTATTTCCAAAGCCTGATGCTATTACTGAACTGCCAGTGAAAAAAATCTCACTAACACCCCTTAAGTCTATCCTCCTGCACTCCCTAATCTGAACACAAAAGGTTGGGTTTGAACACCCACCCCCCACCCCGAGATTAAAACCGCCTGCAGTTTTCAGCTTCAGGCCAGCACTGACAATACTTTAAATCCTTGGCTACTGGCTTCAAGAAGACACAGCCTACAGAGAGTCCCCCAAAGTTCTTTGAAATGTTAAATACAAAGCAGGAGGAGGTCATAAAGGAAATATTCTTTACAAAAGGAATGGATATCATATGCAGGCTTTTCAAAAACATTTCTCAGTTGCTTTGCTTCCAGCCATCATTTTCTCAATCCTGCATTGTGTGAAGCTTTTGAAATAAAATTCAGGAATTAAATAAATCACACAAATTAGTGTTGTAAACAGCTGTCAATATATGCATTTGTTACCTTTTAGCTCTCATAAATCTCTCAAATATATATATTGTATCCTACTTCTTCTCTGGAAAAAATGGTCCTACAGCAATTACCAAAAGCCCAGCTATGTAGAAGTAACATGTAGGTTTTATTGCATCATCTTCTGTAGCATCTGCCCAATTACTGCAATAGAAACCAGTGTGGTTCCCCGCTGCCCTAGAAATCCAGCTTTCTGCCAAGAGCATTCTAGTGCACACAAAAGGAACAGGGATTGAGAAACCTGTTTTATCCCCTCTTATCCCATAAACTAACAAGCCATTTTTCCACTGCAGCTTTTCTCAACAAACACAGGTAATTACACAGGATGGGATAAGGTAGGTAAAAGAAAAAAAAGCAGTCAGTTTAGCATACCAGCTTTGCCAAGTACTGTCACCTTAAACTCTGAGAGACTTGCTTGCAGGGTGGGGGAGCAGGCAAACACAATGGTGCCCTGCCACTGACACAGGGCCCAGCTGTAAGCAATGAGCTTTGTGGTTCAAAATTGTTGGTAGGTGGTTACATTTTCCTATCCTCTTCCATTCTCCTGCAGGTAAACAGGATGGTAGGAGCCTTCTGTCCCCTGTCTCACCCAGAACAATCAATGTCTCTCCTTTCTCATTTGGGTATCACGAACTTAATGAAAAAATTAGTTTTACATTCATTTTGAAGAACTTGTGTTTGGTTTGCTTGTCTCATAAGGTCTTATGAGCTCTATCCATACTACCTTCTGACAAGATGTTCCGCCAGACATAAAAACATCCCTGTCCAAATTTACAGATTGCGTACTTGAGGAGAAAAGTAACTGGTTGTCATAGTGATGTTCACAGTCTGAGGAGCCTTTGGACTTCAGTGTCATGAAAGATACCAGGAGTTTAAAACCTCCAACTAGATGAAGTGGTTAATGGAAGCAAGTACTCCAGCCAGCAGCAAATGCATGCTTAAATCACTGGCGATCCTGAAGAACCAGGCTGCTGCACTTTGAAATTATTTAAGCTGTTTAATGTTGGGTTATTTGCAAATTAGTGTAACCCAGCTCACAGAAACTGCCACTGCTGTGACTACATGCATGTCTGACAAGCTGCTGTCCTCTGCCTCTAGACATGAGTATAGTATTTGGGTACCTTCATAGGAGGGAAAGCCTGTTCACTGAAATGTTCCAGCTACAAAAAAAGACTGAAAGGTTATAGCAAGCTCAGGAACATCACATGCTTTTGGCAAGGTGAGATAGAGGAGGATGAAAGGCAAAGGAGGGTGAGCAGAATTATTGTTCCCCGATGATTAAACAAGCACAGAAACTATGATTACAGATCACAGACATCTTTTATAAGATGCCAAACTAGCACACAGAGAAACATGCCTCAGTAATTCAGTCATACAGACAGTATTGGCTCTCCACAGTTTGAAAGATGTGGGCCTTCTGAAACAGGCTCTGCCCTGAGTCCCTGCTTTAGGCCGTGAAGCAGCACAAAGCCTTTGAAGTATCTGGAGAACAGGCACTGCTGGATACAGCCCTGGCAGCCAAAAATGCTCCTTGCATTCAATCCTCACTCTTCACGGCAGGAATCAACTCAAGATACATAGTGATCTCTGCCTGTCTGTTGGACTCCTTACCCCTATAAAACAAGTAAGAACAAACTCCAGGCAGTTGTAACCTGAACCTAGGCTTCAGCAAAGCATACAGCTAAAAAAGCATCCCTAAAGAAACCCTAGTAGGAAGGTAATTTATTGTTGAAGGAGATCAGGTCCATAGAACTTCCTAGGAATGAGAAGCAATGATTCAACAGACACAGTTCAGTCTTGCCTTGACTCACACTGCAGGTAGTATCAGCTACCATCAGTCAGCCTGGTTTATCCAAGAGAAAAAAGACAATATTTCGGTATGAAATGAAACTCCTAGTTCTCTATGTGCTCAACTAAAGTAACCAACCACGCATTACTCGCAAAAGAATGTTGATGACTCAATAGTAATTGGGGATTTTTAAAATCACGTATTTCTGATAAGACTTGTCCATTTTAATGAGACCTATACCACTAACATTATAAGATTTTTTTCATAAGTGTATGCTATCAACAACTCATTTAAATACTTAGTTCTACTTCTTGCTTCTGTGTTACCAGTCAGAGAAGTTTCCAACACATTTTATTTTGTCCCTATCTAAAGGAAAAAGAAAACCTAAACCAAACAAGACCACAGATCTCTGAACATGTGACTACAATAACACAGATTTCTCTTTTAGCAAACTGTGCTGTTGAGAAGGCCATTTCAAAAGTGGCAAGATCTTGGTTCAGAGGATGTCTGAACATACTTCTGTTTATCTTTACCACTTCAGAAAACTGCATCCTCCCTGATTGCTATGCCTTGAAAATCAGTGCAAAGCTTGGTGATTTCAGAACCAATAGATTTCAGTCCAAGAGAAGATGGCTAGAAACACAAATTTCACCATATCCAGCTTCTAATAACAGTATTCTACCACTCTGGAACAATTAGGTAAGAAATTGAAACCTCAACTCATGTAATAATGTTTAAGAAACCTAAGCATACCAACTGTGACTAAATTGAGTGGTCAAAATCAAAAACAAATTCAGAAAACATTGCCTTTGCCTTCTTGAAGAAAAAAAGATGACACTATGCACCTTTAATGGCAAGAAGTGCCCCTTTTCAAAGCAGAGGCATAGCTTTAGAGTCAGTTATAGAGATGTATACAGCAGTGTAAATTACAACAAGAACTACAAGCAGGGACACCTCCCAAGTGGTGAAGGCAAGTTATCAGATATTTAATGCTCCTATTAATTATGTTTACCCAAGTTTCAAGCTATTCCTACACAAGGTAGGGTTTCACATTTACTGAAAAGGGGGATTACTCATTCTGGATAGAAATTAAGTAACTCCAGTAACAAAACAGTTATTCAAACAAACTGGATAAATCATGTTCATAATTCTTGTATAAGATCATGTTTTGCTTGGAATTTCTGAAGTCAGTTTTTTTCTGGATATCATGATTTTCACAGTCAGAAACAAAACATAGACACCCATCATTCCCAAGGATGTCTGCACCAAAAGAATTATGTGAAGATGGCAAGCTGAAGCTCCTTCATTTGGATACATTTTTGTATCCAAAGAGCAAGCAACAAAAACAAAGTCACAGAGAGAAACAGATGGCCAATGAGTTATCACTCTTGGTCTGATGACTTATGTGGGCTCAACTTGTTTATTTACTCACATATTTGCAAAAAAGCAACTTCCCTTATGTTAGCAGCAGCGGTATTATATATTATGTATATATTATATACACAGTACATACTTCTACCTGCACACAACGCAAGGGCATCAGCCCTAATTATGGGCTCTCCTGCAACGATTAAGGTCACACTTGACCCTTCCCAGGGCCAGGGAGTTAAATGACTGGTATGTCTAACACCAGAGACCAAGAAGGGGTTAAAAGAGGATCAGTGTTACAGCTGCCCTGCTCACTGGCTTGGAGACAGGACAGAAGTGCTCAGGTCCTCGGGGGCAGGGAAGTGAGTCTGTAATTACTGGCTATACCCTTTACACCATCCAGTCTGTAATTACTGGCTATATCCTTTACACTATTCGGGAACTGCTACCTCTCTGTCTGTTCACTGCTCCCTGTTGATGCAACCCCCATGCTTAACCCCGCATGACGCATGACAAAAGCACTGTCATATGGTCCTGAAGCAAGAGGCACCATTTGTGTGTGTGTGAGTCCTGTCAAATGAACCATCCTCGAAAATACAGATTCTTCTTAGATCATCTCACCCCCTCTTTAGGACTGATCTCATTATCTTCACTTTAATTGTTCTCATTATCTTCTGGGCATAGAAAAATAATGCAGCCTTTCTAAGGACATTAAATCCAATTATGTAAAAACACAGTGTTGGGAAAAGAATTAAAATATTTTAGCTAACAAATTAACTGCTGAAAATCAGGAAGGGTCAGTGTGTGACCATTTAACCCCCCTGAAAATCACCAGAAAGTATTTTCTAGAGGCAATTCCAGTAATGCTACTGCCCTCAGCTATGGTTAACCACCAGCCTCACAACTGTAAAGGTTACTGATAACCACCTCCTAGCCTGCAAAGAGGAAGCAATGGACAGAGAGCTTCTGTGTTATTTTCCCACTAGCAAAAGTTTCACTGTGTTCTTGTACTACAACTAAAGTGAGTAAAGGATTCAAAGTAGTCAGTGTCATTTTATATACTGGAAGAGTCCTGAAAGTAGAGCAAGACATTTTTCACTAGATTCTTCAAATTGCCAGGATGTAAATGTGATGCAGAATGTGTTTACAAGCACCCTCACAGATCAGTATGTGCTGATAAGATTGGTACAGGATGATTGCATTGATCAGCGGGTTGAGGATCAGATTTTCTTCATAGGTATATCGCCATGGGGATGGACAGGGGAGCGCCTTTGAATAAACCACTGAGCCCCAAACAACTCCTGTAACAATACCCCTGCAGTCCTGAGCACTTGAGTGGGACCACAGGTACAGCAGATCACACAGCAGCAGTCCAGAGACTGAAACTGGAAAGAAGGAATCAGGTACAGTGAAAGAAAGCTGAACTCCAAGCAGGATGTTCCCATCTGACCCAGCAACATCTGGTGCAAGACAGCCTGGTGCTGTATCTGGTGCAGCATCTGAGCCTTTGTGACAGTGCAGAGAAGTCTACTCCCATCCTTCCACCCACTCCATGGTGTAGGAAGTGCTACACAGACAGACTCATGAACACCATCTGCTTAAACTGTGGCACTTGACTCCCCTCCTCCAGCATGCAATAGTCTGAGATGGTCTAAGTGCACTAATACAATCCTACATTTTACATGTCTCTATGTAATGAATCAAAAAAGAAAGTCAAAATATCCTTTTCATCTCCCTCAGCACTGCTTTTAGTTTTCTAACTGGATTTGCCTGCATTTACTTAAAAGTGTAAAAAAAAAAAAAAAAAGAAACTCTGTGGGAGTATGAAACTCTTATTTCAATAAAAATTAACAGGCATAAATACATGCAATACTTACATCTGCACAGGAACATAAAGTCTACAGAGGAAACAACTTTTTTCTTCCCTATGGCACCTTTATTCATTCTACTACAAAGAAAGAACACTAAATTTCACACATTAATGGAAATACAACAAAAACCTCAATCCAGACCCGGAAAGAAATCTTTTTTCCTAAATATGTGAAATCACTAACCATCATTTTCCTATTCACATCTGCATTTTAAAATGAAAAGGAAAAAAAATAACTTCCAAGTACTTGGGCTGTCATGTCACTGGGGTTTATTAATCACACACAACTGTACAGTCTATTAATTATAGAACAGATATGTATTACTTACAGCATTTCTTTAGCTTGGAATGCAAGTAACCGAAATAGCCTCCCAATGCTCTTGGAGATCTGACAGCTAGTTAGACACAGGCACACAATGTAGCACACTCTCTTTTTAGATGCTGTTCAGTGATTTGTATCATCTTTCATAGTGAAAAGGATGGTATTTTAAAATTTATTTTTCACAGAAGTCCAAAGTCCCACAACTGCAAAAGTGACCACTTGGCTCTCACTAGGCTTCAGCATCCCAGGGGGAAAAAAAAAGGAGAAAATCAGTTCCCAGCAGGCTCCAACCGAGAATCCTAAAGGGGAACACCCCAGCACACTGCTTGCTCTCCAGCAGAGTCCCAGGGAACTCACCCAGCACCACGCTGGGAGCACAGTTATAAAAAGTCCTCACATCTTCTAGTGCCAACCCTACATCTTAACAGGAGATCAAAAACATGTTCCTCATGCATATATTATCTGTGAGCTATATATCAGCTTTCCCTAAACCGACAAGCACAAATAGAAGGACAAGGTAGCTGTTGACACACACAGCTACAAATGATCCAAATCTTTCATTTACCTTTAATGCTAAAGTATCTGTACAATGCCCTTTTAAGAAAATAATTGAAAGGATTTAAATTTTTTGCTCAACTTCATGATAAAACTGTTTTGTTTGACATAGGGAATAACGGCATAGGGGGAAAAGGAACATACGTTTAACGCAGCAGTGATTTAAGGCAGGAAGAAGAATGAAGGCTGCTCACAGAGCTGATTACCACACAAAAACCTTTCACCTGTCAGAGGAAGCCCCACCAGCCCCAAGCTCAAGCAGCTAACATCTGAGAACTGGTTCTGCCCCGCCTCAGCCCGGTTCCCAGTGGGCATACTTGTGTGTCTCTGCACCATCCCAGCAGGCCCACCACGGGCACTTTCTGCTCAGGGCTAGAAAGAACGAGAAAGCAGAAGAATATGAGATACTGGTGCTTATCTGAAATTGTATATGCAAATAAGCAAAAGGGCCAACTCCAAGCAGAGGGATTGTTTCTGATTCTCGTAAGACACAGAACTTGCCAAACTGAGAAAAATACAAAACTGTTACATGAAACACAAAAGGATGAAACAGTTTAACACTGAGTATTTGCATGTGGACAGGACTGGCTTGTTTGGGATGATTAAAGCCATGCAGATCAAACCTCGAGTATGCACTTCTGAGTGCCCTCCAAGCCCAGGCAGGTCAACCGGCCAGGGAAAAACCCAGCCAAGGGGAAAGATGTTCCTCCAGAGGCTGGCCAAAATATGGCACACACCACCCACCAGCCCCTAGTGCCCGCTCGCTCCGAGCATCCACAGCATCACGGTACCCACCCCCGGCATTTCCACACCCTGCTCTGCCCCGGCACTTCCCGGCAGAGGCGGGAAGAGGAGCCCTGCTCGGGCAGGGGAACATCCCGCTGGCAGGGGAACATCCCCCTGACGGGGGAACATCCCGCTGGCAGGGGAACGTCCCCCTGGCAGGCCGGCTCCCCTGGTGCTCCTGGGCAAAGCGCTGAGAGGGGCTCCTCGCTCAGTGACAGCCGGCGGGGCAGGGTCAGGGACATCCCACGGAGACAGAGCCAAAGGCTCCCCTCCAAGGTGCCGGGCCGTGCCTTGGATTCTGGCACTGCTCTGCTGGACAGAGACGCAGCGTGTGCGGTGCGCAGCTCTAACTCCCTGCCAGCACTGGCTGCCCTTCTGCTACAAGGCAAAACTGGACTTATTACTGTGGCCACAGGACTTGTGCAATGAATGCACATTCATTTAGTCCAGAATTCTATGTTTTGGTCATTTGAATAGCAGATAGCATTTGTAACCAGCTCAAATACCATAAGTGTCAGGATAAGACTTTAAAGAAAGCAGCTCTTCACCTTATTAATCTAACATTCTGCAGACTGGAGATCTATTAGTGAACCAACTGAATATGGGAGGGGAGGGATGAAACAAACAGCGAAATTATTCGGATCAAACCATTTTAGGAAGTTATTCAACAACAGAAGTACAAGAAGGTGGCATTTGAAAATATTTAAAGAAACACATTCTGAAGTGAGGCTTGAAAGCCATCCGAAATAAATACAGCAGAAATCTTCCAGAGGCGGGGGTTTATAAATATGATTTATAGTCTGATAGCTAAGCAATGAATGTAGTCTATTATGCACCTGAAATTGCTTTACAGTTGTGATTCATTTGCACAAGAACAGCTTTCAACGGCCTGATTTTTTTTAAATTTCCATTAAAATAGAAGAAACACCCCAGCAATCCCCAATACAATCTAGTCCAATATTTAGTCTCCTAAAGAGGCCATCAGCACACAGCCAGGGAAGAATAAGGTGGCACTTAGATCTTTTCATAAGAATCTCTGTCTCCCTCCATTTTCAGCTCGAAGGATTTGCTGTGCCTCCTCTGATTCCTCTATTGAATAGTCTCTGTGAGGCCTCTCTCCCAAAGGCTTGCCCAGTCTTTCTATCAGCCTATGTAAACTTTTGCACTCACAGCATCATCTGAAGTCCTGCAAGTCCTCCTCAGGCATGAAGAATCATCTCCTTTTCCTTTTAAATCCATCTCCCTCCAGTTTTATTTCCCCTCAAATTATTTTAACTGAAAAAGCAGTTCACCTCCTCATCTCTTACCACCAAGAATGCTTCCATTCCTGACATGTTGTATGTAAATGCAATGAACTATAGCCCTATTTTAATTTAACCTTTTAACCAGGCAAACTGAATGTACTCAAAAGATGGTAGTGATATACACTACGTTTTAGTGTAGGGCTATGAAACTTGTAATGCACATCACACACACTTTTTATATCATACAGCTTCCAGAAAAGTTTAGATTATTTTGATATTGAGAAAAATGGTTATGTCATTGTGCAAAGAATCATTGCTCTTGAAATCATCAAAATACTTCTGTCTCCAACCTTGCAGTGGTTGGCAAATTCTTCAGACTTTAGCCCTGATTTTCTAGGAGTTCACCTACATCACCATTGTAGGATGAGAAATCTGTCTAGGTCTTCCCCAGTTTCACCATGATTGCGCCTGGAAACTTAGGAGGAATCATAATGACAGCAATGACTGCAGATCCACTCAGAAAATGGGTTGACATAACATTTGGGGTTTTTTTTTCAAAACATAAAACTGCTGACAGACTGCCCTTGGATGGGCCATCTTTCTGAATTTTATGAAGACAAAATGAAAAGAATGTGACACAGGCACACAAAAAAAGTAGTAGTCAGTAACTGAGACTAACTGAGACATGTGAGAAGTACTCTTAAGGCAGCAATCTGGGTAATGGAGAAAAAAAATGCAGTTTTCCTGTACTTTAAAAGCTAAGCACCACTTAGTGCCCTCTGCTGCATACAGAGGTAATAGGCAAAGCACCACTGAACAATTACATCATCTGATATTAAACAACACGATACGTTGCATCTATGACAAATATTTATTCCCATAATTACCCTTGTTTTCTAAAAATACTAATAAATTATGCAAATATCTTCAGTAGCAGCTTAGAGCAGGTGTTTTTTACATTCTCTCTTCCCATGTAGTATCCTGTGTTCTGCCTGCAAGCAAGCTGTCACCTCGTCTCCCACATCTCACACAGTGGGAAATTCATGCTGAGTGAGTCGAGATGCTGGGTGGGGGCAGCGCACGGCACCCTCAGCATGAGATTTAATCATGAGACGCTCATGACAGCTAAACAGCTCAGTGGGACGTGGTCTGCACACCGCCCCTGCCACTCCCACTAAACTCGAGGGAGTGGGAAGTGCCCATCTCCCCCTACGCTCAGCTAAAAGAAACAAAACAAAGACAAACATAAGCGAAGGTCAAACCTCCAATGCAATTTTCAGCTTCCAAACAAATGTGTATTAAGAGTCTATAAAAGGTCCTTCATGCACAACATGAAAGAGGTAAATGCAGACCGGAGCAACTGCGACCCTGAAGAGGATTAACTGATTGTCAGACAGAACTGAGGAGGTCTCCTAATGTGGAATACAAACATTTAATCTGATTCTGAAATCTTATCTCCTGTCTTTAAGAAGATTAACAAATTCTTTTGCAGCAGACTATTATTTCTGATCCATTTCATGAACTAAGAATATTTTCCAGAAGCAAAGTTTGAGCATTTTAAATAATTTATTAGCATTCTACTCAAAATCAAATTCAACAAAGTTGATCATGATTAAAATCTGTTCAAGGAAGTTAGGTCATACAAAAATGTCATTTGCATGCATTCACATTGCATTCAACAGGCATGTCACATGTCACATGCACAGACATGAAAACGTAAGGTATCTAATTCTGCAGGAGACATGAAGCATTCAAGGTCTCCACACTGTACTTGAACCAAAACTGGCATGAAGATGTTACGGCAGTAAAGTTGTTCCAAAAAACCTTTTTCCAAACTGATAATCCCCGTCCTAGCCTGGTTAAGGGAGATACTCCATAGGAGGAGGAAGAATTAATTCATACATCCTTTTTTCTATCTTACACAGACTGAGTACAGGCAGACAGTTAATATCATTGCTGTGCTCGGTTCTGCCCGAGGAATCTATGTTACTGGCCAAGTTTCAGGCTTCTCCTTCATTTTCCCTTTGAATAAAGTGACAAGAAAAAGGAAGTACAGCCAGCTGGCTTCCTTTGTCCAGCTTCCTTCCCCCTGGAGGAAAGCAAGGGAGCCATCCTTCCATTTCTCTCATTCCTGCCCATAAGGTAAGCCAGCATTGTGCCAGACAGCCCAGTCCTAAGCTTTTTTGTAAGTTTTTTCCTTGAAATCCAGGGGCTCCAGTAGGGTCTGCCTGAAGCAAGAAGGGCATGGTAGGCACTACAGTGGAGGAAGGGAAAGATCACTGCCATCACTCCTGCCTCCTACAAGTTCCCCTGATGATCCAGAGTGAGACAAGATGCTTGGGGCTCTGTTCCACGATCCCAAGCCACTCCATCCAGCTGAATGCACAGCATCTCCACTGGGTGACAGGAGTAGAGCAATGGTAATGCCAAATATCTATTTACATCAGGGCTGAGAAGCATCACACATCAGGCAACCCTCAAGAATTTGGCAGGTCTGCTTTAGATCTGTGTTGGCTGGTTGAATTCAGCCAGTTCCTGTTTAAAACAAGCTAACCTGCATTTCATTGCTAACTAAGGCTTTACCTGGGAGTGGTCAGCACAGTGAAACCAACCCAGCAGCATATAAACCAACACTCCTGCTTTTTTCTCAATAGTCAATTCATAATGAAGCTACCAGGCATCAGCTGAACTTAATAGTATTAACCCCAGGGCTTTTACTTGAGATGCCAAATAATTCAAATAACTTTACATTTGTCGTGAGCAAAGTATGCAAGTTGTTGTAGCACTTCACACGACTCAGCTTGAGCCTTTAATCTAGACAGGAACTTGATCCAAGGGCAACTCCAATCAGTCCTCAAGTAGAACACTGCATGGGCTTCTGCTTGCTGCCTAAGAAGGTAACATAATGCACCACTCGTACACTCTAATGCCTGCATCTTGCCTGTAGTCAAGGAAACATTTTAATTATACTTTCATTTTTAAAAGTCCAAAGGACATTATTCTTCTAAAGCCTCTTGTTAATTCTTTATATTATCTAGAGCGGAAATACCTCTCTTTCACACAGAGCAGTACAGGATCACAAAGACATGGGCACATTGCCTCCTGAGCCCATGGGAACCCCCCCACCAGAACCATCCTCTTCAGCAGGGTTCAATGAGTACTTCACAACCATTATTTTTGCACATAATAACCACAGTCATGAAGCAAGTCTCCCCTACAGCAAAAAGAAAGCATTTAATAAGGATCCTTGCATAATTTCAGGTAAAGCATGTTAGCTTCCAGTTTTCCCTGTACCTTCTTATGAAAATATCCAGTCGGTGAGAAGATGTGTGAACCCCTGAGGTGATGCAATAATGCCACAAGTGCATTGCCATAGGACACCCTTCCTGGTACAACAGCCCAGATTCAAGTGTCCCTCACTTGAATCCCCAGGTATTTTCCCTCATGTACCTGTGTAGCAAGTATGAAGGAAAGTCCTGGGGAAAAGCATGATATGTGGTCATGTATTTTGTCATGCTCTCAGCTGTAAAATGGCAACAGTAACATGTCCTTCCCTAAAGGGCTTCAGTGATCACAGAGACAGAAAACTGTCCCATACATTCTGGTACAGAGATATCAAAGTCCCCATATACACCACAAAAGAGGTTTTGTCCATCATAACCCACAGGGAGGAGAGCATCAGAATTTTAGATTGTAGCAGAAATTAAATACCTGCCTTTTCTTAAGCTAGAAGCAGTTGCCCTCAGAGATTTTAACTTTAGGTTTCAGCACATAAATTCCCAAGGTATCTTAAGAAAAATAGAAAGACTGTTAATTACATGCACATCCTACACTACATGCACACAACCCTAAATACCTGCTTTCTTACATTGGGGAAAGCCATTATCCCAGAACATACTGCTCTGCTGGGCCTCATGTTGCTTCCACCATTTTTGCCCCCAAGAGTGCTTTGTGCCAGGTTTATAGGCTTTAAAAGTTATTCTTTCTTCTTTCTTGATCTTAACTCAAAACACTAATTTTCTGTGCAATATACTCAGTAATAAATATGCAGAATACCTGTTGGCACCAGCAACTACTATTTGACACTCATCAAAAACCTAAATAAAAAAGTTTTTCAAGTTAGACAGATTATATTGGATGTTGCCTATGGAACTTGATCCTGAACTTCAGCACATGTGTTCTAATCTTGAGCAGCATGAGATGATAGGGAAAGGCTGTGGTTACTTTGTGAGGAAGCAGGAACGAGAGCTGCATCCCCAGCACTAAAGGTAAGGCCTGGAGGGTGCTTCTGGGCAGCCCCCAGCTGGAACTGCCTGCTTTATCAACTGGTGCCCTTCAGCAAAGTACCTGAGGTATGCACTGGGTGCTGGGAAGTTCTCCTTAGTCCTGCAGTTTCTTAGGCAATTCCAGAACCTTTCTGCCTGCCGCTGCTTTAAAAGCTGTGTGGTCAGACAGAGCACATATTTTCTGACACAACTGAAGTTTCTCAAGGAATGTAAACCATGGTAAGAAAATAGTCATTTTCTAGCTCTCTCTTGGTAAAAGCAGAAATTCCCAAGTCAAAGAAAAGATACTCCCTTAAGCCAAAGGCAAGTTATATGCTGCTGCAAACAAAACCAATTTTAGAGCTCCTCTCTCTCACCTCCTGCTTCCCCTAAAAAAAGGAAAAGTCCCAAATGCTCATAATGCAGTGCATTTGGTGGCCTAAATATGGGTGTTACCAGATTCCCCACTGACATAAAGAGGTCAGAATTCGAGAAGCTGAGAAAATGACTTAAGCTTCCAGAAGAAAACTTGACCTGGAACAATTAACCTGAGAACAACACCAGAACAACGTCCCAGAAAGCTCATTTCCAAGACAAGCTTCTGCTGGGAAAAGTTTAGTACTTCGGGACTGCTGAGAGTAAGTTCTCACATTTACACCTGACAAAATGAATTCATTTGGACATGCAGTACTCTTGGAACTCATGTGAAAAAACAACTGCCTTTTGCTACAACATTTCCTAACCTCCTTATAAAAATGCTAGGTGTAACATGCCACCCTATCCAGTACTTTTGGCATCTGCCTAAAATATAATGGAAAACTTTGTTATGCAGTTGCAAAACCATTAAGCTCCTTTGAGAAACATTTTTGTCTTCCAGGATGCTTCTCACACTGAAACCTAAAGGACAATTCCTGATCACCTTTACAAGTTTTGATACACTTAAAAATGTTTTCTTCAACTATAGCCAGTGTTTTTAACATATTCTTTTCCTCAGATGTGAGAAGTAAAATAAAATACCATGTTCTGTCCTTAAATAAAATTGCCTACAAAGCTACTTTTGATCCATGAATGCTTGTTCTCCCTCCCAATTTTCTCTGCCAACCACCCCCCACAAGACACACTTAGATTATTTGATTGGGAGTTTTTTTATTAGCCATCTGCTGTGCAGATACACACATGAAAAAATTACAAATCAAAGAAAGAGAGGCAGATAAATGGGCTTTCACTAACCTTTCGCCAGGATGGGGAAGCTGAAATGACCTGTGAAGGCCGAGCCAAAGGGAACTAAAGCAGGCAGCAGATTTGCTCCAGTCGGCTGGTGAGCAAGTGAGCAAGCAGGGAGAGCTGGTGGCTTGGGAGGGAAGGAGGAGCACAACAGGGCAGATGAGTCATTAGCTACTAAATTAGAGAATAAGCAGCTTGGAATTGCAAATAACTGTACGCAGTCTGGGAAGTGGAGAGGAAGAGACACTTTCTGTCAAACTGCCCTGAACTGTCAAACATGTGCATTTTTCACTCAGTAGCGGGTCTGCCCCCGCTCCTCTGCCAGCCTTCCCCGTGTGCCAGCAGGAGGCTTCTCCCCAGCAGCTGCAGAGCACGGCTTTTCAGTGGGAGCAGCGGCTCGGCTGGCAGGGAAGCGCAGAGCTGGAATGTGCGCACACACCTGGGCAGGAGCGCGGGGGAGCCGCGAGCTCGCTCCTGCAAACCTTCCACCGCGGGAGCGGCTCTCCGCACCGCTTACAAGCCTCTTTATGGCCAAGATAGTTGCAATGTTGCCAAAACGCTGAGATTGCTGAAGCTGCTTTGATGGCCTAAGAAGGTCTGCAAAAGCCTGAAGCAAGGCAGAGGCGATGAGTCTCCACCATAAAATTTTCAAATACTCTGGTGAGGAAAAGTCAACGAATAAAAAGCAAACCACAACCTCTGACCTACACCTTTGCTACCTAATTTTCTGTTAGAACATACCTCTGTTGACTGTAAAACCTAAAACTTATAATTATGAAGCTGAACCCATTTTTATTATGGTTGTGGGTGAAGTAACTTTAAAAAGCAAAATGACTAGAGACCTTTCACAACCAGGATCTCAGATGTCATTTGAAAAGCAAGAGGATTCAGATCCAAACCCAACAGTTTCAAACCTGATCAAGACTGTGTTGAAGCCACAACAAAGACCTTAATTTTCCAGTCAACACTTACAAAGGAGAAGAGATTGGGGGTTTTTCAGTGGGGTTAACACACTCCTCATTGTACTCAAAACATTTCTGGTCTAATATAACCAAAAATGTGTGAGAATAATCAGATATTTATATATTATTATATATCAATTTATTTTATTTCTTATTGTATTTTATTTATAGGTGATATATATTTATTTTTTATAAAACCTTGCAGGATATGCTCACAAGATTTCAACGTCATTGCAGCAGATTAATCAGGGTCTAACCCTCAGCCCACATGTAAATAACACCTCCTCACACTGCCTCTGAGTAAAATTATTAGCCTTAAAGCACCCCATCCTATTTTGACTGCTTTTTTGTTCATATTTCCACTCACAAAATAATCCTTAATCCCTCTTTTTAGCAGGCTGTTTCTGCTTTATTTTCTGTAATCATGAGTTACCTCACAAGGTATGACAAGGGAACAGGTCATAGCATCACTGTGCCTCACTGCCCTCTCCAGCAGCATCCTCTGCCCTGCGCTGCACAGGAGTCCTTGCTGAGTGGTGAGCATTAAGCTTTCATGTCAGTGACTAACCTAGACTTCTGAGAGCCTTTGGTGCCTTGCCCAACTTCAGCAAATAATTACACCTTTAGTGTTTCTGCTTTAGTTGCTGTTAAGACCTGAGTTCTTTTCTCCTACTAGCAGAAATGCAAATACATATTAAAGTAAAATTCTTCTTTTCCATTACAATTCCAGGTTTTGCAACCTTTTATCAGTTAGTTCCACATATTTCTGTTTCTTGGGCTCTTTGTAGCTGACATTTCTCTTTAGACACCTACAGCTCTATAGCACAGGAACACCAAATTTATTTCTATACCCCTCTCAGATCACTTTTTGATGACAGAAATGTTACAGTCTGGCACACCTTCAGTCTGCAGCACATCTATTCTGTGAATATTAAGGGAGACTTTGCTTTCCAGTCCAGTCAAACCAACACATTTAAATGAGTAAAGGGAAGGAGAAAAAAAAATAGAAAAAAAAAGAAATACTTCTATAACATAATTGCATACTTATAAATAGCTTTCCATGTGTGTCAGATATCAAATAGCTTAATGACAACTGATAACTGGCTGATATCTGCAATCTGCCATCAGCTGCTATTTTCAAGAGAACATGAGCTATTCCTAATACCGTAGTTCAACTCCACTTAGTTGTGTAGGAAGCTTACATTTTTCAACCAGATGGCAGGTATATACTATTTTAACCAAAATCCTGTTTTAAGAACAGCGGTTGACATAATGACAGTGCTTGACAAGCCAAGAGGCATTAAAAAAAAAAAAAAGTAGATAACTACATAATACCATTTAATATTGGCCTTTAAAAGTATAACATACTTATGAACAGCAACAGATGGGCCAGGCAATCAGGCTGCATGACCTCATTTGCTGGGAAAAACAAGGTGTTTTGTTTAGTTTTTTTAATTAAACTTCAGCTTTTATTTTCAAAATATACTTTGTAAAACTTGGATGTGATTTTCCTCATGCATGTATCAAGCCAAAAAGCCTCTTCTCCCTGAGTCAAGCAGGGACAAGAGCTGTTTGGCTGCATTATAGTGTGATTAATCCATGCAACTGCTTTAACACCCAACAGAGGGAAAAAGCCACCTCTAGAACACAGGGTTTGATATGATACAAATAACTTGTTGTTAAATATCTCTATCATTGGAGCAATGTCTACTAATTAGGAAATAAATCTTTTACACTGGCATTTCTACTGCAGCAGAAGACATTATCCTGTTCTTTTTCGCTGGCGTCTCCTAAATAGCAACAGAAACAGTAGCTATGAAATCCACTTTATATCTCACAGAAGCAAAGCAATTCTGCATTTTTCAGAATTGCAGTAGCCTGGACACTTTTTTTTTCCCCACCCCAGTAACAAACATCAGTGCCTTTCGGGATCTGACCCACTGCAGTCTCATTTTGCTGCCCTTAACATAGGACATGGTTTCCCCCTCTGTACTTACATCATGTCTGGAATCCTCTCTTCAAGCAAATGGAGAATCAAGGGGGGAAATGGAGTCTGGGTCACGGAGCAGCACACCAAAACACCCCAGGTGATCACTGTGGCTTCTCCTCTCTGCTGTGTCAGAGACTTCCCTTGTATTCAAAGTTCATTTCAGCAGGGAAGATCCAATGTCCTACCAGTCAAACACACTGAGCCTTCACATCCTTTAAAGCCCTACCAAAGCATCTAGCAGTAGATGTCTCTATATTTACTGTTGTCTTTTTTTGGATATATGCCTCTGCAAGAAGGAAGCAAACTCTCTCTGTATTTCACACCCATTCGCACTACATTTTTTTCAGGGTGTTGCTAAAAGAAAAAAAATTCCCAAGCTAGCTCAGCTCCAAATGGCCAACCACACAACCATTTATTTTCCTCTGGTTATCCTGACTGAGTTATTTTCCCACACGTTCCTGATGTGGTGAATGACTTGTCTGAGCAAGTAAGACAATGCTTTAGGCAGCAGATTAGAAAATGCAAATGCACAGGGAGTCCAACAGGCACCTCATGGGTTACATCCTGCCAGGGAGGCTTGGTTTTCTATCCCCAGCTGAAGCTGCAGGAGGTGCCCATCTCTCTGAAGGCTTGCACTGGGGATCTCAGGCCCTGAGCGAGGCGCTACAGTGTCCCCATGTCCCAGCCCTGTGTCTGAACGAACAGGGAGAATTATTTCTGCCAGCAGCAGACACCAGGCTCAGCTCTGCTACAACCACAGCGGCACCTGCCAGGTCACCAATCCAGGGCAGACTATTTCAGCCAGGACAGACGGATCGCTTACTGGGGAGAAAGAAGGACAGCCCAGTAGCACCACCATTCCTACTGCAGCACTTACATGTGGCTGTGGCAAAAAGCTCAAGGAAAACCAGGGGTAGAAGGGGTTGGACTGGTTTTCACCCCCTGGATCAGCAGCATGGCTTTGCTTGCCCCATGCCTACTCCCAAAAGAGGACAAAGCAGGCCCTCATCCCCTGCACCCACCTCTTCGTGGCATGGAGCTCCATGTAGGAGAAGTGTCGTAGGCTTGTGGGGTCATTACTTGCACTGCCTCCTAAACAAGGAGTCTCAGGAGTAGCATCTACAGGGAGAACGGTGCCACATATTTCCCTCTGACCGTTCTAAGTGCCCCGTGGTAACAAACATCAAAATACCAAGGGTTTCCTGGAACAGGTTTCCCAGCAGGGATGCACTATCCACATCCCTGGAGACTTTCCAGTCTGACCTGATTGGATCAAGCCTTAAACAACCTTGTCTGATCTCACAGCTGGCACTGCTCTGAGCAGGAACTTCTGGAATCCTCTTCTGTTTGACTGCACTTAAACCAATCTGCTGCTGACCATTTACCCTCCAGCCAATAAGTCCTCACAAGCTCAGCACCCTCACAAGGATTTTGGAGCAAATTAACTACAAAAGCACAGCAGTGTATCCTCCTCCAGCCAGGAAGGTCTTCAGAGCAGGGGTCTCCTAATGACTACTCCCCACTGAAGAGCTTCTAACACACACACAGGGTTGGGAGTCTAAAAGTGCAGAAACAAACAATGTCTCAGTTACAAAGAAGGATTTTCTAGATCTTCCTGTAAGCTTTTACTTCTACCACTTTGTCTGTAAGCTTTTATTGCACAGTTTACTTTTTTTTTTTTTGCACTGATAGAAAATCTATATGGAACTAGCAAGAATAAAGATATCACTTTTTTAGTACTTGAAATAACTGAAAATTTGTGTCACATTGAAATCTTTACTGGAATTGGGAGTGAATTTTACACGTGGCAACAATGAAATAATGCTGAGAAGGAACACCCTGACACCACTTTTCACAGGCTCTTCACTTGCAATTGCAATTATAGTGATCTAAGTACGAAGACAATTCTGACATTAAAAAAAAAAGCTGTAATGAAAGAAAACACTGTTTTCAGTTTGCAGGGAGATGTTGATTCCCAGGTATGCCTGAACCATGGAGCACAGGATGGGTCTGCCAGCTGCACCTCCCTGTCCTCCCCAGGTCACTGGTTCAGACAGTGCTCAAGAGCACGGCTGAGACACCCAGGGTCACATCCCCACTGCTCAACAGGGCAGAGTGGCACAACTCCTCCTGGGCAGCAGCATGCTTAGGGGCAATGGCAAGGCAGGAAAAAAACCCATTCCTGCTGCAAAGACATCCCAAGATCTTTGGGATCTCACAATGCCAATCAGTCTGGCTCCCTTCCATCTGACTCGTGCCCACGTCCCAACACAGCTGGCACAAGGCTGTGCAGGAAGGGAAGCCACGTTTCTCCCCCCAGGGGAAGCTTGATTCATGCTAAAAGGTATTCCAGCCTGGATCTCAGGAGCAGTATCCACCTGTTCTCCCTAACATCAAGGTTTTTAGCTCATTCCCTGTGCACAACCCAGCAGCCTCAGCAGTTTGGGCACACCACACCTAAGCAGCAGTGATCCCACGAGGGCCAGAAGGGTTTATGGACTGAGTGATGTACTTCAGATATTCAGAGTGCCCAGATCCCATTTAAAGTTTCACAGCAGGAGAGGAAAGGGAAAAAGAGAAGAAGAAAAAAACAAATTAAAAAAAATACAGTAGACATGTTCCCAGAAATCTGAAACTCAGACAGACAGTAGCCCTGTTACCATTGCTGCAGCTGGTATAAAGACAGCACGTTTTCACACTGCAGTCACACTTCCAGTTTCTTTGCAGACCTACCTGGAGGGACTGAATAATTTGCATCCCTCTTTTTCCCATGTTATTTGCACATTCCACATATTATTTGCATTTATTGTGAAAGGGTGGAGAATAATAGTGCTTAGTGCAAGAAATAAATACATTTAAAAAACAAATCAGTCAGTGCTGCCAGTCATACAGATGCAAAAGTTGACAAAATACAGCCTTTCATTATTTTTTCATTCCAACCAATGCACAAAATACATGAAATATAAAAGAGTGCCTCACATAGATTTTTTCCAGCTGAATGGAGCTTTGACAGTCAAGAACACTGCATTTTTCACATAATAAAATGTGATTTTCCATCAATTTTACCAGTAATGAAAATGTAACATACAACACAGTTGCTTGAAAGCCAAGAAGTTGAAGCCAAGGGTGAGGCTGAAAGTTGCAAAACTGGGAGCCTCAAGGGAAGTGGTGGATAGACAAGAACTGGTTCTCTGCCATTCATTTACTTTTCTATAAATGCCTCCCCCTCCCCACAAAAGTGCTCCCCCCTCCTCCTGTTTCTGGTGCTCAATGGGAGGGGCAGCCAGAGCAAAACCATCCATCTGGTTCCCATCACAGGAAGGACTGCCTAGGCTAGCTCCTGCCAAAGCCTGTCATTAGCAATCAGCATGAGGGAGAGCATGAGAAAACACAGCACAGCTAAGACAACAAACCTAATACTTTTAATACACCAATCATAACAACAGTACTCAATTTTGTTCTTTATAGAAATATCACAGGAGTCAGATGGGTCATCCTGGTAGCCTCATTTTATCAGGGAAATTAATGTAACAGGCAACACAAATGTTATTTTCTTATGCCACAGTAGGTCCATCAGCACCTATTAGAAGCATCTACAGGAGTGAAATATGGCAAAGAAGGATAATTTGATAAAGCAGGTGCAAAGCTTTGCTACCTAGTAATACACTTGTCTCCTTTTAGCTACAGCATAATAGACATGGCATTTAAATCCTGCTGCTGCCACTGTATTCCAAGATCGAGTATTTTATGAAAGCTTGGAGAGATGACCATCAAATTGCTCATGTTCTCTTGCCACAGAAGTTCAGCACAACCCTTCCCAGCTCCCTTAGCCTTGCCAACCATGCAGAGCAATGCCAGCATTTTCACAGTTGCCACAAACTGCCCATCTTGCACAACAGCCTTTAAAATCTACTTTATCCCTCTTTCATTTCAGATGGCCAGCGGTGAAAAAAAAATCCAAACCAACATCCAAGCAGTCCATAGCAACACCTCCTGCAGCTGCTGCCATGGGAATGAAGGCCTACAGGGATATTAGGACCTTGTACCACTGGACACTGCACACAGATGAAAGCAGAACTGCCAGCTAGACTTTGCAGCTACAACTTTCCCCCCACCTCAGCAATATAATCACACACTCCCCTAATTACTGAGTAAGAGTGGCTGTTAATTACCTATCCAAAGTAATGAAATCTGGCTGGGGTCAAAGATTATCTGACAGTAGGGAACAGAGAGAGGCAGCAAGCTCTAATCCTTTGCTGTTCTCCTGACCTGCCTCAAACCTTAAACCAGATCCCTCAGGAGCTTGTTCTCCTCCTCACAGGCTACACACACTCCTTGTTTAGAGTTCTTGTCCAGGTCTCTGAGAGACACATTTTCTCCATCACTTTGACAAGAGCTGCCCCTGCTCCACTGGCACAATCCTGCCATCCTGCAAGAGCCCACTGCAGCAGATGAACACTTTGGGATCTCCAGGAGAGCAACCTGAGATCAGCTTTGCATCACAATGCCTCCCTTGAGCTCCGTGCACCAAAGTAACAGCAACATCACAACACTCACACAGCAGCAACCAAAACTGATGAGCTTCTCTGTAATCATCTCCCCTTCCTACAGTTCCCTGCACTGGAAGAAGGGGACCGAGATGAGAAATAAAGATGAAACTTCCTTCAGGAAGAATTACCATGTCTCTGCCTAAGGATGACATGGCTCAAACTCCCTCAGGACTGTCCCAGGCACATCACTGCCACATGGCTTGCCTCTCTCTATCTCCCTCCTTTTGTTAGGCTGTTCCCACGCACATCTAAGAATATCCTGATGAGTGAATATGAATAACAGCTCTTTCTTCCTCCTTTCAGGAAACTATTTCCCCACTTGTTTCTCTCCTCTCCCTGCTTCGGTATTTAGCTGCAAACATTAATGACCCATTTAAGAAGAGGAAAGCATCTTCTAGGAATGACTTGCCCCAGGCTATTCCATGGGCTACTCAGAAGTAAATCCCATAATTTATACCCTCTTTGGTCAAAGAGGAACATTCCCAGGACCAAAGAAAAGCACAGGTAGACAGAGAGATGGAAAGGGAGAGCAGACTGTCATGTTCTCTCTTGCACACTTTTCTATGTTTCTTATTCTAGAGCTTTAAAAAGTACAGATCACTGGGATACCAGGGCTGAGCCCCAGGCCAAGTCTGCTCTGACTTGCTGCCACGTAATCAATGAGAAACTTCTCAAAAAGTCTTCTTTCTTCCCTCCGCTCAATGCACTTATGTCTCAGCCTGCAACACTGAAGCTGACACAAGCCTCTAGAGGGTCAGTGCCACACCCCAGGATGGGACCAGAGCTGAGGGCAAGGAGGCAGCACCTCTGCAGGAACCTGGCAGTCCTTACACCTGACCTGGCTGTCTTCATCACAGCTCCTGCCCTTCATTCCTGCTGTCTTGGCTTGACACTGCACGCTCACCTGCGGGTTGGTAAAAGGCTGCATGCTGGTTTGACTCCTTCAGGTCACTTGCTGGCTCCTGGTGACCATTCCCCCTCCCAGGAACAAGATGCACAACCATGGGATACAAGCAGGAGCAAGCCGTAGAGTACTGCACATCCAAGAGAGCTGCAGAGCAAGATGAGATGGAGAATGAGGACAGACTGCTGCTCTGTGAAAAGCAGCTTTGAAGGAAGAGGTATGGTGGAAACAGAAGGTGACCCCTAAAAACTGGAAAACTAAGAAGGAAACAAAGAAGGAAATGAAGGAAACAAAGAAGGCTGTGGAAGGGCAACCCATCTGCAGTTGAACAGTTGAGACTGGGAAAGAAACAACCAGGTTACTGCTGATGGATTGATGAATGAGCAGTTAAAATTTCTCTCCTAGACCTCCCATCATAAGAAGATGGGGAATGGTGTGTTAAAAGCTTCAGGAAGTAAAGCTAATAGAAATATATATTTCATTCATCCATTAAAAGTCATCGATCAAGAAGGGTTTTCCTCCCTTTCACCATTCTTCTCATGTCTGAAGTATTTTCCCTGCCTTTCTGTACTTCAAATTTACACTGTAAAATAGAAGAGATACTGTGTATAGGAAGCCAGCCTGCTGTTTAGACACAGTCAAACCTAAGCAATACAAAGAGGGCAAAAAGCAGAGGGGAAGAGACAAGCAGATGGGGTGAGCTGTGTAGATTGGCATTGCAGCTCGAGTGTTCTTGGAATATGCTGAAGCACCATTTGCACAACTTTTCATTCCCTAGTTTTCACAAGCTTAAAAATGCAAATACAAAGTCTGACTGCAAGGCAGAAAGCTGGGAGCTCAAGTTTCACCTCAGAACTACATTCCTAGTGCTGTTGTACCTAAGATTATAAAAATAATGCATCTAGACTGAAAAGGCTGATTTGGCATGCCTGTAAACTAAAAACAAAATAAATAAAAACTGATATAATTTGGAGGCGTAAAAAGGGAGAAACAGTATAAAACATGCTATTCATCAGTTGATCACTTCATTTTAAGTGACTACATATATACCATTTTCACAAAAGTGCCAAAAATTCAATAATGAATGTGAAGGAGTACCTCAATACTGTTTGCTTACCTTACATTTGAAAAACAGCTTTGGACAGATTTTAAATGCATAATGCTTGCTATTATACATACTATGTACACTACACTTAACAGCCTAGTACCCAAAAACTGTAAAAATATATTCAGGAGTATTCATGTTCGGAAAAAAAAAGTACTTCCCTTCCCTTGCACTTGAAATTACTGCAAGGCCCAATGGAGCAGGCTGCAAGGAGAGGGCAAGCACTCGGCAACACCCTGCTTGAGAGCACACCAAGCGTGCAGGCTCTACTCTGTGCACCCTTCCCAGAGCCCATCTGAGATCCCTGAGTCTGAAACTATGTCAGGGCAGCTGTGATGAACTATCCTCATTAATGCTGAACTTCTTTGTTTTGATGAGGTAAATGAATAATTATGTTTGTGCCCTAAGTGGACTATAAATCACCAAGGCATTTAGCCACTTAGCTTAGTACTGTCAAACATACTTTGCAATGGCTAAACACAATCCATATGATAAATTTATGCCGCTGAAGTCTTCAGACCACCAGTAATTTCTGCCTTAAAACCCTCGTGACTAAGAGGAGAGTCAGGATAAAAAAGAAAATAGGGAATAAGTAAGTACCAGTGACCTGAAGTGGCACAGATTTCCCAGAGAATATGACAAGTGGAGGCAGAATAAAATAATCCAGAGCTGAAAAGGCAGAGGTAATACTTTCAACTTCACATTTCTGCCACCTCACATTGTGTGTCAGCAGAAAGATGGGTGCTGGCAGAAACTGGTGCAAAAAATGGGATCTGTGGAGGCTGAGTCACAAATCAGATTTGGAAAGAAATCTGCCTTGTCTGCTGGGGCAGACAACCACCCATTGACGCTGTTTCAGCTCAGTTCAACTCCTGTAGGGTTTGTCTGGGGATCCACTAAGGGGACTGGTGCCAAAGATCCCACAAAAACAGAGGGCCACAATGCATTGCCTCCCTTTTCACAGAATCATAGACTGTTTTGAGTTGGAAGAGACCTTTAAAGGTTCAAACCCCTGCCATGCACAGTGACATCAACTAGATCAGGTTGCTCAGACCACCATCCAGCCTGCCCTTGAATGTTCCCAGAAATGGGGCATCTACTGCCCCTCTGGGCAACCTGTTCCAGTGTCTCATCACCCTCACTGTAAAAAAACTTCCTTATATCCAGTCTGTATCCCTCTTTTAGTTTAAAACCATAACCACCTGTGCTATCAATAAATGCCCTGCTAAAAAGTCTGTCCCCATCTTTCTTCGGTTAAATGTCAGAAAAAGGTCTTTCGCCCAGAGGGTGTTGGAAAGTGGTCACAGCACCAAGCCTGACAGAGTTCAACAAACCTTTGAACAATACTCTCGGACACATGGTGTGACTCTTGGGGATGGTCCTGTGCAGGGCCAGGAGTTGGACTTGATGATCTAACTCAGCTTATGCTGTAATTCTTATAAGCCCCTTTTAGGTACCGGAAGGCTGCTCAAAGGTCTCCCCCAGAGCCTTCTACTGTCAAGGCTGAACAACCCCAACTCTCAGCCTGCCATCACAGCAGTACTCAAGCTCTCCAATCGTTTTTTTGGCCATCCTCTGGACCCACTCCAACGTGTCCACGGCTTTACTGTGCTACGGATCCCAGAGCTGGATGCAGCACTCCACGTGGGGGTCTCACGGGAACGGAACAGAAGGGCAGCATCACCTTCCCTCTTCCCTTCTTCTGAGACGACGTTAACCCTTAAAGAGGCCGGACTCGACCGGGGGACCCTGCCTGCCCTGCCTGCCCTGCCTGCCCTGCCTGCCCGGCGAGCGGAGCGCAGGGCCCGCGGCGGGGGCGGCGCTGGCGGCGGGGCCGGGCTATCGCCGCGCCTGGAGGGGCCTCTAGCGGCTCCCGCCGGCCCCGCTCCGCTCCCGGCTCCGCTCCGAGCCCGGTCCCGCTCCGAGCCCGGTCCCGCTCCGCTCCGCTCCCGCCCCGCTCCCGCCCCGCTCCGCTCCCGCCGGCCTCGCTCCGCTCCCGGCCCCGCTCCGTCCGCTCTCACCCGCACCGGGAGCGCCTTCAGTGCCTACCTCTCCCACCCGCACAGCCGCGGGCTCCGCCGCCCAGAATCGGCTGCCGGAGCTGGTGAAAAGGCGGCAGCAAAACCAGTCGGTGCTGGCGAGGATGCCGAGCGACCCGCGGCTGCCACACACGCTGCTGCCATCAGCCCCGCGCCCTCCTGGCACCAGCTTTGGTCGAAAGCCTCCTTACCGAGGGCTCGCCGTGCCCAGCTATGGATGGCCCAGCCCCTGACCTCTGGAAGAGACACCCCAACAATTGGAGGGCCAGCATGCTTGGGGTGAGCAAGTTCCAGACAGCACAGAAAACTTTAATCTTACCTTATTTTTCTTCCAGCCTCCGGCAATGAAACCTGGATTTGCAACATGATCTGGGTCAACTCACGCAGTATGTCCGCATTCACCCATCAATTTGGTAAAAGGAGATAACAGCGAGGCTGAAGGGTCGGATGACTTCAGGGCTGTATTTGCTATATCACAGTTAAACACCCCACTCGCCCTGCCAGTGCTCCCCCACGGGGGATGCAATTAGGCAGGCAGCAGTTAATTGCTCATGGAAACATTTGCTGTGACAGAATTTCCCACTAACACCAAGTTTAGCACAATCACATTAGAGTCACTTTTTAAACCCCATTTAGAGGTCGAATACCAAAGGAATGCAAGCCCAGGTCCCACTGCTTTCCAGTCACTTCCAAGCCCTGTATTTATGGAAATGTCACTAAATAAGACTGTTCAGGTGGGAAAGGACCTTGGAAAATCTGCAGCTTCCTGTTCAAAGTAGGCCCAACCCTGACTTCATGTGATGTTGCATATGGCTTGGTTCACCTGGGCCTTGAAAACCTCTGAGAACAGAGCTCCTAGAGCCTCTTCAGGCAAGTTATCAACGCACAATTTTCCTCATGGAGATTTTCTTAATATTTTCTCAAAAAAATTCCACTTCAGTTTGCAATCCTTGTCCCTTGGAGCTGGCTCCATCTTTTCATTAACTTCCCCATAGATAGGCGCAGGCTGCAGTAGGGTCTCCTCCAAAGCCATCTCAGGGCTGAACAAACCCCTGTCCCTCAGTCTCTTCTTTCAGAGCACATGCCCCTGGCCATCAGAAACCCAGCCATCTGACTGTTTCACATGATGTGCCACTCATATTTTATTGAAAGTAACAAAAATGCTTAAAATACATGTGTGAAGCCACAGGTCCAAGTTTCAATAGTTCTCCAACAAAAACCTACCAGCTATGCATTTATTTAAAGGAAAGGCAGACAGTAGAGACCATCTGTATTTCAAAAAAATAAAAGCAACCCTCCTTCGAGGCAGCAGAGGGAACCTACTTACCATTTTTTACTCGCCTCTCTGTGAAATGCACATGAACATACTTAACTCCTTGAAAACTTAATGCCTTCAAGAGGACTCATGCTCCAAAATGCTAGCTTGCTTTATATGGAAAGTCTTCTGATTCACATACCAACAGGAGTATAATCATCATCTGCTGCAGGTAAATTATTTGCAGGAAGACAGATGTCATATTAGAAAAACACACACTGCAGTCCTAGGGACTGTGCTTAGTGCCCAGCATTTGGGGAACACTACAAGAATGATTAGGACCTTTGTATATGTTGATGGGAACAGCAGCAAATAAGTATCATGAGCTCTGAACACAACTCCCAGGTGAAGGAAGCACAGGAGGCATATCTGGCCAGCCTGGGAGATTGCTCTTGCAGCAGCCCTCCTCCTTTGCTATAGTCACAAGCCACATCCTTGGGCAGAGCTGCTAGGAAGTACCAGTCAGAGCAAGTACTGAACCCAAGCCCAGCTCATGTACATGTTCAGGTGCCCTGGCAAATCACTGCTGTGTAAGTAGGAAATCCAGCCTCTATGCAAAATTACATTTGCACACACATTTAAGTCGACACTATCAAGAGCTGCCACCTAAATGCTGGCACAAACACAGCACCCCAGCTCAGGGACACCAAACAAACAGATTCAGCTGCCTTTTTGAAAGCCAGGAAGCTGACACCAAAACCATCCAGCCAGACTGGTTAGCTGGCTATTCCACTCCTCTGCATCAGAATCAGGATTTCCAGCCTCCTCCCCGAGTGAGCTGGAAAGGTGAGCTGTCACCATGACTGAGCGGCATGGAGGTATGATGAAATCCCCAGCAAGGCTCCCATTGACCTCAGGTAAACTAACACACACCGTGACAGGCTCCAAAGAAACTCGACAAAGACAAAAATGCATACCACTACTCTTCTGGATGAGAAAAAAAAAAAGTTATTTCTTGCTCTTTTCCCATACATTTCTGGGGACATCACTTAGAAGCTTATATCCAACTAATGGCTAATCCCCTTTTTTTTCCCCCATTGGTTGTATTTCAAAGGTAAAACTATCACACTTATTCAGATCAAGAAGGTATCAGAACAGTCAGCGAGCTGTGCAGACTCTTTGAGAACTCCAGTTCATCTGGAAGACACGTCTTTATTGTTTCAGCTGCAATCAGTCGTTATTTTTCAAACTAACCAACAAAGGAAAAAAAAAATCTCCATTACTACTCAGCATGCCAAAGCATACTTGAACTGCTTCAACACGCTACGCTGGAATTAAAACAAAGAGTTATTTCAGGTTTGTTTTAATTCATTACTAATGTGTCGACTGTTTCAGGATCCTTTGCCAAGAGCAGCTACCCTTTGCTGAGAGCTAATGAAGTTAAGATCAAAAGCAGTTGCGTCCTGGACCAGACCAATGTCAGGGATCAGGTGAAATGGCAGGGCTGAGCAGTGCAGTGCACTTTGCTTGGCGGAGATGCAATGTTTAAAGCATGGACCAGAAGTGAATTAAAGTTCAGGGTGTTTGCTTACTGTACAAGATTGACTTCCCCAGGTTAGCTACTTTCTGCTTGGCTACCCAGGAGGGTGTATAGAGATCAATAGCTGCATCTATTGGCAGCAGGTAATTTCTAAACTGGTGTTAACCACTACCTCTCTATCTCTGTTTCTGATATGCATACAGGAGAAGTCAGCTGAGCATCACCTATGGTTACAAACAGGGAGTGCATGATATGGATACAAACGTTGTGTCCTGGGTCTGTGAGGGTGAGCTGCAGTGCTGGGGAGCAGCAGGGAGCCCTCCTCCCTCTGACTCCAAAGATCTTTACAGCCCAGTATCACATAGGCTAGACAGCAGATACAGCTTGCTGATTCCCTGTCACCCCTGCAGCTCTGCACTTCTTGGAGTGCTTTGGGAAGAGACTGTGAGGCACTGATGCCCTGCCAGCCTTGGAGGGAACAGCTGGGGTAATGAATTCTGTGTCAAGGGCAGCAGCAGGGCTGGAGTGAGCAAAGATGAATCTCACCCTGTGTGCAGGAGGCTACCAAAATGCTTGAGAATGACCCAGTGCACCGTGACAGGGAGACAATCTGAACACGAATACGACGGATCAATGGGGAGACTCCCAGCTGCACAAGCATGTTCACAGCACGAGAGGTGTCATAGCACCCAGCCAGAGCTGGGACCTGGCTACAAAGGGCTGGCAACCAGGGTGCTAATTCATAATGCATCCGTAAACACCTTTATTTCTCTGGAGCTACATCAAGGTCTGGAAGCAGAAAAAACAGTTACTCCAAACCAAAACCTGGCGCAGTGCCTCCACTTGTGATTATTTAAGAGCCAACACATTCCCAGAACAGTTAATAGCTCTGTGCTCTGCTTAGAAAGCAGGACTCCACAGAAACAAAAGTGGAATAAAGAGAGAGGCAGCAGTACCACCCAAACACCAAAGCTGCAAACAGGCTTGGACACAGGTCAGGCACCAATGACACACAGCTTCTGCAAGGACTATCAAAGCACAGACTTGGAGGGTATCATAGGCACAGCTCAAAAGGCAGCTATTTCTTTCTGCTCGTCAGCTGGGAGGCTTCAGATGGAGACTTCGCCCAGTCTGGGAAATAACTCTCAAACAAAAGGCAGGCACATTTGGCATAGAGTCCGACAACCAAGCAACAAGAGCCAAAAGACATTTGGAATCATGATCTATAGAGAAAAACTCAGACGCTTAAGAGTTTACACAGGTGGCAGATACATCCTGAGAATCTAGAGACCTGAGGCCAGATAACTGTTTAAAAAGGATGGACATCAATTGTTCTACTGCACAAAGAAGAACAAAACCTTACTACACGCCCAGTAAGTTTTGAGGGTATCATGAAAAAAATTTTTGACAACATGGAGAGTAAAGGCCTAACATAGGATTTGCTGATGGGTTGTGAAATTAGCCTCATCAGAGGTTTTGAAGATAAATATCTAGCCTTCTTGGGGGCAAGGAGATGAATTAGAAGATACCTTTAAGTCGCTTGTGGCCCTGAATTTCTAGAAGTATTGCAGTTCCACTGGTATGCCCTTTCTTGACAGTAGGCTTTGATTATTAACTTTAAAAAAAACCTTATCTTTCATTGACTTCTGTGATGCCAATTCTCATTTTCTTCCTTCTTATTTTATTGAGTCAACAGATCACACACCTCTGTATCAAACTACAGGGAACAAAACTTCTTGTGTTCATACATATAATGAATATGATGGACACAGAAAACACCAGCCCTGCCAGCTTTAAAACAAAATACATTGATTTACTCCATGGCAACATACTCTTGTGTCTTGCACAATACCCCCAGACAGTAGTTTATCAAAAATAAACAGAGAATTTTGCTGAGCAGCAGAAAGCCAGAGGTGAGGGGCAGCAGGGGATAATTGAAAGATTTAAAACAAATATGTAATAGTCAGATCTGTTTCCTGTTTCCAGAGGTAAAGGAATTTCCTGTTTCCAGAACTGGCTATTTAAAGAAAATCCTGACAACAGGGTTTGGGGTTGGGTCTTTTTCCTAATAATGCCAATTAAAATAAATTAATAGGGCCAGTGTTCCTGAGCTCATTCTTTGGAGAGGAGTGGCCTCTCATTTCCAGGCCACACAGATCACCACACTTCCAGGTGCCTCAGTGGCTTAGCATCCAGTGATGGAGGATGAAGACGAGGTTGTGGCACTGGAAGGCCCAGCAAGCACCCACAGCCTCTGCAAGAGGGCTCTGCCATCAGCTTTTTCTTTCAGTTCATGCCATAAATTCTGAAGTCAATCCAGACTGATTAGTAGGAGCACAGGAACAGCAAAGGGCCCTACAGCCAGCTAAAAATCCCATCCGCTGCAATTATTTGATGAAATACCCAAAGACTTCTTTTCACCAAACATGAAGCTGGATTCTTCTCATTCCAGCTGTTTTTACAATCAGTCAAGGAGGGGAAAATAAAATTTAAATAAAAGAAATCCTAGATTGTTCACTTGTGAGTATTTCTGTCATGTTGTCATTTTAGTGGTTTTCATCTCTGCTCCAGGGCCATTCAAGCATCTAAAAAAATGTGGGGAAAAAAAGTTTACTGAAAGGTACAGCCCTGGTGGAAACTGCAGGAGAGCTCTGACCTCCTCACTATAAAAAGGTTTGACATTGGAAGTGCACCTGTGTTGTACACTGTGCATTTTGAAAATCTGAAGGCTTCATAGATTTTAAATAGCTAGAATTGCTTTTAATTTGTTTTTCTTTATTTATTTAAGAAGAAGAAAAGTTACATTTGCAGGTTTTCAACACTTAAGAAGCAGAATTCTGTCCAGGTTTAGTCTTGAGGAAAAAAAGCTGTGCAGCCATTTTTAATGTATTGCATCAGGGTTTAATAGTGATTTGTGCAGGAAAACCAAACTGATTGGTTTGCAGAGGGGTTAGATGGGCCCAGGACTTCCATACAGGAGATCATGAAGGGAAGTACCAGAGGGAAGCTGGTACTACTTGAGGACAGAGCCAGGTAGCGTCACATCCATCACTCTGATCTGCTCACACATGCACAGGCTTGCAGCTCTGGACCCTTCCAGGGTAGCAGAGGTAAAGAATACAGAGTGAGGTATTTCTAGGGATGGAAGCAAGGCAGCCTGTGACCGGTGTTCTGCTGCCTGGTCTCCAGGGCCCACTTTATTCTTCCACACATAAAACAACAAAGGGCTCAAAGCTGCACACTCCTAGTTTTCATCTTAATCAATGAGGAAAAATGTTAGGGCGCTGAAATTGTCCTGATCTACAAGCAGAGAGCAGAACCTGAGAAGTTCCACCAGTCTTCACAACACAGGAGTTTCCTGATGCTGCTCTTATTCCTGTCTCCACAGGAACACACAGTCTTGCCCATCTGCCAGTCAGGCAAAGCACATTTAAGCAGAGAAAGGGAGTTGGACAGGACTGCCACTAACTACCCTTCAACTCCCTTGCATCACTCCTGTGATTAAGGGAACTGGAAAGATTTGCTTTGGGGAAACGTGAGGGATGCCCAAACCCAAACAGGGGAGAAGGTGGCAGAGACAAATGGGTAGAGGAGAGGGGATAATGCTTTCTCTAGCTACCACTTCACATGATGCAGGGCTACACATTGGTTTTGCAATGCCTGTTCTGGAGGGAGGCAATATTTTAAAAAAATGTTGCTTCAGATTTTTCCAACACTGAAATTAGGCATTATTTTTTTATTGAAATTACCTCAGCCATGAAATATTTGGGGCATTTGAGTCAATGCACAGACAAGTGTCAAAAGGATTGAAAAAACAGATTTCCTGCCATTTTTCTCATTGAAACAGATGCTCAGTGGAAACTGGCCTTCTCACTCCAGCTGCCAAAACCCGAACTGCCTGTTGCAAAAGCCAGGTCCATTTTTCCTGGACAGTTTTTCCACCTGTTTCCTGGTAGGCAATGACACCCAAGGGCAGGGAAACAGTAGTGTTTAAGGGTCATGGTCATACCTCACATGGATCTGTGCAAAGTCTGTACTCCAGATCCATTCCCACAGCAGATGCTTTCACCCCATCACACTCCCACTTTGGATTTCTGCAGACCCAAAAAACCCATCCTCACCACAAGCAATCTGCTAGAATGGCTGTCAGCAAGAGGGGCTCACATGGACATCAGCAAAATGACACTTTGGCAACATCAGCTTGCTGAGCCTGCTCAGAGGTGGCCCCTCCATGGGATGGTCCACTGAAAGGCTGCCCCAGGCAGCCCCAAACATGGAAACTCCTGGGTTAACATGAGACTCTCTTTCTAATATCCTCAACAGCTCAATGCTTTTTTCTAGTCTGGAATTTCAGAGTAGGCCAGGCACAATCAAGCTAAGGACACACAGCAAGGTTTACAAAAGATTTTCACAGTGGCATTTGATTTTCTTCCCAGAAGTTACAAGACCTACTTGCAGACAGCTGCTAGCATAGAGCTTGCCAGAGTTGTCAAGATGGGATCATGCAGAAGCTGCAAACATTACTGTATGCATTTCACAGAGAATATGGTATTTGCCGTGATGCCACAGGACTCTCAGTGTGCAACCACAGCTGCATTCCCAGGATCTCAGGACTTGAAAAGGCATAGAGCTTTGGGGTGTGTTCAACCAGCTCCAAGCCATTAAAAATGCTACAAGGCCAATTCCTACCTCCTGACTCACTCTCCCTGTAGAGGAATACCAAGATGGCCACATCAAGCCCCCAGTGGCATGACCAAGACCCATGTGAGACATTTCCTACCAGAGAAGGACCAAAGCTGCCTCCTGAATGACTGACCCTCAGAAACAGAGCAGACATTGAAACAAGCCTGCAGAATCATGACCAAAAGTCAGGATTAATACAGCACAAGTAGCAGTAAGTTATTCAGTAATCTGAAGCACCAAACCTCCAAGACCTGCAGTCATTCAGAAAGTCTGGAAAAAGGCAAAATTAGCTCAGATTTCAAAAGCAGCAAAGCTAGTGCAAGCCTGACAGCAAGCATTCTGCAGTTCCTGACCTTTGGAAAACATAGAAAAAGGTATTAAGCAGGGGAAAAAAACTATAAAAATAGTACATGCCCAGACTGCCTCTACCCCACTGTTTTACAACTTCCCTAACATACCTCTCCCATGAGGTAGAGGTGGCTGGCAGGGACAAGAAAGGAGAGCTCCTGAGGTCAGCAGTAATAACCTAAGTGACATGACTAATGAGAGCAGAAATCAGTAAGCCTTGCTTACATGCTCACCTTCATCACTGCTAACACCAGTGGGAAGCATTTGCCAAGAATAATCTGGTCTAGACCACAGCAAGGCATGGAGCTGCCTTCCAACTGCGGAGTGCAGCGACTGAAGCTTTCAGTCCCATTTCCCACTCACGCCACCAGACTTGCTTCCCTGAGAGAAACGTATGCAGAGGAACCAGAAACGACATTTTCTGGTCTTCAATGTCAAAATCATAGACCAGAGCAAGTTTCTCCAGTTCTTGGCATGTAAACTGTCTCCCACATAACACAAATGAGGACATCAGGTATTAAACTGAGGGCTTGCTGAATGGGATATTTTAAGTGTGGGATGGTGCAGGGTTTTCCTCCCTCACCATGTACAACTAATGGCCTGAATCCTGCATATTTCTGGCTTTTTGCACTGTGATTTAATGCTACAGTGACTTCTGTTGGAATTAGTAAGACAGCTTGCACACCAAGAAAATATGTAGGCAGTATTTAAAAACAAGTTCTGGGTTTGGGTTTTAGGCATAACTGTGGGGAAAAAAAATCGTGGTATGTAAGCTAAGTGCTTGGAAAAGTTAGTGCAAGATGTTCTAACACCATTCCTGCAAAAACTTCATGATAATCATGAACTACTTGGTGCACAAATAATTCTCAAAACCTAGGTATCTGCAGACCACATGCAGAATCTAAATCTAAGTTTTTCAGGCCATTCAGATAAAAAAGCAATTGCTTATGGCATAAAACCAAATACAGGGTCACTGCCCTCTTGTTCTTTTACAGCTAAACCAATTTCATTATATGTACCTAAACCTTCAATTGCTGTTGAGACACCATTTACATTTAATAACTTCCATTTCACATAAAAGGTGTGGTGGTCAATGGAAGAGACAACAGCTCTGTGGAGGGAAGATGGTGGCTTACACGCACAGAAAATATATAATTAGCATCATCTCCAAAAAACAGGAGAAACAGCACTGAAACTGGAAAAGGAAAAAAGGAGAAGGGGAAAAGCAAATAATATGTCAGGTAGGTCACCCTACACAGGAAAATGGCTAGGCTGAAACTAGCGCCCAGACACCTGGAATGCTCCAATCATGAGAGTTTTTTCAGATCACATAAAAAAATTTCTTTTTCAGCTGCTTAAAAGAGAAGTCTGTGTTCTCCATTCTGTCTGGAGGACATCACTTTGTTACTGGAAGATACTGCTGTTGGCAGAAACTGGATAAGAGCTATGAAATCAAATATTTATTTGCTTTTAAATTCAGGGGTACTAAGAACCACTTACACTTATTATGCATTTTTCCTGTGTGCTTATACTTGTATCTGTAAAAAACTTTTGGACCATTATTATCTCCCCAAAATTTTCATGGAGTAACATGTGACTCTGCAGTTAGGTTTTTCCTTGAAAACATCATAAAAATCACATGACTTTGAAGATCAGCTCCAACACCCCCTAAAGTAACCCCATTGATTGCCTGTCACTTTCAGGTGGAGCAGCCTCAGAGTCAGGAGACTGAGGAACCACTAATGATGACAGGTCTTGCATTTTGAAACTCTCTCCTCCTACATGTGGTTTCTACAGTGAGACCAGGACACACTGGATACTCTTTAAATCCAAGGCATAAGCCTTTGCCTACAGGCTTGGTAGAACTGATGTAATGCTGTGGCACAATACAATTCTTTGTATAATTGCTCCACATTACACTTTTTTTCTAAATTATTGGTTTGTTTGCAGGGTTTAAACATTTCCTTTTAAATGGGAGATTTAAAATAGGTATCGATATTGTAGCTATATTAGCTATTACATGTCTATTTATTTATATATGTATCTGTTTTCAGGAAGCCAGGACACCTTACACATTGCCATCAGCCCTCCAGGGCTGGTTTAGCCTGCCTCCAAATTTCAGTCTACTCCAAAGCAGATTCCTCCTGGGATAAGTTTAATCCTGTAAAAAGCAGTAAAAACATGCTATCCATGCTCACAGAGTGTGCCTCAGGACCCTAGATCTGAAAAGTCATTCATCAGTGATTTGCTAGGGAAAGAGAAATCAGTATTCCCACACCCCATGACCTTGCTTGCCACACCACTCAGGGAAACAGGGGCACCAATATGCCTTGACCCAGCCCCACACAGCAACTGCTCAGGGCTGACGGATATGGATTTCACCACATACCTATGACAACACTTTACATGGATTAGCAGGTTTGACTCACTTCTATTTTGAAATAGGAATACAGCTTGAAATTAGCTAGGAAGTGGCACTGCCTGTGTATCCAGGCTCCCCGGTCAGAAGAGAAAAAGGTTGCTTTATTCAGGTTTGAAGCATGGTTTTCCCCTGCAAGTTTTCATTCCCTTCGCCCCCTCACCTTTTGAAGTGGCCAGCTGGCTAATGCCAGTTGTATTTGCCATGCTGTAGGTCGCAGCCTGACTGGGCAGCACTGCCCAGATAGATAGGGGAAGTCCAGGTTTCCCAAACATGGGTGTTCCCAGTGCATTGTCGGACAAATTGAGTACAAGTAGTAGGCCCAGTAATTAAATAGCAAGCTCATATTTGGTGCTTTTCATCCATACACTCCAAACACATTAAAAGAGAAGCAGTGTATTATTACTATTATTGCTGTTTGCTGTATGGGGAAACTGAGGCACGGAGAGATGAATTTCCCTACAAGTGGGTTGAAACAAAGCTTGGGAGGGGACCTGTTAGCACAAGTTTGAACCTAAATAGCAAAGAAAATGAAGTTATTATCTGCATTCCATCAGCTGCTGTACCATATGGTTAGATGAGGGCATGAGTCCAAGCAAAGCACCCAAATGACTCCTTCAGCTCTAACGCAACAAACAAAACCCAAAATGTACATCCACGTATTAATCAGTGTAATCCCTTAAGCTTTGCCTGCGTTTCTGCTGACACTATGTTATGAGGATCTATGCTGAAAATTTAATAAAGGATAAACCCAGCAGATGAGCACTGTCTCTAACACTACGTATACCTGATCCCATCTCTCCAAAGCTATCAGCTTCCAGGAGGGTTTTTTTCCTTTGACTACAGGCTCTTTCCATTCCTGGTAAGATGGTACTTTTAAGTATACTTTAACAAAGAATTTGCTAAGAGCACCTTGGTTCCTGATTACATCTCCAGCACGTGTTAGGAGTATCCTGCACACACTAATTACTCTTTATCTAAATCAGAGATTCTGCAATTTAATAATTCAGAGTCTGATATACAAGAATGAGCAAGTCTGTTATTAAATATTGTACAGTTTACCAAATAGAAGAAAAAGGAAATGAAAACCAGATATAAACTGTCTTTGTCTCCTTTGAAAACTGCTTTGTTCTGCTGCCCCACTGCTTGAAGTAGATGAACTCATGTACACCAAGAAATTAGGAAAACGAACCAAGGGATGAAGGACAGGAGAGGGAAGCCTTTACCTGGGTGCCATGTGCTGATGGGCTGGATATGCAGGGATTTTTGTATGTTTAAAATTACATTTCCTTGGGCTTCTGCTCTCCAATCGTGAATCAAGCAATCCTGGATTGCAAGTTCTGCCCTTGAAGACCAGCCAGAGGGCCTCCAGGGAGAAGCAGGGAGAAGACAAAAGGACATACCATGATTGCTCCAATGACTCTGAAATCAGACAAGCATGCCCAAACCAGAGTGAATGCAGCAACACTACTTCATGTCTCACATCCAGGGGCTTCTTCTCCTCTGGATTTTAATGCTTTGAGCATTTAACCCAGGAAACAAGTGGTGACAACGCTCACGGTGCATCCAGGGGCAGAAGAAGCAGGTACATTGACAAAAGGCTGCTTCTCCATGAAAACTTATTTTTTATGCCCTCCATAAATTTGCAGACACTCTGCAAATAATTTCTAAAGTGGTTGGGATTTTTTAAAAATTTTTCTTCCAAAGATCAGAATAAAAATTTAGCCTCACTGACAGGCAATGTCACACCAGCGATAAGTTCACCAGAGCTGTTAAAAAATATTTCAGTACCAGATTAGGATGCTGTTTACTTCTCAGGCTAGACTAAAATGTGGAAGCACCCTTACCTAGAAAGATGCCCACCTGCCTCAGAACAGGAGGGCAAGACAAGGAGAACTAAGGGGAACAACAAAATCAGAGCGGTTGTATCAAGGCTAGGCATTGACAGGGGGCTGGGCATGCTACAGAAATGGCATCTCCATGCAAAGGGAAGAAGGTATCCAATGGAGGCAACCACTGGGGGTATTTCAATATACCAAAATTAAGGCCCAGCCAACCCAGAAAGACACTGCAGACACACATAAGCGAGCCCTTCCTCACCAGCTTGACGGAGAAGGGCAATGCGGGGGACAATACCTGGCAGACAGGAGAAAAATTAGGTAGAGCCTGGAGCAGCTGAAAGAGTTGTGCCAAGGGGCAGCGACAGCAAGTATCCAGTGCAGGTGAGGCAATGGTTGCACAGGCTAAAGAGCTGGGGGAAACAGGGATGTGCTATATGTACGTGTGTGTGTGTGCATGCCTGCGTCAGGTGAGCCGGCACGAAGGAGGTCTCAGTGATGATGGCAAGAGGTAATTATAGTCTGCAAAGGTTGGAGCTCGTAAAAACAGAATTAGATTTCCTCGAAAGTTTGTAGCCGAAGATTTTGTGCATAGTCTGGATGCATGGGATGAGCAAGAGACTGAACAACTACTCGCTGTGTGTCCAAATGGGATAGGGCAGGCAAAAATTGTGATGGAATTAGGAAAAGGTGTTTGGGAGGGAGGGTAAGGAGATGGCTCATACCACCAGCTACTGGGAGGAACATCAGGAGAAAGGCAATGAAAGGCTAAGTGGGAAGCAATGAACAAGGGAGAGCATGTGAGCAGTATGGAAAGGGCCGCCGAGACCATGGAGCAAGCTGGTGTACAGGAGGCAAGGGACTGGACTAATGAGAGCCTACAGGAATGTGCAGGACAGCCCAGAAAAGGGGCAGGCAGAACTGGACCAAGGAGGTGCCAGCAGGACAGCCAGAGAGGTTAATGAGGATCAAGGGATACGAAAGGAAGAGTGCTGAAAACAAAGCAAGCAAACATAGATGGCAAAAGGTCACAGTGACCTGGCCAAGAAAGGGTGTTGAGACAGAAAAGATGTGAAGATAAATCAAAGCTCAAGGGGAAAAGTTTCCTCATGTGCAGCAGAAAGACTACAGGGAAGACAGAGGAAAAACCCAGAACTTTTATATATCACTAATATCAGAACCCCAAACATAGCCCACAGGCAAAAATCAGGAGTTTATACAGGTGTTTTACCTTCTGCCTGAGCCTGAAATACTTTAGGCCAAACATACACATTTTACAGGGTACGATTAAACTCTGCTCTCCTTCCCACCCCTCTGCAGAGGAAAACCAACGCCTGCCAAGATCCCTTTTACTTCATAATTTCCTTTCTTATTGCACCACGAAGCTAAAGCAGCACAGTGACGACATTCAGAGAGATCTGTGTTTATTTCCCTTTGCTGTGTAGGGCGCAGTCCAGCCAGAACGACGACGACAATTATTTCCTAGTATTATTACCACATTTCACACCCTTTCCTCTGGGTTATGAGAAGCAGCACCCCTTCCTCAACAACACCTACAGCGAGTTTCCTTCCTCACCAGAGACCTGCTGATGTGCTCACCTTTCTGGGTTTTTCACTCTGTCCCAGCCCCCTTCCCCCTTTCATAAAGAAATAGGGTTTCATTTTCTACCAGAAACAACTCAGCCCTCAATTTCATCGAAGAAAAGAATTCACTTGGCACTTGTTAAAATAATTTTAAAAACATTTCAAAAATCTCATTTACACAATTATTGCCCCATTCAGAAGCAAAAGTTGGTTCTTTAAACCCTCATTAATTTCTGGCACAAGGCCCCATCTGGCCCATCACAAGTAACACAAGGCTGACTGTTTTTCTGCACAGCAAAGGGGACTGTTCTGCATGCTCTCTGCAAGGATGGCTTTGGTTTCATTTCCTCATCACTTTAGGATGCTACAACACCACTCCCTTGATGACACCACCAGTCAGTTACATTTAAAGGGGTGGTCATTTTACCCCTACAAACAAACTTCCATCATTGCAAATGCACTAATTTAGACAGAAGAGATTTCCCAGTGTCTTGGTGCAATTCTGAACTGGCTTAGTGTCCTCTAGCCACAGATCTTCCAGGGATGTATAAACAGTGAGCCAGAGGACACCAGCCATTTTCAAGAGCTTTCCATCAACATCCCTGTCAAATTCACTCCAAAGGAATGCCATAACAGTAGAAGGACATGCAACCAGGTCTTCAACTTTATTTTCAGTTTGTAGATGAAGAAGATTGAAACAAAAACACGGTTTGTTTCCCTGAGGCCTGAAGAGTCAGTCACAACTCACAAGGAAAAATATGGTCTGTGTGAGATCCTAAAACAAAATACTTAAATCAAGTAGATACGCTTCGTGGGTCACATTTCAATTCCATGCACCTTGTCACTTCTCTGCATGGGAAAATAAATAATTTTATAGGAGGAAAATGCTTTATCTCATTTTGACCGAAACACCCCGTGCATTGATGAGAGAGTTATTCAGAGGCTTGCACCAAGGAGCAAGAAACCTCTTCAAATACCAGTGTAAACTGAATGTTTTGGAACCAAAAATCTTGTTTTTCAGTATAAAAGTAGTCTGATAGCTAGAACACACTTACAGGCACATTTTTGTCAGACACTTCCCATCCACAGGCCCAAACACATCCCACCTTGGATCTGGCTTCAACTTCCTGACCCACCTCCTCTTCCTCCTTTCCTGGTAACACTCTTTTAATTATAACTGAGATAAAATAGCTAAACGGCCACTAGCAGGCTAATAAGCACAACACACCTACGTGCCTAATTTCAGACGATTACATCAAGCATTCCTTGTCGAGCTGAAACTGCTCACAGGACTGTAGGTTCAGCACTTAAACAAAATATGTGTATTTTGCAGGAGCGAAAAAGCAGGAGGAGTAAGGTCCTGTATCACCTTTAAACAAGGTCATGGGGGAAACATACATCTATTTCTTAGCCTTCTTTACCCGTCAAATAGGTCTAAAACACAGCCCAGCTTGACAGCAGCACTTAACCACCCTGCATTCTTCACTGAGATAATTACAGCCGTAATAGCTGACCCTCTGTTCTGCACTGCGTCAAAGGGGTTTACCTTTTGTAACATAAACCCCAGGAATGGCTCAGAGCAAAATGAGTTAGGCTTTACCAGTCATCCAGCAAGACACACATACCTTCGCTTCCACAAAGCAGCTAATAAGCTAGACAAAGCCATTACAGAATCACAGAATCAATCCGGTTGGAAAAGACCTCCAAGATCAAGTCCAACCCGCAAGAGAAGCAAGAGAGAGGCTGAAGCCAGTACATTTATGTAGTTCAATGCAAGTGAAGATGCAGGCTGCTGGACTGCTGCTCCGTAATTAAGTTTACCCAATGCAAAGATAAAGGCCTGATTTTACAACATTCTGCCATTCTTTCAGGAGCAGAGAGCAAGTACCATAATGCCAACAGAACACCACAGGGATAAATCCTCCAAAATATGCAGCAAAGCAACCTTACACAATGGCAAGGAAAGCCACCGGATTCCACACTAATAGATCTTACCTCATCTGGGCTTTTTAATGGGCAAGAAAAGTTTGGAAGAAAAGAATGGGAATCAAAAATGCAGCAATAAAATCCAGCTCCTAAAGAAGCTACTCCTTGCCTATTCTGTTCATATTTGATCAATAAATGCTCTACACTCAATATCACATTATGCTTACAAATAACTTCCAAATCTTCTAGATAGAGAATCTTTTTGACATCCTGCTTACACAAAGGACAAAGCCCTGAAACCCCAGCCACAATCAGGACACACTGCCACCACCACAGCACAATACACACACACACATGTACAGGACCCACAGGATGACTTACATAGGATTTCCTCTCCAAATGAATGTATAACCCAGCTGCTCTCTTCACTTTTACTATTTCTGCCCAATTTCTTTCTTTCCATTTTTTCTTCCCTCTGTTCTCCATAACACTAACACCAGACATAACCCATACAGTGACGATGTCTCTCTGCCACCAATCTGGTTGGCTGGGCCAGCCAGATCATGCAAGTGACTAAGCTCATATATTAGGATTTGCTTCTGAAAGTTTTAGTTTTCTTAAGCTTGAAGAACAGATTGCCTTCCATGCAGTTGCAGCATAAATCCTCCTTAATACACAATCTTACTTCGTGTTTGCAGGTATCAGTGCAATAAATGTTCTGTCAAAAATCTGTTTGGTGCACCGCTCAGCAGATTGAAGCATAAGGGAGTGGTTATCCCAAAGCACCCATGGCATTTAAAGATTTCTCCTAGGATCTAGCATTTCACAAGGTGCCTTGCTGCTGTAGGACTTGGTCTGGCTGAGCCACACTAGCAGATACAAGTAAAGATTTTCAGAACAATACTCAATAATGCTGAATCTACCGCAGCAAGGAAAAACTACTGGAAAGGATTAAACATTCCAAAACTTCTTCTTTCTCTTTGGTCTGCCACACCAACATCTGCAAGCCTTGTTCCAAAAGGTGTCATCAGCCTGTCTTGCACACAAGCACAGTGACTAAGAGTTCAGTCCCATGCTCAGCTTCCCCTCTCACTACCCCAACAAATTGCCAACACCGGACATGGGCTGAACCTTGCTCCCCAACCTGTGGAAGCGAGCCCTTCCTCTGTCTCCACCATGCCTGGCCTTTTTGGATATGCATGGCTCAGCTGTTTTTCTCTAGGCCTGGCAAAGCAAAGCAATTTTTGGGGACACACCATTGTAGGTTGTGTCTATGCTAGGTAAGTCCCAGGAGCACACTGACACGCTCTTGCTTCAGCTCATCGCATCCCGTTCAACCCGTCCTTTAGCAGATTTGGGCAGAGGAAGATTTCCAAGTAACTGCTTCTCAAACCATCACATGAGATGGTGTAAGAAAGGCCTCTCTCAAGTGAGCATCTTTTGCATGGAAATACATTACTTGTAGAGGGCCCAGCTACTTCTGTCCTTCCTACTACCTGTTGCATATAGCCCTGGACAACAAGCCAAAACTGGGAAGTCATTCTTACTGGCTGACCCAACCTTAAGGAGTGACACCAACAGGAAAAAAGAGCACTATGACTGTTTCATGCTACGCCATTTGCCGTGCTGAATTGTTCCAGTAGGAAAAATTAAAAAAAAAAAAAAACCAAAACCAAAACCCAGAAAATTCCTAAGCAACAATCAGAAATGAGCAAAGCTCCTAAATGAGACCCTGTGTGAGATCCTATATTCCACAGAAGTTCAGCAAGTATATTTTTAATCGCCAAATAGTTTCACATCACACGGGTAGCAATAAAGTATTTTTTTCTTTTATTGGAGGTGTTAATGAACTGGTATCCTTGTCTTGCTCATGCTATTCAACAAAAGAATTATCTACACTCCCCTAGATTTGCATGTTATTCCAAATGTTCGTACTTCATGGTCACGCTATGGAAACTATTCACATGAGTGAACACGACAGTCATTATAAGTACCCCTATGAAGAGACATTTCATCTCCTCTTCTGCCGTTTGCAGAGATCAGGACCCCAAAACCACTAATGTGCTGCACTCGGTTTGTTCCAAGCTCAGAATTTTTAAATAAAACAGCCCATTTTGAAAGCAATACTGTAGCAAATGTCTCCTTTTGTAAGGAGCCCCTGACACCAAGAACCCCTGGCTTCATGTAGGTCCTTACAACTCTATAATGAGCTCCTGGGAGGTCCCCAGGTTTTTCTTTCAGCAATGGGGGCAAATTCCTTAGACTCACTTTTCTGGTCCTTGAAGCAAATTATCAGATAAAGAAAATGATGCGTCTGTAAAAGTAGAAGGAAGATTTTATAATAGGCGGCATACCAGTGCACTGACCCCCTTCAACCCACGATGGGAATTCAAACCAGCTTTTCCAGGCTGGGATCTTCTGCTCAATGCTCCCATGCTTTGGTTTTCATCGAGGAGGGGCCCCTGTCTCCAGTGCCTACTGCCCACCTCCCAGCCAAGTCAAAATCTCATAGCTCTGAGACCACAGGCCAGGTGCTTATCCTGGCCCTTGAGACTTGGTGGCCACTGGCACAACTCAGAGCAGAAAAAGGAGCATCTCCACACACTTCTCCCATGAGCTCTGCTGGGAGCCACCTGTGGCTACAAAAGCCGGCTCCAAATTAGTCACAGGGGGAGCCAGGAACGGTCTGGCAGCACACAAAGAAGTTCTTGTGTATGCCAAATTTTTCTTCTGTGAATGTTTCCATTTACTTTTGAAGAGAAAAACTTTCAGGTTTGGGGGGGAAAGAGTGTTCTGTTGTTTGCGTTTTTTTATGAGAAATCTTTCATGTAAGATATGGAAGACACGAAAAGTCTAAAACATTACTTATTCATTGTTTTATTATGTTTTCTGAAAATACAGCTCTTTTGTTTGTTTCACACTTACCTCCTAATAATTTAATTTGATGCTCCTAAATTCTTACATCAGAAAGAAAAAACCAGACAGAAAAATGTGATTCCTCAACTCATTTTCTCCCAGGACTCAATTCAATCAGCTTCCACAATATAGCGGCTACATGCAAAATAATTCTCTAAACCAAGAATACCTGTCCTTGCATTTTTTCTAGTTCTCTGGCTTTTTAAAATTTGTATTCTACCACCTTACAGTTTATTTCCTGTTTATTAAACCATCAGTTCATTGGGAAAAAACACCCAAGCATATCTTAAGTTCAATCCAAACTGGCAAAACACTGTATGTTTCAGAAAACCAAAGAGGAAGCTTAAGTTCCTGCCTTTGTTCTATTTATTTCTATTCTATTTATCTTTTTGCTATCAACTGGAATATGTTCTCAAATATTTTCCTATTCTTTAGACAGAAAATGTCCAAGTACTTTGCTGCCTAAAGAAGGCTGAGCAAAAACCTTTGGTGCAGTTGTCTGGTCAGCCAGAATACACACCCAAGAACTCCTCCAGTGGAAAAGCTGTGACCTTCCAAGAAAAAAATGAAGCCAACTGTAGTTATGAAGGTGATTCACACCCTTGCCTTTAAATATACCTAAGAAACGTGTTCTTAAAAGCAAAAAAGGCATTATAATTGTGTTTGTTGTGCATCTGCATTCTCAGCATTGTCCAGTCATCAGCATGAACTCCTAGTCATGAGTGCCAGGAGTGTGGATGTCCAGGCCACCACCACAAACAATAACAGACACCCTGACATCCAACACAAACATGGGATGGGGAAGGAAGTTATTTAAATGAGTGGCAAGTGGACTGAAAGAAGGAAATACAAACTGCATCAACAATAGTCCTTTTAACATAACATCTGTATTTTCCCCTCCTTGTTTACAGTGCACAGCAATAAATTTTGCCAATTTCCAAAGAAACAGAATGATGCTTTTACTTTCAAGAAGTCAGGAGCTAACAGTACGGGACAGCTTGCCCAGACACTGCTAGCTAGTCAGAAAGAAAAAAAAAAAAAAAAGTGCCATCTAATAAAGCCAAAACACAGACTCCTATCTTATAAAGTCAGGCATGCCCTTACCAATGTATTATCCAGACAGGCAGCTCTGGATTCTACATTTAGAAATGTAGAAAATCTTCTATATATTTGCCTGGGCTTGCAAATTCCACTATATCACATTTCTAGCAATGCTTTGGGCAGCAGATTTTGTATGAATTACCCCATCAGAAAAGGTTTATAATCCTGCTCTGTTGGCACCAAACTTTGCTTACACATATAAACTTCTCAATTGTTTAAGTGTAAAATAGAATGACTAGGACACATGAGCAGAGAATTGCTTGATTTTATTCCATCATCCCTTCTACAATACACTAAAAACAGCCACTTACAGGACCACAAAGAAAGCTACAGTTTGTGCAAAAGATAATAGAAAAAAATTATTTACTCCTGCTACCAACTAACATGAATATTCAACTTTAGCAGTAGCCTTCATAGTTATCCTGGAATAAGTGTTAGAAGTGGGATCTCCCCTCTACTAAATCCAGGGTGAGTTTAGCTCCAGCAATTGCAGAACCAAACTGTCATCATTCATGTTACCTTCTCAACCCTGCTGAAAGCTGTAAATTGTTTCTGAAAGAGCACTCCCTTTCTGAGAACCAAGAAAGTATTTCCTGGCTGGACCCTTACAGGATGATCTGTTAATAATTCAACAGCAAACTGTATCTGCTTGGTAAAAAGTGAGGAAATGGATATTAAAGAATCAAAGTGCAAAGTCTACATTTCATATATCCTTTTCTCCTGTGTTCCTCTTAGCTTGAGGCACCTCTATTTCTCATTTCACTGGAAGTACCATCTAACTCCTACTGTCACTGGGACATTCCCACTGATGGAAATAAAAGTTGGGTCTTTCACATAAGACGGGATGGGAAGGTCTACAGTTACCAAGCTTGCCTCTTCCAGCAACCCACCAGCTTCTAAAATCACAAGGGTCATCCATCTGCTTTGCTCCTTCCTTTAGCAAGCCCCTTTGCAGATGCTGTGGTGCAGATGCCCAGACCTGCTGACCAGGCACACTGAACACAGCCAGTCTCACCAGGAGCAGATTAATAAGTCTGCTGTATTAGAAATTGTAGCAGATGGGCCAAAACACTCACAAACTTTGTATGTTTTCTGTGGGTTTACTGACCTTACTATGCAAAAAAAAATATATAGGGAATTTTTCCTTTTTTTTTTTGTAAGTCATTTATTCAGACAATGAATTCTCTGCAAGTCAATGAACCACACATTTTCATAGCCCAAAGGGTATCTGTCAAACTGCAGAAACACTGAAAAAAAAAGCATGAATGGTCAATGTCTCCTCCTCTCCTCTATTCTGAGACCAACTTCAAGGCCTGCAGCCTCCATTAAGTGCTTTCTGCCCCAGCTGAGGTAAAAATAAAGTAAGGAGGCAAGGAAACGTTGTCTAAAAGTAGCTTGAGAGTAAACTTAGATAAAAAACGTGATTAATGAGCTGAGTAAAAAGACTGTGGTTGCACAAGGAGCAGATCAACTGCAGACAGATATGTCACAAAAGAAGTGGGAAAATTAGGCTTTGAGAGGAAGAAAAAGCAGTTGGTTGATTTGTTTTCCATAACTTCCAGTCACCAAGTCATTACAACCTAACTTCTCAGCATTTAAAATTAAAGAAAGGGCAGCCTTACTGGACATTCCAAAAGATCTTTCAAGATTACCTAAAGCAGCCATTGCTGAGACTTTGAAAAAAAGTTTAAACCATGGATTAAGTGGTTCCAAAAAAAAAAGTCTTTCCCAAGACAAGCACGGTAAGAAAAGCTCCTGTAAAAAGCTGCTGGCAACTGTAGCTCTGTCAATCACCTTAAGGATCTGTCAAAACACAGAAATATATCTGAGGCAGGCTGGGGAAGGAGTTACACTTTTTTTTTTTTTTAACAAACACATTTCAACTAAAGGCAACAGCTGCCTAATCTTGTTCAGAGCTGTGCATTCAAAAAGGTATCCCATTTGCCTCAAGAAAGCCAGTGTCCAAAGAGCGTGGGTGGAAGAGACAGGCAGACGGCACTGGGTGCTCCCGGGTCCCCCATTACGCAGAGCAACTGCAGGCAGAAAGACCAGGGGAACCTGTTAGGCAGGAGCCAAAGTTCCAAAAGGACCTGTCCACAGCAAAACCTGTGGGAATTTTGGAAATCATCCACAAGATCCACCAGAGCTCCTGTTAGCTGCTGCTGTGTTCAACAGGGCATTACAGGTTAGATGATGGGAACAGCTTACCCAATGTCATGGCTGTAAGCAGGAGGTCAGACCAGAGACCCATGGAGGTCTCTTCCTAAAAAAATTACCTTATAAACCCACACATATTTGTTTGAAGACTACAATGCAAAGAAGATAAGGCAGCAGGTCCACAGTAATTTATCCTGAACACTCTTCTCCTCTCTCCTTACTCCAGGTTAGGTTTTTGCCTTTGAGATGGCTCATTGTGGGCTCCTGGGTCAGAGCAAAGGCTGTGTGACCTCCTTGGTGTGGACCCACACCAGCTCAAATCACTGTGGCAGTGCAGATACAGAGGGAAGTTCAGTTCCTGGTAAGTATAAGGAGGGACTGTAGTTCTGCAGTCAAACATCTGAAACTGGACCTGTGCCTTCCCCAATGAAGTGTAAACAGAAAGAAAAAAGGCCAGTTAGGGACAGCACTGGCATAGATTGACTCAAGCACTTCCCGTATCTATCCCAGTACGTCCCAGAAGTTGGTTTCTCAACCCCATTTTTCCCACACTGTTCGGCATCACACCTTGCCTTAACCATCTCATGGTTTTAAGGATCAAAAACATGCCCTTTACAAAACACATGGTCTGACTTCAAAGCATAGTATCACCATATCCATTCCAAGAGCCAGCTTTTGAAGGCTCAGCCCCAGCTAGCACCGAATGCAGCCAGTGAAATTTCTGGAGCCATCAGGAGAGACAAGATGTCTTCAGAGAAGGTGGATTTTGCAGAAGCAGGTAGAGCAGAGCCAACGATGATGCTGCAAGCAGTGAGGTAGGTAGGCTGAGAAGGGACAGGCTGTTAGGGGCACTTTATCAGACTGGTGTGATCCTGGCACAAAGCCATTGCTGGAGAAGATGACAAGAGCTTACACGCTGGCATGAGCTTTTAAGCAGAGAGACAGCAATAAGAAAAGGTCAGTCACAGATAAAGGTAAAAGCCACACTTGCTAAGTTCACAGAAAAAGAAATTCAAAAGGCAGGAAGCAAAAAGCCCTGAGGAATCCTCTGCAATAGCTCAGTTTGTAAAGGAGAGTTACAGTATCCCAGCGCTGCAGTCTGGATAAGCCCGAGCTGGCTTTAATCTAGGAACTCAAGTCTCTTACTGCAGCAGCTCATCACAGGCTCCCTGAGCAGCAAGGGGAGTTAGACACTGCTGAAAATCATAATTATTGCTGGAGTTGAAGAATGCAAACCATACCTGAGCTGGCTACTTCAAAACTAGCTCAGATACATTTACATTCAGCTGAAACACATGCAGGAAAAATCAAGGAGCCCAAGGCTGAAAGAAACCATAGTCATCTTGCAGAAGCAGGAAGGGAAAAGAAAGATACCCCCCAAGATACCAATTTCCTTTCCACCTCTGCTTTTCTAGGACAAGAGTTGGTCACTTCCACAGATGTACTTCTGGGCAGTGCCACAGAGAGAAGAACCTACTGACAAACCTGAAAAGGACTGTACTGACAAACATGCTTCAGTAGAAGACGCAGAGCTGCCTTCAGGGGCAAATTTCATCTTTCCTTACCACAATTAGGAAAGAACAAACCTGTGAGAAGCCATGCACAGTTCTAAAACCTACAGGTACTGTCACACAAGAATCACTGTTTTGCAGGTGATTGAAAGCAACACCATATGAACCATGAGAAGCTCCAGTTCCCCTCTGTGCAATCACAGGTAGTGTTTACATGTCATACACCAGAGTGCAAGACTGCAGACTGGGACAGTATGACCTGTCTCCTCTTACACCTATTGACCCATTGGGCCCTGCTCTCATTTTCTTAGTTAACAACCAAAGCAAATAAAGTAAGGATAGCCATTTATGAACTATTATGCATTTACGGCTCCAGATTCAAGCCAAACACACACGTAAGTATCTGTGGTTGCAAACTCATGGCAGCTCTACTAAAGCCATCAAAAAATTTATGCATGCAACTCATTCATGAAGCAGGCTGAGGACTGCCACAAAAAGTAATTACTATTGCCCAAGTGGTTAGAAAACAGGTAAAGCAAATCCAGGCAGGTTTTGAGCAGAATTCTTTGCCTGTCTGCCTATTTACAGATTACCTCTCATTCACAAGTAACCTCATATGTGTGTATTATTATATCAGGTTTAGCACGGTGAGAGCACCTAAGGACTTCAGCCCCAGCTCAGCATTGCAGTGCCCAGCACATCACTGTGACAGAGCCACCAAGTTCTCTGCTCCAAAACACTTGTGCTCTCAAACACATGGCAAGGAACAATGTTTGGAACAAGCTTTCCAGCCTGCAGCCATCAAAGAGCCAGCCATCACTGCTGCTCCACAAGTCACCACCACAGGTGTCCTTGAAGAAAAGAGGAGAAGAGGAAAAGATGCAGAGCAAACACTGAGGGGCTCAGGGTAGCTGTCACAGATGATAAATTGTGAATTATTTTAAGGGAAAGTTTGGTAAGTCCGCAGCATACTGGTAGGGGAGCACAAGCTTCAGCTGTGTAGGTACCTGCACATTCAGGTGTAAACTGCTGGGGTTGGTGAGGTCCGGGGTTTTCAATTTGGAGTTTGCAGGTCCCCAAGTGATCTGTGAACTCGTTTCCAAATGGTCCATAAAAAGATAAAGTGGTAAAAGCACCACTTACATTTGCTTTATTTTCACTGGAAATTCAGCAATCTGCAAACTAAAGAAAGATAAGGATCATCACACTAGTGGATTGTTACTCACCGGGACAAGAAGCAGCATAAATCACCCAAGTCCTCAGGAACTGGAAATGGGTGTGCAAGCCAGTAAGCAAAAGTGTTCCCAGCATAAAAGGAAAGGAAAAACTGAAATAGCATATCCCAGTTGTTAAATATTGTCCTAACTAGTGGGAAAAGTTCTGTCAAAATTGTTTCCTTTTTACCCCAGTCCCTCATCACAAAAATCAGCACTGAAGACTGTAGCTCACTTTTCTTCCATCTCACTAGATGATTGGTTTCTAGTGGTTCCCAACAGACAGGATCTGTTTCGGCCTTTCTCTCAACACAAACATTGAAGGGACTGGAAAGACAGCACTGGGATTAATTTAAGTAACCACTGAAACCTGAAGCCCAAAGATTATCTGAGCAGAAAAATTGGAAAGACTCATGTGCTGGCACACAGATAAATCTGCTTCCCCCCTTTAAGAACAAATATGTCACTGAATGAGACCAGTTATTGACAGAGAAAAGCAGAACAATGATGGATGTCGTGATTCTGACATGAAAACATTTTACAGCCATACTGCACTTGAAAGGCAGCCAAGAAGCAAGTCCCTACAGACCTTCCAACAGCTATTTGGCATCAACTTCACTGACGAGCTCTATCTGTACACTTCTAGCAAAGACAAATTAACAACAAAAAAATACCTTGGAAACAAAACCAAAGAACTTGAATTAATAAGAAATCTATAAACCAAAGGCTGCAAGCTACTGCCATAAATAAAAAATGACAAGATAGCCACTAGTTCCTACCCAAGGAAAGAAATCAGAATGATTGTAGGTCAAGTTGCCTACTTTTCATGACTTTATCTCTATTGACAAAGTATTAATTAAGACTTCCTCTTCATACTTTTCCTGAAGTCACCTACAAAAGTTGGGTAAGCTCTTCTGCTATTTATTTCTCAGTGTATTGTACACACCAAAATAAAATGCAAATAATACTAATCTTGGATTCCCAACCTTAATTCTCAAAGGACTCCCGGTTTAGGCACAGATGACCCACCCTGTAATTAACCAGGAAGAGATTCCTCTGCCAAATCTCTTAAAAACAGTCAGGCAATACAAGAACATATGCCATGCCTATATTCAAAAATGTGAGTCCTCCCACCAGACTCAGACTTAACTTATAAGCACATGTGGGTATCTGTACCTTGTTGAATCAAGACCACTCAAAGTAATGGAAAACCTCTGTTCATACAGCACTTAAAACACCATATACACCCTCACGCATATGTCTATATGAAGCAAGTCCAGCTGAAAATTGCCCTAAGCTTCCAGCAGGGAATGCTTAAGCAAACAACATTTCTTTGAGAAACAAAGAAGGTGAGAAAATTCCTTCCCCCTTTTAGTTATTTTTAATAAGCCCTTCTGCTAATAATGTCTACTATGTGAGATACTGTATTTGCTTTAAAATAGATCTTAAAATCCTGGTTTTCAGCTGGTGAACCACTTTGTGAACATGTGACTAATTAAGACATCCCTATAGCCCAGGCGAGTTGCTGACTTCCCACAGCCGGACCAGGGCCACTCAGGTGATACCAGGCACCTGTAAACATCTGTTCAGGTTCATCCAGCTGTCCATAATTTTCTCCTCCTTTGAGCCATACAAACACTGAGTAAGGGGCAGTCCACCAGGACCTCCTTCCTCGACTCTCCTTCCCAGTGCTGTGGATGTTTCACCATCTGCTTTGAGCTCTCAAGGCGGCCCACATCAGCCTAGACCACCCCCCTGGACAGGGCTACTTGCAAAGCCTTGCCAGGAGTACCTGGCACATCAAGTGGATGGAAGTCTTCACATGGGTGCTGACCTACTCCTGACTTTACAAGCCAGAGCATCTCAGCAGCACCCTCAGATTTAGCAATATGTACAGGTTTCCCTGAGCAGAGATGGTGGAGACAAAACAGGCCCTTCAGGGAAACCCAAAGAAAACACTCAGCTTTCTCTTAATGCCAAGTATTGTTATTTCATCTGTCAGTGGAAAGGGAACTTGTTTGGGCACTAGCCCTGCAATATGCACAAGCAGGAGAGCAAACATTTCATGCTGGTCTGCTGGAGTGGGAGTCAAGGGCATGGTCCAGTTCCACATACACTGAAGAGTGGCTGGAATGCTCAAGCGCAGGCTGAGGACTACTAGCACCCAAAAACCACATCATAAATACTTTGAGTAAAACACCTCCCCTAAAAGAAAAGCAATTAAAAAAACAGAAACAAAAAAACAAGCCCCCCCCAAAAACCGAAACCCCACTCCCAAAACTACAAAAAAGCCCCACCAAACATACAGAAGCTCACTGCAGCATCACATGGAGCCTACAGGACTTCAGTTACTTCATTAGAATTCAAACACAATAAATTAACAGGCAGTGATAAACCCTATTTATGTCAAGTCAATCTCTTTGTAAAGGGACATAAATAATAAACTGTATGCATTGCAATTGGGACAGAAGCAGGACTCTAACCTCATGCACCCAAGGATACTGTTAACACAAGGTAAGTAGAGATGATATATTTATTAGGCCATTACGTCTTTCTCCCAACGACCTGGAGAAAGGCTGCTGCATCCACAAATCTACTTCTTCCACATTCTTTGCATATAGAAAGATATCCATGGATGTTATGATTAAAGTGGAAAATATGACTATAATCTGAAAAAGTCAATATTATTTTTTTCTCTTCTTTAGCTAAAAGTTTTGCTAGATTCATGATAGGACTTTTTTAAAGAACAAAAAAAGTTTCCATTCTTAAAAAAGAAATACTCATTTTATAGCCCCTCAATAATACCTAAGAGTCTGCTGCCAAATCTCAAAAACACTGGCAGCACCCAGCTTGTTCTAATGCTAATGATACATTGCAAGTTTTACAGCTCCAGTGAAAACACAGTCCTTGCAGTTCTGCTCCTTCCCAGGAGTCTCTGTACACCCAGTGAGGGAAGACCTTGCAGCACATGCAGCTGCAAGGCAGCAGATAAGCAGGAGTTACTGGAGCTGCAGTCACTGATGAGGATGGACACGGAAATGCAACTGCCCTGCTACCAGGGCAGGAACGGAGATGCTCGGACACAGACCAGCCCCAGCATATACCTTTATTCCCCTTCTGCTGGCACCAGAAGGAGGAATCAGCCTGCCACATGGCCAGCCCAGTCCTGCAGGCCACTGTGTTTTAGGCCATGTTATTGTGAAAGCCATTGGGTCACCATCCAAGAGCCCATTGCGCTCTCTCAGTGGGATTCCCCATAGCAGGGCCAGCAGTGGGTCCTTCAGCATTCTCATCCTCCTCTGAAGACATGCATGAGCCAGCAGATGTACCCTCTGAAGCACTAACAGCTAGCAAAAATTGCTTTAAAAGTAAAGCTTCTGGAATATACCCAAACCAAACTCTTCAGGTAGAAGCATTTTCCAGAGTCACAGTACACAGATTTTGTAAAGAACCAAATCTGGAGCTGTTTCCCAGAGTTTAAGTGAATTGGTTTGCACTTTTAAAAGAGCATCTTTGATACACCTGCATGTCTCTTTATTAATTACCTGATAGTGGAATTCAAGGTTAAGATAAAAGGCTGCTGTGTTTTACTCCAACTTCTGCTGTTTTGGTAGCCCATCCTGTCCTCATGTGGAAGAACAACAACAAAGTCTCACGTTAGATGGATTAGAAGTATATCCAGCTCCAGAAAATACACTACAGAAGTCATTACTCTGTGCATTAATTCAGTGCACAGAATAGTAACTTGCTTTCATAAGAAAACCAAAAAGAGCTTAATAAGTGCTGATGGTAATATTACACCATTGCTTTTCTGTTACAGAAAAAAATGCAGCCAGGAGAACCACTATTCAGATTCCCTGGGTAGTTACTGACCTTTGAACGTGTGCTCAATTGCTATTGTGGCTCAGAACAGGAGCCCAATTAAAAAAGGAGGCGTGAAGACCCGCTCAAATATCAACATGAAAACACTTTGTTTCATCAAAATATATGTGTTTGTACATTCTTTACATTCATATACCTCTCATCACAGTTCTCAGGTGAAATCCCAGGTCATAAATAGAGGGATCAAGTACAGCAGACAGAAGAAAGCATGTTTACATATTAGGTGAAGGGATTTTATTCCAAGAATGTAATATCCTTAAAAAATCTTTCCAGATTTGGCCCACCCAGGGAGCAGTTTCAATATCGGAAACCAGAGACTGCAATAACATTCCCAGCAGTCAACATCATTAGAAAATAATCAAAACATTTATGCTTTTATATTTAAAACAAAGAAAAAAGTTTGGAGACAGCTTGAATTTTCAGAACCCTGTTAAAATTCTGTTATTGCAGAAAACTATTAAGAAGTTCCATCCTCACATTTCACAGCCACAGCTTCTGCAGGGGAAACCACCATCTGGTTGCAGTTTTTATTTTCTCTGAACACTTCAGGTTTTCCTTGACTACTAAAGGAAAAGAGAAGCCTGCCTATCGTGTTTGCTGTAGCCAAGGGAAGGAGTGATGTTGCTTGGGAGGCAGCTTTTGATGCCAGGAGTTTTGGAGGACACCCAGTCCATCTGGGTTGCACCTTTTCTGCTACACTCTCCAAAAGGATGTCTCAAATGCAGACAACGTGGTAATGCTTTGGCACATCCTGTTGGGGGACAAGCTGTGATTCTCCTGGCCTGCAGAAAGGAGGACAGGTTTACCACCCAAAATCATGGCCCAAGGAAACAGCACCAGAATTGCTGGGAGAGAGTGCCAACTTTGTTATCATTCCCTTTCCAAAGGAGCTGAAACAAAAACGTGCCAGTCAAGCCCAGGGACAGCAGTGTTTTCAGACACAGCTGACCTTCCTAGAGCCTTTCTCTGTGCACTAAATGCACATTTCTCCAGGCTTGGGGTCTGGAGCACCTCTCTCTTGGAGACTGAGAAGACGCTGGGGAGGCCTTCTAGTACCTTTCAGTACCGAAAGGAGGCCTGCAAGAGAGCTGGGAAAGAGACTTCACAAGGGCATGTAGGGATAGGACAAGGGAAATGGCCTTAAACTGAAAGAGAGTAGGTAGATACCAGGACAAAATTCTTTACTGTGAGGGTAGTGAGGTGCTGGGTCAGGCTGTCAAAAGAAGCTGGGGGTGTCCCATCCCTGGAAACGCTTAAAGCCAGGTTGGATGGAGCTCTGAGCAACCTGGTCTAGTGGAAGGTTCCCTGCCCATGGCTCATGGGTTGGAACGAGATTATTGATAAGGTCCCTTCCAACCCAAGCCATTCTATGAATCAGAGCTCATTTAAAGCAGAATTTTAAACTGTGGCAACATAGTTGCACATAGAAGATCAGTACTTAGTCAACTAAAATCATTACAGTTTGATAAGTAAAATATTTAACAACATGCCTCTTACTAGCAAATTACAAAGACAGGACAAAAGGGGAAACATAACTGAGTTTTCATGCCACAAAATGGTACAAATGAGCAGGCAGGATGGAGATGCCTGTGACTAGCAGCTCCAGGGTTATCCATTGCATGGCCTCTGGACACCTCATTCACCTCAGTCTTCTTAAATCCAAAAATGACTAATTAAAAAAAGGAGAGTAGGACAGGCAGAGGGGTGATTTAGTGACTGGCCTAGTGGCACATGATGCTGGCAGCCCAGGAGCCCATTTAAGTGCTGGGAATAACACCTGACAAGGGCTTTGTGCAGTGCAAACCCACCGTGCTGCTCCCTGGCAAAGACAAGGGCCCTTTTGAGGAAGGGAACGAGGAGCATTTAGTTAAAGACCAGACCCTCATGCACAAAGAGATGGAGGGAGTGAGAGAGCTCTTGCTTTGTCAAAGCACCATGGCCAAGGGCTGCTCTCGGCCACCACGGCTCCCTTACAGCATTGCTTTTCACACAGAGCATACACTTAACTTGCAAGGCTGGGTGACTTATTTGCCACCGGAAAAGATGCTTTCCTATACAATGGTGCTCTTTGTGGGGAGGAAGGAGGTGGGGAGACAGCACTAGCTGGCTGTTAACCTTATAAATCCTTCCCTTGAGCTGCACAATGAATACCACAGATCTGTGCATTTGACTTTGCTTGTTCAAGAGAAGCTGCTTTGAGTGAAAAAATGAAATTAAATAGGCCATATCATTCCTTCCTTTGTGTTTTTTTACTTTCACAATACATTTTTGATGACTAGCACTAGCCTTGCAGGCCATCCACAATTTTCTTTAAAGAGCACAAAGCAATTCTGACTCTAAGACTTCATTCCCACAAAACAAGCACAAACCACATACTGAGAAATCAGGCACTTTATATGCAGTCCATACTCATTTAGCTCTTGTCTCTGTCTCCCCAGCCTCTGAAAGCTGCTCTTACAAATTACATTTAAGGCCCAACCCAACACTTGTGAGCAGTGAAGTTCTTTACTCAGAGTTGGGAGTAAATTCATAAGCACTTCAGCCTGACCATAAGCTTAATTTTACCTTTTTTTTTTTTTCAAGCTGCAATAACCACCTCACAGATATAAAAAGGGCTTAGTGAATCTATAACTGGCTCTAGGTTGGAATGGTAGAGAAGGAGAAAAAAAAATTGTAGTTTAAATCCACTGAAGAAGTTCCCATGGTAATACCACAAGGCATACAAAAGGTGTAGCTGAGTGTGTGGTAAAGTCATCGGAGGTTTTATTACTATGAAACCTAATGCTCCCTCACTGAAAAGAAATTTTCATTATACAAAGGAGATAATTGGGAGGAAAAAAAGAAACTTATGTTTTATAAATGTCTATAGATGAATAACATTTAATGTCCAACAGTCTACACCCTAATCATCCACTAATGACTGAAAAATTCATTGTGAAAATTACCGAACCTAAACTGGTGGGGTGTTAATTTAATTTTTTGGTGGCATGAGAGGATATGGCAGGGAGAGAAAAGAAAGGGAGCACTTAGCTCCAACTCCCAGCGCGGCAAAAAAAGTTTCCCCCCTACGCCTGGCCAAGCAGGAACAATGCACAACAGCCCGGCCCTGCCGACTTTGCTGAATTATAACTCCTGCTAGTTAGTTTAATTGTTGCACATACATTTCTTTAAAACTCCATCTGAACATCAGCTTCTAATTGGAGAAATTGCTCTGGGCATGGCCAAAGGGTTATTATAAAGTTTGGTCACTTCTTTTCAAGCAATCTCTACAAAAGGGCATGGCCCTTCTGTGAAGCGTATGAAAACCTCTCAAAGATGCCCATTGTCCATGACACAGCAATCAAGTGCAAGAGATACAGAAGGAAGTCTCATCTGGGAACACAAGAGGCGATGAAGACATGAAAATGAGGTGGAACATCCTGCTACACTGACAGCACCTTGCACAGAAGAGCTTGCACAGAACGGGGAAAAAAGCCCTCAGCTTCCAGGATTACAAATACTAGTGAGTGCAAGTGGAAGGTGTGTCAAAAAAAGAAATCTTATTAAAATACTAACGCTCATTAAAGACTTAAGTTGCAAAAGCCTTGCAGAGTTACAAGAGAGCTTCCGGAGAAAATGAATTTCATCACTGGACCTGTAGATTTGCATAAGGCTTCCTTGACCCTCTAAATCAACATATTAAGCAAGTGCAGGTTTGGGGATTTTGTTTATTCAAAGACTGCTTATGTTTCCCAAAATTTCTCCTTCAGCCAACTTAAAAACCTTGATACACCCTAATTTCCTAATATCCAAGTAACTCTGATCACTGCAAAACTGGTCACTGAGCAAGCCTTTATGGTGTAACCATTTAGCTTAAGAAAACTGCCAGAGGAGTAAGTTTAAAGTCACACATTAATCACTTCATGCCCCACACCCTCCAGCCCTAAGATGTCAGTGCTACAGGCAAATTTCTCACGTGCTTCATATTCCCGCTGTATTAAGTTGTAAGGTCTAATTTTATAATTCAGATCTTCGGACACTGGAACCTCATGTGAATTTTAATCCATTCACTTTGAGGCTCAGGTACACCTGCACTGAGCACAATAGGACTGTCCAGTCCCTGTTAACTACAGATTATACTTTCATGAACTTTTTATTATCAAGCCAGGGTAACTTAAATGTGGGAAGACTATCCAGCAGTGAGTTCCTCCTGGTTTACATTTTACAATTCCAGCAGCAGAAAACATGCTATGCACACTAGAGGTTTAGTGTTCCCCCCTCCTCACCAGCTACTTTTTCCTCCAGTTATTATCTCCACAGCCATCACAACCCATCAGAGCCAAGGCTCTGGACCACAATGAACAACAAATACCAGCAACATCAGCAGAGGTTTGAAAGCCAGGCTGCAGTTGTGATTTCTGGGTCATCTTAGCACTTAACAATACAGGGGAAGGGAAGTGTTGTCCAAGACTCTCAGCTACCCGTGCATGGAGGTTGTGCAGCTGAGGAGAGAGACCTTTCTGTCCCTTGTCCCATGCTAGACAGCAGCAGGAGGTTGGCATCCCCCACACCACCCTGGGGCAGGCAGCTGGCTGTCCAGCCACTCCATCCCAGCTGGACTCCAGGCGCAGGTGAGGCAGGAATCTGTCCCCACCTTTCTGCAAAGAGACAGCCAGCCAAGAAATGAGACAAGAACCAACCCAATCACCCATCACAGCAGTGTCCAGGTATTCCAGTGGCCCTGGGGTGCACAGAAAGACCCCGTGGGTCAGTCCCCCATGCACCCCCCCCCCCATCACCCAGCCATGGCAACCCCTAATACCACCACAGCATGGGGACTACCAGATGGACCACAGCGAGAGAAAACAGCAGTGTCCCCTTCATCAAAAACACTGTGCTACTTTTTCCCCTTGACCCCACCAGTTATTCATTAACAGGAGTAAAATATTACTATTCTGCAACTCCTAGCAGGCAGGTTTTCCTATCAGCCTAAGATACTGACCACCTTTTTTTTAAAGCTGAAAAGCATTGGGGCTTTTTCTTTTTGTCTGTATGTTGTCCGCTGCTTTAATAAACAAAGTAGATAATAAAATGTGAGAGAGTTCCTCAGTAAGTCACAGCCATTTACACATTAGGTACCTAGTTATGTTGAAAATACAATTACATGCATTTAAGCAGATGCTTATGCCTACAGGCCAAGCCCATTATTTTGACAATTCTTTAACTACCTAACTTTACAGTAAGTGCAAGTTGAATCTACTTACACACAAGACCTGAATTATCAGTCTGGGAGTGGAAAAAAAAACAATGGAAAAAATAAAAATCAATCAGTTCCTCCTATCATATTTAGCACAGCTAAGGCACTACACAACAGACAAGGCTCCAACAGGTCCCTGCTCTTCTGTCATAGCCTTTAATGAAATGCTGAGAGGCATTTGCTATTTTTAAAGTCAAATGAAACACTGGCTCCAGTCTTTTGTAAATTTGCAGCAAAGATAACCCCCCAAAGGAATGCTTATTATTTGCACACCAGTGAGCTTACTTATTAACATGAACTTCTAGCAAAAATTTTGTTTCCATATTTTAAGATAGGCCACAAAGACCTGTTTACATTCCTCGGGTGGCTTTAGTAAAGTCAAGGTCACTATGCACCTTTCCACAGTCCTCCTGGGCAGCAGGCTGAGGAATGTCACCCAATGAGCCAGGTCCAGGAACACCCCAAACATCAAACACTGACCCTGACACTCCGTCAGGTGACAAGGCCAATTCAAAAGCTCTTCATCCTCCATCCAGCTGCAGCCAAAAAGCCCAGATGAGATAGGCTGAGCAGCTAGCACTAACCACTGCCTAACCCATTTCTTACCTTCTCCAAATAGTGGTGGACCACAAAAAACTTCTCTATCACAGAACAGGATTAACCACGTGCTCTGCAACACTGTCTTGTCATCTGAGGTTCAGAGGAAAATTTGCTATTATGAAGAAATAAGGTCCATCCATTCATTTTTAACAGGGCAACTTGTCTTGACCTTCCCTCTCAGCACAGCAGAAAATGGTAATATTCAAGTAAGTCTGGTGGGGAAATAGTGAGTGACAGACAAGTGTCTGACAACTCTGCAAGAGACAAGACTGCTAATAACTAGAAATGATAGGAGTCTGAATTGCTTGTTCAAAAGGATAAAGGCAGCTAAAAATATTCAAAAGCCAGATTAAAAACAGGAAACTGGGAAACCTCGAATATTCATGTTCCATTCTTTTCAGGAACCTTACTCAGCTAATTTTTCAAAAAAGAAATGCATGGAAGCATCCTGTTTTAAGGGTCTGAAACTCCCAGCACAGAGAGCATCTCTAGCTCTGTGATCTGTTCATGGTGCCTGCTGCATAGGACATAGATGATATAAATTGTACATGAGGAAAAGACAGTTTGCCTCACCATCACTGCAGCAGCCATGGCAAGTAATTAAGCCAGCAATAGAGCAAATCCTCACAATTTTCCTTCTCTCTATAAGAGAAGCTGCATGTTTCGAGCTGTGATGAATGTTGAGTTGCCTTAAATCCTAAGAAAAACTTCTGCTCTGTTGTTCTTCACGACTTGCCACTATACCCACCAAATACCCACAGCTTTATATCTTATGGTTTGGGGGTGGTGGAGGAGGGTTTGGGTTGGTTTTTTGGTTTTGTTTGGGTTTTTTCCATGTCAAAATAAGTGCTGGAACATTTTTGCTCTCCGTGCTAGGATTTTTTAATTTCCTAAAGAAAATTCAGGATGAGGTGTGCTTTTTCCTAGGCCAGTGCACACTGATGGGATTCCCTTAGGGAATCACACTAACTTGAACCTTCAGCCCACCACGGCATAACAGACTTGCCGTTTACAGCTCCAAAAGCCACCTGCCTTGCACCGCTAAAAACCCTGTTACCCATCTCCTACTACTGCTTCTCGCTGTGGAAGACACCTTCACAGCAACACTGTGACACAAGTTGGATCTAGCATGCAGAGCTGAATATACAGTAAAATATTGTTTTAGCACACCTGGAAATACTAAACCCAACTTTTAACTCCCGAGCCAAGCGGCCCCGGGAGCACGCTGCGGGCGGAGCCGGCCCGTAGGAGGCCAGCGGGCATTTCATCCTGCAGGGGGTATATTCCAATACTTCAGTTTATGTTTTTACCCTCGCTCGCTGACGGGAACGGGGGGACGCCGCTCTCCAAGCGACCCTACAGCGGTGGCCGGCGGCTCTCCCGGAGAGCCCCACTTAGCCGCATCCCTGTAAAGCCACGGCTGCCGTCCCGGCTCCCCGCTTCGGCGCACACCCACTCGGGGAGCTGGCACCCCGCGGCGGGGAGGGTCTCCCTTTCCGCCCCGCTCCCTGAGCCCGGCGGGCACCGGCGGCGGGTGCCCCGGGGCAGCTCTGCGGGCCCGGCCCGGCCCGGCGGCACCTACCCAGACACTTGATGTGGAAGCCGCTGGGGGGCTTGAGGGAGCGGCGCGCCCAGCCCTGCCGCAGCACCTCCAGGTGCTCCTCCTTGCCCTGCACCAGCAGCACCTGCTCGTCGATCCAGCCCAGGAAGAAGGTCTCGGCCACCGCCGCCGTGGCCCGCCGGTCCCAGAAGTGCTGCATGTTCTCCCGCTTGAAGTCCGCGAAGATCTCGTAGCCGATGCGGTGGCGGCCCAGCTCCGCCGCCGGCCCCGCACAGGCGCCGGCCCCGGCACCGTCGCCCCCCGGCCGCCCCCCGGCCGCGGCGTCCAGGACGATGGCCAGGGAGTGCGGGGCGATCTGCAGGCACCTCTCCGCCCTGCGCGGCATGGCCGCTCACCGCCCGCCGCCGGGCACGGGCAGGGACATGGATACGGACATGGGCATGGACACGGACATGCCCCCGCGGCCGCGCTGCCTCCCGCGGCCGGCTGTCCGCGCTCCGCGCCCCTCCGCCCCCGCCGCGGCCCGGCCCGGCCCGCTCCGCCCCCGGCACACCCCCGGCGCGGTCCGGTGCCGCGGGCGAGGCGGGGACGCCGTCCCGCCGCTGCCGGTCCCGCAGCGGGTGGTGGTTGCTGCCTCCCGGCCGGGAAGTCCGCACACCCTGCAGCCCGCCCCTCCCCGCCTCACGCTTCCCTGTCCCGGCACGGGAGCACCATTCCCAGAAAGAAAACGAGCCCAGTCACTGTCCCGGCCGGTGGTTTAGGCTTCCGGGCACCATCCCCCCTCCCCGCCTTCGGGATACCCTCACCCTTCCCTTCCACGAGTGAAGCACGGGGGCATTCCCCAGCCACATCCAGATTATCCCAGCAAGTCTTATAATTCCTTATGGTTTTGTTTCCTCCAGTGGCTACGCATCTCTAGGTAACACCCAGTGAGTGGCATCGACCCTGCCATGTCCAAACGCCTTTCTCTTCACTCGCTGTAATCCTGTGTCACTTTGTGTCTCAGTGGTACTGGAATGTGATGGTGGTGGAGCAAGGGTAAGGTTCACTCCTAACTTCTGTAGCTTTTTCCCAGCAATTTAATATTTTGCCTCCTCTGTGTTCTGTATCACCAGTCGCCCATGAGGCTCAAGGGAGAGCTCGGCAAAACTGAGCAAGGTGCAATCAGAACTGGAGGGGTCCTGGCTGGCAGTGCAAGGCTGACAGCTGGGTTGTGCATCAAGGTGGTAGGTGGCTGCTGAGCTGCAGGGGCTGGCAGCAATGTGCTGGTTACGCTTGTGAGAAGGCAGATTTAGGAACTTCACTCCTGTCTTCTACAGGAACCCTCTAACCCACAGCAAAACTGAGCCACAATTCTGAAAACAGGGCTTGAGCCTCTGAATGGTCTGTAGCTGTTGGACACCTTGATGGTGTGTGAACTGTGGGTGGCCTCAGCAGCACCCCTCATCTTGCCCCAGCGAACTGGGCACCGTGGCACTTGGGCCACGGGCAGTGAAGCATGAGAATGCACCAGAAAGGCAAATGACACAAAGAAGAAAACTATTGAAGAGAAGCAGGGGCAAGGGCTGAGGCAGAAGAAAGGTGAGTGAGAGGAGAGAGCAGGCAGCAGCTGCTCTGCCAGGCAGCAGTCTGAGAGCTGCTACAGCCACAACACTCTATGCTGTGCACAAATTACAGTGTTTTACCTGTTGCTTCTGAGTTCACTCACATCAACATCCCTTGACATATGTGGCCCTCTTAAACTATCACCCATTTGGTTCTAATCTCATTCAAATCCTGTGCCACTTTCCAGCTGGTTTCGCCCAATTCCTTCTCTGGGTCTCAGCCAGTGCTGTCACTGTATTGAGGAAGGACAAATTTACCAGCATCCCAAAGAGTTTTGCAAGGAAACAAGTTGTACGAAACCCACTTTTCCAAAGGGGAAATCACAAGTTAAATGCATTATCCAGAAACACTGTCAGTCATTTTGAGCCAGGAGCAGTGAGTATTAATACTCAGTTTCTATCCCTTCCCAGGTCTCCAGCACAGCAAGATCTCAAGAGGCCCCTCACCACAGCCAGGAACAGTTTTAATGTTGCTCGTTTATGAAGCTTTGCAAGAGGAACCCCCGGCATCCTCATTGTCCTCCAAACTGCTTCCCAAATTTCAACTGAGCCACTGGTTGTCTGTTGAAAGAGCCACTCTCAGTGTGTTGAAACAACTGTCATGATCTTGTCATATTCATGTTATTCTTACCTTGTGCCTTCCTCCTCTGCATTATATCAGCCTTTTATCTTGCCCATCATACGTGCATTTCAGTTCTCTGGGCAGGGCTTACCTTTGTGTTGCCTTTATGTGGAGCACATGACATTGCCATCTCAACTGCTGATAAAAGTCACCAGGTAACTTCAGGGCTTGGATGAGTTTTCATTTTTATTCCTACCTGCAAGAACAAAGGAGCCAAATTAAGCCCTTTAACTGTTTTTAGGCTTTTGCACCAGATGCATCCTGAACACTTAGATGTGGACCTTTGCCTACAGCCCCCACATCCCAAGTGCCAGCCAAATCTGTGCTCCTTCTGCTGCCTCTGACATAAATGCACGTTCAGTGTGGCATGCCCATCAGCCTTTGGTCATGGCACCAGTGTTGCTCTCTCCATCAGCTGAGCTCTTTTTCCCTTCAGTGCTGATTTCTGAAGCAATTGGTGTGGCGAAACATGCCACCCAGTCATTTTCCTCCTCCTTGCAGTAATGTTTGTGGGCTGTCAACCTCTTCCCCTACCCCTGGCTCACTCTCCCGTAAAGGCTGGTCCTCAACCTGCTAATCCTCTCCCACCCTGCTTTCAACACCTTTTCCCTCACGCCACTTCAGGCCTCTGTGCTCACAGGCTGGCCCTTCCTCCCTCCCTCCCTCCCTGCCTCCCTCTCCTGTTCAGCGTGCTGCCCCTCTCTGCAGCTTGCACATAAGTAGTGCCACATACAAGTGTGATGACAAGGCAATGAAAGAGAGCATGCAATAATTTGTCCAACCCTTGTCAGATGAAGCTGTGGCACAAACCAAAATACACTGTGTGCTAGGGGTTAGGTGCTGTCCCCACAGAAGCCAGTGCCAGGATTGCCTGAGCAAGATCTTGAGAGCCTGGTTAAGAAACACCCCTTGTTTCAAGGGCCGGGGGATAGGCTGTGGACAACAAATATGTAACTAATAAACTGTTCATCATTCATTACTTCTCTTTATTTCCCCATCTCCTTACTGAGTCAAACATTTTTTATCCTCAGAATTTGGGGTGTTTGGTTTATTTTTGTTTATTTACACTTTGTTGCTTGTGGGTTTGGTGTTGAGTAGCATCTCTTTCCTTTTCCTTCACTCACTTCAAGGGACTTCTTCCGAACACTCAACATCTATAGCCAGCCTAAAGCCCATCTGGTGTTTCCTAGTAGAAATACAAGTGAGAATACAGCCTGCAATCTTCTTATGGCCAAATTATGAAAGCGGGTGAAGTGGAACTCCTAAATGCCTCTGAAATGTTTGGAAAGGCAGAAGTTTATGTTGCTAGCAGGATGAAACCCCTGAAGATTTGGACACATCTCTTTGAAATACATCAGTGGTGCGGGAGGTCTGCAGCAAATGGTATTGTTCATTCTGGGTGGGAGTAGAAAGCCAAGCAAACCTGACAGAGCTGTGTTCTCTGGCTGCCTGTACTGACCCGTAACTCAGGGGTAGCATCTCTGTCTGCTGCAAACATTGCCTCATGAAAAACTCTCTGGGAAAAGGGTACTCCCCCAGAATTCATCCAAGGCCAGAGAATGGAAAAGAAAGGCTGAGGTGGAATCTATAGTGTTTGTGCATCCCTGGCTTGTACATAATAAGGCAAGTTCCACAGTTTCACAGCCTATGCAGTATATCACCAAGTGATCTGTTTCAGGTGTGGTACTCAGGCAGTAAGTCAGCAAGTGCCTCCCAGGAAAGGTTTCGAAAGACTATTTCCTATCAGAAAATTATTTTTAAATCTCTCCAGTCATTTTATACAAGAAGAAATTATACCTTCCTTTCCACCGTCCATGCAGTGTTGCCACCTGTCCAGACAGTCCTGGATACTTCCCAGACCAGTTGCCTCACTCCTGGGAAGAAGCTGCTCTTATCATTATGTGGGTTTTCAGGTGGTTGAAGTGTGTTTGGCACAAAACTGCCAGCTATAGGATGGTCTTTTAAGATATTTCTGGCAGGACATTTTTTTGAACATCCCTGCATGTATTGCCATGTGGAAGGCTGACTGAAGCTTGAGACTCACATTGGCAGTGCAGAGTTGCACAGTTCAGTGTGACTGCTGTCATCAGAAATGGCACTGGCTGCAGGTCTAATGAGACCAGAGCTTACAGACCTCAATAACAAATTTTGAGAAGTGTTACACCTTCCTCCTGCCCCATTCGAGACCTACATGAGCCTGGCTAGACTTTCCTGGACATGGAGTCAATGTAAACTGGGTCTGGCTTTGCTGCTGCAGGTGTGCAGGAGAAGGGCCAGCAGCAGGTATGTTGGTAACACACAGGCTGGACACTAGTCTTCTTGTCATACTGTGAGAAAAGCCAGGAGCAATCTTAGAAGATCAATGCTCTAAAACAACAGGTTGTGAACAGTGGTGGGGACTTGCACCTAAGGAAAGCAAGATGGTGGAAGGGGCATACTAGTAGTTGTTCCTTAAAGTTCTTCCCAGAAATGTGGAACCCTTTGTAGGTAAATATAGCTCTACATTCACCTAGTTTGCATCACATGATGACACTTATTTGCCACAAAGAATTCCTAAAACACTACCTTGTTTAGCTTCACCCTTATGTTTTGGTAACCAGTTTTTGTAATACAGGGATAATAATACTTCTCACATTTGTGAAGTCCCTTGAGGCCTGCTATTAAAAATTAGGAATGGCTGTTTGACTGTCTCTGCTCTGGTAGGAGCCAAGTACTTCTGTGCTCAGTCCTGTCCTGCCATCCTCCAGCAAGAAGCCCTGCTCAGAAATCCTTGCTCAGACAGTGTTCCCAATGAAGTCAACGGGAGTTTCCCGCGTGAAGAGTGATGAGCTGGGTCCAAACTAAACACCCAACTAATAAACAGAGCAGGAAACAGCTGACTCTATCATTTTTAAGCTCTGTGCTTTTACCTGACTCAGACATGCTGGCATCAAGAAGGATCCCGGGGGCAGGATGCGACCCAAGGGAGGAGAGGAGAGCCCAGGTTATGGGCAGGCGTGTCTATCTTCCTCTTCAGGAAAATCTTTGGCAACAGTATGAAACCTTTGCAGCTAGGTGAGTGCTGCTTGGATAGGTGAGCTGGTAGGTAGACTATTATCTATTGTCTGCTTAACAATAGCCTACACATACCAGGGAAGTTACAACTGACTAGGAGGAAAATCACCTCCCAGCAGACACTGAAAACAAGTTCCCACTTCACTCACAGAACATGCACAATACAGGGTACAAGTTTCTCACATTGAAACTCAGGTGCCCATGTTTAGACATGTAAATAACACAGTGCTCAAACACCTGGATTGGAAAGCCCTTTACTTTTACTTATGCATGAATTTGCAAAGAGGGAAACAAGACTTACAGATGTTTTTGAAGCAAAAAAAAATGGTGTGCAGCTTACGACAGCAGTGTGGGTAAAAGGGGCCAGAATAGATTCCCTACATGGGAAATTCTTGACTGTAAAATAATAGAGGCAAGAGAAGGATATATTTATATATTGACTTTCTAAATATATTTTCTGGAGATGTTTTTTATGTGCCTTCCAACCTATACTTGTCTCTTGCTATGGTACTGATGATTGCTTTTGGCCAGATTACAGTCAGACACTAAGGTGGGGGCTTAGATGATGTATTTGACCAGGATAGAATTTATTTCAAAGTCTGCAATTGTATGCTACTGAAGCCATAAAGGACTCAATACTTGCAGGAAACATGCAATTTTAGTTATAGAAATGGCACACCAGCTTGCCTTCAAATATATCTGTTTGTCACGTTGCCTTGCAAGAACTACTGAAAATACATTGAGGCAGCTCAGGCACTGATAGGCAAAAAAAATCTAGGGTTTGTTTTTATGATTCCCCTACCAGTAATAGAAAGAGCTTCTGAATGAAATGGCCATTAATTTTCATGAGTGCTCTGGAAGAAAGAGCAATAAAATCTATTTCTCCACCATTTTTCGTATTTCCTTTTACAGCCCGTGGCCTCAGCCAGCCTAGCAAAGGCATGTGGTTAATCCCTGGCAGATCTCATATTGCTGAATTATTGACTCCAAAGTCAGACCAAGGAGATCAGAAGTTCTTCCTCAGTCTTGGCATTTTAATCTGAAATTTCTCTGCTTTGAAGAGAATGCTTTCCTCCTACAGTCCCTTCTCATGTAGTACAAGGCAAGTCCTGTAGGTGCTGGAGGCAGTGCAAAACTTCACTCAGGAGAAAAAATTCCAGTGAGATACCTATACCCCTAAGAGTATGCAAATATAAATGGCATACACAGGCAAAGTGAGGTAAAGGGAAATCCTTGTTCATGTAACATGCTCAGCCAAGAGCTCCAACCCATACTAGCTCAATTTTCCTGTAGGGACCTCATTAGACTGTGGGCCAAAATGAGAGAACGATGACCTATGACTCCGCACTTTCATTTGGGAAGTACATTTTGTGCCTAAGCAAGTAAGCAAGGTAGACAGAGCTGACCTATTCTAAACGAACAATTAAATGAATTCTTCTACCTTCCAGAAGAATTTAATCAGGGGCTACTCTTACAATGACCACCTCGGGTAAAAAAAAAAAAAAATTAAAGCAGGATTCTGTGCCACAAGGCACTCTGCAGGCAGACTGATCAGCACACAGGGTGAGAGAACCAGAGCTGGGCATGGCTTTGTAAGCAGCCTTTGCTCTGCCCTGGCAGCAGGGCTGTGGGTGACTAGTGGGCATCGGTCTGAGCTGAACAGCTCTGATGTGAGCTTGGAAAGGGTAGGAATACCATGCCTCTAACTCAAACTGCAGCTATAAAGAGCTGCATTGGTGGGAACCATACAGTCCATCCCTGCAGGCAGAGGTGAGGGACCTCCACTGCTGCCCAGTGGCGTGGGGGGAGCTGGCACAAGGCCCTTGAAGGACAAGTTGGTGCATGTTGGCTTCTCTGAGAATCCCTTGGTGGCACAAATCTGGGGAGGCTTTCCCAGATCACAGGATGGGAAAGCTCTACGGTCATTTGTCTTGCCAATTTTTGGATGGCAGCTTCTCCTTTCTCACTGGGGAAAGGGAAAGCGACTGGTGTTGCTGGTTTTGGGTAAAAGCCCTTTGAAATTTTGCCTCAGCCTTCCGATAGGCAGGCAGACACCCACACTGATACACAGCACAGGAATACAATATAGCAAGATACAAGGAGGTTCCACCGGTGCCACAACATTCTTGCTCTTCCTGCCGGGAAGCACAGGCCGAATGATGGGCTTGCTCTCTGTACCCAGCCTGTGACATCTTTCCACTTTCTGTGCACTGATCCACCAACCATGACTGAGTTCAGAGAATGTGACCCAGGCTTACAGCCTCCCTCTGGGCCCCCCTAAACCAAGCGCATGTCTTTCCAACCCACAGAGCTTTGCAGGAAGAGGATTTCTGCAATCAAGCATAGGAAAATGCCTGTGGGAAGGGGGACTAAGCCCCGCCACAGTCTTTGCAGGTAGGGAAAGGCCAGAGGCAGCAAAGAACTTTGGATAACATGCCCACCTTGGGTTTTAATTCTCTGCTCTTCTTGGTTCTCCAGCCACTGCCAACCTATCAGCATGCTTTAAACTCATCTGTGCCTTGTCTTGATCAGAATACCAATTTTTGGTGTTTCGTCACTTGATACAGATGCCTCTGAAAAAGAACAAATTATCCCTGAGAAATAAGTTACCATCCTGGGTTTTTTTTTTCTCTTTTTCCTTTTTACAGAAATTTCTTATCCAGTTTGCTGAATTCAATAACCTTCTCTCTTTTCACTTCAGGCCTTCAGTTGCTTGCCCTTGATGAGCTAGTTCAGTCAAAGCTGTGCTTGGTTTACAAATATGAATGTAATAAGCACCTTATAGCTGCCTACAATAAACAACTATTACTTCCAAAAACAGACCAATACGTGTTACATTGTGCTGCAAAACATTCCCTTCTGCTCTTTTAACTGGTGAAGGGTGGTGGAATAGCCCAGCAAATGCTCATGTGCACAGGGAGGGAGGTAACAGACACCTTCTCCAACAGGACCTGCCACAGCTCTTCCAGCACAGGTTTTGTGCCCGTCGGGTGAGTGCCAAGAGCTGGCACACATTCAGGTTACAGTGCTGGCCAGCCATCGGCTAACGTCTTCACTCCTCCATCATTTTCATTTCACTCAGAGCAAAGAGACAAATATGAAGGCTGATGGGCTAGATGCTCACCTTTAGGTCCCCTTCGGCAACAAGGAATTGGTGAAAGGGGTGGTAGGGTGGATGTAAGAGAATTTATTCCTGATTTAATAGCCCTTCATTATAGCTAAGCCTTTTGCATAAACAGCAATTTGGCTCCCATCTCCTGAACACTGCTCCCTTGTATTAGACCTTTTATAACAGCTGTAATTACAGTTGCAAGCTCTGTTTTATTTTATGGGAGCCGAGGTAGACCTGCCCGATGTCCCAAGTGCTGATCCTCAAGTACAGCCATGTCTGTGAGGCAGTGTCTCCAAGCAGCGGGATCTAATGGCTGAGTCACAGCAAAGACCTGCGGGTTTCCTCACTAGCCCTGCCCACTCTCAGGACTGATCTCTCTCACAGGCAATCTTAAGCAGCCACCATGCTCCTCTCCTGCCTCTTCTCTTTGCCTTGGCTTGTCAGGATTAGACAGTTTAACCAATGACCCCGGTTGTCATCAATCTCAATATTGAGTGCACCAAGATAATACAGGCATTTCTCTCCTCTGTGAAGACAGGCATTTATGAACTATTTGTGAAGCCATTTCAGCTGAAGAAGACAGACAGCTCTATTTCGTGCCTAATATTGTCTGACAGGTGTGGACACACCCTGGGATGACTTTCTTGTCATCCTGACTAGAAGGTCAAGAGTCTACATTTGACAGAGAGAATTGCCTTTGGCACTCTAACAAAAAATGAAAACACAGCAGCATCCAGAAGAAAAACAACAAACCCCTTTGTAAACCAGATGTGCCAGATTTAACATTTCCCAGAGCTTAATTCCTTTTAAATTTCGTAGCTCCTCTTTGAAGATTATCCATGGACCCAATACCAGGCTAAACCAGAAAGTTTAGCTTTTGTTCTTCTATTAGCCATTATCGGCTTACTGTTTTAAACATCTCAGGCATGGTGGGCAGTGGCTCTCCTCTCCCCTCTCTCCCCCCTCCATTTTCATGCTTTCTCGAGGGACTTCTGTGCAATAGCACCATGTGTTTCCCTGCCATCCCCAGAATGCAGCTGAGATCCACTGTGGAAGAAGAGAACAGGGGCTGACCTCAATCACGGCAGCAGTGCTCTGGCTCCGGGGGGAGATTCCAGTCCCACCAGGTTGAGAAGGTTGAGCTCAGAAAAGAAAGTTCACCAAAAGCTCAAGAGCTCCATAGTGGGACCATAAAATAAGACATATCCAGTAATAGTCTAAGCTCTCCTGGGTTATTTCCTTGGCAATGCACATTTCAGCAACTAAACCTGAGCCCATGCCACTGGCAAATGTCAGACCCAGGAGAAAATACAGTTTCCTGCTAAGGTAATAAAGATGACTCCCATAAATGAATTTTTTCTTGGTTTTGAAACGAGGTTCCCTACTTTTTATAAAAATGAACGCATCACTGCTTCATATTTGTGCAGAAGAGAGTTACATGTTAGTAGCCAAGAATCAGATCATTTCTTTGCAAGGAAGAGGTGGGAATGGGTAGTTTTTACCATGGGTTTTATGGGAAGAGTTTTGCCGTGGTATGTGGTAAATTAAAAAAAAACTCCTTAGGCTTTTGCTTCTTTTGCCATAGGAAATGCTGCAAGTTACAGACACCAACAGCCACCTTTTGTACTACTGCTTCCACGCACTGAAAGGGCACATTCAGAGATGCTGCAGCAACCAGCTGTGGTCAACCCATACTTGACTTTGTGACCCTTTTTGAGGCCAACCTACTGCTGCTTTCAAAGGCTGGATGGTTTCCAGGAGCATCACACCAACCCAGGCATTGGAAGGGGGGAAGGAGATAAGAAATCTTAGGGTTTCCTTGCCTCCTGTTTAGCTCACACTAACTCATTGTACAAAACACTTGAGGCAGTGTACCTGGAAAGACCCTTGTGGAGAACAGAGCTGGAGGTAACCCTGCTCCAACTGGCTGGTGGCTGTGGCAATCCCGCTTCAGCAGGTGCCACTGGATGGTGCTATACTGAGGGGAGAAGGAACAGTTGGGTTTGCTGCTGATCTGAGCCTCAGCAGCTTTTGTTTTCAAACTTGATCTTTTTGATACGAAATGTGCATGGAGTCCGTGGGCATCTGCAGGGCTTTGGCAGAGAGTCCTGTGGGCAGCCTTGGGGGAAACCTGAAAGCACTAAAGAGTACAGCTGGCAGCAGAACATCCATGGGAGCACCTGGCAGGCACTGAAAACCAAGGATGGAAGAAGTTCATTTGAGAATGTCCTGGCAGACCCACTGCTCCACCAGTGCTGGCTTAGGTAGTACTAGGAGCTTAGCTTCCATTCCAATAACTTCTTCTCCAGGGCCAAAGGATAGGAAGGGGAGGAGGGAGGTGGCACCCGGGCCAGGGTAAAGAAAGAATGGCTGGATCATCCCTCTTCTTGGGGATCACAGCCCCAAGCAAGACATCTTCAGGCTCCAAAGTGGGCAGCAGTACTTCACAGTCAGGGGTCATCACTACACCTGGTCTACAGTTCCTCAGGATCCCTTGCCTAGTCCTCTTTCCATGGCCTGTTGGGTTTTTCTTTCATGCTCTTTAACTATTACAGACCTCTGCATTCAGTTTTTACCTGTTTTAATCTTTCAACCAAACCAGTCTCCCTTCCAGCCTGTGGGGATGGGGTAGAGGAAACTCCAAGAGATCCAGATCCTGGTTTGCAGGAGATAGTCATTGGTTTTACAGCTTAAGATGGCAGGTTACTTCCAGTACAGTCATGCAGCAGAGTTCAAACAGCCAGCATTTGTAGATCTCCTCACATGGATAAAGTAATAAGACATCAAATTAATTTACCTAGAAATAGGACAGCAATCACAAGCCAAAGTTCACCACAATGATTTGCATTACAGTAACAAACACAAAGCTTAATCATAGCTGTACATCTCTATTTCCCTTCATAAAATACTATGCCCTCTGCTCATCATGGACAGCTCATAACTGATCATGCATGTAACTAATGCTGGTTTTCCTCTAGCAATTAAATCCCGGGTAAATCCCACGTGCTCTGCTCAGCAGTGCAGGTTTTGACTCATGGAGTAACCATGGCACAAAGAACATCATGCCAGATTCCCCCAGGGGCAAATGGGCACAGCTGCTTTGCAGTCAGTGGAGCAGTATCAGGTTGCTCCTGCAAAAAGCACGACCTCTGAGGGAAATTAACTTACCCAGGAATTAGAAAAACATTTCTGTAAAAATTAGCTGGTGTACACAGTAGTACCTGGCTGAGGGGATAAGAGCATTCTTCTCTCACTACCTAAAAACTCCTTCACTGAATTCATTAATCACTCTTATCAGCACCCCTTTTGTTCCTAGGCTATAAGAGTACTTGAACTAAAAGTTTCTCAAGTCCAAATCCACTCCAAATGATGAGTATCTTTGAGGTCATAAATTAATGCAAGCAATTGTTATGTTACCCACATGAAAGTCTTCAGTGGAAGAGCAGTGACCCCAAGAGAGAGTGAGATTTCACTAAAGATAACTTTTGTCTGACCTCTCTGCAACCTCCTAGCCAGGTAAATATCTTATAAACAGGTGATTTTGTAGCAGATAGAGAAGAATTGGCATTTTTTTTTGTTATAAAGAGGCTGGTGCTTGAAAACTGGACTAAAATATCTTTTTTTGCTTTATAACTTCCTAATGTTGGTCCACAGAGAAGCCATTGTATGGAAAACCAAATAGGGAAGATTCTGATATCTTTGAGTACATTTCTATTTTTCTTCCCTCTCTAACTATCGAATATGTTTTGATATTTATTATTACAAGTGTTTGCACAGTCACTTGTAGACTATTTTGGGAAAGCAATCCATTATTGAGCACATATGTCCCAGGACCAAGCTTCCAGGAGATGCTGAGGTGGGATTCCTTGATGTCAGTTACAAAACAGAGGATGTGGATATCTGCATATCTGTATGTGTACATATGTGCTTATGCTTAGAGCTGGTGACTCTGGAGGGACAAAGTACTGGCTGCTGTAAAGCAGCTCCATGGTTTTGCTTACATTTTAGGGCTGGAGCAGGCACTTGGAATGCCCCTGGCTGAGGGTGCAAGACAGCCACCCCTACTGCTACTGCTCACAAAAACAGGTGGCAAGGAAATTTCTATTATGGCATCATAAAACCAAATGGTGAACAAAAATCAGGCTAAGTTCATCCCAAGCTGCAGGCTACTGGAATGTCTTCTGTGTGGGACAGGAAACTGAAATATAAGGGGTTTTATCCTCATTTGGGTATTCATTGTTGTTTTACTGGAATTTATTTATTTCACTGGCATACATAGGTATGAGTATGCATAAATAAAAGCTATGTAATGGGAACCAACTGGATTCAGCATATTTCAGCTAATTACTTATTAAAATAGTTTGGGAAATTAGTAGTTTATATACTGGTTAGGGAAAAAAATAAAGTATAAAAAAATTACAAGTTCAAGATTTACCCTTACCTACTTAAAAATATTAAAAACCCCACAGTAATTGCTAAAGAGTACAGATAAGACAGAAAAGTTAAACTTTTGTATGCAAAATGATTTATGTGGAGAAAATATGTGCATGTTCTGAAGTAAAAATGCTGTTGGAGGAGGAACAGTTAGACTTTTAGAAAGATTAACTGAAACTTTGGCCTTAAGGTCAGCTTTGAATGTCCCAATGGAATCAGATACTTCCTAGCAACTCCTAAAAGCAGGGAAAAAAGTGTCAGCTACATGTTTGAATTTACTTTCCAGGGATAAATTTTTGACTCTCAGATCTTCCCAGCCCACTTGCAAGTTGAGACGATGGTAACCAGCATGCATAGTTAACATAGTTTTGCATTGATAAAACACATCCTACAAGCATGGCCATACAAACTTGATTGCCTTTGCACAGTAACATGTTCCTCAGCTAATTATGTAGAGATCTAGCATGGAAATTTGACATAATTTTCTTGAAAAAAACTAGAATAAAATATTTACATTCTGTTCAGGTGAGGGAATTAATATTGTTTTGGATAAATCTTAGGGGTACTTCTATGTAAACACATAAATGCCTGGGTTTACTTCTCCAGCCCTTGCCATCTCTTTGGCAGAAAAACACCGAGACATGTAGTTTCCTAAAATCTGGTTCATTCCTATTATTATTTGAAGCATACATTCCTTACCTACCACAAATCAAAACTGAGCTTTGCAAAGACTGCTGTCCCCACATCTCATCCTGCTGCACTGCCCAGTCACAGCATCCACCACCCTCTGCGGGGTAAGTGAAGACAAGCCTCAGAGGTGGGAGAGAATTGGAAACATCCCTGAGTCCAGCACCATGCCTAGGTACTTCTGCAGCAAAAGGGTGCAAATGCATGTTCCCATGTGGGACAGTGCCAAGCAGAATTCTCTCCTAGCCCGAGGCTGAGGGAGCCATCTCACAGCAGGCTTTAATCATGGAAATCCATGGGCACAATCTCACAGGAGGTTCCAACACTGTCTGCTGTAGAAACAAAGTAAGGGTTATCCCAGTACTTTGCCCTGAACAAGCAGAAAGCCAACACATGTTTGATATCCAAGGTGCCAAGGACATTCCAGCCATAGAGTTCTGGGGCCCAGGAAAGGCAGAGACCAGTTAGCTCCCTGACTAAGTGCAGAAATGAGAGTTCATTCTAGAGGAAATTTGCAGAACTTTTTGAGAAAAAACGTATCATGAAATACAATAACATAGGGACATCAAAGAGAAGGTCCCAGTGCCCTCTGGAAGCCAGCACCTATTTGCACGGGCAAGCAAGCAAGCAGGAAGGCCTGAGCATGAAGGGAACCTTCAAACAATCTTCCTGAAAAGCAGCGAGCTCGCTCCTCTTGAGCCCCTTCTGGCAGCAAGGGGAAGGGCAGCGAGTCACACTGTGCGTGGATGACATTCTTGCCAGTGGAGAGACTGCTGATATCCAAAAGCAGAGCGGAACAGCTGGGGTGAGTTCTGACCAGTTTGCGTAAGTCGGGATGAGTCTGCGTCTATGTTATTTGAAGTCAGCTCTGTGGTTTTTTACAAGCAGACAGGTGTAGCCCTGCTACATGCTAACCCTTAAATTTAGCAGGATTAAACAGGTTCTAGGTGGCATTTAACACTTCTACTAGGTTTCTTAATCTCTAGGGTTTACTCCAGCAGAAACCACAAAGCAGATGGAACTACTTTTCCCCTTATCTAATTCTGTCAGACTACAGTACCCAGAACCATCCCTGCAGAAAGCTCTAAAGAACCTATTCTCTGAAATTATTTTACACATTATATAAACTTATTTCCTGGATTTTCTTTAAGCACAATGATTAATTGGGATATACAACTGTTTTTCATTGACAACACAACTCACTTTACAGCTACTCAACAACCATATTCCTGGTAAGGTGTGTTAGAATCATGAACTATTTCACAACCCAGTGTGGCAGGGCAATGGGACAAAGCTACTAGGCCTCAGCAGCCCATTAAGCCATTAAGTGTCTGTCAGGGCACACCTGACACACTGAGAGATGCAAAGCACTCTGCATGGTCACCCTGCATCTGAGAGAGCTGAGCACAGTCACAAGTCCTGCACAGTTCCCTATCCTCCACTTCAGTAAACCAGGTAGCATGCCTAATCCTTGGAATACAGCAGAGATGGCTCCTCTCAGCCCTAAAAGTCTCTTGTCAAAACCATCCCCGGAGGACTTGGGAGGTACTTTAGTGTAAGATACCCATGTTCACTGTCGCTCTCCTTTAGCCTAACTTCTTCCCTGAAGAGATGTGAAGGAGCAGGAGCTCATTGTTTTTAGAAAATGAAACAGCAGAGGAGGTTTAAAGAACGAGGTGAGGTTTTTTTCTTCTTCCCACTTTAGACACAGTAACCTCAAACCTGAAGGAGGGTCCTAGCAGAAGTATACTTACCCTCAGGGACTTCTAATCTCCTAGGTGAAGGCAGAGAAAGCATGAAGAGAAACAACTGGTTCATTAGGACATGTTAAAAGGAAGCCAGTAGAACCTCAAACTCCTATGTAAATCAAAAATCTGAGAATACTTTGTGCAAGACCCTAAAAATGAATCTGAAATTAAAATCTTCCTTTTAAACCTTCACTTTTCCTTAACTTTTTATAACTACAGTTTAGTGGTTGGAAGGAATGAAGAAGGAATACAGTATTTTCTCCACTCCAGACTTCACTGTAGGCCAGATCAGAGATGATGAGAAACGTTCTTCTCCCAAGCACTGAGATGGGACAAGTTCTTCCCTTCTCATGCACCAAGTAGCATAAAAGGGGAGGAAATGACAGTGCTAGGGCTAGGTCTCCAGCTCAGTAGCAGCTTGAACATGTTCATCTCAATCTTTTTTCTCTGAAAGCTATTTTTTAAACTAGTCTATAAGTAGCTTGTGTTTCCTTTAATACTTAATTAGTTCCAATTAAAATAGACTATATTTATGTAGCATACATTGAAGTGTGAATGGTGCTCATCAAAACACCGTAAATAATAAAAAAATTGCACTTACACTGAAATATATGAGTATATCTCCTTAAGACTTCCAAAGGGATTTGGGTTATGAATCACAAACATTCCCCTCAGCATTAGAATCTTATGAGTCAGAAAGATAGTCATCATTAATCACTTCTTGAGCTTTTTTAACAAGGTGGTTCCTGCTTGCTGCATGTTTTCATTCACATCAGTCATTTACATAGCATAAAAGGTGTGCCTAGCACTTTAGAGACAATTAACACCAAAATATTTGCTTTGTAGTGTTTACAGCTGTAGTAAGATCATACAAAACAAGAACAGATTCCCTTTGCGAATGAAAGAACAGGAGTTGCAATGATGGCAAAGTAGCAAGCTTTTTCCATGGTGTGGGGTATGCCTGCATTTCTGTATTTCTGTATTATTTTTACTACTCACAATTTAAAGTAGGAACGTATTTACTCCATTCCCTTAAGACTATAACATTATTGTAACCATGAAAGTATTTTATGCCCTCCCATTTCTCAAAGGGATAAAAATTTACTGTTAGACTGTTTTGAGGGTGGGGGAAGGCACCCAATTCTCCACCAAACACTTACACTACTTGCATCAACATGTCTTTTAAGAAGCAGTAACAGCGGTGCCAGCATTGCTGCAACCTGAGTGGCTACTTAAAAGAAAAAAACATCTGGAAAAGAAACACATTTTCCACTCTTGAGAAAAAAAAAAAAAAGAGAGAAAGATAAGATACCTGCTCCACGACTGCCACTAAGTTCAGTCCATTTAAGCAAAGAATAAGGAAGGTTTAATTTGTTCTTCCTGGCACAGTTCGTCAGTTATCTTCTTATCCCCCCCTATACATTGGAAAAACCCTCATAACTCAGCTACCTCTGTGCTCCATGGAAAAATAGTATATCCTCACACATATTTTTTCAGGACTTCACTCATGCTTTCCTTCAAGTTTCACAGATGTTATTTTGGACTTCAGTGCCATAGATGGATGCATCAGTCCACAAGTGAGATCAGAGTTATGAAACAACTGTGAAAGCAATGCAGTTAAGGACAGTTCCAGAAGTACTCTGTCACAAGCAGTTTATTAGAACTTCACTTTGACAATAAATAAGGTATTTCCCAAGCAATCAAAATGTAATTATTTAGAAAGTTAAACAAAGCAAATTTTCACAATGCAATTTTTATATATACATAATTTACTGTACTTTAAACACCAGTTCATCCAGAGCTGTACAACAGTAGGATGCCTATTTTTTAAATTCACACAGCAGGAGACTATCAAGACATGTCTTTAATCTGGAAACTGTGTGTGTAAAAATAACCCCAAACCACATCAGCTCCAGGCTGGATAGTCCAACTGGTATGAATGAATCTCTGTTCATTAGATTAGCTGTTGAATTCAAAATCAATGTATGGCTTACCCAGGAGAAATAGTGCCTCTTGAGAGTTATGGTTTTAAAGGACTAGTAAGCTGCTCAACTGCAACAGTACGATGTAACCATTTGTAATTTACAGTGCTACTGCACAACCTGCTCTGTCTTCAACACAAGTGGCACAGGACAAACTTCTGTAAAAAATGGTAATTTTCAATGTTGTAAATCTCTAATAGTAAATACAAACCTTGCACTTAAACTGTTAACTGTGAAAACATCTTTCAGTTTTGGTAAAATGAATTAGCATTTCTTCACTTAAATACTCAAGACATTTAATATGCCTCAATAATACTTTTAAGAGTTTGACATTCAAAATTAACTTCAAAAGAATGTTCCCATTAAATAAAGCACCAAGATTTCCCCACATGTTTATTCCTTAAAGAAAGTCTATGAAACACTAGGTTTTTTTTTAAACATTAGTTCTGCTAAGAGTTGTAATTTCAAAATAAAATTTCTTATGTTTTGATCAAAGCCATGTTTCCAAAGTGAGCTTTACATATGCTGTGCAACATCCCATTTTCTTTAAGTGCAGAGGTACAGGTCTCCAAGTTACGCAGCTGCAATCGAGTTGTCATCTGCTTGACGACCCTGAGGCTTTAAGAAAATAAAGACAGAGAATTAAAAAGAAAAAACAAAACCAAAACAAGCCACCCAAGCAAACTCCTCTCAAAAAACCCAACCCAAACCAAACACCCCATACCCAAACAGAAAAGACAGGCTACTAGGAAACTAACTCTGCAATACACTGTGTTGTCAGTGTAGCTCTGGCACCCAAGTGCAGCCTTAAGCTTATCCTACTTCTAAAGGTTTCCAATAGTGGCACACAAATACAGAGGACATCCAACTGGAATTTCAGTTTGGCCCAGTGAGTACTTAGCAGAGCCCTCAGCTCTTCAACTGCCCTGTTCAATGCCTTCTCCATGCACATCTGCACAGCACAAGGCCTGGCTGATCAGAGCTCTGAGCATTACTGCAGCACAGAAAGCTGATTATTAACAATGTGTAAAACAGGAATGAGACTGACAGTTTCTTGGAGGAATTTTAAGCAACATCACTAGAGATAGGAGGGAGCAAGGAAGAAGTTTTAAAGAAGAAAAGGCATCCTTACAATAAGGTTTTCTGAGGTTCTGACAACTCCAAAGCAAAAGCAAAGAATTCTGAAGCTTGAGAGTCCACAGGAGTTTTGTGAACACCATGCTTTTGAGGAAAAATGCCTCTTCTATTTACTTAGGAGGACATCTTGACAACCAATCTAGAAGAGCCAGTGACTGACAGCATACTCAAAAAGTAAGTTCTGCCTATCTCTTTTGGTTAAAACAAAATTGAAATAATGCCGGGCCCGTTTCCTAGAAACATGATTGCAGATGTCTGAACAAGTCCATCTCAAATCATATAAACAAGTCTTTGGGCTCCTTGTTTGTTAAGAGTCTGAGTAAAAAGTGAACAAAATGTTCTGGAGACAGCAGCAGTGGAATGAGAAAGCACTGTTTTGGGCAAATGGGTTTAAATGATTCTTAAAAAGTCAAAAGACCTGTTTTTCATGGCATGATTGAACTGTCTTCAGAGTTATACCCCTTATGAAAAAAAACCTAGACTGATTCACTGACAGAATGCATTTTTAGAAGTTATTTAGGGAGGTGTGGGATGCTACAGTGTCTCTGAACCTAGCCATATGGGCTGCTCAAACACTTCTTTTTTCAGAAGTGCTACAAATTATGGTATTAAAAGTATTTGGTTATACTTAGCTCACTCTGCTATGCTCAAAATAGAGGCAACTTTAAAACTCATTTTACAGAGTGAGACAAGAAACAGAACAACAGGGACAAGACAAGCACATTCAGCTCATTCATCTAGTGGTAACCAAATACATGCTGCACTGAAACAGACTTCCTAAAGATTTTGGCTGACAACACAATGCACAACACAAGATTTTTCAAAGCAAGTAACCCTGTTACAAGCTGGACATATTAGTCTGCTTAGAGACATTCAACTTTGAACAGAGCTGGGGTGGTTGTCCCCAGAATCTGATCATTGAAACACAAGTCACTCCTCACAGCCTTACCTTTACAAAAATGTGTGTGGGTATGAAACGTCTGAGCAACTGATTGGTGAAGTTTGGGAATCGCATGAGGTTGACATGAAGAGAAGGTAACTGCTGATACCCAGCCATGAGAGGATAGAAGTTATACAACATTTCCTGCTGCGTGCCAGGAAGGATTCTCAGTCGGATCTTAAAAGAAGAAAAGAAAGCCACAACCATAAGTAAGTTCTGTGTCTAAAAGCCCTATTCACTTTCTGTTTATACACTGGTTACTCTCTGAAGCTGGAAAGAATGCAACTGATTTCCAATTCTAGTTAAACCATTGCTTCTACACTGAAACACCACGTTACCCATACACGACATGACAAACAGCTCCTAGTCAGGCTGCCATCTAGGCCTTTTAAAAATGGAGTCTGCATCCATATATTCTTCCAGACAGAATTTACCATACTTTAAACATCTCAAAAACAATGAGTTTGTTTCTCTGCACATCTGTATAAGTCTAATCAATGTATTCTTCACTACCAGATAAACCAGCAGATCAGCAGATGTGACAATTCTGTACCTGTTTAAGGCCAGAGAACATGAAGGCATCACTGGGTTCCACGGACACCTCCACATCCTGGACTAAATTGGTCTTATTTTGCAGGTGATACCTGACAGGTAAGGACTCTCGCACTCGACCGAATGATGGCAGATCTTTGGAAAGAAAGTAAGTAATCTCAAATACAAAATGCATTTCCAAGTTCCACTCAAAAAAAAATAAGTCTATTGAAAAAAACAGTGAAAAGTTAAGAAAAACAGATACAAGAACAAGGCATCTATAGCATTTCTGATAAGTTTTTTTAGAAACAGATCAAATAACAGAATGTAACTTCATTACAATTTTTCAGTACCACTTCTTCAACATCTAGTTACAAACCTCCCAGCTGCCCTAAGACTGCCCAATGATACTAACTAGGAAGTCACTTTGGTTGCTGCTAACTATTTTCAGCTTACCAAAATCTAATCAGATACTGTCAGGAAGCTACTTCAAAGAAGCAGGATAGGATAGTGGAAGAATCTCAGTACAAATGAAACCAAGCCAAGGAAAACATTGGAATTATGTGTGTTTGGTGGGCATTTCAATCCCCCCTGTTCTAGTGCAGGTGAAGTGCTAGAAGAGAAACAGTTCACCTGCCAACAAGCATCTCCAACTCTCCAGTCTGTTTCTTCCTGGGATGCACCCAGCATGTGGGTGGATGGAACAATTGTTGCTACAGGCATCTACAGAAACCCACTGGGAAGGCAGCATCAGCAGAGGTAACTCCAGCCTCTGTGCTGCCACATAATACAGGTCGAGTATTATGTCAGCTCCACTGACAGCTTTCAGGAGCACACATTTGTGTAACTACCTACCTCCTCTTCCCTTCAAGTGGGGGAAGAAGAGCAAGCCTTGAGGCAGACTAAGTGATGGTATGGTCTCTTTCGCTAGCTCCATAATATTCAGCTCCATAATATTCAGCACTACTTTTCTGTATTTCACTACAGTAAATGGAAGCTCTGGGTGCTGTAAAAATTTTGGCAGTCCTAAAAATTCTAATTGGGATATGTATGTTGCCAAATTAATATTACCTGCATTAACATGGAGGGGAATGCTCTCTACAATCACATGTGGCAGAGTGATGACTGTGTTTACAACAGGTACACTTTCCACAGGTGAACTTCTGCAGGAAAAAGTCAAATGCAGACCATGTTGAATATTATACTACATAAAGTATCAAGTATACAAATGAAGAAGTAATTAGCAGGTCCAAAGTCTAGACAGTGCTTCGTACAGGAAAACACACAACTGTCTTTTTGGTTTTTTGCACTCCTCCCCACTCCCAAAAAACCCCACAACCAACAACTCACTATCATTCTTAAAAACAAATCAGCTTACTTCCTCTCCTTCTCAAGGCCAAGAGATGCTTACCTCTTCCAGGAAATGACATAAGATCCAGTTGCCACTCCACTAGCATTAGTAACTGGAGGACATCGAAGGCAAAAGCACTCACTGGCACTCTCACCTGTCTGTAAAACAACTATCAGCAAGATTTTGTTTAAAATCAAAACATAGTAACAGCCTAAGCCACCGAGTCTAGAAATGCAATATGACACAAACACAAGTGTTCAGCCAGAAAGGCCTTTGAACAACTTTGCAAAGTATATCAACATAATATATAAATCCAATAGATTGTGAAGTATTCCAATACATGAAAGGGTAACATATACAAATATATGTCACTTTACTTTCTGAACGGCATCATAATGTCTTTAATGTACACATAGAATGAGTCATTGCAAATTCAGAGTTCATAAACACACACAAAAAGCAAAATAATGCCAATTCAAATTCTACACTTCTACAGCAAGTTCTGAGACATCAGCATAAGACGTCTCTGATGCTTGAAAATTAAAATGTACATTGATACATCCCCTCTCCCTCTCAAATGGATGAGAGCTGGGGAAGAGAAGGAACACAAGAAAAACCTACTGGCTTTTCAGTGAAACTGAGTTTTCAGTTTTTCTTTGCTTTTTTCTCCACTCAAATGAACTAGAAAAAAATGGTACCTTTTCATGTAGAGAGTGATTTTAAAAAAGTACTAAGAAAATAGGTTTCAGTCTTTCAAAATTTATCATTCATTTAAAAAAAAAAAATACATTGACCAAAAGATGGACAGCTGAATGGTTGATACCTACAGGGCTCATATGTCCTGGCACTTAGCTCTTTAGGAGCATCAACCAGAAGCCATGAAGCACAAGCTGAAGATGAAATATCACAGATTGAAGACTAAAGGACCTGGCAAAGAATTGCTTTTTTCCAGGCAACCCTTGAATCTACAGAGGAACTAGAGCCTTGCAAGTCCTTGATTACACGAGTGGACAGCTGCCCCACAGTCAGGCAGCCACCCAGAACACCTCACTGGATGCAAAGTTTTGATAGAACACATAATTCACATCTCTGACCCCACAAATGCAAAGACAATGTTTCGTTGGAAGATTTAGGATCAGCTCTACTATTAAGTATTCCATTTATTTAACTTTAAAGCTAACACACTGCTTCAATGGCTGCAGTTTTAATGGCTGAGATCTTCAAGGTAACTATTTAAAATTTAAGTAGTAAGTTACTAAACTGTGGTAATATTAAAAGAAAGATGCTTACTACTGGTTGTTCTTTATAACCTACCCTTTACATTTTTCAGTTTCATGACTGCAATCATGGACATGGATCACTGGCCTTTGGATACTGCCTCTATTCCATGGTAAAGTGTTTGCATTACAGAATATAGCCCAGAAACACTGGAAATACTGAGTATCTTTTCATGTGGATATCTAAGAAGTTGCATTTCAAAAGTACTTCAGGTGCTTTCTGCTATGTTTGTTACATTTAGAGTTTTGTTTACCATCCATCATTCAAGTCTATTTAGTTGACCTAGTGAAGCAGAACTAAATTTAAAGCATGCTGCTGTCCAAGTTGTATTCTGGCAAGCAACTAGAGTATTAAGCAGCCTTCTTCTATTTACAGTTCAATAAATAAACACTATTTAAAATGTTCCTCTTTATTACTCCCAATTTATAGGAAAAGCATCCTACTGATAGAGAACACACTCGAAGAAAACTTACCATTCTCCACATAAGATTCCAGTTGATCTACTGGGGTCATGGAAGCTGACAGCTGTAACTGGCTGGTTACAATAGTGAGAGGCCAGGGAGAGGCACTCAGGATGTCCGTCATCAGTAAAAATGGTATATCTGCAAATACTCTGTCCAAGTGCTCCAGCTGTCAAGACACACACAAGCTCTGACTATTTCTAACTAAACAGGGTGTGATTCCAAAGTGCTGTGATTCCAAAACATGAACAACTTTTCAAACATGTACCTTTGTGGAGACAAATTTGACAGCAACATCAAAAGGAAATACTGTGTCTATGGTTACAGTTTCATCCTGTAGAGGTAATGAAAGGGATGGGAAGAAGAGAGGAAAAAAAGTTATATTCAGCTTAAGACCAGGCTACTGATGTCAAAAATTACTAATGTAAAGTTACTTTTAACCATTATTTTAACCAAAACCTCCCCAGGAAAGAACGTACTTTTAGAGATATATACAGATAGATATAGAAAACTTTTCTTTTGCTAATAATTATGGAACTTCTCATGCTAAAAAGGACTGCCATACTTCTGATTTAGCATTTATTCTATCTCCTGGCAAGGCTTTTAAGATACTACAAATTACAGCTTTTAGAATATCTCTTATATTTCACAAATTTATCTGCAAATAATGCAAATGGTTCATCTTTAAAACCTACCCGGTGACACCTGCAGAGGATTTCTTTCCCCTCAACAACAGTGTTGATTAAGTAAGAAATGTAAAACAGAAACATTCTTGCACCAACTGTTCCACAATGGATGTATATTGGTTTTTCCAGCTGCAAAATAAAGGAGATTGTATGAGCTATAGCTAAACTATATTAATTAGGCCTAGAGCTGTCCAAAAGTTGTTAATCATCTGACTTGGTCCAACAGGGTAGCAGCTGAATGGGCATTGTTTTGACCATAATGAATCTCCTACATTGCATGATCTGGATCATGCAGTGAATTATTTTAACCATAGCAGCACAACTCCAGCTGCTTCACTGGATTTGCTTGTCCCAGATGCTTGTCTGCTACTTAACAATACAAAAAAAGAACCATAATTGTGTAATATATGATATAAGCAACTTCTAATTTACTAGTCAGTATTTAGTCAGAATTTCAGTTTAGTGCAAAGCCTGCATATTTGATCCTCTACCATCCTGAATCACACTTGCTGACTATTATTTACTGTCCATTAAGCAGTGCTTTTCATTAGCAGTTGAAATTAGCCTCCTTATTTCATATCTCCTAGCTGTATCATCAATCCCAAAACATATCTTATTCCTCAATTTAGTCCAAAAGCTGATCTCATTAAAGGAATACTAAACTACATGTAAACAGTAGGTAAAATATGCCATAAGTATTTAATTTATTAGTTCAGAAATCCAGAAGTAAACTGAAGCCCATCTACGAGAGTCTTTCATTAGTTGGTCCCTATTTTCTTAAGAGTGCTATAGAAGTAAGGTTTTGAGCCTTGACCTTTTCCCCTGGTTGCAAATCTCCTACAGGGATATCAGGAAGCAGTGCAGGAAAAGAGTCATCACATGCATCTGTTCCATGAAGAGTCACCTGAGTTTTCTGAGTCAGGTTGGCATCTTGCCCTAGGATTAAAAACAGTGTTCATATCCACACAGGCTTACATCACTAAAGCATGAAAACAATAACTAAAAAGAATAAAAAATTAATCTCAAAAAGCAATGAGTGAGGAATTAACACAGTTCATTTCATTGAGAGAATCTTTCAAAAGTACCAGCAGAAGATTTGACAACACCTTAAAACTCTTTAAGTTGAAGCGTTTGCACCCTTGCAAGTTTATTGTTTCATCTCTTTGGGCCAGGAAAAAAAATCTCAAAAATCAGAAATCATATCTAGATGTTCCCTACCATCTATGCAACACAACAGGATTATGTGATCCAAGTTTTTCTTGATACTCTATAATGAAGTAGAAAGGAAGTTTCACTCTTCAGTGATTCTTTTGTTTTCAGGAGCATGGTTTAATGATTTCACATATTTTTAAAACTTTACTTTCAAGTCGGTGTTAAAAATACATAAAAAGAAATGGATACATGTTAAATGACACCATTCTTCGGTCAGAGCTCAACTAGAATAATGGCATTACTGCAATTACATGGGATAATTTCCAAAGCAAAACAAGCTACATCTTGCCAAAGAGTTGCAACTGTGGAAAATACATCACCTTCCCTATAAACGAAAAGCCAGATTTCAATTGTTCTTTTAATGCAATCAGCAAGCCCACACTGACCTTGCATATCCCGTGTTAAAGAGTTAAGATTGAGCAAGGAAAAAAAAAAACTAAGAAAAACAAAGACAGTCTATTAAACACTGCTTCAGGAGCCAAGCCCAAACATCCAATTAAACAGTTTCAAGAACTGACTTTAATGAACCATACAACTGTATAGAAATGTGGTTCTACTTCAGAATACACAGAACATATGGCATCCTGTATGCTAGTGGCTTAAAAATATTTTTATCTTTTAGGACAATTGCTACGAAGAGGTGTACTGAGTGTAGCATTTGGGCTTCACAGACTGGAAACGGTCAGCAATACCTACATACAGATAGCTAGGACTTAGACATACAATATCTGCATTTTTTTTCTTTGCAGTCTAAGAAATACTGCCTCAGTGCTCCACTGCTCCCCAAATTTTGAGTAGTTTAAAAACCAAACCTTGCTGTCCAGGGCAGGGAAAACAAAAAAAGCAGGGTGGGTGAGAGAAAACCCACAAAGTCTATACTTAGAAAACATTTATCTAGCAGTGTCTAAAGCTTTCAGCTCAGCAAGAAAATGATCTCTCTTTGGGTAAAAAAAAAATTTAGTTACAAGCAAATTGAATAAAAAGTTAGAAAGGAATAAAAAAGCTTCCACATTTACTTTCAAACTTGAAAAGACTTATATTCTGAAAATATCCATGTAAGCACCGCAGACAAGCAGTGGTTAAAATAATCATAACTGAATGAGTTTGTTAGCTGTTGTTCTTACCACTGGCATTTCATCATTCCCAACTTTGGTTTGGTTTGGCTTTTAGTTACTGCGGGAAAACAGTTTACTGTATTTCTCTGCATTGCATCCAGAACAAGGAGTCAATTATGAGACTGCTGGATTAAAAGAAAATAACCCCAAATACCTGGCTTTAAACCTGCGGTAAGCTTGACATCTTTGGCCACTGTCTCCTCATGTGACTGGACTGTCACAATCACACAATACATTTCATTAGTCAGGGCAGGGGGTTCATGACGGAGCTGGACAGAAATGTTCGGCACTCTGGAAATAATCCTTTAAGAGAAAAGACTCAGTTATTGTATGTTTCTTAAACTGCATGCTTTTAAGCCTAGTTTAAAGGAGGCTAAAACACCCTATTGTTTAAGGGAGTTCCCACAATTGGTGGCCTATTAAACTAAGGGATGTGAGACTCCTGAAAAACAATACCATGGGAACAACTTGATAAAAAAAGACCCGTCTGGAACCCCAGTAATAAGCATTAATGGTTCAGATGTTCTGTAAGGAAAGCAAAAAGCACCTGCATCAACTACAATCAAATTTCATTATTTTCATTATTAATAAGTTCAATAAAAATTAAGTTTCTTAGGGATTCTTGTGTGATGGCTTTTGTAAGAGAACAGTAACACCTCCTAGTTTCCAAAAAATGTGGGAAAAGCCTGCCTGGCAAAGTTAGGTGAGGCGGAGATCTAAAGTGTACTTGGGTATGCTCAGAAATCACAGTGCAAGCTTTTTCTGTGCTTCTAGCAATCTGGAGCCTCAAGAGTCTGAAAGAATTGGATAGTGTCTATCTTATCCCCAGTTAAGCAAGGACATATTAAAAAGCTCCTATGAAGAAGTCCAAACAAGCCTTTTATTTTCTTAAAGCAGAGTGATCAGGGCTTCACAGGAGACTCACAACAATACATTATATACATACTTTCAAGTTGTTACTCACATAGTGCTTGCCTGAATAGTCAAAGTGTCCCAGTGCACTTCATTGTCTGGAAGCTTAGGTCTCCGCTTGAAGGACCGTGCTGCCTGCAAGGCTTCTTGAGATGAGGCAGCATCTCCTCCTCCTCCTCGCCAGTTCAGAATCACACAGCGGCCAGATTCACTTCCCAGGATCAAATCCACTGAAGTGATCTGACAGACACAAAGTGAAACACCAACTGGTGAGTCTCCTGACCACCTGTTGTAGGAAGATGGTTTTCCAATGTACACAGACATCATAAATACATGTACCATCAAAAAGCTTCTGACAGCTTGGAGACTGAGGACCTCACCACCCCAGGATTTCATTTAATGAAACAGCAGTGGAAAAGGTATCCATGCTCAGGCACAAGCAGTGTAATAGGCTGCAATTTCCTACCCTCCCGTAGTGCTACACCACCCCTCAGGTTTTTTTTTTAAGTATTGCATATATTTTTTTTTAAGTTTAAAAAATTCTTGAAACAATTCTTCAGTTTTTGTGATTTTCTTTGTGTTTTGTCATTGTCAATAGTTTCACTCACTTTTGATACTCACTTTCAAGAATTCACACATTCAGAACTGCAGCAACTTTTTAACTGGTGCCAGATTAGAGCACATTGTAGTTTGAGTTCATGTATGTAACAGTTAGAAGGGTACAAAACAAATGGACAAACCTCAACTTTCTTTCCTACATCTTCAGTTTTTGCAACAAATTTGAAAGAGAACTTTCTTGTTTTGCCAGGCACTAAGCACATTGTTCCTTGTGATGACTGTTCTAGAATATCACTTTTCTGATAGGCTTCTTCTACAACACAGTATTGGTTGTAATCCTACAATGGAATGGAGAAGTGGTGAAAAAAGTTGATACATTCAGACTGAAGACATCTTTAGAGAGTAATGGCAATATAGCAATATTAAGGCTCTGTGTTACTGGATCAAATTTTATGGGCTCTTCCTACTTTTCGCAATACCAAAGTTAGACTAGCAAGTAATTACAGTGCAATTCTCTGACACAAGATATCCTTTATACCAATGCAACTTCATGAATCACAAGAAATAAGACATTAAAATGATCCTTCTGAAACTTTAGCAAGCTTCATAGAAAAAAACAGATACAACAGATGAACTAATCAGACTGCATTTCAGAGTCTTATTCCAGTATCAATGTACTTATCAAAAGTGATAGATAATACATAAAAAACCCAAATATCTTTCAGCTTAAGTATTAACATAATTTTTGGAAAAAAAGTTTGATTTTTTTTTTTTTAACGTTTAAAAACACTAAAATGTTATTCCATTCTTATTATCAGTTTCTAGGTCAGAGATAGTTAGAACATAGGTACCTGATTATTGAAACTGATGCAGAGCTTAGAGAACCTGATAGGATGAGGACAATCAGCTCTCAAGTATACATCAAACTGCACAGGAACATCAACATGAAAACTAGGAGCAAGAAACTTTGCTTTGCACTGTACTGGAATTAAAAAAAGAAAAAAAAAAAAAGAAAGAAAAGAGAGACAAGAAATAGGTGTTAAACATAAACTATAACATTAAATTCCAGAAGCACACTCCTGAAATAATTGTGGCAAGAATTGTTCTGTGTATACTCTCAGAACTCTTTTGCAAGTGGGACAAATTTGGCTACTAACACTGTCACAGAAAGCCACTTTTCAGCACTTGGCTAAAACCTTTGCAGAAGAGAGGAGATGCAGATATCCAGCAGAAAGTAGACAGTCCTGTACACTTGGATGTCACTCATGCCCTCTTTTCAATGTTGAGTATTACTCTGCACACATTCTGCCCTCTTTCCTCAGAGTCCTACTTCAAAGCACACCAGAATGTCAGAAGTCTTTCAAAAAGCAGGGAATTCCTTAGTAATCCATATCAGGGATAAGAGATCACTGATTTCTCCCATTATTTCCTATCCTATCTACAGATTTAGACAAGGAACAGAGCAATGCTGGAACACTGTTCTGGCTTTAATATACCCTTCATATTTTCATCCTAATCGGTTATTTTCAAGGTATAACTACATCCAAATTTATGATCTGATGTAAATTTTCTTTCTTACTTACCAAATGGTATAAAATCTTGGACTTCTATTGTAAAAATATTACTGCCTGCCAAGGAAACACGGTCAGCCCACAATTTCTGTGATGCTTTCACAGCAGCAGCATCACAATCAGGTTCAGGATCAGGGCTTTCATTCTGTATGCAGGCAAAAGATTTCAAAGAACAATAAAAGAATATTACCAGACATTGACCACTCTTAGGATAATTTAAAAGGGAGTAGCAGAGTTCTGCCACTTACCATTAGAACTTTTATGAGATTTTTTTCTATTCGAGATTTCTGATCTTCTTTAAGAGTAGATGCTAATAAACAGAACAAAACAAAGATTACAAGAGAGAAGCAAGGGTCTCTACTATTTTTTTTTTAATTTAACAATAAGTCTTTCCTTCAGATTGCATCTTTCAAATATATTTCCCTGGAATAATAAAATTCCAGGGAAAAAAATTCTGACATCCGTCTACCAGTGATGAAGGACATTCCCATTTTAAATGTTTCCTCTTACTTTCACTAGAACCAAGTAAAATATTTTTTGGTTAGACAAACATTTTGTAATTTATTGGCGCAAAGCCCTGGAAGAATAATGCTTATAGCTCCTTATTGTTTATATTTAAAAACAGAAGAAAGCATAGAAAAGTCTGGAACATGCAAAGAGGCCAGCTCAGATACCACTAGAAAAAACAACTACAGAAGGTGACAGGAAGAAACAAGGACTATTTAAAATAAGCATTATTTTCTTGAAGAAAGGTGGGTTTTGCATCGTTTGTTATTCTTCAATACAAAGCAGAATAGCCTGGTTAGCTATGAGAAGATGCAAACCCATTTTTACCACACCTCCTGTAATAGTGGTGTATTAGCAATTTAGGGCCCAAAAGGATTATTTCTGCAATGTCAAGGAGCAGGCATTACATGGACCAGAGTGCTTGCACTGTTACTGTGGAGCCATCCTATGCCATGTTTTTTCCCCTAAAACATCCCACACACATATTTCATCAGCAGAGTTCTATAAAAAGTCTGGGAGAAGCATATTTGGGATATTAAAGTCCAGAAAAATCGTGTTAGCTGTGTTACTAGAAAAAAATGATTTTATCTTTTAGCTATACTACAGTTCTTTCCCATCCCAAAGCTCAGGAAGTTCCTGTTACATTATTTGAACAGTGCCAAATGAAGCTCTGTGTCTCAGATATCCTGACAGAATCTATTTGAATGTAATGAATTTTATAAGAGAAGAGAAAGAAACTTCAACTCCAGTGTACCACAGAAGGTAGTAAAAATCCAGCACAAGTACACAGTTACTTTATAGTCAAATAATTGGAAGTATTGTAAGCACTGTGTCTGACAATGATTTTTCATATTTCAAAATACATGCACTTAAATTTTTCTGTATAGGCCAGATGTATTTTTTAAGATACCTCTACCCAGTAGCTCTAAAGAGTAGGTTATGTAATCTTTCAGCTGGGCCATCAGATATGAACATTTGAGTGCTGTTGTCAATATGGAAGTGAGGAGGGTCCACCACCCCTCGCTGCGATATTCACACATAACATAATCCAAGAGCCTGCAACGCAGCAAAGTTGAGAGAAAACAAGTTATGCTCACCAATATGTTTTAGAAGCTTGCATTTATTTGGTATCATTAATACAAAATTCATCTTCACTAATACAAGTGCTAGATTAAAGTTAAGTTTACTGTTCATACGTGGCAATGATTTCTTGAAAACATCATGAAACTATGATAAATAAACATTTATTCCCTGAATTTTCTAGTTTGAGCTAGAAAAATTTTCACAAGAGAACAACAAGAAAACTCATCTGTCTTCACATAAAGAACTAGCAAAACAGCAACTGGACAGAAGTGCCTTTGTCCAATATTGCATTAAAAATACTCCCTTACTATTGAAAATGCAGTAAGTATTTAGAAAAACCAAACCCCCACAATAAAGTCCCCTTCCAAACTGAAGAAATTTAATGTTCCTTAAGCCAAGATTTCTTTTCTCTCCTACTTCCTATCCCCTATTCCCTTCAGGAGTTTCAAAGATCCACAACACATGCATCAATCTTTATCAGGCAAAACCACACACCTTAATACATTCCTAATACTGACCGCTGTTGCTAGCAAAGGAGGGAAGTGATTTTTTTTAAACTCTGCTCAACTATTTCAGACAAGGATTTCTGCCTACTTCAGAAAAATCTACCTAACATAAAAAATGCTTGTTCACAGAACAATCAGGCTTGACACAAATTGATCTGCTTATCCTAGCCTATCTTCTCTTCCATGTAAGGTCCAGTCAACTACTAACAACAGTAAATACATCTCTCCAATTTCTAACAGGAGAGACAGACAGACAGACAGCACTCCATCAGTGAGCTAGAAATAGATAATATTTGCCCAATATGGCAAACTCCCACAACAGCTCAGAGCAGGAACTTTTTATGCTCTAGTAACAGATTCATCTGTTTTGCTTTCTTTAATGCAAGTGGGGTTCATAGACTCAATAGCTTGTGCTTCAATCACAGCCAGATACAAGGAGCATCTTACATGAGCTTCCAACATTATTCCATTGCAATAAGTCATGAGGTCTTAGTGAGAAGATAGATAGCATGTAAAAGAAGCAGACATGAATGATACTCACTTCAAAGCTTTGACATAATCTTTAGCATAGTAATATTCTTCTCCCATTTGAACCACTGATAAAAAAAAAAAAATTGCAGATCATTACTGAAAGCCTTTGCAAAATTAAATTTAAAAAAATGCATCTGATTATCTATACTCACTCAAATGACTTTTCATTCTTGGACATTTGTATTTCTTGAACTGTGCAACAGCATTACTCAACAAAGTGATTATTAGCTCCTGGCAGATAAAACCATGACTGATATCATTATATGTGCAAACATTAGGGTCGTGTCAAAAAAACCAGATTTTTTTTTTTTAAGAATAAAACTTACCGAGTGAAGGACATTTTTCTCTTTTAGCTGTAGGGATAAAATCCCCATCTTCTCCTTTTCAGGATCAGAAAGATCAAAGCCTGGGTAAGACAATGAAAAAAATCCATGAAACTGGAACTGTGTCCAGACCCAAAGGGAACTATTTATACCATGAGCATATGCAATGCAAGCTTCAACTCAAACACACTCACACATTCTTTTACCTCACAGGCAGATAGATCTCCCCAGAAGGGAAATTCTAGAACACAACTATCTTTCCCCTTGTTTAAAAGAATCCATCCAAAATCAGCAAATTACAGTAAAACCACCTAGTCCTTATATTGCATCTATTAACATTTAAAGTGTGTATGTTAAGACAAATTAGCCCTTTTCCAATCTGATCTCAAGTATGGATTCAAGCTTATATTTCTGTAGCAATAGAGAAATCCAATGTATTAAGAACTGTATAGGGCTTTAAAAGACTACAAACTCTTGCTGGAATAAAAAAAACCCCAAACTTTAATATATCAACACATGAAGTTTCTCTTCATCTTAAACTGTTTAACCTCACAGTAGATTCTAAGTAATTTTAGGACAGTAAGACTGGAAGATAAAAGAGGTTACACAGTACTGTATCTACAGTAAATGAACTAAAATCTTTAAAAGAGGGCAGTGATAAAGTGGCAAAGCCCAGAGGAGATGCAGAGAATACAGGAGACCAAATGGAAAGGGAGAAAGGGAAGTAAACCCACAGACAACAATATAGATCTCAAAACTGTGTATATATTCATATATAATTCAAAGCTGTTACAATGCCGAGTCTGAAATTCTGAGAAAACATCCTCCTTAACAGGAAAATCAAATTCCTTTCTTAGACTAAAATCCAGTCATTGCATCCTCTCAATCCAGTTCAAAACCAAAAAACCCTTTTCAGAACAACAACAAAAAACCCAGTCCCAAGCCCCTGTGTGCAGTTGACAAAATACAGCATGGATGGCAGGACCAATTTATAACAATTGCATTCACAAACATCACTATTTTTGCTGTATCCAGTTCCCTGACTTCTCTTCCCAGGATCACATTTCACTGCAGTCAGAGATTCCTGCATCACTGTGACTACAGGTAGCTTAGGCAGCAACAGAAACAAAGCAGCAGCAGAGCTGCTGTGCACCTGTGCAACCTTGCTGAAGACCTGCAAAACCTGAGGCTCCTTTTTCTATTCATTATGGAGATGAAGCACATTTCCTGTGCTTCCAGCTGACACCTGCTCAAGTCATACCACCAACAGGAGAGTGAGTTTCGTCTCAGTGGAACAGGGATTACGTGCTGATGCCCACTAAGTCAGCTGGCAGGATAAGCAGCTAAATAAGTTTGTCCCAACTGCACAGATGCAAGCCACAGAAACATACTTAATATTCCTTGCCGCCATGGTCTTTGCCCATAGAAGTCAAGCACTCCAGTTGGCGTTTCCAGGGGGTCTGGACTGGGATATGTCACAGAGGACTGTAAATTCAAATATAGTCATTAAAAGGGTTCACGTTTCATTTTCTGCCAGGCAAGTGTCAGAAAAATACCAAAACAATATCCCCCATATACTAATGCTCTTGTTTCTCTGCTTCCTATAAGCCACCAGATACAGTGCATACATAAATATTCTGGAAAAACAAAGTGAGTTTTCAAGTATCCAGAGATGTAGAAAGTATACCAAAAAAAATCTAAAACACGTCAGAATTATTTGTAATAAATACTAATGCATTTGTTCTGGGGCAACTTTTTCCATAGATAACAAATACATGTAATGTTAACAAGCATCACAAAGACACATATCCTTTGAAATGAAATAGATTTCATTTACACATATTACAGATTGTCCCACTTAAGATTGTCCCACTTAAGATTGTCCCACTTAAGACTACATTAGCTAATTCACTGTCTGGTTAATTACCGAGTATTTTTCCCCTCCCAACTTACATCATGGTCACAAAGCATACTTGCTAGTTGTTTCCGTTCCTGTGCATAGTAGGCTGCCTGCTGGTAATAGAAACCTGGATTCTGAGTTTGAATGGCTGTCAATCCCAGCTTAATTGCTTCATCAAACAAGTCACCAAAAGCCTGAAACCTGTTAAAAAAACATTCATAACTAAGATTATGTACAGAACAGCAGTTTGAACTGAAAGGTACCCTACAATTAAAAGTTCTGGTTACTCTTAAGACAGATTATATTTCTCTGAACTTTTGCATCTAAGTTCTATGGCTGCATTTGTGTCATACTCTGTTCACTCAAAGAGAAAAGTAGTCAATGATCGATGCAAAACAGAACAAAGGCATGTTTTATGTTCTTGTGTATCTCTTAGATAGAGAACTAAGAAATTGCATACTGTCTAGACAAGTAAACCTTTTGAAGTTCACTGTTTATCTAAAACACTAAGAAAAACATACTGTTTAGACATCCAGGCAGCATGCTCAAAAGCCAGTTCTGCACTTCCTATTTTTTTCTTGCATAGGTCAATATGCTTCCTGAACTGTGCAATAGCATCCAATGGAGTATTATGTTGAAAACAGAGGCGACAGATCTGGGAAGAAATAAAAATAAGGTGAAAAACCACTGCTAGGCTGTTAAGGATTAGCACTTGACCCCCTCCACCATCCCCCCACTAATTTTACATATTTCTGAAGAGCAAAAATTGCATAAAAAAACAGAGAGAGAAAAGTAGATATAAACCATAATGTACTACACCTGAAACCATGTGGTGCTGCTCTATTTCATCTAGCACTATTGATCATCCCCTTCTTCCCCAAGACATCAATGGAAGAGTGCATAACTCACTGCCAAATATAACAGGGAACTTCAGAGCCTCTAGAAAGATTATTTTGAAGCCTGCCGTCCACAAATGGAATTTGATGGAATCAAACTCCAAGATTCTTGTAAATGGTGGGATAGTTTTGCTTTACCTAAAAGCCCCCAAAATACCTCAGAAGTATGGACTGATTCTTAGGCAGTTACTTTCTTCCTCCTAACAAGCAGCAACTGAACTATATTGGCCTAAGCTTTGCAAGAAGACAAAAACATTCAAGGAACAAGCAGCCCTGGTATTCATTCTCCTTGCACAGAGTGAGTTGGAGTCTAGTCTTTCAGAAGACTCCATCTCAAATGAACTCAAATCCTTCAAGATAATCCCAAACTTCAGCTAAGGATTTTGTGTGGAATTCAGAAGACTCTGCAAGTCTGAGCATAACCGGTGTTCCAATGATAACTCTTTCTAATCCATCTCTGTAAAAGCAGCCTTTCCCCACTAAAGGTGCATCAACTTTTTTCTTTTAAGTAACAGTTGTCAAAGACTAGAAATACGGTTGTTACCTTGTAATTTATAAATCCTGCCATGGTCTTGATTTCCAGCATGTTTGTTTCATGAGCCCTCAATTCATGCACAAGATTATACGCAGTTCTGTAATTCCTAAGCGGGAATAATCAGAGTTAAATCACACATGATAATAAAGTTCTAGAACAGAACTGCCAACAGCAAGAAACAGCCTTCCAATCAGAGCATTCTTCCCAGTGAAGAACTTGCCCCTTACATAGGTGTTTAAATAATTTTGCACTCAGGAAAATATTTGTCACAGTTTGTGGCTTAGCAGTAATTTGGGGTAGAGAGGGTGGGGGAAGACATCACGAGTCTTACTTGAGAGCATTCTGCGTATCCTGTTTCAGCTCACTGAAGAAGGCTATTTTGAACTGGTGTCTAACAAACAAAAGCTGCAAAACACAACCAGAACATCATTCACAAACATCCAGACACACTTTGTTATGTACAAAGAGACACAGGTGATAACTTCAGAGGTTTACATAACACAGCACTTGACTTGAAAAACTGACTGTGCAACTGTTTCCTAATAGCTCTCTCTGCCACCATGACACAGCAGTGATCTTTCAATAGATTTAATCCATTCAAAGCCTGTTACTCTGGCACAAGGGAGAGGCTTTGTAACACCTCAAAATCTCTATGCCAACAGAGCTGATTGTGGTTTGGAGCTCACCACTTGGATTCCAGCTTCCAAGAGAGGGAAGCTGGCGATCACAAGAGAACAATGTGTCTGAAAGGATTTGAAAAGCAAAAGCTAAAAACTGAAATCAAGTGCAACTGTGAGTACAAAATATCTAAGGGAAGTACATCCCACAACTTAAGATATTACACTCAAATAGGTTAAACCAGGTAGATAAATGAGAAGTGGTTTTTTTTTATCTGAGAATTTAATTTTGGCCTGCACTCTTCTAAGGAAGACGTGAGGAAGACAAACATAAGAAAAAAACCCAATCAAAATAGAAGTTTAAATTGCAGAAAATAAAACCAGATTTACTTCCTATACTAAGAAAGGACATCTCAAGTTGGAAGGGGGGAATAAAAACCTTTAAGCAACAAACTCTTATTTTCATGTTTTAACATGTGAAACTTCCACAGTATTGCAAAAATAGGGTAACATTACCTGATGAGTGGTTTTGTTCAAGAATTCCTTATGAGATTTAACTCTTCTTATTTCTGTGTAATAGTAAGTCTGCGCATGCTCATAGAAAGCATTTTCCAACCTGCAACACAGTTGCTCATAAGTTTCACAAAGTTTCTCCCACATACAAAGAAATTCTGAAGTTCTTCAAAATAAGTTACTTTTAACCATGTTTATTTTAGTGTTGGCAAAGGCCCTGGTGGTATTACGAAACTCTTCTTTAAGTTACTCCACAGGGTAAGTCTGCAGACAAAAACCTTTCACAAAAGAGGTAGCAAGAAGTAGAACAAGTAAGTTTGAGAGCTTTATATACTAACTTCTCATACAATGAACTCTAGTATTTAAGATAGTCTGAGGATAAGCTATTCTGATTTTGTAAGGCAATAGAAAGTGGAGAGATGCCCCTAAGTCAAAACAAGCAAACCTTGCTGAGGCTCACAGAATATGTCTGAATAGCATCTTATTTCCTGGACTGTGGGAGAAGGAGTGGGAAGGAAAAAACAGCAGTAAATAAAATTATGAGGGTACAGACTAGGTTTCATCATTCTGTCCAAACATCAACAGCTACCTCAGCTGCAGAGGTAACAGTGGAGCTTGTCTGCAAGAGAAATAGCCCAAGGCAACTCACAGGAGGAGAAGACAAAGAGCACAAGAACACCAAATGCAATACGTGAGGATCTAAGGAGCATATGCTGTATGATCAAGCTGTAAGGAGTAAAATCAGCTGGAACAAGATCCAAAACCAGGAGAGGAATACATGCAACAGCACTGACACATGCAGGAAATAAAGGCTGAAGTACCAGTTCTGTTATTATATTCTCAATTTAGCACAGAAAAAAAATATGAAAAGCTAGAAGTAATGGTTACTTAATTTTGATCAATTCCAGTGGCAGTTTGTGAGCAGCATGGATTCAATAACAGCATTAATTTATGTTGAGAATTATACTGTTTATACATAAATATGAAGGTGAAAGAAGAATTAGCCTCTCAGACTGTGACCCCTACTCTCCCTGAGAATATATGGAAGAATTAAAACTAATTATAGAAAACCATGATTTGCCTTTGTTTGAGCCCTTCTTTTTAGATCTACACAAGACTGTCTAGCTTTCCTCAACCTGTTTTTGAAAGGCCTTCCTAATTTATTTGAATCTGTAGTCCATGTAAATGTTAAAACAGAAGGCACAAGAAATGTATAAAATGACAAAGACATATTTCCAACCAGATAGATGCCACTTAGCATAAATAGAAAGAGAGAACTACATGGCCATGAAGTGGAGGGAAGGAAAAACCAAAAGCCTGCTAAGAGTTAAACCTAACAACACATTTGTAGGGAAAATCGTTTAGAATCAGCAGGGCCAAAACCACTGTAGAAGTAGAAAAGCCCACCTTACCTCTACCTGACTTGAGAAAGGGAACATCTTGGGATAGCTAATAACATTTCTTTAAAAGCAGCTTCTCTGACTGTCATTACTTAACCTCACAGAGAAACAAAATTGTGTGGAATTCATGAGAATAACCTAGAGAATTCCAGCAAACAGGTAAAACATTCATGGCTGGTCTACAGTGAGTGTGCCACACAGCAGTCATCTCAATCTACGACCTCTCTCAACACCTCTGTTAGAATCATGGAATTGTTTAGACTGGAAAAGACCTGTAAGACGATCAAATGCAACTGTCAACCTGTTGCCAAGTCCACCACTAAACCATCCTACTGTTCCTAGGCACAGTATCCATGTGGCTTTTAAATACACCTTTGTGAATGGTGACTCAATCATTTCCCTAGGCAGCCTGTTCCTATGCTTGATTATCCCTTTAGTGAAAACATTTTTCCTGATATCAAATCTAAATCTCTCCTGATGCAACTTAAGCCATTTCTTCTCATCCTATGGCTTGAAGGGAAGCCCTGGGCAAGAGACCAACCTGTACTCCACTACAGCCTCCTTTCAGGTAGTTGTAGAGGAAAAAAGTCTTCCCTGAACATCTTCTCCAGGCTAAACATTCCAGCTCTCTCAACTGCTCCTCATAGGGCTTTTGCTCCAGACCCTTCACCAGCTTTATTGCCCTTCTCTAGACACACTCCAGCATCCCAAGGTCTTTCTCACACTGAGGTGCCCAGAACTGGACACAGCTCTGCGTGGATTTCCATCCACTACCTCCACTGAGCCAGCAGAATGAAGGCCCTCACTAGCACACCAATAGTCCAACACTGGCATGCTGACCCCAGGCTAATCTTTAGTGAAACTGGTTTTATCCCTTTCCCACTTCAAGTCTAATTTAAAGCCCCTTCAGTGAGCTCTGCTAACTCTTGTGCAGAGACCCTTCTTCCCCTTTGAGACAAATGTGCACCATCTGCTGCCAGCAGGCCTGGTGTCGTGTCAGCCAAGAGAGCAAGACAGGGGTTTACAGCCACTTACCTTATAATATAGCCAACAAGATGATCAGTGTGTGGAAGTACAAAGAGTGATTTTCCAGAAAGGTCACAAGCATTACATAAAGCTGCTGCCCTCTCTGATGCAGTAACATCTTCCCCTAGTGAAGTCAAGGAAAGCACAAGTAAGTGGTACGTGGTGCTGCCATGTCAAGCTAGCTCTGAAAGCTTAAAGGTCAGGTTATGAACCTTAGGTAGACCTAAAGGTCTAAACAGTACTGAAAAATCTAATAAAGATAAAACCAAGAGGACATTCTTTCTTACTTCTTTCAGAGTACTACGTGCTTCATCCAGCAGAACACATTGCAGTTTTTAGCCAAAAATTACAAGTATGATGTAAGTTTTTAATCTGTCACAGAATTAAATATCCTGCATCTTGAGAAATACAATAGTGTCCAGAAAAAACAAACACACATAGCAGGCTGAGCAGAAAACAAAAAATGGTTTGCCAGACACTAGAAAGCACACAGTAGCTCTACAGAAATGCAAGGTTAAAGTGTATCACATTTCACAGCTCCACACGGCTCCAAAATTTTATTGATCAAAACCAAGTTAAGATGAAAGACCTCTGTAGGTACCAAATACCCTTCCTCTAAGTTCTCAATGCTTTCACTGGTTTTCCTGATCTCAAGCAAAGTTTAAAATGCAACTTGCTTACAAGAAGGCAGGTCAGATGTATTAATATACAAACCATCTTTGATTCCGTGTATCAAAAAATACACTTGGATTTAAGAGGGAGAAGTTGGGGATAAAAGTATCAAATGTTTAGGGTCAACTGCCCTGAGTGCTCTTTTTATCCTTACACCTTCCTGCAGTCACAGTGCATTTAATAAATGCAGATGACATCAAATGAAGAACCACAGATAATGTGACAAACCAGGCTCAGTCCACCGAGCCTTCTGACAAATGAGAACTCCACAACTGTGCACAGAGTTGTAAGTACCTGGAGGCAATGGTGTTTTTTTCTGAATCAAAACCACAGCAACTTTGGTATTTCTTCCCTGCAAACTTTGCCTAAAATAAAGACAACATAGCACAGTGTCAAGGCTTCACTTCTTATTTCTGAACAAAATAAGATCTCAGTCTAGATGGAAGCACTGGAAGAATGTTACATAGGTGAAAAGCCCAAACACAACAATATGCTCCATCATTCAGAGAATGCTGTATTCCCTCTTTTGGGACAGAACAATTGTGCTGAGTTTAGCAAGTAAAATTTCAGGAGCTGTTTTTACTTTAACAGATTTTTACAAATAAACCATTAAAAAAATTCTTTACTATGAGTTGTACATTAAAAATCAAAGTTCAATTCCCCTTAATTTGTGTTTAAGAAAAAAAAAAATGTATGCTCTAGAATGCAAACAGGTTCTGCAATTCACACTTACATTAGCTTGCAGTACGTTACAAACCAAGTGAAAAAAATCTACCTGACAATTTCAACTCGAGTAGCACACTCCAACTGTTTTTCCTTCCACTGCGGCTCATCCCAATCTAGTTCATAGAACACCACCACGAGTGCTGGAACCAAATTCAGGTGTTTGTTCATCCAACCAGTCTTCAGGATTCCTTTTGGAATATACCACTCATAGGATGTCCTCTGAAAATATTAAGGATATTGAAGGAAGCTACAAAATCCATTTACAAACATTTATAGCAGAAGAAAGGGAATTAGCTCTACAGTCTTGTCACTTAAGAATATGTTTGTCATCTTTCCTTTAACATTGTTCCCCTCAAGCCTTTGCCTCCTATTAAGCCATATCCGTCAATAGCTCAGGCATCAGGACCTGATGTCTGAGATATCAACAGCAAAGAACAACAGATTCCAGATGACTGGAGAAGAGGGTCAAGTTCAGGAGCATGTCTCATACACTGCCATGAAATACTAGGCTCGATTGAAAACAGTGGTCTCAAAACAGAACAAGGGCACACCAGTTTAGATTCTTTGTCTTTGCCAGCATCATGGAATTACGTAGTTTTCCAATAGTTAAATTAATTGACATTGTTTCTCGTCATTGCAAAGCAGAGAGAAGAGCAGAGATTTTCCTTCTGCTGTGTTTCACTTAGCTAAAGTGAAACATTTTGTTTAAAACGCGTTACAGGTTAGGTTGGGTTTTTTTTCAGAATACACTGATTTCAAGTATCTAGTTTCTCCAAAATTAAACTCTGGGTTTCATTAAAGCTCAAATTTTACAAAGTACCTTAATGCTATGTAGAAGAATAGCAAGTACTTTAAAAAATGAACCATACGGGCTTTCTCTGTTTTTGGTTCATCAGCTAAAGCACCCTGCTTTCCTAGGCACTCACAGCGCTCCATCACAACGCCCTCGGCTCCCCCTTCGCCCTCACAATTTCCCTGACTGGAAGCTCCCACACTTCCCCTCCAGCATGGGGGCAGAGGCAGACCGGAGCACGGCCCTTCCCGCAGGGAGCCCCCGAGTCCCGCAGCGCTGCCGGGGCCGCCGGCGGCTCGGGCTGCGGGGGCAGCGGGCCGGGACCCCGCCAGGACGGGGCGCAGCCGGGCCGGCGCCGCTCGCTACCTTCGTCCTGCACTTGGGGTACTCGTGGTCGCCGGGCAGCACTTTGAAGGAGATGGGGACGCGGTCGGCTCTGCGGTTGGCGCAGAAGGCGTCCCACACGGCGCGGTGCACGGCGTTGTACACCACGTCCAGGCCGGTGAGCGTGACGAACGCCATGGGCCGGCAGCACAGCTCCACCGGGAAGTCCCAGTGGGTCGGAGGGGTCATCCTGCGCCCGAGACGGCTGCCTGCGAGGCAGCAGGATGCCGGCGGAAGGGCGGCCCAGGCCGGCCACAGGAGCGCCCCGCCGTCCCGGGCCCGCGCTCCCGGTAGCGCCGCTCAGCGCGGCGGGATGGGGCCGGGAGGCGCCGGGAAGCGCCAGCTGGGAGCGGCCGCGGGTCACGGGAGGCGGCGCGGGCGGGCCGCCGCCTCAGGAAGCGAGCGCCGGGCAGCGGCAGAGGGGCAGCGGGAGCGACCAATCGGCGCCTCCGCTGCAGCCCTCGGACCAATCAGAGGCGCCCGCGCGGAGACGTCACCGCGAAGCAGCCAGTGAGCGGAAGGAGGAAGCGCGGGGGGACGCGCGGCCGGCCAATGGCAGGGCAGGGGGCGGTGCCCCGGGTGCCCCGCGCTGCCCTCGGGGAAGGCGCGTCCGTGCGAGTCCGGCGGGGCCGCGGCAGCCAGGCCCGCCCAGCCCCGGGGCAGCGGGGCCGGGCCGGGCCGGAGCGGGAGCGGCGGGAGCGGCGGGAGCGCAGCGCTCCGGCCATGGCGGCCAACGAGGACCAGGAGGTGCGCTCCGGGCCCCGCTGCCCGAGGGAGAGCGGAACGAGGGCTGGGAGGGCGGGATAGAGCCGTGTGGGGAGAGGGGCGGCCCGCGCGGCGGGGCCGGGAGGGAAGCGGCGGGCGCTGGAGCGGGCCGGGGGCGGGCGGAGGGAGCCGGGCGGCGGCGGGGCCGGCGCGGCTCGGGCTGGGGAGGGAGCGGAGCGCGGCAGGTGCCGGGGCTGCGGTCGGTAACCCGTGCGTGCTCTGGCCCTGGCTGCAGATGGAGCTGGAAGCGCTGCGCTCCATCTACGAAGGAGACGTGTGCTTCAGGGAGCTCAGCCCGGTGTCCTTCCAGTACAGGGTAAGGGGAAGCTGCGCCTTGAAGTTACTTTGCTTTCTTGTAGTTGCCGTACCAGGGGTTTCTAAGCCAAAGGGATATCCGATGTGCAGTAAAGGAGAGATCCACGGGGCGTTGTTTCAGGATTTTTGCTGACAACGATGCTTCATAGCACAGCGTGTCCTGTGTATGAACCCGCTCCCAGCGTGGGTTTATTACAGAATCGCAGAATGGGTGAGGTTGGAAGGGACCACAGGGGTCATCTAGTCCAACCGCCCGGCTCCAGCAGGGTCATTCATCCTAGAGCACATGGCACTGGATTGTGTCTAGCCGGTTCTTGAAAATCTGCAGTGAGGGAGAGTCCACAACTTTTCTGGACAATCCGTTCCAGTGCTGGGTCATTGCACAGTAAAGAAGTTGTTCCTCATATTCAGGTGGAACTTCCTGTGCATCAGTTTCTGCCCGTTGCCTCTTGTCCTATTGCTCAGCACCACAAGCCAGTTATCCCTTAGCCCGGCATCCTACTTGCACAGCCGTGCCTGCATAGCCAGAGCTGTCAAACCCTCTGAAGGAGCCATCCTGCTGTGTAATATTTACCCTAACTGGTCAGAAATAGAGAGATCTACAGAGATGCTTCTATGTAAAATTTGGAACCTTTAACTACTGCTCAGTTACAAGTTTCCAGTCTCATGTCCAAAGACAGGTGATCATGTCTTGTTTACCTGCTAAGGAGAAAATACACAAAATGCTTTGGGTGTGTGCACTGATGCAGTCTGGTCAGGAGAGACATACAGGGAGTGCTGAGCTCAAGGTACACTACTAGATTCTGGCATGAAATTCTCACCAGCCTTCTCAAATTTAAAGACGTGAAACTTCTTCTGAGCACAGACTGAGGCAGATCTTTTGATGGCCAGAAAACTTTACTGACAAAATCTTAGGCACCCGTGGGACAGAAGGGACACTTCTGAAGATGCCATATGCCTGTTTCAGGGAGAAGCCATCTAAAATCACCTTTCTGTGACTTCTCAAATAACTTAAGAATAATGGCACTAACTGTAATAAGATATACAGGTCAATTAATTAATAGCACTTGGAGTCCCAGCGATGTAAGAGCAGCCTTTCTTCATTGATTGGATCATTCTTAGTAAATTTAATTTCCTTAAAAGGGGAAATAAGACATGCCTACAAGTCTAAAGTGTGTCATTTTACATTTTACTAGCTTTGGTCACTACTAATTTTTATTAGACAAAAAACAATTGTCGAAAGTTAGGATAACTCAATTTAAATACAGTAAAACCTAGTGTCCTACAAAGGCAATAACACATCTTTTGCATGAAGAAGAATTTGTATTGTGAGAAGTCATAATGCAAGTAAGTGCTTGAGAAGGTAGAAAGAGTTAGTATGGCATTTTTTTGACCCTCATGTCTTGCACCTGTCTCACATACAGAGCACAGCTGTTTTGTAGTGTGCTTCAAAATTGATATTAAACGAAGAGTTTACTTTTTTTCCCCCCCCAAGTGTTGCTAAAATGTAGCAGCATCATTTAAAGTAGAGCTACCCAACTTTCAGCTCTCACTGACAAGGAGCGTGGTCACACAACTTTGCAGGATTTGCTTTGTGCACAGACAGTGCTTTCCTGAGAGAACCCTGTGAACCGTGCAGCCACTTCTGCTCTTGGTAGCAGTGGGAAGTGAACTGTAAGTGCTGCCTTGAAAAATGGTGCAGATTCTTGATTTAAAGTCTTATTTATTTCACCTCTAAACAAATGTTTTTGAACATCAGTCCACTCTGCTGAAACAGATATTGTATGTAAGAAAGCAGCAATTTTTTTCTTTACTTAAAAAAAAAAAATTAAAGTACTATAGCCTTACCTTGATTAGGACTTCTCTTGTGGACACACTTTATTCTACATAATTAGATGAAGGCTGGTTTTTATAATGAGGCAAATAAGTGAGAATTTTTGGGCGGTTTTAGAAACCTTATTGTGCTAGTCTTCCAAATCCTTGTGTGGAACAGTTACTAATGTTTGTACGTCTGTAGTATGCTGTAATTTACTTTTTTTCATCCAGACTCATTCTACTGACTTCTTAAATCTTTTACTACTCATTCTTTTGTACAGGGAAATAAAATATCTGTAGGTCTGAGACATAAATATTGACATTCTTACCCCTTATTTTTGCTACCTTAAGTTACTAGTTTGTTATCATCCTTATTTCAACCCTGTCTTGTGGCTTGTTTTCATTGCTCTGTGCTTGGATGCGTGGGGGGGGAAAGGGATTTAATGCTCTCTGTTCTCATATGTGATAGTATAATATTTGGCTTGCAGATGCTACAAAGTAGCTTTTAAAACCAAGGAATTAAAAAACCACCAACCATAAAAAGAGATTTGACAGTTTCTGCTGCTTCTCCTAGAATGAAAACTGCAGGGTTTTCATTTTAATTAATTAAATTTATTAAATTTAATTAATATTGATGTCCAAAATTTAGTGCTTTTTCTAAGTAACAGCTTTATTTTCTATCTGATAAGTTTATCAAAATAGTTGTCTCAAGGAATTTTGATGGTCTAAAAGAAGTAATAGACTTCCATATTGGCATTGTAATCCTCAGAAAGTGACTGGAAATTGTTGATTTATTAAGTTTTTCTTTTCACTTCAGATAGGTGAAAGTGGAGATCCCAAAGCCTTTCTAATAGAAGTTTCTTGGCCAGAAACATATCCACAAACAGCACCAGTCATATCGATGGATGCTTTCTTCAACAACACAATGTAAGTATTTATGACAGCTCCACTCCCTGGCCTTGGGGTGTGGGGCTCTTTGTGTGATAAGCTGTTTATCATCTCTCTAGTTTACAGCTGAGTTTAATGATTTCTTTTAGATCTTCAGCTATTAAGCAAAGCATATTGGATAAGTTAATGGTAGAAGTTGAAGCAAATCTTGGAACTGCTATGACATACACTCTTTTTGAATATGCCAAAGACAATAAGGAGGTGTTCATGGAAAACCAACCTGTTAACACTGTGGTAAGTAGATAAATTCTGATTTTCATTTTGTGCTTTTAAAACTGGAAAAAAAAAATTGGTTATTTTAACCTGAATACTTCATAGCTCTCTCTTAAGTTGTAAATCAATTCACTGGTTATACATGTTAGTGACTGAAAGTGACATGCAGACTATAGTGCCACAATGCTCTGTGGTCATAATTGTTACCTTTGGTTGTTATTTTGCTGTTTTACCAAAATGTTTGCAGCCTGATGTTATGTCCCACGGGATAACATTAAAATGGAGACTTTGAGCGGAAGTAAAACTAAAGGAAGCTGAAGCAGAGGCTGCTGAGGACTGGAGGGGTGACAATTTACTGCAGCCTTCTTGGGACTGCCTAAGTGCACCTGCAGGGTCTTCAAGTAGTCAGGCTGGGTCAATTTGGGGCTTTTGGATTGTGTAAGGGCATTGTTTGCCATCATGGTGCTGCAGATCTGCTTTGAGGAGCAAGGAATGGTTTCTATGTTTGAGAAGTCTGAATCCATTCAGACTAAACCACACTCCATGATTAAATTTAAAAAGTGAAAAAGGTGCCCTTTGCAACTCTAAGAGAGAATAAACCAGTCTCTAAAACATGTTTTTTAGAAGTACAGGCCTGGTTATATGTTGATTAAAAGCTGCAGGCTGCTGACAGCATTGCTTCTTTCTGACAGTCAAGATATTTCAGTATGTCAGGTTCAGTAATCACATCACATCACATCACACAGAGATATCCATGGAAGTAATGTGCAAAATGTTTACAACTACTTTTATCCTTCTCAGACTTCAGTAAGCAATAGTATTTCAATTGGAACTCCTGATGTGCCACCAAGTAAGAAAAAAGAGAAAAAGGAGCAGTTATCCAAAACCCAGAAACGAAAACTAGCTGATAAAACAGGTTTGTTTGCTATAATAATCTTTTCTTTGATCATTATGAAAATCGAAATTTTATAGCAAGGACATCTTGCTAGAGTAAGAGTAACTACTAATTTGCTTATAAGATGAATTACTTTAAGTCTATGGTCTCTGTTTTATTTGTTTTAGATGAATTATTCTTGCCTGAGGTGTTAGTTCTGGTCACAGCAAGTTGGGATTTAATGACATCATTGTTTTGTGTTATTTTATTTTAACTCAGTTTGTGACAAAAGTGAAATTTTCAAAAAATACTTGTGGAAGGAGAGGATTTGGGACCTCTAAAAATTCACTTTCAGCAAAAAACGCAGTTTGTTGATGAGCCCTCATAAATAATTCACATTATTAAAAATGTAATTTCTAAATAAAAGCATTTATTTTGGAACCCAAAGTAAAACATCTAATTTAGTTTGTATTCTAGAAATAGAAGTGTTTCTGCAGCTATTTAATGCTTTCAGTGAAATAGAAGGATTTTGTGTGAAAGCTGTTGATTACTTCAGTTAATTCTGCTGATGACTCTTTCATGTTCAACTTCAGTTTCCAATAATGATCTGGATAATGCTATCCTACTGTAGCAGTAAGTTGTACCCTGTGATAGTGATTTCTGCATATAAGCTGCCTAACCTAATGTATAACTGGCAAGCTTAATGTTAACTGTATAAAGGAAAAGCTGCATAAAATTCAGTTCTTTGACAGAATTCATCATTGCTGGTCAGCCCAGCTCATATTGGAGCTACCTTCTAAACTAAATTTCAGGTGGACTGAGGTGTTTTTATTTAAACAGAATTACTTTGAATCACATAATCAGAGAATCATCAAGGCTGGGAGAGACCTTCAAGTTCATCTCTCCAACCATCAACCCAGCACCACCATAGTCACCCGTAAACCATATCCCCAAGTGCCACATCCAGACACCTCTGGAACACTTCCAGAGATAGCAACTCCACCACCACTCTGGGCAACTTATTCCAATACCTGACTACTCTTTTAGTGAAAAATGTTTATTTGAAGTCTAATCTGAATTTCCCCTGGCACAGCTTAAGGCTATTTCATCTCCTTTCACTTGGAGATTGGTTGAAGAACATTAAATGTGTTTAAGACATTAAAATGTGTTTCTGTCCTCATGGCTTCAGAGTGCAGGAATTGAGGGGTTTGGCTATTTGGAATTTTGTGGGTTGATTTTGAAGAAAGATAAATATTCCCCTGAGCTTGTGTGCTGAAATGAAAACCTTTTTTTGCAGATAACAAAGGGGAGCTCCCACGAGGATGGAACTGGGTGGACGTAATTAAGGTAACATGAGTGTATTATATACAGTATTGTGAACATGCTGTGTGTGTAAATTAAAAATTATTTGTACTTATATCTGAAGAAAACTGATCTGATAAACTTTTTTCTTGCTTTTCTTCCTAACTATGTTTGGATTTGACTATGGTGTCTGATTAATTTCTGTATGTGTCCAGCATGTAAGTATTTTCAAGTTCTCTTTTTTTGCTGTTAGAAGGATTTGTAAGAAAGAGTAAGAACTGTTGCTTATTTTGGATTCTAATTTACAAATTTCTCAGAAGCTTTAAAATGCTAGTTCTTCTGAATATTAGTCTGAAGGACTTCGCTCTTTGAACTTTGTTGGTTTAGTATTTCTTTTTTTATTTCTTGAGCAATTAAATTTTAATTTTATGATGAGAGGGCTTTGCTAACCAAATGCACTGCAAATATTCTGTCTTCATATGACAAGAAGATTTAAGATAAAGTTAGTGGTGCTGCCAGGTTCTGGAGGGCAGTGGATAAGTAAGAAATAAAAGGGAGCTGTCCCAAGTGGGAGCACCTTGTTGTCTCCTACTGGAGCCTCATTCTCTGCTTCAGCTCCTCCAGTGAATAATTTTTTTCTTACTTGCTCCCTCAGTATTGATTTCTTCCACCCTCTTGTCTTTGCTGATTCAGTGAAAATCACTGCTTGACAATTTTGAAAGCAAACTATTTTGTTTTACACAGCTGTAAGTAATTTTCAGTGTAAGATCTAACACTAGTTCCACTTGTTAAATAAGAGCAAGTAAATGATGAAGGTCGTTTTGGGCAGAGTCCTGCTGAGTTAAAAGTGGCTATTTATAGTGGATGTCTTGGTTTTCAGATAGATTTCATTATAGGCCTGCTACTTTTAATAATTATAAGCCTAGCTTTAAAAGTTGAAAAATACTGAATTAATGTCTATTTTTATATTGTCTAAATTTCTATATGGGAATTCTCTCAGAGATGGGTGAAGAGAAAGTTCCATTACTTCATCTTTTTTTTTCTTTTTGGAGAGCTGGTGACAAAGCATTCAAATTAAATAGAAACAGTGCCCTGGGGTTTTTCTGGGGTTTGTTGTTTGCTTTTTTTAAAATTCAACTTTCATGATCAGGAAGTAAGCTCATTTAGTGTTTAAGCTTAAGAATTATTTTTTGATGCTTTTCTTGGTACAGTAGCACAATCAGTCTGTATTGTTAAATTAAGTTTACACATGTTCAATGTGAGATGGAAATAATGTTCTTGTTTCCTAATAAATGGAATGGCAGTCTAAACTTTGAATACTTTCTTTTTGTGTCTCTTTTATAGTTAAGCAAAACTGGTTCTAAAGATGATGAATAAAGGACTTTGGTACAAGGAAACTCCACCTTTTAATGCAGTGCAATTCTGGGTCACCATCTCTCTCTTAATAACTTTCATATTTGTTGAAATAAACATTTTATAAAGCTCAATTTCCTAACTTGTAAATCTAGTCACACAAGTTTATCTGGAGACCATGTGGTCGTCTTCAGAAAAATCAACCAACAAACTTGCCTTAAATGAAGGTTGGAGTGTGACAAAGGATATAGAGAGCCAGTGTGGTGAAGTGAATAGTGCTGCAGTGTTTATTAATTTATATTTAGTCTGTAGTAAAATCCTGTTATAGTGAACCCAATGATACTGTAAACATTTCCTGATGTTCCTATTCCAATTGAAGAAAAGAGCACTATAACAGTGATTGGTCGCTTGACAGCTTAATTCATCAAAATAAATTATTCCATGGAAATAAGGCCTTTGTCATTTGTTTATCTGGTATGAACTAGAACATACAAATTGTTGCATTGCAAAACAGGCTAGAGCTTGTGGTCTCGTTTTTGCTAGTTACTGGCTGAAATAGTAAATACTAGTGAAAGCAAGGCCAAATATTCTAGTCTGCTCAAAAATGAGTGGTTATAGCAGGAGTGCAGCTTCTTTATTCTCCATGATATCCCACCTGTTGGCCTTTCTCCAGTGTGCATCTTTAAAGACGGCAGGATGTCTGAGAGGGGGAAAAGCTTTCTCTTGCACATCTCAATGAGTGTTGGGATTTTGTAGCTGTTTCATTGGAGAAATAGGCATTCTTTGGAGGGATTTGCTGACTAAGTGGTAGGACAGTGGAAGTCAGTAATCCATCAAACGAGTTGGGAGAACTTTTTTGTGAGAGCTCTTTTCTTCTTTTTTTCCTAATCTGCTCTCTTGTATAAGAAGGAGAAGTCATCTTTACTGTATAAATTGTTATTGAATACAAGATGCCTTAATGTCCTTTATTATTTTTGTTTGTTTTGAGATGAACTTTAATAAATGCCTATTTATCTGCTGTGGTATGTGTTTATTGTTTTACATTGTGTATTGCCTACTGCACTTTGCAAGTTTGAAATTGAAAGGGCTCTCTTACAAAGAAAGTGTTCTTAAAAAATTGCTGGAAGAATTCTATCTTCCCTCTTGTGGTGTATGTTTGCATGATCTTCAGGGTGCCTGTGTTTGTTATTGATAGGAGGGTCAGTCACTTTACCAGGAGCATAAGACAGTATCCATTGCATTCAGTACGCACGGAGCAAGTCCAGTGTCCCTTTGGGAGAGTGTGCTCTGCTGTGTACAGCCTCCTTCATTTCAGAAAGTCTGGTTTCTTTTGGAACTCAACTCTCATGTAGTAAAAGTTGTGAAGTACAAAAGGGAGGGCTTTTTCCAGGCAATGCAGTCTTGCCTTTGACGTAAGCTGGGGGCTCATGGCTGCAGTCTGAGCAAGAGTGTCCGGCGGGGAATGCCAGTGCTGGAGAAGTGGCTCTGGCAGTGCAGAGTGAACCTGCAGCATTTAGCTTTAGCCTCTGCTAGCACCAGGACAGGCAGGACTCTATTCACAAGTTCTCCAAGGGGAATTGACATGGCTTTGCTGGTATCCTTGGTGTATGAATCAAGTTGCTGTGACAATTTATCTGAATAGATTGGTTAGTGAGGGTGGGGGAAGGACAAATGAGAACCACATCTCTTCCTTTTTATAGTGTTACTGTGTGTAACTTGTTAACCTTGTGGAATGCATGATTTTTCAGCTCCTAGTCTGCCTGTAAATCACATGCTGTCATGAAGATATCTGAGTCTCCTCTGGTTCTGTTCGTAAATGTATTTACTTTGAAGTGTACTTTCACAGGAAATATTTTGCATTGGAAATTTTTATACCAGTTTTTTGCTTCTGTGTAAATTGTGAAAGGTAATTCGTGTCATTTAAACCATTTCTGTTGTGATGGCTGGAACAGGATCATTTAAAGAATCTGTGTACTTGGTATTCTGGAGAGGCCTGAGCACTGATAAATGAGGGGAGGGAAAATTGTAATGATTCTTATCAAGCAAGGCACAATTGTAAATAAGAGTTCATGACTCCTGAAAAATCCTGACTGTTGAAAAATCCACTTCCACCTTCCTTTTTTTGTAAAGACCTACTGGCAGTGGAAAAAACAGTGATTACTCAGTAGGACAAGGGTCTCTCATTTGTAGGGCTACACCACCAATTTAAATTCATGAGTTTTGCAGCAGAGCTTTGTTTGGCCTGAGAAGACAAGTGTCTGTACTAGTAACAGTAAATTAAAGGTAGCAAGTGTCCAGAATTCTGTCAGTACCATGACCAAAGATGCACCACTGCACTCTAATGTATCAAATTCCAGGGAGCAATGCAGACTGCCTTTAAGTATGTTGAATGGAGAGGTGACAGCTGTGATTAGTCAGCAGTGTGTGCCTACCATATCCTGATCACCCCCTTGGTCAGCCTGACACAGATAACACTGAAATCAAGGCTGATAATTTCTGCAGTCCTGCTCTGACTGGTTGTATGTGGGGTGGATAAATAAAGTGTGCCCAGCTGATGAGCAATTATGTGTTGGTGAGTAAAAGACCAGAAGGAAAAAAGCCAGCATTTCTCCATAGAGGACCTTTGGTAAAAGTGCATATGTAAGGATACCATCCTTCTCTCATCTGAGGCAATGCAAATGATTTTGGGTTATACTGTGAAATTTGTGCTGTGAAAATCCTTGAACTGGTCTGAACCAGAAAGAGTTTCCCTTTGGAAATTGTTTCCTTCAACAGGATGGCACCCTAAGCTCTTGCAGTTAACAGCAGAATGAAGTGGGGAGGAGATGTTCATTCAACAGAGAAAATACCAGAAGTGTGAGAATTCTGGGTGGATTGGAGGAGGAAGTGGATGGGGGAAAACATCCTGGTGTATAAAACTAGAAGAGCATAGGGGATAAAGTTTTATTGCTGCAGGACAATACAACAAAACAAAAGCGAAATTCTGGCATGAGTTTGGGCTGTGGTAAGAGGATTGTAGATTTCCTTTCTGTTGCTCTGGTTTCTTTCACCAACGTGATTTTGGCTTCATCTCAGAGTGGGTCTGCTTGGTGGCTGTGAGAAGGATTTCTGTTTGCCTGACTGTTATGCTTCCTGTTACTCTCTATCTGAGAGCATCTAAGCAGCCTCTGAAAGCCTGGTGTAGTCTCAGAAATAATTAAAGACAAAACATATTGACTAGGCACTGGAAAATCATTGTTTGTCCTCTCTCTCCTTCATTCAGAGCAAAGTGAGGAGTGACTCCAAATGGCTGAATTACACAAGACATATGAGAATCTATATCCAGGCACTGTGTCAGACTGAAAATTTTACATAGCTATCCCTCACTGCTGTGCCTGAGCATTCATGCCTGTGGTCCCTACAGATGTTGTATTTAAAGTGTTCATGTTAAAAATAGGGCAGAAATTTGAAAACTCTTACTATGGTTAGCTATTACAAGTTGCTTATGCTGTGAGATGGGATAAGGTCATAGGAATGAGAGGGAAAGCCAAGCTGTAACTGCAGAGCCTTACTGGAGAGGAGTGAGGCTGTGTGGGTGTCCCTGAGGGCAGAGTTTCTTCTGCAGGATCTGTATTACTGCTAATGATCAGAAAGGGAGAAGTTAACCTAGTCTGAGGTTGGCAGATATCATTCAAGAAGCGATAAGGAAGGAAGAAAAATCTTTTTCTCAGGCAATCATCTGCTGTAATGCCATTCAAAGGCAATAAACGTAGTCTTGCATGAATTTGCTCTTCAGAGCAGGATCTTACTTTAAATCAAGTATCTCTGTCAGTAATGCATTCTATGATTTCCTGCAGGTAAAGCAAATGTGAAGAAAGCATTATTATGTAAAGAGCTTCTGTTCCACTGTAGAGAACCATTTGATCTCTGCCTATAGTGAAAAGGATGCTTCAATTGACCTTGAAGGCACAGTTTTTATAATAGCTCAGGGAAGAGGTAGCAGCCCATCGATGAAAACTACACAGCTTTCATAGATGGTTAACAAATTTTGCCCAGCATTATCAGTTTTATATTTTTCTGTGAAGATCAGCACTAGAGCATTACCAGGTTTTGGTTAACTGGCATATTGCATAATTATGATTTTCCTTTTCCCCCTCATGCCATATGTCTTTAGATGATAAAAGTACAGGATGTAGTATAGAAATTTATGTCCAAAATTAAAATAGTGCGAAAGGAAAGGAAATAATCTTACTCAGAAGTAAGGATGTGCCAAAATTAAAGCTGCCTATGTGATGTTTATGTGAAAAAAAAATTCATAGGAAGATTTTCTTTCTGTGACTATGGTTTTTCAGGTTTGTTTATGGGTTGGTTTTTTCCCCCAGTCATGTCCAAGCAGATGGTTAGTGCTTTTCTTCCTAGTGTCCCTGCTAGTGGGAAAGCAATACAAAAACTGAGTTTTAGTACTCTCTTAAGGCTGAAAAGAAAAAAAAAAGTTTTCGCTTAGTAAAAGCAAATGAAGTAACAACTGTCCCTGGAGCAAAGTGGACCTTTGAACAGGATGGCCAGGTATTGAGACAAATTAATTTGCTTTAATAAAGCTGACTGGATCTGAGTGGCTTTAGTCTGCTTCAGAGTCTATCTTCATGCAGTGGAGTTGTGACTTATAAATGCTTATGGATAATTTTAACTTGACTATACAGCTACAGTCCATGTGATTTAACCATTGTTTTAAATAAATTTCTGTTACAGAAGTCAGTGCAGATTCTAGTATATCGTTAATGAGCTCTGGTTCCATCCTGGTTAATTTGGAAGAAGATACAATGTTAATGGTCTGGGTGAAAGAAATTCACATGTATGCTGTCAAAAAAGGCTCTCTGGACTTGGTTTACAATCAGTCTGAAAGAGTTAAAATGGTGAGGTTCTACAAGGCCATTATAGTAACCCGTCTTGAGATGGATCCACTATTTTTGTATATTTCTTTTTTTTTGTGAACTTGCTTACTATGATGTTTAAAATGCTCAAAGTGCAAGCGATACATTAGCTTGTTAGCTACTGTGTATGTATAAAGTAACTAATTGTGCAGTCAGATGAGCAAGAACAGTTACCTTGGGTTTCCTAATTTCATGGCATGAGGATGGTTCTCTAACTCTTTTCATGGTGCTTTCCTACAGGTAATATCCCTCCCTTGCTTTCTTCCTGGCATGGGCAAAAAAAGGTGCTCAGCATCACTGTGTGTTTCTGTCTTGGGGTGACTCTATGATGTGTATCCCCTATCACAGCTCTATGCCAAAAAATTAATTTTGTGCCTTTAAACTGAGCTTGAGAGGGGAGGAAAAAAAACCAAATGAACTTTTCAAAGCAAAACTTTTCTTTCCCGAACCTGGTGGGGGGAAGGGTGGCTGTAACCTGGTTTTCTCCCAGAGGAGATATTGCTAGATTTTCTAGCTAGATATTGCTTCATAGCTTTTATACAGAAAGGTGTATTAGGTGAGGGAGGAAGAAAATATAAACTACTGACTGGTATTGATGCCTCATGCCTGGAATGAGTTACAATGATCTGTGTCATGTTGCATACAATATAATGCACAAGGTACAATGTGTCACTCCTGTTTTATTTTCTCCTATTTTGAATGCATGTGCTGGAGACCTCTTCTACAATCTCTGACTGGTAAAAATTAGGCAGAATCTTTCTGTGATCATCACAGTAATCTTTGTTTCATACACACATGCTCTACTCTGTTAGATGCTGTACTGAGGAGCACAGATGGAGCAGGGCTAGTCACTGTCTTGCAGGATCAGGAAAGAAAGAAAGATATTCTATGAGGAAACATGCTAAATATGAAAAGCAAACACTCAACTTCATTGGGTATCTGTTTAGGGAGAAAAGATGACAGTAGAAGTGAAGAGTGAAAGAAGGAGGAAGGAACAGCTTGAGTCTGGAGCCTTAAGAACATGATTGGTTAGTCTTCTAAAAAATACAGGTCATAAACATATGTTGTTTCTCTGTATGTTAAAATATCTCTTAAGGTATTTTAAAAGATGATAAAATATTTTTTAAAGTGTTAATAGTAAACCCTTGCCGTAAGAAAAGAATGTCACCACAAAAGAGTTATACACAGGAAAAAATCTAGAAATTTTGTTTTCAAGTTGTGGGATTCTTGTATATCAAGCAAAAGCAATTTCTGTTATGTGAAGAAGTGGAGACAACTCTAAAGCCTCACTTCATCTTTCCTGCAAGATTCTGAGTAGTTTAATATTTTGAGTGTTGCAAGCTCTGAACTTTATCTGCTGGAAGGAAGGGGAGTGCACAAAATTTGGATTTGGATGTCCTTTTTGCAAATATAAATCCAGCTCATCAGTATTTAAATCTCCAATTAAAATGTGTGTCTTGTGAGCAGAATGGTTAAAATGTGATTTGCCATGCATGTGCATATAAACACAGTCTTGGTGAGGTACATCTTTACATCATATCACTTCAGGTATGAATGTACAAAGAATATCCCCTGTAAGAAAAACTGTCTTATTTGAGAAATATTTATCCTCTCACTCATTCAAAGCTTCTGCCATCAAAGGCAGCAAAATAATCAAAACTGCAATGATTTTTTTTTCTAAAATTACAACAACCTGATCTCACTATGCTTATTTGTGCTAGAATCAGAGGCAGAAAGAGATGCATTAATGGAAGAATGCTATCCTCAATTGTACAGCTCCTGTAAAGAAAGAGGTTGTGACTGCAGCTGATGGACCTGAGGTGGGGGCTTCCAGGTGGTGTCAGAAATTATCACCACCATGCTTCCTTACATCTGGAAATTTTGAAGAAGTATCAAAAGATGAGACATCAAAGATTTGTTGTAAGATTTTCCAGATATTTGGTTTTAATTTTGGCATTCTATTGAATTCTTATATTTAGGGTACAGTAAATGCATTACTGGCTTTAGTATGTAAGGATAGGGCATATTGTAAATCTAAATGCAAAAGAGGAAGGGACAGTAAAACAAAGTTTTGACTGATGCACACCATAAGAAACCTGTGCTGCATGTAGATTAGGTTTGTATTTGCCTGCTTGTGTATGTGTTCTTTTTTCATTGTTTTCAGGTTTTATGGGGCAAAAACCTGATAATCCCATTATTTCAGGAATATTATCAAAGAAAATCTTATCATTACTTAAAGGTGTAATTGGAAGAATTAAACTAACCAAAATAATGCAAAAGCATTATTTTTCATCTCAGTTCTGACCAAAAAAGCAGTGCAGACAGATGGTAATCAGGCAGGTATTACTCAACACTTTTTGGGAACTGGCAAATCATCAAAAGAAAGTATAAATGGAATTCATTCTAACAGAGAATTTGACTCAAACATTTCAGATGAGCAGGATCTATTTAATGTGTCATCTTCATCCCTCAAAAGAAGGTAGTAGAAGGAAGCTGAAATAGAAGGAAATCAGGTTCAACAAGCAGGATTTCTCTCTCATGAAGCTGTACTGGTTGTCACCAATGACTGCATTGTCCTCCAGGTGTTTTTCAGTATCTCCCAGAATAATCTTTTCCATGATTTTCCCGGGCACTGAAGTGAGACTGACAGGCTTGTAGTTTCCGGAGTCCTCCCTCTTGCCCTTCTTGAAAATCAGGACAATGTTAGCCAGCTCCCACTCAGCTGGGATCTTGATGGATTCCCAAGACCACTCAAAGTCATCAAGAGAGATTTTGCAATGACATTAGGCAGCTCCTTGAGGATTCTTGGATGAATCCCATCAGGCCCCATAGATTCTTAGGGATCCAGCTGGAGCAGCAGATCCCACACAATTTCAGGGTCAACTGGGAGTTGAAAATTCTCACAGTCATGGTCCTCCAGCTCAGGGCACTGAAACCCCCTTGGTCCATCATCCGTGTTGAAGAGAGAGGCAAAGAATGTGTTAAACACCTGTGCCTTGTCCCTGTCCCTGTTTGTGAGGGGACCATCCTCAACCTGTAAAAGGCCAGTGTTATTTTTACACTGACTATTGCCATTCATATATTTGAAAAAACTCTTTTTATTGTTCCTCACATTTCTGGTTAACTTTATCTCCAATTGAGCTTTGGCTGTACAAATTTTCTCCCTACAGTGGCAAGAAGCATCTCTGTATTCTTCCCATGTCACCTGACCTTGCTTCCACTGGGCATACATCTTCCCTTTTTCACTTTATTTCTGAGAGAAGATCCCTGTTCAGCCAAGCCAGCCTTCTGCCATGTCTGTTTGACTTCCAACATTTGGCAATTGCTGCTCCTGTGCCCCTAGGAAATGACGTTTAAAAAGTGACCAGCAGTGGTGGATGCCAGCACCTGCAAAAACATTTTACCAGGGGATTTCACTTCCTAGTTCCCTGAGGAACCTGAAGTCTGCTCTCCTTATGTCCATTTTGTTCCAAGTACTTACAAACTGCAGCCTACCAGGTCAGTGCTGAATTCCTTCTTTTTAGAAGTTGTTTGATACAGGAATAAACATGCATTTCTTTCCAATCTGTTAAGGACATTAGTTTATTCTTCATTAATCTGAAGGTGATTCACTTCTGTAATCAATGGAAATCTAATTAAGTACTTACATGAAAAAAAATACTAAGTCTGAAGAGTTTCCTTCAACATTTTATTGTGCAAATAAATTGTATCTTTATTTAAATGGGCTGCAGTGCTTTTTTCATTATAGGATGAAGTACAGATTTGGAAGATACTATCTGAAGGAAAATATTCCCTGAATCTTTATTAATGATGCTGGTAACACTGTCATCAAATAGGCATATGAGATTTTATCCCCATCTTAGAGATGGTGTAACTGGGGTCCAATTGAGATATATACTTGTGAAAGTGGAGGTAATAAGTCTCAAACGTGTATCTGCCCATCTGCCAAACTGTGCAGCAATTTGGTAGGCTAGAGCTGCACTTACCTGAAGTAATGGTGTTCTTTAATCATGTTTTATGATTAGAGCAGCTTCTTAACTTCCCAGTTCGTTCTCACAGCTTGTCTTTTAGTCATGTTCGTAACACATTTTGCAGGGATATTTTCAGCAGAGATCTGTGCACAGGCAGCAAGCTAAGAGCAAATGGCTGAGCACTTTCTAGAAACTGCATAACATATTTCAAGGGTATGCTCCACTTGCTCTCAGAGAGGAAGCATCCACTGAGCTTCTTGAGACAGGTGAGATGAGAAGCCCCAAATTAGGAGGAGGGCATTCAGCCAGAATGATCAGCAATACCTTATTTCCTGAAAGAGGGGGACAGATTTGTTTCAGTAATAAAATAAGTTAAAAGAAATCATCGTTTTTGGCACGCTTCAGAATCTTGTGGTAGGACAAGCAATACTTCAGTGAGAGTGTTACCACTGTAATAAATATGTGAAGTAGACATTACTTCTCAATAACCCTAAATGCCTTTTCCTGTTCAATGTACTGTTTAATCCACTTAAACACGTGTAACTCTTTTTACAGTCTGCAGGCAGCTCTTCAGGCTCTCCTAGAGGACCAGAAAGCCTGGAGTTTGGCCAAACGAAATAAAACACATGCCGTGAAATTCTATTTAACTGCAGAGAATAAAATGACTACTGCAGAGTAGCCTTAATAACACAATAATAATTTAACAGCAAAGCCGCAGATTTCATGAGTTTTTTTACAAATAGATCTTTTCTGGGTTTTATATGAAGAACAAAGAATAATCAGATGTTTTCTCTGAGGTTCGAAGTGGTTGTGCATCAGAGCTAATGAAGTCACTTCTTTCTTAGCACAGAACTATGGGTGTTGTAAGCAGGTTCATACAAATGTGCTCTGTCCCCAGTCCATGATACATGAGCAGGAGGATTCAGAAATTTCCAGATTAATTAGCCAGTAGAGACCATGTGGAGGATTCAGTCCTACATGTCTACAAACGAGTCAGTCTGTACTGTATATGACATGCATGTAAGCCCCTCACCTCATAAAACCCTTATGTTACTTAATATAAGTGCAAACATATGAAGCTGCATAAGGGGAGAGCAGCTAATTAAAATAATTCTCGCAGAGGTTTCTAGGGTATTTCATCCATTGCTTAGAATTCCAATTAAAATTAGATACCTAGTGAAGAGCTTCTGATAACAGGTTCTCATTTGTACCTGAAAGTTGGATGGTTTCCTTTTCTAAAAGGAGAAAAATATTCATTAGAAAGAAATGTCTTTTATAAGTTCTACTGTTTCTTTCAGAAAGAAAGTTATGATGTAAAACCCATGCCTTCAGCTTAGTTATCAAGGAATCATTAAATGGTTGGAAGGGACCTTTAAGGATTATCTAGTCCAAGTCCCCTGTAATGAGCAGGGACATCTTCAACAGAGCCCCATCCAATCTTACCTTGAATGCTTCCAGGCACTGGGCACCTGCCACCTCCCTGGGCAATCCCTTCCCGTGTCTCACCACCCCCATCGTAAAAATCTTCTTCCTTATATTTAGTCTGAACCTATGCTCTTTAAATTTAAAACCATTACCCCTTGTCCTAGAACAAGAGGCCCCGCTAAGAAATTGTCCTCATCTTTATTAGAAGCCCTCTATAAGTAGTGACAGGCCACAATCCAGTCTCCACAGAACTTTTCTAGGTTGAACAACCCCAACCTGTAGTCTTTCTTCACAGGAGATGTGCTCCAGCCCTCAGAGCATTTTTGTGACCCTCCCCTAGACCTGCTCCAACAGCTCCCTATCTTTCTTGTGCTGGGGACCCCACAGTTGGATGCAGCTTTCCAGGTGGTGTCTCATGAGAGCAGAGGGACAGAATCCCCTCCCTCGACCTGCAGTATGGTGGTGGCCCACTGAATAACGTGAACTTACTTGACCATTCTTATCCCAGATGTTCTCACACTCGATCACAGTTTTCTGATGGGAACATTGGGGGTTTTTTTCCAAAACAACTGTAAGTATGTGATTGAGACCAACAAGTAAGCTTCTGAATGAAAGAAATAACAATGCAGGGATGCAAGAATTAAAGTTTGATTTATTGGTGCCACTTGTGAGAACAGGAAAGTGCTATTAATTCTAAGCCTCTTCTTCCAGATTGCTGATGTTTGCAACATTTCCATGCATTTTTATGAGGTCATCAAGATTTAAGTACAATTTTGTAGAGGAGAGATTACTGATTTTATTTTAACATAAGAATTATCACAAGTTGCCATTATCATAACCCATGTTTTTGGGATACTGCCGTACAGTGTGCACATTGTTCTTGTGGAATGACTTAGATTTGTGTCCAAGTATATAAATTATAAAATATGCTTTAATTTTCAATTTTTTTCAGCTGATAAATGTTTTGTAGGTAAGATATCACAGATTTAAAAGCATATTTTTCTTTTTCACTGAAGAAACTTAATTCCTTTTAACAAATGAAGAATCTCTGGGGTGTGAGATGTGCCTAATAATGAATATTTTCTGAATCCTGCCAACAAAATGCTTTTTAGAAAGGGCACCAAACTTTATGCCTCTGCTGTGGTTTAATCCCAGCCGGCAACTAAGTATAACAGAGATGCTCAATCACTCCACCCATTCCCCATGGTGAGGAGAAGAATCACAAAAAAACCCCCAAAACTCATGGGTTGCGATAAGAACAGTTGATGAATTGAAAAATAATTAAATGTACTATTAATAATGGTAATAATAAAAATAATTGTAATGAAAATGGGAGAGAGTAATAGACCCTAAGACGGACAAGAGGTGCACAGTCCAGTTGCTCACCAGCTGCTGACCAATGCCCAGCCTGTCCCTGACCAGCCATCAGAAGCTCCTGGCCAACTTCCCCCCGGTTTATATCCTGAGCGTGACATTCTATGGTATGGAATATCCCTTTGGCCAGTTCAGCCCAGCTGTCCTGGCCATGCTCCCTCACAGCTTCTTGTGCACTTCCTCACCAGCAGAGCCTGGGACACTGAAAAGTCCTTGACGTGGGGCAAGCACTGCTTAGCAACAACCAAACACCAGTGTATTATCAACATCATTCTTACACTGAATTAAAAACACAGCCCTGCACCAGCTACTAGGAAACAACTCCGTCCCAGCTGAAACATCCCAGGACAGGCCAAAGTATCAGTCAAGAACAGAAATCCAAGTGAATGTTCTCATAAAAACAAATAGTATTTAACTAGTTCTTCACTTTATTTTAATCAGTGTTATGTGCTGAAAATCAGTTTCTACCTGGACTGAAGCTCCCATCTCGAAGGGAGTTCTGTTCTGACAGAAACCTTGTATCTTCTAGTTCTCAGCTCAAATGTGTGAAGTTGCAGCTTTTACTCTGATCTCAGCTGTAATCATTGCTTGCAGGTGTATTTGTGTGTATTTTTAAAAATATATAGCAACCTGCAGGTTCTTTCACTTTTGGGTTGTTACCTTTTGCAGTAGTTGCTGGTTTCTGGAGTGTGCATTACCCACCAGAGGGAGCTGAAGCCAAGAACTGTCTGATTTTCATTGAATCATAGGATCATTTTTGTTGGAAAAGACCTGTAAGATCACAAGAGTCCAGCCAAGACTCAGGTCCACCACTAAGCCGTGTCCCCAAGTGCCACAGCTGCATGTCTTCTAAATACCTCCAGGGATGGTGACTCAACCTCTTCCCTGGGCAGCCTGTTCCAACTCTTGGCAACCCTTTTGGTGCAGAAATTTTTCCTAAAATCCAATCTGCCATCTTCTGGAGCAACTTTCAATTCCCAGGAGGTTGCCAGGTGAAATTCATCTCTTAGACTTCACAGGGCTTCGGATTTGGGCATCGGTGCTCGAGTTAGCTTGGGAGCAGATGGTGACCAGGTAGGAAATAAGTTTGCCTCCCTCTGCTAGGTTATTGCCTCTTTTGGGAACTCTCACTTCAGTGACAGAGCAGGCAAAGCAAAACCTTGTGATGTACATGTCATCATTCTTTGGTTTTTATGTATGCTGTTCTTTGTAACATGAATAAGGACACCAGAATTGTACAAAATATGAATAATTTTGAGACTAAACTAGTCATCCCTGAGGAAATCAGGCCAGGTAGAAGCAAGTGTGAATAGGTTCTCTGCATCTTTAAAAGGAAACCTCAAAATTCCTGATTACAAACAGGCTGGAGGATATTTCTGTTACATGTTAAACTGAAATTTTGTTTATAAAGAAATAAATTGGCTGAAATAGTATAGAAGGTGTAGTTCGTGCATATTAAATGTTTTGATTTTGTTCAGCCAGAAATGTGTGTCAAATGTCTTTAAGTGTTTATTTAGACTGAGAATTTTTGAACTAAATAGGTGTTTCCAAATATATATTTATTTTCTTTCCTTAAAAAAACCACAGTATTTTGATGTTTTCCAGATTATCCCAATTCATGATGATACACTGACCAATGTCTGACCTTTTTACTTAGTTAATTTTTATCTGTTTCAGCTGTAGTGATTTCTTAATTGCATATCAATAAAGGCTTGTTAAAATTCAAGCCTTTTTAAAATTGTACCTAGTTATGTTTTTGTTATTACATATGAACCCCCAGATCTCTAAAATTATTTAAAATTAGGTCTTTGTGCTATGGTGAACAGGTTAGGAACCTGAAAAATCCCATAAGAAGCAACCTTGAGAATTTTAACTAATTTGCTTATCAGTAAACATGAAGGCTTAACACATGAATCTCCTTGCCTTGGGTATGCCAGTACCGACAGGGCAATGAAGCAGGAACTCCTTGGGGGTGGGGTTTTTTTGGTAAACAATTGGTCAAGGTGAAAGGCTTTTTTTTTGTTGTTCTTGTTCTAGTTTGTTAAATCATAAGATCAATTTATATTTCATCCAACAAAAAAAATCTTCCTTTGACTTAAGAGTATGGGAGGAGTGCTGGTCCTTCTGGACAAATGAGCTTATTTCTACACATTTCCTTCTGCTCTTGGAATAACTTATCCACAAAGAAATAAGTAGGTGTTGAGACAGAGATTAACAGCTGAGAGGTGGTCAAGAACAGCTTCTTATACATTTCTGAGTTGTAGCTGACCACACGAACAAAAATAGTCTTTAGAAATAGGTGGAGTTGACTTCTTTATTCTACAAAAGGCAGGAATTATATGCAAAGCTGGTCCCTACTGCCTCTATGCTGCTTGCTCAAGTTGTTTGTAATTTTCAGTGCCATGGCATCCTTTGACTTCTGCAAAATGGTGAAGCTGTTGGTCATAAGAATTGGGACTGGCAGGAGACAGAAGCTTCCCTAGGTAGTAGTTAAATTTGCTTTCTACACCACCAGTTATGGCTTAACAGCCTCTTAGACTTCCTATGGATTTCTTTGCAGTTTCAAAACCTTGTCTTGCAAAAATGGTAACAGTCTCATCAAGGAACCTCAGTTTCAGCTCAGGTTTCTGTTGCTTGACAGTATTTTGTCATGTCCTCCAAAGAAAGGTACGACACAATTTATATCCAATTCCTCTCTAATGGGCTTCGCTTAATGGCTTCCTCAGTTAGAAGTTGCCTTATATACTGAAGCATGAGGTTTTAATACCTTTTTTTAATATGTCTGGATCCTGTCTAACTTATGAAGGGCTCATTATCCATTTTTTTTTCAGCATTTCAGAGAGGAGGACTTATTACTCCATTTATTTTGCTTATTAAATTAGTTAATAATAGGATCACTTGTCAGGACTTTTAATAGGTATTTTCCAACATTTCAATGGGAATGTATCTGTCAAATGTAGAAAATAGAAAGATAAAAATTTCAAAAATATTAGCAGGAGACTCATTAATTTCAAAAACAAAACAAACCTTAACTTATGCAGTTTACAGCTGTGTCTGTCAGCAGTGACTGTTGGATAAATTACACACACTTTGTATGTGCACTTAAGGATTTTTTTAATTAAAGAAAATAGAATGAGAGAAAATCCTACAAATCTTTTGGAAGAAGAGTATTATAATTTCTTTCAGAATTTAACTAGCTATAAAATGACCTTTCACTTTGCTTTTTTAGGGGTTTTCTTATTACTTTTTATGCTCCTACTAATTATTTCTGACAGCTTTGTACTTCTCTCTCTGCACTTCATTCCTGCTGTCATTTCAATCTCTGTTTCAATTCTCCCTCTTGTTTGGATTTATTTTTCACTTTTGCTTTTTGTGTGGGTTATACTTCCACATTTGATGTTTTGTTATTTGACTTCCCTTCCTCTTAGAATTTTATTGTCTCATACTTCATTCTGAAGTCAGGAAAAGGAAAGGAATATATGCCAGCTACAAACTCAGGAAATATAGTCAGCTCTGTGTCTTTTTTTTTAATTTTTCAAGGTTTTGATCTGAGGGACTCATGCCAGTTGCTACATGAAGTACTCATTTCTTCAGCAGATACAACTTTACACAGGAATTACTCCATACCTACATCAGGAAATTCAGTGAAAGATTATATTCTATGTGTTTATAAACTGCTGGAAAGTATTTTTCACCATTGAGAATTCAGGATTAAAAAGTTCCTCTTCATAACTCAACTGAATATCAGCCTTTCATCATTATGTTTTTGAGAAGTCAGGTCTGTTAATAATTTCTTTATATTTACTCCAATGCTGTATAATTGATGTATTGTCATTATATAAACCAAATTTATAAGGGACTCCAAGGATAAATTTTGTAGGTTTGAGTTCTCTCTTCAGCAGCCTACTGTATCTTCCACTAACAAACTACTCAAGTACTTCTTCCAAACCTAAGTTAAAGGGCATTTTTTCCTGGTTTGATTCACCAATCTGGCATCCAGCTTTATGTTTGTTGAGACTGTCAAACTGAATTTTCTGAGAACAAGATTTGTGCTAATGCAGTGCAGGAGTGTTCTCCCAGTTTTTGTGCTATTCCCAGTATCAGCTGGGGGTTCATTATAAATCTTTGCTGTGTAAATATTGTAGTCATGTAAAAAAATGATGGGTTTCCTAAGGGTGACCACTTCTATAGCATATAATGCTAGGAAAGGATGGTCATAATTACTTACGTAGTATGTTTGACAGGACTTGGATGATGAGGTTTAGGACAAGTGTCAGCCACTCACATTAATTTGGTTTTTCAAATGTCACTGGCCATACTCTATATCAGAGACAGAAATAATTTGCAAAAGTAAATCCAGTTGCAAGGAGTTAAGACAAAGTGTTAGAAAGAAAATTGATGAAAAAGGAAGGAAGCAATAGACCACACATAAAAGAGATTGTAAAGGGAATCATGCTAAGTGCCTGCCGGTGTCCTTATTCAGTTCTGGTTTTTATCATTGGAACATCTGAAGTATGTAAAACTAGACTTGCAGATGGTGATGACACTGAGAGGACAGCAAATCATAATGAATGCTGCATCTAGATTCAGTGCAGGCAGAGACAGGAGATGGGGCAAACTATTTTGAAAATAGCAAAATCAAACCACATTAAAACTCCTAACTACTATACATGACAATCTTTTATAGCATTAAAATGTGCAGTTAATTAGAATATTTAGCAATGTGATAGTTTTTATTCCTGAACTGTCACTGCCAGAGCAGTCCTCCCCTTCCCAGTCATGTCACAGTTGGTATAAAAAGTCCAAATCTGGCTGCATCAGAGCATTTGGGGCTTATTCTTGCTCATCTAGTTGATTCTGACAGTATAGACCTGACATTGTCATATACCTCTTGCACTGGCTTGAGCATACACGTCTGGGAACAGTTCAGTCTTCCTTCTACATGCACTTAAGTCTTCAGGTTTTATTTAGCAGTGTGATACATTAAGGCTACAGGCATGGGTTTTTTTCTGTTTTAATTGACTCTTCTTTTGTGCATAAATAGAAAAGAAGCCAGGGTATTCAGTGCTATCAAAGGACATGTGGTTGTTAAATTGATATGTTGAGATCCTGTGGCCACTGTTCAGGGAGAAGCTGTAACTAATGACTACTTCCCTGTGATCTTTAGCTAATAAATGTTTAGAAACTTTATTCTTGCTTCTTCCAAAAAGGAGGTTGTGACCAATTTTTAAAAATATTTTGGTGGTGGCCCATGAGATCTTCAAGAGCATCTTTTCTAAATTCTTTTGGAGTTTTTGAAAATCACACAAAGTCTTTCAACAACTTTAGGTGTCCAGTTCTTCCTAAAAGTCTGGGCTTTCATCCACAGTTTTTTCATCCAGCTGTGTTTTGCCTGAAGGTAGGAGGTTTCAGCTCTTTTACACCTCCGTTAAACCTTCCAGATTCTGGTACCTGCATCCTATCATGCCTGGCAGCTGTTCCAAGAGCAAATCCTGTATTACTCCATTACTTTCAGAAGGGCCAGCAGGGCTGCCTTCACTTTGCCCTGACATAAGTTTGACCCTAAAATATTCTTGATAGAGAATGTTTTCTTTTCAGAGAGTCTTAGAAAGTTTAAAACAATTGCTGTTACAAAGTGCTTCCCTCCTGCTAGGAACAGCTCTGATGTTCCTTACAGATCAGCAAGTAGAACCTGTCAGTGTTAGCACCTTTGTCTACTCTCACACTCCTCAGGGTTGCTGCAATGACTTTATTTGCACCTGCTTCATTAATCATCTGGGCTATCATCTCATGGCATTAATCCATGTTGCAGACAGTACTGAGATAATACTCTGGAATGTGAAGACCACAGGCATATGGCCAAGTTACTTTCAGTTCACCTTGGAGGTGAGTGGTTTCATTTCTGTTGCCATTTCTTAATAAAGGAGAATTGTTTCTTTGGATTTTAATTTCTGAAAGGATCATGCAAATGGAAATTTCAAACTATTGCTATTGTTGTTCCATATTCTATTTCAATAATTTCTTCTACTTTACCATGGTACATTATTTAATTCCCTACCATTTCACATGAACATCTGTAACAAGATTGCAATGAAAACCAGCGTGGCATTTGGTTAATGAAATTAATAACCAGTGACCTGAATGCTGTATAATAAATCATGTGACAAAGGAAATGGGCTTAAGTTGTGAATAAGTGTATTCATGCTTGTGAGAATACAAGAGATGTGAACCAAATTTAATGTGGATTTTTGGTGGAATTTTAACATAATTCAAATTAAGTTCCAAATGTTATGATTGATCCTCATCACTGAAATGTATTCTAATCCTAAAAATCTCCACATTCTGGAAACCAAGGTATGATTTTCAGTGCTGAATTCAAACTTCTCTTTCTACCTCAGTAGTTTACCAGTAAACTGAATACTAATATCAAAGAAGTATAATTGAATATACTTTTTAGATCTTCCTATAAATAATAAGAGATTACACATGTATTTGATGGCATTAAACTCAAACCGTGGCATATTTTAAAAAATGTCCTGTGCAGCTTGGCTCAGGAAAAGATACCTGGAAACATTCCTTCTGAACACAGATGTTGTGGCAAGACAGTTGAAGGAGAAAGTTTTGCTAAAAGCTACATTCTCTGTAAGCCAAATTACATCAGGCTGTACACAGAAAGACACAGCACCCTGTCTTTCACCTAGAGAGTGAAACATTCACCAGAGCAAACATCGGAGTACCCAGCCTTTGTGTACTTACCAAAAAGGTGGACAGCAAGATTCAGGTAGACTTTTAAACAAACGTGCCAGGTAGTCCCAGTGGAACAACCACAGACACGTTAAATGCACAATATTTTATTCCTGTGCTACCAAAGTTTTTGGGTTTTTTTTTTCAGTTTAACCTCAAATAGGTAGGTGTTTCTCCTGAAGTTCTTTGTTTAGCTTTTTGTGGTGGAGAGACTACCTTCAAATGGAACTTGGCTGCAAAGGTCAATAACCAGGCAAAAAACACAAATGGAATTTGAGAAATAGTGGCCATACCTACTTGTTCCAGGCAAGTCCAAAATACACAGGTATTTGATGTTTAAACATTGCCTTCCTTTCAGATTAGGGCAGGTAGCTGACAAGACAATATGAAAAGCATGATGTTGCCTTTGAAAACATTACTGAAACCTTTAGAAGGTGGCTTTGCCAAAAAGGACACACAAAAGGTACTACTTTCTGTAATTTGTGCCTGAATTGCCTTGACTGTTTACACACTGCAAAGGGCTGGATTCAGAACTTACATAAATTAACACAATGCTGAGTTGAACATACAGCATTAGCCAAAGGACTCATCCTTGCAACACCTTGATATGGAAACTTTTTCAGGCCATGTCTCAGCCAAATTATAGCCAAAAAAAAAGATTTTTTTTTTTTAATTAGGAAAGCTCAGAACTCCAAAAGTGAACTCCTAATTTCCGCTGGTTTCAGTGAGGTCAGGATTTCAGCCCTGTGTTGCAACTGGATTCATATATATGTATGCTGGGGAATTGGAGATCACTGGCATGGAATTGTTCAGAAGATTCATAAACCAAGCCACTTCAAACTTTAAAACACAATGGTGGCAACTCTGTAGGCAGAATAATTGCTAGTCATAAATTGTGAGTGTTTTGGGGTTTTTTTTGTCTCAGAGATGTTGTATGCAGGAATCTCATTGCTGGAGTGGCTACAGTGTTAAACACAGGAAAATCAGAATGCCATGCTGTTAGAATGGAAAAGGTAGACAGCTTTGAAATTGTGCTGATGAGGGATACAAAACTCTTTGTCTTTACAAACAAGGGATTTGCCTCTCTTCCAGATTCTCTAACACTCATTTTTCAGGTACTAAACACAGATTTACTCAGAAAGTAAATTTGGGGGATGTGCATGGTTATGGAATTTTTTTTACATTTCTCTAAAACCTAACTAAACAATACATGTACTTAGGTAATTAATTGCACAAAGCAGGCAAGGCATTTTTAAAATATGTTTTTACTAGGCTCTGTTAACTTACGACCTTTTGAAAAAGAAACAACCAGGTCATTACATCGTTCCTTGCCAAAGTAAAGAGTACAGGATTCTTGAGGGAGGGCTACTGCTTGGCCTCTCTGAGAATAGGGAAGAGTTTGGCCCTGGCTGCATCATCCACAAAGTTTTATATATAGAACAAACCATATGTTCATTCTCCATATAACTAACTGCTAAATACTTTTAATTAGAATGATTGTTCAGTCAGCCATCTTAATTCTATTTTCTTGAGTCACAATAGCTGTTAGCATAAAGGGCATTCTCTTAAAATCCATCAGATACTCATGGAAGTCTCTAAACAAAGTTCAAATCTCAAAATAAGCAATTCTTTATGGTGTATTGTCAAACTGAGTGGAAACTAAGTCTGGATAAGGTCAGCTTTACTTCTTAGTTTCAAAGCTACTGTGGGACCTGAAATGTAAGGTAAGGCCCCCTTTTCCAGAAATGGAGGGAGACAAAAGAAGCCACTTTCTGAAGATAAAACCCTCTAATAGTAATAAAGACCTCACTGGAGCAGAAGGATGCAACTCATTCTTCCCTGTGCCTGTTGGACCGAGTTGGTTTTCCCTAGTGTTTGTGAGGTCTGTGAGAAATGTTTGGATAAGATCTTTTGGTGCCGTTCCCAGAACATGTTTCATGTGATATCAAAGAATCCTGATGTTTTGCCAGGGACCTTTTTGTCATTGGGAATTTAGAGGCTGGGTTTGCAAAGAGTTGGCTGAACTGCAATACAAAGAAAACTCCTGAGCAACCTATTCTGGCAGGCCATCTTCAGTCAAAGGCCACCAGGGAGCTGCACCAGCAGGCTCCACCCAAAAGGACAATGAGCAAAAGAGAGACAAGTGACAATTTTAACTTCTGTAACACTGCAGAGCTGAAACTGAAACATCAGTTGTCCAGGCCATGGATTTACACTGAAATATGAATTACTGGAATAACTAAATGAGGTCATTGTAACCTTTCCTAAAGTTAGACTGTCCTTATCTTGAAGCAAGGAGATCAAAGAGATGAAGACCAGACTGATGTGCAATTATTATATTCCTTCAGCTGCAAGAATTAGTGACTCAAGCTCCCTGAGAAGCGGGAAGGAGGGATTTTGACTGACCTCACTTAAATACTATTTCAGTAGCATTACTGTCTCTCTAGACATCAGTCTAATTTGGTAGTTTCCAATCTTTTTTTTCCATCTGTCATTCATAAGTTTTCTTCACTGACAAGGCAGTCCTGGATGAATGGGAGGTAAACATATGGACAATTTTCCTCACTACTTCCGTTCACCCCTTGAAGTCTGGAGTTACAGACAGCACATTTTGACTTAATCTCCCACTGCTGTGCACAGTACTTACTTTAAGTGCAGTTTGCCACCATGTGCTTGCAATATACAGAAGATGAGAAAGAAGCAGGTTTTCCAGAAGCCTTACAGTTGTAGTGATGACCTGTTAGGTAAATTGTGCATCCTTCCTGCTTAGTGGAGATGAAAAGGTGTGAAACAATACCCTAATGGATCAAGTTTATACAGTTTCTCTCAGCTCACAAAATATTGTTCTGCTTACTGATGGATATGTTATGTAACAACTGTTAGAAATCTGAGAAGCTGTTTTGTCCAACTTTGTATTCCTTTTAAAATTATTATACCACTTACTTCTGTATTGATTTCACTCCATAGTTTCCATTATGATCTGATATCAGGAAGGTCTAAAACAGGTAAGTGTTCTGGGGTCATAACCAGGATTAAGACCACTTCTTAATTGCTTAATTTACACTAATGATTAGATTTCAAATCAGGAAAGCTATTGTTTTTCTTCCTAAAGATCAAGTTCTAAATTGTAATAAGAATTGTACAATTTCATTTTGTTTTACGCAGAATTTCTTTTTTCACAACTTTGCAAAGTTTATTAATAATCTTTACTACTTGCTGTCACCTGAATCTATCACTGGTGGGCTGTGTTTTGCTTTACTGTGAACATTTTATCTGACCTGCTGTGGGTATTGTCAGCCCTGTGTTCGTTTGCCATGATTCACTTTGATCTTTCTCAGCCATGGCTGCATTCGGTCAACAGACAGATCAGCTGGAGAAGTTTTTACTATTATTATTCTTTATAAGTGCATATGTGCACCTATACAGAAAATTTGTATGTCCATATGAAAGGATTTATGCCTAGGGATTTATTTGGTATTAAGGTTCACTGACCACCACCTAATTATGTAAGTAAATATGCTATGATTGAGAAAAGGGTACATATTTTTAATTAGATATAAATGAGGTAAAAAAGAAAAGTGCAGATAAATCTGTATAAAAGTTTCTCAGCTTGTGACTGCCTTGCCACATGATCTGCCTCTCTGAATGTCACAGTGGGTTCATACCACGTGCACCATGTCTCTGAGTTCAGTGTGCAAGCCTTGTGCCAACCCTGCCTTCTTGAAACCAGCACATCCATCCTCTTTCTAACACTACTGCCTTGACTTACAGTGGCCTCTATCTGGTGCTTCCCTGATACACTGAAGAAGAGAAAATCCATTGTATCATACCATGAAACTTAGAAACAGGAATGCAAAGTATTACTTTTTCTAAGTTTGAATGCACTTTTCATGTTGAAAAGCAACTGCTGTATTTATAAAAGAATTTGGATGGTGAATATTTGCATGAAACTACTCGGAAATTATTAGCACAGCAAGGATTACATACTACGTTATCTGAATATGTTGCTAAAAATTCATATTCTCATTTTGCCAATTCCCTCCACCAAAAATTAACACTTACCAAAGAAAATATTGTGAAATGTTATTCCAGTGTTTCTTGAATAGGTTGAAACCAAAGCAAAGTATCCAAGTTTGCTGTTTAAAATATCTGAACATCAAATTTTCTCTGACTGTGGAGAATATAATTATTTCATTATTAATTTATTAATTATATGCAGCAAGTAGAAAGCAGAGCTGAAAATCCTTTTTAGGAAGTAATTTATGTCAATGATACTGGAATTTTTTATTACTGGGCCTATCTTTCTACTGTAATGGGATAGGTCCTTCATATATACAAGCACCCCTGTTTTCAGTCCACCGAGTTGGTATTACCTCTGTGCAATAGCTAGAATCCCTGGGTAATTGTGTTCTGCAGCCACTGCCTGAATTGCCAGATATCAATAGAAACTTCCTCTTCCTGACCCATGTTTTGATGCCCCTGGGAAATGACACCATTCCTCACATCCTATGCCTCTAAATGCTCCTCAGTAGGGAACCTGAATTTCACTAGAAGGGGAAAGGTCAGCCTATCCCAAGGACTTTCTGCTGCTGGGGTGGCATAGCCTTCACCACAGTTCAGCTCACTTTTGCTGAGGGAATGCAATGAACGTGGAACAAGTGTCCCCCCAGCCAGCCACTGGCAATGCTCAAAATGTACCCCTATGTAGGGAGGATCTGATGGCTCTGCTCCCTTCCTGTCCTGTTGACTAAGTGCAACGTTCTTCAAACGATTTTCAGAGGGAACTTCTAAGGGAAAAGGTCGGAAGAAGGAGAAATACCAGATTAAATTCTCCTGGAGCTTTACCTGGACCTCCCAGGATATGTCACTGTCTTCTCACAGCTCAAGAACTCCTGATCCAATCCATTTCCCCTGCCCAAGAGCAGGATCAGTTGCAATTAAACTGATGTCAACATAATTGTCTAGCCTGCCTTGTAGCATCTTTGTCACTGGAGATCTTTACTTTCCAAAGTAATATATCCCAGTGCTTCACTGTCACTATGGTTGGACAGCTCATTTTTTTTGTTTTGTTTTCTCCCTAGTGTCTTATTTACACTTCCAGTGCTCCATTCAAGGGACATTAATTATTGTCCTTTTCGCTTAGACAGATTATCCCTTTCCTCTTGAAAGCAAACTTTCACATGACTGAGGATTCCTGACCTCAGTCTTCTCATTTCTAGGCTCAGTTCTATCATCAGAAGCCATAGTCTTCTACACCTCTTCTCTATCTTGTTTGTTTGAAAGCCCTCCGCCTGTAAGTGTGGTTTCCGAAACTTAATAGCATATAATTACTCGGCCTCTGAAAACAGAATTCCTATTTATTCATCTCACAAGATTTGGTGGGTTTTTGTGGGTTTTTTTTTGCTGTGGCACAAAATTAGCAACATGTTGATCTTAATCTCTTCACATCCTAGGGGGTTTTATCATTGATTATTGTAGAATATTAAATAATCATTGAAGTGCTCTTCCTTAAGATTAGTATCAAATTAATATTAGATGTTTATCTGACAGACATTTAAAATTACTATTTTTTCTAAATTTTAAGTTTAAAAATTACTGAAAAATGAGCCAGATTTGTACTGCTTGTCAATTACATATAGCACCAGGAGAACGGGGTTTGGAGTCATGATGGGAAATGGGTAAACTCCTGAATACGTTCCTCTTTTTTCTTACATGAATGGTACACCTGAGAACCATCAAATTCTTCTACCATGTCACTTGGTCAGAGAGGAAAAATGAGGAAGCTGGCTAGTGCTGATAAGGTAACTTCCTGAAATGCAAAGAATAAGTTAATAGATTTTGTGCTTCTGCTGATAAGTCAAGGATCTATAATGTTTGTAAAAGTTACTCATCTTTTTAAACAAAATGACTCCTGTGTCATTTTCGTCCACTCATTTGCATCCTTTCACTATGATAAAACCATGGTCAGACATCTCGCCAGGTTTTCGCTGCTGTAAGGAATGGCACAAATCTGTTAGTTTCTACTTGTATGTTCTCATCTTCTAAACTGGAAATGAGCAGGAATGTTGGGCTCTCGTTGATAAGGAGTTGCATGATTTGTTTGAAATTAGGCTTTGTTTTGTGTCTTTGGTAAGCAGTGCTCTCTTCACGTGGGACTCTGGCTTTAGGTATGACTATTTCTGAATGACCCCCTCTTTTCCCAGCTGAAATAGACGATGATCATTCCACTCTGGACTGAAAATCTAATCACAGTGACACAGAGAACACAGGGAGACCCTGGACTGAAGAAGGTACAAGCATCAAACAAAATAAAGGGATCTAGTGAAATTTAGTGATAAATGCAGCCAGCCATCCCCAGCTACCCAGTGGGATTCCAGTAGCAGGTGACATGATTCCAGTGTCTATATCCATATCAAAATAAGACTTAGAAGAAATTTAGTATTTTTAAGGCATGAACAGTAGTAATGAGAGACAACCGAGAGAAGTAATACATGCCATTTATTTAGAGCTATTGGAAGACCAGTCAACCATCTCATGATCTTGCCAAGCCTAACAGCTCACATGGTGGTCTCTAATGGGTTTTATTTAAGGTTTAAACAGAGAACTACTTGAAATATTACACTGAAATAAAATTGTGACAAAACTATTATACAGTCTATTTCAATGGAGTTGTTTATATCAGCACCGCCTTCAACTGAAACTCGTAACATTCTTCCATTAAATATCTCCCTACAGCATTCAAAAGCATGGCAGAAATGGCAATACCACAGTTACTACTTCAGATGGACTTCCCATGGACTGACCCAGATACCTAATGGAATCTGTCAGCCATGTTTTAGAGCATTAAGTAAGATTACTTCAATTAGGATACCTTAGTTAGTTTTTTTGGTTGATGCAACCAAGCCTTCAGTAGAAACTTAGCTGTTTTACTGAAAACACAAGCAGTATCTTACAGGAATGAACTTACTGCCCTCTCATTACTCAGTATTTGCATGCCTGGCTTTAGTTCAGGAGCTTGCAGCCAGTGTCTTGCCTCGTTTTTGCTATTCAAGGCAAAAAAAACCAGTTTCAACATCATTATACATTCATGGCTTTTAAATTTTTTTACTAGAGCCAGTCTTTGAACAGAGACAGAACCTGCTATGTGCAGATTCCATATTTTGCCAAGGCCATGATTTAAAATTTCACCTCAGTCTTATCTGTTACAGGCTATTGAATGGGAGATAAAGCAGCTGCTGAAGAGCATGTCTGCACACAACCTTTGGAGAAATGGGCAGAGTGGAAAGGCACAAGCTCTTGGAAAATAGTATCAGTTTACACAAGTGGGAAAATAAAGGTGTTTGAAAGCATAGTCAGCCTAAGGAACTTAGCTTCAGCTATAAAGAATTGAATGGAAGAATGTAATTTTTATATTTATCAGGTAATTCCATGTAAAATCTGTGCCTAATTTACTAAAAATGAAAACTAGAATTATATTCTGGGCACATTTTATATATCTTTATATACAGATTTACTTTGGCCATAAAGCCAAAGGAGCCTTACCAAGTGGCAAGCATACTAACATGACCTTAACTCACTAACAACTTTTACCTACTGAGTTTTTTGAATAAACTTCTGTCTCAAAGCTGTATTCCAAAAATAGCAGGAGATTTTTTTTGTTAATCCTTCATCCAGCAACAGGATTGATGCAGGAATGTTTCTGGGTACTGTCAGGACATTCCTCTTCTGAGGAATCTGCAAGATTTGAATTATTATGAGTTTTAAATTTCTTTTCCATTAATTTAATTCTCATAAGTTTCAGCAGCCTTTTACAGTCGGCGGTTACTGAAGCTGCCGTTCAGCTATTCTGGTGCACTTCACAAAGTCAAGCCTTTGAAATCTGTGGATGCTTTCTTCTCTGCTATTGCACCTCATGCCAGCAAATACAGATGACAAGTCATTAAATACAAGACAGAGGGCTGTAAGCAAAAAAAAATTTATTAAATATGAGACTTATGTCTGACCTGCTTCCCCCAAACCAATTTTGTCTCTGTGGCAACAGCCACAAGCATGTGACAAAACATCTGGCATTTTTCTAAAGAAAAGTTTACATACTTAAAATGTCACTTTTCAAGAAAGCATCATCTTTTATCCTTAAGTAGGTTTCAAAAGTGCAGAGCGTGTTTACAGGAAGACAAGGCTTGTGGCTGTAAAACTTCATCAGCCAATGCATTAAGGACCCTCCCCACAGCGAGCAGGGCCAAAAGTCGCACAGCATAAGAGTGAACACATTCCCTGTTAACTTACCTGGTCTGGAAGAGCTTTGGGAAGGGGGAAGTTGACTCTAGAATAGCTCTGGTATGATAATCACTAATTCTATTGCATGTTCTTTACATAAAATCATCTGGAAGTACCTTTACAGTTTACGACAAATATTTTAATTGTGTAAGAGGGGAAAGACTCAAGATTATTCTTGCCTTCTATTGCTACATAAAATGTAATCATAATGTAGATGAATTTGCCATGCTGGTGCATACTATCATTGGATTGCAGGTTACTGCACTGAAAATCCTAGCCAAAGTATGTATTTTTATTTAGAAAAATCTGGATTGTCTGTTTCCATATGACTTCATCTATTATTCAACATTTCCAAGTTTTATGAAATTAATACAAATACTTCTTCACCAATGCAGAAATTCTGATGATCTGATACTCAGAAATACAAAATCCTCTACCATATTTTAAAGCCCTCTCAAAAGCCATGTAGTTGTCACATTATCTCCTGTGTCCCAGCTCTGCTGGTTAACTTATACAACTCACTGTGTTCAACTGACAATTGTTTGTTATCTCAATATTACACCCTTGGGAAAAAACCTTATATTTAGTTTTTTTCTTATAGACTTTACTACTTATCTATCTGTATTTGAGTATGTTCTTGTTATTTGTTCACAGGATGAACATTTGAACATCAGCATGATGTTCAAACACAATTTATCCAGTTTATGAAGAAGTACATTATGTTGTGATCATCAAATTCCAGCTGCTGGAGGAAAAGGCAAAAGCACTCCTACTTGCAGGCATATAAAACTGATTATAATGGCACTGCTTCTTTCTCATCTTTCTCCAGTAATAGAAGGCATGTTAGTGTTAAACATTTTCAGTGCAAAATTTCTAAATAGGCAATAATGTAGGAATGCAGTGGGCTGCAACTCTGGTACATTTTTGAATGGAAGTAGTACATATCTAGTACATACCTAATTTTGATATTATCTTGGTTTTATTTGAGAAATGATGGGTGGTTTTTCCTTTTAAATAGAATATTGAGGACTTGAACTTTGCTATTTGATGAGGTCAAAAAGAGCCTTGGAATAATCCTGTGTGCCCAGCAGTAGCTGACAGGCTAGGGAGTATGCAAACCACCCCCTCTGCCCTGCTTTCTCCCTGCACTGCAGGACAGGATCGATGATCCTGGTCACCAATCCCTCCCTGTGTCAGCCAGCAGGCTATTTTAATGGATCTAATAAAGCATTCCTCAGACAATTAAAGGCATTCTTCAGGGCCTGAAAAACACATAGTCCAAAGAAGATAGGGTCAAAAGTAGTCAAAGAACCAGAAAATGGAACTAAGTAAATAGCAGTACCAGATAGTCTTCATGCAAATAGAAATTTGAGGGCTTGCATTGTTGTTTACCACAGGTTCTGTTTACTCTAGACTTTTAATGTCCATTTATATTCATTCCCACTACTGATAACCTATGCACTGTCAGCCTCAAACAACAAGAAAGCAGTATCTCCATACAAATCTGAGACTCTGCTGCTGTAGCACAACTGGAACACCTGTGGGTAAATGAATTCACAACCTCCATCTAATTCCCCCCCACTCCATTAAAAACAAACTAACAAACAAGAAAAAACCAACCAAAATACACACACAAAACCCCCAAACTGACCAAAAAAAAAACCCCAAAACAAAACATACAAAAAAACCCAAACAAAACCCAAGAGCAACCAAGCAAACAAAAAACCCCCAAAACCTGAAAAACCCCAACCCAGTACTGTTCCTCCACTGCCAGAAAATGCAACTATTGTGACAACCTCACATTGTCCCTATCAGGGCTGTTGTCTCCCGGTTGAACCTTGCTGTATTCCTTACTGGAAGGTTACAGTTGCAAGTAAATTGCAGTCTTTCCCCCAGAAGTATGAAACAAGTTTACCCACCAAAAACTTGTCAGATTTTTAAATTCATACTGCATATGCATGCAATTTGCCTCCCACAAAAATCTCTGCCTCACTGATACCATAAAGGGACAAAATGAAGTTTGGGGTGGCACCTACAAGCCTTCCATTTCCTAGCCTGACTGGTGACCTAAATAAAACTTTTCAGTATTAGGTTTTTCCAAGATGTAATTTGTACTATAGCTGTCAGGAGTTAAGATAGTAGTTGCCATGGAGCTTTAATCTTTTTTTAGTCTTTAGTCAAAGGAAGCTGGAAATCAGTATGCTGGGTAGAACCCTGCTCAATAGAATTTTATTCAAATTTGGACAGGATTTAATACTAATTTTTCTGCTGAACTTTAGTATCAAACGTTCTAGAATTCATTCTATTTTCTGCTCTTTCTCAGGAGATGTAAGTTTCCTTTCCAGATTCTTAAATCACACTATATTCAACCCAAAAAGTACCCAAGTTGGTTCCCCTCTATTCTTTCAACTATAAACTATAACTTTCTTCTCATCTTAATGTGCACAGCAAATCACTGTAGTGAAATTCATTCACCAGTGTTTCCATTTTCAGTGGAGGCATTCTGTAAGTATACAAAAGCAAAGCTTTAGGGAGGATTTTATTTTTCTATGCACCCTCTAAGCACTAATCTCTACACTGGAAAACAGGCCTTTGAAACAGAAATGACAGTTTGAATCTGTGTCTATGCTACTTGTAACTTCCTTGATGTATATTTAAGAAAAAAACCCAGAAGCATACAATGCATGAAGTGCATCTCTGAGAAGTACAGAATTGGTCATGCTATAGACAGTAATGCTCTGCTAGAACACAGCTGCAGCAGAACAGAAATGCAGCTCAGCTTAATACTTGCATTTAAAGCATTACTGGCTGACTTAAAACTGAACTTGCCCTATACCAGGTAAACAAAAAGAATGCAGACATATGTGGAAAAATGTAGAATTTGTCAAAATGAGCTTTTAGAGCTCTTACCCACCCCAACCAAAAAATTAGAAAGTATTCAGATGTAATCTTAACCTGACCATGAGATTTGGATTCAAAAGGAAATGACAGCTTTGCTTGATGAAAAATTTCCCAGAATTGTCACTAAACACAACTGTTTACTGGCCAGCTGTAGTGGAACTGCATAATCCTCAAGCTGTTCTAAAGACTGCAGAGTAATCAGAAAATTGTCACAGGACAGAATTTCAAACTCCTTCCAACTCTTTCATGGTATGTATTATAAAAGAGGCATGATAATAGTAAAAAAAAATATATATATCCTTCCCCTTCTAGGATAGGTAAGTCTGGGACTTGAACACTTACACATTAACATCTGTTTCCACCACTGACAGCAAAATGTCTTACCTAACTAGCATTGGACAGAAAAACAGATGTGAGTTTGAGTGAAAGCCCTGCTCATCAACTTCAGAAGATCAAATGCAAAGACCTGTGATATATTTTTCAGTCTGAGGTATCAGTATCAAAGATTTGCAGAGCTACTGGAGATGAGACCTCGTAATAAAATAAATATATATGCAGATAAGAGGGAGAACTCCCAAGCCCTTAACCTGCTGGTGTGGCCAAACAGCTCAAGTTAAGTATGAACTCAGACAAATCGTAGCCATTTCCTTAAAGCTGAAGTTAGAGACTTTTAAATGAAGAATCTTCAAAGTTAGGAAGTGCCATCTTTCTTTATAAAGGCCCACCTCAGCTCTAAAAGGATATCCAAAATAAAACCCTTAGATAAATCCAGGGAAGAAAGGGGCATTTCCCTTACCTCCATTCTGTACCAGTTTCAAGACCTGTCGGTATCACATTACCTTTTCTGGATGTGTAGATTAAAGCTTGGCAGGGAAATACAGTTAAAACTAGTTTAAGTACAGAAGTATTACATTGTGCTGCAGATATCAAGATGGTCTTACAATATAGATGGCAAGTAGTAAATTACTTATTTTGCTTTCAAGACAGTATGCTTTCTATTATGTGTATTTGTGTTTTGGTTTAAAGCTTGCTTTGATTAAATTATTTCATCAAAATTAATAAAACCAGCCTACAGGACAGTGATCAAGAAACATTCTTGCTCCAATATAATTTCTCTTAAATAGCTTATGGGGACCTTTTGCTGCTGATGAACTCGTATTACTTCAAAACTGAAAGGCAAAAAGAAAGAACTCAGAAGTGCAGCATTTTTCAAAAGCTACAAGAAAACAAGATGTAACTAGGCTGAATTAGACTGCAACATCTCAAAAGGGAAAGCAATTAACTGTGTAGTCACATAGACTTCTATCAAGTTCCAAAGTGTGTGTTGCCCAGATTTCTTTTTGCAAGAAGATAGACTTCATGACACTCAATAAACATCTTGAAGGTGAACTGGTTAAACTATTTATTTTTTCATTCTGACTTCACCAGTGAGGTTCATCCCTTTAAGAAAAGTAACTCAACATTAAGAAGCAACATAAGAATTCTCTACTTACCTTTCTGATTTCATACATAAGATTGCATCTTATGTGCAACTTCAGCAATTACCATTGATCTTCTGTGGGAACGGATAGAAACCCACAAAATTTAGGTTTGGTTTAAAAAAGTGGTGAAAGGCTAAATACCAGATAACATCAGATCTTTTCTCATGTATATCTTAACAACAAATTAGCTAGAGCATTTAAAAGAAATAATTGTAGAAGCACCCAGTGTATTTGAGGCATGCTGCTAATCTGCAATATGCAAGTGCCATTTCTCCAGCACTGTCTTCACTGGAAGCCTTGAGAATTCCTATTCACTACCAGAAAGGCCATTAGCATGAAAGAAAGCATCCCTGCATTACAGATATTTATCTGGACCACTTTCAAAATCTAAAATTTCCTTTCTGTAACACCCCAACATACACTTCCTACTTCAGCAATTATTTCAGATGAACAATTATATAAGGCTCCCAGCTTTCCTCTCTGCATTGCAAAGAAGCATTCTTGATTTATCCAGTACAAATTCAAGCAATACTTTTCCACATAAAGCAGTAACATTAATAGTTACAATTTCACTTGTACTTTGTTCTGCAACTTCAGTGCTTACTTAAGCAATGCTTGTTTTTTAATACGAGGGAGCATGTCCATTTTAGGTAAACATTAGATGTGCATATAATCCTCAGCCCAAGGCTTCCAATAGATCTTCTCAAGAAGGAAATTTGAGAATCTTTAAGCCATAACAAATAAAAAAAGAAGTAAAATGTTCAGAAGACAACTTACTTACTGCCACTTATCTCCAACAGCTGGTCTGATCATTCTCCATCAAAAACCATGATCCAGCCCCTCAAGACTATTTTTGCAACCTGAGATCAGCCAGTAGGCCTGGAAAGCAAGGTAGGGATAAGGTTTACCCTCTCTCCTACCCTACCGATGGTCAGAGCCCTTACAGGAGTTTCCTGCAGGAGCTGTTCACTTCCTGTGGTACAGATCTCCCCAGTGGAGCACTACTCCATAAACCTACAATTTTAGAGCAGAAGTTCAAACCCCTGCCTTTACGCTCCCCTGGCACGTGTTCACTATTTGCAAATGCTCAACCCTGCTAAGGAATCAGATCCTACCTGAGGTAACAGGCTTGGTGTGTTTACTTACCTTGTAATACTGAGCATCCTGTCCATTGATTTGTGCCATCTGGTCTGACAGCACCGAGGCTTTGTGCCCTGCTCAGTGCATTCCACCCTCCAGCCCCAGCCAGCACAGCCCTCTAGTGGAGATGCAGGAAGGAGTTTGGATGGCATTCATCCATCCCAGCTTGATTTTGCCCATCTGCCTGCCTTCTGGGCTGCTCTCAACTCAGCAAAACTGCCTTCCAACCAGGCTTGGACAGAGGTGGTGTCACTTCCCCCTCTGTACTGTCAAGGAAAACCTTAGCAGCAAGGGACAGAGACCTACAGGGACTTCTGAGCACTTGCAGCCCACCCACAGGTAAGCCCCACACCCAGCACTGCAGAGCTGCTGCCTGCCTTGCCAAAACTCAGTCTCAGGAGCACTGTTGAGCAGGGACCCTAAGACTGAGCTTTGGTACTCCACTCACTTCTCCATTAGCATCTCCCACTGCAAAGGAGTAGCAACAGTTGTTTTCATCTTTTTTTCACCTCCTTTAAGGCATGGGAGTGAGGAAGTTCACTTTCAACTACCACCCAAGTAGTGTTTAGATAGTACCAGCATATTACAGGACAACACACTTACATAGCCTGTCAGAAACCTGCTGGGACTTGTCAATTGGCTCTGTGCCACGCATGCTTATGTTTTGTTTTTTAAATTATCTATCAAACTTTAACTGAAAGCTTTTGCCTTCAGGCTTTTTAGATAGTTGCCCAAGTCCAAGAACTGTGGTGCTGTGCCTAAACACAGATTTGGCCACATGCACACACCAATACTGCTTAAGGAAGGGCAAAGTTCACATCCCAGAGAATACCAGTCATGTTTCAGCTCTCTATAGATCAATTATAATGAAGATTCCATCATGTTTCCAGTTTCTGTTCCCTGAAATGTTAATATCCCGTCCTCTCAAGGGATCCTTCAACCACTTCAAGGCTTATAGAGAGATCATGTTAAATGATAAAGACCATATCAGGATGCTTGACAAAACCTATTAAGAATATCAAAAACTGAGCATACACCATAATTATATCACACCCAAAAACTGACTCCCAAGTACAGTCACAAAGACAAGAGTTTAATGTTGGCAAAAAAAAAGTTTAAGTTAGTGGTATTTTCCTCCTTGCAATAACATACTGGTCATATGAAAGTCACTGAAGAGGTCTGCTGATAGCTCGGAAGACTTTTACAGTAACAGCTGAATTCAAAACCCCTAACTTCAAATGTGCGATGTTAACACAAAAACTGAAAACGTATAACCTGGGATAAAGAACAAACTCAGCTGGTAAGATGCTAGCAGATATGTGAGGCCTTTCAACCCCTTTTACCATAACATGAGAAGTTCTTCAGTAGCTTTCCCACCACCATTATTTCAGGATTCACAAGGTTCTTTAAAATACTAATGGGGTTAAGTTGAAACCAAGCGCCATCTGCTTGTAATGTCTTCTGTGAAAGGTCTGAAGCCACCCTGTTTCAATTATTTGGTTATTCAGTGCAGAAAGTTAAAGATCACAGAAGGTATAACAGCTTTTAATACTCCATTAATATTAGAGATTAAAAATTATTGCATAGTCTTATACATTTCCTAAAACAATGTTCTCTGGAAATGAAACATTTTAATATAAAAAGAGCAATTCTTTAAAACATAAATTGTTTTCACTACCTCGATCTCCTATCCTTTTTTGATTTGTCAGTACATTTGTCCATTGTTTTCTCATTGTCTCCTCTGCACTTGGGGCAATACCATTTCCCCTTTGGTTTGTACGTGAGTCCAACGCAGGAAAAGTGGAACCACTCAATAGGGCACTGTTCATTGTCACATCCTATCATTTCGCCGTAGGACACTTGGTTGCATAAGCAGTAAGTTGGTTCATTGGGATCAATTGCAAATTCTACAGGTGAAACCTCTCTCTCCTGCTTGGCTTTGGAGCGCTTTTTCTTCTTGGAAGATTTGGACCTTTTCTCTTTGGGTGGCTGATCATCGCAGTCGTCAATGCCATTGGCAATGTGGCACAGATCGCGGCTTTCGCTGGTTCGCTGGCGCCGGGGCCTGCGGGAGGATCTCTCTGGCTGGCAGGACTCCACCTTGGCCTTTTCTAGAGGCTTTTCATTCTCAGACAGATCTTGAAAACACTGAGAGTGTGTTTCCATCTGACGGGCTCTATTCTCTACCAGTTCTAGCATCTGAGTAACTATTTGAATTTTTTCATCTCCAAGTTCTTGACTGTTGATTAATGCACGCTGAAGATGCTGCTGCAAGCGTTTCTTCTGAACAGGATCATTTTCTGACTTGTATTTTTCATAGACATCATCTATTTCTTTTAACGCTTCTATAAAATAAAGATAATAATAGAAATAATTACACAAGATGGAACATGCTCAAGAAAACACAAATATATTTATAAATTATGAGAAATAGTACAAATCTTAATTATAGTATACCCTAGTGAGTTAGACTGAATATATCATTCTAGTTGCATGTGGTCATCAAATCAGTGTTTAAGGTCACAATCTGTTGCAAGAAAAAATTCTCAAGTTCTAAGAAAGGGCAAGCTTATTTTAGCCATTGGAAAAAGAAAGGACAACACAAGAAAGAGTATAGTTGTTGAGACGTGGATAATCCAGATCCTCCTTCCATCTGAAACAGGAGGAATTTCTCTTAAGAGTCCTTACCACAATAATTCTAAAACCCTGGCCAACAAACCAAAGCAATAACTTATTTTATCACACAAAGAATGCTGAAATTCATAGAACTGTCATATATCATGATACATAACACTCCAGAATTAGTTTATCCAGGTCCTCTGCCTTCCCCTCTTATTCATCTCAAGGTTTGGCAGTACATTTTCAAGTAGACATAGTTATAAAAGGAGTATGACAACTGAAGTTACATAATAGCACATTTACAATCAGAATGAAAACCAACTTACACCCCTCAAAATGCTTTCCCTATTACCAAAACAAAGCTGGAATTTTAAATGCAAGCTGCATTTTAAATCAGGGCTGAACTTTTCAGAATAGGTGACCTTCTCTTTAGTGCATCATAGGATATTTTTAAGCAACTAGTAAATGAGTGGCTCACAGTTTGACTTCCAAGCTTTCCCTCTTCCAAGTCACGCAAAATAACTGCATGAGTTGCTGTAAATCTTCCGTTAAATTTAGTTCTAGAAGCAAGTTTAATGAACCTGAATATGAGATCAATAAATGTCTTATACAGCAGTCTTAGTCTGTACTCTGCTGTTCTATATTGCTGGATTTTAAAATAATATTTTCCAAGCTGAATGTTACATTAGATCTATACATAAAGGACAGAGAAACTCCAAACAGGGAAGGAAATAACTAGAAGAACTGACAGTGAAACTTGATGCAGAGTGTTACATACAGTATTGGTTCACTCACTTTCATTTTAAAAGAATTTGTCTGCAGTGCTGTGAAATGATTCAAGCTTGTTATCTCAACATCATTCCTAGTGATTTTTTTCCTGCTGACATCTTGGAACAGTAGCTTAAGCATGAACAGCTGCTTTTTACTATAAATTCTGATACCTGTATGACAACAGGAGCCAACGGCATTTTGTTCTGTTCCAGACTTTCTCTAAGGTAAGATAAAAATCACTACTCCACTTGTCCAGTAACTCAACCTGTATTTTCTCAGTATCAGCATGGAGGCGGGAGTGTAGGTACAGTTTATAGATTTCCTATATTGGGAATGCCCTACCCAGAACCGCTCACAAACAATAGCTGTTTGCTCGTTCATACTGTGTCAGAAAACAACATTCATCCTACATCGGTTATGGCCTGGATGCAGCCTGTGAGGATATGCTGAACTTTACATGGAACAACATCCACTAAACAGAGCAAAGAGATGGCCTGACAGAGATTGACATTTAATTAACAGCTCTGAAACCTCTGCTTAAAGAAAAAAACCAAAACAACAAACAAAAATCCAAATCCAATCCAAACCAGGGCCAAATGCTTATTACAGATAATCTGATTAAGTTTGGTAGAGCTAATAAAAGCTAAAACGATTTGTTTTCTAAGCACAAGAGTGACTTTTTCCCTCCTCCACAGACCATCACTACCTTTTTAATTAGATGAAATAATATGGCATTGCTTTTACATTTTCAGACTTGGGTCTAAAATATTTGTATCCCATTTTTAGGGTTTTGAAGATTTTTTGTTGTTGTTGTTTTTTTAAAACAGTTGAAGGCTTTAGTTAAAGCTAGCAAAAAACTTCTTCCACAGCCAAGTATTGTACTAGTAACAGGATGACTACATAGAGGCGGTATAATCTAAATAAAATATTTAATGTATTAAAGGCTGAGGAGTGCTGGCTAATCACCATGGATCAGGAGGTAAAGAGTCTGCTAGGCAGTCCAGCCTTGACTAGGAATTCAAAATGCTGCAGGCAAGTCTATGCCCTTTAAACTTTAAAATCCCAGGAAACTTACAAAAGCCTGTTCTTATGTATCTTCTCGGGTAATTAGAAAGATAATTGAAAGAATCCCTTCACAACAGCTGACTCCCGAGGCGGCCCTTCAACGTCTAAGAGGCCTTGACGGTCCCCATGGTCCCCTCCTGTCCACGCCGAAGGAGGGAGATGCGGCTTCAGTGCCGACTCCACGGGATCAAACTCCTGCCTCACAGCAGGGGCCGGCCGGCAGCTGCGGGCACCGATGCGCCCCACAAACTCCGCGGGCTGCACGGTCTTTAATCGGCACTGAGCTCGCCCTCCGAAGGAGCCGTGCCTCTGGATGAGGTCCAGGGCAACTTCCCGCTCCGCAGCCCCCTCCACCACCCAAGGGAACGCTGCCGGCGCTTTCCGTGTCCCCGCCCGCACCGTGCGGTCTGCCGTGGGACGGCCACGGGCCCCGCCGGGACGCCGCCCCCCGGCCCCACACGGCGGGAGGAGCTGCGGGGAGGCCGATCCTGGCGGCGCCGCCGCCGGTTCGGGCAGCGGGGCTGCCCGGCGGGGCGGAGCGGGGCGGGAGCGGCCCCGCACGGCGGAGCCGGGGCCTAGCGCCGGGCGGCGCGGCCCCGGGGCGGGGCGGCCTTCCCCGGGACCGACCGGACGCCGGGAGCCCCGCGCCCCCGCAGGCTCAGCCCCCCGGGGCCCCAGCACGGCTTTAGCCCGGCCCCGGCTCCTCCGCGCCGGGCGCATGTGCGGCGGGCTGGAGGCCGTCCCCTTTCCCCTTCTTTCCCCGCCGCCCGGTGCCCCGCGGCGGCGCCCACCTTGGCACTGCGTGTCCATCTCCCGCAGCAGCGAGGCGTTGCGCTGGATGTCCAGCGGCAGCGACTCCACGCACTCCAGGTAGTCCTGCACGTAGAGCGAGAGCAGCCGGGCCCGCTCCCCGCCCGGCGCCGCCGGCCCCGCCACCAGCTGCGGCCCCGCCAGCATCATCCCCCCGCGCCAGCAGCACATCCGCCGCTGCCGCCGCGCCGCCCGCACCGGGCGCGGGGTCCCTGCGGCGGCCCCGCTCCCTTCTCCTTCTCCTCCTCCTCCTGCCGCCGCCCCTTTTGCCCCGGGCGGCCGCTCCGCGGGGGCGGTGGGCGCTGGCCGGGCCGGGCCGGGCTGGGCCGGGCGGGTGCGGCCGCCCCTCGGCGGGGTCCCGCGGCTCGCGCGCCCCTGCCCGCGGTGCCGCCGCCGGAGCGAAACCCCCGCTCGGCGCCCCCGCCCCTGCCGGGAGCGCGCATGCGCCAGGCCCTGCCCTTATAAGGCGCGGCCGGCGGCGCTGCCAGGGGTTCGCATTCTCCCGCCTTCCCCCGGCGCGCGCTCCCATTGGGCCTGCGCGCGGCGGGGGGCGGGGACGCGCGGGGGGCGGAGCCTCCCTTAAAGGAGCCGTGCGCCGCCGCCGCTTCCGTGCCCGCGCGGGGATCCCGCGGGTGGCGGCTCGGAGCGCTCCTGCCCACGGTAAGGGCTGCCGGATTTATCCTTAAAGAGGATTTATCTTTAAAGATTTGCGATGAGCTATTACTTAGGGAAGCTGAGTGGCATTTTATCCTGAGGAATCGTTTCAAGAGGATTTTAAATCAGGTATCATAGAACTTTGGCCTTTTAAAACCCACTCGCCTACCAGCAAATCTCCAGAATTTGACAGAGTATCATGTCTTTCCCATGCCCGCTGCAGAATTTGTGTCAAATGTTGGCCACAACAATTATACAGGAAACAGAAGTTGAAATATACATTGTGGCTACGCACTTTTTAGCTATATAATTGTTCCTACTGGAAGAATGATTCAAAGTCGAGAGAACTACTAAAATGTCGAGATTTCATCTCCACTTCTCTTTGAGACATTTTTCAGGTCTTTACAATATGACTAATAATTGGTAAGCATCGGGAAAAGAAAATTAATTTTGTCGAGTCTTGAAATACCCTGAGGAGACCTGTATATTTTGCATTGCTTCATTTATATTTTAGGCATCTGAAAAAAAAAATCCAGGGAAAATGCATATAGCAAATGTAGGAAAAAAAAAAAAATCAGAGATTATTGAATTCAAGAACAAAATTGAAAAGAAGAAATAAATTCAAATCCGCAACCCCCCTTCTGTCTTACATTCCTAGCTCTAGTTAAGTAGCCAGCACTAAAAGAGTACCCATACTGATCCTGTAAATGGCATTTCAGGATGGCATGATCTAGAGTAGTGGTTTGCAGAGAACCACAGGTTGTGCAGGGAAGCTGTATAATCTCCATCCTTGGATATTTTTGAGCCTACCTGGACAAGGCTTGACACAACCTGATCTGGCTGTGAAGCTGGCTCTGCTTTGGTGGCCTCCAGAGGTTCCCATCCAGACTCCTTTTTTCCCGTGATTCTGTCTCTGTGTGCTCTGCACCAAACAGCTCCATGGCTAGTCCTACAGGAAAATTAGTGTCTCACATGATGGCAGGCTGCAAGTAGGATTTTCTTAAGACCATGGTTCACAGAACTATTTAAGCATTCCTAACTTCCAAGTCACGTGGCCACTAAGCAGATGTTCTACATGGCAGGGCTTTTCATGTGTCTGTGTCCAAGCTGTTGAGCAATCGTAGCTGCAGTCAGTCAGCTTCGCCCAAGTCAGCAATGTGTTGGCAAGTTCATAAAAATGAATGAAAACAAAGTTGTAGGCAGTACTTTCAAAACATCCTTCACTACGCTGGTGTCACTCTAGGCCAAAAAAACAGGAAGTCTGTAATTCTGTGTATTCATGTTCTTAAGAGGGCACCTTCATCTTAAAATGAACAGTTTTAATTTACTGTGTAACACCTGCAAAATCAGCTGCTTTTTTTTGTGCACTGTTTGAGCTTGCGTTAATGCAGCCCCAGATCATTTTTTGCTAATTGTCTTATTTTTGCACAAATAGATTTAGAAAGTGCCAATAACCTGGTTACCTTGGCTTCCATGGGCAGTAACTCATTGAAACTTTATTGTGTAGCGTTCATTGCTGTCACTTCTGAGGAACTAAAGTAACTGAAGATTGAATTTTTTGATATCATATTAACAGATAACACTTACTCTACAGGCAAAAAGCACTACCTGTATGCCAGTGAAAAGGACCTGGATTAATATAATTGATAGAATATTCTTGAGAAAGGTGTTGGCTCTTGTGAGGGGTTGTGTTTCTGCTTATAGTAGGTTTGAATGGGTGTAACATTCTGCCATCTCCTGAAGAAACAAAGCTAAGAAATAAGAGATTCCCCTACAGAGAAGAAAAAATAAAGCAGAAATATTCATTCAAAATTAAGATGTTATTTAAAATTAAAAGTTAATTACTATTAAATATTAATTTAAACACAACATTTTGGCATAACTTTTTTTTCTCACAAGAAACTGTGCATGCACTGTCAGTAAAGAAATAGCCAAGAAAATAATTCATACTACTGGTTACAGGTGGTTTCTGTGCTAAAAGCTTGCTGTTTGTCACGATGGGGGAAACTGTAACTAAGCTACAGCAGAGAACAGCTAATGATTTCTGAATTTAAGTGTTGTCTACTGCTTTCAAACACTAAAATAAAGATTTAAGTTTTGAGTAACCTTAAGAATGCAGGAGTGGCATTGGACCAGATTTCCCTAGGAAAAAGAAGCCTCAGCTTGCTGCATGTTTGAAACCTCAGGGGAAAGGAAAGCAGGAAGAGCAGACCGAATTAATTCTCTGCTTTGCTCATGCCTCAAAATGACTAGGAGCAAGCACAGGAGAATTTTGGTGCATTGGACTTAAGTTTGCAGGTTGATAGATAGCTCTGAGCCCAACTGTGTCCCCTTCTTTCACCGTCTGTATGTGAGAATAATCTGGAGACAGGAAGAGGCATGGTAGAGCAAAACCTTGCTATTTGTAGAGATGCACAGACAAAATGATCATACATTTCCACCAACCCTCTCTGCTAAGTGAAAAATTGTCAGCTTGAGGCTGACACACACAGGGATGTGATATTAGCATGTATTGCATCAAACCTATCTCAGTAGATGTCCTCCAAAGGTAAGTAATACAGAGAGGTTCTATATCCAGTTTATTTAGATTTATTTATATATCTCTAAACTAACCCCAGTTTTCATGGATAATAAACCCAAACAGTTTCTTTATAATTTCCCACTATAGTTTTTAAAAGCCCCAATCAGAGTATTCCCCTTCTGTTTGTGAAAGATGATTTCATTATATTACAGCTTTTACTATAATAAAAATGTTTCCAGAGATTTAATCCAAATCTTATTTTCCCCAGTTGAAGTTTTCCCTCTAATCTTTCATAATACTGATTTTACATCCTCAAATCACAGATGATTCCTCTCCTGTTTCACATAATAATGCAAAGTTGGTTAGGGTTTTTTTGGTTTTGGTTTGGGTTTTTGTGTTGGTTTTGTCTTGTTGGTTTTGTTTTGTTTTGTTTTGGGTTTGTTTTGTTTGGTTCAGTTTGTTTTGGGTGTTTTGTTTGGTTGGTTTTGGTTTTTTGCTTGGTTTTTAGTTTTGGGGTTTTTTTCCCTTGCTTTCCATTGATAATCCAGGAAGAGGACAGGCTGTGGATAAAGAAAAGCAGCCTTATTGATGAGGATAAGTCCATAGGGGACTGTAATTGTGAAAGACCTTCTTAGCATTTAGTAGAAATGCTCAAAGGATGATAACAGGTTGCTTCTTTTAAGCAAAATAACTGATTTTTGATTCTATATATTTCTTGTCAGAAATGCTTCTCTGGCTTCCATGGGATGAAAAGGATGAAAAATTATCCGAGCTACCACAAAAATAAACAGATTAAAAAAAGAATGAGTACAAGCCAGATGGGCTTTTTAAAGAGTCAGCTGAAGGAAGCTATAGGCCATAGCTGACTTCTGCACCGTCAATATTCTGGGAAGAAGCTACCCTTGCCAGAGCTACAGGGATACTAGTGTGTTTGACCAGGTAAGCTACTGTCAAAAGCTTCTCTTACATCAGGTCATCCAAAAAAGGTACTTCCCTATAATGCCAGACATTGCTTTTGGTTTTCCTTAAATATTAAGCTTGATTTACCTGGTGGAATACAAATCATATGACTAGAACTATTACTATTTTTCATTTACGAAAGTGTAGAATACCTAAAAGTAAGAAATGGGCTGGCATGGGATCATTTCAATAAGATAAACTCAACAGTAGATTTCCTGAAAATACTGGCATGTGCTTGTTTCCCTGTTAGCTTCATCCTCAACTGTACCAAAAATCTTTCAAGTACCAAGTAACAAATATCCTGCACTTACCAAGAGATGTATGTTCTTTCTCATTCACAACATCTCCTCTGTTTTCTGCCAATATGCTGTAAAAGGAAATCTCTTCCTGAACCCGACTTGGTAACCAGTTGACTTGTATTAACACGGGCAAGAGGGCAGTCACAATATCCTGCTCAATTTTTTCTTCAAGCAGATCAGTTCTGTTTATTTCACCATGAACAGACTGAAAAACGGAGTAAAAAGTGCAGACTAAGTTTACTCTGTGCTTTTTTTTTTGTAATAACTGTTCATTTATTTTTTATAATTCTTCACATTCAGTTTCCATATTTGAATGCAATGGCAAAAAGTGTTTTGAGAAATTGGTAGGCCCAAGGCAGCACATGTTAAGAAATTCACTTATATATGACTTCATTGCTTTCATCAGAGCATACTGACACGTTGTCACTTTGTTTTGAGTAGAACCACACTGCTCCTTTTAGAGGCTATCAGCTCTGTTTGGAATACTCTCTGGAAATCAGCAGGAGCTGGACAACACCAGCTTCTCACAGGTATTGTGGAGCATCCTTGGCTGGCATAGGAACTGTGGCTCCTTAGAGGAGGAGGGCGCTGCTGATCAGCTGAGAGGCAGCAACTGGCCACTGTGATGATAGCACCACAGGGATCATTTCCTCTCATTTACAACATGGATCTGTCCACTTGTGTCTGAAGTAACACTTCCCTGTCTTTCTCTCCGGGAAACTGCTTTCAGACAGTAACTCTTCCTCCTCATCTACTGTTACAAAGCAGAAATGATCAGTGGATTTGGTTTCCAGCTCTAGAAACAATCACCGTGAGAAAAACCTCGGAAAGCGGGCAGATGATGTTCAGGGAAGCCAGGTTAGAAATGGTAACCAGGTAATCTTAATGCAAACATAGCAACCATCTTTCTTGTCTTACCTCAGCCCTGAAACCTGATCCTCTTTCATTCTAGTAAATGGAAGCATCCACATGAATTTAACGGAAAAGAACCAAGACCCTTTCACCCACAATAAAGAAAGGATTTTTTGTGTGTTCTTACCTGAGCTACATATTGATATGGATGCTGCATTTCTGTGATTTTGCTGCTCAGCACAGGTCATGTGAAAATCATTCCTTCCTTTTGTGAGGAACAAACATACACAAGTGCACCTTTGTAATCAAGATTATGAAATGAGGGCAGGCAGTGCACCTGAAGAAAGTTTCAGTAGATGATGGTTTAAGACATTCATAATACTCTCCCACAGGCAGATGTTAATTTTTCTTTCTGGCTGAGGAAATAAAGTGGGAGTCACCCAGCTAAATATGTCAAATGAGAGAGAATCTTAGTATAAATAGGTCTTGCTCTAAAAATGTCTCCATTGACTGTAAGGGGCGCCCAGGTCTCTTGTCACAGATGTCAGTTAAATGAATTCCACTCTGTATGTGAAAATGGGGTAATTATATGCCTATGATTACCATTTATGAATTTCAGAGTTCCACTGAAAACTTGGACAGGGTTTTGGCATACGTCATTAAAACTCTGCAACAAACAGGAGGAAGCCTCATTTTATTTCCCTCCTAGTGTGGATTTTTTTTTTCTCCTTTGGAGTCTGCTTATCCAAACTTAGTAAAAATTATTAATTTCTAGTGCAACTGAAAAGTCACCACAAATAGCACCAGAGGGTAATTTCATATCTTCAAAATAACCCAGTAGCACCCAATCACCCATATTATGGGTTTTCTAGTGCTGCTGCTGCTATGCAAATTTTTCAGTCCCATCACTTACTCCAAGTTACCAAAAAGTAGTATTATCCTTTGCTACTAGGATATGACCAATGTGCAGGGTTTTTTCCCAAGAACTGATAGAGTTTACATTTGCTTTATTATTCAGTTGTAACTGTGAGAAAAATTAATGGTTAAACAAGATGAGTAGATTCCTGCCTCTCAAACACCCTCTTCCCCAAAATAATAAAGAGAAATGTGGCATTTACTCCAAACTAAAGGAGGCTTTAGGCTGCAAGGCTGTTGTCAAAATATAGGCAGTGTGACTGAACATAGAACTTAACTGCAGTTAAAATCACAGAATAACAGAATAGGTAAGGCTGGAAGGGACCACAGTGAGTCATCTGGTCCAATTTCCCTGCTCAGGCTGGGTCCCCTAGAGCACATTGCACAGGTTGTGTCCAGACAGCTTTTGAACCTCTCCAGAAATGGAGACTCCACAACTTCTCTGGGCAATCTGTTCCAGTGCTTGGTTACCTGCACAGTGAAGAAGTTCTTCGTTGTATTCAGGTGGAACTTCCTACTTACCAATTTCTGCATGCTGCCTTTTGTCCTATTTCTTGGTACCACCTAGAGGAGCCTGGCTCCATTCTCTTGAAACCCTTCCTTTGGATACTTATAGACTGATAAGATCCTCTCTCAGCTGTCTCCCCTCCAGGCTAAACACCAGAGGATTTGAAATGTAAAATGTAAAACATCAGAGGATTTAGTAAATCCATTGGTTAGATCAGTTTTCTTACTAGTGACAAAATATCTTTTGCCCAATGTGATTAATCTCTGACATTCATATTTAAAAGAAGTCATTTTGCAGCCCACTTGGGCTTAACAATTAATGTTACTTGACCAGCAGTGGCAATGAAAACTTCAAAGGGCTGCAGGCTCAGGGTGGAGCTGAACAATGCTTTTTTAGTTGCGGGAATATTACCAGAGGAAGAAGATACATAGCTGGTAACCACTGTAACTCAATCTTCCATTACCTTAGGAACAGGCAGTGGTGCTCAGAAATTATCATGCACCATTTTCATAATTAGCCTATAATGTATTTGAAACTGTTACCAGGTCTCAACATAAAACCTGTTTTCGTAAATGCTTGTCTGTGAGTGAGTGTTAATTAATCACAGACTAAAAATTGATGCTTCCTGACAGCAGATTTATTGACAGCATTTTCTTAAAAACGCTTAACCTACTTAATGGCAGTACCTTTGCTGTGGCAGTGGCAACTAACAGAACCATCTAGAAGGCACACACACAAACACAAGTTAATTGTTGTTACCTGACCAAAGAGCGTGGCATATTATACATTATGCCAAAACATTGCAAAAATGAACATCTAGCTGAAAGAAAAACTTTAAAAATACATATATTGCATTTATTTTTCCTGTATTTTGCAATTTACAAGCTGGGGGACAGATCTGCCTAGTGAGAGAGAGAGACAACATCAAAATTCTTCCAGTGTGTGCTTTTTTTCCCTCAGTCTCTGGACCACTAGACCATGTCATGTCAGCTTAGTTTAACCTATGGGCAAGAGAAATTTGATGTTTGACGTATTCTCTCCTACTAACAAATTTGAAGACCAACATTTACCATAAACTACAAATGAGATCATTTTGTTCACACATGCACAGAACCAGTTCAAATCATTAAGGTGCTATATTTTAGGGCCCAAAAAGAAAAGCAAGAACACACCACACACTGCACAAGCTTCAGCTTGTCTCCACAAGCTTGACTGTGGTCTTCAGTCTGTACAGCAGGTGCTCCATAGATATATATCCTTTTACTAGATGAAACTGGGACACTGAGATTTCATCACAGTTTCTCAGCCAAAAAAACAAGACTTCATAGAGCTGTGCCCTAGTTTAGTTGTTTCTTTGGGGATGGGTTCTTTGATAGCGTTTTAATTTGAAATATCTCTTTTCCCACATACATATAGGTGATCACATGCAGGATCATGGGAGAAAACAACGACACTTGAGTAGTTCAAGTGGCTAAGACAGCAACCAGAATAACAGCTCAAGCCAGGTGGTTTCTGAGCCCCATGCGCAGCCTTTCAGGGCTCTCATGTGAGGCAGTCAGAGCTGCCACCACCAGTTCTGCAGAGGTGCTCTCTGCTCTGCACATGGGTCTCCTCTCTGTGGGCTCTGACATGGCTGGAAGGAGGTCATCATGAAGATATTGCTGGAAGAGGAGCAGCAAGTGTTGGAAATTAACAGGCTTTGCAAATGGTACTGTGCCTGCATACAGGCCACACGCCTGAGGCTCAACCAAAGACAAAGGCACATTTAGCAGACCTGGGCTCACCAGAGGAACTTCATAAATACCATGACAGAATGAACCAGAAGGAACCATTGTCTCTGGGCCACTTGGGAGCTTTTAGGGTAAAGTAACAAAGGTAATTTGGTTAAGGTAATAAACCATTTATTTTGGGTCTGAGATGCCCGAATTTTATGTCATTTTGGGGATATTTGCCAGTGCTCTTCTGTCATGTTTCATACTCAGTCATGACTGTAGGGCAGCAGAGGGCTTTATTCCACAGTCGAGCATGATGGTGTGCTATTTGCTTGGCTAGAGGCAAGAGTGGCACTGCCTATGAAATAAATTCAGTTTATCAGCAGGGCAGCAGCATCTTGCATAGTACCTGGGAGTTGCATGAGAGTCTCTTTAAAGTGGGCAAATAACACAGGTGGCACACACTGGCCTTCTCTGCAGAGAAGGTGGAGCAGGGGATCCCGGGGGCCCTGCACAGCACAGCCTGTGCTGTGGCCTTGTGCTGGAAGAGTGTGGCTTGTCCTCGGTGCTGTGTCAGCGTTTGTGCCGACGCTCAGATACCCACCGAGCCCTCCTGTGCTGGTGCTCCACCAGCTTCGGCGTGGTGCATGTGCCCGCGGCAGAGTACTTCCCTCTGGCCTCTTGCTTCTGCCTGGAGCAGGGAAGGAGGGAAAGCCTTTTCAGGAAGGTTGTGCTCCGCCTGGAGTGCCGCCCCAATTGAATGTGCTCGGGTTGGACAACAGGAGGAATTCCTTCACAGAAAGGATTGACAAGCATTGGAACAGGCTGCCCAGGGAGGTGGTGGAGTCACCGTCACTGGAGGTGTTTAAGGTTAAAGACTAGACGTGGCACTCAGCGCCGTAGTCTGGTTGACAAGATGGTGTTCGGTCAAACGCTGGACTCGACGATCTCAAAGGTCTTTTCCAATCTAAATGATTCCGTGCGCCAGGAGGCACCTGCAGCCCGGCGGCTGTGAGCAGCAGCGGGGCCAGGGGCCGCTTGTCCTGCACGGCGTGCGGCCGCAGACGCGCTTCGCTGTGCCCGCGCAGGGCCGTGCTGCACCGGCCAGGCCCCACCGTGCCGGGGGCCGTGCCCCTGGGGAGCCCCGCCCGGCAAAAGGGGATGGCCTGAGAGTGAGCCCCGTTCTGTTGGCGCGCCCGGCGCGCTACCTGCGTGTCTGTGGCCGTGACGAGAGCCCGCCCCGCGCTCACCCGCTCGGCCCGCGGGCGTCTCGGCGGAGGTGTCGTGAGGCGGCGGCGGCGGACGGGGGCGCGGCAGCGCCCGGCACTCTCTGCCGGCGGTCCGGGGACTTTCCCCTAGGCGGGCGCGGGGCCCATGAGGAACTTGGCGTCCTCCGTGCGTGGCCTAGCGAGCAGGTCTTCAGAACATCCCGCCGTAAAACGCTGGCCGACAACGCTTTATAAACCCCGGCAGATGGGACAACCTCGCGGGCACGGCGAGCTAATTTCGCTGCCGCATTTTCCTCCTTGCGGGTTTCCGCAGGCGATGCCCAGCGAGCAGGCGGCCCAGCTGCCCCCCGAGGGGCCCCAGGGGCCGCGGAAGGCGGCGGCGGGGGGACGAAGCGGCCCCGGGAACGCGCTATGCAAATGGCGCGCCTCGGCCCCGCCCCGAGCCGGGAGGCCGCGGCAGCCCCGCCTCATGGCCTCGGCTGCGGCCGCCCCGCGGGGCCCGGCCCGGCTGTCCCGGCTGCGGCGGGGAGCGGCGGGCACACACCCACGGCAGCCCCGCACAGTGCTCCAGCCGGCCGGCCGACCTCCCAAGGGCCCTGCGGCACGCGTTCAGGCTGTGCTAGCGGTCCCCAGAGGAAACGGGAGTCACTTCTGATGGCTGTGATTCCCTGTACTTTCCTAGAAAAAACGGAGTCAGTTTTTCTTTCGGTTGGTTGGTTTGCTTTGCCCCCCTGGGAGAACTCTGCACACCTGTAAGTGCAGGTGTTCTCGCTGGCCCTCGTCAGCAGGGTCTGACAGTCAAAGAGCAGCATCCCGGTGGCTAGAGACCAAGACAGTACCTGGAGGGGAGACCCAGAGCTTTCAGAACTGACAGGACTGCACAAACAGTTCTTGCCAGAGCCAGTTCTTTGCACTTCTTTCTTCCTCTAGGGCTAATGAAATGTTAACAAATTCTCATTCAAATACTTGAATAGTGCTTACTCACTTGTATGTTAGAATCCGCGTGTTGAGTTGAGAATGTGAAAAATAGCACGCTTCAACTTTCAGTTTCTATTAACAGTAGCTACAGACTTGTTCTTTAATGATTCACAACCAAACATCAAAGAGGAATAACATTCAAAAATTTTAAAAAAGTAATCCTAAGTCAGGTCTTTTAAAAAAGGCATCTAGCACCTCAGCCTTTTAACACAGTTGCCCTAACAGCCCCTTGAGGTCAGTGAATACTGAGAGCTTTGCTTTACAGACGAGGAACACAGGTTTTCACATTACAACACATGCTGCAATTCTGAACCAGAGATCTGGAGATGACCAAACTAACAGCAGAGAAAGCTGTACTACAGAGGGCACAGGATGCAACTCCTGCCCCCACAAACACAGTCCTTCCATATGTCTACCTGAACAGGGTAAGGACTTGAGAACAGATCTCACACTTCCCACCACGAATACCACAGCTTCTAAGCACAGCACGAAGCTTGCCCTGCACTAGAAGCAGACACCAATTCTTGCACTAAGACGCAATTTAGCACTTTGTATTCCGAACGCCGGGTGGTGCTGCAGGAACGCCAAGGGGGAACTCCTGAGAAATCTAACTAGGGCGAAGGGCGACCGAGGGCACAGAAGCACAGGGGTCAGGTGGATGGAGGAAGTTCTCAACCAGCCACCGGGAAGTGCGAGCGCCTTGCAGGCTTCTGGTGCTATGGACTGGACAGCCACTGCTGTTCAAAAGCACGCAGGGTACAGCGTGAACACCACCATAGTTTAGTCCCAAAAATTACAAAAGAACTTGAAGTGGATGTATATACTACTGAGATCCCTGAAATTCCTATTCATCGCTGTAGGACTTGATCAATGGATCTATCAGTCAAGCCTAAGGACGCCACTTAATGATGCTAACTACTGTAATAGGACAAGATTAATTCAAAATAGCACTGAAGACATAATGTTTTTACAATTACATGTCATTATCCAATATACCAAAACATGCAGTTTGTGCAGGTATTTCAGCAACATTGAAAATAAAATGTAATCTCCCACTTTTTTGGCCTCAAACTATTCTATACAGGGAGTAAAAATGTAGCAAAGGAAGGGCTTGATTAGAATGAATGCTTTACAATACACTCACTGTCTCCAGCAGACAGCAGCATTTTGATTTTGCTTATCTTGCTGTTACAAAAGTAGAAATTGATATTCTATAGGTCCCCTCTATCAGTTTTACAGTATTTCAACTACACATCTAAAGAAACCAACTCATCCTTGTGGGATTACACCTTGAAGTCACTCAAAGTAAAGCTTTAATGAAGGTGTTGCAATGTTATTGAAATGGCTGGAATATTTAGTAGCCAAAACCAAAGTAATATAAAAGCTTATCACAGAGGTTTTATTGTTTTAGTAGCAGTCAAAATATACTTAGTATAGAAATTCATGTTCATTTGGAAAAAAAACAAACACCAAACAAAACTGTAAATGATACTTCACCATATAAATTAAATCTGCTTACAGTTTTGGTGGCCAAAATAGCTGTGACTTGACTGCTAACTGCTAATTTTCCAATGTGATATTAAACGGGCTTTAACCCGATAGTATCATGTTAAATGGGATCAGGATGCCACTTATATTGCAAGTGTTACGAGAACATCCCATAAAAATAGTCAACCAACTACTTTCTCTCCTAGTATGAGCAACAGTGAACATTATGAGCAACAAGCCTGAAACAGATAATTCAACTTTCTGACTGAAATTTTTAAACAACTTTCAATTATTCAAGTATTATGGTCCCTATGTACACACTTCTACGAGCCTAGAAAAGATATGGTAGACAATTGAGCACACTACCATCAAATTGTAAGAATTACAAAAATGTCAGGTTTTAAACAGCAAATTGTACCTTAATAGTTTAATTAAAAATAGAAGTGTTAGGTAGACTATTTTGCAAATACAACAGCACACTAGTGTGCTGTACATTAAGGCAATACCTTTAAATGCGCACTTGTCATCTCTAACAAGTTTTATACAATTGCTACCAAGTGAAAGAACTATCATTGTCTTGCAAAACTGAGAAAGAAATACAAAATATCTGGAAGCCTACATTTTCCAAGTACAAAATTAACTTTCAGTCCTTGTGTTGAAATACTATACACAGTACAAACAGTGATTCTCCCCTACAAGATCTCACGAGGATTTCTTAAAGCTGGAGGCAAATTTGAAGGTTTTGACTCTTCATCCAGAAGCACCAAATCTTCAATTTCACTACCTTTGTATTTTCTTTTACATATCTTCACAATAACTTTCTTCTTGAGGAATAATTTCAAAGCTTCTCTCGAAGCCACTGCTTTGGCATTTTCCATACTTTTACCACAGCCAGTACCCAAGTAGACAGACTTGCACCTCAGTTCACAAACTATATTTTCTAGAGAGCTTTTATTTTGAGGCAAGTCTGCAAGTTCCTTCAAGGGAACAAAAGCAACATCTAACGTAGCTTTTACAGACTGAATAGATGAATTTAGAAGTTCTGCATGATTTACATTAGGACTGAAGCCTCCAACAGCAACCAGTTTCCAGGCTACAGCTTTGTAGAGTCTGTTGAAAAAAGGTTGTCTTTCCTTTGCATCTTCGCTGGTTAGTGGTTTGCACAAAGCCTTCGCAGGGCCTTCGCCGGCCTGCGAGCCACTCTTGGAGGCCAGCAGGGAAGCACCTGCCTGAGCCCCACCCCGGGAGGGCCCCTGCTGAGCTCCGCTCCGAGCAGCCAGCAGGGAAGCAGCCACCTGAGCGCTGCTCTTGGAAGCGAGCAGGGAGGATCCCGGCTGCGCGCCGCTCCGAGCGGCCAGCAGCGAGGCGGCCACCTCTGCGCTGCTCTTCGAGGCCAGGAGCGGGGAGCCCACCTTAGCAGTGCCCTTGGAGGCCAGCAGCAGCGAGGTGCCCACCTGAGCACCACTCTTGGGGGCCAGAAGCAGTGAGCTGCTCACCTGAGCACCGCTCTTGGACACCGATGCTGGGGCACTCACTTGCGTTTTGGAAGACAGCAACGCAGCACTTGCTTGTGGAGTGCTCTTCGTGCTTGGTGGCACTGCTGGCACCTGTGGGGTGCTCTTGGTGGTCAGTGGCACTGCTGCTGCCACCGCTGCTGCCTGTGGGGTGCTCTTGGCAGCTGGTGGCACTGCTGCTGCTGCCGCCTGTGGGGTGCTCTTGGCGATCGCTGGCACTGCTGCCGCCTGTGGGGTGCTCTTGGAGGTCGATGGCACTGCCGTGGCTACCACTGCTGCCTGTGGGGTGCTCTTGGAGGTCGATGGCACTGCCGTGGCTACCACTGCTGCCTGCGGGGTGCTCTTGGCAGCTGGTGGCACTGCTGCCACCACCGCATCTGGCTGAGGGGTGCTTTCAGCGGCCAGTGGTGCTACACTTACTGTAGTTTTCTTTTCAGGTGATGGCACGTTTTCACACTTGCTTTCCTTAGGTGGGCTTGAGCAAGGCTTCTTTCCTGGCTCCTTTTCAGATGAAGGTGGCTTTTGCTCAGCAGTACTTTCAGCATTAGCAGGTTTTCCTTCTGTTTCTATGTCTATGACCATTTCTTGATCTGAACTGCAAGTTGACTGGGAGCTTTCCGGATCTTTGCTAGTACCTTTTTCCTGCTTTTTGGGCAATGTGCTCTCTGTTTCCTTCACTCCTTCTGCCTTGGTTGTTTTCACATCCTTTCCAGCATCCTTAGAGTCTCTGCTTTTCTCAACAGCTTGTCTCTTGCAGGGCTCCTCTACCCCTTCTGCAAAACAGGTAAAATATGTGATCCTCTTTGATTTCTGCACTATGAAATCTCCATGTAGAGAGAAATAATCTAAAACCTAGGAATAATCTCTGTGAATTTAAAGGGTATATATTAGCAATACACCTTGAACTGTCATTTCAAGTATTAACCTACTATTTCAGAAGTTTTGATTTTTTGGACAAAATCTTGAAAATACTCATGCAAGATTTCAGATGTTGGTTTGGGACCCATAGGCAAGTATGCACTTCTATTCTTTAAGTCCAAACCAAAACTGGCCAATACACATTAAATGGGCTATCTGACCCAAAAATAAAATAAGTGTATTTTGTCTACATATCCCAAAACATCTGTAGAACATCAGCCTGAGAATTTCTTTAAGAAACTCAGTTTCTTACACAGCAACAATGCCTGACTGGCAACAAAGGCAAAGTAACAAGAACATATTTAAGCCGGAGTACAGCAGCCCACATCGCAACATACATGTATTAAAGTGCACCAGGTGTAGAAATTCAAAACAATAGCTCTACCAAAGGACTATGTACGCATTATGTCCATTTTAGAGACATTATAATAGAAAAAGAATAGCACAGAGAGAGGAAACTATTAACGGGAGTTTTAAAAGTAAATTATTTCGACTACTTTGTAACCCCGAGGCAAACCGAGAACATTCAGAAACAAGCATTTTCTAGACTCCTATGTATTGTCACAGCTATGATCTGCTAACCATTGCTACTTGATATGCCTCTTTTCTTCACCTTGGCAACCAGTTCGTCTCTCGTGGTGTGGACAGGCGCGTTGGTCACTTGGATGCCTTCGGCCATTTCCAGCGCCTTTTCCATGACCTGCGGCGGGTACCTGGAGGGGCGACAAGAGGAAAGGAGGGAAGGGGCGTCGTCAGGTGGTCGGGCCGCGCCGTCCCCCCGGTGCCGCGGCGGGTCCCTCTGAACTCACCGGCATCCCAGGAAGACGTGGTTGGCCCACACCATGGAGAGGGACACCAGGCGCTGCAGCTGGGCGCTGCCCGCCGCCGGCAGCTCCCCGACATTGCGCAGCAGAAACTCCCGGCGGTACCGCCAGTGGTGCTCGGGCTCGCAGGCCCCGCGCAGCGTCTCCGCCCAGGCCGCCTCTTCCGCCGTCCGCCCCAGGGGCTCGCCCGCCGCCGCCTTCCCCGCCATCGCCGCCGCCGCCGCCGCGGAAACCCCTGCCCGCTCCGCCCCGCTCCTTCCGCCGGGCGCGCTGTGAGCTCACATCCGCAGGGCCGGCCGGGGCGGGGCGGGGCGGGGCGCGCTGTGAGGCCCTCGGGCCTTGGCGCCAGGGCGGAGCCGGCTGTGCCCCGCCCCGCCCCCACATCGCCGGGTGCCGGGGCAAGAGCGGTGTTCTGAGGGCGGCTGCCGGCGCTGTATTCTGACTGGTGAAAGCGTGAGCAGAAGTTCTGCCTTACAGGTTGATTTTTCCAGGCTTGCTGAGGTCGGGGTTCACGGGGGATCAGTTGGTGTTTTACCACAGAATCACAGAATCAGTTAGGTTGGAAAAGTCCTCTGAAATCATGGACTCCAACCTCTGACCGAACACCACGTTGTCAGGTAGACCATGGCATTAAGTGCCACGTCCAGTCTTCCTCTAAACACCTCCAGGGATGGTGACTCCACCACCCCCCTGAGCAGCCTGTTCCAATACTTGCCAGCCTTTTCTGTGAAGAAATTCCTCCTCATGTCCAACCTAAACCTCCCCCGGTGCAGCTTAAGACTGTATCCTTTAATCCTGTCACTCGTTGCCTGGGAGAAGAGGCCGATCCCCACCTGGCTACAAGCTCCGTTCAGGTATTTGCAGAGAGCAATAAGGTCTCCCCTGAGCCTCCTCTTTTCCAGGCTAAACAACCCCCAGCTCCCTCAGCCACTCCTGATAACACTTGAGCTCCAGACCCTTCACCAGCTTTGTTTCGCTTCTGTGGCCCTGCTCCATCACCCCAATGTCCTTCCTGAATTAGAGGCCCAGAACTGGACACAGCAGTCGAGGTGTGGCCTCACCAGTGCTGAGTACAGCGTGACAATCCTTTCCCTATTGCTGCTGGCTGCACTACTTCTGATCCAGGCCAGGATGCCACTAGTCTTGGCCACCTGGGCACACTGTTGCCTCATGTGTTGCTGGCTCATGTTTAACTACCACTCCCATATCCTCTTCCACTAGTGAAAGGAAAAGGACCCTCAGCTCCTCTCCCCCTTTCCTCCTCGGGTGTTGTCCACAAAATCGGATTTGTTACCTGGTGTGCAACTCAAGAGAGAGACAGTGATTATTTCTTTCAGAGTTGCACAAGCCTGGGTGCTCGGTGGTTCTCCACAAATCAAGTACGCTCCTCCAGACTTTCTGTGCCATTATCGCTACATAGAAATTTGGAGTTAGTTGCTTTCCAAGGGCAGCCCCTGTGTTACGATTGGTTAATCATCTGCATACAAGTTATGTAATCACTGCTAACTTCTTATCCAATGCTCCGGGGAGGCTTCTTCACCCTGGCAGGGGTATTTTGACCAATAGACACAATTTTTAATATATATAGTTCAGGTATAGGATACATGGACCTTGAGTACTTGCCAGGTTAGTAATGTATACATGGACGTACATCAACATCTTGATTTTCTAAGTTCTTAAAGCCTGTTAGTTCCTGGATGTCCTTGACCAAGGGATGCTAGCTGCTGTCTATTACAGTGGTTAGGTCTCCTTTTGATGATTAGGCTTGCACCAAAGAATATCCTGACTTAAAATAATCTTGACATACTCCATGTTTTACAACATTGGCATGTGACAGGAAGGATGACAGGAAGGTAGTGGCAAGGACATGGGTGGTTGTGGCATTTTGGAGGAAGCATTAAATGAGGACTGCTGGCTACAAAGGGTTCAGCTAATTGCTCTTGCAGCTCTATAGGCTGTCTTTAGTTTGCAAAATATTACTCCAGAATTTGATTCAAAACCATTTGAACAATTCTCTGTGATAAAGTAATAAGCATGCTGTGAAAATGTCACAAGCTTCAGTCTGCCAAGATGGTGCTTGTGCAATCAGTGCAAAAGAGGAAAGAATTTTGAAATCTGAAGGGCTGTCCCTGGAGAGCTGTATTGATTTTTCCTCCTGAATTAAAAGTCTGGGTTTGCTTAAGTTTTCAATTTTTAACACCTGCATGTCATCATGAAGTGAACTACAGGATAGATTGTGTTTAAGGAAGGAGCATTTCTCCTTAACTGACTTAGATGTCTTATTTTGTGCAAATGGTTATGTAATGGTTTAACCAAGAGTTGCTCTATGGAGCAAAAACCAAGTGATTGAGGAAATGAAGTCAGAAAAATATAGTGCAATGCACTGTTGCTCTTTATCCATTGTTGGAGTGGAAGTGCTTTTCCTTTGCTTTCCTGGTTTGGCCACACAATGTTATCTTGTGCACTGGCAAGAATAGTTTGGTGATAAGAGAGCAAGGGAATGGCAATGAATGGGATGGGGCTGACAGGCTCCCTGTTTTGTGTTTGCAGGTAGAGGAAGAAAAGGGCAGAAAGTTTGTACCCTCTCTGCTGTGGGTGTCTTGGAGCAATGGGTTTGTTACAAAACAGTGTCAGAAAGTTTAGAAACAGCAGTGTAGTCACCATCTGTTTCCAGGCATTAGTTTTATCAGTCCCACGTGTGGTTATCTGTTAATGTAGGCTCAAATACAGGGAGGGCCCGATCTGTCATGGTAGGGTTTCTGCTTAGAGGTGAGGTGGGCCTGTCTCTAGACCTCTGAGTTTGTGATACCACAGTTCTTGACTTCATGGTCCATACAGACCCTAGAAAGGAAGGGTGAATGGAATCCCAGGCAAACACAGGTTTGAGTTTGCACCTCAGCCAAGATCATCCATTCTGCCAGCCCGATTGTTCACACTCTTCAATGAACCAGTTTGCTTTCTAATGAAACCGGTTGGGACTTCACCCAAGTTTGAGATCTGCCCCTCAGAGACAAGAGGAATTCAACCAAGCCTGAGTGGCTGCAGCAGATTTGTCTGTATTCTTGCAGAAGAAGAGCTAACAGTACAGACAAGAATACACCATCCTCCTCCACAAGCATCTGAGTTGCCAAGTGGACTAAGGACTAGTCCATGTTGAGCTGCTCATATACCAGTTAAGAGTGGGAGCTGGGGAGGGTTAGACTCCACAGGGTGATAGGAACATTTCATACACTCAGAGGGATCTCCAGAAGTCATATTGTGGTGTTGCTGGGTTAATGACAGCCAAACGTCAGCGGTAGGGCTCCACACCTCAGAGCTTTATGAGTCCTTCTAGTCACCCTGTGTGTATGAGATTACATGGACTTACCTGTGAGTCCTGGGCTCCTACAAAAGCATTGTTCTAGAAAGTGTTGGGGATGCAGCACAGCTACAGAGCTTAATACATGATCTGGTCCTAGAGTGGCTAAAGGACTGATTAAAAGAACTTTTTACCCAGTTTTAGAGGACAAATGACCTGAGAGCCATTTCACCTCTTTGCTGACTAACCATGTGTGTTAACACAAATATTGGTGGCAGGTGGAGAAAAGTCAGAAGCAGTTTTGCACTCATCTGGAATGTCTCACAACAGTTTTTGGTTGTAGTAAACAACTTCTCTGCTCTGATACCTTTCTGGAACCTTATGCTTTAAGTTTGGGTTAATTTTCTCTGGTGTTACTGCTGCATCAATATATCATTGTTGGTATAAAGATGACATAAAAAATTGAGTCTTTTGTCTTCCCTACCTGTTTTTTTCCAGTCATATTCTTTCTGCTTTTTTAATGTGTGCTTGAATCACACTGGAAGCAGGATAAATCCTAGCCCTGGAGTATGGGATGGCATGCGAGAGAAAAGCAGAGGTGCTTTTCTGCAGTGCTCTCTGAACACTGAGACATACTGTGTCTCAGGTTGATTAAACAAGTGTATGCATTAGAAAAGAGAGAAAAACACTGCTGTTAATTTTGAAAAACAAAACAAGTACTATTTTAATTCTCACCAGGAAAGGCAATTTTGAAGTTAAACACCTCACTGATGGTGCTAATGCTGTGCATTTAATTTTCAACATTGGAAGAAAAGAGATGGTTTTGTTCCCACTAGGGAGGGAACTTCTAAATACCATGTCGATAGTAGTGTTGTTAAGAGTCATTTGGGGCTTGATAATAGCTGCTTTTGGCAAGATGTAACAAAAATCTCAAGGTGAATCATACCAGTGTCTATAAATCACAGTATTGCACCCGCACTTCTTGTATAATAAGTTTATTTGTGCCTTTATAAACCAGTGAATTATTATTTCTTCAAAGTCAAGTCCCACTGAAACACAGAGGGCAGTATCTCCCATTGAGTTCAATTATGTTCTGTGCAGTTAAGGTTAATATATAGTGACATTTTCTACTCAGCTTAATATGAGAACTATGCTCTTAACATCGTGCAATGCAAAGAGAGCACAGAATTATTGCCACGGAAAGGCAATAACAGTGGAATCTTAGTGGCCTGGCACAATAAATCCTCTGAACACCATCTTAGGTTGGTCCCTGCTATAAGTAATAGGTAAACTACTGGAGAGCTCTGCCTTAAGTCCATTAGAAATGCAGCTTGAAGAAGGATGGGGAAGAGACATATTGCTGTTTTGTTTTGTTATGTGTTCTGCTAGAGCAGATCATTGATGTTCTCCTACCCAGGCAAGGGACAGCACTTCCAGGGAGATGTGTCTGCACATGCCAAAGTAGCCAGTCACTGCTGTTCAGTAAACTAATCCTTGGAATAAAAGAAATTATTTGCTAGAAGAGTATTGATTACTATCTAGGCTTGTCAATGGAAGTTAGAGTAGACCTGTGGTTTTGTTTCACTACAATCATGCAACTGTTCTTATGCTACCGTAAGCAGCTCTGGATTACAAAATCATCCACTCTTCTGGGATTGCTCAGCTGAGGAAAATGTATTGAGTAATTACAGAGTATCAAAACTAAGGGTAAAAATGGAAGTAAATTGATAATAGTTTTCCTTTACACATACGTGCTCTTATTACTAACTTAAATACTGTTTTGCATTTAGTAATACTTTATACTTTAAATATATAACAGTGCCTACGATGGGGTTGTCAGTTGTTGTTCTTTAAATGTGTTTGTTAAACTTTAACTACAGCTAAGGGTAGCATATCAATTGCTAATTTTTTCTTGCTAAACTATGCTTTAGGTAGCATGCCACTTGCTAAAAGTCCACTGCTTGGCATGAAATTTTCCATATCGAGGATGGAAGTTTAGGATGACTTTAGTACTGCCAAACATGATCTAAGAAAAAAGGGCTTTTTCTAGGGTAAATTATTGTGGAGATCTTATATTTGAGGTTCTTAAATGCCTTTATGCTCTAGAGCAAACTTGGAATTTGTCAGAAAAAACTGAATTGGGGTGTCTGGTCTTCTGACTACACATAGCGTAATCTATGAGCCCTGAAGAAATTAATTTTCCACATTCCTGAATTAGTGTGTGTCCCTACCATCCTTACCACTACTGCAGTGAAGTGTTCCCCTGTTGTGGGCCCAAAAGGGACCTATGTTTGCCACTGTGGTCTGGGGTGGGTGTGTGGACTGAATGAGGCTATGGAAATCATCCCCTGTGCTCCCCAAAAGATGCTGTTTTCTCTTTTTCACAGGTGTTTGAGTGTCTTATTGGAATGGTGAGGGAACAAGGACCTGGCTGAAGGGAAGGAAACATAAGTATGGGACCAGAAAACCTTGCCATGAGACCAATAGGGATAGGACACGATGGGATTGGGTGAGGAAGGAAATTAAATTCTTAAGGAGAAATGAAGGAGAATGGGTTCAAGGCAAAGGAACAAGTACATATAGACAAGGAATCTATATGAGAGAATAGACGTGGAGGCCAGTGAGGAATCCAGAAGAATGAGAGCACATTGGTAGAGCAGACAAAATCAAACATAATTAAATCTTGACTGAGAAAAGGGCAAGCTATGATGGGAAGGGGAGCATTGACAGAGGAGCCACTGGGATTTGAACAGAGACTTAGAGAAAGGAAAGTTAAAACTCACAAGCACAGAGACATTAACATTTCGGTGACTTTTTTTTTTCCATTTCCAATAGTTATGTGCTAGGGTAAGTAAAACCAAGAAAATATTCTGACTTTTTAATTTAGTAAAAGATATTTTCTTGTCTTTTCTGTGTGCTGTAAAGGAACAAAAGAGGTAGAACTCCATTTGGTTGCAAAAATCCATCTTGAAAGCCACCTTTAAAGAGGTTTTAAGTAGGAAGCCTTAGGCCTTTGGCAGACAGCTGTAACCTGGAGTTGGAAAAAGCAAGAAAACGGCCTTAGGAATCTTAATGCAAATATTGGCATGAGTTCATTGTAATTCGAGAGGATTCAGGAAAGTACTAAAAGGACAAGGAGGTTTTATATAAAAGAGAATCTATCATGAGGCTACAACATACCTACATTTTATTTGTGTGTGTGCATATATATGTATACAGCATGCATGCGTGAGTGCATACACACATATGTAGTACAATATAGACGTGTGTGAATATGTGTCAAAAACACTGTATTACTGATAATGGGAGCACCTGTAAATCCAGATATCCCTGCTCCTTCGGTTAAGCTATTCGTGCCTTGGAGGAGAAGCAAAATTACAAATAATGTTTTGCTGGGTTGAGTTGTGGGTAGGTGCATTACACAAAGGGGTGTTATTAAATCATTATACCAGGCTGTACCAGTATGACTTTTGTATGTCCTACATATTTTGCAGACACAAATAACTATTTTAGAAATTATATAAGGAGCTTTCATGAGAATACAGGCAACAATGTCAGATCTAATTTGAATTATAGCTATTGGAAATCATGGTTCTGTTTTTCATTACTTTTATACCAATATGCCTGACAACCTGCAATTTACCTGGTATGAGCAGCACCTCCTGAAAATATAGAGCTGTTTTGTGTGCTGTTGTATTTGTGTATATCCTCCCTGTGCATAAGAGTGATATTTCACATTAATTCCACTGGATGGCACTGGAGGAAACAAGATTGCATGGAAATAGCTCCAGAAGCTGGGTATAATTCCAGAAATTGAGAGTGGCTTACTTTTTCATTCCATTACTGAAACAGACAAATGTGGACTCATTTTCCCTCCTGATGTAATAATTTGTCATCAAAATCAGCTCTTAAACACTCCTAGCTGTGGTTCTATGATTTGACAGTAGCAAAATTACAGTGGAGGCAGAGTCAAGGCTTCTGAATCTGAATAACCCTTCTTCCCTAACAAAGGTGAAGGCTAAGAGAAGCTGCTTTAGCCCGTTCTGAATTCTTACATGAAGGTTTATAAAGCATCTGAAAAATTTTGACCCCTGACCTCCATGGCAATGCTGTTGATACTGTCCACTTCTACCCTTATGAGCAAGTACAAGAATTTAATTTTTAAGCTAATTTAAAAAACTACATAGGAAGGTATTCAGGATTAAAAGCTTCCACCTGTTGAGGAAATGCCATATAGTGTTTCAGGGAACCTCCTGAGTTGAAACTCCATCTGCAGTCCCTACACAAGGACCCCTGTTTTTTCCTGGATAAGGAGTGTGCCTTCTATCTGGAAGGCACACAATTACACTCTGTCAATGAGACCTGCAGGAGTCATAAGAATCATCTTTAACTTCACTCTTATTTTGACCTGTTTGTCTCGATGTATATGAGTTTCATTTCTTCTCTAAAGTATCTTCTTATCTCTGTTCACATCACAGATATGCTTTTTTAGGCTTTTGTTATCTCTCATCTTGCTTATGACAGCTTTTATTTCCAGGCCTGACCTGACCTGTCAGAAAGGTCCCTTGAAACACTATTTTTGCACTTCTCTCCCTGGCCTATTTCTGTGGTTCCTTTTTGTACTTACCTCTTTAGTGTATCTCCATAGATTTCCCTGTCTCTGCAAGCCCTGTAGCCTTCTGAGAGTGCAGTTTGACAATTTTTTTGGCAGCTGTGCTGGCCTAAGACAGTTTTTGCTCCCAGCCACCCATGCCTGTCTCTTTGATATGCCTGCTGGTTTGCTGGCACAGTTGTTTTGTTCAGCTGTGTGGTAAACCAGATTAGGAATCTGATTTGGCTGAAAAATACCGCCGGGGAGGGAGGAGAGGAGAGGAGCCTTTTACAACCAGGTTATTTCTCCAGTAGAGGCTGTGAGGCGGCTGGGTCGGCAGCAGGGACAGGCGGTGAGGGACGTGGGGTTGCAGAGCAGCCATGGCTTGTGCTGGTTTATGTGGGGCTGCTGCCCGCTGTTGGGCTGGGGCCTGATTCTGCCGATGGAGCTAAAACAAGCTAAGAGCTGCTTGCTGCCGACAGGGTGGTGCTGCACCTCCTTCCTCAGCATGGGTTGGTTCCTGTCACTTCCCTTGTGCCAACGCAGGTGCTTATCTCACCCAAGTGAGCCAGCTGTGGGAGCTAACCCAGCACAGAAGCATTCCCTTCTTCTGAGGGCTTGCCTGGCTATTGTCTCGAGAGCCCATGGAGCCCACCCACTCCAGCACCAGCTGGGTGCTCTGTCAGCTCAACTTCGACCTCAATTACACCACAGCACTTCACAACTTTGTCTTTTCCTGTTACTGTCTGTCCTCTCTCAGTCTCCATATCTACTCCATCTGCTTTTCTTGTAGCTGTGTTAATGATGTCCTTTTGGTCACCCTCAACATATGGAATACACTCTGTGGAGCAATTGCCGAATCTTTCAAATCTCTCAAGATTTTCTCTTACCATGACACATACTGTAGACTGCCAGCAGATAATGCCCAGTTTAGTTGCTTGTAGGAATTTTGGACTTCATTAGTACACTTAATGTGTCCATGTGTTAACTTGAAACAGGCATAGTCTATCAGTTTATTTGAGAACCTAAAAGGGATTAAACTGCCACAGAATATTTATTTTTTTTAAAGCATAAATTCCCATAGCTATGCCTTGAAGGAGATATACTTCCCTAAGGTCATATATAAATATCAGAGGATTATTTTCTCTTGCTTTCACACCTTGGATCATCATTCATGCTTGTGCAAATGGACATAGCATTGCTACTAAGCAGTTTACAGTAACATCTTACAGAATTGTAAATTAGTGCCCCAGAGACATGATAGCAGAGAGTCAGCACTTACATGGGCAGCTGAGCATAGAGATTTAGGGATTTCTTTTCACCTAGCTGTTTTCACTGTTTGTGTTCTTTTTAGACACATGTAGAAGCATATCCTAAACATATTTCATCCTAGTATCTTGGTGTGCTAAGCATTATTTTTCCTATTCAGTTAAATAGAAACTGTATAGAAAAACAGCAATGAGCAAAGCTGCACATTGCCTTGGAAGCAATAAAATAAAATTATCTGTGTTTGCTGTTTAAAAAAACAAACCACACAAACATGACAGAGGGCACCTCTACACCATGGAAAAGAGCGCAGAGCTTAGCATATATTCATCGAGTTACTTGTGAAATTGGAAGCAACAGCTGTAGACCTGTGTATGAGTGCTGTTGCACCCGAAGTACTTAACCCTGTGGTAGGTGGTGCTAATTAGGTTGGACATGGTGCTAATTAGGCTAGATACAGCACTGTGGTCATGCAAATACACAGTGCCTGTGAGTCCAGCTCAGACCTGGCTGGAGGATTCTGCACAAACTGCTGCATGAGGCCATATGTGCTCATCCAGAGAGAGAAATTGTTTGCCCGTGGCCTCTTGTTCATTACCCCTGTAGGGTTTAGCTTCAGTAACAGATGCATTTGCCACATACAGGTGTTAGATGTGGCTTTGTTCCAGGGTTTACCTCCTTCTTGGTAAAAACAGAAGATGTTCTTTCAAGTGTCTTTTTCAGGCTCTGAGATGTTGCTGTGGAATAATGAGCATCCAGCATAGCTGCTTCTTAAAACTGTTCTGTTTTACTTCTTAATTAAGGCTGTAAGTACTGAGAGGAGCCCGAAAGAATGGGATGGTAATTTTTTCAGTCACCAAAGCTATAGAAATTGTGAATATCTGCTGCAAAGTCATGGAGGCATACAGCAGTATGGCAAAGAGCAAAGCTCGTTTTCCTCCAGTACATTTATCAGGAGATCTGCCTTCCCCCTTCAGTGAGACAAAGCAATGTTTCAGATTGGAGATATGATCATGACTACAACATAAATTTTCTGTCTATGTAACTGGATGGCAAATATATCCTCAATGCACTGACTGCAGAATTGCTGTCTTTTAAAATAACTGCTTAATATATCTATAAACATAGCATTCTTTCAAAATTTGAATGTTCAAGTTGATGTTTGTAGGAAGGTTAGTGCTTATTAGTAAAACAAGGTGAGCTGAAGAAGCATTGTTCATTGTGCACTGGCAGCCCAGAAAGCCAAACGTGTCCTGGGCTGCATCAAAAGGAGCGTGGCCAGCAGAGCGAGGGAGGGGATTCTGCCCCTCTGCTCTGCTCTCATGAGACACCACCTGGAATGCTGCATCCAGCTCTGGGGTCCCCTGCATAAGGGCATAAACCTGTTGGAGTGAGTCCAGAGAAGAACAGGATCATCAGGGGACTGAAGCACCTCTTCTATGAGGAAAGGCTGAGAGAGTTGAGATTGTTCAGCCTGAAGAAGAGAAGGCTCTAGGGATTCCTGATTGTGGCTTTTACCACTTAGAGGGGGACTACAAGAGAGCTGGAGAGACACTTTTCACAAGGGCAGGTAGTGATAGGACAAGGGAGAATGGCTTTGAACTGAAAGGGGTTAGGTTTAGATTGGATATTATGAAAAAATTCCTGACTGTGGGCATGGTGAGGCACTGGAGCAGGTTGCCCTGAGCAGTTGTGGATGCCCCATCTCTGGAAGTGTTCAAGGTCGGGCTGGATGAAGCTTGGAGCAATCTGGTCTAGTGGAAGGTGTCCCTGCGCATGGCGTGTGGGCTGGAACTGCCTGATCTTCAGGGTCCTTTCCAACCCAAACAGTGCTATAATCTATGATAACTGACCTGTGACAAGTCAGCAAGGAGCTATGCTGCATTATATACTTGGACATAATGGATTGAGACATGATACTTGTGAAGTCCTGAAAATTATGAGAATTAATAGCTTTCTGATATTGGTATGGTTGCTCCTGGCACTTTGTGAATCATTTAATGTCACAGAGAGGGATCCAATTCCCTGAAGATTTGAGCAATCATTGTAAACTTTATAATTTCATCAACCAACCAGTTTTTTTTTATTCAAGGTCTGGCAGTGATAGTGACCACTTGATAGCAGGAACATAGATTTAAAAAAATAATATTGCTTAGCAAAAGGCACACACAGAGTAAGTAATCAAAAGTTGGGTATTTAAAATTTTTTTAAAATTCTTCTTGATATTATCTTCAATTAGGTTTTTTTCCACTGTGCCTGCCAGAAAAATATGTGCATGCACAGCTAGATATCTCTGACTTTTAAAGTCATGGCACTTGGCAAAATGCTTTTAAAGAGAGAAACACAAAAGCCAACATTATCCATGAAAACTACGTAAATATTTATAAGCAGTATATGTTTGATTTCTGTTCTTTTAAAAATTTTTTTATTTATTTTAAAAATCCATCTGCTGCTACCGGATGATAAATATTTAAATCAAATTTGTGCCTGGGATACAAGGGCACTATTTCTTCCAGAAGGGACGGTATAAATTTGATACGGTAGGCCCAGCCTCAGTTCCTCAGCTCAAACAGAATAGCAGGCACTTTGTTGGGGTGCATTTATGGACTTGTATGAAAAAGCTTCCTGTCTGATAGGCTGTAAACAAGTGATCATTTTGCCTAATCTCTTTCAGGAGATTTCCTAGAGGCTGGACTGGAATATGTCTCCTGGGAAAATACGTTGTTTTGCCTGAAAGACTCCAAGCAATGGTGACTCTACCACCTCCTCAGGTAAGTTGTTACAATGTCTAGTTACCCCCACTGCTAATAAATAGCATAATTTCAATCTTGAATTTGTCTGACTCCAGTTTCCAGTCATTACATATTGTTATGTTTCTGTCTGCAAGACTGAAAAGCTCACCCTACAATCAAGTACCTTTTGCATATGTGCATATCTGTACAGTGGTCCAGTCACCACTCTTCTCTGACAGATTTAATAGATGTCTTAAACCTTATACCTTAGGTGTTATTTTTCAACCTCTGGATAATTTTTTCTGCCCTCTGATTTGTTTTCTAGTGCTTATGTATCCTTCTTGAATCATGGGCACTGCTTTTTCTGATGCTGTCTGGAGCAAGGTCACATCCTAATAGTTACTTCCTTTTTCCATACAGAGGATAATCAGTTATTATGTATTACAGCTGACATTTGCTGATACATTGCATGTGTCAATAGATTGGTAGATAAGGTCCCTAGAACTGTGGAGGTCTGACACTTGTGTTCTCCGTGTGTGCTCGCACTACCTAATGCATGCTCTGAATTTAAGGAGCAATGTCTGTCAGATCTGCATGCAAGGTCCCTTTTTGCTACTTAGATGATCCATAAATCCTACTAATACATAGAAAATGTAATTCCCCTTTGCTAAATAAAGAGGGAAAGGCTACATTGTAAAGAGTGAATTTTGTCCTTCGTGTAGGAGAGGTCCTACATTAGGAAGATAACTAATCTTTTGCTGTGCTCAGAGTAGAAGAAATAAGGGAGGAATAAGGGTGAAGCACTGGGGGAACACAGTGGCAGTCTTCTGTGAAAGCTCTGAGTGACTGTTTTTCTGGCCAGCAGGAGAGTGGAAATAGCACCCAGATAGGAGTTTTACCCAAGAAAAGCTGAAATTTGTTAGAGATGGCTGGCTTATGTCTGGACACATACAAAACTGTTAAGAAAAACATTGTCATTAATAGCTTGTGCAAGTTTGAAATGCACTTATTTGTTTATCTCATTTAGCACATGTACAAAAACTGCTCTGAGTACAGGTATATGACTTTTAATTCCTGTGGTAGAGAATTATAAAATCACAAAAATGTAGTTTTTAAGGATATGTGCAAATCATCTAGTCCAGCGGTTGTTGACACAGTCTGTTGCCAGCACTCAGGAATGGACCTCCTTGGAAAATCTGAAAGTTTTGTCCACAGCTCCTCCAGCTCCTTATCTACTACACCTTTTTCTTGTTCTGCTATCATACAGGCAAATCTTAATCAGCTTTAACATGAACTCAATCAGGGAACACCATGGTCAGGAAGAAAAAAAATATTCTTTTACTTCTCCAGATTTCTTGAGTTTAATTAGGCATTGATCCTGTCTAGCATAGGTTGTATGACATGGGGTGCTGGCACACAAATGGTACAGGAGCAGATAGGAGCATTCAAGGGGAACTGCTTAGGCAGCACAGCTTTGTAATGTAACCACAACTCTTGCAGTTTGCCAGTGCAAAAAAAGTGAGATCATTCTGCTTCTCCCCTTCCTCCTTGGCCATGCATTTCCACTTTTCTGGTGGCCATGGCAAGCTGAACTAGAAGAAAACAAACGTCATCATAAAAAGTAAGTAATTATTGAATAGTTTATTGAGCCAGTTGGGACAGACTTGTATGGAGCTGCTCTTTTCAGTGGCAGCTAGCCATTTAGCTGGCTTTGTTGCAATGAGAAATTTCATCCCTGAAGCAGAGTTCCATTGCGGTTTATCATTATCTGAGTCAGAGCTATCATGGTCTGTCCTGGTATTTTTGCAGCTGAGCAGGAGGTTGGTCCAGGGAGCTTTGCAGCCAAAAACTAAGCTTGAGATAAACTCCAAAAAATCCTGCTTGTTCTCCACTGATTTCAGGGAGTTGATGTATCTGAAAATGAATGACTCTTTTAATGCAGTGAGTTTTAGACTTATGACCTGACCTGATGCTGGTGTGCTGGTACATGTGGTGAGAAGAGGAAGGGAGAAAGGCTGGATGGGGAATCTGTGTCCTCAGGCATGGACAATGTCCATGATTTCATTTGTTCGTTTCCTGAAGCATATTATTGATGTGACTTTTTGTGTTCACAGTAGGTCTTAAGATTATTGTAAGATGATGAAAGAGACCTGTCTTGTATGGAGACATGCAGGGTCAATATTCTGTGGATCATTCTGGACTCAGTGATTATTGAATGATGTCTTGTGTTTGCAGGGACTGACTCAGTGACCCAGATGGTCTCTTCCAGTCTTACATTTTTAGCTGTACCCTTCCTAAGAGTACCCCAGTGTTAAAAGTGTTGAGAACTGATTTTTTTTGTTATAACATTACTTAGCCACTTTCTACTTTGTTGCATTTGGTACTATTCCATCCTTCCCTGCTGTATTATTTTAGCAGCAGAGTGAGAGAGAGAGGGAGTATTTTTGCTCTTAGTTGTGCTAAAGATTTTCCCCAAATGCAGCCATTGGAGACCAGCTGCAGACAAAACAGCACAGGCAGTTGATTTTTCAACAATGTTAGATTTTGAGCTCCTGTCTGCAGTAATTAATTAGCTTCATTGCTGAGCCGACTCCCTGCGGGACTGCACGATCATTAGTGCCAAAGCCAGGAAGGGAGCATGAACTCCCAAACCCCTGAGAAACTACTGCAGCAACTGTTGTCGTCTATAGAGCATTTCAAGAACATTTCAAGTGACACTGGTAGAAAAGATTCACTTTCTCATCTGTATGAGGGCCTTGCTCAGATTCAGTTAGACTGCTGGCTAGGATCAGGCAAATCTACTTCCTGGGCAAGATTTTGCCAAAGGCTATCTAAAACCCAAAGGGTTGCTCTCAGCTAGTTCATCTTAATTTTGCTGATATGCAGAGAGAATTATAGAAGACTTGAGAGACATCAGGGTACAAATCAATGGTGATGTACAATACTGGGGCTGCTGTGCCAAAAGCTAGCCCAGAACCAAGTATCTGTCAGCTAAAAGTCAAACTTAGATCCAGCAGAGACACAAATTAATCCAAACATGCCAAATGAAAATGCTGGCATGAAATTACACAACTTCCTTCAGGTGCAGAAAAACAGCAGACACTGAGATTATTTACAAATCACTTTTATGAAATACTTTTTGTAGGCTTGGGATGCAGTGTAACATAGTTTAATCTCTTCTCTCATCCCCCATGCTTGTTTCAGAAGAGAACAAGAAATTTAATCCAAACAAAGGATTAAGAAATTTCAATAACTGGACTACTGCCATTATCCAAACAATGGGCCAGCTCTTTAAGTGCTTGTTCTTCATTGAATTGAAGTCAATGACTACATCAGAGGGAGCAGAACTGGAATGCAGAAAAGAGGAAATAAAAAGTCTAGAAGAGATACACAATTATTTTACCTCTTATGCACTTCTAGCAATGCATCGCATAAACAAAGCAGCTCTGAGAAAGGATCTCTCCTCACTGGAGAATAAAGTTAGGGACAACTTTTGAGAGATGGACAGAGGAAAGAGAAATGAGATTTAATATAGATAAATGTAAGGTAATACACCTGGGAAGAAATAATAGTCATCCTATATACAAAATCCGGAGCTGCTGTTTAGAAAACAGTAATAGAGAGGAAGGTCTGGGAGTAATGGTTTGTAATTAATTACTGCAGACAGGAACTCAAAACCTAACACTGGGGCAAAAATCAAATACATTCTTATTCTGGGCCAGCACCAGAGGCTTGTTTCGACAGTGAGTGCGTGGAGATCAGGGAGCTGGCAACAACACAAGCAAAATATTAAACTTATGGCTATGATGTTATTAATTCCATTTATAAGCTAGAGACTTGACTGCTGCTACCATGAGCCCAAGCTTGTGGTGTTCTATTTGCTGAATACAGTAAAACAATAAAACATGTCCACGATAAAAACTCCTGATGAGTTTGTAGAAGGGTACTTTTTATCTTGTCCTCATATTTAAATGCAGAACCGTGGCTTGAAAGTTATGAGATTTAACCTAGACAAGATTGTGGAAGCAAACCCCATTTCCTAAAGAAAAACATTACATTTGAAAACAGTATAGAGAATTAAAACAATGTAACAATTCCATGACTCAGTAAAAGAGAATCTGTTGGCAAGGAATGAAGGCCAAATGTAGAGCTATGCTATTATTTAGGTAAGAAGTGCTGCTCAGTAAATGCACTTAACAGGTAGCAAAGATATTACAAGTAGCTGTGTTCCTCCAAAGACCAGATGAAACATTACTATGCTGAGAAGACAGTGTCATGTGAAAGGCTGCCAGACAACCCAGACGGAGTGCCATAAAGTGCTGTCTGATTGCAAGACCTGATGGCTGTGTATTTAGAAGTTCACAGACTTGTAGATCAGAATGAGACAGAAATTGATTCTAGTCCTAGAAAAGGAAAGGAGAAAAACCCTAACAAGGTTTAGTATGTAGAATATTAAAGACTTGCTGGACTATTTTATCTTACTAGTGCTGTGAGACAGGGTAATCCTGTCTTTGTTTCCTTATAGGCCATGCTAGAAAAGTGGCACATCTCCCCACTATAAGGCAGCCTTGTGGGGGGTATAATTTCTTCCCAGGTTGGATACAGCTTGGGCTCAAACCACCAGGCTGTATGAAAGCACAGAAAGAGGGATTCATTATTCCACAGGCAACTTTTCCTCCTCCTGGGAAAATAATGGTGGATCATTTCTTAGAGCCCTATATGTCAAAAAGCTTGTTTGTTTGTTTGTTTGTTTGTTTTGATAGGTGCAAAACCAAGTAGACTATTCTTTTAAATATGAAAAAGAAAAAAAACCCCAAAAATACAAAACCTCTCAAAATTGACATTTCATCTTCCATCTGAGAAGGCAGATAAAGCTACATAATTAGTCAGGGAAGGATCATCCCCTTTCTCCCCAGAGCCTCCAGAGGATAAACTCCAGATAAGCTTTTCAGAGACTGCAGTGCTCCAACTGCAGAGGGTTTTAGTCTGTGAAAGACGTTTGGAGCACACAATAATTAGCAGCTCACAGCTGAATTTTGCTAGCTGTCACAGTATTTGTTGCTATCACCGCATGAAAGTACTCCTGTAGGTCTCCTGAGTCTTCCTAAATGTGTGCTGTAGTCTGATTTGTTCACGTGGAACTTTTTAATAGAAAATTTGGTCAGTGTACAACACTTAAAGGCTTACAGCAAATCCCTTTTCCATGGCAGAACACCACCTGGACAGAATGAGAAAATAAAGGTTCTTTTACTTGGACAAAGCAGAAACTCCTTTACTCTTTACACTGTATCCAGGCTCTTACAATCCAGGGGGATTCAATATGCTGGGAGAATCGATGGGTAGCCTGCTAATCCAAATGCACATCTTCTTTGTATCCCCAAATCAGTACTCAAAAGTTCTGGCAGAAGACAGGCCTTTTCTTAAGATTTGCCCTTCATCTCTCTTGCTCACAATTTTTAAGTCCCAGTGGGAAAACTGTGGAGACACTGGGAGAAAGACAGTAAATATAATTTAGTTCCTTTAAACTTACTTGAGATTCACCTCTGCTTTAAGAAAGCAAACACCAAGAACTATCCGGGTTACCTGAAATTCAGTATGTGCTTAAGTGTCTCAGGACTGATACTGTTTTTGAGATAGTCTTCAATACTGCTGCTTTCCAGACTGTAGTCTCAGATTTGTATAAATTTCTTACAAATATTTCTAACCTTTAATTACAGTTTGCTTAAAGGTAGATGCACTTGCGCTGTCTCTTTTCTCATCCAAACCAGCTGTTCAAGTTGTTCATCTGGGGGCTGTGCTTTGTTTTCAGCAGTTGATGTCTATCCTGTTGCTGCTTTTTATCTTTTTCAGGTATGCTTGGCTTACCTTCTCAGCTCCCGTGGTCTCCCTACCCCCCAGAAAACCAGCTGCTGGGAGCTATATGCATAACATATATGCACTTAACAATGCTTTCATTGTCTTTCAATCCAATTGCAAAGGTCATTTTCTCGGCTCATTGTCCCAGTCCTGTCACTCCTCTTCTTTTACTCAATGCCATTGGCTTCCTTTCTTCACTGTGTGAAATACAAATGACTTCTCTTTATTTTTCAAGCCACGTCTAATCTACATCACCAAGAAGTATCCCTCTCTGCCATTACACAAACGATACCAGTATTTTAAGGCAGTCTTGTACATTCACTTTCGTGCTTTCACCCATGCTGCTGATTATGCATAGCACAAAATCAGTGTAATACCCCTAAACCCTTCTTTCTCTGCTTTTTCAAGCATCAAGTCCCTGCCTCGAGGTTTGTCAGAGTATGAGCATAGCTACATAACTGTTTTGCTAGAGATGCTTTTTCATATGAGCCAGTTATCACCTCTTCTTCCTGCTCATCTTCTCTCTATAAGGCACTTCAGAGGCAAAACCATTTGTTATTTTTATGTCTGTACAGTGCAAACTACAGCGAGGGTGGATTTAGGTGTAATTTTAAGAGCAGTATTAATAATAAAAACAGAGTAAAACAAATTATTTGTCTTTTTTCTGAGTCTGTAGCATACTTCCAGGAAGTATTTCCAACATAGGCTGTTTAATTTGCCATACCAAAGTTGCTTAAATTTGTGGATTCCAGGAATAAATTTGCCACAGGGATTAAGAGAGAAAGAGGGGGACTGGAACTGTGCCTTTTCTGACAGATGACTGTTACTGGCTTAGTAGAATTACCAGAATGCACCCTGAGGGGCTGTAGTCACTCTGTTTGATTCACTCAGTGAGAACCATGCTCAGCATAGTGTGATGGGGGCCTGGTGATGTTTTTTACAGGTCCCTTAGCAAGATCATAGTCAAATTCACCCACAGTGCTGACTGGACAAACATCTCGCCGCGTTTCTTTTAGCATGGAGCTACGTGTGGTTCTGCACAATTCGGTTTTATGGAAAGCTAAAATAAAATGGCATTTTTTCCCCTGGTTTTGTTCCTTCTGGAAATTCTGTTATTTTATAATCTCATTTGCAGGTAGAGCAAAGTGAATATCCTGTTGTCAGTTATACCTTTCAAAAACCAATTAAAAGGGTTAAGACTGGAGCAGAATTTAGACTAATAGCCAGGGTATGCAATTTAAGATTCTTAGGGACTTAAGATATCACTGAGACATGGACAAAAACTAGAGAACTGAAATCTACATGGTTTCAATATTTAGCAGATAGAAAACCACATTTTTATTCATGACCACGAAGTGTCTGTTTTATTCAGGAGAAATGAGTCTTGTCAAATGGCTTTGATATCATTCTCTGGCAAGATTACAAGTACATTTGATAAAGATGACTCTATTGACAAAATACACTAGTTTACGCAGGGCATTTGTTTTATTCTGTATGGCAATCTACATAAAAGAGATGTATGGGAAGCAAAAAAATTAAACCTGTTTTTCTCTATGGTTGTTTGCCATGTCACAGTGCCCTGCAATATGCCTGCCTCCTTGCTGTGTTTTTACTTATTACCTTGTAATGCCTCTAGCTTAAAAATGTCCAGTCTTTGCATAATGTCTAACATCTTGAGGTATTCAGAATACCAAATAATGGGCACAGGAACCAAAGCAGTTTGCCAAGTGTCTGTCCTTTTCTAGTTACACCTCAAAACTCTAAGGTAGTCACATCTTCTCTTTTATAACATAAGTATTATCAGGTTCCTAATTGAATGAATCAGTGATACAACCATGGCAGAAAGCTCATGAACTGCTGAGCCCAGCGCAGGCCATGACTCAATCCAGTGCACAGTGGATAAATACACTTTTAAAAATATCCAGCTATCATTTTCATACTGTTGGAGTAATCATAAGAGAATCTATGGATTGAATAGTGAAAGGGTGAAAACTACTCTCAAAGCCCCCAGTAAGACTGAACCCTCAATGTGAACACATATGCCAGATGAGAAGAGAGAGCTTCAGTTCCTCTGTGGTCTCAATGAGTCCCTGATGCCATTCACTGATACTGAGTTATACAAAGTTCAATCTCAGTGATTTCAGTACGATTCTCAGCAGATTTCTTAGTAATTTCTCCATGCAGACAATGAAAGGCAAAACCTTTTTTTTTCCTAGCACTCAGGAACAAATAGCACTGATAATAAAATATCTCTTTACTTGTCAAGTAGTTTGGCTAATTAAGGTGACAGGCCATGAAGTTTCAGAGTATTTATGCTTTTAAAAGGTAGAGTATACACCCAGTAATCACTGCTAGATAGCTGACTCTAGTATTCAGGAAGACTTGATTCCCAAGCTGCAAGCCCTATTATTTGTCTGGATATTAAGTGTTGATTCTACCAGGTACATGGTAAAAAGGCCTTTGACTTAAGTCATTCAAATAACATGCACATTGTATGAGTAAATCACACACAGACAAAATCTCTGACTACAGGTGGGGAAGACTCTCTCCTTCTTTATCTGAAAAAGTCTCAAAGGCTACACGTCATTGTCTTTTTAGTCATGAATGTGTAGAGAGCTGCGGCTCTGTGTATTTGGTTGGTGAGTGTAGGAAACAAGGCACTAGAGAAATTACTTTTGTAAGATCTGTTCCATTGGCAGCAGTCAAAACCTTTCATTTTCTTCGAAAGTATATTTTGATTGAGACAATACTGTAAGAAGACAGGCATTGTGTATTTAACTTTATTAAACTAAAAATGGTGCAGTTTGTTATGAGAGAGACAAAATTAAATATACTTTTTAGTGGCTTGTAATCATCTGATATCTCCTAAAGTAACAAAGTGCAACCTGAATTGTGTTTAAGAAAGTTTCTTGGGATTATGAATATGTCTGTAACAAGTGACTAGTGTTATCAACAGAGCTTTTAAGTGAAGGCTTTACTGTTATAGGCTTGTCTGACTTGGATAACAAACTCTTTTAGTATTTCAGCCCATAAATCCTGAACAGAAAGATACTATTCTCTTGTGTCTCTGACAAACTAAAAGAGAATCTTTGTTTGCAGAGCTCCCCAGAGTTAACACAGTACTAGTTAATAATTTCACCATGGTAATTACTTTCTAGGGTCTGTCAGTCAGGCAGTTTTAATGTATGCAGAATGGACTGCATCAGTTTTGTGCAATACTACTGTTTTACCTGGTTTCATGCTCCTTGTCTATCAACCTGTCCATAACAAGTTCTGAATATATGGACCAATTTATCATAGAATCATAGAATCCTAGAATGGTTTGGGTTGCAAGGGACCTTAAAGATACCTATTTCCAACCTCCCTGTCATGGGCAGGGACACCTTCCACTAGACTAGGTTGCTCCAAGCCTCATCCAGCCTGACCTTGAACACTTCCAGGGATGGGGCATCCACAACTGCTCAGGGCAACCTGTTCACAGTAATGAGTTTTTTCCTATTATGTAATCTAAACCTACTCTCTCTCAGTTTAAAGCCATTCCCCCTTGTCCTATCATTACATGCCCACAAAAAGGGTCTCCGGCTTTTTGTAAGCCCCCTTCAGGTACTGGAAAGCTGCAAGTAGGTGTCCCCAGAGCCTTCTTCTCTCCAGGCTGAACAGTCTCAATTCTCTCAGCCTTTCCTTGTAAGAGACATGCTTCATTCCTTCAGTCATCTTGGTGTCTCTCCTCTGGACTCACTCCAACAGGTTAATGTCCTTCCTATGCTGGGGACCCCAGGGCTGGATGCAGCATTCCAGGTGAGGTCTTGGCATCTCACCAGAGCAGAGAGGCAGAATCCCCTCCCACGCCCTGCTGGCCATGCTGCTTTTGATGCCTCCTAGGACACGTTTGGCTTTCTGGGCTGTGAGTGCACATTGCCAGCTCATATCCAGCTTCTCATCCATCAACATCCCCAAGTCCTTCTTGTCAGGGCTGCTCTCGATCCCCTCATCCCCCAGCCTGTTTTGACACCAGAGATTGCCCCAACCCATGTCCAGCACCTTGCACTTGGTCTTGTAAACCGTATGAGGTTCCCATAGGCCCACTTCTGGAGCTTGCCCAGCTCCCTCTGGATAGCATCCCATCCTTCAGGTGTGTCAACAGCACCATTCATCTTGATGTCGTCTGCAAATTTGCTGAGGGTGCACTTGATTCCTTCATTTATGTCATTAATGATGATATTAAATAGCACTGGTCCTGGTATGGACCCCTGAGGGACAACACATGTCACTGATCTCCATCAGGACTCTGAGTCATTGACCACTACCCTCTGGATGCAGCCATCCAACTCATTCCTAATCCACCCATCAAATCTCTCTTGCTCCAATTTACAGGGAATGATATTGTGAGGGACCCTGTAAAAGGCTTTACAAAAATCCAGATAAATGACATGTGCAGAGCTTCCCTTGTCCACTGTTGTAGTCACCCCATCAGAGAAGGCCACTAGATTGGTCAGGCAAGACTTGCCCTTGGTCAATTCATGCTAGGTGTCTCAAATCACCTTCCTGTCTTCCATGTGCCTTGGCATAGCTTCTAGGACGATCTATTCCATGACCTTCTCAGACACAGAGGTGAGGCTGACAGGTCAGAGGTTCCCAGGGTCCTTCTTCCTACCCTTTCTAAAGAAGGGCATGATTGTTCCCCTTTTTCCAGTCACCTGGGACTTCACCTGACTGCCATGACTTTTCAAATATCATGGAGAGCACCTTGGAAACTACATCAGGCAATTCCCTCAGGACTCTGGGATGTACCTCATTGGGTCCCACAGACTTAAGTACATTCAGGTTCCTCAGAAGGTCATGAACTCGATCTTTACTTACAGTTGGAGGGACTTTGCTCCCCTGGTCCCTATCCTACTGTCCATCCACTCAGGAGGTGTAGGGAAAGAGGTTTCCATTGAAGGCTGAGGCAAAAAACGTTGTTGAGTAACTCAGACTTTTTCTCATCTGTTGTTACCAGTTTTATATGCCAAGTTTGAGAAGAAAAATGTTTTTAAATATCAAAACCAGTTGGAATCCTGCAAGTTTTGTGAATATGGAGAGGTGGGTAGAGAGAAGCTCACATGAGGGTTCCCATGGTGCAAAGGTTTTGCAAAGGGCTCACCTATTGCCATTTTCCTAAGATACACTAGGGTGACCGGTTAGTATATGCCTAATTCAGAAATTGCATATCATATGCTATGCCTTGTTGTGCTCACAGGTACTGGACATGGTGGACTAAAATGTACATGCAAATGATAGCTGCGTGTTTGTAAAAGTGCTTTTACCCACTGTGAACTTGATTTAGTCCAGTCCTGTACTGAATCAGCAGTTCTTGAGCTTTATACCATGGTTGCATCACTGGTTCATATGTGCCTTATTCAAACAATGTAATCTAATAATACCTCTTTTATAAAATAAGGAGAAGGACGTCTAATCTTGCAGTTTTGAGGTTTCAAGGGGGCAGATCCTTGATTAAATTCTTTGTTTCCTATACCTGTTGTTTTGGTATTCTGAATACCACAAGACATTAGAATTGATGCAAAGATAGGACTTTTTAAAAACATGAGTTCATCGAGTGTGCTTGCCAGTGTTTGTAAAGGGCTCTGGCACTCAGTTGGAGTGCTGACATTGGTTTCAATTAGTGTGTGATGAGTCCCTTTGTCACTGAAATCATCACGTTTAAAGGTATAAATAGGCAAAGCAACTGGCTAATAAAATTTAAAGTGAAAAAAATCAGTTTTAATATGTTTGTAGGAGCTAGGTCATGACGTTTTTCAGCACAACAGTTGGAGTCACAGCTTGGAGAAACTTGAGAACATCTGTTATTTCTGTTGAAAAATACTAGTACATTGAGTAACTCACACCTTTGAAATTCCTTTGTGGGGGTGGAAGACACCTCCTCTCCAACCCAAAGCTGATTTGCTCAGGATTTGGAGAACATTTGACTAGTTTATCCTTTGGGTCTCTCATAATTCAGACACAAATGTTCTTTGGAGGGAAGCTTTGAAAACGTTTTTCCTGTGAGGTTAGTTGATTCTGGAAGGAAGGGCTAAAATGACTCATACCTTTGCAATACATAGCAGTCAATTTTGCATATAAGCTTCTTTAGTTTGTAAAATGCATGAAGTTGCTGTCTTTAAAAAAAAACCAAACCAGAAGAAATGTAGTTACAATTAATCTGTGATCCAATACTTAATTTCTTTTGTACATCTTGAAATCAACTATGTTGCTGTAATAGATTTTTTGTAGTAGATTTTTGGAAATCTGTTTACTTTTGTAGCAAGTCCTAGGGTCGAGCCAAAAACCAGCGGAAGCTGAAAGCATTTCTTATCATCAACACACCTATCAGATAGACATATATGTTACACTCCTGGGCATATACATCTCAATACCTAATTGAAAAATGTTGGGTTTTTTTAACCCTATAAAAATGTGTGCTCTGTCCCAGCATATCCCAAGGACTTAATGTTTTACTCACATATTTCATTGACCCTTTAACTAGCATCAGCTAAGAGGCCTGTTTTGTGGGCTCATGAAAAGGGGCTGAGTGACGACCATCTGAGAATGAAGATTCCTGGACAGGGTGATGTGCCCAAAATGCCAAGGAGATCATATTACTTTTCATTGCAGATGTACTAGGCTACCTAGCAGACAGTGTCTAGTAAATAAAGGAGGGAACAGAGACAAGGTGACAGAAATGTGGAGAGGTGTAGTAGAGGTAAGAGCATGGAGCCTGGAAAAAATATCCTTGGGTGTGAAAGGAGGTGAGAGTAGGAAATAGAAAACCATAATAAGGCTGTGGACTGGAAGCAAATAATGACTACAAGTGGGAATGGGGACATCTATGAAAGAAACTGTTCTGTGGCCTATTCCCATTTTCATCTCTAGGCTAGGTGTCTGTTTAGGTGATGTCTCCCGTGACATACTGGTTTTCCTGTAAGTACTGTATAATGTAACAGTTTTGGCAGATGGAAAGCTGCAATCCTCCTTGGGAAAGCTAATCCATTGAGTAGAACATGGTAGTTGAACAATAACCCCCCAGAAATTCTACAACAATTCCCCCAGGAGAGGCTTAGTTATAGATTAACCCCAGATAAGGGGATTGATTCATTAGGCAAACTAAACATCATTTCAGTTTAACACAGCATAACAGATTTTGCTCTACTTTTCCTAACAGAATAGAAACATTGCAGGAAAACTGTGATTTGGATACTTTGTTTTCCAGGGAAAAAAGCCAGAAGATTTTGTAGAACCTTCCTGACTTCCTCTAAATCAAATGATATTCTGTATAATTTAGATTAGGTTTAGTACAAATGAGAAAATGACAGATAACTTAGGGTTTTCTTTATTTTTCATGTTGGTTTTTTCCTTTTCTAGCCTGTTTCTTTAGTGTAGCTTGGTGAGTTTTCCTGGTGATTCTAATTTTTCCTGCATGTGCAGCATCTGATTATTTGTCTCATGCAACACTCCATGTTTCTCTCTCACATCTTCTTGATTCTTTTTCCTTATTATCTTCCTGTACCTCCCTGTGATGTCTTGTTAGTTTTCCTCATTTCTCTATATTTTTTTTCACTGCATTTCTCTGCATTTCTCTGTCCTCTTCACCAAATCAACCAAAAGCACTATCTTATGTTTTCCAATGTTATTTTAAACTGCAATTCCAACCTGACATTAACTTCTCATTTTCTCCCTCAGAATCACATACTGAGTTTTCTCTCACATTACTAGAAAGCAGGTCCTTCAGTTTCCTTTCTTCTTCACTCAGCAGAGCCATGATTTTATTTTTCTAGATCAAGACTTCTGTGGGTTTTTTCCTCAGTTATTCCAGCTTTAACTTTGCCCCTGGGAGAAAGAACAAGATAGTAAGTTTTGCCTCTTGGATGGCATTCCACTCTAAATGAGGAAGGTTATTTTTGTTCTTGATGGTGTTTAGTCATTAACAGAGACAGTTTGCCTTGCTAATATTTGTCAATAGTTTAGTTAAATAGTAACAAAAAGTAAACTGATTGCAAATCCAAAATTCCTTCTCCTGCAGTGGTTCAAGTGGTTTAGGCCATGACATAGGGAATTTCAGGTTACAGAGTAAAATATTTATAGAAGGGCTTTTTAGCATGAACATATGCATATGTTGCAAGAACAATCATAAAAAATATTCCTATTAGAAAGTACATGTAAAAACTAGAAGATAAAAGTTACAAGTTATCTTATTAATACTTTAAAATATATTAAAACAAACTGAAAGAATACACACATTAAACTTTAGACAATACAAAGCTTATTTTTCCCCAGAGAAAGAGAAATCATGGCCAGAGTACAAGAGTAGAGATAATTAGAGATTTGTTTCTTTTCTACCTCCCAAGGTAAGGCTTAATCCTACAGTAATCTCTTTATTGAGAACCAAGTGTTAGTCAAGGAGCCTGCTGCACAGATTTGAAACTAGCATTTAGCTCATATTTTCAGTATCTGGGAGGCAGCTATCCTATGAATTTATAGTCTGCATTGTTTTTTATTTTATCCTGCACTGTAATGCACTGGCATGGATTCATTATAGAGTTGCTAGCTTATATCATGATATAGAGTGACATTTCCAGTCATGACCAGTAAACCTCCAGAGCCCTTCTGTCCTTTAGCACAGGGAGGGAGTTTGTACTGGGCACACAATGAATGGCACGCTCTGAGAATGAGCTTAAACCGATTATCTCAGAACAAATTTGCCTTTGAGCATTTCAGCATCGTGTTGCCCCATTGTCAAGCATGCTTTAAGGATAAATGCTGAACAAATTTGGGGTAGATATTCAAGTGGGGTAGATATTTAACAATTTGGTCTTCTGTCGTTTTTATTTCCAAACTGTGGTTTGCAGCCCTGTAAATTGGTTGGCTCTTTTAATTCCCAGGTGAGATAGGAAAGAGAAACCAAAAGCAAAAGAGAAGCAAAAAGAGAAATATACATGCTGAGGTAAAGTTTTGGGGTTTTTGTTAAAGGCCCAAAGATTACATCTACCAATGGGTTTAAGTGATATTTATGTATGTGATGTTAAAACCTGCACTCAACTGAAGTTTTGCACTGAAGGATCAGTAAGTAACCCACAAGCGCTGCTTCTCTGATAATAAAGTTCCCACAGACCATGTGCCATGTCTCAGACTTGGTGGTGCTGGAGAGCTCTCTCATCTATATAGGTCCCAATGAGGTTCAATGATGAGGTAACTCCTTCAAAACTGGAAATTAGTCCTGTCATCATTCTGGACTTAATGAGCACAGGGTCCATGCAAAACACAGTAGCTTAGGAACAGTGGTACTTTTTAGAAGAGGAAATATGGAGCAAGGGGTATTCTATAGGCCTGGGAGAACAGCCAGAATATTTAATAAATCAGTCTGTGGGTTTCTGATTTATACTTAACTGTGTCATTTTGATACCAGTCTAGAAAGAGAAGTGGGTGGTCTAAAGACAAGTGTCTCTGGAGGGGGTGGAGTTTCAGTGGGTGTGGGTATCCAGGTGACCCTATGTGACACAGGCACATTCCTACACAGTGGTCTGAAGGGTCAGGTACAGAAAGGGTAGAGAAAATGTTTTGCTGCTTGCTGAGTTGACTTGCTACACATATGTTTTTTTTGTCTTTAAAATGAAGTTGACATAGAAAAGTTTTATTTATTAGACTAGTAAAAAGGCAAGAGTGGCCTGTACCCTCTCCTTGTTTATCCAAGGGCTTAATGATTAGAGCATTAATGCAGGCAGTAGGTGCACAAAGTCCATTTAATTTACTGCCTGCAGAAATTCCAAATGCAATGTCCTAATTGACAGGCTATAAAGTGTTGAAGTATTCTGCTTGCTGAATTCCCTTTACTGAAGTTTTGCATGAAATGATTAAGCATGCTTTGGATCAGGAAGAGTAAGTGTGTCACTTGCTGAGAGGACTCCCAAGGGAAAGGGAAGGTGGAGGAGCTTGGTTCTTATGAACAGTTGACATAGGATAATTGCCAAAAGAAGGACTGAAATCCATGTGTCCTCTCTTGTGCAGGTCTGACCACCAGGATGTAGAGGTTACTGTCTTTACATGCAAAAATTAAGAATTGGGCCATTCAATTGCGTACTTCCATACTGGGTTGAGGAGCAGCTCCTCACTGCTGTTCCTGAACTTGGACATGTGGTGGCAAGAGTACTTTGTGTTCAGTTTTGAAGCATTTAAGGCAAAAATCTCCATGTTTTGTTGGGGAGGAAAGTGGTTTTGTTTGTTTATAGGAAGGGCTAGTGTGATAACTCAGCAGTTTCCACAAGAACATGCCTGTTCACTGGAAATTTCTCCAATGTAAATGGCATTCCTAGTCAAAAGTGAGTACGTTGTGTGTACAAGCATACCCAAACAACAGGGACACTCATTTGAAATCTAAGGGACAGAGGTCAAAATCAGTTAGAATAGAATCTCTTTGATCTCAGCTGAACAACCAAAACTATTTATTCTTCTGGAATGAGCAGGTCTATCTCATTTTATTCCCCATGGTTTTTAAAACATAAGGGTCCATCTCAAAGCAAAACAAACTGTTTTTCTGAAACCACTGCAAATCTTTGCAATGGCAGAAATCAGTCTGTTTTCTGCCTTCTTCCTTAGTAAAATGCAACCCAAAAGCTCCTTAATGTCTTCTGTACACATCAGGGGTTGAAGTCTGCCCTCTTTTCACCATAGGGATGGAAAGTTGTTGTGGGATTGGCTCACTGCAGCGGTATAACTCTGAAGTAGCAGGAAGTAAGCTTAATGGAGCCTGAGTACCTAGTTAGCTCTCAGCTGTGCCTGGGGGTGTGAGCAACCTGTGGAGGCAGCTGAAGAGGTGGGCAGGAAAGACCTATGATGGAAGAAAATTCAAGTAGTGGAGTTAGTGATAGTGCTTGGCTGCAAGGAAATCACAATCCACGTGAACTGAGAGAAGAAACTGAGAGAGGTTCCTCCAACTGAGGAGCTGGAGGAGCCAAACTGAGAGCAAGAATTTTATGGTTTGTGCTTTGAGTAAGGAAAGGCTGGGATCAAATAGGAGCTCTGCAGAGAGCTGTGTCATGAGAGGGGCAGACCTACTTGATCTGTAGTAGTGTTTGGCAAGAGGTGTGAGAGTTGAGCAGTCTGTGCTCCCCTGTGAGAAGTATTCAAGCAGGGCCTTGGTGGGCACCTGGAAGGAGGCTCACTTTTTTTTTGTGATACTTGCACTTAAATCCTGACTGAGGCCCCAGTCTGCACAGTCCAGCAGGATTTGTATGGCAGTACTGGTGTGGAAAGTTGTTGTTTGCACATAGAGATTAGATTGAACAAAGGGAAAAGTTGAGTGGTTTCTTGAAAAGAGGTTGATACCTTTGATGACTTGCCCCACAAATAGTATTAAGCTTTTTTCCTCCCTAAAAAAAAAAGATGTAGCAAAGTCCATGCATGCCTATGGCAGGGCAGTGGGTGCTACATAGCTTTGGTATTCACGTTTCTGAGACATTTCTTTTTTTGGTTGTTTCTTGGCGTTCATAAAAAGTGTCCTCTCTGTCCCCACCCAGATATGTGGAATGAGTGCTTATGGATTTCTTTCTAAGCCTGAGATGGAAGTTTTTGAAACTGTGCTTTCCAGAAGAGATACAGGAAGCATAGCTGACAGACTGGTCATTACCACTGGGAACTTTTGACTTGTTTGCTTTGTAGGCCTAACTGAACCTGGAATTTGTGATTTAAAAGGTCTGTTGGTATATTCCCCATGTACCCCACCGGTCAGTGCAAGCAAGGGAGCTTGGGGTTTTTTTGTTTGCATAGTACTAACTAGTTTCAACTCTCAAAAAGAGGCACAAATGATGCGAGATTTTATCTTCTAAGCTAATGGACTATATCTATAATGGCATTATGAAGAAGTCTGTTGGTTACCTGATGCCTTGTTGTAGCTGTAGAGTTTATTGCTGATGACACAGATCATATCTTTCATCATACCTTTTGTGGTGTAAGGGCTGAACCTTGTCACAAAACTCTTATGTGGGACAGGTCTAAATTTAGGAAATCTAGGCAATCTCAGGGGCTACTCTTTGAGCTTGCACATTATCAGGTGGAACTTTGCGAGATTGTTCTGGTTCAATTTAGAAGTAACTTAAAAAGGAGGCATTTAATTTACTTAGAGAAGATCTATCCTACCCTTGTCTAGAACAATTGTCTATTTTGCAAAAACAAAGTGATCTCCCTTATAGCTGGGATACATATTTTGTCTTACCATATAGAGTTTCTCAGCTGCTTTTCCCCTACTAATTTATACATGGGAATTTTCTTCTTTCTTCACTCTCAATGCTTTTAAGTGGTGTATGTTAGAAAAGGTGCTTGGTTTCTCTCACAAAACATGGCTGAACAAAGAATCATTTCTGTTTGTCTTCTAACCATTCATCTTCTACCATGGCAGTGTATGATACTGAAATATTAGCTTCTGCTAATTTGCAGAACTGAGGTATTCTAATAAGAAATCCTAATAAAACTGGTTCATTACTTCTATTCCTGTTAAACATTAAATTTAAATTACATGCTGGAAACAATTATATTAGAAACACTTCTATGATTAAGAAGTTATTAAGAGTCACTAAAATCCTCCTTATGCATACTTATGTCATCTTATACTTTTATCTGTGCGTCTTAAGGCTCTAATGACACTAGAAATAATATCTCACAATGCATCTCTCCATAATTCCCACTGGTATGCTGAAAGATAGTATTAAGAAGATCATTAAGAGCATAGTCTCTTTATGTTCCCAAAAGCTTTCCATTAATTTGCATTTAGCTGTCTAAACTACAGCAAAGTTAATATTTACAGCAAGTTAACACATTGCTAATAGAAATGTGAAGCACAGTTATTCCTCCTGGTTATTGATACTCCTGTCTGAGCACAGATGTGTTTTCATAGGATGTGGTTGGTTGCTAGATGTGTGCTGATGACAAGTGCACCCAGAATCTTGATGGGCACACTCAATTCGTAAGGGCAGTCTGTCCTTAATCATGATTGTGCACCATGTACATGTACATACAATCACCCTGTTTACCCCACTGTGAAGCCCTTCCATGTTTCCAGCTGCCCCTGCAGCGTGGTGTTGGGAGCAATAGCAAGCAGGCTTTACTGGAGATAAACATCGTGTACAGATCGAAGAGCAGCAGCGTTGGCTGAGCCCATGTGGGGTGTTCAGCTCTGTTTTGGGAGACATGCATGTCCCGTGGGTCTAGCAGGGGGCCTGAGGTGGCAACCCAGGCACAGAGAAGAAGAGATATGTGTTTGCCAAAGCAATTGAATTAGGCTTTCTGCACATTCCGGCATGCATTGCCATTTGGTGATCAAAAACTCAAAGCATAGATTTGGATGAAATTGCAGGACTCCATAAGCTGGTACTCCAGGCATGAATCTGCTCTGCCTGTACTACCAGGCTGCTGCTTTTATTTGCTGGTAAGGAAAGGAACAATGCTATAATCTTTCCAGATGTGATGAAATAAATATTTTGCTAGAATAAAACATATTTGCCTATATTTTCTACAGTCTGAAGAGACGTGTTATCTTCCATCAGATGGCAAGGCAGTAAATTTCATTGATTTGACTTGTTTCTCACTGCTGGCAGCCTTCTGTGCCTTACAGATCTGTTTTTGCTGAGACTATTTCTAATGTTCAAAAGCTGGAAGCAGTTTTAATCTGCTTGTTTAAAAGCTGTCAGAGAGCTGACAAGAATGAATGTTTTCTTTAAGTAGCCCCAGGCTTCCCATCTGATCGTGGGCTGTGCTCCTGGTAGGAATGGGGACCCAACGTTAGAGCAGAAAAAGTTGAGGCAAGTGTTGTTACTTAGCACAGCATCTAGTTTTATTGTGCACTGGTTGGAGCCCCAGTGACCTTTGGCAAGAATATTAAATGTGGCTTTTTCATCAGACCCTCAGGGAAATGGTTACAGAAGGTTTTAATCTTTTCTTTTTCGAAGTCCTCAGGATCAGGCACTAACACTTTGTATGCTGTCATAGCATGTCTCAAAAGCACTGCTGCATTTGTGCAAAAGATCACTGAGTAGTCATATAATGAAAGGGAAAACAAATGGTGAATGACTCTGTTGCTTTTGGTTGTGCCAACTGCGCTAAGGTATTTGTTTAAATGAAAGCTTTTAGCATAAATAGGTATCTGTACAGAAACCAATTCAAGTTTTGAGAGTTCTACCTAAAATTTTTGTTTGCTTCCACAACAGCTGTAAGGATGAAATAAACAGAATAGTCTGACAGGAACCATATGCCCTTTCTCATGTTAGAGCTATAACTATCAGCTTGTGGCACATTATTGTACTAGCAATAAAATGTTTGTAAGCTACGTAATAAGGGTGTTCAGACGTTGGTCTCTCAGATGCTGAAGAAGCCAAGTTGCATTTAATTGAAAATCTCTGAAAACAGTCAGCTGGGGTCATGACATAAGAGAAATTGTAATTGTAGGAGGGGTAAGTATAATGTTAACCAATATCAGTTGTAATTTCCTCTGAGGTATGTAACCATTTGGTTTTGTTTATGAATACACATAAAATGTATCTGGAAATAACCCCCTAACTGTCTCTTATTTAAGTGGAGAGGAAACTTATTTGTGGGGAAACTGCCCGGAATGGTTGTACATCACTTTACTACTGATTGATCATGGTTCTGCAAAAATACGCCTTTACACATTTTCGTGTTCAAATATGCAGCAACAGAAAACATTGTGTATGTAAAGAACAAGCCCTACTTGCAAAGAAGTGAATCTGGCAAGTCAGGGCTAGTTCACAGTAAGTTATTCCAGCCTTCCTGAAAGTGAGTATCTGGAGACAGTAGCAACATTAGCATAAACCCCCAACTCTACATTTATAATAAGCTCAAAGATGCTACCACAACCCTTTACAATACACCCCTTTTTATTTTTGGACTTCTAACATAATTTAGGTGACTGTCAGATGTAACTTTTAGGTATTTAGGTAATAGCACATGTAACAAATTCTAACTTCCATTGCCATATATTTAAGCAGAGCAGGGTTCTACTACAGCTTTGCAGAAGTGAGAAAGAAATAGAGACTTAGCAGGAGGTGGTTTAATTCTGCTTCACTTGCATTTAGTTCTTCAGGCTTACATTTCTCGTTTTATCTGGCTTCTGAGTTATGCCCAACGTTGTAGCGTAAGGAAGGTTTATACAATTCTCAGAGCTTGTTCCTAAGTAATCTTTTAGAGACATGGTTTTTCTTAATTGACTTTTTTCCCACAATCCTGTTAGGATGATAAAATGGAGGCAGCTATTCTGTACCTGAGGATGTATCAACCAAGAGGCATTTGCCCTCAGATTAGGAATATAAAGTAGTAGGAGATTGATTAAAGCAATATCTTGTTTCCTTGCAAATGTTACCACTGTCATGTCCTTCTGAGTTCTGGTTTGTGTTGATATTGACCTTGGGTGCTCCAGTGGTACCGAAGTCAGAAAGAAAGGCAATTATTACTATTGATCATTACCTACAGAGGAGCATCTGGGACCAGTTATGATGTATTCTAAAGGGACAATCAGGACTATCTGGAATAAAATAAATATTGGCAATATTGTTTCGTGGGGAAAAAGGGAAGGAAGGAAGCACAGAGTGCTTAGCCTTCTATGTCTAGCTGAGATGTTGCTGCTGTAATAGGAGATCCTGAAGTCATGATTTTTTTTTATTTTCCTTTTTTTTTTTTCTACCTGGATGTCTTGTTTACAGAGAGTGATGTTTGATGACAGGGTTACAGCTGAAGTTGATGCCAAAAGGTGTCATTTCATTCAGAATTGCTTATTGTGGCACAAAAAATAAAAATAGCTAATGCAATTTAAAAAATAATCTTTAGGATTCAAAGATAGGGGATAGGTAACAATGACTGTGATTATGGGGCTTGAGATTTATAGCTCAGTTGTTATTTACGCTCTAGGATGCTAATGGGATCCCAGAGATATGTCTTATTGGAATTTATGGGCAAATGGCAATGTAGCAACATGCTGAGTTGTTGAAAATATCCATATTTGCTGTGTTTTGATGGAAAATTCTGTGGAAATGAATTTCCTAATTTGGTTTGCTTTCCTTGATGCTAGCATATTCCTTGTGAGGTTATGCAAAATAATTTTGTAGGTCCTGCTAGAAAGTATGGAATGACTAGGTATGTTGTAATGTAAGAAATTAGTATTTTTGATCTTCTCTGTGTGAGACTAAATATAGGTAGCTTGAGGGGAAAGTGAGTTGTCCGTGAAGGTGTCTCCACCAGAGATTCTAGAAATCCAATCCTATTGTGCCATGCGTTCTTTTTGAGACTTAGGAGGAATAAAACAAAGCATTTTTCTGCAAAGTAAAGGTATATCCCCTTTTGGGATGAATCCTGTTCTTGGAATTTGTGCACAGCGTAGTTTTGATTCATTAATAGGCATTGGAGTACCTATCTGACCTGACAGTGCTTGGTCAGAGATGAGAGGGAAAGACATAAGGAACAAAACACATACCCCTTGCTTTTCCTTTTTATATTTGCCTCGCCTGGAACCCTGAGGAAAAATCTGGCATCAATAGGTGATCAAAAGGTAGACCATTGTACGTCTGTTAATGAAAATATTAGAGCTGCTGTGTACTTTTCATCTATTCACTCTGACAGTTACACTAGGGTCACTGTTTAGATCCATCCAGGTTTATACCCCAGACAACTTAATTTGGTAGGGTTAAGTAGTGAATTATATGCTGCCTAAATTACAGATACTTGCTATCCTTGTGTAGGTTTGATTTTTATTCATTACTGGATTGTACCTGTGGCATTTTCTTACTCTTTCCTGATTTATAATGGATCTCTTTATTGAATTATTGAGCAAAACTTTTAAATAAAACATCAAAGAATTCTCTTCTACTATCAATTCTCTTATAGTCATTAGATGTATCTACCCTTAGGACCACTTTCCTCTTCAGAATACTGACAGTGCTAGACATTTTGCTAAATGTACTGTGTACTAAAATGTTCATCCAATATAGCCTTTTTTCTTTTGAATGTGAAATGATTTGCCTTATAAATATGCAGAATTAGTTTGCTTCTTGTACAAGTATTTTCCACTGTTCTGTTCTTTCTGGCCACCTTAAATGTGCAATAGTTTTATAGGTGAAGAAAAACAAAGTACTTGCAGAAAATGTAGTTAAATTGCTTCTTACAAGGATGTCCATTATCAGAGTTAAGAAAAAGACTGGAGTCTGTCTTCCAGCCATTGGTCATCTTCCATGTTCTGTGTATTACATACTGTTCTCCTTGGTATAGAGAGCCACTGAATCCAGACTGTGAATTGTGGTTACTTCTCAGCGGTCCAGTTTGTGTGGAGGTCAAAACTTAAGCTCAGGTCTTCTTATTGCCACTTGTGTAAGCTCTACTTGTTCATGCTGCTTTTATTTATTTACTTATTTATATATTTGTATCTATTATTTCAATGCATTAAGACTGGCTTGACTTTATGGTTCTGATTCTGTTATACAATCACTTTATGCTACCTTTGAGCTTCTTGTCACTTCCATAGAAGCAGTAAGTCTGTCTTTTTGCCTGGAGGGGGATTAGTGTTTACTTTGTGCATAACAAAACAAAGAGAAGGCACAAAGCACTATTCAGAACCCCAAGAAATAGTTTGTAGTGTAAGTTGCTTCAAGGATAGATGAGGCTAGTGAGAACAGCATTCAGTTTCTGAAAGTAAAGCAGATGTCTTGATTCACAAAAAATAAGGAAATTTGGAACAGCTTGGCATCTTTTTTTTTATAAATGAAATACCAGAAGGAATATGCATGTTCATATTTAAACGTTTAATTTCTGTGGGCATTATTTAAATAGATATTTCTCTCATCTGGCTATTTTTGTAAAAGCTAGAATAGTCTTGCTAGGATATCTGAACTAGAAAGCCTTCCTATTGTGTCTTGTTGTCTAATATATTTTAGTCCCTCAAAGGGAAATAAGCAGAAGAATTTACTTAGGTGCTGATTTAAAAGACGGGGAAGGGACCAACCTTCGCCATTAGCTAGCACTTCTACAGGCAAGAGTTTTTCTGTAGTGTTGGCCTGAGATATGGGGTTTTTTTTAGTTAAACATAATTTCAGTAAGTGCTGGGACAACTGGTGAGCAAACCACTGAATTCAAAGACACAGCCTCTAGACTTAGGAAGCCCCTGACCTGCATTTATGTGAAAGCTGTAAAAGGTATTGAGGGTGTGATTATCTCCTTGCCCCATTGTTCCGTCAATCCCTGACAGAAATAGGCACTGGCTAAGCAGTGCTTTGGTGTATGGATCTAATGTGGGCTCTTAATGCACCTTCTTGGATTTGGCCCCAGCTCTGTGTGTCTGGGTAACAGAAGACTTTTCTTACTGTTTGGGGCTGTCAGTACGTTTTCAGTTGGAACTTTTTGAGCTCTTGTAGATAACTGATTCTCCAACCCACATATTTGGCCCCCATTTAAAACCAAAGTAAATCAAGGTAGTCAAAGACACTTCACGATGTATTTTAGATACAAACTGCATTATGAGTCCTGTGACAACCTCCTTCCATAACTGCTTCTCATACCAGATTCTAACACCAGTGTTTCTTTGCTTTATGATCTAAATTATTTTATTTTTTGCCTCCAGGGCCCTAGATATGTCTCTATAAATTAGGTTTTTATCTGTATCAGATGCTCATGGCATAGTGGAGTCTCAGGTTCTCTGTATTAATTGTCTAATGCGTCATATACATAGCATTTCAAAGATCTTTTTTATGCTTTATTTTGCAGCATTTCTGTCAGGCACATTCCCAAAGACAGCTTCTTGTCCCAGTTTGCCCACCTGACTGTAAATCTTCCTTTACTGATGAAATGTTAGTAGGCTGCTCTCAGCAGCTCTTAGCTTTCTATCAGTTATTGCTTCTTCCCCAAGCTGTTGGGAACTTCCAAATTATGCATTTGTCGCTTCTATTTCATTTGCAAGAGTCATTCATTTCTGCCTTTAATTCCTGTTCCAGCTGGCAGTGGGGATTGTGGCAGTCCCAGGCTGTGCTGCAGTACCTGACACTGTAGATCCATCTACTGAAACTTGAGTATCTTCAATCACACTCAAAGATCTTTCTGTTACTTGTTGTTTAGGTCACTTACCAGGCTCTATCAGTGTATTTTCAGTCCTGCTGTTCTCTGATAGAAAGGTAAATCATACAAAAGACAAAGGAGACAGGGTTTTTGTTATCTTTTTGCCATGGGAACATGAAAACTTTTCCCTGGCACGCTTCTAGTCTTGCACAAATAATGTAGCTCTGTAGTCAACAGTGTGTCAGAAGATCCTGTTGCCTGTTGCATTGGGAGTTCAGGGCTGTAGTGCAGCACTATTTCTGTATTCTGATAAAAGCTGTTCCCTCCTCTGACTAGTTTCATTGCAGCTGCTCTCCTCAGCCCCATGAGGATTGCTGGCTTTGTAGCTTGGGCGACCCCAGATCGGCTGGAGGTAAAACTGTGTTTTCTGTACAAGCCTGAGAAGTTGATTTGCTGTATTTTGTGGAACACGATGTGACCACAAGAAAGGTAAATGTTCTGTGTGGTAGCTGTGAGGTCATTTGAGCACATTAATGTTTTCTGTGCTCTAGAAAATAATCAAAGAGATGTGACTGCTCTAAGTGGGAAAAAGTGCCACAGCTACATACTGACTCATCTTTTCTTCTCATATTCACTGACCCTCAAGTGGGCACAGTATTTAGGAATTCAGCTCCAGATCTTTAATCAGACGTTCCCAGGCCATATAGTTTCCCATCCCTTTCCTCAAGGTACCTCATTTCCTGCTTTTACCAATTTAGACATAGTTTGATTCTGATTCAGAAATTTCAAAAAGGCTGGCATTTGTGGAGATGAAATAAGAGTTCAGCAGGGAGCTCAATGATCAAATATTTCTAAAAGCAGGGCCACTTGCAGAGGCGAGAGACAAAGGCTTTTCTGTCATTAGTACATGGAGGGATACTAGCAGGGAAATAGAGGAAGGGGAATTGTCAGTCCCCATCTTCCATACATGCTAGGAGATGGAAAAGGGCCTTGTCTTATCAGCATCATCAGAGGATGCATGTGTGCTGCAAGAAATGTGACTGTTACACCAGAATTAAAAATTACAGCAAAACATAAACTGAGTGTGATTTAATGATGACTACAAAAAAAAAAAAAAAAAAAAAAAAAAAAAAAAAAAAAAAAAAAAAAAGCTACTTCCTTTAAGGGATTGCAACAAGAGGAAAGTTGTTTGTAAGAAAGCAGACAGTGCCCATCTTGCTGACACATGGTGTGATTCTTGATGTTGTCCTGTGCAGGGCCAGGACCTGAACTTGATGATCCTTGTGGATCCTTTCCAACTCAGGATATTCTAGGATATTCACCACTAGGTGCTGTTGTTTAAGAAAGGAGGACCGAATGTGAGAACATGAATATGGCCTTCGGAAATACAATCCATAATCCAGTGTTTCATTAGAACAGGTTGCTTAGGAATCCTGTGTTTATTCTGTCAGCATAATTTTTTTTTTTGTTTTTTTTTAAAGGAAAGCTAAGTAACTGCCTATTGGTTGTAATTTGCTTAATTTTGTCTTGTAAGACAGAGATGGACAAAAGTGACTTTTACTGATTCTTTGAATTTGTATGGAAGCTAGATGTGATTTAATTCACCTTTGTGGGGAAACTCCCCTGGTTAAAAACATTTTGGCAACCTGCTGTCAGCAGTGTTCCTTTGGGTTACAGTCTGTGTAACTGGACCTATGGGTCAGACAGCAAAATTCACTTGCACTCTTGGATAAAATGTCCCATTTTTCCATTTGCCACGACAGCTGAAAATTCTGTGATCATTGTCCTGTGGAGAAGTGATAATTAGATAAAGAGAAGCATGATAATGTGCTGTAGTATAAAGGAGTTTTAAATGAGTACAGATGTATTGCTCCTAACCACTGAACCTATACTTCATGAAAATCATCACACACTTGATGCAAGGAGCACTTTCCTCATCTCATGCCATCTGTGCATCTGGCAGAATATTACAGGAAACTCATTTGTACATCCACTTGGGAGTGTATCCTTCCCATTAAGAAAAAAACCAGTGATTTTTAGATCATATCTTACAGTGGAAGATACTAGATTTCAAGCAGACCACTGTTGAGATAATTCACTGCTTTCCATTTTATTTCTAGGGCTAGAGTTCTTGTTGCCAAAATGCAGGTGCCAAAATGCCAATATACCAAAGATGGTGTTGTTCACAATATTTTCAATTTTGGGGAAGATTTTAACAAAACATTTGTCCTAAAGTTAGATTTAAATTCCAGACTTAGAGATTTTTGCACTGTAGGGTGGAGACAACAGCAATCTTTCCTTACCATGTTTTTATATTCTTTTCCTGCTGGGCTAGATAAAGTTTTGGCTTGTCCTGGCATAGTGCTGCTTTCTTGTATGAGTGAATGTAGCTTTGCAGGTGTATACCAAGCTCAGTAACATGTCTTTGTGCAGTCCTTTAACTCATGCAGCTGCTTCCTCTTTTCTACATGGAATTTTGTGCAAAATAATACAAAGACTTGAGTATATTCCAAAATAGTCACTTTCTCAGTATCTCTTCCTGGGTACGATGTAAATTAAAAGTAGACTCTTGTGACAGGCCAAAGGATCAAAAGTAATGCCTGCTCAAGTGAGCACAGGTTATCTTCATATTGGGGAATAACAATTTAAATGGTCTTCAAAATTGTTTTCCTGCAGTCTGAACCTAAGCTTCTTCACTGTCTTTTATTTAGGATGAAGCATTCTCTGTCTAAATGTTTGAATCTGTGGATGGAAGTAGCCTTCACCTCTATACAAACATGTTTGGAAGATGTGTCATATTTTGCAGCAGATACTTAGTACCTTTCCACGATAGAGTGATCATCAATTAGTAAAAATAGAAACAACTAACACATAACCATTGCAGAGGCATAATATTAGAAGTCTCCAGGATTTCTCTCTCTCTGGGTTGACATGAAGTGTGGGCAGACATTGTCTGAATCTACTGATGCAGCATTCATTGGAACTCCTTGCTTGTCTCAGCTCCACCATGTTTTGCAGTACATGGGGCATTACGTGTACTGGGTTCTGTGCATCACCCCTTTCGCCTCTGTGGGCAGCATTTGACATCTGAGGGTTCTGTTGGGTGGCTGCCAGTGGTGAAGGGAAGGGAGGAAACTGCTGTCCTGCCTCCCCTCCCGTACCTATTCTTTCCACCAGGGTAGCCATGGGCACCTCTGCTTGACTCCATCCTCACTGCCCTGCTGAAGGAACCTGGTAAGGCAGTGGCCTTTCAGCTTTTTTTGATGTAAAGTAGGGAAGGTGAGAGGGAGTAGAGAGAAGGAGTGAGGATGAATGTGGCAGAGGACAACAGTAAAGTGTATGTTTAAGCTTTCACCAATACTTTAATTTGTTAATGACAGGATGTTATGAACTCTTTAAACTATACATTTGCTTAGATTTCATTAGTGGGGGGGACACTTAAATTCTGATGAAATCCTGTGAGGGAAGAAAGGGAATAAATGCTGTTTTGTTTTTCAGTTGGTTGAGTTTTTTGGTGTTATTTGTTTGGCTTTCTTTTTTTTTTTTCTTTTTTTAACCTAAAAGATATTGCACTGCGAGAAAGAACAATTACTTCCTAGGAAAGATCTTCCCTTTCTGCATTTCCTAGCTCTCTGAACCTTAAAAGGTAAAGAGCAAAACCAATTTAATCCACTAGAATCTAAGGAACAATCGTATTTCAAGCAACCTTAGATACGTTCAGCTGCTTTCCTCGCTTCCCCCCAAATCTCAATATGGCAGATGAGCAAAATGCCATGGGTGCCCCACACTTCCTTCACTTACAGCTTATTTTACATTCTGGCTAGATTGCTGTTAAAAGGTGTGTGCAGTCTTCTAATTTATGGTTAACAAGTCTGTATCATCTTTGTAATCCCAACTGTCATGCAATAACAATTCCTATGTAGGTTCAACTGGGAACTACAAATAATTTCTCATAAGTTTACTGATAATAAGAGACATATCTTAAGGAATGAGATAAAGCTTATTATAATAATTGTCTGCAGATGTGAAATGAAAAGCATTATAGAAATATATATCTGTAACACTCTATTAAACCAGAATCTCCCAATAAGGGATGCATAGTGATAAAGAAGCCCATACATTTCACAGCTCAGAAATTAGTTTCTTAGACTTCCATCATTCAAGGAAATCACATTCCAATCACTGCTCAAGTGACATGAGTTTTCATACTTACAGTAATCTCCTGTATTGACAATATATCAAAAACAGTCCCCTGAAGAGTAAGGCTAATTTTCTAACCCAGTCAACCCTCACTTTGAAGTCTGGATTGGGATGGTGATGGAAAAGTTTTGCAAAGGTTGAAGTACTGAGCCTTAAAGCATTCTTTATTCTTCCAGTATAATGATGGCAAATCTACCCTCTCTCATTTCAATCTTTTGAATAAGTCCCTAAAGCAGAAATCAGCAGTTTCATGTTGCTGTACTTGACTCTTTCAGTACCTTTCCCTTCTAGATTTTGTGCAACTACCATTAGTTCTACATGACATCCTATTTCAAGCTTTTGATTGATCTTACAGAAGTGAAACTGTTAGCAAGGTCTTTCAATCACAGAAGTACATTTCTTTTGCATATGTAACAGGCTCTTGCTAAAGTTGCTTAATGAATTACATCCAGTGTTTGAAGAGGGAAGGTGTGCAGGTTTGGGCAGGCCCTGCAATACTGAAAAGCAGGGAACATGCCCTTTTGAAGTCAGGACAGTGATGGCTGTGCCCTTTTCCCACTTGAGAGAGCTCTGCAGCGCCTCCCTGGCTCTGCTGAAGGCGCTGAGACCTCACCTTCTCCTACTGTGCTGAGCCCAGCTCTGCCCTGCTGTCTGTGCTGGCCCTGGCACCAGCAGTGTGGAGCCATCTGCAGGGGCTGCACTGTGGGGGTGTCCTCACTGCCTGTACTGCGGGGTGAGGTGGGTGGATCAGAAGGGGCACTGTGGCCTTTGTGATAATTTTCTTTGTCTCTGCTGTCCCATTCTGCTCTAACTTCTCCACAAAATATTCGGTTGGTTGGTTTTGTGACTTTGCTCTAGCAGTGTCCTAGCATTCACTGAGGGGCAGTGTCTTCAGATGTAATACAGAAAAAAATAATGTCATCTTAGAAATCATCACCTCTAAATATTTAGTTTTTTGTGAAAACATAACGACTCCATGAGCTAACTGTGTAAGTTTGAAGTTACTCGCTTGTCCCCTTTCAAGATGGAAATTGTCATTATCTTCATGACTGGCATGCCCCTCTGCATATTGCCTCTTACTTGCTTCCACAATGGCTTCTAAGTGCCCATAATTAAAGGTTGCTGTTATGGATTGCACTGGGGTTCAAGCAGAAGTCTAACAGGTGCCACTCATGCATTGGAGTGGGGAATACTAGTGGACATTGTGTTGCTTTGATTCACTGAACTTTTTACATGAGCACTTCATTTGCCCTTCAAGCTCTGTGTGAGGCTGTGTCTAACTTGGTACTGTAATTTCAGTAAGGGAAACAAAGAGGAACTCAAACGGAAGAACCACCATAGTAACTTTATGAATAAATAAATAAAATTTAGATTAGTCCACTTTATTAGGAGGTCAAAAGGTACCTGCTGTCACTCTCTTGTGAAGTTTATGGCTCTCAGGAGTTGGAGACACACAGGTATATACTCAGGGAGAAGTTGACTTCTGTATTGTGATGCTCTCTGAAGCACCCTGAAACCTTAAGCTCTACCAATACACACAATCTCAAATCTCACTTAAATGCAGGCTAGAATAAGTCAATATGGACAGCAGTATGGGTTGTGTTCTTTGCTTGGGGTTCCTGTGGTTTCACTGAAGAGCACATTGGTTGTGCAAACCCAAAAGATGCTCCAGCATCACAAAGAAATGGGTTCTTAGTTGGGTAAGAAAATGTTAACTCTCACAACTTTCAGTTCAAGCAATAAGGTGGAAAGCAAAAGACAGCCAAGGTGAATGAATCGAGTCACTCGTAGTAAGATGCTGAAGACATTGCCTTGCCAACTTCTGACAGCAGCTGTTCTACTGGCTGTAACTAAGATTCAGCCATAGAAAATCTATACACTAGCTCTTATTTCTATCTTTTGCATATCTATCTATAAGATGGGAATCTAAAACTGAGAGACCTGTGAATGATTCATGAAAATACTTGATATTTCAATGAGCAACAAAAAAATATTTTAGGCAACTCAAGGACTATCTTCAAATTAGCAAAAACTACAGCAGCGTCTGGGCAATGCTATTGGGGACAATTGCACTTCACAGATGAACACACTTTTTGGACCACTGGAGGAGAATAAACAAGCCCACAACATGAATGTGCTTTACAAAGGAACTGAAAGTGTAGGAAAGAGTCAGTCTCATAATTCTGCTTTTGTGGGATTAAATTGCCTAATCAGATCCCAAAGTGCTGAACCTGGTATTTCTTTCCACTTGCTGACCATTAAACATTGGGATAATTGTGTGGGCTGCAGAGCTGTGTACAGACAACAATTCTCTACTACTGTTTGCAGGGGGTAAAGTATTAGTGTATCTATCTCTGGCCGTGGAGGTTCCCAGAAGAGTTAGTGTAGCTTTTAAAGAGAATATGTGCCACTTGCAGTGAGATTCTGAATCCTCATGTTCAGCATGAAATGGTTTTATGAGGAGTAAAAATTCAATGCACTTAACTGCATAAAATGATATGCACACTGATCGCCCTGAGTCTGCTTTAGTCTAGTCAAAATCAATTTGAAAAATGATGCTTGGAGCTAGTTTGAATGAATGATGTAATCTCCAGTGCTTGAAAAGTATTACTGAACCTGTATGAACTTGATCATGACCTGTGCTATATTCTTCACAGGCGTTATTTTATCTGCTTAGGCCTCTGTAGGCTGGTATCCTTGTATGTTACATACCTCAGACTTTATTAAGTCTATAGGGGATAAAGGAATAGGGAAATAAATGCTCTAAACCCAGTCAAAACTCCCTCTAAATCCATCCTCACCTTCCTTACCTGCAAGCACACTGGTCAGTGATAGCTGTACCTGCTCTTCCTTTTCTCCTTGGCAAGTCCGTGTTGCACAGGCACCGTCCTTGTTGCAGAGGCTGACAAGGGGAGCAGCGGTGAAGAGAAGGGCCAGAGTTGTCCTGGAGCAACTCTCTTGTGTATGGGCCCCCTGCCACTGTCTGCAGAGGTCCCTGGCAGGCACCTGCCCTGCCCCACTGGCCTGGGAGCCGTCTTTCAGTGGCCGTCTCCACAGAAACACCTTAAGATGATCTGTTGTTTCAGGCTGTGCAGATGCTGGCAGATGTTTTTTGTTATGGCACTATAACAACAAACCCTGGGCTTACGTTTCAGATTGCCCTGAGCAGTAGGGTGGAAACAGATGGGAGCCCAATTCTAGCTCCTTAGGCTTTTCAGTAACTCTGACATGTCACCTTCTGTGTAGGCATAAGTCTACCAAATACAATTATTCTGAGGAAGAGACATTTTTGGATGTGAGAGAAAAGAAGTAACAGTGGGGAGGAAAAGGGTGAAAGAAAGGGAAGGATAGGACTAAGGCAGTGACTGACCTGAGAATGTACATATTTCAGCTCTGGTTTTTCATAAGATCAGTAAGTTCCAAGTAAAGGCATTCCAGACCTTGTAACTATCTTAGTGCCAAGGCAAGTGTTACCTTCCCCTCTCCTCCAGAAGAATAAGGATTGCATATAATCTTATCCAGAATAGTGTAAGGAAGCTTTTCTTGCTCTAAGTTAGTGCATCATTAATAATAAGTTGCAGAATTTAATTGGCAGATCTTACTAATGCGGCAGTCCCAGTGCTTCTGATGGCCAAAATTTAAAGTCTGATATACTGTGCCAGTTGTAGACAACATTTGCAAAATGGATGGACTTCACAGGCCTGATGCTGTGCTCTCAGACTATATTGGCTGTTGGAATTAAGAGCAGAGAAGAAAATATTGAATGTTCATAGTCAAGAGAAGCCAACAGGCTTCCATAATAGTCTTTCAGTAACTGTGATTTTAAAGTCAGATAAGCACGTAGACCCTGAAGAGGCAGAATCACTCCTAAATCATGGTTGTTTATCTTAAATATTATTCAAATGGCCTTATGGAGATTGTCACTGAAAGTCACAAGGATTTCCAGAACTAACATTCCTGCTCGGAACAGAGAAAGGGGAGAGAAAAAACACTGCCAAATATGAAAATACAGTCTGGAGAATGAATGAATGAATGCGGGATTGATCTGTCTTATTTTTCTTTTGCCTAGTGGATGGCCAAAGTTACAGGCTTGCTTGCAACAATTTGTTCCCAGCGTTGTCAGTTATATCCTCGGTGATTTCTGGTCTTGTGTGTTGTAATTTTTTGATCAAGTATAAGCTGTTGAACTAATAGGTTTGGTACGCAAGAAAAAGGGAGATAGATCATCTTTGTGGGATTTTTGTATTGGTTCTTCATAGCTTGTGACAGGAAAAAAACAAGGGTTTGAAATTAAGACTCTGTATAAAAATGAGGAAGAAGAGATCATCTCATGGTGACAGTTCTTAATGATATCCTCCAGGATTTTGGAAACCTTCAAAAGCAGTGTTATATTTTCCCATCACATAATCCATTTTGAACAACTGAGAATTAAAATATACAGATAAACATATTATGACATCTAGGAAATGACTGGAAAACATCTCTGGGTCATACTCATGTGGATGTGTTCATGCTGCTCAGCTCCTTCTCAGACAGGCTGTGCTGTTACACGTAGGAAGGGAAACAGCAAACAGATGTTCTCCTTCTGACCCCGTGGACAAGTACAAAGTTAGCTGACATGAGAGCAGGAAAAAGCAGGGTTTCCTAATGGGGTAATGGCATAATGGTATCTTGCTTTGATCAGAAAGGTGTACTAGGCATTCCTGGCCCTGGGAGCATTGAGTGCCAAATGTTGTTAGGTACTGAATGCACTGTGTGCCATCTGGGACACGGGCTTTAGGAAAGGGGACACTGAGCAGCTGTAAGCTGCTACCGTGGTGTTGCTGAAGTCCTGGGGCAGGTAAAGTTTATGCTGGCTGATGATCTGCCTGGGTTCATTATGGTGAAGGGGATGTCTAGGATTTCATTTTCTACGGTACTTTCACCATACCCGTCTCCTTTTCCCCTTAAGAGTCAGTCAAAACAAAGCCCATTTTAAAAGAAATGAATGTAGAAAATGTGAAGCATAAGGATCTTTTACAAAGCGTCTTTTACAGTGCTGGGGACATAAAACAGGGCAGTGGAAGATAAGCCATTATGTATGTTGAGGAAGTCTAAGAATAAAGATTATAGGCAAACAGTCTACCTTTCTTTACAAGGCCTTGATTTACATCCCTGAAATCTCAAATTTAGCTATTACAATGAAGTCCTGTTGCACACAGAGCTGCCTTTTTATCACCACTTAAAATCTAATTAATCCGTATTGAAGCACAAAGATTTCTGTTGTGTTTTAGGGTGAGGGGTCATAGAGCCCTCTTTGTTCATCCTCAGGCTTGTAATCATCAGGCATTGGGATATAATTTTACCAAGCAGATTGGAAGGTAACAGATCAAATCCTTATCGGAAAGCCTAACTCATGGTTTAGTGAAGTCCTTCGTCCTTTATGTGAAACTTTATATTCATGAAGAACAAAAAAGTGTTTCAGAGCTTGCAAAGGGTTAATAGCAAGGGCTTATATTTGGGGCAGCAGAGACCTAAAATCATCACAGCTTCCACCATCACTCAAGGTAGCTGTTGGTACAGAACTGCTGGGGAGACCTTTCTCCTCTAGCTTTCAGAACTTTGCTCTTAAAATGGCCTTAGTCTATCAACCAGTGATGCAATTAAGTGGCATCTTGGTCTGTCTGTTGGGATGGGTCCTGTCCTGTCTCACCACTTACCTACCCCAGTGGAAAAATCTTAACTTGGAACTTAATGAACTGGAGATCTGGACTATGGGACTCTGGCAAGCTTGTGTTGTCCAGGAAGAAGGTGGAATGCAATGCAAGGACTTCGATTCTTTCCTAGCTTTGCCTCCAGAGCTCAGGATTTCTAGGATTTTGATGTTTTTTTCCAATGGATCAGGGCTTTTGGGCCTCTTGCTCTCTGGATTTGGGTTGGACTGTTTGAAAATTGGTGAAAGACAACAGGAACAAAAGAAACGGTTGTTGCTGTGTGGAGGAATGCTCTTCTGGATATCGGGGATTACAGCTATTGTCCCAGTTTCCTGGGTTGCCCATTCCACAGTGCAGGAATTTTGGGATGAGAATATACCAGATATTGTTCCCAGGTGGGATTTTGGGGAAGCACTGTTTGTTGGCTGGCTTGCTGGATTTTGTCTTATCTTAGGAGGATCCCTACTTAATTGCACAATCTGTTCTACTGGAGTCCATCCGTCTTCGGTCCATTATGCAGTAGCAGAGCAGCAGGATCAGTGTCAGTGCTTGGAAACTGAAACTAGGCCTTAGAACGGAAGGTTTTAAGCAGTACAGAAATACTGCCCTATCTTTTCCAAACCCTCGTGCAAGCCAGAAGCTTGTTCCGGTAGTAATTCAAAGGACTCTTTGTTACTTAGCTGATTTCCTAAATTTATGTTTGTTTCTCCATAAACTGGTATTGGAAGGTGGTGTGTTTTCTCACCTGTGGAACTGCTTAAAAAACTGTATCGCAGCAAAATGCTGAAGTTTTCAGAGACTGCACAGAAAAGGTGCTTTTGCTTTCTTAACTGCACTATAAAAGCCTGAAAATGAATATGCATGTTCTCTTACAGCTTGGATTTTAACCAAAATGTGCTTCCTTTTTAATGTAACCAATGAAATAAGCCCCAAAGTTTGACTCCCTGTTGCAATTTTCCACTTGACTGATGCAGTGATGTAGGAACTTAGAGGAGATTTCCTGTCCTAAACAATCTGAGTACCTGCAGTGCATTAAATGGTTTTTCTGTGTGTTTGGAAATAGTAGGTTTCTGTAATTGTAGCAAGCTTTGCAACTTTTTGTGCATGGGGTGTGATGGTGTGGGTGCTCAGACCCAGCAAGCTGTGTCTGAGCTGAGTCTGCCACGTTAGACTGCCCATACAAAGTATACAGGTGTTTTTGGCACCTGCATACTTTATGCACCAAAAATAGGCTGACAAATGCTGCTTTAAAAGCCAGTGCAGCTATCTTTCTCTGACACAGGTCTTGAGTCATTATGCATCCTGTCCAAGGTCCCTTAAGTTCCATTCACTCATGGTTGGAAGATGTTGCTGTAAACATGACATTTAACTGGCCTCAAAGCAGAGAGTGTCATTTGCTCTAAGTGGAAGTGCATCAGTGTGGTATTAAAACTTAAAAACAAACTGGGAGATGCCAAAATTAGCAAAACTGCTGTAATGCTTTAGTTGATTGATTGAAAACCAAGTATATGCTTTTCTTAAAGAAACAAACCAAAAACTAATGAAAAGCAAGCCCAGCTGTGGCCACACCCTTCTGCTCCTGGTTTACCGTGCCACCTCCCAGTCCCCCAAACACTGCACATGGAACCAGGCAACACAAAGCAGGAGGGAGGGGAGAAGTATTTCATGCTTCCTAGAGCATTGTTTTAACTTGTGCTTATGTATGACAGAGCATGATAAAGAACTGAGCAGAACAGTGCCTGCAAAAGCCAATGGGTTTCGTGCTTCTGCGACTGCAAAAAATGAACTTTGCAAACAGACACAGGCTACTGTTAGCTGGATTTCTGTTGTCTGTGCTAGGATGGATTTTAACTGCTACCTGTAACTACTTACTAGGCTGGAAAAATCTCAACTTGGACATAAATGCACCAGAGCTTTGGAGCATGGGACTCTGGCAAAGGATGTAGGAACACAGTCTAAAGATTTTTATTCTTTCCTAGAATTCAAGATTTTCATTATTTTAGTAACTACATCAAATGGACTATGACTTCTGAGCCTTGTGATCTCTGGTCCTGGTTTGGACTGCCTAAAGATGCAGATACAGAGCAGAAGATAAAAAAAGCTGTTACTACTTGGAGGAATACCCCAGGTGATGGCTGGAGACCCTGTCCCTTGCTTGCACTGTAATCCAGGAGATTTGGAATGATGACATCACAGAGATTCTGCCCAGATGGGAAATAGGGGATGCACTGTTCAGTGATTGGGTTGGTGGATTTTTTCTAATTCTAGGGGGATCTCTACTCCTCTCCACAATCTGCTTATCATCTGACCATCACTTATGAGAGCAGCAGCAATGGCAGATATACAAGATAGCCATCAGCATCTGGAAATTGGAAATGGAAGACTTAAAAAAGGGCAGATACCAGGTTTTCTGATTTCTTGCTTGTGTTACAGTAAGAGACAGACCTGCTGAACAGACAGGTTACTGTTTACAAGATCGGGGCGGGATTCTTTCTTACTGAGTAGTTCCTTTAATCACTACTTACTTCCACTTTTAATTACATGAATTGATGAACTATGGCAATCTAAATCACCACTGTATTTCTCCCAAGTCTGATAAATGGCAGATTTTGTTTTTGTATGACTTGGGGGAGTGAGTATAAAAATTTTAATCTCTAGGCCTGCATGGAGACTTGACCATATTTTAAATGGCGGAACTCCTACTGGGGTTGCTTTAAACTGTGGGTTTTTTTACAAAATAATATTGAAGTCTGAAAGAGTTTGCAGCACCAGTTTAACGTGCATTACAAAAACCTAATGCAGTACAGCCTTGAATGAAATTTGCTGGGCCTGTGTCATTTACAGTAAACTAAATGTTCTCAGACATAACATCACATAATGCAAGATTCTTGATCGTGAGAGAGAGGGAGAGAGAATATGACCACCTCTATCCCTGCCCAATCTCTCTCTCTCTCTAAGGAAACCCAGTATTTCTGGGCAATAATGAGATGTTGTCTGGAGGAGACTCAACCATGTTCATTGCTGCTGCAGTTTTTCCTTCATGAATGTAAAGAACTAACTTCAAGTATATGAATTAGTTTCCATATAACTTATCCTTAGAGCTGTCAGTGATTGATATGAACTTTCTATAAATTGCCATAATTTTACATTGACAAAGCTGTAGCAGCCATCTGTTTCTGCAAAGACCATATAAAGAGACAGAAGAGCAATAAAAGAATTAAATAAAACACTGGTCTGGAAAAGAGTTTTGTTAAAAAAATGTATTTTCCAATCACTGAAACACATGAAAAGTGCAGAGACAAGTTAATCTATGTAATGTACTTGCATACTCTTACAGACAAAATTAGAACAGAAACACATTCAGAATATAACCTGATTAAATATTTAGTTCAGTCCTGAGCATTTGATATTTAATACAGTATAAACATAGCAATAGTAAAAAGAAAAATAATCTTAAAATTATTTGATTTGTGTTCTATTACAATTTCTGCTAAACTTTGCTCATTTGGCTAAATATCCTTGTACCAGTAATATTTACATTTTGATGTATGCAACTGCAGAGACATTGGTACCTGGCAATAGAACTAATTACATTCGTTACACCCTGCTGTGCAGGGTAAATTTCACTTCAAGAGTAATATTTATCACTTTAAACTGATGGGAGTTTATTTGTATGTTTTATTTTAGCTTATTCTGTTGAGTGTTTCAAGTGTGACATGTTGAATTAGTAAAAAACCCCAAACTCCAAACCCAGAATTGTTAAAAGCTGCCTATAAATATGTTCAACTTTACCAATCTGGAAAATGAAGAGCATGAATATGTCTAAGTCTCTCATTTTTAAAGGAGTTTTGTAAGCTGAAGCCAGCAATACTTAAGTTTTGACTTCACCTTATATTTACAAATCAGACAATAATACTTTTTTTTTGGAAAATTATTCAACATTTGAGAAAAACCAGCTAACTGGACTAAAATTTAGACACCTCTAAGTATTTTTCAGAATAGCATCCTTAATGACAAATATTTTTATGGCCAGAACTGAACTATATTAAACAGAACATAAATAAGACTGTAAATAAATAAAAGAAAAATCATAAAGTAGACCTCTAAACATCATTCTACAAACACCTTATATAATCAAATTGAGAAGTTGAAACTGTCAACCTTCATTTCACCTCTACATTAAATAATTCCAGATTTTTTTTAAATTGACCTTTCAAACACGAATGTTATCTCAAACCCAAGACACAAAAAACAAACGGGGCATTCATAACGGATGTTCAATCAGTCATCTTGCTCAAAATAGCATGTTTGGCTTTATATTTCAGTGAACTGATGTATTTGTGCATAAGAAAACCCTTGGGTGTTACACAGACCTGTCATCACAGAATTGTCACTTTGAATCTAAGACAGCTGCTACCATATTGTGGTTATATTGTTTCCATTTGCTCACCAAGTAATTATAGCACTTCTGAAAGATGAAGTCCATGCAATGTGGCTTCTTGCTTGGGGAAGAGAACTGTAGCCGGTGAATGAAATACATCTGAGTGCAACATACTAAGAGTAGAAAAGGAACAATTTCTGTTCTCTGCAATATCCACCTACTTACACAGTACCCAGGGAAGATGACCCCAACTGCTTTACCAAGACAGGACTGCTTGAACACCTACAGCCAATGTACAGAGGGCATCCAAGTTGCCTTCTGATGAAGCAGCCTGCTAGGAAGAAGCATGTAAGACACATTTGAAGCAAGCCGTTCACATCTATTCATTAAACCTGTGCACCCCCAACTGCATACAGGGTCAATTGTATATTTCAAGAACTGTTATTTATTGTACCAAAATTTGTGCAGACTTCTAGTCAGGAGCTTTTCTTTTTCAGAAAGGGTTTACCTTACCAACAGGACTTCTGATATCTGAGTTAGCATGTGAGAGATTTTTTTCTGGTACAAATCCTTTAATGAAGCATCTTCAGATCTGTACACCTAGCACACTCCTTCATGTATTCCTAGCTGGCAATCAGAGAGCCCCCTAGGACAAATGATTAACAGAGAGGAAGAAACTCTGTTTTAAGTGCACAGTGGGTATAACTATTTTGATTTCAGTGTTGGTATTATGAATTTGATTCATCCTGTTCAGAAAGCAGCCGCCCCTTTTGGTAGTCTCAAAGTAAGTTTTTAGGGTTACTTGTCTGCCTTGCCTTTCTCACTCTCCCGCAGATGCAAGAAACCTTTTAGTGCAGGTTAAAGTACTGTACATTCACAAAACTAAACTCTGAACTCTCTGTCTTCCTACAAAGTATTAAAAAACAAAACCAGAATAAATTTGTTTTCAGAAACGAAATTGCAACATGGGTGATGAATCTAATCAGCAGCTGTTGTGAGGCAGCCTGGATGTTTTGGAAAGGCTCTTACACTTGTGGTTAACTTCAAACTATAAAAGTTACACTCTTGTACAAAAGTATTTCATGGCAGAACAGCCATCTTCACAGTCTGCTCACATGAAAATAGTGAAAAGATAAACAATTGTCTGTTGAACATAATTTTTCTCAAAACAGTGCAGTTCAACAGGATACATGCTTAGTACGGCCTTTGTTCCATCTTTACAAAATAAAAACACAGATGCGATACACACAAACTGTACAAAATCAGCATCAGTATACCGAAATTAATCTACTTTGGTTTTCTGTTTGTTGTGTTTTTTTGCCATGTTTTAAGCTTACAACAATTCAGTTCACTATATTTTACAAATAAACATATCAATAGTGAATGTAAAATAGAAGATCTTTGAAAGCACATCACTGGAACTACAAAGCTCATCTGAAAAGAGATGAACAAATGGAAAAACACTTCAGTGAAAATGCATAATTATACATCATCAGCTGGAAGGGCTGGTATACTGATCTTTGCTCTTGTGAAGTATGCTATCTTCTCCCTGAAATTAGAAAAGAAAACAAGCATTTTTTTACCATTTGTTGCATGACTGCAATGTCATCTGCTGTAGAGTTGCTAAGGTTAGAGCATAGTTCTTTAAAACACAAGTTTGGAAAATATACCAAAAATTTATTTACAACAAATGTGGCATTCTGACACAATTACCTTCATAGGCAGATTTATGTAAAAAGCAGTTCCAGTTTTGAAAGAGAAAAAATACCAGTATTTCATTAATAATTGCAATGATAAGACTGAAATACTGTTCCAGTCACTGAATTTCCTATGATGATATTTTCAGTGGGGGGATGAGAAGGCAAAATAAATCATTTTATCCTGATATGGGATAAGGACAAGGGGGGAATAGCTGTGTCTGGGCAAGACTCAGAGAAGAAGAATTGTCAACCCATTCTCCAGTTGCTTCCCCTGTGTTGTTACCATTTCTGTCACCTATGAACTGAGACATTACTGAAGCATAACAAGTTTACACAGGCTTGCTTACCAGCAGTCTAGAAAGTAGAAGAGAAGTATTGGGGGCTTAAAAATTCAATCTCAGAAGAGTCATTCTTCTCGAGAGCTTTAAAAATGTCTCTCTGTGATTAGTCTGAGGCCACAGCACTGTAACAAGTCCAACCAGCAGGGCATGTACAATTCAGCCTCAGGGGGTAAATATTTATCCAGCAGACTAAACCATGTTTTCCACTGGTGAAGCTTGCGTTCCCATGAAAAACAGTAGCTCAGACCAAAATCAACCTAAACTGGTTTTCTCTTCCTAGTTGTGTGGTGACTAGAAGATAAAGGACAATGGAGCCTTTCAATACCCTTCTTGCAGGGGAATGATGTTTTGAGCAATTTTACATGTTCCTGTAGATTTAGGCAGCAGTCTGTCTGTGATAACTGTTAAATGACCAGCACTGACCAAAAGACTTTCTCAAGACATGCACAGAAAGTGAAATCTTCAAGATGCTCTGAATTTTAAACTGAAGATAAATAACTCAGCTTTATTTGCTGAGTCTTTGCTGAGGAGCCCCTTTCCTTTCTCTCTTGCTTTGACTCTGCATCACTTACAGCTGTGGTTTGCAATACATGCTGCCTCACAGGCCCCTACTTGCTTATGGATTTATCCAACTGCTCACAAAAGATGATTTAAAAAAAGGAAAAAAAGTCTCACATTTATTAGCTGCTGATTTAAATTTCCTATAAAGGAATCCAAAATTCAAACTTTAAAAATGTGTATTAACTGACAAACCAAATTACACTTGCAGTACTGTTTCTATTTGCAAGAGCAAGCACTGTATTTTTCAATCAATAGATTTATATATATTTTTATATAGTAGTGTGGCCTCCAGGCTGCAAGCCCTGCCACTTACTGGCCAGCCTTTTAGGAATTTAGACCAGTTAGAATTAAGGTTTAAGATAACAAGTGTTCATTCTGGCTTATGCTAAGCAAGAACACTTCATTAATTGCTTCAAGTAATAGGTTGCTTTGCAACCAAAAGGAGAAGGGAAACAAAACAGAGGAGGGGACTCAAGATCTTTCTTTAATACCAAGTCTTGAGCAAGGCACAAGTAGTGTTTAATGAGTTTCCTGATGAGCTGTATCCTGTCCTGCTTCTCCTTGAGCGGCGATTTGCTTCACTGCCATCACTGGAAGAGCTCCCATGACTTAAAGCCCAGTGTCAACCTGCTGTGGGTGAGGTGAGCCACAGCAACTGTCACACACGTGCCTGCCTCCAGCAGATGTCACACAGGGGTCTGACACTCCCCTTGGCTTCCTCACCACACTCTGAACTGCCACAGGAGCAGGTCACTGAAGCCTGGTCCTCTGAAACGCCAGCTCAGAGTCATGTTAGAAATCTGTGATGTTTCTGGCAAGTCAAAGCCATGTGGACTTTTCACTAACACTACGGGGCATGTCTGATTATACCTAGAAATAGTTCATGTTACTTCACTACATTAAAAAGAGCACGATAAGCAGAACAGGCCATACCTGAATGACTGCACCTGCAGTGGCACTTTCTGGCTTTGCTCCCGTAGCCGGCACACATCCTTAGAAGCTTTCCTCATCAATTTCTCAGCACTTAAACCTTGTTTCTGCTCTTCTTTTGACTGTTCAGCCTGTATCAAGAAAAACAAGTGTGTTGTGCTGATAATGAACAACGACTCGTTTCAAAGAAGTGAGAGATGCTTCTGCATCCAGCAAAACACTCGGCAGTGGCAGATTTGCTGTTGGACTCAATGATACCAAGGTCCTCTATATAAAAGGTCAGTAAGATGAAAGACTGACATCACAAGCCTAAGCCATGGCCACGAAATAAGGTAACAGGGCTTTTCCTAAAAAAATAAATAGAGCAAATTCCATGCCATCACAGGTGGCTACTAGGTTTTATAAATTCTGGTACTTCTTAGGGTTGTGGTTAGACAATACCTAAATTTGTGTGAACACATGTTGTCTATCCAAGTATCTTTTTAGAACTGGGAACCACTGATTCTCTTCACATGTAAAATATTTTTATTTCCTAATGAAAGCTCTCAGAAGAGTTGCCTATACCTACTCTAAAAGTGACCGAAGAAAAAATAGGAAAGGTGTGCTCTCAAAATACACTTTCAAGTTTTGTTGACCATGTTAAAAAGGAACATGAACTTTTGTGCCTTTATTCATGACATGGCACCTAGTTTGCATGTGAGACTCACTTCTTTCATTTGCATTGTAGAGGTGTAAAAGCCAAGGCAAGTGAACAGAACACCAGTGGTAACAAGAGTCCAAAGGTCTTTCGTGAACAGAGTTGAGCAGCTACATAGCTCACAGTAAGTTACTGAATTTCTGCACCTCAGTATTGCTGGCTCTATTACTTATGTCTTTACTAAGCATCAACAGGACAGCTGCAGCTATGCCACCCACCATTTCAGCAACAAGACTGCTATTAACAGCTGTGCTTTGGCTTTAAAAAACTTTATCAAGGGTTTCTGAATATCCAATAATTTGAACAGCAGCTCTTTTTAGGTGGGCAGTCGCCTGGAATTCTTAGACAAATGACCCCCATTCATACACAGGTGAGTTCTGTAACAAATGCATTGTCACCCCCGTCACATGTGGGGTGCATGGTGTGGGCAGTGCTTTCATTTCGAGACTGCAGGGGCTGTCAGACAAATGTTGTTTATTGCATTTTGAATTTTGTCAGCCATCAAAATTCAATAGAAGCAGTTCACATTCTTGAACAACTATAAAGTCATAGAGAGTTTAACTTTTGATTCTTTAGAGACTTGAAAATGCTGTTAATTACCTCAAATTAAAATAAATTTGCAAGCCTGAAACAGTGATCTTCAAAGCTAGTTTGTAACTTAGCAGTTCACATCCCAGTTCTGAATTCAACCCAGTGGACTCCTAAACAACAAAACCAACTAATTCAAAAGAGCTAGTCCATACTATCAGTTTCATACTGGGTAGTTATAAGGAAGCTGCTCACAGCAGGATAGTGGTACCCTCTGTCTGTTGAAACGCACTCTGGTTTCTGTATGAAAGTATTTTACATGAAAGAGCACCACCCTTTCAAAAACTGATTCAAAATCCAGTCAGCTTGTACTGCTGTTAACTTCTTCAGTCCCCAACTCCAAAATAGCTACAATTTTAAAATTAAATTAACCTATAAATAACTGTTTTCTTTATTAGTTAGTGAACATAAATTTGCAATCTACAACTGGTAATGTCTTAATTAATTTTGCATTTGTCACCGGCCATATGTTTTACCAGCTCCCCTAATTAATACTTATCATCAAAGCACTAAACCTACAATATTTCAAAATTTTCTAATTTTATCCTTTCCCTAAGTATACATGAAATTCTTGTGATTACTGCATTTCAGATTTAAGAGCATAGAGAACTTCTTTGTTTTCATACCCTCTATTACCATGTATCCCTTTTTGATTTTTGAATCCATTTATTTTTTCAGGACACTCTAAGAGAAACCTGGGTTGTCTCTAGGAATATGCATATGAGAAGGTATGTAGATGACCAAGTCTATATTTACATCATGTTTCTTGAGTGTTTTATGAAAAATACAGAAAGGCACACTAATAGAATGGCCAGACATTCAGCAAGTCCCAAAAATCTGGCACATTTTGTGGTTATGCACCACCGCCCCCAAGCCCCGTCCCCGGCAACACTACAATCTCAGAGTCTTTAAGCACATTTCTTTATTCTTTAAAACACTCATTCACAACACTTATCTACATAATATAAGTGTCAGATAGGAATGTCTTTATCTGGGCTTAGCTTAAACTTGTTTAAGATGACAAAGAAGAAACTCTATCAAAATAAGAGCTCAAAAGCTATTTCCTGTCTTCTTGTTCTGTGGTTTTTGTATAGAAGAAACTTAATATAAAGAAAAACTAACTGTGCTGAACACCAAATCATTGGGACAAGGACATGATTATTGGTATTAATGACATAATTACATATTACCTCTACATAGAAGATATACTAAAAATTAATAAAGAAGATATTTACAGGAATCTTTTTTGAATATAAACAGAAGTAGTACTTCAGAGGACACTAGGTGTCTGAAAACTTACTTGTATGATAATTCAAGACTCAAACTTTGAAATACTGCATGATTTCTCATAAGCATCCAATATAAACAAGAGAAAACGCTTCTGGTACACAGAATTACCTCTGTTTTCTGATTTGCAGCTATTAGTGGGCATTACATACTTGCTGCACTTAGGAAGGTGTGGAAGGAATGGGAGGGAAGGTATGGAGTCTGTGGATTTGGCTTCAAGCAGAGTAACTGCATGCTAGCAAGCAGCCACTGATTTTCAACATCCCCCACATCTACGGTTTCATTTTTCACTTGAGACTCTCTCAATTTCCCTGGCATTTCCAGCTGCTGCATTAGTCTGTGCCATTATAATGCCTGCAGGATCTAAGAAATAATCTATGACAATGTTCTCTAGGCTGCTGTGTTTTGCTAACCCAAGGGGAAACACTGACAACACAGTACAGCGCTCTCAGGGTTGTTTTGCTCTGCAGGGGAAGGCTGCAATGATTTTAAGGGTAGAAATATTTCTAGAAACTTTGTAAGCACTCTTCAAAGAGGTGGAATGTCTATGATCATTGTTCTGACTTTTACCTTGGAAAGGAGGACAAATGCTGTGCTAGTGCCTGCATATATTTTAGGAATGTGTGCTATTACCCTTATTCCTCATCACAGTGTGTGTAATGGTGTTGATCACTGACACCAGCCATACAAAATGTGGCAAACCTACCTCCTGCCTTGAAAGAGCCAGCTGAAATAAAGCACAAATCCAAAGGATTCATAATATGAACTGTTGCATAGGCATACTTTGTTCTAGAGGAAATAGCTTTTGAATGGGAGTAATTTAAATGAAACACTCAGAAATTATAATTTCTGTACTGCACCCAGCATTAGATATAAACTATGAACTTCTACATAAATTTAGCTATGCTTCTTTTCTATAAGGGTTAAAACTTACCCTTATACTTTCTATAAGGGTTAAAACTTAGATCAAATTAATATAATGAATTCACATAGTAAAAACCAACAGTTACACTAAGCTTAAACACTGCATTATCTTCCCCCATGTTGCCCAAGGGTTTTTCAGAACACTCATCAATGTTCACCCTAAACTCTGCTAGTGTTTTATAGTCATTTTAGTACTCCACTACCTACAGTCAACAGCAGGTGCCAAAAGAGGGACCAGAAGGCAGAACAGGACATAAATGTAGAATTGGGAGAACATACTGGGGAGAAGTTTTGTTTCCTAAGGTATCAGTCAAAGACTTCTTGAAATATGTGGTATCATTACATGCATTTTTCTACCACAAATTTAGCAAATCAATAAATTAGTAATTTTTTGAACCTATGCAAACTTGCAGCACTCAATGTTTTGTTGCAAACATTTTTACAGTTTCTGAATGTCATGCTATGGTTGCTTGCATTTAACCTGCCATCTGTTCAATTCTCTACTTCTTGGAGAATAAAAGACGATGATTAATTGCTCCCTTCCACCTCACTCATGGTTGTATGGACTTCAGTTGTAGCTACTTAGCCATTCCTAACACAGAAGTTGTTTCCTCCCTTGAGCATCCTTGTTGACCCTCTGTAGTTTTATCATTCACTTTGAAAAGGGAAACCAAAAATGAACTATATTTATGTTACAGGCATAACAGTATTTAGATGCTAAAGCAGTGATTTGTTTTGTTCCAATTATTTTCCTTAGCAATTCCTGTCTTATTTGCTTTTTGACATCTGCTGATCCTGTGATGTTTTTGTTTATGTTTTTGTCTCTTATATGTGGAGTATCTCATTCCTAACATCTAATTTAGAGCTCAGCTTTGTATATGTAAATATTAGGATCACCCTTTCCTCTTCTACATAAGGCTATTTACTGACATTTAGCTTTAAAAAAAACCAAAACAACAAAACCAACAACTATTGCTTACATATGAGGAGGGCCTCTGCACCTTGTTAAAACTTTCCATTTTTACTACTCTGAATAACCTGGTGTACCAAAACAGTAGTCTCTATCCACCATGAAGAGCTAAGGAGCACAGATCCCTCCTGGCTGTCACTCACAACCTCCCTGCACTGAAAACTGATATACATTGACTGACTTGGATGGGAAGGGGGCTCCAGCAGGCGTCTACTCCAACCTCCTGCTCACAGTAGGTGATGCCAGAACTGAGTAGTCAGGGTCTGGACCAGTTAGGTTCAGAATACCTCCAACTGTGCAGGTTGGCTGGGTTTTGGTTTTTTTTCTTGGTTGGGTTTTTAACTCCTCCAACAACCTCTCCACAGCCCTATTCCCATCGATAATCTCCTTAACGATTTAAAAACAAAAACAACCTCCCAAAAACATAACAAAAACCCTACAACATCTAACAACTTTTTAATGTATCCTGTTGGAATTTTCCATATTCCAACTTCTCTCTGTTGTATCTTGTTCTTCTATCCTGTTTCTTGTCTTTTAATCACATGGGGGCATCCCACTACCTTATGGCAGTGCATATATACTTGCACTGTTCTAGAGACCATCATGTAGAGAACAGAATTTGGCTTTACTTTGCCAAAACTAGATCAGGTATGTCCTGTTAAAGAAATAAGCCACTGCCTTTTCCCCATGCCCTTACTGCTCTGAATAGTGGTAATTGCTCCTTCTACCTGTTACAAGCATCTTTTGGCTACAAGTTCTGTGCAAAGCAACTGATTCTGAGGGACATTAGAAAGCACATGCAAGTCTGTAAAAGCATGGCTGGGATGTGAGACTTCTAAATTAACTTTTAAGTAGGTGCTATTTTACTACACCAACCACAAGTATTACTCCAAATAATAGAGTTTCTAATGTGACTTCCTTAAGTATTTAGAGGGCACTATGAAAATGTTACCTCAAATTCTGCATTTAATATTGTAGTATTGATCAATAAAGAAACAGGTTACACTACATTACACTGTAATTCAGACATGCAATTAGTCAAATGTGAGCTTCTGTAAAGATCTTTTAACATGATTGACCAAATTCTTTAACAAATTTTAGCAAAGATAGGGGCATATTTACTCACACGTGTTTCAGTGCTGCTCATACCTGTTTTTCAGCTTGTTTCAAGAGTTTCTGGAAACGTTCATCCTCTAGCACACACAGAGGAAGGTCTGCCTCTCCTCTACCTTTTACTTCCTCAAGCTTTTGTTTGAGGTCCCGCAAGGCCTGCAGCTCATTGTTCAGACGGCTCTGTCTCGTGCGCGATGCCTGCAGGTCCAGCTCCAAGTCCAGGGAGGTGCGCGCGGGACACTCCTGCGCAGCTCTTCGCACGATGGGCTGGCAAACAGGCTGAATTTGGGAGACAGAACAATAAAAGTTAATACCTAGAGAGGCTGCTGCAGGGTTGGACATACTACACTCAGAAAAGCTCAAGTATTTTTTGGGTTTTTTTGCTAGTCCTTTATTCTGAAGTCAAAAAATTAATCTATCCTGGAATTTTTCTTTAGTTACTAGCTAAAAATAAAAGCTCCAACCAAGTGCACAATAATGTATTTACAGGTTAAAACCAAAAATCCCATTCTGATCCCTGGGATGACACTGCCAGGAGACACAACAACACTACACAGAATTCCCTGCAGATTTCAACTACATTATTTATTTTTGTAAATACTTGCTTTTTCAAGGCCTAACCAAACACATAATGTTACAAACTCCATAAACATGCATTTCTTCAGCATATTTCACATTATTTACTGTCCTTTCACAGTGGCTTTTTGCATGAGTAAGTCAGGCAGGAGAAGCCATCTCAGACTACTCAGCATCCCAGCCTGTTCTTTCTTATGCAAAATGTAATCCTGCTACCCGGTAACAAGGCTTCCAAAGGACTATTTTTCTCGTTACAATTAAGACTAAAATATAAGTCTCTAAATTTATGTAAGAATGAGTTTCGTGCAAGAGAAATAGAATCTTACTCTCTTGTCCTTCAATCTTTTTGCTTTTGAATATTTTTGGTGAAGAGTAAATTCCCTTTAAAAGGACATCTAGATCCTTGAAATCTTCACCAAAATTTGCTAAAGATGTATATTGCTGGTGTTGACTTTCGTGCAACACAGGCTATCTTGTGTCACTTTGTAATATGCAGGTTCTTTAGCCCAGACCCCTTTGACAGTAACTCAAGTTCAACAACAAATGCCATGATGCTGAGCATCTGTGTCTTCCTGCTGGCTTCAGCCACTACTAAAACAACACAGGCTTCATTGGAGGGGGGATGACATTGGAGCGAGACCACTATGTTGAGATTTCAGCATGAAACTACAGGACATAATTGTGGTACTTGCGCCGCTTTTGATGAAATGCTTGAAATATAGTGCATCCTTCATGTTATTTGGTATTCCTACTCTCCCCATACTTCCTTTTAAACCACGTGCAGGTAACACAGCACATAGCACATACCCGTTTAACTCTCAGGCTCCGTCGTTCCGTGGCGTTTCTCACAAAGAGAGACTTCTTGGCTAGTGTGGAGCTGTCACTGTCACTGCGATTCAGCTGTCAAAATGTGCACAACAAACAGATATAAAGCACCTTCATATGCAAATATATATATATATATCTATCTGGTTCTACCTGCATTGGTAGAACCAGTCAGGGAACCTCAGTGTTTATATGCATGTAGGTCATATTCTTAGTATAAAGTTAATAAGTTTGCAACTAGAATAAGCATCTACTCTAAAATTCTAATCCTACACCAAGACAACCATTGATCTTACTGAATGAATAGTAAGTAGACTCTTTAGGAATGCGAGGAAGGTAACTGTGGTTATTAAGTACTGACAAATCATTGTCTGGCTGCAGATACAAACTATGGATTTCACCTACCTGCGGCAGGCTTTTAACAAATTTACTACAGGGAAGGTAAATTACTATAGATGTGCACCTGTCCAACAAGCAGTATTTTTGTATTGTTATCAATTGTAACAAGCAAAGGTGCGCCCACAGCTTCCTTTGGAAGCACTTCCTGCTCCTTAAAATTATGCACCTATGCAGCAGTAGCTTCTTTGTAACTTTAGCATTATTTCATACACATCAGTGCAGGATGATTGTTAGGTGCATCAGCATCTAACAGCTGGTAACCTCCAGGGAAAACAGAAGCATCTCTCTGCAAAGTATTTATTTCACCGCTTCAGGAAAGGACAAAAAAAGGAATCATTCTGCTAACATTTCAGTAAGCAAAGCCTAAAGTGTGCTTACACAGGACTGAACTGGGAGCTGGGGGTGGGAACTACAACCACTTGCAATACAAGTACACCTCCTGAGAGACCAATCTGTCTTTTTGCCATGAGCCACTACTGGGAGCTCACCCCTGAATACAGAGAGGTGGCTATCATCACTAATGTTCTTTAGGCACTTTTCAAGGGACATTTTCCAAAGCACCAACAGGCTTTGGTTCTGTCCATTAGGCCTCAAAGATCTGTGTTTTCTGTAACATCATATGAGAGTAGGTGCTCTTTTAAAGCCAGGCCATCTCTTTGATTAGAGAGCAGCTGGCACTTCACCAGAGTGTATCCAACAGGTGCTTTCCTCCCGTACCACACCATAAAGCAAGGAAGGCTGGATACACCTGTAGTGCAAGCTGGGGACTGGGGAGAGCCCAGCTCTTCAGCCCTCTCTGGGAACTTGGATGCAGCCACAGTGCCCACTCTGGAGGCCCCAGCAGTGGGCAACAAGGGTTTCTGACACTGCAAAAGCTTAACCTGCAAACATGTTCTTTACACAGGGTACTTTGCTTCCAGGCAGTACCATACACAATGAGAAACAGAATGGTTTATTCAAGGTAAATTTTTTTTTGATTCTGGCTCTTGGCAGCAGGTATATAGCAATGTTCAAAGCTACAAAAGCCCAATACTTTTCCAGATGCAAAAACCTCAGAAGTTTACACTAACTAAGCTACTGAAGCAAATAGTTCTACTTCATGTTGAAGACCTGCATAGGCAGCAACCTAAGGTGGTTTTTATTTTTTTGCCAATACAGCTAATACCCATTTAGGAATTGAGTTCCAGCACAGGAATTAAGATGAAAGGCTAGCTTCTGAATTCAGCCAATAATGTATCCAAATTATGTAAAGGTTGTTGGAAAGAAGTCTGCTGTGTTTCATTCTGGAGGGTATATGGAATAGTTATTTAAGTATGTAGGTATTGACTATAGATTTTTTTTTTTTTAGGCTAATGAGAATCACAGATAAGTGATGAACTTTAACGTTCCCAAATGATTAAGGCAGCTGCCTCTAACTGAACTGGAGAATTACAGCATAAGTTGTTGGTTTATTTTAAAAAGAGGTACTTGTATGAGTAACCTGTAGAAACTAAAGATCAAAATAAACTGCCTTTTCTAGGGTATCTGTGATTAAAATCTATGGAGCTGGTAATCCATGCTTAAATCTTTAAACATATTATTTTCATAGTTAGTTTAGCAGCAACAAGACTCACAATTTAAATCTTTTGTTCTTTTTCCATGCTACCATAGATCTAGAGAGACTGCCAAAGCCATGTTTAAAACCCAGCCCCGAGGCAGCGCTTGCACATCTTTCAAAGATGCAATTACAGCAGGATTTGGGCTGCCTAGGTTTAAAACCAGTTGAGATACAAAGCAAGATTTAAAATTGATGACTGAGCTCTTTCCACACTGTTACCCTTAAATGGTTGCATTATTAAAATATGGTAATGCAATGGCATTTTACAGCGAATTCTATTTCTTGTTGTAACAAATTGTTTTGCTGCTAGAGCACTGGAGTTGCTGACGTGCAGGGAAACACTTTCTGTAGACAGCCAGCACAGGCATCTGTGTTATTTCTCTCCAATAGGATGTATTTTTCCCTAGTTGAGGTGTTTTGCAAGAGTATGCAACTCTGCTGAAAGTCAATTCTACTATGCATCAGCTCAGATAGGGAGAGACTCTAGAGAAAGCACAGGCTCTGCCTCTCGCAGGGAAAATTGGTACATGACTCACTGTCATTAATGCTTCATTCCCAAGAAGTTAAATGACTCTTTAGTTAATAGCTCTTCATTCCGAGTGTTTTTCCTCTTACCCTGCAGATGTATTGGTTCCGCTCGCCTGGAGAGAAGGTTTGGGAGCGCACTATCATGCTGTTCCTGACAAAGGGACGCTGTCTGGAGCTCCAGCTGGCTCTGTCCTTGGGCCGGACTGGAGTGTTCTCATTAAGCAATTCCTCAGTGTTAGTCTCTTTATCAACCTATGAAAAGGAATTTAATGTGTGAGGCTCACTGTAACCAGATACATGCCACCAGGTAGTTTTTGTGCCTTTGGGTTTTACAAGCATTCTCGTCACCTTGCAGGGGATGGGAAAAGACCAGTGGCAAAAAGCATTTATGGAGAAGCTATTCTAAGTAAAGAAATACAAAATTCCCAAGAGGCTTAAGAGTGTGTGGAGAGGCTTTGAAGCCAGTAAAGCCAAAGCTTTTGCAGAGAGGCCTTTGCTGCTTGGCAGATGGTTTGATGCAAACACAGTGCAAGAAATGTTTTGCTTTGCCATTTGCAGACATTATGATTATTGCACATTTATATTTACTTTGTTTGGTATTTGCAGAAGAGCAAGGTTCTGCCATGCCAGAGATGGTGCCTGTGCACACTGAAAGGGAGCAGCTGGGAAAGTTACACTGCCCAGGTCCTTCCAGACATACTGCCATACGTCCCCAAGCCTCAGCAGCAGGGCTGCTTTGTGGCAATCTCCAGAGCTTCACCAGCCTTGTGAACCCAGGGAAAAGACACTGCTGGCTGCTGTCCCTCAGCACAGCCTGCTGTCTACTGGAGTTGCCCCACATGTGCCAGAGGGAGCCTCAAGGGCCCCCAGGGTGGTACAGCCTGTGCTTACTTCCATGCTGCATTCATCCTGGCTGCTGACCAAGCTCTGCAGCAGCTGGAACGCCCAGTGTTACTGATGTGCACTGGGGCTTTTTCTTCAACTTGGGTAATTTAATGAGGTTCATTGTTTTCAAAGTGCAGGTGATAAATACAGTGACCTAAATAGCAAAACAGCAACCCCGAGAGGATCTGGCATACAGAGATCTATGCTGTGGCTGGCTCTGCAGTGGAGTCTGCTGTCTTTCACTCATTGTCCAGGTCCACCCAGCCCAGGCCTAGGAAAGCACTTGTGTGCATGTCTGACCTTCACGTGTGTCCTTGCTGTCTCCCCTTGCCGAGTTAGGGCTTTGATCTATATTCATTTGCTACCCAGCAGACTGTCAGTCCTTTTAATGCCACAGCCTCAGCTCATTTGGCATCTTGCCACATTAATTGGAAGTTAATTACTGTTTCCAGTAAGTCCACTGAGATGTTAAACTTTTGTATTGTCACAAAGTTGAAGGAACGAGATGTCACTCTTTGTCTTTTTACCTCTGCTATTTTATAGAACTCATGGGTTTAAAACATGCAATGGTGTTTTTATCAAGATGCAGAAGGCTTCTAAAAATTTGATTTCTGAGAGTGTGCTACCACATCAGGCATATGTTTACTAAACATTTACTAAAAGTGCTTTCAAGAAAGTGGAATATAATTTAAAGACAACAGTTACCAAGAACATGGAATTAGAATTTGCTTTATGCAGTGTGTGGGTACAACAGTACCCTCAATAGTTCAAAAGTATACATAGTTTTAATACACATTTTGGAATTTTCTGTTCATTAATCTTTTGTCCTCTTTTCTGCTAAGAAAGTTTTTGTATTTCACGCCCTAAAATAAAGGGAAAAAATAAGGAAATCCCTGCATTGGTTTAAAGATCTTGACCCATGTCATGTGTTTCCCCCTGTTTAGCAGATAAATCTGTAGGGAAAAAAAGGAAACAATGAAACAATGTGCAGAAATATTTTAAATATGCACAAGCTGAAGCTACTGAACTGCTTTGTATTTTGAATATTCTCCATATGCAACAAAAAAAGTGAAGATAGAGAGTCTTGGTTAATTGTCCTAGACTTAGACGTTCTGCCTAGCATGTCTGTCCAATGTCCTCTTCATAGTTCAGAAGTGACCACACCAATTTTATTACAAGTACATACTGACAAGTGCTACAGCAAAGGCCACATCAAATTGTTAATGCATAGATGCAGCAGACTTCTATATTAATTGCTCAGAAACAGGTTTTTAGACACAGAAACATACTGCAGGAATGTGAATTTTAAGATATTCACCAGTGTTAGAATTACAGCAGCTTGCTGGCTTTCACGGGCCTCATCGCTGTTCTCTCTGCTCTTGTCTTCATTCATTTCTGGTGCATCCATGAGTAACCCCATGTCATCATTACAGTCACCTTCTACTGCCAGCTTAATGCCATCATCCTCTTCATCCACAATTTCATCAGAGGCCTCTGCGAGCATCTCTAGCCTGTATGAACAGAAGTAGCCCAGGCTTATTCTGAAACTGAGAAAGCTCACCAGAGAAAGACACAGAAAGCCCAGACCTGCACCCATGTATGGGGTATGCATTTTCCTGACAGGGAAAACAACTATCATCCAAATGCTTCCACTAAGTTCATGTGAAGGCCCATTTCACTGCTGAGTCCAGCAAAAGCCAGCAAGTGCTGCTACAGTTCACCTTCGAGGTCGTTATGACAACACTGCACTATATTCAATAGCTGCAATGGTGATAAGTTCATAAAACAAAAATGCAACTCTCCCCTTCCCCCATAATAAAGCAGGTATTTACTTCTACACTGCAGCTAAGAAATTGCACAGTAACAGAATTCAAATAGCAATTTAGCAAGAAATCTGTTTCTTGGGAAAGCTCACAATTTCTTCAAAAACAAGACCATCAATGGAAGCACACCCACACTGACTTTGTCAGACAGCAGCTCTCTTTTCAAATCCTGTTACTTGCTTGTTACACTTAATGCAACTATAATATGTGATATTTTGCTACACTTCCAGTGGCTTCACAGCTCAAGTGGTTTCACAGGAAGATGTACATGGAGTGGAGGAGCATTGGCAGTAGGAGTTCATAGAGCAGCCAAGACACTTTAAACCTAAAAGAATGTGAATGAATTGACCACACAAGTGAACAAGACTTTACTCTAATTCCAGTGGTGGTGAGGCACTGGAACAGATTTGTCCAGAGAAGCTGTGGATGTCCTGTCCTTGGAAATGTTCAATGCCAGGTTGGAAGGGGTGTTGAGCAGCCTGGTCTAGTGGAAAGTGTCCCTGCCCATGGCAGTGGTATTACACTGGATGATCTTTAAAGATCCCTTCCAACCCATACCATTCTATGAGTCTATGATCTCCAAAAGTACAGCCCTTTCATTTGTCTAAGAAAAGGAAGAATGAGCTGAATCATTCAGGCATGAACAGTGAGGGAGGAAAAGTGGCTTTACCAGTCTTCCTCAGAGGCCCTTTGCTCCTGTTCCTTCTCCTCATCTTCAGCCAGCTCTTGTTCTACTGCTTCCAGCTCAGCAGATGTCCTCTCCAGCAGAGCTGACACAGCATCCTGCTCACAAGGAAAAACAAGATGAAACCGGAATTGAATGATACATAACAGGTAAAAAAATGACAACTCTTACAAGAGCTGCATTACCCTACTGCTCCCTGATGTCAGCTGAAACAATGACCCCCAGATCACAAGGCAAGGGGTTTTAATTGTCAGTGTATAGCACATTGAATGATCATTTTTAAACAGAGTAAATCTCAATGAGAAACAATTGGTTTTAAAATGATAATGCAATCAAATATACTCCTGTCATCCTTCAATGTATTTTCATCTTCCCATTCGTAATGTTCTTAGGTGAAAAAAAGGGTGCTCTTCAAAGATACATTTTCTATGCATTTCTCTTAAGAAGGGATTAAAGCAGAAAAGCTTATTTAACCAGAAGAGTTAGTATGCTTTGCATAAACAGCGTGTTCAGTGCAATGGCTTCAAGTATGCAGATTCAAATAGTTAATAAATAGCAATTTTTAAGGCGTTAATGTGAAAATGAATTACACACTTAAGGAAGCTCTTCAATAACATTCTTTCTAAAAAGAAACACAGCTGAAGGGTTTCAAATTGGGAGTGCAATTTTGTATTCAGTAAAAAGCTTCTGCCCATCCCCACTCCTGTCTGACACCCCATATAGGCGCAACTCACACAAAGTCACTTTAGACAAAAGTTCCTGCACAACAGGGCCTTGGACCTTCAGGGGAGGGCAGTTCACACATTCAAATAACTACAATGCAACAGCACAACTGGAGTCTCTGGCTTTTTTCTTGCTATCACAGTAATAGCCAACACATTGCTCACCAAGTCCAGTGAGTCCAACGACTGTGATTGCTTGCTTAACAGAAACATGTATTCATCATTTTGTTCCTTGGGGTTTTTGCCAGGACTCTGCTTGCAAGGCAACAGGTTGTACCACAGAGTACAGGCCTCATCAGAAAGTGATAAATCTGCCAGGCTGATCTGAGTCCCAGCCTGCACAAAATAAGAAAAGGGAAGAAAATTATTTAAATTTGCTCTGTTTCCTACAAAACAGCTGAAATTCTACTGTACTTATCGTGCAAAACAGGCAGCACAAATTTGACATGAACCTGAATCCCCTTTTTAACTGTACAGTTTGTATTTCCCTCCACTTCCAGTTAAAATAGACAAATAGAAGTACATGGAAAAGTCCTTCATATTGTCCATTCTGCCGTCTCTTATTTCAGTCTTCAGCATTTCTCCCCACCCCCCATACCATGGCACTGCCCACACCTGCTCTAGTGCATCCAGTAGTGAAAACCTGTGCAGCACCAGCTCGTGACGCAGCAAGTGTCACATGATTTTTCAGCTGTCCCACCACAAAAATCATCCATACAGCAAATAATGGATGACTTTGCTTGCTCAAACCACGGAAGACGGAGATGAAGAGCCCGTAAAAGAGATTAAGAAACCCTTTCATTTGGACAAGCAGTGACATCCACCAAGTTGGTACTCTGGGAAAACCTCTGAAATACTCATGTTTGGGCTGTGCCTTGGAGATTAAAATCCTCTGTTCTTTGGCAAAGCGTATTATCTCTACAGCTACTGGGCTGCACACAGGGCTCTTGCCAAGACTCTGGTCATGTTGTCCAGGGCTTTCTGCTGGGGGTGGTACTCCCAACTCTTTCATTTGATCTTTCGAATAACTCTTGTCTTCGTTGGGATTTTTTGTTATTGTTGAGTCCTTTCTTCACCTTTGTATCCTGCCTGATGTTGCACTTTTGTTCTGTTGGCCTTCCCTTTCCTCAGGGGAAAACTATATATACAGAAAGAGGCCAATGCATTCCCCAGGAATTAAGTTAACTTCTACATTCAGAAAGTGAGGCTATTTCACAGTAGTTGGAGCTGATGAACCCCAGCAGATTCCCAGCATCACTTCAGTGTGTTGTAACTGAAAAAATCTCACTGTGCTACTAAAATCCCTCTCATGGTGAAAAACTAGAGTTGTACCAGACCATGCAAAAGCAATTTGGAAGTAAATGAAGCATCACTGATTCGGTGATGACTACGATTAACAACAAAACTCAAAGTGACAGCTTCCAGTGGGCTGATCTATAAATGTCATGCCTTTTTATTATTTCAACAGATCATAAAGACCAAAAAGGTGTCCATCATATAATCTAAAATAACATCCAAAACGTAATTTAGTTTGTTCTTTGTGAAAAGTTGTGATGATGAGGGTTTGCTCTATTTTTTTTTTTACTGTGGCTCTTCTTCAGCTTTTACTTTAAAACCTAGTGTTAAAGTAATATTGCATGGAAGTTTACAGGAGTTTTGTGTAGAAAATGGCAAAGATGGAATATCAACCTGTAATTAAAGTGTTAAGTTAGTGTTAGAATTATCAAAACATCTTCCATCCAGGATTAGATTCTGTATCAGGAGTTTTGGAGAAAGGCAGTATTCGAGGTACTATAGCAACAACTAAGTTATGCTTCAGACTTCGTCTCCAAGGGCTGTGGAATTTTAGCAACCTTGACCATCAAAACAAGAGGGGACACTACAAACAAATGCATGCCAAAAAAGCACCAGAAATAAAACCGCATACCAAGCATTCTTCCCGACGACTTCTGCTGACAGCACAAACATCTACTCTCAGTGTCTTCTGTAGCAGTGGTACTTGAGAAATGGCTACTCGGAATATCTCGTTGAATAAAACGGTTTCCATGGCAGGATGAACTTTAGTGCGGAACAGACAGCTGGTATCAGTGGAGGATGGAAGGACTGCTACTCTGATATACCTGCCAGAAACAAAACCAAACCTTTACCTCTGTTGAAACTGGCACTTGCTGCTGATACATGAGAGAAGTTCACCCCATCAACTTAAGGACTGCATAGCAACAAAATGGAGCAGTAACTTATCAGTGGAATGGAAAAGAGGTAACAAAGATGAGTCAGAAACTCCTCTTGTCCCTTGCAAAAACATTTCCCAAAGGGGAATTTTTGTGCCTGGTAAAGTAGCAGCAAGTTTCTGACTATCCAAGTTTAGTACTGTAAACAATGAAGATTATCTCACAGATGGGAGGAAACATGTCCTAAATGTTAACTTAAAAAAAGAGAAATTTACTCTTCTATAGTTTTCCTGTATTCTTGTGCTAAATGTTAGTGGACTTGGAAGGTCAGCAGAGGAAAGACTAGTTCAGAGAAGGAAGGATAGTAGTAGAACAACTCTTTGTTATTAACAAAAACAAACAGAAAAATCCAGCAAGCACCCAGGCCTCTATCCTTAATGCATCCTTTCCATACCCAGTGGCTTCCTATTTATCTGCCCATCAAATTTAAGGCAACGGGATACAAAGGGAAAGATACCTGCAAGAAAACCAAATTTTCCAAGGATTGATTATGTCCTACTCCAATCTTATTAAGCTTTCCAACAGTTTAAGGTAGTCTTACAGTCTGTCAAAAAGCTCATTCAAGTACAAGTATCCCCAAGGCAAGCTGTACTTATTTATACAGATGAGAATTTTGGATTAGAAATTCAGTGGTAACATATTCAGGTATTTCTGTTCGTTTTCTACATATGACTTGCACTGTAATTTACTTTTAGAGTTTGCATGTTGGTGCAATTTGACTCAAGAACTAATTCTTAACAGACTTCCAAGCTCCAGTTGTTAGGGATGGTGGATCTCAATGTGACTGTGCTTGTTCACTTGCAATTTATTAAATTACCCCTTTCCTTTAAAAGCTCACTTAAAAGACAAATACTGCTTTAAATACCATTTTACATCAATTAGACACATAAATGTAAAAAGACAACATTCTGAGCTGAAAGGATGCCAAAGTATCAAAAGAATATTTTTAGTAACTACAGAATAGCTGTTTTGCACTCACAAAGCTACAGAACATTTAGAAGCACTAGATAAAACACCATTTAAAAATCCTTTTTATTCCACTTCAGTGGAATGTGCAAATTTCCTGATAACTTCTTCTTCTTGCTGGAATATGCAAAAGCTAAATAGTACAACAGTTTGAAAAGTTTTGTACATGTTTCAGTACTCTTAAGCTGTAAATGAACTGATTCCTTTAGAGAATTTTTTACAATTTATTATTCTATTCTTGTATTTCAACGCTACTTCTCAGTGATTGTTTGACTTACACCTTAGAGCCAAGGGAGACAGAAAATGCCGGAAGGTTTCTAAGCTGTACTATGATTATCACAAAACTTGAATTGCCGTGGTCATATCTGTTAAAGAAAAGACAACATGAGGGAAGTTTACTATTCACATTTATGTACAAACAGAAATATTCCCTTTGCTGGTCACTCACCTGAGTCCTATTTGTACCTGAGCAGCCTCTAGAGTTGTTGCATCATCTTCACTATATACAATGTCCTCATTTTCATTTGGTCTAGGAAAACCAGGCAAATACTCAAATTTAGGAAAATTATGGTTAGCTTTTAGCAATTATTAAGGTATGCATACACAGAACCTATATCCATTCTCCTAAACACGCTGATTTAATTACAGCATGCACTCCAAATAAGAATTTCAGAGCCTACACAACAGCAGTGCTTGTTTTAGGGACAGTCACTGCTGAAATAGTTTGACAATTGCAGCAATGATTCAGAGAGGCCTTAGGCTGATAACTGAAGATTACAGGCAATACTATATGAACTAGTATGAAGAATCCTACAGAAGTTGTCTGGTCAAAAAATAACAGCAAATATGTTTCTTATACCCTGATCACCACAGTGAACCCTATACCTCAACCTGGATTATTTTAATACCATCATTACAACAGTTTTTTCTTGTCTTTTCTATAACCTCTTTTTAAAAATAAAAACATTTTAAAAAATGCTATGCAATCTTAAAAATCCTAAACAAAACAAGAAGTAAAAACAGTAACTCTGAGTAGTGTCAATAGAGTCACATGGCAGAACCTGCATAGTTTACATCAAGCTTTTCTCTTGGGAACACTTTTAGCAAGAGAAAACCCCCCAAGATTATAAGGAAGTATATATTAATGCTATTCAACCAAATTTTACAAGCACAAAAAATAACCCAAATCAAACTTCACTGTTTGGCAAATACGCCTTCCTTTCCATCTAAAAGTACAAATTATTTCTAAAAAAGGCAGGGCTGATTAACAACTTCTGCTGGTACTGTGTAACTGATCATAGATAAATTTAAATTTTTGGTGGCAAGACTTGCATGATTTCTCAAACCTACTGTTTCACAGAAGCTTCATATACACCACTGTCTCCAGCTACAGACTCATCAGACACAGCAGCAGATACACAAGCTGTTTTCTCCCCAAGCAGATGAGCAGCTGTTCTCCTTGGTAAATCACCACCTACAAAAAGGAAGAAGAATGAAAACTAGTCCAAGAGATTAATAGTCAGAAAGAGAGATGAGCATAGCTTAGAAAGTTGTCAAGTTGAAAGCGGTGACCCTTAACTGAGTACCACAGAGTAGTTTTGTTCCATATCATTAAACATTCTGAGACTGTACTGCTGTTACCACATATTCTGGCTGCAGATATAACCAGACTGATGAACTTGAAAATGTACTATTATACCTTCACAGAGACACAGACTCCTATGATCACCCTTATGCATTCAGCTAGTTATTGTCCTTCATTCTCAACCCTCATCATCCTGAACTTTAAGCCAGTATTTGCCATATTCACAGTCAGCACTGTGGTATCACTTCAGCTACATGCCAAGTGTTTGCCTACTGTTTATTAAATATTCAAAAGTCAGACAGACACCCTCTCCCCAGTGGTATAACTGCTAGAAATCCTCTCTGGTTTACTATCATCAAAAACTTTCTATGCTGCAGCCTCTCAATGACTACTTAGCTTTAATCTTCAGCTTGCATTCACATGCGAGTGCCGTGCAGCCACATTCTGCAGCACAGTAAGCTGCGGGCCTATGCAGTGCTTTTATCTGCCAGAGGGTCAGGATATTGGTATGCATTATCATCCCCATCTGAATCATGACTTTACATCCTGTTAAGATGTTAAAATTTAAGGCCCTAGATTAGATGATTGATTGCTGCATTTGTGCTTTTATTTATGGCAATAGGAATGCTTTTTCCTTGATGATGAAGTGCTCTTTCCCTTCCCCCCACCATGTGAGGGGTGAAGGTGATGACATGATTTATTGATTACCCTTAGGAATTACCACAGCAGCCTGAATTGACTTTGACAATGACAGAGACTGACTGTGGAAGGACTACATGATATTCCAACTTGGTTTCTGACAGCAGGGACATGTGCAGAGGAGCAAATATCTCTATGGTTCACCTGTACAGAAAAGTCAGAGACAGCTAGAGAAGCAGGTGAACACTGCATCTAGAGAGCCAGTGCAGATTACATGACGACAGGAGCTGTACTACTTCGAGTCTTTGTCTATGCCCAAGTTAAGATTCAGCAGCATTCAGATCTGCAGTCTTGTAAAAACCCAAGTGTGTAGGCTGAAATTTTCTATGCAGGTTTATGCCTCTGGCTGAGTTTGTTCAAACCTTCCCATTCAGCATCACAGCAGTTTCAAGAATGAAACTGGAGTAGAAACACTGGACCAGCCCCAGGTCTGTGTCTCACTGTTATTGTACTGAAGTCTCACCATGAGGCCCATTTTACTGTGGAAACCAGAGGTATTAAAGTGTAATTAGTTAATACCAGGCTATTCAAAATTCAAATATTTGTTTTGGCAGCCTTATTACAGGTTTAAAGACAATTTGTATTACGCATATGATGCTACACGAGGAAGTATCAGTATGAAGAATCAAAGGATGAATTTACGTTTTAAAACAGTAACTACTTACATAGACTTAAAAGGCAACCTGACAATATCCAGAGTAAGAGGTCCTCAAAAAGTTAAAAAATGTTAGACAACCGTGTGATGCCTTTGAATATAATGATCTATAGAAATAAATTAAAAAAAAATAAGTTCTGATTCTGCATAGACCAAAGTGTTCCCAAATTCCAAGCTATTTAGAATTCAGTTCTCAGAGTAGGTGAGTTGCAGCCAGACTGCAAAGACAGACTGAAAATTGTTGTTAATTTGGAAAGGATATGCTGCTGAAATACAGGCAGGAAAAATAATTATTGTTTCAATCTTTTACAATATGGCTCTAAAGTAAAATAACTACTGTGCTACACTATCCTGAAAAGACAAAGGAAAAAAAGACCCCCTCCCCCCAAATTCCCCTTCCATGTTTTTTCACTTTGCATTTCACAGGTTCAGATCATTAGGACATCAGTCAATTTCTTGTTTTCTTTCTGCACAGTGAAATAGAGTGGGGACTCCCAGCTTGTACTAAGCACACCATACCTTTGTCTTCTGGTGCCACATTGCTCTGGCCAACATTGAAATTACTACAGTACTGCAGTAAGCTAATCTAATTAGACAACAGATGTTACAACAATTCCTTGAGAGAATTACAAAAATAACAGCAAATTTCTCATTAAAATATATAACTGTATGAATATATCCAGGTACTTTTATTAAAAATTGGAAAACTCCAAGCGTAAGTGTTCAAACTTGGCAACAAATCTGGACAATGCTCAAGAGCTAGGCTGTATTTATTCTAAAACATGAAACTCCTTAGTCAGCTACTTCTCTACCAGCTCAGAAATACAGTTGGAAATGCCAGGTACTGACCAGGTTTCAAATAGGGCTGCCAGTGCTCAGCGCTACTGGAAATCTGTCTCACTCAGTTCTTCCTTGAGAAAACAGAGCCACTGTGTAACATAAACATGAATGGTTTGCAACATACTTGAAGACAATGGCATAGAATGACACTAGAAAAAAATAAATGTGCAGAGAGAGCACAACATACTGTCAGCCCCAACAAAAGGCAGCAAAGCGAGCACTCTAAGACTGAGCACAAGCCATCAATTTTTGACAGCTGGGATTTTTGAAATTCTGGCTCTGCCAAAGGTTTTGACAGTATCAGATGATTAAGTATGTTGCATGGCTTTTGCTGCAGGCCAGAAGTGGAATTCATCACACCTAATTCAGCCACCTCAAAGTTAAAGTTAACTGGTAACTAAGGTTACCTTGATAACTCACAGTCGTTCATCCCTTCTTCCTTAAAGGGAAATATGCTTTAGGACGAGATGTCCTAATTTTTGGAAGTTACCCACAGACAGCAGGGGGAGCCCAGACTAGCTTAGGAGCTCTGTTCTAACTTGGATAAAAAGCTAAAAACTGTGGAATCCATGTTAAAAATAGGGAAACTCTCACTGTGACTTACATGGCATGTAGTCATTTGTCTTTCTCAACTCGAAATGAACTGCAGATCTTTCAGTGATAGCAGACTCAAATAATTAGATACACATAACACAATTCTCAGTCCAGAAGTCTCTTTTACTGAGGATGTCAGTTTGTAACTTACTCTTCAATGAGAAACAAAGGATCTGATTTCAAGTTATCAAAAAAACATCAGAGGGTATTTGCTCCATTTGCTCTATATCCAATACATCCTGATAAAACCTAGGAACACCAGGCATCCTCCATGCTTTCAAAATCCAGCTTCAGGTTTTTGTGTTACTGTTTTCACGACAGATTAATACATGATTAATACATGAACTTTCTTTCTAAAATAGCTATTGAAAAGTGTAGACAGAATCAGGGTGATTGCAGCTCTCTGCAGCCAAAACTAGAAGTTAGGTAACATCCCTCAGAACTATCAACTGCCCACCATGGCAAGTGCATGCTGATCAAGACACTCTTCAGTAACACAAGGTACCTCCTCATTTCAAGAGCCAGCTGTTAATTTTCATGTTGCATATACATTTGACATTAGATATTTTTTTTTAATTACCTGAACTTCCTTCATGTAGAGAAGGCAGAGGCTGCCTAACGTTTAGATCTTTATCATCTGTAGGAATCTGAGATCCTGCTCTGGCTTCAGAGTCCAATAATATTTGGTTCTCACAGAAGCTAATGCCTGCAAAATCCCCTGAAAGGTCAGAGTCTTCGAAGTCCGTAGTGAGGTGATGCAGAGGGGAATTTTGAGCTGACACTGAAAATGCAGCTTCTAAAACCAAAGGGGAGCCTGGGGGGGACAAGGAGGAGAGTGAGGATCTGGAAGACAGTGATGTCACAGATTTGGGAGGTTCAGTCAATTTGGGATGGTCTGCAGCTGAAGGAGAGTCACTGTAACCCAGTCTCCCATGGGAACTGACCACTTCATTTTCATGAATAGTAGTGATAGGCCCCGAAGGAATGTAACCAGTTTTTTCTTGCAATATGAAATCAAGTTTGTACTGATAGTCCAAATCTGCAATTTGATCGCCTTGGGTATAGTAGAGATCAGTGGAGCTGAGTGAGTTTAGTGATCCCCTGCTCGATGTGTTCAGAGATCCCCGGCTGGATGCCAGCGACCCCAAACTGCTCCCTGAAGACACAGATAACGTACTAGCTGAGAGGCTGCAAAGAAAGCACAAACACAAAGTGGTGTTATAAACTGAACCAGCACAAAACAGAACAAAGAGAGGGAAGCTTGACTGAAACAGCCCTGTGACAGATTACAACCAAAAGCTCCTTGGCGCATTATGTTTTTTAAGCACCCATACCTTGGCACCAGTGTGCCCAACCTGCACACTACCAGGGCAATTTATTATCCAGCTTATGGCCAGCTGCCTAAGCCCCTTTTCTTCTGGAGAAGGCTGCAGATTTGACAAACTGGTCTGGCAGTAACAGCAGCCTTGTCAGCTGTTATAGCCCACCAGAAACCTGCTCCACTCTGACGTGGGTGCTCATGTGGTCAATGTGACAGCACAGGGATCCCCAAGATGGAGCTTACGGCAGCACAGGAGTGTTGCCACCTCTAGAGCAATTCCTGCAGCCTGCCCTCTGCACAAGCACCTGGGAAATAAGCTGGATAGAAGACAGCTTATAGCAGAACTGCTTCCCATCTGTATGACAACAGGCGTTCCATGGGCACAGTAAATCCAACTACATAAATTATGGTAAAGCCTGTAACGTGCACTCTTGTCCTGTTAATAAGAGGAGATAAGGAGTCCTGCTAGGCCAGAGAAACTGAGTGTCACTGCCTCGGTTCTGGAGGACTACTAGGAAAAAACATCAGTAAAAATAATTCAAAGAGGCCCTTCTAAACACTTAAAAGTTGTTTACTGAACAATAACAGAACTATCAACTTAGAAAATTTACTGGAATTATAAAAGTACACCAGGTTTGCATGGTGACAAAATGCTTGAAGCTATTACACTTGCATTTTCTTAGTTAAATATTAAATAAATTTTGCTGAGCCTCCAGCTAAGAGAAAATCCTAAGAATGAAGTTGAGACATCCAGGTCCACTACAAAACAGGTTTTACATTATGCAGTACAGTCTCACCTCCTAAGTTGTGAATGCAAATAGGTAGTTAACTTTGTAGTTTCTTCAAGTTTTTGTACCAACTCTTTTCTTCTCTCCTCCAATTTTAATCTGCAAAAAGATGTACATATTAGTTCAGGAAAGCATTACAGAATAGGCTAGAACATTCTATAGATAAAAAAGAAACAAAGTGAAGATCCCTCATTTTTTTATCAGGTTGCCAGTGACTAAAATCCAAAATACGTTGTTAGCTCTCAGTCTGATCATAAAACCTCCAACTGCTTCAGCAGAGTGACTTTACCTGCAGAATACCAAGCACTGTAAGAAACCTGCTGAGTGTACAAGCAAGCACAGGGTTGGGACATTCACACTGTACCAAGGGGAACATGCACCCAATAAAAGAGTAACAGATGAGCACTGGGAAAATAGCTGCCACTTCAGGATAATAAGATCTGCACTCATACAGTTTTTAAAAGCCATGCTGCTGCAGACTGCCTCCTCACTTAATATAGTTCCAGGAAAAAAAAAACCAACAAAACCAAACCAAACAAACAAACCAAAAGAACACTAATACCAGTAATACCAGTATTAATTTTGATATTTTGAAGTCTAAAATCAAAGCACTCCTTTAATTTCAGAATCTTTATATAGAGATAAAGCACAGCAAATCAAAGCAGCATTCAATGAAAGGTTCTGAGACAATAGACCCTATTTAGGAGTCCTTGGTAAAGATTTCCACATTCCCAACAGCTTTGTCAGCACCTCAGAGCCACGCAGCATTGTAATGCTCATCATCAAGTTCACCTTTATGAGAAAGCAGGATTTATTGCCTCCTGTTTTGTTATCTAGTGCAGCTCTAATGCCACAAAAGGGGGAACTCTCCTATTCCTCTTGGCTAGTAGAAATGATTCACTAACCTTTAGAGTGATTTTTTTTCCCTCTTATAATTCCCTTTTATCACTCCATTTGCACCAAATAAATTGCTTTCTCTCAGTGTATTCAGCTAAAATCCTCCTGTAGTTGTGGATTACTATATTCTCCTCTAGGCCTTGCTCAGTCAACTGATACATGTCACAAGTTCTCAAGCAACTAATCTGAGAAACAAGAAACATCAACCATTGCTTTCTTACGCAAAGTGAATTAACTGAATGAGATACTCAAGAGTGCCCAGAATTCACTCCCTTTGAATGTCAGATACCAGTAAAAAGACATTAAGTCCCTGATTCAGCAAAGCATGAAAAGCACTTGCTTACACCCCTGCTCATTCAGAGAGCAAATCTGGGTTATGCAAAGGTGAATAAGTTACCCCGAGGTCAGCCACGGTGTGACTTCCACTCCACTGCCCATGCCATGTGCTCTCACACTGCAGTGATGTGTTCATCTGCCAATACCTGCTAAGGCTGTTAAAAGCACACACAGTCTTTCATTTGCTCAGGAAGACACACACACAAGAATTCTTGGTTTCCACACCAAGAATTATGTTAATCTATAGTATCAGACACTCTTTCCTATCTTTTACTGTCTATTGATGCCTTCTGTCTTTATTTAAAGCCCAATCTATCCTTCTTGTCCCAAGCAGGAATGCTCTTCAGTAGCTCTTTTGTGGCTTTTTGGTTGTGAACTACCATTTTTTTCTCAAGGAAGAGGCACAGAAATTGCTCTGTGTTCAACTACTAATGGTAGAAGACAAGAAAAGAAATAAAAGCTTAGGAATTTCTCTGACTGAAGTCCTCAAAAGACACACCTACAGCCACCTCAAGAGGGACACTACAGCAACTGAATTTGTACTATTGAACTAAAAGGTTTCATTGGTTTTTGCCTCAAAAGCACAATCAACAGTTTGTTTTCTTTTACTATCTTACGGAGGTTGATAAATATAATTTATCCCTTATAATTTAGCACCTGAGAAAAATTTATTTCCTGGAAGTAATTTGATCTACTAGTAACTAAATACAAGTGTTAATACCTGCAGGCTAATGTCAGAAAGATGTTAGTAACAAATGACAAACACAAGCAGGGTGATGAAATCACTTGTGGAAGTTCGAAGAAATGCAGGAAGTAATTTCATTATCTCACAACAAATTGAGATTCAGAGAAAGTTTTTTCATTCTACACCAGGCCAAATGGAAAAAAAGACCAACAACTCCACCTCCAAAACTTTCAGACAACGAACCTTCCCTCTTTATAGCATAAGCAGGAACTTTAATATCCAAAAAACCCTGTGTAAACACCTAAACAACCACTGTGTTATCTATTCTGACACAGGCCTCTCTCAGTCTCTTCTGTTTGCACCCCTTCTATTTAAATTAACCTATTACTCACTGCAGGAGGGACTTCAGGTTAGTGAGACATCATTCTCTTTTGATATTAAATTGTAACATTGCTGAGAGGGGCAGAGAATCTTTAAAGAAAATACATAAAAAATTAAAGTGCACATACCTCACCTTTCAATGCAAACTTAGATGGACATATTCATTTGTGACAGGCACAAGAGCAGGTGCCAGTTTTGCAGGCAACAGCACAATCAAGTACTTAAATCATGGACCTGTTCAAATGGCTGTGTTTACTTAGGAGATACTGCCAAGGATTAAAGCAATAATGGAATCTCCCTGACAGGAACTCAGAGGCAAGAAAGTACCAAGTAGTTCTCAACAGTCCCACAATCCAGTTATTTCTACACAGTTGCTTTAAGGCTTCTTAAAGCAGTCAGAGCATGCCCTGTCTCTGCCTTTTTGAAGTTGATATGTTATGATCTACACCCTCCTTCTGTAAATTGAATCCACGTACATCTACGAGTGGCAATTTCAGCATCCTGCTCCAAAATAACCCAGGGCTATGCTATAATGTCTTTGTTTTAAGTCAGAGCACGTCTCCTGTTTCTTTTCCCTTTAGAAATAAAAAAAACCCAAACCACTAAACCAAATGAAAGAACCCTCATCGTGTTAAGTTCTGGCACAATCTACAGCTTCTTATGCTGCTGCTTCTTTACCAGTACCTATAAAAATACTGCAAACTGAAGGCATTCAAGAAACCTCATAGAAGAAAATGGAAATGCAACAATAGTACAATATTTTGAAGATGGTATGGCTCCTCCACTCATAATGGAGAGGAGAATCTCCCTCATCTCCAAGAAACAAAATGCTGCTGATTGATCTGATACAATTAAATGCATTTTTTTAAAATTAACATTTCAGAAAAAGTTTCATCATCTGAATCCTTCTGAAAATGAAGATTTACTTTGTGTTTGTAGTAGACAAACCAGAAATAATCCTCAAAATAGCCCAGTGTGAAAGAATTTATGTGGTCTGAAGTCACCAAAGGAGACAGTTTTAATATAAACAGTTGAAGCTAGGAATTCACTGGAGATTCACTGGAATAACAAAAAAGCAAACCAGAAGCCACCAGCAGTGCACAACATATCTTACATTAACCTCGGGGGGAAAAAAGCCCTAACACTCCACATTTTCAGGATTAAAAATCAAAGGAAAAGAGTTTGAGGAAAAGAGAGGGGGAAAAAGGAAGCTCTAACAACTCCTTCTGTCACTATACATGGAAAATTAATTTCTTCTTGACAATGGGGGACAATTTTACTTGCCCTTGGTACTCCAAGTTTGGCATCTGACATGTATAGGAAAACAGTCAGGCACAGAACTTTCTCTGGCACTAAAGCAAATCCAAACCACAAGATTCAGACACCAGCTACCTATTTATAGCTTGAGTCAAGATTTAGCTATACAACAGCATATTATCAAAATCTTAGATTCAAATTACTTATTTGTGAATGTGATTTTATTATTGACCCCTTATTCTCCATTTATTAATGGAAGTCAGAGAGCAACAGATCCATGGTACTTTAGGTAATACTAGCATAGACAGGTAGCTTCTCCTGTAAAAATATAGTTCCCTTTTCTAAAACATATTTGGATTATTAATATAATGTAGTTTAACTATTATAAAGTGTAGAAATGTTAAGAAAAATCTTGCCTAATACACACATCTGTACTTTGTAAACAAAAAAACCTTCCTCGTTACTCAGCTACAATTTAGGACTCAGCTTCTAATGCTACAACAGGAATTTTGCCATACAGCACCCTGGAGCAACAGCAGGTGTTTCCCAGTAGAGGGAAGTAAGAAAGCCACATATTGTATTACTTCAGTAAGGCATGCCATAGTGATATACACAAGGACATTCTGTGTTTATTGCATTTTATGTGGGCTAGAGGTGCCCTTAAATTTATTTCCACTTAGAACTGATGAAAAGTCCATTTGTGACAGTCAGCTTTGATTTTCTCAAACTCTGAATATGGCTAAAAACAATTTATTGTGAGACTAGCTTTACTTACTAGTTAGATAGCAGCAAGTTAGAAAAGTTTTGCAGCAATTATGCTTCTCATCTGAACTTTTAGGGTTTTTTCCCCCCTTTTGGTTGCATTTTCGCTTGTAATAAAACTCACAATGAAAGGCTTCAGATGTTGCAATGATCGAGATAATCTCTGTAACCTGAGTTCAAACAGTTTACAGCTATTATCAGAAACGAGTGAATGATGTATTGCCTTCCCGCTGGTATGTTGACATTCCTCAGTTATTTAACATCTGTCACAGGCATTTTCATGCTGGTAACAAGCACAGAGCAACTGATACTGCAGAGCACACATGGGGTGTTCACATTCTCTCACACTACTGAAGACTTCTTTGTTTTTCTGGCCATTGGGCTAATAACAAATTTAATTAAGATCTACATAGAACAGTCACTGAAGGAAAACAGCCCATCATGGCATAGTTCAGGGTCTGCAATGAGTACAAAGGTTAGATTGCAGAAAGCAGCATTTAATATTAGCAAAAGGCAACCCCTTACCTTTCAGCAAGTGCTTGACTGGGTGTGCTTTTCACAGACACCAGCTCTTCCTCAAGCCTCTTCCTTTCTGCTTCTAGCTGCTCTAACTCATCTTGAGTACGTTTGCGTGGTGTAATAAACTGGAGCTCCTTTAAAAGCTCTTCTTTTTCATTGATTAACATCAGTTTTTCCTTTTCCACATCCAGTGCTCCAGGCCAGGCTTCACTATCTAGCTTAGAGAGTTCAATCTTCAAATTAGCCATGCTAAAATAAAACAAAGCAGATTTGCCTGAGTCCAGCACAGCACACAAAGCCCAGGAAAGAGAGAAGTGATACAGTATTTTGAAAGATGTCAGGATATAACAACATTTTATACACAAGGCCCTACTTTTAGTTTTGCTTCCCAAGAATGCAGACTATGCCAGAGAATCAGGCCATGTATTGAGGCCAGCAGTAAGATGCATATGCGTTAAAAATTAGTTGCTCCTATTGCAGTTCAAGTAGAAGTCACAATGTTTATTAAAAGCTTTATTGCAAGCAATCTGTCTGGTAACAGAGCAGTGGCACCATGCTTCACTCATTCATGAGTATGATGGATTTCTCCTACGCTGTGGGAGGCCGATGGCTCCTCAGAAACAGACAGGACCATGGTGAAAGAATGTGCACCATAGCAAGGTGCTCACTTCAGCACATCTTAAGACAAAAGCATTGCTCTTCTATGCAATTTAAAAAAAGGCAATGCGACAGCAGCTACCTAAAGAAAAGAGAGATGAACTCAACAGTTTGAGTTTGTGCAACTGCTGTTCCCATTGCAGTGGGGGGGATCAAAAGCACCAAAGCCCCTGAAGCCCTCAACCCATTTCCAGAAAGGTCTGGAAGGACAGACTGCTCATGATAACTAATTTGCATAGAAAGTGAGAAACGTAACTCCAGGGTGAGAAAAGCTTGGCTGTAAACAGGTACCCCCACAGGTGCCCCAGGACCTAGGACACCCCATCAGATGGATTGATGCTGGAGCCAGAACTGGGGATGTTTTTTCCTTTGTTTGTTTCCTTCCTTTCTCTCTTTCTTCCTTTCTCTCCCTTCTCCAATTTCATTCTACCCCTATTCAAAATCCATCACCACTTGTTTATACCTGGAGGTCAGGGACTAATATCCCAATTTCCGTGCCATGTGTATAATTTACTAATAGAAGTTTTAATAATAAACTAATAGAATAGGTAAGTTTTTGCAGACTCTTTGACTTTTCTCATTCCTTTTTGACCACGGGCATCTATAAATCTTGGGTGCTCCTTTCCCCTTAAGGGTGGGATGCCACAACAGGCCAAAAAGGAATATTAGCCAGATCACCACATCAGGAGAAGATTGCCAGCATGCTGTATCAGATCCTTTTGAATAACAATTGCAACTGAATTCAGCATAGTTATGAACACTCCACCTCTTCAAGACATTCTGCTGGCTAAGCAATGTCAAATCTGCAATGTACAAAATTATCTGATGATTTTCAAGTAGAGAAATTTTCACTTCCAAGATGCTCTTTATCTTAGCTATTTTACCACAAAATAATTGAGGATGTGCACACTTAATATTTCAGAAAAGATGGTCAACACTTACTAAATTACAGTGATGGTTACAGTGGCCACAATACTTGGGGGAGGGGTGTAATTAGGTACTGAGCTTTATGTGCAAACATATTCCAAGTTATGTACACTGACATTTTGACCCATGTTCTTGCCTAAGTAATTTGTGAGAAAGAAAGATCCTGTGCTGCAGTACTCCATACTCTGAGCACTGCACTGTTTCTCCTTTCTTCTCTCTTCCCCCTTCCTCAAGAGAGAAGTGGCAAACTGACTTACTTCAGGGAGATTTTTTGTTCCTACAAAAGACAGAAAAATGCAATGCTGGGACTTCTTGGTATCAAGACACAGTCAAAAGAGAGGGCGATCGGGTTTTGGATCAATTATGCCTGAGAAACAATGCCACCTACCTGCATCTAAATGACCACCTGACATTATGTACGTGATGATTGTGAGTCAAAATTATACATGTTCAATATGGAACAAACACAATAGCCTTGGTGTTCTTTGATGAATGCATTGATTATACAATAAGGTTTTATGATCCGTGATGAGGATATAAAGGATTACTGTTGTTACTGGTAAGGATGGTTGCTACTACTCTGTATGAGGAAGTATACATTTGAAACCAGGCAAAAAAATAGTTGTGCAGGCTCCTGCCTTTAAAACCTGAAAACAACTATGCCGTTACTTGGTACCTAAAAGTTGCAAATTTATTTTTGTAGTTTTCTAAATGATCATGCCCCAGTTTTCCAACTGAAATAATATTTATATCCCAGATTAAATGGCATTTTAGGCACAGTTTTCATCTGGGGAAGAATACTGTTTTTTTATTTTGTTGCTTTGTTCAGTTCTTCATAGTAAAAAACACAAAACCTTGGGTGTGGAATAATGCTTAGATTTCTATTTCCCTTAAGTTACAAAGAACCTCCAAAACAAAAACAATAAGGCTTCTGAATAGCTGACAATTAGTTTGGCAACAAATATTAGAAAATAATACCACACAAGAGTGCTATTCCAATACTTGTCCCAGTATTATGCAGCACTTCTGGGGCACCAGAAGATGCCAATTGAATGTTCTGCTTTCTGATGCTCATTTTTCAGTGCTGTGGCAATTCATCAAGATGGCACTGCTTTCATGGGCAAGCACCACAGAACTTTATTTGAAAGGCATTCCACATTCATCAGTGGAGCAGTTCCTGACTACTTTACTCCTCACGTTAAACTAACAAAAAAGAAGCCAACCCATAGTGATACCAAGTTTTCAAATTATCTAAAGTCCCAGGGGAAAAAAGAAATAATTAAACCTACTAAATCTGCACTGGAAGTCTGAAGCAACTCTAAAACTGACGAGCCTTCAGTGGTAGAGCAAAGTGAAATGATGATCCCAAAGAAGGATACAATGGACAGAAATAACCTGGCGACTGCTTTCATTAGAAAGCCAGCTCATTCTATTTCCTTAATCCTGGAACTGCCAGTAATTTGTCACTGTTTTAATTCTGTTTCTTAACACATCCATCTTAGCACTGAGGAACAGCCGCAGCGCTCCTGAGCGCGGCAGCCGCCGGAAGGGAGTGCGCCGGTGCCGCCCGCTGGATGGCGCTGCGAGCCCGCCGTTGGAGCCGCGGGCACCGGGAGCTTCCCGGCCCCGCGGGCACCGGGCACATCCCGGCCCCGCGGGCACCGGGCACATCCCGGCCCCGCGGGCACCGGGCGCTTCCCGGCCCCGCGGGCACCGGGCGCTTCCCGGCCCCGCGCTGCGGCCGCACGCTCCCACCGACCCCGCTCCCACTGATCCCGCTCCCACCGACCCTGCTACCTTCGCTTGGCCTCTTCGTACTGCAGACTGAGTCTGACCTTCTCTGCTAAATTCGATCGACTTCTTGCTCCAATCTGTTGAGGGAAAAAAACAACCAAACAAAAAAAGTAGCCTCGTTACTGTGCAAAGCTTTTAAACGAACCAACAAAACCCAGGCAGAGGCTAGAAAAATTACAATTTAAAGAAAAATAAAATTAACCCCCCACCCCTGCAGCCAGCTCCACACTGGATGTTAAATGCCTAGTTGAGATCTCATCTACTCAGATGTACAAAACAGTGCTGTTTTTTTCTGAGCCACTTCATATATTTTTAACTACTGTGCTACCAATTGCCCATATTCCATCACAGTAAAGCCCGAGCATTTTCAAAGAATTCTTGCAGTGACTGCACCAAAAATTCTGATCTCCTACTATGAATTCTGTTGAACTCAGAATTTAGAACTATGCCAGCACATTTCTAAGTTAGACTTTAATAAATTTGTTACAAAACATAGACAAGCTCTTTGTCTGGAAAACCTTGTACACTGTCTTTCTTACAAACTTAGCTTGCAGAACTTCAAAGAAGGTATCAAAATTAAACAGCCTTCTGCGTATGTAAAATATATCATCAGTGAAACAAGGTTTTACTAAATCACTGAAAAAGTAGTTCCATGGACAGTTTTTCATCTGTGTGAAATGAAATTGTGCATTTAAATTCTGATATATTTTTCCCTGAAAATTAAAAAAAAAGAATAATCTTCATAGTTAATTAGGTCTGTAAGGTAAAACATATCCTATAGACAGATCAAAAAAAATACTATCCACTTCTGATCTTCACTGTACTTGACTTTGACTAAATCAGATTGTCATAAATGCTTCATGACAAATGTATAAAGTTCATCTGAATCTCGACTTACAATTCAAGGGCAAAAAATCAGAAAAGTAATCTAGTGTGAGTGATTCTAAGTAATTCTGTGAAACAACTATACATATATACACTGTCTGCAACAGCAAACAGCCATTTGATTCCAATTCCATTAACTGTAGCATTCTACTTCAATTTCTCTTTACACTGGACAAAATGGAAAAAAGCTCACCTCACCAGAAATGTCCGTCTGAGACCCTGTATCCAGAGTTTGTCTAGGAAAACACAGCTGGGAGTTTACAGAGCTGGAACTCAAGTCTGGTTCAGATGTTTCAGTGGTTTGGTCAATATTGAATTTTTCCCTCAGCTTTGCAAGACTCTGTCCAGGAATTAAAGAAGGAAGTGGCATTAACGTTCCTTTGCACTTTACCATGTTTATACCAGTTTATCTCCAGAAGATATTTACATAAAATACTCCACTATAAAAATTCTAGGTTTATTTCATATTAAGCAACCCATCCTTTTAATCGAGACATTGGTAGGTGACACTAAGGGTGACCAACACCTCTAAGAATGTAAAAGCTGCTCATTTGGGTTTGTGTCTGTTTTGGGACTTTGTGTTTTTTAATTTGCCAACCAATTATGTATTTTGCTGATTAAAAAAAAGGAAATCTGCTTTCAGAAATGGAAATAGGACAATTTAGATTAGGAAAACTTCCATTGATTTACAAAATGGTCAGGCATTTCAGAATATATCAATTTTGTCCACTTAATATTCTAAATTGTGCTTTAGAGGTAACATATGCATTGTACCTTACATACAAGTTCCAAAAAAAAATCTATATTCTCTGACACAGAGCAGCACTTTAAACTAGGAATGTCACAGGCTTCAGTTTCTGCATCTGAAAATTTATGTTAATGCTAGTTTGGCTCAAAGAATTTTGAGAATTCCTTAAAAGTATAAAATGCAAAGTATTTATCATCAGGAAAGTGAGTCATGTTAAAACAAATCCACACAAAACTTTTGTTAACCGATCAAAATACCTTCATTAAATCTTGTTTTTCTCTCTCGCCTGAACTGATCGCCTTTCTGATGGACTTCAGCTCCTTCAGGATGGCTTTGGCCTCACACAGTTCATACCCGCTCTGGCCTCCAGACATTTTTTGGTCAATTCTGTGGAAAGAGAGAATATTAATAGCAGATAGAGAAAACCATACTAATATCTCTGATGTTCTGCTTCAGGCAGAAGCAGAGTTAGAGAACAGAAGGGAAGGAGATGAGGCACTGTTTGCTGCAACAGGCATGGAAAGGAAAAATGCCATTGAAATCTCCATTCAAATACAACTTAATCCCTGGCAAAAATGTCAAGGAGCACAGAGTTATTGCTGACAATATTGTCAAAATTCCCATTCCCACCATAACTCTCTGCAGCATAGAAGCAGCTTTAGGGTACACCTTTCATACTAATAACTGTTTGTGCTCTCTACAGAAGCAGAATTAATTACAAGTGGTGTCCTTCCACCCAAACCCACACTGGGACACAGGCGGACAGGCAGGCTTCTTGGTACTAATCAGCCTTTCTGAGCAGAAACATAACCAGCACCATTCTTGTCTCAGCTTCCCTCTAGTTCACCCTAATCCTGGGCATTAACCGTCTGGAACAGCTGTTCTGCTCAGCCAGTCACCAGGCTCTCTTTATTCACAAAATCTCTGGATAATTAATACCATATGTCATAGATTGGACAATTCATTAAATTCCTGAACTACCAGTGATTTTAGAAACTGCAACTTGAAAATAGTAAAAGAACGCTCCCCTAAACTTAGAGATAAAAAAAAAAGATTCATTTTAGTATTTCCATATTTCCGTCAAGAACTACAGTTTGTAAACACATTTCTCTGGTCTCTAGTTTTAACTATTTCACAGCATCAAGGAAATGACTGCAGATGTGCTTCAAAAATTAAAACCAACCAAGAGCCATCTTGACAAAGATCAAGCATTTAGTAAGAATAAATTCTTCTATAATACAGTTGGTTTTCTGTTTTTTATCATCATCTTTGCTGGAAGTTCACAATCTTGTGAGTGAGGAATGAAAAAATCAGAAATGATCACGAGCATCCCCTGCAAGAAGAGCAACTTGCACAAAACACCTGCAACTTTGTTCTGTTTTTCTCCAAGTTTTGGCCACAAAAACATCAAAGTTCTAAAGCAGTCTGTAAAGCTGTGAGCATGTCTGTTCTCCTTTCTCCACATTCCAGTTTTTGTACAAACTAAATTGCACTTGTGTAAGGAAATTGCCTCTGCGACTTGCAAATCATTCCTATTCAAGGACATATTTGTTTCAGCTTGAAAGTTCCTCTAACTCTTTCATAGGTAGGCACTGACAAATCTCAATTTTTGGTAACTTACCAGGTTGCTAAGGTCAAATAGATACAGGATACACCAACAATTGGGATCATGAATGAACAGTTGGGTAATACACCACATGCTGTCTGGTAATATGACATGCCACATTCAAATTGCAACTGCTTTATTCTGTATGCAATTAAGATAGACAAGAAGGATCTCTGATATATAAGATATTCCATCATCCTGTTTTAAATTAATGGGATTAGTACTGTTTGAAAGTGGCTGACTGAATTTTAAAAACAAACGTCCATTGTGTTTCTGTGGAATGCTGTTGACAGTTTCTGAAACATGCTTTGGATTCCTATCAAAATGGCTTGTGAGCAAGCTGCTTTAAAACAATACTTCATTGTTGAATTAATATAATAAAACCAGCATGATTGGCTAACCTTTAATCCTGGGACAGCAGCATGAGTTTTTATTACCTTAAGCTTTAGAATCAATATGTCTTTCTTCTTCTAAATTTTACTACAATGAGATCTGATTCATGGTTAAATTCAATCAACTACCCTTGCTGGTCTTCATATATTTAAATAACAGACAAATCTTACATTTCTATTTTAGTCAAAATGAAAGAGTATAGAGACTTAACTGGCATCTTCCTAATGGGGTGAGGATTTTCAGTTCTCAGTTGACTTCAAGCTCTTCATACAAAACCCCCCCATTTTTAATCTATTTTTTATGTGTCTGTAATGATGGTCCAGATTTTGGTCCTCCTGGACCAGATTTTCTTTCTCACAGTTAAAAAAAAGCCTATTTTATAGAACTGATCTATCAAAATACACAGGCAATGGCCTACAAGATATCTTAGTTATAACTGGGAACTGAACTCCAATCTCTTAGTTCCAAACAGATGCTCTGTCATCCTTTGCAAATAACTACTCCACATTTAGTCCTCTGCCTGGACTTTTCCCACCTCTTGTCCATTCTCCCTGTATGTTCTGCAAGCTCTCCAGGACAGAGATCATTACTTATCTGACAGCATCCTGCCGAACACAGGAGGGCCTGAGGAAAAGGGTAAATGTATCCAGACAGCATTACACTAATGCTGCAACATTGCTTCTGCTACTGGAAGTAGTGCACTAAGAGCAAACAGCTCAGCATTTTACTGTGGAAATGTATCCTTAATGTATGGGTACATACCACAATGTGGGAAACAGCTAGCATTAATAAATTTCTCTTCACATTAGTCAAGGAAACACACTTGTTAGCAAGGTTTCCTGTGCAGAATGTTCTTTATGGTGACAGTTCCAGTAATGCTTAATATTTTAGGGCCTAATTTTGTAAGGCAGGAGTAGCAGGGAGTTCTCAGATTGAAAAAAATTCATTCGCTAGTAATCTAAGTGGTTAAATACCCAGAAAGCTCACCCGGTTCAGCATCAGCCCTTTGGACACCAGGCATCCCAGGAACTGGAACAAAGAAAGTCAGGCCTCTAATCCTCAAATTGTGACTAATTTCCAACCCTGCAGAGTTGTGTACCATTCATACCTCTAAGAACAGCACCTTTCTCTCTCCCTCTTTTGAGCTCATAGGTGGGGAAGAAGGAAAGAAGGACCTAAGTACCTTTTCAAAATATAAAAAAAAAAAAATTAAATTGGAAACACAAAGCAGCTGATTTTGTCCTTGGGACCCCTGACCACTGCCCTTCTTTCTGCCTCTTTGCAACACAAGCTACCCCATGGGGAAAAAAAAAAAGGGGAGACAATTTCTCACGTTAACACTTGCACAAAAGGGTTGCCATTTCTGCAGATTTCCCACTTCCTAACTACAAGAGTACTAGATTGTCCTTTTCTGCCACGATAATTCTCTCAGATACAACAGATTCAATTCCGTGCCAAAGAAAAGAAATCAGGTGACTGTATTAAGTCAGTTTCTACTATTTTCATTTACTCACTGTTGCAGTGTTTCAAAGCCCTGCTCCTTGTACAGCAGCTCTTGCTTCATCTGAGAGAGTTCCCTCTTCAGCTTCTTAACCTTGTGTGTTAAATCAAAGCAAGAGTTAGAAAGATCCTCTTGTTAAACGATGTAACACATGGCTTTGAACAATTAATGTATGCTCTACATCAGATGAGAGAAAAAGAGTAAATTGCTCTACTGACACACATTAAAAAAAAAAAAAGATCTGTTTGCTTCCTGATGTCTATGGGCAACATGCTTTAGTATTAAGAGGACACAAGCAGATTAAATCACATTCCTTATTTGTATTGATACCACACTGTGTTATTAAACCTGAGAGAACTTTAACAAGTAATTTACTTCTCACTTGTTAAGCATGCATTCCAACTGTCCTACAGGGACATGCCTGTTTACTTTTAGTCTTATTATATTTTCACTTTTTAATTCCTGGAAGCTCTTCAGTCATTTGCACTGTAAAAGACAAAATGGACTCTTTTTTTCCCTGGGAACCATCCTTTCTTAGAAAGCTTTACAAACACTGGATCCCTAAATATATAGTTCACAATCATTTAATCCAAAGACAACAATCACTAAAGACATTCAAATCACAAATATTTGTGTCTATTTAATAAAAATGGCTTTGGAAAAATATTCCCAACTTTCCCTAAATTTGCATGGTCAATGAGTACACCACAAAATATTTATGAATCAAGATTAAATTTAAAAATCCTCCATTTAATTTTTAATGTCGTTATTTCTCAAATGTATGAAACAAAGTTTTAGGAACCACCTAAAAATGAATGTACTTGAACACAAATTAATCATCAGCATACCCACAGTGACAAATGCCTCCTTGAAGTGTGGAGTCCAAGATTTTGGTATTTATACATCTACGGCTAGTTCATTTGCACTCTACATACTAGCCAGATATTGCTAGGCTTTCTAATTTTCCAGTCACTGAGGTGAAAAAAGGAAAAGCTAAAAGTCCACTGCTGTCACCTACCTCTGTAAAATTCTTGCTTGTTTTTATAAGCTCCTCAGATATTCAACTCTTGGAAAATGTATTATATTAATATAAAGAATTTAGACAACTTTAACTGAAATTAATTTCAGAATATATCTCCAAGATATTTTGTATACAAGTCCCCTTAGACTTCCTACTTGCTGATATTCTTCAAATAAAAATATTTTTTTAAAAATAATAAAAAAGAAAAAAAAAGGAAGCATGCCAGGTGACTAAAAGCACTCAGCATCAGCGGCTGCTGCAGCTTTCCAAGAGACTTAAAATGCTTTAAATTTCTAAAATAACTAGTGATTTACACGGTCTTTGTAGGGGTTTGTGAATGATACTTAGACATTCCAGCTTGCAGTTTATGGCTAATTTATTTTTTGTGACAGAAATAAAATGCTTTTAATCTCCATTTTCTTCGAAGCAAAATCTGTTCTCTGGATGAGGGGTTAGGTTCAGGCATTTGGAAACTATCATACTATCATCACTAGTTGCTTTACTTGGCAGAAAACTGTTTTTATTTTGACCATACTGAATAGTTAGCCTGACAAATAGATAATTTCTCTAAGTATACATTCAGTGCTTCTTAGCTATTTTCTCCTTGACTAGTATGAAAACTCCAAGAATAATTTCTCAAGTGTTCTGATCAAGGTTAAGGAAAATGAATAGACATCACCTCTATGTTCCGGCTAAAGTGATGTGTAAAATATGAAATAAGTCCGAATTTTTCTGAAAAATACAGAATGGCTAAACCTTTTCCTTTCGAAATGAGAAACGTATATTTATATTAATAACAGAAGGCACACTTGATTTCAAGTTAGAGGACTGGATCTCTCAGAAACTCTTACATTTTTCCTCAAGATCATCTTCTGAGTGTCCTCTGCTGTACTTCATCATCATTTCATTATCAAGAAATGCGAGTTGGGTGCATTATCCTAGAAGGATGTGACCTACATCATAATATAGCCTCTGTGTTTACTGCATCATCCCTGCATTAAACTATTCTTAGGCTCCTTGTCTTCTCCTTCAAAACTTTCATATAATTCCTGCTTTTCACAACTCTTCACTTGTTTTAACATTCATCCCTTTCCTACTGCTTCTGCTCATCATCTTCAGTCACTTGACAGATCTCTCTTTCCTACTCCTAACTGCATCTTCAAGCAGGCTCCTGTGCTAAGCCCTTTCTATTCCCAGCACTCGAGTACTAAGGGAACAACACAGCCACCTGCCCCAGCCCCTCCACCCCTTGTTATCTTATAAAGGTGCATTCCCTCCTCACTTGCTGCATATGTGTAATAACTGACTGTGATCACATAGGCTTTGTGCTGTCGGGGTTATCTTCCTGATTACTAATTAAGACCCCAAATGGCCCCAGTCAAGGTCTACTGCAGGATCTGATCCCTCCATTTTAGTCTGGTGAGAAAAATATTTCTTTCCTGCTCATTTTATTTAACAGCTGTCTGATTTCTGTCATATTTTCTCCATGACCTACTGCACAATAGGAAGTTCATGTATCCAGAGGGCTCCACATGCACATATTACACACAGCTAACAAGGAAATGGCCAATTCCAAACTTCCTCGAATGCTGAGTTTCCCCCTCCAGCCACCATTAACCTGATGATACCAGTAAGCCTCAGATACTGTGAGACAGAGAAACAGGTTTAGTACAACTGCTCTAACAATGTGCAAAATTTAAGTAGCTGGCTAGCAGCTTACTAATGACTAACTTTGTTTCTCATTAAGTCCATGCATGCAAATACTGCAAAATGCCCAAAACTGGCATATTAGCAAGCATCTTCAAACATTCAGATAAGGGTGAACTATGATAACAGCCATACCTCTCTTGCCATCTTCCATGACAATCACTTTCCAGCCCTAGCATCACAGGGTTCCACTTTTTCTTATCTCAATTTTCATATCCAGTGGCTTTGGATGACCACACACTTTATGCTGATACAGATACTCTCGGACTGCACCCCTCTAAACTCTGCAGACAAGATCCAGGTCACCTATTTTAGGCACATACGCAGGACTTTGCAATGCCAATAAATCAGGTGTTGGGAACCAGCAGGGTATTAGACTCCTTGACTCCAAGAAACAATGAGGAGGGGAAAGTACCTCCAAAAAGTGAATTACTGTGATTAACATATCTGACTCTCTCCTTGGTGAGCAATTTGTAGATCTGCAGTCAATGGTAATGGGAAAAAGTGAGCACAGGACCATGTCTGAATTTTCCCCTCTTTGCCAAGTAGATGACTATATTTAAATTTCACCATGTGTTTTGTTCTTCAAGAACACTGTTAATTTCCTAAATATATTGGTGATTACCTTGCCAAAGGAAACATCTGTTACTCCTCGGCTCATTTTAGAAAGAAGCTATTGCCTTGTCTCTTCTTTCTTGTTCCTGATAGGGTCCTCACTGCCTTTGATTCTCCCTACTAAGCTCACAAAATTTCTCTTCCCACCTCCAGCATTCGAGTAAGTCCCCTCACTAAGCACCATCCCTCTGCCTTGATGGATAAGGCACTACAAATTGAGACTGGTAAGGATGAACAGGTGTACAAGTAGCCAGGAGGGCAACATCCAGACAGGAGTTTTAAAGTGCATTCCAGTCCTGATTTACACTGAGTTTTAAAAGTTTAATGAGCTATTCCACAGTTCCTTTTAGACATTAATTGTTTAGATTCCTAATCACAACTCTTACTCCAGGTGAAGGAGGATGTTACTCTCTGAGGCTTCTATGAGTGCTGCTCTGTGCAGAAACCAGGAGAGGGCAATGGAAGAGCTGAGTAAATGCTGTCACTTGTGCTACTTCTGCTCCCCCAGAGTCTGCATTCCAGCCCACAGGAAGAACTATGCTGTGAGGTGCTGTCTTTTTAACCTGCAGGCTTTGATATAATTTTTTTCATTACTAACTACAGAAAGTCTAGGCTAATCCATAAAGCATTATATGCCACTGAAATAAATGAAATCCCTATAGATATTTTAAATGTCTTTCACTCCATTTCTTTCTTATTCAAGATAAGTTCACCAGGGACTACCCTGTGAATGGAAGTTTTTATATGGAGTTTGTTACTGACTATACTGAACACAGCTGACCAAATTATGGATTTGTGTTCATTAGCAATTTCAAAATGCAAACACAAACTTTCATCCTTGATCTGAACTGTTCCATTTTGACACAAGAGGGGTTTCACACCATTATTGAAAAGTATTTTTCAAACCAACAGAAACTTCTGAGGCAGTTCAAGTAGCTAATGATGCATTTCTCACAGAAGAAAAGTTGTGTAAAAACAGTCATCTAGATGCAGCTCACCTTAGCCTACTACTTTTCTATTTTTACTCTTTAAAAAACAAAAGCATACAACTGAAAATAATGATCAGATTTATTTAAACCTACATCTAATTAGAATATCTGTCAAAGTTTCCCAGTAATGTGTTATCTGAAAGTACCAGAGACAGCTTTAAAAATTAATTTTAAACCTCTGAATGGTATCTAATTAGACTATTAGGAGGTTTCAGTACCAGGATATGAGATACATCTGCTAGTTCAAGCTATACTTATTCCATAATCACAAACTTGGCAGACAGAATTCAAATGAATATGAGTTAGGGACTCTCACCCTTAATCTTGTAGTGGAGATTTCAGCCTTCAGAATGTCAGGGTCATACTTTGTGCTTGATGAAGAGCCTGAAAACACTTTTTAAAAAAGATAAAAAAAGACAAATATTTAAGTACTTTTAAATCACTAATTAGTCCCTTCCTTGATGAATTCATATTGATCAAAAACCTAGAATGTGCACAAAAACATGTAATACCTTAAAAGCTAGCCTTTTATAGAGTAGTCATCACTGCAGCATGGCAATAATTACTGAATAATCAAAATTTCCCCTTTTTTCCCCTACCACTATAGGGTATCTCTCCTCATTTACTTATCCCAGGATCCTGAAGTACAACCTCATTCTCCCTGACTTTCTATTTCTTGTTTTCTGTTCCTATTCTTCTAGCTGAGCCATCTTGCAATCACTTTCTTGCTGAAAGTTGTAATTTCTAAGGAGATCTCAGGAAAGCAGATTTATTCAGAAGTCTCAGAGATCTGGCACTCAGTTCTTCCACAGATGTCCATGCTCCTTTCACATACACTATGTACTTCCAAGGGAGGTGCTTGGCCAATAACAGGCCTCTGACTGTGCTTTACCAGATGCTGATTCCCTGCCCAAGACAACAACCTGCATCTCTACTGCGCCCCTGGTCACAGCACACAGGCTACAGAATTACTGCCTGCCCTTCCCATACATCAGCAACACATTCCCTTCTTGGTCCAGTGCAGACACCTGTCAGCACAGAAGGGTCATTTCAGCAGGCAGCCAGGAAGGCAAGAGATCCTATTCACTTTGAACCTGGATTTGGCAGAATTTTGTCTCAACAGACTGCAGGACAAAATAGATTTCAGAGCCAACTGCTCTAAATCATGGCTCAAAGGAGGTCAATTGTATCAGAGAGGAGAGGATTCTTTCCAGCAGAATATCTTTATCTTAAATAAATAAATAATGTAGGGATGCTAACTCTAAAAAAGCCAGAGTACAAGGTGTTCCTAGCAAACCTTGAAAACTTTATCCTAAAGAGAAACAGGATCCCCTGCAAGGCAGACATCAAAGAAGTTACATTGTATTCTCTACCGTACTTACAGCTTGTCCGAGAGCTTGATTTTTCTTTGTAGGCACCATTCAGCCGTACATACTCATCCAGTGCAAGTGCTAGTCTCTGTTCTTTCACCTGGTACAGCTCCTTCTGTGTACTGAGAGCATCCTGGGCTATGGTAAGATAATCTTTTAACATCCTCTCTTGTTCTTGCCGCCATTGTTTCCTGGGATCTTCTATCTGTGTTGTTTCTTTATAGGAGAAAAAAAAAAGATTTAACCTCTGATGAAACCCATTGACAACTAAAATTGCTTCTTTCCCTGTAATTCACAGTTAGAGTAGTCTAAACCATAGTTTGCCTTTGGTTACTAAGCAGATGCTTCACTTGCTCTGCCACAACAGTTCATGTAAGAAACAGAATTCAAGGGATCTGTTGCAAAACTAGAAATCAGAGTAAAATAGGCAAGCACTTATACAGATCATTCCCATGTTGTCAACCTTAAACTAGGAACATCCTAAAACTCAAAAATAAAATATTTTTTGCATCAGAGTATTTGGAAACAATAGGATCAACAAAGTCTTTCAATGAAATCTTTTAAAACAAGGCATTTCTGAACAAAAACTAAAAGCAATCTTAGCTATTACATTTTTTCAACTCCCTTCCTTCCCACTTTATTATTTTTTACAGCCATATGTTATTCATGTTTTTAGTGGTTATCTCTCTCCTTTCACTCTACAAAAACAATTTTATCTTTCCCCTGTAACTGAACTAATAGATCATTAACTCCACAGCCCACCTCACCTAACTCTATCCCTATGCCTGCGAGACATCTGATCCAACACACAACTGTCTTTTATGGCCAATAGACAGAGAGGGCTGCCCTCAGAGGGTACTTCCACCTGTCGAAGACAGGTGTCCAAGATATTTGGAACCAAACTGCTTTTTTGAGGTGTCTCCTTCTTTTCACTGACTAATCAGCTAATAAAAATGAGTAGGCTGGAACAGGCCTTTAATTTACAAATGGCTTCAGGTAACATTTTAACTTCAGCAGCCACACAGAACACAGATTTGCATAGGATACATAGACAAGAGGATCAGACATGGGGGTGTATAAGATCAATCTAACTAAAGATTTTAAGCTTTTCTTTTTAATGCAAACATAAAAAGAGGATTATATATGGTTGAGTGTTCAAACTTATCAATATTTCCTGACTTAGTTCAGCACTTTTTGAAGCTGTACAATGAATATTCTTCCTTTAAAACTGTACTAAAGCTGTGCTAAAAATATTCTTGTAAGACATAGCCATGAAAAGTCCGAAATCTAAATGCATATGTGCACCACTCTTCCTAAGTTACATACTGTAAATCTGCATAGACAAAAAGTAACATTCAGTACCAAAATATCTAAGTGCAAAGTATTCACTTCAGAATTTCTCTGCAAAAGTAGGAGGCACATTTATTCTCTGGGTTAGATTTCTGCCACTTTAGTCCTCTGAATTGCTTTACTGTGGGAACCAATGCAGGGGGGGAAAAATGGGAACAAGTGGCTGAAGATGTGGAGAGAAAAAAGAACTGCAGCCAAACCAATGTGATTGCTCTAAACTGTAGCTGAAGTGCACTCTTGGGAGAAGGCACTCTTTCAACTCCATGTAAGAAAACAGATTTTGTAACAGCAAAACCTGATAGGGACAGGTTCTGGTTAATAACAATTTCTAGTAGTGGCTAACTACCATTTTTTCAAAAGGTTTTTCTTTTGTTAATATCACATAAACAAAAAGACATGCAAAGAAAAAGCAGAATCCCATAAAACGAACCCCATAAATCCTAAACTGACAATCTCTATGGAACTCTTGATGCTTTTAAAAACAATTAAATACATAAACACCCTCCCTCCACCATTTACAAATGTGACATTTCTACTTGGGAAAGGCATTTCTTAGATGTGCACAATGAATGCATAGAGAGTATAACCTACATAAACCCAAGTGTGGTGCACAAAAGATTAAAGAAGAAAAGCTTTATACACAGTTGGTTTTCCAATAACCCCAACAGGAACACTCTCTCAAAAAAACTAACTACAGCTACAGACACACATACACACATATCTGTGTTTATAGCCATCTGCTCTTTTACACAAAGATATTGGGCACACAAAGAAGCAAATCAATACCTTTTCTCTCCTAAATGGTGAACGCATGTTCCTATCTGTGCCCCCTTATTGTTGTTGTGCTTTAACACACTCCACATTCACAGCTATTTACACAAGATAAGAAGTGCTGGTTTCCAGATTTGTCCTTTTTTGTGAAGCAGGATGAAGAGCATGAAGCAAGGATTCTCATGGGTCAATGATCAAATACGATAAATGCAGTTATGGTGGTTTTTTAGATGAATGTAATGATGTGATTGTGTTTTAAGAGTGCAACCAGCAGACACCAAATAATCTTACAAGATTGGAAGGTCTCATCTTCGAGCATGTTGTAGGTAATTGCTTTGTAGGTTTTAAGTGAGGATTGCTCAACATGCAGCCCAAAGACCAAATGTAGCCTGCAGAGTTCTAAAACGTGGCCTACAGATGCCCTGTCCTTGTGACTGCTAGAGAAGGACAAAGCTGATCAACAGCAGATTATTTTGTATTGCTGACAAATACAATCAAACATTTCTTTTTTGCCTCTCCAAGCTGCAAGTATAAAACAATACTAGGATTATATGTGCTAGCATCTTTTATACTGATAGTCATAAATGAGTTAAAGGTGACCCTGCATTTCAAAAATTCCACACTGTAACTTCAGCATACCAACATTTCAGTATTTGCCTGTGTAGCTACATTGACTGGTCAAATTATTCTCAGCCAATTCTATCTGCACATATTTATTCTGGAACAAATGCTTAGTTGTGAAAATACATCACCATGGAAAAAGCAAAGCAGCATGGAATGACTATCCTAGAATTGTCACTCAACTTTTACCAAACACAGAAAACTCTGAAGAATTTTACTCGGTACTCCTCTTAAGTATTATGAATTAAAAAACCGATATCACTTGTCTGGCAAGTTGTTTATATATATATATATATATATATATATATATATATACACACACATGTATACATATTTCTAGAAACATGTACTTGTATAACAGCACCATATGTTTGTTCATCTATACTTTCCAGTTATCTCAATTTTCATCAGTAGGTTTACCCCACAGAGGAAAAAAAAACCCCAAAGACAGAACTATGGATGATATAGCACTACATTTTGAAATGTAGCACTTGAAAGTATGTTCATTTGAGCACATATACCTCCCAAGAGTCAATAATTTTTTTTAAAGTAGTGTTCTTTCAAAAACAAATATTTATACTTCTCAGAACAAAGTCTCAAAAAGATAAGGATTTTTTTTCTTGGACAAGAATGTTTCAAGCACCTGCTGTTAAGGTCAAGCTTGTACACACAAGAATATTATTGGGATAGTTACACACAAGTAACTGAGGGAAAAGTTTCCTGAACATTTGAAAATGAGCTCTGAAGCCTTTCATGCTTAAACCAGAGTGAGGTTTAAACCACAAAGAATATCCAAACTTTTTCCTCTCCTTATTATTCAACAGCTAATGTAAATAAAGTAGGGAGATCTCATTTCTTTTTTTAAGCAGATAAATATTCCCACTGGTGACTGCAACAGGATGCCTTATAACCTTGTCTGCAGCAGATACAAATCATGCAGCAGACTGCCAGCTAGACAGATGGGGAGATGTTATTTCTGCTCCTCAGGTGAGCAGTAAGCACTGGTAGTGAACACTAGACCGAGCTGTAGAGTTGCATCTGTTCTAGAAGTCCAAAATTGGACTTCAATCATCAACAGTGGAAAATGAACAAACCATCTTCCCTTGGCAGGGCCTCTCCAACATTTTCTGCATAAACTTAGGTATGAACTAAAGGAATCTACTTCAAATGGATCTTTAAACAAGCAGGAGTTGTACATCAGGCTCTAGATCTCACTTAGATTAAAAAAAAATTGTATATATCAACTTCCTCTGTCCAATCACAATGCAAAAATAATGAGCCATAGTAACAGAATGAAGAGGGTGGCACTGCATGTGATACTCAGCTTACTTATTCTTAATTTGACTTGGGTTTAGCATCATGTAAGCAAAGGCACTTGCAAAGCAAAATTACTCAATTCTATTAAGATAATTTAAAACCAATTAATTTAACTTGAAACAAATTACTGCAAGTGCACAGTTAATGAATTTCTTACAAAACCCCAATAAAAAAGCAATTTATTTCCTCCTATTTTGAAAGAACTGAGTGACTCCCCATACTGGGGGGAAATTCTGTGGTCTCGCCCAGCGGAACTGCACAAATGGCAGGATGGCACTCTCCACCCAAGGACATTCCTGTCACTGAAATGATCACAGCCCTGTAACATAGAAGAGGAAGCTGTGCTGGCTTTAATCACACTGCTATTCATGAAATGCACTCTTCCTGGACCACTGCCAGCCAAGTTTGATGTACTTAAACTCAGCAAAGAAAAAATCTGGCCAGAACAATAATTCAAAATCAAAATGTCAGGACTGACTTTATGCCCTGGAAGTTTTGTTTGTTCTTTTGGCAGGAACATGCTTCAAGGGCAGCAATGTTATGCATGCTCTGTGTAATTATACCTAGAATATATATTATACGTGGGATACACGCGATAGGCATCCAAATTTTTTTAAAATGAGATATTTTCACATGTTACGTTCCTGTCTACTATCAAGAAGTTCTGCCAAATTGTTACAGTCTGCTTAAACAGAAGGAAACTATTACTTTATCAGCAGTAGATCTTATTTCCCTAAAATACATGGAATTACAATGCCACTACAAAATCCCACTGGGAAGGGAACAGCTCCCTGACGCCCCACTGCTAGACATAAGAGAACTGGACATTTTACTCCAGGATTAACAATATGTGGAAGCAATAGTTTTCCAACATCTCCCCTTGCCAAACAAAATAATAACATCGACTGGCTCTAGAACAACCCATGTGTAAATTGTTTAGTCAGATACATTCGCATTCAGGCAACACAGTTCGAGAACAACTACTCTCAAGAGGTCCCACTAAAAAAACAAGCCAGGAATGCTAGATTGCTACTTGAGGAGGACACATACACAGCAAGAGGGGACAAAATCATGACAGACTTTTCATTCTGAAGAGAGAGCTCTCATCTGTTTAAACATATGCCCATATTATTTCAGTTTGTAACTGCTGCAGAATCACCATCTCAGAAGAGAGGCTATCCCAAGGGAAACTAGCTGACCTGGCGAGAAATGAGGACCAGAGATCTAAGATCTGTAGGAAGGGGAACAGGGGAGAGTTGCATGCCAGAGCTGGAGCTGTGTAATAGCTCTTCTTTGCTAGTGATGGTTTCTACCATGTCCCCTCAAACCCACAGTCCCCTACATCAGACACTCACACGTTCTCTTTACACAGTCTGGTACTTGGTCAATCCAGCACAGCCTGTCTGAGGTACTGAGCCCACCTAAACACTGACTGGCTCCAGAAGACAACGTGAAGGCAGATACATCGTGTTCCAGCAGGTTAGGTGAGGTGTGACTGCTATCAAAGGTCCAATGAGCCAGTACAAAGTAGGAAGAACACCACAGCTGGGGAAAGACCTTTTTTCCTGGCAACAACAAGCCTACTTACAGATCCAATAATCCATTGGATTCTTAAATATGGATCTACTCATCAATACTGTGTACCTTCTCCCTCATATAGTAACTTACAGGAATATTTCCAAACCTGGAAACCTGGACTAACAGACAAGAGGCAACAAAACTGCAGTGGCTGAGCCCTGAAAACAGGGTAGTTCTGACTGGTGCAGAACTACTGCTCCGTGTCATGGTTGAGCTTGATACTCTGTGTCAAGGTGGCAATTTCTCTGCCTGACACAATAAATGATGAAAAGATAACTCCACTACACCTGACATCTCTGGTTATCTCGCATAACAATTGCAGGACTACCCCTCTTCCAGCCAAACAAGCCCCACCTTCAGGAGCTGTGCAGAACTCAAACCCCTAAACCCAACAGCTGACTACATTCAGGATCCCTCATCACTGGAACTTCTCCTGAACCTGGCTGCTGAAGAAAGTGTGCAAGCCAAATCCAGATTGGTTTTTCAACAGTCCTCAATACCTTTGCTTTAGCAGGAGTACCTCCTATTCCATGGAGGTGTTTTGAGAAGGAGGAGATACCTTGAAAGCATCCTACTGCATGCTGAGGGCAAACTCCTGGTAAAGGGCTGCAGGCAAGCTGAACTAGGGCCAGGTACAGCAAAGGAGAATCAAGATTTCAATGGTAACCTGCACAAAAATGTCTCAAGACAGCACAAACAAAACCAGGAACAACCCTTTGATATGTAATATCAGAAGAGGAAAAATCTTGGATACCAGCTACCACAGGATAGTACAAGTTAGCTAAGTGGTGGGTGATGAAAGCAATTTTATCAACAACATTACGTAATCACTATGGATATGTTTATTCTACTAGTATATCCCACATTACTTGATAAACAAACTGGCCTTCACTTCTCCAGTACTTTTGCCTGCAATCAAACAAAACTACACTTAAAAAAAGAAAGTGCAAATATTACTTCATTATACTTCAAGAGGCATAACAAATCTTGCAGGCAACTGGGATGCAAGTCTAAATGTTTAGCAAAGGAGCAAATGCACTAGCACTAGTTCCAGGGAGAATAACCAAGTGTTACTACACTGTCTTAAGAAATTCACTTCATTGTTTACATAGCAAACGTTTCCTGAATTATTTTTTCTTTCTTATTCCTTTCCCCCACCCTGCTTTTTGAAATACTTGCAATTCAAACTCAAACAACAATAAAAGCAATTTGTACTCAAAAATTTGTGGAAGGTTTCACAAGTAAATATTGCATCATTTCGCAATGACATTTTTGTTCAATGGGTACATAAAAATGAAGAATTGCACATTACAGAGACAGCAGTTTCAGTAAGACCACGCAAGGCAAAAAGATGACATATTAAAAATGATGTAACACATTGCTGGATACTCAAAGAAAATCACATTCTATCACATAATTAAATGGAATATGGGTTCTAAAGAGAGACATGGACGAAAACTACGTTATTTAGAGTATGTTCAAAACTGACCTCTCTGCAGTTTGTTTCCTGCCATCAAACTTTCACACAAAAAGTGACCCCTCTCTTCCAGACATCTTCTTCACTTTTCCATAAAATAATTCTGTGCTTTAATTTGAGCAATGAGAGAAAATGAGAACTTTTTCCAGCTATACTGTCCAAATATGAGCAGATTTCCAAAAAAGACTCACTCAAAGATTTTTACTATTAGTTTCCTCTAGATATAGGGCAGCATATGCTAATATATTTCAGAGTCAAATGCAGTAGAAACTCTGAAGATTTTGTTCTACATTATTAAGCAAGTGGGTAATGTTTTACTGCTAAGGCTAGCAGAACAAAGACATAAGAAAAAGATGCAAGTATGATCTTTACATAAATGACAGCAGGTAAAATCATCTTTAGTCCAGAGCCTTCACTACTTGAGCCCTCCTCCTTCTGTAGCCAGCATGCACCAGATTACTCTAATCCTTTCCTACAGCCAGAATGCAGACAAAATACCTACAAAAAAGATTCAAGAGTAAGACGTTGCACTTGGGCTTCTCCCATGTGCATTTGCTGACAAGTAAAGAGCCTTCACAATTGGCTGCATGCCACCACTTGCTTAGAAGGTGATGGTAGGTCATGGGAACAAACAGAGCACATTTGTGATGATAAACCATTTGACTCCCTCAAGCTATTGGTAACTGCAGACTTGTGGTGGGATTTTCAGATTCTTCCTCTTCTGAAAATCAATCTGGCCTACTCATAGATGCAGGTGTACTAGACTCCAGACTGGAGCAGTCTACCCACAAAAGTCCTTGTGTTAGATAAACCAGTTGCACAAGCATAAACTAGCATGAAAGCCTTTAAGATTACAACAAGAAATAGAACTCTTGTAGTTAAAATATGGTGCTGTGTGAAACAGTGTACGTAAAGAGCTAGCCTTTTCTCTTCACCTTTTTTTTTTTAGCATCACTAACTCAATTTTCCTTTTCTTCGTGGATGAAACAGTGATGGAAGGATGTTTCTGGGAAAGATACATTCATGCTTCCAAAAGGGACAATTAAAACTAAGTAGGGAGGAGCTGCAGAAACAGAGAAGGTAGTTGTCCAACTCTATTTTGAAGAAAAATGCCGGGTGGAGTGCAGGGAGAAAAATCATCATATTGAATATAAAGTACAGAACGGCAAAAAGAAAATGATGCCATGGTCTGGAATTGTACTGGGCTAGGAAAAACTATTCCTTCCTACCATTATATTTAAACATTGTCATTCGTTTCCATTCTGCTACCTTTGCCAGTAAACATTACTACAGCAGAGTACTTGTTTTATGAGTTAACTAGAACAATGCAATGAAGAAAACAACCATTTGCCTTGTTTCTCCTGAGACTTATCTGAGAAGATAAGAATTTGAAGTAACGGGGGTAAGTTATTTAGGAACAGATAGGGTGCTCAAGGCAAGGCAGAACTTGTCCCAGTCTGGGATTCCCATAGACTATGCATGCCAAACCAGAAGCAGAAGTTTCCCTTTCTTTCTGCCATTACCTCCACAGCTGTTCATCTAAAGGCATACCATAGATGGATCCAGAGCAGAAAACCTGAGCAGCTGGGGGAAGGGAGAGGAGGTGGAGAGCAAACTCACACCTCAGGAAGCAGAGCGCTTCCCTGTAGTCCATGTTTATTGCATATCCTCATGCGGACACAATGTGGGGACAGGAACCAGAGCGAGCAATGACTGACACTTCAGCTGTCACCATCCCCCAAGAAGTGCACCTGGAAATCACAGCCTCACAGTCAAAACTGTTTCCTGGCAAGCCTGCACAGGGCACAGAATAGATGAAAATTCAAGGGTGTAATTTCAAAATGCTTTTAACCACTGCTACTATGAAAAGTAGCTGCCCTCCATCTCTTCCACCTGACTGTTCATTCATATCCCCAGGTCACCTTCCCTTTCTTGCTTGCATAAATAGAGGTGTGGAAAGGAGAACAAATAGCAACTTTTTTTTTTCCCCCATACCAGATTAGTTTCAACTTGAATCAGCTCCCTGATCTGATTCACTGTCTGGCCATGCAAATGTTCATGGCAGTATAAACAAAAACATTGTAGGGACAGAACAAAAGGCCAGAGGTAGCAATAGAGCAGGACCAATTCTTTCAAAGATTGTATCAGCTTAAAGGTGTTTGAAAATCCAAGCTCTAAGAACATAAATGTTTGCATCTCAGACACTTAATGCTTGATGTGGAAAACACTACAGAAGAATTGGAAAAAGTTTGAAAGTGATTACTTCGCCAGCAGATACATGAAATAAAGCGGAGTAATAGTTATTGCCTGAGTTCCTAACCACGATGTTTAGCACAATTAGTAAATGTTAGCAAATTAGTTGAAGTAGATGAACACATGAGAACAGGTATGCAGTAATGATTGTAAGAGTCAACAGCATAAGTTATAAAATCTTTGAACTCTCCCAAACCACAGTAATAAGAATCCTGCCCAAAACAAACTCCTCAGGCCCTGCCCACCAAATAATATCCCTTCAGTCATCTTCTAACAAAGGGTGCTACTGAAGCACAGAGTAAGCATTTAAGTTCTTACAGTATTAGCTCCCCCCATCATATGCATGTTCTGCCCTGCCAGATGGCCTGTAATCTGGTCTCCCTTGAAGCTGAAAGCACCACATTAAAACTCCTAATTGGGGTAATATATTCATAAAATAATGACCTCAGTCAGCGCTTCTCAAAGTGGGTTACATCATCCAAAAGGATCACGAGAAAGCTCTACGGCTGTTGAAAAATCCAAACTGTATATGGGGGTGAAAAAAAATTAAATATAGAAAATATAGAAAATGTGAGATGATAATAAAACTAAATTATCCTTAAACATATTGACACCAAAAGAATCTGAAGGATTGTTCTATATTTGCAGACTGCTCACAGACAAATCTTAACCCTCTGGTGAAGAGAAGAGTAGGCTTTTCTCAGGTTTGTGTGAGAGAAAGGAAGGAAAAAGAGAAAGACAAATAATTACACAGATGAGGAAAATATTTTGAATAAAAATGACTTTATAGAAACTTAGTAGTTTTCTGCAAGGTGCAGCCTAATATTGTTTTCTCTAAATTACTGGGAGTTTTGTCAATATCCACCGCAGTAAGCACCTATCTGACAATTAATGGAAACTCCATCCTTAACATTTGCAACCTCAAACTTTTACAGAAAAGGAGGGAACAAACATGAGCAAGACCTTATGAATTTACAGCCTATTGTACTAAGGTTTAGCCTGCTCCTCATAGCTTATTGGGCTGGTTTGAGAAACAAGAAGTTTGGAGCCATCACAGTAAAACTGGTCCAAGTCCTGTGGACAACCTGAAACTTCACAGTTGGATCACATGTAGCTTTGTAGAGAGGCACACAGTAGGAACAACTGAGAAAAAGGACAGATAAAAGAGAAGCTATTCAGAATAATTAATTATGGGATGCAAGAGGAGAGAATCAATGGGCCTTCTCTCAAACATTTTGCTGAAATAAATCCAGCCAGAAGGCAGTGAACATGAAGCATCGTTAGTCACCTCTCCCTACCTAACACATGGGAGCAGATTTCTTCCCAAGGTGCTATCCCTCAAGCTGCTATTTAATGAGTCCTGAAATTCTACTTTATCCAACCTGTTTTTCAGGCATCTATCTATTTGTTCTTCCTCCTAACAGTAGGTACGGTTTTTCTCCTTCATTTGGCTTCTTTATCCAGTAGCAAAGAGAATTAACAAAACTACTTTCAAAAGAGTAAAAGAGTCTTCCTTGTTCTAACATAGCCACTGTCCTGACAGGGAATTTTAACAGTGCAAATCCAAAAAGCATACTCAAAACATCTGACTTATTACAAAACTAAAAAAGCACTAAGCAGACACAAAACCTGTTTTCTAAAAAGGCTTTTCTCTGCTAATTTCAAGTGCCCTCCATACCAGAGATCTCCACAGTATCAAAACATTGCATGCACCCTAGTCAGATGAAGTAGAAGTTATAATCTCCATATGTGGCACATCAGACAAATTACCTACTGTAAGATTTTTAGGCAGTTTACCACCCAACAACTGGAGAGTACTCTCACCAAGACACTGTGCAAAATACAGTGCACAAAACTGAAATATGCCACTTTACAAAATAAGTTTCACTGAAATTGCTACAAAGGAATACTTCTATTAATACAAGAGGAATCAAATGCACTACTGAACAAACAAGGGATGGAAACTACCTTTAAGCACACCAAAGTCCAGAACACACTATTTTGTCATCCATCATAATGAATTAACATAACATAGAGAAACCCAGCTAATCACATTTGTCTCAGCCACAGAAGACATGTACAGATGGATATACACAGCTCTTCTCTATTAAATGCAAGCATTAGTGTTTGCAGTGTATTTACGATTTTCAAGAGACTCCCATGACAATGTTGTCAAAGTCTCAACATCTTACATGTACGTGAAGCAAAATTTCAACCCATGAAAAGCTCCTAATATTCAGGAGTTCACCTTCAATGCACAAGAATAATATTTAAGAGTAAAGAAAGGATAGAAATTCTTTCTTAAAAAAAATAGGCAACAAAGCTACAAGAGGTTTTTAGAACTGATTAAATATTTTGGACACACATGAAATAAAAAGAGCACAATTATCAGAGCATTGATCTGCTTTGGGAGGCCAGTTGCATTTCTGGGTGTTTTGAGAGTTCAAAATACCCAGAAATGCAACTGGCCTCCCAAAATTTTACAGGTTTATGTTCTAGAATTGTGGCCAAAGCAGCACTTAAGAGAAAAATTTAAGCTGATAACAGCATTTTGATTCAGAAGAAAACCCTTTACCTTCTTCATCTTTTGAATTCAGTCAAGGATCCTTGTATTTTTAAAAGTTCATGAATGTCTAACACTATGTAAGATCAGAGGACTCTCATTGCAAAGCAAGACTGTAACAGCACAAATGAGGTTTTTGGGTGGGATTCAGTTCAATATTAGGTGTGTATCTGCAAGTGCGCAACAAGCACAGCTGGTATCTAATGTCCCATTCTAGTTATCAGAGTTCTAGGCCAACCCAACCAAAGGAGGTTAAATTACCTCATCTGCAGAGCAGACACTCAACGAGTCAGCTACCTCACATTTTACATTACACTGACTGTGCTGACTAGAGAGCTATTGACTGCAAAAGTGGCTTAGACAAGGCAGGGTGGATTCACTTGCCCATACATTTGAGAGGCTGTTCAGAAGGCCACTGGTCTCTCACTGCCCATGCTGTATTTACAGATCTTGTGCAGTTGCCTCTGCTAACTTTAAGCATCTGAAATGGCTGTAGATACCTTCTAATTTTTAGGTAAGTGTATAGCACTGCTAGCACAGATGCAGGTACCTAGATTGAGGTGTTGATCTCAAACAGAATCTTTGCTATTGTGCTGTTAAAGGCTATTTCTGAGAAAATAGAAAAACATATCAATATGGAGTAATAAATATATAAAGAGAAAATAGAAATGCTTTCAGGAATATATTCATTTCAGTAGGTCTAAATAGCATTGTAGTTCACATTTTGCTAGTTTTACGTGGTTTAGACATAATTACCATGCAATTAAAAATATACGTAGAAACAGATGTAGCCATTTTGTACCAGCAGATTTTCTTGTAGCATTCTAAACCCAGTAATGTTATACCAAAGGGCAAATCTTCCCCAGGATTTTGATTCTAATCAAGATGAGTAGTGTTTTATAATCAATATGGCAAACCAAAGAATACTCACGGTTTATGTGATCAATATAGTACACCCCAATCTGAGGATCATACGCGGCTTCCCATCCCCACGGCAATTCATCCCCAACACAATCCGCAAACGACAAGGGCTTTGTTAACCTACAACGAGGAAACAATTCAATGATATAGCTTTTCTCTCTTCCATACATGTTTGTTATTCGTATTAATTCATATTATGACAGAAGCTAAGGAAACATAGCAGGGTGAAAGGAGAGCAAGCTGGTTTTTCCTCTTGAAGTAGAACATATTATTGCAAACATTTTTCAGTACAGGAACTCAAGTAAGAAATCCACTGCAACATCCTTCACATTCGACAGTTTAAAATTAAACAACAACCAACAGCTTTAAAAGAAAGAAATCATCTACATTCCCATCTGCCCCCAGGAAAACCAGACCCTTCAACCTTAAGTCAGTGAAGAGAGCACAAGATTTCAAGATCACTGTTTCTAACAACCACAGACAGGAAAGTCAGAAGAGAGAATACAACCACTTAAGGTGCAGCTAGCAGCACTTATCAATCACACACTTCAATAAAACAAGCAGCAGTGTGCACGGAGTAGACATTTTACAAGTGACATTTAATGGGCCTTAGATGTTAATGTGGTGCTTTTTTAGGAAGACAGACTATTAAAGTTTTTCACTTTAATAATAGAGCGCCTATTTGTTACAAGGACTAGATTGATAAAAATAATACACAGGCTCTTTTCCAACTGAGGCTGAGCAAAGCTTTATGTGATCATCTTTTTGTCCTTTTCTTAAAAAATAAATTAGTATTGAGTTTCCTGTTGATAAATCCACAGATAAACACCATCTCTAACACACTGATACATTTAATAGGAAGAACAAAAGATTTAATGTTTGTTGCCATAGTGACAATAAGATTAAGTAGATATCTAGAGTTTAAAAAAAAAATTCCTCGGAGTGAGATGATGAAGAGTAGTTTATGGGACACACAAGCAGCACTTTGCTCACTGCTGACTAAGTTTTATCACCTAAGTCTGTTTTTTTCATCTCACCATTAAAATTCTACACAAATGAAACCCTAATTCATACATGCTTTTCTGTGTTTCAGGATTTTTTCTTAATTAGTTCCTGACCAAAAGAAACAAGTTTATTGACACTTTTGTGAGGAAAGAAAAAGAAAAGAATAGTACGTTTCACCGTTTACAAACTGAATTGGATTTTCTGTACAAAACACCAGATAAAAAGTAGTTTACAAAAATATTGAATTCTTTATGCAGCTGAAAAACCAGAAATTTAAGCACAAATTTGACTTAGAAATCATTGCCCCACTATTACCTTTATTATTATTACCATCATCAATGGTTCTTTGAGTTGGATAGTATTCCTCCAAGCTAGGGTTGCAGAAATCACAGAGAACAAAGCTCTTAGGATTCAAAACATTTTGAATATTGATTCTTTTTCAATTTATGTTTTTTTAAATTGGGAGCAAGAATCCACTTCCTCATATTTTTCCAAAATTTACATCATAATCCTCTGAAGGTTACTAACACTTTATTTGAAGTTCTGAACAAATTTGCTAACTTGTTGCCACTTAAAAACTGCTATGTTAAAACACTAAACACACCAAAAACTATTATGAAATACAGGTGAAATTACCAGTGTGGAATTACATTTGGATCACTAGGATACAAAAATATGGATCATAAGCAGCACAAGTAGGCTGTCAACTTGCCAGTGATTTCCAGGGACAGAGGAGATCCAGCAAGCCAAGCCTATCTTTTGTATCCTCTCACACTGCTAACCTGCATTTTCAAATCCAGACACTGGCACAGCTCCGAGTCAGGCTGCTCCAAGAACTCTCCAGAAACCCCAGCTCTGAGGTGCCACCCTCCTCCTCCTCTCTGGGCAGCAGAAGCAGCGCTGCCACGGCCAGGGTCCATGCACAGCTCAGCAGGCCAACAGCTGGCCCAGCCCTGCTATCCCAAACACACCTGCCCAAGTGCTGCCTCCTTACAATTACCAGCACCACTTCAAAGATCACTGTTTGTTGTAAATAGTAATTGCTAGAGAGAAAGGGATGGCTCTTAGGCAAGAAGGAGAAGCCTTTTAAACCCAGGATAAACACAAGCACAGTCTCAGGCAGGCAGCATGCAGCAGAGCGAACACAGGGCATCCATGTCAAAGAGTTCCCAGGCCACTACTGCCCAGAGGAAGCATCAATCATGTAAAAGCAACAGTCCTTTGGTGAGTCTGGTTAATCATGGGAACAAGATGTGCCAATAACAAGGGCACACCTACCTGTGAAGAAAGTCCTGTCTCAAATTTGATTGCAAATGTAGATGTTCATGAAACAAACTGAATAAAAATTTAAGTTCAGTGTCATCCTTAGCTTTAACATTATAATATTAACTCAAAACTCAATTAATGTAGTTCAAGTAGAAAAAAATACTTGAAATGCCATACAGCAACAGAGGAATCATAACATGAACTCAAACTCATATAAACACAGTCAGATGGCTTTTAAAAAGCATGAAATACTTTCACCAAAGTTACACACCAGAGCTAGGAACAGTCATGACATGTGATTTTTAGATCACCTCTACAGGAGGGATATAAGCCCAGTTCTACCCTGACTTTTCATTTGCACTCTACACCAATTTTATTTTTAATCAAATACTCTCTTCTTACTATAAATAGCACATTCTCTAGGTTAGACTGCAGTCGACTCTGATCATGCAAATGTCCTGTCCAGGTGTTCTCACCTGTCTGAAACCAGATACCATAGGAATGAATAACAGCCATTCTCTCATCCCAGACACTCCATAAATTAAAGAGACACTAAAAAACTGTGGAAAAGTACTTGAATGACCCACACTGGACCTTAAACAAAATGACAAGAAAAGGGAGACAGAGATCCAAAAAGAAAGGCAGTACAGGACAAATTGTTTTATGAATCCTGCTCTGCTGTATTGTGCCTGGACATCCCATCTTTAAGATCTGAACTGTCAGAACTGTTCCAGAGTAGATTTTTAAAACATGAGAAGGTTTGTACATAATAAGATCACAATTACTTAAGAGGGTAACATTCCCATGACTCCCTTTTTTGTTCCAGAGTCTTTTAACAGCACACAATTCTTGAGCCTGACGCGTCATTTTATAATTGAACAGCAATCAGCACAAGGTGATACCTGGTTGCTTATGGCCCTCAGAACTGTCTCAACATAACCACTATTTACTTGCAAAATACATATGACAAATGGATGAAATTAACACAACATGAAGCAACAGAAAATTTGCAAGATGAAAGTTGAAAGCAGAGCGTTATGAGATGCAATTGGACAGGAAATAATATCTAGGAACAAGGACTGAAGGAATCTTGTCTGTGTGAAGATCATTATCTGTGACATAGTAACCTATGACAGATGGACTGCCATTACATTCATTAACTGTGAACCAAGAAAAATGAGGTTTATTGCACCATAGTAGAGGATTAAGTGCTGCATCTCTTGGGCACTCATATTCTGAGGCAGTTCATAAAACTGTTTCATATTGCAGCCATACATTTACATGTTCCTAAAAGAATGCCTCTTAATACTCTAAAAAGGATGACTTCAAAGTCCACGTTTAGTATCTAATGAAGTTCAATTAGTTAAAAAAAGGCTTGGATTTTTAATGCATATCATTAAGCTCAAGTATTCTCACCTAGGGGCACCTTTTTTTTTTAACCTTAGTGAACAAGAGGCAGGTGTGCATAAGGAGATGTGGCTATTTTAAGGAAAACCAGGAAGCATTCTGCAATTCCCTTATATAAACAATGTATGATTATGTCAATCACTTCACAGGTACTCAGACCTAGAGACAAATACAGTTTACAAACTGAAAAGCTGTATTATCATATTAAATCCAAATTTTTCTTTAAAGTTTTCAAAAGACAGAGTTAGCTAGCTAAGCTCTTAAATGCAGATTCTACAATGATATATGTGTTATCATTAACAGTTGTTCTTGCACCTACAGCCATCCCTGTAAGAATAACTGTATATGCATCTAACGTTAATAATGAATCACAGAACCACAGCATATTCTGATTTGGAAGGGACCCAACAAGGATCATTGATCCAGCTCTTAAGTGAATGGCCCACATGGGGATGGAACCCACAACCTTGGTGTTACCAGCACCACGCTCTAAAAAAATGAGGCTGAAGATACTGGAAAATGGAAGTGTAACTACAGACTGATGGATTGTCAGTGCAGAAACACTGCTTCATTTGGACAACTTTCTTATTTGATGTAAACCACAATTTGAGGGCCCCAGATAACAGAAATATATAGAAGACAGGCTTCTTTCCAAGATCAGGGTCCACAAAAAATGAGACATTTATTACACATACTAATAAAACTATCTTTCTGTCAAGATACAGACAGCCCATGATATTTCACATTTCTATGATCTGAGAGTATCAAGAGGCATGTTCTTAAAAATGTGTATGCACATATAAGTATATATATACACATGCTACTTTGAACACACTGTTCTATGCATGAGAAATGCTGCATTCTGCTGCATTCCTTTTCTGACTCCTTTTTCCTCCAAAATCCATTCAGGATTAAATAAACTGTAATATTGAAACATAAGTTATCCATATTATGATTAGTACTCTACTTTATCAACAGAAAACTCTGGACTTTGGACTTCAACCTCTTCTAACCTCAGCTGACACCAGCATCACTGATCTCATTAGCATACTTCTGATTTTATCCACACTCCAAAGGACTGTGTGAGTACAGCTATCAACATGATTTGCTTATACAGATTTATTTGCATTGATTGCATCTATGATTTACTGTGATTTATAATATATGTGATGGAGGGTGTGGGGAAGAAAGGTCACAGTAGGCAGATCTCAGAAAATGGCAGGGGTGAAGGGGAGAGACACAGACATGAAAAATAACCCTACCCATGCAAACCTGAAATTACTTTTCCTCAGTTAGGAAGGAAGAAAACACAGGTTTGTAAGAGGTACACAAATACCTGAGAATTATGAACAGGTTCATCTTAATGTCTTTCAAAATTACTTCCAACAATACCTCCTTTGCTGTGTGGTACTTGACCTACAGTCAAGATTAGTAGTTTGGAATTCAATTATAACTAGGGCCAATGCTCAACTTCTATAGCAACTTCAATATGCTTTCAATAGAACTTTCTCCAAATACCCAAAATGAACTCATGTGCTTTGCTGTGTAGCAAGATCTTGTGTGACTCTTACATGAAATGTTGTACAGATTAAATTTCACATCCATTCATTTCTCATATATAATGATGTACATTACACATTAATTATTTTCCCTTAAAATACAGGACTTGCTAGCACTTTTTCTTGACAGAAATTGTTCTGAAAAATATAGGTCTTCTCCAAACTCTAGGAAATGAGAAGACAAAACATAAGTTGCTATTCAGATGTGCAGGAATGAGCATCTATTAAAATGTAAGAAGAGAAATCCAGTGATAGGAGAACTGCATGTGCATTTATCTGGAATCCATACACCATTACAGAAGGATGTGCAGATGGTTTACCCACAGTAATACCCACCAATACAACAGTTTACAAAAAGTTTACTTCAAGCACTTTCAGTTAGCACAATTACACAGAATAGTAACATAAAATCAGCATCAACTAATTTTTTATTTTGCAAAAGGACGAAAGTATTTAATTCTTATTTTGATCCATAGCTTGAGACAAGCAAATGTAAAAATTCAAATCAACTCATCAATGAATTTACAAACAGAAGAAGAATGTTCTAAATTCTTCACCAAACCTCCTGAATTTAGTGCTCAAGTTGGATCTCAAAATCAATTCAATTCTTACCCAAATTTCTATCGCTATAGGCATTATTACTTTGAAGGGTGTGTAAGCATGGATTCTAATCTCATACTAGATATGCTTACAAACATGGATTTTACTCACTTCAGGCACTCAAGATGAATTTCTTACATAAAACTCAGGGGTGCAATTAATCTCATTAACTTCAAAAAGTCAGTTACCTAACCTGAATTACTCCTTTAGGTTCCCTAGGCAGGCACATTCAGCACATCTATTTCAAACCTGAAGGTTCCCCTCTTTCCCTAAGCAAGTACAGGATTCTGAATGCAAGAATCCTTAGCATGTGCAAGGGTACCTAAATTTAAGAGGGATGAATTCTGTAGCAGGCAGCAGAGTGCACACTGAATGGCAAAAGAGAGCCAGCTGCTGTTCCATGTTGCAGGTCAGAGTTAAAGAGAGGCATTGCTGCTCCCTATGGCCAAGGTCACTAACAGCATGACAATTATATTGCTTAGGGAACACAATTTTCTCTTCCACAAATCATAGTGGCTGAAGCTCTAACAAAATGCATTTACTTTGTATTAATTATATTGCTGTGTCTTTCCTAACTTTATAAAGTGGTAACTGGGCTGTTTAGCTGTCAAAAGGGGCAGAATTGGCCCACAAAACACCCTTTTGCCATATTGTTTGTTCATTCAGTTCTATAAATTATGAACTAGCAAATTCCACACAAAATCTCTCTCTTGAAAAAGCTCATTTATGAGTCTGTCAACAGGATTTCTGCTGCTAAACACCATGTTCTTAACACAGTAGTGCCTCCCATTCAGATATCAGGCCAAGACATTATGTACAAACTTTGAATTGTTTAGGTACATTCTCTTTAATAAGGGTATTATTAAGATATACTGCCACTTTATTACAGGTATTATTTTGAAAGAGCAACTTAGTGGACATCAATACCAGAGTAGAACAGTTCAAACAAGGAGCAGCATGGTCGCAATCCCAGCTTGAAATAGTGGTGTAAAACAAACAAATATGGTAAGGTCATGCATGTTTACCTTGTTCACAAGATGTGTGCAACCAAATGTCAACAAATGCCCATGCTCAAAAGACAGCAAACATGCATGTTACCTTTTCTATGCCAAAACAGAATTACTAACAGCTCAAACTAAATGTAACCTATTCCTTAATGATGAAATGTTCTCAATAACACTAAACTTCTTGATAGCACTAAATGCATGCCTGTAGCCACCAGCATGTGCACCACTAATGTGTTTGCTTTCTGCTACACACACGTGCACACAACAGTACAGGTTTATAGTCAAATGTTCACAGCCACACTCCTGGCTAGCATGGATACGTAGCAGTCAATAGTACTGCACCTTCACCTTTTTGCACCACTGGATACTTAAAAACTAATTGCAGAGACTGAACTCACAGCACAGTTATACACTTTCTGGAGACAAAGATTTATTAACTCCAGCAGCAAGTATTTCCTGGATACATTTAATAAATTTTCACTTGTTTTCCAGATTTCAGATAATTTTGCTCCTGGTAATACAAAGACAGGTAAAACACTCGAATTTGTATAAGAATGGAAACTTGAAATAAGCACTGACTCTAGTTTTCTAAAAAAACATACAGGTATAATACCACTTATAATAGCTTGCAATTTTTATCCTGTGATTCTTTAAGCCCTTGAATACTTAAAACAGACAGCAGGCCTTAACGAAATATATTTCTTGGTTTTACAGAGTTTCCTTGGTAAAGAAAAATGTACAAACATGGAGATGGAGAATTATAGTGAGAGGCATACATCATTTCTCTACCTCACAGCAACACAGAATGGAGGGACATTATCTGGGTATGTACTACTGGGAAAACAGCCTCTCACAGCTATTTAACAAGCTCAAAAACTTGGTTTCTAGTACTGAACTCATACTGACAGTGATTTACTATAACTCCCATTTAAAAGTGAGCTGTGGGTTCATGTAGATAGGACTAAACCACATTCAGTGATGTTTCAGACAATATCTAAGACTTTGAAAAATACACTTTGCCTTAAAAGACTCTTGTCTAGCTAGCCAGCAATCCAGGTAAACACAACATTGCATTCAGGAAGCACACAAGGATGAAGTAGAAACTAAAATCTAATCTTTTTCTGTCCTCACAGGGCTTGGGATTTTAAAAAATCTTTTTAGAGCACTGAATAAGTGGTTTCTTCTCTGTAATTTAGGCAAGGTATTCAAGGTGTTTTTGAAATGCTTTGCTGAAAAGGGCAGGGTGCTGAACAGTGTCTCAGTTTCCAGTCAGCTTTCCAGAGGGACAGCTGCACTACTACCACCATGCAAAGTGGCACCATCAGCCAGCCCATCATCAGTTCTGATTGCTGCCTTACTGCAGACCAAGTCAGAGACTCCTATGCTGCAGCACAGCACAAATTGTTCAACAGATTCAGCAAGTCCTGCTCAGAAATAAGTCAGCACCTCACCAATGATGGGGTTTGGAGACAAGCACTAACTACAGTAGCAAACTGTACTCCATTCCTCAAATGTTTTCCAGCTCTTCTTGATTTAGTTAAACATTAAACTGCCAGGGTAAGGATGAAAATAAACCTTACTGCAACCACACTACAACAAAAACTCTTGAATTCACTATATTTATACATAACTTACTAAACTTGTACAACATAGGAAAACCCAGGAATCTTGACAGAAGTTCTTAGTTTCCAATATCTATTACAAACATAACCAGTTTAAGCCAATACAGCCATGAATTTCTACTACAAAAGTTGTACTGTGCATAGAGAGCAACAAGTTCTTTGAAACAAAAATATACTTATAACTGCAAAGCTTTTGTGTCCACTTATTTTAACAGCAGCACAGCTATTCAAAAATAAAACCTGATCGCAAAAATAGCTGAGCAACAAAACCCCTACAGAATGAATACTATCCCTTTAGACAAATAAAAGACATATACTGAAGTGAAAGAAAGTAGGTTTTGAACAGCTATTAGGAAAAAATTCGTTACTGTGAGGGTAGTGAGGCATTGGAACAGGTTGCTTAGGGAAATAGTGGATGCCTCATGCCTGCAAGTGTTCAAGGCCAGGCTGAATGGAGATCTGAGCAACCTGATCTAGTGAAAGATGTCACAATCCATGGCAAGGGAGTTGGAACTGGATGATCTTCCAACCCAGGCCACTCTATGATTCTATTCGGGATGTGATTTTTTGCCTTAGAGGGGCCAGTAAAATCTGCAGAAGTAGTGAACCAAACTAAAAATCAGGAAACCAACTGGTAATTGTAGTGGGGGGTGGGGGGAATTAAACAAGAACAATTTTTTAAACAATCTTATCAGGTAGAACACACAGAGTTTTCCAAACAACACCTTCCTACTTTGTTCAGCAGTTTTGCAAGTGCAATGTAAAAACATCGGAAATAAAGTACTTGCAATATATTAGCAAAAATTAATACCCTTTTTATTTCTTTATTTCAAAAGACTTGTTCTCAATGCTCAAAAGTTGTCCACATCCCCAAACTCCCTAGGCTTTATGCAATACAGAAAAGCTAAGGATTAAAATCTTCAGTTCATCCAAAGATCTTGCCTGCTTCCTCCACAGAAAAAAACCCACATAAAATGGGCAATTGATGTCCTTCTCACACACACACTCAAAAGGAAGGAAGCAGAGAACACACAACTTCAGCTTTCAGTCCAGCAGGCAGCAGATAGGGGGAGGTGAGTGCAGAGGGAGTGTGCTGCCTCCCAGCTCGCCATGAGATGCTGTGTGCATGTTAATGACTGCCATAAAAATGTGCTACCAGCAAGGAAGCCGAGCATAACTGCCTCCTCCCAGCTACAAAGCAGTGGCATTAGCTCAATGTCAGCTCACTCTGTCCCCTCACAGGTGCTTCTGTGAAAAGGCACATGAACTGAATAGCTGAGACCCAGAAGGGGAAGAATGCATTTAGGAAGGAAGGGACCCACACCCACTGGTTGCAGGACCAGGTCAAACTGCCTGCTGGCTTGGCTTTTTGTTTCATTTTCCTTTTGATTATGATAAACTGTTTTGGCTTTCCACTTAACAATTGCCATCAGTGAAGAAAAAAACCCCACGCTGAACACAGCTGTACATTTTGCCACATCATTTCATCATTGAAGGTACTAAAAGTGAAAAGGAGAACCAATATTTTCCAGCTCAGCATACCAGCTATTTGTTTCTGTAGGGCAAAACCTCCAACCAAATCACCATTTGTAATTCATTTATCTGTTTAGCATTGCCAAGTTCAATGCAAAGATGACGTTTCGAAAGGTTAGGGGGGAAGAAGGCCACAGAGAAGTGGAAATGGGTAATACCATGAATGTTTTCCCCGGCGTTTTTCTTTGACACAGCAGTTGGTCCTGCACTGGCATGTAAGCACTATAATATTAGACACCTGGAATGTGAGGAATGTCTGATAACCATACCCTAGCACAGGGATAATTCCACAGCCATAAACCAATGATACGACCTTTGCGCCTTCCCCTGGAAAGCTCGAATGCAGTGACATTATGAAAAGGTTATTATGTGCAGTGTTGCTGCAGGTTATTTATATATGCATGACCATACACCGTTGGTGGAGGGAAAACATTGTCATCAATTGACAGCACTGTTAGGAAACTCAGCTATTAGTTTTAATTTAATTCCATAAACACCATGCTATTTTTCCAGTAATTTTAAGTGTTCCTGATCCTACAATCTCTGTGTGCAAATTTGACTTTGAAATGTTTTCCTTTACCTATCTTGTACCACTCCGCTCTTCATTTTATATATTTACCAGCAGATATTCTTCTACAGTAGGAAAATGTACTCTTAGAAATACTCAAGGTAAGAAAAGGGGAAAAAAAAGCCAAACCAAAAACAAACCACAACAAATCCAGTCAAGCATTGGTTCGTGAAATTCAAAAATGGCCCAAACTCTGCCGTAATTTCCACATGCAAACAGGAGCAACATCTGTACCCAAAAGCTTACTGTCTGATAGAAGTATGATACAACAAACTACAGGTAGAAAGTGTCTATAGACTGGAATACTTTATTAGGAATTAATCAAAACAAATACACTTATGATAGAGGATTAAAACATTTATTCTGTTAATTTCGATGATTTGTCAGCTCGGCTGTCAGGCACAAAGTACCAAAAGCAGACCTTATGGCATATTGTTAGGATAAAGTTTAGGACATTTTTGTATTGTGATAATTAAATATGAGAAAGAGAAATGTAATTCAAAGAAGAAACACCGTCAAAACCCAGAAAATTATCATATTTAACATCAGCATTAAAAGATCTTCCCGATCTCTAACTTTTCCCCTTCCTCCTTTCTGTAATTTCATACACACGCACACTAGTCCAAATCATCCCACTACTCACCTCATCAGCTACAGAAAATTATTTTGGAAATTTTGTTCTGTGAACTCCACCTCTCCTGCAAACAAACCCTTGCACTGTAAGAGACCTTTGGGTTTATAGAGAGGATATTTAAAGACTCTCCTTGCCTAATTCTGCTCCCACTGAAGTCAGCAGGAGCATACCAATTTCCACAGCAGGAAACCAAAATCTGTGATAAGCACTTTCAAAAAGCACTATGCACCTGAACATCTCAGATAACCTCGCAAACATTTGACTTCAGCGTTGTGAAGCACTTCAGCCAAGTATACCAATCACGCCACAAGTAGGGAAGAGGGAACTTGAGTTAAGTGCCCAATGTCTCTGTAATTCAGTTACAGACCTAAAAACTGCACCCAACAAGAGAGAGTACCCCACTCTGTTATTCTCAACACTGAGTTCTTCATGTCTCGACTCCAGCTTCTCATCCAACCACTTGTAACAATCTTCAATGCATACTCCATTAAACATTCTATGTTTTGTAGTACAATGCAGCTCCTGTTGCAAAAAGACTGAGCTAGATCAGAGCTCAAATGGCACACAATCACTTGGCTGATCTCTGGTCTCTGGTAAACTTTCCAGATGCCACAGGAGAAATCTTTAAAAATGTTTTAACAATTTTTTACATGGAAAATGAACAAACACAGCACTGATTTTATAAGACTGTAAGCAGCATAACACTTAAGAGAAAAAGGACAATATATTTGTATTTTAAGAGATCACAGCAAAGTCTGCCAATCCTTGGTGCAAATGGTTCAAAAAGATCCCTCAATCTCAGCTGTTTCCACAGATGAGAAACTCAAGAAAAATCATTCTTGAGAGCAGAGTAATGGAAGTCAGGGGTTGACACATCAGTAAAACTGCACAAAACTGAACTAACGAGTAAGGGCTGTAGGAAATGTTTGCTTCATACAGATCTAATGTTGAACTTAAAAGTGCAAGATAATGAAATGTCAGGGTACTGTAAGATTACAGCAATGTAAAACTGCAATTATAAGAAGATTGCAGATATATGTTCTGGCCTACATTTAATGCCTCCCACTAATAATTTTAATATGAAGAACTCTAGCTTGTAATGCTTTTATTAAACTGCCCTTCTTTGTATACTCCGAGATACTCAGAAAACAGTGTTCTATTAAACAAAATCAACGCAGAGGTCCTTCAGCATCTCTACTGCTTTTACATTTCTTTATTCACAATATAAATTGACTTCAAGTTTTAGATCAAATTTATTCCCAGTGGCAGCAAGGTTTGAGGAATGGGAAATATGTAACAATTATCCAACAGGAAACACCTAATTTTGCTGTTTCCTTCCCACACACCCACTCCCAGAAACTGCCTGAAAAAAAACCACCCCAAAACCTGTAATGGAGGCAGCAAATTTTCTAGCAGTTCCTAGCAGGAATACAGCACATGCACAGTTTATTGAAGCATGGCCTTCTACTGGAAGGAAAAAAAAACCAGCTTCTGCTTCTCACATCCAACTGACTAAACCCCTTTCAGGTCAGCTATCCTTTTTGGTTCCCTTTCCCCAAACCCTTACAACCCTTTCCTCTACCCCAATTGCTTGTCACACATCCCCCTTTACCAAGTGTAGCTGGCACAAAGTTGTTTAGAGCAGGGGAAACACTTCCAAGGCAGTAATTTGCAAAGATTGCTGAGGAATTCTCTCAGACACTGTAAAAGAGAACCAGGAATTTCCAGATGAGCTAATGCTCTACTTACCAGACTTGAATAGAGCTGCCTACCTTTTCCAAACATGAAAATGCACTCTCTTCAGCTTTATTAGGAGTTTGCATCACTGATTTTAAAATATTAATCTAAACAAGCTTAAGTAATTACTTCAGAGAATATAGGATTTATTAAAACCTCGTCCTTATTTGTGGTTGCTAATAGCACAGAGTAAATTACCATTTCTTCAAATAAGCATACAAACATCAAAACAATATTCAAAATATGCTCATGAGTAGGTAACAGCCATGTTTTACGAGTCCTGTCTTCCAAGGTGAAAGCATATGTGAGAAGGGGAAAGAAGACGAGAATACCACAATGCACATGTATACATATTCTGCACATTTTCAAATTCAACTGCTCAAGCTAACACTTATAACTCAAAATTTAAAAAGGAGGTAGGTATTTTACAAAAATCTGTGAGGAGACTTTGTGGCACTGTACTGGACTAAGAGACATCAATTATTTTTGCCAGCACCACTAAAGAAGTCATTAAACTCTCATGGATCTCATGGATCTCGTGGATATCTCTCTTTGAATCAGGTGAACATTTAGCAGAAGCCAAAATGCCAAACAGCTTTCTTACAAGTTATGAGGAAAATAAAACAAACCAGAAAACACCACCATACAGTTTATATAAAACTGTTGTGTGATTACCTTTAAATATTGCATTCAGCTCTGGTAGCCCTTGTACTTCTGCACCACAACATGATGCTGAAAGTACAACAGGCCAACATATGGAGTGGGCAATGGCAATCAGGGTATAGAAAGTAACACAACTGAACAGGTTAATGTCATTCATCATGGGAGCTGCTCACAGAGTGGAAATGCCAAACACATGAAAGGAACAGGCAGCACTTAACTCTGTTTCTCATGATACAAGAAACACATGCAGAAAGTACAGAAGAGCAGGCTCAAAACAAAGTTCTGCACAATACACAATCATAGCTGGACCTCGCTGCCACTGCATTTTGTTGATAACTCAACTGCTTTCAAAAACAGATTTGACAAAAATTACAAAGAACAGATTCACAGTGACAGTAAATACGATATTCCAGATACAACCATTTTCCTATTGGAGTTCCTAATCTAAATTCATTCATCTTCTACCACAGGCAGAAGGATTAATTAAATCTGCCACTTCTTCCTTTCCCAAGGCTGTTATAACTGCAAATTGGAATTCCAAAAGACAGAAACTATGTCAGACACAGTATTTCATCTTAAAATAAATTTAAAAAAAGGACTCTGATCACATAAAATCTTCTGACCTTTACATTAAGGATTAAAAAGACAACCAACCAACCAAAACAGGTGATACTTTTCAAGATAGCTACGAAAATAGCAGCATTATTCTTTGGCAACAGAGAGGAACACATAATGCACAAATCCTAAGAGTTAATATACAAAATGAAAGTGAAGAGAATGTTTCCCAGGAGAAAAAAAAAAAAAAAAAAAACAAGAAAAAGAAGAAAAATACTTTGGTCTTCTGCACATACTTCAAAGTGAACTTTATTAGAAAGTATTCTTAAAACTGTCTTACTATAGAGAATATTGTGAGCATCACAACTCATAAGCAAAAATATCCTTGAAGTCCCTTTAGTTTATTCTTATTTAATAAGCACTTAGTTATTGAACATTTTTATAATGAATCACTAGAGTTTTGCCTAACTTCTTTTTTTTGCTTGTGTTGATTTATAGTCACAAAGTTTTTTAGAAGCATTTCTTCAATTTTAGACATTTCTTAGACTTACATGAATCCCATTTCTGGCAAATAATATATGGTCAAAATTGAATTTCACTAACCATGGAAAGCTAACCTAGTCAAGAGACTAACAAGTTTGAGTTCCATCCTGAGTTGTAAGAAAGAAATCATAGCTAGTCTTCACTTTTGATTAAAAACACAGTCCCAATTCATCTGTCCTAGTTTTGCAACAGCAGCCTGCAAATCAGGCTTGACTTTCTTCAGACTAGTGGTCAACAGATTGTGTTCTATCTGGAAGCCAGCAAGAAGTGCACTATTGGAGGGACCTGTCCTGTGTAACATCTGTATTAATGATCTGGAAAAGGCATCAGACTTGCATATGACACCATGCTGGGTGGGCACAATCAACACAGTCAAGACATGAACATGATTCAGATGGACTTAGGCTGCAGGAATGGCCCAACAGGAACCTTCAGAGACCCAGCATCAACAAATGCAAAGTCCTCCATCCAGGAAGCAAATGCCCCTTCCAGCAGTAGAGGCTGGGACTGACCAGCTGGGGAGCAGCTCCAGGGCCTGGTGGGCAGTGAGCTGTCAGAGAACCAGTGCCCTGGCTGCACTGAAGGCCAACAGCCTACGCTATCAGCAAGAATGTGCCCAACAGATCAAGAAAAGTGATTACCTCCTCTATTTTGCGCTCATTAGACTGCATCTCAATTATTGCACCCAGTTCTGATCTTCTGTAGCAACAAAAACATCAACAAACCTAACTGGTGCAAGTCCAGGGGAAAGCTGAAGTGAGGGGTGTTCAGCCTGGAGAAGAGGCAGCTTCAGAGCAATGCAGCAGCAGCAGCCTGTCCCTACCTACAAGGAAGTTTTTGAGATGACTGTCAGGCTCTTTGCAAGGGTTGACATGGTGGAAGGATGAGAGAAGAGATGTAAGTTGAAACAAGTTTAGGTTGAATATAATGAGAAAAAATTCACCATGAGGATAGGAGGGACAAACCAAATGGACTAGTTGTACGAGAGTAACTGATCTTTTTGCATACAATTTTTAAATTTTTGCTATTGCCACACTTCCAAACCATACACACATGCATAAATAGATGCGTACTCACTCCTGCCTTGCCTTTGTTTCTTGGAGCTTAAAACTTCATCATTGTGTAACTTGAGTAGAGAAAAATAATTTTTGCCCCATCCTAATGCCACACCAAATACTGCAATTCCATAACAATTTAGGTTGACCTAACCTGGCTGCCATTTTTCTGCTTTTCCTCCATACTACATGCTCATACCTCTTCTCTGGCACTTACATGACTCCATAGTAAGTCAGTTCAAAGAAAAAAACTAGGAGGAGAAATTGAATTTTTAATTTTTTTAACCAGTTTATCTGTCAAACCAGTTCACTACCAGTAAAAATGTCAATACAAGAAAAAGGGTGGAACCATTTGCAGTCTGAATTCACATTGATGTGAATTGGTCATGAAACAATGGAGTTCCTAAAAGACACTGAAACTCTGGTTCTTGATGGAGATCGCAGGCAGTGCTGCAACATACATGATTCCACCTCCTCCTCCTTATGATTTAGCTATTAAAACCAGACATATAGGACTAAGCAAGCAAAACTGGAGAAATGCTTACCTGCTTTGTAAAGTTTTCATGTGGTGAAAGTTAGGTGGCTGATTTTGGTAGGTTGAGGGTTTTTTAAGTCTAACAATGAATCTTAACTGGTTTCTGTTGGACTATGAAATGCAAATGCCTGAGCAATTAGGAAAATTTCTGTTTATTCTAATACCCTGATCTACTGGCTACTTGAATTTCAAATTAGAATAATGTAAATCAGTTAATTGCCCAATCCTGCAAAGGATACAAAACTTCACAGAACAAGCCAAGGAAATAACTACACCAAAGTCAAAGGCAGCCTTGCCTTGGACAAGGCTAGAAGCAAACTTTGTACGTGATTAATACTTTAATTACCTGACTTTAGTCATGTTTGCCAAAACAAAATAAAAAAAAATATTTTGTCCTTCTCTGAGAGCCTTTACATTAGCCATTTTGACTTTTTTTAGTCCAAACTAGTTCCTTAACGAGGCGCTCGTAAGGAGACAGTTTAAAAACAATTGCTAATGACACAAAAAACTACAATGCTGTCTCAAATAGTGAGCAGAGGGCCTTTCACAGAAAAGCAGCACCTAAGCACAAACAATTGATTTAATGGTAATCTCCCACACTGTACGCATCTTTTGTACTGTAAGAGGCAAGCTGCCATATAAGCAATGCTTCAATAAATTCAGCTGAACTAGGAAGCTGCAATTTCACAGACTTCTGGAGTTTCTTAGACACCATATTTTTAAATGAATACTTCATAAAAATCACTTTCAGTATTTTGTTAGATGTAAAGTTTTTATACAGTTTGAGTAATGAAAAAACCTCAGCATTAGCTCATACAGTGGAAATACAGTCACTCCTTGCCAAGATAACCATTACATCTCCATTTGCCATTTATTATTCTTTTAAACTGAATAGAGAAGATTGCTCTTAAGAGATAGTCCAGATACAAATCTCTACTATCCAATTACTTATGTACTCTCTTTCAATTTCTCAATGGAAGGCTCTTACTATCTCTCATAAATCAATCTGCATCAGCTGCTTTTGTGAAAAATCTTTAACATAAATATTAATGCTACTATTTTTCCTGCAATTCTACATAATATCCTTAGGTTCCTTTAGGAAATTACTCCATGTATCATTCAAGCTTTTAAAATAAAATGTATCTACTTAGAGGCTAGGCTTCTGACTCTCATCCTAAAAACATCAGTCATCTAAAACAATTTCCAGAAGTACTGGGAAGTTTAAAAGTAGGCACAATGTAATTAAATAGGAGTCAAACTTCTAATCTGTTGAAAATACCATTGGGTGTCTGCATGCATTTCAATGCTCTACAATGTACTATATAAAGAAAACAAATACAAGGAAAATTAACATTCAGTCAGAATGTGTATGAGCATGGAGTTTGACTAACAAGAGGACAGATTTCCAAGCTCGTGACAGTCCATGCAATTCTTTTTTAGCTTATCTGCAGGCACTCAGCATGGCTAAAGTTCTAATTTAGAAAGCATGTGAAGAAGTTAGGGAAGAAAGAGGACAGTGATTATTCACAGTCCAGCAAAAATCTGTTTTCTGAATTTTAGGCTCCAGGGATTCCCTAGTAAATTTAATAGAAGAAGCTGGAATTTCCTGATCTGGCAGATATAACCTCGGGTGGGGAAGTATAACTCTCAAAAGAGCTTTCAAAGGTGGGCTTGGAATTTTGCTGGACAGAATAATGATTGATTTAAATCAGCCATTAAAAGAGAGATCTGATATTCTGTCAAGTCCTTGAAGAGGCAGAAGTTAATCATCAGCACTACATGCTTGCTTAATGAAAACCCCATTCTTTTACATTTGGTTCAAAATATTCTAACACACTTATGAGTTGATCAAATCATGCTTTGAGTTGTCAGTACAACAAACATCTCTTTCTGTGCCATGATATGAAGAACTGAACTTTTGTAGGTAGAAACAAAAAGGAAGCAAGGCAGGGTTTGCAATAAAATGAAGCATTTGCATTCCTTCTAAAACACGATCTGCACAGCTCTTCACTGACTTTTTCAGTACGTGGTAATTTCATTCTCTCCCAACCCAACTTCTGTGTTTCATCAGTTTTTTCCCTTGAAGAAATAGTGGGAAAACTCTGCTCTTTACTAGAAGTCCAGGTAAAAGAGTCCAAGCCCTGTCTTTTTTGTTGACTTCACTGCTTCATGCCAAAGATACAAAAAGGATTTCATTTTGCCCATCACATTTTCTCCCCTTCACCATACTGCATTCTCTATATTAAAGTCATTGTATTTCTATCATTTGCATCTGCAATAAACAGATTGTAACAAGGTCTCTGGTTTGGTTTACATAAACTTACATAAATAGCAACAAGAACTAGAGACCTCTACCAAATGGTACCAGAGCAGTCTACAGGTACCAGCAGAGAAACAGTACTGATCATTTTTTAGCACTACAGCATCTCAGTAATTATTAGCATTTCTGTATCACACATACACATTCTGTCTGAGAGTGATTGCTGCTTTCAATAATCCATTCATAGCAGCAGACACACAGATTCTATTTGGAATCCTAATAACTACAAAAAAAGCCCACCCAAACCCAAACATCACCACAGGTAACTTCTGATAATGACACCATATTCTTGGACAAGAACCTGCAGAAGAAATGCATGGCCTTGTGCAACAGAGACAAACAGAATGTTATCTCCTTGTTTTTCCATGCCCGGATTATTCTTCCTGTTATCCCTCTAAAGCCAGCTGCTGGGAGATACACAAGGAAGCAGCAGTGCTTGGTGACCCTCACTGGCAGCCAAAGAATTAGTCTGGTTGATGGAGCATGGCAATCCACTGTGCCAGCTGAAAAAAGCAGGCTATGGCATTTTTGATTCTTTCACGGGGCTTTGGGAAGACAAAATCTCTTCCTTTCACAAACCTGACTAGGAAGCTTAATTGATGTCCAAAGGGCCTTTACTGTACTGACATTTACTATGCTTAAGCTATAACCAAAGCCCTTTATAAATGGCCCAAATACTTATGAATGGCTGTAACCAAGAGTGTGCTGCAGAATGGATAACTGCAGGGACAGCAGGGACACAGGCAAGAAGGTTCATGTGGCATGCTGCTCCTGTGATACCCATGCTCGGCAGAAAGGCTGCCAAGTCTGTCTGTCAGAAGAGCAAAGTGGGACAGAGTACTTTTTGCAGAACCTGATTTGCAGCCACTAAGTGCAGAACGAGGTGGAGAGGGGTCAGGGAAATCCCTCAGCTGAGGTTAAGGGAGGTGTTCGCAGCCTGCAAACTCCCCACTAAGACAATACAAAGACTTAAACACCCCAGCCCTGACCTTTATGTCTTTGTTCCTTCTGTTTTGCTGTTGGGGCCCAAAAGGCAGAACCAACAAGAACTGTCCAGTGCAAATCATGCTCCTTCTGCCAGTCGCTAACAATCCTAGTTGTGTTGTTAAGCTGCCAGCAAGCTAAAATGTATTGAGGATTTCAGAGCATTGAAAAATGTTGCCTTTTCCTGCTGCCATCACCCTTACCTACCTTTTAGTTATTCTATACTATTCACACAGATGGAGTGAATTTGAACAGGCTAAAACCCCCTCTTTTCATCACACTCCTATCTTCTGCTTATTCACTCAAGCCATTTTCTGAATGTAAGAGAAAAGATCAATTTCTAGGAACAGAGGGCACTAAGGATGTGGCAGCTGAAGCTGGGAACTGCAGTTGATGAAAATCTGAGAGGAATTTACACAGATCACAGACAGTACTTGACTGGATAAATGTTTCTAGTGGCAGGCACACCTCTCCATGCTATCTAGGGGACAATGATTACATTCCACAGGAATTTCTACAGCATTGTTTCTTTTTGTTTATTTGTCTGCTTTTCCCCTCCTCAAGTTTTTCAAAATGATCCATTTCCAAAACTGAAAACTGGGTTTTCCTGTTGCCTTGGGTTATGGTAGCCCAGGAAACAAAGCTGGGATGCTCAGGTACCTCTTCCATCTCATTCATTCAGGGAAGATGGCTTTTCAATAGCACTAAGCCATTCTGACTCAGGAAAGGGATTGGAATCTGACTTTTCCACATTCCTGACCACTACACTGGCTAACAAGCAATAAAATATTCCCAGTTTTCACACTCCCAAAAGAGCCTCTGACACAAATTTTTCATCAAAACAGAAGAATGGAATGTTTTATACTGTCTTACCAACACTGTAGCTTCTGAAAAAAATTAAATGTTTATCTAAACATTTTAACCAACTTCAACTGTCAGTTTGTCTTCAGACATTAATTTTCTCCCTTTTCTTCTGCCTGGCTTATTAGTGACAGTTCAATTAACTGTCCACATAACACGCTACTGCGTTATTGATATTTTCAATAAACTATTAAAGCAGTTTTGCTTTTGTAAACCACTGTTATGGATGTCAGTTGGAGCTATCCCTAAGACAAATGTATCTCTTATAAATTAAACAGTTTCTAGTCCATCAGCAGCTATTGGTATAATAATTATTCATTATATAATTTATGACTTCTAGTGAAAGAAAGATGCAAAATAAGCAGCCCCTATCATTTGCTGAAGAAGCATTTCTGTACATCTTAGCTTGAAATGACATATTTTTTTAAAACAAAAAATAAATTAAGATAGAATTACTATTCTTCCTAAAATTGCAAGAATTTAAGAAACAAAACAAACCATGTAGTACAAAAAAAGATTAGAAAATGCTAGGATCATCAAGAACCCCATGTAATTTAAAGGCAACTTCAAGATAGCCCTCAATCAAACCAAATATGTAGCCAGCAGGCCAATTCTTTCAAGTATTCATCCACAGGTAGTAATTTAAAAAACAATCACAGTGGTGAATAAAAGCTGTTATGATCTATGAAGTACAGCAAGGTGCCGTTCAGGAGAGTTCTTTTCAATCATTCATCTCTCAAAGTGCCTTCTGGAACAAACTTTAAAATGCTGTCCCTTCCAAAGTCACATTTGAAGGAACAAGAAAAAAATTGTAACAAGATGTTTCTAGCACATTTAGTAGTAACTTTAACATTATACTGCAAATAAGGTAGCTCATACAGAGGTATCTTTAATAAACTAATCATTAGATGTAATATATATTTTCCTCACCAAATTCCAAAGTTCAAATTATTATAAGTACATGGTAACTCCAGGGTGTTGGAGATCTATATTGATATCAGACAGACCAGAGCTGATTGTTAAAGTCACAAAGAAATTTAATTTCTGTATTTTTGCTTGTAGAATTGATAGCTACAGCAAATTGAAGCTTTTAATCTTTTTAGACACTACTGACGTGAACAGTGGTTCAGTTACTCTCATTAAGCTGCTAAACAGCACTCATAAACTCCAACTACCCTCATGATTCCCATTCCAATACAGCACATTTTAGTCTCGTTGTCCCACAGTTACTTGACCATCTAATCTGTCCTTTAAAGGCACAGGTGTTTGGGATTAAGGACTTCATGTTGGGTAGGGTAATGAGTACTTTGCTTGTATTCAAACAGATTAGACCAACACTTCACCTTGCCAAAACTAGTATCTTTTTCCAAAATATGATGTCTAGTTAATTTGATGATCTAACACTGATAAAGCTGCATTTACCCACATATGCCTGGTAAAAAATGAAGGGAAGGAACATCTGGAGGTCATCTAGTCCAACAAACTGCCCAGTGCAGGACAATTCTGAAATCAGACCAGGGTGCTCTGAGTCATGCCCACAAGCATTCAGGGCAACTTATTCTAGTGTTTGCCCACAAATACCAAGCTACACTGACAATTTTTTTCTGATGCAGTAAATAATTGCAATTCCATTTGCAAATATTTTTAAAGCTCTTCTGGGATGCAGATTATATACTATTATCAGTTTCAATATAATGAACAGTATTAATTCCATTTCCATGTTAAAATTGTGATTTCTATTGAAAAAAAATCCATCATTTGTCTGCTGTTACTTTAACATTTGTATGGAAGATTTGTATTCATGTGGTACACATTCTATACCTAATTTATCCTTAGTCTCCACAATGTTCAGGGATTGTGTTAAGATGATTAGTCTTTTCAAAATAATAACTTTTATAAAAAAAGGTAAACTGACTTTTCCCTGATGCAGAAGTACTATAAGCTTTTGTTGTGCTGTGATCTTTAATGGGATTTTTTCACCCTTGTTCTTGCTGCTTTTAAACCCTTCTACTCTGACTGACAACAAATTTGCACAGATGTGTAGTATGACTGAAAGGGGTATGTCAAACAGAAGCAACACATGGAAAGGGAAACACCTTCAGCCTTTACTGGTACAAAATTTTATTCCCAAAATCAAAACTTCAGAGCTGGCTAGGCTCACTTCTCTCTTTCATAAATTCATCTATCAGACCACCCAAACTGACAAGTGTCAGCCAAATACTGCCCCAATCATATTGTATCATGAACCATTTTATTCTCTGAAAGAAACGTACAAATGTTTTCACATGAAAATCAAATAAATCTCAAATAAACAGGTAGAACTGAAATACAGTAATTCACTAATGTGTTTCTCTGAAATAGAACAGTAAACATGGATTTTGTAAAATTTTGTGTTTGCTTCTTTTGATCTAAAAAAAATTTTAAAATAAAGACTGTTATTCATCATATAGACTCTCTGCCCGCTCTCCTGTCTTCCAACTTAATATCTGATTTCTATTAGCAGATATATTCTTGGGATATTTCTACAGCAGATCCAAAGGTCTTAACACTAGAGGAAAAAATTTGTCCCTAAGTTGCGTCACTTGGACCTTGGTGGGTTTGTACATAGCAGCAGGAAAGCTTATATATGCTCCTTGATTTGCTCAGAATTCTGTGACTTCAGTGTAGACATTCTTGAAAAGACAAAACATCACACAGCATAGGAATGGACACTTTGAAAGATTTTACCATCCCAATATTTCTTTTTACCTTCATCATCAAGTGATACCAGGCTGATTCACAGCCAAAGGAGATATTCCAAGGAGAAATAGAGAGGTAATGCTCTTTGGGTACATCTCGACTGGGAAAAGTGTGGTTTCACAGTGCTTCCAACCTCCTGGGCTGCTAGACACTATAATGAAGTGAAACTTGCTTCAGTTCTGCTCCCGTCTGTCAATGCTGACTTCTGGATCAGCTGGTCCAAAAGAGACTTATGACCTGTTATGGTCAGGACTACAGTTCAGGTGACCATGGGACTACATTTCCAAGGTGTGTGCTCATACTTCTGTTTAGATGCAACCATTCTTAAGTCAGGACCCTTTAAACGTCTTGTCCTTCAAAAATTTTTGTAAGTATCCAATAATCTCATGTTTAAAGTTAAGTACTAAGTTATTATTTAATCAAAATACCCATCAGGACATCACCATCACCAAGGCCACACGAAGCATTTCGTGGTATCTGAATGTTAGTGTGTTCATCATCTGTGCAACATCAGCTTTAAGCATTTCTGCAAGTGTTAAAGAGATGGGTACTTATTGTACCTAGGTAAAAAGAGGGCATTCAGGCAAAGTTCTAATACTGGCCATTCTAAAAATCTTAAAATACAGTATTACAAAATAGCTATTTATGAGAGTTTATTCTCAGAAGATCTGTTCGAAACCTATTACCTCAATAAGCAATGACCTATTACCTCAGTAAGTTCTGCCACAAGAAGGGTTCTTTAAATACTGTCATCCCTCAACATCAGACACATTCAGTGAAAGTGTTTCAAGAACTTCAGGCAGCTGGATGAAGCTGCTTAACTAACTAGGACACCAGCCAAATTCAGAATAAAATGAAAAAATAATTAAACTGATTAAATTATTAATCACAAATGTTGATTATAGGAACATTACTTCAGGGCATTTTTTCGAGTTTGTTTTTGTTGCTGTTTCTTTAAAATACTCTTCATACGTTTTTAAAATACTAGCCACACTAGGCACCACAACTTTGATCAGAAAGAAGATACATTACAATTTTTCAGCAAAACCTGGCTGGAAAAAAAAAAAAAGACATGAAATATCAAATCCAGGAGGTTGTAAAGGTTTTGCATTAAAATTCCCTAACTGTTCTACATTTGTCTTCCAAGCTCATTTTCTTGCCAAAGTCTTGCCTGGAAAAATAAAGTTTTGATGTCTTTCATGTATGAGCCAACAGGCCAGCCAGGTCCTGAATGCAAATCAGCAACCTGCTACAGCACAGAAGCCTGTGCTCATTTTACATCATTGTAAGTCATGCTAGCAAGTGAGCCAGAACAACAACCACATAAGCAAACAAGAAAAGCAAGAACCAAAAACCCAAATCCATAACTCCATAATAATTTCTTTTGCTATCAGCAATTCATCCACCTTCTAGACCATAGCATCATTAATTTAGCTAACAGCTACTTAACCAACAACCCCTTAGCAAACTTCAAACTTCAGTTCACTATCTTTCTCTCCAAGAAAATGAGAGCCTAGGGATTACCAATAACAGAGACAAAAAAAAAAAAAAAAAACCAAACAAAAAACCAGAAAAGGACATGCAGAGTTCAAAAAGTTGAACATAATATCTGTTTATTGTGTACTAAGTGATCCTGTATATTAAGCCTTACTTGCTGCAGTAGTAAACCACTGACCAGGCTAGCCTGACTAAAAGGCTTGTGGTATTTGTATACTTTCCTGCATCCCATAATACCTCTAGTCATTTAAACACTATTTCAGGAATGTCCTGTAGAGGCTTCAGATGATTATTCACATCCATAGCATTCTACTACTCACTGGAATGACCGTAAATGTGTTAGCAGTTCATTTCAAACATTGCAATACCCACATGACAGAAAGAGGTCTTTATTCCTTGTCAGAGTGCTGCCTTGACTTGCATTCTCTTATGTATCCCCATTTACTCCTCAATGCTTAAGACAAATATATTTTAAATCTTTTATACCTCCATTCCAAATTATCCTTCCTCATGCTGGAGCCCACTAAAGCACCACCTCAGCCTGCCACTTCTGCATAAAACATAGCTGAAAACTGCAAAAGAATGTGGGAAATATGAAAATCTTTGACAAAACTCCTACTGACCAGCAACATTAAGACATGAAAACACACAAGAAAAGGCATTGATTTCTGGGGTTTCTCCACATGTCTACGTTTCAAACCAATTAATTAATTAATCCATAAATTAAAGGGAACACTGTAACTTACTTCAGAAGGGTGAAATTCAAGTCAGACCCTCAGAGATCACATCATCTGAGGACTATCCCATTTTCTTAATCTTACTCCAACCCTATGGACATTCCAGTGCCAGTTTTGTCAGTTTGTCACTGTTCATTCTGGAATGCAATACTAAATAGTTTTCTGCCTTAAACTCATACCATAACTTATTTTGCAAACCTTTCTGAGAGAAGTCCATAGCACTCCAAACTAGGACTCATTTCCACTGTACGATTCCATCCAAACTAAAAAGGGGCACTGTGCGCAAGTCTCTGCACTTCACACTAGAAGTCTCAAGCAACAGAAGACCCAAAGTACCATTTGGGTCAGATCCTGCACACAATAAAATTTTCCATTACTGGGAATGTAACTAAAATAAATCTCAGGAAAAATACAGTCACAAATAACATTTGCAAGGTCATAATTTAGAATTTATCATAAATTGCTGTACAAGATGAGGACATGTTAAGACAACACTAACAGAATGAACTAAAACAGATGTGATTTTCCTTACTGTATAGGTCTTGTGAACAGGGGGATCAGATTTGGATGGACAGTGGCCTTAAGCACACATGGGAGTACATTCCCAAGAGTACACAAAAGCATAATTAAGTCTCATAGAGCCCTTAGGCAGACCCTGATTTCTGTCACAGTTTTAGCAATAAATTAAGAACATAAGTAACAATGTGTTAATACATTTCTACTGAGAAAATGCTTCCTATATGAAATTTGAGCTCCTAAACTTCTGAAGTCTCCTGAGTTTCTCATAGCATGTTTGCCATCTCTCTTCAAAAATAATTTAAAAATAGATTATTTTGTGCTCTACCAAGAAGCAATGTATATATACAGAGATACCTCAAGCTGGGTATTCACAGTGCAACCCAGGACAATGTCTTAAAATTTAAATCATATCTCAAGTAACAACACACATATGACAACAGAAGTACACTTGAGTGGTGGATAATCTATGAAACAAAAATGTCACTTAGCTCGCAAGGAAACTTTGTACCACAAGCATCTCTTATGAAACCACTAAGGACTAAGTCAAAGAAGCTTCACAAACAGTAGTGGCCACAGAATATTTCACAGAAGCCAAGTCCATTAGACACACTACATGTCCTACTTTTCCCATTGTCTTCCCAAAACTGAGAAGAACATTTAAATATTCCCTCTCTAGTTCACCTCCCAGCTGTTTCAGCCTTACTGCACTATAAACCTTTCTCCATTGACAACTGGTCTCTGCTGAGTACTTTGCGGAACAGAAGCCAAAACCAGCAACCCCTTGGTCAGGCTCTGCAGGAGTCAGGCTACAGTCAGAATGGCTCACGAACATGAATCAAACCACAGGATGACACTGCAATCACTTGATAAATAACAGCATTTTTAAAATACAGTTAATTGGCTAATAACAGCATTTCAAAAATCTACCACATAAATCTGAATCACATCTCTGCCTCTGACACAAACTATTTTTTAACCAACAAATTTTGCACAGGGTTACTTCCGAGAGGAGTTAAGAGTTTTCACAGAGACATTTTGTTAACATCGGTGAAGAGGCAAAAACTTGTAAGTCTGCATAGAGGTGTTTTGCATGATCAAGAAAATGTGCATTAAGAATGAAGGGACTGGGCTTTGAATATGAGTACTCCTTGTTGATCAGATCATCAGATATTTCTGGGCTACGCTGCAGTTTAACCATAGTCAATACCAGACAAAGGAAAAAAAACTCATCCCATTGTTTCCCCATCAAGAATAAATAAATGTCTTTCCCTGACAATTTTCTGCAGTCCATCACAGACAGTGAGCAACGTTAAAATGTCCACTTTTTTAGCCAAAGTGGGTCATACCTCCTCTTCTGGAAGCAGTAAGAGAACAACATAGCAAATACCCAGCCCAGAAGTGTCCTAGTGAGCAACAGGCAGAAGAGACCAGAATTGTTCCTCTGCAGTGTGATCCCTACAAAAACACTGCCATGCAGCTATACGACAGGGGACACCTGTGCTTTGGTCAAACCCATCTTGACAAGATGCTACCAAGACATACGCCTGCCACTTAGCAAAAAGGCAGGCGACATTCATCATGCACTGGGCATATTTTCTGCCATATGGCATGATGTGCTTGTGCACATTTTGCAGACTATCAAAAGTTCATCTGCCATATGATTAAAAACAGCCCCATTCCCAGGCAGACATTCCCAGCTCCATGAGGGAGGTAAGCTCCTACGAGCGAAGGGCCAGGCATTGAATCAGAGTAAGAAATCTTCACCGGCCAGATCTGTAAGCCTTAAAATGGGCTTATCTGGACAAGACTACAGTTTAGCACTTGGAAGTACTTTAAAAAGAAACAACAGGTGTGTAAAGTACTATTCCTTCATTAACAAAAGGAGAAAGTTGCTAATATAAAAAGAGTGTCCTCACACAGTTTAGTTACAATACAGATTCTTCTAGATCTTTCCCCACATACCAAAAGTAAGAAAATATTGGTATTTCTAGACACTGAAAGCATGATTACCAGATCAATCAGCGTATTATGGAAGGCATTCCAGTAGGTTGTTCTTGTTTTTCAAATAAAGATTGAAGTTTTATTTCATGAATTGAGAAAAATAGCACAGACACATCAAAGCAGGTCCAACTTGAAACATTGTATTCCACACAGCAGGAGTATACAGAAGATCGAGTTTGCTGTCCCTAGATAATGTGTCTTTACATACCCACACAATTACTTTGAATACAATATGTATTCAGAGTTGATGAGATAAAGTTGCCTTTCTTCAAGTACAAACAGTATCCAAGTTCAAAGGACAGCATCTGATCTTGTTCTATAAGATGCAAATGATTGTTTCAGTTGACAGAATAAACTGACAGACTGCCTTTAGCCCACAAATCCTAACCAACAAAAAAATTCCAAAAGCAAATTAGCTTTCTAAAAGTACACTTAAACAAGGGGGGAAAGGAATCTCTCCCCCAGGAAGCTCTTTTAAAAACAAGAGTCGGAGATTGACTTCATCAGGTAGGAACTTCACCATCATCGATGGTGTTGCACAGAAAAAGTCACTGGGAAGAGCAATAGTATTCATCAATACCCAATATGTGCTATTTAAAAAGACCCAAACCCTACACCCACAATGAAAATCCCTTCAAATTACTCAACTAAATCCCTTCAAATTATTCAAAGATACACAAAAGGAAAACCATAACTACTGTATAACTCCCCTTTTCAGCCACTAGCTGCTCCTTCCAAATGAAGGACAAGTCAATCTGTCCATACAGATGATGACCTCAAATGCATGAAGACAAATGGCTCCAGTTCGCTCCACACAATAAGACATTAAAAATCTTGAATTACACCATCATTCTGGTGAGACATTTTGCCCCAGAGCATAAAACACATTTTATGAATAATTAGGAACAAAATGCATCAAAGTTGAAGAAGTTCTTATCTACTTTTATAAACAGTAGAAATTACCTATTCATGAGCATACTGTCAACAGCAGCACATTCCCAAAAATCAGCTAATTCTGCAACCATACAATGACAAAATTCCTTTTCAACACACATTTCACAGCAACAAACATTTTAAAGGTCAGTAAAAAACTCTGAAACATCATAAAGGTTTCTTGGGGACAGAAAACATACTTAGGATCAAGACATCTCTGACAGTTTTACTACTGGCTCACCCAGCAAAGATGAACACAAAGACACGCACAAGAAAACAATGGAGACACCCAACAAAAGAAATGGACACCTAAGACAATAGTTCCATGGCAACTAGGATTGTTCTGCATGTTGATTTCTACAGCATCATTCTCCCCTTTGGCTCCCAGCTCTGGACTTGCCTCCTGGCTCACACTAGCATTACTACCCAGCCAGCGACACAACATGCTGATTCTGCTGGAAAACAACCCTAACAACAAGGGGGTTCATTTTAGCCAAATCACTTCCTGGGGTCAGTTTTGCTGGCAGGAGGACATGTAAGCAGAACCATGCCAGTGTGGACGCAGTAGGCTGTCTTATCCTCCTGAAATACTTTTCTACTTCCCTGCCAGGTTGCTTAAATTCGTAAGAACTTAAACACCACAGCATAACAGTTGTGGAATCTTAGCATCCTTTCTATTCGCGCCTTTCTGAAAGTGTATTACCATGAAATATTACTGTATGTAAATATGTTTGTCCATTTTTAATCTTTTCTATTACTTCCAGGAGTAGTAGTCCAGTTTTCAGTCATCTGTGTGATGTACAAATTGTTAAATCACAAATACCTACAAAACTTCTTTAGGTTAAAAAGAAAAAGGTAGCAAGAAACCAAAACAAAACCCTTTTCACAAAATTCAACTTACCTCTTGATGTTACAAACATTAGTAAGTGGAAGTAGAGAAATCCTTTTATTAGAATAACCTTAGTATCATGTTCAAAGCACAGAATTTTAACCAAACAGTTGAAGACTGGTTATTTAACTGGGGGGGGGGGGGGGAGGGAGGGAATCAAGTACTCCTAATGCAATCTGTACAGCTATCTAAAGTTATAAATAATTTTTCATATTTGATATATACATTGACTCTTACTATTTTCCTTCACATGTACAACTTCTCATTAAGTCTTATGTTGTGCATGACAACTATTATAGCACTACAGTGTAAGTCAAGATAGGTTTAAATCAAAATAGCTCTGGTAGACAAGTACTACAGACATAGGTCTGGATAAACCACAGCCTTTACCACTTGTCCCACTTCACATACCAGGTCACAGTTCTTGGCTGTGACCAGCAGCACATACTTTGTGCACATAAGCAAATACTCCACAGCATTTCCTGACTTGTTAACTTCACATGCTCCAAGATGAAAGACACAGTACAGCTCTATCACTCCCAGAGAAACAAAGAATAAAAGCGTTATCTCGGAGTTACCACAGCCATTTTCACTAATGCTAAATCAACAACACACAGCCCTGTGCAAATGACAGACTGGTTAAAAACCTCACATACACCATCACTTTGTATGTTAACACTGTCTGATGCTATCACAGCTTTAGTAGCACCGAAATATTAGAATTCTACTTTACACTGGATAAACAAATGAAGATGTCAGAACTTCAGACACAGCTAGTCTCTCATTGCATGTTCAGTACCTGCATCATGGGTTTTATTTTGAATAAATATATAGATCAATTAAGTAAAAGCAGTTCTCAACCTGTCACTGAAATCAGAATGAGATACTAGACAGTTTCACAGGGAGCATGAACATTCCTGAGCAGACAATAATAAGGAATAAATTATGTAGAATTGGGATAAAAACCAGCAAATGATACTACAGATTGAAACAGAGAAGAAAAAGATATTTGGGGAAAAAATATTGCCCTATCTTGCTACAGGATTATTGCAAGCTGCACACCTTGGAGAGCCATCAAAGGATTCTCTACTAATTTTTCAAAAGAGCAAGTTGACCATTGCTTAGCAAGGCTTGAATGTCACAAAGTATGTTGAAACAATTATTTATCAGCTCCACACCATCAAAAATGTAAAACCCTCACTCCCTCCTCAGTTACTAGCAAACAAGGGAAGGGAAGATAGGAAGGGAATGAGAAATTATGTGAGAAACCAGTGATGGTTTGCCATTAAATTCATTCTTAGTAAGAAGCAGCCTAAAGGAAGGCCTTATCAGGTAGCTGCTGCAGTGGTATCTTAAATCATCAATGCTGAGGTTAGCACTTAAAACAGAATAAAGATCAATCCCTTTCAAACTGTAATAACTAACACTTATTATTTTACTCATCTGTCACAGCACAACTTTCTTACATGCAAGAAAGAATCAATCCAAGTGTATTTTTGAGTCTCTGATGATGCCTCTCACCATGTTATTCCACTTTGGCTTGCCTCTTATTTGCTACCTTTAATGAGCCCAGTGTCCTACACGACTCCAATTTCTGCTGTGACTGAAAGTCTTCTACCATGCACCCCTGAGCTACAGTAGTATCCAGGAAAGAGACAGGATGAAAGTTCCCCTGCTCAAATAACTTCAGCTTCGGTATCTTCACAGTCTCTGCTGTTCACAGGACAAGAGAAAGCAAGCTCCAATGAGAAGGTAAGGAATAAATTGGCCTTCTTTTCTAAGTAAAAAGGGCAAGTGACATTTAATTGCTGAAACCTAGTAAATTTTCTAATTCAGACAAATCTAGCAGTGGTTACAGAATCCCATGCTAACAACTGTAGTGTTTTCACCTCCCCAAATGCTGAAAGCAGCAATGGAAACTGCATTCCCTATTCACAAAGCAAACTCTTTCACAATCTCTTAACTCAAAAAATTCTCTGGTTTCTGCACATCCAATGCTTTTCAAGCACTTTCTTAGTTATACAGTTAGCAAGTACTCTCGAAACATTTTAGCAGAAGTATACTGTGAACTATTTCAAATGTATAAATGTATTTTTAAAAGATTTTAGTCCTCAGTGGAAAGCGAAGTGAGAACAGAAAGGATAGTTTTGTTTTCATAGCATCTCATTCCTTACCACTGACAGGAGTGGGACAGGAGTGCAGATAAAGATTTAAATGAAGATCACTCGCAGCTTCAGAATTTGTGATGCAGAACGCATTTTAGGCAAGCTATAAAAAAAAAATCATCTGTTTTGAGTCAATGGTGATCAGCAGTGTGCATTGGACTATTTATTATGTAGAAACCCACACATGAGAAACCCTGAATTTATGGTAAGAAAACCAAGCATCATCCAGCTGCTGAAAAATTCAGATTATTGAGATTCCTATCTCCCATTTCACTCCTCCTTGGTGCATTACTCTGTTGGTTCCACTAAGGAATATAATAAACACAAGGCCTACTTAAAATGTGTTGAATGGCAGAAAAAAAGAAAAATTTTCCTTTTCAAATTCCTGTCCCACTCCAAACCCTTATTAATTATCAGGAAGAAAACCCCAAAGCAATACCTTAATCAGTATCCCAAGAACCTGAAAGAGTTTCAAGGGAACTTGAAAAAAGTATGTATTCCTCTAGCCCTTTTTCCCCTTTTCATCTGCTTCACCCTCTTCAGTCCATAGCTGTCTTTTAATATTTTCATCAAGTAGTAGCAGGGTACAATTGATACTTTGGGCTATTTCCCTTCTTACAATAAGCCAGTTCCAGAAGAACTGTCATGACCAGCAAGCTCCCAGTCTGCTGTAGCTTGAGGGAATCATAAACAAAGAAATCACATCTATATATTTAGTGGGTGAAAATATTACTACAACTCTCACATTCTTGCCTTTATGTTTCTCTTTCTCATTATGTATCTTAAAGTGCCCTCTCTTTTGGGCCACCAGCCTTCAAAACAAATCAACACAGAACAGTAAGTGTTTGGACAGAAAAATCGCTGTTGAACACTGCAAACATTAAAGACCCTCAAGCTTCCACAACACTTCTAAAACACAAGCTAAGTCACTACTGCCCTTAAAAGTGTGAGATTCTCTAACATCAGCAGGATTATTCAGATCCAGAAAGTGGGCAAAACTGAAAACCGAGTCCTAAGCTTGCAGCTGAAGAAAGTTTTTTTCCCACGGCTATACACAAGGCTATAATTATATTAACAAACTTGCACCATCGAAGCAGCAACAAATACATGTACTATCAGAACAGCCTAGAAAAGAACATGAGAAAAAATATTCAAAAAACCCAACAACCACAAACACAATTTTCCAATAAGCTTTCAAATATGGCATTTTCAACTGTCCTCTTATTTCTAGATGTGAATATTTTAAACCAGTAACAAAGAAGTTCCTAACTGTGCTCAAATACACCTGGCAATTTACAAACATATGGCTAATGTCTCACAGCACCAGTCTTCAGTATTTGCATATTCTAAATCAAAGAAGATAAAAATTATTTTAGAATATCAAGCATTACTTTTCTATGTAATCATCCAGGGAATGCAGTGTAACAACATCAGAAGGAATACTGTCTCTAAAAACTTATCTATTTTTCATCTGCTTTGCCAATGAAACAATTTAGAAGCCTATGTACTATAATATTCCACAGGTACATCATGAAAACTTCATGATGTCTTTGAGAGAAAATAGTTGGGGGAAAAAGAAGTCCTAACATATCATCAGACAAGGCAACATGTTTTCAGTCATTCTTTAGAATCCATTACCTTTATTTTGACAACTTAATGTAAGTTTTAGAAAAAGCATGAACTCAGATTTTATTGTATTGACAAACTTAGAAAATCACTTTTCAACTTTTCTGACAGCAAGACCAAATTATGTCCTGTATGGTTTCCAAATGTATATTCTCTAAATATGTGGAAGATAAAACTGAATCTAAAGCAAAATCATCACAAGACTTTCATTAATTTCTTATTAGGTTTTCCAAAACAGGTCACCAAGAGAAATACAGACTGCAAAGAGAGATATTGTAAATACAAATACTGCAAGTTGCACATCATATGGGCTTCTCAGTCTCTCTTCTGTGCAGGCAATTCAGCTTCACAGTTGAGCCATGTACACTAAAGCATGGATTCTCTTAAGCACCTAGGGCAAAATCCCTTTTATTTGTTTTGCATGACTGACACAGGTTAACAATTATTTCAAACACTAGTCTTCTGAAAAAGGTCTTTATAATCTGTAATAAGAACCAAGGAAGTAAAGTCTCAGGACTTGGTTTCCCTTTCACCTGTAAGATACTAATGAATCAGTATTTATCCTATCCTTACAGGATGGGAAACACACAAGTGTTACATCACTGTCTGTTCTGTTAATGAGAGTGAAGACTCAAAATATACCATCAAATATGAACACTCTTGAATTTTTCAGGACTGCAGAATGTATTAAAAAATTAAATTAGTAGTATAATCATTGAGGCAGTATTACAAGTACACTCCACATTACATTTTGCTTTACCTCAATCATACTATCTTCTATTCTGCTTTGAAAACACACGTTTAAGGTCTAAAACTAAACAGAACGTCATATCTACTATTTCTAGAGACAGTAAAGCCAGAAGTTTTATACTACCTGCATTAAAAAGAAATAATCACCCAAGAATGCCAGGTGTAATAAATAACATTGTCCTATATACCTTATCACCTCACTAATATTTACAAGGTAATTAACATGTTGTGAAGTACAGGGGAATTTAAGCATGAAGTTTGCCACTACTGGAATTTGCTGTTATAGCAAGTAAGACTGAGCAGTAGGCCTTACACAGCACATGATGCTCGTCAAAACTTCCCTCTGCAACTTGCAGCCAGCAAGCTTCCTCACAACCACCTTTTCTAAGTTCACCTGAGAAATATAAACCAAGGGCTTCATTTATAATTCAGCGCTCCTTGTTTCATAAATTTATAATGTCTTAAAAGTTTATGGTTTTGGGTTTTTTTTTTTAATAAGACTGCTCTGCTTTCAATTGCAACACTGTATTTCATAATACGCACAAAGTTTCGGGGTTTAATTACTTTTCAGCACCACTTCGGAAAAAATATACGTTTTGCAACAGGTCTCTTGTGCGCCTGTGATCCAGCCATTAAACACAGTCACTGAAGCCGACCCACAGCATCCCTGTGCAGCCGGCAGACCCGCGCCGGGCACTCCGGGGCGAGCAGCCTTGGCGCAGGGCACTTGACTCGTGGCTGAAGCACTCGCACGGGAGTTTTGGGGAGCTCAGCCCCGGGAGGGGCGGCGGGCACGCCGGGCTGCGGCTGGCGGGGCTGAGCGATCGGCTTTGGGCTGGCTGAGGCCTAGCGAGCACACGCGGCCTCCGGCAGCCCGGCTCCTTGGCCGGCAGCCCCGCACAGCGCTGCGGGCGGGCCGGGGCAGCGGGGCACACGGCAGGGCCCGGCGCCCGGGATGCTCCGCCGGCCCCGAGGGGGGACACGGCCCCGCTCCGCAACGCCCCGGGCACAGCGAGGGCGAGGACCCAGCGCCGCCGGTTTGCGAGGGACTCGCAAACTTTGGTACCTGTCGGGAACTCCCCAAACGCCAGCGACCCTCGGCCGCTCCGGGAGGAACTCTACAGGCTTCTCCCTCCCCGCCCCAACACCAGCTCACTCCACGGGCTTAGAAAGCAGGCTGTGCCCGTGCCGGTAGGAAGTGGGGCACGGTGTGCCCGGCCGCAGGCAGGGGCTCCTCCTGCCCCCCGCTCCCTGTCCCGAGAGGGGACCCTCCGGCGCCCCCCGCCCGTCCCTCCGCGCCGGGGCCGCTCCCAGCCCACCCCCGCCCGGGCCTCGCCGCCGCCCTGCCCGCGCACCACCTGTCCCGGGGGTCGATCCAGCTGGTCTGCTTGGTGTTGTGGTCGATGTAGAAGACTTTGCCGTCGTAATCCCTCGCCTCCTCCCAGCCATCGGGTAAGGGAAGCTGCCCATTCCCCGCTTTCCTAGGCATGGTCGGGCGGCGGGGGTAGCTGCTCCATAGGGACAGAAAGAAAGACGGGAAGCGGGAAAAGCCCCGACGGCCGGGGAAGGGGCCGGGAGCGGGGGCCCGCGGGAGCCCCGGGAAGCCCTGTGCCGCGGCCGGGTCTCAGTCCACCATGCCCGGGCTGCCGCCTCGCCCGCGCCGCAGCGGCGGGTCAGGGCTGCCGGCGGAGCCCAGCTGCTGTCTGGGCGCGGGGAGCCCGGCTGAGCCCCGGGCGGCCGCGGCCGCCGCTCATTAGCATGAGATTAGCATCCATCTCATCTGCATGCACATTCCTCCCGCCGCATTCCTCAGGGTTAACCCTGGCCGCGCTGCCCGCCGGGCCGGGCCGGGCCGGGCTGGGCAGGCCGCGGATCCGGCACGGCAGCGTCCGGCGGGGCAGCGCGTAGGGCAGGGCGGCGGCGGGAGCGGGGAAAGGCGGCAGGAGGGGCCCGCCCGCTGCCATCGAGCTTGGCCCGCGGGCTCGGCCGGCGCGGGGGCAGGAGACAACGCCCCGGGGGGACGGGAGTTCCCGGGCCCTCCGGCCGGTCCCCGCAGCCTGGCGGGGCAGCTGATGGGGCCCGGAGCCCCGCGGGCAGCAGCGCCCGGCACGACGGACACCGGCGCGCCCCAGCCTTTGTCTGGCAACTTGCCGCGGGCCTGCATCGGGTGGCGCAGGAGACTTTGTCGCGGGGCACGTCCTGGCCCTGGGAGTGCGGGGAATGTGCCCCGGGAAAAGGCAGCTTTGCCACTGCCTCCGTGCCCTGAGTTGGGGCGGTGTCGAGTTCTCTCTCCCAGCCGTTCAGGTCCCGCTAACCTCCCTTTCGCATCCTTGTGATCTCTCGCTAAACTCCAGTAAGGCTCAAGGGTTCCTGATAAGGACCTCGGTATTTAAAATACTTGAGTTCAAAATTTAAATACAAATGGAACCCCTCTTTAACCGTGGAAGTACCTAAACTTAGTGTCTTTGATTTTGTTTTTGTATGTTTGTTGATTTGGGTTTTTTTTAACAGAAGCACCAGTGAAGAATATGTGTATGCCATGTGTGCCCTGGACTGCTGTGGCCTGAAAAGCAAGCAGCTAAGTCACATGAAGTACAGAAACCAGGTGTGAGTTACTGAGTGTTTATCTCTCATTTGCCACAGGAGAAGAGTACCCCAGGCTGGTTACCATGGTTCGGCTGATAGAAGGTAACTTAATGAGCTCTATTAATTTGCATGTGTATCTGATTCCCAAGATCTGGCACCAGAAGTAGAGCATCTATGGGGGAATATGACTCTCTAGTTTAGCGGCTAGGACTCCTAGGTAACTCAAGTCCCTGTTTTCTAGGATGTTTTATTTCTTTTCATTTAAAGTTACTCGCTTTAAGTAACAAGATTTTCCTGGGAGAGGAAGTCTCAAACTCAGAGCTCTCCCCCTTTTTTTTTCTAAGTCTGTTTATCTTCTTCATTATAGCTTTCTAGTATTCAGCTCTATGAATTATTCTTCTGAAGGAATTTACACTTATTAAGTACTGGACTTGTTCAGTGCATAACAAGTTCTTGGATTCCACTTCAGAGGCCACATATCTGACAAACATTGAAGTAAATAATTTACAGCTATTTAAGTCTTGCTGTTGGATCTGCTCCTAAAAAAAAAACGTACCAGCAAGGTATTATTTTAATTTAGCTAATTACATATCTGGTACAAATAAGATCTGTATTATTTTAGTCATTCTACTTATTTTATTCTGCAATGTTGTCTGTAAATGACCCATATGCCTCCCTCCTCCAGACTCTCTGGAAGATTTTGACATCTGTTGTACTAAGGTAATGTGCAGTGAAGCTACATACGTGAAGAAAGGTCCTGGTAGTTAGCAGTGGGGAAAAACTGAGCTGTCCAAACTTCTCAATATCCATAAGAGTTGAGCCACTTCGGGAATGCAACTGGATCATTGCCTGTTAAAGAGATTAAAGAGACACATGCATTTATTTTCATTGAGAGTATTAAGTTTCAATGAGCTGATTGGTTTATAAGGTCCAGTTTTCTTGTCCATTGGTAAAAAAAAATCCCCATTTTTACATTTAATTTGTGTCCTTTTAAACAATCTACTCAATTTTATAATTTTTTATAGGTGTCATCCTACAGTGAGAAACTGCATGCGGCAGTTGTGGGACAGGATAAACTGAATTTCCTTTTCCCTTTTAAAGTTCAGTTTGCATTATCAATAAGACATTTTGTTATGTAAGTTGATGAAAAGCTATTTTATTTCTGAAACCAGCTGCCAGTTACTTATCTTTGGCATTAACCAGGAGCTTTTATAACAATACAGCCTTTTTCATCTTGAAAAAGCAGGCCTGTTACACTGCAGCACTCCTGTACTCCTAGTCCCCAAATAATCCGCACAAAAGAAATATAAGATTAGAAAATCTGTAATACCAAGACAAAACTGAAACATCATTTGTGTCAATACTTCCTCTGAAGGTAGTCATGGTAATACTCAGGTACTACTCAGGAGGTAATACTCAGTTCTTACTCTCTGTCACCACCAAGGCAGCCACATTTTTGATTATTTGTCAGATGAGATCCACATGAATGTGGATCTGATTTATAACCATCATTACCAATGTAATACTTCTCATCAGAAGACATCAATATTTTAATTTGCACAAACAAATGGAAATTGTGATTCTTAAATTTTGGAAATAAATACACTAAAGGCATTGCATAATTGTCTAATTTTTATATATATGCTTGTGTGTCTATATTCAGATGTGCTTACACTGAAGTATAAACTGCTGCATAGAGTTAGGCTCTCGCCTTCCTGCCTTTATTTTCCATTGTTTGAGTACTTCATTGTGTTTGCATCCACAGTTAGAGTCTACAGTCCAGAATGCCAGTTTAGGACTACTTAGGCATGACAGTATTTGAAGTCAGATGGACAAAAAGTAGGTGTTATTTGTTAATATATATTTGTCAAGATATACCTCCTGCATCTCAGCTGATAACCTGCCTAGCATGTTGTGCTGACATTGTCAGCTGACAGCATACCACAGATTGTTTGGCTTAATTGCATAAGACAGCACAGTTCAGAAGATGTAAGCGTGCTTTATTCAAAACACAGAAGGGTGCATATGAAGGAGGTGTCCAAAAGCATGGAACAATGTAGCTATGGCATGACTTAAGTATCTGTTAGAAAGTATGATAAATAACAAGTTGTAATCAACGCAAAGGAGCTAATCATTCCTACGTTTTGCTTTGCATATGCATGTTTAACTGGCCTGAAGAAATTCCTGTGGTAGGTAGTACATAGTTAAAGGATTGAGCTAAAGAGAATTAGAATCATAACTATTTCGTGTCAGCTAGAAGAAGAAAAAATGTCTATGTGGAAATTCGGAACACAAGTAGGGAAATGGCTGTATCCAGAGAAGTCTTCAAAGGCATATACTTTTATCCTGTCACATAACAAGAAACATACTACTCCAGTCTGTACTAATGTAGTTAATCTCCTGATATTCTCTTCTTGCTCTTTCTTTCACAGTAAGTCTGTTCCTGGGACTGACTGTGATCAAAAAACGTGTGTTTGTACCTTGTCCTTCCCTAATAGGAGACTCCCTTAATTTGATGATCCACTAGAGTGCTGGCCCTGGTGAAATGTACAGCTGTTACAGCTCTAACTTGTACTGTCCACAGATGGCTCTGAAGCAGGAGCTGCAGCAGTCTCCCTGAAAATCTCCATAGTTCAGCTTTCACCACTTGCACACAGAATTTGAGTACAGAATGAATTACGAACTATGGTAACAGAATTAATTTCTAGAGGCATGTGACAAATATGTACAGTGAGTCTGACTTCCGTCACATGTAGCTACTGTAGAACTCGAAAAAGTAATCAGTGTTTTCAGCTTTGTAAATATTTGTTTATTTAACAACAGTGAAATTCATCTGACAGCTCTGTTTTCAAAGAAAAAAGCACACACACAAAATTTCTCCCATATGCAGTGAGATTTTTCATTTTCAAAAGTGTTTAAAAAGTCCTGTAAAGAAAAACTGTGTACATGCATGAAGAAGGAAAGGAGGAGGAGTGCTGCTTTTGCCATTGTCAGCTTCTGATGCATGTATACATCTGAGAGTAAAAGATCTTTGAATAATATTGTTTCTGGTTGAATTTTTGATGAAGCTCTGCAGGATCGATGGAGCCAGATAATGTTTATGCTCATCCAGCTTTTCTTGTTATTCCAAAGCCTGCTCTCTCTACTTACATCCAGTTGGACAGCTTGCTGCTTAGACAGTTCTACAAAGATTTCCCAGAGTATCAGTGTAAAAAGACTATACCAGGTTCTGCTTCAAATTAATAATACTAGCTATTTTCCCCCAGAATTTTGGCCTCTTTTTTTTGCTTTCAGGCATGCATAGGAAAAAGTACTGAGCAATTACAGATTTCAAGTCAAGACATGCTATAAATCTGAAAGTAAGCATAGAGAATGATTTTAAATTATTGTTAGCCTGATTAAAAGTTCAGAGTAGAAAATGAAAAGTTTAGAATGAAAATGATGTGATATGAGCTTTGCCTCAAAGTTAGCTATGGAAATGTGAACAATGTTTTCATGGTAAAATCTTCTCAGACTCACCCCAAGCCGCTCATTAAACTGACTTAGCATTCAATTCTGTTAAGTCTGATTCATACTACTGAAATTTCTGTGAACAAAGGAAAAAGAAGATGGAGAATTTTGGTTGTTCCAAACCCCCTAGGACTGATGAGGTCCAAATTAGTGTCTGATGCATATTCCCAAAAAATTATTGATGCAGTCTTGGTATTACATCTTCCATAGTAACAGTCTCGCTGTATTTTTGTGTATTTCTGATACTCATTTTGGTTTCCTACGTTTCGTCATATCTATGGAATTACACTGTCCATTTGCTGCTGCCTAATGGCCTTGGAAAACCACAAAGCATGTCTGGTTAGCCAAGAAGGTTCCCAAGAGCCTGGTCTTCTCTTCTGGCCACACGTAAGAAAGAAGCCTGCCAGCAATAGAGGGTTACTGCTCATCGGCATGAAGGGAAGAGTGGAGGAATTTCTCAGTAACAGCTCCTTTGGCGGTGAACAGCAGTTAATTTCTTCAAGTATTTAAGAAGTTTTATCAACTAGTATTCAAGTCCGCAGGTTTACAGAGCTAATGCTTTTAGCAGTCCCTCTCTACTGGTGCAAGGAGTAAGTGCTCCCACCACAGCCAGAAAAAAGCACTTAGTGTATGTCTGCTGTGTTATAAGTAGGGGGGGAAGCCGATGAAACGTGAAAAGTAATGTTTTAGCAATAGCATCCTGAAGTACATTTCTTCCTTGTATCATCCACGTACTTTCAGAAACAGCGTGCAGCGAATGAAGTAGCCTGGACTAATAGAGTATTTAACACCTGAATTATGAAGGAAAAGATGATTCTCTAACTGATCGAGAAGCTTAGGGAGCACTTCTTTGCATTTAAAATACAATTTTTCATTTATTAAAAGAAAGATGAACTTGCCAAACTCTACTAAGAAAAAAGTGCTTCTTTTCTCCTTTACCCATTTTTCATCTCTTCTTTCACCTCAAAATACAATTTCTTAGCATAAATCCAAAGTATTTTGATGTCTGGCCTCAGACGTCAGCCAACAACAAAGGAACCTCAATCCTATCTTATTGCTAAGTGAGGCTAAAAACCATGCTGCAAAAATAAAATCAATCTGTTCAAATTTATAGCGAAAATTGGAGTGATGCATCAATACCAAGATTTAGCACTTCTAGACTGCTAGAGATGTTGCTGAATTGTATGAATCATCCCATGGCAATTTTCATTCTAGTCTGGTTATCCAAAACCCAGAATCCCAATGTTCACACTTTTTGGAGGATTGAAACAATTTGAAGAGCGCAGCATGATACTATTATGTCCACTTTGCAGTGGACATCAACAAAAAGAATCTTGTTAGGTGACATGATGGAGTAAAAAAAAATGCCTGTATGAAATAGGATAGGTATTAGAATGTTGGATGCTTTCAGCTCCTGAACTGAATCTATTGAACTGAATTGTGTAATTTTTATTATTTCAATATGTGGTCTCAGAAATGCTTGGGATAAGATTTCTTATCACAAGGAAAGCATTATAATTCATACAAAAATTCCTTTTTTTGGTATCTTTTTCTCAAGTAAAAGATGTATAAAAGTTATCAATTCCATATGGTCAAGCATGTGTTATGAAATGCTTGTGTCCACATATAAGACACATGACAGTATTTCAACAGTTCTCTCCTTTGAATTTCTTTGTGGAAAAACAACAAAAGCATAAATTGCAGTTAGCTGTACTTGTGTGTTCATAAATGAAGCACACTAATAAAGGAACAGCCTCCAACAGCATGAAAAAATTACAGTGAATAGGAATTAAAAATATTTTGAATATAGGCAAAGTCTGCAAAATTTAAATATTAAATAATGCATAATCCTTGGAGCATGCAATGTCAGAGCTGTTGCTGATAATCAGCTGTTCTGTAAAGGTGAAAGCAAAAGGATATATAGTTGATGCTTATACCAAAGGAATCACAGGATTACAGGATGATGGAGATTGGAAGGGTGTCATCTGGAAGTCATCCTGTTCAACCTGATTACACAGGGCCACCTAGAGACAATTGCCCAGGATCATGTCCAGGCGTTTTCATTTTAGTATCTCCAAGGAGGGAGATTCCCCAGCCTCTCAGGGCACCCTGCTCCACTCCTTGGTCACCCTCAAAGAAAAAAGGTGTTTCATGATGTTCAGAGGGAAACTTCTTGTCTCAGTCTGTGCCCATTGCCTCTGATTCTGTCACTGAGCACCACTAAAAAAAAGCCTAGCTCCATCTTCTTTGCATCCTCCCTTCAGTCATTTTCTTATATTCATGAGATAAAACTGAGCCTTCTCTTCACCAGGCTCAAGGGTCCCACTCGCTCAGCCTTTATGGATACGTGAAGTACTCAAGTGTGTTAATCATCCTTGTGTGCTGCTTTGCTGGACTCTTGCACAGGGAAGCCTAAAATTGGACCCGGCATGCTGGATGTGACCAGTGCTGAGTAGAGGACAAGGATCACCTTCCTTGATCACCTTGTGTCACCAAGGATCACCTTGGCCTGGAGCATGTATTGGTGCATGAGGTTATTCCTCCCCAGGTGCAGGACATTGCGTTTTTTTTGTTGAACATCATGAGATTCCTGTTTACCCATTTCTCCTCCATCTTTAAAGGGCATGCAAGCTTGCCACATAATACAAACATACCAAACCAAAGAAACTGCTGAACTGCAAACTGGCTTCTTGAACTGTAGGCCAGAGGTGCCCTTGCAAGTGACTGGATGTTTGGAATCAGTGGTGCTTTGCCTTTAGTCTCACTAGACAATCAGAACAAGTGATAAACTGTCTCAAGATTGTGGTCTCTGCAGCTGTCAGTGATGTTGTGGACATTATCACTCTTAAAAGGCCTTGGTTCTTCTACAGAAGCATTAATACTCATGTCACTGTACAACTCAATATGCCACCTTCAGCAATTGAAACAAATAAAAGAGGGGGGGTGTGTTAATATAAAGAAGAAAAATACTGTTTTCAAATGGTAGTTCAGAAACTCTCTGATCACTTAACGTTGACACCTTTTTTCCCAAACGTAAATGTGAAAGAAGTACAATACTCGTATGCAGCAGCGTGCTTCCCAGTCCAGCAACACAGAAACAGTAAGTTTGGGCATTTCTTTTAGATTGCAGAATTAGGCCTTCCACCCCAAGGAAATAAAGTGGGACATATCTTCAAAATACAGAACGAGGTACAGCTTCCATCTGGTTTCACCCCACAATTCACGAATCTTAAACCAAGATTCGTGGTAATTTTTGATATATCACTGATGATCACTGTGCCCCCCCAATGTGTACTGTCATACCTGTACCAACCTTACTGCTTCCTTCTCTGGAGGATCCCCACGCCCCCACTTCTTGGAAGAGTCTTGTAAGTGGCTGTAGTCTGTCTCTACCTGTTGCTGTGTACAGGCTGCCAACAGTGACATCTGCTGTTACAGTCAGTGGCTGAGGTTGCCATTCAAACCATTCCACTCAGACAGAAAAATAGAGTGAAAGCCAAAACAGGAGTGCTTAGCCTGGCTTCTGCTCAGGAAGGGCTCTGGGTGAAGGGGCATTTGCTGCATGTCCTTCAGTGGCCTCTGATAGCCACTCTAGCGGTGAGAGCTGGAAGAAGACTCTGTGACTCCATAGAGTTCAAGAAACGTTTGGGCAACACTCTCAGATGCATAATGTGATTCTTGGGGTTGTCCTGTGCAGGGTCAGGGGCTGGAGTCAATGATCCTTGTGAGTCCCTTCCAACTCAGCTTATTCTATGCCTCTAAGAAGCAGCAACTGGAGATTGAGGGCTGTCGACACCCTTCCAATTGGTGTGCCTTCTACACTATTTTCAGGGAAAGAGCTGTTCTCAAGCTGCATGTAACATCACTAATCACAGGTGCCAAGATGCTGTTAAGAGAAAACAGAGATCTATCCAATTAAAACCAGATTTCTTACATTTTAGATGGTTTTCATAGATCATGGGCAAGCTAACACAAGCTTTTATTTTTGGAAGAGGAGACAAAGAAATACCCTGAGGCAAGGAAGAAAAAGATAATGAGTTGTTTATGAAAAGAGATTTTCTTGAATGAAGTAAATCCTTAAAAGAAATTATGTTTTAGAAAACAAAAAATCACAAAAATAACATTATAAAAATCTCAAAAGCGCATATATGCACATTTTGTGTCTGTAATACCACATGAAAGAGTAATGCTTTTATGTATTTATCTTTAAGAGCTCTTTTTTGATGTATCAACATAAATGAGGAAAAACTGAAAATAGATAAAACTTTTCCACTGTGGTGAACTTGCAGTTCTGCTCCTGCCCGTTGTCCTGTAAGGCAAGAAAGAAAAAGTAGTGGTACCCTACCTTTTAATGCAGCAGAGTTTAACCTCCATTCACAGTATTCCACATCTGTGGAATATACTTCTCCAGCAGTTTCATTTTAATAATGTATTCTAATCCATTAAACTCACTTTGGTGAGGTTGCTGTGAACCATGACATTTCCAAATCCAAGTAAAATAAAATAAACCCTAAAAACCAAAGAGTCTGCCGAGCTAAAATTCTTTTTCATAACCTTTCACTTATTTACAGAGGATTCACACATTTAAATACACAAAACCATCATGACCGAGTAATTATGATGTTTTGTCATGTCATATTTTTTGAAACCATGTCAAATACTGAACTGAAGGACCTGCAGAAAACTAAGAAATAGCAAAAGAAAATAAAACCAAAGCCGAGCTATGATGGATGAAAGACAAAGTGTAATGAGCATGTCAAAACTTTGTTTTCTCTGCTGCTGTACCTGACAGTTGATACTTCTGCAGCACCAAGTGAAGTCCTGTTAGTCCAATGATTTCAACTCTTAACCTGATCCCATATTCCAAATGGCATCCAGCCTGGGTACAGGGCAAACAATGTCAGTTCCAGGGAATGACAGGGCTTCTTCACTTCTGCAAAGCCTTGCTTTCCCTTACCAACACCGTCAATAATCTGCATGGATTGTTACACATTATTTTTGAAATGTGAGATTATCTCAATGTGTAGTTGGGCTTATTCATATTTTTAATGTGTATCTGTATAAGCAAATTGTTCTGGGACAAGTCACAGGAGCAGACTTTCTTGAAAGCAAACGTGTAGCCAGTAGGCAGAAAACTACATTGCTAAACTAAGCAAGGATAATGGAATACCAAACCAAACAGGAAGGTTGCCTTCAAATGATTCCAGGAAACCCAAAGAGTTGAATGTTAGTAAATGTTGAATTTTTAATTGCAGCAAGACAAGCAGGGGATTTTTGCATCCTCTTCAGATACTAAATTTTAATTTAGGTATACAGAATTAAGCAAATTAATGCAGAATTAAGCATAGCTATAGCATTTCCATCTCAGAATTCTTCACTCTTGTATTTTATCAAATGTGTTTAAATCTCATCCTGAAAAAGTGGAAATGAATATTTCTGTTTTGCAAGTGTACATAGTACAGTCAAATAACTTCTTAATCTCTTCTTTGGTAAGTTTTCCCTGCAAATCCCACTTCCCAGACACTTAATAATTTCCGTTTCTTTCTTCTGTCTCCACTCCAGTTAAAGGAGCTCTTTTCTCTTTGAAATGTCAGAACTAACTCCCTATCAGTAATCACACTAATGCCAGGTGTAGAGATAGGAAGCATCTGTCCACCTCTGCTACAGTTTCCATTTTATTTTGCCATAGACTGGATTAACTCCTGCTACAGCACCTTGTTGGGAAGAACCTGTGGTGGAGAATTGCTGCTGTGGCCCCAGCAGCCAGCCTGCACTACTTCACTGAAGGGGCCTGGCTGACTGCATCCTTATCCTCCCACAATCAGAAGAGCTTTAGGTAGGGAGGATTCTGTCATGCTTCTCCTCTCTCAGCAAAGCAGACTAATAGGACTGTTCTTACGGCTCAAGTTTTCTGATTTTCTACAGACACAGGCAGACATTACAACAAAGATTAAGCATGTCATGGTCTACTTTCAAATTTCTTTTCAAACCACTAGCCCAGGTACTTGAGAAATACTTATCACTATCTGATAATTTTGAAATAATAATAACAATACTACTACTACTACTACTACTACTACTACTACTAGTAGTAGTAGTAGTTTGGAAGGCTCTACAAGAAAGTGTGTGTCTAAAATGCATGTAGGAAGGGGATGAGTCAGAACCAATTATGTTAATACATTAATTATTATACTCAATAAATCAGCATGTTGTTATTATACCCAATTTGTATCATTACATCCAGAGGGGAAACAAGTGTCACAAGCAGGTGAGTAAAAGGTTTCTCCTGGCAGGATCAAACTGTGAAGAGCTAGAGATGTGCAGTGTTTCAGAAGGCTCGAGACACTTTCAGAATTCAGTCTTTCTAACTGCCTATGCAGAAAAGTTTCAAATCTGTTTGCATGCTTAGATTTTAAGATCACGTGTAGAAAACAGGTCACATACAGTGTATGTAAATACATACCTGTATTTCTCCACATACACTGCAGGTGCAGTACAGCGTTTGGAAGTGCTGAGCCTTGTAAATCAGCAGAAGCTTGGAAACCTAGCAAAATACAATTTTAAGTTAAATAGCAAAAATAATAGTAAGTGTATGTATGTATGTATAATTTGACAATACATTGGATTTTGCTATTCTCTGCTAAGAATGATACCTTTAATCTCTTGCTGCATCCAAACATTTATTTGACAAACATAAGCACAATTTTTTTCATAAATATTACAAAAATTGTGCCTCAAATAAAAATATTGTTGCCATGGGACAAAACTTTAGATAATATATGCAGAAGTTACAGTAGCATCCAGGAGTTCATATTTTGTAGCTGTTTACATTAGGGAAAACCTGTCTTAACAGTTAGCATTTTTTTCCTCAGCAAAGTGCTTTTAAAACATTTGCTAATTAAAACCTTTATATCTTTTAGACAGTAAAAGTGCTTTTTCCAACCTGCAAAAGCTATGTAACTTATTTTATTAGTGGTTTGGTAATAGACTCAGATAAACCTTTGATTTAATAATTAGCATTTATAGAGTGCTTTCTGCCTTCAGAGCACTTCGCAAACATTACCTAATTAATTCTTGCAACTAACTCTCCTGTAATTTGGGGAAACAAGTATATTCATAGACATTTGCCAGTTCACCCACTGTTTATTCCTCTCTGTGTTTCTAGGTCATTGCTGACAGTGAGTTGGCATATGATGGTGTTGGGCTCTGTATAAACTTCCACACATACCTTTCTCCATCTCTCTGGGTGATATACATCTTTCTGGAAGGGATACCTTTCCCTAGGGCCTGAGAGGTGTCAGCTCCAGAGGCTGAGTACTTATGCCCCTTTTCCTACTACACTGTCAATGCCCTGTTCCCTAGAAAAGAATCCCAGCTGTTTGGCTTTCTTGCCTTCTCATTTCAGGGTTATCCCAGCAGCAAAGCTATGAGGTGACAATGTGCTCACCTGCAGGATGACTGAAATCTTTTCACATTATCTTGCATCTCACTCAGGCATAAGTTACCCTCTCCTTTATGAGTCCTGCATCTTCTTTCTCCTGTTCTCCTGATGGTCCTGCTCTGGAGTACTCTGCCTTATCACTTCTGCCCTTAGTAAGAGAAGAGTTTCTTCCTTTACTAGATGAGTTGACTTTTGGTTCCAACATTTCTTCTTGTGTATTGGGCAACTGATACTGGCAAGGGTTGGTTGTCTGGTTCAGCTGCCGTGCTTTTCATGGAGGTTGGAGTAGCTGCTGTGCCAGTCACTGGGGTTGGAGTAGGCACGTGCCTGTCAGGGGGCTTGGAGTAGGTGTAGTGCCTGTTGCAGGTGTTGGAGTAGCTCTAGTGCATGTTGCAGGGCTTGGAGTAGCTGCAATTCCTGTCGTTTTCTCATCAGATCCAGACACTTTGTTTTCCCCTCATGGGTGCTGAGTAGTGTTGAGCAGGGCTTGGTTGGCCTGGGCAAGTCCCCAGCATGTTGCATTATTTGTGTCTCTCTGGAATGGTCAGGGTGATGGCATAATTTTTCCAAACATTTTACTAATTTTTCAGTTTTCTCCGCTTGTTCAGAAGTGAAGTTCTGAAACACTGGAGGTTTGCACTGTCTGAGGTACTTGCTCATACTATCCCCCATACCCTGCCACTCATTACTGTCCAGCCGTGGGGGAGATCTCTGGGTGATATTCTTAAATAGCTATTCAGGAATAGGAGACATATCAACAGACACACGCTGGTTTGAACATCCTGAGGATGTAAAAAATTTTCAAGAGCTGTTTTAACTAGCCTAGAGGAGAAGGGGTAGGTGAAGGAGAAAGGGAAGGTGGAGGAGCAGAGGAAAGTGTCCTCCCTTGTGTTCCCCATAGATTGAATCTCTGAGTTGGAAAGGTAAAGAGTGTAATTATTAATAATTAATAGTTCTGAGATGGCTCCCAGAGTACTGAGATGACGGTAATGCTGAGTACAAATACCAGATTAGTTTCATGGCCAGTAATTTTATCCTATCATAAGCCAGTATTACCAAGTACAACAAAATTATACCCTTAATCCAGGCCCCAGAGGTGATAAACAGCACAACAGGGATCATACACAGCAAATAAAGTGTTACATAATACAACCCTGAGAACTAGCACAACAGCTCTGACAGGAAATAAGTCAATATTGTGACCAGCAACTGTTAAACAATTTCAGAAATGCATATAACAATTTTCTTTTAACACACTTTTGTCAGATCTGCCGTTACATCAACCCTTTGTGTGTTGGATGAGGTGTCATGGGTTAACCAAGCAGGCAATGGAACACCCCACAGACAATTGCTCACCAATCTCCTGCCGCAGAGATGGGAGAGAGAACTGTGGGGGCAAAAAAAAGTAGAATTTGTAGGTTGAGATGAAGACAGTTCAATAGGACAGAAAAACGAGGAGAAATAATAATAATAATGATTATGATAATGATAATACTATACAAAACAAGTGATGAACAGTACAATTGTTCACCTCATCCTGATCAATGTGCAGACAGTTCTTGAGCAGTGGCCACTAGCTTTCCCCTAGTTTGTATACTGAGCAGGATGCCATATCCCTTTGGCCAGTTCAGGTCAGCTGTACCGGCTGTGTCCCCTGCTGGCTTCTTGTCCCCAGCCTGATCACTGCTGGGGTGGGGTGAGAAGCTGAAGATTCTGTGGCTTAGTGAAAACACTGCTCAGCAACAACTAAAACATCAGTGTGTTACCAACTCAATTGTTCTCATCCTAAACCAAAACACAGCACTGTACCAGGAAGAAAATTAACTGTATCCCAGCTGAAACAATTATTCTCTTCATCCTCTTCTCTACTCCAATCACTCAGCTCTTTTTACTGATTTTGTCTGGGAGGGTTCAGCGAGGTCTGCCAAAACCAATCAAAGCAAATCAGAGCAAGGCAAAGTGAGGCAACGCAAAGCAAAGCAAAGCTTTGGATACTGAGGAGGCCCCTCCATCTTCTCTTGACCCAGCATCACGGGCCAGTCGCTGGTGCGTACCTGTACGTGCATACCTCAGGAGAACGTGTGGCAGTTCACACAAGAGGTTTGCCCACATGTGCTGGGCACAGGGTGCAACCATCAGGCAAGGAGGGGACCTCAGCAAGGGGTTGCAGTGGGGCCTCTCCTTGGGGCTCCCAGTCCCTGCACCTCACACAGTTGGTGACATCTAACCAAGCAGGCATGTGAGGCCGGGAGCAGGAAGTGGGTGATATGCAGCATTGTCAGGGTGCAGCGCTGTACCCAAAAGTGTCAGATCTTCCTATACAGCGATGCTCCTCTGGGCTCTCTGACCTCACTGATGAGCTCTGCCCACTCTGGTCTACCTGGTGTTCGCTCTCCCAGGCCATCGCCACAATATGAAGACAAAATTTAAAAAGAAGCAATATTCTCCTGCTGACAGCTTGTTTTATTTCTGCCTTGAGTACCACCTGCTACAAGTATTTATTATTGTAAAAGTGGAATATGGTTTGTTCCCTTTCTTTCCTATGGATTTATTGATTTGTGGCTTAAAATAATTCAGGTTTCCTGGTTATTGCATCCCATGTAGCGACTATGTTATACTGCATTTTATCCATGTGATAGATATGTAGCTCTGTGTATGTTACAAGTGGTATGGGGAGAGTACAAGCTGCAAGAAGGCTGTGTCATGGCCTTGATGGTATCAGAAGGTAGTGAGGAGTCACTTGCTGGTTTTTGACTCATTAAGGCATGTAATCTCTCTTGATTCACAGGCTTTAGGAATTTTCTGATATTAAGATACTCTTTTTCAGAAAATAGACGCCATTAATAAAATTTCAAAATTAATGGCTTGTATTCAGTGAAATTTAGAATTCCATCATGTACAAAGGTCCAGTTGTTTATAATTTTTTAGTTTTGCTAAATGTTTGGAATTAGTATTAGTTTGTCAGAATTTTTAAGTGTATTATTGTTTGGGTGATGAGATCATAAGCCAGAAATTTCTGCTGTGTATCAATTTCTCATCAACATTTAAAAAATCCAAGAAACTTCAGGATGTTTTTAATAGCTCAGCCAAGTTTTCATATATCATGTGTCTTCTTTGAGCAAGAAAAACAGAGTGAAACAGCGACAGAGAGATATCTGCTAAGGCACACTTCATCATTACATTCAGATAAACAATACAATTAAATAATGTAGGAGGTTTGTAAAGATTAGAGAATTAGGGGCTAAGAACCCCTTGGTGATGGGCTATTTGTTAAGTATTGAAGAGTAACTTTTTGTGATTCTGTTTCTGTAAGCTGAGCTTGTCAAGTGGAGAATACTAGGAAACAGAGCAGTGCTGGTTTTGTAATTGGTGTGCCAAGCACTATTTCTCTGTGGAAATGAACAGATTTTTTTTTAATTTGCTATTTTATTGTATTTATAATTAGCCGTCTGGAAAAAAAAATTTCTCTTTTAGCATCTGCAGTGATGCATTGATTCTTTCATTACAGCAAATACACATGACCCCCGGTGTTCAACTGTAAACAATAATAGTTACTGGCTTCATTAGGAAGCTAGCAGATGGCTTATAAGTTCTCATGGTAGCATTTATCCATTTGAGGCTTGCAGTGTGCAAATGTTTGTCTTTTAAACAGGATAAAACAATGTAAAAGGGACTCTGTGCTTTGTTTTTATTAGTAGCAATTCATTTGTTTTGCAGATTTGAATCCAAGTATTTGAGTGCACTGTCAATATTTCCTGGCTGCAGGTAAAATACTCTCCAGGCCTTACCTCTGCCTCTGTGCCATTTTCTGTACCAGGAGAAATGAGGCTAAATAACACTTCCAGAGCTTTGACAGAGGTGTATTTTTGTTAGCAGGGCTCATGTTATAAACCCAACCATGTTTCCTTCCCCTTTCCCCTTTCCCCTTTCCCCTTTCCCCTTTTCCCTTTTCTCTTTCCCTTTTCCCAGTGGTGCCCTCTTTTATCAGAGGGGCCGTACTGCCCATAGTTTACCCTACACAGACTGGGGATCTGACCATGACAATCATTAGTTCCCATTTGTCATTGTGAAACATTTACAGGGCCAAATTTTTGTGCAGTTTTGGAATACCTGATGAATAAAAGCTCAATTACTGTCATCACCAGTCTGGTGCCCAGAGTGTGATGAACTTCAGGGCGCTTCCCAGATAGGCTGCGGGCAGTTGCAGCGATTGTCAAACATAACTGCCACATTTATTATCTCAATAGCCAGAGCTATCTGAAGGCCAGCTAATATTCAATAACATTTAGTAGAGCACAATAGCACTTTTAAAGCAGAGCAGTGTGTGAGCCTTTGATGGCTTTTCCTGTACTGCAAATACAGCTCAGACTCTCATTACTCTTTTCACATACTCAGTTTTGTTGGTAGCTGGAATCAAGCTACATTATCAAGATGTAGAAGCAGGGGTCTTATATTAAATATGGTGTTAAATACCTTCAGTTCTCTTTGAAAGCACAGACATGGTGGTGCAAACTCCCTCAAAGAGGCACACCACTGCATTACAACTGGATCTGCACATGGACAAGCCAATAATTACTTCACAATTTGTGTTCATTCAGTATTGGCTGCTCATGGTTTCTTCACGTAAGCGTTTGACCTTTGGTTTTTACAATATAAAAGTAGAAATCAGCCATTGGTTTCAGAAAGGACAATCAAAACTAGAAACTTTTTATAGCAAATATCTTGAGGTTTTAAATGAACCCCTCTGCCTGGGTCTCATGTTTCCTTTCTGTACAAGAGCATGAGTATCAAGTAGGGAAATTCAAGTAAGCAATGATCTAGTGAATCTTTGGGGTTTCATATTGTATTTTCATGTTTTATATTCAGTTTTAAAATTTAAAATTACTTTTGTTTGGAGTGACATCTATATATCCTGGAAGAGGTATTGGAATTTTGCTTTCAGAACGTGTATTTTCACTTTTTATCCTGTTCTGTTTTATTAAAAATAGTATTTGCATAAAAACTTCCTTTCTTCTAAGCACATCTGCTCTTGCTTCTTCTTCACCTGAAGATCTAACCCTTTGCATGTGATATCTTCAATGAAGAATAAGCAGCAGGAGCTGATGAGCTTTCAAGAAATAAAGATCCTATTTTCATGCAAATGTACTAGTAATTAAAATCGATGGGAGAAAAGAAAAAGGCAACTCAATATGCAATACCTTCAAATTTAATTTGAAGTATAATAGTTTTAAACTTTTCCATAAGAACACCCAGGTTCTTTAAGTGGTTTCATTTTGAGAACAGTAATAATTGTCATTCAGATTAATGGGCTAGCTTTTCTTATCAAAAGACACCTTTGAAATAAGTTTAGGGGTAATAGTAAGAAGTTTTAAAGGTTGGGGGGTTTTTTCCCTGTGGTTTGACATAAAGTTAGTTAAATTCCTATGTAAACTGAACTTGCATTCAAGCCTGTGGGTGAAGTATGACTGTACTTAAACATTCAGCCTAAGGCCTACTACAGTCCCAACATGATTACCACTACAGAAAGTATGTCAGGCTGTATCTTCAGCATTTACTGTTGTGTCATTAACCATCTCACTTTCCTGAAGGAAGCAGTTTATTGAAAAACAAAGACTGTTTTTTATTAAGTTTTACCATTCCTTTCAATCACTTCAAATCTTACAAAGTCAAGAAGGAGAAGATACTTTGTGGTAGTAATGCATTCCATAATTCTATCATTTTAAAATTACTGCAGGAATTCAGAGAGAATTAACTTACACCTCAGAGAGATGTAACTTACACTTCTCTTTTAACATTTGAGATCTTGAGCATTCTCTATTCTCATGACATGAGCACAATTCCCAATAAAATAAAGCCATTGCCTAAACATTGAACCTAGTTCCATTCATCTTTGAAGCTCTAAGGCTGCAAATTTGGAATGCATAAACAACTTTTGCCATTTTATCTTATGCTATTTAAATTCCTTACTCTGTATGTAGAACTAGTCACAGTTCCCAGGTGATATCTGTGTCTTTATGTGATTAGAAATAAGTTTATTTCTGGTGGGTTTGGAAAGGCTGGGCATTATATATATATATACATATATATATATACACATATATATATGTATACATATATATATATTTTTTTTTAAGCTACATAATTTAGATCCCATAGAATAAAGAATCGAGGTATCAATGATTTATTGATTAAGGCTTACATTTGGATGTTGTGATGCAGGAGCTAATAAATAATGTAAGACCACCATATAGACCATAGCTGATGACCATTTACTTATAAATGAGCTACCAGTAAGTACATTTAATATATTAATTCTTTTCAATATAATAACATAAAGCAAGGAACTCACAGTAAATCCTTTTTTTTAATAGTACAGTGGTGAGATTGGTTCCATTTTTGCTTCTACCCTCATTTCATTTTCATAGTTTCATTCACTACATGCCTATTAAATTTATTATTATATTTCTTCCAACTTATTAGAAAGACATGGAAAATTTCTGGACGTCTTGAAAGCTTTGTAAAAGAAACAATTAAATGGAAAATTGTCAAGAACAGGAATCCCAAGAAACTATTCTCAAATGCATTGGGCCTATTTGTGTTCATTATTGTACTCACCAAGAGTAGGAATAATACCACTGATGCCAGTTGTGCTAACTGCAGATTGCTCTATTTTGCATATTCTACCAAAAATGGTTATTAGTATTACAAAATGAGCATTCAAAAGTTAGAAGCTGACAATATTATGAAAAGAAGCGTTAGGAGATTGCTTTAAGGAGGAATAGTAGGGATAATTTGCATCTTAATGTGTGGATACAAAATCTGGAAATCTACCGAAGGTGGATATCTGAAAGTCTTTGAGGAAAAATTCTTTATGAAAATATTAGATATGAAGTATAGAGCTAAGATTCATCAGAGCATTTGACAGCATCTTTATATTACCATCACCCAGTAAGATGCTGAAAATATCTAAGATGTGTTAAGAATTAAGCACAAACAGCCACAGGCTATTTCAAGAGAATCATAAAATAAAACCACGAGCACTGTCTATGCTCACATAGATAGGTTTAATAACATAGAGGAGCTAAAAAAGGCCAATACAGAATGGGTCAGCATGGCAGAGATTAGTTCATCCCCTTGCTGTGAGAAGGATTCAGATGGGACAAGGAGAATGTTTATTTTCTACTCAGTACCTTGATCTCCAGCAAAAAAACCTGTCAGGAAGGATACCCCACAATCACTGCTTTCAATCCAATTTTCTCCATAGGCACCTGACATCAGTAGCAAGACACTGCTGTATGTAGTGAAGGTTAGAACTCACTGTGAAAAAGAGATCTATTCTATTCTATTCTATTCTATTCTGTTCTATTCTATTCTGTTCATTTTCTTATGTCACACTTAGTGTCTTGGTATTTGAATTCTTTCAATAATGAGGTATAGGATTGTTTAACGTCTGTCCTAAAAATACTGAGGAAACATGCATGCATCATTTTGGTTTGTGTCATTGAGGAAGGGTCTGTTTCATGGTGTAGCTGGTCTTGCAGACAAAGCAGAAGGTAGTGACCATGTGTGATTGTCTTTCCTTTCTGCAAGAATTGATTCTATTTTTATTTCTTTTCCCTACCTCTGTCCTTCCAGAATTTTGTCTGTCATACAGATGTTATTCTGATAGAGGCTGGCAATGAAGCAACTCTTTCAAGCCCTAACCTCACATTATTCATCCTCTAGATTTCAGTTAGCTTAGCCTGAGGCTGCAGAATATTGGGACCTCAGATCTTCAGATTTCAAATCAATGAAAAAGCAGTATGAAAAGTGCAGAATGAGTTTTATGTGACCAGAATTGACTCTTATTTTCAGAAGATGAGAAACAGGCTAGAGCATCTGGAAAGGTGCAGGTCTCACTGTGCTTTGCTGTAATCTAGGTAACTGAAGTAAGAATAACAAAGCAAGACCATTATCTAGTGCAGTTCACCAAAGAGAACAAGCAAGCATTAGTTCCAGATGCAAAGATGTAAGAATCCACAAACCATCCATAACTATGGACTGAGTTGGCCACTTACTGCTTATTATGTTCAGAGTAGACTTAGTGCCTCTGTGAGCTCTTTAAGTAGCATCACTTATTTCTTTGAGCAGCTTCAGCCAAAGGTTTATTTATGAGCTGTTGTCAAAAGAATAAGCTATCTTGATTCTAATGAGCATGGTTATATGTGAAGTGTACTTTACACTTGGTGTTGCCTTATCTTCACAGAATCACAAAATCGTTTTAGTTGTAAGGGACCTCTGGAGATCATCTGGTCTGATCCCCCTGCCAAGGCAGGGTGATCTAGAGCAGGTTGTACAGGAACATGTCCAGGTGGGTTGAATGTCTCCAGAGAAGGAGACTCCACAACCTCCCTGGGCAGCCTGTTTCAGTGCTCTGCTACCCTCCATGTAATTAAGTTCTTCCTCATGTTGAGGTGGAACTTCATGTGTTTTAATTTATGACCATCTTGTCTAACTCATTCTTCTTCTGCATTTGGAAACTGAAAAGGCAGGTGGGAGACAAAACATCCATGTGACTTATGTAAATCAAGGATTTGGCAGCAATAGCACTGCTTCCAGTCACTGTTCTTGAGTCCACGCCTTGAGGGTGAGGGGAGGATTCACACTGCAGCACACGAAGTGCAAGGGTATACACTGCACTGGCTAGAGACTATAGCAACAAGGAACATCACTTAGTACTTAATACACACACTTTTGAAATACAGTGCACTAAATCCCTCTTTATTCCCAGAAATACCACAGCAGTCTTCCAACAAGGGCTGTCCTCTACCTCTGTTCCTCTTTCTGATTTTTTGGCAATAACTGGAAAATTCTCAGAGTAAAATTCATTTTTCAATTCCATCAGTCACTGATGTGTCTGCTAGCATAATTACCAGTTCACTGCATAGACAAACAACTAAACTGATGGAAAGAAGTGTTAATCTCTGTCTTCCTGAAACAGATTCCAACTAATATTGTAGTTTTCAATTCTTGCCATGCTCTTGGTACTATGAGTCTGGATTTAGCATTCTCCATCTTCTGCACATCGTTTTTGTCCTTTCTAGCTGCTGCCAGGTATTGAATGACTAATGGTATTTTACATTCTTACCAAATAGTTTGAACATAATTTAATATAATCATATATCTAATTACCTGATGTTGTAAACTTCTTACTGAACACCACTAGGTCTTTGACATGCTCAGTATAACCCATAATTTAGGGCATAATCTCTGTTATTTTTTTTAACATTCTTACTTTTAACATACTTACTTTTATACGTAATAAATTTTCACTTTTAAAGCATATACACGCCCACCTTTTTTTCTCCACTGAATTTGAAATATATTGTCCTCATTTCTGTTCATGATCAGCTGTTACCTGTATTCCTCACACATCAATTTGCACACCTTGAAGCTCTGTCAATTGTCCAGTTCTTTAGTGTGATGATGATGTGGATCTAATGCAAAACTTTCTGCATTTGTCATCTTCCTTTCATGTTTATGGCCATTCCTTGACTTCAAAAGCAAGCCAGTTTGTTGTCCAGTTGAGAATTACTTTCTTACCTTCTTACCCTATTCATTAATAATCTATTTGGTACTGGATTAAGAGCTTCCTTGGAATCCAAGTGAACAGTATATGCTTCTATACTTTTGTCCGCTTTTGTTGTCATTTTCCCAAAGAAATAAAGCTAGTTTGTTATGCACTATTTCCATTTTGGTAATCTTCACACCAAAATATTAAATATTCTATTTGTGTGGAAGATTTGGGCAGGTTACCAAAATAGAAATGTTCCTCTTGTATTTTTAGATACCTGTCATAATGCCATAAGCAATATTTAACATTTTACAGACAGTACAAAAAGCAATGTGTTTGGTACTGTACCCAATGCAAAAATAGGTTTTCACATAACAGAAATGAACTACAGCCTAGTAGAGAACAAAGTAGATTCCATCAAGAAATACTTTAAAATGTCCTGAAACATGTATTTTGTGCACAAAAATCTGCCAGTCAAGTTTTTACATCAGTTACAGTTTCAAAGAGTACCCTGGGGTGTGACTCTGTTGCAATGTGAAAACAACAAAAGAAATATGAGTCTGCAAAAATGTCACAAACACATGAAATCTAAAAAGTACCCATTAAATTTGATGGAAGAAGAATTACTGTTCCAACCTCTTAGGCTGTTATACATTTAAAACCAGAATCCCTTTAAAAAGTCTTGCCACTGAAACCCCAATGAATTCCACAGTGATTCATGGTGAAAAGAAGTCTGATTTGAGACTTTTGCCATATGCTGTTTTTTACTTCACTGAAAATTTTGTGGGCATTTTAAAGGTAATATAGAACTTTGTTAGCTACAGGATTTTTTCTTTGCATACTTTGTATTTCTGTTCTTTGTGATTTATTAGTGGATACAGATTTTTAAATAATGACAAAAATAGAGGAAAATTGAAGCATCTTCACTGTTGGCTTCCTGAAATCCGAAAAACAAAGCCTGAGTCTGTGACTGTCCATGTAGAGATAGTTGTGTTCTATATGCAAAGCATGGTCCCATGAACTTGAGCATTACAGCCAGCTGCACAAGTTGGTAGAGCCTTAGAGGACTGGTTCTCCAGTCGTTCATGTGACTTAATGATTTTACAACACTTACTGATGCATCCTAGCATTGCTTCTGGAGGGTTTCTGGCCCCTGGACATTGTCCAGCGTGACAGTTGATCTCTTGGAGCATGCAAGCCCAAAGCCCCTGGAGCCATTACCAGATGGAGCTGTAACTGGGGGACAAATAGCAAAGTGACAGAGCTGGCATCTCCCTCTACATAATCTTGGACCAGCAGACATCCCACCTGGCATATTCTCTTTCACTCCCTTCAAAGAGGAGACATAGTTTGTATTGTATATTTAGGGACTTTGCTGGTCTCTGGGACTGCAGCAGTTCTTCACAATGAACGTTTGTCCCACTGTTAATTTTATGGTATCACCATGTCATCTCATTATTGGTTCTCATTTTAAATCAATTTATAAATGTATTGGAAAACATATTTCACACAGACCACTGCAAATCTCCACTTTTGACCTCTTTCACTACGAATACTAACCATGTACTCTGATGCTCTCTCTTTTATCATTTAACCAACTACTCATCCATGCAGTAAGCCTCCCTTTTTTAAGCTGTTATTGTTTAGATAGATGCAGGGTCCTTTAGCCTAATGTTGCTCCTAAGGAGTCTCTTAAGGCCTGCTCTTTACTCCCAGGGGATTCCAGTTCTTACTCTCAGTCCCCCCATCCCTGTCAGGATTGTATGAAACAAACTTTAATCATAGCCTAGCCAGAGCTCAGGTTCAAAGAGTGGACCTGGAAGTGGTTTATGGTTGGGCTCGATGATATTAAAGGTCTTTTCTTACCTAAATGATTCTATGATTCTGTGAATCTACAAAGAGCAATATAGCAGATATTGCTTCTGAGATATATACATATATTAATAGCTTGTGATAGGTCTTTTTTTTCCATACATTTTTTTCCACATTGAATCAAGAAGCACACTCTTTTCAACCACCTTTTCTGAACTTTGTCAAAGGCTTACACTGAGCTTAGGCTGAAGCCTCCTAGCATGCTTTAGGCCCCTTGAATAATGTTCTCCCTGGAAATCTCCTGGACACCTGTCCTGCATTTCCTTGGAGTGCCTTTTCTACCCTCAGCCTCATCACCCTCTGTAAGCTTTCTAGTTTTTCAAACCTTAACCCTAGACCTTATGGCTAGCCCTAGCCTGAGGCTGGATTCATGTTATTTTCAAATCCTATGCGCTAAAGGGATCATGCCTTAAAAGAGGAGGTACAAATGCAGTGTTAATCCTGTTAATGTTTTAATAATCTAATGGTACAATTTACCCCATTAATGCAGAAAAAATACATTAGCAATACAGTTAAACTTGTTCCTATAAACTTTATTTTTCCTACTCACTTTCTGTGGTGCTGTGCTCACCTTCTGCATGTCCCAATGGGTTCTAAGGTTGACAACTTCCGTCTTCCTTAAAAAGATTGCTTCAGAAATTGACATGTCATTGGCCTCCTGTGTCCTTTGATGGAGAGATATTGACGCTCACAGTAGGAGTCCCTTTCCCCTCTGATTTGGGATCTGCTTGGATTTTCTTACAGCAGTCTGCATCCTTCTCATTGGTAAAGTCTGTAATTTTCCCCACAGTCCCTTTCAATGTAAAAAGCCACAGTTACACAGTTATAATGGGATAGTTATGCTTTTACCATATAAAGTGTACACAGACTGTGGTCAACCCAGGTAGGTAATATCCTCTTGACCACAAGATGATTTTCATAACACACACACACACAAAAGAAAACCCCAAATTAAAATCAGCCCATGTCAGGACAAGCCCAGACAGCTCCTGAAGCCCTGCACTATCAGGTCACTATGGAGTGTCTGGCCCTTTACTTGAAATGACAAAATCCTATTTACTAGGATACATCTGAAAGCACTGAAAATAACAACACAGTGAATAGTGTCTCATTTTACCAGTAAGAGGCCTTTGCTTTTCTGGGCCTTTTTCTTTATTTGAGAACAAGAGTCACACTCTTTGGAACAATTTCTCCTAGTCTTGCCTCAAGGCCTATGTCAGACCAGGCTGAACTTGCTTAGGATGTCCTCACATAATGTGTTCCCTATAAACCAGCATCCCCAAGTCCTATCTTGGTGGTCTTTTTTTTTCCTACCTTCAGTCTTACCACCCTTGTAGACATTTGGGTTCAGAAAACCCTAATTCTAACCTGAACTCATGTCTTTTGGAAATCAATATCATCACACCCATATAATCCACATCCTTTTTTGCTCCTTTGAAAAACTTTCATTAGAATTGTAAAGCTGTATCTTCCTCAACAGAATGCTAACTCTTTTCAAATAAATCAGGTCTAGCCAGGTGTCTCCTGATTTTGTTTCTTGTCAAAGCTTTGAGTAATTTGCCCTGTACACATCAGACTTAGAATCCTACTATTTCCAGATTTTCCCTGGAAGCTTTTTAAAAAATCGATTTCACATCTGCTGCCTTCCAGAAGCAAAGCAATTTTAAGCAATAGGTTAAACCCTGCAGTGAGTAATTCAGCTCTTTTGTCCTTGAGTTCCTTCAGAAATTTGGAGTGTATACTATGTATTCCTGGTGATTTTCACTTTATCTATTTATTCCATAATCTCTTCAATTTCAGACTGCTCTTCAGATGAGTTCCCTGCCAAGAAGGGTTCTGGTTTTGGAATCTTCCCAGTTCCTTCCACAGTGAACACCAATGCAAAGGGTTCACTTAGCTTGTCTGCAATGACCTTGACTTCTCTGAGTACTCTTTTATGCTCTGAAAACAAACTAGCCTTACAGATTCTGGCAAACTTCCTGCTCCTGATGTGTTTTGTAGTGAAAAGGATTATTAGTTTTGATTCCTTTGTTAGGTATTCTTCAGGTGCTTTTTGGTCTGCCTTATTATGTTTTCACATTTAACCTTGCAGAGTTTGTAACTCTTTCTTCTTGTGCCATTTGAACATGATTTCAGCCTTTTCTAAGACAGATTTTTGCTTCTAACAACCTTACTTACCCTGCTGGTTAGTTACACCAGCTTTCTTTGCCCTTAATGAAGTCTTTCTTAAGAGAAAGTATGTACTTTGACTGTGATACCTTTAAATATGTTCCTTGGTGCCTGTACAGAGTTGAGACTCTGAGCTGCTCTTCTCTTCGCTTTAACAAAGTTCTCTTTCTTACTTCATTAGTCCTTTTGAATTAAAACAGAGCTGTAGGGAAGAAGTGCCTGGATGTAAGCCCCTAGCTGTTCCTTGACCATGATCTAGTCTAGATGCTTTTGAAGGAGATTCCTGGCAGGGTTCCCTTCCTCAGAGCTGGGTCTGTAGAGAACAAAGAAATTAAAATGTGGGAAGGTATGGGGCAATATGTGCTGTTCTAGGACTTTTTGTGTGCTTACTTGCCCTTGCTTTTTTCCCTTAATCTTATGGATATTTAAATCATGCAGCTGCCCTGTGCTTCCCTCCCTTGTAGCACTATTGTAGTGAACAGTTGTCCCTGTTTGTACTTTTTGTGACACTCTTACTGGCATCGCATCTGGAGTGACAATTGTAATGAAAGTCAGGTTATAGGTATGCCTTGAGCTTCCCTGCTAAAGCACCAGGGACAACTCTCCACGGAAAGTGTTCAGTGACCCAGATGTGTCACGAGGGTGGCACACACAGGGCTGGCAGAACCAAAGGGAACGGCTCCGTGTCGAGGCCCCTGTGCAGAAGTAATTGTGAGATTGCAGTGAGGGATCTCGAGACTGAGCAGAAGGAAAGTGTAGGGTTCTCCTCTCATCAGCCTCATATAAGGGAGCACAAGCCTTGGGTAACTCAGCTGCCAGTCAGGCTCATAGAAGATGCATTGCTCAGGGTGATGACCTGCTTGTCCGAGTGCACCGTACCTTTGGGTACAGGGAACTGACCACCTGGTCTGGGAAATCTGTACCATATCTGTACCATGGCTAAGACACTGCAATTACGGCATTAAAAAATCAACAACTTTTCAAAATAATGAGGTGTAAAAATAGTAACAGGCAGGGGTTCTTCTCACTTCCTTTCCATGGCGCTTTTTAAGACTTTGTTCTAAGTTTTTTAAATACTCGTATTTCTCTGCAAACCAATTCAGAAACCTTTTGAAGACCTTAGGAATAGATGAAAATACTTCAGCCAAAAGGTGAAATATAAAAGTTAAAACTTTTCTCTGTGCCCTGGCACTTTCCAAGTAATGGAAACCAGTGAGAAAATTGAAAGCTGGGGTCCTGCCTACCATTTTAATTAAAAAAATACTGTCAAATGTTAAAATAAACTTGTAGGATTAACCCATTCTGACATATTCTAAATTTGGGATCAAAGAGATAAGCTTGTCACAGTGGGCTCCCACAGAAGTTGGGGAGATAAAATTCCTGAGGCTTTGATCAGCTTTGGCTGATCCTGAGCTGTCATTCAATGGTTTATATCCCTGGAATATATAGTCATGGTTACAGTATGTTCCTCCTTTAGTATGCACAGATCTCTGCTCTGCAGAAAGTAAAGGATTTTAAGCTCTTTTGTTAGATCACAAATAAAGATTAAGATCTTGCACAGCATAAATACTGGGTTTTATTTATTTATTCTCTATCAGAGAGGCACCACTGTTATGGTTGGGATTTCTCCTCTATCAGTACACTTGCTATATCCCACTACCTGCAATATCCATTTTGAGCTATAGCTATCTTACTTATTTTTGCTCTGTGCATTAGTATTTGCCAGCGGGTGGTCATGAGTACAAGAGAAATTCTGTGCAAGCATCTGGTACTTCTGACAAGGTTTTCTTGGTCCTGCTGCTGTTGAATTATCAGGAGAATAGAGCAGAAAAACATTTTTAGAAAGCTGTGTTTGATGCCAAGTGAAAACAAAGACTACCTCTATCAAGAAACCTTTCTTTCCTGGGTACCTGATGCACTAAAACTAGCTAGATATGAATGGTTTTATTAATATTTTTCCAGCTTCAGGCTTTGAGAATAAAAGCATTAGCTCTTACGGACCGTAGTAGTTCTCATATAATCCACAGCTCATTTCAGCAGCTATCACCTTTCATTTGTCAGCTCAGAAAAATTGACAAACTCAATCCAATATCTGTTATTGACTGCAAAAGCTGCTATTTTCCTGGTAATTATCTTAGTTCATGCCACAAGTCTGAATTTAAGTGCATAATTCAAATTCTTTTGAAGTTATATGAGTGTTAGCTGTTTCATTCCTCTGTGTTATGCTTGACAAATTTGGGTCCTATTTAACATTTCTAATTATTTTTTTTTCTCTTCAAGGAAATTATTCTTGTCAAGCTATTCCATTAAAACATAGTTTTGGAGCAAGAATTTACTCATGGAAGCATATTGTTGTCTTTGCATAAGCAGAATTTATGAGCTCAACTCCTTTCCCCAATAGATTAAAATTTGACTTTGTTCCCTTTGTGATTTTAGAGGCTTTCAGATTCACTTAGTTCACTTTTTAAAAGTAGTTAAAATTCACTTTTTGTCTACAAAACCTAGAAAAACTGTGGGGCATTTGTAAATGATAACTCATATTTTCACACTAAGATTTATTGGCTCAACCTTTTGGAAAACCATGAACAAAATAATCAGAAGTAGTAATCATGAAAGCACCAGGGAGGGAAGAGCTTTGATAAACAAATTGTATAATAGTACCTGAGGGGACAGAGGAAATTAATGTTTGATTAATTGCACTTTAAAGTTTATCCGCAGTTGCGTTTCTTCACAAAATTGAGGGCACTATTATTTTTTTACAAAAATTGATGATTTTCTAAATTTGGAATCAATTCGGAAGAATAAGGCCAGAGAGGCTGCTCTGTCATTAAAAGACTGAAAAAGACTGCTTTTTAATTATGAAAAATCTAGAAAGATAGCATTCTAAACATGCTGAACAGTAGCCACACCATAAGGTGAACTTTATTTGGATAAAAAAAGAATTTTAATTTTATCTTGATCTTGAAATGTAGGCTTGTAAACTGTAGAAGTGTTCAAACACTCCAAAAAATGAGTGAGGTAGATGACATGATGAAAAATAAGGGAAAGGTCAGCTTGGACTAGGACAGATAATAAGACTGCAAAAAACTGTGTTAATACAGTATATATTTATGTTAATATAATATATATAATACGTAATGGTCAATTTTAAGCTAGTGATAACAAACTTTTTTATATTTAAATAAAGTTCTGAAAAGACAGGATAACTTAATTAATTTTTTACTTTGCTTCTGTAGTCGACATATGATTGTAATTGTAAATGCTTGGGTATCAATATTGTTTGCTTGACTGATAAGAAGTTAAACCCTATGAAGGGCAATACCCTGAAATGGGGTTAGAGTTCCAGACAATTTTTTGCAGCTAATTTCTGCAAATAGGAAATACCACAGACTACACAAATCTGAGACTCCAGCAGTCTACTGCCTGCCCACTGAAATATGTGCAAACATTGTATGGAATACACTAATGAAATAAAACATCTGTGGGTGTAGTTTCTGCTTATGCTGAAGGCAATTTATGTTTGTTTTATATCTTGAATTGTGAGAGTTTGAGTCCCTCATACTAGTATTGAGTTCCTTTAATAATATCTAACCTTGCTATTCTTATTATTCATGTAACAGCATAATTTTTTTTTTAAGTTCTGTTTAGGTATTGCCTCTAAGACATCTTTCAGACGTGAGTTTACAGACTAATTATGTATCCAAAAAATTTTTTTATCATTATTATGGGTATCAATTTTTTTGTTTCTCTGTGTCTTATATTATAAAAAGAGGTAAATAAAGATAAATATTTTACCTAGTCAAAAAATATTATATATGTCTGCTACGGTAGTATGTCCTCATATCTCCATTTTCTCCCTAACATGGAAGCATCTTATTGCCTTTGCTGCTCCTTTGTATTGTTTCACCTTCTGTTGTATTCTTTCAAATCCTGGTAACAGGAATACTGAACACAGTATTAAAGAGATGCTGATGGAAATGTCTCATCTTGCAGTGTTTCAGATTAGCACAAAAAGCAAAGATTTTTTTTTTTTAATAATGTTCAGAGAATATGAATTTCACCATATGTTTTGGCCAACAAATCTAATTCTTGGGATTCTTCTCAGGACTGGATTTATGTGCAATTGTCCACTAGAGTGCAGGCTGAGACCAACAAACTCATTTTGTTCCTGTCACAAACTGACTTTGAACCCAGGAGCCTTAATGTACATCGTTAGTACATTAAAGCACTGCACCTTCCAGCTTCAACTCCGAGTATATATACTGCTATCAAATTTGATGGATATAGCTTGTGAAGCTTAGTGACCTAGGGTGGTGATAATAAAGTATTCTGGAACCTGGATAACATTTTACTCTGTCACTATGGTTTTTTTGCTCTGGTGACATCAACTAATTTGTAGTGCTTTGTAGGAAATTTCTGTATCCGGCCTTTTAGCCAGAGTCTCCGTTTCCTTACACTGCTCTTACTCTTCTCTGTCAGAGTGAATTTCTTTCAGAGACAAAATATTGCTCAATATTGATCCCAGTGTGCTAGCTAATTTCAGGTTCTTGTACTGCAGATCAGCTGAAGTGCTGTTCATAATACTGAAGAATTTTCTAACACAAAATGCACAAATAAATTGACCCATATAATATCTCCCAAAAAGAATCCTCTGTTCTCTAATCCTTTAAAGACCATTAAAGTCGATTTAACAGACTCTGCATAAAAACATTTTATTCGAAAAAATTGTCCTAACAAGAGTAGCCAGTTTTTGCAAAATTCATAAATTTCTTAGGATTTTTGGCCTATTTCTTGTTTTTGCCTGTGTAGGACATTCATCTTCTGTGGAAAAATGCTCACCCCAGAGGACATATATGCCAGCAGAGTGATTTGGAGTTCTTCTTAATATCCCTATAGAACCTATTGAAGTTTTTATAGAAATAATAGGGAGTTTTTTAGTTTACTTTCCTGTAAAGGAGGAATATCACGTATCTGTTCCCTTTTACTTCCTCAGTTTTGAAAAAAATAAAGCACATCTGTTATTTAATTTTTTTATCTCCCTAGGCTGCTGTGAAGGCTGACTTCAAAAGACAGTTTTTCTTCAGTACTTTGAACCCAAAAAACATTCTGCTGTATTCCGAGAAATAAGAATTGGATAAATCTAACTAATGTCTGTCTTCCCTTTCCACAGTCTATAGCCCATCCACTTTTGAATTCCTTAATGATCCCTGCTTCAAAAATCACATCCTGCTCTTTGCCTTCTTTACCTAATCGTCTCTTTTGTATAGCACAAAGCTGCTGTGGCTCCATGCTAGAACTCCTCATTTACCATATACTGTCTTTGCCATCTAAGTCAATGTCTTCCTAATGTGGATATGTTTTTATTTATAATAAAAAGTTTTAAAGTTTTAAAATTACAATGGCATAAAAAATATGGATACAAACTGAAAGATAAAAAAATAATCTTAGTTGTAGCAAGTGCTCAGCTTGGGCTATTTCAGTCTGAACAAATCATGTTTGTCTGATGTAGACAACTAAAAGCAGAATCTCATAATAGGAAAGTGCCAGGAAATATTGAAAAGGAATCATGCTGTCAACTCTGCTTATGAAATAAATTAGGTTTACTAATGGTTATATTTCCCCTCATATCTACAGAGGGAGAACAGAGTTCCTGTTCTTCCAAGTTAGGATGTCAAATGTATTTCCTGACAGCTCCAGCTCGCTTTTCATTATTGATAAGTTAGAGCAGTGTGGCTGTTAGCTGCTCTCATGTAATTAGTTCAATGAGTTTAGGAAACAGCCAGAATGTAGAAGAGATGGAAAGAAGTCGCATACAGAATGACAGTGGCACCTGAGCTCCCTCTGCCCTGATGCCAAGCTAACACTCAGGATGTTACAAAATGAAGGCATCGTGCCTGTGTCTCACACTTCTCTTGGTGTTAAGTCCTAGAGACAGAGCAGTTATCCTCCTACTGATGAAGGAAAATGCCTTTGATGCTGATTTGGGGAATTGGGCATATTGGCAATTTGAAAGGCAAGTAGATTGCAGGGATTTCATCATGCTGAGGTGAGATGCAGGACAAACCCAGAGTGAGTAGAGCAGTTCATTTTGGTTTTTTTTTAAATTTAGTTTAATTTTGCTAGTGTATCTGAGACTCCTGAGATATTTTCTTCCCCTGCCCCGCCCCAATCCACAAGTTAGCTGAAAGGGTAATTCATCTCTTATCACAGAATGGATTTAGCACATTTACTTAAAACCTTCCATGCTAAATCCCATATAAAGATGTAAGAAAATGATTCTGTATAGCAGCTCTTTTATGAAGATTAACACAATGCAATAATGAAATCTAAAGATACAGTTAAGATAAATTACAGGAAATTATACATAAAAATAGGAAAATTCTCTATAGAGGAAATCTAAAGCTTATCATAAACAAAAAAAAAAAAATTGAGAGGAACAAGAAGCTTGGACAGAAATTCCACTGAGGTTAAAAAAGACAAGCGTAAGTGGAATTTGTAGCAGGAGAAGAAAAGGAAAGACTACTAACAGCAAACTAGTTTGCCCAGATATGAAAGGATATGTGTATTTGATATAATTGTATGGAAAAGTAAAGATTTCTGTCTTCAAAATGTGTCCGATGAATAATTACAGATAATGTTATTTTCCAGTTGGAGTTTTTGCTAGTTGATACACTACAAGAGATTTTGGGACTTGGGGAACATTCATGGATGTAGTATGAAAAGCTACTACATCATCACAGGAAAATTTTGCCAAATCAGAAGGGGTGGAAATAGAAGATAATCTTCTTAGATATTAAAAATAGCCTTGAAAAATAAGGGGAAGGTAACAGAAGATATAGAAAGCTGTGAAGTATGTAGGCAGCTGCTGAGTCCAGAAGCAGCATGCCAAGAAAGTGAAATTTTATACTGAAAGCAGAAAATTAATTTCTCACTTCTAACTAGGGAATATCTGTGATCATGACTATTATGGGTGGGAAAAGAAGGTAATTCATGTTTTGGAAGGAATCACTAGGATTGCCGGAAGACTTGCAGTCTGAGACTTTGTGTCTCAGTTTACTTTCCAAAGGACAACTTAGCAAGATTATCTGTGATTTCCGTTTCCGGATGGAGATAGGAAAAAGATCACATGCAACATCTTCCATTTTTCTAGCACCCATCTTTGTCCTGTTGTCCTGGTTTTAGCTGGGGTAAAGATACATTTTTTCCCTAGTAGCTGGTACAGTGCTGTGTTTTGGATTCGGTATGAAACTGTATGAGATTGCATAAAAAGGGGAATTTGGATGCAAGGGCAGGTATGAATGGAAAAGGAGTTTCAAAAGTAGAGGACTGGTCAGAGACAGATACCAACATTAGGAAAAAGCAAACAGAGAAAACACACAGCATACAGAAAGAGCAAATCTGGCTGGGGAATATACTGATACCAAAGAAAAAACGAGGTGATCAAGGTACTGCAAAGACAATATTTACCTAAACTATAATGAATAAAACAGGAAAACAGAAAAATTAGGAAGTCACCGTATGTCCATAAAATTTTTATGTGAGATGAAAAATAGTGTACTTTTAAAAATTGATCAGAAGACTGTTTAAAGGGTATTATTTATATACTCATTTCTGACCCAAGTCAGAATAAAGTGCAAAAATTCTGGATTTTGGGAATTTTGCAGAATTTTGTCTGGAAAATTGAGAATGTGATACTCAAAATAGTATCTCACTTGGACAGGAAGGAAGAAAACTTAAATGTGGCACTAGACTCTAGTTTTCAAGGAACAGATGCTATAGAAAGGTAACATAGTAAACAAGCCGTCAAAATCTAAGAATAGAGAAGAGTAATGATTTCTTATTGGGCCATGAAAAACAAAGAAATGCGTTAATATTGGCTTTATTGATCCTGACAGATACTCACCATACACAAGAATCTCTGGCATTCAATGTTTGCAAATCTGTAAAAAGGTAGGCATCTACCTCTAGACACAGATTTCAGTGTCCTGAATTTTGGCACCTGAATTTGAAAATACTGAACTTGCAACAGGCTTCTATCTGCACTGTAATTACCATGATATCATCCTATTTGGTTTTAATCAAAGGCTGGTAATAAGTTGCATTTCTTACAATTTTTATTAATGAGTAGTTCCAAAATTGTATAGTATAAAGAGTTACATGCTAAAGTTAAAAATTGTATAATAATTCTGACATATATATAAAATAAGCTCCCTATATAAAATGCTACAATGTAAAAATCTAACAGTTTATTGCAGTCTCTTAATGGGCTGGTTTGCTAACAAGCTTCTGCAGCTAACCCTGTTGAGGTCTTCTGCAAGGGGGTTCCAAAGTAGGACTTTACTCACAGCACAAACCTGACATTGCAACAAATGTTATTTGAGCAGTGAGGAAGCCATAACTTCAAATTCTTTATTAGATTATAAATAGAAATTCAGAACTGCAGCATATACCAAAACCTGCATTTGTATTTAATGTGTTCCTCAGACTGTAAGCAAGTATAGATGGAAAAGTTTAACTCAGGTAGAAATTCCTATTTGGAAAAATATTTAGAAGATGAGTCTTGCCCAAAAAATAATGTTCTCTAGCTATGAAAATTATTCTGTCCATGAGCAATTACTTCTCTGTAAGACAGAGAAGATATAAAGACATACTGTCATATTTATTTGTCTTTCTCTTCAAACCTAGTAATTAGTTCCTGAAAAATTAATTCTATTAGAGAAAAAGACAACAGCTCATTAGCAATTTCTTTTTTCTTTTCCCTTAACTTGAGAGAGTGATTTCAGGTTGGACTACCAAATTGCATGCTCCATATTCTGGCAAATAGGAAACACTATTCTCTGAGCAACAACTTATACATATGGTACATTTGGGGAGAGATCTTCCTTGCCAGCAAAGTTAAAAGAGTTTGTTGGCAAGCAGCAAGAAAGTGGGGAGGGGGGGGTCTGTAACCTGGGGGTTCCCCAAACTCGACTTAATTTGCTTTTATCAAAATTGACAAAAGGTAGATGGGAATGCTTCATAAGAAGTAAGCTAAAAATATAAGCAACTTGACAGATGGTTATGTATTTAGCTTGTCTTTCAAACTTGTATCACTTTTCGTTAATAAGAGCATCTAAAGTATTTGTAATCAGCTCAGATTGTTTATTGACATCTATCCAGCAAAGTCATGGTAGTCCACACTCAGGACCTTGTTAGGAAATGAGAAATAAACAAAAATAACTTATGGAAGATTACCTGAGATATTTAAGGCTTTTTGACATACATCCTATGGAACAAGAGAGGAATGTGCAAGGACAGGACTAGAGTGTCAGATATAAATTTAAAAGAAATTCGGCCTATTTGAATGCACATCTGTCTTAACAGGGGTTTTGAGTTAGAGACCTCTAGCTCTGTCACAGAGATCTGAATGGTTCTGAGGCAGATGAAAGGTTCAAATAAGCTTCTAGATCTCTGAGTTAATGGAGAGGAGGATGCAGACAGCTGATCAAGGGTAGCTGCTGCTTTTGCGAAGCAGGCAGCTGCCAAACAACCTGACAGGCAGCATGACTTTGCCCTATACCTGCAGTAAGTCAAGCTACCTACCCTCAGCACAGTTTAGAACACAGGATTCTGGCCTAAATCTCACCTAGTCCAGGTGTACCCTTCTTCCCATGTGGGCTTGAAGAAAGAGGCTGTTATGTCAATACAGTAGTACATTGTCAGAAGAACAGTCACAACTTGGCCACAAGAGAAGTTTCCAGTATAGTTCTTTGAAAAAACCTAGAGGAAATAAAAACGTAGCAAGGTTTCCAGAAGATGTGTAATTTAGCAACATTATAGGAGTCTACTAACTAAAATTCCACCAAAAGTTTTCCTTCTCAGGCCATATATCACTGCTGTATTATAAGTAGTAGTAGTTAGTAGAGGTTATGATTTATTTTCAGAATACTAATTATGAAAAATAACAAATTTGGCATGGGTAATTGTAGCGCTACAATTTTAATTCATACTTTAAGAGTGCAGAAACATATACAGATAGTAGAAAATTTTTGAACTGAATTATGCTATTTTATCCAGATTAATTGAGTGCTCTTTAACTCTGTGATCAACCATGGTCAGGCCTTTCATTTCACCTTCAGGCTTATGCTCTCCTGAGTGCTGCTACCTTCATTACATTTGTTTTCTTTTTCTTGCATTTAAATAGTTCCTTTTTGTTCATTAACAAACCATACATGAACATTTGTTGTCCATATGAAATTATGCCAATAGAAGTCTTGCAAACTGAAATAGCTATATGTTTTCCCACTCTGAGGGCTGGAAAACTTGTCAGTTGAAGTATAACAGGTTGCTTTTGCCAAGTTTTCTGGTTACAACTGAATAGGAATATCCGTGAAATTAAGTAACATTTTCATATTTGATGGTTTGTCAGTTTTTTAAAAAAAAGCTAACTGATACAGCAATCTTAACATGAAAACATATTAGCAATGCGTTCCTCTATGCTGATCACTGCAGGATCTCTCTGTTTTGGCATAGCTTCAAGAATAACTAGGAGCATGGCAGGTTCCTTGGCTTAGCCATCCTCTTGCACACGTTGGTGGAGTGAGGCACCCACTTGTGCACTTTGCTGTGCATATATAGTCAGTGAGGGGGAACTATAAAGACAGCTTCTGAGATAGATAGACTGCTATGTACCCAGTTTTCCCAAAAATGTCCTGTTTTCCAACCTGAAGCATCCTCCTGGATGAAGAGGAAGATTTTTGACCAGGCTGCAGGAAGCCATTCTCTCAGCCATGTCTGTTGACCACATTCAGATCAGCGGTGCAGCTCACATGCAGTGTGAACCCACGGCTTGCGCACACAACCCCCCTCTTGGGGATGCTCTCAAAGGCAAGTGTTTTCCTTTTGTCCATCACTGAGTTTGCTGCCCCTGTCACTGCCTCCAGTGGGAACGGAATTGGTCACGTCCGGCTGGGTTTGGGCAGTGTTCGCTTGCTGCCTCGCAGCCCCGTGGAGCGAACATGTGTACCTTGCTCCCATTTGAGTGCTTCCGTAAAGGCATGCCCTTAGTGGCCAGCTAGCCAGGGTCGGCAGCTTCTCGCACAAGGAACACAAACACACCATACCGACATTTAATATGTAGTGTCATACCTCTTATTTTGCACTGTAATGGGTTATATATGTGTATGTTCAGCTACCTGTGCATCCTGGAAGACTTCTAAGACCTAGCAGAAGCTGGAGGTATGAATAAACCATAACTCAATTTCCACATCAATTTTACATCCAGAGAGCAAATAAAAACTCCCATTTTTAGACGTTTTAATATGTTAATGTCAAGCTTTAATAAATAGCATTTACCTTAAGAGCGCGAGCTGGGCGAAAGCCCGCATGCTTGTGTCAAAGCACAACATTAGAAGCAACACCTGTCAGAAAACTGAACAGACGTTCAGGTAACCGGTTGATAGTGTGGCGGAGGCCCGCAGCAGCCCGGGGTGGCAGCGACCTCGTCCGGGCCAGCGGCAGGAGCTGCGGGGCGCTGGGGGCGCATCCGAGCCCAGCCGCCCCGGGCTGCGCGGGGCGCGGCTCGGCACCCCCGGCCCGCCCCCGGCCCCGCCCGCCCGCGCTGCGGCGCCCGGCGGCGAAAGCGGCGTGGCCCGGCGGCATGAGCGGCCCCGAGCCCGGCCACCAGCGGAACGGGTACGCAGGGCCCGCGGGAGGCCTTCCCGGGCTCTTCCCGGCCGTCATCCCGCGGCTCCGCTCCCGCCGCCACCGCGCTCCCCTCGCACGCCGGCTGCACAAACTTTCTCCGGGCGGGCCAGGCCGCTGCTGGTGGCGGGGCCCGGCGGCCTCTGGGCGGGAGAGCGGGAGGCTGGAGTCCTCCGGGATGGGAGGGAGGGAAGCTGGAGTCCTCCGGGATGGGAGGGAGGGAAGCTGGAATGCTCCGGGGCAGGAGGGAGGGAAGCTGGAATGCTCCGGGGCAGGACGGAGAGGCAGGGAGAGGAAGGTCCGGGCAGCAGCGGCCGGCGCCGTCCCGAGGGAAAGCCGTCCCGGGGGGAAGGCGTTTGCTGAAGCCCCCCAAGGCCCTGTGGTGAGGGCATGGCCTGCTTTACTTGGGTTTCGTAATCGCTGGGGTAGGAAAAAGAGCAGGCAGGGTGTCGTGTGTTCATTATTTCCGGAAATGAGTACCGGAGTGAGTAATATGCAATTAATTAAAGTCAGAAGTGACTGTAAAAGTGAAGTACGTTCATTGAAGGGGTGTTCTTGTACCGCTTAATTGAGGCTCAGTATTCATACACCGTGTTTATCTTTACAGGTTTGGTGGGTTATCTCCCAAGAAAGTTGTGAATATAATTAGTTTTCAATGCACTGACTATTGTTTTTCTGTAAGAAAGATTGAGTTTTCTCTTTCAAAACCTTTCCTCTCAGTATGGAATGTGTAATGACCATATCTCAGTACCTGTATGGGGGTAAATGTGAGAAGCCTCAAGTAAAGGAAATCCAGCATTCATTTGATCTCATAGTGATCATAAAATAAAAGATTTAAAGAAGAAGCTTGTATTTAAGATCATCAAAAGCCCATATCCTGTTTGGCTTTTGGGGAACAAGAGCTTAGCTGAAGACCTTTATTTCTTAGTTTTAATACACATTTCATTCTTTAACTTCATTTCTGTGATTTCAGTGCCAAGGTATTGATAGTTGGTCTTCAGTAGTATACTTGATACTGGGGAAAAATACTTCTAGAATACAGTTGTAACATAATGCACATGACATCAAAGATAAGGAAGCAGAGGAAAAACTTAAAAAACGATGGACGTTGATCTCATACCCACCAGTTCTCCAGCTGTACTATATTGTTGTATAGCTGACTGTCATAACTGTTGTATGAAAAAATTTGAGGTGATAAATTCTGTTTTAGGATTCTCAAAAAAAATTTTCATTATGGTAGGCCATTTTTTAAAGTAGCTGAATGACATTTGTTCCTTTTTCAGATGGTGTTTCGGCTTACTTGAAGCCTAGATGGATGAAAAAGAAGAGAAAAGGGAGGCAGTGTTCTCTAGTTACAGAATCTTTTTCTCTATTTTCCCTTGAAATAATCTTTGCAGAATTTTCTATAGACTACTAATTATTCTAAAATTTAGGGGCTTTTTCCCCCCCATTGTTCTTAGCAGTATTCTTCATGGCTTTCAGTTTCTGTTATTTTTGTTCGTAAGTTCTTATGGGTTATCCTGAGGGTAAGCCTTGATTGCCTGTTTTACAGCTAGCTATAGTATTTTCTAGAGTAGCTTTCATTCATGCAATTCTAGAACTTGCAAATGAGCATAAAGAAGATTATCAGCTGCCCCAAATCCATAGACTAATTTTCATGTGTGTGCTTGACTGCTAGCCAAGGCCTTGGCTTCTGCTCAATCAGAAATTAAGTGGTTTATACCCATTTCACACTCTTGAGTTCTTGTGCACTGAGTTGAGGGAATTATCTTGCCAAACACGGTGATGTTAAGTAGAAGTAATTGAGTAAGGGCTTTGGGGGGTTTTTATGTTCTCTTTGATGTACGCCTTCTGCTTATTTTTAAGATGTGCTCCTCTCCCTGTGAAGTTGGTGCTCTGAGGGACCTCCACTTACATACAGTTCTGTATTTATTAGAAAAGTAAATACTAGCTTTTGTTGTGTTTTGAATAAGTAGAGTTGCTAGGGAATAATTTAACAACAGGAGATCTCATGACCTCTTAGTTCAGAGTGCTACTATCTTTCTGGAGCCCTTTTCCCAGAATGTTTTGTTCAGTGTAGTTCTGCATTGTGTTTCATCCTTCTCCAAAGATATCACTGTGCATGTCCCTTAGCCAGGAGTGATCATTTAAAATCCAGTTGTGTTTTAGATTTTGTAAATCCCTTTTTTTTATGTTTTAAATAATCATGTAGCTGAAACACTTCCTTTATGTTTCAGTTAATCTGTCAATGTTCAGTATGGCACAGAGTGGTGTGAGGGCATATCTTTAATCTCTCCTTTCTGTGAGCACTTTTCCTCCTTGGTAGGATATAGCCCCAACCCTTAAGTTACAGTGATTTAAGCCAGTTTGGGCGTTCTTAGAATCACATGTGTTTGCTTTGACAATTGACAGTTCTGGGCAGTATTTGCAATGTTGTCAAGTGTGCGAGAGGTGTGTGGGTTACATCAAGAGTGTGTGTTTCTTCCTCCTTACTTTGAGATGGTAGCCTTAAAGATGATCCTCATTCATTCCAAGAACAAGCCAAAATTGCTAACTTGTAATGTGCCACATACAGACTATTCAAAACCAGCAATTTATCTTTGGTAAATAGCACCTTGTAGGTTTCTAAAGTACAGTTTTATCATGTGCTGGCATTGTCTTCACTCAGACAGTGTAACCTCTTTATGACAAGCTAACTGCAAGCCTCTAATACATGGTTTTAGTTATAAAAATAATGATTAACTAAACACTTGCCTTCTAATGTTTGTCTTCTGAAAGTGCAGGTACTAGTGTTGCTAGGAGATGTCTTGCTGCTCACAGTTACCTGTGATGTATTTTTCTGCATGGCTGTACATCACTAGAAGGGTATCTTGGTCTTAAGCTGTAGTCTTTGGTAAGAGGAGCCCAAGAAGAAAAGTACTGTGCCCCTTGTATTTTGATAGGCTAATCATTGTATTTGAGATGTTCCATTGGTTTGGTTTTCAGGTTGTAGCAATGACAGGTGAGAGAGTTTGGGGAAATTTCTGTCAATTTGATCTTTCGTTTGAAATTTTCAAAGCTTAAATATGTATGTGGAGAGAGAGATGTCTGCCTTTCTTTGCTTTGAGCTGAAAAGCACAGAAATTCCCCTGTTGTGTCTTACACTGTCTGAGCAGGCTTTCACCCATAAGCAGGCAAGGGAAAATGATGCAACACCTTTTTTTTTTCTTTCTCCTTCCCCCAAATATACCCTTCAGGGCAGGGAAAGAAGCAACCTTTTGTGTCACTTTTATACATTATATCTGAAGGAAAAGTTCTTGAACCCATCTCCTGTCAGTTTTCAGAAGGCTTTCATAAGACATAATGTCAAGAGAAAATTGGCAGGGAGCTGTTGGAATGGCCTCAGATCTTTGGTGGTAAATGTCGTAACAAGAGGTAAACTTGTGGTGATAACTGTATGGTCAGAAATTAATGCCTGCAGAGGAAGTTACCAAATAGGAAGCTACTGAGCACTTGTCATAGGCAGAAGTACAAAATAACTTAGATTAGAGGCTGGCAGTTATCACAGTCATCATAAAAAAGATTATGTTGTTTGGGTGAGAAGAATGCCAGTACATGATATACTTCAACCTTAGAAATATACAAGGTGTTATCTATAAAGGACAAATTGTTCTGTCTTTGAATTGCTCACTGCTCTGAATATCTCAGCCTTCTTATCTAAAAATGAAATTTGCAACCTCGCTTGGATGCCTTTTCCTTGAAAGGAAATGTTGCATGTATAAGTTCCTGGAAAGCACATAACACTGATGGTTTTACTGTCAAAATATTAGTGCATGTGTGGTCTTAGCCACATTGTGATGCTGGTTACTTTAAACTGTGTACATTACTGTTACTTTAAACTGTGCACATTAAAATAATACAGTTTGTAGTAACTCTAGGTCTGTGGTGTTTGCTGATGGTTGTTTTTGTCTATAAACTATAGTTTCAGCAGTGAAGCATCCTGCAAAAAAAGAGAGGATTATCTGGAATGGCCTGAATATTTTATGGCAGTAGCTTTCCTGTCAGCACAAAGAAGCAAGGATCCAAGCTCTCAGGTAAGAAGGCAACATATAATAAAAAGATAACCTAATCTATATTGCATATCACATCTGATGTACACGTAGCACTTCCAGGGATTTCTAAATGAAAGTTATTTCAGTGTATAGCTATTCAGTTTTTAACGTAGTCAGCACCTTCTGTTACAGAAATTCTCTTATTGGGCCTGACCTCATGTGTATAATTCTGTGTACATTTGTAGCTTGGAGTTTTATAAATCATCTTTTCATCTGGAAGTTAAAATAACACATGCATTTTGTCTCCTTTTTTCAGTAAATATAGTCACTTTTAGAGGAGGATAAAACTGCTGGAAGTTTTAGGTTGTAATTTTTTAAGACACAGCATTTTACAAGTTTCTTTTCCTTACCTGTAAGAGTATGTGTTTGTTTGTTATTGGGTTGACTGGAGTCTTTTTCTAGTTTGTTTCCTCCCTCAGGATCCTCTTTTCCCTATGCTTCACTGTCTGTTCCCATTTTTCACATCTTCCATGTGCCTCTGTTCAATATTGTTCAATATTGATTTCAGGTGATTGATACAGCTCCTGAAACGCTATTCTGCAGGATCCAGTCATCCTGTTAGACTTCCTTTGTGTGAAAAAAGTCAGGAAGCAAATCCCAGAAAAACAATCTGTTCACTTACTTGCTGCCTTCTGTACATTACAGCACTTAGCTCTCTGAAGGTTATTCACTTGGGGCTAAATTTTTGTTACCCAAGGGCTGGTTGATTAAACACATTGTGTGAATTAAAATTAGTACTATTGCCATTTCAGTAAATAATATGGGCAGAAAACATAAAAAATGGGATACTTCATCATTCTTTAAGAGGAGTCCCCTTGTAGACTTGGGTGTAAGCAATAAAGGGTGGGAGTTAAAAGGTTTGGAATTTTAGTGCATGTTTGTGTAAACAAGCCACAGAGGCTTGTGAGGCCTGCATAAGCCAACACTTGTATTTCTGTTACATCTCTCATAACTTTTCTTTTGCTCCTGTTGCTCATACTGTTGCTGAAAAAGCTGGTTTGGGGAGTTGAACTGACGTGTTTACTAGGGTTCATTCAGTGCTGTTTCTGCTCCCGGAACTTGGTTCATTTCATAAGCAGACAAGAAACAGTGCTGGCAGGCTTGGATGGGAACGGCATGACCAAAGGGGTAGCAGAGTTACATCTGCCCTGATTTATTTCAAAGCCCCACCAGTTAGGTACAATTGTAGCCTTGCTCACTAGATGGTGTGATTTAATGTATTAAGTGAAGCTTGTATCTCTTAAATGAAAATTGTAGGACTGACTATTCATGTCTCATCTTTGTTGTTAACACATTGTTTTGCATTTTGTTGGTACTATATAAATCTGATTTTATTTAGGTTGGTGCCTGCATTGTAAATTCAGAAAACAAGATTGTTGGAATTGGCTACAATGGGATGCCTAATGGTTGCAGCGATGATGCACTACCCTGGACAAGAACAGGAGCAAATAGATTAGACACAAAATATCCTTATGGTAAGGCTTCTTGTGGTTGGCAGGTTAAACTTGTGATGTCTGTGTCTGTGAAAGTTCAGCTGGTAAAGTATCGATCAGTTTTTCTCCTGCTCACTTTATATTGTTAGTGTGCCCGTGTGTGGTACACCAGGATAAAAATCACAGTGTTTTTGAGGGGCTGACTTCCTGGTGAAATGGGTTCATAAATATTAGCCATTTTGGATTGAGTAGGGAAAGGTTGTAAATATAAAACAGCTCATTAGCACACAGTTGCAGTGTGTGCAGATGATTGCTGCTTCTCTGTGTTCGTCTCCACAGAAATTACAGAGCCTGTCTATGCAAAACAAGTAACTGGGTCTAAAATACAGGTATTAAAATTGTAAACTCCAGTGGCTGTGGGAAATTTCCAATTCAGGTGTTGATGTCATAGGTTATACATACTATGAGGAAGCTGAATATTTGTCTTGAGAGTCTGTGTGCAGTGAGGTGACTTTCATTGTTTATTTCAGCCTCTGATTTGATTCACATTTATTAAACGGACAAAAGGAATGAAGAGCAAGGATGATTTCATGGTAAATGTGGTTGAGTGCTGCTTTAGATCTTGCCTTTGTCTTTGCAGTAGGCATAGTTTGGCCTTCTGTAAGTGTGCTTTGAAGGGCCGTCAGTGAAATTTTGTGGACCTGTCAGTAAGGCTGTGCAGTTGCTCCTCGGGATCAGGTGTGGTTTGCAGGAGCCCAGGAGACTGGGCTGCCTCAGGCTGCATGCCACGAGTGCTGTCTGCCATGCATGGAAATGGGGTTGAGAGCTGCCTTGTGGCCTGCAATGGCTGATGTGGGGAAGAAACCTTGGTTAGGTCAGGTAAGAGACCATCCAGTCCCTGTGCTTCCTTAAGTCCCTCTTTGTCTTCCTGTATCCACTCCAGCTCCTGCTGCACCTCTGTGTGTGAGACCAGTGCAGCAGAAGCCACGGGCACAGGAAAAACAGGTATTAGGAACTTCTTCATCCTATGCTGCATCTCAGCCTGTCCTGAGCTGAGGAATGGCAGGGAGGAGAAGCACAAAAGAGAAAACAAGAACAAGAGCCTTGAGAAATTTTCCCTTCTCCCTGCATGGGTGGGGGAAAGTCAGCACCAGAGTTCACCTTTTGCAGAGAAATACTGACTCTTTTCCAGTGACCAGTATTTATCCCTGCCTACTAATTCTGTTTCTTACTTGTAACTTTTACCATTGGTGTGATAGAGAAATTAAACTTGCATGAGTTTTGACATAGCCCGAGTTCACTCAGAGCTCTCTCTAAAAACCATTTTCTGGTTTTCTATAGCATTGAAGTGAAAGATGATATGCAGTGGCTCAGCACGTAATTCATCAGTTTGATATTTTTGACTTCTTAAAACCCCAGTACTTTGTCCTTGTTCACTTCACCAATTTATTATAAAACCTCTAATGGTAACTCTTAAGCTTGAGACCATTTCATATAATTTTTTGTGAGAGGTGTATTCCCAATATAGGGCCAAATTTGAAGTCTGCACCTGCTGAATTTGAAGTCTGCTCTAAACCACTGGTTTTACATATAGTGCTGTGACCATAATGATACAACTTAGTTATGACTGCTCTTTATTTATAGGGTGAGGAAACAAGTGTTAGCCCACTGATTAAATATAAAGCACTGAAAACAAAATATTGATTTTGGTTGAATTTTTATGCTGCTGTAAGGTCTCAGTTCTGAACTAAAATCGGTATGGGTGGTCTCTGGCATCTGAGCATGTTCCAGGCACTCAAATCTAAGCTGACCACTTTAAACTAAAAGTGCTGTGAGGAATCTTTGTACAAGATGATGTGAGAAATTTTTTCTTTTTGTTAACTCTGACTGCAGAAGATGTGGAGCATGTGATGTTTAAAAAATGAGCTAACTAGTAACAGCTTGGAGTGCTGAGTTGATTTCCAGGAGTTGATCTAACAACTGCCCTTCCCCCCCATTATCTTAGTCTTCACCTCATTAAAAAAATCACAACTTTGTAACACAAAGTGTCTGCTGTGATGAATAAACAACCTATTTTGTAATTCACAGATCATTTAAACTCTAGCAATTTCTTATTAATCTTGATAGTACAGTTGACAGACCAGACAAGTATATATATAAAAAAAAAAATCTTCTGCTTAAAAAAATTTTGGTAGATGCAGAGACACATAGAATTGCTGCTAAAATCTCATTAAACTGTCATTTTTCCTTTCTCCTTTTGCTAATCATCACGGCATTTGTGTAAATTGAACTTTTTATCCTTGCATTTTCCTAACTGGCTTGTTCAGAGATGGTACAATCTTACTATGTACTCCATTAGCTAATTAAGGGAATGATGGCACTTTCATCACTGCAATGTAGCTTGACGAATTAGATGAAGCTGATGGTAATTGTGCACATACCAGCACACTAAGGTGGAAGATGTCTTCTGGAGCTACTTCATGCATCTGCAGTGCTCCAGAAAAGGGCTGGGGTTAGATCTGAGTGCTGACCACCTGGTCTTGGGTATTGCGGGTTAGGCGCAAATACTTAGCTCACTTCCCATCTGTTTTGCGCCATTCTGACTTGCTTCCTCCAGAACAAAGCTTCAGTGTTGCTTTTCCAATGGTGCTCTGGAGGGCAGGGTGGAAAAAAGACTGCAAGAAAACAGTTGTCAGGTATAGGCTTATAATGCAAAGCCTGCTGAGATGGTATCCTTAACCCTCTTCCTTCCCTCAGGCCACGCTGGCAGATGTGCAACACATACGCTGTTTCATGCTCTGAAAATCCCTCTCTGGTGGGCTGCATAAAAGTCTTCTCACTTCTTTATGCCCTTTGAACTGAGACGTACAAAATAACTGTGTGGTCTCATGGGACTCTTGAGACGTGGATCTTGAGGAAACCCAGGGCCAAGGGCAGTGTGTTGCTGATGGGAGCCCTAAGATGAACACGAGCCAGTCTGTGCCAGTTGGCCTCAGGGCCAGGGGCCAGTCCCTGGCCCTGTCTGTGTTTAGCAGCATAGACATAGTGGGGATTGGACCCAGAGGCAATCTTTGCAGAATGGTGTTAGGTGATCCTGTAACATTTATTGAGCTCCAGCAGAACGGATGGATACTTGACCCCACAGCTCTGACCAGATTCACTGTTTCATGGCTAAAAATCTTCCATTTTCCACCCTCAGTTTATCTGTGGTTAGTTCATAGGTTCTTGTGTGTGCCAGCATTGTTCTTTCAGCTTTTCTTACTCACCGTGGTTAACCCTTCCTCCTTCTCTGTGCACTTACTGGTAACAGTTACCTTTTGAACTTCTGTTGTAAGGTTAAATAAGTCCTGTGATTCTTGAATTTTGCTGTATCTTGAAACTGGTTGGTTTGAAATTCAGCATGGTCTCGGTTATCTACATCTGCTGCAATATACTGTATATATCTTATCTCACACCATCAAGAGTGGGTTCTGCTCAGCTCACTGTTAGGGGCAGGGTTGTGCTTGTTTAAGAAATCCAGGTGTAGCCTGAGCTGCTACGGGGAAGAAGGCATCAAAATGTGGTAGGTAATGTTTACCTTACCTTAGAGGATCCAAACATTTGCAAGGCATTTGGATATTACATGAATAGTGACATGGATCACCTGTATTGATATTGTGCATTCCTTTTGAGACTCTTGAAGTGGATAAAGGCTCTTCCTTCTAGTTGTAGTGTATAATTGAACAGTATAGCCTTGTTATGTCAGAAAGCTCAGGGTGTTTTGCAGAATGCCATTTTTCACAGCACAAAATCGGGATTTTGTCGTTATGTTGGAACTGGCTCCAGGCTGCCAGTCAGTGACAGCAGCAGGGATGTGTCTGTGCACATGGGAGAAATGGAAGACCAGTTTTACTAAGACATTATTAAACATTTACTAAGATGTTATTAAAAGCTCTTCCTGAAGCATTGTGTTCAGTACTATGTACAGAAGCTTCTTAATAATTAGGCAAAATTCTCTTTCAGGGTCAAAAGTGTGCCCTCTGTTTCTGTTAGATGAATCTGAGGATTTCTTGATGCTCAGTTTCCTTTCACCAATCATTTAAAATACTACATTTTTCTCCTATTAGTGCAAATCTTCCCACTAATTCTAGTTGCTGTGCTCCTGTTATGCCCTCTGTCTCCACTGTAATCTAAGAACATCCATTTGACAACCAGTCTCTAATTAAGAGTTTTAAATTAAAATGATTGGCAAATTTAGAAACCTCTGAGCCATACAGAAAATATTGAGTAAATATGCTTAAAAATATTTATACAGGTTCAGATATGATAAAATATGTGCTGTGGCAATAAGTATGCTCTAATTGAACAGTACCTGCTGTGTAAAATGAAACAAACTGTTATCAACGTTTCCTTGTGTAAGGATTATGAGCTTTTTTGTCAATTTTTCGGAGAAATGAACACTCAACAATATTCAGGCAAATGTTAGTTTTATAGAAGCTGTTACTTTGACAGCACAAAATTTGATAAGGCACTCCAAAGACGCGTGATGCTCTCTCTCCAATTGGCAGTGCAAATATGAGGCTTCAGCTCAAGGGTATCCAGGAGATGGTCTCCACTTGCAGCCACTCACTGTTGTCCTGCATGGATTTATGTCCAATTCTGGTGTCATACATCAAATCTGTAGAAAGTTTGGAGACTTAGAAACAATTCCTCTTGTTCTACTTGCCCACTAAGAAATACCTCTGTGTTCTGTTAGGAGTAGAACCAACTTGGAGCAGGATGGGAGAAACTGAAATAGGGTGGGTTAGCTAATTCTGCTTAGATTTTGAGAGGGGCTTCTCTGGTCTGACCAACAAGTTTTGTGATGTTCATAAATGGGCCGAGTGCTTCCCGGTTCTCATTATTCATGGAGGAAAGCAGTGAGGCTGGGGCTCCAGTTTTCTTACTGCAGTCTGAAGAAGCTAGGGCTCCCCACAAATCTGCTGCTGTTATCCCAGCCTCTGTGCCCTGACCACAGCAGCTGCTCCTCTCCAGCACACAGAGCCTGAGAGACAGCAGCAGGAAGGGCTGAGGGCAGTGCCAGCCCAGCATCAGTGTCCTGCCTGCCTTAATGCAGTGACCAGCAACCATCCCTATGCTTTCAAAAAGGCTGACAAAAAACAGATGTCATTCTACAAATTCCAGGTCCATCAACCACTGTCGCCAGTGGTTGTCACTCCAGACTCTGCCCTTAAATTAATGTTTTGATACCTTCTGTGATTCTTGCTGTGTTCAGTGTCAGAGTTCCAGCAAGTAAAGGATAACAAAATTCCTAGTCTGGCTCGGTTAGTAATTAATAGCATTAAAAAGTCATTCTCCTTAGCCCTTCCTCTGATTGCTTCTTTAAAGGGTCTCTTTAGCAATATGGTGGTCCCTAGCATGCTCTTCATCAAGCATGTAAGCTTTTAAACAGTATTAAGCACTTTGACTAGTCTTGTGGTTCTTATAAAATTGCTAGTCAGAACACGTTTAGTATGTGGGAAGAGTATTTCTGACTCTGGTACCCACTGGGAACATGTTCATGTTAAGTGTTCAATCCTGAAAAATTACCATTTATAGGGTAAGCAGGGGTCTCTTATTTACAGGTGAGCTTAAGGATGAGTACTACCTCAACACAAACCAGCCTGCAATGAGAACAGATAGAAACACGAGTAATTAATACTACCAGTAATGAAGCAGTCATTCATTGGCTTTTTTCTTTTTTTTTCCCCTCTCATGAACATAGTAGCAGGTGGTGGGAATGTCAGAGCGCACACTTAACTTCTCATTGCATGGTTATTTCTTCAGCTAATGAAGCCTTTTGAGAATACTTTTCAAGCTACTTTTCCAGAATGGAAACCAGTATTGTGGACTTGATATTATGTTGGCTATATGTGAGTATTTTTTTTAAAAAAACCCAAAGCTCTGGAGCCTCTCATAGGGTATTGTAAAAATTCTTAGTTTTACTAGTCTACCTAAAGATAGTTTTCAGAGTTCTGAATACTGTGCACCTGTGAAAGGTTATTTTAAGTTAGCTTCTTACTATCTCAGAGAGAAAAATTTGTAACAATTAGCAGGAGCTCTTAACAGATTAGACAACTTCATAACACCTCAAATGTAAACTGGAGTCAGAACAAGAGGAATTTTGGACTTCTGGATTTGTTTTCTGTCTCTCAAAAAAGCTGGGGAGGTCTATAAGAAAAATCTGGGGATAATAGACCTATCTTACCTAGTCAATGCCTATTTGTCAGAGAGAGGTGAATGTGAGTAAGAGGGAATTAAGAGTGATGGGACAGAGCCTAAAAATACTTGTCTGATGCCAGTACCTTCTTAAGGACCATCTGGCTTAATATCCCTTTGTAAGTAGCAGATGTCAAGGGAGATGTATAAAAACAAAGGCACATGTAATGATAGTTCCCCAGAATATACTTTCAAATCACAGCAACTGAGACAAAATGGTTTGGCATTTAATAGCCCAGTAGACTAAAACAAGTAATACTGGATGGAAAATGATGACTTCTGGAATCAGGGCAAGGTTCTAGTCCTGTACTACTTTCTGCAGTAAGCTCAGTGAGAAATACTTGGTTAGGCTACTGCATGCGTGAAAAATATACCTCCTTTTCTATTTGAAGTGGAAATCTGCTGGGTTTGTTAGAGACTTAAGTACTTTTTGTCTTGGAATGATTAGTCTCTGTTTCTTATTGCTGTCTCTGTGTCTTCTGTCCACATGGGAGAGTTGTAATTTTTCTTAACTTCAGATTGTGTGAAGATGGCCAGGAGGCAAAATTTATGGTTTTCCCTTGCTCCAGCTGATTATCTTCTATAAGTTATTTTTGGCCTGATCTTGTTTTTGCTTCGGAAGAGGTTTTTTGTTGAAAGTTTGTAGAAGTCTGCCAAAAGAACCTTTTTCTTTCATTAGTGCAGGAAGGAAACTTGTTGCAGTACTAATAATGAAACTTTTCTGGTTTTACGGCTGAAGATTTCTGAGTTTTAGTGAAGGAAAAATATTTACTGAAGAAATTAGTTTCGTTCCTTTTTTAGTTTTGGGAGCCTTTGAAAACATCCTTCTTTCTGGAGGCCTTCCATATTTTAAACTGCTGCCTAGAACATAAATATATTGTTCAAAGAAACTTAAAAGTGATGTTTCTGTCCTGTTGACATAACCCCTAGTTCCAGTTATGGAAATAATGTCACTCTTTCACTCAATCCTCTGTAAGGCCAGAAAAATAATTCTCTGACTATTTACTGTAAAGGCTTTATAAGACTGGTGCAACTTAGTAATATACTTGGAGTTCAACATATTTTCTGGATTTTTTAAATGAATGTGTTCATATAATTGCATCTCTCACACACTTAATGGCATATATTTAAAATACAGTGTGACCCAATAACAGTTGCAATAGAAACAGTAATAATAGTAAAAGAAGCCTTTAATGTGATGGTTCTTGGCTCTTGGTTGTTTTTTTCTTTTTCAATTTCCTATTTTTTGTGTTGGTTTCTGGTTTTGCTGGTTATGAGGAGGTATGTGGACAGCATAATATGGGCATGGTAGAAGGCAATACTGAGCTTTCTTTTGCAAGTGTTTGGTCCCTTGTGACTTGTCTGCATGGGAAAGTTTGTGTGCTGTAAGGTAGGCTGTAAATTTGTAGTGCATTAGCTGTTATATAGAAAATTCCATGTAAGCATTTAGTGCATACGGAAAACATTTCCATTCCTGCATGTTGAAGGTACTGCACTCAGTTATTTGTGTGGTGAGATCATTCACACAGAGGTCAGCATATAGCCCTGAGTTTACTATGAAGTTGTGCTGCGAAACTTGGTCTGTTTTAATTTTCACATGGGGGCAAGGGAGAAGAAAAGGACTTTTTAAAAAAATCTGTTTTTCAAAACAAGCTGTGGACAAACTTAATGCTGTCTGCATGTGCAGGTCTCTAAATGATCTCAAACCCACACCACTCTTCAGCATCTGTTTAAGAAGTCAGGGCAGCAGGCAGTTTCTTAGTAGGTAGGTATATAAATTATGCAACTTGCTGTTATTCCTAGGAGTAAACAGGAAGTTCTCGCAGAGATCCTAATGTTTTTTTCAGAGCTTCATTGTGGATGACACAGAAACTGCACTCTTCTCAGCTGTGTTGGTAACACAGTAGATAATCTGCTGATGTGTGCCTTATAAGCACTGAAACCCTAAGGTGCTGTGTGTCCAGAAAGAGCTACTGTGTTACTGTGGAATAAGGCAGGATGGTCTGTTGCTACCTGGCCTATCTCAAATCCATGGAGAAATACAGGACTTTGTTTTTCTGCTTGGGAAGTCTGGCACCTTTTAATGAGCAGTAAAGTCACTTTAATATTAAAGCTGGACGTTTTTACAGCTGAGTGTCTTGTGTATTCTGGGGGTGGGAGAATCCTGCAGCAGTGCTGAGCCGTTCTGAGGCCCAGAGGACAGAGCTGCTGGGTTTTACTTGGCGATTCTGCTGCCTTTAAGAGCGCACAGCGCGCTCTTACAACCCTCAGACTGTTCCTATCTGTGCATGTAAACACATAAATGAGCTGTTTTAAACTGGCAATTAGATACTCCAGAGAGTTGTGAAGCTGTGAGATATTGCTTCACTAAGGGTGGTTGCAATGGCTTGGCCCACAGCCTACGGCTTTGTTGCCTGCAATAGGTGTTAGCAAATGGCAGTGCTAATGCACTTAATGATATCATTACTAATCGGCAGCCTGGTCAGAACAATTGACCTTCATTGATCTTGGTATTTCTGCTTTTATTTCCTTCTCTGCCCTTTATGATAAGCTGTGCTAGCTCTTTGCCTTTGAACTGATGTAAGCAGTTATATTGTAACACTTTAATTTTAGTTTGACCACTTTATTTTAATGATCAGTATTATGAATAGTTTCTTCCCTTGTTTAATCAGTGTGCCATGCCGAATTGAATGCCATCATGAACAAAAACTCAGCTGATGTGAAAGGCTGCAGCATGTATGTTGCCTTATTTCCATGTAATGAATGTGCAAAGCTCATCATCCAGGCAGGTAAGCAGTAGTGCCAGCTTGCTTTTTCAGGGTTGCAGTGCTGCTTGCTCATTGGTATCTTCTAATAGATGTATTTGATGTTAAATTGCTGATGTTAGATCTAAATTAATTGCACTGTCAACTTCGTGAGATGCTACTTGTGGGGGTTTTTTGCATCTGAATGGTGCCAAATTTTTCCAGTGCTAATTGCATCTACTGTGATTCTAAACGTGCTTCTAATTTAGGTTTGTAACTTCTTAGACCAGGAGCTGCCAAAGAACAACACAGGCTTTGCATATAATTACTGTCAATTTTACTGTGCTCTGGCACATTGAATAGAGTGGGGCAGAAAGAAATAAACTTCTGCATGACAAAAGGTCTGTTGGGAGTATATACATGAAATTTTAATTTGAATGTGATGCATGGTAGATATTTGAAGATTTTAAAATATCTTTGCTCATAAATGTCATAAGATTTCTATGATCCTCCTTTAATTATGTCTTTCATTACAATTTTTATAAATCTGTGCCACTGCAGCAAGTGTGCTGGCCTAAATGTGTCTCCTTTTTTGAGATTAGGCAGTATCTACAGCAGACTTCAGTTCTGTAAAAATCTCTGCTTAAAGTAGCATTTATTTTGCTCATTGAGTGAAGTCATGCAGTCCCAGCATGGATTGCTGTTCTGGGGAGTGTCTCTCACTACTCATGGCCACAGGAATCTAGGAAGAAAGCAGCAAACAAAATGCTTCTTTATTTTGGTTCAGTATGGTTTGAAATCAAGAGGGGTGAAGAGGGAAAAATGATGGTATTCTGCATTTGTGCTTCATACAATTCTCTTACTTAGAGAATCAAAATCAAATGGTCTTCAAGGTAGATTGGCTGCTTGTTCTCAATGTAGTTACTCATCCTTTTCCTTATGCACTTAGGTCAGCACTAAATTGCAATGTATTGATATTCATGCTGTCTGGCAAACACAGGAAGATGTTGATCAGCTGTGAAACGCTTGTGAACTCTCTTTTCAAGCCTTTGTATTTCTCCCCTGCCTAAGTAATTTAGGCAAAGATCATTCAGCAATTTTACATTTATGAGTAGAGGTGTACCAAGGAGTTGTAGAGCATGTGGATGAATGCTGCCTCTTCTGATTTTGTGCACCAGACTCTGCTATTTTTTTTCAGTGTAATTCTAACATTTTTTCCATGTGACTTCTTTAGGCATAAAGGAAGTTATTTTCATGTCGGACAAGTATCATGACACTACAGAAATGACAGCTGCACGGCGGATGTTTGATTTGGCAGGTATTATATATAGGTGAGAGAGCTTTGAACTAACTTTATTTTTACTCTGGAATGGAAGAAAAGGGAGGTGGTGAAAGAGACCAACTTTAGGGCAAATGTTTTTCTTCTTTGTGTCATGTAGCATTTTATTCCTCTGCAGTGTTTATAGATGGCTTGCTCTATAGAAGAACTCGGCTGACAGACTGCTGCACCATTCTTTTGTCTAGTGTATGGTTAAAGTTCAATTTCATAAAGTTTGCGTGGGAAAATGGTCCATCACTCATTTTGTTCCTGGAATGCAAGTGAAATTGCAAAGGGGGTGGTGATTTGTTACATTGTACTTGGAAGAGTCCTCATTGACCCTGCTTGAGGAGGAGGTTGGGCTAGATGACTTCCTCAAGTCCCTTGCAACCTGAATTATCCTGTGATCGTGAGTTGGACTGAAACAACCATCTGATTTTTTTTTTGTTGTTATTGTTTTTGTGGATTACTCCATCCTTGTTGAAACTTCAGTAGCTTTCTGTTGCAGTCAATTTGGGAAGGTGTCCAACAAGCCTCCCATAATCAATTCTTGATACATATAGCTGTTCATCTTCTTTGGTCAGCTTTTTTGTGAGAAAAGGGTAAAACTTGGAATCTTTGCCTTAAAGTAATGATAATCTGAAAAATGTTTCAAGAGTGGGGTTTTTTAAAGACACTGACAGAGATACCTAAAGACAATCTGTTCAACTGCTAGTTTGATAGGAGTAACATGCTGTGGGTGAGGCTAATTATGCAGTCAGGGAGGCTTTGCAACTCTAAAAAGTTTTACAATATTAATATAAAGACTTTGAAAAATGTGCAAACATAACAATTCTGACAGATAAAATTTTAGGATGAAAGATACCTACTGGGCTAAGAAACATCCATGGAAAAACACAGCAGTACTTGAAATTCAGTTTTAGTCCTTCAGTGTATTTCCTGTCTACTAAGACTATTTGACTAAGAAGCATAAATCATTCTCTTGCAAGTCAAATCTTGTAACTTTTCCAGGGTGAGAAATGTTTCTTGCCTTTCAGATTGCTATTCTGAATAAAGCAGAGTTTCTGTGGTCAGCAGCATGTGCTTTCCTGTGTTGACTGTTACTTATCCTTGTATCGATTGCTAAGGATGTAGGTGGTACTTAATGAATCTCTTGAACTGAACTGCAGAGCTTAATTAGGCACTAAATCCACACTATTTGCATAATCTTTTGTTTACTGGAAGACTGGAAAATATATACTCAGTCCCCATATACCTTCCATGCTAATTGCTGTAGCAGATGCTCTAATGATAATAAAAGGAAACATTTTGTGGCAGTATTAATTTTTGAGTTCTAAAGTTACAATTTTTAAATTATTCCCTCTTAACTAGTTTGGGTTTTACCCAGTATGGCATAATGTGATCTATTCCCCTTGCACAAAAAATATTTTAATGTGCTGACACAAAGCTTGAAAATGTTTTAGAAAAACTTGGCAGGAAAAAATTGATCAAAATATCAATATTATCAAAATGTATTCCAAATATCTTTTTTATATGCATACATATACAGTATATTTAAATATTTTTTCTGGATTCCTATATCTGTATCTACATCTTTAAATATATATTCAAAATATTTGAAATATTAATATATATGAACAAAACTCCCAGACCTGGTAACACGATGCCACCACCTGCAGCTAAGTTGTTAAAAGTCCTATGACTCCTGGGTAATTTATAAACTCCAATAGCTGAAGAATGTACAGGGTAACCCACCCCATGTGTCTTTTTGTCTTAGTCTTTCTTGTCCAGGTTTCTCTCAGTGTGGTGCACTATAATTGGCTCCCATAGAGAAGAAAACTATGAGAATCCAAGGATGTGTTTTTTGGCATTTTTTATTCCTTCAAAAACATAGCTGAAACTAAAGCAAGCAAAATGTTTTAACTACTCACTAACTAGTATCTGTATGTTTCTTTTTTTTTAGGGAATTCAAGCCAAAGTGTAACAAGATCATCATCGACTTTGATTCAATTAACAGCAGACCAAGTCAAAAGCCTCTGTGAATTATGTCTCATTAAGTCTTTAGAAGAGTCTGATTATCCGTTTCTAAAAAGCTGCTAATGCCTTTCATCTTGAAGTTACTTGCAACTTTTTAATGGTTTCCGTAGCTAAAGTAGACTTATAAGAAATCCAAGGCATAAAATGTCCCCCTCAGTTCACCTTGTCATGTGGAATCTAAATCTACTTAACATTTTTTTATGCATTTATCAAAACTGCTTAAAAAGTGGAGACACATAAATGAAACAATATATGTAAAGAAAACTGTTCTGATTCTTCCTGTGTTCATCCCCACATGCTCTGATGGGCTGTCTGCAGAGGTTTAGACTCAGTTTAACAGTGGTACTTGTAACCAGCAGTATGTTGGAATATGCTAATATATGTTGATCTCTCTGTTGGATATGTGAATCTTATCCTAATAAAGAACAAAAAATGTTATCCATGCAAATGCTAATCTTCCAACTAGCATAACACTAATATTTAAAAGGGTTTATAGCCTTAAGAATGTGTGGCATTCTCCTTGTTACCCAACAAATGAAATTCTGATTTTTTTTTTATTGCTGTCTGGCATTGCCATACTTGGGGAGGGTTGGGAGAGGAAGCTGTTCTGAGAATTGTCCATGCTTTACAGGTGCTTTCAAATCCTTGTTTTCCCCAAGACTCCAGAACTGAAGGGGGTTGAGGGAGTAAATAATTTGGCTCTTTACCTAACTATGACTCTTACACTGAGTTTGTTTCCACGTGTAGAAGAAAATAATTTTATTGGTCTAAGTTGTTTCTAGATAATCAACACAGCTCAGTTTCAAACTCCACCTGTAAGGTAACTGAATCATTTTTTGTCCTTTGAGAAAAATTGGGGGTACTCAACCCATATCCATACTGTGCCAAAAGCTGTAATTACGGTGTTAGCTTGTTTCCCAGTGCTGACATAGTACCTCCATTTTCATAAATGTTGCCTAAAATAATATCCTTTTTAATTTTATCTTGAGATCTGGGAATAGATTTGAGTTCCTTTTCTCTAATTTGATTTTTAAAAATTAAATATGCCTAATGGCTTTGTTTAGATAACATTGGTGGTTGTTTGTTTTGTTATTTTTGCTGGTTTTTTTTTTTTTTAATGTGGTTATACTTCAATGAGCTTTTATTTTCTCTACAAAAGCTTTGTTTCATATTTTGGGACATTATGTAATTTGGCTTCATACCAGTATTATTAAAGTCTTATTAAAATCCACTACACTGAAGTAGACTCATTATTATAATATTAAGTCATGCGCTTGGCTCCAGAGCGCTGCTGTTTTTGCAATCATATGGAAAGCATATTTTGTGCGTTTGTGATATTACATAAAGTATAATTTTCGTGAACCATTTGACTACTAAAGGGATCACTGTAATGTATTATGTGTCCATTTATAAGATAATTTCTGAGTTCCTTTTTCCTACAACTGTTTTCCATGTCAAAATTGGTCTGTGGATTAGTGCCAGAAGAAGAAATTTGCACATATGTGTGTGGGGGGGAGCATAAAACCTGAAATATTACTTTAATAAAATGTCACTAAGCCAGTTTATGCACATCTTTTTCTTTGGTCTGAATTAGTAATTAGAAGCATTTTGACTTATACATGTCTGACAATAGGACAGAGGGGAGAGAAGAAGCAGAATTTTGGGGGTTTGAAGAAAAGTTGCTATTTTCTTCATATATAATTGCTAATCTAAGTTCAGATTTAAAATGTACATGCATTGTGATTCAAGTTATGTGTTTCATGTTAGGCCTTGGATACTGTGAACATATAATGTGCATAAAAACTTAAAAGTTTTTTGAACAATATACAGATGTTTTTAGGAAAGTATTTTTTCTTTTATAAACATTCCCCCCCCCCCCCCCCAAGATTTTTCCTGATTGCATAACAAAAAAGCAGTACTGGAGAAAAGGATAGGATTTTAGAGTTCTCCCGATTGGTTTTTGATCTGATAGAGGCACACGTACAAGATATCAGAGCAATGGTCAGTTGACTCAGGCCAGTTAGTGGATTCTAATTTCTAGGGCAAATTTAGGGAAAGGGAAAAAGCATGTGCACAACTCTTGAGCCAGCATGTGCTTAGTTCGAGGGTAATGTTTTAGAGCAAATCTTAAAGAAGTTTTGATCCTTACTCTGTGCATGTGCAGAGCTCTGTACACTTCTCAGGTTTTTTTGCTTTTGTTTTAATGCTTCAGGAGATAGTGCTTTGACATCCAAATAAAGAACAGTTTATAGAGGTAACCAAGAAACCAGCTAAATATAATAAACTATACTTCTGCTGCTGAAGCTCAAGTTCGAGATGAACAGAACCATTTGGACTGGAAGGATTTCTAGAGGGTATTTAGTCTTACCCCTTGCTGAAAGCACCATGGACTTATAATTCACATCCAGTTGCTCAGGCCTTGTCCAGGTGAGTGTCTCCAAGAGCAGAGATCCTGCAGCCTTTTTGGCCAGCCACTCCAATGCTTGATGCTCACAGACACTTCTCTGTGACACAGGCACTGCAACAGGATCCACCCAGTGGATGCAAGGATCCAGGTGGATCCTGTTCTTCCAGGCTGTCTTCCATCCACTGGCCACTGAGCCAGCTGGGAGTTGAGTTGTTCTGTTCCTGGTGCAGGACTTACCAAGTTTCCATCAGCTCATTCCCCCAGCCACTACTCAGCTGGACTTGGAGCCGTTGGCTCCTGGAGCCTGATGCTTCACCCCGGTGGAACTGCACTGCTCCTCCTGTGGCTGCCAGCACCAGCCCGCAGCCTGCCGGGGAAGGGAGGTGCCTGCAGGCTCAGGCTTCAGTAGGGATTGCTTCAAAAACCTGGCACAGCAACCTGAAAGGAGACTTTGGTAGTTAATTTGGAACCATTAACTGGAGGAAGAAGTCACATTCAATAAAATGACGAGTTCCTATCCAGTTCAATATAACTGTCTTAACAGTTAAATCTAAATCCTGCCAGCATCTAGATTTTCCTTACAAATATTAGTCCATTCCCTTGTCAGAAAACCCAAGGAACTGGCAGTCTTATTTACATAAATTTCATTTAAGAAAAGGTGGTTTCATGGGCTGGCATACTGAGGAAAAGCATAATCTGCATCTTTGAAGCTTTGATCACTGACTACATTTCATTGCTTTGTATATTAGGGATATTTTCACAAAGATAACAAAAAGTGTGCTGTGACCAGTACAGTTGTTCTGATTTCTCAAATAGCCTATGATAACACTGGCAATAGCTCTGCACTGCTCAGCCTGAGAGCTCCTTGTACATAACTACAGAAGCTGCAGTAGTTCATCAGCTAACAAAATTAATCTTGCAGGGATTTTAAGATGCTGACAACGAGCAAAATGAATGAAAATTCTGGCTTGTCATCTTTGGCTTTTCTCTCTGAAGCTGGGTCATAGGAGTCTTTATGCAAGTGAGTGAGGGGGCACAAGCACAGAGGCCTCACCTGATGCCCTGAAGCAGCAATTGCAGGGGGCTGGGGCTAATTCTCACCTGGTGCCTGGGATAAGTTTATGAGCTGCAGCTGGGGCTGTGGGGAGCAGGTGGGCTTTAGGGAGCCAGGAAACGGCTGGGGAGTAGCATGAGACTCATAAAGGAGCAGCCAGCAGTGCTCTAGTGATCCAACAGGGTTGGTTTGGGTTGCTGCTGTACTGGGAGCACTTAAGAACGAAGTACAGAAGTGACCACAGCAGAAAGGCCATTTATTTGCAGCTGTTTCTTCTCAGTTGTGGGTAAGAAAAGGATTTATATAATAGAAGGCTGAAAGTGTGAGGTACCAACTCTCTCTTCAGTGGTGATGGCTCAAAGGGTTTGTACCACTATAACTTCTTTTAGCAGATTTATCTCCCTTCCCTTTAAAATCAAGGTTTATCTAATGGAAAACTCTCTCTGATTTAAGAACAGAGGGGTAAAACTTGTTTCAAGTGCTTAGTCTGCATCTACTTCGTGTTCTTAGCCTTGGGAACTACTGAAAGGCACAGTGCAAAAGCATTGAACAGAGCTGACTGTCTAAGAAACCCTACATGAAACCTTTAAATCCATGTTCCCTTCCTTTTACATTCAATGCACCTGTTTACTTTCTCTCGTTTGAAGGAAATGGGGGAGGGGGGAAGGAAGGAAAGAGGGAAAAAAATTTTAAAAATCATAAACTGTCTCTGTCTCATTCAGAAAAACCACTGCCTTCCTGGCATGTACAGCTCAGTTAAACAGCAGTGAAAGCTTTAATGAAGCGTGTGGTTAATCAAGCTATGGAAGAGTGCAGCATTTGATTTTTTTTTTCCTGGAGTAAGAGCTTAATCGCAGTAGCTTGCTTCCTAACATTGTTCATCTTCAGGAGCAGTGGATTTATGTCGTCTGAATGCTTCAAAGACACTGATGCGGCTGAGCTTTGAACCCTTTCGCTGCTGAGGAAGTATCCCAGGGGGAAGGTGCCTTGGGCAGCTCCATGCCCGGAAGGCACCACCCGATAATTGTGGTGGGAGGGCTGCTGCCTGTCACTCCGAATGACGAACGAGAAGGGCACCATCTTTCTCTGAACTGTGCAGCAGAAGGGCAGCACTTAAAACGGAGATATATGTGTCAGGGTACATGAATTACTGTCATTTGTTTTGTGTATCTACCTGATTTTTTTCTTTCTTTTTAGAAGGAATTAAGGAGTAGGGGTTGGAATGGGAAACTGCTACTTCTGTGTTGTATGCTTCAAGATTTGTGCTGGAAAATCTTGCCTCTGCTAGGACACTCCCCCTGCTAAATATGAGGCAAAAGAAAGAAAATCCAGCTCGATCTGCCGGATTTTTAGTTGTTGACATTATTTACTGTGCTCTTAAAAAACCCTGCCCTGAGGAGAATGAGAATAATGTGCTCCAGCAGTAAAATATGCATAATAAAGAAGCAATTGCCTACGGTTTCCTGGGATTTCTTACTCAGTTCTGTACCTCCCTATTCCTCCATTGTTTCAAGCTAATGTGTATTTCAATTCTGCCATGCAAATATTCAGGAAGGCTCCCTGCACCAAAGGAGAGGAAACGAAATACATTCAAATCCGTGCTTCAGAGGCATAAGTTGTGTCTTGGTTTGCCAGAGACCTGGGTACATTCTTTAGCTGGCTGTGTAACTCTGCTGTTGCTGCTTGTTGACTCGTGCAGAAGTCTTTTATGTGGCGTATTTTGTTGTGAGAGCGTTTTCTTTCCTCCACCGTTCAATCAACTCTGACTGCTAATCAGAATGTTGCTGGGTAAACAGGACTGATTAAAATTAAAATTTTAATTTTGTGTTGTAAACAATATGGCACTTTAATATTTTTTCCTGTTATTAAAGATACTGCTAATAATGCATCTAGTGTTTTGTGGTACAGTTTTCATATTTATTTCTTGAAGCACTGACAAGTTTTGCTTAAGAGCTTCACATTCAGATGCCAGTATTTTGTTTTCTGTGCATTCTCTTTTTTGAAGGGTGACTGTACTTAATTATATTGGATATGGAATTTTTTTTTTTTAATCTGATGGAGAAGAAATGTTTCTTTGACAACTGGAGACATCACACTGTAACAAACAGCCATATCATGAATGCCTTAGTCTATGTGAATCTATTTGTTACTGTAACATTGCTTATCTAGCTTCCAGAGGAGAAAAACTAGGAGCTAATTAGGTGTGGAAACACTAAAAGAGTGTTGGTCGGCTCTTGGAGACTTGCCCTGAGGGGAAGGACGGGGAAACTAGAAAGTCCTAGACAACAAAACAAATTTGTGATGGAATGTTGAAGTCTGGGGATGAAAGGAAGGGAGAAAAGGAAGTGGGTGGTTGCATAAGAGGTCTGTTACCTGTCAGGCTCTGCAAGGCCAGAGGAAGCTTGTCCGGAAACAGGGTAGGGGGAAAGAGCCTCCCTGTGATTTGGTGAAAAACAACTGGAGTAAGAAGGAGGGTGGAGAGTCTGAGTATGTCAGACAACCATGTTCTAAACTGAAGGAGTTTTTCAAAGTGGCTAGGGAGTATGCATGCCGAAAATCCCTGCTTCTCTCGTGATAACTGGAGTAATTTTCTTATGAACTGGACAGGCTTCATAAGTGCTTCTAGTGTGCCTGGTCACCAAGAGATCACTGCAGAGCACGTGTGTGGTTGGTTTATGGGAGTACGCTGAAATTCCTGTGTGGGCTTGATGCAGCTGGACTGCAGCCTCTGTTCCAGGGGGGCCCACAGGCAGTGACTTCAGGGACTGCAAAGGAGGGTGGCTGTACCCCACTGAGAGTCGCAGCTCTACTCTGCAAATAGGTACTGACCAGTAGATTTCACAGTGCAGTGGCCCCTGGTGATTTCCAGGTGTGTGCTTTGACTACTGCCTCTTCCTCCTCTACCTGCTCTCTTGTATCCTCTCATTGTCTCTTCCTGCAGACCCTATCATCTCTTCTGGAGCCCCTTTCCCTTCAGGGATTTCTACAGACACACGAGCAAGAGGGCTGGGTGGCAGAAGTGGCATGGACACAGCCATGGGTCACTGTTCACCTGGCAGGGCTGCAGGTCTCTGCTCCTCCCATTCCCCTTCCCTGAAATATGGGCTCTTGCAGCACTACAGCTGCCTCCACGGGGTCACGTTGTGCAGAGAGTGGGAGCCATGGTGAGCACCTCCATCTGAGGGACACTTCTCCTCTCCTGGGGCAACACCATGGCTCAGGTAGAATGGCTCTAGAAATAGGATGTCCCTACTGCTCTTTGCCTTATTGCTCATGCTGGCTCATCTTCCTGTGGGAAATGCTCCTGTATGAGCATGGGTGAGCCAGGTCACTGTCCAGCAGGACACATCTGCCTGAGGCTGGGCCTTTGGGATCCTAGGCACCCTAGGACTGACAAGCCTGGAGAGAGGTCACTGATCACAGTACCACAGAATCACTAAGGTTGGAAAAAACTTCTAAGTTGACGAAGTCCAACCCTTAGCCTAGAACTACTACCACCATGTTCACCATTAAACCATGTCCGCAAGTGCCATATCCACACATTGTTTGAACACTTTTAGGGATGGTGACTACACCACTTCCCTGGGCAGCCTGTTCCAATGCTTTACAACTCTTTCTGTATTTTTTTTCCCCCTAATATGTAGTCTAAACATTTCCTGGCACAGCTTGAGGCCATTTCCTCTTGTCCTGTCACTTATGACCTGGGAGAAGACACAACCCTACCTAGCTACAACCTCCTTTTAGGTAGTTCACAGAATCACCAGGTTGGCAGAGACCTTCAAGATCATCGAGTCCAACCCATGTCCGAACACCTCAACTAAACTAAACCATGGCACTGAGTGCCACATCCAATCTCTTTTTAAACACGTCCAGGGATGGTGATTCCATCACCTCCCCAGGTAGACCATTCCAATATTTTATCGCTCTTTCTGTAAAAAAGTTTCTCCTAATATCTAACCTATATTTCCCTTGGCGCAACTTAAGACTGTGTCCTCTTGTTCTGTCAGTTGTCACCTGGAAAAAGAGACCAGCCCCCACCTCACTACAACCACCTTTCAAGAAGTTGTAGAGAGTGATAAGGTCGCCTCTGAGTCTCCTTTTCTCCAGGCTAAACAACCCCAGTTCCCTCAGACGTTCTTCGTAGGGCTTGTGTTCCAAGCCCCTCACCAGCCTTGTAGCCCTCCTCTGGACACGCTCAAGTGTCTCAACATCCTTCTTCCTGTTGTAAAGTTGTAAAGAGCCAGAAGGTCTCCCCTGAGCCTCCTTTTCTCCACACAGAACACCCCCAGATCACTCGGCTGCTTCCCATAAGACTTGAGCTCCCTTTGCCAGCTTTGCTGCCCTTCTCTGAACTCGCTCCAGCACCTCAATGTCTTTCTTGGAGTAAGGGGCCCAAAACTGAAGACAGCACTCAAGGTGTGGCCTCACCTGTGCCAAGTACAGAGGGACAATCCCTGCCCTGGTCCTGCTGGCTATGCCATACCTGATACAGGCCAGGATGACATTGGCCTTCTTGGCCACCTGTGCACACTGCTAGCTCATGGTCAGCTGCTGTCATCCAGTACCTCCAGGTCCTTTTCCACCAGGAAAAATGTCTGGGATGGTTCTTGCTGTGTGGCATAATAAAATGGTACTTTCATACATTTGGGTTGAACAAAAATCTTAATAGGCTGATCCCACTGTTCACTTCTGGCCAGTTCCTTTTCTGTTGATCATAGCTTGGAGGGCAAGAAAAGCTGCACCTATCCTTTGCTGGGAGCTAGGTAGCCTGTATAAGTGAGTATGCATATTCCCCTTGCAGCTAAGATGAATATAGTACTACATATTCCCTGTTCATGACAGAAAAAATATGTGCTTAACTATCCTTTAAGTCAGCAGGGCTAAAGCTGATGATGTACTTACATCCCCTCCTGAACCAAGGTCTATAAAGAGATGGAGCCTGATGTCCCCATCGGCATTCAAATATCTCCTTACTGACAAAGTCTGAGAAAACAGAGTTCTACAGCTCAGTAATAAATATTCTGATTAGAGATTCTGCCCTCAAGTGGGGCTACACATTACCTGGATTGATTTTAAATGCACCTTTAGCTTAGACTGAAGTGACTAAGGTATTCATTCCCATATCCCCAGTGGTGTTGGGAATGGACTGGGGAAGAGCAAAGGAGAGCTGTTTCAGGTCACAGTTTTCTCTAATGGGTAACTCCCGATAAAAGTCGAAATAACTGTGTGGAATTGGAGCTTCACTTTTGTTTTATTTCAACCACTTTTTAAGGTTAAGGCAGAACTACCAGTATCAGGCATGCAGAGCTGACTGACTTCACCTCAGGCAGAGGAGGAATATCAAGTAAGATGAATGATGCTTCTGAGAATTTGGCATTCAAGGGAGAGCAGGTCATGCGTTCACAAACCCGAATGTGTTTTCCTTCTAAAGAAAAATCTCCAAAAGAGAGAGAGGGCAGATTCTGATAACATCTGTGGGTTTTTTTCCTGTCTCTTCTTGGTTTCTTTTAATTTTTTTTTATCCCACAGACAACTTCTGGTCCTGGTGCTTAAAACTCTCTGGCAGTAATACCTAGGAATTTCCTCACCCATGTCGTTTTTACTGACTACAGAAAACGAGTCCTTTCCAGGGTGCATGCCTATACACGTGTAGCAGACACCTCTGGTCCCTGCTCTCCTCTGCTGTGCTGCCCAGGAATGCCTGCAGATTGGGTAGGAACATTCAGATGTGAGCAGTGAGCACTGCAAAAAGCATGTCAGCCTACATGGGCTGTCTGTTCTGATTTGAAAAAATCTGTTGAAGGATGCAGCAGGGGAGACAGGCTGTGGAGAGGAACTTAGGAGGCCGGGATCTAAAAAGGGAAGCCTCTCAAAAGAGCCAGGATTTGCGTTTAAGGAAGGCAGATTGATCTCCTTGATGTCAGGCAATGAGACTTGACAGATGAGCAAAGTTTAAAAAAAAAAAGTTTATCTCTAACCCAGAGATAATGTTAAGACCACTGAGAAGTAGAGAATGAACAGAAATTGCACACTTGGAGCCGTGTCCCTATGTGTTGCAGGGCATGCATACATTGAATTTCAGTTTCTGGGAGGAGACTACAAACTGCAGGAGCGCCTGCCCCGGGGGCTGAGCGGCAGCCGACCTGTATTACCCGAGCCTGGTATTTGCAGTGAGCCTTCTGTGGCAGAAGGGAGACAGCTCTCCCTCTGCTAGTGCTGAGGGTTAACACCCTCTTCTCAGCTAGTGGAGGCGTTTGCTGGGCAGGAGCCTGCAAGCTACAAGGAGGTGGTGCACTCAGCATGCTGCCTGAGCCTGGGATAATCAAAACCCAAATTAGTGGGGACTCTGAGGGGTCAGCGACTTTTAGCTGCTGACAGAGAAGTTTGATTCTGTTTATAAAGTGTAACTAAGGAGTGACTTGAGAGATGCTGGGTGAGATGTTATTAGGGCTTGGAAAAACACATTGAGACATTTCTTGTGTTCCTGGCTGCCTTGTTCTGACCACCCTGGGACCAGGACTGTGCCTCTGTGGTTAATGTTCTCTGGTGGGACCCCTCTCTGCTCCCAACCCTGCCTTTGACTCTGGCCAAGTTTCTTGATCTCATTGTGTGTGTGTTTCCTTCCCTGTGAAATGTCTCCTTTCCTTTGAGATACTGGAAAGAGGGATCACAGAAAATGGTGAAGGCTTTATAGTTATGACTCTCTTCCGGCATCTGTATGGGTCACGCACAATACCACTACATCAAAATATTGCAAGGTCTTGCCTGTGAGTAACATCAGGGTTCCTTGGATAAATGGAGGCTACAGTTCTCTCTGCCTTCTCTGCCATTTGCTTCTGGACATTTCTTTTCTGAGCTAAATTGAAATCCCAGGGTCATAGTCTGATCAAGCTTAACTGAAAAATATTTTTTGTATAGTTACAAAATGAGAAAACTTGTTCATCCAAAACCTGTTACAAGAAATGGCTTTAAACGAAAGATAACATAGTCTTCAGATGATTTTTTAAAAGACCCAGGTATCAAAATCCACATCAAACAGTGAAGAAACTCAGTCTTCTGTAGTTTTTTGGGCACGTTGCATTAAATAGCTGTACCTACTGATGAAACAAATACATTTTGAAACTTGTTTCCTTTTGTTATTTCTGATAGATTTTTATTGTAATGATAATTCTTTGTTACTAGTCATTTTACTGAAAGTAATACCTTACCAAGACTTTTTAATGGAGAAATATAACACTTAAATTTCTCAATTAGCAAGTTTTAAAATTTAGCTTAAAAAATGCAAATTAGAAACTTTTTTTCCTCTGCCACCTTCTAAATTCCTGGGTTTTGTTCTTATTGAGTGGCAGATAATATTTGAAAGGCTGAACATATTTAAATATGTGGGGATATTTTTGCCAAGAGGCCTTGGAAGGAAGAGGGACTGAGTGGCTTATTTGTGTGGGTGATGAGTTGATTAGATAAAGCTTTAGGTTTTGCTTATGGATTTACTCAAAAGCATAGTCAAAGAATAAACAAGTTGATTTTTTCTCTTCCTTAGTCCTTATCCTTTCATCATATGCTTGCAACATCACATACAATTGGTATCCATGGAAATTATATCATATCAGGAGCAGCTGATGAACTCTTGGGAAATAAAGACCCATTTTCATGCAAATATTCTAAATAGCAAAGAGGTGAGGAAGAAAAATGGTTGCTAAACAGAATTATTTCTGTCTTAGAATATATTTCAGTATTTTCCTTGAGGCAGCAGTAGATTTTTGAAATTGTGTTCTTACTGAACACAAACTTTCATAGACCAGTGTGTGACTATGCAAGTTATGAAGGAGAAAGCAAAATATGAAATAATGCACATTGATTTTGTGTTGAAGTATTCTAGATACTCCTTATGCAATTTTACTTTATTGTCAGAATACAATCCAATAACTTTAGAAGGAGCAGGCACCTTCCATTTAAAAGCTAGATTGTGAGAGAGATGAATTGCTTGCTAGGAGCTGGCTGTTGGTGATTAGCGTAGTCTGTGTCACAGGAAAGCTGGGTCTATGTGCTCCCTCAATAATGCACTAAAATCCGACCTTTCTCTCTGCTTTTAAATGAGAGCAGTGTAGTATTCAAAAGACTGCTCTTTCTTTTGTAATTTCATTCCAAATTGTGGAATTTACCTGCACTGATGTGAACCTTTCTGTCCTACTGCCAGCACATTTTAATGCAGGCTCCTGAAGTGGGATGGTGTTCCAGTCTGTGTATGTGCACAGCCAAGGGTATAGATTAATTTCTTAAATTTGGCTTCCTGAATCCTATTTCTGTTGAAAACTATGGTTAGGAGTTTCAGTGAAGCAGAGGTTATTTTAACACCTCAGAGACATAGCAATAGCAGGAAACGTCCCACAAAGAAATGCAGCTTCCTGACAAAGAATCCCTCTAATACTCCTTGGGTACCATGGTGGGTTGACCTGGCTGGACACCAGGTGCCCACCAAAGCCACTCTGTTGCTCCCCTTCCCATCTGGACAGGGAAGAGAAAACAGAATGAAAGGCTCGTGGGGTGAGATAAGGACAGAGAGAGATCACTCAGCTGGAACAGTCACCATCATGAGCAAAACAGACTTGACTTGGGAAAATCAGTAGGATAAAGAGAAAGAAAACCAAATCTTAAATCTAACTTCCCTCACCCCTCTCTTCTCTCCAGGCTTTTTTATTATCAAGTCTCCACCTTCTTCCTGCCAGTGGTGCAGGGACACAGGAAATGGGGGCTGTGGTCAGTTCATCACACGCTGCCTCTGCCGCTCCTTCCTCCTCAGGGGAAAGACTCCTCACACTCTTCCCTGCTCCAGCATGGGCTCCTCTCTCCATGAGTGCACTGGTCCTGCCAGGAGCCTGCTCCAGCATGGCCTTCCCACAGGCTCACAGCCTCCTCTGGGCATTCCCCTGCTCCAGCATGGAGTCTTCTACAAACTGCAGGTGGATACCTGCTACACCATGGAGATCCATCGGCTGCAGGGGCACAGTTGCCTCACCACTGTCTTTACCATGGATTACAGAGGAATCTCAGCTCTGGCACCTGCACCACCTCCTCCCCCTCCTTCTGCACTGACCTTGCTGTTTGCAGAGATGTTGCTTGCTCATACCTGCCTCCTCTCTCTGGCTGCAATTTGCCATTTCGGTTTCATTTCCTCCCCTTGTTAGTGCTGTTATCCCAGAGGCATTACCACTGCTGTTGATTGGCTCAGCCTTGGCCAGTGGTGGATCCATCTTGGAGTCACCTGGCATTGGTTCCATTGGACACAGGGGAAGCTTCTGGCAGTTTCTCACAGAAGCCACCTCTGTAGCCCCCTCCCACTACCAAAACCTTGCCAGACAAACCCAGTACGGACACATGCATAAAGCACCCTTCCTTAATATTTTTGTTTGTTTTAGTAGTCAAGCTCCACAAATCGCTTTCGTTGCCCCTTTCAAAGAATGCTTGTAGCACAAAAACACGTGCACCAGTTGTGTGAGCTAGCTCTGCTCCCACAGCTCTCCTCTAAGGCCTTTTAAGCAAGAACTTAATAAAAATGTTGTAGTCACATACATCAACCACCTCTGAATTAAAAAAAAAATATATATATAGAGCTAATTTCTTGCCTTATACATAACTCTGTACTTTCCTCTGTATTGTGGTCATTGGAACTTCTTTGTTACTAAGGTGGGAATCACCATGAGACTGTTGCTGAAAACAAAGTAGGAAGGAATTGGTGCCAGGGACTAGAGCTGATGGGGTCTTGATCCATTTGGTAGGCATAGCCTTCACTAGGGGAGTTGTCTGGATCATCAAAACTGTCAACAATCTAATCAAATACATTTATGGTACATTTAGGTGGACACTTTAATGGGGATAAGCATTGTAGCAGTTAACGCCCCACCCCTGGTTTGATGAACAAATATAACAGCTAATTACTGGGATTACGTTCCTATAAACTCAGGCAGTTACTATTTGGTTTCTATCCTGCATCACCATTGATTGTCTCAAGATTTTCGTTTGGTGTGGTCTATTTAAGATGTAATTTAGTCACCTGAAGGTAAATACCAGTGTAAAGATATTCACAGCCAATCCTTATAGGAAAAGGGGACAGGGAGGGAAAGAGGGTCATTAAGTCTCACTGACTTTTCCCCCTCTTTTCTAAAGTTATGGACAAAGCAAGGTCAAACACTTCTACCCAAAGCAGTACATGAGACTAATGTGTCTAAAGTGTGATAGTTTCTTTCATCAGTTGTGTCTGAGGAAAGTATCACATTCAACTGTGTTAGACTTCCAGCATGAATGAGGAGTTAGTTGGGCTGATTGGGTCTTGCTCCAGGCAATTACACAGGTAATTGCCCTCAAGTGTGTGCTCACTTCAAGTCTCCAAAACCACTCTTATAAGAGGGAAAAGAAAATTACTGCATCTGGGAAAAAACCGTCTAAAACACCAAAAGTCTTTGTGAGGGAGAAATAGAGGAAAAGGTTATTAAGTAGTGTAAGAGTCAGCCAACAGAACACAATCGATGAGTTTGCAATGGGATTCAGTAGATCAAAAAACAAGTGTGACTTTTGGACCATGTCATGGAGAAGAAAGAAGTTATCCTTCCTCACAGGACTGTTCTGCAAGGTATCCTGCACACTGGTAGGTGCTAAGGTCCTGTCTAGGGCAGCTTCTGCTTTAGGTAATACACAGAGGGTGTAAAGGTGATCAGGAGGGACCCAGGGATGAGGGGAGAACTCAAGATGGATAACCCCTTTAAATGATGCCTGAATAGCACTGAGGTGTTTCCAAATATTTGAAGTTGTAGGGAGGGACTACTTGGTTCAGAAGCCTGTAACAAGGAACTGTTGTGGGACTAAGGGACAAAGCATGGTAAAATAAAAAAGGAGGAAAATTAAATATTTGGAGAAATTTTATTCTGAGAGTGTCACTGCAAACCTGTAATAGAAATGCAGCTTTGGGGACCAAACCATTGTTGCACAAAAATCTCTAGCTTGATTTGTATTCCAAACCAACAGATACTTGATGGTTTGGGTTTTTTTCTTTCTTTATTCCTTTTCCTACTGCTGTTCAGTGGAGTGTTGTACATATCTATATGCTAGTGTATATCAGATGTGGGCTGATACAACAGAAAATGTTGGCATGAGTGTTTGCTTAGGAGAGATTTTTATCACACCATGTTGACTTGTCCCTGCTATGGTGAACATGCTACCACGGTTTCCACTGCAAGCCACATCTTCAAGCATCTGCAATTTGTTGCAATAAAACTTCCAGCCTGAAATTTCCCTCCTGCTGTTTGGTCCCAGTGCACAGCAGTTGTACATTTAAAACACTTATTTTAAATGCTTTCTAAACTAGCCTACCAGGATAACTGCTGATGTTTCCACCTGGAAGTATTTTTCCTGGAGAAGAGTTTCACAGTGTGGTGGTCTCATGGTAGGAAGGGACAACATCATGACATTGGGATGCCAAATGTCACTTGTGTGATACAGGTTACAAATCCTGAGTATTTAATAAAACAGCTAAATTGCCCCAATGGCTTTGATAATATAGTGATTGCTGAGCCTGCCAAGTAAATAATTATTTTCAAGTATGTATTTAGCTCTTGTGGATGGCAGCCACCTTTGTAACTGGTTGGCACTATTAAGCTACGGCAGAAGCCTTTAAACAGAGGTTAATGAGCAGGTTAACTTTTAGCATGTAAATAATCTGTATTCTTTAAAAGGTTGTGTGTGCATTTAAAGAACAGAATTCCATAGCATGCCCTTCTAGCCCTTCCTCACTACTCTTTTGTGTACCAAGACCACCAGGACCTCTCTGTGAGCAGTGTTTGCAGTTGTAGCAAATCTCCCCATTGTTTTTAAGAGCTGGTATGATGGCTTTCTATTGCTTCCAGAGAATAGTCATGCTCAGATGTTGGGCAATAGTCAGCATGCCCCAACGAGGAAGTTTTTCTTAGAGAGGTAGAAGTGAAAGGTTGATGTTAAGGTGACTTGGGGGTTCCTCCTCTACAGCTTCAGCTGTGAAGAGAGAAGGTCCAGCACAGCTGAAATAAGCAAAGAAGGACACACATGCATGTGCTGTGTTTGGGGTTTAGTCCCTTATCTGTAGATTGAAATAGACCAATTCTACTCACTTGTGTTAAGAGCTGTTTTGGTCAGTCTTACCCTCCTTTTAATTTTCAATCTTTTACAAACTGGTATTTATGTGTAAAGGGTCCTTGCCATTATTCTCAAATATGGCACTGATTAAAAAAGACCTAAAAGCAAAACAACTTCTCCTTCCCAAACTCTGGGAACTGATGTTCTCTTTTCTTTACTCCACCCCTCACGTGCTTGCAGATTAACTGTGCAAAGTCAAAGGGAAAGAAACCAAGGACTCAATATTATCCATCTTGTCTTTGACTTTCTTCACACTCTGTCACAACCTTAATGTAATTTAAGATACCTAAGAGGTATTCATGGATATGCTGTCTGGTGCTCTGAATCTTAGGGAGCCTTTTAAAAAATGTATGAATTTGTAATATAAAACAGGTAGTTGTGTGAGTCAGCTGAAGCCATGCTTACTTTATAATGGATAAGTGGCAGTGAATGCAGTACAGTTTGCAATATCCAAGGGGGATATGTACTCACCTGTGATTAACCTTCCTTGGCCATTAAATGTCACAGTTGGTGCATACACATGGAGCAGAAAGAATACATATTTGTCAGTAAAAAGTTAACTGAATGAAAGAAATCATGAAATGACATTTTTCAGTAGGTTTGTCATAACTGGAGCATGGAGGAAAATTGCTTTCTGTAAGTCTTGGCCCAACAGAACAAAACACATTTCTTTCCAGTTGGGAAGCCATACTCATAGACATAATGAAAGCATTGTGAGCTCTGACTTTTGCAAACTCTGATAGAAACCAATCTGCAATCTTGACAGATATGATCTTTTGCAGGATGCACTGTTCATTTACAGTAGCTAGAGACCTCAATTAATTTATGAATGAGGACAGCAGGCTGTGAACTCCCCAACTCAGCCTAGGTGGAGATGTCCCTGTCTGAATTTATGTTCTGGTAATTTAAAAACATTTATACAAAGCTTTTCTTTCATTTTCAGAGTAGATAAAAATTCTAATGGAAACCATTTGTATGCATTTGTTGAATTGAATAATATTTATTGCTGTATGAAAAAGGGAGTGGAAAAGAAAGAAATGCTGAAAAACTTTGCTATCAATAAAGTTAGTGAGGCAGGAAAAAATAAGTACAGAGGCAAAAAGGGCCCAAACCAGAAAGTAATACTTGTAGAGCCTGTACAAACCCTAGTGTTTTATAAAAGCATAATGAAAGCGATTTGCACCTGCTTCTGAACAAATAGATAATAGGGTGCTACCCTACCCAGTGTGCGTGGTCTCTCAGTTCTTTAATTCACCTAGGCAGATACAGCGTGAAGAGAGTACAGCTTCATCACAGACATACTGATCACAGCTCAGAGCATGCACTGTCACTTTGGTAGGGTGTGACTTTTTAAGGGGGATGTGATGATCACCCAACATATTCATTTATTCCTGGGAAAACTTTTTGAAAGCTCATAGATGACTTCAGAGCAGAAATCCAATTGCAGGAGAAGATATTATTAAGACTTATGCTTCTGAAGCCCATTAACTCATAACCTTTGTTCCAATATGACTATATTGGCTGGGATGAAGTTTTGGGATTTTCTTTTGAAGGAATAGTTTACAAGCACCACACAGGGACCTGTGCCAGCACAACACAACTGTACACAGGAGGAGGAATAAACTAGAAGCATACCTTATCAAGAATTATTCTAATTTTACTTGGCAGTTGTTTTCTCTGAGCTGTGATCAACAGAGTCAACCTATGGGAGCTTTGCATGAAAAGCAGCATGTAAATATCTGAACTGCTTCTGAAAAGACTTCTTGGTGAAAGAAATGTACTTTCATTAGCTGAAATGGTAAAGAGTTTTCAGGTTCTCCTAAAGCTAGTGACAGTGCACACAGATGCAAAAGAATTCTCCCTGAATGACTCAGAGCTGGGATGCTGTTTCCATGTCTGAATGCAGAAGTCCAGGCAAACTGCTGGCATTGCATGATTACAATAATGGAGCTAAGATAAAGCAAATTTTGGCAAAGACTGCAACAAGCTCAGCTAACATGATGTACAGCCATGTGCACCAGAAAAAAGGAAGGGGTGTCAGAAGGGAAAGTAATGCTGAGGAAGGGGCCAGGTCTTGGTGGGATGGGCTGTGGCAGGCAAGAACACACTGATAAACCAGTACGATTTGAAAACATACATTCTGTGTGCTCTTAGAGCTTGTACAATGCATATATTATCCTGAAATGCTCAAACATATCTGGGAAAAACAATATCAACTAATAAAATATTGTTTTTCTTTGGGCATTCCTCATGACAAATCCATGAATTTAATTCCATCGTTCCCAAGATAAAGTGACTTTTGATGATAAATATCTGGATATAAATGAAGAACGAATGCAGGATGATATAGACATCCTAAAATGATGAGGGTTAGTTGTGATAGTATCGATGTGTTTTAAAGGCTGGCCAAATTAAACTTAGAACCAATTTATGACATTTTTATTCACATTAAATAGTATTTCGTTTTATCTGTAACTCCACTGATGATTTGTTAATTTCTAGTAAGAATTTCATCCATGAAAACCAGAGTTCACAGAGCATAAAAGAATAAGAATCTTATTAAAATCAATAATATTTTCATTAATTTCTAAAAGACGTCAGCCAAAAAGATTAAGTGCTATCCTTTAAAGTGTATCCCTATGTTGATAAAATTTTAAAAAGGTAAAAATTTGGCTCATTTTTCCAAATATTTGAGTATGTAGGCCAGATTTTTCAGAGGAGAAAACTGGCTCAACCAAGCTATCCAACAGCATTTCTTTTCTGGGCTATCTGGTGGCAAAAGCATGCATAAATTACAATCCCTTTATTGTATGACCACCAGGAATGTAAATCTTTTCCTCCTACCTTTTATCTTATGTTTCATTGAACTATCCAGTGTGTGGGGGAGTTATTTTTTTTTTTTGCATGGGGGGATGGTAAATTAATACATTGCATTTTCCTTCCACACACATTCTTCACTGCCTTTTGGGATTTCATTTGACAAAGGCCTCGCTAATGGAAATGCAAATTTTCTACCTGTCATAGAGTACTTTTGACTCTGCTGTTTGTCATAGCAACACATTCCTCAAAAGCATGGCTATTTTGACTTCCCAGAAGCCAGGGGAATTGAGTCTGCACCTACCAGGGCTCTCCTAGTCCTAGCGGACAGTAAAGAACATTTTTATGTAAATTTGAATGAGAAATATTAGCCTCTCAGTTCAGTGCTATAAATAAAAATCTACATAGATTGAAAGTCTTATCGATCTTTGATTTTTTTTTTAGCCAGTTTAATAGTTTTGTTACACTTTAATAGACAGCATCTTCTTTCATTTTCTAGTGAAACATTAGTGATTGTGGTTTTGATAATATTCCATCTAATCTAACCTTATCTTTTGAGGGTTGGTTGTAGAAAACTACATGCAGAACAATGGAGAGATCCTTGGGCTACATGATTTAGCAGATTAGAAAAAGTCCTTTGTCTTTACTGTTCCACCCTAAATAGATCAGACATCCTTATCAAATTTTAGTACTATAATTATGCAACCCACTTTTAAGAGCACAGATAGAGAAATGAATCTCTGTGTTGTCATATTTGTGTAAGAACTGAAAAAAAAAGCTTTCTATCTTCAGCAAGAGAAAACCTTTTCATTCACTTTTTAAGAATTTGCACTTTTATTACTATCTAAATCTCAGTGGTCACAAAGGGTTGTGTTTAAGGTGAACAGTAAATGAAATCCTCATGCTTTTCAAGCAGTCCGCCAAATTCACAGTGACTTGGGAGATTCAGGAATTTGTGTGCCATGTGTTAGTCCAGATGAACAATACCAACAGTATATTTCTACATAGCTAAGATTCATGTTTGACAGCCTTCTCTAGTGTACCTTCTTGCCTATGCAGTACGTTCTCTAACTCTACTCCCCCTGAAACCAATTCCTCTAAGTAATCACACTTCTTCTTTCAGTCCTGACCTCTATTTCAGTTGTGTCTAGTTATTTTCTTTCCTGGAGGGCTCTACTTATTTTTGTGAAATTATAGCATTTCTTCACCTCCATTGTCCTTCAGTCTTTCTTCTCTTCCTAATCCATTCATTCTTCACTAGTGCCCTTTACAAAGTGTCTCTCACCATTTGTGCTTTGTCTCAAAGAGGAAGGAAGGCCCTTTCCTCCTCTGCCCAGTTTGACCCTTGGATGTAAGAACTATGGAAACTCATGGTTAGCGCTAATACCTCACCCCAGTAACTTCTGCAGTTCACGCTCTCTATGTTAAACCAGGGTCCTGTAGTGTTATTTAAAAAATGAAATGCTGTGGTGTCACTCCTGCCTGAACAGGCAGGTACTTCTTGTAGGCATTGTCTAGGTTCTAGTTCCAAATTTTATTTCGGTGATTGAAGAATAAAGTAAAGGAGCTAAATGCCTGACAGGTATGGATGGATCCTCTTGCTTGCACAGGTGTTCCCATACAACAGCAAAAGAAAACTAAAGTTCTCACATGATGATGATCCTCACACACATAGATTCTCCCCTCCTCACAGACTGGAGGAGACCAGCAGCAGCCAGGGCTGCTCATTGTGAAGGCAAAGAGTGGTTTCAAAATTCTCCTTTCTGCAAAGAGACCATTCCACTGAAATGGAGGATGCTTTCCAAGGCTGGAGTTGCAACAAAATATTTACTTAGCTGTAGAGATCATAATGTTCCATGGTTTATTTGAATTATTAAAATGCAATACTGCACAATAATCATTATTGCAGAGCTTCAAAACACTTACTGACAATGTGGTCTTGGCAAAGTAAGTATAAGTCTTTTTAATGTACAGTTGTTGCAACAGAAAAAAAGGAAACCCGTGTTTCATACTAAGCTGCGCTTTCCAGAGAGACAGAAAGCATTGTCTCTAATATGGATTCCATACAGATTTTTGTTGCTTTATATTTTAAAAATATCCCCCTCCCCACCCTCTCTCAGCAGATCAGATGTCACTTCACTTTCCTTTTCTTGAAATAACACTGGAAGCAGATTGTTGACAGCTTCAGGCTTCTGCACAGTCAGCATTACAAGAGAGCAGTATAGACAGGAACAGAAGTCAAATGGCCTCCCAGGAGCTCCAGCCCATTAAAACAATTGCTAAGGGCACAAGAGCACAATAAACATCTGCGGTTTGTCTCCCCAGCACACCACATACCTTTCAGTTTGCCTCTGCAAGGAAATGGGCTTGAGTGGTCTGATTGGACCCAGATGTGAACTTGTAGAGTTCAAGGCTTTCCAGGGCTTGCATTTTGGTTCCAGGCTGAGGCTAGGGGTCCTTGTAAAGTTAGGTTCCAGATCAATGCTTCCTCAGATTTGACAGCACTTTAACAGTACTTTCTGTTATTGGCTCTGTTCTGCTCTTTGCAAGTGTCCTGATCCACTTGACAGACCTCATCTGAACTGAATACTGCAATGAAGAAAGTAAGCACCTTCCTAATGTTCCCAGGGCAGGCTGCCTTCCTCGAGACAGTCACTGTTTTTAGATAAATTGGCATGAAAATATATGCCTTGCCACATAATCATCAAGTTGCTGCTACAGAACATGGGCAGAGGAAAGGAACGGCACCACAAGGATTTCTTAGAACAGAACAGATAAGGCAAAGATATCAGGGAGAGCCAAGCACTGTCCTGGAGATGTTGCAGGAGAGCATGGATGGAAGCTGGATGACTGTCCTGGACAAACAATATCACAGGGGGTATCGTCCACTGGTGACTTAAATAGGTGTCATGGTTTGACACTGGCCCAACACCAGGCACCCACGAGAGCTGCTCACTCACCCTCCCCTGCCACAGCCGGACAGAAGAGAAGGAGGAAAAAAAAAAACGAAGGCCTCATTAGTTGAGATAAGGACAGGGAGAAAACACTTGAAGGGCAAAACAGGCTTAACTTAAACTTACAAAGTGAATTTATTGCTAGCAGTATCAGAGGAGGATAATGAGAAGTAAAATAAGCCCTTAGAACACCTTTTCCCCCCAGCTGCTCCCTCCTTCCCACCGAAAGTGCAGGCAGACAGGGCACGGGGGTTTGGTCAGTCCATCACCGAGATTTCCTTCCACTGCTCCGGGAGAGGAGCCTTCCCCTGGGAGGCCATGGGGTCCCTCCCACGGGAGACTGTTTTCCTGAACTTCCCTGGTGTGGGTCCCCTCTCAGGAGCAGCAGCCACACGGCCCCTGCTGCAGCGTGAGCCCCTCCCACGGGCACACAGCCCTCCCAAAACTGCTGTGCCAGGGCTCTCTCTTTCCTCGGGCTGCAGTCCTCCAAGGACAGGCTGCTCCAGCCTGGAAGCAGGGGCCCTCTCTGTCCATGGGGTCTCCCACTGGATCACAGCCCCCTCCAGGCATCCACCCGCTCCAGCATGGGCACCTCCCCTACGGGCTGCGGGTGGATCTCTGCATCCCCCGTGGATCCCCACGGGCTGCGGGTGGATCTCTGCATCCCCCGTGGATCCCCACGGGCTGAGGGTGGATCTCTGCATCCCCTATGGATCCCCACGGGCTGGGTGGATCTCTGCATCCCCTATGGATCCCCACGGGCTGAGGGTGGATCTCTGCATCCCCTGTGGATCCCCACGGGCTGCGGGTGGATCTCTGCATCCCCCGTGGATCCCCACGGGCTGCAGGTGGATCTCTGCATCCCCTATGGATCCCCACGGGCTGCAGGTGGATCTCTGCATCCCCTATGGATCCCCACGGGCTGAGGGTGGATCTCTGCATCCCCCGTGGATCCCCACGGGCTGAGGGTGGATCTCTGCATCCCCCGTGGATCCCCACGGGCTGAGGGTGGATCTCTGCATCCCCCGTGGATCCCCACGGGCTGCGGATGGATCTCTGCATCCCCTGTGGATCCCCACGGGCTGCGGGTGGGTCTCTACATCCCCTGTGGATCCCCATGGGCTGCAGAGGCACAGCTGCTTCATCGTGGTCTGCACCAGAGCCTGCACAGGAACCTCGGCTCTGGCACCTGGAGCACCTCCTGCCCTTCCTCCTTCACTGTCCTTGGTGTCACCATGTTGTTTCCCTTACATGTTCTCACCTCCTCCTCTTCTCTGACTAAAATCCAAAATCCCGTGACTTTGCTTTAATTTTCTTCTTAAATACGTCATCACAAAGGTGTTACCAACCTCTCTCATTGGCCTAGTTTTGGCCAGCAGCACATCCATGTTGCACATCAGAGATGGCTCTGCTGGATATGGTGGAAGTTTCCAGGATGTTCTCTCAGGGGCCACCCCTGTGGCCCCCCTGCTACCTAAAACCAGGCCGTGTCAAACCAATACAGTAGGGAAGATCAGTGTCTGCGCGTTTTGAAGTTGCACACTCGGTGTTGCAGTTCTGCCATGCAGAAACAGTGTATCTTTCTCACTAGGGACTGGAGATTATATTTGCAGGTACTGGAAACGAAATAGTGAATCCCAGGACCAGGCAGAGTATGGGTAGAGGGAGCAAAGCAAATGAATGTTATCTTTCACTCTGCAAAAATTTTGGTATAGGAATTGTTTAATCACAGCTGATTCCGGATAAACTGTCATGAAAAGAAGACTAGAAATAAAGAAAGAGAGTTTAGGACTGCTATAGGATGCCCAGTGCAGAATGGAGATTAGTCTGGTTCCAAACTTTGCAATGAGAGGTGAGGGGGGTCTTGTCAGCACTGCTGGGACAAGTTTAAGGGGATGTAAACAGGGAGGATAATCACAGCACTGCCAAGTGGGAAGGCATTGCAATAGAAAGGATGACCTGCACAGAGTGAGTTACTGCCAGATGGCTCCCAGCTGGGGGACTTAAGGAGACTGTGATCTGGCTTAATCAAATGCCTGGCACCTTCTCTCCCTGCAGTGTCCAGAAAGACAGCCCTCACTGCCACTGATAGAAAGAATCAGGACTGATGAGACTGCCTTTTACAAACACAGTCTGGACAGTGCATGTAATTCTTTTTGTTGGCTTCCTCTCAGTGGCATTACCTTGAATATGAGGAAATTAAGGAGAAAAATTGCTATGAGCTTTGTAGGCCCTTTATCGCTTTAATCTCCTCTCCTCTCCTCTCTGCCTTCTATTTTCCTGTCTCTTGTCATCCATCTTTGCAGAGACAGTGACCAAGTTAAGCTAAACAGCCTTTTAGATTTGTTTGTGATTGATTTGATTTCTGCTTTCAGAAATTGTTTGAAATTTTCTAAATGTGTTATTTTCACTAGGACTAAATTTTCAATGCAAATTATGGGAATGCTAGAACAAGAATTCAACACATCTACTGGATTTAGGGAGGGAAAAATATCTGTCATGTCTATGGGGTGGAAAAGTAGACTACACTATTTTTGCGATTCCTTTTAGCAGGACATGAGGGAAAGGCAAGAAAGACTGTATTCTGGAGCACTTGCCATTATAGAAACTTGAGATGGTGGTTGTTAAGGTTTGGTGTTGCAAGAGGCTCTAAAGTAACTGGCTGAGCCTTCTGGATAGTTAGTGCAGAGCCTGCAAGGGCTGTTTGTGTTAAGTTGTATTGATTGTCTTGCGTATAATTTAATAATGTGGAAGTCTGCTTTCTTTCCTTGCAGCTATAGACTGCATCTGTCCTTGTTGAAGTGTTCCCATGGCAATCGTGGGTTGGAATTGTATTAGTTTGATTTATTCAATAAATAAGTAGAAAAATAAAACAAGATAATTACCCAGCAATGAATAGCTACCATATGAACACAGTGAAAACTACACCAAAGGCCACTGGCAACAGGCAACATTTCTAGTTTAAAAGCAGTGCAGAGATTCCCAATGTAATTTTTTTGGCCTTCATTGGCCCTTTCTCCATTAGGTGTCAGGCTCTGTAGCTCACACAAGCTTCACTGTGTACCAAATGTCTCTTCTGGCTTCTCATGTCCATACCATTGTTATTCTTGCTTAAGCGGTGGCAGCAGCTTTTATGAGCTCTTACAGCTTGGTCTGTATAGTAGACACATTTGCAGGGAAGAAAGTTGCCTCTTTGCTCCCCAGAGAAGTGGTACAAAAACCTGTGCTAATAAAACAAACATCTATGCTTCAGCTGAGATTTGCTCTCCTAACAGTCCATTACATGAACATGCAGGCAGGCTGCTAACAGGCCCCCAGATCACTCAGGAAGCCAGCAATGCTGTGGGATGTGGGGATCTGGCTGGACTCTTGATAACCTTGGGGCAGACAGAGACATGGCACAAGGCACCCCTTGCAAGGGGTATTGCAGTGAAGCTTCTGGTATGGAAGAACAAGATAGGCAGGTTACTTAGAGACCAGGAAGACTTTGGTAGCAGCTCATAAGGAAATCACATCTGATGCTTAAAATACAGAAGCATAGGTCACTTCCTTCACACTGTGGTTTGAGTTGACTTTCTGTTTCATTTCTCTGTTCAGAAATGTGAGGAGCCTGGGCTCCTGCTACAGAGGCACAGCTTATGGTGCAGCACTGAATGGGAGAGGTGCAAATGCAGCAGTGCATTCAACACTGACAATACAATTTGACTTGGGCTTCCCCAAATACTTGCTCTAAGTTCTGGAAGCTGCCCACAGCCAACCACTGCCAAGGCACTTTAACAACCAGTGCCACTGGAAAACTAGAGGATCTTTGTCATGACTCCTTGTACATTTGGGACAGGGGTGTAGAGCAGGAATGGCTGTCTCTGAACAGTCAGTCCAGGGCCGTCTGCTGACTGCAAGGTGCTTGTGTTTCAGTCAAGAACCACTGAAAATACTAAATTTCATAAAAACTAACAGGATAAGAAAAATATTTTTTTTGAATGTTCAATGCACTGCTGATCAGAATGTGTTATACAAGATGAACCCAGTAGTGTTCGATCATCATACTAAGCAAGGGTTTTAATCAGAAGTAGACACTGTTATCACTTTGAAGATCTTTTTGTCCAGAGTATCTCATGTGCAAGACTTCCTAAGAGCATCTGCTGACTGGCTGAAGACATCTCACTATGAAAAGCTTTTAAACCGATGTTTGGAAAAATGGCTTGAATGCTCGTTGAAGGGCAGCTGTAATATAAGCTAACATTTGAGGCTCTTGCAGGGAACTGTGGATCCCATTTCAAACCTAATTTCCATGAGAATTACATCAGCACTCAAGTCTCCCACTGCTGTTGGTGGAAATGTTTTTAGAATTAGTGCTAAAATATCAGTGCCTTTGTGGAGACAGTGTCTTTACGAGATGATTCCCATGACTACAGCCTGTTCCCACCGTTAGGTCTGCAGACACTGGGAGACCTGAGGTCTGTTTCTTGACTTTGCTCTTGGCCTGCTGTGCCTATAACTCTTACCATCTCTTTGTAAAAGAGGGATAAAGCTTAGCTTCTTTTGTACAATGTTATGAGCACTTCAAAGAGCAATGTTTCAAAAGAACTAAGTTTTATGAGGAACCTCTGTTCTCACCTCCTCCTTGCCCCTGTGATACAAAGTATTACAAGAGCTGTGGCCTTGGAAGGTGCCTAGGCAGTCTCAGGAGCCTCTCACCGCTGCTTCTGGGGCCAGCTTGCCTAGTGGGAGCACGGAGCAGTGGGGCTGGTAATTGTGTAATTTCACCCCAGGAAACTTTCCGCTTCAGCCTAGGGTAATACCCCAGACAGATACTGCTCCAGAGTTATTACAGCCTGAATCAGAAGTTTGTGAGGGGGAAGAGTGAACAGTTTCACCTTTGTTTTCCCCAGAAGAGTAACAAGAGAGTATGTCCTAAAATAAATGGGAAGAAAGCTCTTAGATAGTGCTTCTTAGCCCAAGGAAGTAATAAGTGCTCTTTCTGGGCATGCAGATTATCAAGATACCATTAACAAGATTTATTTGCTGCTCCTGTGAGCATGTAATGCATGTAGGTCTTCTCAGGCATTTGCAAAGCACTTAAAGGAAAAGCTTGGTGGTCTGGAGATTGGAAAAAAGGACCCTGTCCCTCTGCTATTCCCATGGAGGCTTGGGGTCACTTGGAAATGACAAACTTTGGTTATAGCCAGAGTTACAGAGATCAGTGATCCCTGGTCTTCAACCTGTGCCTATTTTTTTTAACTTCTGGAGACATTAGGGAGAGAAGGCCTGGGAGGCCCAGTGCCTGGGGGGCAGATGGAGAAGGGGTCCTGTATGGTACATGACCACTTGCAAGATCAGGGCCTCCAGCCTTCTCTGCTCCAACCCTTGTGCCATTGCCTCCTCTGTTCTACACTGAGGTACAGAGGATTTCTTCCTGCTCCTTTACTTGCCACTGGTGTTCTGTTTAATCAGTGGCCTCTCCTTTACTTAGTACTTCCTTTTCTTTTTATTTTCCGCTTTGCTTCCCCTCTCCTATTTAGGCTGTGTGTGTCACCAGCTCTAGGACATCCTCTGCTTTTCCACCTGACCTGTGGCTTGGTACATATGCCACACCATGAGCTTCAGTAATGATTTTAGCTTTTTCCAGACAAGCCCTGAAGCAAATTCACAAGGGCAAGGTCTTTTGAAGTCCCAAGCCTGCAATGTGGTGCAGAGAGACTGCTCCCGCAGGCACCAGTGTTAAGAGTCACTCTAGTCAGAGAGCCAAGCTGCGTGGCTGTTTCCTCTTATGTGCAAGAGGATTCTGGTCTGGAAGACAGTGCAAAGCCAAGGTTATACAGCTCAAGCCATCCCCTCTACAGCCTCAGCCTCTCCTACCTACTAAAAAGATCCACTACACAAGCAGTTTCATGGTGGGGGTATTGAGCTGGGATATGTCTGACCATTAACCACTGTACTATTCATATTAACTGATAAATAATGGAAGGTTTTGACTGTAATATGCAGTTGGCTTTGTTTTTATTTTAACTTTGAACCTTGCAACTCTATCCATGAATTTCAGTGGAAGGCTTGTCATATCCTAATTGGTCTTACTAATTTTGTACAGTATAAATGTTTTGGCAATGGAACTGTTTTGATCAAAGGTTGTATAAATCCCATTAGTCACAGCAGCTGAACCTGTATGAACCCTTTGAAGGGGCTTGTACCACCTGAATTCCTACAGCACCATTACTCCTGTGTATAGATATGCTTTTATTTGAGCTCCTCTGGCTGTGTGTTCTGGTGGGCTAAGGCATGATGTGATCGGATGCAATGTGTGGGTTGCAAGATCCATGCTCACGGCCTTTCTAAACTATGGTTTGCCAGCTCCACATCCCCCTTTGTTTGTCACCTAACATCACATCCATAGCGTTTTGGCTCAATGTTTCTTGTGTGCTCTGACTGAGAAATGAAATAGGACTCTGGAAAAAAAAGTGGTGCTTCTTTACTGAATTGCAGTGATTTATGCACATGCCAACAGGAATGAGGAAATGCAAATTCCTCCTGCTTCCAGATCTGCACGCCAGCCACTCTGAGGGCACTATTTTATTTCTTGGATTGTTGAACTCATTTGGCCTTGTGCCTCACAGCACCACATGAGGTGTGTCTTAATAGGCCTGAAAGGTACGGCATGCTGTGACTTGATTTTATTTACATTTATGTACATATCACCATATGTGTTTTAAAATGACTGAACTTCTGCAGTTGCAGCTCCAGGGTGGTAAAGTTCGTTGAAAGGACAGTTAGGTTCCTATCATCTAAATCTGGAAGACCTTATTTAAAATCATGGCCACTGTTTGCCATTTCTTATTCTTACTTTGCTGAGCAAAGTAAAACTGAAACAGCGAAACTGTACTGGTCTTTTTTTATCTGGTCTGGACTGGCTTCCTGCTTTTTTTTTACTAGCTCAGTGACTCTATTTGGATTAGCTCAGTGACTCTATTTGGATTACCAGTGACAGAAGTGATAGATATCATTTATTAATAATATGAAAAAATGTAAATCTGACAAAATATTTAACTTTGAAGTATATTTTCTTTCATTTAACTGAAATTCCTCAAGCTCTTGGCTGACTGTCCCAGTTACTTTTGTCTCTAACATCAGCACTCCATCTCAAAAGGACACCTTGACTAGCCAGAAAAGGGAGTTCTAAGGCACTACAGGTGTAATGAGGTAAGTCAGCTTCTGGCTTATCGTGTAGCGCTGGTCAGGCATTTTCTGTCAAAATGTTTTTATTTTCTCTAGTCAGGAGTCACTGATTTGACAACTGTTAGTGGAAATGTACCTATCAGTTTTGGCAGGCGAGTCTTCTCACACAGGAGAACGAATCTCTGGAGCAGGGCAGACGCCTGTTTGTGGAGCATCCCGCTTCCTCTAGTGCAGCTGGCAGCCCTCCCTGGGTCCTTGGAGATTGCTTCCAGTGCTCTGACAGCCTGGAGACTTAAAACCTGGAGACTTAAACTTTTATCTCTAATGCTCAGATGGGGAGAACTCCAGAATGCTACTGCTAGTATGAGGCATGGCAAACCCAAATTCGAGTTAGTTCTATTTTGTGTTTAACTAAGTAATTAAATATTTATTGGGCCACAGAGGAAGCAGGCGACTGAAACTGTTATGGAACAGCTGCTTAAACTGGTTCTGGTCAGTGAGATCCTGCTCCTGTCTCCTCTTCACACCAAGCCTGACTGCACATTCCTATCCCTTTCCTGGGCCCAGAGTCATGCTTGAAGGCATACCAGAGAGATAAGACCCATGGAGAATGAATATCTAGGAAATAGGGCATTTAGGTCCTCAGAGTGGCTCCCAACAGGTTCAGATGTACATAAATGCTGGCACAAGTGATGGAAGACTCTGGCTGGGAGGAGGTGGGAGAAAGGGATATGACTGTCCTTTCAGACAGGAGCAGGCCATTAAGTACAGTTCAGCTAAAGCCTCTTTATAGCCTTACCTGGGAGGTTTTTCATTCAGTCTTAGGGGAAGGTATACATATACCACTGTTGCCAGTAACCGTGTAGTTAGCATGTGAGCTGAAAACATGTAACGCTCATGCTCAGATTCCTGGTTGCAAATTTATCTGTTCCAGCAGCAAGCCCTAATCAAGAAACAAAGGGCTACTTTTGGATGGCTCACAAACACAGAAATCTCTAGGTTTCATCCAGGTGTGGAATCAGGAGGTCCATTTTCAGTTTGGCTAGTGCTTTGCTCCCTTGTGCTCTGCAGCCCTCTTTCTCTCTCTTACTGCTGTCACACTCTGCTAAAAAACCTTGTAAGAGTAGGAGACTTGCAGGTATGACAAATGGCTTTGCAGACATGCTTCCCCAAAGGTTTCAGTCCCAGGAGCAGACATGCAGCTTGACCTTGCCTGGAGCACATTGAGAAGGACTGTGCCTAACACCTTATTTGCAGAATGTCCTATTCCCCACGTGCAGCATGCGCTGTCCCTCACCAGCTGCAAACCACTGCTAGGGACATCTGGTATGAGCTGCAGTCTGTGCCTCTCAGCTCACAATGAGTTCAGTGGGATTACTTGTATGCATAGGGCTGGCTGATGCTGCCATTATAAATATTTCCTTTTGTAAAGTTAGTTAGGTGAGTTTTTTATTAAGTATAGTGTTATAAAAATAGGATAGTTTAGGATGTTAAATCAAATAAAACCGATTTATTTAACAATTAAAAAAAACTGGAACCTCAAAAACCCCCGAAAATTTAGATAAAAATTAAAGTCCGAGTTCCCTTCGAGCAGAAAAACTTTTTTCAGCCAGTTAGACTATTACAAACCCGGGCAAAGCTTTCTTTTCGGTGCTGGTTGCTTGAAAAAGCGTGGTTGGAAAACGGCCTGAGCAGCACCGAACCTCCCTCGTGGCTTGTCCAGACGAAAAGAGAAAGAGTTGGAGATTTCGGTTTGGGATAAAGGGGAGTCTCCGCCCCTCTTCACTCCCAGTTCTGCTTACTTGTCCCACGGTGATTGGTCAGGCATTTTTCAAGCAGTTCTTAGCCAATGGCTCATGAGTTTCTAGGGTTGCTGACAGCCCATTGTCTGCCGCGGGGAATTGATTTTATCTGGAAACATGCTCTGAGAGAACCGGCTGCAAACCTAGGATCTTATGCTTATGCTTATAAGGTTTAAGATAAATAACACTAAATTACAGTTCTTAAAACTACTTAAACACTCTTAAGACATTTTCTTAACTATCTAAAATAAAAGAGTTTGTTAATTTTATATTTTTGTTAGAATAATATTTCATAAAAATATAGCAGCTTTGATACTTGATGAAAGGTGATGCGAAAGTCTTAAAAAGGGTTCATGCATAACAATAGTCTACATATGAAGCTGATAGCCTCCATGCTTCCAAGTACAGGGTGCAAGTGTCTGCTGAGCTGCTGCAGAAGGTAGCAGGTATTTTGAGTTGTTCCTTGCTAATTATTGCTTCAGTAAACAACAGCTGTTCAAATGCAGCTCAGCTTCTTGCTTTGAAAAGATTACAGTGCCCAAACTGTAGTCTGGTATTATTGAAAAAAGAAAAAAAAAAGTTATAATCATTTCACTCCCCTACTGCTACAGATTTTATGGGCCTTGTAGTGTGCTGTTATGTCAGGCATATTAATTGCTAGTGAGTCGATGTTAAACAAATGAAACAGCTTTGTGCAGCGTTTGGACACTTGGTTATAGACAGTTTAACAGCAGTCTTCTGGAGAGACTGTGCATTAGTCTTAGATTATTTTTTAGCACTGGAGGAATGGCTCTTTCAAAGTAACTATAAAATGAACCATTGCTGCCATGCAATAGCAGTAATAAGCTGTTAAGGTACATTGCAAAGCATGAGGTCAGAGGCAGTATGTTCTTCCAGCCACCCAAGAAGTGTAATAGCAACTAATTAGTGCAGCTCCTTCGGAGGCTACTGCTATTGCAATGAGAGGAAGGAAAGAAAGTCAGAGAAGTGCAAGGGGGGCCCCACTGTTAACTATCTGCCCTTTAGATGAAGGAGTTGTTGGTATTAACTTAGCAGAGGGTGAAGGCCTGACCCAGCACAGCACTGAGTGTCAGTGATATGCTCTTGGCAGTGAAAAGAAAAATTGCCCTGTTCTCTACTCCATGCAGTTCCTGCCCTTCTGCTTCCTTCCTGAGGAGCAGGATTTATAGGGGCATCTGCCTTGATTTATTGAGGACCAAAAATTACAAATTAACTTTCCAGGCATGTGCACACACGCTTTGCTGCACAATGCCAGACCGAGCCCTTCCCCTCTGTCCTCCTGGCCAGGTGGCTCTTGCTCGGCAGCAGCATTGGTGTGAGGCTGTGACAGTGCCCACCAGTGACTGCAGGCCGAGAAAAGGCTGGGCTTTGTCTGAAGCAACCGTTCCCTACCTACACTGGTACATTTCACTGGCTGCAGATGAAAGCCATCTGAAAATACCCTTTGTGCAGTTAAAAACAACCAACCTTCCCCCCTCGTGTATTTTATCAAATGCAGATACGAGCAGTCAAGCTGGCACCCTTTGATTGCCTTTGGGAAGGAACAAGGTGGTATGAGCCTACTACTCCTCATGGGATGACCTGCAAGGAGACGTCTCTGCTTTGGGGCGGCGAGTCAGGACTTGCCATCGGGGTGTGTGAAGGAGCAGGGGCTGGGCAGCACAACGAGCAGCACCCACCGTGGTGCTGCCCTTGTGGAGCCCCTGCCACCGTCCAGAGCCCGCGGGAATGGCACATTCAGGGAGGCCGGAGAGGGGCACGGGGTGGCGCTGGCCCAACAGGGCGTGCCAGGCTGCCTGCCGGGCCCGGGTCAGCCGGGTGCCGTGCTGCGGGCTGCATGGCTGCTGCTAGGGGGCACGGCATCTTAGGGCAGTATGTATGTACTTATGTATGTACGTATGGATATATCGATTTACTGATTTATTTACAGTACTGGAACTCGGCCTCAAGGAGCCGCAACCCAGGCGCGCCGCGGGCCCCACCGAGCCGATAAAATGGCGGCCAAGACCCCCCACCACCTCCAACGGCCGCCCCTCCCCTGCCCGCCAGGGGGCGCGCGAGGCACGGCGGCGGGCGGCGGTGCCGGGTCCCGGTAGCAGGGCCGGCCGGCGGTGCTGAGTCCCGGTGCCGTGTCCCGGTAGCAGGGCCGGCCGGCGGTGCTGAGTCCCGGTGCCGGGTCCCGGTAGCAGGGCCGGCCGGCCGTGCTGAGTCCCGGTGGCGGGGCCGGAGCCGGGTCCCGGTAGCGGGGCCGGCCGAAGCCGGAGGAGCAGCGGGAGCGGCCCCGGCCGCCTGCCCCGGCCCGTGCTGCCGGTGTGGGGCGCTGAGGGGCGGTGCGCTGATGGTGAAGGGGTCAAGTGGTTGCGGGAGCCGGTGTTGGTCCCGGCGCGGACACCGTGGCGGCCGCCGTGCCTGGGCAGGGAGCAGCTCGCTTGCGGCGGGGAGCGCACTTCAGTCCCTTGCCTTCGGTCGGAGCTTCGCTGTGAGGCGGGTCGGGACCGGAGGGAGCGGTGTGCTGTCCCCGGTGATGCAGGGCGGTAGCTCGGCTGCAGCTCCCGGTTGTGCACCGAGTGAGGACCGGGTGCTTCCCCGCGCACCGCAGCTGGCGGGGCCTGAAGCGCCTGGGAAGGCAGTGCCGGTCTGTGAGGGTGAGGTGCGCTCAGGGCAGAGCGCGGCCCGCCCTGGCGCAAACAAGGTTTTTACTATTTTTAAATTTTTGTTGGTTTGTTTGATTTTTTTATTTAGCCTAAACACTTGCCTCTGGATGCCTTGAAAACATAAACATGCGGGTATATTGGCTCCGGCCATGTTAATAGAGAGTGAGGAGGTTTGTTTAAGTTAGTTTTAATGATCAGCTGCTATGGAAGGTAATAGATCAACATATCTCTGCTGAGGAAACCAAGGGATGTTTTTAAAGTGCCTTGCGGAGAAAGAGCCTTGCAGTTGCTGTTTAAAAAACTGAAACTTTTAGAGTAGTCTTTGTTGGCTTCAGTCTATATCAACTTAATTTGGATATTTCAGGGTTGTTAAAAGGGAGGCGATAAGGAGAAGACAAACCCAAACCCTTTGGCCTGGCTTTTATCAGTTACAAAGGTTTTACTTTGACATCTCCTGTGCAACTAAGTGAATGGTGCCATAATCTAGTTTAAACTCCCATCACCTGCATCCATTACTTGAACTTCCAATAGCTCCTATTTTGCCAAAAGCTTTTGGAAACTTCTCCTATAGTCAGTTACCAGGATTGCATTCCCACCCACTTTCTCTTCCCTCTTTTCCTGTTTGGAAGCACTTTACTACAACGTGGTTTTTAGACACCATTGTCATGACGCCCTTTTGTGCCTTTCCTTTTTTTTTTTTTGTTTTATTTTGCCAAGACTCAAATTTACGTGTGATGTGTCCTTGTGCTCTCTCCAGGGTTTTCATGATGCATGCATCAGGACTGTATGCAAGAGTGGTATTGCTGGCACCATATGCAGAGATAACGCTGCCTTCCTATTTCCCTTGTTTAACAAGGCCAGTAATCTCATTAAGCTTCTCCACCCCTAAAAGCTCTTCATTGTCACCACTATTGTACTGGAATCTCACAATGAGTTATTTATCCATTATGCACTCCTCATTCTTTCCAGTCAGTGCCTTCTTGAAGGCAGCTATGTACCTTTCATAGCAAGATTTGCATTTCTTATTCTGAGATATTTTACTTTTGGAGTTGCCTGTATTAAAATGCATTTTGTTTGAATGGGCTCACTTCAGCAAGTGATCCATGTTGTTCTGTATGACTGCTCTGTCCTAGCCGTTATTTGCCACTCCATTAATTTTTGTCATCTGCAGATATTGGTGTGACTGATATTTTTTTTTTTTTTTTCCCCAATATGTGCTTCCCCATCATTGTGTAAGTTGGTGACTAATACCTGGTTCTGGTATTATGGTCTTGTACACCCACACCCTCCATAGTAGTTCTTATCTGCAAACAATGGATGAACTTTTTCATACATTTTTCATACTTTTTTTTACAGCATTTCTGTCATGCCTGTAGTTACTCTCAGATTTGCATTATTCACTGATTCCTCTATTATCTTTCTTTATACTGTTTTAATTTATTGTTGCTGTAACTTTAATTGGTTCATTAGATAGCCCTTCCTGTAATTTCAGTTTTAAAATGATTCCTGGGCTTGAAATTTGGAAATTTTCTATTGCATTGGGATAAGAATTTTCCCTGGTGCCTCTATAATGCATGGCACCCACCCTGCTGTCTCAGACAGCTTAAGTGTGATTGAGTAACTAGAGCCAGTGGAAAAACGTTGTCGCCTTCCAGCCTTGTTCTTAGTTTCTGAATTTCCTCCTTTTCCTCCTGAATCCCAAAAGGCTTTATTAAGACAGCTTTGTGGGAACCATTAACTCTAAGCTGCATAATTACGTTACTATAGCATTGACTTATTTAATAGTAGGAAAAAAATTGTATGCATGTCTAGAAATTTATATTCCTCAATGATGGAATTTTAACTTAGTAAATTAAAAGGTTTACTCAATTTACCTACGAAGTTATAGTAATTAAGAGCAAGAGAGTCTACCTGCAATAAAGCAGGTTCTGTGAAAACATGACACTTTAATGAGCTGCCATCATGTTGCACTTATTCTTCACCTTCTAAATTGCATATAAAGCTCTCATGTACTTAAAGAAAGGGATGGTGTTACTGTTTAGCTTGCTTTGTTTAGAAGTGGGGCTCATATTTAGCATATTTAATGCATCTTAGTGATGCATTTTATGTCATGCTTGCACTGCTCAGAATTGCATACATTTGGCATTTGTGGTGCTAGAAATCAGGCCGAGAATTTTTTTTAAAAGGCATGCGCACAAAGACTGTTGCAGTTAATAATCCTCATGCCACTGTTTGTGTGGTACTGCACAACTTCATTCTCACTGCTGCATTCCAGACCGCCTGATGGCAGCTCACCTCCCTTTTGCTCTCCCTTCCCTGTCGTCACCAGCACATCTGGTTATTAAAGCAGGGCAGGCAGATTGTGCCAGAGCACCAGACAGCATGTTCCTGTCCCTCACACTGCCACCTGTAATTGCCAGTATTGTATCTTGTGATTAGGAGATGGCATGACAAACAAACCTTTCCACCATCTCTTCACCTGAAAGGCCTAAAACACTTCCAGTGGTCCATAACAAATACTCAGGTGTCTGGGATGGGTGAACAGAAAAGCTGCATTTTTCCAGCTTTTTGTGGTGCACTTAATTAAGCTCTGGCATCCTTATTTATGTTACTTCTGCTGAAAAATGAGCTGGGGGGAATAAGCAGGGATTTACCTGTTATTAGTGTTTTGACTTTTTGAATAGGTATAGCCTAGGTACTCACACAGTTAAATTTGCTGTATGTCAGTCTGCCACAAAGCTAAAAACTTTAGAGGTAAAAAATGAAGTCTTAAGCTCTGTCAGCATGACAGCTATAGATCACGTGTTCCTTATTTCCCAGGGAGAGAATTGGCACATACTCATCAATTAACTGGTTTTCATTTTGTTTTTTATCACTTTTTGTTTGGCTTTTTTTGTTTTGTATCACTGAGCCCCAGCAACGTGTGTGCGTAAAGGTCAATTTAATTTTATAAGCCTTGTATATTTAGTCCTTAGGACTGATTGGCTGTAGATGAGAAGCTGATTAGTTTGGTGGTTTGGATGTGGCTTTGCAGTTAGGGGTATATCACTGTGTCTGTGCTGTTCAGTTTATGCTGTGCGATGATGCTCTCTGCTTTGGCTTATTTTTAACCCTGGCAGCTTCTAATAAGTGTCAAATAAGCAGCTTCTAATAAGCTGCTTAGAAGCTGTTTCTAATAAGTGCCTCTGCTTTGCCATCCCCAAAGAATTATGCATGAGTTTCTTCCTCTTTTTCTTAAAGGTTCTCAAGCTGGCCATATGTACAGCCGTAGTGTGCCCTTCTAGAGATAGCAGTATACCAAGGTATCAACAGTTCCAGAAGCTTTTTCCTTCTTTTTTTCTGAAAATAGAATTCAAACATTTTGTCATCTGACTCTCTGTAAATGCAGCCTATTCTCTCATAGACAATTCTAACTGTTATTTTATGCAGTGTTTTCTCTTTGACAGCCTTTCAGCCATCACTTTAGAAATGCCTCAAAAGAGTGGCAGTGGTAACTGGCATTTTTTTTTCCCCATGTCAAATGCAAATCTCTCACCTCCCAAGTGTGAACATACAAAGATGTCTTACTGCCTTTTTTTTTTTTTTTTTAAATAACAAAATTAGGCCATAGTTAGCTAAGCAGTGACCTGATTAGTGCTGGATCAACATGCTACCAATTCAAGGTTGTCACTACAAAGTAAGTGTGGTGAAGTCTGCCTCTTCCAAATAAAATGAAAGCAGTCTCTTGACATAGAGCAGTGCTGAAGTTAGCAGTTTCTGCGAAGTGGGCCTAAATGCAGGTTGAAGGATCTGTTCTGTGTATATGTAACTACCACTGCCAATCTAATTCTTTACAATCAAGTACTTTTTGTCATATTTTTACTCAGGAGGATATGAGAGAAAACAGTTCTAAGTGATTTTTTTGTTCTTTGGCTTTCCTTATCCATAAAAGATTTGGCTTTGTGAGGTATATTTAATGTTTTCTCTAAAGTAGGCCCCCTGAGAGATCCCATGGAGTAATTCACTTTGCTGAGTTAGCAGATGAAGCCATTGGATAGAGTCAAAAAAAGATACTGCCAACTGTGAAGCAAATGAATCAATACCAGTGCAAGGGGATCACTTTGCTTCTTCGATACGAGAAAAGCGGCAGCACAGATGCAGTATCTGACATACAGATTAAAAAAACCCAAATATAAACACACACACACACACATTGGGTTGGCTTTTATTGGAAAGCCTAGATGCAATCTATAGTTATCAATTTGTGGAAAATTCAGGACACATATAAAGTTAAGAAGGCAAATTAAAAGAACAATACAAATCAGACGAAATATACATCTCAAAATATCAGGATAGCATTTTGACTGGCATTTTCTAAAATACTTAGAATCTCCTTTCTTTTTTTCTTATTTTTGTAATATGCTTCTTTAATTATGCATATTTTTTCTTTAAAAAGATCTTTTGTTTCTATATTCCCCAAGGTCACTATTTCCTGCAGGAGCATGTCCAGATCACAAGTCTTTTTTAGCAAGAAATAGGCTCATTATACCTACTAACAAGGCCACTAATTGGCTTGATTTGACTGCATCTAAAATGATCACCAACAGATACTATAATTTGTTGTTTATTGGTGCCAGAACAAAGGAGAAGGGATTGGTACGCGCCAAGTAGAAGATATATTTCAATGTTGACATGTTATACAAGCTTTTCATATTCAAACAGAACAGAAACATTGGACATAATTTAGAATATGAGCCTATTTCAACAGAGAGCACTTACAGCATGCTAAATACAGTGCTGTGGAAGAGCCACCCAACAGAACTGCAAACACCTAGCATTTTACATCTTTTAAAAAGAATACGTAGATCAATGACACGCCTCTGGGGTCTGACATACCATCCTCTCTAAATTTAGGGCCCTCAAGCTTCAAGGGTAAAATACTAACAACTAATCTGTGCTTTAATTCTAATAGATGATTAGCATTCATTATATGTGTAATTAGTTCTGTATGCTCTACCAAATACGCACATACAGTAATAGCACTGATACCGTAGATTCGGTAGCGACTTGGCTGGGAGAAATTCAAATCTGTTTATCAAACAATCCTAATGTGCAATTTAGAGTATGTAATACCATAGACTCTCAGAATACAAAGCAGTTAGAAAACTATTTTTATTACATCCACTTGAACCATTCATAGTTAAGACACGTTCACTTACTATGTTCTGTCATTATAATACATGGATAGAAATACTGTGTATATTTCAATGAACATCAAAACCCCCAATTTTGTCTCATCTTAAAAATATTTATTTTTGTGGCTGAATTTAGTGCTCTTGAGACTAAAGCTCTAAGAATGGTTTCAGCCAAGATGTAGAACAGATGCCATAGATGCCACCACAGGCTTCCTGTAAGGAACCAGCTGCACACTTCAGTTCTTCCTGCAGCAAATATACTGGGCCTTGGAGCAGAGCATGCCAAATCTATGCAGTGGTGTGGAGATGCAGACTAGGCACTAGAACTGGACCTTCCTCTCCATCCCCAGGTTTAGTGTTCACAGTAATGAGATTTGATCTGCCAGCTGAAGGCCAGGAGATGAACCCACTGAACAGCCTGCCTGCCAAAAGAGCAATTCTGTAGCATCAGGTCAGAGGTACGCTTCTTCTATCTGGAGTTATTAACATCTAAAAGAGCTGTATTATACAGAAGACAAAGTTGACATAACTGGATGAAACTACATCATTTCTTCTTCTTCTTCTACATACAATTTGCCAAGCACCTGAGACACTATTCCTCCATTGTGAAACAAAGCTTCTAAAAAACCAACAGAAACCCCACCTGGTATGAATAAATGTCCATTTATTACATTAGGGCTGGAAAAAGACAAGGAAACCCCAACCTATTAAAGTCTTCCATCATACTAAATGAGACTTATTTGGTTACTGTGCCTTCTAACAATGACTGATGAGGTGGCACTGGCCTGGGTGACAGGAGAGGGAGGGGAGGGAGCTGTGGTCTGATTCAGCCAGCCACTTTGTGGAGTGTCCCATCCTATCAGCAGAGTGATAGATGCACAGCTTTAAACCTAATACAAAAATATTAACACTTTTGGACATTAGTCATCACTGTTATATCTCTACAATATAATCATTTATACTGTACAGCTATAACATAAAAGGTGCAATTCCTTTTTCTTTAAAAAAAATCACACAGCACATGTTTTTATCATTTTATTTTTAAGTATAAACTTTTTTAAACACTTTACATAAATTAACTCCTCTGAGACTAATATTTGATGTACAGTAAATTGTAATTCATATAAAAATCCATAAACAACTTGTCTCACATAATTTACAAAAAAATCAGGGTTTCCTTTGCTTATATGCAACAAGGATTCTACTTGCCATTTTCCCCCCAAGGCAAACCATGTTAGCGTTGTAAAATCCATTATTAAATTCCCATGGTAGCATAAGTCACTTGTGCCAATGTCCTTTTAGAAAGCAGCACAATTTAATGCAGTTGGGTTGTCTATAAACAGTAATTTTTGCCCCACGTTTTAAAATTAACAGATATATACCACATCCTATGCAGTGAGAAAGAGAGAGAAAAAGAGAGAGAGAAAGAGACTACTTCTCATAAGCAAAGGTCAACAATTCAGTACTATTTGGAAACACTGTATGGGTCTGTATCTTAATTAAATACAGTGCCTCAAAGAAACAGACAGCCTGTTGCAAAATCTTTAGGCCTTTTTATTATCTTTTTTTCTTCTTTTTTTTTTAATACTTTTCAGTCCAACTTGAGTGCAGCGATATGCATATGTAAACATATTCTTTAAAGCAGATCACCTTTAAGGTCATTGAGAAAAAAAAGTTTTGTCATTAGCAGTATCATTCTTCTGGAAGGCGCTCTTTTTGTTACAGAGTCTGGATTGTGCTACAGAAAAAAATCTGAGCAAAGATGTAAGCTTAGGCTCAAGTAGTAATGCAGCAAAACAGTTTGGTCTCCTTTTTAGAAGACACTGGTACACAGTCTCTTTGGCAGCCTGAGCTAAGCCAGTGTGTTACCTCTTTCCTATCTCACTTTGTCTGAGGAACTGTATATTGTTAGCGCTGTCTGCTAATTCTGGATATTGCTCCACAGAGAGTACATAGTACCCATCGTATCCTTGTACCTTTCCAGCACTTAGCAACTGCCTCTTTTCTCCTTCTGTCCATAGCCTGGCGCCTTCCTCTCCATCTCTTACTCTCTGTTGTTCCCTGGCCCAGGCACTGGAAAGAGCTCTTTGCCTGGCTTGCTCCAGTATTCGGGCCTTCTCCTCATCCAGTGTCATGCCATAGCGGACGTGAAGCGCTAGAGCACCGTATTGCATTTCGACATCAGCAAACCTACGAGTCCTGCCGTTCACCACAGTGGTGGACTGGGAAACAGTGACATTGATGCCATTCTCCAGGGCCTTACGCCCACTCGTCAGCCTCAGTGTCCCAAGGTCACTCTCAGGGGAGGTGGTCTTGATAAAATAGTGCGTGTCCTTTCCCTCCACAGTGAAATGCAAGTTTTCTAGGTAGTAAGCGTTGTTCAAAACAGCTGCCACTTTTATGCAGTCCTCATTTGCAATGTTGAGCACATTTGTTTGCACTTTGCCTTGATTGACAGCAAGCATCACCCCTTTCCCAATCAAAGACTTCACTGTGGCAAACCACAGCCACGACTTTTCTCCACTGGATTTCCGTCTGCTGACCTGCACTTCTGCCATCTTTCCCAGGGAAAGGAAAGCCTTTGCTTGTCTTGCCACTTGTTGTTGCACTCCAGAAATTGGCTGTAAACAAGAACAGACAGAAGTTTTATCAGCCATCTGTAGCCCCCTAAATGCCAAACAGCTAGGATTTCTTGGTGTGCTGCCCATGGACAACAACAGGATATGCCACAACTGACAGTGCCAAGGAGTTAATTAGATCTGCATAGTGCTTGTTCTGCTGAGTTACAAGACTATTTTGCTAATGTTCAGTGCTTTTACTCTTTGTCTCCCCGAGAACCTGCAGAAAAATCATATTTAACTTCAGGAGCTACTTACTGGGCTGCACAGGACAGACTTGCAATGCCAATACATAACCACAAGAATCACAGAATGGTTTGGGTTGGAAGGGGACCTTGAAAATCATCTATCATTCCAACCCCCCTGCTGTGGGACACCTTCAAGTAGACCAGGTTACTCAAAGCCCCATCCAACATGGCCTTGAACAACTTCAGTGATGGGACATCCACAACTTCCCTGGGCAGCTTGTTCCAGGGCCTCACCACCCTCACAGTAAAGAATTTTTTCCTAATATGTAATCTAAACCTAATCTCTTTCAATTTGACCCCATTCCCCCTGGTCTTGTCACCACCTGCTCTTGTAAATAGTCTTGTCCCATCTTTCCTGTAAGTTCCCTTCAGGTACTGGAAGGCTGTGATTAGGTTATCTCAAAGCCTTCTCTTTTCCAGGCTGAACAATCCCAATTCTCTCAGCCTTTCCTCATAAGAGAAGCACTTCATCCCTCTGATCAACTGGGTGGCCCTCTTCTGGACTTGCTTCAACAGGTTTATGTCCTTCCTGTGCTGGGGACCCCAGAGCTGGATGCAGGATTCCAGCTGAGGTCCCACCAGAGCAGAGTAGAGGGGCAAAATCCCCTCCCTTGCCCTGCTGGCTGCACTGATTTTGATGCAGCCCAGGACACGATTTGGGTTTTTGGGCTCCCAGTGCACATTGCCAGGTCATGTCATGTTAAAACAGGTAAGAGCTGTCTTACTAGAGTGTCATCTCACTATGGTGTCATCTCTTCCTCTGAGCTTGCTCAAACATGATTCCTGTCTACCACATGTCCAGTCAAACTGAGATTTTTGTAGGTCATGAAGCTGTGCTTTAGAATTGGAACAAGCCTATCTTTATGCTGAGTTAGGAGATAAGAGTCTCTCAAGTAGCTGCAGCCTGAGACCAAACTGCAGGGAGGCTCTCATAATCCCTCAAGCTGCTAAAGGAATGAGGGAAATAAACAGTAATGGCAGTCTTTGTAGTAAAAGAGAAGGAAGCAAACAGGATGGACCAGTGAGGTGGAATACTGGGGACTGATACCTTTCTTACAAATACTTGCAGAAACTGATAAAAGGGCATGTTTGAAAAGACTGTGGCCAGTCTGGCTGTGTGACCTTCCATTTCACTCCAAGTATCAGCCTCCTGCCTCAAAGAGCTTTTCCCCAAGAACTCCAGCTGGATGCAACCCTGAATACAGCAGTGTTTTGTTCATAGCTAGCAAAGACAAGGGGTAATGAATGAAAAGAGCCAACAAGCCAGTCTAATGGAAGAGCTAGGAATGGCATGGAAGAGCTGTGGGTAGCCCGTATGCCAGATGCACACTCGGTAAAGAGGATGGCTGGGGAGCAGGACCTGTTGGCATAACTGCAGTTGCTAGCCAGAAGAGCTGAAAGAGCAGAAGCAGCTAGCAGGAATGGTTAGCTAGTGCAGCTAGATAGCAGAACAGCTCAAATTACAGGGCCAGCTGTGGCTGGGAGGAGGCCTTACAACTGTGCAGAATAGACTCATCTCATCGGGTCTAACCCTGGGTCTTAACAGCAACAAGCTGTGAATGAGCTGTACTAATAGAGGTGGGGAGCAGACAGCTACCCTGGCAGTTGCCTCAGCAGGAAACAAAGATTTAAATAGCTTTGGCTGCACTTTTGAAAAGGAGTACTTAGTTTTTGATGATGATCCAGTTTATCTTCCAATTGACCCCTTCTCCTTTCAGTAAAATACTGCTTGTACCATTTGATTCACTGCTGAAAAGTAAGTCAAAAGTGTGTTTTATTTTCCTAAATTTCTGGATGGGAGACCAAGCAGGAGTCATTAAGATTCAAACAACCTAAATTCAGCCTTGCTGCTGATCAAAGCCTGGCAAAAAGTTTGCAAAGGCTTCTCTGTTTTGCCACAAGGGTAGCTTTCTGGAGGGGACAACTCCTGAGGGAATTATGAATTAGCTTGGACTCTCCATTCTTCTTGAATCTGGCAGATTTCTGTCTGCACTTGCTAACAAGTATGGATTTCAGCTGTTGTAAATCCTACATGAAAGCTATTGAGCACAAAATATATTGTAGACAGCAATCATCTAGAGCAGCAAGATGCTATAGCAACTTCATAATGACAAAGTTTGTTTATTTTTAACATGTATCCTCAGAGCTCAGTAAAGCTGTCTCACTCCAGAATGTTTCAAAATGCTAAGTGGTTTGTGTGTTTCCTTCTGCCTCCTGGTTGCATGTGCTTGTTCACCAGTGAATATCAGAGTTGCAGCTTTTTCCTACCTGAAAATTTTGAATCTTTGTTTTCCTGTCACACGCTTCTTGCTCTGTCATGCCACATGCCCCTGGCATTCCTCATGTTATTGAGCTCTCTCCTGAAGATTTCTGACAGCTAGCTGTCTGCTCTCATCTCTTTGACCAGACTGGTTCTGTTCCTGGTATGCCTTTGCTGGTGTTAGTGGATGATTTCATTCTTTAGCCTTTGAGGCCTAAATAAACAACTTCTGATAGTTCTTCACAGCCATACCTGATGAAAGGTTTCTTATCTCCCAATACAACCGGGGTGCTTGCTGTGGTCCTCCTTCACTGCTTTTGTTGCTCATGGGAAACACTAATCCCATGTTGTGCTCTAAGGTCTTCCCCTGTTACTCAATTACTTGCTATTAAAAACTAACTAACTAACTAGCTAACTAACTAACTAACTAACTAACTAACTAACTAACTAACTAACTTCCTGAATGCAAAGTTAGCTTCCGTATGTTCCCTTCTGCTGGGCCACCCTTCTAAAGACTTTTGGTCTACATTAGGTTGTAGGATTTTTTAAGATTATATCATGTTTAATTCTTGTAACATTGTCTATAATGGTTCTTGTAGAAAGAGATACTTTTTGACTGCTTACAATGGGATCACTCATTTTAATGTCTCTTAACTCTTCCTTCTAAACCAAAAACCATAGGATTTTTGAGGGCATAGGTCTTTGATCTTTGAGTAAGCCTAATTTGTAAATACAATTTTCTTAAATAGCAGACTTAGATTTTACTTCCACATTTATTTTTCATAATTTAAAACTGTAGTGAATTTTCAGGATGAAAGTTTGTTTTTTTGCTTTCAAAGAACTTCGTAAGTACCTGAGTTTTACTTTTATGTTATGTAATAGGTTTTACCTCAGGTAATTTCAGTTTCAGTATTTTATCTTTACATGTTAACACATGGTGTCCATAATGCATGGCTAATATTAAAAAGAAGTAAAATTATAGTGGTGCCTGGTATGTGTATGTTGTATCACCTGTTCTTTTTTTTTATTTCACAGTCTGTTTTTTACTACAGTGTTCAGTTACTGCCTTCAGGCAGAATGGTAGTACAAATATAATCTATGTAGTTTCTGCTATGAAATTAGACATCTTTAAAGCATCTTAAACTTGTTTTCATTGATTATTGTCTTTTAAAATTTTATTATTGCTGAAAGTAAACAAAAGCTTATATAAAATAGTACCTAACTGAGCAAAGCTGTAAAAAAAACCCTCCTTCTGTAATTTCTTAAATTCTTTTGAAACTAGATAAAGGTACTGTTCGGATTTAACTTAGCAATTAACCCTGGCTGTCAGAATTATCCATGCCTAATAAGATCTGAATAGAAGGGAACATTCTATCTTGTTCAATTTGTATGTTTAGTTTTGTTTCTTACTGGTATGTCTTCCCATTGCTGGCTCTTCACAAGTTCATAAGAAGGTTCTGTTAAATCAAATTTCGGAACTGGGAAGCCAGGGATGGCATTGTGCAGATGGAAGCCGAATGTCACCAGCCAGCTGTTAACATCTGAAAGAGAATAATTATAAGAAAAAAAACTGAGAAAAATATTAGAATTTTTCTGTATTTTACAACCATACCATTTTTACATATAATAGCTTTTGGCATAGTTGATTTCCTTTTGTATCATAAACGTTATTCAACAGTCTTCATTTTGATATGTATGGATTTAGATTTGTGTTACAGCTACAATAGCAAACCTATACAGGAAACTTACAGTTCTAAACTTAAAAGAAAATGTCTGTTCTATATTAGAGTTGCACTAGGCTCAGTTGAAAGGTATTTCAGGGTTCAGCAAGTCTGAAGGCCTCTGCGACTTCCAGAACAATTATGGCAGTGCAATTAAGGGGAGATTTCCTTGTCATACAGCCTAAACTAACTGGAATTTCATGGTCAGGCTAAGCATGCTTTATGTCACACCTTCATCATCAATAATTTAAAACAAAGCCAAAAAAAAAAAAAAGTACTGCAGAGCACATCCTGTCCTTTTGGTGTGTGTGTGTTATTGTAATGTCTTCAAACTGCTCCTGAAATAGCACCTATATGGCAAATTACCTCTTAAATGATTTGGCAGATATTTTTTGTTGATTCAAGAGAAATCTGCTTCTCTTCAAGATGATGTTGGATTGATGAAATTAAAAGCTAATGAAATGCATCAGTAAGCAGACAGGATACTACATTATCATTAGGTAACATTATTTATGATACATTTTATATTCTGTTAAAAATAAATTAGGGGTGCCAACAATTAGTTTACAATTGTTTGGCAAGAATGAGTGCTCTGCCTGGTTTCTGTTTTTTTACACTATCTTCCACAAATACTATGCTTAGAGGTTGGCAGAGTGCTCCTTACCAAGTCTGGTAATTTTTATTTAAGAAAGCTCACAATAAGTGGAACAAGGAAGCAAGTTTTTCTAAAAATTAAAGAATAAAAAATATTTATCTTAAAATAATTTCTAGAATTTTCAAATAAATGATATGCCTCATGAGGCACTGCATCTAAAACTGCCAGTCAGCCAAATTACTAATTGTAATAATAACCTTATATAAGCAGTGTGTGTCTGTGCATTTCAGACATCAAAGATGTTAAGAAAAGAATGAAAACTATATTTTGAGGGCAATTTCTGAACTAAGTGCATGATTTTCAATGCCACAAAGAATCTGATTCCAACTGCATGCCCTACAGCACATGCTGCTAAAAGAGGACATTCAGAGGTCTGTTATTATCCTTACTCCCAGGCAGCCTGTTAGCAGCCCACTTAATAGCTGCTGTTTGTTAAATGAATGCAAACCCACTTGATTCCCAGGATGCTCTTGTAAGTGGTAGTCTCACAGCTCCTAGGCAAGCAGGGCTGAGCCCTTCCTGTAGACTGGCAATGTCTGTGTATTTTGGATTATTTACATCTATTCAAATGCAAAAAATCAAAGTATCTGAGCCATACATTTTTCCAAAAATTCTGGTGTCACGCAGTCAGATTTTTGGTGTGTAGAATAATGGAAAACACTACACATCACTAACTTTAGAACCACAGAAAGCACATAGGTTCTCTAGGAATTGAGATTTGAAAGTTAGCACGTTAGCACCTTTCTTTGCTAAAGAGAAGTTCACTCCTTTTTCTATACTATCATACTCCTCCTTCCCTGCACCTGGCTGTGTACTCATTACTTTGTGCTAGCCCTGGAGCTTCTTGGGCAATTTACATTAGCAGCCTTGCAAAAGCCTACCCTGGAAAATATCAACCAACTTCCAGTGAATATTTTCTGTGAGGTTGGTGAGTTAAACTGATCACAGAAGGACCCTACCTGCCCTTGCTACCTACAGTCTCACTCCCTCTAAACTGGACGCCTACAGATCCAGCATCCCCAAGCTACAATGAAGTAACTTTCTCTTACCTGTGATATAGTCCTTCACATCGTGTATTTTACTGGCTGGGTTGTTATTTCTGAACATGTACAAATTAAAAGGAGCTGGATCCTTCCCAATTCTCTTCCAGATTTCAATGTCAGGTGTTGTCCATCGGCCTGCCAGTATGTCATAGTCTCTTTCTCCAAAGTGGACTAGCTTGGTCAGTGGGTCGTACAAGCCTCCATGGAATCCAATTACCAGCTGGAAGTCCAGGTTAGAGTCAAAATAGATCTCTCCATAGGCAGTGTATTGAATTTGTTTAAGCATGAGACCATTGCTACTGAAAACAGCCAGTGGTGTCCCCGTATTGTCTGATGCAATGTAAAACTCATCTCCACTGCTAATTTCCATGGCAAAAAGGTGTCCTTGCAGATCATAGTAAAGAGATGTGATTTCAGAACTTGAGTGGTTATATACATGAGTTATCCTGGTTGGGTAAGTAAGGTCTGCATAAAAGAACTGGAGATGCTGTCCAAGGCTAGTTTTACTGGAAACTCGTCGTCCAAGTCCATCATAACGGTAAATCACTGTCCACCCACTGCCTTTGCTATAAACTCGAGTAAGAAGGCCCTTGGAACTGTATTCAAAGATTTCGGTACCCCTCTGACGCAGAAATCCATCTTCATCTAACCTGTACTGTACATCTCCTAGTCGAGTTATTCTGTCTCTCAGGTCGTACCGAAGTGGCGTCAAGCGGGCGCTGCTGCTGGGGTTGAGCAAGTGGAGGTTGCCATTCAGGTCATAGTTGTATCGCCACATTATTTTTTCATTTAGATAAACTGTCTGCAGCTGACCATCTACATCATATTCGTAAGCATATTTTGTGGTGTTGGCAAATGGCCCAATCTTAATTTCTCTTTTTGTCACTCGTCCCATGTTATCATACTGAATTGTAATCCAATACATTAATGACCGAAATATTTCATACTGAATTTCCTTGATGCGCCCATGTGCATCGAAGTGTTTTGTGTACGTCATTACAGCTGTTGAAATGATCTGGTTAATATCATAATATATAACTCCAAATTTTCCAAACTGTTCAACTTTGCCAGAGATATCGTCAAACTGGTAGAGATCAATAGGCAATGGGGTTTCATTGATGACACCTTGCATGCTAGTCACTCTGAAGCTATTGTCATAGCTGTAGTCAAATCGGGCATTTACCATTCCGTCTTCACTAAAGCGAAAAATCTGTCTGTCAATCAGTGGGCCAATTTGTCTGTATCTAATGGTGCAGATAAAACCATCGCTTTGGAGGTTTACTGTTTTCAGGACTCCTGCTGTCTCATCATAAGTAAAACTAACTCTTGTACTATCATATAAAATTTCTGAGAGCTTGGTCTGCCGTCTGTACTTGAATAATACTCTTCGGCTTGTCCCCAGGAAAGCAGTTTGAAGGAGCTGCCCTTCTTCATTGTAGTCCATTATGACAGAAGCATTGCTTTCCGGGGGGTTGTATATATTCCGGTAATAGCCAATGGAGCGGATAGTCTGCATGGTATGACGAGCAACACTGGGCATGGTGACAGCAGAAAGCCGATCCAACAAATCATATTCGAAGATATACTGCCGTTGGCTATGGAGCAGAAGAACCATTGACTGAAAATTAAGAACAGATTTTTATCACGTGACAAATGGTGCAGTTTCTCCCCTCCCGCCATATACTGATACTATTTCTTCACAAAAATGTGACATTCCCACTTGAGAAAATTATCTCCTCTTTAATTGAGTTATCCTTGACCTTACATGTTGTTAACATCTCCCTGCCTAATTTACTTGTATGCTTAATTGTAAGGGGTTCTGTAATTAGTAGTTCCACATTCATAATTTGCTACTTGTTATGACTGTATCACTCTTTTATCAAGCATTCACAGCTAAACAGCAGATTGTCAATGGATTCAGATAAGTCATGTTTAATATGGGAAGAAGTAAAACTGTCTAAGAGCCATTAACTCACGAGGAGAACAACATATGGGAGATACAATTTCTTCCCTACAATTAGAGATGATTTTGAAGAATTTGAATAGCCTGAGATCTCTGAATACCATGTTCTTGTTCTGTAAGCTTTTGAGACATAGGCAAAACAATTGTTTGATTATTCATATCAAAAGGAGCTACTTGAATTATTCTGACATTTTTCCAGTGCGTGGCTATTATGTATTATAGGTCTTGATTAAATTATTTCTGTGATGACTAGTAAACAGTATTTGCTGAGCAACAGCTTCAACAGAAATATATTTAAACCCCTGAAAAAAATGGATTCTCTTTCTGCATAGCAGAGATGAGATCTCACAAGGGTAATTTTCACAGATATTTCTAGAAGGAGAGCTATCATTCAGCAATTGTTACATATATATTGATTCCTAATATTTTGCCTATCCCTTTTTTTGATGCTACAACATATAGCAAGTACAAATTGACAGCTGTAACTATTTAGAAAAAAGAGCTTTTCTTGGTAGTGAAAAAAGCTCACAACAGTGAAGCATTTGCAAACAACTTATTTTCAGTTGAATTGAATTGCAGATAGTCCCTGTACCTTATTTTATGTGTTAAGATAAAAGGTAAATACAGATGCTTCTTGTTAGTCAGTGGCCTAAATAATTTAAAAACACATCAATTCCTAGCAATTAGCTACAGCATGATTACATATCTGTGGAGTGAAACATTCCCCTTGGAATCACATGTTGATACTTAGAATAATTGCGATGTGCTTCTGCTACCTATTTTTTGCTTTGTATGCAGCAGTGAGGTGCTGCAGATTTTGAGCACATTCCAAGCATTTTTAAAAACCTGAGTTTTCTTTACCTTTTCCAAATATGTGTAACTCCAAGTTTTCCCATCAGCAAACACTCTAGACACTATCCTTCCCTGTCCATCATACTCTATTTTTTCACTAGTCGTGCCTCGCTGTATGCTGCCTATTTGACCTGTGGATGAATAGGTAACATTGACAGCCATCAGCTTGCTGCTCGGGAGCCACAGGGTGGGGTGCCCTGACGTGTCGTAGGCAATCCTCAGCAGGAATTTACGGTGGTCATCGTAGATCTTTTCTGTCTTTGTGGTTCGATCAAAGTCAACTGAAAGGAGGTTTCTGCCATTAACCTTTTTAAAGCAAACAAAATGACACAATAAATCATGCTGTTCAAACCCCAGCCACCTGTTATTTCCACAAAGCTAGCTATTCTTTAAATACCATTTACAGTGATTGATTTGCTGTATGTGTGAATTATTTTAGCGACTTCTTGATATAATTGTAAGGCACTATATTAGTATCTACCTTAGAAGGTCTGATTATATGAAGAGATGGCTCAGAATTTGTTGCAATGCGTTCTTTCTTGATGCTTAGTCAACTGTTAAGAAAATACTGCAAGATGTGTACTGAAAACTTCTGTAATAAATGGGGTCATTTCAATGAACAAACTACTTCTTTTGTAGGCAGTCTGAAGTATATCTAGCAAATTATTGTCAAAATACATTCCCAGCAACTGCTTTTCCAGTTCATAACAACCATGCTAAGAAAGAACTGAATCCCAATCCTTCACAGCAAGAATTTCCCAAAGAGTAAATACAGAATTAAGATCTTCAAAAGCATATTAGAGCTTCAAATTAAGGTTAAACAGTTTTTAGAACATAGGCATCCCCCTTCTGGATCAAATGGAAATTTAACTCAGTATACCACCCACTGCTGCCATGTATTTATAAGGTTGAAATCCGTAGTAGAGGATTATATCCTTCTCCTAGTTAACTGACCACTTAAAGCCACAAATGACTAGAAGACTACTGAACCATTGAACAACAGTTAAAAATGCTTTGAAGTTTATAAGTATTTTGATTTGAAAATAAAGCCTTAGCATATACACATTTATGTTGAAAACCTTGTTATTGTGATGGATAGTGATTTCTATGTAATACTTTTACATTGAAATCCACCCCCCACCTCCTTTTAGTGTTCTAAATATGCCAACTTTCAGTTTCATTGAATTAGCTCTCATTTTTGAATTTATAAAAGGAAAATGTCTGGTTTTCTTTTCCTATACCAGTATCTTTGCACTTCTCCATTCCCCTCAGCACTGAACTGTGTTTTAGTGTTCTCCAACAGGCCTCGAGGGTTTCTTTGTTCATCTGTAAACCATTTCTGTATCTGCTGTGTCTTTTTAAAGTTTTTCCAGGTGGGGTGAAAAAGTAATAACTGAGATTTTTTCAACACTGTATTTTGCAAACATGTAGAATTAGGGAATTAGGGTAGAAATAGTCATAGAGCTATGTGAATGAAGAATTTTTTAAAAATTCCTTTTCAAGTACTTCATACATATATTACAAAGGGTGAACAAAGATGGCTAAATAACATTTAGAAAAGAACAAGATTATAGATAAGGATACACCAAAGAAATGACCGGAAGACTTTTGCATTTTTCAGGCTCAATGTTCAAAACTCCATATATCATGGATGTTAGTACTTATACCCTGAGGCTGATAAGCTTCTAAAAGATCAATATAAATTAGATCCTTTATTATTGGTATAAAAAGTATTAAAGTGCTGGTGATAGGCCATAGGCATATAGGAAAATAACTCCTCCAAATGCTCAGTTTTGCTCAGTTTGTCTCTCCATTTATATACAACACCTTTCTCTTTTTTAGTATGAAATCACTGGCATGAGAGGAATCTGCACTATCAATTTAAGAAAAAAAACCACATTTTCATGTAAATCTCCTAAGTAAAGACCAAAAAGTCTAGCATATGCAGAATAGCTGTTTTACCTTTTTAATGAACCATCAAATGTTATTTAAATATTATCTGAAAAATTAATGCTACAGGACGGATTCTGGAAGTAGGTTAAACTTAGCTGTGAAGTATTCCCATTCAACTCCTTTCTCGTAATATTTTTTTACTTGTTTTCAGGTAGGTTTTTTTTTAATTTTCCAACATCTAATATTAGCTTATTTATCTAAATTCATCCTTACATTTTCTTTATCTCTGGCCTTTTTTTCCCCAGTGTCTCCCACATATGCCTGCACTCATCTCTGCATATCTCTGCCTGTTTTGCTTCTCTGATTTTTTTCCTTCCCTTTCTCTCCACCCCCCCCTCCTTATTTTACATTTAATTATGATTTTTATAAATTTTCTTGTCCACCTCTTGGGATTAGACACTGAAGTTAAAATGGACACTTCTGATTTCTGAAATGGCAAAGAAAGATGGAGGGTTTTATGACTAAGGCAGACGGCCAAGCAATTGTGGTTAATTTCTTGGTTTAGCACATCCTTCCGGTATAAATTGCAACAAAGTACTTAATTCGCTGTGTCACTGCCCTAGCTGCCAACTGGGATAACAACATCCCTTGCCTTTTCACTTCCCATCTGTCTGGTCTGTGTCAGGGCAGGATATGAGGGGAAGGAAAGGAAATACCTCTTGTTCCAGCCACTTTCATGCTTTCAGACTTTGCTGACAGAGCTCTTGCATTCAGGCATGTGAGCTTTTGGTGGAATTTTGGCTGTTGTTGCCTAATCTCACAATACAGATGGCAATTAGAGTAACAATGAGTTTTGGTCAAAAAGCTTCTTTCATTGGGCAGGGTAGGGCTGGAATAACCCATCTCAGCTACAGCAGTGCCTTCTACTGAAGTGCTTCTTGATAACATCTCTGCTACCAAAATGCTTTTATAGGAAAAGTTGAATATTTTTATTGTGTCCAAGACAATCAAACTCCAAATATATCTGAAACCTCTGGGTTTCATTATGATGAAAATTGTACTTGAGGACATTTCCACTGAAGAAACACTTAATGGGAAAACTGAGCCTTCTGACAGTTCCTACCTACTGTCCTGATATGTTTCAGTGATTCACATCTCCATCTATCCACCTCTGCTTTAATTCCTGTTTTTCTTTCCAGTGAGAAGCATGGAATCTGTCTGTGATTCCTCTGTTACGAGTAGGAATATATTCCTGTGTCTTACAGAGAGATTCAAGAGGTAATGTGAAAACTGGGGACCTCTGCATAGCTGGGAGTATGTCAGGTCTCAAGAGGAGGCAGAGCAAACTACTCTTGCGAGCTCCCTTGTCTGCGTTACCTGTCTAGTTTGGGTGCATCCCTTCAGACAGAGTTCATACCAGCTCCTTTATTTGAGACCTTTGTCAGACCCTCAGTACAAAGGCCCTAAAAAGGCTCTTTCATGCAGAGGACTGGCAGGACCTTTGCCTATGACCAGCCTGTAGATCAAACATACAGCTCCAGGGACAGAACTAGCTTATTGAACAATTACAAACCAAGTCGGAACAAAAGCAAGACTGACAGAAGATTGTTGAGTTAAGGAAGGGCAACATCATTCCTAATTAATTTCTTTAGAAAGATTACTAGTACTGGGTAGAACTAATACAAACTAGAAAACCAAGAGAGTACCTGACAGCATACTTTATAACATTAGATACTGCATATATGTAACACAGTGAAAGTGTCACAGAGATGAGTACATTTACTGGCAATACATTTTGTCACGTTTTTTTGTCTACATTTGTCTTCTTTGCAGCAAAATGCTGATGACATATCTGTCTGTACATGGAAATGATGAGCTCCATAAGTTATTCCTGTTCTTCTTTCTCTTGTTTTCTTTTTCCACTTTCCTACATCCCCCATCCACCCCTGACTGACATTTTGGTAATACCTTTCCATGTAAATCAATTTCACAAAACATTCCTTTTTTGTTCATTTTCATTGCTGACAAGTTTCTTTCCTTTTTTTTTTGAGGCATTTTTCTCCTATTAGCTCATTCTCCACCTGCCCTATTTCTCCCATTTCTATATACACTTTTAATTAGTATTATTTTATCCTAATCAGTAATCTTTAATTTTCCCTGTCATCTTGTTAAATCTTTCCCTTTTGTTTTCTCTTCTTTTTTGGTTTGTTTTTTTTTTTTTTTTGGTGTTAATTTGTCTAAGTTAAAGTTGCCCCTGACAACTTTACCTCCTCCTTTTAACTTTTACCTCCTCTGCACTTGAATGTCAAAACTTAAGAGTCACTTCTGAGAACTGCACGCTCATGGTGATTTGTTTCACTGCCAAACCTCTCTTGGGCTTCTTTTATAAATGAACTGGCAGGTGTATTATACCACTGTGGTATGTAATGACATGCCTATGAACCAGAGCCACAAGGCTGAGCTTCAGAATCGTGGCTTCCTTTTCCTTATCCATATAAAATAGCTGCCACAGGTAGGTACTAGTATATTGTTCGTAAGCAGCAGCTACTGTGCATAATCGTTCTTCCTTCTTGGGAAAAAATACATTCCTCTTGTAGAGAAGGTGGTAGAGAGGAATATAACCTGCATAACAGCCTGTCCTCCTTTCTTGTCCCAATGGAAGATACAAAATATTTTAAGATTTCAAATGGCAAGAAGTCAAGTGGCCTGAAATTACTTACCTTCAATACACTGCCTAAACCTTACTTTAAAGAACTGAGTTCAGTTCTAATAGTAAGTCAGACCTTTGATGTGGTCTTGAAATGGTCTCCTGGCAACACGATTTTAAATGCTTAATCTGTGTTGTCTTTACCAAATGGCTGTCATAAATCATAGTTTGCTTCCTACTTGTATTTCACTCACTATATAGGAAGAAGAAATGCCAACAAAAGGGTAAAGACATATGTTAGGGGAATATGCCATGCACATGCACACACAGTTAAACTCTTTCTACCATAAAAGTAAGTCTCAGTACAATTTTCATTTAAAATTTAAAAAAGAAATAAAATCCAGGGATTGTGCTAATTTATGGTAGAATAAAACAGGATTCCGAAGCATGAATTTGGTACCAGAAAGAAAAACAGAAGTGAAGGAAACCAGAAAATTATTCTTTTTAACCATTCCAGGCTAAAACCAACAGTTTAAATTCCACAGTGTGCTGATTTCAGCTGGGGTAAAGTTAATTTTCTTCACAGAAGATAGTACAGGGCTATGTTTTGAATTTATGCTGAACACGGGGTTGATAACACAGAGATGTTTTTGTAATTGCTGGGCAGGGCTTACACAGAGCCAAGGCCTTTTCTGCTTCTGGTGCTGCCACTTTGGTGAGGAGACTGGGGGTGCCTGGGAGGCTGGGAGGAGACACGGCTGGGACAGGGGACCCCAAATGACCACAGGGATATTCCAGACCATATGGGATCATGCTCAGTGTGTAAACTGGGGGATGTTTGGAGTGATGGCATTTTTCTGCCCAAGTCACTGTTATGTGTGATGGGGCCCTGCTCTGCTGGAGATGGCTGAGCACCTGCCTGCCCATGGGAAGCAGTGAATTCATTCCTTGTTCCACATTTTTTTGTGTGAGTGGCTTTTGCTTTCCCTGGTAAACTGCCGTTATCTCAACCCATGAGTTCTCTGGATTTTACTTTTCCACTTCTCCCCTGTCCTGCTGGTGGGGGAGTGAGTGAGCAGCTGTGTGGGGCTTGGCCGCTGCCAGGGGTTAAACCATGACATACAGAAAAGAGCAATTAATAAATGAAACAGCCAATAAATGAAGTAATAAAAAGAAGTACTTCCAGATCTACAGTCAGCTTGTCTGCAATAAATATTCTATGGTTGTTGGATGGCAATACCTACAGGAATATATTTACATTTCCTCATTCCTTAATGAGAATGCAGTAGATACCACGCGTGCTTGTGCTTACCCTAAGCTTTCGGCCAAAGACATTGACTTTTCCTTGGGCTTGTTCTTTCCGGAATCGCCACTCCACCAGGTTCTGCCCGTTCTCCCCTGGGAGGGTCATGTTTCTCTTTGCCATGGTTGGGTTGGCAGTGCCAGCCAAGACGTGCGGTTCTGTCTGGTAGTGTGAGTCCAGGCCACTGGCGTACAGGATTCTCAGTGAGCCGTCATAACCAATCTGGTAGCTATTTCTTAACTGATCTGAAAAGGCCAGGAAGAGAATTACAGGTTACCTGCATGGGTTAAGACTCTGCCTTTGGACTGGGCACATATTTATGCAACATGTGCATCTTGACTTCATATAACTGACTTAAATGGAATAAAGAGCCAGGGTGAGACTGTTAAGAATAAATGTATCCCATAGGAGCAAAAATGCCTTTAGGACCCATCATCAAAGCTACTTAAATACTTAAGAAAGTCTCATCCTCACAGTATATTCTTTGGACTGGCACAAAACACATTCTCTGCTGTTTCATTAGGCATTTTTGGCCTAATCCTAAGCATACTATGACTACTCACTTTTGCAAGGATGGAGTTGCTGGGGTATTACATGCTATTTTTAAGCTAAAATATCACTTCATACTATTTCTGTACCTATTTCCTTTTCAGTCTATCTCTTCCTTCCAAGATTCCTTTTTAATACAAAGGAGGTATTTTACTTCCCATAGCTGCTTACAAGAGCTATTTGGTTAGAAAACATACTTACTTCTACGTTTGTTCTAAGTACTGCTTTCCCTGAACAGCTGCTTCTATATAGGTGTAAAAATGTGTACGTATTACCCCTTCCTCCAAACACTATGCCCCTAAAGTTTCACTTCTATCTGGAGGTGCTCGTATCACAAGAAAACAATTTTCAGGCTGGTATCTGCTGAGATATCTTTTGTTTACAGTACCTTGAACCATGGTATAGAAAGAATCGATTGATGATAAGTTGGAAGTGATGCTGACATCTTCCTCTCTGCTGGATGACTCAATGTCCACTGTAATGGCCCTTTCCATTTCCCCATGAAGGTTAGTGACGACTCCAGTTGGGAAAGTAACGTTTGTTAGACGGCCCTCGCTATCGTAGCTAAAAAAAAAAAAGTCCAGAAATGATACATAGCAGGAACAAATTGTTTTCACTTACAAGTAAAATGAACAAAAATACCAGCTACTCATATTGTTAAGGCACTTTTGCTTTTTTTTGTGTGCATGGGATAGGCATAGCAAAGACTTCAAACATGCTTTGAAGTACTCAAAAGACTGCTTAACATACAGCAGCCTCAATGGTGATAGCAAGAGCAAACAGATGGATCTTCAGCTCTGCATATTACTCTTTGAAGTGTGACCAGATCCTGCTGCACATCTAATTCACCATTTCAAAGGAAGCATATTTTTTGGTGCTAAGTTCTGTAGCATTCTGTGCTTACTCCCTATTACTGGACTAGATTTTGCTGTTATTGTAGGAATCCTCAAAATTTTTGAAAAAAGGGTGTCTTAATAAGAGTGTCTTTTGGGCCTTTCCTATTCAATGATTATGCACAACACCTGTCCTCCTGAGTGCTTAATGTACCTTGTATTACAATGAGACAGAATCTGGGGTAATATTTAATCTACTTAAGCTGCTTGTAGCTGGAAACCAGAACAGCTAGCATCTCTAACTTGTTAACTGCCTGTGGATCATAATTTGAGAATTGCGACACAAACCATGAGATTGTTTTTCTGTGTCTACTGACATTTATTTAAACCAACAGCTATATATCCACTTAGTATGAATAGGTAGGTAGAATTTTTGTAATTGAAGTAGATCTATGACATCTAAACCATGTCTTTTCTTATGCTGTTAGGTATACCCTGTTGGTACATGAGCAGAAACCATGCTCACATCCAAACATGTATTTTGGTCACAGTATAGAGAGAGGTAAAGCACAGTGTGTGCTTGTGGTAATAAAATTTGTCTTTAAGATTAGCTCTTCCAGTACTACAGTCTTGATTTGTCAGCCTAGGTGTTCTGCTGAAGCTCCTTGTTTTGAAGTATAGCCTGTCTGTAGCTGCAACAGAGAAAAACAAGCATCCAAAGGATGATTCCATGCCCACATATGACCTGTTTGCCCTCAGAAGTTTTCCATCCCTCTCCTGTGACCATGTAGTGAGAAGCTGAAGAATGCCTGCCTTAGTCTCTTAAAGTAACTAGAACATGACCCTGCAGGTCCTCACAGTGTGCTAGACATTTCATGCCGATAATTATCATCAAAATTGCTCCTAGTGGAAAAGAAAAGCAAACCAAAGCAAAACCAAAAAAAGCCCCCCAAAAGCCCCAAGCATAACACTGAGGCTACAGAAACTCTTTTTCTTAAATTGAGTGAATTAATCCTAACAGCTGTAACCCACAACACACTAACTTTCTCTGAACAGCATGAGTACTGCACAGCATTGCTGTAACTGAAAGGATTAAGTTAAGAAATGTTTTCTTCCAGTTTGCTTACTCTGTAGATTTGACAGCTTTTTGCATACGGTCATTTCCATCCTTTTAGCACAGTTGATTTCCCTTGTTTATGTAAGACTTTCACTTAGCAACAGGCAAGAGAAAAGAATGTTTAAAAATCAGAAACCATACTGCAAGCCAGGGAAGTCAAGTGGGAAAACTTATTTTTTGAAGTTAAGTACATTTCAAGATAATGGGGTTTCTTCCAGTGTGTTTCTGTCCCTAATTGTGGTTCTTTTTCACATACTGGACTTGGCAAGCTGAGATGCTCCATTCATGCGGGAGACCAAAACAAACATACTGAAGTTCCTTGCACATGAATGTGACTGCTAGCCTATTCATGACCTTCAGTCTCATTCCCCAGTTCCAGGAACTTACTTTATTTTCATGCACAACTTCCCTTTGCAACTCCCTGGGGTGCATATACTGTCCAATTAGTGTCCTTTTCTATTTTCTGCTTTATGTTTGAAAATGGTATCAAATTACTTTGTTAGGAATTACTTCCATCCTTTGATTCCAGTAGCCAAGTACTGGTCTTTATTCCAAAAAATGCTTACTAAAGGCACAGAGGATAAGATTTCCCTTTTACAACTTTTTACCCTTTTAATCACAGTATCTGTGAGAAACTAATTACCATATTTCTCAGTATACCACCTGAGTTGGAAAATGCTGCACATCAGTAGTACTCAGGGCAGCGTGTGGCTTCAGTGCAGTGCGCAGCACTGAACTGTGCTATCTTTCTTTTATGCATTCTTGCTTCCACATTATTACTTTTCAACTGTGCCTACAGTTCTTGAACTGGTCTCGTCTTTCACAAATATGGGAAAGCACATAATGAGACTGTGATAAGCAGTTAATATTATTACAAAGTTCAAAGACCAGCAAGAAATCATGCTACACATTCATGTTCTTAAAAACATGACTTTAAAGCTGAAAGAATCTTAAAAGCCATGATTGCTTGGTTCAGGCATCCTAGTGCAAGAAGAAAATGTGACCGAGACGTGAAAGGTAAGAATAGGATTTCTCATACTTTTACAGCCAGGAACAAAAAGAAAAAGGAGAAATAGGCCTTTCTACAATTCACTACATACAGATTGCAATGTGTGTCCTTCATTTTGTTCACTCTACATCGAATACTAAACTTACTTTATACTTGCTATCTTCTTGCCCACAATCAAAGCCTTATCAATGCACCGCATAGCAACATCACTCATACCTTTGGGCATTCTGCAGCCATTTTTCTTATTACATTCAAATATCCTTGCATTCTACTGCCAAGGTGAATTTATTAATCCAAGATTGTCAGTTTTAGACTGAGAGATTTCTTTTTATCTGCCTAGTGTTCTAATATTGAAATTGCCCTAAAAGGAATGAGATCTGAAGTCTAGAGGGCGAGCGCCTATATTTGGCATTTCACAGCCTCTTTGATCTTTTCATCCAAACACAAGCTCAGGCACACGTGTTACCATGGAGCCCTCTGATCTTTCTCCTTTTCCAGGCTCCACAGCAAAGCTGTTCAACCAACCTCTTCAATTCCTCAAGAGTGAGTTTCACATAAACTTCTCAAAACTCTAAACCAGAAACTTGCTCCCTGGACATGACTTTGTGTGCATTAATCCCCTCAGCTCATTTCTGTTCACATTAACGTAACAATCTTCATATTTGGTCAATAACTACGAAGGCAGCAGTGGGGGCAGCTGCCACCACCACTAGCTGAAGTTCCCCTTAGATCAAATCCTTTTTTCTTCTTTAGGATGAGCTGCCACTGCCAGATAGTTTTCCACTTCTGCAGTGAGAATTTCTCAGAGATAATGATTATCAGCTTCCCAGATTCTTGACCTTTTGCTCTTCACCTGCTGGAAGTCTCTCTTCCATTGTTCATCTCCTTCAGTTTTAATTACATGCCTTCCCAGACCATTTTCTGTTCTAGGCTATGTAGGACACTTCACTTTGCAGTAATAACTTCCTGGTAAGCCTTGCCACAGATGGAAATGTCCTACTTTATTTTTGATTTGTTTCTCAAGTGTATTTTATCTTAGTCTGTAGCACATTTAGCTCAACCCCAACTTGCTGAGCATTATTAATGTTTTATATCAGAAGTTATTTCAATGTAGAATAGGCAGCTGTAGAAATAAAGTGTATAATAAAGGCTGCACCTAAAGCCAGTTGCTAAGTTATGACTAATACTGTTTTTCCACAGACCTCTGCAGCACAATCCCTTAACAAAATAAATTCTGTGATTTTTTGTTTTTTTTTTGCTGTTGTAAACATGTCAGGTTGAAGAGCAAAGCACACCAGTTCTGGCACATTTCAGATAATGAGACATACAGTCCAAATGCATATTAAGTATTTAAGACTGGTTACAGATTATACTATTAGTTGAGATACTGTAATAGAGAAATGAAGCATGAATGCATTTCATAATACAGACATGTATAATTTTGACAGTAGAAAGAAAAGTACTGTTACACTTTCACTCAACTCACATCAGGTATTTCCTCTACGCATCTCAAATTACCAAGAGTGGCTAAAAATTTATGGAACATTACCCTACTTGTTTCAAACTATTAATGGGAAGCATTTTATACCAGAGTGCTGCTTCTTGGCAGGTGAGAACAGAAGGTTCAAGGCTGACATTGAGGAGTGCAATGTGTGGTTGTTTTAGGTGCATACCATGTTGACAACATGCTGAAAAATCTGTCCTAACCTGGCAATGAAGTGTCTCCCTTGGCTTTTCAAGGCCATTTAAGCTACATTTACATAGAGGACCATTGTCTTTAACATGGAAGTATTTTGGTTTCCAAATACATTCTTTTACTTGTATTCAGCCTCCGTAGCACACTGCAGGTTTAGTCCCTCCCAAATAGTGAATTCAAAGTTGGAAAACTACAGTAAAGAAAAGCCACTCCAGTAGCACTTTCATTGCACACTCAACGAGTATCAAAATGGTTATCTTGCCAATCAAAAGGAAAAAAGCCCACAGTTTATATACCATCACTTTTATTATCATTTCATCTCCTGTAGGAACTCTCGTGTTCCCCAAATTTGGCATGGCAACTTAATGGAAGGTCTAGTTCTGGCCACCTTTAACCATTATGTGGGTTGTTGAAAGAAAGAAAACTTTCAACTTGAACGTAATGAAATTTGCTATTTTTTTCCTTTACTCCATTTCTACGTTACTTTCATTTTGATATGCATTTTTTGCTTTTTATATGTCTGAAGAGGGACTGAATGAGCCTGCTAAGAATGAAAAAGGTGAAAATAATCTACAGATGCATGGACAGAAATGATTTCTCTTTTTTTCTTCATTTCTTATTTAGTCTGATTGAAATAGACACTTCAGTGGATCCATAACTTCTCATTTATAACCTGCATTTATTCCTTTATTTCCACATAGTATACTTGTATTTGTATCTTAAAAGGTTTAGCATCTTGTTTGTGAATTTACAGTACAATTATATCGGGAAACCTGAAATATTAAAATATGACCTCCTTTGGAGATATAACAATTTCTTTTTTTTAGAAAAAGACCAATCAATAAAGAATATGGCAGTATGTATTCCTAATATTTTGTTTTTCTTAACAAGAACAAAGCAAATGACAATTTGATATATATTAGTAGCTTGTAAATTATGACCAGTGGATTTTTAAAATTTTATTTTATTATTTTCTAAAAAGTGATAGCATTTATCTTTTTTTCTTATCTGGAATATTGTTAAGCATGAGAAAAAATGCAGCCAGGAGGGCCAAGCGTGTCCTGGGGGGCATCAGGCACAACATCACCAGCTGGACAAGGGAGGGGATTATTCCACTCTGCACTGGGGTGGCCTCACGTCGAGTGCTGGGGCAGTTTTGGGCACCACAATGTAAGAAGGATATAAAGCAGAGCATCCAAGGGAGTGACACGATGATGGAGAAAGGCCTTGAGGGGAAGCTGTATAAGGAGCAGCTGAGGTCACTTGGTCTGTTCATCCTGGAGAAGAGAAGGCTGAGGGGAGACCTCATTGTGGTCTTCAACATCCTCACGAGGGAAAGTGCAGGGTAGGGCATTGATCTCTTCTCTCTGGTGCCCAGTGACAGGACCCAAGGGAATGGCATGAAACTCTGTCAGGGGAGGTTTATGTTGGAGAAGGTTCTTCACCCAGAGGGTGGTTGGGCACTGGAACAGGCTCCCCAGGGAAGTGGTCACAGCATCAAGCCTGACAGAGCTCAGTAAGTGTTTGGACAACACTCTCAGGCACTTGGTGTGACTCTTTGGGCTGTTCTGTTGTAGGACCAGGGCCAGGGCCAGGAGCTGGACATTGATGATCCCTGTGAGTCCCTTCCAACTCATATTATATGATTTTATGAAAAAAAAAAAAAAAATCAATATTCTTTCCAGTCTTACAGAGTTCTAAATATATTAAAAAAAAGTCTTCCTTTTTTTCCCCTTTCTTTTCTGCTTTATTCCTTTCCCCTCTCCCTCTGCTTTTTCCTTTCATCTTTCCCTTTTCTATTTTCCTTTTCTCTTCTGTTGTGCCTAGCTCTGAGAAAAAAGTGGATAAACAAGAACTACAGAAAATAGGTTCAGGAGTGATTCTAGGAAAGAGCTAAATTAAACTACAGCCAGAATCCCAATTCTGGACAGAAATTTATATGCCTACTTGTTTTTTAATGGAATTTGGGCAGAAAATGCAAACTCACAAAACCACAGAAGTTAGAAGGTCATTAAAAGTATTAGTATCAGCCACATTTCTCTGTCCTGTCCAACCAACTGTCAGACAACTCAAGCTTTTCTCATTGTCTTATCTGATGGCTTTTCCATGGGGAAAGGGTCTTTACCCTGTTTTCATCTGGGAAAGTCTTATGCAACTGTTTGCACAGCTGGTTAAATAATTCAGGTAATGGTCTTTTATCTTAGCAACATGGTCAGGATGAATTTTTCAGTCCAGGTTTAATGAAGTGATTTCCTCAGCTGGAAAGTGATTGACAATTTCTCCTTTCACCTTATCCTGTTATAACTGCAGCTCTTGAGGCTTTTTATTTTTGGTGTGTCTATTTTGTCATAATGTTAAATGGACAGTTTTCAGTCTTTTTTTGTAAACTGGCATTCAGCACACCAGACGTGAACAATTCACTTAAATAGGCCTTTCTTGACAGCCATAACTCATCTGCAAAACAACAGGCACACTCTAAACGAGAATCACTGCAGGAAATGTGTCTGTTGGAAAGGGAGCTCAAAGAAATGAATCAACACATCTTCCCATGATAGCTCATTCACTTCCATACGGAGGTTTTGATGCTCATTTTCCACTTCACTGCACAACCAGAAAAACAAGCTCGAGTTCAGTGCTTGTGCTACATAAGACTGACCACCTTCACAGCTCAATCCAAAATGACTTCCAGGTATTTGGAGCCAGGTATTTCAGGGGAGTAGTGCTTTGCAGAGAAAGAAGCAATACATGGATTTAGCATGCTGGGGATGCTTTAGTTTTTGCCAGAATACTGCCAAACTTCTCACTCCCTGCTGTATGGTACTGCAGTCCTCCATGCTGTGCTGATTGCTGCAGCAAACACCTGCCATGTGGAGCCACAAAAGCAAGAACTCTCTCACACCTCACATATCTGACGTGCTCCCTACACGCACACAAACTTGCACAAATAAACAGCGTTAATGATGATGGTGCTTTCTGAAGAGCAGGAAGAACAACTCCAGTGTCTGTGCCTGGGAAGGGGTGCACTGGGAGCAGCGGGATGGAGGCAGTGTGGCTTACAGGAGAGGCATTTTTGGGGATGGAGCAGCTTCACAGGGCTGGGGATGTGCCTCAACAGCTCACACTCTTTTGAACTGAGTGCAGCCAATTCAGGAGCAATTCAAAGGGGCTCGTTCCTATGAAGGTGAGACTAATTTACAGTAACTAGGCTGTTATCTACAAGACCTCAACACTCATTCCTCACTTTTCAACTTCCCTGTAATGGGAATTCACTGCCCCTGAGCCCCGTGGGGTGCACACAGGATGGATTCTGGATTTGCCAGGATGTGCCAATGGGCAGCTTCCTGTGCACAGCATCTTTAACCTCAGGGCTCCTCAGGGCTGGTGCCTTGTCTGTGTGTTACCTCTCCCAACTTCTTAGCTCATCTATTACTGCACAAATAAACTGTGTGCCTTGTTGATATAAATACCAGAGTACGACCTTTGAAATAAAAGAAATGTTGGTGTATATATACTTTGTGTGACAGATTGTTCCTTGCTGTAAGGTTTGCTTACACTGTCAGAGCTGAGTGCACAGGCCTTTAGCGAAAAAAGGACGTAAGGCTGGTCTGTTTGGCCAGAGATTTTGCTCACAGAATAAGCTGTAATGTTACTTTTTCCCCCTTAATTCTTATTTGGTTGTAGGGTGGGGATTTAATTTAATTTTATTTAATTTACTTAATTTAATTAAATTTTATTTTTATTTTGAAAGGTAAAGCTCAATTTCTGAAGCAGGAAAATAAAATTATATGTGTGTATTTTTTTTTTTCTTTTAGGACAGGGGAATTCCAAGGAAGTAAGCAGTAATTGCTAGATTCAGGTTCTGTGGTTAATTTAGAATAACAACCTTTTTCCTTTGGAGCACAAGTCACACCCAATCAATACAGGCTTCAGAAGTGACTTTCCCTCCTTTGTAGGGGACTCCAAAGGTAAGACTTTAAACTGCATGTGCCTTGTAGGCTTCCTAGAGAGCTGATCAGTCTGGCCTCACTGGGGGCGTCAAGGAAGACCAAATGTCTTGATGGGGCTTGAAAATATGTTTGAATACAGCATGACTGACAGCCTTTTCACATGGGGTCCTGAGTTGTCCTTCCACCCTCACCACACCAGGTTCCCCGTGAAGTGAGTGTGAAGGAGGGTGAGCTTACCTGCTCAATGGCTTCTCAGGTCTGCTTTTATTACTTAGGCCAGCTCTAAGGAGAAGGAACAGTAACATTCAAGAATGAAGAAATGGGTAAATGTCTACTAGATGAGACATACTACTGCTATCAGGGCAATTGTAGGACACACTGCAGTTCTCTAAAATAATTCACATTGGTTATATATTGATGGATTACTTTTAACATGGCTGTTTTTTATTAAGCAGGATGAGTTTGAAACAGCAAGTTTGTGCTCCAATGTTAGCACAAGTCTTACAAGACTAAATAATATAACATGTTGTATTATGATATCTACTGTAAAGCTGAGTTACAGTTCCAGTTTAGAAAATTGTGAGACAACCTCTATTCTTTAAAGTTGAAGATAGAAATTTTAAAAATGTATTGAATGATTTATCTTAAGAAGAAACATGGTAAGTCCAAGCACAGCCATCATGAAGTTCCTCTCAGAAACTGCATGTTGCATGAAACATGGTTACATACTTGTGTAGTGTTGTTGTACTCAGTGGAAAGTTAAAAAAACCTCCCAAATTAAATATGTCAGCTTGATATTTTTCCCTACAAGTTCTCTTTGGGTAGGGGGTGTACGTAGGTTGTTTGAATAGAGAGGAAGAGTTTTAATTGCCTTTTGGCCAGCCTTGCTTCCATGGGTCTACACGAAGATGCGAGAGAGGGTTATGGCTACTAGATCTGCAATTTGTGTCATGTGGAGAGGAGGAGAAGCAAATATGCTTTAAGAGAGAAATATATGTATTGCATGCTGTGTTGTGCCAGGCAATGTGGATACAGAAGCACTTATGCAAGGACTGGATATCTCAAAAATATTCCCAAAAAGATAGTTCAGAAACGATTAAGAATGAAGAGAATATGTCTTTTGTTGCTTGAGTATATATAGCATGGGAAGGTTAAAGACACTGCACTTGTAAATCAGTTTGCAATCAAGGGCTCATGTGATTCCACTAAAGTCAATGCAAGAACATGATAATTGGCTAAACAAAAGTGCTTGAATGAATATGGTTAATTATTTTATAGCCACTATATTTTACACCGATGAAGCAAGAAGCAGAAGCAGTAAAAGCAGAAGGCACCAAAGGTTGTTGATAGTAAAAGGATAAAAATACCTAAAAAGCACTATGATACCAAGGACATTCAGATAATGTTGTTCAGTAGTGATAAAAAATCCAGATTACAATTTTCTACAAAGTTCTGGTATTAGTAAGAAAACAGAATCAAATTAGAATGAAAGCCCCAAAACTACAAGAAAAAAGACTAGGCATTTTCAGATATTCATGCTACTGAAACATAAATGGGATAGAAAAATCAGCACAAATAGAAACACAAATGTTACAGGAAGATAACCCCCAAGAAATGTTACAGGAAATGGAACAGAAATATTAATTATGAAAACTGGATTTTGAACCTCTTAATATACAGTAAAAGTGCAAGTGAATTGACACAACTATTAGGGTATAATTTTCATCTGATCAAATTAAATACTTGCTTTTCAGCATAAGTTCGATGGACTTTTTCATAGCCAAATTCCACTATTTCCAAGTCAGACTCCACATGTACTAAGATGAAGCAGAAGAAAAACTGCAAAACGTAATCTATTCTCTGTTGCCAACTGTTGACAGTTACAGATGATGTGCCTGGTACTTGGGGAAACTAAACAAGTCCAAGCCAGAGGCAATATCTGACTCTGTATCACAGAGTTTTAGGGAAACCACAGCACTGAATGCATTGCAAATAAAAGCATAATATGCAAACTCTGCAACACACAGTGAAAATAGATTTTTGCTTGCAATTCTCTAGAGTCCATAAATTACTGTAAGGATTTCACATTCTGCATGATTTCACCACCTTTCCAGAATAGCTGGAAAGCTCATTAATTTAACTGTGGGAGCAAAGTAAACTTGTAAGAGCTGTGCCTGCTAATGTCACTCTCTTTGCTTCCTGCTGCATTGCCCTAAAGACAAGGACTGAGTGGGAGAGAGGAGGGGAAGGAGAAGACAGATGAGCTCAGGGCATGAAGTATCAGAGGAAATATTGGATGGACTGTCAAGAGATACAAGAGGAGACTGTGAAGAAATTCACTGCTGGGAAAGGAAAAAGGAGGGAAATCAAACACACCTTAGGGACATGATGGGAGATGTGGGAAGTAGCAAGATACAAAGTAAGAAAGTAAGGAAACATAATAGGAGGTCTGGAGAGCAAAATAGAGTCATGGAAGAAAGGCAGTGGATTTCCAGAGAGGAGGAGCCATCTTAGTCTGGATCAGGCCTCTGGCTGCTGATACTGCTTCTAAGAGAAGAGGAAGAAAAATGAAAGAAAGCTGAAAAGAGGTAAGGAACAGTGGCTCCTGGGATTACTTCAAGTCTAAGGAGAGCATATGCAGCCTGAACCTTCCAGGAGAGCTTGTGTGGTGAAGGAACAGCTGTCTTTTTCCAGAGGAGCCGCAGAAGCACCTGGGCTGTGCCTGCAGAGGACAGAGCCCGGCGGCCCGGCACCGGGCTGAGCAGGGTTTGTCCCAAAGCAGCTGCCGGGCAGGACTCGGTGCCTGTGAGGGACGGGCTCCGTGCCCAGGGAGCGCAGCCCGGCCCCAGCAGCTCTGCCGGGCAGCCAAGGCAGGGATTGCCCCTCGCACAGCAGCCGCTGCCAGCTCCTCAGGATACCTGAGGGGCACGGAGCGGCCCGGGCTGGCAACTGCTGCAGTGCCAGGCCTTTCATGGACACCTGAGGGCTGGGCCACTGCACAGGCACCTGCAAGGCTTCCTAGGTTTCTGCTTCTGATACTTCGAAAACTCAGGTCCAGAGAAAATGCTCTTTTTGTGCACTTGGCAGAGCTATCTGTATGGAAACTCAGAATGGAAACTGCTGCACAGAAATGATGTCATACAGGCTAGCTAGGAAGTGTCACTTCCAAAATGCTAATATGCAGATAATTAGCTTAACTTTTAAGATTTATCTATTTAAATGTTCATATTATGCATACATAATATGCAGTTATATTTAATAGTTTCCAGCTCAGATATCTCGCAATTTTGTAAGAGAATTTGATTAGGCTGATTACTTTTATACCTTGTTTAATATTATAATTTCATTATAAAACCTAATCTGGGCAACTTTTAGCTTCATATGGCTCCACTGGTTTTTTAGTATGCATGCATTTTCCATCATTTTTGTAAATGCTCTGTTAATACCATTTTTATTCAGTAAATTTTTGGATCTCTGAAAACAGGTAACAGTAACTATGAATTTGAGTAACAGTGCTTTACAAAAGTATACATTCTTGAAATATAAGGTGTCAATTTCGATCAGCACACTATAACCCTTACCAAAATAGAAATTTATAAATCCATTTTGCCATAAAAATACTAAAAATCCCCTAAGTCTGTAAACAAACAAAACAGATTATATGATATCCTAAGTAATTCAAGGTAGTACGTACAATTCCACTGTAAAAACCAAAAAGAATGTAAAAAAATATTTCTTGTGTGTCAGTCCTTTACTTCTTCAGGGGAAGAGGAGACTAAATAAAATAAACTATAGATTAATTAGTATCCAGGCTAAAATAAATAAAAAAGTAAATTTCTTTGGGCTCTGATATTAGTGTGATTTAAACTGTGGAGAAAAGCCATGAAAAGAAACAAGACCAAATGCTTTAGTATGTGCCAGAGCAGTGATTGCCAATTTTTGGGATGCAATGTTTTTGCAAATATTTCCCCTTTGCACTGAGAAGTTCTGAAAAAGGAAAAAAGAAAGACTGAGTCATTTTCACAAACCTGCTCTTAAACCACCGAGAACTCAGCTGAAATTATTTAAGTTCTTTGGATCCATGCTCCACTTATACAATCAGATTTGCACAGAAGAATAGTTAAAAAGTTATTCCTGAGTTGCTCCAAAGGCTGAACTTTTTATTACTAAACCCACAGTGTTTTTCCTCCATGTATCTTCAGACATTTAAACAGATGTGTGACAACCAAAAGGTGAAACAACCCAGTTACACTCAAAGTTAGTTGACAGAAGGGACTTCTAGTTCACTGGACATTCAAACAGTTGAACAGTTTTAACTGTGAGTGGAAAAAAAGTCTGAATTTACCACAAAATATAAATTCTATTATTTTCTCAAAATATTTTGTGAATTTGAATAATAGGGTAAAAAAAATACATAAATAAAACATGATATTAAAAAATTGCATCCAGAAATGAAGTTGAAATATTTTGCTATAGCTAAAATAGAACAAGGAAGTCAGAATGATTTCTTTTCGTAATTTCTTGTTCCTCACTTGATGTTTGAGGGAAACCTTTCCATTTTAGCAAGGCTTAATTTTTTCAATGGAAAACACTTCACCTGAAAATGTTTTAGCCCATACTACCTAAAAACATGAACATGCAGAAACTGAGAGAGATACACACTTGTACATCATGTCAGCCCCACACATACTCTTCTATGATAATTCATGGTTTCCATCTACTTTAGCAATAGTAACAGAAACCTCTTGAAACCCAGCGTCGTCAGATTTAATGTTAAAAATCATCAGCACCAAAAAGTCACAATAATACTTGATCTTAGAATAAAAAATGGCAAAAGAGTTGTGTTCACAACTTTTTTTTTTTCTTCAAAAGGGAAATATACAGACATAGAGTTGGTGTATAGGGATTTTATGTTCAGAAGAAGCAAGCAGCTATGATGACTGATGGATGTTTTTAAGACTGCTGTTTTGGCAAGAAAAACACAGTGCCTTCCCCCCTCCCTCCATTATTTCATGTAGCTTTACATAATCAGTACAATTTTTTATTTTTGGTATTAACTTGTACAAAGCATCATAGAAAACATTACTGGAAGGGACCTTGAGAGGTCATGCAGTCCAACCTCTACCCCAGGGCAGGATCTGTTCTCCCTGCATCGGTCCTGAAAGATGTCTGATCTGTTTTTAAAGACAGTCTATGAAGGGCAAGGGGTCACTATCATTGTTGCCTGCTCCAGGGCTCCAAAATCTTCACCGTGAAGTTCCTCCAAATGTCTAATCTGAATCTTCCTTGTTGCAATTAAACAGATTACTGCTTCACCATGGCTACAGGGAGGAGATAAATATCTTTGCTTCTGCAAAAGCCTCATACACTTGCAAATTTGGGGAGAGTGAAATTGCCTAGCTTTTTCCATAATTACTTCAGCTTGGGAATTCTAACGAGACATTGGTTGGAGGTAATTGTTTAGGAAGTGCATAAGCAGCAGCTTGGAAATAATACTAATACTTACTGAGGGGAATAGCCTGCCCTTTGGGTGCTCTGTAAACCAGCTGGACATACCCTAACTCACACCAGAAAGTCTGCATGAAAGCAGATCAGGTGTGAAAGATGGCTATTTACAGACTCAGGAAATAGCTATGTACTTCGCGACACACAGTACCCTAAATTCTCCCTATGATGAAAAATATGGACTTATCCCCCACTGAACAGGGAATATAATATCCACTTTTTTGCCATCACGCACACGCCATTAAGATACATTCAGGAGCCACCAGCTACCGTGGTACGCAATAGGCTACACAAAAACTACAGACAACATGGTGAGAAATTACTGCCCTGATTAAAACTCTAGGTCCTCAATTAGCCAGTATGAATGCCAGCATGATTTAGAGTGCCTGCTGTACCCAGCAGATGCCTTAATTTCTGTACAGGCCTTCACTGTCCCCCAGACTGACTGTCCTGCCCAACTTGCCTATTGGAAACAAGTGGCTCTGTCTGGCACAGTTAAACACTGAATTTACTCTCAGGAAATGGATGGCTATTCCCAGCCCACCTGAAGCTGTGCTTTGGTCTCTCAGCATACAGGACAGGGCTAACTCATGAGAAGGAGAACACTTGCCCTCCCAATTGAACACTTTCTCATTTCTCTGGGTACCCTTGCTGTGCTTGTGTGTCCTCTTGGCAGGACCTAAAAAGATACACAGCGGATGCACCAAAGCACAATTAAATATTACAGATGTGTGCTAATGCTTTGGGAAGGTGCCCGCTATCAAACCCCTGCCAATTTACAGATTATTGTAAGAATACCTTAAAACTGGCAGCAGCACAATCCCACCTGCTGTCTTTGTTAGGGATCAGCATTTCCAGCCCTGTCTCCACTTCAGGACACAATATGCAGTGAAGCAGCACCTGCTGCTCTTGTGTCTCTGATGGGCATCTGTAAAGGCTGGAGAGTACATACAGGTGCTCAGAGTCCTCCTGTACACTGCCTCAGCCAAATGTACACTGACAGAAATATGAAGTTATCTCAGAACACAGATGTTTGGCTTTGCTGCCACTGCCTGACACTGGCACTTTATTTTCTTTATCATGTGTGTTAAATTGAAAGCATTTTTTTAGGCCCTGACCTTGGCAGCAGTTGCTACTGCATTTCATCATAAAGATACGAGAAAAGAAGAGGGGGGGAAAAAAAAGAAGAGGGACTTACTGGATTTTCATGATGCCCTTTGTAAACCCGAATAGCTCAGCTAGAGGCCCTCTTAACTGTTTTACTTATCATACTAACACTATATCTTCCACTTCTTCAGAGACATCTTTTTACCCAACCTCATCATGTCTTTCATGTGGTGAAAGTTAAAATATAAGTTAAAAATACACGTATTTTTCCAGCTGGCAGAGACAACTGAAAAAAATCTGTGTTCATTCTACATTGATCTTTTCTGAAATAATGGTTTCTGTTTTAAGCTGCTTTTTTTTTATGTTTTGCTTAGCATATCAGTTGGCATTTCAGATGATCTGGAGATGAAGTTGCCTATAAAACCTGTATGTCAATTCTCTGGTTCTGCTGGTTTATCTATAGATTGTCATGATCTTCCTTATTCAATATACTTGAGGTTTCTGTAAATCGCTTTGCTAATCTGTCTGTTATGAACAGGCATTGATGACTTAATGAGTGTAACACAGGCTAAAGCAATTCACTGAAAAGATTTTTTCTGAGGTTAGTAAAATTACAAGTCCTACTGCTCCAGTAATACCTCTTGCTGTTGTGCTTGCACCTGTACACAACATGGTGCTGGTGGTTTCTGTGTTTTCAGTTTACTCCTACAGGAATGACACTTCCCCCCATGGCCTGCGTTTCTTTTCTCAGCTTCCTCCAACTGGGTCCACCTGTGTGAAATCCTGCTGTGCTGTCCAGGAGATCCTTCCTGCATACTTGCCACTCAGTGAAACACAACCTTTTACTGCCCACCCAGATGTTAGTTTTGGATAAAAGACCACGCAGAAATGCTTTTACTTAAAAAAAAAAAAAGAAGAAAAAATTGAACAGTGAAGACAGATTTCTTGTCAGTATTTGCAGCAGAACAATGTCAATCTAATGAGCAAGTGGGATGAAAATCTAGTTTTTGATGCAAATCTACAAAACTACAGTTGTCTGAGTTACAAATTTCTTGACAAGAATGAAATGTTGTCTCACTATTATTTCAATATATAAAACTGAAGTTCAAAATAATGAATTCAAAATTATTCAGACCCAATGTTCAGAAGAAGTCAGACAAGTCAGACAGAGGAAGACAGCATGGGAAATTAAAAGTATCTTTCTGTGCTTTTTGTTATCAAGGGTCAACTTTACAGTTCATCCAGAAATATTTCAAATGGTCCTGTAGAACTCAATAAAACTATAAGGCATCTGACTTTATTTTATGTACTTACTCAAAAAAAGTGGTCCATCCAGTCTCATCGCTTTTAGTTGCCAGAAGTCCACTGTTGCCGTGGTAGGTAAATAAGACCAGCTCCTGCCCTTGTGCAGTCATGCTTTTCAAGCATCCATTAGTGCCAATGGTCAGCCAGATGACTTGGTTATCAGGAGAGACCACTCTTACTGGCATCCGGTTGGGATCGCGCCTGATGCGGAGAGTGTTGCCATTGCTGTCCGTTACCGCAGTAATATCGTTGTCATTACTGTAGCTGAAATTGTACAGGTAGTCTCCGGTGACCAAACTCACAGTGTACTGGTGGGTACCATTGACATCAAAGATATAAAGCTCTTGGTCTGTTGGAGAAGCAACTTCATAGAAGTTCATAGAATTCATTAAGGGTTTGTTCTTTGACACAGCCCGTATCCTAATGTTTCCCAGGTCAGCAATGTACAGGGTGCCATCTGGAGACACAGCCAAGGAGGAAGGGGCATTAAGTTTGGCATCTTTAGCATAGCCATCTCCATTTTGGTAACAGTCACAGTTAACATCATTTTTGCAATCACACTCTGAGGGTATTCCAGCAACTAAAGAGATCTCTCCATCAGTTGTGACCTGTCTTATCCTATTAATCTTCTTTTCATCAGTTTCTGTAATGTAAAGCACCCCACTGTAGGACACGGCAATGGCAGTGGCTGACTCCAGCGTGGTCTGGACCGCGTGTTTGCCCACCGTGTACTCCACGCCCGGGACCTGGCAGTGCATCGGCCTCCCCGCAGCGATGCGAACCTGGCGGTTTTCAGTGATCTGCAGAACCACGTTGTTATCCAGAACATAAATGGAGTTATCCATTGGGTTGATAGCTAAGTCTGTAGGCCATTCCAGGCGAACCTAAACAAATAGAAGTGTTTTGTTAAACAGTTAGCCAGTGCAGATTAAATGGATTAATTAACCTTCAGTTTTAGACACTGCTGTAAGGATATTTTGTATCTGCTCTAAGCAATCATGACTGAAGAACTTGCATGAATACAAGCAGCAAACTAAAGATTTTTAGGGAGGCAAGGGGAATAATATTCAGGCATTCATTTTATTGAAAAGAAAGCCAGTTGCATTGAAACTATAATAGAGGCTGAGTTCCCCCTCCAACAAATGCAATACTTTTCTGTATCAAAAATGCATAAATAACTACAAAGACAGATACCAATGCCTAAATACTTGTCAATGGTATTAATCTTTTATTCTTGTAGTAGCAAAAATAATGTACTACCTTCCAGATTATGAAACACTGTACTCCATTTTTTGAACACTCCACTACTGACATGTCCCTTCATACCTACAGAAGCTTTTTAAGACAAATGGAAAAATACAACGGTTCTGTGTAAATCCTTTCATTCACTCTAGTAGGCTAAGGATGTCAGCAATTCAGAAAACATCAACATGCCAAGATAGTTCTAACAGATATGCCATTCTCCCAGTATTTACTACCAGGCTTAATGTTTCCTGCTGATAGTTTTGCTGTCCTAAACCAAACTGAACTTTATGGGCAGAAAAATTGAAAACAGCAGCATTTATAGCTAAGAGAATACAGTGCAATTCACACCCTTGGTACAGGTTGCTTTTTCCCCGAAACCTGCTATTAAATATCCATCACACACTCCACCCAGTTTTAAGGGGCATGAAAGCTGCATTTCAATTTCTATCCCCAGCTCAGCTTTCCAAATGAGCAGCACCTGAAAAGTACCTGGCTGATGTGCATGCTGGTATCACAGGTTAGAGGTCGTGCTGAGGTGAGGTCGTTGGAGCCAAGCAAAGTTGATATTATTCCATTCTGATCCACTTTTCTGATCATGGTCCCATCGACAAAGTAGATTAACCCATTCTTGTCTATTGCTATTCCTTCAGTGAAGCAAATAAAAATTAGTTTTTTTTTTCTGTACTAGCGGTGAATATATTATCCATAACTAAGGGTATAGGTAGTTTGTATCTAGTGGAAATTGCAGGAAGAAAATCTGGTCTCAGGCAGCAGGTAGTAATACAGCCTGTTTATGTATTTTGCATAACAAACCAATATTTGTCATGAAATCTACTACTGTTGGTTGCATTTGCTGTTCATTTGCTTTTGTGTGTTGGGAAGGGACTAGCTTTTAAGTTAACCATAAACATGAGGTAAGTGGAACCAAAAGCAATGCTCATTTTAGATCTTCACTGCTGCCTGCCAAACACATAGTCTAAATGAGTGTTTAAAAATGCTCAATAACCACTCAAGCCAAATACTTCCCAAAAAATCAACCTGATCGATTTCAAAAATATCAGTCCCCTGTAGTTCTCTTCCTCGATAGATTTTCTATTAGGAAAAAATCACTCAAATCCCCAATTTCTGAGCCAACTATTGAATTCGGTAATTAAACATGATCATGCCCCCAGCTCTGAACTTTTCTATTATTTTGAAAGGTACAGAGGGAGAACTCTTTTTACCTTTAGGGCTCATGAGAGTTGCCTCCACAGCCTTGCCTCCATCACCACACCTTGCCTCATCGAACGGCAGGCACTGCTCCCCTGTTCCTCCTATTACCTCAGCATTTTTGGTCAGGTCTTTGGCACCAGTGAGCGACTTGGGCCGATAAATCCTGCGTGTGTTCGTGTCGGAAACATACAAATCTCCCGTCACGGGGTCAGTTGCGAGGTAGTATCTGTGAGCTGGGTTGTTGCTGTAAAAGGGAATTACACATTGCATATGCTCTAGTTAACTGCACCTAACATTGGATCAAGGAGAAAATGGTTTAGTTCCTATGCAATGTGCAGCAATGCAGAAAGAGCTGAAGTCAATGGTGATGCTCCATGCATAGGTAGCACAGGTCATGGCCCCAAGATGGTTTTGGTCCACATTTCGCATCTGTGTCACAGGCAGCCTACTCTAGATTAATCCTTTGGGGAAAGAAGGTCCATTTTGTCTTTGATGCTCTCAGGCCAGTTCAATGCTGTGTCAGTAGAGACTGCAAATGTCCCTCTGATAGGCTAAATCAAAATACTGGAGTTTAAAACCTTCCAGGAGTTCTGGGAACCTTGATCTAGTCCCAAATTTTGCAGCAGGAGTCCAGCCCTCACTTAGACTTTGCTGCTATTATCCTATCTGTTTTATTATAATTTATATAAGGCTGCTGAGGTTCATGGTTTATGTAATTCATAAACAGATAAGGCAGAGCTTGAATGATGAGTTCACAGGCAAGAGATAAGACATCATTCATAAGTATTTGTTTAATCCACTGCTTTCAAATGTGTGATACGCATGATTTAACACATTAGGAAATGTCATCTCTTCCACCAGAGACCAAGAAGAGCTTTTTCATTCTTTGTAAGTCAGAGTCATATTTCAAATAACTGTACACATTGGCACAAAACTGCTAACTATGCCAGCACAGTCTTTATTACAGTGAAAATATATATTGCTAACCATTTTCCCAGAAACGTACATTTTGCCTCTCCACTGGTGCCACATAATTGAGAATTACTGTCTTTTCTTCCCTGCTGGTAAAAAAAACAGCTCTGGAGATTACCTTTTGTGTTGATATATGATGATGTAGAAACTTAACCCACTGCAGTTGGGATTCCTGACCTAATTTATGGCATGAAGAGCTGAAATAAGGTCATGTAAATACATGAGGTAATTTCAGATGCTCCCCTCATGGACTGAAGCAGAGTGTCAGAACAGTCACTTCTGATGTTTGCAAAAGGGCTGCTTAAACAGATCTACCAGCCTGGTGGTAGCCAAACATCTGTTCACAGAATGCTATACTTCACGTTTTGTAAATACATAACTGTGCTAATGTAACACATTTTTATGTACTGCCACTTGGAAAATGCAACAAGAGACCAACAGGAACAACTTGTGAACAAATTATGTCTTTTAGCAGGGACAGATTTTTATAGCTATCCAATTACAAAAACACAGAAAAAAAATGTGTTGCATAAATAGGATTTTATTTGGTTTTAAGACTTTTAACGTGTTGGTTCAGAACAAATGAAACCAAGTGAAACAGACTAGTGAAATCAAATACACAGTGATTAGCACTTCTTAAAAAGCTCTGCTATTGCACTGAGTGTTGTACAGCATGTCTGAAAACAATCAAATGTAGGCTTACTTTAAATTTCTGTCTGTTACAAATCTATTATTGCCAATGTGCTAAGTAGTTGGAAGGTATTTTCAAATCCTTAATTTATGCAGCGATCATTTAATATGATCACTATGTAGTGTACGAATTATTTATACCTCCATAGACTGCAAATTAAATTATACCCAGTTACATGATTACTTTGGTCTTTAAGAAACTTTGCAGACACTTCAAATATAAACACATTGAAGGGTGTGAAATGTGCAATTAAATTTTATTTCATTGTAATTTAAAATAAAGTTCTTTCTTATACTACTGAAATCTAAATTAAAGTACCTCTCTTCAACCCATCTAACACTGCCTCAATCATATTTTTCAGCCATTGGAATAAGAATTCATCAAATCAAAAACAAGTAATTTATGCCTAACACAATTATTTACTGCTAAAAAGAAGTTTTAAAGCTCTTTACTTCATAAATATGAAAATGTATGTTCTAATTAATTCCAACAAAAAAGAAATCAGGGGATAAGTTCTCATGGTAAGCTATGTATCCTTATCAAGCCAAAAAAATTACACCTGATAATTTAAACGTATTTTCTCTTTTTCCAAAAAAATCTCCCCAAGTTTGGGAGTGCATAGGATATTGCTATTGAATCAATAGAAACTCTCCAACTTGCCATATTTTGATGTCTAATGGCTCCTTTCTGAGCTGATACAACAGGCTTAACCTCAGCATTTCCTTTCAGGTGAAGGTTAAATAGCCGAAGTGGCTTAAGCCAATAGAAACCCCCAAAAATTTATGGGATAAAGGCACAATTTGAGGAACTGAATAACTATCAAGAGAAAACTACATTTGTTTTCTAGCCAGAAAACATCCATAAGCACTGTGCAGATCTCAAAAATAGTACAGGGATAAGCAGCCAGCAGCTGGAAAGCTGCAGAGTTTATGCTATTTCATTGTAGCCTGAAATGAAATTAAGCTTCTACCAAAACAACAAATGCAAAGAAATGAAATCCCCAGCCCATGACTTATTGACTCATTCAATATTGCCTAATCGCTGTCAGTAGCCTGCAAAATGTGGAGTTACACACAAACACTGGCTCCTGTAAAGACAAATGCCTAAAAATTAACTTGTTCTGTCTATGCCGAATAATAGTAAGTCCTTTGAATTTAAAGTGTACACACATGTGCACAGAGCTGCAATGATCTATTTCCCTTTGCTTTTATCTTGCTTAGGCCAATCTTTTAATTCTTCAGCTGTCAGATCACCTGCACTACTCTCCATGTACAGGTTTTTTTGAAAATACTCCTCCTGTTTCAGTCCCTGTCTCTCTTGCCTTCACTATGTGCCCTCTAAACCATCTATCTCCTCAAAGCTGTTTTTATGTTTTGCTAAACTTTTTTTTCTGGCTCTCTACAGACTTGGGATAGTGCCATAGCCTACAAATTACCTCCCTGTCTTCAAAGTCCTTCTAAAAATGACTCCTTCCATGAATGCCTATCAGCATTAATCACCCACAGGCAGCAGTGTGTATAAAGACATCATTTCAGCTTTGAGATTGAAAAAATGTGAGGTCACTGGTACATGAGAGGAGAAATTTGATCTGCATTCTCTCTCTAAAATAGAGTACAGGCTTCTTGAGATAGGAGACACATCACACTCTGTGCTGAAGCACTGTGTTTATAGGCCAGGAAAGGTGAATGCTTGAATAGGTAACAGATCTGAACTAGTATTTAGCCTCATTCAGTAGCTTTACTTGGGGAATGCATATTTTAGTGCATTTTCTTCTAATATCTAGCAATTATGTATTGCAAAGTGGTCTGTTGAGGGCTATTTTCCAAACTGCAGTTTAAGTAGAAATCTCCTCAGCAGTCTGAAAGGCTTGCCAGTGAAACTGGACATTTGCTCCCTTCTCCTCTTACAGGCTGGACAGATGTGCTTCCCTCTGCAGCATTTCACAGGACCCTGCACGAATTTACGCAGACAAAAGAAGATATTTGTCCCACAGTGTGTCCTTAGCTGGAGAGCCCATGGCAAGAGGATTTGGTGGATCCTGAAAGTTTACACATCTTAAATAAAAGGCAGCTAAATTAATAGAATAAAAAGCTGCCAGGGGATATTAAGCATAAAGATCCCACCTTAGGAAGCCTCTCATCAGCAAACCTCTAAGGCTGAGAGTGGACACGGGGAAAATGTTGTGTGATGTGAGAGAAAACTCAGCCTTGTAATAAATCGTGTCGGGCTGCACAGTGGGCTCCACACCTCCTGCCTACTGGCTCCTCAGCTGCTCCTGCAGAGCCAGTTCTCCACAGTCCTCCATGTCTCCCTCTGCCTCAGGAGGAACCCCCACTTCACAGCTGCTCTATGGGCCCATGCTGTTACACTAATTTGTGTGGTATGATTGCAATTTTGCTACCTGGAGCTTCTGCATGTTTAGGCATGAATAAAGCAGAAAAGCTTCAGTATTCTCCCGCACCAACTTTTCTTACACGCAGGGATTCAGTTTCTGAAACGCTGCAGTTGAGGCTGTGACCACAGTTCTGCCAGAGGCAGGAGAGGGTGGTGCTACTAAATCACATCAAAACAGACCTCAATATGCATCCACTCTTTAATCCCATTTGTACATTCAAAATCCCCATTTTAAGTATTGTTCCATGTTCTATATGTTTGCCGAGACAATGTCTTATCTGGCTGCAATCACAACTTTGTTATACCACAGGGGATGTAATTCTTTTAAGAGTGGTGGAGTGAATACAAACTAAATGTAACAGTGAAACCCTAAACCCACCTAACAGAAGAGACTGCCTGAGTCATCCCTGAAAAGAAACCCCTAAAACCAATTCTGATCACTAGCACTGATGTAAACACCTTATTTAGTCATGGAATTTTTTGCCTAACACATCTGAAACATACTTTTGAAAACACAAAACCCTTCCTCACACAAAAGTATGTCCAAAGAAAAGTGATTTTAAAAAACAAGGACAACAGAAATATGACTCTGAGATTTGTTTAAAAACAAGGAAGGAAAATGACTGGCAGCAAAAAGGAGAGAAAGGGACCAGTGGGCCTGCAAAGCTGTATACTTAGCAGCTCTGCCACAAAGGTTTGCAGATTTCATGTCTCCAACAAGATTTTAGCATGACTCTGTTTTTTTTTCTCCTTATCAGCACCAGCTGCTGGGGCAAAGCAATTCTAAGCATCCACCCTCTCTTCTGTTCTTGTCATTATTGCAGCGATGCCAGGATGGATGAGTGTTGCACTACAATCCTCTGATTACTACTGTTTTTATGACCAATCTTGTGAGTCTTGGTGTATTTTAAGATCTTAACTCCTGGAGTTGTGTTATTGTTATTTCAACTTTCATTATTAAAAGAAGTTCACCTTTAAAGGAGCAAATCTGTTAAATGAGAGCCTGAAAAGATTCAACATCAAAAGGCTAATGAAACGAACTCCCTTGATACTTTTATATGCCATTCTCATAGTATTTGGTGTATCTGATTAATGAGTGAGTTTTGATAGGATCAGCAAAAGTGCTGCCAGCAAGGAGTGAGCAGAGATGAGGGAACAGCAAAGGAGGGCACACACAAGCATAACAAGAAGCCTGACTGTGGACAGAGAGTGATGAGAAAAGAGGAACTCATCGGAAAAGACGATACAGCCTGACAGCTGACATAACTAAAACATATGAACTCATTATTTTTGAAAAATACTCCTCTTTTCTAGTAATACATCTCAGAAATGACTTCTCCATTATAAGCATTCATTTGTTAAAAAAGAAAGAAGAACAGTTAGAAAAATATAAATCTTCTTTAAGGAATGCTTACCTATGTCTAAAATCTTTATTTCTTGGTGGGAGCAAGTAAAAAAGAACAGAAAAACATTATTAGACAAACATTCAGAAAGGATGTTAAAAGATGAGAAGAAGGCAACATTTACATCTATCATTAGTGAAGTGGTGAATGATTGTCCCTTGTCCACTTATGCTGACCAAGTACATTAATTCTTAAAATGTGCAGAATTATTACTTTGGGTAGATTAAATTCTCACATTTAGATAAGCATAGTTAAAATATTATATGAGGGTAAAATGTTTTCTCTTTAGTTTTAAATACTTTTTCAAATGTTCGGAAATCCTTTGACTCAACTTCTTGTTTTGTTCCCAAAAGCATTTGCAAACTCAAACTTACACAATATAAGAAATCTAAATCTATTCAATACTTTATTTTGCCACAGTAATTCATAACTCCAGAAGTCCAGCAAGGGAAAAGAACATACCTTAGCTCCAGAACACTAGTTACATTTCCAGATGGGAATATCCGCCGAACGTAGTTGAAATCCCCCACGTACAGACTGCCATCTATCCCACAAGCTAAGGCAACTGGAGCCAGTAATTTATTACCATCAGCTTGACCATTACAACTTGGACAGGAGATGCTGCGTCGTCTCCCGTTGCCCATAATGCTGCTAACAACTGGGGGTTGCTGGGATATAAATTGATTTTCACCATTCCCCTTGTAGAGGATTCCTGGCAGATAATATAGAAAAAGAAAACAAACCACAAACCCAATAATGTTTGTAAGAATTCTGAATGTACATACATAAAATGATGCAAAAGTATTCTAAATATATTTTTAGGTGGCTAGTGTAAGTTTAATGAATTTTAATTGTTTCACCACCTTATTTTTCTCACTACAAATAACAACTTTATTAAAACATCTATAGTTAGATTTAGGTCATAAACATGCAAACATTAGATTATCTTATCCACAAAATTTAGTAGAAACACTAAATATTGTAGCTCTTAAAACCCCAAAATGTTTTCAGTTGTTATTTTTAAATGTTAATGATTTTTATAGTTATAATCCAGAATAAAAATTGTCATGAAGGAAATGTAAAGCATATGGATGAAAGGAAGGTCTGTGTTCCTGCATCTTTACAGTTTTGAAATAGCCCAAAAAGGACTGAAATTCTAATGTGCTTTATAAAAAAAAGTAAAAGAATATATTTGCAAATTGTATTCCTGAAGTCCTAGTATAACTAATTATGAATATCATGTCAAATGTAATCTGAAGTGGATTACTGTTGCAAATTGTAAATATTAATTAAAGAGCCACTTCAAAAAGTTGTAGATTGCCTCAATTTTACATTATAAAAGATTCTTTACTGAGCTCACAACAAAAGTGTTCCTCTGGCAACAAAGTCTGCCTCAATACCATGTCTGCAGTTATAGGCAGTTATTAAAAATGTCAAAACAACAAAAAAAATGTGGTGCCAGGCCAACCTGCCTCTAAAACTTAATTCCGCTTTGAGGCATGAAAGAAACAATAATTTTGTGAAGACAAAGCAATGTGCCAGCAGTATTTTTCTTCTTTATAGCCTACGCAGGAAATCTGAGAGGAAAAATGGATGCTTTATGTTAAATCTTCAGTCTTGTGGGGGAAAAAACCCAAGTATGTTAAAGTGTTGCCAGAACCCTCATTGTTCAATCTCATGATGAATCCATTAAGGTGTCCCCTACAAGTGGTCAGCTATTACAGTTCTGCTCGTAAGTCACAATGTGTCTTTCCGTGGTATAATCCATGTAAACCACACGTCTCTTTGTACTATGCAGAGATCTGGGTTTTATTGATTGCATGCCCAGAGTTTCATGCAGTTTGGAGCTGAGGGATACAGTAATCTTCTGAGAAGTTTAGAAGAAATTTAAGATGTATTTCTCTTTCCCTCCTCACTCCCAAAGTGCATGATTTGTACTGGAAGGTATGAGAGAAAAACCTTTTCTTTCTTCTTTTAATATTTTAGGTGTCTTCACTGCTTTTAATGTTATAAAATGCAAAAGATTATAAATGTAAAGCCAGTATACAGAATAAAATTGGAAAATATGAAAATGGTTTGTGGAAACCTAATGGCAAGTAATCTAAATAAGTAATCTAAATCAAAAGAGGAAGAATGTATTTTTCATGAATAGTTAAAGCCAGAATGCATTAACAGTATACGAAATCCCCTCTCCTATGATTACATCATTTATGACAATCATGGCACTATAATTTTGCCAGAAATAGCTGAGTTCTACAATTTTCATCAGAGGAATTCTAGAAGTCAGCACAGTGCACTATTGCACCTGATTTATTCTGTCATTACCTTGAAAAATTGGTCCTTCACATTTCTCCTCTGTTATCACGGACTAAAAGATGTACATTAGACTATTTACTGCAGTAGTTTGGATTTCTGTACAAACACTGTCTGCACTCTCTTCCGAATAGATTTATGCATCTCATCCACCTTGTCATTACAACTCTCCACTTGGTTTATTCAATTAGACACAAGACACTTTGAAAAGTCATTACTTGTCAAATGTACTCTTAAACATAATTTAAAGCCACCATCAATTTACCTAGTGAACAGAATCAATCTTACATATATATTTATAATTATAGCTCTTTACATTTTTAGATGGATTACTTTACAACAATTTGTACAGGTTTGGGTGGGGTTTTTTTGCATTTTAAATTAGGTACAATGACACCTTTTCCCTTGATTTGGTTACCTTGTTTCCTTACCAGTCAGAAGCAATGCTTTAGGTGTCGACCACCGTGTCACACATAATAAGCTTGTGTACTAGGGGAGACCTTCATGGGACACCAGGTCCTGCAGAAGTGACAGTCTTCCTGGTAATTACTCTGGATTCCTCTGTTGCATGAAAATCCAGTGCTATCAACTACTACTTTAACCCATGTGACTATTTATTTCATCTTTCCTACATGCTTCCAGCCAAGTTTTTCTGAAGTCCTTCCTGTTCAGTGTTGAGCTGAGGTTTCCTTAGCATGGCACTCTGCAAACAGTTGCTGATTAGCATGCTGGGCAAATCTCCTCTGATGCCCAAGTTACTGTGCAACAGCAAATTGCAGCCGGAGGGGAGTGAGAATATGAGCCACCAAGAGCTCTGCAGACAGCAAGGTCTGCAGAAGGACAGGGAGAAGGTGCTGCAGGTACCAGAGGTGAGATTCCCCGGCAGCCCATGGGAGAAGACCATGCTGAGGCAACTGTGCCCCTGCAGCCCATGGGGGTCCACACTGGAGCACATATCCACCTGGAGGACACAGGCCAGAGCAAGGGGATGCCCAGAGGAGGCTGTGAGCCTGTGGGAAGGCCATGCTAGAGCAGGCTCCTGGCAGGACCAGCACACTCATGGAGAGAGGAGCCCATGCTGGAGCAGGTTTTCTGCCAGGACTTGTGACCCCACAGGGGATTCACACTGGAGCCATCTGTTCCTGAAATACTGCACCCCATGGAGCAGACCCACACTGGAGCAGTTGTGAGGAACTGCAGCCCGTGGGAAGGACTCACAGTGGAGAAGTTCACGGAGACTGTCTACTGTGGGAGGAAGCCCGTGCTGGAGCAGGGAAGAGTGTGAGAAGCCCTTCCCCTGAGGAGGAAGGAGTGGCAGAGGCGGCGTGTGATGAACTGACCACAGCTCCCATTCCCTGTGTCCCTGCACCACTGGCAGGAAGAAGGTGGAGACTTGATAATAAAAAAGCCTGGAGAGAAGGGAGGGGTGGGGGAAGTTGCTTTTAAGATCTGGTTTTCACACTACTGAGACTTGACTAGTAATAAATTAAACTAATTTTCCTAAGTCAATTCTGTTTTGCCCATGACAGTGACTGCTGAGTGATCTGTTTCCTTATCTCAACCCATGAGCCTTTCAGTCTGTTTTCTTTTCCCTGTCCAGCTCGGAGTGACTGGGTGACTTTGGTGTCCAGTCAGAGTCAATGCACCACAGCATATCCAGCACAGACTATCTGATGAATTTATTCATGCATATGAATTTATAGGATGAAGAAGCATGATGTTCAATGTAAATCACAGAAACACAGAATACCCTGAGGTGGAAGGGACCCACAGGGTTACTGAGTGCAGCTCCTGGCCCTGCAAAGGACAACCCCAAGAATCCTACCATGTGTCTGAGAGCATTGTCCTAACACTTCCTGCCAACTCTGACTGGCTTGGTGATATGACCATTTCCCTGGGGAGCCAGGGAAGATCAAAGCATTTACTATGTGCAAAATCTTCTATAATTTCTTTTTTTAAAAATAACAGAGCAAACAGTCAAAATGTTTGAACGAGAGACCTGAAGGGCAGGCCAGTGGAGCAGCAGAACTACCACAAAGAAAATGAACTCCTTACCATTCTGAACATCCAATACATGATGCTTATCCAATGTCCAGCCACCCATGTTGGAGGCATCCAGTTCATAACCCTGCAAAATGGCAGTCCGCTTTTCCCAAAGAGTTAGATCCAGGCAGGACTCATACTCGTAACCTACAGACACTGAAATAACAGCACAAGTCCTCGTTAAGTACAGGATCTCATTCTGAAGAAGAGTTTAAAGAATGTGATTTCCTCGAACTACAATCTTTTGCTCTCCTAGGACACATGAAAATTCCTATGGCTTCTTAGGCATGTTGAAAATACCGACCAGAATCTTGGGTTATTAAAATATTTTTAGTTAATCAGAGTAAGTGAATTGAGACAGGTACAGAGGAAAGCCATTTTTGGTGTAAGTCAGACTGCTATTGTGCTTTACCTGAAGTACAGAGGTGCAGACTAAATACCAGAATGTATTATTAGGCTGAGGGCTACTTCATGGTAAGGAATAGAAGTCAAAACCACCACTTTTCATGTGAATGAAAAGTGCTTTCTGTTTCCTTTGGAAGGAAACTTTTTCTCATAATTCAAAGCTTAGATTAGTAATTTTTAGTATGTTTTAATATCCACTGATATAACTTTATTCTGCAAACCAATGGATACAAGCATTTGAGATGAGCTTCTGTATGTTCAAGACAACACTAGAAGTGCAAAAATCCTCCATAACACATACCAACAGCTTCAGATAATCCGTAGACTCTCTGATTGTATGCATCAGTTTTATCCCATATGAAGGTGTATGCTAGATTTGGGGATGCAGGGAACCATTTTTGGAAAAGTCTTCCCACCACTGCCACCATAAGATGAACCTTCATTAAATTAAATGGTATAACAGATTGGGTCATAGTAATCTTCAGAACAGACTTATATCCTGCAGCCCTGGAGCTCAAGTATGACAACTTCAAATCAGTTCCTGGTATTGTCGTTTCTTCATGAAGTACCTATGCATTGTTAAGAGAAAAGTACAGTATTTAAATGGTTTAGAAATTAAACAAAACAATGCAGCTATCATAAAAGGCTGCCTGAGATATTACATGACAATCCATTAGGAAATATCATCTATATGTGGCCTTCATGTTAAAAAAACCCCATAAATAAATAACAACTTTTCACACTTTTTCTAAAAAGACAAGTCTAAATTCTTCATTATACTGAAGCTGCTTAGTTGGTACTTTCTGCTCAAGCATTTCAAAATTATCTCCTTTATTTTTATGGAGGGGTTGGGGGGGGAAGGAAGCATGAGAAAACATTCCCACCTGATTTTTCCTGAAAAGGCAAAAAAGCATCTTTCATCTAAGTGAAAATTGCCCCTTATTATGCTGTCACCCATGTCCCAGCTGATAAAGGCATGTGTAATAAAGGCAGTAGAGCCTCTAGGGAGAGCAAACCTTGACATTTGGGTTGGGATGCCTAATTGCTCCTGCAGGAGCAGGAAGAACTTTCAGGTATTCTATTATTTGCATTACCAGTGGATTGTAAATACTTCAAACTAGAGCATTCTTCCATTTATTTTGAAGACAGATAAGTAGGATGCCTCAGGGAAAGTTTTCCCATATTTTCTGATCAATATTCACTACTCAGATATCAGCTTATCACTTTCACATTTCAGAGAGGTGGAATGAGTCAATTTTGTTTTTAAAAGGTTCCTCCCCTCCTCTACCTTGTCATTTCCTCTGAGCTGAGGAGCTTTTGCGGGTGATGGATGGATGTGAAATGTTTCTGTGTAATGCGGATAAAGAGAGCCTATATTGTTCCATGCCTCAGTCAGAACATAAACACTGCAGCCAGCACTTTGAGGGAACAGCTACCAAGTATCCTGGTTTATTGAAACAAACAAAAGAAGAAGAAGAAAAATGTACCTAGACACATTTGTAAAGATAGTGTTTCTTTGGTGGACAGTGCAAAGGTTGCAAAGGATGCTGAAGCACAAGCACAGAACCTTAGTGGTGTTACAGGAACACTCTTGTGAAGTAAATTTAGAAAGGTTTATTTTAGTTTTCTGTCTCCTGGTCCTGAAGTCTGGAGACCAAACACTATTTAGTATTAATGGAAAGCACATTTCAGGAAGAGCATTGTCACAAACACTGGGCTTAAGACTTTAGTGGGATCAAAACCTGGCTACTAAAGTGCTGCTAGCTTTCTATGCTAGAGAAATCCTTGGACACTGCTTCTAAAAAATTGACTGTGTTGAATAGGGTCAAGTAATGTGGCTGATACTCAGGGAGGGCAACAAGTGCTACACCATCCCCTATATTAGCATTTTTGTTGGCTCCAAAGAAAGATTTATACAGTATTAATTATATCTGCCTCCCTCCCAGTAACAGTAACAAAACATCAGAAATACTATTTTGACTCATTGTCTGGCATTATAATTATTTACATCTGATAGATGGAGACATAAAACTGTTGTTCTCCAGTAAGACTATCATAGAACTATAAAGCAGGAATTGGAAGATACAAGACAAATGAAATTATGATTTTTAAATTCTTAATTCTTATTCTTTGAATATTGCTTTGTTCCCCACCAAGAACCTGGCATCACTGAGAAGAAATGACAAGTAGTCACCTTGAAAGAGGTGAGAGTGGCCTCATTTTTCTTTGTGAATCTAGTCTGCTTTCCCTCAGCTCAATATACAGACAGTGTCTAATCCAGAGAACAGGCAAATCTTTTCTACAGGAACAAAACCATCTCTCTCTAGAGAGGTAAGTGATTGTGATTGTGAGACTTTGAAGGAAAAGCACAAACCACCCAGGAACTAAAGATAAATTCCTCCTCAAGACATCAGCAGGACTCTCATATACTGCACATTAAAACTAGTCTAACAGATGGAGGTCTCTGTAAGCAAGAGGGGAAAAAGAAATAATATGCTTGTTATAGGACACAATTTAATGGACTTCTGTGGTCTCCTGTTACGACCATTGCTTCTCTTACAACTACAACTGTGGAAGAGCAGTGTTAAACACATAGGTGGTCTTCCAGGACTCTTGGCTGAGATAACAAGCAATAAGGAGGACACCTTGAAGTTTCAATTTTCAAGAAATTCCACTGTGTATTTGGATTACTATCAAATTAGAAACTAGGACACTCATGCAGTTCTCAGCGAGGTTTAAAACAAAAGCTAAACCCCTATTATTAGTTTCTGCAGAAGCCTCAAATGCCTGCTGGAAATCTGACTTATAACTTCCTTTTTTCCCATAAAATATCCTCTGTAGTAACTTCTTTTCTTGAGAACTTCAGAAATATATAGGTAAGGTTATGCAACTCAATCTCTCTCCCAGAATCAAGCATTACAAAGAGAATTAAACAGCTTAATGTTCATCCAAAAAGGTAAATCATCAGGCACAGCAGAGAGCTCCTATGGGAGCCATGACAACACATCAATTGTAAAGCAATCGGGAAAGTCACCGGGTATAAAAGTCACATCAGGAATCACCAACACAACCAAACTGTCTGCACTTTACCTTTTCCAGACTGAGTATCAAACTACCTTCAGAAAGGCTGATACCCTAAGGGGACTGAGTTATTGCCCAACCACCAAATTCTACGTCTGACATTTTACTTTTGGATGATCAAGCTTCTCTTAAGGACAGCTATGAAATATTTAACTTAGGGGACTGAGATAAGGGTCACCTCAATCTTCACAGAGTTTGTTGTCCTGAGAGTTCAAGCTGGTGTCTGAGTCACATAAATTGCACAAGGCACCTTGTCTTTCTTGGTCAGCAGGACTAAAGCTGCCCAGGCTCTAGGATGCTTTCTTGCTCCAAAATATGGTATCATTCAACTGACATGCTCTGATGGTATTCAGAACACTGAATAAGTAATTCAGTTGGGGGGAGAAATGCCTGCTGCATTGCTGTGATTTTTTTTGGCAAATTGAACAAATTCAATAGAGGATTTGAGGACAAATTTCACAAATGAGTGCAAACTTTAGTCCTAGTGTCAGAAAAAGGTTGTTTGTTGAGAAGTAACAGCTGAGCTGCTGCATTAAAATGTAACAGGATCTAGGTTTGAGAGGGGTAAAGATGGCATTTTTAGATACTGGCAACTGCTGCTATTACATAAAGGCTGAGATTAAGGAGTACCAAAATTATACTTTAAGTAGAAGATGAAACTGCTCATTTCAAGACAGAAAAAATGTTTTCCTTTAAAAAAAAAAAACAAAAAGAAAAAAACAAAAAGAAAGGGAAAAAAAAAGCTTTCCCCTACAATTGAGGCTCTTAAATTAGTGTCTAAATCAAGGAGAAATAAAAAGAAGAAAAATACTTGGTTTTTCTGGACTTAAAACATGGTTGAGGTGCCACATAGAAGAGGGGTAGGAGAAAGCCAGACATGTAGAAAAATAAAAATGTGCCAATAACAGAATAAAGAAAAAGGTATGTATAAAGTGTCAAACAATGTACAATAGAAGAAAACCATAAATTGTGCTGGAAAAGAAGGATGCATAAATGGAGATACTTGGTTCTAAAAATAATCCCCGTTTTTTTCTCAGTATGAACTTGAAATTCTGAAGATTTTATCTAGGTGAAAGTAGGATGCAGCATGCATTGAATACTGGGATATCTAGATATCCTATTATATTGTTAGTTTAAATGTTAAAATAGGTTAATTTCTTTGCTGAAAATCTAGCCACCCTGAAATCACCAATAATTATTTTTATTAAGTCATTGAGGCCCATATTTTGTCCTGAATTCCTCCAGGTAAATAAATTTTGCCAACTTCTGCCACACTACTGCCAGTAGTGAGAAAGAGTCTGAGGAGAGCAACCTTGAATATATAATTTGAAGGAAAATATCCAGTTTTCATTCTCTCATACACTTGAGGTGATGGAAACAAGCTGCTCAGGACCTGCAGAAGGCATCCTGCAAGCACATATAACAGTGGCTAACAGAAGTTTAGGAGAGGGAAACCCTCAAATATCCAGTTTCAGAAGTGCTCACTGTGACTCATGTGAGTTTCTGCCAGGCCACATGGCAATATACGGCAAACAGACATTTTAGGAAATAATTAGGAAAAAGAGAGCAACAATATTACCTAATACATAAAAGCAGCTCCAGCTTAACCTGATCTCCCTCATCCACATGCAGTTTATTGTCTCCTTCCACACTGATTAATCTCAGCTAGTTAAGTCTAGGCAAAGCATGGTAACGTGCAATTAATAGTAGATAAAATCATGCCTAAGTAGTCCAAATTTAGTTAACATGTTATTATCAACCCTCTTGAGTAATGATCTGTTGGGTCTGTGATCACCTCTTTACCCACTGTGTTTGTTCTTTCCCCTTGCTTGCCTTTTTTTTTTTCAGTTTTCTTTCATGCTGCTCCTTTGGCACAGACTTTAATTCCCCCTCTGATCAATTTGGAATTCATAAGCCACTAAGTACACTCTTGGAAACATTATCTCCAAGGGATGATGAAGCACTTCAAGGGATGATGATTACAGCAGTACATCATTTTCTCCTGTAGTACGTGGTAGTGAGTGCTGTCACAGCACACCAACAGGGCGGCTAATACTGACTGCAAGAGCACAGGGAATGACTTCTTTCTCTGAGCCTTCCCCCAGTCTCACAGACTTTAAATTGGCACTGGGCCTTTTTACATGAAAAGATCAACAGCAGTTCCCCTGGAGCTGAACTTACAGTTTTGAATGGGACCTGGTTCTGCCCATCTTTTATGAGAGAAGTGATTTTTTTGGGTGACAGATTGTTGAGCATTATGCATTTCTGAGGGGAACCTGACCCCAAGGGGTACGTGCCAGTCACAGCTATGCAGCTCCCACTTGCTGAAGCCGAAATTACGTGTGGGAAATTTATGTGTGGGATAAGCAAGGAATACAGAAGAAAATACTACTTCATGTTTTTTTACCTAGTACCGAACTGGATTTTTGCATACATAACGAGAGTAACATTTTCCCTCATCATAAATCACCCATCAGCCTCAACTGCCTAGGATCCACTGAGAACACTTTTCCTTCCGGCTCGTTTCCTAGGGAGAAACAACTTGACCCAACAGTCCTGCCTATCAGACCTCCCACCTCACAAATTCTGAACCTGGTACACAATTTCGACCACATTTTAAGTAACAGTCGAAATCTCTAAAAGATAATACAGTTCCTTTAGGTTTGTAAAAAAAAGGGTTCTGGTAGGGAAGAAGTAGTCAAATTGGGACTCCCGTGAGAAAGAAGAAAAGGCTGAATGTAGTCTGTGGGGAAGGACTGGATGCAACAGACAGATGGAATTACAGCAGTGGGTGGGAATTAGTAGGAATCCAGTCTTCATTAGTCCCACTGCTTGAGAAATAACTTGTTTACCTAGACACCACAAGTCTTTTTTTAAAATTTGTATTTTCTGATATCCTTCTATTGTAACTTTTTTCTTCATTTATATCTCTCTAAGCCATTTGCCATCATTTCAGGAACTGAATCTATCATCTGTTGCCAAACAAGTAAATCAGAGCTGTTTTTCAGTGGACTCTGTTTGGCAAATACTTTCTTTTAATTGACTTGCAGCTATCAAAGGCACAGAAATGATAGTGAGGATAAAAGCAACAATTTCCTAGCACAGTCTAGATTTGTATGAGTTTTTAGTTGTAATTTTCTTACATCTTTCCTTTAAACCTGCTCCTACCATGAATTGCTTAATGATTTAGCTCTTTTCTTAAGAGCTCTGCATGAAAACATTTGAATACATTTTCAGTGTTTCCCTTGAAGAGGCAAGGACATTTCTCAGTGAACGTGAAAAAGAGTGCTCTATGTAATTATGACATTGTGAAGGTAGGGGCAAGAAAAAGAGAGAGAAAGAGGAAGGCAGAATGAGAACTGTTTCACTAGGAAAAATTCAAAAATGAACACTGACACATGTATTGCTTATTAAAATGCAACTGAAATGCTTTAACAGCTGAGAGACTAATCATTGTATTAGTGATTATTATTTCAGATGGAGGAATCAAATACAACTATCTTGGAAAAATTTAAAAAAAAACCCACTTCATCCATAGTTGTTTCCATTTAAATCAAGGTTTAGATGTTAAGTCTTTTGGTATTACAAGTTCTGAAGAAGTTGCTTAGACCACTGGTCACTGGCTTGTCCTCAGTGTTGCAAAGAGCTCTTTCAGTTTATGAAAACCTGTGTGTTATGCTATTTATTACAACTAAACAGATACTTCAAATTGTGTGTGTCTTTAGGACACAGTAGAAAAACACCTTTTGTTTTCAGTCTCTGAGGTGACTTCTAACAAGAAGGCAATCCTAAAAGACTGATGTACTATAATGTGTCCTTTTTATGGGCCAGTGCTTGAATGCTAAAGGCATTCTGTGAATTAAGTCATGCAAACAAATGTAAAACCAGACACTGGTGTACACGCAGCTGTCTTACTTTTCTTTTTCAGGTGAAATTTTAAAAATCATCCCATAGAATAAATAAATTGGTGTGAAATCACATGTTGCAAATTCTTAGCACTTACTCAGAATTACTTATTTTTGAACAGCAGTGCACTGTTTTCATTCTGGTTGCTGAACAGTAGCCTGGGATAAAATTGTGTTTATTTGAAGCACACCTTACCTGTGTCTCTGGAATGATAGGACTATCTTCAGGAGAAATTCTAAAGAAGGTGGATAAAGGCGATGACACGATAACAGGGTTTGGCCTCACAAATCCGCTTAGATCACAGCTAGGAATGTCATTCTCTTCTTTCTTCATGACAAGGGTATCCATGACATAAAAGACATTCCAGGGAATCCATACCGTGTGATACTGTGTCAGGAACGGTGATCGCTCAAACACCAGTGTCAGAGAGGCACCACCATTGGCTACCAAGTCAAACCTAGGAAAAAACCCCAAGAGGGCTAGCTAGTCAGCAAATTCCCAAAGCCATCCACAGCCTCTATTTTACTGATTGATTCTTCATTCCATTGTACTGCTGTGAACGCAGAATGGCTCTACTGGGAACAATGGAGAAATCAATTAAATTATATTACATTATACTGCACAGAGAGAACAGAGAGTTTGGGATGATGCGTTTAAATTAAGCAAGTCTTTCTACTTCTAAAGTATATAAGAATCAGCATGTTTTACATTTTAAGAATGTACGAAGTCCAACTTCAGTCAATCAGTTTGCTGATGTCTTTTTTCCCCATTATTTTAGTATTATCTCAGTTTTACAAGCAGCTCTTCAGTAACACCTTTGCGTCTTTATGACTTACAAGCGCTTCAAAAGGAACTTACATTCCGTCCTGGCGAGTGATTGTATATCCATAGTCTGGATAGTGTAGAAAGGAAACATTGACTCCAATAAGTGGTGTTCCATCAGCAGTTAATACTTGGCCTCTTATGACAGATGCAAGACTATGAAAAAGATGCAGGATCAAATTACAAGTTTGGGGTTTTTTGCTCTTTTTGCATGAATAAAAGCTAGTGAGTGAACACACACACACACATCCACCCTCACCCACCCACCCCTCTCCACATGCTATCAACTATCATTTAAAAAACATTCCTTAGGCTGTAACCCTTTTACAAGTTCACATAATTTACACTATATAAACAAATTTCTCAAAATCTGCAGATAATAATTTCGTTTCGGTATTGTTGATTTTACTTTGGTTTATTTTGTCTGTACTGAGTTACTAAGACCAGAAATTAACTGAAGAATTTTAAGAACTTATAAACTCTAGATGTTCTCACTACAAGTCATACTTCTGGCAGACTCTTAAAGAAAAATGTACTTTTCAATTAGTATCAAAGCAATCTGTAAAACTGCAGGGACTGTGAAGTACAAAATTTAAAAGAGCAATAAGGAACATTGGTGCAACAACTTTTAATCAACTGCTGTGCCCAAACACATTAATGCTGTTAAATTACTGCAAACGCAGTAGTTATAGCGTAAATCATCTTCTTTCACTCAGTGAGATCCAGACACCTGCTTCCTGTTACTGGCTTATTTTCAGGCCATTACTGCTTCATAGAGCACCAGTCAAATAGTTTATGCAATTATACTCTCGTGCACTTAACAGTTCTATTACATTAATTCATAATTTATATTATTTAGTGAGCTCAGTTTAAAAAGTGCAGCTTTGCTTTTCCTTCTGAAGTGTTTTCATTGCTTTGATATATTTCCAACTGTGCTAGCCCAAATCAACTGGTTAAATAAAGATTTATTTAATCATTAATGAAGTGCCCTGTTAGAATACAGACACTAAGCATGGCAAGGACCTTCTGTAACCTAGTGGCACTGGTGAATTGAATTTTGCAGGAAATGAGACAACACAAGCAATTTGATATATTAAGAGAAAAGGTCGTTGCTCAAAATCCACACCACAAAATTTGCAGTCATAGCAGATCTTCTCCTCACACGAATCTCACCCTCTCCAGTTTCTTTTGTGCTCGTGAGCACAGCTGAGTCAGGCTCACCTCTTATTGAAAGGGCTTTCCCCAGGTATGACGTGGGTGCTGTCTGCTCCGATGAGGAAACTGATCCGGTCATAAAAGGCTTTGGCAGCTTGCTGAGATGGCGACTGCTGGCTTTGGCTGATGATATCTTGGGGATCAGGCAGTCCACGACAGTAAGGCTGGTTTTGGCAAGAACTCTGCAAACAGCAGTCAGGATCCATACAGTCAACTAGCCCATCTGTTGACAGAAAGTCACACAAATGAACAAACTCTTCCTCCTGCCCCTGTGCATTGGAACGAGCCAGCCAGCAGGGAGATTAAAAAAATTATGTAGTATGAAAGAATACTCATAATTAAGATTTTAATGAATTCACTTTCAATTAAAGAGAGTTTGTTTCCACTGAGTTCTTAAACTCCCATGTAAATCCATGCAAGCTGAATATACTCAGTATAATGTAAAAATGAACCCATTTATTCCACACTTTTCTAAAAACATGTTGAACAAACCAGAAAATGAAGGCACTCAGGCTCTGCATACACTGTTAACTTATAAATATTAAACACTTTAGGTGGGCCTAATTAGCTTTTATGTGAGGTTATTTGGCTTGCTAGAGAAAAGAAACAAGTAACTCCCACTCTGCTGTTTTCCTCAAGTGTTTTTAGCGTATCTATGCTGCAAGTAGCTTTAAGTATTTCACAGTATGTATCAAGGTGGATTCCTTTACACCTTGATAGAAAGGTTTTGTTGCTAGTGGCAAAGGCAATTTCCACAAGTTTTCTACATGAAAATGTATGAGAGAACAAAACCTGTATTTAACATTTAGATTTTATTCTGAATAAGCTGATGGGAAATGCTGGCCAGCATAAACAAGATTTAAACACATGGGTGCTTTTATGCTTATGTGCTGAAATATTCCCATATGTGGAACATTAGATCTGTCACATCACTGGAAATCTAATTTGGTGAAAGATTAAAATCAAGATCAAATTGATAACTACTAATTTGCTGTAAGTAAAGTCATAAGGAAAATGAGCCTGGAAATGTCAGCTACAGAAAATTTCTAGATGAATGTAATCTGGTATCACAGAGCTGATAATTGTTTCCCCAAAAGAACAGCAAGACTGAAATAGCTCAAACATTTTATTATTCCATTTAGATTGGAGAGGGAGCTTGCTTGCTGCACTGAACTGAAAAATATACCAATGCAGCACTCGGAGGAAACCCATGACTGCTTGTCTCACAAAAGAACTTGTCTTTAGAGTAAAACTTCTTTCTGAAGGGAAAAATATCATCCATTTTTGTTCAATCATATGTTGAAAGAGTGCAAGTAAACGGAGATCTTTTAAAGGTATTCTTCTAAGTATTGCTGTGCTATGTGGATCAGTTAGAGGACTGGCAAAATAGTAAAGGAGTGGGATTTCTGTTCTTTCACACATCTAAAATTCTTATTTAACTTGGCTGACTTTGAAATCAGTTCAGGGAAAATAAAAGGGATGAAAAAGGCATCATTAAGTATATCAAAGTTTAAAATTTTTAAAGAGACAAGAAAGAACATTGATTTTTCCTGGGATGAGGCTATGCCAGAGGGTCACATTGCCATTCAGATAGACATCGACAGGCTGGAATAATGGGTTGACAGGAACCACATGCAGCTCCACAATGAGAAGAGCAAAGTCCTGCACCTGGGGAGGAACAACCTCCTGCACCATAACATAGCTTTGTGGAGAAGACCTTGGGAGTCCTGGTGGACACAAAATTAACATGAGCCAGCAACATGTCCTTGCAGCAAAGAAGGTGCCAATGTCATCGTGGGCTGCGTTAGGAGTGGTGCCAGCAGGTCAGGCAGGGTGATCATTCCCCTGTACCCAGCCCTGGTGAGGCCACACCTGCACATACAGCTCTGTGTGCAGGCTGGGCTTTCTGGTACATGAGACATGGAACATTGTCTACACATGGAACACTGAACTAGGGAAAGCTCAGCGAAGGGCCATGGAGACTGTTAAGGGCTTGACACAGCTCTCCTGCATGGAAAGGCTGAGAGAGTTAAGACTGATGAGCCTGGAGAAGAGAAAGCTCGGGGGGATCTCATCAATGTGTACAGACACCTGATGGGAGGGTGTATGTGATGGGAGGTGGCACCACCTGCCAGTGGTGCCTAGCAAGAGGAAACAGGCAATGGGCACAGACTGAAACATAGAAAATTTGGTCTGAACAGCAAAAACCTATTTTTTACTGTGAAAGTGGCTGGATACTGCAACAAGTTGCCCAGGGAATTTGTGGAGTCTTCATCCTTGGAGACATTCAAAACCCATCTGGGCACATACCTGAGTAACCTGCTCTAGCTAATCTGGCTTTGAGCAGGGGATGGGACTAGATGATTTCCAGAGGCCTTTCCAATCTCAGATAGGCTGTGACTCTTGTGATTTTCTAGTTTCATTCTTGTAAAATATGAAACCCTTTCCTAGCTGAAGTACTGACCTCCCTTGCTGGTTTTAACTCCAGAAGCTTGGATCAGTGCCAAAGCTAGATGTACTGATGGTTAAAAGAATAGTTTTGGGGTTTTATATATCTGTATGGTCTCCCATGCAATATCTGGTGCAGTTGCCAAAGAAATGCTCAAATTTCTCCATTCATCTTTGTTAGTTTATAAAAAGCAAACATACATCTGGAGTATAGTCTGCAGGTCATAAAACTGCATGAGATTGACACCTTCTGAACTAATCAGCTGGAAATGCATTTTTACAAGCCTCTCCACTAACATCAATCAGAGAAAGAATCTCATTTTCACCAGCCAAGATACAGGGATATGCTGTTTGTTATTTTCCTGCGGAGTTTATCAGTAACTTGCCCAGGCGAGTGACGGATGGTTATGAATCTGGCTCCTTATAACTTGAGAAAACATTTTTCATTCTTTCTCTGTACTTATGTGGCTAGAGCTATCTAGTACCACTAAGTCAAGCACTCTATTGCACTGTGTGAAGCAGAGTAAAATTTCCTTTCTGAAATGGCTCTGCAAAATTATTGATTAATTTTGTTTTTCCTGAAAAATATGAGACTTAGCTCAACAGTGCCTTGTCAGTTATATCACTCAAATATGACAGTGAAATTATAAAGGAAATAGAAACTCCTACAGGCAGCTGGACAGTCACTGTCAGTCTCAGAAGGCTATTTATATTTTCTTGTTCTAGACGTAAGTGGTTCTATATACAAAAGACGTAATGACTACTTTAGTGTTTTCTTCTTCAAAAGCTAAAGTCTACCTGTAAAAATCTTGAAAAATGTCACTTTTACCTTTGTTGCAAAATGCACTGAATTGCAATGGAGTATGCAATTCAGTTGATAAGCAATGGAGTATGCAATGTTGATAAAATTGCTTATTTGGAGAGATTCATAAAACCATCAAAACTCTGCCCTCGTGAGACCCCAGCTGGAGTTCTGCATCCAGTTCTGGGGCCCCCAGTGTGAGGACATGGACCCGTTAAAGTGAGTCCAGAGGAGGCCAGGAAGATGATTGGGGGCTGGAGCACCTCTCCTGCGTTGACAGGCTGAGTGAGTTGGGGTTGTTCAGCCTGAGCAAGAGAAGGCTCCTTGTAGCATCCTACAAGTACCAGAAGAGGGCCTGCAAGACCTGGAGAGGGACTTTTGACAAGGGCAGACGGTGATGGGACAGGGACAAATGGCTTTAAACTGAAAGAGGGCAGGTTTAGATTAAAAATAAGGAAGAAATCGTTCACTGCGAGGGAGGTGAGGCACTGGAACAGGCTGCCCAAAGAAGTTGTGGGTTGCCCATCCCTGGAAGTATTTAACACCACCTGGTGTAGTGGAAAGTGTCCCTGTTCATAGCAAGGGGGTTGGAACTAGATGATCTTTAAGGTCACTTTCAACCCAACCCATTCTATGATTCTGTGATTAAATGAGAGGAGTCAAGACAGAGGATCCCCACAATGCATGGCTAAAAAGTAAAGATGTATCAGTGGGACTGTTTGCTGGTAGGAAGAAAAATGGACAAAGATCTGCCAGTGTCAAGGGGAGATGGTGGCCAAGGACCTACATAAATCACATTCTTGATCTGGCCGTCCCACCAGGACAATTTTGGTGACTGGCAGACTAAGGCAGGAGACAGGAAAGGAAAGAAAACTGTAAAAACAAACCTCAGTTATCCTCACATACCGCAATTTTGCAACAGACTACAATGAATGGACTTAGTCATAGACATCAAAATGACTGCTTGTAGGAACAGCTGGTCAGAAAAGCCACAAAAGCACAAACAGCCCCTGATTTATTCCTAAACAGTGTGCAAGGACCTTGCTCAATGTTACTACTGCAGTATCTTTACAAGCATACCTACAGTGTACTGAAATTCTGCTTTATTGTTGAGTGAAGAAGCCTGAAATATAAAATGTGGGGCTCCAAATGAGTTCTCACTCCAGAAAGAGATCTTGGAGCCACTGTGGATAAGTCCCATGGATATATGAACCCAGCATTCACCAGCAGCCATAGATGCAAACAAAAAGCTGAAGAAAAATGGGAAGTGTTGGAGCACGAACCAGAGAACATGAACATGCCACTGTATCACTCCTAGTTCAAGTAGATACTTCCTGAGATTTCCTTAGCTCGGGTTATCTTTGCACTTAGCAACTACTTCTGGAATTCAAAACATTCTGTGGCAGTAATTTCTTACTTTAATTAGCAGCCTGTTAATACACAAAAGAAAATATAAGTTCACATCTACGCTATTATAACATTTTGCTAAGCAATTGCTATTAGCCATTGTCAGAGAAGAGGCCCTGGTTTAGGCAATCTTTAGGCTGAATTTGTAGTATCCTGTGATAATGTTTGCCAGGAACAGGCTGTTCTAGACTATGCAAGTAATTAAAAAAATACAGTAGAGCTAAGTATGCTTTGCTTTATTACAGTATTTATTTTTGTTTCAGCAAAAAAAGAATATTAATGATCCCTTAAATCTTGCTTGTGGAAACCTGTAACTACCCTAAATAATTGGATAGGAGCTAATAAAAAGCAAACTTAACTAAGGAATCTGTTCAATAAGGACCCATCTAAACTAAAGAGTAAACAGTGACTCTTCCTGTTTCTTATTCTCCCTACAGTGATAACACAGCATTTATTATACTTTGTTAAAGTATAATAATGACACATTTTTTCCCCAAGAAGTTAGGCTTATTCCACCCACACACAGCTCTGACTTCCCTCTCCTCACAAAGTCATTAGGAGCTTAATTCAGGCTAAGATCTGCTTGTTGCACACACTCTCCTTGTGGGCTGCTAAAATGTAAAGGAAGATCCAGTCAAATACAGGGGAAAATAAAGAGTGAGCCTTAACGAGAACAGAAATTATTTCCAAGACTCTGAAAAATCTGTATTAAAAGGAAGATAACTAATAATCATCCCATCATATACCAATAGTATCTAGAAGGGAAAATACTCAGGTATGCCTTGATCCTATTAGAATTTCCTATGGAGAATATTCCCATTGAGATCCTTTGGATGCTTATGTTTACAGAATTTGAATAATCAGTCCCAGAAAGAGCTAAGAATCAAAGGAACAGCAGCCACTTCTATTAATGAACTGTGCTCATACTAATATGTGAAATATATTCTACCAGTAGGATAAAGCACAAACACTAACCACAGCATATCAAATAGACAATAACTGAGATAACTGAAATTATACAACCACTGAGACTAGTGAGATGTAGATCACACTACCCACAGTCATACAATGAAATCAGCACAAGTGCTCAGATAACCTAATCTCCCACAATAAACAAATACAGCAGAAGAATACTTGTGTCATTCCCTGTAGCTGTCTGAAATTTTAATGCATTGCTTGGAGGTTAGTGGGTTGATCGCAGGAAAGGGAAGAAATACTTCTCCTCTTTCCAGGTAGCTTCCAAAGGAGACTTTCTTTCCCCAGTTTTGTTAGGTATACTTCCATTTTTAATTTGATTTAATTGTTAAATTTTAACCCTTCTCCTCAGCTACAGTCAAAAACTGAAGTGAATATGCTCTGTACTGAAGCATATAAATTAAAATAAGAGAAATGCCATTGACAAATTGCACAACACAGGTCAATTATGGCAAAACAAGTGCTTGGCCAACCCCTTCCTCATGCATAGCTGCATAATAATGTCCATAAAGGCAATAACGAAAAAAGAAAATCAGAGAGAGAGAAATGCAACAAAATACCAGCATTAGCTATTTTTCCCAAAGTTGTTCTTTCTTCTTTAAGTCATCCTGTTAGATTGTTCTGCTCCAATTCCTTGCTCCTTTTCCCCACAAAAAGCTATTATTGTTTTTGGTCTGAAGGAGCAACTTCTTTTCTCTTGTTCCATTTACACCCATTCCTGTTCACTTTGTTCTTCTTCCTCCTACCACTCCATTGCTCTGCTCTGCTCCTGACTCTTGCTCTCATGTCACATCCTTATATGATCCCTAACATTTACTGAACCTGTTTTAGTCTATTATTCGGCTTTCAATGTCTTCTCCCGTTTTCTTCCCTACACAATCTATTTTTTTCTCCACATTCTTTATGCTACCACCTAGTTTCTCCTCCTTCTTGCTTTGTCTCTCTTCATGTTTGCAGGTTTCCCATTTTTCCGTATCTTGTAATTCCTTGTCCCACCTGAACTTAATTCCCCAAACAAGCACATCTCTGTGTGGAATCTGGGTCAGACTGTTTAGGCCCCTAAGTATGGAAAACTGCCTCAAAATGTATAATACGTAATGGAGAAGGATGACAAGCCAAATGACGTGTACAGTAATAAACAGAAGCACAGTTTTACACGTGTTATTTATTTTCCTCAGGAAGTAAATGCCACTGTTATTTATAGTTTGTGATGTCTAAGATCCCAGCAGCAGTAGCGATATGAGAGGAAAGAGTCAACCAGCAATTGCAGAGGCACATGCAGTTTGAAATGGAAAGACAATGTCCCAGATGACTTTATCATCATCCAGAGGCCCTAATGGAGTTTTTATCTCTTCTCTGAATCTGAAGGTGTTAAGCAAAAAGAACTGATGAGAGAAGGGGAAGAAAGACAGACAGTAAAAGCATTATGCTGATCCAATATTTGACTGCATTCACATTTAATCTTGTTTTTGTGGGCGTTTTTTATGTGATTCTGGAATCATGCTAAGTTACAGCCCCTCTAGCTTCCCTAGACTACAACAATAACTGTAGATTGATTCCTTAAGTTAGCAGTCCTGCCTGCATCTTGCTGCAGATTGTTACCTGTCACCTGAATGACAGACTGTGGAAAAGTAAGCAAAAAAAAAAAAGAAGACTTCTGAGAGCATCCTGTCAGTTACCTGAGCACTCACAGGCTATGGAGAGATAAGATCTCTGTAGGTTGGGCAACCAATTGTTTCCAGCAATTGCATCATAGTTCAAACTGTGAATTCCCAGTTCAGCCTGTTGTCTTGGGACAACTTCCTTGTGAGATCACTGGAAGTTTGAACTCTTTCCTTTTTTTCCCCTTTACAACAGTTCACTGAGTTTAAACTGTGTATAGTCTTCCAGTATAAAAGAATACTGCAGGGAAACTAAGGTGACACCCATCTTTTTCTAAGCACACATCTCACCTTGTAAGGCTTTGCTGGTACACCATAAAGAAGCACTGAAGACCATGGCACATTCTTACAGGCGTAAGAGCGAGTAAAATGTGTGTATGGTTCTCATGGCAGTATTTAATCACCTGAGGGAAACATCTCCATTCCTCAACATGCTCTCCCCAGAGTTAAAGATCCAGTTGGTGTCCCTTACCTCCTTCGTTGTCCTTACTGTCAGTGCAGAGAGTTTCCATGGCTACATCACAACCTGCTCCCCGCCATCCCGGCTGGCAGACACAGTGCCAGCCATTTTGGTCCAGTGTGCATCTCCCGTTGCTGTTGCACAAACCAGGGCAGCCCTCTGTTGAAACAGACAAAGAAAAATCACAAGTGATTTCAATATTGTAATAATATAAAAAGAAAAAATAAATACAAACAAGGGACACTAACTGGGAACAGGCCTTAAGAACAGCACAAATACTGTAATTGCACATGGAGTGGAACAGCAACATTACCTGGGGAACGTAATTCTTAACAAGTGGCATCTTTGATTGGCCTGACACTTGAGACACCACTTACCTGTACAGGCAGGAAATAAATGCACCAATCCTCTAAATACCTGCAGGCCAGACAAAATTAAGTTTGGTTTTTAAAATTTTTTTTTTTTCAAAGTAACAAGAGATGAGTGCATAGTGCAAACACAGCTGTGTAAAATGATACATTTTTCTGTGCTCATAGAACAGATCATTATTTGCTCTATGCAGTACTGATTACTTACTGGAACAAATGTTTAAGCTCCCTGTTACTATGAACAAATCCCTCCAAATTCTTAAGTAGGAAAATGGGTATGATTTTAGGCAAGTAATAAAAGAGAAGGTTAACTTTATCTGGTCTCAGAGTTGCCGTGTATTCATGTGAAATTACAGTGTGTTAAATAATTGCACAAAGTATAGGCCAGTTTTAATGACTATACTTTATGCCAAAAATACATTCCTTTTCACAGAATAAGCAAAGCCCAGGAAATAGTGAAGCAGCTTAGCATCTATTCTAACAAACATTAGGATTCAGGCTGCATACGGATGGGACAGGACCAACAGGATTTCCAACTTAATGTAATAGCTGTGCGTATTTGATTACTTAGGACGGACAAAATGAAATACCATAAGGACCACAATAAACACTGATAGACTGAACAAAAACACGGTAGTGACGTGCTTCAAGACAGATAGCAGAGAGTGATTTTTTGTGACAATCTCCCTAAGGCTTTTGTGCTGTTACCTTTATATCCTATCTTGTCTGCTTTTATGGCCAAGGAGGGAAAATTTGGGAAACAATTAACATAATTTAATATATCCAAAAATCGATAATTGTTTTCAGTCTAACATTGCATTAAAAAAAAAACCAGTATCTGTCACTTCCTAGTGATGAAATCTGGCATGCAGCCAACATGATCTGTATGAGGATGACAACGCTATAAATATGTAGATTTTGGTGTTCCTTATCTATGACTGTGATAAGACACTGACAGAAGCAAGTACAGATATGGCACTAAATATCTTATGAGAAGGTGGCTACAAATCAGATATTTCTGGACACAACAATTTTCTGTAAACATTCATCCAAACCCCCTAAGTAACTGGGTAAACAATTCTTCACTTTTTAGAACACCTGTCTTTGTGAACTGACCTACTGATCCATTTTGGTTAAGCTTAGAGCAGGTTTTTCAGAAGTAAGTTGTTTTTTTTCTTTTAAAGAGTTTTGAATTTACTGACTCCTTTTAACCATGTAGCTCCAAATTACAAACATTCCCAGAAAAAAGTTATAAAGGGTGCTTAACTCTTGTCAAATCACTCTTAGAAGAGAATCAGGAAAACCTGGAAAACCTCTTGCGAGGAAGGATGGGGATGCTACAGTTATGGATATTGTGCCATCATGCCAGGCTGAAATTAGTCTTGCTACTTTTATTCTTCCAGACTGCAGCTGCTAATAGTATTTATTAATGTACTGAGGTCGATTTTTTTCTTAATATTTCTTCTATTTGACTTATGGAAGACTTACATATATAACTGCAATACTGACAAAGCAATTTAGGAGTCAACTGGGTACACTCAAGACTTATTGTGTGAAAGCCTGGATATTGCCATCAATATTGCCATATTCCAATGAAAAAAACACAAGGAATAGAGAAAGATACTCAGGGAAAGAGGGGTAGGAATATTTTAAACATTTTTCTAAATCAATTTTTCACCATAACTGAAGATAAAAGAATCTTTGCTGTTTCATGTTAGGCTTTTGCATCCTTGAACCTCTTAATTGAAAATGTTGCACAGACCATAAAAGGTTTTTCTAGACTCATACAAGATACAAGTAATAATTTCCTATAGATTTTCTACATTCAAATAATCAAAAGCTTAAAAGCCTCAGGAATTCTATTGATCTGTCAGTATATAAACACACACATCTCTATAATTCATCTGTTCTTTAGAACTAATGACACTTGCTCTATGACAAGAGTATCACTTTGCTTTATTTTCTTAACATTTAGGTTTTTGTATGTAGAGGTCCAATGACAAAACTAACCACAAAAAAAAGTTCCAAACAGCAAATGAATACTATCTTCAGTTATTGGTTCAGATGAAATCTAATACATGTATACAGTTTGTATATAAATGTATAATTACTGATAAAGTGTTACCATATAACAGAAGCAAAATTCTGAGATGAGTTGAAAACCATATGAGTTATTTATATAATCCATGGAATGTATGTAAGAGAAGATTCTTCTGCTCAGACTAGGATGTTTTAAACTATATATTAATATAAAAAAACCCAAACATGTAGATATAGGCATGTCAAAGAGCAAATATACAGTACCTTTCACTATCTTATCCAAATAGTGAGCTTGAGAATTAAAAAGAAAAAAAACAGACAGACATTTCAGAAGTGTCACATGAAACAAGAACTGTTCAGAATTCACATGCAAATCAAGCAGGTGCACCTGAGAGGTCTTACATTACAAAATGAAAATGTATTTCAAAGCTTTTAAAAATACAAGAAATTCTCTTTCCAGCAAACATTGTCATGAATCAATGAAACTGTTTTAGAAAGTAGGCCTGCACAAGCAAAAGAGATGCTACCTTTCTGAGACTACATTTTATTCTGACTTCTCTTCATATGCTTTGATTTTTATATATAACAAAAATATAATCAAAGCTAGTTAAGAAATTCAATTTTCAACACAATATAAGAGCAATTCCTTAGCCTATGAGCTTTAAAACACTAACCATGCGGGAAAATTTTTGGTTTACTGGTCACTCATGACTGACATCATAATCAGCACACTATCTTAATACTCAATGGATTAACAGGATTTTTAGGAGGATTTTTTTCTTCTGCTTCAATTCAGTCACAGTTACTCTTCTGAGCACACAAACCAAGTATGTAAAATAAACTGTATTTTAAATATGGGGTGGAAGAGGGTGTAGCGGGGTTAGTAGCATGATGATCCATTTCCTTTTGAAAAGCAGGTGAAAATTAAACTTGGGCTTTAGATGTATAAAAATAAATAACATGGTACATACAAGAATAGCAGGACTTTTTTTTCGTAAGTTATGACACGTAACATTTCAGAAAAGATTTGAGGAGGCAGATGGATGAATGACATACAGAGCATAAGATGGATTTCAAGCAGCAGGGCCTACTTTTAATATATGAGACACAGCACAGATGGGTAACATATTCCCTCCTTCCTTCCAGGAAACAGACATCAACTGCAGTTGTGTGAAAGGGGTTAATGCCACATAGCAAAGCCACCAGGTCCATCGCAGGCTACCAAAGCCAGCCCAAGGAGACGGGATTCTACAGACCAGTAGTGGGACAGGGCAAGCTGAGCCAGGAACGTTGGATACAACCCCCTGCTTTTGCTGTGGACAAGGTCTCTCAACACAGCTTTCACAGGCTCTCTTTCTTTTAAAATCTGACCTTCCTAAATCCCTGATGGATGATAGCCCCTATCTGGCAAGTCCTCTGTCACTTGCTAGGATCCCGCTGGATGGGTAACAGGCTATAGCCTTTCCTCCAGTTTGGATGAACGAAAAAAAAGCTGCTCTTGAGTCCAAGGAGGGAGGTGGTAAGATACATATTAGGAGGCAGAGTCACTGCTACAACTAAGAGGGGGAAACTTTCTAGTCTCTTTTTCTTGAAGAAAGTGTCAGGAGTCCACTACACAGCCTTTTTTTCCCCCCTATAATGGTGAGGTTGATGCAATAAGATGAAAACATCAATACAGAACATTCAGAGCAGCAGCAACAAACTAGGTAGCTTTTCACATTAGCCACAAACAAAAAGAAAAGTGATTCAGCTACATTTCAAATGTAGGGTGGATCAAATTCTTCTCTTACTCATCCAGTATAATTCCCCTTGTCCCTACACAGCTTAAAACATGGTGTAGTATGTGTGGAGGGAAAATCAAGCTTTATTTTATAAAATGAAAGCAATCAGGCCTGTCTGGGGAATGCATCTGTCCACCAATAAAACATTAAATGCCTCTACAAGTGTAAGGATAGGTAACAGAATATTAAAAAAACCTCCTCGGCAACTGAAAGGCCCCCACATACTATTTGTTTTCAGAAATCCAATCTTCATTAAAAAAACCCCAAACCAACCAACAACAAAACAACAACCACCAAAAAAACTACCCTGAAACACAAGAGGGATTCAGAAAGTGCTCCTTAAGTTTTTTTTGTATCGAGCAGTCCTATAAGAAGTCAGTTCCAAACCACAAAACCATAATGCTCAGAAAACAAGTTCTACCTGCCAGCATCCTTTTACTCACGGTCAGTTGGCATTAAGGACAATGTTAGAAACTATTTTGGTTAATACGCAGCATTGTGGAAAAATCATAAAGCAGAAAATGAATGACCAAAAACTGTATAACTTTGCAGTGAAGTTTAACTAGCCATGCTGTCTTTCTTATCTTCACAGCACTGCAACTGAAACAGGAATGAACCTGTGTGGAAATACAAAACACAAGCCCTTTTCCCCTCTGTCTAGAGAATTCCAGGTGGGATTTGGAGCACTTCAGTAGGATGGAGCATCTCAGCAGGTGCTCCTTGGCAAGATATTTACACATCTGCCACATATATGTTATTTTATGACCTTAAAAAGTCTAATTACAGACCAGGCAATATACGTATAAGGGTTTTCGTGCAGAGTTTTAGACTGTGCCATTTAAAATCTTGCTATTATTTCCAGGAGTAGAGGGACTTCACATAAGTCCAAATGAAAAAAAGAAAAACAAAATTGAAGATATAAGATTTGTACATTTTATAGGCTACTCAAAAGTCTAAGGAGATCTAAGTGGCATTCAAAATTCATACAACATAAAATACAAATGATGCCATCAATCTGTGTGGGTATTTACATAAATATGTGGCAGATAACTGATTTTACAAAGAACCGGTAACAGTCAGGCAAATTCACATTTAACACAGCATAGTTCTAGATAACTGATTTTACAAAGAACCAGTAACAGTCAGGCAAATTCACATTTAACACAGCATAGTTCTTAACCAGTCAGAACCCTGACTTTTTTTTTTTTTTTTTTTTTTGATTTAATGTCTCCCATTAGTTTCCTATCAGATATGTAAGTCAGTGTCTTCCTTATTCATATACTACTTCCTCCAGGTATGACAGAATAGCCTAAGAATAAAAACACATATTAAATCCATTTATTCCAATCAGCTCCCGTTTAAATCAGCATGAGTCACATACCCATTGATTTGATGTTCCTTAATTGGTACTTATAACACTGCTTTATTCTGATTATTCTGTCATATGGGATTACAATGGTGACATGCTTCTAAATGCTGTATAGCAAATTTATATTAGTTTAAATCATTATCCTCCATCAGACATCTTCACCCATCATAATCTTTGTAATCTGTACACTAGAGTGTAACATGCCCCATGTTTGTGTAATGTATATATAGTCCTGTTACACTGTCAGCTCAACAGCTCCACAAGAGTCAAGAATTACTTTGCTGTAAGAGCAGATTTAACCTCATAGCGCCACCAGACATGAAGCAAAATCACAAATGAACGTGACCAAAGCCATATTGATCTAGGTCAGCCTAAACAAAAAACTATTTTTTAAAGGTTCTTTTACTTTCTACACCTTGAAAGTGTGAGTCAAACCCCTGCCTCCTCTCCACTAACACAATCAGCTTTCTCCCTTCCTTACTGCATTACAGCCTCTCCCTCTAAAAGAAAACAGGAGAAATTAGAAAGAGGAAAAAGAACCAAAAGGGTGGGGGGGAGAAAAGAACCAAAGGGGGGAAGAAAAGAAAGGAGAGATGATGAAGGAATAATTTCAGCATCAGCAACAATGAAGAACACTGTTCTGCTCCTCTCAGAGCAAGCTCTGCTTTGCTTCCTCTCATCTCCCACAACTCCTCATTGCAGGTCCCATTCCCTGGTGAATGACTGCCTAAGCATCTCTGCTGCTCACACAAACTTCATGCTCTCAGACACCCATCTTCTACAGGAACATGTGAAGGACATTTCTTGCATCAGGCATGTTTCCACTTCCACATAACCCTGCACCAAGTGTCATACAGGGAGATGGCATGTTCTTCTTGGAATAAAAGCTGACCGTAAGCAAACTATGCTATGTTGTTACCATATTGTTTCCCTTAAGCTTTCCACACATTCATCTGTTTGTTTAGAGGTAGAAAGTTTTAATATCTTCACTTATTTGCATTTATTTTTATTATTTGTATAAAACTTTTTTTACAATCCACATGACAAAAAGCCCTGAACACATTAGAAGAATACCATGACAGTGGCCATGTCAAGCATCTAAAATTTAGGCAATGATGGGTTTATGGCTACCTATGGAAGTTTTATACACTTCTTCCTTTGTGAACGTGCAGAGTTCAGGGTCCTCATTCAGCATGCATTCTCTCACAAAAAACAAACAGCTGATGCCCTAGTAGCAGGCACACTATGCCAACCTAAACAAAGATGCAACAGTTCTCTTGCAAACTTTCCTATCACCTTCCTCCCTAAGTCACAATTATTTAGCACAGTATCTTCATACCACTGGTATGAGGAGAATACATTCTTACCTCATTTTACCAGTAACTAAAGCATAGAAAGATCAGAGTGAGAAGTCTCCATTCACTTGGCAACAAGCACCTATGATGTGATTTTCTGGAATACTTGGAATTATATAGTATTTCATACACGAACCAACATTTTAGCAACTCACAAATGTGCAAGTCTCGTTCCCAGAAAGTGAAGAACAGTCAGAAAGCACTTCTTTGAAGTCTGCATTTGTGAACAACTAACAGAAAATACATGATAGAATACAGGGTAGAACCCTGTTCTTCAAAATCATCCTTAACCAGATCACTCTGTGCACCAGCCTCTTCTTACGAACATTACTTTTTACTCCCTGTGCAGCCAAGCAGTAGCAGGGGATGAGGCACACACTTTATCAGTGGTTCCATGTGCACTTGCCAGCAGAAGAGAAAACTCATTGCAAGCTTTAGGGAGAATGCAGTTTGCAAACAAGTTTTGGTGCTTGTTTTGGGGGGAACTGGTACAAAACTCAGAGTTGACAGTTCTGGTCTGTCTTCTCTCATCTATTCAAGACTCACTCCAAAGTGGTTTACTCCTCCTGATGTTGCTAGCAGATCATCCTTATTTCCTCTCATTTTCACCCAATCACAGTTTAACTGTTTTGACAATTAAACCACCTTTTGAACATAAAACCCCAAATAACCCTTGTAATATTTAAACCCAGCATTTCTTATCCTACCCACAGCAGACTTAGGGAATAGCATATTGATTCCTTTAGGCAACTGCTTTCCCTCCCAAAGAATTACTAAAAAAACCATGCATCCATATGCAAATTCTGAGGAGCTACCAAAAAACTTACAGAAGTCCAGAATTCATAACAATTTAAAGCTACTGTTTAGCCTTGTCTTCAGAAAGGTTCACTCATGTCAAATTCAAAATCTCCTACAGTTTTTTCTGCCTGTCAAACTGCCTCCTAACCTGGATTTCTGCAGCCGATTATTCTTAAGCACAGAATCCAGCATTTGTTGAATTGTACCTTATTTTTCTGCATAGAATGTGCTATTTGTTAAAGTAATTTTAAATTCTTGTCCTGTCTTCCAAAGTGCTCGGGGGCAGCAGGCTTTGGTATCATTTGCAAATGCAATTCTTTCTATTCATCACTGAACAGTACTGGAAGCACATGTTCTTCCACTGTAAGCAGCTCATGGTCGTCATCCATTCTCTGAGTTTCTAAGAACCTTGTCTTAGACATACCATATGTTCAGAGCATTGCTGCCAACAGAGGAAGATTACAAACACTCTTCCCTTTTGATACTTTTTTACTCCTAAATTCCCACTTTGCCCTTCTTGTGTAAAGGAGAACACGTGTATGGAAGTATAGTTTCACGTAATTTTATTTCTTTTCCTCCTTACATAGGCCAAAACACAGTCATCACCCTGAACTCATACCTTCTTAATAATTTATGCATTTTAAAGATCTGCAGAGAGACCTGACTTCACTGCAATTTATCCCTTGCCAAAACTGCAACTGTTCTTTGCAGCAATCATTTATGGGATTTATGTACAAAGGCACATAAGCCCATTATCCTTTAGATTTTTTGTTCTGGAGACCATCCCAATATGACTGTAAAGTAAGATTTCTAATCATTATTATTGGAAAGCCACATACGTATTAGAAAAAAAGGTTCGGTTACTTTTAAGGATGTAGTAGACATAGGAAATTTGGGACCGCTGGCAAGATCATGAGCAGCGTTGTTTCCTGTTCAACATCTATTTAGCTGGAACAGGATTTTAAAGGAAGTGTATACGCCATTAAGGAGTTAAAACTATCTCACATGTACAGGCTGAGGATGTTCAAATGCCCATTTGAACCAACAAACTTGTGGAGACCTGCCTCGGATACAGGTAAAAACCTGACGCACATTAAGAACTGCATGAAAGATAAATTTGACTTGAAAACACATTGGAGCACGATCAGGGTGGGAAGCATTATTGTTTCCATCTTTCTCCCTGACTGCCAGTATTTATGGAATGTGGTCTGACCAGCATGCAACCATACGATGCACAAAAGCACTTACTCTCTGGCCACTTCAGCTCAAATCAGCTTTGCAACACACTTTAATATTCTTCACATCTCAGAGGACTCTGCTGCTTTCTGAAAATGTGCCTAACTTGAACTTCACATGTGGTCCTCATTTAAATGCAAATTAACCAATTAGCAATTTAAAGTATGCTAACAGTTAATTTGTATTTGAGATACTTGGTCTTGAAATGTGTTAAGGCCTGACCAATAACTCCCTTTTTTCACAGTTCCAAAAATACATGCTCTATCTGAAATTCACCTGGTAATTGAATATTTTTATGGTTACCAAATTTACAGATATTTTGCATATTCAAAGCTTGGCCTGGCAAATTAATAACATGCCCTTTTGGCACAGGAAACTTAAAAGCCAAATTTGTTCTAAATTTCATGAAATCTTGTTAAACTGTGGTTATCAGTCTTCTGGGTGCCTTCTTCGTAGGCTTTTTGTATTGAGGGTATAGGTATAAATATTGCTGTGAAATCCCAACTGCAAAGCAGTCAGGTGTTTTGAAACTATGGTTTCACTCACAATACCGTGGTGAACTAATTGATATTGGATATAATTAGCTTTGAATACTTGATTTTATCTGATAAAAACTATTTGAATGTCAAAGGTTATACATTCATTCAGATACAATCTTATTTTTAAGATGAAACTTGCATTCAGGTATAATTCCATGAACCGATAACTATAGAAAAACATAAATTTAGGAATTTTGATAATTACAGAATATATTCATACAGGAGTAGTTATCACAATTTGAGGGAAAAAAATTTCAAATTTCTAAATTCTAAATTTCTAAAAATTTCTAAACTATAAATTTCAAAAAAATCTTAAAATTTATGGAAAATTCCTGTGCATGTACTAAGGTACATTAAATATGTGATACATTAAACCACTCTGAAATGTGAATATTGTCAGTAATTTAAACTTCTGAGAAAAGTAAGCCATGCTTGGCAGTGAGCATCAGCACTGAAATGACAGTGGGCATCGTAATACTGGTTATTTGTGCTGCTCTCCCACTAAAGTGCAAATGTAGAGAAGACAGATCAAGCCCTCAAACTGGTCCATGACTTACTCTGTCTGGCCCACGTGTCAAAAATGTACAGTGCAATGATATACAGCCATATCAAGTTTTCTATCAGCACTTTGTTTAGTTAACTGAAGGAACACATTTGTCTTTACTTGCTCTCTGATGTTATAGAGAGATAAGATGTCATTTCCCTGCAGTCATATTTGAAATCTGTAATATAAGGAGCCCTAAGCTAAACACGTGCTGAAGGGAACAGGTGCAGGCCACAGAACTTACTGGAGGAGATCCTGCCTTAGCATCCCCCTACACTGGCTGTCCTTCTGTGATTATGCTGATCTGACCGTGGTCACGTGGAAAAGCAGCACAACTGATGCCTCTGTGTTTGGCCCCAGCCAGAAAACCATTTTAATCAGTCACCAGAATAGCCTGTGCTCACGGAAACACACTCAGGGGAAAGTGCTCTAGACTTATTTTCCTCATCATTCTAAATATCTAAACTGGATGACATTCCTGTTTTTCTGGGTAAAATAGATTAAACTAGAAATCTCTTGCTGAGGAATTTGGTTTGATTGATTTGAATGTCATGCTACTGTCTTTTCATGCAAAGAAAAAGGTTAAAATAAATAATTTGCTGTTCCTTGTTATTTTGTTTCTCAACTAAATTTTAGGGGAAATTCCTAGAAAATAAATCAATTACATTCTGGTCCTCACTGGAATATAAACATAAGCTGCACACTTCCCAGTGAACCACCACTGACTTTGATTTTCAGTTCTGCATAGCAGGTAAAGCAGCCTCATGCAGCACTCAAAAGTAGCATGGAAGTACCATGATGATAACTTTAGCCCTCCTGAGGGATTAATGTGAACGCTTAATGACATTAATCCACATTTAGCTCATTTATGTTTAACGATGTGCTTTCCATGCATACATATACAAATATTAATTTTGGATTGAAAGATAATCGTTCAACATGATAACAATTAAACAGCTGTAACCTGTCTTGTGTTAAGTAATGGAGCTGCAGGCAAGCTTTATAAACAGATGGTCTTACCCACCCATGCTTAATGTTAAAGACTTTTAAAAAAGAGGTGTTGACAATTCTGAACAAGAAGGCATAGTTTTAATGCAAATTGGCAAATTTGCAATTTAGATTATGCTAAAACCAATTTAGTCTATAGAAAAAATTAAGCTGCATTGTTAAAGTGAGTTGTTACACAGCACATTGATACAGCAGGTTCCCCACCAACATAATTATTTACTAATTTCATTCAGCTAACAGAGTTTAATGGAAAAGCAGCTGGAAAAGTATTCATATTTATGGGCTTCCTATGACAGTTACCTAATATACTCATGGTACATGACAGTTACATCACAAAAAATAATAGACTTTCTGAAATAATATCTGTTCCAATCTCACAAAACAACTACTCAGACACAAGAGGGTCACTGAACTCATTGCAAGCCAGGACAGAGAAGAAACAAAAACATACTTTAGCACAACTGTGTTATGAAAACTTAATTACAAAGCAAATTTTCATCCAGGCTACCACCTGGGCACCAGCTGTGCATCTGTGGTCTTGTATCCCATTGAGATGCAGGTTGAGCTTCAAAAAATAATATATGGATGTTCACCTCAGACCCATGGATGTCACTTCCAGACCAAATAAACAATTGACAGGTGATTTTCCACAGCTCTGCAGTGAACTGTTGATTTAACCTGTTCTCATGGGGATACAGGAAATTGTAAAACATTACATTAAAACATTTTAGCAGAGCCTGTTGTGATAGAACAAGGGGTAATAAACTAAAAGAGGGTAGATTCAAACTAGACTTAAGGAAAAAGTTTTGTTCAGTGTGGGTAGTGAAGCACTGGAACAAGTTGCCCAGAGAGGTGGTGAATGCCCTGGAAACATTCAAGGCCAGGCTGGATGAGGCTCTGAGCAGCCAAATCTAGCTGAAGATGTTGCTGCTTACTGCAGGGGGGGTTGACCTCTAAAGGTCCCTTCCAACCCAAACCATTCTATGATCCTATGATTTTATGACTACAGTTCTCCAGAGGGAAGAGACAGGAAGCAACTTAGGTGCCTTAAACTGTTTAGTATTTGAAACATACATTGCCTATGTTTAGTTCAAACCTCTAAGGTGCTAAACACTAGCACCAAGTTTTGAGTTTTGCTAATTCCTATTAGATTTGTTCATCAAAATGATGAGCATGTACTTATTTGCTGAACATCTTGGATATAAATATGTGGAAGTATGCATTCAGAGCAAAGGCAGTGGCTCACAAGTGTGGCTGACATCAGGCGTGGTATTGAAGTTGCACTGCCCTGTGCCAAAGACCCATAACAGAACAGGGGATATCAGCAATACATATCAGGTTTGCTGCATTAGTCAAAACAATCCTGTCCACCTTACTAAACACATTGCTTCAAAAAAAGACTTCCCCCCCTCCCCACTTTATTTAGTCTACTCTCTTCTCTATCAAATATCAACGTGTATAAAATATATATGTATATTATTTCTTCAGTCCAGGCTTGTCATCTTCAGCCTTAAGGAAACCCTGATGTTTAACCCAGATAAGCAGATGTCTAAATTTTTTTCTGAACAAAAAACCACAAACCTTTGCAATCACCTACAATTTTTCTTCCTAACAACCTGAAGTATTGAAGTAAAACAAAACAAACAACAAACAACAATGAAATAGGTATCTGGCAGTTTAGAGTAATTAGAATTTCCTCTGACTGAATTCCATTCAAATATTTTGAAGTATATGTAAAAATCAGCATAACTCAAGAAGCAATCTAGCATTTAAATGATATTAGAGAGAAATAGAACTAAGGACTACCTTGCTTTAATTAAGGAGACAGGTTTGGTTTTTTCCTTCATTCCATGTTTTAACACATGTCAACTTGCAATACAAACAGTGGGCTAACTGAAAATGAGACCGGACAGATAGCATTTAAAAATACATAAAAATTGTTAGCTGAGGTGCAAAACATTTTTTACCATTTTGAATGGCATCCATGCTACACAAAAATACCAAAAACTCTTTGATCAAATGAGTTATGGATTCAGATGCTTCAGTATATATTCCAGTTAGCCTCTGTGAGTAATGCAGACACATCTGCCCCATTTTGTACATCCAGCCAGAGGTGTGGAGGGCTATTCCTTTCCCAAAAAGTGAGTAAAGTGAGTTGCCCTTAAGGTTTACAATTTCTTTGGAACATTCCTTTCCCAAAGAAGATGTTAATTCTGGCTGTTGCACTTCACATGGCTTCCAGCTAATAGCTGCAACAAAGAAACACATTTGCATTTCTAAAATACTTCACAGTACTGCAGCTAAATGGTTAATGACTTTTAGAAATAAGAAGGGTGCAATTGTTTATTTTCAGACATATAAAGGGAGAGTGAGTAGGAGTCTTTCATACACATAACACAAATTATGCAAATATTCTGCTACTAAGTAGAGAGTTGTAAGTAGCATAAAATGCCTGGGTTACAAATGGAGGGTGACAATAAAAACTGGTTTGCATAGAGAAATACACTGAAGTCCCTTGTGTTTTGAAATTTATTGCTCAGAAAGAGTTACTACCTACTGTAGGGTAGATGAGAGAAAAGCAAATTGACTCTTCATCTGCCAAGCTAAGGAGGCAGCAATTTTCTCCCCACTTAATTGAAAAACTGTTGAAAATGAGCAGTAAAACGACCTGGCTTCTCTGTAACATAGGGCCCCTGAAGAAAACAACTCAAAAAAACTAAATTTAACAGCAGGCTAAAGCCTGTGCCTCGTTACTTGCCTTGGAGGCTGTAAGGGCAATATAAACAAATCAAACTATCTCTACAGCAGCAGCCACAAAGTAAACACCCATTTAAAGAATAAACAGGTGGGAAGACAGACCTGCCTGCCCAGTGCTGAGGAAAAACTTGTTTGTGCTTAATATGTTGGAAAAATTGTTCAAGAGCAGTTCATCCATATATAACTACAACCCTTGAAATGCTGCCAAGGTCAGCAAGACCAACAGCAGAGTGATCTGCTGAGTAATTGCTCGTTGGCAAGTTAAAGCAGTCAAGGGAAAGGCTTTATCCTACCTCTAAATATTTACTTTCTTTTATTGTTCAAAAAGCAGTTCTCTCCCCACCTCTCTACTCTCTTTGTCAGCATGTTTTCTGAAAGCTCCTCAAAAACGTTAACCCTATCTATTCTCCCTAGGATGCTGCAGATGCACCTTGATTACCTTTCCCTCACATGTTTGAACAATTTCATTAGTAAATAACAAAAAACCCAAACCAACCAACCAACCAAATTTACAAAATCAACTGTGATTGCTATAATAAATAATTCTCGAGTCAATTTTATTACTTTCACACTTGACTCCCTTCTAAAAAAGAAAACCTTGCCTCGTCTTCCTGGTGCAATGGTGTGGGCATTAATTAATGCAGCTGCAACAGGCCCTCATTTTCCCTGCCCTCAAAGCTCTTTGCACTGCTTCTCGCAACCACCAAGTACAGCACCACCACCTGCCCCTCAGTCAGGGCTGTAAACTACCCGAGAACACAGCCTGGGTTTTCTGTTTTCTAGATACTCATGTCCCAGATATGGCTTAGCTGTGCTAACACATTCAGAGTTAGAGCCCTTCCAAAACTTTCATGAAAGTTAGAATTCTCCAGCCTCTTTTTAGCTTGTGGCAAAAGCAAGTCATGGTACATTCACATCCATCAGCTCCACTGCAGTTAGACTTACTGTCCTATCTTGTTCCTTCAGCTACATCACCTCTTTTAACCATCTCTCCTCCATCTATCCAAACACAGAACTATGTGGGGTTTTTTTACTGACTGGACTTTCTTTTGATTTTTCTGATTATCCATGATTTCCTCATCACTCAGTGTTATGCTTGCCTTTGTCTGACCCGTGGCTACTCTTTCATTGCTAATTCAATCCACCTCAAAGTGCTTAGCCATGACACTTCTCGTACTTGGGAGATGTGCCCCATAAATACTTCAGTCACGTTGTCACTCCTTTCACAGCCTTTACAGAGCTTCATGCAATGCTCCCCACTCACCAAAGTACAAACCAGTCATCTCTTACACTGCCAGTTCCTCTGCCTGTGCTTCCTACCTGTTGTCATGCAGAAGTTCCTCTGTGTGGTTATGCCAAGATAAAAATTGTTTGGATAGGACTCTACTCCACTGTTACAGACATGCAGCACCTTGCACAAAGGGGAATTAGTGTGGAAGGGAATTTCTTAGCACTACAGCTCCACTTATTCTTAGCCCTCCTATTGACACGCATACTTTCTCATGCTAGCTCACTGTCCAAGTCTGTGCAGTGGAGAAGGATATCCTGCTGTATATGGGACATATGGACTGTAAGTAACTGGGTAAGAAAAGCTCCATTGATAAAGGTGTAGTAACTTCCAAAGGTTTTCAGGCACTAGAACTGACTTGGTTACAGAAGCTGTAATAAAGATGGCTTCTTCTCAATCAGCTGTATTAAACTACTGTTACATTATCAACACGTAAGAAATTTGACAGCATTCTACAATAGAACATTATGTTGACAAGAAGATAATTTTGGGCAGTTAGATCACATTTATTACACGGTGGAAGTGACATTTTTATGTAGGCAAGTCACTTTTTAGAGCTTCTTCTCCTTAAAAGAGAAAAAAGGAAAGAAAAACAATAGGAAGCTTCATTTCCAAAAGACATAAAGCTATCACATAAAAATAGAAAAGCACAAATCAAACAGTATATTTACAGTTCAAAATAAAAGTAACCTCCCCCTCAGTGAAAGGCAGTTAAAGGGAAAAGATTGAAAAGGAAGTTCTTCTACCTTCTTTTCATGGCAAACTAGGTATGAAGAACTGATGAGCCATTATATAACCACTTCCTTTCTTAAAACGTCAACTCTTTTCCACAGACCGACACATGCAAACACTCTGTTTGAAGAAACATCCCTCACAGCAACACACTTCTCATCCAGCCGTGGCCGGCAGCGCCGGCTGTTTGAATGCTGCGGCCAGGGCAGGGTAAAGCAGAGGCAGCCTACCGATGGTGCAGTGCTCTCCGTTCCATCCCTGGCTGCACTCGCACTTGCCGTCCTTGCAGGTGCCGTGCTCGTTGCAGCGGGGGTGGCAGGCGCGCTGGGCGCAGGCGGCGCCCGTCCAGCCCTCCTCGCAGCGGCACGCGCCGCCCGCGCACACGCCGTGCGGGCCGCAGTCCGCCGGGCACACCTCTGCGGTCCGGCCCACACACGGGCAGCGAGGGAGGCAGGGAGAGAGAGAGAGAGAAGGAACGCATTAATTAGAAGCGCTGCATTTTAAGTTGACACGCGAAGAGTAAGAAAGGCAAAATTTTTGGAAGTTAAATCAAAGGAGTTTACTGCGAAAGACATTTTCACGTGAGATTCAACGGAACAGAAAGCACAGAGTTTTACCTCTTTGCCAATGCTCCTTCAGTTAGCCGGCAGACTTTAGTGATGTTTAAGTGTCCGCAGCTCTTTTGATAGCTTGCATGCTTTCTGTGGTCACATATATCTTAAGAGTAACTCTTTGTATCTTAGATTATATGGCACTTAGACCTACCAGAACTTATACTGTACTCATAGTGACTAAATGTAATACCTACCTAGATCATTGTTTGCTCTGAGTGAAAATCTAATATGAAGAAGTTAATTTTAACAAGGTTTCCCTTCCATACTCTTCTCCCTGTTTTCTTTCAAAGTTAAAATGTGCCATTTCTGACACATTTTTTCATTATAAAGAATCAGCCTTAGTGAGACAAATTAGCACTATGCTGACACACTGACACATCTGTAAAGTGTAAAAGATCATTCTCTTTTACTTTCAGTAAATTTGTGTCAGTGACAGCTATGAACAGTCTGGTTTCAATAATACTTTGTTAAAAAAAATAAACCAACATACAGCAATTTAACTTGTCATTTACATATAGTAACAGGATCTTGTATCTGATAGAATAATTGAAAAATATGTTAACAGCCAAAGGTAGTCAGAGGCCAAACAATGCATATTGAGTCTCAGCTAATACAAGATGATAATTTACACTGCCAGATTTTGCATTTACAGTTTTGGTTCATTTAGTCAGACTCCAGCAAACTTTACTTCTGCTAAGCAGAAAACAGAAAAACAAAGAGATACAATACAGCCTGAGGGACTTGTTTAGTTCCTTGGCATACAGCTGGCTGCAGCCATGTATTGGTTCATAGAAGTGCTATATTTAGTTTTTGTTTTTGCGTAGAAGACAGCAAGTAGTTCAGTAATAAAAGATCAAAATTATTTTTAACAGCAAAAGAAACTTGCATTCAGTGCAAGAAAGGTTTCCAGTTTCCCGATCAACAGTGTTTTTCATTCCTGCTGTCTCAAAGTGCTGTGGAACATTAAACACAGTGTCAAGGAGCTGTGACATTTCCCCTAAGAAATGGCCCAAAACCTTTATGGAGAAAGCTGTTATTTCCCCCTCCCTTCCCCCCCACCAACTATATAGCATTTTATATCTACTTTGAATTAAAATTTTGATTAAAAGATGCAAGATGGTTTGATTAACTTCAGAGTCACAAAACGTCACTGCAGCTCCGAGAAAGAAAGGTTTATTTCTCTTCAATCTAATCAATTTTTCATTAGGGTGAAGGTGTTTATCAGCTTTTAGCACACTAGCTTTGAGCAAGGTGCGTCAATCTTTGTAATGAATTTATTAATTAGAGTTAATTTAATTGAAGTGGAATTGAAGGGCTAATTAACGGACAAACTGCTGATGAAGATAGAGGAAAGCTCTGCTGATTTCAAACCTATAAAACCCTCTGATGGAAATAACTCATTCTTTTCTTCATCCAGCAGCTTAACAACACGTTTATGGGTAAGATTTACTTTTTTAGTGTACTCTTCTGAAGGTCATTTTGCACAGCTTCAGCAAATAATCTGTGCATGTTTTTACAAAGCTCTTTTGTGAGTCTGACACACTTGAGATATTTAAGATCAGAAGCATTTTATGTTATTTTAATGACAAATCATTCCATGAAACATAAGTAAAAGGTGGAGCATAACTGGTCATCAAAAAAAGCGTAGAGGACAATGTGTCAGTAAACAGGGGATCCATGTTTTGCCTGAGAACTAGACAGGGTCTAACATAAATACACATTTTTAGTGTTAGAAATGGCCAGAAAAGAAGTTTTTCTTCTAAACAAATTGCACAGGAGACAACATTTTCTTCTCTTTGTCACTTTTTCTTGCATGTTTGGAACTCTATCACTCTCATATGCATAAACCATTATGGAGTATCACAGATCCTGGTCAGGAAGTACATTTGTTTTAAAAAGATGGTTCCTCATGAAAAAGTTATATTTATTCATAAGCTGGCATAAACCCAGCTAGCCCATGTGTTCAGTTTTCATTAACAAAACGTCTGAGTTCTTAGATGAACTGCTTTAGACAAATACATGTCTCACAGTTAAACAAGATTTCTTTTTTGATATGTGGCGACCAAACAATATTCTAAAAACTTGTATTTGTCAAAAAGCTGCTGTCATACTTTATAAATATTTAGATTCTGCTCTTTCTGCTAGTACCTCTAGTTTTCTCCTTTTGTTTCTAAGCTCAGACTATGGTTTTAATAAGCTCAGTTCCATATTTCAAGAAATTCCTCTGCTTCTTCACTCCTACCAACTCCTTCCACCCTGGCAGCCTGCACCCTGCCTCGAAAGCTGTTTAAGATTCATTCTTGCATTCCCTTTGCCTTCAAACTTGAATGCTATCTGTTTTTCCAGAAAAATACCTCCGATTAGCTGGAGAGATTCTTAAAATGTGATCATCCCTGGTTTCAGTAGTGCAGTTTCAAGTTTCTAAATAGATGTATTAGGAAATATCCACATATCATGCAAAGAACATTCAGAACTTGCATGTGAAATACCTGATGAAGGCAGGTAAAAGACACAAACAAATGTATTGATTTTCAAATCCTTCAAACTCATCAATTGTTTTGAACCTTTGAATCAATTTACAGTTCATGCTGAAGTCAACTCAAAGACATCAATCAGCTCAGCAGGTCAGGTCCTAACACAATAATGTCATTAAAATGCTGCTATTCAAGACATCAACATTTTATAAAATGCCAGTGCTTTTAACTCTTACCATTGGAGCAATCTGGACCTGTCCAGTTGGGGTCACAGGTGCAGCTGCCACTCTCCTGAAGGTAGGTGCCATGACCAGAGCACTGGTCAGAGCACATTGTCTTCAGGATCTCACAGTTGCTGCCGCCCCAGCCCGGGTTGCAGTGGCACTCGCCGTGGATGCACACGCCGTGGCTGGAGCAGGCGGGGTCCAAGCAATCCGCTGCAGGGAGACAGAAAGATCAGCTTAAACCTGCCAGTCCTAACAACACTCACCAGCCCACAGTGATGAGTCACCAACCGCGACCTGCTAACGGCACTTTTGGGCTTAATTCACATTTCAAGGCCTTATGAAATAGGCAGCATTGCACTCATTGTGAAAGTAAACATTAGTAAGCTGAAGCTGAGAAGCCCACCTTTCTTTCATTGCAATGAATGAGGAAAAGACAGAGTGGACGAAGATATTTTGTGCCTCCCTTCTCTGGCTACAAGGTAAATCAGTCTTTGTCGTCACTTCCTGCATAGCTGCAATTTTCCTTGCAAAAACACCTCCCTTTCACATCATTTTCTGATGCTGTGAAATTTGTGCAGATTACAGATTACCACTGAGTTAATGGAGAATCTTTCAAAGTTTCATTATTTTTCTGAATTACAGCAAGATTGGCTTTGGGTCTTGGGCAACCAATCTTGACTCTGCCTAATCATAGTGTAACCAGTGCTGCATTCTCTGCAGCACTACTCCCTGGTGTAACTGACCCAATCCACTGCTGTATAGTTTTGACAGCTATATAGGACCTTCCACTTGTTTCAGAAATGAATGAGTGAAATACTGTCTATCTGTCTTAATTCACTTGTGCTTTAGATGATGAGATTTAATTTAGCAATTTGACTCAATAAAATGTTACACTTGTAGGGTCAATGGTCTGAAAATTTAATTCCAGAGACTTAATTGCATTACTTTGTATGTGGAGATCAATAAAATCAATTTGATTGAGGAAGAAAACAGCAGTTTTTACTCCCTAAAAAAATAGAATGGAAAAATGAACCGTGTTTTGCAGCACACCAGAATGAATATTATTATGCACATCTCTGAAATACATCATTTTTCCCTCTGATGCATTGGAATCAGCACTTTCCACAGTCTGGTCAGTGGAAAAGACTACTAACAAATGCAGTAAATTAATGATTTGCTCTATACTGGGAAAATTCCTACAGCTGTGTTTTATGTGCTTTCTTCTTAGCTGACTTCAGCCAGACAAAATCCAAATATACTGGCAACCAAAAACATTACATGCACATTACTTTGAATTTTCCCACTGCTTACTTGAGAATACATAGAGTACAATAATTCTGTAGAATTCAGTGATACTAGTGATTCCAAAACTTAATTTGTAGTATTCTAAAATGATTTTTGAAGAGACAGGGTTAGTGCATAAGGTCTAGAAAAATTCACAGAGCTGGATGTGCCAGCTGTAAACCTGACCAACAACAGCTGGTGCTGGAATAAATATTTACTCATTTACCTTCTTCACAGTTTTCTCCTTTGTAGCCAGAGTTGCAGGCACAAGAGCCCATGATGCAAATGCCCCGTCCCCCACACTGGGGGTCGATGCACTGACTCGTAGGCACGTCACACTCGGTGCCCTTCCAGCCGCTGTAACACAGGCAGCGTCCTTTGGAGTACTGCCCGTTGCCACTGCACAGCACGGGGCAGGCTGCTGTCAAACAGAACACAGCACAACAATCAGAATAAACATCTTCACCAAAGCTTTACAAAGAAGAACATCCAAGATGTTGCTTTTCTGATGTATTTGTCTTCAGGCTCACTTAAACTGACTTGAGAAAAGCATTGGGATGATTTACCTCTTGAACAATCGGGGCCCAGAAACCCAGGAAAACAATGGCAGGATCCAGAAACACATTCACCGTTACCATGGCAATTTCGGGGGCATTCCACCACAGACTCTAAAAGGAAAAAGAGAAGGATAATTCACAGGTGCCCACTGCATGAAGTACCTATCATTTGAACCACTACTAACTGACAGCATGTTCTTGCTGTGAGAAGTGTTTACATTTGTTTTGTTTGAAGAGCATGAATAGCTGTGATTTTCTACTGCTGATGCCCCCAGCATCTTAGGACATTATATTCCAACAGAAAGGCTAAAATTTTAAGGGTAAAACTATATGAGCTCCATACTTAAAATCTAGCCGTTTAATAAATACTTCAAAACAGTGTCCTCCTTTCAAGCACTGTTTCACTAGAAGGTACACCCCTTATGCCTTAGACTAAGAAATTAAAACCCTTATGCCTTAGATAAAGAAAATGAAATATATACTCTGTGTTTTATTCTGAGCAGCAAAAGAAACTATAAATGAAAAGCCTGCAAAAACAAAGAGTCAGATCATTTAACTATGGAAACCTATCTATGTATTCCCAAAAAATCTGACCCGAAGCTAAAGTTTGGTAAGAGCTTTAAAGATTATGCTTACCTATAATTATGGTATTAAAAGACACCTGCTCTGCATTTTTCCCATCATTATAAAAGGCCAGGTGCCAGATGCCAGAATCCAAATACTGGATGAAGCCTGCCTCGTGCAGACTGACAGACCTCGCCTGCCGTCCTGCTCGCTCCGACTCCAGCAGGTTGCGTTGCTCCCTTGCAATCAGCCGGCTGCCATCCAGGAGCTCCACAAAGTCATACTGCAATGAAGAACACACGGAGCTTGACAAGTCACGGGGTGACCATGGCACCACCCTGACAATATGCTTATATTTAGACCAGGAGTTTGCTTTTGGAGCAGGGAAGCAGGAGCTGAAACTAATCCTTGCTTGTTTCTTTGCTCCTTGCTAAGCATTCGAACAAAACTACCAGCTAATTCTCATGCTTAGAATGACATTTTCAGTGGAAAGTGGCCAATGAACTCATTGCATACACTGGGGGAAGAAAACAGCAGGTTGAAATGAGTCTGCACTCATGACCTGAATTACAGGTGAGAGCTAACTTTCAAACTGTGTTATATACATATGGGCTAATAATAATAATATCCAATACCAATAATCTACTTTTCTTCATTTAGTTTCAGATGAAGGATTAACTGCTCAATCCCCCTTTTGTAGTCTGGAATTCTGGAGGAAGGAGAGCAAGAGCTTAACTTCCCATCACAGAAGCTCAAAACAGGAGATGGAAAGTAGAAAATATTGCAACTATCAAAAATGACAAACTGACCAAACCCCATGGGACCTCGGGTTAATGGGCAGCACATATTGTATTTTTAAGAACTGTCATAGGGCTTGGAAAAATGTAGCAGCATCTCAGCTGATAAAACAAGCAAACTCACAACACGAGTTTTTATGCATGTTATGCATGTTTATGCACCTTAACTACGGCTAATGGCACCTGGAGGGCTAAAACTGCTCCAGGCCCTGCACGGATTTTACACTATCTGGAGCCTGTTCTCATGGCCTGAAAGCTGTCTTCTGCATGTTGAACATGTACAGATCAACATGTACAGAGCAAAATTAAACAGGTAGGAAAATTGAAGAGCATTCTTGCTTGTCGTAGAGGGTCTCTGCTTTCCCTGCTAAGACTGTTCAGGGTTTTACTGTGACATGTTTATCGTATGAAGTGAACTGTAGCACATAAACCTTCAATCTTCCCACACACTGAAGATTTCCCTCAAATGAAATGACATCCAGGGCCTACTAAAGTAAAGGCCAGCATGTGAAACCACTAACTCACCTGAGCTGGGATAAGAACAGCTCCCAGGACCAGAGAATCAGTGGTTTTACACCCTGACTTGTGACCTTTAGAAATTGCTCCTGGGACAAAAGAAAATATGATAGCCTTTGTCCTGGAACAACGTTTTAAGTACTTATGTTCTCTTCTTGAAATTGCAGGCCAAAATTCACTGGTATTGTAAGATTGCTCCTCCCCAGTAATCAGAATCATCTTCCCACTAGCCAGGATGTGAAGGAAAATGCATAGTTAATATGACTCTATCAACACCAGAGACTTTTCCAGCTATGTCTGAACGAGCAGAAGAGAACATAATGTGATTAGGATGCACAGAAGCCGGTGCCTCAGAAGCTTTGTATGTGCTGCACCACATGGAAACGAATGTGATCGTTTTGGGAGAGCAATTATTCAAAACCATTCAACACTCTCATTTGTCAGAGAATTAAATATTTATCTTATTTTGTGAGAGAAAGAAAAACAATTTTAGCTTTTTTTTTCACTCCTGCCTCTCTGGTGGTTTTCACTAATATTTTTAAAAATGGAAGGCTCAGGGAGCTCTGAGTTTTAACAGGTTGTTTACAGACATTAGTAGTGACTTTGTAATTTGTGTATGGCAAGAGACCACTTTTGTAGAAGGACAATTTCAGATTAAAACTGTATTTTTGATACAGGAACAAGTGGTTACACCACTTGATTGGCCACTAATGGCTGACAAGCACGGTACAATTCACAATTTGGTATTTGTTATGTAATAAGGACATACGCTGTTATCAGAACACCATTTTAGACTACATTTAAAAAGCCATACGGAAGGGAATTTACTGTTCATTCTGTCCCCCAGCAAAAAACGATAATTGATCTTAACCCTTTTAAAGGCTGCTTTTTTATATTTAGGACATGGTAACAAAAACAGACTGGAAAAACACTTATCTTCATAAGCAAAGCCATACCAATTTTATTTTCCTCCTATGTGGATAAATTAATTTCCTTTATATTGAGTCTAAATGTGATGATTTGCCCTACCATTCCATACAGTTTTGCTTTAAACCAAAGTCTCTTTTTTATGCTTAAAAGTCTCTTTAAATAAACATATTGATTCTCTGGCTGCAATGGAACTGACATTTGTAGGAAGTGTCACAAAGACTTTCAGGCTTGCATTGATTGGGTTTTGAATGGACAGCCACCGTCAATTATTTCTGGTTGATTTATTTATGATTCCCCGGAAAGAGAGGACTATGTATCTCAGATCAGTCTGTGACACACAAATAGTAGCTGTGCTTGAGACTAATTTTGGCACCTAAAGAGAATACACCAAGGCAACCAAAAATTCTGTCCTGAATATGATGCATCAAACCATTTCCTACATGTTATATCCCTATTATTTTGAATTATGGGACAAAACAAGAGTCACATTTTCTGCATTCTGTTATTGTTTAATAATAGAATTCTAAGCAATTGATAGGAACAGTTTATATAAAATTCATGTTACAAGACAAGGGTGTAAACTAAGACTTCTTGAGATCTATCCCAAAATAATTTCTATTGTACTTTTATTATGTCCCTTGCAATGATAGGATAATTGGTACCAGAGATTGTACAGTTAGGAACAGATATTCACTACAGTTTCCTCTTACTCGCTTTTAACTCGTCAAGTTTTAACTGGTTAAAACTCGTCAAGTTTTAACTGGGTACAAAAAAAGAGGTGGATAAACAGGCAAAGGGTACAGGAGAGAAGGGGAGAAAAAGGTGGCAAATGTGAAAGGCAAGTTTTGCATTACAGTAAAAGGCGACCGCAGAGAGAAGGCAGACATTGGTAGAAATACCGAAGCTGTAAGGAGGAAGCTAAAGAAGACTGTGGTGTGTGGTTACACATGTAGGGTATCACAGGCATATGAGCAAAGATACTGGAGGAGGACAGGTGACAAGGCAACTTTACAAATGCTGGCAGAGTGCAGGAAGTAATGAGTTCTCTATTATTTAACGTGAGATCTGAAAATTCAAATACTGACGTTCGAGAAACAAGCAGCAGTTGCTCATTTGCATAAATTTTGTTATTAGCACTTGTCACTCTGTGACTAGAAGATAAGGGCAGATAGCATTCAAGAGATGCAGCCATGAGGTGATATGTATGAGTGAGATCCTGCTTTCAAAGTCCTCATGAAACAACCCTATCTTGACACATCCAGAGATAGGCTCTGAGCCAATTTTTGTCATTATGGGATGAGATCTTTGAGCTACGGTAGACAGATTATGGAAATATGAGCTCGAAAATTAAAAAAAAAAAAAAAAAAAGCAGACATCATTAATGCATTGAATAAAACCATCATAGTTAAATGCCTCTTATGTTTTGTGCTGCTCTGGTCTCCACACCTTGAAAAGGCTGCATTAATACTGGAGATCATTCAGAAAAGGATGACCAAAGGACTGAAAAAGCTATCACAAAAAGAATGACAAAACAGACTGGAAAAAATACAACTCAATGATAACACTAGAGATCCATGAATCAAGGGTGGCATGCAGAAGAAATTAAGGAGAAATTCTGCCCTGCCACTTCTAAAACACTACCAGCAGTGTGTCAAACAAAAGCTACCAGGCTGTCTCAAAACACACTGAGGAGTACAGTGTGAGATGTGTAGTTAAGCCTTGCTGCAAATGTCACAGATGCTAAAAGCTTCCATAGGTTCAAAGGCGACTATGCAAATTCACAGGGAAAAAAAAATCTATCAAAGGTTGTAAAATACAAAGACAGCATCTTTGACTCAGCAAAGTCCTTCAGCCTTAAAACTCAGGGGGCCAAAAGCATATTGTGGGAAGAACAATGACAGTACTATCATGCTGCTTTATTAATCTCTCTGTATCTGCTCATGGCCCCCATCACAGACAGATCAAACTCAGCATGGATATTCATGTGTTTGTCTGCTATGTTCCTGTGACACTTGGAGCCACATGAGTGAGCTGCCTTGTCTAATGGAATGATGCAGTGAAGCTCAACATCAGCTGTTAGTCTGTCCCTGTTACCTATGCCCAGCCTGCAGTTAGGTACTTTTGTCAGGACAAGCCATAAGAGTTAGGGGAAAATAAGAAAGCAATAAATGGACTTATGCTTGTAATCCCCTCAGAGTTCTATTTCATCATATGTCTTTTTGCCGAAATACCTTGTTTTGTTTACATAAGCTGTTTCAGTTAAATATGTGTTTTACCAGGACAAGTTGTGTCTGCATCTGCAAAGTCCTGTGTTAGGACTTTGCTGGAGAAAGGCCTAAACCACTGAGATGTATTTTACTCCATTTTTTTCTCCTCACATGCAAGAGCATGGTCACAAATAAAACTCAACCACTTGCTGAAACTGCATTTTTAGGAGAATACATACATGCTTTATCTCAGGCACTTAAACTGGGCATCATTGGTTTCAAGGCAAGATAAACATTCTGATAAACCTGTACCCTTGGGAAGCTTTAGCAGCCTTGTAAGTTCACTAGGGCACTGATAAGTAAGCATGCCTAATTTTTCAATGTATCAAGTGTCAGTCAATGGTTTGTAAACAATACTCTAATTATATACGAGGCAAAAATAGGACAGGAGAACTTGACCTATATCCTGGAAACAGTATATCCAAAATGTCACAGAAACTACAAAAGATACAGTAGCACAACTCCCATATGATTCTTTCTCTTGTATCATACTTAAACATTAATAAGAACTCAGAGTCTGTGTAACACAGATGAGGGGAAACAGATTTAGTAGTCTCTGTGCTTTTGGATAAAGGGCACTCCTAATTCAACCTTTTGACAGGATAAGGAATCAAGTAAAGATGATTTTTTTAATAGATGTACTTACTTGCATAACTTCTCATATAAATGCATAGTCCAGATCAGCTTCTTCAGTTTAATTCATTCTTGCCACACATGTATTCCCCTAACTCCTGTTATTATTGTTATCATTGAGATGGCATTTGTATTCCAAACCCCTATTTCCAATGGCTGATAACTTTCTGAATCAATTTTCTTTACGCTACAATTTCTTGTGGTTGTTGTCAGCCTGAGGGTGGGTGTTCATATGTGAAGGTCTGAAGAAAATCCATTTAATCATTATTATGAAGATCAAATTTTTAAGTAAACATGAGTGCACTTTCTGCACTCAGTAAAGTGTTCCTACTTTAATGGGAACTAAACACAAAATAAAGTTAATGCAACATTCCATGACTTTAGCTGCTTTGCTGACCCTTCCTCTGTGGTTTGTGACTGTTAAATAGGTGTAATAATCAGATATATTTCTATATTGTACATTTTTTAAAAGTTATGCCTGAATTAAAACAAACAAACAAAATTTTAAAAAAATTTAAATAGTGCAGTAGCATGAAAACCAAAATTTAAAAGAAAAAAAAAAAGGACTGAATTAAAATATATGAATTTTGCAGCTATGGATTTGCTGTTATAACTGTGTATCAAATGTAATCACTCAAGCTTTGATACAATTATAACAATTATAACATTAAGTTGCTATACTTAGATTTGTGTCCATGGCAAATCCATACCCTCAAAATAAAAATCACTAAGATGGTTCTCCAAATGGGGTAGAAGAAAATGAGCTAAAATACCTATTCAGGTGTAAAGATGGATCTGAGCCAGCACTTGGACAAATATTGTGCTGAAAGAAATCTAATGTTGGAGGGTCTTAAATCTTTAAAATAAAATATGGATACAATTGATACTAAAACACCATCTCAGGCACTTATTCTCTGTTTCTCCTGCCAATCCAGAAGACTGTTTGTTCTTTTATACTTTAACTATTCTCTAGCTATGGATAGAAAGTGCTTTTTTTGTTACTAGGCAGTGTGACTATATGCAATAAAAGGTGTCATTAGAAACCTTCTGAGGGGAGGAACAGAATAAATCCTCTGGGACACTTGAGAACAAAGTTTCGAGACACCAGATGCCTAGAGAAGACTGTCACTTTTACAACCCCAGTTGACTGTATCTTTGTAGATATGTATTATAGATCTTTTCTTTTATGTATTTATTTAGTGAGACACCAAGCTGTAAATACTGCAGCATTTGCCTGTCTTCTTGTTTGAAAATTTGGTTAATGTGCTGTTTGCAGGAACTCTCAACCACACCTTATATGTGGCCATAAGATTCTATATTAGTTTGCTTAGGTTTTTAAAGATATGTCCATATACCACAGAGGAATAGAAGTACCTATAAATTCTGCATGAAACAACTTCATGTCTGAAGCACCATCATTGATTAGGCAATAGGACAGCTCATAAATAAGAATACTCTCTACCCCCCTTCTAGATCCCAACACACAGAGTATTACAAATGTTCTGGCCATCACGTAAGACCAATAAAGCACAAATAGAAAAAATAAAAATCAGCAAAATGGAAAAGAACGTAATCCCGAGAGAGAAAAACATACATGCATTCATGCTTTTCAATAATGTGTTCTACTTCTAATGCAAGCAGTTCTCACCTGAGTGTGTGAAGGTGGTAAGCCTTTTCGACCATATACTCCAATCAATGCATCTTTCTGAAGGGATATATTGAATTTTAGAAATTGTGGCTGATCAATGAAGAGTTGTGATCTCCAAAAAATCCCAGGGGGCACTTCCTGTATCGCTCTTCGGCCTATATCAAGTTCTCCAGAATCTATAGTGTTGTTTTCTTGTGCAAATCCTCCTAATTTTCCTGATGGGTTAGAATAATAAGGAGATCAAAAATTAGTGTTCCTTTCTGGCTTTCAATCATCCTTCATATATATCTTCAAAAATTTAGAATCACCTCAGAAAAATGTTACCTGCCAATCTTTTTGAATAGAGAATCCCAGGAATTCAATGATTTGGAAATAAAAAGGCAAAGATACCACAAATACCTACAAACTAAGAATGCTGTAGCATCCCTAAGGAGAAGCATAATGGAAACAGTTTAGAATCTACATTAGTTTTTTTTTTCACTAGTATTTTAATAGGGGTTTCTCAGAATAAAGTCTCACATCAAGAAAAAAAAAGAAGCAAAATGCAGCACGTAGATTTTAAGAATAATAGATACAGCAACACAAATAGGCAAGAGAACTAATATAATCTTTTCTACATTAAATATCAGAGCATTTATTCAATACTAACAAATGCTACAGCTCTGGTTACCTGGTTTTGGTTTTATGTAAGCAAGCAATGCTGTATTTAAGCAGCTGGCACATGAGGGTGAGGCTTAAGTGAAGCAATATGAAGAAGAATGGAACTGTCATTATAATCTTGGAATCTGCTGTGTTTTTACCAATTTATATTTTTTCATCAGCTAGTCTACTGTAAAAATGGAACTAAATCCATCTGAATGTGATAAGCATGTTCATGTGATGCTCACTTGTTTGCATACAAGTGTTCTGAAGAACTGACAATTCTGCCTTGTCTTTCATGTTTAAATTCTACATTATTCATCATTTGATGGAACAAACTGACACAACCTTTTTGCAAACATTTAGACTGTAAAAAAAATAGATTAAAAACTGAAATGCCAGGTGAGGTCACAGATTGATCCTCGCCACTTTCTGTGCATCCAAGATGAACCGAGACTGCTGCAGAATTAAACAGGTACAGAAGCACTGATGAGAGGCTTTGAGTGGAAACTTGTGCCATCATCAGAGCTGTGTCAAAACAGCATTGTGGTCACTGAAAATGTCTCACAGGATTATCACAGTGATCAGAGTGCTGTTGAGAATAGAGAGTGAAATATCTGATCTTGAAGAAACCATTTTTTAAACACTTTTCAGGATGAGTCTAATGCTTTTCTAAATTTGGACTTAACCTTTCATAATATTAGTGTGTTATTCTAGAAGATGGATCTGCAGTCACTATTTCAGTTTATTTAAGCATTTGTTTTTTACCTCTTTCTTCAAATTTAAGCATATCGTGTTGAAGAAATTCACACACTGATGACCGGTAATCACTAAACAATAAACACTTGTTTGCTGTATTGATCTGCAGCTTCCCCTGTTTCTACATTTCAAATGAAAAATAACTGCCTTGTACTACTGCAAAGATGAGCTAGACAGCTTGGGTAAGTGGCGTTTATCAAATACATTAATCACCTTGCCAGGAATGCTTGTTTCTGGGGCTCAACACTTAGCAGATAAATACTCTTACGGACTCCCATGTTGTTCACTAAAGAAAAGATGGTTTTACTTTGTAGCCACATGCCCCTTTAGCACCCCAACACCTCTCTCAAAACTGTCAGTAGCTGTTTGCCATGCTAAGGTTAGGGCGTTAATTATTCTCTGTTCCTTGTTGTACCTCAACGAGCGTAAGAAAGATCTTCATAGTGTCATCATTTCCTTTCCACTTTCTAAACAGTAACAGTTCTTACACACAGCTTTAAACCAAAAGATGAAATGTCATGCTCATTCACATTTACTGCGAGGGTGGTTGAAATTTCTCAAACCCAAATCAGAGTATCAGGACGTTACCAAGGGACTAGAGAGGGGTGGTACTGGAAGTTGTTCAGCTGTCAAAGTATCCCAATCAAGGCTTCATGGATTCTCCCTCAGAGTTTGCAATAACTAGTGTGATAGCACAGGGCCCCCGCTCCTCACATTGCACACCTAGTTGTCACACTTTCCCTTCTGCCTGCCTGGTCCTTCTCTTGTGGTTTAAAATGTGTACTCTCTGATCTGTCTGTTTAGTATTGATGTATGCTGATAAATGACCACTTACCATATTCTGCAGAGGACAGCATTTTAACAGTGGGTGGAATTAACCCTGTTCTCTCACCAGTATTTAGGGACATAGGGAAGGAAAAATGGATTTGATATCCTTGTTATTTTATTTTTGAGGCAGTGTATAACAGGTTTTATTTTGTTAAAAAAATAAAAAAATTATCAAGGGAAAAAACCCAGTAAGTATTTATAAAATATTTACAAAAACATCAATATATTTTAGACAAGAAAGTATATTGGCTATTGAATGCAGAACACAATGGGATGATGAGCTGTCACTGCAGCATCAATATTCATTAACCATAGAGTAGCTTTTTGCTCTGCATTCAGAACAAGTAAGAAGAACACAGGAAGCAATAATGACTATCTAAGTACAAGAAAAAGGCAGGAGGGTAAAGGAAATGGAAGAAGAAAATGTCCTACTGGAGAAGTTTCATAGGCTTACAAAGATGACAAAAGGAGCGAACAGAGCTATGACTTTTCTATGACTTGGAGCTGTGATAACTTGAAAAATTTTCAAGACATCAATTGCTGGCAGAGGCTTCCTCCTTCTCAGTGGTAAGGAGGTCAGATATACCTTGTGAATGGGAAAATGGATTTTTGTGTAATGAAGCAAACACTGCATTCATCAACCATTTAAATCAAGTTTTCCATTCAAAACCTATTGATTTTGAAGCCTCTGTTAGCCAAAAGTGCACAAGCTCTTAAATGTTTTGAGAATCTTAAAGGGCAACATGGAAAAAGGTCGATAAAAAATAATCTCTTTATGTGGTTTGGATTTTAAAAGCTCTTACAACAAAATTAAGAAAGTTTTTTTTTTCTTACTTTATATATTGGTTGGATGATTGAGACTAAACATTATATGCTAGAGACTTTGAGAAAACAAATGTACATATTATACCTGACCTATTAAATTTCAGAGAGAAATTAAAAAAAAGAATAAAAGAGAAGAAAACATCAATCTCTGTAGAGAAAAATCCAAGGTATTCCAGTGAGGTCCTCACGCCACAAGAAGCTCCTTGATCATGAGCTGCCTTCTAAGCATAACTAAGAGAGAAGCTTCAAAAATATGCAAAATATTCCTGAAGTACCTCTTCTGGAGCAAAAACTTCAGAAAAAGCAATTATGACAGGACACACAGATGTAATCTTTTGTCCAAAAACTATTGAGAGCTTGCTCAAAGTCTCAAAGATTGAACCTTGATACCAGGTCCCCCTTAAGAAACAGTATGTCCTGACTCCTTGGGCCCCCTGGCTTTGTTGTGGCCATTTCTTCAACACGAGGTCCCTAAAGCAGGATGGTCCGAGCCAGCCTCAGCACCACCCTGCTACCTCTGGGAGCCCCACAACAACAATAAAAAATATTATCACATATTTCAGAGTAAGCAGAGGTTCTGCTTCTCTGGATATGATGAGAGCTTTCCTATCCTCATCAAATATCACATGTAAATTCCTGTGAGGAATTTTGGTTGACAGCTAGCTTTCCTAGTAAGGTTGCATCATTGCTCAGGATCCATAGGCCCCTTCGCATGCTAGGTAGGAGAAACTCTGGGTTCTTGTTTACCTATTTAAAATTACTATTGCTTCCAAATGCTCTGTACTTGCATTATATATAGAGTTTTGCAGGAGAACTTAAAGTTTGGTGTATGTAAGACACAAAGGAAGGAAACGGTCCAAAAGAAGGAAAAAAAATGGCGCCCATTTCACTTACCATTGTCTCCAGCAGGAACTGTTACAGGATGTGTTGGCACAGTATCAGAATTCACTTTTCCATTCTCAAATGTATCATTTTCGGTTTGCTGCAACTGCCAGTTGAGGCCAAACAGATGCATTGCTGGTGGTAGAGGATACAGGTTATTTGATGCTTTTAACCACAATGACAAATTGCACAAATAATGACTTCCCATGCTTCGCAGTGGAATAGCAACTCATACATTAAAAAAATTAAATTACATAAACAAGCATTGGCAGACTAATAGTTCAGCAATGGCACTAAGCAATTACTACCACTGTCCTTTAATGATACAGTGCTTTCAGTGAACACAGTTGACAGAAAGCTCACCAGTCTCATTTTGAGTCTTTTACCAGTCCCAAATCAATGTTCAAAAGGATAGGCAGTAATTATGTTCTTTTCTCGTTTTTTTTCATTTTTGATCCTTCTGAAGAGACAAATCATTTAAGTGAACTCCTAAATGACCTACTAAAATAAATTCTTTTCCCAGCAGATGGATCCATCCTAGTTAGCCAGAAAGGGAAAAGAAAAAATACAGGAGAGGAAGGAGGGTGCCGTGGGTGTTGCAGGGCTAACCTAAGGCATGAGCACTTCAGGCTGTCAACAACACCCTGCACAGCCTCCTGTTACATGCCCATTCCCCATGCTAGTCTACAAAATGAGGCCAAGGCCATGAGCAGAGCCAGAGACACTGGGGCACTTTACTCTGATAATGGTAATGCATAAGCTAGGTTTTGGAATTACTTAATTTCCCACAACCACATTCATTTGAAAGGTGATAGAATATTAAAGAGTTTAGCTAAGTTAATTATGAGACTGAGTCACCCTTCCATGGTGTTAGGGGGAAGTTAGGGAACCTTGATCACTAGGGATTAAGGAATGAACCGTGTGTCTAAACCTTTAGAGCAAAAATAGGGAAAAAATCCCCGACCTTAGTGCTGTACTGCAATACTCAAAACATATGCAATTGCATGCTGTCTGTGGATTATTTTCTTCTCTATAATGCCACCAAAATTAATTTTATTTTAATTACTCAACTTTGCGCTTGGTGCAATACAGGTTTGCTCATTCCATGACAACAGTTATCTGCAAAGCAGCTAAAATAGTCTTTCTGTGCTACTAGGGAATAAAAATACACTGGGAAAAAATATCTGTAATCATGTATTTTAATTATTAGTGCAAAATAAAAGGAAGATAATTCACTGTACTTTGTTGCTTCTGCTCCGTCTCTCTGAAGCAGATTACTGCTACAGTCAACGTTACTAATTTATTCATTCCCTCTATGCAAATGACAAAAGAATTCTTCATCCCATTTGGTTTCATCTCTGATCTTTAAATCTCTCTGTATTGACCATGGCAACCCTTACTTAAGATGAACAGGCATCAATGGAAATTTAGTTAGCAGGCAACAAAAACTGCTGAATTAAGAGGTTGTCTGCCAGGTCTTTGCCTTAAAGCCGCCCCCTTACCCTGAACAAAACAAAAAACCAGAATGCAACTAAAGACCTGTTACTGAGTACTTCAAAGACTGAAATCCTCACTACAGATGACAAATTCTCTTTGTTCCAAGTCTCTGAGTCTCCTATTACTCTTCCTTCCAAGACCTTAAATTGCCTGTCAAAGCCTGATAATGTAGAATGTTCCTTGACCCTAAAAAAATCTTTCTTTTTTCCCCTCTCAACTCTTGTTAAACCATAAATCTGACCACCACCATCTTAGGCACATCACTAAATTAGCCATTATTATTTTGACCCTCCCTCAGCTGAAATCCTTATTTATGTATTAATCACCTGACAAGTGTATCAGTTTTAATATATTTCAATAAAATCCCTAGGGTCAAACTCTACTATTTGTAATACTTGTTCATTTCACTGGCAGCAATGAAAGACTGCAAATAGCTAAAAATTTTATGATTTAAACCCAGTACATTTCTTGTTTTCAAGTCTGGAGATCTAAATCACCTCTCTTAACTTTGCTGTCTTCTTATCCCTTTTATTAGTTCTTCTGGAGAAAGACAAAAGAAAGTGACATTCATTTTGTAACTCTAGAAACACAGGAGCTTAGAACATCATTGACATCTGCTGGTGCTATGTACATGACCTGTGTCTCTTCCTGCACTGGGAGATCAGAAGGGGAAGCTCCAACACGACCTTCTAGCCATTCCCTTGCAATTCAAAACAGCTGGAATTTGAAGTCTTCAAAGGCAAGGACTGTGGGATCTATACTGATTACATCAATATAACCACAATTACTACAATGTAAGTGACAACTACCTTTTCTTTGTGTTTGTACTGATGGGAGTCCCACTGTAGTTTACTGTCAAAGACAGGGAGTATTAGCTGCATCCCTCAAATATACTACTTCTCTCTCAGCTTTGACAATGAACTAGAAACAAGTTCAATACACAATGTTTAATGAAAATGAACAGATGGATAAATGCAGCTGTTTCACAGATTGTGAATGTAGGAATATTTTTCAAGCACACCAAAACTGTTGCTAGACAATTCCAATGACAAAACTTACAGTGTGTACTAATACACTAAACAATTCAACTACCTAATCTCTCTGAGTTAGTGCTATGGAATTTAGCGAATTGTCCTTTCATAACAAACATGTAAACAACATAAAAGAAACAGGCTTGTTGCTAAAGTATCAAATTACAAGGCAGAATTTCTTTAGAGATTATGAACTTTAGGAACATATGTAAATTGACTGATTAAGACAAACTTAGGCACCATTCTGTCAATCGAAATTTGTCTTCTCCCAGCTGGCCATCACTATAAAAGCAAATTTTACATCCTTATCAGTTTTATAAGGAAACTGAGGCACCTGATAAAAATTCTTGATGCTATTACAAATCTGTTTTGCAGCACCTGGTACTGGTACCTCAGTGGGATGTCTGAGACCTTCAAGTCAAATGGTATGAACTATTTCTGAATTTCCAAAGGGTGAATGAGGCAAACAGACTGCAGAGGTGTGTATGTTTGTCTGATTTCCCTTGATCTGGAAGAGGATGAAGGCCTCCTTCCAGCTTTGGAATGGGGATGTAAGAGATCAATCCCCTTCTCTGTTTCTACTGTACTCAGAGAAATAGTACGTTTACTTCTTTTTAGAAAGAATTCGATATATAAAGCAAAAATTAAAGCAACAACACTTGAAGAAAAATGCATTTCATTATTTCCTGCTGCTATTTTCGTCCCAAATCTAACGTAAAACAGTTTCTTGATTTTTGGATTAGATATTGCCTGTCAGGTCTGGTTTATTCCCAATCAATTTGGAATTTATTTGGTGTTAGACAATGACAATGAACCCAAGAGACCCTTCCTAGAGTCACTAGTTCTAACTCTGCCAAGTCTATGGGGATACCAACATGGGATTGACTTTCTTTCAATACTGGCATAACTTTGACAGCAGCAAGGACTTGTGTGAGAATGCCAGATGCCTCTAACCAGAAGGCAGGCAGATTGTGATGGCTGTGGTCACGGATCACTACAACTCCATCCAAATAATCCACAGCTGCAAGCATAGATGAATTCTCAGGGGCTGGGAGAAAAGATGGGTTGTCACAATTCCAAATGTGCCCACAGACCCTAACAAAAGCCTCCTTTTACTTGTATCAAGACTGGGATGATTGCTTCCATTGTGGAACAAGATGGCTTTTTAAGCAGGAAAACAGATGATGATATCTGGGAAAAAGGAGTTCAGGAAGTCTGGACATGCTTTAAAGAAGGAAATCTTAAAAGCACAGGAGCAAACTATCCCCGTGTGCTGAAAGGTGAGCTGGTGAGGAAGAAGATGATCCTGGATGAACAGAGAGCTTTGAATGGAACTCAGGGAGAAAAGGAGAGTTTATTGCTCCTGGAAAAGGGCATTGACAGCTCAGAAGGACTACAACGTGTTGAGAGGCCATGAGGGGAGAAAATCAGAAGGACCAAAGCCCATGTGGAACTTAATCTAGCCATTGCTGGAAAAGACCACCAATGATTCTACAAACACATCAGCAAGAAAAGGAGGGCCAAAACCCTCCATCCTTTCTTGGATAAACAGTGACAAAAGATGAGGAAAAGCCTGAGGTACTTAATGCCTTCGTTGCCTTGTTAATAACAAGACCAGTTATCATTGAGGTATCCAGCCCCTAGAGCTGGAAGACAGAGACAGGGAGCAGAACTAAGCCCACATAATCTGGAAGGGAATTTTCAGTGACCTGCTATGCAACTTAGGCACATACATGTTCAGGGGGCCAGATGGCATTCACCTGAGTATTGAGGGAACTGGCAGAAGAGACCAATAAGCCACTTTCAATCATTTACCAGCAGCCCTGGTTAAGCATGGATGTCCCAGGGGACTGGAAGTTGGCAAATGTGACGCTCATCTACAGGGAAGGGCTGGAAGGAGGTTCCAGGGAATTACAGACCTGTCAGCCTGACTTCAGTGCTGGGGAAGGTCAAGGAGCAGATCATCTTGAGTGCCATCATGCAACATGTCTGGGACAAGCAGGGGATCAGGCCCAGCCAGCATGTGTTTATGAAATGCAGGTCCTGCTTGGCCAACCTGGTCTCCTTCTGTGACAAAGTGACTCACTTAGTGGATGAGGGAAAGGCAGTGGATGTTGTCTACAGTTGACTTCAGTGAAGTTTTTGGTACTTTTTCCCACAACATTCTCCTGGAGAAACTGGCTTCCCATGGTGTGGACAGGTGTACCCTTCGCTGGTATAAAACCTGGCTGGATGGGCAGGACCAGAGAGTGGTGGTGAACAGAACTGCATCCAGCTGGTGGATCCATCAGTCACGAGTGGTGTTTCCCACAGCTCGGTGTTGGAGCCAACGCTGTTTAAAATCTCCATTGACAACCCACACAAGGGGATCAAGCACACCTGCAATAAGTTCACAGATGACACCAAGCTGGGCAGGAATGTTGATTTTTTGGAGACTAGGAAGGCTCTGCAGAGGGATCTGGATAGGCTGGATCAGTGGGACTTTTGTCACCACAACCCCATGCTGTGCTGGGGGAGGAGTAGCTGGAAAAATGTCCAGCTGAAAAGGACCTGGAAGTGCTGTCTGACAGCAGCTGAACATGATCCAGCAGTGTGCCCAGGTTGCCAAGAAAGCCAATGGCATCCTGGCCTGTATTAGAAATAGTGTGGCCAGCAGAAGCAGGGGAGGGATTGCCCTGCATACTTGGCACTGGTGAGGCCGCACATCAAAAGCTGTGTCCAGCTCTTTTCACTGCAGGAAAGACACTGAGGTACTGAAGCATGCTCAGGGAAGGGCAGTGAAGCTGGTAAAGTCTGGAGCACAGGTTTTAGGAGGAGCAGCTGATGAAGCTGGGGTTGCTTAGTCCAGAGAAAATGAGGTTCAGGGACACCTTCATGCTCTCCATAACTACCTGAAAGCAGGCTGTAGTAAAGTGAGTGTCAATCTCTTTTCCCATGTAACAAGTAACAGGCCAAAAGGAAATGGCCTCAAATTATGTCAGGGGAGGTTTATTTTAGGTATCAGGAAAAGATGTTTTCATGGCAAGGGTTGTAAAACATTGCAACAGACTGCCCAGGAAAGTAGTGAAGTCACCATCCCTGGAAGTGTTAAAAAAACCCAGAGGATATGGCTCTTCAGGACATGGTTTAATGATGAACATGGTGGTGGTGCCAGGTTGACAGTTTGACTTGATGATTTTTAAGCTCTTTTCCATATTTAACAATTTAACCTACGATTAAATAGTTACATTTTTTACAACTCAAATAAAAAAATTAACCTAATTTTAATTAATTTTAACTTCCGTTAAATTCAATTTATGGAAAAACCCACCATCTTTAACCTACTATTCTAGGATCTTCTACCAATGTGACTGCTTCAGTCCCTATATCTATTCTGCAAAGTCTTCAGCATCTCTAGCTACTAAGAGTTCTTCATTTGCTGAAGTTATGCTAGCATATACATTCGGACTGAGTTGTTTAAGGTGGCATTTGTACTGCTACTGGACAAATTATCTGCATGGCCAGCCTTTAGAGTGTGGTGATAGTCTAATGGTGAGGTGTGCATTCCCTCTAACGGAGTGGAAAGAAGAGGCATCCGAAATGAGAAAGCTCTCTCAAATATGGGCTGCTCTTGGCATGAACAGAGTACCAGGGTCTGGGTATGTTTGGTGCTGGTGAATATGGCTAAATTCACCAGAACAAATCCCAAACATAAAAGCAGTAACCAAATTAACAGCTGGGCTCCTGCCCTCTCCTCCCCTTTCTCCCCCTTACCTCCCCCCCCTTCCCCCACTGAATGGAGTGGGATATTCAAAAATTCAGAGCTCAAATTAAAGGAGTGCATTCGTACCAACAGCAGCCTTAATGCTAACATAAAAATGCTATCATTTGTTGCAGGCTATTGGGTAATCTTGCCATCTGTCACCACACAGTTGACTGAAGGGCTTCTGAACCATCTTAAACTGCTTTTTCAAGCTTGGCTGATCTTGTCTTTCACTGTGTAACTGAAGTCTAGTTATTTTGGTTTGTAATCAGTCTACAAAGCCTTCCATGTCCACTCAATAATTAAAACAACAACTAAGAATACATTTCACAGCAAACACTTGAAAAAAAACCATCACAAGTTTACACTGTGCAAAACATTTTGCAATAATCTTCTTCAGGAAGAAGTTGGCCATTTGTTGTGCATGCTCCTTTCTCAAGCTAGTAATCCAGTGCTTTAGGCATTACCTTTGCAAGGAACTTGATCTTGAGCAAATACACTATATTAACACTTCAAAACCCTCTCCAAGATTTTCTCGCATCCAAAAAAAAAAAAAAAAAAACCCAGTCCTTCATTAGTAGGTGGTCAAAGATGGATAAGTTATTTAACTCAACTACCTGTTGCATTCTCAAATGCATACCTCCTTCATTTGCCACCTTGCCCAGTATCTCAAAGTTCTCTTCTGCCAAAATTGTGAGAGGTACAAAGAGGAATTGTAACAGAAAACCAATTCATGTAGCTGTTTTTCTATTTAGCAATAACTGGACTTGTCTGAATGTTTTTCCCCCTTCCCATACACTTGAATGCTATGAGGATAGGACAGCTAGTTCATAAAAGAAATAGACAGGTGTTAGCATGATCCATGTGTCCAGTGTAGCTCTGAACAGAAAACAAAGTTCAGATCAGATGTGAATATACACACAATGCTGGGGTTTATGACTATCAGAATTTTGTTTTTTTCTTTGTAGGAAAGGGTAGCAATATACAGTAAAATCCACAGAAACTTATTTATTGTTCTGGTCAAAATTCAAGACTGTCTCTATTGTAACTCACCAGGATCAACCACAACTTTTTCTAAAGTACTGTAAGTGACAAATATGCTCACATGAAACACAAAGGTCATAGCCAACACCCTGTGAGCTGCGCAGGTGAGAGAATCACAGATGCAGATCATAAGGATGCACAAACAAAACCATACACATACAAGCAGAGGCTTTATTCACAGAAGCAGTCCTACAGTAATGGAAGAGGTAACCCCCTGAAGTACCAGTCAGAAGTGCCAGCAATTCAAGACCTTCCATTCTGAATATGGCAACTTGTTTCTTGAAGGAAAGAATTCTAAAGGTGACACAGGGCGTTACAGGAGAACAAGAATTCACAGGTAAGAGAATTATTTTAAGTAGAAAGAAGAAACAGAGTTGCCTGAATTGGCAAATGGACTTCCAGTGTTCCTCCAGCTTAGAATAATGACAGATGAAAAATTAACACTAGACGGCAGATAGTAAAAACACTGGCTATCTCTAAAGAGCAAGCATCTCCCCAAAACCTCTGGAGATAAGGCCTATGGCCTATGTTTTAAAAACATAAAGAACTCAACACTGTAGGGGAAGTTGGCAAGAGGAACTGAATGATGTTGGTGACCCTCCTTCCCTTCTTCCATGTGTTTTACAAGGTATGGTAATTAAGTTTTATTATTCATGAAGCTGGGCTTAAAGATGAACTTCTTGCTAAGTTATTGAACTCATGTTCCAGGACTGCCACTGCTACAAATTTCTGGGTGCTGGTATTTTCAAACCATGATTTAAAAAATTGCTTCCTTAGAATTAATAGAAAAACCTTTATGCACACTTGCACATAAGGAAAAGTGAACATAATCTATATTTAAAGCAATGCAAAAAGATTATAATTTAAACTACGCAAATTGCAATTATTGCTCAATCTTGTTGAGGGATTATCTTCTAGTTCATCTCCCTGTTGGCAATACATTTTAAAATGAAATATTTGAACATTGAAGTGGTTTTTTAAATTATCTTCCACATATTTTTCTTGCAGCCATAATTAGAATCTAAACCTATTTTATTCTGAAGGACCTGAAGTGGACCAGAGGATGTGCAAATGAACTGTCAGTGATTTGCATTCATTCGCTTTTTTCTAAGATAATAGGATACCTTGGATGTTGCTGCAGATCAAATAGTGAATTAAAAATAGTTAATTAAAATGTTAAATAAAGTGAATTAAAAGTTACAAAGACAAGTTCTTTATTTATTAGTTTTTCTCAAATCAATACAACTCCTGTTATTTCTAAATTTAAAATAACTTTAAATTACATGTTTTCGAGCACCTTCAAAAGATTAGTCACCAGCACCATCATGTAAAAGTTGCTGAACAAATGCATTGAATGTAAAAAATTTTAGTATAGTGCTATATGAAAAACTGAGTAATACCTATCAAGATCAATACAGTAACAGAAAAACTGTGGTATTTTCCCTTTTATCCTGAAGAGTTGAATGGGTCTATTGATTTTACTGTTTCATCTGCAAAACAAATCCAACCTTTCTAATCTATTCCTTTTTTTCTCTTGGAACCTTTTAAAAAAGAATTTGCAAAATATCAAAAATACTTGCCTAGAAAAAAATGTAGCAACAAAGGTATATCAGCTATCTACTATGGATTGACTTAATCTCCTTGACTGCTAATCAAAGCTGATTACACGACACTTTAAAGTACTGTTGCATTTGAACTGTTAAGAAAGATGTGTGGTAGTCTTGGTGTAAATATTTTTTACTATATTCACCCCAAGATGGAACATTTATTTCTCTAAAAACTTGTATGGCTACGTGTCTCATTTCAGTTGTCAAGCCAGGAACTCTACTGCAACAGTGGTCTGATTCTGTCAACTGCATTATACAAGGCACATTCAAAGCTTAAGGGAGAATCCAGATTTCTTAAAACAGAAACAAAGATAATTATTCAGTAGCCTCTTATTTAAATAAGATGTATCTGTTATGTCTTGTTTCAGATATTTGCCCATTTATTGTATTGAATAGGAAACCTACCCCATTTTGTAATAGTCTCCACTATACCTAAATAGTCTTTAGTATTATCCTGGGCTTTCTCCTCAACATGGCTTTTTTTTTTTTTTCTCTTTTTTCTTTTCCAGCTAATGTTGTTCAGTCCAAAAAAGACGGTGAAAAATTACAGGTACAGAAATGATGGGGAAGTGCATACTGGATTGCTGACTCTTTTGAGGCAAGGGTTGTTTTGCTCATACAAAGGCAGGAAAAACATTCTGTAAATTTTGGGTTTCTATCTAATAAAGTCATAATCAATGATTTTGAATATTGTAGGGGAGAAGAAAATATCCCTGATTTACATGTTTCAAGACCAGGTTAAGACTATAGGCTAATAACTTTTCTGTATTCCTTCAGGGATTTCTTTATTTTATTGCTTCTCATTCTGTAACTCTATCTTTTTCTTCCTTAAACTTGCTTTCTGGAAAAAAGCTGAGGCTCATGCTTTTTAAATCTATTTTAGTTTTTTTTTTTACAAGTCCAACAGAAGTCTTGCTTTGTCCTTTAGATCACAGCCCTCATAAAACAAAAGTGTTAAGAAAAGCAATGACAATGTAATGTCTCAAAATTAATCGGAAATACCTTTCCTAGGTAAGAGCAGTGGTGAAGCGACCCAACCATTTTTATAGCTCAAAAGCCTTATTTATTACAAAGAAATCAACCATTCTAAACCCAAATCCAACAAAACCACCACAAATCTCTTGAGGGATATAATTAAGTGGCACTATATGATCATGCATAGCCTATTTGCATGTTGATGGCACAGAGAAGTGCAGTCTGATGAAAAGATTTATGAACCAAAGGAAAAAGAAACAGGGGCCAATTAATGCAATGTTCAAAGGACACACTGAGCTGGGAGTTTATACTATGTAGTGAAACACTTGTGTTGCATATTTCCATCTCATGACTGGCTAAAAAAGATCAAAGCTTTTTTATTCCATATTAAGAATGACAGAATATTACAGCAAACATGCAATAAGGATAAATGTAATAAGCTTTAATAAAAGATGATAATAAGGCTTGATAAGAACTTTTGGAATGTCACCAAATCTGAAATGTAAGATGAAAGCATCTGCATGTAGAGATTGTAGTGTGTTATTTGGAACCCCACGGAGCTAAACTGTGATTAGAACTCCATATTTTTCCATAAATTAGCTTTTGTTTTGAATTTCCTGCTGAGATCATATGCAAGTTGATTGAATGTGCAAGTCAATATATAGGTTTTCTAATCCTTTGCTGTTTTTTAGGCTTCATGATATCACAATTACAGCAGTCCACTTGTAGATCAAAGGTACATGATTGAGGCCAGAAGAAAATAACCTATAACCTCTTTACAAAACTTCTTCATGAATCCTATCCATGATAATTACCATTCACCTACCTGAACCACGCAATTAAGTAGATGCATAAACCAACCGCAACATGCAGATCAACTCACAAGCCCACAGAATTTCCACTTGAATCCATATTTAAAAACAGAATGAACATGCTGAGTTCACCTTCAAGGGGGCCTTTTTACACAACTCTACCTTACCTCAACACCTCCAGTGTCAACTTGTATGCCATTAGCTAGCTGCATAAGCAAATAATCTTGTGCAAACCCTTGGTTCAAAACCTCAAGGTTTACAACAGCTCAGTGATCACAGTCATCCTCTTATTGCAACATCAGCACCACTCTAGGGACTGGCTATTAGATAGGGCATCCTTTATTATTTAGTCATTTGTATGTTTTATGTGCATTGAAATAACATACCATGTTCCTCCACTGAAGTGAAATGTGTTTTTTATGGAACTATTCCTGTAAGCAAAGTTATACTATAGGTACAGGAAAAATACTATCAACAGAAAAAATAATCTACTGTATATGATTTATGAAAGGAAACTGTGACATAAAGACAAACTTATTGTTAATTGTTTGTGAAGCTAGTGAATTGCTTGCAAGTCAGTTTGTAAACCATTTTGTATTTCGTATCAGTTATTTAAGCCTTGGAAAAAACAAGTTAGGATTACAGTTTCACATTGATTTTTTTCCCCCCCCTCTTTAAAGTTCAATCAGCTGCAACAGGGAACGGTAAAATCTTACAGGCGATATTAAGAACAGCCAGCCTTAGCTCTAATGCAACAGTCACTGACAAAATTGATAAAGAAAACCAACCACTCCTTTCACTGCGTGAAAAGACATTGGATCAGTAATGAATTTCAAAATGATCCTCTACTTTGGCTACAGCAGAATTCAAATAACAGTAGGGATTGCATCTCTCCTTTTCAAATGTGGATACCTCAATTTCACTACCTTTACTTGAGAGTACTAACAGGAGACAGGAAAGAAGTAGCTGGGGAAATAATTGAAAACCTGGGAAAGAACTTGAAAACGTAAATAACTTTTCCTTAGCAGTGTGAAAAGATTTGGAGTGAGTCAAATGAGGACCCACTGTCCAGCAAAAATGCCTCAATAAAAAGTGGTGTGAGACTCGACATTTCAAAGATGGAAGAGAAAACAACAGATAAGCCTGGAGCTTTCGCAAGTGAAGATAAATTTATTGTACCCAGTTATTGTGTTACACCTCATGAAATCAGCGGTTAGCAGTAGGTTAACTCTGTGCAGCTGGATATTGTTTTAGTTTTCAATGAGTATTACTGAAATAAAAATACTACTCTTCCTGTACCATAATAAGGGTAACTTAGAAGTATTTTTAAATTAAGGAAACATACCTATTTCTATACTTAGAGGTTTCTGGAACTAGCTCATTTTCCAAATGGCTGATATTCATTTATATATCTAACCCTCCCACATTACTGCTTCTACAGAACTAGTAACAGAGATGCATTTGTGTGATCCTATTTTATCAAATATTGTCAAAACCACTCTGGTTTTGTTTGATTAGTTTTATTACTGAGGAAAAGTAAGCTTTTGAAATGCAAATGTCCACATCATCTAAACAGTTGTAGCATATTTCTTTTTCCTGGATTATCAAACTACAAATGCTGTTATAGGTGACAATTCCTAACAGATACTGGGCTTGGGGTTTTTTTGGTGAATGGAGTTGTCTGAAATGTCATGAATTTCCTGTCTACTTCAGAGAACATCTAACTTTCATCCATAATTAATCCCTGCAGTGGGGTAATTACACCCATATAAAACCCATGTGTTCTTGTGATCTTAGTCATAAATGTAATATCAAACAGTATTGCTTAAAGCAAGGTTGGACACATGCATTTGACCTTTTCATTCTATAGTGCTTGTGGTATGGAGAGGTTTACCAAAATCTCATCTAAGTCAGACATTTTTAACAGCACAAATTTTTTTGAAGCATTCAAAAAGAGAACAAGAAGTTCTCTTCACAGAAAAGAACCAAGAAAAGATTACAGTTTACAGAAAAGATGCATTTTATACACAAAACTACCAGCTTTAATATCTGTGTTGTAATTCAAATATCAGAGCAAACAGCAGATCTCTAAGAGCTGGCTTCTTTCACTACAGGTATGAGTTAGAAATTAATTGAAACTATCAGCAAACAAGAGAAGACTAATCCTATGTCCACTACAACTTGAGTAATCACCCAAGCAATTTAATATCTGCTTTGCAAAATCTCTTAAACATAAGCAGTCATTTGAAGTATTACACATGTTTACCTCCTACTAAAATACACTACATGTTTACCTGGACTGATAAAATACAAAGAACATCTCTTAAACTACTCTAAGCTTGCTATTTATCAAAAAATGGTGCATTTTAACTGAGTATCTCATTAGTATGAAAAACTGCTAATATTTAGGAGTCTATCAGAAGACTATAGGAGGAGTGCAGAAGGACACACATCTCCAAAAAACATGCTTGCAAGAGATTTCAGTTTTTCTGAAAGCAGAATCCAGATTTTAAAAAAACATCATACATCATACTGCATCACGATATGATGCGTGGGACTTATGGGCAATGACATCATCATGTCATCTTGCAGATTATTACTATACCTCTTATATTGCCAGAATTACTGAGTTTCAATTTTCTCCACTGGGCAAAAGTGGAAGGGTGACAGGACTATTGCCAAAAACCTTGCAATAAATCTTAATTAGAATACAAGCCTTTGGAGCAGAGGTGGGTATGTGCCTTGACAGATTAACTTCTTTAATCCCTTGAAATCTTGTCAAGTCTCTTTTAACCTCCTGATTGTCAATTACATGTTCCTACATCCTTTTGTGTGAGGATTATCTTTCTCAATGAACGTTTTATTCTCAGTGCCACTAACAATAATAGCAAGTGACATCCACAACACCAACCATTAACACCCTGCACTCCTGAAACAGTAATATCATGCTTTGCACTTAATCTGGAACACAGCAACAAGATCTTTGCCTTAAAAACATGAGCCAAAGTCATTATCCACAATGGTATTCTTGCAAGAGACAAGCAAGTATATTTCATGTTTATGCTTCAAGACATAGATGCTCAAGATGTTTAGATTTTGTACTACTTCAAAAAAGATGTTAAAAACATTTTCAGCCCAGTAAGGTGGTGAAGCACAACAACTTCATTTTTGGACTAGTCATTCTATCTCTGTCTCCCAGTCTGGAAAGAAAGAATGTGGAGAACATAAGAAATCACATTATTATTTACAAAATATTTCCACTCTAAGGAAGCCAAATGAGCTCATCACCAATGCTGCAAACATTATATGAAACTTATACAGATATCTAAAACTCCTAACTTTGGAATACCAAGGAAAATAATTTGATCTCATATTAGACAGAGCTGAAAACCTCTGTAACGCACAAAGTCATGGAAGTACTAGCTGTAATATTAAGCCTCATGTTAAAGCAAAAAACCAGTGTGGAAAGTCACATTTGTATATGAATACTGCCATTTACCAAGCACATGTCAGGAATGAGTGAAAGGACTTGCCTGACCCAGTATTAGTGAAGCACGGGCTACATTTAACAATTATCTGGCTTTTATGATTCTGTTTTTAAAGATTTTTAAGTACTGAAATGGAAGTAGGATCTTGGTACTTCAGACTTCAAGGACTATTCTAAGGTCCACTCAGGAGTTAAAATCCTTTAGAAATATCAAGAGGTGGTTTTCTAGCTGCTAAATAATTGTGCTGTACTACATTCACCAGGTATCTGACCATACACTCAAGGCCCAGTTGAAGCGACTACACGTCCTTTGGCTTGCCTTCTAGTTAAACTACATAGCTGCTCTTCTGGCAGGAGAGAGCACATGTGGCACTGCTGCCTAAAACAACAGGCAGGCAGAGTTTGTCAGGCACCGAGCAGAGCCACGTGCTGGGAAGGCAGAGCCCTACACACGGCACTGCCATCAGAGGCAGGTTCTGGCTGCCCCTGACACTCGGAGCTAAGGGAGATCTGGAAACGTCCATTCTGGACAGAAGAGAGACACCACTATGTACCTAATCCACAGCTTCTTAATGTGAGAGGTAGCCACTTCCAAATCCCACCAAGCTTTAATTTTGAAAAAAAAAAGGATGACAAAGAGCATTGCTGCTGCCTCCAAATGCACTAGAGACAAACGAAACCTTCCCTAAAAATCCCAGGGATTGTTAAAATGACAAGTCAGTCTACACTTTGCAAGAAGTGATGTACTTTCTACAGCGGAAGACATTGGCTGTCTTCAGAAATCCAGATATAGGCACACAGTGAGCAAGAATATGAGAACATCAATATGGTTCTGCGAAGTGCGTGGTGCAATCACACAACGCTAAGGAGCCGTGCTTAGATAGCTGGCATGCTTTCTCAGAAAGATTTACATAAGAGAAGTTTCCCTGCTGTAGATTTTTGCATGGTAGTTTGAATACATTGTGATATGTAGATTTGGTAAACTGTAAAATCTCAGAGCGCTTCCTTCAAATGATTACAACAGATCAAAAGGAAAATCAATTTTTTTTAAAAATAATCATATATATAAATATATTAGTTCACCTCATGGCTTTAATTTGTTGGAAAAAGAAATGGGCTGAGAGCATAAACCTGGCTAACTGTAAAAATCTGCCACATATCTGTAGACAGGGAACATATTTCCAACCCACACACCTCAGTGAAGCTCCAGACATAGCTAAGGTCCCAGCAAAACTGAGTGAAGCAGACTGAAATGGGAAGAGAATGAAGAAAGCCAAAAGATCTTGATGAAACTCTCAGTGACAACAGCATTACAATACTCAAAATTAAATGCATGTCAAAGAGAAAAACAGTTTCTATAAACACATAATGAAAGTAAAGGTGATTAATGGCAATTCAACCATATTCTCCCTCATGCCTGTTAATTACAATACCTATGCTAGGTATTGTAATAAAAATTCCATTTAAATGGCATTATTAACTAAGTTGTTTTCCTTAGTCTTGGCAGTAACTGAGCTTTACAAACAGCAGAATAATGTTAACTTGGCATTGCAATCAAAAAGAAATATTATATTGCTCTTTATTGATAAAGTAAAATAGATTATTTTGATTACAGGTATATTTAGTCATTGTTTTAGTCACGAAATTCAATTCTGTAATTGTCATAGCTCTAAATCCATTACTTTTGGGGAGAGTGGTTCTGCCCTACTACAAATTCTGTCCCTGAACCCAACAGGAAGGGCATCTGGTCCTCCACAATCTGGGAAGGGATGTGAATGCCAGCAGCTATCACACTAAATCCTGAATAATATGGGAGAATCACAGACAACAAACTCAGAAATAGCACAGACGACATAGAAAGTTAACCCCAGTCTACAGAAACAGACAATTCAGTAATTTTTTAACCATTACTTAAAACTCACCTGCAGATAGTTACACACTATTTTTCACACTTTGCATCCTTCTGATGTGTCAGTCTCCTCTAATAATGAAACTTGTTTGCTGTTTTTCCCAGACGCTTCCTTCTTCTCTTTCTACCTTAAAAACTCTTAAGCTGCTCTGTTCTTATTTGCGAGAAGTTTTTGAGGTAACTCTGAAGATAGTTGTGCATTACTAGAAATATACTAGCATACAGTGTTTTAATTTTAATTAAAACATTGTGCTTATTTTTAATATCTTGGGATGATAATAAAACAGTAACATTTTTAAAAGGACAAAAAAGCATGAGTGAGTATTATAATAATCGCAGAATAAGCACAATGTGGCTATTTTTATACAGTGTAGGAATTATTAATTATCTGTATATTATCAAACATGGCTTTCTAGTCTGGTATCTTTTCCATTCACATTTCCTTTGAAATTTGCACTACGATCGTATGGTCATCTGTGTCATAGCAGAACCCAAGTTTTTCTACTGTTTCCCACAGAATGAAATATCAACTAAAATACATGTTTTCCCAGAAGATATTTTATCAGTTAAGTCTAAATGCTAGCTTTCTTTTCTATCCAAAATAGATCTGCTTAAGTAGCAAAAAACTACTGATAAAGAAAGCGGTGACAAAAAATGATAAAGGCAATAGTGACAAAAATAGTCATGGGGCCTTTTTAGTGAAATAAAATTCCTTTTTCCTTTTTTTTGTTTTTGTTTTTCTATTCTTCCCACAGAAGAGATGCCCTTCTGCTATCACTGACATGAAAATACTTGTTTTATCACCAAGAGTAGCTGGCTGGTGTATATTCTTGTTCTGACCACTGACTGCTGAGATAAGGCTAACAAAATGATCAATCCCATGTTACTCAAGGAGTAAAATGCTCAATGACTTGAAAGCATGACGGGTTGTGGTGAAGCAGTCAGGACAGAAAAGGCCTGACTGAATAGCTCAGGTCCTACTGTGCATTCAAATGATGTCTTATGTTCATAGAAACTTATTTAGCAGACATAAGGCAAAATTCATGACAGACGCATGCAATTTTTCAATGTACAACTCTTCACGCTTTGTTGACTGAATCTGGTATTGTGCAATTCCAGCAATGACTGAGGAAAACTGCTTTCCTCTTCAGTACCATGTACAGTGAAAATGGCACTAATTTCTTGTATGGATTTAGACAATGTCAAGACAGTGCCATTGGCAATGGAGAATCAATTGCCAGAGCAACTCCTGGGGAAGAAAAAGGGGCTCTGAGGTCCCCAAATTCTCATTAATTTCATCCATTAATTGCTGAATCCACACTACTGCAGAAATAATTAGTACAGTACAAATAAGTTCGTTAATACAGCTGGTCAGAGTCTGTGATATGTAACAACATATTGGAAAAAACTCTTTCTGACTGGTTAGTTCTCTATAATTACACAAGCTCCTTCCCTTAGTAAAACCCAAGTGGACAAAAAAGATCCCAAAAAGCGGAATTGAAGGATGGTGGTTACATATGAAACTTTGACTTTGTGCTCATTTTTGGCCTAGGAGGTGTTCTACAGAACCTTCCTTTCATTCATTCATTCACTGCAAGTGATGGATGCTGAAGGAGGCCGTAAGCCATGGGGAAACAAAGGAAAAACTTCTGTGTTGCCTCCACATTGTAAAACTGGACTCTGTTTCTGGCTCTCACATGGGCTCTCTGTACCAAGTTGGTTAAAACTGTTAATAAAATAAAAATAAAATAAAATAAAATAAAAAAAATAAAACTGTTAATAAAATAAAACTCTTTCTATATAGAAAGAGGTCAAACAAAGGGAACGTCACACTTCTTACTCTTTAACGGCTTATATGTAATACTGTTCTTCCTAGTCTTCCAAACAGGGAAAAAGATTCTAAAATCTTCATGTTGGGAAAAAAGGTTGCTTTTTCCCTTGGCTGCAAATCTGATTACAGACAGAAGTTACGCAAATGAGAAGCTTAAAAAAATTCCAGTATAAACTTGATCCCAAAATTAGGCAGTTTAAATTCTTTACTCCCCATTTCATAATCCATTATTTCAGGGAGCTTTTCCTTGAATCCTTTACTTTAAACTAGAGCTGTTTTTAATTCCTGTCTGTATATGTTGCTGATGCCTTTCCTGGTCTTAAAAATCAAGAGGCGAACATGGTTAGAAGGGGAAAAAGAGTTTTACCTTGGTATTTATTGTAAGGAACCTTAGGTGCACCACGAACAGGTCGAATACACCTCTGTGCACCCCACCATCACCACCGCAAAGTCCCCCTCCTCTAGATCTGGTCTTACATTCTAGGTCTTACTAATTAGCATATCTATCAAATATTCTCCAATGAGAGGCTCAAATGAGCCCCCCCTCCCAAGGAACCTTCTCCTGGATGGTTCTATCTTAGTTTACAAAATGTGTTCTGGAGAGGACCTTGGGGTTTGGGCACTCTGGCACCCTAACTATGAAGCCTCTAAAATGTTTAGTCTCTTAGCTTAACAAACAAGTCCAAGAATGTAGGCAAAAAAGCACCAAGAATACAGAAGTTGCAAAAAGGTGTAACAGGGGTATAAAAGAAAAGACAAAATTCATCATGGCATCATGCTGTATGTTCCTTTACTATCTTTTGGTTCACCACTTCCATGTTTCTGTTGCCTTACTTCTTTCTCAACCATTTAACAGTGGATGAAGCCTCTAAACAAAGGACCAACATTTTCCACAACTCACTCCTATTTTCTCTAACAATTAGCAGGTCTAACTGACAGGAATAGTAAGCTTAAATATTTTGTACATTGCAGAATGGTTGAGAGAGACCACGAGGGCTGAAAATGCAAGAATGGCATGGGAAGACTTTCCTTAATACTGAAATAACATTTTCAACTCCTTGTGATCCCCAAGACTGCATTAAGTGGCTTTAGAGTGTAGTGTTTGCTCTGGTCTCTACCCATGCTGACACTCTCTGCTCTCACCTCATCTTTGCAGACTTTGTAAATGTAGGAGTCTTTCCTGTCAGGGTGATGGAAGAAGTGCAAGACACACCAGACTCTTGATGCAGCTCCTTCCTCTGGCTGGGCTAATTGACGGAGCAGTAATCGACTGAGCAGCTCTGCAAAGGCAGACATGAAGTCTAGCAAACTGTCTCTTCTGCCTTATGTTGCCTGAGCAGAGGCAGCAGGATCTCAAGTCACTTTCTCTACCCCATACTCACTGTAACTAAAATAAGCCTGGGCATGACATATTCATCTCTCTGCAGTTCTGAGAAGGGCCTGGTTACACCACCACTCACTGGAGGTCAATTAGCCCTTCAGTCTGCAGCTGCCACAGTCACACAATGGACATCAGCCACACTGTGCTCCTTATCAACATGTGCTGGCATATTTTGCAGCAAGCATGCTGCAAAACGGGTGATTTCCCAGCTCTTGACAGTGATAATTCATACTGAATTCCTTCTTTCATGGAAGTGCTACAAGGTGGTAGTATTTTCACACTTGTGGCAACATATCTCTGTGAAGTTCAAAATATGTCTCAAACTGGCTATACAAATGTGACATGCCACCTCAGCTGCTGTAAACTTCAGGAGAGATGCCAGACCACTGTATTAGAGGCATGTCAGAGGCTGCCAGAGGTCACACAATACTGTGAGCCTTCCCTCCTTTTTATGTTACAACCAATTTCCTGCTCAGTCATTTCCCTTTCACACCTATGTTATGAAACACGTCTCCTCTGAAGACAGGCTAAAAATGAGCTGGGTTTGTTCAGCCTGAAGAAGAGAAGGCTCTGGGGAAACCTTACAGCAGCTTTCTGTTACCTAAAGGGGACCTGAAAGAGACCTGGAAAGGGACTTCTCACAAGGACAGGAGAAAGGGGAATGGGTTTAAATGAAATAGGACAGGTTTAGATTACATATTAGGAAGAAATTCTTTGCTGTGAGGCGGTCAGAGAACGGAACAGGTTGCCCAGAGAAGTTGTGGATGCCCCATCCCTGGATGTATTCAAGGTCAAGTTGGATGGTGCTTTGACCAATCTGGTAGAGCACAAGGTGTCCCTGTCCATGGCAGGGGGTTCGGAACTAGATAATCTTAAAGGTCTGTTCCAACCCAAAGCATTCTATGAAATGGTTAACTAAGATGAAGGAGGGCTTCCATCTTACATTAACGATTTGTACTGATTTATACTTGGATGGCCTATTAAATGGAGAATATTTCTGATATTACATCTGTAGAGATGGGAAAACCACATATATGAATGAGTGCAATCCATTCGTGATTTTATGGACACAAAGTTCTCTAGAGAGCATCTCTGAGTGCTGAATTTTACATTTAGATTGCTGAGTTAGCTGAAATATGTGTAATATCACCAGCAGGCATTGAGCTCCCTATCGACTGTGGGCAGAGGAAGGCCGATGTGCATTGTTTATTTCAGCAAGGATGTGAGCTGGCGTGCACCCATGAAATGAAATGTTGTACAGGTTTTTTTTTTTTACAGGGTATGTGAATAAATGATGTGTGGAGCTTCCAGCTCTTGCTCACAGGAAAGCTTGGTTCTTTTACCCGAATACAGGAATAGAGGTGCATTAGACATGCTTATATTTCTTAATGTGCCTATGGGAGAAATAATCCGGTACAGATACCTTCCTGTGCCCCTCAGATTCATAAGTAATCTGGCTCTTTGGGGCTAGCAAAGTGTAGAGCTCAGCTCACAATCAGGTCTCCAGTGTTTTTCTATATGTATCGCTGTTTTTCCCAGCTCCTGACAGAGATACTTCATGCTGAATTCTTTCTTTCATATTTATGCATTTATTTAGTAGCAGATGTTTACTTCTGATGATTTATGAGGCAATATTACAGAGACTGAGCATAATTAATGTGTTTTATAAGTGGGATTATTTCATTCCCACTTAAAAAAAGATCCAGTGTCAAAACTTAACTTTAAACCGCACCTTTAAATTCCTTGCACATTCACACAAAATAACCACAAATCCAATGACTGAAGGAGGCTGAACAGCAGTGGCCAGGCCTATATTTGCATACATGTCTTTTGCTCTTTGGGGCTGGCAGCTGAGGTGGAAAGGGTGCTCAGGGGGCTCAGCTTTGCTGGGTCAGAGGGGAATTTCTCCAGCTACTCAGCAACCCAGTTTCTTGCATTGTTCATAGGAGTTTCAACTCAGTAAGAACAACTTCAAAGGCTCTATACAGCTTATGCTGCGTCTTGCATTGAAACGCAACAAGCTTGTTTGAACAGCCACAATGAGGATTTAAGGATCTTACGGCCTTCTAGGCTCTATTGTAAATTAACACTGATCTTAAAAAGAGGGCAGGAAAGAGAGATTTACTCTCATTTCTATTTTCTTTCCTCGACTCCTTGAGACTATAAACTTGTGTGCAACCAGTAACAAAAACCAGACCATTACACTTCTATTTCCATAACCATGGTGACCTAAACTTCTAATTAACAAACCAGTTAAAACAAAGTCTTTGAAGACCATTTATGGACTCAGAGATGAAAAAATCTGTAATCTGGACAAAGATGCAGAGGAAGTTAGGAGTGCAAAATGATCCTGTTCTGTTAAAGTCAAAGACATTTCCTCATAGCCAAACACTGCTCCTATTAACTGTCTAAAACTCAAACTATATAATATTTATAGTGAACATTTATGAAAATAATTAAAGAGATTAGAAATTTGGGAAGTGGAATTTAACAAACAAACAGAGAAAAGTGACAATAATTAAAAATAAACAACTCATAAGAGAGGAAGAAGTCTATATCTTCACTGCATGTTGTCCTTTTGGACAATTATTTTCCCTACTTTGCAATCAAACACCTGTATTAGACTTCTGCTCCAGCTTTATACACAACCATACATGAACGTAATGATGACATAAGTGATAGTTAGCATTCCTAAAGATTGTATTAGCAATATTTCAGCAAAATTAGAGTTCCAAAGACATGCTGCAAGTTATATTCACATCATGGAATTTTCACAGCCTATATTTTACACATACTTTTATAAGAACTTGACCCTGCATAACTCAATTGTAGTTCAAATACTTCTTTGAAGTTAATTCACTGAAAAAACTACAGAATGCTTGCAAAATATTCAAATTTTCTGATTTCTCTAAACAATTGTGACTTTCCATTAAATACTTGTGGCTTTTACTGTTACCAAAGGCTTTGCTATTTAAAGGTTAGTATGTCACATTCCACCAGACACCACTGTTCATAGTGATAGTCATAAAAATTGGGACTCACCTATAAAGTAGGACAGCAGTATTGCCAGCAGCACTGAGACCCCTACAGCACAGAGTGCAGTACATTTCCAGCTACAGTACTTCGAAGACTTCTTGAATTTAAAAGCACTTCTGGATAGAGTGTTCCTAGGTAGTGGCCGAGTAGGAGGGGAATAAACAGAGCCGGATGCCATCGTGTACCCTGGTGTTGCAGTACTGAACAGCGGTGTGGTCCCTGTTCCTGTTTTGAATAGGAAATGCCTGTGAAAGAAAGAGCATATGGTAAAGTATAAAAGTAAATAAAGCTGGAGCACAGGCAATCATAACTCTTGTTTCATGTTCCCTATTTTTCAAATAGCTAACACCATCCAATCTACAAAGAGTCATGGAAGCAGTAACTTGTCATGACACTCACACATAAAAAGACACTTTCCCTTTAGTTAAAGACCAAAGCCCCCCAAGCATTAATACACTGGTATCCAGACAGGAAACAGAACTACCCAAAATACAGTGTGTCAGGGAGGAAGTCTCTCATATTTTATCCAACAAGTAGGGACAGGCTTTCTGCTGCTGTTTATTTGTGTTGGCTTCTGCGACAGACTACAGGGAACTCCATTAAAAAGTCAATAATGTGACTGCAGCCCACACTACTTATCACAGCTTTCCTAGGTTAAGTACAAGGAAAACAGCAATCTCGCAGTTATAATCTTTTGGCAACTTTTCCAAAAATAGTCAGTTAAAAATTTTTTTGGGTGTGTCCTAAGTACTCAGTTCACTAATTCACATCTACTTGGATATAATCTTTCCATAAAAAGATCTGATTATGGATACAACAGCTAGATATAGCCTAGGAGAAGTACTCAAAAGAAACATATTCACTAAGAAGACCAAAAACCAGCAACGGATAAGAAAAATAAAGTCACAGTTAAGACACACTGTGAGTTACCAGTTACCAGTTTACTTTTTCAATTAAAATTTCCAACGGAAATATTACTCCCTGAGCTTCTCTACAATAGAATCCTTTAATTTCAGTTCATGCAATCATAATTACTTTGACAGAGCCTCCAAGCGTGGCATATTCTACCTGGAGTTTTTCTCCAGATGCACGTACACAACTCTATGAACAACAAAACCTCATTCAAAGGAAGGTCTTTGCACCGGGGGTTTCCCACCAATTTGTTATGTTGGCAACTCTGTAGCATATGGCTTGCCCTTAACTAATTAAGCTCTGCAGAATGAATACACTACATCTAAAAATGGTATAAAAGCATACTGTGGAGACTTTGAACTTACCAACCGCACAGCTAAACAGAACCAGAAAGGTGTTTGGGTTTTGCCATAGCTATGAGACACTCATGAATTGCTGATACCCAGCTCCTCCTGAAGGTAAGTGCACACCTACACTGTATTTGCCTACTGCCTGTCACTTACCCAGCACAGGTCTGAGGATCCAGCACCTGCTGAGCTGGCTGTGCACGGGAAAAGCCCTTCTAGTTACACCACGTGGCACTGTGAACTGCTTCTTAGCTGATGGGGCTTTCATTCTCTGGGACACATGCTTGGATTCTTGCATAGTAATAGACCAATTTACACTATAGAGACACTAGAAATTAAATTGCCCCACTTCTGCCTGAGAAAAATACCAGCAGTTGATTAACAAGATTTGTTGTTTACAGGTGACTTTGCTATGGGAGGTTAACAGATGAATTAGAACATCTTGGCATAGGCCTTCTACTTGAAAATATTTGCATTACAAACATGATTTCATGAAATATTTTACCTAGGTTACTTCTTCTGAACGATATTAAACTTGATGGCAGCAACAACAGAAGGATATGCACTAGATCTACTGATGCACAACAGCACATCCCAAATTTTTCTGGCTTTTGAGATCAGAGTATAACCAACAATCTCAAAAGACAAAGCCCTGGTGGCTTAAATCCTGTCTAAGAAGGTACTTCATTAAAAGTTGTGACATTTTCAATGTAGCAAACACCAAAATAATAACTAGCCCTATGTAAAGATGTCTACACTGTACAACAGCATTACTTTGATTGTACAGATTCACAGGATCATGTAAATTCGTTAAGCCCTGATAAAGTGTCTTATTCACTTGCCCTTTATTGCTCCTTCATTACTGGCTACATATGGTAAATGCTCTGTCCAGGTGTACTTCACAAACAGTGTCTACACAGACCCCAAGAAAACACCAAATACAAAGGTAGCTGTTCCCCTTTCCATGTGCAATATGCACTGTTTTGGGGGACAGAAGGAAAGCCATACAGTAGATACAATAATACTCCTCCTATGCATCAGCTTCCATGTTAAAAATAAGAAGCTGCCTGACCAACCTGCAATTTTCATATCCTCCTTCTCTTGCTGTAAGACTCAACAGACTAAAAATGGAAATTGGCATTATACAAGCACTTAAATAGAACTCCATATACTTCAAGCGTTAACAAAATAGTGTAATAAAACACTCTGCCACTGATATTTTCCTTTTTTTTTTCCTCTGAGAAAGTGAGAACTGATGTTGGCTTTGGTAGACCACAGACTACTAGAGACTGTAATCCATATTCTCAAAGCCTTTGAAGAGTTAATCCCATAGATAAACTCAAGAGATGACAGCGATGGTGTGAACTGTCATAACTCTGACAGTCCACCTCAGGCATCATGGTAATGAAAGAAAATTGTAACTTTTATATGTGAATCTTAGAAAAATGTAGGTTGGAAATGACCCTTAAGATCATTGAGTCCAACCGTTAACTCAGCACTGCCAAGTTCACCACTATACCATGTCCCTAAATGCCACATCTACACATTTTTAAAATACCTGGAGGGATTATGACTCAACCACTTCACTGAGTAGACTGTTCTGATGCTTGACAACCCTTTCAAGGAAGTTTTTCCTAATATCCAACCTAAACCTCCCCTGGTGCAACTTGAAGACATTTCTTCTTGTCCTATGGCTTGCAACATGTGAGAAGAGACCAACCCCCACCTGGCTAGAACCTCCTTTCAGGCGGTTGCAGAGAGTGGTAAGACCCCCCAAGCCTCCTTTTATCCAGGATACAACCTCAGCTCCCTCAGCCGCTCCTCACAGGACTAGTGCTCCAGACCCTTCAACAGATTTGCTGCCCTTCTCTGACCTGCTCCACCCCCTCAATGTCTGTCTTGTAGTGAGGAGTCCAGAACTGGACACAGCACTCGAGGTGTGGCCTCACCAGTGCTGAGTACAGAGGGAAGATCCTTCCCTGGTCCTGCTGCCCACACTATTGCTCATACAGGCCAGGAAGCCACTGGCCTTCTTGGCCACCTGGGCACACTGCTGAATCATGTTCAGCTGCTGTCAACCAGCACTTCTAGGACTTTTCTGCAAGACAGCTTTCCAGCTACTCTGCCCCCAGCCTATAGTGCTGCAGGAGGTTTTTGTGACCCAAGTGCAGGACTCAGCATTTGGCCTTATTTAGCCTTATTTAGTCAACTTGCTGAGGGTGCACTCCATCTCCTCATTAATAAGTCACTGATAAAGATTGTTGATAACAGACAAAGCATCACCATCTGGGCAAGGGAGGTGATTATCCTGCTCTGCTCTGCATTGCTGTGGCCTCACCTTGAATACTGTGTGCAGTTTTGGGCACAACAATATAAGAAGGATATAAAGCTATTGCAGAGCTTCCAAGGGAGGGCCATGAGGATGGAGAATGGCCTTGAGGGGAAGCTGTTTGAGGAGTGGCTGAGGTCACTTGGTTTGTTCAGCCTGCAAAAGAGGAGGCTGAGGGGACACCTCATCACAGTCTACAACTTCCTTGTGAGGGAAGGAGGAGGGGCAGGCGCTGATCTCTTCTCCGTGGTGCCCAGTGACAGGACCCGAGGGAATGGCCTGAAGTTGTGTCAGGGGAGGTTTAGGTTGGATATTAGGAAAAGGTTCTTCACCCAGAGGGTGGCTGGGCACTGGAACAGGCTCCCCAGGGAAGTGGTCACAGCCCCAAGCCTGACAGAGTCCAACAAGCGTTTGGACAACACTTTTGGGCACATGATGGGACTCTTGGGGATGGTCCTGTGCAGGGCTGGGAGTTGAACTCGATGATCTTTGTGGGTCCCTTCCAACTCAGCTTATTCTGTGATTCTGTGAAATTAAACAGGACTGGTGGCAATACTGAGCCACTGGGAACACCACTCGTGACTGGCCACCATCGGGATGTAACTCCATTCACCATCCTCTGGGCTGGCCATTTAGCCAGTTTTCCACCCAGTGAAGAGTGCACCTGTCCGTGCCTTGATCAGCCAGTTTCCCCAGAAGAATGCTGTGGGAATTCAGCAGTAGGAATTCAGGAATGTGTTGTCTTAGGCAGCACATGGCACAGCTCCTCACTTTAAGCTGCTCTCCTTTGCTTTGAATCCCATGAATACAACGCCAGAGTGGTTGCACCGTCTGGCTGAATGCTGAGGGAAAAATAATGACAGAAAAGTCAGCCTGGCATCTTCATGTGGGTTAAGAAAATTTGTTTGGATCTCTCTATTTCTAATGAGTGGAGTTACTAACAAAGTTGTCAGAGACTCTCCTGCTACATTAACTCTGAGTGATAAGTATTTAAAGTGTAATGCTATCAGACTTGCACATCTTGTCTGCCTCACTGAGCCATGCCAAACTGTTCCTATGAGACTCTTAGAAGGATATGGTATCTGACAACAAATCCAGGCTGCTTCCAGATAATGCTGAAATTCTTATGCTCTTGAAATATAATCCACCCACAAATGATTTTAATTATCTATATATCTATCTACCTTGTATTTTCAAACTATGGAACTCAAATAGCTAATTTCTAAAGCCTGAACTGTTTGCACTACTTGACCAGGCACTGACTTATGGGAAATTACACTATATTTCATCTCACAGGGAGCTTATAGCATCTGCAATAGTGTATCTTCCCTTCAAAATTGATCACATAACATGGACTTGCTAGATCTTCACGTAAGCAGCACTTTAAATATTTTATTAAGCTATGGCGTACAAAAATCCAGTGAATCATGCTAATATTTTATAAGACAAGCCAGTTCTGTATTATTAAATAATTCAATTCAACTTTTAAAGCAAATAATATTCTAGTTTTATATTTATTCAATATATATTTCTGCCAACTTATTCAATACATGTTGCTATTAAAAAGTGAAGCTAATCGTAACATTTTAGGTGGGAAGTATTCAGTACCTAACAAATCTAAACTACAGACTGGTAGCAAAACACAAAGTTATGCCATAAACTAATCCTTGGATGCAAGGACAGCTGGGAAATACCCTTATTTCACAAATGGCAGGCATTTTAATTAAGTTTTTGCCCTTACAAGAAAAGACAGAAATACAGCATCAAAAACCTCAAAGGTGTCAGCTCAGAAAACTGAAGCATGTGAATAAAAGTAAAATAATCATGCTTTTAATTTAACTCAGTACTCCTTGAGCACCACGTGCTGGTGTGCACTGGCTGACATGCAGATGGTCTCTTCCTTCTCTCACGGGTGGGGGGAGAGGATTCACAGCAAACCACATTTTCTTTGTGCTGCCACTTCCTCTGTGGAAAATCGAAGCATTCTCTACTAAATCCAGTAAATAGGAAAATGGAAGAGGGAAAAGAAGTGATAAAAACCATCCATGAGTTTGGCAGAAAGATTAAGTTAACTGAAAACTGTGTCTTAATAGAAATGGAGATAGACTATCAAAATATTCAAGGACAGTGAGATTCAGCCCAGAAACCCAAATACTTCTGATATAAGATAGCCAGGTGTCCAGCAACAGAAATGCGATTTAGAGTAACTTTCTATATGAAAGGATCTATGACAAGAACTTTTGACCTCAGTTTATAAGAAAATGGATACTATGCATCAATGAATGCAATATTACATAAACACGTCTGGAAGGCCCTAGACTCCAGACTGCCAGAAACGGAGATATTACATAAATAAACTATCGCCAAGCAAAAAGGACTATTACACATTAATTTATGAATAGACTGGTCTCAATCTGAATAGAGTTGTTGCATGATTTTAACATTCTTAATGCAATTTTTACATTAGATACATGACTTTTTTTTTTTAGCTTATACTGAAATTGCTTCACCTTGCTAAAGAATAATTTCACTAATTTTGGGCATCAGATATACATAGAATGCTTTGCAATATTTGGAAGACATAAAAAAGCCTACCTTATAATTTCCAAAAACTTTTTTGGCAGCATTTTAGTTCTGTTTTAAATTATTTCATACAGTGCAACCCTGCCAACAGAGTGCTGAGTCACATGGCAAGTATGCCACACTGTATTAAAAGTCACACAGGACTTTTACAAAATTTGTACTAAATATGGAATTGTGAATAAGGCCCAGCAAAATTCTACTGAACTTCTCAAAATATTTTATCACCCAGCCAGTGAGATGAAACGGCAGCTATTGTTATTTTGTGTATTACTATTTAGCTGATGACTGCTATCATAGAATAAAGGTCAATATTGCTAGGCCTTATGGATATACAAATAAACACTGCTCATCTTAAGAGCTATAATACCACTGATCCAGAATAAAACTGTATTTAGAAAATATGTGTTTAAAAGCCCTGAATCCTTCCATCCTAAATCTTTGGATCATTGTAAACTAACAGCACTGGAAAAATATGAAGGAGAATAAATCTATTCATTTCATCATGTTTCTGAATACAGAGATTCCACTGTGATCAGTAAAAAATGTCCTAGTGCTATTGCAGTATAGGTTTTCTTGCAGTGCTGTCTCCTATACTGTCCTAAATGCAATGTTTGGCCTGTTCCATGACGATCCAGTCAGTGATCCATGGCCCTTCAGATCATTACACTGGAAGACAACTGAGGAAAAACAGCTCTAACACTCAGAAGACTGCACTACAAGAGGCATCCAGTGTCAGAAATGATCTCTGGCTTGTACTTCTGATGGAGATGTCTGTCTAAAAACCAGTGTAAGGGGCCTATTCCTGAAAGCATATGCAGAACAATGAGAAAGTAGTTTATTCCAAAAGAGGTAAGTTATTTGACAGAGAACAGTTACAAAAACCGTGTAAAACTGTAACCCAATAAGCAGAAACAGGAATTACTGCTGTAGTAATTAGAGCAGACCATCAGGAACAAAACCCTGTCTGAAAGTGGCCAGCACAAAGGGAGGGAATGAATGCCTTCCAGTCTACTTACTAACAGCTTGCTTCTTTCTCTAACCAAAGCTCATGCTCTCACTGATGTCTTGTGGCATTTTGTTCTGTAGGCTAAACATGCACTATATCAAAATGTATTTTCTTCTATCAATTTTAATTTAAATTCAACTGATTATTCCCTTGTTCTTGTATAATGAGTATGTACTGTTTGCCCCGCAGTACACAAAACCAAAGTTTTATAATACTACTGTTTGATTCACTGTATTTTTAGTGTAAAACACACAAAAGCATTAAGAACTAATTGCCTAAAGCAAAAAAGCAAAATTTAGGCTTTTTATGGGTCAGGCAAAGGCAACTGTGGAGATGAGGAAAGCTATTTTCAGATACCTGTTGTTTCGGTGCAGAATAAATCAAAACTGACATTTGGAAGTTGACAGAATAGAAAGTGACTTGAGGAGAGGTGAAAGAGGAAAGAAAAACTATCCCTAACATTTTTGGCATTTGTTTCTTTTACCTCTAGGTATCAAAATATCCCCATGTATTTAGATATATCTGGGATGCTCTAAAAGTTTCTTTCATTTAAGCAGAAAATCCACGAATTTGTTTTAACTCATCTCTTGCCCTTGCAATTTGAGAGAAACCCTGGATACAACAGCAATCACCAGTACAGGAGACCACTGCTGACTCAAAAGATCACTGTACTTTACTGGACTCTTCCAGCTAAGGCAGTGCAGTTCTGTTTTCTGTAATCAAAAATTAAATATTTTATGGAACGAGCACACCAGTTTTTATATTGTGGAGCACAGGTTTATCTTCCCCCCCCCAAACCAACTCAAATCTGCCAGTACCTAACTCTATTAAAAATTATCTATTTGCCTCAAAGGTGTGTTGAATCTGTGGACATTATTACATGAATTGCCACATTTTTAAGCAAGCCCAGGTAAAATGTCTTAGGCATTCTGTTAAGGTCCTCAGTCTGTCAGCCTGGATTCACTGCAAGGCACACGAGGTAATATCTACACCGTAGACACTTAGAATTAGAAACACATCAATTGCATTCTCCTAAGGCTCCGGAGGTGGAAAAAAACCTACCAAATCCACTTTGAGTGAATGCAACTTGAGAGAAAGGTAAATTTTAGTGAATTTGTGTTTTGGTGGCATACTTACCTATCAGGACCAATACTTCAGGAGATCCAACTCCTGTGCTTAGAATTCAATAGTACTCCTATTGACTGGGTTTGATGTTTGATATAATGGTATTGCTGAATTCCTAGGCATAAAAACTGTTAACTATTCTGTTTTGCAATGAACACAACTGTGATGATTGCTCGCCTGAACCAAAAATAAACCACCAGATTTTGCCCCCCAAATGGTCCCAATTCATAATGCACCTATCTGGAGACAGAAGCAATCAGTAATTCTGCTTTTCAAAAATATAATGGAACCTTCTACAAAAGTTTGGCAGCACCATGAGGCCAATGTAAGCAAATAAGACATAAGGATAGCAGCAACTTTATATTTTTATGTTTCTGATGTTTCAAATGGGCAGAATAGACTTTCAGACAGAACAGACTTCTAAGGTTTGGGAACTCAACCTCAAATACATCATCACTGACACATGCAGAGATAGTGCTCGTCCATCTCTGTGTAAAGACCTAGCATTTTACTTGCCATTTCCATACAAGGAGATCAATTAACCTTAAGATAGTTAAGGAGAGGAGGGATACATCCAGCTGCAGCTATTTTAGTTTGCTCCAACTTCTCTCGTTTAAGATTTTGTATTTGTCTCTCCCTGACTTTCCTTCATGCAAACTAGCTGAATTTTTCCCTCCTGGGAACAGGTTATCATGCTTTGCTGTTTGTTCAAAACCCCCTCCAAGATACATTAACTGTCAGAATGAGGAGAAAACCATTAAATGTGTAAAAGACGTTGGTCCAAGATCGCGATCAATCATAGCACTGCACCTACTGACTGCTGTGCCCTCCCTCTGCTGACAGACCCTATTCATGCTGCATTGAACTGGGGTCTCTGAGAGAGACCATGACCCTCACCTGCCACCTGACATCAGAGAGCTCTGCCCGATTCACTAATGGATAGACCACATCAATAAATATGATTCCTTGCACTGAGCTGAGGAAACAGATAGAAAGAAAAGATTAATCTCTGCCGACTGACATTATAGGAAAGATGTAAAAGATAACAGAAATTACTGGCTAGGTTTCATTTGAACTCTGGTTCATTGATGCATGAGATAAGCTTTCCCAGCAGGCTCTAGCAGGAATTGAATTTTTGTTTCTCTGTGAATACTTTATGCCTGTCTTCATCTTCTTTTAACATTCTTCTGAGATGAAACCACGTAGCTGGTGGTGTTTGCCCTTAGCACAGGCTTATGACTGACTTCCACAGAACCATATGGCTGCATTTAACATAACTCCAAGCCAGCACAGAAACTGTGTTATGCTGTGAATTTGTCTTAGTTTATTTTCTGGGCAGAATTGCAATTAAAAAATTGCTTAGGAAGAGATAAAAGTGAATTTCCCCTTCCTTGGGGTCAGTATTAATGCTATCACAATCCTGGAAAAAGCTCCAAGATCACAGCAGATGAAACGATGATCAAAGTTTGGGAGAAAGAAAGAAGAAGAAGGCAGCTATTATCCATATGCAAAAACAGAGGAAACATCTGTGGGAAATGGAGACAAGCCTCTTCTACCAGATTATTCAAATGTTTCAGAAAAGCACTTTACATATGGTACCAGTTGCTTGAATTTGGCTGGGTTTACACCAAGGACCCGCCTTCTTTGAAAATCGAACACTGAAATAGAAGAAAGAACAAAAGTCCTTGTAGGGCTAAATCTTCCTCACTGCTTGTGTGTTCTTTCACATCTGGCCCTTGCAGGCTACAGCTCCACTGTTGGCTGCTGGAGAAAGAACGGAGAAGTTAGGCACAGCAACTTGCAGCTGGAGCTTCAAAGAGCAATTCAGACAAGGCAGTGCCCCAGTCTGCTGTGAAAGTCACCAGGACATGATGACTTGAAGGACGGAATGCTGACAAAAGCCCCGAACTTCCTCTCCTTTGGTGTGTTAGAGTAAATCTTCCTCTGCATCACCTCTACCTTCCTGGCAGTACAAGAAAGAACATAGTGCTACAGGATGCAGAGAGCACCTGCTATCCTAGTATTTGTTTCTCCAAATTCAGACTCGGGCTGCTAGTTTGGGATCCCAGAGAAGGAGGAGTTCATTTCTGCATATCTACGATCAAAAGAACCAGAATAATCAGATGGCTCTGCCAAGCCTGTTCCTTCGTGCTCCTCTCTGCTAGGCTGCACTCTGTGAAGATGAACAAGTAGAACAAACAATGCTAAGTCACACTTTGCAAAATGAGCAAGGGAGTCCAATCCAAATAATGCCATGTGCTGGATGAACAAGGAAGGAAACCTGGCTCAGCTGTAGTTACTCATACTGTTCATTGCAGAACTGTCCCATTACTCACTTTCCAGATGAGAGTGAAACTAGATCTATGTATTCTTGAAAAAATATCAAGTAGCTTTGTTGCCTTACGGGCTTCCTCTGGGTCTCTCAGAGGACTAGTACGTCCACCTAGGTTACAGTAAGTGACTTGGCTCTTGATATTGCTGGTGATGTTCACTTCTGAAGGAGGCAGCAGTTGGGAGTGAACTTGGCAGCCGTCTACTGCACTTTGTGATACTGAATTCAGTATTTCTGATACAATATTCCTGCTATTGCAGTTCTCATCTCTCCAAAGGAAGGGAGAGCAGAGGAAAGAATCTGTATTTTGCAGTGAGGACCTGAAATGCTTATGTGAGCAGTAAGGATTTATATTACAATTTCTTATCTTCTCTGCTCTTCTGGAATCACACCCCTAACAAGATAGACACAGGAGAAGTTGTCTCCGAGATGAGGCATTCTAACCGTAGCCAGTTCCTATCTTAAATATTTAATAAGTTACAGTTTCCAGGCAGAAAATCAAAGAAATGTAGAGCACAACTACTCCTCTAATCTTTTTACTACCCTTGCTGTCCTCATAAAGTTGAAAGAGAACAATTGCTCTAAATGTCTCAAAAGGCACATGGAAAGTACTTCAAAACGAAATACAGTTTAAGAGAGACCCAGAGCTGCATTATGTACTCAAGGATTAATTCAGAAGTTGGAACAAAGGTTGAAATTTTGTCTGGACTGACTGAGCTACTGGACATTTTAAAAGAAAATAAAACCAGAAAGAATTTAAAGAAGGGAAGTATTATTCTGCCAGTGACTGATAGGATCTGATTCTGCCTGAAGCTGCAAGCAGGCTGAAGATTCCATCATAATGGATCTGTGAACCTTAGCTCACTTACTGATGTCCATAGCTGTGCTTCTCTCACACTTTGGTGTCTATGGTAAGTGGTGATGAACTCTGCGCTGCCACTTCTATGGTATAAGCAGTCACTCACACAGCCAGAGTCTGTCACTACAGTGACAGCACTGTCACAACCTCTGAGCGACAGCCACTGCAGCCAGCTTGGCAACTGCACACACGTGATGCAACAGTCATTCCTGTTTTCCAGTTATTGCTCTTTGGTGAAAATTTGAATACTGTGCTTGCATAGTCTCTCATATGCAACATGCCAAGTTTCACAGAACTGAGACCACCTTTCATGGATTCAAGGCACAGGATTACATCTTATGCTCAGAGGAGGGTGATGCTTTATCTTTTATGGTTCTCATTTCCACACATGCCTGTTTGCAGCTGAACTTCTTTCTGTGCAATCAGCATTATCACAGATGCTGAATGCAGGCACTATACAGTCATCCAGGTCTTTGTTTTGCCATGACTTTTAGTATTGTTTCCTCACCTGTTTGAATGCGACAGAAATCTCCAGAATCTGTTAAAATTCCCTTCTGGTTCAACTTGACCTGCACTTATTGGGATGGTAAGCTCAGCTGCAGCCAAGGAACTGTAGAAAGAAGTTAGCTTTTAATTTTGCAAGTTTTCTGTGCTAGCTTTGTGATGTTGATGATAATTTTTTACTAAAGTGTTAACTTGTGATTTTATTTAAGAAAGTTTGGAGAAACTTTAGAAATCATATTGAAAGCTTTCTTATCTGCATAGGCCACCACAGATAGAAAATCTTTGATTATTTCTGGCTTCTGTCACTAGTAAAGCATATGCCAGCAGCCAGGGTTTCTCACCATGTTGAGTCAGTCCTATAGGGGATGAGGTGCATGCAATTCAAAAGGATTTCACAAATAATCACAAGCAGTAAAGGACAAGAAATTATCTCAGTTTTCATCCTAGATATTCAGCCCCTAGTCCTCTAGCATTTTATCTATGCCCCACCTTGCTTAACCAGCCAGTCTCAGTTCCTCCTTGTGGACTAATCCATCTACCCTTTTGGACACCCACTCCTGTTCCTTTTGCACTCAGCCTTTTTCAGTTTTCCCCTCTATCACTACTAAGTTTAATACACCATGCCCTAAACTCAGCTCTCCTGAACTTTGTCCCCAACAGATGACAAAAATCCCCAATCAACCTCTTTGCAAAGAACTCCTACTTAAATACAACAGGAAGTTTTCAAACCCCAACCCTAAAAAAATACAAAATTTTCAGAAAATGCGGGGACAACAGAAAACAGAAAATACAGAATACAGAAAAATATAGAAATAGAAGATACTAGAAAGCTTTATCAATAAGTAATATAAATACAGTCATTCACTGATAGTGAATCTTACATATTTTCAGATTTTGACACCTAAGTAACTTGGGGAATAGGACTACCAGGTTAGGTAAAAGGAAAACAGACTTCTTACTTCAAACTAAGCTGATTTGTCAACAGGTACACTAATATATGTTTACACATTAGAGAACAGAATAAAGCCAACAATACATATCACTAAAATACATTGAGATTTCCAGCTGTTTTATGATAATTAATGCACTGTGAATACATGTCTTGAAGCTATAAACAACTATTCTTTAGGTCTAGGCCTATGAATCATTAGAATTTCTATCTAAAATGTCTATTTCTATAATCATTCTTAACACTAAAATTGTCAAATTCATTAGATTAATATTCTCTCTGTAAGCCATACAAATGAAGAAATAGTATATCATAATGTAATACACGCATGACATGAAAACAAAGAAACAAATATATAATGATTCTAGCTGTGACACAGTATGTTAGTGACATTGATAAACTGAATCTTCATGCTGATAGCATGTTGTAGTCCCAAATCTATTATGCTTTGGAACTGATGTATTATTATCTCTGGACAACTTTCACACCAGGATATGATCCCTGCTAGCATAATTTTAAAAATGAAGGGACTACAAACAAGATAAATTTCATTGTATTGTTACCTGAATTAGTATCAGCAAACAGAAGTTTCATATAACATAGTCCATTTGCTAAAATACTTACATTTGGTAATTCTATTAGAAACATACAAAGCATAAACCAGGCATGGTTCTATTAACACTACCACAGCATTTATGCATCTGAACCAGTATTACCAAATTGTCCTACATGAAACAATAGTATTTGGCTTTGTTCTGTTTTAATACGATATCCTTACAGTTTTACTTTGAAGAAAATATATTGGGATCTTCTGGCAAATATCTGCAATATCTTTGAGTCTGCTGATAATGGTTGACTAATTGAATTTAACATACCATTCTCTTCCTGCTGTTGATTTTAATTTGTGGCTAAGTGAAACCTTAAGAGTTTTTGGGAGAAGCAAATCAATGTACTGTGTCAATATATATTACAGATTAATCAGTGGGCAACTGCTGATCTCCTCATTTAATCAAATGGCACATTGTCCCTTTTATAAAGTTAGGAGTTACCATTAACAAAACAGAATTTGGACATAAAAATCTGATTTTTAGTGGAGTATAAACAAGCAAACAAAAAAAGGTAAGCTTATGATTAACAGTTCAGAAATGGTACTGCTTTGTCAGGGCTTTTTTTCTTTTTTTTGTGTGTGTGTGTATCAGAAATGAATTATACCGATTTAGCATAAGAATGCCAAAACGTAGTTCAAAAATTAGACACAGATTATTGACAAAGTAAAGTACAGTTCTAAAATAGAAATTTTAAATTGAAATAGTAATTTATATGGAATTCTCTATTTACAGTTACTTACCAGCAGTTGTGATCTCCAACTAGCTGGTAAAAATATTACAGATTAGGTATGTAACTCTTCTTAAATTCTTTGACTGGTCATTCTTTACGCTATATTAATATGTCATAATATCTATAAAAGAACTATTTGCTAAGTAGTAAATAAGTCACAAACTAAGGATCAGATCCGGCAAATGTGTAATCATGCAAATAGTTTGCAACAGTCTGCAGACTTGGGCCATGGAGAATTAATACGATGTCAATTGCATTCTTAATGTCTTAAAGCAAGCAAGATTTGGCAGTCAGAGTTTCCATTTTGTATCTGAGTATGACATTATTTAGAATAATTTTTAAAAAATCAGACGTAAGGATGAGTAAGTTTGTTCCAGATGTTTTCCTACTGCAATAATTTTTTTTTTAAATCACACTTTCTCTTCTGTGTCAACAGTTAGCATCATGCAAACACTTAAGAGTCACATACCCATAACTGCTATCGTGATATGTTGGAGAAAACACATCCATCTCTATAAGGTTGTCATGACCATTTGCAAGGACTGCTTGACTTTCTAATTCTCTATACATAAAGATACAAAAAGATGAAATTAGAGGTGCAATTTCAAATTAAAGAATGGGATGATCCCACAAAAAAGAATTATACTAATTCTGTTGTGTAACTCTGTTTGTGCAAAACGGAATGTGGGATTTATCTGCCTTTATGATGTCCTCTGAACTACATGCTGGATTGCAACCTGAAGACACAGTGTTATAAGGCTACCATTAGGTGGTCATTACCCTCTGGTGACCCCTTATTTATGTGCAAGTCCTTGAATAAAATTCTTGACTGCTGCCTGTGGCAAGACAGGCTTAAGGACTGAACAGTGCATAGTGAGGGAAGCTGTTTACTTGATGAGGCTGGACCAGACATGAAGTAACAAAAGTGAACCGAGACTATTAAAAGACAGTCTCTTGCTGGCTATCTGGCACAGCCAGCCAGCCAGAAAAATATGCAGAGGGCTGGCTACCAGAGTGAATGGGGATCTCATGTTCTGCAAATGACAATGCACAGCAGCAGGAGAGGCAAAGGAAGCATCACAGACTCTGGTTCTCTCAGGGAATAGTGAGGAAATGAAGGGGAGAAACTAAGTAAGCCACTATTATTTTGTTTAGAACTGCATATTTCTTTTATCCTATCTAAAACAGGGAATGATAAACATGGGTAAAAATACTTGGGTCCATTCTTACTTCAATGACTGTGTACCTCTGAAAACGGGAATGATAAACTCAAGGAATACTGTGCAAATGCTACTGAATTCTGGACCACTGGTGCTTGCCTAAGAGCCAGGGGACAAAATACACAGCATGATCAAATTCCAAGTACTTATGGTGACAGCAAGGGATATTTGAGCAGGAAAGATGCCAGAGGGATCAAGCAAAAATCTAAAGTAAGACACTATAGACATCAAAGAAAGCTTATAAAAGCATATGAGCTTGGTGTTTTAGGATTCAAACAGATGCTCAGTGAGAACCTGACAGTAAGAGGATGTCAGAAGAAAACAGAACTTTTAAATTTGACTTTAGTCTTTGAAAACAATACTTAATTTCTGATGTGTTTATATAATGATCCCATAATTATGGCATGTCAATTTTTCAAATGCATTCATGCTGTCAGTAATCTAAACAGAGTCCTGTTTCTTCAGTTTGCAGATCAGCAATGTGACACACTCACAGTGATAAACAGGGTCTTCAGAAGAGCAGGACTTGAACTCCATCCCCAGTTCCTGCCTTTATTATGTACCATACACCTTCTCAATACAAGTAACATGTCTAACCAAGTCCATGTGTGAAAACCTGGAAGACTTACAGAACAGAACGGTTTTGAATTTGATTAAACCAGGCACTGTTTTAGAGGGTGGAATGTGTAAAATAGCTGGTTTGAGCAGACTTTAACCTCTAGCAACACTGTGCTTTTGCAGACAATCAATCAGCCTCTACACAAATTTATTTAAAACTTCCCTGGAAACTATCAACACCCTTTCCACACCTTAATCAATACTGAAGGCAATTGGATCATTGGCAATCCACCCCAATAAAGAAATATGGGTATGTTCATCACACTTTAGGAGTTTCTAAAATCTTCACATTCTAAAATGAACTTTGAATCAAGTTTACAGAACAGGTTTGAAGTAACACATTCCAGGAATTATTTTGTCTATACTACTTCTGAGATATCCCAGTACTTTAATTAAATCCTTCAAAATGCTAACATATTTTCCAGCCATCAAGTATTTCTTCAACCAATTCCTTATTTTTTCTTGGTAAAATAAGTAGGTAAGTAGCTGAATACAGTAATGTAGCTACCACTCTACTTTTAAGACTAAGTGGTAAAAGAAGACTAAGCAGTATCTGTATAAATTATGAAAAGCATGTTCGTTTCTTGGCTAGTTTCTATAAAAAATTCACAGTCCATCATACAAAATGCAGCCATCTTTCAAATGAGGTATTTTATACAGCAAATTTAGTAAGAAAAAGCAAAGCTCTTCTTTGATTCACTGGCACGTTAGCACAGATTCGGATAAAGTTATATAATATTCTCAGAGATTTATTCCTGGGCTGGAATATGTAAATTTCCCCTTCCAACAAATTGATCTTTTACATTCAATGCCTAAAATTAATGAAATACTTCCCAGGAAATGCACTAAGAGATGCTACCAGCTTGTTTTTATCTACAAATTTATGAGTTCTAACATACTTTTCCTCTGTGCATCTCTAACATTCATAATTGATTGTGCATTAGAAGAATTCTGCACATTCAAATATTTAACATAGAGAGCATTTAAAGAAGTAATTTACTATGTATTTTTAAATATCAGTAATTTAGATTCTACTAAAACTCAAAGTCATGAGAATGTAACTACTGATACTGGTGCTCAAGAAATCATTACTAAAACTAGTAGGTGAACAAAAACTTAAAGCTCAATGATTATTAAAAACCTACTAATATTTAATTACCAAATCATCTTTTATCATATTGAGACACCTGACTCATAGTCATATATTTGCATGACTTTGCCTGTCCAACCAGTAATTCAAAGAATAAAATGGAAAGCTTTTGATTTCTTCCAAAGTTCATACTGGTTCCTCCAGCAGATCTATTTGCTCTACAAATAAACCTAACTTACAGCAGGCTAGGGACCAAGTCAAATAGTAAAGACCATTAAATGTGCAATGACGGGTCCTGCAGTCTGCAGGAAATCTACAGGAAATATTCTCTTACTGTCTTGCTTTTCTTGTTAATGTAGATTTTACTGAGCCCCAATAGAGGGAAGACAATTTCTGCCTCTGCTCAGTAACCTTACTGTCATTTAAAGATGGCATCAAAGATGAAAGAAGTGCCCACATAATTAAATTCATTCAAGTTACAGTTTTAGGTCCTCATAAACATTTAAGCAAAGAGTCTTTTTATATTTAAAAAAATGTAAGCTGGCATTTCTGTTGGACATCACTGATCTGTTACCTCACAGTTCATCTATTGAGCCAGTAGCAGCAATGCTTCACACAAATGCATTAATTTCTGTTAACAGTACTTTGCACAGAGCCAAACTGCAGTTGTTCTAGTAAATACACAACTGAACCCAATATTATGAAATACATATTTTGAAGTCACTTTCACTACTACTGCAGAGTGATAGGGACTAAAACCTCCTCCAGGCTTTGCAAATACATCCCTCTCTCCTACATGCACATACACAAACCCAGCCAATTCACTGCCCAGCTATACATGACAGTAAACTGTATATCATTTTTATGCCACCCATCATCAGTGTGAGCCTTAGAGCTAGGAAAATAGTTGTGTATATATGCTGACATTTGCATTCTCTACCTCTAAATAGCTGTCATCTAAGTCAGATAAAAAAAAAGAGAAGAAAAAAACCCCAACAATAAGCATAAGATAGAATATTGCTAAAGAGGAAATAAACTTTGTTTTAGTCCAAGAAAAGGATGAAGAAAGAGACCTATCACAAAGTTGTTAATATAGTTGAAACTGGGCCTGAAAATCACTCAGTAAGGAACCTTAATCAAAAGGGGAAAAATCAATGACAAATAAGATGGGTACTTCACCTCCAGAGTTCCAACCAAGTAAGACTATTAGAAAAACCACAGTAGTAGGGCTGTGTCAGTTTTTACAGGAAATTTTTACATTTTAACTCATTCACAAGTGTTCAAAACTTGAACACTCAAAACACTCTTAGGTTTTCATCAGGAATATTTAAAAGATGAAAAGACTTTGCAAAAAATACTTAAGGTTGGGAGTGGCATTCTCATTCAAGTAGTCCTACACCTTTTAAAGACAATAAAAACATATATTGCAATGGAAGCAAACATCAAAGACCTTACCCATCTACCCAAGATTAACCAGTATCAGGAAAACATAAAACACCTTTTTCCCACTACAAACTTATTTGTTCTATAAGAAAATTCTTTCTTAATGTACTAGATTGTTTGAATATGATGATGAAATCTCTTCAGTGGAATGCTGTTCCACAATGCTTATGTCTAACAAACAACACAGGAGAGTCCAAGAAAACTAAGAAAAGGAACAGCCATTCCAAACTGTCTGACAGAGGAGTTGCCCAAAACATCTATGGCAATAAAAACTACTTAAAAGATAATCTTAAGGTCATGTATCTTTTAAATTAATCAAAATCATCTTTGCTATCTATAAAACATAATTTAAAGGGATTCAAAGAATAAACTGAAGGGATTTCATAAACATTTTCAAGAATTACTGTCAGCTTCAATATAGTAATAAATGCTCAGTTTAATAACTAAATTGAATATTATGGCTTTCTTTAATAAAAAACTAGTGCTGATTGAATGCTACATGAGTACTAATTAATCACTGTAGGTAAATTCAGCGCTGTGCCAGTAAGTCCTATCAATTTTTTATAGATCATTCTGCATCTAAATAAACTAGTGTCACTCTTCATATTAGCTGCTTCTTTCCTAGAACCAGTTATCAAGGACAAATTTATCATTACACCAGAACTGAGTTCTTTTGTCTCACCAGATCCTAGGCACCTTCAAAAACAACTAGTTTCACATAAGTATTTCTTTAAAGGTACCAAGTATAAGAGTTAAAAACTATCAGTGAAAGTTATTTGACATTTGATCTGTATGACATTATATATTTGACACATAACATTTCTGGCAAGCAAGGCAAGAAAGTTCTTCAAACAGGCAAAAGTCACAGATTATGAACAGGAAGGAAAATGCTTGTCTGGAAAAATTAATATACTCTAATTACTCTGGAATAGGACTGTAAGGGAGAAGATTGTCATTGCAGATTTTAGAGTGAGGACAGATTTTTTAGGACAGGAAAGTTTTCAGTTTTGCTTGCTGAATGAGGGTAAGTATTAGCCGTGGGTCAACTTTCATTAAGCTAAATGTTTTCTTCAGAATTGCCAGAGTCTGTAGTAGTAGCTAAGTAATTACCTGCTTTCCAGTGGTGCATTACTGCCAAGCACCCAGCTGTCCTGCAGCTGGACTGACTCAGGTGTGGTTTGCAGCTCGGCGGGCAAAGCAGCCGGCGGGGCCGGACTCTGATTCCTCCTATTTGTCAGTGAGTTTCTGTTAAGTGAGGTGATGGATGGGTGATGCTGTGCTGAATGTTGCTTGTGAGAAGGTGGCAAAGGCTGCAGGGTCGACTGGCCTTGGTTATTTGGAGGTTGTTCTAAGAAGAAAGAAAATTAAAGTTCGTTATACAACATCTTGGCATTTACTACAACCAAAGCAGAATGAGAAATTCAATATAATCCTATCATCTAATATATTTGCATATTATTCTATTAGCAGACATTCAGTGACATTCTGTAAGAGCAAGTTTACCCTTGATACACCAAGTTCTAATTAATATACAACAGATGGTAAAATTGCTTTTGGTTTTAATTTGTTTCAGTTTTTTTTTAATCTGGTTTTATTAACACCTACAGAAAATAGCATCTGACAGATCCCCTAATGTGCCTTTAGACTTCAGCTTTTTTTAACAAACCAACCCTGAAATTAAATGGGTAATTTTAGTAGAACACAAAGGTTTTCAAAATGCATATAATCCCTATAATTATTTAATGGAGTTTTTTAAGCTTTATTTAACTGCAATAAATTATTACAAGCTAGTTGCTAAACAGCAGTAGACTACTCTAGTTTAGTGCATTTCAAATAAGGCAGATCTGCACTATGATCTGCTAATAGATGCTAAGTATTCTTTAGCAGAAGGTCACTCTGTGAAGCAGATGTTGCTTCATGGATATTTAACAGACTGATTCACATCTGATTACAACGTCAGAAGACTCATATACTTAATGACCGTCACATCCATTAGAACACACACAGAACAGATTTTCCAATTTCACACCATGCAGTATAACTACAGCCTGGAGGAAGTCACAGGTGATAAGAGAGTCAGGCCATCAAAACAAAAGGAAATATTTTCTGACTTAACCAAAGCACACAACGCCCATAAAGCTTAAACCCAAAACCTCAAAACAGCAAAACCTGCAAACAAATACCTCCATCAATGTTAGGTTTTAACAATCTCTTCTGTAAAATCAATGGCAAATAAGTAATAAACTGAAGACAAACCTTTTACAACACAATGTACACAAGACTAAAGAAACCTTGACACTTAATTTACCACAATTTAGCAGTGAGTGATGACACTTAAACATGTAACAATTAACAATTATGTAATTCAAAATGCAATATACTTCCTAAACTAATGTAGCAGAACATACTTCATAATATAAATGCAAGTGTTAAGCAGAGCAGAAGATACAGGGCATGCACTTTTCTCGCACTGCAAAAGCTTTCAGGTAGTTTTTAAATTAGTTGTTTGATTTCCGTATGCAATTCCCTTTTGGAACTGGTTATAACTGCAAATTGTTACAAACTCAATAATAAAACACTGGTACAGAGAATACAGGAAAAGTATTTCTGTTGAAACAGACGTTTCCAATAACTTAGAGATGACTACTATAAAATTAACTTAACTGTGAGCAATTTCCCAGGTCGTGAACATAAGACAATACAAAAATGTTAATAAGTACACTTCAACAGGAAAAATAAGTCTTTGGAATAATTTCCTTACTGAGAACCACATCCTCCTTTCCAGTGATTTTGTGTGGTCAACATGACTTTTGTCACATACAAAAGCAATGCTGAATCTCTCATTAAAACAATGACAGCATTTATACTGCCAGTAAGATTTTCAACACCAAACCCCTAATATATTAATGAAAAATTCCCATCCAGGTAGGATACAACTGATCAGCTTTATCTTCACCAACACTCACACAAAGGCTGCCACTGCATGTTATTACAATCACTATCAAGGGCTTTAAGCCACATTTCAACAAGCCAGCTAAAGGAAAGGTAACAGACCAACACTAGAGCAAAGAATTTTCCCCATATCTATTTAAAATTTTTTCTGATTTAGATTAGAAGCTATTTATCAGCTGGTGCAAAATTAATTGTGGCCTTATATTTTGTAATATATAGGTGCATGTGTATATAAAAAATTATATATACGCACGTGTCTAAGTTTACACATGTGTATATGCAAATGTATAAATTATTAATTACACAAGTTACAAAAATTACAGAAGAATAGCAGGTGGAATGGAGTAATTCACATTAATTTATTTTTATTCAGATAGATTAATTAAAATTGTTCTTAGGATCTGACTTTTCTTTTTTATTCCCCTTTTTGACTCCCCTACCTGCCTAGCCTTCTGGGACAATTTTTCCATGATCAGTGCAAAACCCTCCTCCGCTGAAGCTCCTACCAGCTAAAATGTTATCCTGACATCCCTCTTGTTCATTAACTTCTCTTCTCATTTACAATCTCCGCTGAAAATCAATCTTCTAGTCTATCATTTTTAGTACTAAAGGTCTTGCACCATTCTTTGCTAAAGACAAAGCAGAGGATTAATCATCGGTGTTCTCTTGCACAAAGAAGGGTGTGAGTGCCAGGGCTGTCTCAGGTAGGTGTCAGACCTTCCCACACACTTTACTACCAGTGAGGAAGATGGATAGGGAAGGTTCTGTAAAGGATATTTATGTACTCCCCAAATAAATGCACAGATCCAATAGCTACCCTGATAACATGCTGAAAGAGTGAAACTGTATTACTCAAACCATAGGCCAGCTAACAAGGATTTAGATTATTCCCCTATAAATTTACTATGAACCAAAAGGCCCTCCTGCTATATAACATATAAACATTACTGACACTGAAGATACAGAGGAACATATCAAATAAATTAAGAGAGGCTAGAATGGAGCTAGAAGGCCACAGCAAGTGCAATTTAGCAAAGATCACTTGTCTTCCAATCCCACTTTCTCTCTCCACAGGATGCTGTCAAGTGACATTTCTAGTGTCTGAGGGGGGCTTCAATTGGCATGGGGATCTACAGATTCCTCAAAATCAAAAATGCCTGAAAAATCTGGAATGATTTATTTCTTTTCTAATTGTGCAAAAGCTACAGGTAGAATTGCATTTAACAAGGTTAGATTTTCTATAAATCAACACAGCTAAAATCTATATTCCTCTAAATTTCCTCAGTCTTACACTGTCATTCTGAATGAGAGATCACTGAGGACTGCTCTTTGGACCTTTTCTTCAACCTCCAGATTTCCCCAATACACAGTTCTTCTGATTGCTGCACAATTTCTAACAAAAACCTTAATGTTGCACCACTGATTTGTGAGGAACAGATAATCATCACAATAGTCATGTTTTGAATACTGCTCTTTAGATGGAGTCAGATTGCCTTTCTCACTCTTTTAAGGAGTTAAGAGCTAAAGAACAGCTTTCAGTATTACTGAGGCTTTCACAAAGCTATTTGTCTTATGGAGTAACAGCCTCTCAACATCCCTGTGACACTGAAAATATTCTCATTGCAGAAGCAGGAAACTGAGGCAAATACGTTAGGTGATTCACACAGCCCTCCTGAGAAATCAGCATTACTGCCAGAATAGCTCCAGCTTTTTTGCTTTTCCTACTTAGAGGAGTTCATAAGGACAGTGGGAGTTGCATGACATGGTATGTACTTCATAGACTCTGCAGCACTGGACACTACTCCCTGTAATAATAGCCCTGCATGTGCCACAATGTCAAGTGTCAAGACTCTGTAACTCCTCTTGCCCATCAACCAGTGTGTTGGAAAATGGGAGTCCTAGAGGGAAACACTTCTTCCCTTGGTTATTGAAAAGACAGCAGCCCTGGGACTTGGCCAGTTCTCTCACAACAAACCACTTATTAGAAGAAAAAGCATTCAAATCTGATAAAGTGCAATTGGGTTGAAATACTTAAAAATTATTCAAGAAAGGTACAGTTGCTTTGCTTTAAATTGGATTTTAAATGCTATCTTAATTGATTTAATCTAAATGGGAATGTCTAATTTACACCAAAAATAAGCAGATATGGGTACAGATAGGCTTATGTCTAAAAGTGTTAAGTTTAAATTATGACGTTGTTCAGTCTAGACCTTAATGACTGCAGAGCAATCCCATTCATCTTAAAGAGAAGATTTTTGCAGCAAGAAGCAAATGTAAACTGGCCCAGCAACCAGCCTGTCAAAGTTCTTCAGGTGCAACAAACAAACTCCATATTTTTGAGGCAGCTGTTGAGTAAGTCAGCGTCAATGATTATGTGTGTGAACATATGTACTGAATTCAGAAAAGTCACAAGAAATTGTGTAGAAAACTGTCTTACCACAGTGACGTGATTTTTGCAAAACATATTTAAATTATTTACCCTAGGGAATCACAGTGAAGCAAAGCAGCCATTTCAATTGCAGAGGTAAATTATATGCAGCTCTGTAGCTTTTCACAAAACCTTTTCCTCTTTTATTTTTCAAAAAGTAATTTTCATTTAATTAATTTTATCATTTAATTGTTACAGAATTTGAACAGCATATGAAGGAGAGACATTTATGATACCTACAGCCATGTGGGGATAAGGGGTTAATTCAGAGGCAGAAAAGCAGACCAAGTATCCATGAAAAAAAGTAATTTGTTTCATATTTTGTGTGATAGTCTTTCTATAACAGATAGATCACTGAGACCTGTCAGCTAGCTACTCGTCTAAGAAAAAGAAGTGATTTCCATTTGATAAGGATTAGGCTTTTAAACAGTGTATAATTAATGTGAACTTGGAGTTTCCATGACAAACACAAAAGCAAAGCCTTCCATTATGATATAAACATTTCAAATGTGAAAAAAATGTTATTCAATATCTATGTCTGCAAGACTCTTAACTCTTTCTGGTCAGGCCGCTCCTTTTCTATTCTCTCTTTAGAAGAGTCTCTGCCATGGTAAAGAAAATATCCATAATACATACTAGAAGTAAGACTCTGGAGTAGACTGACTATTTTAGAAAACTGGTAACAAAAAATACAACCCTTTGTTTGCAGGTCACTGGTCCCTGGTCTGCTAGCCCTTGACTGCTAGCAGTAAAAAGTAATTTCTGTAAGAACTGGTTTGATTTCCTCAATAAAACCCCCTTCAATGGACTTGAAATTTAACCTAATTGACACATGGTCATATCTCCAAAAGAACTGTAAGCGGTCATATCTCCAAAAGAACTGTAAGCAGAAGTGGGATTTACCTCAGAAGTCCCTGCAAATTGAAAGGAGTGGGAATTATGGCTTAATTATTCCTAGAGGTCCCAAAGGAGCTCTCTTTTTAACTACCTGCTAACAGAGGGTAACACAAGCTACCTGTACTGCTCTGGCCATGGCTTCAGGGATTCTGTGGGCAAGTAAAACCGATCACTCCAGAAGGCTCTGGTCTGGGAGCACCTTCCATGAGAAGCCACATTCAATTAATAAAAATGTAAAGAAGGTTATGTGTTCAGAAAAAAATGGAGTATTGAGGCGTTCATTTGTAATTAGGCAGATCTGTCCTTTGAATGAACCACTGCTTCCATTCAGTTTTTTCTGCCAGGGTGTGCAAGGCTCAAAGCTTCCTTTCTGATCATTTACTACAAGCCATAGGGATAATTCAAGACAAGTTGCTGTATGTACTTATTTTGTGGTTAATCCCAAGTATTTGCTTAGTCTTACTCACATCCAAACTGGCTCTGCTCTGCCAACAGCTTTAAGGATCCAAACCACATGCTCAGCCCGGGGAATGAGGTGACACACTGCCTACCCCCAGAGGAGAGTCCTTTCACTCTGATTTGTTGTCAGCTTGCCCATCCTCTTTTGTGTGGTTTACAATTAATGGATGTAGAGATGGAAACAGAATTAACCCGAAGCCAGTGCTGCTGACTTCCTCTCGAAGCACTCTGTGCTCCTGTGCCTCATACATGGTGACAAGCATAAGGAGAAGTGACAAGGACACTCCTGATCCAGATATGCACCTTGTGTGTGTGTGTGTGTGTGTACTATTATAATATAAAATGGGCAAAAGGCAAACAAGTAGCTTGATCAAAGTGGGACAACGTTTGTCTCCTCATCAGTGCAATGCCTGTAGGGTCTGACAATCTGTCAAGCTACCTGGGAGTGAGAAACTCCCAGTCAATTTAATGCAGGATAAGCCCGGAAAGATTGCATTACCTTGCTTATGATCCTAAGTTTGGCAGAAATAACAAAGAAAACCTTAATTTTGTTATTTATATTACACATTTTCCTTTAGATCTCAACATGACGTTACTTTTTAAAGAGAAATAAACACTTCTGCTCTGAATAGGAAGAAAGACTTATTTGATTGTGGAGAAACTCAAAATGATCCCATGGTTCACATGTGGTGTCTAAGACCAGATGATCAGAGGAGAGAAATAGCTGGAGCTCCCTGGAGTGCAGTAGGATAGTCCCTAACATGCAACATTGGTGTTTAAAATTTAAAATTTTGTGGTGTACCACAAAGTACATGCTGATAATTTCCTACACCCTACAAGGACAGTGCTCTTCATCAGTTAAATACACACAGGAAGAGAAAGAAACAAGTAATGCAAAATAATTGCAAGCTTTAGGAACTGAAGAAAAAATACTTTTACCAATGTCTTTCAGTTGGCGTTAACTACAGGAGCTTTATACTTCCACTTAAAGGTACACTTGTAACTTTGTCTGTTTCACATCCACTGAGCATAGTATTTCCCCTCAACATCTTCACAGTGATAATATCTGTGCATTCTCAGATGTTTTGTAATTCAGCACTCCCTAATGTTTTAAAACCTTACTGCAGAAATAGAAAGCACCAGTTACTAGTCTATTCACAAAAACTTTGTAAAGTATATGAACTGAGCTTTAAACTTACTTGAAAGGCACATTTTTTTGTCCCTGATATTTTTAGTATAAACAAGCTGAAAAGCTATACCCTATATGATATGTGACCCTATGAAGATAGATAACATAACTTTCTATTTTATGGCATTTACTTTGAAAATCTGATTAAGATAGATGTCTCCAGTTTGTAATTCTTCAATGTCATGTTGTCACAGTTCCCATCAGCAAGATGCTTTAAAGCCTTTCGATTAATATTGTATGCCAGAACTGAAATTACATCCTTTGTCGTTTAGTTCCTAATGGTGCAAGTGATATCTATCAAGTAGTGTTTTATGAAGCATGTGTGATTTTTATTACAGGCTGTTTTCACAAATCTTCTTCAGGTTTCATAAAGACTGTTCATGGTTCACAACAAATATGCCTTGCATTTAAAATCATGCCAATTCTCAATGGAAAATAAACCTTGGATTTTTCAGGAAGGTTTATGAATAGAACAAAACTCTTCCTTAATTTAAATCTGTATATAATCATCTTAATTAGAAAGCAAAAAAGTTACTGTAAGCCCCTCCACTTCGCACAAGAACTCTATAGCATAAAAACCCTCCCAACAACAAAAAATGGAGTAATGTATTCACAAGTTTCACAAGTAAAAGGTTACGTTTGCCAAATCTTCTAAGTGCTCTAATATTTAAAATAAAGATGGCACACAGGTAAAACAGAAGCTGCAACATTCCCCTGTAAACCAAGTACAACAAAGATCTTAATTTGCAGCATCCATATTTGTAAAACAAGATGCAAATAGTCAAAATTTCTTCAATTTACTGGAAACCAATTAGTTAGGGGCAGCTGAGAAGGAATCCTAGGGTTAGCTATTTTTGGTCAACCTGCCATTTAAGCAGAAATCTGCAAAGCCAGTAAAACTTAGGCTTTAGATGACATGAGCAGAATGTATTTTTCAAGTATTTTTTTGTCCAAAGACATAAAGAACTTTCTCTTGATACCTAACAGAGTAAGGCAAATACACTCCAGGAAGAAATACTGCCCATTGAGAAGAAAGTGGGCATTTCTTCCACAGATGGCGGTGAAAGGAAAAATTGCAGGATTTACTTCTTAAAGGTTTATTAAATGTTGTTTCCACTCTCTGTTGTTCACTGTGGGAACAGAACCAGCTCACTTCTAAAGCATTTTTTCCATTAGCTGGAATCGATTCTCAAAGCGTTCCAACATAAACACCTCCAGCCTGCAACCACTCCATTAACCCCTTCAACACATATGTAACACACAGTCAACATTATGGCAGGCAAAATCTGTTTAATTTAAATACCATACAGTAATAATGCCTTCTTATCTGGTACCTGTATAGGGGCCCAGCTAACAAAAGGTAGTTACAAAAGCATGTGGGGTGAAAGAACTCAGATTCGGAGAACAAATACACCCGGCTCAAGGAAAACCACTGATGTTACCATCCGTAAGGCAGACATTCAAAGTAACAAAGTAAACTCGACTTTGCCGGTTTTCAACTGAATTGTGAAAGCTTAATCACCTTATGAAAGCTGAACCTGAGATAAATATTTCAGCTTCAGTGAAAAAAGCTATAGTAGACCTAGTTCAGCAAACAACCTTCCTAATAGTGGCCTCTTTATCCCCAGAAGGATTTAAGAAGAAAGATGAAAAGAGAAAAATACAGAAACACTGCTAAAGTAAATTGAAATTTAACCTGCTGGGGTAACACACTTAGGATTTTGCTTCACAAGAAAATGAAATAAAACTGAGAATATAAAACCTATGATGGCAACTATGCGCACAGAATGAACGAGAAGCAATAGTGTACTTCCAATCCTGCTGTTGTATAACATGAATGCCATCTCCTTCCACCCCAGCCTAACTCACACAGTAGTTAGCAGCAATACTAATAAACATTACTTATATTCTCTTTTTAGGACCTGAGGTTTGTAAAACCAAACAAAATCCTTCACTGGTAAAATGTCATTGATTTATTTCCAACAATTTACCTGGAGAACAAACTGGGAAAAGATGGTATCACACTGTGAAAAATGAGAAAAGCTTGCTCACTTGAGACACAAAAATGACACTCAGCTTACATTATTCAGAGACTCAAAATATAATAAAGCAGCCTTCAGTGGTGTGCTCCTGGCCTGGCTTCTCCACAGTGGAGTTCAGATGTTTTGCATGACTCTGGGCTCAGGGTTTTTTTCCCCACTGGGGCATAGCAGTCTCCTAGAGCAATAGTCTGTGAGGAGGGGGATCACCAAGACCACAGGCTTCACTTAGCCACAGTTTTTTTTCATTCAGAATACACTTTTCTGCATCTTCCTAAATTAAATCATCTTTCATTCTTATTTAGAGTCAGAAGTGAGAAAGTTACGCAATTATTGCTAGCTTCAGACAATCTTCTTTGCGCTAACCCATGGAAATTAGTGGAGAAACAGGTTTTCACTTAACATATTGAAGGCTAACTCTTTAATCAGAGAATTCAGGTTATCAATTGAAAGAAAACAAAACACGAAACAAAAATGGAGAAGTCCAGCTGAAAGACTTTGTATGGGGAGAAAAAATTCAGCTTTCCAAAATGGTGACAGGGGACTGGAATTAATTTGAAAAACCTTTGAGGACATAGCCAAAACCTGCCTGTAAAACACAGGTAAAATGATGCAGAGTATGCCATTTCCCGCTTTGCTCACCCTGCACCTTATGTTTATTCCCAATATAGACAGACATTTAATTTTGATTGCAAAAATTGTGATTTCTAAATAATGTCATAAAAGAAGAGCCATGCTTCAGCTGTAAGCTGAGTAAGTCCTACAATGATTCAGTCACAAAGACAGTGTGCTAATACAGGTACTCATCTCATACCGCATGCTTAGCTGGAGTTCAATGCGGTTTGCATTGCAAAGTCTGATGTATGACTTCTTAATAGATTCTTAGCATTTTCAAGTGTTAGATAATTTTGGTTCCTATCCAAAATCATTAATCCAGAGTGAGCTATGTGTAAGTTTTTCTTTGTCTTCTGATTTTATTTCTTACCACTTCCAAGAAAAACAATTTGCCAAAGCTATTTATTTTAGAGACATAGTTACTACTGTACAGGTTAAGAAAACCCAAACTCTTAAAACCTTTAACCTGAAAAATTACACTCATGAGTCATGATTATGTAGTGCTTACAGACGACACAACCAGTGCTGCAGAAACTTCCTGCCCAATAAATAAAATAGCATCTAAAGGCTCTTTTACTACTAAACCTGACTTTTACTGACGTATGGCTGACATTTATGAAGAAGGAGCAAACCCCTAGTTTTCCTCAACTTCAAGAGCCAGAGGAAAAATTCTGCAATAAATAAGTCAACTGAAGTTTTTGCCATGGACTTGCAATAGTTAATGCCATCCCTTGAACATTTTGCTAATTCACAAATCCAAAAGCAGTTTGAAAGGCCCCTAAAATTAGTTCATTATAAGCAATTAAATTCTTTACCAATTTCTGCATTCTCAACCTTGTCTGTACACACGAGGCCACACTAATAAAATCTGTGAAAGATAAGCTAGGAATGGGAAAACACAATATAAAACTTCTAAGCAAAAACAGGTGAGTTTGTTTCATCAGCTTTGAAAGAACTCAGATAAGAGGGATTCGTGTTTTGCTTTGGAGGAAATGAAAACGGAACAGGGGCAGTGACATGAAAAGAAAACCATGGGGGAAAAATGGTAGAATTGCACAAAAAAGAGGTTGAATGAATAATACACAGAGGAGACCTCAGGAAACTGAAGAGATGAGAGGAAAGTTCTGAGAAAAATGAGAAAGCATATACAGTTTCATTATAAAATCATAATAATCAAAGTTTTGTGGAAAACACAGAAGTGAGATGCTTACTCTGGCTTGACTTTTAAAAAAGGAATTTAATCCTGGCCTCTAGAGTTAAGGCAAAAATTCTTATAGACTGCAGCTTGGGCCTTAGAGCAAGAGAGAAGAAAAGCAGTAGGTCACCAGATGAATTTTTGTCTCCAAATCAATTAATTGATCTCTTATCAAGTATAAGAAATATGCAGATTATGAAAGACAGGAAAAGAATAGGGAACCAAGCTTCCAAAATAGCTTTTAAATACTTTTTCTCTCAACTGTGTCAAGGAAGAGAAATGCATAATAGGGGGAGGCCTCCACAAGAGCAAACTGAAGAACTATTGTTCTCTAATGACTTTAAATAAGCTTTTTAGGCTTACATGTGAATTAGAATTTTGCTCTTCCTCCTTATGAAAAAAAACTCAACAAAACCACTCTTGATTTTAGTAAGATATTTTTCTATTCTAATGACAATCAAATCTAGTTAGGTATCAATCAAAAGAACAAATCCATTGCAAAAGATTTCTTAAAAGGTATTCTGGGTTTCCAGTACAGCTGCTTCCCTTTTCAGAAGGAAGATTGAGTCATTAACCCTCAAATCAAACCTCAACTTTGAATTGCTAAGAGTTGAAACAAAATCTACCTTTCAACCTGACTGCCTCAGTTCATGTAACTTATCAGTAAAACTCTCCCCTACCTAGCGCAGCATTTTAGGCAAATCTATAAATTCAGAGGTGCAAGTGGACATGGAGAGTGATTTAATTAGACATTTGTATGTGTTCGCTATTTATTTTCCAAATGCTGGGAAGGACAGCAGTATGCTGAACAGTTTAAACAGACTGTATCGTAATTAATGATAATAAACAATTTTGTTCAATATTAAACAAAAAGGAGTGAAAGTTTAAAAAACAATTTATAAAACACAGAAAAATAAGAAAATCAGTTTTTATTACACTTAAATTCTCTATATATTTTCATAAATGACTGTAGGCTTTGTCTTTCCTGTATGTATTTTCATTGTCCTAGCTGTGTTGCTGCTATGAAGCTGTTTCTAGCAGATGATCTTTCACATCAGTTTCCTGCTAAACTTTACAGCTTCTTGCCTGAACCAAGCTCCTTAAAAATACATGGCTGATTCATGTCATAGTAAGCTGTTCCTTTTAGTAACACTGCTGTAGTTCCCAGACAGACATTCACAGAACCAATAAAAAGTAGAGAAATCACAGCTCACTACTACCCCCTTTGATTCAAATTGCCAACTAGATAGCATACACAAAAAAGATCCCAAAAGAGCAGAGCTAAAGTAATTTTTTTGAAAATAGAGTTTTTGAAACAATGATAAAAATTCACAAATAAGCACAAAGAATATCACCACCACGGTGCAGTGAAATGTGATGAAATCTCCCATATACCATTAGCAAATGCAAGCTGAATTCATTCCATGATGCTCCTGACTTCCAAGCAACTGCAGCAGCAAAATAGATGTTGCTGCTTCTTCCAGGATAAGCAAAGGCTAAAAAAATGGTTAATTACAGTTTTATGTCCTTCTGGCAGAATTACAGATTCCAAGTATTATTTAATTCTTAAAAAAAGATTGATCTGAAACCTCCTAATAGTAGCCTAATTTCTACATATGCAGAATTTGCATTTCAAATTACTTAATGTACAGGAAGTGTGTAAACTCCCTTTATACCGAACAGCTGTCACTTCACCAGTAACAAATTTGGCAAAAGCATTTCTAGGTATGCTGGGAGAGCACTTGTGAAGACAGCTTGCTCACCATGTAACACTGCTGATTTATGAAGCAAGCTATGCCCCAGTCAAGGGGGACAAGATTTTACACAGGCACAGAGCCAGCGGAGATCTGAATGACTGCACTCCCTGAAAGCCTCCTGCCTTCCACTTGTGGGGAAACACCTCTCTATTTCTAGCATAATCACACCCCCTCCACCTGAACATGTTTCCCAGGTCCATCTTCTGGCTAAACTATCATTTAGGAAAATATCTTTCTTTTTGTCTTCCGCTGAAACCGCAACACTGGTGACAAGGAGCCTGTGTGTGGGGGTGGTACATGATTGCAAGGGAAACAGATGGTCTCAAGCTGAGAAGTCTGGTATTTAACATGCTTTTATAACTACCACCGGGGGCTAAAACCAAACATTTCAGGATGAAGAATTGTTTCATGGTAAGATCGCAGCAGAGCACGTCAGGAAATATCTTTTTTTATTCCTGGCATAGCCAGTGGCATGATCACAAGCAAGCCAGAGCCTTTGTACGTCCAGCGGTCTTGCTGCTCAAAGTGGTTAACAATACCTGCCAAGGCACAGGGGGCTGCACGAATCAATTACGTACCCAACAGCTCTTTTCTGCTCTTGGAATGGAAGAGGTTCTACGAGTAAAGGTCCTCTGCTCTCAGACCAAATTTATAATGAGAAGTGCACAGACAAACGTGTTTGCAGAGGTGGAGGAAGGGTAGGCTGTGCGTTCTGCTAAGGGGTGACTCCACAATGCTGCCAGATTGCAGAATGGGAGGGGATACTCAGAATACCAGATTTCTTTCTGATATAGGTCAGGTTTCCACCACCTGTGGGTAGAGAAGGACAAGTAACCCATCCCACCTGCTCCCTGCAGAATTCCCTGCAGCCCTGCAGAATTCCCTGCAGCCCAATTTCCGAGCTCTGTGCAGGTGTAAGTGTGAAAATTTCATGTGCACATCCTTACCCAAGATGCAAGGTTTCACAGCCTACAAGTGGCATCACAGGAGAATGTCCTGTCTTCCACAAAGATAAATCAATCTCACAGACAAGTCAACATTTTTCAGGAAAAGCTACAGGGTTGCTTTATAATCTCAGGTGAATGAAACACTATTAGGGATTCACACTTTGGAAACACAACCCCAAAGAAATTAAATACAAACAAACACGAAGACTTTGAGGTACATTAGCTGCAAAAATTATCTCAGAAGCAAATGCTTTTAGAAGCCATGAACATGTACAATTAGAAGCATTTTTGAAAGCTGAAAGCCTAAATAGCTGTCAGCAACTTCACCAGCAAGTGCAAGTCATTTACAACAGCAAGCAGACAGATTATCAAGATAACAGAAGCACTGATTAATTGTGTAGCCTAAACTGGCAATGAAAACAGAGTAGAGCCCTGTATGTGTGAATATTTATTTTTAAATAGGTATGTTTCAGTTCCAAGTTTTCCTCTTTTAGTTGTTACCATTTAATAATAATCATTGAATCAAATTGCTCTTTTAATTTTCTGAAACGTTTAGAAGTAAAAACCTGACTTTGTAGATAGCCTACTCAAGACTTTTCAAATCTCTGAATACCACTGAAATACTGAACAGAAACTAAGAGCTATTTTTGAGTTGCTACAACAGTTACAAAATAAGATGCTTGCATTGCAATATTCTTCAATAACATTACAAACTTCAAGCATGGATTCCAAAATATTTTATAGCTCTCAGTAAAATTTGGGTAAAGATCTATTGAATTTTGGTAAGTATAGACTTCTTCATGGCACATTACATGTATCATATACTCTTCTTTAGAGACAAATGGAAAATCTCAAGAGTTTTCATGTTCAGTGGTTTATATTCAGAACCGTTTCTAGCTGTACAGAATTTCTGAAAAAGACAATACAAGACAATCTTCAAAATACCTACAGTATGCTGGTTTTGACTGTGTGGAGTCCTACATGACAAGACACAAAAGTGAACCAAATCAGTTTGCAGAAGTGACTTGAAGTGAAGCTGGCTTTAGACACTGCTGAACACCGTAAGGGGCCAGTCCTTTATCTCTGTATGGACTCAGGGACGATGGCAAGTTCTCTGTGGAGGTGGCAACAGCAATGGAAGCAGGCAACTGACAGTGCAGTGACACACCCCTCTGGGCTGCTGAATTACGGCACGGTATTGTTGCTCGGGTAGAGAATGTGATTGCAAAAGGACCTCACAAGATGTTCACATATCTAAGAAAGAACACTGAAAGAATGAACAGGAGACCAAGCTGCTAGAATTGAAGTGGCTCAGATCGAGATGGACTGGGAACACAAGGGTGGGCTATTTTTATAGCTTGATGGGCTGATGACCTATCAGGACATTTAGGAAGGGATGCAACAGATAGATGGGCTTGTGGCCGAGGGGTTGAACTTAAGTACTGATGCCATGGCACAGGTTATCCAAGAATGTCAAACATGCACCACAATCAAACTAGTAAAGCAGCTAAAGCCTTTTTGGAATAGAGGGTGAAGGCTGAAATAATATGGGAAAGCCTGGCAGATTGATTATATCACACTACCATGAACCTGTTTCACCATGTGCTTACAATGGTGGAAGTGACACTGGTTGGTTGCAAACATACTGTGTGACTCATGCCACCAGCTGGAATACCATCCTGGGCCTTGAAAAGCAGGTTTTATGGTCACACAGCACCCCTGAAAGAACTGAATCAGAAAACAGGACTCATTTCCAAAACATTTCATAGACACAAGGCATTGAGGGGGTATATCACATCCCCTATCATGCACCAGCCTCTGGCAAAACTGAATGATGATTTAAGTTGCATGTTATGGAAACTGCTATACCTGGAATCCCTTGTTGCTAGCTGGGCGAGGAGCAGGGGGAGGAGTTCACTGCAACACTGAACCCTATAAACTGGCCCAAAGGGTCCAGGGGTGAAGATGGAAATGTATATACCTCTAAATTGTTGTAACCCATGATTTGAGTTGTATTTTTAGGAATTACTATAGTATTAACTAACTAAACAAATGGAGGAGAAGCCTTAAAAGAAGCAGTTGCAATGCAGCAGTGACCAGACCTGAGTTGCCCTTGGTGCCCAACAGCTCCATGCAGCACATCACCTCTCCTGTCCTGAGTGACCACTAGAACAGATGGAGCACCAAGTCATGGACTAAATGAACTCAGAGGACATCCGTGGATATTTATGGACTTTTTACAGACACTTCACAGGGGTGGTTCACAGACTAAACTAATGGTATCTCTATATTGTCCTACACCTGGGCTGTGGCAATCCCAGGCACACCTACAGGTTGGGTTGAGAACAGCCCTGTGGAAAAAGACTTGGCAGTTGATGAAAAACTCAACAAGACCTAGCACTTGCAGCCCAGAAAGCCAAGCAAACCCTGGGCTGCATCAAAAGCAGCATGGCCAGCAGGTTGGAGGAGGTGATTCTCTCCCTGTGCTCTGGTGAGATCGCAGGTGGGAGTGCTGTGTACAGTTACGGTGTCCCCAACATAAGAAGGACGTGGAACTGTTGGAGCAAGTCCAGAGGAGAGCCATGAGGTTGATGAGAGGACTGGAGCACTGAAGGCAGGCTGAGAAAGTTGGGGCTGTTCAGCCTGGAGAAGAGAAGGTTGTGTGGAGACCTCATAGCAGCCTACCAGTATCTGAAGGAGGCCTAAAGGGAAGCCAGAGAAGGCCTCTTCATTGGAACTGTAGTGACAGAACAAGGAGTAATGAGTACAAATTAAAAGAGTGGAAATTTAGGTTAGATATTAGGAAGAAATTTAGGAAGAATTTTATTGTGAGGGTGAAACACCAGAAGAGATTGCTGTGGGAGTTTGTGGATGCCCCAACCCTAGCAGTGTTTGAAGCCAAGTTGGATAAGGCCTTGGGCAACCTGGTCTAGTGGGAGGTATCCCTGCCCATCGCAGGGGGAATTGGGACTAGATGATCTTTAAGGTCCATTCCAACCTCTAAACACTGGTTATATGATTATATGATGATTAATGGGGATCATGGTTAATGAGGATGTACTGAAATTTGTGAGACTTGAACATGACTTAAATGGAATAAGAAGTTGAGAGTCTGTTAATTTTGGCTGGGGTGGAGATAGTTTTCTCCACAGCAGTTGGTATGGGACTAAGCTTTGGATTTGTGCCGGAAACAGTGTTGATAAATCAGTGATGTTTTAAGTATTAGTGAGCAGTGCTTACAGAGGCAAGGTCTTTTCTGCTCCTCGCTCAACCCTGCCAGTGAGGAGGCTGGGGTAGCACAAGAAGTTGGGAGGCGACACAGCCAGGACAGCTGATCCAAACTGGTCAAGAAGATATTCTATGAAATAGGGTGCCATGCTCAGCATATAAACTAGAGGCAAGGTTGGCTGGGAAGCCACTGCTCAGGGACAGTTGGTTGGTGATGAGCAAAATTCTTCATTTACATCACTTGTCTTTCATTTGGCTTTCACTTGGCTTTACTTATCTTTATCTTTCTCTATCTTTGTTATTTTCCTTTCCATTACAATTTGTTTTTTCTTATTATATTTTAATTCAACTCTTAAACTGCTCTTGTTTCAACCCACAAGTTTTCTCCCTTTTCCTGTTACAAACTCTCTTCCTTCCATCCTGCTAGGGCAAGAGAGTAAACAAGTGGCCGTGTGATGTTTAGTTGCTGGCTGGGGTTAAACCATGACATGCAGCTACCAGCCAGACCTTAATATCCTAGAAGTCTAGATACAAGGAACTTACATCCTCATCCCATGAATCAAAATGGATATATTTTTTCTAGAACCCAGCTGGCTGAGGTTGCTGGCATGCAAAAGGTCTACCCTTGGCCAGCAGACAACCACATGGATGAACATGTCCTGGTTTTGACTAGGTCTGACAATAACCTGGGGGGTGAGTCAGACTAGTAGGAAAGTATATAAAATGAAGGCACTTGCAATGCCCCTGGGCCCATGCCTCATTCAAGCTCAGAGACCTGACATAAATCTTGTTCATTGTTTCTTTCCAGTAGGAGCTTTGTAGCTCCTTTAAGTAAATGCCATTTGATTATTATTTATCATGTCTCCAAAACATTAAATCGCAGGAAAACATCACATCTGCCAGAGGCATGACTCCTGCTTTATGACTGTTTATATTCAATCCTCACCCAAATGTAGGCCATGGGGGCACTACCGAATACTCCTCACACTATGAGAATACAGATGAAAATCGTTTGGGCCATCAAAATAAATGACTCATATACTGAAGTGAGAGATTATGCTACCTTTTCTTTAGTAAATCCCAAGAAAGAAATTTGATGGCTGATGTGCTGCTGCTCATGCCAGTGTCATTTTCTATAACAGTTACACATACAGCTAATCTCATGTCAATTTTCATAGTCCCAGCTGGTCAATTCATCAGGTTTGTGTACAACTGGATGTGTGAACTCCTCTGACATGATACTCTCCAGATACTCCAAACTGCATTGTACTTGGTATAGATCTTTGCTGAACACAGGCAAAGATTTACTCCCCCTAGAGTTAGTGCTCAGTAGTTTGTTTAATGGTGGAAGCTTTTGCTAATACCAGCAGTCTTAAACAGCTTTACAACAATTTCTTCTTCCTGATAAAACCAGAGTAATTCTGGTTACTGGTACTTAAGCCACAGAAGTCAACACTAGTTGGTACGTGTCTCTTCTACATCAGAAACAACTTTCACTAAACAGAGATGCACTTTGAGTTTTCCAGTTTGTGCACACAGAACAAGAGAGAAAAGCAGACTAATTTCTATGCAGATGGGTTTTCCCCCATTTAAAGTATCCTCAGTGTCTACCAATTAGGCCATTTCATTAAGGTCTGAGCTTAACCATATCCACCATTCCTCTACTGTATTTACTTACCTTCTTTTGGTGGAAACAGGGAAACTCACACACAGGAATCATTACTGAGCAAATAAAATCTTACTTGAAAAGTAAACATCAAGAAAGAACACTCAAGAAAAGTACTCAGTAGGTTCAGTCTCACTACTAATACTACTACTACTACTACAGTAATAAGGTTCCTCTTTACCCCCAATTCTTTTTGTATTCACACAGGAACACAGTGAGGAGCACAGCTCTAGGAAAGACATCTGCTCTTACAGAATAAAGAATAAATCGTATTGTGTTTAAAACTTGCAGCATTGTTACAGCTCTTGGAATATGAATATTTTACACCATACTTTAGGTATTTGTGCACATACATACAAACTCACTGTTAATAAAAATCAAAATACATATCAGAAATACATTTTATTACTTTATGAATAACTTTTATACTTGTGACATGTTCTTACTGTTTACTAGCACACAAGTGAGAAGTTACTGTGTCTGGTGCTACCTGTGATAATTTACATCTCCCTAGGGATAAGGGTGCTAAGCTTTCTTCAAACCACTTATTCTTGGCATCAAAACTGAGCAATTACAGCTATGTCTCACACTTTGTCTTTTAAGGATGTGGCATGTTTATTACTTCCAAGAGAAAAATGATTCTTCCAATGAAGTTTTAAAATCACTGGGTTCAGACTAAACACAAAGTGCTGTCTGTAAAAGACAAAGTTAAATTTGTATACAGCTCCTACCTCTATGGTATATGACCACAAAAGCCCCAGGCAGAAAAGTATTCCTTTCTTGCTTTTGCTCTTAGCAGTACGGAAATTTCAATTAACAGTTTGGAAAAGTTTCCACAAACATTTTGCTTCTGTACTAACAACTATTGGATTTTGAGCTACAAATTATTATTTAAAACTCAATTGCAAGTATATGGTGCAATGTCAAGCTGCAATCTTCAAAACTACAAGAGTAGCTAATGAGAGTCTGCTTGAGACTTTTAACTTGTAAAATCATAGACTTAGTCCTGCATCACACATGCCTAACATGTAAATGCAAAAATCACAGCAGCTTATAAAAAGACCTCAAAACAACTACACGCACAAGAGCAATTAGGAAATTGGTCTTCAGCTGCAAAACAAAAACTGTAACACTGAATGCATAAAGCTGTCCAGTAAAATATATTCATTGCATCAAATGAAGGATATGATAATTACAAGTACTTTCCATAAATCTGAAAAGCAATGTAATAGAAAATAAACAGCCAATAAAATATGAACAATTTTGAAAAAAATAACTCCAGCTATTAGTTCTGAGATACAAAATTATATTGGTCTCATTAATCAGTTCAAAATGTTGTATTAACGAACAGAAATTACACTCTTGTAAAGTCTTTCCTTTACAAGGCAGTTACTTCTGTAGAGTCAATGTGTCTGCTTTCTACATACTAAGTAAGAAAACTACAGAAGAAAATAGCTATAATTAAAAAAAAAATTAAAGGGCCATACAGATTTGAGGGATTATAATAATGTGAAACCCACTCTGGGGTTTTTTTTCCCCACAGTTTTTTATGTGATTCATTGTAAATTTTAATATACCCTGGGTAATTCACTTTGTTCTGTTGCACAGTATTTTATTGCACCATATATGTAATAATGACATGCTGAACGTATGAACATATGGTTGGGAAATATGATGGAGAAATTACTGGACTGATAAACTGATAATATAATCACAGGTAAAATTCTCGTAAGTTTCTAAAATATGACAACAGATGAAAAAAAATTATAAGCTAATTTGCTTGTGCCTTAAGAAAAACAATTTAAGTATTCCCCTCCGTCCTTTAAAAAAAAAAAAATAAAAAGAAATAATAGCCTCTATACGATGAAATCCCTTAAAAATGCAAACTGGGAAAGGAAAAAACAAAGCACAATGGCAAATATGCAGACACAAGCACTCAGACATGTCAAAGATGTTTCTACTAGCATACAAGAGAATGATAAAATACTGAAGAAAGAATGGTGAAAGATGTTCGAAACAAAATTGAGAAAAAAGACTGACAAGGGAAGGACAAAGGCAAAAGAAACTTCTGTCCTAGGACACAAGAGCAGTAGCTATCTTGTTTGTGAAATTTTCTTCAAAGAGCAATTCTGGAAATTTTTTTTGTTGTTTGGGGTTTTTTTCCCCACTGACCACTATGCAGGGTGCCTCAGAACTTTACTGCCCGTATTTTCTTTCCTTTAAAGTACACTGGTCCCAACCACACAACTAGAGCATTGGAAGAGACCCTGGGCTGCTGCTCTATGCCACAGACGTTCATGCACTGGGCATTACAATGGCAGCTAACTCCCTGTGACCACGGGAGCCCTCTGGAAAGCACCAGCCCATCCGGAGGGCTGCTCTGCAGGGCTGCCGTGCTCACGCCTGGAGCCAGGCCCCTCGGACACTGCTGGACAGCCAGCTGGGGTGCTGCGGGGTAACTTCTGAACTAACTGCTGGACAGAACTAACTACTGAGCTTTCTCTGAGGACACACATTCCTTCAGGAGTGGAAAGCACCCTCAGGTGTGATCTCACGTGCATGTGATGTGAGAGTCACCAAGGCAGAGGTGTGTGTCCCGACAGGTTATTTCTTTTTTTTTTTGTAAAAGCTTCCATACTGTAGATAAAATGCTGCGTGATTTTTTCCAGCACTTTTAAACTCTTTTATCCTTTGTCCAACAGTTAATCATTGATCTCACATGCAGACACAACCATGTCATTGTCACTGAAATCCTATCCTGATGCCACTCTAATATTATGATCCTTCTGCTTATGCAAAAAGCATTCTTACAGACAGCACTGCTGCTTAAGTCCTGCTTGCTGACTGCCTCTCACCTCTTGAACAAAAATACTTTCTCTAATGGGAAGTGAGCATGAAACATGATAGAGAACACAGTTCCTAATACTGCTTTCAGTAATTCATTTATATCATTAATGTCTTCAGAGAAATTTGAAATTCCAAACTTGACATTTTTCTGTTAAATATATGAATTTTTAAATATAATCCAATAATACTAACAACATTTGGGGGAAGTAAGATCTTTATTTCTAGAACAGATTTGTTTCTGGACCAATTGTTAGCTTCAGCTAGTAAAATCCAGCCATTTGCACAATATTGTGCATTAACAGCAGGCATACAAAACTGTATAAAGTAGAAATAAAAAAGATGGGAGAAAATGGTCGGAGAAAAGCACAAATCCAGATGTTAACTTTCACAGAGTGACTGCAAAGAGCCACTTCATATCAAATTCACACATTAAAGACACTGGCATCTCAGGTCAAGTGGGAACATCTCACCAAGAAGTCTGAAAACAGCTACTCTATAGCAAAAATGGTCACATTTGGGGAAATTAGTACCATTACCAGTGCTAACATCTCCTTAATTTCTGCTTTTAATCCTCTTGTAAGGCTATTAAGGTATTCAGGAACATCTCCGTTCCCTGGGGCAGACCAGTAGCCAAGCACCCAAAAGGTTAAGATTATCCAGCCCTGTTAAAACCACATGAGATTGATAATTCTCTGTATCTTCTGGCCTCTCTGCAGCTGCAAATTCTCCCAACAGCCAAAGCAGCCATCAAGAGAAAAGACCGCGTGGCTTTTTTGATCAATTTTCATCTCTTCTAATAGCTTTCCTGCCACAACAGGATAAGAAGGATCAGAAGCAGGCAGGATGTTAGTTTTCATCCCCAATTATAAAGGAACTACACTTCTAAGTATTCATGTTTGTGTTTTTGCTGACCTTTCTACAGATGGCTGGACTATTCTCAGAACAGAAAAGAAGGGTTAAAGAAAATTTTAGATAACAAAGTTGTAATATGGATTAGAAACAAAATTCTTATTTTTTTGTTTCAAAAAACATACACGTTGCATAGCATTCCACTCCTTTAATGTGAAGACACTAATATTAAAAAAGAAATATGACATGGTTATTTTAATTATGTAGAACTGTAATTGGCATTTATTGCGTCGGGCTTCAGAGGGATAGAAGCATGGGACGGAAAGCTGATTTTTTCATTAAACAGCTGCCCCAAGGCAGATACATTCTGAACAAAGCACCTTTTCATGAGATATACCTGTCCCATGGAGAGAACAACAAAGGGAATGAGGAAGGGGAGGTAGGAAACCTGAACAAGGAGAGAATGATATGAAAAGAGTCCATTAAAAAAGAGAAAAAAAAGGATAAAAGAGAAAGTAGTAACTAGGATGGAGTGGCATGGTATGGTCTAATAAAGGTTAAATGACTTAATCAATAAGAAAAAGATGCTTTCAAAGAAGAAGGGCAAAAAGAGGGAAAGGAGGAAATTAAAAGAGCACACTTAAAGGATAAGAAGGATTAAAACTTGATGGAACAAGAGGAAAAAACCCAATACCCAACCTCTCCAAAGAATGAAAAGAAAAAAAAAAAAATCACATCTGTGCATACAGATCACTTGAGGGAGTAAAAGGCTTGTGCCTGTTTGCATCTGCTGTATTGTAGATTTGACTATATGGCATTCCTCAGCACTTTTGACTGCTTAAGGAGCATTAAAACAGATGAGTCATGAAGGATGAAGTTAAGGGCAGAGGAGTCCATGACAATCTCTACTTTCTCATCTACACTCATTTCTTTCCTGCTTTGTCTCAAGGTGGCTACCAGCAGTTTGGCTTGGAAAGAGCCTGAAAAGAACATCTCCCTGCCTTTTTTTCCAAGATGATGCGTGGTGTTAGAAAAAAATTGTCCCCTAATCAGCTGCATATGCTTCTAGTGGAATGGGGGATTCATGGCTGCTCCTCAGTAAGACATCTGAACAACATCAGCAATTGATACAGGGTGCAGATGAGCACTCTCCCTTCTTCATACATGTAGTTTCCTACTGATATTCCACAGCAGCAATAGAAACCTTTATTCCTACCATGGCAAACAACAAATACACCAAGAAAAAGGGATCTAGTTTTCTAGCGTGCTCAAATCAGAGGCTTTGCTGCATCACCATTTGCCTTCGCTCGTGTCTCACGGTCACTATTAACAGTTATGGCAAGGGGCAACCTCCTTCCCTTCCGAGATTCAGACAGTGTAAAGCAAACAGCACACCATTTCAGGGCTGGTAACCCACAAAGCAACAGAGCTTTGTGCTTGGAGGCAGAAATCATGGCAAAGGAGCTGTCTGGTACTTACGTTAGAGAGCATGTTTCTGAGTGCTGGAAATACTGCTATTATTTTTTACCTTTGCTACTCAACATCTCCAAAAGAATCAAACAGCACTAGAGCAGCACTGATGCAGCAGTGAAAGAGCACTGATGCAGCAGTGAAAGAGCACTGCATCTCGAGGTTCCTGTACTTCATACCTCTTAAGAGGTTTTCCCAAAGGCCGTCTACAAATGCCACTGAATTGTTCAAGTCTTTGTAACGACAGGAATATGCTTTTCACATTTCTTTAAATACATTTTCAGTTCTGTTGTAATCATGGGAGTGCAGTAACAGGAAACAGAAACATATGCATATATTAACTACAACTTAATTCTGCCAGGATATAAGACATCATTTACACTTGTGCAAGCTGAGAGTCACTAATCATCATCACTAAGATGAAAGGTTAGTGCATTGTTTATAGACTATTTAGTATTCACGTTTGATTATTTCAGGATTAGTGTCACAGAAAAATTACATACTACTACCAATACGTAAAACAGTCCCGAACAATCTTAATCATTCTCTTGATTTTCTTTCTGCCTTCAAATTTCTTGAACTTTTTGCAGAAGCAGAATCCTATCCATCACTCAAAAATACATAAATACGTGGTAGCTTAAGATTCCAGGTGCAAAATTTATAGTCACTGTCTGTTCCTAAGTTATGACAGAACAGATTAAATCTGGGCCAGCACACCATACAAGAACATCAACATTGCTAAAGCATGCATGAAGGATATGGACGCTTCCCCAACTTCCCTAACACAGAACTGGTACTACAGGGTACTTACTTTTAGAGGTATGTGGTTTAAATGCCTAAGCGTATTTCATTCTCTACTAGTTTGAATTTTAACTGTCTCTCAAGCGATTTTATATACACAAAGGGGGAAAAAACCCTGGTCTGTTGTGGCCAGGATCATAGCAAGTTATTATATTATAATGAAGCAAAGCTGCACCCAAAGCTCAAGACTGTTTCAAAAGAACTTCCAGAAAAATTTATTCAACAGAAATGTTGATCTGAGTATTACTAATGATAAAGCAACTAGATGAATGTGGGCAGGCTGTACTGTTTTACTTGGTTGTTATTCTGCTGGTCTTTCTCTACAAAACTAGCCATTCTAAGTGTCTAGCTAACAGTATAAATCTCTGTAATAGGGGAAGGAAGAATTTCCCTTTCAGGCTCAAAACAATGCAAGCACACTGGCTGATTCCTCCACCCTGCCTAGGAATGTCCCTCAGGGCCTGCAGTCCAGAAGGCTTGCAAAGCAGTTTATTCTGGAGGGCTTTCTGGAAGCTAGAAAGGAGTTATAAAAATATCTAATCCATCCTCCATCTCTGCCTTTCTGTTTACTGGCTTAGGTACACAACAGCCAGAATTCACTACAGTTAGGAGAGACAACAAAGACTTTTAAATAAGAGAGTAGATTACAGTAAGAAATAATTCAACTTGAGCGAGGAAGAGATCCATACATGATACTGTGGTGCATTCTAATGCCAATTATTTTGAGTTATTCATACAAAACTATAAACAAACAGAAAAATATTCCACATTACACACCACCGATTAAAGGCCTTGAGGAAATAGATCAGGAAGGACATCTGAAGAAAAATACTGCTGTGAATTTTGAAATTTTGAGAACCATACATTACAAGGCATGAATAACAACTTCATACTGTATCACTTGAAAAATGTACAAAAACGACTTGAAAAAGACCTATTATTTCTGAATTAGCCAGGTAAATATGCCAAAAATCCTGCATACCAGAAGGCACATTAAGATGTAAAGTACTTGGAAATTGAATATTATGAGGTATCAATTACTGTTTCTAATGGTGGATACTTTTTTTCTGAGCATTACTCTATATTCTGATGTTGACAAGATTAAAACTGTGAAGTGCTTCTTTCCAATTTTTCAGTACCAATAAAAATAAACAGATCTTTGGACATGTATCACACATTCATAACAAACAAATTCTTTACGAATATATGGCTGCTTTAAGAAACTGTCTCTTTCAGCTTTTCCATTTCTTTAATCCCCATCTAGAGTGCCTGCTGGCAAATCAGCAGCATGTCAGAAAGGGGTGAAGAACATGAAGATATGTAAGTGTGAATTTCATGAAGTCTGTCGCTCCCTCTATGTTATGTATTTTTGGCCAGTAAAACAATGTAAGTACTTAGCTTCAAAACCCCATGTTGTGCATCTCACCCCAGTAGCAATTACAGGAAGAGTCCAGCTGTAAAAACCTGATGGAGACGCTGTGCAGATTCAAAGAATCAAAAGCGCAATTCATTAGAAGTGCTTCGCTTGCCTTCTGAAGCAATTTCGAAGCTGGCGTACACAGAGATAGGGGTGCAAGGTCACCCCTATCCTCGCCTTCTCACCACTCAGCAGCGAACAAGCTACCAGAAAGTAACCCAGAGACTCAAGAAATGCCACAGACAGAATTTTAAAGCTTTCCTAAACACACTGTAGGATGCCACTGAGGAGAAAGAAGGGAGCATTCAACAAAAACCCCTTGTGGTCTTTGCATTTAAGAATGAGCAGAAAAACAAGCCCCCTTATACCAACTACTAGCAACAAAATCAAGGGAAAGCTTTACTCTGCCTTGAACCTTTCTGAATGAACCAAAAGACTGAACAGCAGCAGCTGATATTTGGTACTCAGTGACAGCCAAGTCAGCCTCCTGTATATTCAGATATACATGCTTTATTACAAATAAATTTCATTGTAGGTTGTTTGAATAGCTACTGCAGTGTTAAATTGAAGCTTCAAGAAATGCATACAAAGTAATATTTAAGAGACTATTCCATGTGGAGTCTCCAGGTTACGGCAATAATGGGATAAGTTTACTGCTGATTACTGCAAAACAGAGTACCTTTCAACACAAAGATGAGTTGGACTGATGGCAGAATTTACAGTAACTGACTTCCTTTTAATTTGCAAGTACCCTGCAATTACAGTATTTCCAAACTGAGGACTTTGTTTTGTTTGGGTTTTTTTAATGACAACAAAGTATCCCATTACATAAACAGAACTGTTCTTTGACACTGTATCTTGCTGCTAACTGTTACGGGATTTATCTTCAAGAGAAGAAGAGCAATAAAGAGGCAAATTAATTCTGTTTTCTGTAACTGTAGCAGGCATACTAGTGTAAACATACAGAATTCCCATGGAGAAAATATTTTTAGTCTTTTGTAATAAATGATCAGCAACTTAACAGACAGAAACATCTTTCCTTTTTTCTTTTCCCCCCTCCCTCCTGGCTCAGAGAACATATCTCGTACCTATGAATTTTAACGATTAAAATAATTCTACCAATTACTTTGCTGCATTCCAGTAGGCATAGTCAAGTATGTAATGCAATAAACTATGCCTGAATGGTCTGTTTACCCCACAGCAAGTTACAAGGAAAACTCTTTCGCCTTAAAGGACTTGTCTCTTTGGAGCGTGCAGGCTGGCAAAAAGCCAAGGGAAGCTGGTGCTTAAGCAACCAAGACTGAGCAGTGCCTGTGTGCATTGCAATCTCAGCCAACCGCAGTAAATGTTATTGGAGTTTTTGTGCTGTAAAATTGCTGCTTTCATGCCCACTGCATCTGACAATAGGAATCCTTGGCCTTGCATGAGAAAGGAAGGCTGATGTGCCTTCTAGTCAGATCTCTGCATCCTTAAAAAGCAGGGTTACTACTCCTGTGTACTCCAAAGGGGTTAGTGACAAATAAATTCATGTTAATGCTACGTCAGACACACAAAGATACTAAATGGAGAATTCTTTTGTGCATGAGAGAGAAGAGCAGAAAAAACATGCTTTGAGCACAGTCCTTAAGCTATTAAAACTATTGATAATATTTAAAAAGATAAAGGATGTTAAAGGTGACAAATGTTTAGCCTTTCACTTTTAGAAACAACTTTGAGATAAGCTGTTTTCACAATCATCCAATGCACATTATTTTTTTTGCAATGCTAATTTGACCAAACCACTACACTTAGTGACTCAAGCACAAAATCCTTAGCATTTCTCCTATGAAAGACTGCAACAATCTTCTGCCAGCAGAATTTGCAAGAGTCCTGTTTACTTTCAGCAAGCAGAATGTTTAAAGCACTGAAACATGATCCTCCAACTTACAGCCACTCACAACAGAGTTCAAATGAAAACCAAAAGGCAATGAGAAGACAAATCAGATTTTTTTTTTTTTTGTCAAATGATCTGTTTTTTTTTTTCACTACAGGAACTTTACAACACTATACAATAAAACATATATTGCAGTTGCATTACAATGACCTGATTTCTGTATTAACCCCCCACTGGCAACTTCCATTTAATCCAATAGCAATTCCTCAGAAGCACAGTATCTGTAGCAATCATTGGAACTATAGAATAAACTAGGTATTAAAAATTTAAAATATTTTAAAAATCAAGGTTTTATTAAAACCCCACAACCTCCAACTCATTTGATGTTTCTGGAAGAACTTTTGTATTCACAAATCCATCAAGGCTTGGTGAGCATTAGAGCTGATATGAAAGACTTGTAAAACCATAATTTCAGACTGTTGCCACCAAGTGATGAGCGCCTGGGAACATGTGTAGGATCTTGAGCCCTCCCTTTCTAAAAATGGCTTTTAAAAAAAGATTTTGCATTGCAGTACGGAGTTAAAAATATTAGGCCTTTCCCCAAAATAAAATAATGAAAAATCAAAAAAAAGAGTTTAATGTGATGATGTGACACACTTGCACCTGCTTCTGATCTCATACAAGTTATTTGCTATGCACTTGCATAACATTTGTTCCTCTGGAAATCAGCATAAGCAGTACCTGGGAGAAGTCCTCAGCTTTGTAATTTATAATGAAAATAAACTCTCTATGTGACTGTTTCCTTCTCCTCTTACCTTCTGTATTACAGATTAATTTCCACCATAAATTTCTTACAGCCTACTCTCTGCACAAGAGCAGTACATCCTCATTCCTGACTGCGACTTCAGGATTCTTCCATTAAACTGTGACAGAATTTAAATTCAAGCTCCTTATCTTGCAATTAGGAATGTCTGTTCTGTAATCAAGCAGTCAAAGGAAACGATGTGTGTGCAAGCACTGGCAAGAGGGAAGGATGCATTTTTGACTCTTATGTTCATCTATCATGCCAGGTACATGTTAGTTCACTTCAAGTGAGCTGACATTTGGGTGCAGCATTCTTTCTTCAATAAAATGATATTCTGCTTTTATGTTTCACTGTATTTCAGAATGAATTTGTTTTCACAGATTTTCTTAAACTGCATGCTTTTTTGTAATACGATTTTTGACTGGGAAGGAGGAGTGGAGGAAATGTCTCTACATCAGATCATATCTGCACTATGATACACAGTTGGCAGGTTGTCCCATCTGGCACGCATTCGAGTATAAGATGGATAATTTGTCACTCTGAATCCTTTGATTTGTGAAAAGGCCAAAATCATCTCTGGAAAGATATTTCGCGGCTAATGATACAGGAGGTGTGGGGGAGACTGTTCTTTGAAGGCTACAAAGGCCACAATCTGAGGAGAAATAATTGGGTCTTGGCTCTTCTATTAAGTAACAGAGATTGAAAACTACAAAAATCTCTTAAGAGCAAAACATGACTTACAACAATCAGATATGAGAAGTAATTGCCCACCACTTTGCAAAATTTGATTTTGGAGGGGTGAGGGTGAGATTGGGGAACTGTAATTTGCTCTTGGCAAACAGACTGAATGCTTAATTAAACTGAACAAATGTACATTTTTGTACATTAAGAGAACAATGTTGACAGAAGTTTGGCTTAAAAACCAATGAAAGAGGGTAAAAGATGGATTCATGAAATTGAAATCAAATATCAAAAAGAGATAAAAAATAAACTGGCTAGCATTCAAGACACAATTTACAGGTTTTTAAGGCAACTACATTTGCCCCAAGGAACTGGAACAGATAAATCTGTTGATCTGTAGTACCTGAAAGATTATTTGCCTTCCTGCAATGTCTGACTTTACACCATAAGAGATTTACGTGCTTCTGTAGCTACTGAGGAAGGCTGCAAGCACTGCTACACACTGGCTGAAAGAGAACTGTCTCTGGCCTGAGAAAAAAAGTCAGCATGTATTTTTATAACATGAACTTACTCTGTATTTACAGAAAGCTTGTCAAATACCTCTATTCAGCATCACAGGCTTTGTGAACGTATGGGTATCCAACATTTTTGCTTACAAAATATTTACACGAGTATGTACATGCCCAGAAGACATTGGCAGTTTTCACTGAGAGCTGGGAATCGTATTTTGTAATTTTGCAGGATATAAAATGGTCCAGCACGTGGGAGGGGAAAGTGGCTGTTTTGCATATGATGTCTTGTGGAAGGTCTGGACAATTTCAGAGTGAAGTCTGGGCTACAGGACAAATCATTTTCTGTTACATTTAAACAGGCAATGCATTTCAACATGCAGGCTGCCAGCATAACGCACTTAGCCATAGCTTAGTACAAAAATCTCTGTCATAAACTACAAACTCACATATCCCTGATTCAAAATGCACACAAGTACTACTAGAAAAGCTCCAGGAGGTTATCTCAGTCCGCCTTCTCCTAACTGAATGTAGGTTTGTTCTCACCAGTAAGACTTACATTTTTATTTATTTTAATTTCATGTTACAAAGTGACAGAGCTTCTGTCACTTCCTTGGGACAGACTTAGCTATCTTAATGTAGTTCACTGTTTTTCCTAATAATGTGCCTGATCTTCCCTTTCCTTATTTTCACCCTATTACTTTTAATTGTATCTCCACACTGCATGCAACATGTTCAGTTCTATCTTTGGTAATTAGCTTCCCTTTGCCAGCAATTAATTATTTCTTAGCCCTCGTACTGAGTCAAAGTTTAATCTCTTACCTATTCCCATACATACTACCTCTAACCTCGTAATTGTTTTCATACAAATATATCTGAAGAGTAAAATAAAGAGCAATAAGAGAATTTGACAGGAACTTTGAAAAAGCAAGATGCCTGAATTCCAAACTTATATTCCATTGATGCTATGTCTAGGAATTCCTCTTGGCTGAGATATTTGCATACCCAGCTCAAACTGTAACTCATGAGTCAGATCATGTTGCAGATTTATGCCTAATTAAAACTTTCTATCACCATTTTTCCTTAGATTTTTCCTGAATACTCCGCATTTCAGACCAGCTTATATTTTTCAGTTCTAATTTCATTTTATTAGTTTCTGGCTATACAATTAATGGTCTTTCCTTGCCCTCTTCTATTAACATTTAGTCCCTAGTTGGAACTCAGAACACTTGCTATTTAGTATCATTGGAAAATTTTTAGTGCCATTTTTACTCCTTCATCCATATAACTAATGAGGATGTTAAATAAAGCCAAGATTATAGCATATCGCCACGATGTTCTTCAATACATTTCCTCCTAGTTTGAACTATCAGTCTTAATTTATTATCACAGACTATTTCAAACCAAACAGGTCTGAGTTAATTTTTCAAGTAACATGTCTGAGGGCCAGTGTCAGACCTCAGGACAAATTGTGTATACTGATACAACAACGACAAAACTTATTTTATCATGAATTATGAGATAAGAGATAAAACTCTCATTAAACAATGTGTAAGACAACAGTGAAAATAAGGCATGTGGATATCCTCAGAGATTCCAGATGACTGCCAGTTCTGAGAATGATGAAAGGAAAAAGAAGCAAATTTATACTTCACTGAAAAAAGCCCAAGCAGCTTTTAAGCATTTAATCTCATGCTCTCATGTTTGTTTCCTTGTGTCCTAGAACACTCCCACTTCCCCCTTCCCCTCCTTTTGGTCCCCAATAATCCAAACCACTAAAATGGAGTTTGTTAGAGCATGGTGCTACTAACGGCAAGGTTGTGGGTTCAATCCCTGTGTGGGCCATTCACTTAAGAGTTGGGCTTGATGAGCCCAACCAACTAGTTGGAGTCCCTTCCAACTACCAATATTCCACGAAATCAAAAGAACTCCTCCTGTGAAATCACATGGCAGGTGACAGCCTGGCTGCCAAATTCTAGTTCATCAGCACATGTGGTTTCCTTTGTGGAATAACTGTGGCAAAGCAGAGATGGAATAAGGACTGGGAAGTGTTCAGTAGGCACTAAAGCAGGACTACCAGAAAGCCACACAAGGTACTTCCACATCGTCTAAGACTTAATTTGCCATGGGCCTTTTCAATATTCATAGGTTATTTCCAACCTTCTCCCAAGACAGTTGGGTATGAAGGGGGAAATCCCAGTTTCCTCTTCCCACCCTCTTCCCCACGAGCTGCAAGGGAAGAAAAGATGCCTTAAAAGTAATTTCCATCTTCCACTAACTTATAACACGAATCCCTGTGTGTACTTCCAATCACATTTCCATTTCATTTTGCTTTTGGTGGAAAGAAAAAGGTGGAAGTGAGGCAGACTGTTTAGTTGTGCTGGTTATACGTGAATTGTGGTATCTGCTCAGAAAAATAAAACATGAGAGACGGAGGGAAAATATGAGGAGTCAAAAACCCCTCACAAACACCTAATAAAATTCACACCTATGCTGTGTGCATGTGTTATATATGGTCTTTACTGGTGCCAGGCTTGAGCACTGGGCACCTATTCTCTCAAGCACTTGTACAAAAGCAGAAGGTTCTGCCCTCGGCTTCTTGACATTGTGGGATAATAAAAACAATAATTTCTGTAAGGCAGATACTTTTGTATAAGCTCTCCCATCAAATTCTAATGAGTCATCATGAACTAAAGTCCTCAATTTATAGAAGAATTATGCCACAGTACATTTGTTGTCTGTAGAGTGAGGTGTCCTACAATGAGACCTCTGAATGCAGAGAGTTCGAATATGTTTTCATTCAACCAGCTTTATTACATTATTTTTTCTCTTTCACAAGTTTAAATTCAGAGTTGTGCTCTAGATTTCTAAATTTCTAAGAAGGCTTAGCCATTTTGAACTGAAAAGCCCATCAATCTGCAATTCCCATGTGGCTGGAGCAAAATCTTGTTTATTGTGCATTACCTGGCAGATCCTTGATCAAGGACAACAGAAAACCAGTTTATATTATATTGAATTTTTTTCAGATCTTCCCATTAGATAAACTATCATCACAAACTGTTACTAAGAAACATGAGAACCTTGATGTCCAAATGCACTATACAAATGCTGCTGTGAAATACATCCTTCTCTATTTTTCATTTTATGGTTGTCCCATATTTCCAATTTAGGTGCTAAAAATCCTCACACCTGAGTTTCTAACTCAGACACTTCAATTTCATTGTCAGTAGTAAGCATTAAATATTAACTATATCTTGTCTTCATACTCTCTGCTTAAACTAATAATTTAGCACTGTGTTTCTCATTATATTAAATCTGTGTTAAAAGATAAGATGCTACTAATTTCAATCAATTCCCCTCCAAATTCTGACTAATGTGTAACTTTTCATGGAAAAGGATTAAGAAACTTATCAAGATGCTTAAATACAGATATTATATGACTTCTGTTGTTTGTAAGCAGACTTAATGACATAAGGAAACCCCTCATTCACATTCAAGAATCCTTTCCTCCCAGCTCCTACTTCACTCTACTCTCCCTCTCACTTAAACAACTGTTTTAATTCCTGTGTATGTGTTCAGATGTCCCCATTTCTTATAAACCATTTTGCTGCTCTTTCTAAAAACAATAACCCTAGCAAATAAATTGTTTAATATCAGTAGGCAAATAGGCTGACTGCTGGAACAGTCCATATATTGAGCTGCACCCTGAAAAAGAGGAACAAGTAGAATTAATCAGAGATGCTATGTGAAAGAAGAGCTATAACTGATGGTCCTAAAATTTATCTCCTCCATCAATTAATAACACACCGCTCTTAAGAGAAATTAAATGATCCCTATTAAACTGTCCATAACAGTCCTCACTTGATCTGAATTTTTAAAGCTACTAGTAATACCTCCATGAAGACCTTAGCTCCTCATGTGGTGAGCATTTGATAACTCATTTCACCAATTCTCTTTTCTCTTTTAGGTAATTCCAGAAAAGGAAGCTAATTCCCATTGGTTAACAAAACAAGCTAATCAAACCCAATGTCTCAGATTAATATAATTCTACACAAATATTCAGATCCTTCAAATTTTGAGTGAGCTGATCAAATGAACTCATTCTAAAGGAAAACAATCAGATGTTTGAATAGACTAAGGAGATGTTAATTCAACTTGCTATTCAAATAAAGTCAATATAACTGAAAGCAGTTCAATAATATAATTGTTTTCAGTCAGCACCTTTTTTATCCCTAAATGCTTCAACAGTGATCCCTCACCCTCCACCAATATAAACACTGGACAAAGTCATCTGGAATAGGCACTGGACTTACTTTGAACCCATTAAGATTAGATAGCATTGAAAGTTTACATGAAGATGCAAGAGAAAAAAAAACTGGGGAAAAAAACCCCTTCTCTCAGTGTAAGGGCTACACATCCTGCATCACTTACCATTTTAGCCAAAAAATTGCAGTAATCAAATAATAGCATACTAAAGGCCACAATTAAATGATATGTACTTGATAGGGTAGATTTGGAGAGATCCATATACTAGCATGCAATGCTACACAGCAATGTATATCATCAAGTAAAAGAAAGATGTAGCTAACTTATTAAATTCTGCTTTCCCCTGTTTTATAAAGAACATTTCCCCCATCAACAGGCCATCAGCATATGGTATGAGAAGCCAACCATAAGCAAATCAGGTAGATAATCCAAGCAAAATTCATGTATGTGCTGAGTGAAAGAAATCTTTCTTCCAGTAACACAAACACTGATCCTGCAGCTGATCGTGGAAATGGAAGTCCACTACCCCAACACCTCTGATCTTCTTATCCAGCAGGAAACCAAGAAGCCTGACTTAAATTATGGCAATCACTACAGTATACATGGTTAGCAATTTGAAGCACTTCTAAAAACAAGTCTAATCTTGCAGAGAGAAAGATCATTTGACAGGAGGAACTGCAAACACTTCTACTACATATATACACTAAAGGGATGAGTATCAGACATCTGCAGATAGAGGAGATGGGGAAAACAGTGGGCAGAGACAGGGAAAAGGAAAATGAACACAGACTTGCAGAGTATGTTGGGTTTTCCTCCTGCTTAGCAAAAGTCTTACAAAGAACAACGGTCTCAACATACCACCACGGTGCTAGCTCCTGTCCTACTTGTAATCAAAGCACCTTACGCTGTTCTGCTGAAAGGCCAAGACTTGACATAGGTTCAGATGAAATTAATTTAGTTAGTCGGAGATGAAACAGATCAGGGAACATTCCTGAAGGTTGGTAAACTCACTGGCAAGCAACTGTGCAAAATTTCAGAAGCAGCAAAAATACTAAAACCTAGAGGAATGATGAAGATTTCCTGGCTTCCTAAGAGGCTAAGAGATGCAAGCAGATCATCCCAGCTATTCAAAATTTTTAGCAGTTTTTTCTTGCTTTTGCGTTTTTCATTTATAGAGGAAGGTTTGGAAGATATAGTAATCTAAATATATTGACTTATTGAACTAAATCAGGTTACCTTTTGGATAATGCATATATTTTCTAATAGATTTCACATTCCTAGACATAAAAGAAAGGTAACATACCCTGATTATGACAATGCATGACCATTTTTTTGAGTTCTTCACAGATTAAATATTGAGCAAGTTGAACATGCAATAATAAAGTTATTAATTTTAAAGATCTTAATCCAAATGTGTCAAATTCACATACACAACCGCTCTTAGCAGACTGGCCTTTTAGACACAAAACCAAAATCCTACTCCAAGTTAGGAAGAGAAGTTCAAAGTTAGTGTTTTGCTTGGCAAAATAATTCTGTCCAACCAGCTGATGTGCAATCTGAAGAAAAATATCTCTCCAAACTCCCTCTAGTGGTTCGTCTGTAGGTGAAATCTTAACAATCAAAAGACAGAAATGGTTCTTGGAACGTGAAGTGGCTTGTTCCAAGATTTGGTGATCTACCTGAGAAGGGCTGTGAATTAAAAAAAAAAAATCTTCCAGTCTGCCTACACCAAGAAAATCAGTTCAGTCATGCCATGCAACAAAAACGTAAACCTGTGGCTAATATATTTTCTCATCTCAAAAAAAAAAAACCCAAAAAAAAAGGTTTCTTTGGGCATGATGTTTAAGCAGGCACTGGTGTTTCAAGTATGTCACTCCTTTTGCTCACTGATACTGGTTGGAAGGAAGAGAAACATGGAAACATACATCTCAGGAGCCTCCATGCCTCCAGTCATCACACAGCTCTCCTCCTTTAGAGCTTTTTCCTTAGTCTCAAGTGCCCTATCCAATAACAAAAATCCTGCTCTCCTTCCCTTATGAAATGAAAGGAATGGCTGGAACCTGCTGAACTTGATGAGGTTGTAAAAGACAACTTTTACATTATTCTGAAGCTAAATACCATGACAGTTTAACCAACTTCAGCCTACCCTTTAAAAAGTACAACTAAAGGTTAGTCACTTGCTAAAAACTACATTTCATAATAAACCATTAATAGCTATTGCTTCACATAGGCATTGCCTGTTAAATTACTTCAGTGAGCTTTTATATATAAGCAGTTATTTTCTACTCTTGCTTATCTTACAGTAAAAAAAAAAAAAACCAAAAAACAACAATCTACAGCATTTAAGGGAAAACCAGTTTAAAATACAGAATCATTTTGATATATTTAAGTTTTATTAGACAATTTCTTAAGAGGATTGAAAATAAAAGGGTATTTAAACTATGGACAAAGTGTCCTCTTCTTACCATGACCTGGGACAGATACTGGATTAGCACCGGTCTGTACTAGAAACGAGCCGGCAGTATAGTCCTCATCTGTATCAGAGTCCTGAACTGGCTGGCTGGCATTATTACTTAATAACCACCTCTGGTTGTCATGGAGATTGGGTGATGGAGGAGGGGAGTGTAAATGTTCAGTAACTGATGGACTAGATGAGGAGGATGGCATGGGAGGACCTATAAAAAAAATAAAAAGAATTTAAAATATGGGTCAAGATATCATATGAAAAACAAATAAATTATTTCTTGTACCACCAAAAGGCGAATAATCTACTTCAGATAAGAAAAGAAGATGGACAAAGAAAATATGACAATTGCCTGAAATAAACTAGCTTAAGTGCTTTAGAAACCATAACACAATGCCATGACTTGATATTTCAATGAACAGTGTTTACCATATAAGATTGCTTCTTTCAGTGGGACATTCCTGTCTAAAGTCTACTAATGAAAGAAAATAATACAGATAAGCAGGCACAGAGACAAATGAGGCCAGTTTTCCAAGCTCACACATACAGGGAAACTCAATGCTGCAAATTTCTACCACAGGAGTTACTCTGACAGAACTTTTAGTCTTCAGCAGTGTTTCTCAGACACATATGCTATTTAAAACCTATCAAAATGTTTCAACTGTCCAACTTGTGTCCACCTGCACAAATTGTTTTAAAACATGCATACACAATGACTACATTCCATTTTTGCATCTTGAAAGTACCTTAAAGTTATCATGGAGAAAGACAGATTTAAATAAAGCCTTACCATATCGTAACAATGCATTTAGTCCTTCAATGAAACAATAATTAGGCCAGAATGCAGCAGAGAAAGAGTTACCTAATTCACCCTGTGAATATATGGGTTCTTTATAGTCTTTAGTGAGCACAGATCTTACTCAGAGTAAGACTGCTGGACTACTTTTGAATAAAAGTGATGTTGCCTGTAGGTGGGGAATGCACTAGAATATGAAGAAGCTTGATTACGTAATTTATGTTAAAACCAAAATTAGATTAACCTGCATGGTTATCATTCATAACTATAAATCTAAATTTAACTTAGAGGAAAAGGGGCTTTTTTTCATCATGTAATGATTTGGTTTTATGGCACTTAGTTGTATAGTTATGTTGGAGAAGTGCTGCACTTCTCAATGTTGAGTTTAATACAATAAATCATACTGGCACCAGTAGCTTAAATTACGTTCCCTTCCCTTCACCTCCCTTGTACACTGCTAGACTCATGCTAATTATTATTTTTTTTCTTTCATATTCAGTTTATCCCATCATATAGTACCTCTAAAACATGTTGCTAAATCCTAACCAAATGGCTTCCCGGGAAGAAACCTATGACAGCCTCACCACAAACTATTTACTTAATACTTCCACATATCATTTACGCCTTCTTGTAGTGAACAGCACAACACATATTATTATAATTTAAGATGCAGGCTTGGTCCTGGAAGGAGAGTGAGCACTTTCTATTAGTCAAGTAACTCCCATGTAAAACCCAAGGTTTATAATCAGGGAAATAACAAGGATGGGGGAACCACATTTTACAGGGCTCAACTTGTGAATTTAGAAGTAGGGAGTGGGCACATTTTCTAGTTTGAATAAAATGCCAACAAATTTTCTTGCTACACCTTGATTTTTCACATTGCTTGCTTCAGTAACCTGAATTAGTGGTTATTTCTAGATGGAATATTTAATAGATTATTTATGATATACTCAAATTGATTTAAGTAGCAATTACATTTCATTTTTGAATAGTTCCAATTAAAAAGTAGGAGTTTTTGCAATATTTTTTTAAATCTTGGAACAAATTTCCTTTACTTGCTTTGGACCTCTCTTACTAGAGAGGAGAGCTACAGTAAGGTGTTCCAGATGTATATGCATCTATATATGCACTGTCTGAAGCAAATCAGCATCTTAGTAGTATCTTTGGACTTTATACACAACACTTCTCAATATGCTTCCTTTCTCCTTCCCAATTTACACTCATTAACTTTCAGGCATAACAGAGCCTTGATTGCACAAATCATAATCACACAAAACACCATGTTGCCTGAAAGTGTGTCATGGCCAAGGTTCCTTAATTGTTTTGTAAATTCCCTCATTTATTCACATCTATTAGTTGTCTCAGTGCTACATGGCTAGTTGACACTGCATTGCACTGATGAGTAGCCACCAGGAACATGCATCACTTGGGTGCCCTGGCCTACTGAATTTCTCAGCTCAGAAAACACCAGGTGTCGGGTGTGGGGTGGAAGTGCAAGGATATTAGCAAAGCTCCCACTACTACACTCAGCAGGGAGACATCTCTGCTACTGCAAAAATCAGTTGATTAGGGCTGTAACACCACCAGGAAATTATGCAACTTTTCATAAATAAACCTAATTCTGGCAGGCAGGTCTTACAACCATAGAATCATTTAGGTTGGAAAAGAACTTTAAGATCATTGAGTCCAACTCAGCATTGCCAAGTCCACCACTAAACCATGTCCCTAAGTGCCACATCTACGTCTGTTAAACACCTCCAGGAACACAGACTCAACCACTTCCCTGGGCAGCCCGTTCCAAGTTTTGATAAGCCTTTCAGTGAAGAAATTTTTCCTAATTTCAAGCTAGACCTTCCTGACACTGCTAGCTCATGTTCAGCTGGCTGTCGACCAGCTTCTCCAGGCCCCTTTCTGCCAGACAGCCTTCCAGCCACTCTTCTCCCAGCCTGTAGCATTGCATGGAGCTGGGACCCAAATGCAGGACCCAGCACCTGGCCTTGTTCAACCTCAGACAATTTGCCTCAGCTCACCGATCCAGCCTGTCCAGATGCCTCTTTGGAACCTTCTACCCCCCAGCAGACAAACATTCCTCCCCAACTTGGTGTTGTTTGTGAGCTGACTGAGGACACACTCGATCTCCTCCAGATCATTGATAAAAAATTGATGATCTGCTCCTTGACCTTCCCCAGCCCTGAAGTCAGGCTGACAGGTCTGTAGTTCCCTGGAACCTCCTTCCAGCCCTTCCTGTAGATGAGTGTCACATTTGCCAACTTCCAGTCCCCTGGGACATCCATGCTTAACCAGAGCTGCTGGTAAATGATTGAAAGTGGCTTGGTGAGCTCTTCTGCCAGCTCCCTCACTACCCTTGGGCTGATCCCCATACTTGTGGGTGTTCAAGTTGCACAGCAGGTCACTGACTATTTCTCCTTGGATTACAGGGGCTTCATTCTGCTCCCTATCCCTCTCCTCCAGCTCAGGGGGCTGGGGACCTTGAGGACAACTGGTCTTACTATTAAAGACTGAGGCAAAGAAGACATTAAGTTATCTCAGAGTGTTCCTCATCCTTCATCACTGTATTTTCCCCTTTCATCCAATAAAGGATGGCTATTCTCCTTAGCCCTCCTTTTGTTGTTTTCTTGTCACAAAGTTACACGGTCTGCAGAGAAAAGGGAGCCAGCTACATTATGAGCCAATTTTTCAGAAGAACCCTAGGCCAACCAGCTGGGACATGTATTTCTGTACAACTTCATCCAGCACTGGCAGATTTTTGCAGTGAGCTCCTCTTTGATTCCAAGTGAAAAGAGAGATAGCTATCTATACTGCCATTTATAGAATAAGCTACACATTAAGGAAAAAAAAATACTTAACACACTTTCTAGAGGAATCATAAATATTCCTTTCCAATCTTTTTTACAGGGAATGAAAGGCATTTAAAAATACTTGGCAATATCTCTTATTGAAGTCTTAATGAACACATTTATAAATCATAAAAATCATTAAGTATGACAAAAGCCAATTAGATTGATTATAACACTTTTTCCATACAGCTTATAGGCATACAGCACTAAGAATATTTCATACTAAGAAAACCCACAAAAAATACAACCTTTGATTTTCTCCCCATTCTGCTTCTTTTGGTATCCACCTAGCAAAATATTCTGTTGTTCTGCTTTGACTTTCTTGCCTGTATTTTAAAAAAAGCAAAAGTCCTTGTTTTTAATATGTGCACTTGATTCAACAGGAAGCTATTTTTCACAGGCAAATATACTGGACTTAAGAGTATTTAAATCTCACGTTTTAGGTCAGCTGTGAGGAAAAAACACACTTTAATTTGTTGGCATTTTCATAATTGAAAAGGTATGACTTTAAATGATCTTTATGTACTTCAAAAAATTATCTTACATGAAAGTGCAAAATATAGGCAAACTCCAGTAAGAACAGATTCAATATAGCAATATGTGAGGAGGTGAATACATTTGCTAAGGATATGAGTCCCCAAAGAAAGTAAAACACAAAGAAAATTGGTTGTAAGAAGAACATTAAAAAAGAAATACGCCTGAGCTAATAATGGATACATTAAATACATATGTACAAGGTAATTATGTTACAAAAAAATGATGCAGTGTTCTCCACCATGATCAGCACTCATCTAAAAGACGGCACAAAATTAAAAGCTGGAAGCAGAACTGATGTCACATATGGAAAAGCTCAAAGGGACAAGTATGGTAAGTGCAACCCATAAAAAGATAGCAAATAAACAGTGGGGAAGACTGCAACAATGGACTGGTAGTAATGCATAGAAATTTCTGCATTTAAGTATACTGAGACTTAAGTAAGTCTAAGGCTGTGCCTCTGTCAATTGGTGATGGCTTACACCACGGGTATGAGAGCAGGGAAGCGGATTGGGGCTGCTGCAGAGTGTGGGAAGGACTGGGGGCAGAGCAGGGCAGAGCTCTGCCTTCAACCCCAGAGCCTCAGGCACTTCTACCTGGTAACAGCCCACAGTTGACAGTTATGTACAAGTTGCCTTCCCCTAAAAAAAAGCCCCAAAACCACAAAACAAACAAACAAACAAAGCTATTTGCAGCATCTAAGCTTATTTACATGGTATTACGAAGAATAAACCCAACAACTGCTCAGCTTTCATCCTTTATAGGTTATCACGTGCTGGAAAGCACTTTGCTTCAACAACAACAACGGGTGCCTGGATCAACTGCATCTCCACTAGATGTATTTTAGAGAAAACAGTATTAGACACTTTCGGTGATGCCATGACAATTTATTGCCTTTTCTTTTAAACCCCTTTTGTATATCTTTTTATAGCTTTTTGTATTCTTAGTATTTTTTAGCCTACATTCTTAGACTTATTTTGTCAAGTTAGGAGATTAAACATCTTAGAAGCCTTGTAGTTAGGGATCAGAAAGCCCCAGACACCAAGGTCCTCTACAGAACACATTTTGTAAACTGAGATAGGACCATCCAGGGGAAGGTTCCTTGGGGAGGGGGGCTCACTCGAGCCCCTCATTGGGGAATCTTTGATAGATATGCTAATTAGTAAGATCTATAATGTTATACCCGATGGATTGTGGGGGCATTGCAGTGTGCATTTCAGCACATTCCACCTGGATGTAGTGCACCTAAGGATCCTTAAATACAGAGGTAAAACCCCCTTTTCCCTTCTAACCATGTTTGATTCTTGATTTTAAGACCAGGAAAAGGCATCATTGGAACATGGTATTTAGGAGAAAAGTGGGATGGGAGAGAAGCACTAGTAATGATCTCCTGCTGTTTCCAGGTGGGCAGGCTGAAATAGATGACCCGGAGTTTCTGAGGAGTCCTAAAACATATGCACTTATAAAATCTCCCCACCAGATTCAAACTCTTAAAGCAGAGAGATTTTTCTGGCAATGACTCTAAGAAGAAAAAAAACCCCTTGTTTATTTTCTATTCTGATTATAAATCAGATTTTTCTGACTATAATTAATGAACGTTCCTGAGCTGAAACACGACTTTAAAAATGTGTAGTTTTCAATGCTTCATGAATTTCTTCAACACAGAACTCTTGTTCATATATCTAGATTGTTCCTAAAATCCTGGCATTATCAATTTACTTCCATAAGATGCATTGCAAGTTATATACTTTGCAAAAGTAATTTCACTATAAAAATTTGAAGGGCCACTATTTTAATCTCAATCAGTTTGCATAAATCCTATATCTAACTTACATACAACTTCTGATGGCTGCTTAAAGCAATACAACAGTAGACAGCTCTGTTTAGGCTGTTTAGCTATGGTAGAATAGTGCGTTTTTCTTTTCACAGTGTTGGCAGCCCTTGTCACTGAGACTGAAGAAAAAAATTCCCCTATCTGCATCTCAAACACACAGAAGAAGAGTCTTATTTTGAAGTGGTAAAGAGATTCTTACTGACTTCAGTGTCAGTAAGAAAATGGCATTAAATCACAAATTGCAAAGAGATATCTCTTTACTGAAATTAATGGGATTTTTGCTGGTGAGTTCACAGAAATGAAGATTTCATGTTATATTAAATGGCTCTATTAAGTCATATAAACCCAAACCCATACCCCACACTGTGGAAAAACGTTATACATATAATGGATCACTAAGAATAGCTATATATCTCTACTTTGTACTTACTTGATCACAACAGGACAAGGCAGGTTGCTGGGTTTTTGTTTTCATTTTTGTTTGATTTTTTAAAAATAAAACAGTTTAAGGATCTTTTAAAACTTGGATGAGACAGGCAGTGGTTTTTGAAGGTCAGAAATAACATGTCTTCTGGCTAAATTAATTAGAAACCAGAACATTTTCAAACATGAAGGACACTTAGAAGCCTTCTGAATCAAGCTGAGATGACTCTTTGCAATCTGTTCTAGGACTTCCCAGTGTGCTGAAAGCTGTACACACTCTTGTTAAAAAGGGCACCTATACCCTCCTAACAAGTTTACTGATCGCATCCCAAAATTTCAATTTCCAGTGTATCCCATGTAGATTGACCCAAAAAAGCCCCTAAAGAACCCCAACTCCCCCACCTGGTATGTACAACCCTTAACGACTGTATTTTGGACCTCTTCATCTCTGCATAGAACAAAGTAAGTTAGTAATAAGTGAGTTTTAATTTTAAACTAATTTTTCATTATGGAATTCCTGTATGCTCTCCAACCTGTATGACTTGGCGTTGGCATTTATCTCTCTGCTGGATCCTGCAGCCTTCTGCAGCCAACCTGCAGTGACAGTTATCTCTTAATTAATACTCTACATGCAAATGGAACTACCAAAAAGTGCTGTTGCATAGCGCACAAAGAACAATTATTTATAACCAACACAGTTCTCTTCATCTACTTATACCACAGTCAACCACTGTAGCTACTGTGAAGATCTCCCTGAGGAAATACATGTAAAGACAGTATTCCAAATATATACACACATATAAATAAGACTCTATAAATTCATCTATAGTGAAAAACACTGCAGTGAAAAGAAACTACATGCCAAGAACTCTTTTAAAAAGAAATGCTTTTAAATGCATAGAAATGATGCTTGTGATCTACTGTGGATTTTCCATTTGTCTGTGCTTTGCTTTATTTGTAAGCATAATGGATAATGACCCTTTTACCCATAAATTGGGAGGTGTACTTTTGAAGTTTCAAATCCTTCTGAGTCCTGATTAACTGTGCCTTCATGTCAGATGCAAACTTTAAACACAAATGACATCTACTTTTCCTAGATTTTCTCAAAAAGTTAGTACTTCTAAACAAAGCAGATGTATTATGTTGACATGTATTCTAACTCACAAAGTTGCAACTACTTCTGCAGACTGTGAAATTTAAAACTTTGCAAGACTATAATCAAAGGACATTGCTTTGAAAAACAAAAGTAATCCATTAGAAAGCAAGAGAAATACTGGCCTGAAATATTGTAATTTGGTTTTTTTTTCCTCTTTTAAGTGTAGTATAATAACCAGAGTCTGTAATATAAAACTGGTAATTATCTTCTAAAAAAGAGAAAGATTTCTAAAGAAAAATGGTTATGCCTTAGAACTGACACTCATTTCTGAAGCAAACACTTTATATTTTGAAGCATTCTAGTTGTTTCAAAAAGTTAACAGCTGCTGCTAAGCAGATTGTTAAATGAAAAGGAGTGCCCTGACCTTACAGGGGTCAGACTGCATGACCACAATAGCTCCTTCTTCAATCCTGAGTTCAGGCAGTGCTCATCTTTGCTTTAAATGGGAGTTTTGTCTGTAGCGAAATTGCAGACTCTGAGCCTTAACTGACAGAGCATCCTAACCAAACTGAATAGCTCTTACTTCTCTTTTTAAAAATTCTTTTACTATTCTTATTTTCAAAAGGAATCACCTTATAAATTCAGAGCCATGTGCAGGGCAAAGGTCCACTCACCTAGGCAGGAAGTCCGTAAGCTGAACTAAACTGTCAAGCGTCTCTAGCATCCAGGTTTTATTTTTCAGGAGCTATTTTGCTCAACTCAACTGAATCTTCCCCTTTATTTCCCTCAATATTAATTAAAACTGGGCATGCAAAATACTGGAAGGGAACAGAGAGCTATTTCCAGAAGAGTGAAAAATCTTCATTCTACTCAGAAAAGCATTTTAAGTGATAGGTCTCTGTATTTTTAGAAAAACATTTCTCTTTTTTTGGGGGGGGGTGGGGGTGCAGTTTTGGACAGAAGCAAGCTGAAAAAAATGCCAGATTGCAAAATATTCCGATTAACTCCTATCTTCACTTGAGACGTAGAAGTTCTCACATGAAAATGTCACCTCTCCATTTAGAGCATCTGCTGGGATTCAGACTCCTCTGCCTTGTGATGGGAGTCTCATCCAGCACAGCCAGGACAAGGAGACACACCAGCCCAACCACCGACCCAGCTGTACAAGTTGCACGCCCGCAGTTTTGGCCCAGCCAAGTACCACCTGCAACCAACCTGCAAGCCCTGGCAGCCAGCACGCAGTAGCTTGAGCATCACAGCCAGAAGGTCTCCAAGGGTGCATAGCACTTGGCTGTGCATGCAGGGAAGCTCCTGGGGTCCCCATGTGAGTCCTGTGTAACTTGGCCACAGACTCCCTTCCCTAGCACAGCAGCTGGTGCCAAGTTGCAGAGGTGCATGGTCACTCTACATGCAGGCACACATGCACAGCTCTGCACCTGTGCAATGCAAAAGGCACCTGTGCATAGCCCATCACTGCTGCCTCAGTCAGAGCCCTGCATGGCTGTGCACATCTGCCTGGGCCTGCTGATTCACTGACCGCTACGTGGGGGCGGGGAAAGGGCAGCAGAGATCTCTTGGGTAGTGGGAATGTACAGCAGTCATTCTCTCTACTCCCTATTCATCAATTCACACACAAAACAAACTAAGCATCACACAGTGCTGTAAGAGAGAAACCAGCCCTTCAAAAAAACCTGCCAGGATTTTCATGTTCAAAAAACCCAAACTATAAACACACCACAGACACAAGCTAAAACCAGGAAAGAAACCCACCAGGTTTTTTCCCCCCCCCCGAATTTCCAGAAATGGAACCAAGCGTCAAAAATGGAGCAGCTGGCATATACTATCATCAATGTAGGAAGGATAACCGCTCTCAGTCTGTCTTATATTCACTCAGCAATGACGCTGAAGTGTTTACCAAGTTTCCACTCTCAATCCTGACCTTTGTAAAAGACTGTAATTTTTCTGGATGCTGATACTCTTTCAGATGGCAATTCATAAAGAGTAATCACCTATAAAAGTAACCTTTGAAGAAATGCTTCTTTGTTCTTCCTATCCATGACTTTTTATTATTAGAGGTGAAATGGATTGAGCCATGTCACATCTGGTTTATCATTCTTCCAACATGACTCAGTGATAGTCGATGCACTTTGTATTTTCACAGTTGCTTTTGGCTAAATTAGGGTGGGCAGAAAATGTCTCTTTGGAATAGGACAGGAAACATGTCTTGAAGACCATTAAGATGACTTGAAGGTTTTTTTGGAAGGGAGTGGGAGAGAGGCTTCTTAAAGAGGAAATAAACCTTCTGAGAATGATTCACAAATCACTCAATTTTTAGAATAAGGTAATCTCCCACCCTCATTGCTCCTGCCCCTGTAAGAAGCAGTCTAAAGAGGAATGAAAGCAAATACTAATTAACTGAATTTGGTTTTCCTAATTCTACTGGGTCCTATATGAGAAAAGCAGTCTAAGCAATGACAGGGATACCAGTTTTGCCTACTTTTGCTACCAGTGTGGCCACTGCCTTGCAGTCTGCCATAAAGGATCTTTGAAAAAAAAGGATCCACAGAGAAGTGTTTAATGACAACAAGTTGCTTATGCTTGCAGACCGCAGAATATGACTTGTTTTCTCAGAGAGAAACATAGCAATTTAAAGAGATTTTGATAGATGTGAACAAAGAGCAACAAACTGCTGAAAAAGTGCTCTGTAAACCTTACAACAAATCTTATTTCTTATAATTCACAAGAATCACAGAATATTCTGAGTTGGAAGGAACCGACAAGGATCACCAAGTCTGTCTCAAGTAAATGGCCTATATGGGCATCAAACCCATGACCTCGGTGTTGTTAGCACCATGCTCTAACCAATTAGTTCTTTTAGTGTGGTTATTTATATCCCTGTGAGCTGCATTTTTTGGAACATAGCTATTTCAAAAGACCAAGGCTGCGGCATTGCAAAAGAAGAGGAGGAGAAGGAGGAGAAGGAAGGATACAAAGACTGCTGCCATCTTCACCAGCTTCTGACTGCAAGCTGCCCCAGACATTGGCACATGCTCCCTGCCCCACGAGCTCCATGTGCCTCCCAGCACGGCTCTGCAAGGGCCAGAACAACGTTGAGCAGCCATCAGAATGAGCAGCACTACGGCCAGAGCCTTCCATGTGCACTAAAACATCATGCTGCTGCTCCCTGCCTTCTCCCAATAAACTGAGGAAAACCAATAAAATTGCCCATAACACTAAAGAACCACACCGTGCCTACAGAAGCGCTCATTTAGCAATGAGACAGGAGAAAGCAGTGCCAATGAAACATCAAACCTACCTAACCAGCAGTGAGGTCTTGGAAGGCCTGAAGGTAACACCACTGAAATGAGGATTTTTGTTAGCTCCTTGTTGTTTCATTTTCAAAAGCCCTTCCCTTCCTGCAGCACTTTCAAGTTTTATTTCTTGTTAGGGCTTTTTTTCTGCTACATTAAATGTAACTCCTTAACAAAGGAATTTTGGGGAGGAGAGGTATTAGAGAATTACCAGAAAATTATTGACTGTTGTCTCACACAGTACCACTCGCACAAGCAACGGGACATTTACTGGACATTGATGTCTCATTACATCTAGCATGTAATTTATTTCTCTGCTGGAAGAGAACTTATCAGTTTTGCCCATGTGGAGAAAATGTTTCTACTTTAGAAACAAATAGACCACCACAGGCAAGAAGCTGGAAAGCTTAAATGAAAACCCACTGCATGACCACTGAAGTCAGCTCACTACCAAAGCTGCTAAGGCAGCAGCGTTGAAATGGATCAGAGGTAGCATTTTGGGGTCAGATTTTTGACAGAGCCTAATCTCATTGAGGAATTATTTCTAAAACCAAGAACGATAAAATTATAGGGTACTGAGAACTGAAAGCTGGACTCTTTATTTAGGTGTCTCTGGAAATTTGGCAATAAACAAAAAACTCAAAGTCCCCTATTTTTGCCTGAATACATAAGCAATAATGTATTAGCTGATGAGAAAATTTTTTGAAGTGCTGCAAAGTTGCATATTTTTAATCACTCTTCCACTGTAAGAAATTACTGCTATATGAAATAGAATATATTTTGACTAGTTACATAAACCCTTTATTTGAAAGCTTTTAATTTTTTAACATATGTGTTTACACTTAGCAGGACTGGATGAGTGCTCTAGTAACATGTACAATTTAGAACCATAAATTTTAAATAGGTTTATCCATTCAAATTCAAAAGAATACAGACTTAACAGTTCTTAAAAAAATATACAAACCACTCACATTAGCTTAGGTAGGTCAGAAAATGCTGAATGGAGGTAAAAAAATACCTTTGGCCTCAGACTAAACACAGAAAATTTCAGTCCAAATGTGCTTTTCATAAAGTTAGGAGCTAATGAACAAAAGGGGGTTCTAATAAAGTTTCATGAAATATTAGCTATAAAATCCAGCAGTAACACCATCATCTTTATTTCTTTGCCAACTCAACCACTTCAGAATAGAAAAAACTGAAGTAAAGTAAACCACACCAGTTACTGTGAAGCGGTTTTATCTCAAAGAAAATAGAAAAGCCCAAAAGATTGGGCCAAAATACATATAAGGGAAATTCCAAGATAGAGAAAATACTTGTTTACGCCTGACTGGAGCCAAGGGTAACAAACCCTCTTTACCAAGCTGCTTCCAGAATCCCTGGGCCTTGGTCCAGGGACAGGGGACACGCCAGCTGGGCCATCCATATCTGCCGGCAGGCAGAGGTTATCCATCTCTTTGAAAAGGGATGAAAGGAAATTGTCTGAGTGCTCTGCAAACTCTGAGACAACTGCTTGTCAGCTAAACAGGAGGATTGCCAGTAGAAGCAGTACAAGCCTCTGAGTTCCTGAAAAACTATTAAAGTTGAAGTAGTCTACTTTCAAGATGCCCCCCTCAGTACCAGTAAAAGCTGCCAGATAAAAACCAGTTACTACACAGAAAGCATTTAGAGGAATTGGTCTGGAAGCCCTGTCCTGTAAAACTAAAATTCCCCATATACTTTATGACATGTGCTTTCCAAGACTATCCACTCCCTCCCATCAACCTTCATGAATCTCTACTGCCAAAAGAACTACCAAAGTATTTACTGATAAGAAAAGACACTAACAAATTCTTACTTGACAAGGCTTTTTTCCCTTCTGAAAAAGACACTTTTTAACAGGTTCTTGGCCAAGATTACATTTGTATTCACACAATGCCTTTGTTATAAAAAGATGTAATGCAACCAATTATGAGAGCAGCTCCTGAAAAAGCCAACTAATGGCTCAACTTGGTCCGCATTCATATCAACACAAAATAACTAATTTTATATGATGCTTGATAATGCGGCACTATGTAAGGAAGAGATTACACAGGAACACTTAAAAGATGCTCATTCTGAAAGGATCAGACCTTATAAAATGCAATTTATAAGCATGGAGAAAAAAGAAACCCAGAATTGAAATCAGGTTTACCCGCATTTCATTAATTTTGTCCTTTGGCCTGTAAACGCCTAACACACATGCAGTTTTCTGATGCAGTTGCTATTACTACACAGAACTTAAATTAGCCTCCTACACTTAAAATGTCATGGTTTCTACATGAAGAGGTAAAGACAAAGGAATAGTCATAGCTTTCTTGCTGAGTTATCTGAGATGCCTTTTTTTTGGTGTTTTGTTTGTATTTATTATTTATCTTTGAGGTATGGTAGTGGTCCAAATACTCATTCATTACATGTTTTCTGAGGCAGTTACCATTCATTGTGTGTTTCTGAAGCAGTTACAGCCTGCAAAGTCAATTCTTGGTCAGAATCTTTACATGCACAAGCAGAAAATAAACAACAGGATACTTCAAAGTCAGATCCTGTGACTAGAGGAGGCTGTTAATCAATGCAGTTTAATACAAAGCCCTCTGCCACACTGATGTTAAGATTATGTGTGCTGAGGTGAGCAGGCAATGATATTAAGAACCACACACAAATTTCTTCTGAATAAAAATGATGCATCAGCCCATAACATTCATCAGCCTATATAAACTCTCAGGAATCCAACTTTGACTGCAAGTGTCTTTTTGGATCCATTTATTTCAGAAGATGTAGTATGAACGACGGCATAATAAGTTTCACTATGTTTTAGGCATAAATAACTCATACATCATTCCATTTGAAAGAAAAAATCCTAACATGCAATAAGATACGTTACTGCAGCTGCTCCCTGGGAATAACAACATATCCATTTGAAAGGAAAATGCATTTATGAAAATGCCTGATTAGCAGAAAAAGCAGAAAACAATTCATTATAAACAATAATACACAACTGCTTTATTTGACGTTTTTATGGTTACAGTCTCTTTTCATGGAATCTATTGGATTAAAATGCATTCAGCTCTTCCCCTCCCACCCCCAACTCAAAATAGTCTTCATTGATGTTATCCATAAAAACAAAACAAAAAAACAGCCTTTGAAGGAGGGGCTGTCATGTGAGTTGAATGTAAAGTTACTGGACAGAGTGCACCAAATTATCTTCTTACTGCAGGCATCTCTTGCCAGGATCCCAGTTTGAGGGCAGAAACGCATGTTCTCCCTCCTGTTTGCTTTGCAAAACACTGTATTTTTATCTTGCATGCTTCCTATCCCCTGCAAAGGTTATGAACTGAATGCTGCAAAGCCGGCAGGCAACGAACCCCTGAGAACTGCACAACATATGTGAAGTCAAGGCAGTGCCACCTACATCTGTGACCTCCTAGAGAAAAGGCTTCCCAATGTCCTGGCCTTCCCTTTTACAACCAAGGAAATCTCTGCCTCTACCTTCTTCCCTCTTACCTTTCCTTAGTCTTTTATTTAGTGAATGTACACTCTTTTTATTTTGCCTCACATCACAATTAAAAAGTTTCAGACACCTTTTCTGTTACAAATTCATTAGTTTAGTCCTCTAAAATTCCCCTAAAAAATTATCAAGACAAGAACACGTTGGTGTGTTTATTGTAGCACTAGTTAATGAATTATGCCATTTAATGTAAACCACTAGCATACTAAAATAAACTTAGAAATTATTTACAGCACTTGGGGACATGGAATAACATAAAGACACAGGTAATACTGATAATGTCATTGCTTACTTTTCATGAAAGCAAACTTAAGACGTGTTTAAAAAAACAATGGTCTAAGTAGAGACAGTTGGGCACTTCTTGTGGACTGTCCTACAACCACTCACCAACACCAACTGCAGACTCTTCAACACAAGAAGGCACCCAGAACTACCTTTATTCCCATCTGCTACTCAAGGGGCATCTCAGATGGTATCCCCAACTTTTGGGCCATGTAAGGGAGACAAACCGGCAGAGACAGCAGCTAACCAGAGAAAAGACACTTGAATGTTTTGCTTGATTCAGGCCAGAGGACTAAGTCTGGGTCTCCTACCTTCCAGGTGAGTGCCCCAGCTAATGAGCCTGCAGCTAATAGCAGAACAACTTGTTCTTCCTCTTTTTTTTCATTAAAATCTCTGAAGAACTGTGTTTAGTTCCTCATCAAGATGAATGCCAAGCTTGCTAAATTTTTCATGACACTGAATTCTTGTTCTCCTGCCAGCCCTAGTTATGTGTGAACATTTCAGACTCCCTCAGGCATTTATTTTACTACAGAGTCCTGAAATACTTAAGTCTATTAAGACCTAAAATAAACAGGCAAAAAGAAGGAATCTGCTAGTTGTTCCTCCAGCCTACATTTTAAGGAGACAGTGCCTACACTAGCAAAGTTTAGAGATTATCCTCAGTGTCATCAGTGAAATGATGGTGCATTTGGCAACAAACGCATCAAGCCATGTCAGCTACCACAGTGGGGTTCAGCTCCACAGCAGGAGCAGTACTGTCCACAGGCTGTGAAGATCCAGCCAAATAGGGTGGATCCAGAAAAGCTGGATATACTAAACTCACACACAGTGACTGTTCTGCATGTGCATTACCTCTGCGTTTGTGCCCAACGCAGCTCCTGCCTGCTCCCTCGCTGCCAAGAAAGGGGACAGCTGGGAGCAGACTATGACTGAAGAGTAATTCACACAACTTGGCCTTGGTTACCCTCCTCACCAAAAGCCTTTCTGGAGCAGAATGTGTGCTGGCTGTGAGCTAGGCTGGCCTGCTGCTGTGTGCTGAAGAAGTGGGAGCTTGAGGAAAGGAGGCCAATCATCAAAAAACTTCAGCCAGGCCTTGAAGGGCAGCAGACAACTGACTGAATTAACTACTGGGCTGCAAATCTTCCTATCTGTGATATGAGCTATGAGCTGTGCCTCCCTAAACTCCCTGAAAGAACACTCAGAACAGATACCCTTCATAAATTATCTGGATTTTATGTTACCTACTGAAATCATTTTATGGTCACTCCCAGTTTATCTGTGCATTCTGTCTGTTCTCTCCATAGGAGGTCTGAAAATAGACCAAGCTTTGTTGTTTATCTGGAGGTCTCTCATTCCCTACAGAAACTCCAACAGCACTTCCACACACAATAACTTCATTATTATTGCTATAGTCTTTGGTATTACACACTTAGAAAGGAAGTACAAATGGCCAATTTGTGGCCAGAAAATATCAAGCCTGGTATCAGATCTGAAGATCAACATTGTCGTCTTAGAGAAACTCCATGCAGGTGTGAAAAAGTGTATATGGGTATATACAGTCTTACGCTGGACATGCTATGTACAAAGAAGGCAATGTTAGTACTAAATCAGCTGTCATGAGTTGCTGGGATGCACAAATCCACAGCTCATGCCTGTCCCTGGCACACCCTCAGAAATCTCCCAAAGACCAGACCATCTTCTACATAATGCCTCGTCATCCATACTTAAACTTCTACTTTTCTGGGTTTTTTTGGTGTTGTTGTTTTTTGTTTTGTTTTTTTTTAAAGTACATTGTGTCTTCTTCCATATCTATTTTGTTAGAAGCAAACTTTAAACATCCTCATTAAACTCTTGTTTCTCTCCTACACTTATTCAAATTATTTTTATATAGATGTTAGCCCTTAGGAGACCAATGCTCAAGATCCCTGTAATGAACTAAATTTAACATGGGTGTAGTATGTCTCTGTAATCCTGGCAGGTGATCTGGCCTGAAAGCACAACCTAAGATGAAAGGCCTCAAAGTTTTTTGCCATTCAGACCTGTGAGGGTTTTTTTCCTCAATACAAAATCTGACAGCAGGATCTGGCCAATGTCCAAGCAAACTGGAGTGCTGATATCCAGCTTGTTCCTTGCCCTGTTTCTGATACTTCCAAGATACTTTGCAAAGAGATCTTTCAGAAGGCAAAAATCAGAGGATTTCTCTAGACATTACAAATACAATGGGGAGATTTGGGGAAGTCTTCCTGAAGCTTGCAATTCTGTGAAGTGCATGTACCTATCGTTAAAAAACATAGGGTTGGACTAGAACTTGGCAATTCTTTTACACTGTATTTCTTTGTGCTAGTGAGGAATTATGATGGTACTTCAGTTTTCTGGTCTGTCCACAGTAATTTACAAAAGTGAAAGACGGGGAACAAAATCACTATCAAGCAGTTTTATGTAAGTTCTATATAAACAGTTCTCAGTTCTACAGGTACATTTGCATTTAATCTTTTGCCTGCCTAACTGTTTTAATTAAATGCCCACCATGTTAGTTCCATGTATTATTTGTAATTCATTTTACGTCATTACCTAGTGATTTTTGTCCTATTTTTTTCTCTCTTCGCCTCACCTACTTTCACCTTGACAAACAGAAAACATGCCAATACAAAAACTGTTTCTTTCTATAATTGTCAAAGTCATTAGGCATAACTGGAAAATGCTGTAATCCCAGTTACAATGGTACTCTTTTCTCATTCCTCCCATACGAGCATAATGGGAGTATCAGCTTGAGTAGTGTGTCTGTGATGAATCAGACCTCATGCCCCTGAACAGCCATGGCAGGAAAAAAAAGGGAATCAGTCATTTCTCCCACTGAGGACAGACAGGATGTGAAACACAAAGTAGAGTGAAGTTGGAGGATCACAGCTGCCAGTTTTTCCATCACATGGGACTCTATAAAGGACCACAAAGCCCACTTCTGTAAGATAAAAACACAAGAACAATCTCTTGCTCTGCCTCCACGGACTGAGTGCAGCTTTCCTCAGCAGAGCTTTGCAGTAAAATCATGGCTTCACTTCCACAGATACACGAGAAGCTTTACTGTTTGTTGCTTCAAGAAGTGAAAGGCCCTGCTGTCAAGGATTTCACCTGCAGTATTCTTCTGCCTTACAGAGTGAGAACCCTACTTAAGGGAGTGAGAAGAGCTCAGAAACTTGACTGATTCGAAATAAGCCTAGTGTGACTAAAACCCATTTCCAAATCCCTAAAATCTGAATATATAAGACAAACACTGACACAGCTTTGTCCGAAGAAATGGTAGGTTGTGACCCCAAAAGTATGCTTCAGTCATTTTTTTTATTCAGCTTTGAATGGGAGCTGTGTAATGAGGAATGTCAAATGAATATTCCCCCAAAATGAAATATGACAAAAGCTTCACTCAGAAACCACACGTGGTGCTGTCACACATTCATTATCCACGAGCTAAAATTTGTCTAATGCAATTAAAGATTGATAATTACGGATAGAGGCCACGTGTTTTTAATAAAAAGAAATTGCCAAATTAAAAATGCTGCTTCCTTTCTACAGGACCATGGTTTCAAATAACATCTCAGATTTATATAACTGAAGTAACAACGCTATAAATTTTTAGAATTTTAAAAATTTTGTTCTCTGTAAATGAAATCTTGCCCTTTCTTCAACTGTTTGCATTATTCTCTCAAACACCAGTAAGGAAATGAAAATATACAAAATCAAAGCAAAACATAATAGCGTATTACTTGCAAATAATAGCAGAAGACTTGCATTTTTTAAATCCAGATTTTAGCAACTGATCTGGTTTTAATTTATTATTAAAATTATTATTATTATGTTATTAGGAACAGGGAACTCTGCCATGGTGGGTGTTACAGAAGTATGGGGGAAAAAAACCCCAAATTTTTCTGTGAATGAAGTAACAAATGGCTGGCACTAGACAGCATTCACCTGAGAGTGCAAACTGAAAAGGAAGAATAGCTGAATTACTAATGATCATCCCTCTCCACGGTGCCTTGCTACTCGAGGTCTCCAATGTGGCTAATGTGCTGCCAAATTCTAATACAGGCTCCAGAGAAGCTCCAGGGGAACGGCGACCTGCAAACCTGACATCTATGTGCTACTGAAGTTAATAGAAACTATAATAGCAGAAAGACTAAGTGGGCCCTAAGTGGGGTCTAAGAAGAATCAAATTTCAGTTTTCATTAAGTGAAGTCTTACAAAATTAACCCAATTCTTTGAATAGCTCAAACAAACATGTGAAACCAGTGATCCAGTCAATCAATTTCAAAAAAGCTTTTAACAAGTACTTCACCAAAGGCTTTTAAAGAAACCAAGCACCCATGGCAAAACAGAGGTCTCTGCACAGCAACAGGACTGGTTAAAAGACATAACCAGAAATTAGGGGTAAATGGTCAAACCTGCATAGTGGAGAAAGCCTACCAGTGGAATACCACAGGGATCTGCTCCTTTTCCCATACCTGTAACTGACCTGGAAAGGTAGCTGAGCACTGAAGCAACCAAGTTTGCAGATGATACCAATTTATTCATGGCAGCAAGGATGAGGGCAAGTGGTGAAGAATCACAGGACCTTATGAAATTGAGTGACTAGACAATGGAATGGTAAATTAAATTCAGTGTGGATAAGTGTAGAGTGATGCACATGGGAAAATATAACCTTAACTTCACATGTACAGTGATGGGCTCTGAGCTGAACATTATCACTCAGGAGTGAGACCTTGAGGTTACAATAAATAGTGCCATCAAAATGTCAGCTTAGTGCTCAGCTGCCAAAAGAAAGCAGCCCAAATACTAGGTATTGTTAGGAGCTGAACAGGAAGCAAAGCAGAGAACACAATTACGCCACTTGGTAATGTCACTCAGTTCATACACTGTCTCTCCTTCCAGTGATATGTTCTGGGGACATGCTTCATCACTGAGTATTTTGTGTTTACTTTTACAAAGATTGGAGCAAAACAGAAAGCATCTTGGAACAGAAGAGTGACCTGTAATTAGAGGGACACAGACAGTAGTTTTAACACCATCTGTATCTCAGCTTCGCAAGAGTTCTCTGAGACTGTATCCAAAATTCAAGGAGACAGAGTCTTCTACGTACTTGCTGATAAACCATTCACAAAAAGAGGTTGACGAATTACACACATACAACCAATGAGCTCTATTATAAGGCATTACTGTACATCAAAAGCTTAGGCACTGTTAAGTGCACAAGCTTTACCCACTACTTGAAATCCCTGGGAAAGGACAAGTTTGAACATTTGCCTTTAATCCAGCAGTATACAGCCAGCTAAAAATCATTTTGCTGTGCCATCTTGAAGAGACAAGGTTTTAAGCCTTAAGGGTAAGTCCAAATGCCCACAAAAGGGTAAGTAAAAACAATTTAAAGTAAAAATCTTCAAAGTCTTGTGTTACTCTCTGCTCTCTTTTCCTCATTTTCTACCCTATCAGATAGCCTGCTCAAGGTGCTGCTGGAACCAGTCTTTTGGTGCTTGACAACAGAAAAACACTTTTATCTACTGAGGGTCTGTAACAGGGAGCAACTAAATTAAGTCTATACCTTCAAATTTCTAGCTAATCTCTATACATCTCTACTACAACATCAACTTCTTGCTTTTATGAGAAAGGGTTTGCCTGTACGCTGATACACTGGTATCACTTGTATCTTTGTCTAATTTCACGAGCCATGAGAATGTTCTGGTTTTCATTTGGATTGTTACACATCAGACACAAATTCTCTCTATCAGTAGTGGCTACTTATAGTGTACCCTCTACTTGCACAAAATACTGTCTATTTACTTCCCATATTCCCACTCTTGTGTATAAGAGAAATATACTATCACCACAATTTATAACCAACCTTTACAGTAGCTTTGCCTATCATGTAATAGAATAAATACAGAAAGAGAGAGAATACATTGGAAGAAAACCCAGAATTGTGAGAGTTAGTTATTCCTTAATTTTAAACTCATAAATATATCAAATATGAATGAGTATTTTTCAACAAAAAAATAAAACTATGCAGGGTATTTAATTAGTTTAAACTGTTAGCTAAGAGTTGCTGCAGATGAACTAACAACACATCTAAACCAGACCAAGCTGCAAATTATTTTTTCCTCTTTGTTTTAGCCCTACATTTCATTAAAAATCCCTTAGTAATTATTTCCATTCAAATGTTGTAGTGTTACACTATGAAATAAAGATTTTTTTTATTCTTTTCCTACAGCTGTAATTTTCTACCGTTGACACAATTGAAGTTTTTGTCTTTCTCAAAGACCCTTTTCAATTTGTGCTGTCCAAGCATGTTTTAAAGACACATCATGAAGGACACTCAGCAGGATGCGCTCTGGAAATATAAGTTATGTCAACTAACAAAAAAGCTTCTAAAGGAATAAAAAGTATGATTTTAATTAAAGCAGAATGAAGAAAGCAATAAATATTAGCTGGTAGCAATGCACTAAAAATTTCAGTCACAAGTAAATGAGAGTCAGTCAAACTTCTTACAGAAATGTCTTCAGTATTCTTAAGACAAGACATAGAATTGGTGAAGGTGTGACAGGATGCCAACTGAACCCAAGGCAGGCACATCAACCCACTAACTCAAGCTCTGTGTCCATCTAGCAGATGAGACAACATTTCAGCAAGACTACAGTTACTTTAGCTAACTGAAGAAAACCAAAATCCAGCAACCAACAGTTTTCCCTCTCTCTATTCCACTGCCCGCTACAAATTAAGTCATTATCTGTCTCCTGAAGTGAGAGAAGAAACATTAATTAATCACAGAAACCCCTGGATCACTAGATAAATCATTCTGTTGACCCCATGTTGTTTTCAAAGGGCAGGGCTAAGTGTCTGCAGCCACAGCTGCCGCCTTTGAGCAGTGGCAGTAGCACTGGGCAGCTACAAATCACTGTCAGAACAGGTGAGCTGCAAAACAGCAGCCAGCCCTTTAAAAGTCCTAAAGCACCCTGAAACTTTAATTCTGTCGTGCAGTTAGAAAACACTGAATAAATGAAGTTTTCAGAATGCCATTCCAACAGATTTCCTCATTAAAGGTCTAATTACAAGCTATCTTTATAATGTACACCTGACAACATCGTGAAAAGCACTTTGCTTTAAAGGTCAGCAGAACTAAAAGAACAATTTTGCTATTTATAGTAACGGGTGAACTTTTCTTATTTGGCTGCTTAAGCAGCCAGCCCTCGAGTTTAATGTAATTAGGGAGGGGATATTCAATTTACAGTATCCACAAGTAATGATAATTACAGTGGTTCAAAAAAGCTGTTGGTAAGCATAAGAAACCTTTGTAATTACATCCCGCTTCCAAAATTACTTGAGCACTGTGAACTTGAAGCATTTCAGCAAATGAAGGCCAAGGCACATAAAGGAGAGCTACGGCGCTTTAAAAGCTGCACTGTTTAACATAATGAGCCGCCCGACCGGAGGGAGATCGCAGAACGCGCTCCATAACTCACCCCGACAGCCCACGCCATCTCCTTCCTGCTCACAAACATCCATTAAGAAAAACATGCGCCGGCTCCCTCACTGCCTCCTTGCCATCCTCCGCCAGCATCGCTGGGCTCCCCGGGCAGAGCGGCCTCGGGAGGCGGCCCCCGGAGCGGCGCCGGGCTGCGGGAGCCTGTGCCGGGCTCGGCTGCCGGCGCTGGGAGCGGGGAAGCGCCGCCGCGTCCCCGCCGCCGCCAGCCCCGCGCGTGCCGCGGATTAGCGCGGTCAGCAATCCGCCAGGACCAGGTGAAAAATAAACAAATAACCACGTCCGCAGCAGCCGCGACGATCGCTCTCCGGAAAATTATTCAGGCATTATGAGGGAGATGGTATTGAACGCTGCCACTTGCAGCTTCACGGCTCTCTGCGTATTCGCATCAGCCTGGGATGAGCACTTAAGGAGTATCATCAGAGAGCTTGCCCAGCTGAGCATCTTCCATTATGTTTTTGTCTTAAAAGGAGATAGCAGGAACCTCTCTGCCTGACAGGCAAAAGGCTTGTCATAATTCATTAATAACACAGCCTTGCTCAGGTTTCCTTCAATGAAATCAGGCAGGCATCCTATGAAGAAAATGCTGAGTGAACAACAGCTTCTCCAGACAGAATGCAATAAACTTGCCAGTACTTGGCACCATTTAGTGTCTGAGACAAGGATGACCAACGCTATTCGACAAGACCTGTCAGAGCCCCTTAAGGCTCCTAGTGAAGAAACTCAAAAACCCAAACCATAATTCCTCAGCAGGATGTGATTTACTGCTCGGAAGCAAAAACTTCATGTTTTAGCTGCAGAGACAAACGTACCAGTCTGCTTTTGCTATGCTCAGGGTAAAGCTGGCAATTTACCCTGAGGAACTGTTTGCACCCAAAGGAAAAAAAGGTAGGAGAGGTGTGTTAAAAAGCAACAACTACAATACCAGATAACTGCAAAAATTAACAGGACTATCACAAGTCTTTCATCGTATAGAAAATACAGCTGAAGTTATCTGTAAGGAAAGGAAACAAGCTCAGGCTAACTGTCAAGATAAAGTTATTAGGATGGCATCCAAGTAGAGAGGACAGAAAATTATTTTTTTCTTTTTTTTTCCTTTGTCTAGTATGCATCCATTCGTACAGCACTAAAATGCACCTGTTATATTTAATTGAGTCTCATGTACTTCCTCCCTCAGAGATTAGTTCCATCATGAAAAAAATGAAGAAAGGTACTCTTACTTGTATTTGATCTACTAGCTTTCCATACACTCACATTGCTTCACATGACAAAATAATCTAGTAATACAGTAAGTACATGCCATCTCTGAGTACAGCATTTGTTATGATCCAAGTTTTAAACAGCCTTCAGCACAAAAACTAATACTACAGATTTTATATTTACTATGACAGGGTTTCTGGGTTTGCATTTGATTTTTAAAAGATGCTTTATCATCATGCAACAGAAGGAGTCCAAACATACACAAATTAATTTTGTACAATTAGAAAAAGCAAAGAATGCACTGACAATGGTTAATTAATGATTTTAGAATATCTGTGTCACAAAATCATCTTTTTTGCAATACTAGGCTCAGGTAATTTGCAAACAGCACAATATTATTGCTTCCCTAAGCTCCTTCGTGTTTTACTTAGGCATAATAATTTATTTTGAGTGCAATATCTGTCGTTAAAACTATGGCTTACAAAACATTATTAGAAACAGCTCTATTAGCATGTCTAGAGATTGCTGTATTCGAGCAGAATGCAACTGATTGAACACAAATCAATAAAGGTATTTAATGATTTCATGAGAAAAATAAGTGACCCTCACACCCCTAATGGATTAATGTCACTTATGTGCAACACATTGCATAATGCTGACATAGAGCTACTCAAAGCAGTGTCACTTTTCATATGAGTGCCTTAAAACCTTATCAAAGGAAAATTGTGTTTTAATGCTATTTCAGATGTCATTTTTGAGAGGATTTTTGCAATCCCATTTCATAAAGCAGAAAGCATGATCTGAATTGTTACAAGTAGCTTTTGTCATTGGCACATGTACTAGGTCACCCTCTGAAGTTAGTGGGTGAATGAAATCCCCAACACAGGAGGAGGGTAACACTGAAACATTACCCAAACAATTGCTTATTGTTGTCTTTCACCTCTCAATACACCTTTACCTAGATACCTGAATCTTCCACTAATTACAATGAGCATGCTCTGCTAGGGAAGGGAAACTACCCCTCATGGCCAGTACTATAGCACGAGATAGATGGGTTGCACAGCTCCCTGTTACGCTTCTTGGCAATCCAAACAGAGGTGGGAGATAATCTAAATGACAGAATAAATGCCATTAAATAAATGCTTGCCTCTCAGCCACTCAGGCGATCTCTCAGATCTCTTAAGAACATGCATGTCTGCCTGTCCATCTTCAATACACTGCTTTTGTATTCCATTTTACATCTATTCACTAAAAAGTAACTGTGGGTCACAGCAAACCATTTCACAGTCTCACTCCTTTATTTTCACTTTAACAGACTGAAGACAAAAATATGCAGTATTTACTTGGTATCTCTTCAATGACATTAAAGCTCCTTTTTTGGGAAAGAAACAAGTCAAATCCAACATGTCACCATGCACTAAGCAGGCTTTGCCATGACCAGGCTGCCTTTACAATTCCTTTAGAGTAAACCCAAACATAACTGGGGGGGAGCTGATGTTTGATTTTCCTGTTCTATTTGCTATATTATCTATCGTAATTTTTTGTGCAACATGAAGATATGAAAATAACTAAAAAAAAAACCAAAACAAAAAAACACCAGACCTTTTTCCTAAAGATAATTTAGTCCCAGCTTTCATACACAGTTTTCACCTGAAGCAATGGGAAAAAACTGTTCAGATAAAACAGGGAAGCAAATGCAAAAGCTTTTTCTGACTGGCTTGAACATTTCCTTATTTCTCCCCAAAGGATATAAAAACTACTCCAGTAAATGTAGCATCATAATTGGCTATAATTGACTCCATCCTTCAATTTTTAAGGCAATCTATAAAATATGGATCGTTTTGTCAACTGGGAGACAATTTTGTCACACCACACTGTTTATCTCTTTACAGTGATCTCAGCTGCACTCGATATCATTTGTTACCACTCAGACTACCTTATTTTGGCTGTAATCCTGCACCTCTCTACATTTAATGCACTGCACGCTAGTTAGCTCTAACACCAAACACTTTGAGTGCTACCAAAGGGAATTAATTGCTGAAGATCATTGTCACAGGGGATAACAGCAGCAATGATACAGTAGCAGATGAAGCACAAGCAAGAAAGCTCTGTTCCAATCCATCAGTGTACTTCACGCTATTCTGTCATTAGTCCCTCTCACAACTTACTGCACATCAATCAGAAGGGATGGGGCACAGAAAAAAATGCAAGGTTTAATTGCTTTGCTGCTGTTTTTCTTTTACACCTGCTGTTTTACTGAATTTGCAACATTTTAAGATAAACTTGTAACACTCTGGCCCTACAGACTGTTGTGACCTCGTGGCAGTTTTGCATCACTCTTAGGTCACAACAGTATGATGACCACTGAATGGAAGTGACTACATCTGGCCATTTCTAATAACTGAAATACTGCAAATGCCTTACAACAAAGATATTAGCTTCAAACACAAACTCTGAATGATAGAATTGGGGTTTTTTTCCCTATGTCTTCAATAATTATTTTTATTTATATCTCCCTTTATGTGATGCAACACTTCAATTGAAAACTAAGTAAAAGGAAGATAAAAACTAAAACCTAAAAAAGAATTCCAGTAGAAATAACCACAAAACTGCAGCAAATGATTGATAGAAACATCGATGTAATCCTGTCCATAGCAACAGTTTAATTATGAGCATCTTGGCAGTGAGCCTGCTCTATGTGTTGATTTTCCCCAGCAGAGAATGCCATACAATCCATCTTTGTGTTATGTGCTATATGACTACATGGAGAGGCCAATCAAAGGGGAACAAGGAACAGACAAGTTGTAGTAAATTACTGGGGTGATACAGGAGTAAGTACATTGACCATGAATAATTCCACTCCTGAGGATAAGCAAGCCTGAGAAAAAGGAGGGGTAGGGAAGAAATACCAGGAGGGTGCTATCCACAACAAAATAGTAGTATATTCCTCAATTACAGTGATCACAGCATACAACATGAATACACCTCTCCAACAAAGGAAACGAATTACTGGGACCCAGTTTAAACCGCCCCTTCTCAAACTCTTCTTCCCAGGATGACAATTGTGCGGAGGCGAAGAGAAGCACCTTGGTGTAGTAGGAAAGCAGGTCCCTCCCCAGGGACACAGGGCTCGGAGGCCATGGCTACATGCCACACTGTAAAGCAAAGCTTGCCAAAAGCAGCAGATCTGCTGGGTGGAGCAGCCGCTGCCCAGAACCCAGTGGCCATGGGATTTGTGTTCTAAGGCTTTCCCTCCTGAACAACACCACAACACAGCTAAAGTGGGCACATCAGAGGGGATGCACGGTATCATGGCTGAGGTGCAGAGTTCACTCCAGTAAACTAGAGGGCAAGGAAGCAACAGTGGCAACTGACAGAGACCTTAACAGGAAAAGGCAGCAGTGCAGGCTTGGGAGGTTATAAAAACAAATGGTGAAATCTGACAGTGACTGTTTCTCAACATACTTGCAGGTAATGTCCAGACAGGAAAGAAAAAATATAACAGAGTCATATTTTATAATTAACCTTACTTCCAATGTCTGTGTTGGAAAACTTCTTAAAAAAGCCCCAACAAAAAAGAACACAGCAACATGTAGCAGTCTATATACAACTGTAATCTACAATGCTTATTTATAAAATTTTTAAAAAAGTCCTTAAATCCCATACATATTTTTTGAAGCAACAGTTAGGACAATGTCTCTGAAGCAGCAGTTTAAGATTATACTATCTGCTCTTTACCTTAAGGAAATGCTCTGGTAATTTTTAAGTGTGTGAACAGAGGTTTTGTGAAACCCTGTTAGGCTATTACATGTGGTAAGAAAACCATCAATCATTTCTGCAGCCCGGTGTCCACATTCACAACTTAACTCAATAAAGACTATTTTTAGTTTCTATTAAGGTATGAATATTTTATATTTGTAACCACATAAATCAATAAGAATACTCACATATATATATATATACATGGATCATACCATCTATATGTTTCTTTGAAGAACAAACTGAAAACCATACAGAAATTTGAAACAATGGCACTGAAAAAATAGGATTCCTAAAGTTTACAAAAATTCCAAGAGACATACTGAAATCAAACACAAACGTTGCTTCACTCAAAGCTGGGGTTTTTTGGCAGTTGTGTGACTATTTCCATCTCCGACACACTGTGGCTGCATCATACCCTGAAAACACACTGGGCTTTTTTAATGCCAAATGTATGGGCACGTTCTACCTACTGTGGATTACCTGTCTGAGAAATTACTTTTAAATGCAAAGTCTTAGCATCTACGTAACTCTGCTGTCCCTTTGCTAGCCCTTCTTCATTAAAATTTACTTTAAACATAGAAGAAAAGGATTTGTGTGTGTGTGTGTGGGTACAACTTAATGTTCAGATCAATACATTATGAAAATCTATTAAATCATAGCACTAAAACTGAATTAGTTATTTAAGCCTTGAAAGCCCAGGTATTTTAGCTCTGAATTCAGGTCTCAGATTTCAGCTCAGAGCACTCAAGAGGTACTTTGGATTTCTAAACAATGATGTACTAGGAAATGTCTGTACCTGATAAAAACTCCTTTTGTGCATCAGCTCAAAAGATATTGTATGATCATTTCTTTACTGTACATTCTCTCAGAGCAAAGACAACATCTTCCAAAATACCTATGTGACTGTACTGATCAAATGATTACCTGAATAGAACACCCAGCTGATTACATTGAATATTCAGTTAACTTATTTACCCTTCAACAGCTAGAGAATACAACACAAGAGAAACCCAGAGGAACTCCTGGTAGAGATGTTTTGTCAAGACATTAATCAAAACTAGAGTAATATGAACAGTTACATCACTCCGCAGTAAGTTCACCTTGATATTTTCACAGAAAGGTCATTTGCAAAATCTTCAGGGAAAAAAAATTATAATTGACATATCACTGTGTCATGCCAGGGTTTATGGGAGTGAGGGAAAGTGGGAGTCTGCTCTCAGGCAGACAGAAATCCATAGCTTGTACTGTGCTTTTGATGCAAGTGTTTTAGTTGCACTTTTTATTTGTGAAAAGGAACTTTTAAATACAAGAATGACCATGCTTTGTAAAAAAAGGTTGTATTTGAAGATGCTTAATGGCACCTCTGACACACAGGACATAGAAGTTTTGCAACTAACAAATAATTCTTAAGTTCCATTGCAATTGCAAATTAAACAACTACTTTTTTTAACAAACCAAGAACTGAATAAATGATTACAGAATACCTGAAAGATTTTAATGACTACTAAATCTGACATTAAAGTTTACACCCATTTAATCTTTTATTACTTCTGCTGCATTACTTTAGATTAAAGCACACAAATCTGGCTGAAAGTATTTTTATCCTGTGATCTGTACTATAACTTTTTTTCCCCCAGTTGAAAACCTAAATAAAAAAAACCCAAAATGAGATGACTAGATGACTACAGTATCAAATCTCAAAGCAAAGAGGGTGATTTGCCACTTAAGAATTCTCAGCTCAGCTTTTCTCAGAAAAGGCAGCAAACATCATCTAGTTCAGAACAGTTATTTTGGTCAGTCTCCCACTGGGCAGAGAAGCTGAGACAAAAAGCCTTGTGGAGGACATTGAGAAACATTAAGCCTGGAAAAACGCTACTGGCGGTACTTGCTAAAGTTGGACACACAACTGTCCAGTTATCAACCACAGATCTAGGTAGACGCAGTGGCTCAAAGTAATAGGGGCAGTTCAGTGAGAAACAAGGTGCCACTCCACATAGAGAACTGCAGTGAAATTTGGTGACATTTTATTCCAAAAAACCCCTCCCCAAACAAGCAAAAAGCCCCCACACCACCAGAAAGACCTATGCACTAGTAACTCCCAGTGCTTATGCTTTATTCATTGCTGTATTGAAGGCCAACAGCCCCATTCTCCAAAGTCCCAGGGACCCAAGTGAGGTGCAGATGTTTCACTTTCTCTTTGCTGAAGCAGCTGAGAAGGCTTAAAGTTTGGGAGGGTTTCCTGAGTCACTATCACCCACAATAGTATCTGATTACTCTGCCTGAGCTGGTTTTGATTAAAAGGTTGAGAAGCAAGCAGGAGAGAACTGTAGTAGCTGACAGATGAACACTGACTCAAAACTAACCTGTAAGACACTTCTCAAACCATGTTAATTAAGTCTGACAGTGAATATGGAGCTTCTTACTAGGAATGCACAATGAATACACAGCTATGGGCTTCATTTATTTCACCCAGGCATCAAAAAATGACACTTTCCTGTGCAACTTCTGGTTTACAAGATTAATCTTTTAGAATATAAATACACATTAAGTTTATTTTGGCAGAGTACAGCTCAGATTTTCAATAAAAAGCAGTTATTTTGGACCACAACTGTGAAGCTTTTCATATTTACATGCTCTTGAATTAAATATTAAAATGGAGTTGAATGTTCTCAATAGGCAACAATTGTCTGAACTGTCTTTGATCATTTCTACATTACACAGGGCTGTGGCACAAACAGTAAAAAAAAAAAAAAAAAAGCTGTTTGAGGGAGCCAGTGTATTTCTACAATTCATCACAATGCCAAATGTGCAAGCAGTGCTTTGCATCTTGGGATCAGTTTAACTACCTCACTGCAGTACTGAGCACAGGCTGCTAAGGCACTGGAGTGAGCTCATATGGATGTACTACTTTGGATTTGGGCAGTAGCTTGGATACCTCTACACCAAATTCTCAGTGGATTAATTGGATCTACTCAAAGTAGCAATGTCTGGAGAAGCAGCAGCAAGATAGATATGTATCAAGATTTGTAAGTTAAACTATCTGAATTAATGATTCTATGCTAAAACAGAGAAATAAAATTAATTGCAAAATTCAAACCAGAATAGTGGAATTATGTAGTGTAGTGCAATTATTACAATAAATAAGCATGTAATTTCTTAAAAGAATTGATAGTATTAGAGACTTAGACCTTGTTTAGACACTAGCCCCTAAAGGAGAGGGTATCAAAGCTTTGTGTGAACTGAAATTGTGTTCCAGCTAACCAGTGAACATGAAAGGATCAGCTCATCTCCATTATAAAACAAGTACTTAGATTGAGGGTCGCATGCCAATTATGGAAGCCTGCTAAAAATACGTCTGACTAAATAATAAGCTTTCCTTTTCCCCCTTCACAATCAGAGAAAGATAAAATGTTTCTCCTCTCTCCAAGACATTCCATCTTACTGCATTTAAATTAAAATACAAATTTGAAACACAAACCTCTTGCTTGAAAAAAACATGTCTGTGATGTGCTGGGAAGAAAAGACATTTACAAACTATTATACTGGGACTGTGCTCATAAAAAAAATCTGAGTCTGGCCCTGCACATTCCTACACTACTTGATCATACTGTCAAATTGGCAAAATGTTGAAGGAGAAACAGATATCCATTAAAATACCAAAAGAAACCAAACAGAAACAGTATAGTACTTAACCACTATGCTTATCACTAATTTCTAAATTTCAATTATCCTTCTGAAAGTTGGTATATTTGATAAGATTAGCTTTTTTTGGTTTTTTGGGGTTTTTTTTTTCTTCGTTAATACCATCAATGGAGAATTGGTTCTTTTAGGCCACACATTTATTTGCCAGATGCCTATCCACCTGAGAAAGCAAAGGAAGCACGAGCCTTTCAGCAAGCCTGGTTTACCATACAATCAGACAAGACGATAAAGCTTGAAAAAAATGGATTACTTTCTTTTTCTTCATCAGGCTACAAAGCCAGCCTGGTTCTGCTCATTCATCTCCTTTAGTCCAGCAAGCCAGAACAGAGCAGTTTACTTTCAAGGTCTCATTAGTTTGGATTTACCATCTTAGGTAGAGTGTAGTCAGAAAATATTTTATGTTGGTTTCTGTTGAATGGACTGTAAATGTCTAAAACACAAGTTCTTCAAGGCTTTAACAAATTATTCTTCAAAAAAGTGCAGCTGAAAAGAAAAAATAGCTTTCCAAACTATAAAAGTCAGGCATAAATCTAGGAAAAAGAATGGAAATAAAGAACCTCAAAAGCAGTACTGCCTCAATCATAAGCAGAACAATTCTTCCTCTGTTCTGCAGACAGATCTGAGATCCTGTTTTATATATAAACACATCCCATATTCCAGTCACCTGTTCAACTTCTAATAAAATTTCTTAACACAACAATCTGAATAAAAAATATTGGATAATCAGAGGAAAACTATATTGCTCTCAGAAATCATTAGTATAATTTCTGTTTTCATATGTGAGCCTACCTGCTTCACCTTTGCTTACATGCTCAAAGATCTGGTTTGTGCTCACACAGATTATCTCCTTCTAACAAGGTAACTGTAGCTTTGTTCATGAGACTAGGTAACAGTGCATGCTACTTTAGAAAGAGGAAAAAGGAATCCTGGGAGATGTGGGTGTGAGCACAAAGAAAATGTAAAAAAACCAGTGAACAAAAATTTAAAAGAAAAAAAAATTGTTCTAAATCTTTTAACTATGAGTCAATCCCACCTCTTCTTCCATGTGGCCAGAGCTCTGTGCCTGTAGGGAACTCCATTTAATTCAGTGGGTTACACAAGGCTGTAGCCATTTGCAGACGTACTGTATGTATTTCTTTTCTTTCTCTTTGTCAGTGCATTTTGAAAAAATAAAATAAAAATTTCAACACAAAAGAAAAATCCTCCTGTCCCTCCCTTCCCCAAACTCACCACCCCTGCCTGTTTTAAAGCTTGGCACTATGAATTTTTCACTTACTTCCTCAAGCCATTTGCTGAAGATCTGGATTTGCAAGGACTATCAAACTCTCAAAGCACTAGGGAAAGTTTTTGAACACTGCTCTAGTGAGTAGGTATAGTGAATTTTAAGGATTTTTAAATTTTGAAAGTAGTGGTTATTATTCAGGATTTAAATCCGTTCCCTTGGTCTGTAACCCTTCATTCTGATAGGATGGGCTTTGCTGTGAAGTTCACAGCTTGCTTTACTTTCTCTGGCGAATAACTACAGCCTAAAGATTGAAGAAAATTTTAATTCACAGAAATTGTATGCATGAGGAAAATGCTGTTAAACAGAACTACTTCATTGTTATTAAAATCCCAGAAGCAATAAGGCAAATAGACAGGGGCTCTGTTCAATTAGAAAAGCAGAGACACAGGTCTAGATAGATAGATAGTCCTTTTTGTCTTTTTAATGCCTTGTAGTTACCACACCAACTCCTACCAACACAAATGTGAAGATGTGTGTGGCCAAGTTCTTAAAACTGACAACAAAGGTTCAGGTTAGCTTGATCAGCTCTGCCTACAGCCTTAAATGGAAAAGACACAGATGTATCTTGTTAACCTGAAGAACAAATTCCTCTTTTACATAGTCAACAAAAAAACTGGGTATTAAAGCATGAAGCCTATAATTTTAGAAAAAACTAACATACTTTACATTTACTTACCTCTAAATCATTATTTTTAATATTGACCAATATTCTGCAAGTGGGAGGAAAAACAAGTTTCTGCCACGGCTCAGTCTGACCCTGGCTCCTGCAGCTCAGGTGCACGGCAGTCCTGGTGGATGCAGCTACACTAAGACTGTTCCCTGGAGCCACAAGAAGCCAGTAGCCTGCTGCCATACCTTAAGCCTGTCAGACAATGCCAATACTGGCTAAAATAAGGTGACTCTTACTGTAGGCTCAGTAGAACTAAACAAACACTGATGGGCACTGCTAAATGCTTGAATATGAAATTGCAGCAATACCCTCCTTTCGGAGAGCAGCTTTAGTAGAAATGCCTTTTTCTCTTTTCCCTTTTCCTCTTCTTCTTTCAGTAAAACAGAATTCAGATAAATATTCTGATGTGTTATATCGAAATGTATGGAATAAAGCTTTTTTTTTAAAAAACGTGCATTCTGGTACACAGAAAGAAATCAGTGTTATGCTCCTACTTGTAATTCTCCCCCAAAGCATCAAAATGATTCCCTGCATGGATGCAAACACACACCGACGTAAATTTTGTTTCAACCTTTGAAACTCAGTGTGGTGTGACCTCTCTAAGCACTCATATAAGTATTACGAAGGGAGACACTCTAACTGACAAATATATGAAATAAATGGATAAGAATCCTCCTTTTCAGCTCAGCATTCAGCCGTGGTTTCTGAAGGTAACAAGCAAGTGTGCACCTCTCATGTAAAATCACCTTGTTAAAGGTAATCTGCAACAGCCAGGTAAGAAGGGACTGCTTTTTGCTTTGTTACAGTCCAAAGCAAAGATGAGAGAAGTGATGCTAAAACTACACTGCCTGCCTTAAGAACAGACATTTTACTTTGGCTGCATTTACTGTAATTTTATATTACTGTACTTAGAGCACTTATAAATCACAGTAAAAAAAAAAGGGGGGAGCAAAGTGAAGGGAAAAAACCCAATTATCAAGTTTCAGTTACATAACAACAGTAAATATGCCTTTTTGTTTTTTGAGTACAGATCCATTTCTGTGCCAATCAGCTTGACATCACATATTCTGAAACAGTGTTTCGTAAATCTGCAGCTTTAGGCAGTGTGTATTTTGAAATGCCCCTACATTAAAAGAATGGCATTGCGATCTTCCTGTCTTGGGTTTTGCATCAAAACCCTCTTTCCAGAAGGGATTTAAAAGTCTTGAATGCTATCCACAAGAGCTCCTTATCTTTGGAGGAGTCACTTCACTTACAAGCCTTTCTGGAGGTGCTACAAAGCTGTGAACTCCAAAGCAATCCTCTGTCATCAGTTTGAAATATCTCAGAAATGCTCCTATTTGCTTGTTTAAAATGTATCGATTCCAAATGTAATCTAATCAGCATTAGAAGTTATTTTATATAGTTTAAATGAAGAATTTCAAAATTATCTTTGGGAAATGTTTCTAAGGAACTACAGTGAAATTCGTTTTTTGAGGGTTTTTTTTGTATTGCCAATCATGAAAATTTTGAGAATTTCTATTTTGTCCTGATTTGGAATGGAAGTATTCTTCCTGAAACCTTAAAGCTGTTTTTTCTTTAGTGCTATTCAGAATAGTTACGCAGATTATTTCTGTTGCCTGATAAGCATGTAACACACTTCAAATTGTAATGAAGAAGGGGAAAATGAACTGTAGCAGAGCCTGCAAAGAGGTATATACTTCAGGCACACAGTTACATCACTTAAGTCACCTGCTTATACACCTGGTAGGACTGCGACTCAGGCAAGAGCTATAAAAACTTGCACATGCTTACAATGGGAATTCCTCCACCTCAGTGCAAAAAACCCCTACCTTACGTGCAGGAGAACTCACAGAGGTCCAAGTTTTCACCAGCAAAACTGCAAGAGCTTCCTGAATTCTGCTACTGAATATCTCAGTGGTATCTTTATCTTACTCTTACTGAATATATTGCATCTCCAGGCCATTTGCTATCCACAAATGAGACTGACCAAAATCCCTTGAGGCTCTCAAGTCATAAGAAAGCTCCGACTGCCTGAGGCCATTGGCAGATGCATTGCCCTGGATGCATCTGAGTGGGGTGAAGAGGTTATTGCTTCCAGCTGCTCAATACCCAGGGAGTCGGCGGGGGGGACAACACCCCTAAGCATCACAAGAACACACTCATTTCCTAACCCCCAATGTCAAAATCACAGGCTAAAAAGGCTTTGTTTTCGGAAATGCAAGAGAGACAGGTTGCACAGTCCAGGTTAGGGAGCAGCTACCTGGGCACTTAGCTGGCACGCACAGAGGAAGCCCTGGACAAGCAGCTGGCAGCAGAAACCTCTTACGTGGCTCTGCCGCTGCCAGCAGGGCTTGTCTGGCTGCAGCCTTCACTGCCAATGACACAGTTCAGCACAATTCCCTGTTCATTCCAATCAACACCAGGAGAGGAAACATGACCCTTTTTAATTATTAAAAGAAATCCTTTTCCTCCTAGTAAAAGCTGTGACACTTAAGACAGTGCTAAATGTGAAATCTGTAGGACCATAAAATGACAGTAAGACAGAGTGTGTCCCTGCCATCTATGGAGAGCACTGTCAGTGACAGGAGGGACACTGGGTTGGGGCTGCTTGCCTAAACCTTTGGGAGGATGGAAAACCAAACAGGACACCTAAAGTCGGAAGTCACCTGCAAACGAGTCAGCAAAGTAACCTAGATCTGAATACTGCCCCCTGCCAAAATCAGAACTAGCATATTTTATTTTTTCATTTTTGCAAGAATATAAAAATTAATATATGGGTAATCTTCATCAGAATTAAAGAATATTTAGAAATTGGTAAGCACCAAAGTTTATGTTAACAAGTATTACCAGTGTTAAACAAACGAATTTCACATACATTATTATTCCATGTTTTATTTTCTAAATATGAGATACAAAATCTTTGCAGACAAGCTACAATTATGACCAAGTATCTGTCAAGATCAGAGGCACATAACGATGTTACTATTTAATGTCTGCAGTAATTTTTAGTGTGACACTTTCCTAAAAACACCATCTTTTTGTTACTTTGTTCATGGTATTATGAACAACATGGTGTAGAGACACTACAAAATACCATAAATTCTGTTTCTGTAATGACTCTATACATGCAACAGAATAGAAAAGTGAGAAAAAGGAAGGAAAAAAAGGAAAAGAAAATAAAATTAAGACATAACGATGAAAACTCAATTTTGCATTCCAAGAAAAACTCCCAAATTTTCTCACAAATTATTGAGGGAGATGAAATAACATCACAAAGACTGTTATATAAACCTAAGGATTATATAAGAGCAGCAGATATCCATATTATATGAAGCATTCTGTAAACTTACTTGTACTTGAAAATTAGGGTACATTCAGTCACCATTTCTCATACAGTAAGATAATTTCTTCTCAGTAATTACCTGAAAATATGGCAGCTGGGATTTTAGCAACTGAAATAATATTTTTGTTCCTGAGAATTATCAGACCAGAAATTCAATGTACTGCTAGAAGACTCCCACACTCTCTTTGGGCTGTAATACTGCAGTGGCTAAGGAGTTTTGACAAAACAGGCCCATTATTATTTAATTCCCAGAAAATGCAATTTGGAAGATGAAAAGAAGACAAAGAAAGAATAGGGAAAGCCCACAAAGGTTTGGTAAATATCTTGAAATTACTTTATAGACACTTTCTACCTGAAAAGAAGATACAGCTTCAAATATTTTGTGAAGCTAATACGGAAATGGTTGCTAAAATGTGCTTTCAAAAAAAAAACGCCTTTATAAAACAGTCATCCCTCTAGGCAGCAGCTCCTCTCAAGACCTCCAATAATCCTGCAGCTCTTGTTCAATAGCCCTTCTCACCTCTGAGCAGGAAGCAAATTGTGAAGTTGAGCGGCACTGTTATGGGACGCTACCTGCTGTGCTTCCAGCAGACTCCAACACGTAATTAGAGCTGCTGCGGCCACCCAGCACTGCACAGGCTGCCACAAGTCGTGGTGGTGACACTTGCCACTAGCAACTGCGCCTGAGAAAGAGACAGCGACGAGAAGATTCCAGCCTGCTGCCCTCTCACCTTGTTCAGAGCATGTTTCTGTCGCACTAGTTAAAATAACAATGGTCCCCAAGGTCCTGCTGGCTCTGGTAACGCCACTCTTTTCTACGTCAGTGCCCTTGAATGTGCAGTAGCAACAGCGGGAGGGAAAGTGTCTTTACGTAGAAGGAAACAAGTTTTTCTTTCATTACTCCATATGAATTGCACCAGCATCTAAAGCACTGCATTTATTTGCCTCATCTAAACACAGTCAAACACACAGAGAATCTATTGCCAAAGGTCAAGTTATGATTCTTACTTTTAATGAGCATGAAGTTGCTGAGCCCTCTAGGGTAGGATTCCTTCAAAGGAGCCATTCAAGTCTGCTGTGCCCAGAACACAGGACCTAATTCACTCCTAGCCTTAAGTTTAAACATATTTTGAAGTCCTCTTAATTTAATTTCACCCACCTGCCATCAGATTAGGGAATTTAATGACTTGAGCACTACAGCAGATCTAGACGACTCTGGAAATAAATCTTCAGCATTGGTAAAGGTTCTGGTAAGACTCCTGTAAAATTTTTGTATTATGTCCAGCGTCAACATTCACAGCACATGAGAGGGAAGGCAAAAAGCAGAATCACATACAAGGTTTTATGATAACAACTGCTGATGCTTGTTTTCTTTATTTTCTGGCCTCAACTTTTTATTTTCTTCAAAATAGCTGACACCTGAAACTGTCTTTCACAATTTCAGATATAAAATTTTCTCTCAGGTTTCTTTGACAAGGATATTCCTCTATTCAACTTACTTTAGCTTACTCAGAGAAATCATCTCATCTACTTGCATTTTACTGTGAATTTCTGAGATAAGCTACTCACTGAATTTACACAAAGCAGAGTATCAGTCATCAGAATAAATTAAATTAATTTAAATAGAAAATATTTTTTTTAAAAAGAGGTCAAATGATCAGTCATACACAAGAAAATGTCTTCTTCTGAGTACAGAAATAGTCAAATTTTGGCCAACAAAGTTTTCTTGAGAAAACAGAATGAAAAGTTAAAGCTAGTAGCAATGTTATGGTGATTTTAAGTGCAGCAAATTACTTAATAGTTGCTATGCATCAAAATAGTCGTTCGAAACACAGAGGTGTTAGATAAAAATATGATCAAAATTTTGTACTTGTAGCTTAGCAGAGAGGTTCAATAGCCATACTGAGTAAACCACAAGGTGAATTACACTTTCAATCGTACAGGATAAAAGCAATGCTGGGCAAGACTTGTTGCAGGGAATGAATACCAGACCTGGGACAGAATATTATTGAAATACAAATGTTCACATCAACATACAGAAATGAGCAGCCAGCAATCGTCTTGACAAAATCAAAGCAACAGAAGCATGAGAAAGCTTCATTACTTCGGAGTGTTCATCATAAGATGCTGTGGTTGTATACTGAGCTCTACATACACAACCTCTAAAATTTTTTATAAGCTTTCTAAAACAAAAAAAGTCCACAAATACATATATGAATAGCTTATGAAAAGCCAGAAGTTCCAACGCACAGTAACACAGAAAAACAGAGCAGAGCTTTACACTGACCCTCAAAAGCTAAATAATACAGAAAACATAATCCAAATACTTCACCCTACGGGGACAAGATTAAAAAAAAAAAATCCTCAGTTCATACAGAACTTGCTGGTAGACAAATTTAGCTCCTTTTTGCAGGCAAGTTCCAAGACCTGTACTTTCATTTCTCCATTTGGGTCAGAAAGTACTCTTTGGGATATACTGAAGTTTAGTACTTTTAAAACACAGAGTGACCCAGATGGCAGAAGAGCAATGCACTCACTGGCAACAGTCAAGGCTGCCCTAGTGCTCAACACCAAGAACAAAATGTGAAGAGTACAAGAACCTGCATGCAGTAGATGCACAGACCAATACAAAACCAGGTATAAATTTCTCAAGATTGAAATCCTTCATCCAGGAAAGAAATAAGACTGCAAAAGGGAATTATCTCATTATGTACATGTTTAAACCATATTAATAATGCAAACTAGAAGGTTAACAACAAAAAACCCCCCAACAAAACCCCTAAATCAAACTGAAGAGTTAAACAAAAAAACCCTGAACTGAAACACCAGGAAAAAAACCTCACAGGATTCAGGTACCACAAACGTTTGCCATACTTAGGCAAAAAGAACTTAAAAAGAGCTCACAGCTGTAAGATTTTCCTGCAAAACTGAAAAATGCATAAACTAAAAGAAAATTTCTATGTCTGGCTCACTAAAAAAAGATTGAGCTTCCCATTGGTACTTCACAAAGAGGCATAAGGACAAGCGGATGTGGTGATAAGGCACCCTGTCCCTTCGGAGAAACATGAAAGGTGCAGAAAAAAAAGAGAGCATAGATAAATACTTAATGAGCTGACCAAGTCTTGCATGCCATAAGAAGTTTAGTGATTTGTGCTGATCCTTAGTTGCTTTTCAGTGGTTGTAGGTCTCAAGACAAAATAATCTCTATGCTTCCGATTAACTCTGAAAAGGGAAACAAAAGCTCCAAGAAGATAACCCTTAGGGCGCTAGTGACTGAGTGATTGTCAAGAGCAAAAAGTTCTCTTGAATTGTTTTATAGCTCCCTGTTCAAGCTAGTAATAAATACACGAACACAAAGTTCACCTACTGACAGCAGTGTGGAAGGGGCTGGAGGAAGATCCCACCACAGAGAAAATGAAAGGGGCACCAACAAGAGATGCAAACAATTTTGGGGCAAATCAACACATTGCATCTCAACAGCTACAACGGTGTGATGGTTTCCAGAGAGCTCTGCTATACTCTGCAGAGTTCAGTAACACTAGCTGATTTGGAGATGAGAAGAATACATGGAAACATGTGAAGGACACCATGGAATTGTGTAACACTATAGTAACAGGAGTAATGAAAAGAGACAGAGAGGTTGGATCACGCACATTCTTAAGAATGAATAAAATCATGATGACCAGTCATGGAAACTAAAGCAAAGAAGCGTGGAAGAAGAGCGACACCATGATGAGCTAGTGTGGCTAAGCATACTGCTTCACTGGACAGAGTGGCCATGACCCTCTTTTCCTTTGAGAAGACATCAATTTGAAAACATGGCAGTCCTATTTAAACCTTATTTCCTTAGTGATTTATTTGAAGGACTGGGGCAGTAAAAACTGAGACCACAAAACTAAGTTTTGCAATAAGGTATGTATGTAAGTCGATGTAAGACATCATAAAAATGTCACAGTCTCATGTTATCATAAACGACTAGATTATAAAACATGTAATGCTTAGAAGCCCCAAATAAACAAAGCATTTAAATATTAAATAGTGTTCTCGTGAAGTAAGAGACTATCCTTGAGCACAGAATACAAAATGTTGACAATATTTTCACGCAAAAAGTGATGCCACTATGCTATATTTAGGAGGGCATGTCTATTTTAATTAAAAAAAAAAAAAAAATTAGAAAAACCTAAAACCATTGAAAAGCGGACAACATCTGAAATACTAATATGTGGAAAATACGTAGTAGCTAGAATAAGACGCAGTACTTAAAATACCACTTTGGCATACTTAGGTTTCCCAAAAAGTAGAAACACTTCAAGAAATTATCAACTTTTACAGCACTGAAATGAGAGGTTAAGGTTAGTGGGAGAAAATGCACGTGACACTAAAGGGAACACACGGAAGAGCCAGAAGCATGGGTGGACTGGGTCCCTTTCTGAGGAAGAACAGAAGCTGAAATGCAATACAAACTAGACATACCTGCCAGCAAGCCAGGGAAACTGGTCAGGAACCTTGGATACTGTCATAAAAACACAAAAGGAAACAAGCTGCATTCTTCTTAACTTTATGGAGCAGAGTGATTCACTTTCTAATGGAGTGGGGGAAGTTCTTTAGGGAATCCAAAGCAAGAAGACACAGAAACACAAACCCTTCAAAGCCACACACACAGAAGCAGACATCAGAGTAATGTGGGCTAGATAATAAAGTCAACTAGACCTAAAACGCAGAAGTGAATCATTTACCCACCTCTATGCAGTAGCTTTGCCAGAGGCCCACGCAGGAAGTTCTCCCCATCTTTGTACATTGAGGTACTCCTTCAGAAGTAGGAGAAATCCTAATGAAAGCCAGTCTCTGCTTTCCTTCCAAGGCCCATGTCCCACCAGTCTGACACCTACTGGTGTTGGTGTGTATTTCTACTGGGTATATATTTTGTATGACCGAATTCAGCAGTTCTTGCATGACAGAGATCCTTGATCATCGGAGTACATCCTGAGGATTTATGTATTAGGGACCATAATAATCTTCACAAGTCATTACAAATAAAGACTTTCTCTTCCCAGAACCACCTCTGCTCAGACAATACCATAAAAAACTGGCTAGCCTCAGATAACCTTATCTAAACTAATTTTATTCCTGATCAGTGCAACCACAAGCAAACACGGCCCAACTTCTGTCTGTCTACCCTGACAGACAGAGCCTCCTCCAGGATGGGGCTCCCCAAGGCCCCAGTGACCAAAACAAGGCAGCTTGCAGGGCCATCCTGGTGCAGCAATGGCCTCTTCCTTGTGCCTTTGCCTCCCTGCCTCTCCTGTGCAGCACAGCCACAAATGGCACAGCAGAGGCTCCCCTTGGAGCAGTTTATTCCACACCCCAAGTCACCCAAATCAACGCTTTACCACCAGACAGTGGCATTTTAATTCTAGCTGTTAAATGCAGTAATTTGAATCAGCATCTGTTTTCAAACAATTACAATAAATTTGGATCCTTGATCTGGAATCAATTTGTAATGTTGCCAATTTGACTAAAGTCAGTAAACTTTAGCTACAAAAGGTATTTGTAGCACCCTTTAGATGGTAAAACACAAGAGAGGGGCAGCCAGGAACATGACCTATAAATTTTATTCTCTTTAGTATTTTTGAATATTGCATCTGAAATTATTATTTTTTTAAATTTAGAAGAGAAAAGACAAGCTTTTATAAATTACAGATATAAGCTTAAGTATATGGGAAGGGTAATCAAACCCAAATCCATACCTACTAGCAGCTTCCCCTTCCAAATCAGCCAACCAACAGCTTGGCTGAAAAGAAAATAGGAACACTTGGTGTTTTACTCATAAAGTAAAATCAAAATATATTATAGAGGTATGTGATTGAGTCACCCTTCCCCATTTTTCATATATCCTTTGTTTTATATTACAAGCTCTTTAGGACAGGGCTGTGCCTCTACATGGTTGAAAAGTGCTTAGTACAAAGATGCTCTAAAGATGTGCGGAGACTTGTGTGACTACTAAAATATTAATATTTTATACTTAATTTTAATATTTAATATTAACAATATCAAGAGCAGCAACAAATATCTCTGTGGGGCTGTCATAGGTGTAATCTTGGCAAGGGAGGGAATGCTCAGAAAGATGAAAGACTGGATTTTCAGGCACTCATGCCTGTAGAGCCAACCTGCATGGAGAGGGCCCTCCTGGCACCCGACCTGTTGTACGCAGCAGCTGCCACTGACTATATTTCACACTATAAAATGCAGGTTTGACAAAATGCAGGCTTGACAAGGTCTGCATTGGCACTAGACAACTGAAAAAAATGTAAAAGGAAAATAATGCCCATACTCAACTGCACCACATGCTCTAGTGAAAGGGTTCTCGTCAGTTTTGTGCATGCACTGTCTTTCTTACCATTAGGTTCAATCCTCCCCACTTGTAACTAAAATTTTTATATTGAATCACTGTAAGGAAGTTATTGAATGTCCTAATTTGATCTACCCAAAGTGAGAGAGGGTCATCATGTGCTTAGCTGCTCCTGATTCACAGTTCAGGACATGATGAAGCACATACTGCACTTAAATCTCTGGCACAGCTTCTGTGTTCAACTGAATCTCACACAGAGGCCACAGCTCTAAGTTAGAGGTAGAAAGACACTAAATCACCCCCTTCCTCTCCTTGCTTTTATACATGTTATTTCTCAGTGCTGTGTGCCGTCTACTATTAAAAAAATTTAGGACTTAGACAACTTTCTCCTGAGAAATGCTATGTTTACTTTGTTCTCCAATCTACACATTTTTCCAATATATACTGTAATTTCCTCCCTTATTTCTAGTATTACTGGGTATGTATCACTTCAGAAAATTTTCTTTCATTTTCTGCTAATTGCATCTCTCTCTATTTGCCAGTTTCTCCATGATAGCTTGTCCTTCTTCAGCATATGGACTTCTTGCAAAATTCCTCATTACAAAATCCTCATCCTCATGCTTATGCTGAAACACAAGACATTGAAATGAGGATCAACAATTATAATGCTGAGTTCATAAAGCCATCCATCTCAAACACATTTAAGAATAATAATGTTCACCATGAACACAAAATGCACTAAACTTATAAGCCTGAGTTAAAATAGATTGTACTGAATTCTTGAATTAATTTTATAGCAGAAGACAACAATTACCGCATGAAGAAGAGTGCACTGGCTTTACCTTACTAAATGTAGGATACAATTTCCTTGTAAACAAACACAACCCACCATAAAAGAACTAATTATTCCCACATCCTATACTGAACAGCAACCTTTACGAAAATGATTTCCCAATAGTCCCTAAGGGTTCCCCAAATGTCACTTCATAAGCATAATTAGAGAAATAGTACAAAATGCCTCAAGGTATTGGATGCTGAAAAATACAAAAATAACTAAAATTTCCTGTGGTGAAGAGCGTTGGCCAGGATACAAGACAGGTCTAAACCCAGAAACTTCTGTTGCATCATCTCACTTATTGTACCATTACATCTAAAATCATATAAGTATACTGGCAAACTTAGATTGACCAGCTAAAACCTTAATCTTTCATAGAAATTGCAAGCTTCTTCTATGACACTTATACAAGATTTGGTATTTGGAATATGTGACTAACCAAACAGAAAGAGTGGAAAGCTGCACAAAAGATGGAAAGATATTCATTGAATTAAGAAAAAGGAAGGAAATTACTGAATTACAAGCTTGTTCTTTTATTCTTGTCTTCTTATATGTTTGTGGTCAGATAATATAGTTAATTTTAACTTTATTCCAAAGTTCCTTGACTGAAAGATATCACTCACTAATTTCCCTTATGACTTGATAATAGAACGAAGAGTTTTCAATGCCTCAGTATTCTGTAATCAATACACTGCCCTTTCCATCACAAAGAAACAACGGCACATTTAGAGAGCCGTATATTCAATTCTGGTTTTGGTCTTACACAGAAAACACCCTGCAAATTAAAATAATAATAAAAAGCCAAAGTTATAAGTAGAAATTGAAAATAAGCATATTTGTTTTAGGCACATATTCCTAGATTTATTTATAAAGAATGTAACTATGGCAAAAATAACATTTTTAACATCACAAATGAGGAATATTACTTTCATTTCCATGAGAAATGCCTCCCCCAATGCTTTCTCCAAGCATTCAAATCCCAGCTTAATAAAAACAAATGGCATCCCTCATTTCTTCAAAATTGATATCCAAAGGTTTGCTGTTCTAACAGGATACAGGCATTTTGAAATCCCACAATTATGTATTCATGTGCTAGAATTCAGACTTCTTTTTTTTTTTTTTTAATATGTGGGGAATATAAGAAATAAATCTGTAATTCTAAAATTTCAAGACCTTGATTTTGAACTATGAAAATTGCATAACGGCAGATATTAAAGGGCACTGGAAACATCACAAAGCCATCATAAAGGTAAAATCTTATTCCCTCGGTAGGTGATCTCCACAGTCATTTGCAACCATTTTCAGCAGCAACAAGATACTAACTCTTTTTTCAGTTATGTTTGCAATCTTATTAACAAGTGAAGCTACAGGTGATTTCTTACAAAGAAAAGCATTTAAACAGCAGCTCCAACAGCAGGTAATTGATGTTTCAATCCAAATTACAAATACTGTACACTTCAAACAGCTTGAACACATGAAATTCAATATATATCAGAGGAAAACTTTGCACAAGATACTTCCAAGAACTAGTAAACTGAACAACACAACTTACACTGCATACAGTAAGTGTTCATTCACATACAGCCAACTAACGTGACTTTTCATTCCCAAAATGACTCAGAAAAAAGAAATAGAGTTATTTAACATTAATAATTGAAGCTGTACTGAATTTATCAGACTAGAAGGAACAGCTTTTTTTTTTTTTAATATATTAGAAAGTTTTACTAAGAATGTCCCTGAGGCATTTTTTGGTTTTCTTCATTTGACTGCTAGGTGGTAGTCACATGCATCCAGATCTCTCAGAGAAACATTTATGAGGAAATGACATTAGCTTTCAGTTCAAAGTAAAGATATATCTGGAATTTCTTACTTAGCATCATTTAGTGTCACAACCATTCAGAAGTGAAATCTTTCCTATCACAGATCATTTAAAATAATACAATAGCATGATGACTCCTAAAAAAAAAAGTCTCAATTTGTTTTGTATACCACTCAGGAAAATAGTTAAGTATGTATTTGATAGCAGGTATTTAGCATAAGAAGTCTTCTAATATGCATATGTAGAAGGTCTGGCATAACATTTACATCAGACATTCTCAACAGCACATATATATTTAGCAATATGACATGAGATGATCACCATCAGCAGTCTGAATTTGACATTTGGGAAGACATTAATAGCAACACTAGGAGCATGACAAAATTGGGCAACAATAATGGAAAAGTAAAATGATGCAGTTATAATTAGGTTTCCCAAAATAAGTCCATCTTTCTGTCATAGCCCTTCTGCCACTGCACCTACAAGCCCTTCATAAAGGAGTACTAAATTTTTTGACTGTTAAACATGCTACAATTAGGGCAGTTAATAGCAACAAGACTAGAGTTCCCTATATTACTCAGTTTACTTTACCTGGGTATTAGAACACTCTAGTTGTGCAAAAAGGCCTTCACCAAACACTGCAGGATGACACCCGCTGACATTTTCCCTCCACGGATTTATGTCATGACAGAACACTTTGGGAGATTTAACTTCATAAAGTGTTGAGCTCAGTAAGATGAACATTTAACATGGCTAAAACATCCAATAATTTCAGAATACGTGAAATAATGAAGGTTAAGTGTCAAAACGAACCTCACGAGCCTGCACTGCTGAGCACCTGTGGGGCCCGAGATTCGCGCTCTTCGCCACCATTTGGGGCCACAGCAGCAGCACTTGGTGTACAACAAAAACATGGCCCATGGAGGCACTAGCGCTGTACACAGACATTTCCTACTGACCACAGGAAATATTCAAAGCCTTTTGAGGGCACTCAGACTTGAGGTGGTTATGGACACTGCCTCGGTGATCGCAAGTGCTGGCAAGAAAATTTAAAATTTTTCTGATGGGGAAAGGCCTTAAAGAAATGTTTGCCTGGAGAGGTCTTCCACCTTCTGTACAATATGGCCTCTGTCACTCTGAGCCTATGAAAGCTTCTGACACTCCACTCCTTTTTTTTTTCTTTTCAGTGTGGCTTGACAACGCACCCAGTGATCCATTCCAGAGCTGCCATTTCGAGGAGATGGTGCATTCCTCTCAAAATGGAGGGCAACGTCTGCTTCTGCAAAGCTGCTAAGAACCAGCAGTGAAACCACCTACAGCACAGTGAAATATTATGACAGGGAATTTGTGAGACTGCTCCTCAGATAACTTTAGGTTTGGTTACAACAAAAAAGGCCCCCAAAAATTATCATGTAGAAATTTAAACGGGCATTGGCACTTTCTAAATGCTTTGTGCTGTGGATGTGGGAGCATTTCTGAAATACTGCCTTGCCAAAAACTCCCTGCATGCCAACAAAAGGGTCTGAGAAGAGTTGGTGGATCTGGCAACCTTCACCCCATGAAATGGCAACCAGCATTTTTCATGCTCAGTGTTGGCCTGGAATGAGGCCTCAGAAATGAAGGCATGCTTGTTTGATTTAACCTGGTTTCCTAATCTACTCTAAGCAAAGATTAAGTAAAAAGCAGGCTACTGTGAACCTGCAATTTATCTGGATTATCTACTCTCTTTACAAATATCTCCTGTTTTACTAAGAATTAACTTTTACACACAAAGTTGCATTGTTCTACTGAGAAACAGAGTGGATGATTAACTACAAAACAAAAGTAAGGTACAAACAAGTTAAACAAAAAATAAAGTGCTAAAAAAATACATTTTTTTCTTGTTTCTTAATTTCACCACCCCAGTTGAATCAAGTTACATTTTAAGTTCATTTTTTGACAGCACTTTATATTAATATTGGGAAACAAAGAGTATTGTGGAAAATTTTATCTACTGATAGTAATCTTAGCTTTATCACTAAACAGTGCACCTCTTCATGCACTAAAATTGGTGTTTATCTCCTATTAAATTCTGCAAAACAGTTTATATTCTCTACACTTGATATGAATCTCAGTAAAGCTTATGAAATGCAAATATTGCACCAAAGATACTCTTTCTGTTTGCAGAATAGGGATCCACATCAGGTATTTCAATGCCTTAATATTATTAATGATACATTCTCAAAACAAAAATTAGTTTGTTTGCTGACATATCACACTCACTTCTTTACTGTGAGTAAAACTAATTAAATAGTTGAAGCTAAATGATACCTGAAGAAATTTGCTTCTTCAGGGATTGTCTGTTTTGAAACAGACTGGATTTAAAGATGGGGACATTCATGCACTCGTTCAAAACTCAAGCAAGATTCAGACCCAGCACCAGCATAGGCTCAGCGCCCACAGGCCATGCGCTCTCCCTACCCCCACGGCTACAGGTGCACACATCAAAAGCACATCCCTGTGACACTGGGAACACGAGGCCTTTTTGCAGGGATTTGCTGCCTGAAAAGGCTCTATAGCCTCACGCCACATCTAACAGCCCTCACTCTTAACAAAACCACGGAACAAACCTGACCTCTCAAGACAAGTTTCCAATCAATTAGCAAGAGCCTGCAGTAAAACAACTAAAATGCAGAACAACCTTACAGAAATACCATTTATCAGATAAACCTTATTTCAAACAGCCATGGCAGGTTTGAGCTGATGTTCTCCACTATTAATATCCTCTTTTAAGTATCCATTTGGTTGGCAAATAGCAAAGCTGCATAACCATAAATGAACACATCAGGAGCACGTGTAATCCCTCTGCCCAGCCTTTCCTCTCTGGCACACTACAGAATACAGGGATGAATTTTGACATCTCTCCATCTTCTTTGCAAACTCACACAAAACAAAGCACTAGGAGAGAGCTGGGATGACTCAACATGAAACTTTTTGCTTGTTAATTTTTTTTTTAATTGAGCAATGAATTCTTTGTTGCTTCACTGTCCAGTGTTGCCCATCATTCCCTAGTTTTGTTCAAGAGATTAGAAAATCACTATAGCACTTAAGTTGAGAGCCCAACAGCAAAGAGACTCCTACATTGAGAGCAAAGCTGTTTGGTTTGTCATTTTTTTCCCAGAATGAAGTTCAGGCCTTTAAATTTTCATTCTTTCAAACTACTTCCTCATCATCTCTAACTTGTGAGTAACCAACAGTGGATACTGCATGACACGTGCATGGCATCTAGCTCTGCCAAAGTGATTGCAGACTGTCATTTTCCTTAGGGGTGTATGCTACAGACTGAACAAACATTCAGCTCTGTGGAAATCAAGGAGCTCAGCTCATCTCAGTCTGCTCTAAAGACCAGCTATTAAAGGAGCCGTATTATTTAAAAGTGCTTGCCTGCATGCACCTTGTGCAGCTGTTTGAGAGGCATTTTTAAGTAGTAAATAGTCTCTGAGAGCAAGAGGGCAATGAGATTGAGCAGCAGGGCTTTGGGGAGAGGACCAACTGCAGCCCAGATCATACTGCAGCATGTTTTTCAGGCAGGACCGTGCTCCTGTGCTGCCAGGGCACAGTTGCAGCAAGACACAGAGCAAACTCACAGGGTGTCTAGGATAGAATCCTCCATTTTTCTGTGGAGGAAGCCACTACAGCTGCTCACGTTTACAGACTCTTGTAGGGATTTTTTCTTCACATCAATTGCACAAATGTGCACAGTAAGCATACTGGGGCTCAAATAAGAGCAGGACAAGTTCACTCTCATATCCCACTGGGTATCCTAAAACGTAAATAAATGGCAAATACACTGCAAGTCAGCACTGAAACCTTCACTTTCACTGATACTGCAATCACCAATCAACATGTTTACCTAATACATCTGTGCCCTACATACATTCCAAGTGCAAGGAAAACACCTTAAAGAACAGGAGACTTAGGTCTCCTGGTAGTTCTTAGGAGCACAGAATCAGATACCTCTCTGCAGAAACTCAAGCCAGTCTGCCACCACCAATGCCTTCAGTTAAATGCTAAAAAAGGTGCAAAACAGGATGCAGGTTTTTAAAAGATTGCAGGTATTTGACATCAGCGCTGCAAAGGCTGAAGTTATAGTTTAAGGCTGAGCTATTCACATTGCCTGCCAACAAAAAGGGGTCACCCCACCCTACCTTCCACCTGCTCTAGCAAGCCATTCCCACCTCCCCCTCTCTGCCCTTTATTACCCATCTATCTGCATGGGGAACTGATTTGACTTCCTAACCAGACAGAAAATGATGCCCTTTCCTCACCACTGCTCCCCTCCTCCCCTCCCCCTGCTTCTGTTTCCTTCTGTATTATGTTTTTTTGCAGCAGTGAACTGTTGGCTCAAGGTTGGCTACAGCCTTAGAGAATGACTCTACTGCAAGATTTAGGGTTGCAGTGGCAGGAACAAATTTCCTTTTTTATCCTCTCCTGTCCCTGAGTACAATCATTGAAAATCTTGTCTATTACAGACATATTGGGAACTTCTGTGTACGGAAAGGATTTGAATCCATGACAAAATCTTGTTCCACTTGCAAAAATTGTGCCCCTGCAAATTTGGTTTAGTGATGAACTTACCTGTTCTAGTACCACACCCTATGGTTTGCTTTTCTTACACTGCCAGTATAAGAGGGGTCTCTGCTAAAATTTGACATAAGCAGGGACCTTAATTCCTACCTAATGTTATCAACTAGCAGGACAGAGTAACAACAACAAGCTAGAAAAGCAGTTACAAACAAGTAACTAGCAGTCTAGAAACTAAAAGAAAGCCACCTTAAAACAATATCCTCAACGATACTGGAAATACGAGGTTTTTGTTCAGATCTGTGCAGCACTGCAGTTATTTGGGGAGCAAGCAAAATTCAGTTGGTTATCTTCATCTTACAGCACATCACCCACCTTCATTTGGAAGCAAGCCCCTTTATTTTATTTTATGGCAGTCAGTCTATGCTCTAAGGCAGGTTTTGAAGCAAAAAAGGAAGTAATAACAGAGTAGTTCCAAAACTGAGATACCAAAATTGTAACTGCTCAGATATATGCCAATCATTTATGATTACTGCTCTTCACAGATACAGACTTTCTGCAAGAACTCCTTTCTTTTGTTTGAGGAAGGCAAAGCTAGCTGGTTACAATGCCAACAAGCAGTTCTCATAATTAGTCACAACGTCCACAGTATCTCTTTAGATGTGGTCACAGGCAATCTGAAAGCATTTTGAAGTCAAAAAGTATTACTAATTGAAATATTGCAAGGTTCATAGCTCTCCTGTAAGAATGCAAATTTAATCTTAAGAGTAAGTTACTTAGTAATTATCTGAAATTTGAAAAGGATTTGATCTTCCTCTCTCATCAACTTGAAAGTGCAAAGAATAAATATGTAAGTTCCAGTGTGAAGTGCCAAGGTCCTGGTTCCTCAAGATAGCAAGTAAGCTACCTTTCATTTCCTAAATTGATGTTTTTCAACCTTGCTGTCCACACCAATACTGACTCTGGATTAGGAAAAGCCAGGTCTGAGCAGAAGAGCAGTAATGGCAAAAGGAAATGCACCAAACATCCCATCAGCAGCTACTGTGGATTAAGCAGCAAGAAACTTCTTTAAAGTTAATCCTGCAACCAGTCCTGCTCTTGCTGAAGCCAGTATGTAGAACTCTCATATGACAGCCTAAACATGGCTTTTTCTCTCTGTCTGCTGACATGCACTGCACCCAAGCCAGGGTGCAGAGAGTTCTGCAGTCCCCTAAATGAGTCTGTTTTCTAGCAGGGCTTTGAACTGAAACGCAGTTTGAGGGGCTTTTCTGAAAATGAATTGAGCCTGTCCATCAAGTTTTCACTAAGGTTCAACCAAATTAACAAAAAAAGTGACTATCAGCTAAGAAAGAAAGAAATGAAGAGGCAGCCTAGAGGAGAGGAGACATTGCTGCTCACATCTCCCTAAAACTCAAGGTGCCCCACATCTTTCTACCTTTAAACCAGCACAGATTGCTTCAAAAATGTCTAGTTCAAAAATACATTTCTAGATTTATTTTTTTTTTAGTGTATATTTCTAGTCTAAATCAGAACTAAGTGGTTCGGTGCAGTCACAGATGAGCCAAAGCCAAAAGCACTGCTGGCTCCAGTGAAATGGCAAAGAAGCACCAAAAAGGAGCCCAGGTCTGCAAGTGAGGAACGAAAGAACACAACTCACCAACCAACCAAGCAACCAAAAAAGTTCATGGGGAAAAAAAATAAGGAATTAACAAATCAGAGCAGATACGAACAAGAAGGGATAGGAAAATGAGGAAGACTTCAGAACAAGGTATGTGGACAAAAGCACCCTGCCATGAGGCCACTTCAAGCGAGCTTCCAGCATGAAGTATGCTGGGCTGCAACTCGTATCTTGTGGGGTTATCCCTCCACACTGGTAAGAATGGATAACACAGTTAACAAAATGCAATCAAGGATTTTAGCACAGCTCAGAAAGACACAATCAGCTTCCCCTGAGTGAAAAGTCACCCTGCCCAGTAAGACACCAGTAAGGAGAGAATACAAAAGAAAATGGCACCCCAGAGGCAGGGGAAAGTCGTGTAAGGTGTTTGCTCTTCCTTTGCTGTGTGGTATCTGGAAACCATTTGGTTCAATATGAAAAAAATACAGAAGTTATTCTGATCTTTGTTATACAGATGGTGTTTTTGTATTAAATTAATGAATGCATAGCACATTAACATACTCAATGTAAACTGTGTGCATGGAAGAGGTTTTAACTTCAAGATATATTGCTTTAACAATTTTCACACAAATACAGGCCAGCTCCCTGTGCTACAAATAATTATACAATCTTTAAAACAGCACCTTGATCCAGCTACTTGGATTTGTCTTGGTTTTGATTTGTTTGGGGTTTTTTTTTCCTTAAACAATGATTATAAGAAATCAAACACAGACAAATCCTGCCAGAAAATGTTTTCATAATAGAGGCAAGTAATGTCTACACCGAATACATCTGAAACAGGAGTCTGTCAGCAGTGCCTCTCTCAGCTACGCCAACCACCCCGAGAAACAGCATGCACAACACAAAGCAGCAACACAGGGTCCATGGATCACCATTAGATAAACTTGTAATTCCAGACACTGCACCCTTATTACAGCACAGCAACACAAACTTCCACCTTCCTCTTCCTCACCCTCCACATGCTACAACTCTCCACCTTACCTCGGGAAGCCAGCTGAATCAGAGTTAAACCAGGATTTAGCTCAGAGGAGGGTTTTTTGGACTGAAAAGCCTTTGGGACAAAGCTTAGTTTGAACTGCCAATATAGTGGAGATAAGACTTCCAGGGCTGGACATAACTGGGATGGTGCATGCAGGAGAAAATGTAACAAGGAAAAGCACAGTTGTTCTCTGCAAGTGCCTGTTTCAAGTCACTGGAGCACCCCTATAGCAAGCTCAATACATGTAAGGAAGACAGGGTAATACCTCTTTGGTTTGACAATGTCTCTGCATGTAGCTACTGTCAGTATTTTCTTAGTGTAGCTGATTAGGTTTTTCCTTGCTTAAAAATGCCACAATGGAGTTCCCAGGGAAAATAATACTGTGAAACAGCTGACAACATATTTACGCCTAAGAGATTACTATTTGTTATAAAAACTGTATGAAATTGATGAACATGCATATGCTGGTAGACCAGTTTTCATAATAGAAATGGAAAAAAAAAAACCCTAATGACATTTCTAAACAAACATTTATGCCAGGGAATGTTCTACCACAGATATAACTGTATCAGCAGCAGAACTCAGTTAAAACAACAGAAGCCAAAATTATTTCCCTGAAATAACAGATGCTTCAAGCACTGTGAACAGGGTGCAGGGCTTGCCAATACACCTACACCTCTCCTCCAAATATTTTGGAAAAAGTAAGCCTGTAACTTGTGTTCCTGTCACAGCCTTGGTCTACCACAAGTGAGAGGAAGCAGCTTGCAGGTTTTTTCATTGTATTCTTAGCATGTTTTATGGAATAGCTCTAACCTTGTAACTTGTTACAAGAAATGATCCACTGTTTCATTATGAAAATCTATCTGCAGTAGCCACTGAGGAGGTTTTACATGTTGAAAAGGTGCCAGAGTTTTAACATTTTCTTGGTATTTATCATCTCTAAGTTTGTAATCAAAATTCTGTTATTCCACATAGTAGCAAATACATAATTTCGCAGTATTGATGTAAACTTACACAGGCTACTAAACCACAGATTCTTCAACAATTTTAAGATTATTTTATGATATATTCAAGAATCCAGTGTCTATAATTCCACAAAGAGCTCTACAGCATGAACAAAAATATTGTCTAGTCAAAATATTTCAGTTGACTAGTCTGACTTTCTGATTAGCTGACTTTTTGTACCTGTTCTTGCAGGAATTTTGGCATTACACAAAGCCTTCCAGAAATGCTGAACAAACCCATATTTCTGGTCCTTAGAGATCTACACATTTAAATTCTGCTCATTACTAATGAACATAAATTTATTATCAATTTTCTACTCATATTGTCAGAGATTATTTATTTTATTGGCCACAGATGTGAGTTTTAACATCTCAGCATGTAAGATACAAGTATTAACATCAGTCACAGACAAGTAGGAAAGCTACTACTCAACTTACATTTAAATTTTAGTAGGAAATACAGGAGGTATGTTCCCTATGAGGCATATCCCATTACATTTGTATTTCTAAGTCTCTTGGGATTAAATGTTCAGTATTGTCTAAGGGATAGCAAGACTACTGCTTTCGATGTATTTATTGTCATAAATATTGTACCTATTTGTGATTTGAATTGCAACCACACTTGTAATCTCTTGCTACCCAACAGAACTAGCTTGTCGTCAGTTGCCTCATAGTGTTGATAGTATTTTATTATTCACACATTACAATGCAAGTAACAACCTGAAACACCCTTTTCCCTCATGTGAATGAAGAAGTTTAAAATACTCCCATTACCTTGTTCCCTGCAAACCTGCTTTCTAAATTCTTTCTTCAAGAGTGTTTCATGACAGCAAAAAAACCCCCAAATCCACATTTGTGCACTTGTGATCAGTTACAAAGTGTGGAAGACAGAAGAGGATGCCTCTGAAGAACACTAACAAGTCTCTCAGTAAATGTTTTCTTCCTTTTTCTCAAGGCTTTCATTGAGTGAAAAGGATAGCAGTTCTCAGATGCTGGCCATCTGAAAGGTACCTGCATTTACCATCACTGTAACACCTAAAATAAACAAACATTTTGTTACCGTATGATTTTAGGAGTTCCTGACCTGAGAAGGGCCAAACAGGGTATTGACACATTTGACACACCCTAGACATCTGTTCCAGAGAACTCTACTCAAGCAGACAGCACTTCAAACTTCACAGATGCCTGTAATAAAGATATAAAAAATAAAAAAACCTGATTGCTAGTTTCGAATGCACTACCTCTTCAGGAACTGATTTGCTCTTGTGGGCATGTAAAGACCTGCTACTGCTACAGCTGCCACATAGCAGGGAATTTGTCTACAGAAGCAATGTGTCTAGTCATAATCTCCTTCTGAAACATGAAGGTGCTTATTTCTGATTAAATTGCATTTATAATATTAAGTTATTATAGCATTCCTGTGCTGGATCTGTCATTTCCACTATGCACTCCGTTTCTCAGGCATTCATAACTTAGTGGTTTTAATTCATATCTGTCTGAAATTCAGTGCATTAGTCAGCTTGCATACAAATCTCGTCTGAAGAGGTGGGGGAAATTAAAAGCTTTGGATCTCTTCCTTGCAAGTCCAAGATATTTTTATAAATGTTGATAAATTTTTCAATTTATTAATAATATTTTATTTCAATAAGCCATGCCTTTGTCTAACAGCCTGGATTAGCAGTTTTCCAATCCAAACTGTGCCAGAACTATGCTGGCCCTGTGCCTTCTTAGGTAGCTCTGTGCTGCCATGTGAAACTAGGGACACTGAGGTGTATCTCTGCAGACACGTAAATGCAATAGGGATGGCTCTCAAGGAGAGAGCATACCTTGAAATGATCTTGAAATAATCTTGAAACAATTCTGGGAGGCAATAATCCCTATTTTGCAATAGGATCTAGAAACTCCGAAGATTCAGACTTCATATCCCATCTGTGACCTCCAACAGGTTTCTTAATTTAATTCAGGTTGCACAGGGAGCTTTAGCTGCCACTTAATACACGAGTATTATGACAAGTCTTATCACAGGGATCAAATAACTCGTAACTCACCCCGAAGTATGAACACACATAATATGTTCCAATAATGTCTATTACTTTTTTTATCCAAAAGTGAGTTCATTAAGCTCACTGGAACTCTAGGTGTAGTCTGAATGACCCAAGAACTCCTGTTTTATGAGGCTGTATCTAGATTATGTTCAGGTTTGCTGTTAGTAGATAGATACTCAATAGCAGATATTTAAGCATGGGTATCTGAAGTTACAAGTAGCTAACAGTAACACCTTATCATTGTCTTCTTTCTGGCATGACTCGGGAAAGTACAATAATAAAATATCAGAAAAATAAAGATATGCAATTGTCATACATATATATATATATATATACACACATAAAAGGATTTGATCCTGGTTTGGTTATATGACAGATGTGTAATTACACCGATTCAGTGAACACTGTATATACCATCAAAACTAAAAATTCTAAAATTTTCTTTATATTTTATTATAGATTAATCTTATATTCTTTGACAAGGTTATACTGTTTCCCTGCATTGGCACATCAAGTTACACTGCATATAAAGGAAAGAAGTTTGATCATGTGGAAGAGCAAAGCAACTTAATAAAATCTGCTTTACTAACTACATCACAAATACTTGCAAAACCCAGGTATTTCAGAGAAAACTGTACATTATTATTGTTAATTTGTACATCTATATACAAGATGCTACTGTTACATTTTCCCAAATGATCAGACCAATAACATAACCCTTCTTCCACTAAGTACATGAAACTTTTTTAAGTTTCTTTAGAAAACACCAGCCTGTCTGGACAGAAGGCATGTTAACAGTGCAAGTGCACACACATCTGCCTCAATGAAATGACACTGTCACCTCAAAGCATGACACTGTCACAGCAACAGTGAATTGCCTATTACCTGTTTGTCTGTGAAAAGTAAACAAATGCTTTCTTTCTGCTTCATTTTAATCCTACTGAGGTGGAAAAGAGCTACCCAGAACTATGAAAGGCAAAGGCAGAAGGTCTGTCTCTAGAATTCCAGTCAGCATTTGAGTGAAAGGGAGAGCCACAGATTACTGATTAACAGATCAGCTGGCAGAGTCCACGACTTTACAAAAATCTGGCTTCCATGCTTCAGTGCTAATCATTTTCTTTAAACAAGCAAACGTGGCTTTATAAAAGGAGATGTACTTCCATCCAAAAACATAAGCTAGCTAGGTCATTCCTCTGCCACAGAGAGACATTTAGTGTGAGTTACAATTGACTTACAAGAGAGCTGAGTGCATTTCTTTAGGTTCTTCACATGGGTAGCCAAAAGGGACTACTTACACGCTTTTCAAACAACTTAAAATCTGATTGTAGCATTAGGAGTATCATGGTACAAAGGTTTATGACTTTTACGATGTTGAGTGCATAAGGGAAGAACTTACTTCTATGAACTAAAAAACTGTATTGCATACATTTACATCCAGCAGAAAACACATCAAAATGTGGCTTGTTACTTAGTCCTCTCACTTGAATGAAGTGTGACCACTAACATGAGTTACAGTATTGTTACTTGTCTCAAAAAATGTGTAAATGTATATGAAAATGAGGCAAAGCTCAACATTTTTCAAGACAGATTTCACTGATAAAGGAGCGACAAATCTGGCAAGAACAGGTACATGCAAGGTAGTTATGCATGCAGCCTCTCAACTAGGCTGAGTGCTGAAGAGGAACTGACATTTCATATTCTTGTGTGGTTTTCGCCTACTTTTTTTTTAAAGCAATTTAAAAAAAAAAATCTCATTATCCTAAATTAAGAGCTATATGACAAGAAAATCTTGGAAGCAAAAGCATAATTTGAATGTTCCTAGCACAGGAAGTGAATCTGTGGAATCAAGAATTAGTGAAGGTAACCACCATCTTTTAAGAAAAGAGTTTCCAGGTCTGTCAAGATCACTTTTTAAAGGATTCCCATCTGCCCTGGCCCGACAGGTCCACACAGAAATCACCAGAGAAAAAGAAAAAAGAAATACAGACCCAACTAGAATGATGGTGTGAAAAATATTCTGAGACAGACATACTGGGTGAATTTGCTGTTAAGTTTGCAATGTTATGCTGGAAGTGTTGATGGCTTCTGTCAAATACAAATTTGTTTAGAGCCACAGGTGTGTCCTTTGTTTTACTCTTTCCCTCTTACCCTTACCATGAGCCTCAGGCTCAATGCTTATATCTGCACTAACTCAACAGAAGCAGTTCAGTGCAAGCTTGAGGGCAAACACTGGCACAAAATCATCAATAACTTGTAATTGATAGCATTCTTCCTGCCTTAATTTTTGGCTCTAACAACCAGTGCTCTCGCAGATAACACAGTTCAAGGAAGGGTATGAACCACGGACTGCTCACAGGAGGTCGAATGAATGAGGCCCTCAGGCAGCTGGTGAAGCACAAGTGCACATCAGTGATACTTGCACTGGAACAGAAAATGGACCTTGGCTTGTTCCCTTTGCTAGTGTACACAAAGTCTATGCATCTGTCTCTCCTTCTCTACAATCTAATTTTGCTCTCTACAGTGAAAAAGAAAGGCACCTGGCTGGTTTCTTCTTTCCCTTTCATTGCCCTCTCCACCATGTTGCAGAATTAGGGAAACCCAAGAAAGGAGGGAATGCCTCATGGCTATAGGTGCTAGACTGCAGCACACCACTCTGAGCTGCAGGCAGCCCTCAGCAGGCAAGCAGAACTGATGCTTTCCAGCCCTTCTCAAGTACTACTGCTTTGTCAGGCTTCTGGATTTATCAACATCCATGGCCTGTTCCATTTCAATGGTCAGGTAGAATATTAAAGAGGTGCTGTGTTACAGCCATGAACACAAGTGGAACATCAGCCAGCTGAGTGTAGGGGACTCCTTCCCTTGGCTAAAATTCAAACTGTACACACGCATGTATATGCTGTTTCAGACTAACACAGCTCAGTCTACAAATTATGTTAATAAAGGTTATAATTTCTATACAGACTATACAAAATGAACCTTCTTTCATGGAACGAGGGTAATTCAGTTTGCTGTAGGACTCAGTACATTTTTGTATTTCTTAATAAAAATCCCCATGTACTCTATTGCATACTGACCACATTTGGCTCAAGAACACACATGGAAACTCCACACACATAAAAAATACACACAAAAAGACAGGGGAAAAATAAACAAAGAACAGATTCTAGCACAAGCTCTGCTGTATACTGCAAAGCAAAACCAAACACTCAGAATGAACAATTTGTTACCCATTATTTTATGAGGTACAGTTGCACTACAGGAAACAAAAGTAGACAATATACAAGTGGAATGAAGAATGTTCAGCTCTGCCTGGTGTCACCAAAATCACTGCAAGCAAAACCAGTTGCCTCAAAGGCAAAAACATAACTTTGTCTGATGCAGGCTCTTATTTTTATTCTTCTTTTTCCACCTCAAGTAACTGGTTCTGCTGCCATGGCTCTGATCCGCAGTAAATTAGGATTAGGTAGAAAGGACTAGGATGAGGGGGTAATGTAAAAGCTGGAGGGCAGAAACGAGAAAAGAGAATTGATAAATAATACACAGGTCTCTTCTGTGAAAAGCTCACAGAACTGCTGAGGAATAACTCAAAACACTATCCAAATGCCACTGATAGAAAAATCATCAGGGGAGAAGGGTTTACATCCAGAGAGGAACCCACTGACTGAAAAGTCGGTTTAAGATTCCTTGACCTCAGGGGAAAAAGAGGGTGGTAAACACTGGGTTCTCACACAAATGAGGAGTAGCAGCATTTGCAGAGTAAGACTGTCTGAAATTCTCTGAAGATACCCATTCAGTGTTATGAACCTCACTCTGGAGAAAGGACAGCTGTTGAAAAGAAACTCTCCTGGCAATAAAATACATGCTCAGCTCCATAAACCAAAACTGTCAATGGAGGGGCAAAAAAAAGGAAGACCGGGTAGGAAAAGAAAAGTTCTTTGAGGTACTTCCAGTCTACAAAAAAGACTTCAATATTGTCAGTGCTTTCAGCATACTTGTCAAGGGACAGTGAGATCCTCTTCAGCTCAAGATCCATCATACTGATAGTCTCTTGCTTGGTAGGAAAGATCCTAAGATTCAGTATCATTACAAGACAATGCATAGGCCTATCTGTGTGGCAACCTTCCTGAAGTCATCTGATGAAAAAGACAGTTTGACAGAATTACATTTTCAAACTCTGACTCTATGTGTCTGCCTTCAAAAGGTTTGTCTTCTGGTTGGGCATATGGAAACATACACATACAGATAATCCGCCTGCTTTATGGCAGAACGTGATTGACAACTACAAGCAGAGAGCTGAGGAGGAAGCAAGAATAATTAGACAGAAAGAAAAATATAAGAAAATTCTTCAGACTACAAAGGCAAAGGACACTTCTATTATATAGGCGAGTAGGTCAATAGGCAAGTCTGTGAGGAACAAGGGGAACTTGGCATGAGTGAAAAGGGAGATTCTCTGTCCATCTGGACGATGATGCTTCATGTTAAGCACACACTGACTCTACAGCCCTGTGCTAAAGAGCACACCAAAACACTGCTGGCAACTGGCAACTTTAAAATCTTAACTCCCCAAAGTAACATGTCCCAGAAAAATACTGCAAATGCAAGGGTAATGTGCTTTCTTACTGCTATAAAACTGGTGAGGAGACAACTATGAAATGCTCTCCAGCTCCAAAGACAGAGGTAAGGATGGAAGAAGAACCCTGCTCCCTTCTTAGGGGATCACCTGTGTGGTGAAGAAAAGGAGCTCATAGGTTGCAAAGTGGAAGTTAAAACCACCTCCCTTCAAAATGGCAACATATAATCAAAGCTTAGGAACAGAAGGTGTAACAGCCACCCAACACACTACCACAAAACAAGTAATACCCGTTCTTCAAAAAATGGAACTTCTGTGAACTGTACTGAGATATTTTCAGTCGCCTCCAGGATGTTAGTGTTACAAAATGTGTCTTGATATGCAGCTCATTTTTTTGGTCCTTAATTCACGTTACTGCCTCTAGGTACGTCATCTGAGTCCACAAGGTCTTTAGAAATGTTACAGGTGGTTCTTCCATGTGACTAGGCTACATAATTTTTTTTCTTTTCATCTTTTCTTATAAATCATTCCCTCTAGTCTCCAATAATTTTTAATACTCTGCTGTGAATCTCAGTCAATTAACCTATACCTTCAGGTGCTCAAATTTGGATCCAGTTTTCCTGTTATTGTCTTTCCTTCTATTTTGTGCATTTCTTTTGAAATTCCCTTAATAATTATGCCAATGCCTAGATAGGGAGCACTATAATAAGAAAAAAAAAATAGCACTAAGTTGTTTTAAAAGCCAAAAATTGAAAATTACCCTGTTTATTTGAAATCAATGTAGTTTTACACAAATGAAAGAAATCTTTCTTGAATGAGAAAAGATAGTTAAAAAGGAAAGGGGAAGATGGACAGTTGGGAGTATTTTCATTAAATACTTATATTAACATGCAATAGCTAGAATTATACTTTTATAAGCTTTTAAGACATCAATACTGACTACCATTACAAAACACAAGTAAGACAGAAATTTAACCATTAATTATATATTTTCTAAATTATTTGTTTCCAGCTTAGCCACAGGCCTCCTAGGGTTTGAGTACCTTTATAAAAACATAAACACACACACATTTAAACAAATAACATCCATGCTGGTAAGGCTGGAAGTTGTCTCGTCAGTCTCCATAGTAATTTAAAAAACAGTTTTAAAAGCAGTAATGAATTAAAACCAATGGTTATCAATGAAGTCCTTAAAGGCAGGTATATAATAATTAACATAAAGGTCACCTTAATAGTCAATTTAGAGATATTTCTAGATCTCCCAAGCCAAAGGATAAACTCTTCAGTACTAAAATTTGCCATTATTAGAACAGTTCACTTCATTGTTCAGCCTCTAACTTGTTATCTGTAATTAAGAAAAACCAGATTTCAAAGCAACAAGAGAAGACTGTGATAAAGCTATTTGAAGTACACTCTGGCAGGGATAAAGCCAGCAAAGAGGTGGCTGTCATAAAATAGCCAAATGGCTTTTTCCACCTCCATCAAGGTCACTTTACTGATGATGTGCTCAATAAGATGATAATGCATTTAACCACTTTCCTTGCATCTGACTTCGACCTTACTGCAAATCCAAATGGCCTTGTTTAACTACCCTGGCCTTTCAACATTTCCCTGAACAAAGATAATTAAGGAGATATACTGCCCCCTACTATCACAGGAATTGAAAGACAAATAAACTTTTAAGAGCACAGCCAGGTGTCTATTGCATTAATGTACAATGTTTAAGCAGGGGGTAAAATGAAATAATGGTTAAATAATTATAAAAGGTTAACAAAGTTAACTTTGCTACGTAAGGCAATTCTGTTCTATTTAAAAGAAAGAACATGAGAGGCTTTCCAGGCTACTTTTTACAGCTCCCTGGACAACAGTCTTTTCTTTAATGCAGTTTCTGACTTAGGAGGAAAAATGTTCTGCAAAAATTAACAACTCTGAAATTTCTGCAGATTTGAAACTGGTTATATTTCATACAAGGGTACAATAATGTTTTATGAAAAAGCAGGTCTATATGATTAAACCGAAAGCTGCTCTAAAACACCATTTTCTTTCTTTTTTTTTCTTTTGTGTGTGGTCAGCAACTATACTAGCGCTAAAAATTAAAGCAGTTTAAAAATTAGTTTGGCAGTTGTGACAATTTGAAAGCTTAAGGTAGTGCTTTTTTATGATTTATACAATTATGAAAACCAACCAAATAATATCTTTATACAATAGCAGTTGCCCTTTTTTTTTAAGTTTCAATTAAAATATACTCTTGCATTCCAAATAACTCTCCAGGACACTAATTCTTCTTGATACCAAGAAAAAAAAGCCCCATGTCAATAGCTCTTGGACTAACAACAACTGAAACAGAATAAAAAGAATAAAATCCTGGTAAAGCAGTTGGATGTCAGTTATGCAGAGATGCAAGAGATCTTATTTTAGATTATTTTCTTCCTTCTAAATCTGTTTTTCTTTTAATCATCTTAGAAATACTGCTGTATAGGTCTGAATCCCCTTCAAAAGCAAGAACGCAGCAAAACAGCAAGTTGTATCAGAAAGATAAAAACTCATAACTCACTGGTGATGTGATACTAGATATGTTAGCTCACTGCTGCTGCAAAAATCGCTATTCCTTTGGCACAGAAAATGAAGCATGCAGAACCCCTGTCACATGCATTTAATCAGTTTTATCATAACGTAGTTCTTCAGAAATTACAGCAACTCCACCTCTCCCATTTCGTCAGGCCAGCATTACTTTGAGTTGTACATGTAGTTTTTTCTGAAAAAACTACATCTACAAAAATTTTTTCTGTTGCAAATTTCAACATGTTCAGGTACTTGGCTTAATCTTTTGCTGTAACACTTTTTAATGCAGACTCAACTCCTGAATTCTGAATGCATCAGAAGTTAAACCTCCTGTAAAGATACCTTCATGTATTAAATACAAAAATAAGTGATTACAGTATCAAAAACAAGAAGTTTGCAATGATTCATATACCAAAGCTATGCAAAGTCCATTCTGCTGTATGTAACAAGCCATAAATAAGCCTTTCATTCTGAGGTAGAATGATATACTGTTTCCAGATATGAGAACTCTACATTTTTCTTACATCTAAAGGACTTGCTTCAAAAACAATCTATTTTATAGCAGTTTACACAAAACTGTTATTTCACTTCAAGTTTGGATAAATGGTGGCCCTAGTCAATCTCGAAAGAAGACTACACACCTTGTTGTTACCTTGGGTGAGTCCTGAAGTTTTTGTGTATAATTGCACTTTGAATTCCTCAATCTTAGACAAAGAAGAGGCATGACTATTTTCTACTCATTCAGAGTATTTCAGCCACCTACCTATTGTGTTCAGAGTTTTTAACGTGGGTGACGTTTGTTAAAGGAACACAAGTGCCATTTTTCCACTTGAGCCTACCATTTAAAAAGGTTAACTTAGCTGGAAAACTACAGAAACATTTTTTTTTTTTTAGTACAGTTGCTTTATTTCATCCTGATTTCTTGTTTTGTATAAAAATCTTCAAACCTAAAAAGATATATACATCTTCAAACCATTAGTGAGGTAGCGCACAGTGTCATCCTCCATACATCAGGGAACATACAAAAGCCCTCTTGCTATTCTGAAATGCATAAATCTGTAACTACCTCTGGAGAAAGTCCTTCAAACCCACACAGAGAGAAGCCTATAGAAGCATTTAGAACAAATATAACCAGCAAAACGATCTTTGAACACATGCAGAAAGGATAGGAAACCTAATGTCTTTTCTTATTTTGGACAACAATAAAGTGAAATCCTATTTTCTGATATCATCACTCAATGTCTGTGTTGCACAAAGTGTATATATTACGACCTCTTATTTTCCCTTGTTTAGTTCAACAAGTGAATTGGGAAGCAATACAAGTTATAGGAAGAAAAGTTATAGTGTCTGATCTCACAGCTGCTTATCAGACCGTTCTGGTAATTTGAGAAGTCATATTAAATCTTCACAGATGCACATTAGAAATGAAACACTACAGCTCAAGACAAATTCCTTAAGTTGCATCCATTTTCATCATACACTGATATGTACAGATATTTCTGTATCTTCGCAGCCAAAGTATAAACTCTTCAGTACTAAAATTTGCCATTATTAGAAAAGTTAATTTCAATGATCAGCCTCCAACTTGCTATCTGTAACTTAAAAACTCAGACTTCAAAGCTGATGGGTGTATGGCAGCATTCTTATTGTGGACCTTTAGAATAAATACACATCTTATATGACATTTTATATTTTTTTAATTGCATCAATTATCAATTTTTCTACACAGTTACCACATCAGCTGCTTTTCTTCAAAGGAAAAAATATACCCCATACTGCATGGATCTCATAACTTCTTGTGTTCTCAATTCTACTACAGAAAGGTTAGAAAATAAAAACGACAAGCCAAAGCCATCAGAACATTAAATGTTTTTTAAAGGCCCTATTGCTGTAGGTTTCTTGCTAAATTGTAACACACCCTTTTATATCTCCTTGAAAGAAAAAAAACCCCTTATACTGTGAAATACGAGGCCACTCTCCACACAGGATTGCAGAGTGATTAATCAAAAAACTTTGCAACATCTCATTTGTAGCTACTGAACTGCTTGACAGTTTTGAACCCAAATCTGATGGATGAAAAAAATGGTAAGCTAGATTTTTTTCTGTTCTTGTTTGAGCACTTTCCCCTTTCTGAGTTTTACACAAATACTTCTGTCTGAATTTAAGAGAGGATACATTAGAAGATTTACCTTTTGGAAGAAGGAAAAGTGCACTACACCAGCTGTGTGCACACCACCTAGAAGTTCATGGGAATAAACCCGGCCTATTTAGTGTCATTATGCAAATTACAAAATATTATCTTAATAATAGGCTATACTTAACATCAGGCAATTAGATCCTTGTGTCTTATTAAGAAATTAACACACTTTCCAATGGATAGGGGACTCTTGCCATCTTCAGTAACTTTTCTACACATTTTCAGTAAATTTACTCTGTGGATCAGAGATCTTAGAGGAGAGAAGGTACTTCCCTTCCTCTCCCTCCATTGTTCTCTACCTTCAAACTGCTAACAAACAGCTCCAGAGTAGCTGAGTCTTTGTCTGGGAGTTTGATAGTTCACATCCTAAGTTTCTTTCCCCATTGCTAAAATATTAGAAGGCAAGGGTTTTGAAAGCTTTCCACAGGATCAGCCAGAAAACAGACACAAAGTTAACAAAGGGCAGCTATCACTACAAAGTGTCAGGTTTGTTTACTGGAGCCTCCAGATCAGTATTCCCCAAATCTTCAAAGTTCAGATTGTTTTGTTTAATAAACTGTTAAAAAAAAAAAAAAAAAAAGAAAAAAAAAACGGCAAATGGACTAAGTAACGTGAAAATAAGTGAAGATAGTTTAAAATAAAACACTCCACAGACAGATGAGTAGTTCAGATTCACGTGGATGAACAAGAAAACTAAAATGTAGTGTGCACAAAAGCTGCAATGGTATGCTCATGCACTGGAATACAGACATTATTATTTTAAGTAAATTTAATTGCTGACATACCTTTCTCAGGTTTTTTTTTCCCCCAATCCTTCCTTAAAGTCTACTCTAGCAATTAACAGAGGTCTCCGGATGGCTCACTGAAATATTTAAAGCTGAAGAACAAAAGGTTTATTTTAAAATTGAAAACCTTGGCTTGCACAACTCCAGACATGAATCTGCTTTCAATTACTGAAAGTATTTCCACTTCAGTGAAAAAGGATCAAATCTTCAACTACACCATCTTTAGGCAATGAATTTGATTATATTAAGCTTTAAGAATACAGAATGACTTTTGTGACACAGCTGTATATTCCATGCGTATCGTGTATTAGGTATACAAAAAAGAAGGAGCTGGCACTTTAAATGAGAAGCAGACAGAAATGTGTCTGCTCGCAGCAGCACTGTACTCCCATACCAAAGCTCTGCTTTAGGGCTAGTTTTTTTTTTCAGGTGCCCACACAAATGTCAAAGATTATACTAAGCTTTAAATGACGGATTTTACACTTCTTTAGAAATGAATCCGGGCTGATTTCCCCCCCAGTACTTTTATTTGCATAATTTGCACTGTTGTAAAGTTACATTTCTCTTTCTAGACTTTTGAACGAGCACAATCTCTTCCACATCACCCCCAGTGCAGCAGGTATCGCAGCCCCCGGGAAGCACGATAATCAGAAGCACTTTAGACTTTTCCCATTACGCGAGCGTAACAGAGTCGGGCGAGGGAGCTCGAAGGCTTCGCTCCGCAGCGAGATGCGATACCTCAAACGCAAATTATGCAAAAACTTCTCATTCCTTACATCTCCGATTGCGCGAATCTCTCCTACCGCATCCCAGCCAGACACCGGGTCGGGCTCTTTCAGCAGCACGGCCGGACACAGGACGCGGGCGGCTGCCTCCCGGCTCAGGCACCCTCGGCTGGCAGCGCGGGCCGCCCGCGGCTCCTCGCAGCGCTGCCCGAGCCGCGGAATGAGGCGGCGGCACCGCCCCGGCCCCGGCCCGGCCCCGCCCGCGCCCCGCCCCGCGCCCGCCGCCGGCCCCGGCTGCGCCCCGCGCCGCTGCCCCGGCCCGGCCCCGCCACAGCCGCGCCGCCCGCCCGCAGCGTCCCGGCCAGCGCCGGGGGCCGGCCCGGCTCCGCCGAACCTCCAGGGGCCGCGGCGGCAGCTTCGCGGAGCGGCCGCAAGCGCGTACGGCCCGGAGCTCCGGGAAGGGCAGAAGGAGCCGGCCCGCAGCTCCGGGAAGGGCAGAAGGAGCCTTCCCGCGGAGCCGCCGCCGCCGCCGCGCTGTCCGTACGGCTCGCGGGCGCTGCGGGCACCCACCGCAAAGCGGGGATCTCCCGAGACACAGGAGAAGTCCCTGCCGCGCAAGGTGGTTGTGTATCAGCGTGAAGTACCTGCCTGCTCCCTCCCGCGCACGCCGCCGCCGGGAGGCACCGCCGGGAAGCGGCTCCGGCCGGGTCTGCGGAAGGCGGGCTCGCCTCTGGCCGCCGCCGGTGCCCGGGCAGGAGCCGGCTGAGCCGCCGGGCCCGGCCGGGAGCAGAGCGCAGCTGTGAGCGCGCAGATGTGACACCGGCCCCCTCATCACGCACCACCTGGGCTTTAATTGAAACAGAAACACCTCCCCCTCCATTCACCACCGCAGGAGACAGTTTTTCTTCGTGTCTGTAGAGGCAGGAATATAATACACTCGGCTTAATTCAAAACACTCGGAAATCTGTGATCGAGCCCTCTGGTCATGAAGCCTTTGGAGTTGCAGCTTGATCTGACTGTATGCATCATAGCTGTCAGATAAAGCTATCAAATAATAGATACAAAATACAGCATTCACATGACTCACCATTAATTTCTGAAATACTGTAGAGAGAGCAGGAAGAACTAGATGCCTACAAAATACGCAGATACCGATGTACTCATTCAAAATGGAAAAGCCTATTTTTGGCTGGCAATCAAACTGAAGTTAGTGCCTCTGTCTTTAGTAAAAGAACCAGATTTTTAATTTTTATTTATTTGTTTTAATTACCCCTTTTTGGAACATGGAACTCTTCTAAAACGTCTGCGGGAATAGTATCTCCAACTTCATTCTTAACATTGCTACACAAAGACCCTTCTGAGCTGGCTTAGAAAATTCAGTGATATGTAGGAATTTTTACAAAACTTCTATTATGGTTTTCTTTTCACCTTGGACCTTTGCTAATAACAACAAATTTAACTCTCTCTCTCACCCTATTACAAGATCCATTGCTGACACAGGCCAAGTCATCACAGCAGCTGCCCAGAAGCCACACTTTGCCAAAAAATCAGATCAAGATATTGTTAATGATTATACAATACTTCCAGGGAAAATAATCCCGTTCCAGAATATGTTTTCAACATTGTTATGTAGAAGGCTGCAATAAAAATACACATTTCAGATGTATTATTCATAAGAAATTTAATAATATTCAAAAAGCTCACACAATTAGTGCTCATTTGCAACTTCCTAGAGAAACAAAGACTATACTATACAGATTGAAATAGTAGAGTTCTGTGAAATGGGGGACAATAATAGTCTGAGTAGCCAGGTCCTGATGAGGGCAGTCATGGCTCTGGCAGTGCAGAAAAATCCTGAAAAAATTCCAAGTAATAGCACTAGTAATACATCTTGACCTGAAGCTCTTTAAGTCAGATATGCAACAGACTACGTGTGCTTTGACTTAGCACAAGGGAGGAACTTTCATATAGTCACCACTGACAAACTGCTCGGGTTTGGGGGCAATTTGATAAAAATGGGAAGATTTTTGCAGTTCAGATTCTGGACAGACTCCTATCAGTGATAGCTAGCTACAAGACCAGCCAAGAAAGAGCTGGGAGATGAAGTCATGAACTAATATAGTCAGTTTAAGGAAATAAGTTTCTAGCAATTCCACAGCAATGTTCATATTCTCAGCATCTCTTCCACGAGGTCTAGTTGCAATAAACGGGGCATTAGATCACAGAAATACGATTTTCCAAATTGCCTGAATGGAGTACCTATAGATAAGCACTTTCTGCCATTGAAAAATCTACTAAGTAATTAATTAATTCAGGAATATATCGTTACAGATGTTAGAAGGAGGAGGAAGGGGAACTGGATGCTTGGAGTCATCTCATGCAGAGCTTTAAAACACATTTGAATTTCTGCCCTCAGATAACACTTGTAATTGCACCCCCTTTAGAGAAGACTGCCATGGACCTGTGAAGGAAGCAAGATATTGGGTCCTCCAAGTGCCAGACACTATGGAAGGAAAGACATATTTAGATAATCCCTATTTTCACAAGAAAATGATCCACACCTATACGTTCTGTACCATTTTTCTACAAATATGTATCAGGACACATTCAGTAAATGAAGACTGCACCCTATCAAAAAATAGGACCTGGATGTCACTGCAGTGCATCCACTTCTCTCCATTTTCACCCAGCTGCAATGGAATTTTCCTTTGCTGTGATGCCCCCTGTGCTGAGATTCCACTGTCCCATTAATGCCAGCACAAATGATTTATGAAATCTATTAGGTGCAACACTAAAGACATCTCAAACATAAATGTTTGCTTAGGAAAATATTTCTATGGAGCAGACAAATGGGGGTTGAAGCAAACTCCAGCACAGATATCACACTTTATGCCAACACAGTTCATGGCCAAACAATACACAGAAAGATCAAACACAACCTTGGGGGCAGGTGCAGGGGCTGGGGGAAAGAATAATGTATGTGTTTCATTCAGAGGAGAAGGGAGAAGTACTTTAAAAAAAATTATTTGGTCAGAAGGATTACTGCAGTAAATTATGCAGAGCATTAACCATTGAATTTGAACCCATCTTCAGTCTTTCTTTATTAATAACTCATTATAGTCCTTTTTCTTAATGTGGAATAAATTAGAGCCATGTTAATCCATGCAGCTATCTGCAGGTACATTTATCACTACTGCAGCCACTTTTACTCTCCTTTCTGGAAGCTGCATTTCATGGGCAACAAACACTCATCCCCTGCCGAACTCAAGTCATGGTGGCCTTTTCAGGTCACTGCCAGGGTCACCTAAAAACTTACCTTTTTTTTTAAGAACTGAAAGGTACCACACAGCTGGCCTTGACATATGTGAAAGAATTTCTCTTTCACTCTCACACTCTCTCTGTCATATTGCCACAATTTAGATCAGTGAAAACAAGTGAGCTAGGGGCCTTGCTGGTATAAAAGGGTGAGGAACTGCCAACAGGATGTTCTTTGTGGGAACTCAAAGCTTTTGGAACCGATTCCTCTTCCCTGATCCAGAAGAGCTCAAATTTTATGGCCTTCATAGCATGTTGCATAGTTCATATTTTTCCAGAGTGCATGAAAACAGGAGAACTGTGGATGTGGTTAGTTTCTGGAGGCAGGGCTGTATTTCAGCTTTTAAACTGGCTGGTTTGCATTTGTCTGAGGAGGGAGGCCTGTTGCAGCTTAGCCACAATGATTAATTTTGATATTTGCATTTGAATTTCATCAGATAGTCAGGAATTTAAAAGTAGTAACAAACATATTCACTCTCTAATAAAGATAGGTATTATCACAGAGAACTGACACATTAATAATTCCATCACTTGCAGCTGATGCCTGGAAAGGACTTGAGGGATTCCACTGGAGGTGACTCTGGGTGGTCATTAGACCAGAGTGGCCCAGGTACAAGTAGCTGTGCTCCTTGCAGCCCAGAACACTTCAGTCCTTACTGTTACCTTCTCTGAGTGCCATCATGTCAAAGCAGAAAACCTTATTGTGCCTGTTTTTCACATGGCAAATGAAGGCACAAGGCTGACTTGTCAATACCACAAAAGTAGTATCATAGGAGAGGGAAAACGTGATGCCTCAGATAGTCCTCTGGGGCCTACCCTAATCACTGAGCCTTTCTTCTCCTCATCAAAATAATCATTTCAGCTATTTATCAACATTGATGGTGATCAGTGACTTTTATTAAAAGGGAACAAACACCTTTTTAGCCAAATACTCATTCACCTATTTGAATAGTAGTAGCCTAAGTGCCCTGTTAAGACATCCTATCATAAATAGTTAATTAGTACAACCACTTCTACCAAGATGTTAGGTATACTTTAAAGAGATAGGGTTGTCTGCAGTACAAAGAAGTAAAAATGGAGTATCCACATAGAAGCCAAAATTGCACAGCATCAGTGTATCACTTTGGAAACCTGTTTTTCTTACAACCCTACAAAAATCAGGCTATCAAGTTATGAAATTTAAACATTGCCTAAGAGAAAGATTTTTGTCAGATAAGGTATCATTTATAACAGCAACATATATTCTCATGTCTGTTTTACAAAACAGACTTGATCAAGCAAAATAGTTATAATATAGCTTTCCAGTTCCTGCTGGAAATGTATTTTTTAAAAAAGGGCAAATTCGTGTCTAGAAATTAAAGTCTTCGGAATACTATCTGATGTCAACAGGATTAGCAGTATAATGTGTTCCCATGAGAAAGCACATGTGCCCAAATGTATTTAATGGAGAACATCTTGTAGTTCTTAAGCATTTAAATAGTATGCTACATTGACTAGTTTTTTCTCAGAAGTGAGGATTAAGATGAGCCATTTTTCATGCAGTAATGATGCTGATTTAAATGAGAGCAGACTAAGACCATAATGAGCTCACAGATTCAGTGTTCAAATCTGAAAATAATAAACTTTTTTTCCTTTTTAGGTTCAAATCTGAAAACAATAAACTTTTTTCCCTTTTCACTTACTTAGATAAAGCGTAACCACTTCCAAGACTGTATTGAGAATTTTGCAGTTTCAGATCAGTATTTCCCTAAAAATACAAGTGGAAGTTCTAAGCAAGTAGATGTAACTGGGGTAGGGCAAGAGTTATAGCAAAAATACAGTCCTTTCAAAAAAAGGATTAAATTATGACATATTTCTTGAATTTAAGTGGGTAACGTGTGGGGTTTTTATTCCTAAGAAGCAACTCAAAACTACCCAGTGTACATCTGTACGGTGATTTTTGAGTGCTGTAGATTCATATATTGAAGTAAATAACGTTCCTCTGCTCCCTGACAAATTTCTCAGCAAGCTCAATGCAGTGCAAGGCCAAGTAAAAAATGCAAAATATTTTTGTTTATCAGTACCTAGATTTTTGCTCCCTAACAGTACACTGCCCTGATTAGAATCATCCTACTCTATGCTAATTGGTCATATATTAAGGTACGGGAAAATATAAATTGACAGATGGAATACCTCAATCTCCAAAATCTGAAATATCAAAGACATGATTAACACACTTCTTGGAAAGACAAAGCATACATGCTTTCCTTATCTTATAGTTCAGCTAAGTGAGGAGGAGGAGAAAGAAATTTTCATGAAAGTTCTGGGGGATTAGATGATGTATTAAGGAGCCCTTTTAAAGAAATACCACCCCCCCCCCCCGCAAAAAAAAAAGTTCTTTGTTTCAGAAGAACTGCTATATGAATAACAGTAATGAGATGAAGTGATAAAAAAATAGTGCTCTAATGTTTTCAGGTCATTTTACCTAATTCTTGAGGATAAGGCAGTAGTAGTTTAGGAAAAAGTTTAAACCCTTCACTAAGGAAAGAAAAATCCAACTGTAATCTGAACCTTGCATCTCTCTTTAAACTGAACTATGAATCTGAAAGCTGTTTGTGTTTTCGAGACCCACTTCAACACATCATCAGAGCCCTGAAAGGAAAGATCCTAAAACACACAGAGCTGCATCCCTTCCTCCCTCCGTTTATCACACCGTTTTCCCATTTTTCTCAGCAACCTCTATCAGCAGCTGCTACTCACTGCTCTCGTCTGCAAAGGAAGGCAAAGAAGCAGTTGCTTCCACAGCTAATGCTCTGAACTGGAGACTGAGTGTCTAATCTTCATAATAAGCAGCTTCCAACTGACTAAGTTTTGATTTACATTTAATACTTAGGTCCACAGCTCTAAATCCCTCTGGATTACTGGATTATTTTTTTAATTAAAAGTTTACACTTTTTTTTTTCAGAAAGAAAAAGAGGAAGGTATTTACTGCAAATGAAAATGACATAAAAATGTAACTGTAAGAAAAAAGAGGTCAATTTGGTATGTAAACTCATGAGATACAGGACATCTCATAACAAAAATGGTATGTATAGGCTGTTGGAAACAATCCATTCAGAGTAAAATAGTTTTGTATAGAGGTCTGTCAAAAAGAATTGGCTTTTGTGAACAAACTATCCAATTGTGAATCTCTTAGAATTGGTAAAGACCACCAGCAGAGCAATCCTATCAGTGTAAGAGAATAAGTTTTAAGAAAAAAACACTCTATTCTTAATGATAAATCTGGAATTTCACACCTCTAGAAAATTTTAACTTGTATTCTGATCATATGAAGAAAAAGAAAAAAAAAAAGAAAAAGAAAAAAAAGCTTCAAGGTACTTCTCTGAAATTATATCTTTAAAAAGATATTTTAAAAACAGCAGCCCACGCAAAAAATCAATATCCGTGTGATTCTCACAAAAAATATTTCACATATTTCTTGGAATAAGCATTATACTGATCATGACACAAGCTATGTGGCTGGGACTGTGGGTTCAGCTGCTGCCATCCATCTTCTATTTTGTCTTTTTATTATGGGAAGGATGACTGAAAACTTACTGTCATTTAGCAATTTCTAAAATTATGACATTTAGAAATTTATTTTTTGCTCAGTAGAAAGTAACCATTTATTTTCTCATAGTTACAGCTTCTCCTCGCTCCTTTTACATCATAACTCTCTGGGGAAAAAACCCAACCACCAGAGCAAATTTTCTTTTTACACAGTTGCTGGTTTGGCAAGATCAGAAAAAAGTGTCATCCTTTGGGTAAGTCTGTCAAACAGATTTCTTACATACAGTTTGAGAATGTTCATCTAAAAGTACTCTATCTGCACTTCTGTATGCTTATATGACATTTATTGCCTTGGAAAGGTGGCATAAAAATTATTTCACACTCCTCTGACACCTGGTGTGAGCCATATCCCTTCAAGTGGTCTATATACAAAATGGTTATATGACTCATACATGTAAAATAAAATTAATACTTTCCAAAATATTAAATTGATTTTATATATATACATAGAAAACCCCACTTTGGGCTGCTGTTAAGTAGACATCTTATTACATTTCCTTGGAGGAAAAAAAAGGTTTTCTGAAGGCATAAGAATAGGGTTTATATATGTTTTGAGTCCACTCAGAACTGTGTACATAAACAAACCTTCCCGTGGTACCACATTCAGGCAGAGGATGAATGCCTGATGATAAGTGGGTTGTTAGGCACAAGACTAAGTGCTGCAGGGCATCTAGAATTGCATTTATGGCACACCTTGAAGTGATTTGTTGGATACTGATTGTCCTAGAGAGAAGGGGATCATTTTCTACATTCGACCCAACACATCTTGTATTTGCCAACATGCCAAACTGCTAGTGAAGTAACTTTACTCTATACCAGCAGGTGTTGCATATTCAGAAACAGGGTGTAGACACTTCGAAGAATTTAAAGTTATCATTTATTTAACAGGGAGGAAAGGAGAAGAAAGTTTTTTTATTTATATTTTGTGCTGACACACAGAGCATGAGGCTGTACCACAGGTCTTACAAGCATCACTTGGGCTTGACTTTCTCCAAGCAAGGCTAACCATTGCCCAAGTTTCCAGAACACAGCATATTACATACAAATTATCACATGCAACAGTCCCAAAAGTCTTTCTTCCCACTTTCTTCCTCATACTCTATTGATTTTCTTGGCATGCCTTTGCATAGATGTCAGACCGCCATGGATCCATGTGTGTTAAACAGCTTCAGAAATCATAGTTTGGCTCTGTCAGTCAGTTACTATTTTCATAGCAGCCAACTTTATCACTATCATTTCCTAATTCCATCACCTAAATGATTTCGCTAACTGCATTTCACTAAAGACCTTCCCACAAGCACTGCCAGATTTGCAAGCTTTGGTGTAATTTGCCAAGAGAAGAAACTCAAAGTCCAGCTGAATTCTCTCATACAAGAGCCCTTAAAACATGAACAAGCAGTATTCAGCCTACTGAATCAATTTTGAGGCCAAAAATCTGAGAAGGTCAGAGCCAAGCCTACTGGAGAAGGATTCAAAGATAAAGGCAATATTCAGTAAAAAATGCAACTTTAATTTCAAAAGTCCTGAAGATAACTGAGTTTATAAAACCTATCCTTAGTACTGGTAACCGGGCAGATAGAGCATAACCGGTGTCTCAGTGTTCACGTTTCTTTCTACAGCAGTGGCTCCTGAAGTATTTCCCCACATGCACTCACCTTTGCTTCTCCCTGCTATCTGTTACACCGCAGGAAGCATTGTCAGCCCTTTCTCGAGAATCTGGATGTTCCCTTACTTTGGGATTACTCTTCCCTCCTTCCAGTTTGCTGGTTATGCTTGTGCTTCCTGAGAGTTCAAATACTGATCTCACTGCATTTACTTAATATTTGGCTGGTGAGGTCAAAAGTGTAGAAAAGTATGGAAAACAGCTTATTCTTAAAATTGGATGGAAATTCTAGAAAAAAATGCTAATTTTATTACAAGAAAGACCTCTAGTCCACATTTAATGTCTCAATTCACTTTCTGTAGATACGTTGTTCTCACATCTCTGGGTCCACCACTCAAAGACCCAAATACTTTTTTCTACAACAGGGGTGATATATACCTACACTACTCAGTCCTTTATCTAGGCAAAGACAGTGATTGTTGAAAAATGAACTTCAGGAACTGCTGCCATGAGTTCACCCCTCCTTTAATTGCCCTTTCTCATCTTGTCCACCTGCCTTGGTGATAACCTTGCGGGGGTGATAGAGAAAGTCTCCAGTAGAGCTCTGTGCTGAAGGGCAGAGCACTGATACTGGAAGTCATTTTGAGACAGGCCCTCAAATGTGGTATACCAGAATCCTGATGCTGGAAATCCCTTTTTCTACTTATGTGGCCTCCCAGAAATTCTTCTGAAATTTCCAGGAGCCTGTGCTTCCTGCAGCTGGACCACAGACACTGGAAAAAATACTCCAAGGGCTATGCAGAAGCACAGTGGCACTTGCTGTGATTGCAGGGAAAATGTGCAGTGGACTTATTCCAGAAAGAATCCAACTGGTTGTGGTTTTCAGTTCTCGGTATAAAGGAAAGGGATTTGTTGCTACCCACGTTGCACAGTATAGCTAGATGGAGAGTGCTTAGGCATGTAACTCCATGATTTCAATACCTCATCTAAAACTATTATACTCTGAAGCCTGGCACAAGAATTTATCAACTGAAGTCCATCAGTATTCTTTGCCTTTTTTTGCGAACACTCATACTAACATCCAGCACAAGGGTCACATTGCTGTTTAAAACCCTCCTGTACTAAAGTAAACACAACCGACACTGATAGATTTCCTGAACTACCCTGAGGCAGAAGCTGTTTCACAGATGGAAAAAAAAAAAAGATGGGCAAAGGAAAAACTGCTTGGGAGAGAGAATTTGGCTTCAGGTTTTCTAAATCCTATCATCTATATTTCATTCTGGAAAATCCTCCAATTAATAGAGATATTTTTACTATTGCAATAGCTTTTTTTCCCCCTGAAGCATTCAGAAGTTGATAAAGTTGGACCTTCTGCTTTGCTGCAAATTTTTGCATGCTGATTAAACAAGTTAAAAACATATCCCACTACAGAGGAAGATGGGGTAGTGGTAGCAATAGAGTATTTTAAAAGCTAACTAAACTATCCAAGAGAAAAATCTATCATACAAAACAGTGTCTGAAAATCTGAAGCACTTAGTGATGAAGGTGTAACTCCCCCTAATGGAGGCATATTTGAATTTATCTTAAAAGAAAATGTCAATAACTGTAAATCCTAATGCTAAAAATAACAATACCACTGTTATATCACATTCACCTTTCTGGCTTTTTAAGGGATATCTTAAGGTATGCATCTGTGACTTACAATAAACATTAAACTACTATTAGCATAATTTTGTTTCCTTAGTGAGTTTTATTACATAAAGTCTTAAATATATATGCCTTTCAGCATAGTTCTAAGATACACACTCAGTAGCTATTAAAATTCCCTTAAATTTTCTTCTGTCAGTCATTTCAACTTCTGTTTCAGCTAAATGTTTTCCTGTTTCTAAAAAAGTCAGCAAATTGCTATAAAAATGACAGTGACAGGCCACAGTGGCTTGGGTTCTGTGGTATAAAGAAACACTTCATATATGCACAGCTGCTGGTAATGAATGCAGCATGTCTGAGGCCTAATCTTGGACAGTTTCCTACATTTCTGACTGCAGTTTCCTTGGCAAAATTTCTGAGACCATATTATCTATATATCCCAGTATTTCAGCCAAAACTTTTCATTACAAGACTTTGGCACTGTGCACTGGCTTTTAAAGTCTGTCCTCTCAGAGTTAACAACTTTTTAGGAGTCTTTGCCCTCAGTCTCTTCTACCAACAATTTTTATTTTTCTCCTTTAGGAAGCATCGTGTTCTACACAACCACCTTGTAAGATACAGCAGACAGATTAAATTTCTATATAATAAAATTCCTGCTCGTGTGAAAGATGCCAGAGTGACAGCATCAGTCGGACACTAAAATTACATTTGTCCACAGCCCAGCTACAGTAACAGCAGCAGCAGCAATGAGGTTGTTTTCAGAATTTTCAGATTTAAGCTACTGAAACATTGAGGGTAAGTGAATAGCTCTGGCCCTTGTTCTGCCAAGACTTCTGATAAGCCTGGATGTTGCTATAATTGGTCTGCTGATACTGTAACCAAGTGGTGTCAGTAGGGCTGAGATTAAAGGCCGGATTCTACACAGGTCAGACTCACTGACGGAGGCAGGTTTTTAACCTGGCTCCTCATAGAGCTGAGAGACTCAGCATCTTACTCCACTACCAAAACTAGTCATAATCTACACACAGGTTTCCTCCTAATACAGAGAAAATGCAAAGAAAAATGCAGCACTCTGGAATGAAGCTATGGGTGTAATCCCAAATGACTTTTCCTAGGTTTTTATTGTGTATTGGAAAGGAAGTTTAAGAAAGCTGGTGTTGTTCTTTTGCAGCTTTTCGGTTTAAATGGAACTTTATATATTATCTGTTTTTCTTTGCAGGAAGTAGTTCTTAGCGAAATATGCTCTTAAATAGGACTTACCCAGCTGTCAGATTCTACTCTGTAATGCCAACAGAGTGAGATTCAAAACCGTATATGAACATATTGTTAAAATAATTACACTTTAAGGAAAAGATAGACATATTCTTGTATGGCAAAAAAGACAAAAATAAGCTCATAGGCAAGAAGACAGATAAAATGTCTATCTGCACCACTGGTCATCATACAGAAATATTTCTAACATCATGTAAGAACACGGAAGTTAAAAATGAAATACTCAGAAGCAAAGATCTGCACTATACAAACCAAGAAATATGAAGAAGATATACGGAAGAGCTAGAACTATAACTGAAGTAGGATATGCTGCAAAGTGAAGCCTGGCACAATAACAAGAAAGAAATAAGAGCAATAGTATTTTGCTGCCCAGGATTTCTGCTGAATTTATTTTTAAAAGGGAGCTAAAACGAAGCAATTAATCTTACTCTGATTAATTAATTACTGTTTAATCTTACCCTGGATTATTTAATCTAGTCTAAAAACGTAACTATTAATAATCTCATGACAGGTAAATCCACCCCCCCTCAGAAAAAAAAGCTGAAACTAACCCCACAAAAAACAGACTCTGTGAGCTAATGCATTTAACCAAGAGTCAGTCTAACTGTGATTATGAGTGTTGAAACATGGATTTTCACATCTGTCTCATCTGGACAGTCAAACTGCCAGGGCCAGCCATGACAGAGATTTCCTTTCCTCTCCTTACAGAAAGTATTACTGAGATTTGTTTTATATATTTGACAGAGAGTAAATTACATAGATATAGGAGATCCTCTGAAGATTTGCGATCCTTGTGAAAGAGGTTAATGTGAGTCAGAGAACATCAGAGTTTAGGATATATAAAAAAATACAAATGCTGTCAGTCATTGTCTTAAGACAATAGCACAATTTCGATCATTGGATTTTCTTGAAAAACATATTTTCTATTCCTTCTGGGATTGCAGTTCAACTCCAGTACACAATCCTACTGATGCTGTATTCGTCCCTCAAAATACATTCAATTATGCGTTGATTATTTAAAGCCACCGCTCATTGTTCAGCACTTGTTGGTACAATAGCAGTTTTGCATTGCCAGAAACATAAAAAAGCAAATGAATATTTTTTCCCCTTTAATTTTGTTTAAAAAAAAAAGAATCATCTAGGTCTTCCACTCCTCCAGACCCTAATATTCATACCATATAAAGTACAAAAGCATGGACATACATAACTGAAATGCTTTAATGCTACTAAACATTGCAACAAAACATAGATGTCTTTAGACAAAATTAATACAATTAATACAGGAATACATAAAAGAAGTTTAAACCATGTATATGATAACACACAGAGTGCAGCACTAAAATGGCAGCTTTCACAAATTCATATATATTGCTCTCTTCAAATAATTTAAGGTCATGATTTTAGACAAATACCAACAATTTGGTCTCTCCAGTTCAAACTGGAGAAAGTCTCGTGAAGAGCCACCAGGATGATTTAAATATTGGAGAACTTGCCACATGAAGAGAAGTTTGAAGAAGTGATTTGGGCAATATAGGGAAGACTCATAGGGACCTAATAATAGTCTCCTGGTACCTAAGAAGAGTTTAGAGAGGGAATGGAGGTACTCTCTTCATAAGGGTGCATGGTGAAAAGAACAAGAGCCAGTGGGTCCAAGCTGCTTCTGTCTGGATGCTTAAAAAAACCCCAAAACAAACAAACAAAAAAAGCCTAAGAGGTAGGATCTCCCTTGATGGAAATTATTTCAAGTAGTCTCTGCTTAAGATGCAGCTCTGCATCCTGAATCATTGCTTCTCATCCTCAAATTACCATTTCTTCAAGTATCTTTCCAAACAAAATACCATCCATGCAAAAGACAGAAAAAAGAAGATAAAGAGTTCAGTCATACTGATATCAATATTCTTTATTTGCTTACATACTTTCTTTTGCACATTCACATGGTGCTCAAGTGATCTGAGAAACGAAAACTGATTTGGAAGGGTTTGGGTTTTTTTAAAATATATGGTACATTAACAAAGCTACTGTATTTGTGGCTAGAACTGCAAAATAAAGCAAAATAAATCTAGTTGTGAACCAGCAGCCTACATGGAGATAAACTTACAGGATTCAACTACACCTTACTAGATTCATCTACACCTCTTTCCTTGTGTTGTGCTGAATTGCCAGTAAAAGTTTAATTTTAATGGAGTGTATGGACTGTAATAATGTGAATGGTCATTTTATTTCTCTCTATAAAGGAGTAAAAGTACTCTTCTTTAATGGGTTAAATCTACATTTCCTGTGAATAATATGGGAAATGGGGGAAAAAAGACCATATAGAGTAACTAATGACAAAGCATGATTAGCTGATAAAAACAGCTAAGTGACAGGCAGCATAAATTATCTCAGCTCTACTAGTTTACAAGCACATACAGGTGCACACCATTTGAGAAGAATTCTTACTTGACAGTACTAGGAAAGCTCATAGCCAAATGTGTATAGCTGCAAACACTACTGCTCTAAGTTTCATTTAGCTACAAAGAGATGCCTAAATGTATATATATACCCACAGAAAAATATATATTTACTTCCAGAGCCCAGGAGTACCCTTACATAATCAAGTAAAAATGGAACTCTGGTTGCTTTGAGACTGAGGATATATTTGCAGCAGTGTCCTTATTAATGAATTTGTTACTTTGTTATGGATTGGAGACAAAAATTCATCACCCGCTGAATCATATTTTGTATTACTAATTTTGAAGTTACAGATTTTGTTTCTATTCATTTTGAATTTCAGACTTAAGATAAATGAAAACATTTAATTCTCAAAAACATGGAGCTAGAACATTGAGTTTTCTAACTACAAAACCTGTCATGGTGTCAAAACTTAGGGAAAAGGCGAGAATGCTGTCAGGTGAAACATAGGTATTAATTGTGGCTTGACAAAACTTGCAGAGAAGAAATAATTTTAACATTATTTCTTCACTAGGACTCCAGACGGTAAGTGACTATTACCTTCTAGGTACAGGACTCAATGCAAATCCCAGCAAGCTTCACAAAGCCACCAGTAAAATTGTTTGAATAGAACTTACAGGAGAACAAGTTTATTTTTAATTTGATACACTATTTGTTCTCAGTTGTAGAGAAACCTTCTTATTTTAACATAATATTGACCATTAATTTCTAAACCTGAGGCTGAAAGTACAATTACCACCATGTGCTCCCTCCTTACTCAAACTTGTGATGAACAATGAAGGAAACAAAGCAACTTTTATAAATCTCACAAATCCTATGGCTGCTTTTAGATGATGAAGCAGTGACTCATAATTCATCAATGTATATGGGATGACTAACATACAGCTATCTCACCTCTGAAATGGGTGTTCCAGTATCTGCCAGAATAGGGAAGAAGTAATCTGGAAAGCTACAAATTTAAGTATTAAAAGCTAAGTATAGGAAGCTTGATAGGAAGTTAAAACCATAATTTCCAATGACTTTATTTTCTTCACCTTCCCTAATAAAAGGCTCCTTTCTTTAATTAAAGAAAGAAAAGCCAGAAAAACCTGGTCAAAAAGATACTTTAAACCAGTCTATCTTGTGAGCTAGACTAGGCTGTGGTCACTCTTTCCATGGCTTGAAAATTATAACCGCACTCAGAATTAAAAAGGTAACAGAATGAGCTGCTTTTCCTTGGATCTGTACTGACACCATCAGATTTACCCAAAGCAGATCAGCTCCTGCACATTTCAATGAACAAAGCTTGTGAAGTCCCACGCATTGCTCACAGACGTGGGAATACCTGGATTGTTTGACAGGAAGCCACTCAGCTGGGAGCCTACCTGGACATCAGCAGCGCTAAGAGAGCTTGTGGGAAGAAAGGTGTTGTCCTGAAATAGCTGAACCACAGTTAAATAGACACAAAAGAGAATTAGTAAAGGAAAGAGGCAATGACACTCAGGACAAATAACTTGCATCAGACATAACTGCCCTGCTCCCTCCTGTTAAATGACCCTCTCCTGCTTGATCCAAGAACCAGGCCAAAATGGTTCTCTCTAACTTGAGACCCAATTTTTGAAGCCTGGGAAAATAAAGGTGGAAGAAATGAGTGAACAGACAGTGAATTCCTGTTATGCCTTATGCATTTCCCTAGGAAAGGGATGCCAAGTAAGATGGTACCAATGTACCATGAGCTTGGTGTGCTAGAAAAGGGAGTACAGGGGTCTTGGGGACACTGTCAGGATCCAAAATAAATTTACATTTATATTTATATTTCTATTTTGACTGGTTAATTATTGATGGAAAGTCCTATTTGCACTTTTAAATTTTAGTTTAAATTTCCTCCTTTCTCTGCTTCACAACTAATTTTGTCATGTAAATACAAAGTGCAATGAGAAAGTACATGCAAGCACAAATTAGATTATGTAAAATTAAATCAGACACTTCCAAGTCTTCATTAAACCTTAAGCATTTTTGTATTACAGTTATGGCAGTCCAAAGATGCCAAAAGGGGAGGTCCCAGGCCTGCCTGCCTCCCTCCCATCCCTTTTGTTAGATCAGCCTGTGCAGCTGCAGGATGAGTTGGTTCAGCTGGCTGGTGATGTAAAGTAATTTCTTTCAGAGTTAGGATACAGTTCCATTAAAGTTGACATTTAAATATTTAGTGCTGCTGCAGTTACGTCCATCTCCAAAACCTGCCTCCTGTGTTTTGTCAACCGTGCTGTTTGTCTGACTTTGCAGGGAGCAAGTTCAAGCCACTAAATCTTTGGGAAACTATCCAAAGAATCTGGGGGTAGAGGGGGTGGGGAATCGGGGATCAGGGAATAATACTCTGCAGGCTCAATGCCTCAGCTAGATCATTAAGAATTTGGATGAAAGCCTGTCCCAGTACAAAGAAGTAACAGCCACCGCATAGCAAGACTCAGGATCAAGGCAGCACCAGCACAGCCTCCAAGGCCATCGACCATCACTCCTGGATCATCCAGGGAACTGACAACCTCTGTGTCTGTGCAATTAAGTGCTAAGGCTGCAGAAGGAATGGCCCCTGCCTTTGTCTGGAGTCAAGTGGGATGGGATCATCCCCTTTCAATGCATATGGATATTGGATTGGATATTGTGGAGGGAAAATTGTTACATCAATAGATCAAGGAAACATCAATATGCAATTCAGCTTTTTTTTTTTTTTAATCTTTTGAATCAGAGATTTGGTATGCTTATACTTTATTGAGAGAAGGGGTATGGAAAAGTAACATCAAACAGCTATTTGCTGGAAAAAAACAGTGATGTTAAGAGCTGTTTCTAATGGGGTCTCATTAATTTACTCATCTGGAATAGTTTTGTAATTATTCAAATTATGATTATTTAAACCTTGTCTGGCAAAGGAGTTAAATCCCATAAATAACTCCAAAAAACCAAAACCCAACAGTGAATCAAAAGATATATTAAACTGAACTAAAACAATCCTGAGACAGCTGTATCATGAAAAATTTTAAACTCAGAGAACATTTAAAGGTTAGAGCTCTATTACAGGTTAAAGAAAGAAGATCATAGAGAGAGAAAAAAAAGATTAATATAGTGAGTACCTAGAGCTCCTTTTATTAATTTCATTTTTCCTGTAGGGTCACCATTTTGCAGATGGTCTGAAGTATCACATTCCTTACCACCTCAAAAGGTTCTATATCAATTATTCTAACTGTGGCTCTAAAAGAACAGCTTACAGACAGCTGCTGGAAATAAAATAGACATTATAGAAAAAGTTTCCTAGTATCTTTCTTCATGAAGATTTTTAAATAAAGCATTCAATTGCAACATGGCATAAACCTTGGCAGGTTCATGGTCTTGCATGCCACAAATGGAAGCCAGACTGAAAGATCCCACTGCAAGCACGAAGAACATTGGCCACAGAGCTACCACTAGTTACACTTCTGGTTTAACTCCATTTTAGGAGAAAAGATAATGATTAAAATTTCTGGCAGTTGGAAATCTTTCATAAAACCACAGGATGGTTTCAGTGGTTAATAGTCTTGATGCTAAAATGCCACTGAATTTAAAATGTTAACGTTAAAATTTACATGAACTATTTCTACATCATTTAGCCACTTATCTTGCCAGAAAGAAAGTCAGCCTTGTAAAATTATAAACAGTCAGTATTTATAAAGCATAGGGAACAGCACTGTATTACTTTCATTTCTTTAAAAGTTTGCCTGTGTTGGACAACTGCATAGAAGTCAATATTAACAAATGCAAGAGCCTTTGAGACAGCTCTTTTAATATTCTTAATGGAACTTTACTATAAATTGGCATCGATGTTTTCAGTCTTAACTCCTCTGCTTTATGTCTACCTATTGTTTCACTACATATTTTTGCACTCCTGAATGAAGTTATCTGTCTAGAGCACTTGAAAACATCCAGTACTAATAGCTGCAATTTAATATTTCCATGGAAAAAGTAAATATTTTATCATATGATCTGACATTTGCCACCTTTTCCTCCACCTAGATGCTGAATACCTCAGCATTTTCTGGCTTACTCTGAGGAATTCTTCTGGTTTTGTCTAGATTTGGTTAACATTGTTGGGACTCATTCATTTTAACAGCCCCAACAAAAAGCCAAACATCTGCCCTGTTAAAGGAAAGAAAAAAAGAAAAAAAACCACCAAACTTTGTGGTCATGGCTTTCTCCCTAATTTTTCCTTCTGCTTTTTCACTGTTCTGAATTTCTTAGCTGATACATACTAATTATCATCAAATTATGCTTTCCTTCAGCTGTTTTTCAATACACATCCTCTCAAACTGATTTATTTAGCAGGGCTTTTTATTTCCTATCTAAAGCAGTTTTCAACACAAACATGAAAGAATCATTTCAGTTTTGGATTTGATATTATATTGAGTTTGTAAAGTGTGTTTTTAATTTACCAAGAGAGATTTTACATTACAGTTTTTCACACAGAGAATATTTCCTGATTTTCATTTTCCTCTATGTAAGAGTCATAAATTAATCTGTTCACTCATCTAAGCCAACACTGTGATTTTTTTCTTATTTTTTAGCCCTCAATATATGTTTAATAAAGAATTTATTGCATCAGTATTTTAGATAACTATGATTTTTTCTGAATGTCTGAGTCATTTTAGTACCATCAGCACAAGCCATACAGAACATTTAGTCCCCATGACAATACATAATTTTTTTCTTCCTATTGGGTATTATAGGTAGGTTCTTAGGGAGTCATACTGTCCCCTGGTGTGATTTTATGCCATAGATACTTGATCAACTTCAACACTGAACATGATTTCAGAACCAACCCCAAATACTTAAACTAATGCTCACATGTTCTGTTAGGTAGTGACAAAAAAGTGGAAAAACCCAGCTTGGCCATACGACACACTCTTTCAATGGAAACATATTTTTTATTTAAACTGTGTAAACGGAAATAAAAATGACAAGAAAAAATGAAGTTTGTTCAGTGAAACAGTAATTTTAACCAATTTTAACCAATGCCATAAATAAACTGTCATTCACCTTACTACAAATATTGGCACTCTGCACTGTCTGTTACTTGACATATTTTATAATCAGATTGTAGTTCTCTATAACAAACACACAAACTAAGAAGTATAGATATTGTTGTAATAATGTTGCTACTAAAATGCTATTTGTATTCTTAGCATACTCATTTTTCTTCTTAATAGTTTATTGTCTTTTTTTCTTCTACCTTTATTTGATGTTACTGAAGTGTTCTTATTTATAGACATTCCTTTCTGCAATTTTGGAAATGTTTGTCATTTGTCTTTTGTGTATTGCATAGGTGAATTATATTTGTTGTAAGTACATTAGCTTCTATACCCTATACTCAAAAAGTAATGTGCTTAAAATAAATTTTCCCTTCATCTTCAGACATACCTGAATATTATTAGGCCTATCAGCATATATGGGCTTATTTTTTGCTTCCTTAAACTGTTAACAGTCCATGTTCAAGTAAGGTATGGCTTTCTTATGTAGTCCTTCTGCAACTATTGTGTCAAAATATATTTATTTGTATTTATCAGTGAAATAAAGAGAGTAGTAACACAATAAATCAAATGTAGAATGCAAGATTGTATTGCATTTCAAAGAGTTGGCAAGTGACTGGAGAGATGAGCAATTCTCCCCCCAAATTGTTAGCAATAGTCATTTGACATCAATGATTTACTACTGTTGAGAAAAAAAAAAGACATTTTCTCTTTCACCTCTCACCTCCTACTTTAAAAAAATATAAAATGTACATGTTAACACATTTCAGACACATAGTCTTAGCATTCCTCACTGGCATCAAACAGATCACTGCCAAAATGATGAGACAACCATGCAGTCAAATGTGCCATCAGGCTTGAAAATCTCTGTGGTCAGCAAACTTTGTTGTACAAAAAGGCTGACCTTTACTATCTTATTATATTTTATGTTTAAAGAAGGGTTAATTTGGAGATCTGTTAACTCACACAAAAATAGATTTAATGAGGTCTTTCATGCTTCTGGATGAGATGCTGATTTACGGGTTGCCACCAGCAGGTGCTGAACAGAAAAGAGTAACTTGTTAACTTGGACAATGTCAAACTGATTTAAATTGAATGAAATGACATGAAAGAAATTAGTTGAAAGGCTCCAGATTGTTTTACAATGCTTTTTCACAATGCATTATTCACTAGTAATGATTTTAATGACTGAAAAAATATTATAGACACTCGTTACATGGGTGCTAATTTAATAATGTTATCTCACATGATAAAAAGAGTAAGAGTGTTTTTCATTCTGTCTGACTATTAATAGGCTAGGTTTTATTAATTTCCTATATGGAAAACAATTCTCATTTCTTGGTAAAATCAGTGGGACATCAACAGTAATTACTATATAACCAATATGCAAGTAACTATGGTAATTGAAATATAATAAGAATCTGAAACTCACATCTTTATTCTTGAATTTCTTGATTAGTCTTTGTTTCCAAAACCAGACCAGGTTTAACAACAAATGTGCTTAACTAAAAACTTAGTTACTTTCGAGAATGTGCTACTGTTTTGTAAAATGGGGACATGCCTTCCTTCCATTTATTATATAAACATCTTTCACTCTGTGCACATCTAAGGATGGGTGTCTTCATACAGATGCTGAAATACCTGACCTGGCAAGTATGCAAGTACCTCTGAGCTGCAAAACATCAAAGCATGTTAGCACTGTGCCGTACCTCTTGACAAGGTCTATTAGTCTGGGTGAAGCTCCTGGCTAATGCAGGCAGACTTCTGCACCCAGAGTGGCACGACTGCAGTGTTCCTGTGGAACACACAGATCCATCAGCTGGGCTCTGCACGAGCTGCCTGAGCCTTGCAAAACACGCTCTGGCTTTGCACGGCTTTCTCTGGAACACTGCCACCTTTACTTTTACAAATAATAGACTGAAGGAGACACAAATCAGACTTAAGGAAATGTTTAATCTTAGATAGAAAGCTAGCAAAATAACCCACGGTGGAATAGGTATGTTTCAGGTATGCTGAAATAGGGCAAATTGGACCAAAAAAGGCGGGGAATGTGCGGGCTTATCCTCACCCGCACTTCACAGATCATAGAAAAAAGCTGTTACTGTTCTCTCTCCTTTGTCTCTTCCCTGCTTTGCTTTGTCTTTTTGCATTAAGTCTGGCTTATGTAGTTCCATTTCACCAAGTCACCTTTGACCTTCTGATTACTAACCCGCTTGCTCTGTCTATGACATATTAACAGAGCAAATCCACGGCCAAAGACAGATATAATGGGCTTATTCAGGAGGAAGTCACATAAATGCTTCCACATCGACTTGCTGCCTGAAAAATATGATGAGCTCTTGTAAAGAAGAATAGTTTGCTAAGTTTAGGCCTGGAATTCAAGCCTTATAATATTTGGAAAGGAATAATGGTATCAAGTTGTGAAACAGCAATCCTTTTCAGGTTCAAAAGTAAGTCTGGCTAATTAAATTGCTAAATTTGAAATCAAAACATTAAAACACACTTTTCCTGACTTCTTGTGTCATCCTTCAAAAGCACAAAACAATCAAACAACTCACTAAAGATGTTTTTTTCTGCGGTTCCTGGGGGTCAGAAAGTGGAATTAGAAAAGGAGAAAGGAATAACATGTTAGCTCAAGTCTAATACCCAGGTCTTTCAAAAGCACAAAACATTTTAAAGGGGAAGAAAGCCCTACTTCTGCCATTCCTACTTCATGTATGACCCTTTTTTCCTTCCCCCATGTCACATTAGTCTGACCTCTTGCTTCCCAAGCCCACACCTCCTGCATCTTCCTCCAAGTCCCCACACCAGCATCCACCCACATCACGTCCCTTGTGTTGACACAACATGGAGGAGGAGCACCAAGGAAAACCAATCCACCCAAAATATAATTTCTTGGCCCAATCCCATATATATCTCCATTCTCTTTGAATCAGGATCTCTGTGCTGCCAACAGGAAGAAGCTTCTCTGAGCAAGGATCACCAGATACTGCAGTGCTTATATCCACCTAAAACAACCCTTGGTGTGCTGGTGCTAATGAGGGAATTACACTGCCTTAAATGCTTGATGATGTTCAGATTTATTCCTGCCTCGGGTCGCGAACTTTTCTGGCAGGCTGGGTTCACCATGGAGTAGATGATGAAGGGTTTCCAACACAGTGTCCAACTCTCCTGAGGTTCATTACCGGGTAACTTAGCAAATCATCAGCTATGTCAGAGATAACAAATATACAAAACCTGGAGTTTGGAGACCTTGATTTCTAGAAGAGCAACAAAAAGTCTTCACCTTATGCCCTAGTTCATACATCTTCTGCCCTGATGGACTAGAGGACTATACCAGATAAAAATAAAATTGCCAGAATTATCAACCAGTAAAGAGATCTAACCAATACAGATCTTCACTGGAAATCTGTGCCTTTAATGAATTATGAGCACTTCAAATACAGACATTTTGATAGCATTCACAAGAGAAAAAGGCTAACTGGGTGCAGATAGTTCTATGAAATTACATGATAAAAACCTGTAGCAGGGTCTGGTCCTCTACTAATCGATTAGCATGTCAAACAGTTTAAATATTACACTTCAACTACTGTAATATGAATGTACAAAAAGCTAATTAGTTAGGACACTAACTGGAGGGGGAATAAAGATATTATTTTATCTGATTTATAAGCATCTACTATTCCTGACAGCTGAACACATGATTTAAAAGAAAACCTATAGTTCTTTTATATCAATTTACATTTCACTTAATTTAATAAAGATTGTCTTCACACAGCCTAGGAAAAACATTTTTACTGTAATTCTATATGACCTGATTTTATATTTACATCAACCTGTATTTAAACTGCTGTGAAGGGGTCTACTATTTGGATCATGATTCAGGACTTCACAGAGGTCTCTCTTGGTACTTTCTATGGTCTTGCAATGACCACTTCAGATACTTCAGGAGTTATGGGCAGGTGTCTGAGGGTATCTTAAGTCTGAGTTGTAGTTCCCCTCAGTGAAATTCAGCCACAGACACAAATAGTATAACCAGCAGTATGGTAGACCAGAGTCTTTGGTGGCTAATGCTGGTGGAACCAGTGAACAAGCAGGTACGAACACTGGGTGTTACCGAGTGAGGCTTTCCAAGCAAGGCAGGTCAGGCCCAAGGGACAAAGGAAGGGAAGAGGACATAATGATTCAGGCCTGCAGGCTGCCAGCTGTCGAGAAAAACAACTGCAGAGCTTTCTGTAGGTAGGCAAATTGCATTCTGACTACACTTGCTGATTTCTGAGAATGTCATTTTCTAGACTGTTAGGGCAAAATACTACCACTCTGCTATAAGCTGCAAGCTGCACTTCCTGCAGCCTTGCTGTCAAAATACATTCTTGTATTTTGTAATAATAGCTCAGAGACAAATTGTGGAAACAACTAATGGAACAATGTAAAATCTGTCCATGTCATTAGTTTAGAAGCATCCAAAGGATACGCTCCACAAATGTGATACCACATGCACAATAGCCATACAAATGTTTTGAGATAAAACAGCAGTTCTTATATTTATCATTTTAAGAATGAGAAACCCATAGCTGGGAAAGGACAAGGGAGACAAAGCATGTTTCAGATACACAATGCCTCACCTTAAGACACCAGATGCACCAATGTGCTACTCAATTTTAGAACAAGCCAACATCTAGTGAATATGAACTCAACTGACATGAATTAATATAGAATGAAGAAACCTATGTAACTGTGATAAGTGTAACTCTAATAACATACTAAAGAATCTTTTCTTCCACCTTCCAAAGGTTGGTATATTCTGGTGGCTAGAGACCAGATGATTTTTTTAACTATCATGATATAAAAGTCACTTTTAGAGGAGGTATGTGTAGTTCTCAGCCTTTTAAATTAATTTTTTCTTTTTTTTCTTCAGAGCCTTTAAGAATTTTCCTGTGAAGATGAAGATTCCTATACAGCAAATTTAATCTTGCCAGGCTCAATTTTCTTGGTTAGCTTTGCCAGGTCTCTTTAAAAGTCATCTGTGGCCAGTAATTGAAAACCGCAGACTGCCGAGTGGAAGCAGCAGTCCTGAGGGGTACATTGTAGAAGCAGCTGAACTACGTGAGAAAGCCTTGGCTGGTTTTATTACAACCTGACTTTTAGAAAAGAGAATTGTAAAACCAGAGCTAAAACAGACCTTACCTGGTGTGAGGGAGTGTTAAGGAGGAACCCTGCATAGCATTGTCTTATTACAGCACACTGATGAACAACACACAGAAGGCGGTGAACGAGCTTTGGACAGAGTTTACATGGTCACTACATGGCTGAACTTTCACAAACATCCAGTCTGGTTCATGTGTAAAGTTTCTCCATGGTGAACTTCACTTCCCCACCAAACTCCCCAGACAACAAACTTAAATTTCACTTGTATGTAGGAGGGGAAAGAGAGAGTAAAAGAGGGGAAGAAATCTGATGGTAACTAATGTGCAAACTAAGCTGTGACACACAATGTCATTTCTCTTTTGCTCCCATGTTCATCTCTGTGCAACAACATTAACAAATACCAGAGAGAACAACAAACATTTGCAATAGAATAACCCACTGTATACCTGCCCATATTGATAATTGAGGGTTCTAACAAGACAGGAGACACAAACTGCAAACTAAGAACCATGGATTTCTTCAAACAGACACACAATACATGCATGTATACATATATTTTCATCTGCACCTTCTCATGAATGCCAGCTGTCCTTATTCAGAAAGTGCACCATGTTATTTTCAGGGGCATACGGACTCTCCAAAAAGGCTGTTACATATCCTGTCTACTCAAGATACTCACTAGGAAAAAACAGCACGGGCATGTGTCTGTGAGCAAGGTGGAGTTCAGGCATTTGAAGGGAAACATAAACTAGTCTACTTCTAGATGACAACAAACTATGGAAAATGCATAGGAGAAAGGAAAAGAGTTCATTTTGTCCCTATCAAGTATTTTCACTTGTGACAGTTTCTTGAATAACACGATTTTCTTTGCCAACTGACAATTGCCTTGATCTCATTGTACTGTCATTGCCAATACTACCTGAAAGCTATGCCTCAAAATCATTTAGCTTCAGAATGTCTTATCAAAATAATCTTTCGTGAGTATTTACAAGAACCTCATCTACCCCCAGTATCTACAAAACCTTGACACAAAAACTGGAGACACCTCTCAGAGAAAAAAATTACTAGATTTTGTACATGATAAGGTGATGTTTCTGAACCTATGAAATACACTACAGGCCCATAATGCTCTCCCTTCAGGGTAATAAATCAGCTTGTCTTAGAACACTAAAAAATGAACAAGGAACCACTTTCCTACCTTGTGAAATAACAGACCCCACTGTGAAAACAGCAGACTCACTTCTCTTTGGCCAATAGATTGTGTTAAACAGTTTCCAAAAATGTGGTCTTGTGTAGGCTGAACGCACTAGTATGGTGCAATTTATAAATAGTCAAAACACCAATTCGATGCTTATGGTATATTACGAGTCCTACCTCTGCACCAGTTAAATACTAACATGATAGAGCTTCCAACATCTGTGTCCAACACTACACACTGAGCTGAATCTACAAATCTAAAGCCTCATGGGCCCCTGAATGCTTTACAGAGAAGTTGGTACTTCACACAGCCGCACACTACTGACAAAAACATCTATTAGTTTAAGAGAAACTATCTTTCCTAAGCCTTTTAAGAGGAAACACCATGAGTTTGAACTGCACATTATTCCCACATTGATGTGTGGGAAGTGAGGCACTTCATATTCTCCTTCTACTCTGAGTTTAATATTCCCTTGAGGTAAGAATCCAATCCAGCACCTTGGACTTTGAAAGTATTCTAGCCATTCTCTTTATGTAAAAAATGCAAAACATGGAACTTGTCATTGATACATCTGCATGCTGGAGAACATGTTCCACACAAACCTTTTAGAAGCTTTCTCAGGCATAGCTGGGGTTCTCATCAATTGTCTGGTTTGGAATATTGAAAAATTTCTTCCCCTCCCATATGCAAAATACTCCACAATGAGGAACTCATCCTACTCCCATGCTTTTCCCAAGATTTTGGGAAACTGCTTCTAAACTTTAGTGATGCTCCTTTAAATGGTGATCAAGAGCTTTGCAGTTGGAAATGGGATCTCTTCTGGTGAAAGATGGAGAGTGGGGGTTCTGGAAATAGTGATAACGCAAATACAGCGATGGAGTTTGCTATCAAGCCTTACTGAAAAAAAAACAAGTTGCCTTGAGAGCTTTAAACCGGAGAAAAAATGCTTGAAGGATTTCAGCCTGATGCTGAATCTCAGATCACAGAGCTGTTTTTATGGCTTTAACTCTCAAATTTTCAAATTGACATTTTATGTTGCAATAATGAATTCAGCTTGTGACCCCACACATTCAACTCCTGGACTTTCCCTGGATAAAGGTTTTTCTACTTAACATTAATGTTTTCAAAACAGATGACAACAAACTAGACATTATAGTGACTGAAAGATGTGTTATGCCCAAAGGAGTAAGATTCAGCAAATACAAATATGAAGTATAACTAAGTGACCAAACCAAGCATCAATATGACCACCCCATGGTTCAAACAGAGATCTACCAACAGTGGACCTCAAGGCCACTGTGACAAAGAAATATCAGATGTTTCAGAGAAAACTGTACAGAAGTTTTTAGCATTACATAAAACCACAGTCAAGGCAAAGATTGACCCTGCATCAATTAACTTAGAATTGAAGGCTCCTGGCCTTGTATAAGTCTGTGTTCTGGTTTGAAAATTGTAACGTATGAATTGAATAAAAGAGACCTCCATGGGCTGAAATCAAAAGTATTTTTCATTAGAGAGTCTTCAGTTATTGAACACAAGTAATATGTACAACATTAAATCTGTGTGGTTGTAAAATCTGATTGCAGTCTCTTACAGAAAACATACTGATCTTGTCCTATGGGAAAAATAATAAAATACAATGAAGTTGAACATTTATAAATGACCTTTCCATTCATAAAAAGATAGGAGTCTCAAAGGAATCTTGCAATAAACTTGCATATGAGTTTATCTATTATCCATCATGGGGAAAAAAAACCCCCAAAGTGAAGCCCTTCAAGCTGAGAGAGTATTCTACTAATCTATTCCAAGTCCAGTGGAGCAGAAGCCTGCACGCTCTAGCTGTAATATTTTGCTCCACCTAAACAGCAAGCTGCCCGTCATGGGTCACATATATTGCTTATCAAGAGAGGAATGTTGGTTCACATATTCACATATATCAGAAGTCAAAATCTCCAGGCCAGTGATGCTTTTCACCTCCAAAATTGCACCTTGAATTTTATGCCAATCTAACAGGCAAAAATGAAACAACAAAATGTAAGGCCAGTGACTATGTGATAATGAAGTTATTAATTTTGCAGTGCCAAAAAAAAAAATCTAGAAAAAGGAAATGAGCATATTAAATCTCTTTATAAGCAGAAAAATCAACATTTATTTTTTTAAATAAGGAAACCATTCCAACCAACTTTTCAAGTAATTGGTGAGTTTATCATCCTGTAGATTTAAGAATGTAACATGCTGTTTTTCTCATCTTTGCTATTTCATCTTCCAGCCCAGGAGAAACATTTACACCAATTAAAAAAAAGAGAATTTCATTAAAATTTGTGGTGTCTACACCATGACACCTATGCAGCAATTTATCTGCAATCTATTTTAGAGGTAAGCAGGCACTTAGGGAGCACATGTAGCTATCTAAGAATGTCCTCATATGGAACGCAATTGTAACAGAAGATATTCCAAAAAAAGTATTTCAAACACCAAGGAGAAATTTTTCTTTAGAATCTGAATTACCACATTACTGCAGGTAATTCTTATGTCTAATTATCTGTGAGATCAAAAAGAATCTTGCATGATGATAGGTGGATAGTATGAAAAATGAATCTACAGCACAAATACTGGAACAGACACTTGATGCACAAAAAAGACCTTTTGGTCATATTTCATTTTGACTTTGATGGTATTATGATGTGAACAGCAGCCAAATTAATTAAAATATCCCTTAGGTACAAGCAAGGATTTTGGCTAAAGAAGAAAACATCCAAATAATATATGTGTATTTTTAATTCTATGTTCAATACCATTTGTGATTCTTGTAACAAATTTTTGAATATAATCACTTATTTATCACCAAATTCAGAGGAATCAGGATGCCAGATTTTTGTAAGTAGGACCACAATTCACAAAGAGGTTACATTTTCAAACGTAAATATGGCCAGCTGTAGAGCATTTCATACACACTATTTTCCAGTAAAAACCATTGCTAAGTAAGCTTTTTATTATACTGGCACTAGGAATAAACAAATTACCAGATGAAAACAAACTGTAAAAAGTGCTGCATACAACAGAAACATTTTACTGGCATTAAGAAAAAATGTTGAATGTTGAAAAGCTTCAACTTTTGATTCAAGTAATTCATTTCAACAGATATTTAAAATCCAAATGTATTAAGATGGTCAGTTTAAAGAATCACTTACATGAAGAAACTGCAAAGAAAGCAACAGTCTTGTTAGCTGGCCTGAATATTTGCAGACATTAGCATGTGAACCATAACTATAGATTCTATTAACCATATCCAGATGAAGTTTTGGCAGACAGACAAGCAGAATTCATGCATCTTAATATTTGTATAAATTCCACATGGTAAAAAATACTCATCTAAGAACCCAAACTGGCCTAGTGTATGTTTTTCATACTTAAGACCACAATCCACATTGATGGTTGAATAAACCTCAAAACCAATTTTGTCCTAACATCTCTAGTCAGCTGGTGTCACTAAGCTCATCCACTTAACAAGGCAAACTTATGTTTTGAAAAGTGCACCAGGGGTGTGCTTCACTTTTGGACACACACAGACTGAATCATAAACAAGTGAACAACAGGATCCTTCTTATACCACTTAATGTGGCACTAAAATGGTTCTTTGTGATGATTTGATTATGAGAGTGTTTAAAATATATCTCTCTGACTTCCAAGAAATGTGCTCTGGCTGACTACCCCACTGGACATCTTTGGGCAGGTCTCTGTCAGCCTTCTTTATCAAAACTGTTCTTTCTTGCCTAAAAAACTTCTAGTCACATGTGGCACTTGTATCAGACTTCTCCATATCCATTTCAGACCTGGATGACTGCCAGAAGTACTGACATTCCAGGAGTCTCAAAAGTTCCTTGTGAAATGAGATACCTGGGTTCAAATAATTTTGGAAAGAGAGGGGTTTAATACATGCATGTATTAGATATGTGTATCTATGTGTTGATAACCCGTGGTCATTTTTGAGGGGTGATAAAAGACAAAATCAGAGAGGGCACTTCCTTCTAATTTTGCAAGGAAGTGTAGATACGCTTGGAGCACTCAGACCCAAAGGAAAAAGCCCTTTATTATGAATGTAAATGTTCAGGTGTCACCTTACAGCCCTGGGCACAAGTTCCTTCCTGGATATTACTTCTGCAGCACCTTCTCGGCTACATGAGTGGTGCTGATGGCTCAGCCTTTTGTGAATATCAGTGTAAAACATCTGTACAGGCAGTATATTGATACACTGTTAGGAAGTGCAGGCACCAAACCTGAGGCTTTTGATTCCACCCAATGACAGTGTCCACAAGTCAGATGCAGGACTGAAACTGGATCTCACTTTTGTCCAAACTCATATGTAATGCATATTTTATTATTAGATATAATTTGAAAAAGCAAAACTACATTTTCACCTCTGAAGATACTTCTCACCTGCTGAAGTTATCATGTGCTTTTGAAATCCAGGGGCTCTCTCAACTTGCAGACATTTAACAAAAAGCCCCATAACATACAAAATACAATGCCAATTTTGAAACCTTATAGAAAACAGCTTTAAAGCTAGAGAATCAATAGAACTCCATTTGGCTGGTTTGTACTACAATCATAATGCTAGCTGGAAAACCTGCAAATACACCTACCTGCAACAGCTGTGCTGCTTTTCACATTCCATATGTAATATTCTTTGAAAACACACAAGGTGTTTATGCAGTTTGTACAGGTGACAACCATTGGAGGCAAAATTCTCTTGCTCCTTTCACCAGTGCAGAAAACTAAAGAAAAGCCTTGCAAAGCCTGCCCTTGATCACCAACTGTAAGAGGAGAGCTGTGAGGCAAAGGTCTGCAAGGGATCTTGCACCTTCCTGGGGGATTCAGAGCAGAGCCCTGCAGGGGGGCAGACAGGAGCCTTTCTGAGGGAAGCCAGAGGCACTAAAACATGAAACATGAAGCATTTCTCTACTTGAAATGGATAACAGCACAACTGTTACTGTACACAACGTGTGTGGCAAATCTGCAGACTATGATCTGGTCTCTGGGGAAGAATCCTGTCTCTTACCCCATTCTTGTTTCCTACAGGCCAGCTTTGCATGAGTGGCCATGAATTTCAGTCTAAAAATTTTCCTGACCAAGCTTTTAAGGGGTTAATTTTAAATATGGACCTTTTCTGTAGAGGGTTCAATTCCACATTCTCCCTCCTAGGATGCTGAGTATATGCCAAGCATTTATCCATTTGTTTCAGAAGTGTCATATCAGGAATAAATCGATGTGTTAAGAATTGCCTGATAATGTTGTTGTGGGATTAATCTTACAGAACAGATCATCGGCACGACTACCTTTGGCATTCTGTGTGCACAATGTTCCATTTTAAGCATGAAAAGCCTCCTAATGCCAAAGTAGAAGAGCCATATATTGAATGACCTGCCACCATTCAATATTTAATCCTGCAATTGAAGCCACTAAAGGGATACAGAAAAGTAACAAGATGAATGAATTGTGACCTTAAACTTGCAAAAAGACAACCCAAACAATTTATCTTTCTGGCTTGTAGTGCATCCTATGGCCAATACTCCTATCACTTCTCTACAGTTTGGGATCTGTAGATTGATCAATGCCACATTAGCAAAGTACCTGAGAAGACAGCTTACCAATTCAGACAATCCGCTGCATATGCTTTAAGAATATTCTGTGTCAATTTGGCTTATCTGTAGCTGAAAGTAAAGGCTTCTTAATAAAAAATCAATTCCATTTTCAAAAACACATTTCTAAACAACAGTGGCAAGGTGACTAGAAATAAAGCTTTTGCTAATCAACAAAACGCAAATAAAATACTCTGAAAATCTGGTCATCCCAAAAAACTCATCAGATTGATGCACTTTTAAGACTTGCTAAGAGATTATTTTACAATTTATTTTTCAAAATAAATGTATTTGCTTCCTTGCAAAAGAAAAAAAAAATCAATACAGTAAGCACATAGTGAGTCTTGATACCAAGACTGATGGAGCTGAGGACCATTAAGACCTCAGACACCACCCAAATCTTTTGCTCATGCCCTCTGTCACAACCAAAGAATTTTCGAAGGCATGTGCTAAGGTTGATATGGTAGTGCTAGCTAAACTCATAAACTAGCAAATAGTGCATGGCAGCATGGTGGGAGACACACAGAGTACAGTTAACAATAAATATCACTGATTTACTTGCTAAGAGTAAATCTCCCAAATCTCAACAGAAAACACAGCCATGGACTTCAAGGACAATTTTCTGTCCATTTATTACATGGTATCTAATTGGACTTTTGTAAAGTAGCATCCCTACTTAGGGACAATGCTTTTCTTGACTGAGACTACTGCTCTTTATTTATAAGGTGTCAGTAGTATTTATTAGCATGTGTAAGATGCAACTTCCAACCAGTCTCATCAAGGAAATATTCTAAGATCTCTTAACATTAAACTAGTCATAAAAGGTCTGGTGTTTGGACTTCACTGCAGGTATCCCATCCTCTCTGTCTTTGTAGATTAACGGAAATAATTTCTAAATACACGCAAAAAATGTATCTTAATCAGTGCTTCTAAATTTGTGATCTTACAATTCTATTTTTTCTCTCATACTAATTCCTGTGCATTGAATTAAATTTTTTATCTGACTAAAACTCATGTGGTAGTAGAATAGGTAAGCTGAGTGGTCCAGCGGTGGCTGCACTTGACTGATTAAGATGAAAACTTTATTTCTTTTTCATGAATGTATTTCATTTCTGCCCAGTTACAGATCAATGGATCAGAAATGAACAGAATTAAGCATGCCTAAATCAAAACAGAATGTTACTAAAAATGACAAAACAACTTCTTTGGTTTACAGTATTGTGTTACTGCAACTTAAATAAGGAGGGACCAAATTATGTTATTCAGTGTATATTGATCACTCCCACAAGAGCCAGAGTGGTATATGTAGACATGTCCAGGAATAACATACTATCTAGTTAAAGCTAATTCTTAATGACTGCACAGGTGCTTTGTTATTTGTACTAATAATCTGTAGGTGATACAACAAACTGGAGAAAAAATTAGTTTCTTAAAGAAATGCATTTTCTATTTCTATAAAATTTTTCCAAATATCAGCTCTCTAAGGGGCTCAGTTAGGCAACATCAAGACAGGAACATGATCTGAAGTCGACTAAATTAATGAAAGTCTATTGAATATGGTGAGATTGATTTACAGCACTCACAAAATATACATCATATATACTTTCTGGTTTTTAAGACAGTACTTCTAAAGTACCAAAAAATAACTTCAGTCAAAGTAAAGTACTGTCCTTTTTTATGTTGGTTTCGCCCCCCCCACCCCGGAATGTATCTAACATTCAGGAGCAGCCACTCACTATTTTCATCCTTTTATTTCTGTCTGTCCAAGAATTACCTGGGCAAGCTAATCTGTGATCAGCCAGCAGTTTCTCTTATAGTTCACTCTCTACTGTACATGCACAGTTTTCCATTTTAATATGTATTTAAATTATTTGTTTAATTCAAATACAAAAAAATTATTAACTGTTGCTTTCTTTATAAGGCTCAAACCAAAACTTGCCTCAAGTTAAAAATTACTTAAAGTTCACAAAGGATTGAGCTCTTTAACTGTGTTACCAAGATACTATTTGGCTTTGGGGATAGGTAGTATGAGACACATGCTTGTAAGGTAAATCTCCTCTGAAGTGATGTATGTTTTAAGAGTGCTAAAAATCTATTTTAAAAATGCTGGCTTGTAAACTTCATTCACAAAGAAAGAAAAGTTTGCTAAGTTTTGAACACAAAGAACAAATACATTAATGAATAATGATCTCTCTTACAGTTTTGTTTTTTCATTTGTGTGTTTGTAAAGCCAGTTATAATTTTGGAAACTGTGGAAACACAGATTTAATGTGAGTTTAAAAAAAGATTAAATTATTTTGTTTTGAAGATGCATATTTAAACACTTAACTAATTGTTCTTCATTATTTTCAATGCTGGAATTGTTGCCTTTACAAAGAATAAAATCTCTTATATCTGCCAATGCTATAAATTCCTCCTGGATCTAAATCAGATCTGTTCTTTCTGGTGAATTCTGTCTCAGCTGCATCAGTGCAACACCTCTGAGAACACCTTCGGGAAAGCAATGAAGAGAGAAGTTTAAATATTTACTTAAAACTACCTAATTTTGTTAATTTATAAGCAGGACCAGGACAGACCAATACACAATTCAGTAACCCAAAGCTGTGTTAACTTTGCAAGACCAAAGGATTTATAAATCAGCATTCCCATTACTAATCTGAACTGTAAGCACATCTAAAGCTCCCAGCAGTTGAGTCAGAACCAGTCATTTCCGCAGAGCCCCTTTTCACACTGGAGCTACACATCAAACCTCCCCCAGAAAGCCTAAGCCTGTTCAGGGGAATCTTGAACACGTCTCAGCGGCAGGACTTGTTTGCTTGCTTTATCTACAGAAAAGGATGTATCATTCTTTAGGTGAGGAACCAGTTCTGCTCAATGTTGATACTTATCAGGTTTGGTCTACCATTTTTCAGATACGAAAAGCTTTCACAGGGCTCTCAGCCTCCATGGAGCCTGAATGCTGCTGAACAGATGAAAAATAATTCACGCTATCATATCCTGATTCTCAAACCAGCATAAAGTCTGCAAGTGCCCCATAATCATTACCTCAGCTTTTTTTAATAATGAAGCACTGGTGATTTCACAGAAATAAAAGCAGTATCATAGCATGTGAAAATCTGCACAGCATTGTCCCCAAACTTAGGGCACAGAGCAAGAGTGTGACTGCACCAGCTGGAGTTGGAAAACTCAGTCGCATCAGGATTAACTTCTAGCATTTTATTCTACCACACTATTTACCACATATTTTCAGGTGTACAGATATTCTTCGACTGATTTTCACAAACCTAAAAAGCCCATTTATTTCACTTCTTCTGTAGAAGAATTGCCACCTTGCTTCCCAATACCTGTTGTTGCCTCCATGAAGTTTAAGTGCAGTCCTGATACAAGAGAAGAGGGGAGGCACTGAACATAATAAGGCTGTAATTCCTTTTTTTAAAACATATGGATAAAGAATGACATGAAACTCTATTTAAAGGCAGGCCCTCATGCCTCTAGTTTTGGGGTGTCTTTATGTTACATATTAAAACAAATATATGAGGTTTTTTTAAAATACAGCACAATACTGGTTTTTGTATCTGACCAATAAATATTGCAAAGATCCAAATTCACTACTGCACTACTTCAGCTTGTGAAAGTAATACTACTGAAAATAGTAATATTAAATATTCTGTAATTCCATGTCTTAAGTCTTAAATACGGAACAGAAGCTATGGACTGATATTGAAATAGATATAAATCTGTATGCATGCATAAGACTGCATTATGCTTTGATTTTCCAGAAGTGGACAGGAGGGATTAAAGAAGCAAGTATCAAAATGCAACATTTCTAGGCACTTTTTACTGTATTTATTCAGGGAACCAGAAGACAGAGTTTTATTTCTCTTAGCCAAGAAATGCTGAAGAAGTATTACAGTTTCTTTATCATCCTTTTCTAGATTTGTGGAGCAGTTGGCCTTTGGGAGATTTAAAAACTTTCAAAAACCTATATTAACATATTAGAAAGGCACAGGTAATGGACAAGGGTATGTTTCATGAATTTGAAGGGAAAGAACTGACACATGTACACACTACAAGCTGAGATAGAAATTTAAAAAAGACTGATACTGGTAGTAAGCTGAAAAAATATCGGTAGCTTAAAATGTGTACAAACAGGAAAATATAATGTCATTATACTATTAATTATCATTACTTTGAGGAGATTAACAAGCTCAAAACATGTTTCAGCCCAGAACTAAAGTGTGGAACTACCTGGTTACGAAAGAAAAACCAACAATAAATTCTCAGAGGATTCCTTGGGGAAAAAAAAAAAGAAGAAAAAAAAAAAGAAGCTTAAAGGCTTTGGCTTTCTTAAAAAATGTGCTTCTGTTAACTTCTATTATTTACACATATCAGTGACTCAACAGCATCACACAGATAAAGCCCACAGGAAATGTAGCAGTTAATAAATTATTAAGCCAGTCTCCTTTAAAACACCAGCACTGGGCAGTACAAAGGCCTGGCATGCCACGTCAGATGCAAAAGGATCTGCAAATCTGAAAGAGTTATCGGAGCTGGGAACAGCTGCCTCTGCAGATCCCAAGGCCCACCTGGGATCCACTTACTACAGCCTGTCATTCTCACCGAGTTTAATGCTTATACAGTCAATGAAACATTAGATGCAGCTAAAGGATACATCCCCAAAGAATCTGACTTATGCTTTGGGAGATGACCTTTAAACAGTCACCTTCTGATAGAAAATTAACTACAGCTCCCTGCATCTGCAGAAATACCTTGATGTTTGTGATTTGTTCCTAATGACACACATGCACTACGTTGCTACTCTTTCTGCTGAACTAACATATGCATGTATGTATTTGTTTTTTCTTCGCATTTCATATTTTCACACTTCAGCACATCAGGTATTAGTTGCTAAAGTGACTAATTTAAAATTATAGCAGTCAGTGATTTTTCAGTGACAAGTGAAAACCTAGAAACTTATTTGGGTTGTTGGCTTGCTTTAAAAATCAAATTTGCATTGCCTGTGGAAGCATTTTCTTAACTCTTTTATAAGTAGAACAACCAAACCCATTCTCCTATTTCATTAAAAGAACAATAGCCTGGGTTTGATGGCTATTATCATGAGGAACATGATAAACAACCCTGATTCTTTTTATGATCTTGATAAAGAAAATCTTTTATTAGGAACAGACCAAAGTAAAAGCTATGTGTATGACATGGAAAGAAGGATATGTTTGTGAAAAGACATGGGAAGAAATGGCAAAAAAGGTAAATAAGCTAGAAACATACTTCAAAGCAAAACAAGTGAAAATCAAATAATATTGTATTTGCAACAGGCCTGACTCTTGCCTATTGCATGCCTAATGTTACGTGATGTGGAAAAAAAAAAATTGATTATAATACTGGCATTTCAGGGAGAACTCACTCTCTAAACTAAACACCTAGAAAGTCATTGGCCACACCACCACAGCCACAAAAAACCCCACCAAACTAAAGCAAGTTTAGCACTTTCCCCAAACTGTTCTTTCTTAGCTTGGACATGATGCACAGGGCTCCAAATTTCTATTGCTTAGCACTTACTAGCAGAGCAGAAAGAAGCATGCCACGTGCTGAAGGTGCCAGCAGCAGCACCAGCACATGTACTTGTGCAGGTGAAGATCCATGTCCAGCCCCAAATCACCCTCTCACAAGGAAATGGCTGCAATAACATTTCCAACAATGTTTAGTACCTTACATTTCGCAGGTGGTAGAAACCAAGTCGATTGGAAATACTGCTTTAATAACTTTGTACACAGATGTTAAAGCTCTATATTGGTCTTCTATTTTTTACTGAACACTACTACAATTCTATCATTCATAAAACTACATTTAATTCTATCTGGAGGGCTGTCAACATTACAAATAGCATATGAAAGACAGTAGACCACACCTTCAAACCATACAAGTTCTAAGACTAAAGGCTAAAGGCTTTCTTTGAAGTAATCCCTGCCTGAATTACAGTACATATGAACACAACATGCAATTTTGTCAGGAATAAAAAAAATACTACCAGTACACTAAAAACGATAGCCAAGTCACATAAATATGTTTTAGCTCTACATCCCTGAATGCTGAAGAAATCACCAAACAAATTTCTAAGCTGGCACACAATACTATAACCTATAGACTATTCTTGGAGGGGTGAAAACACACATTTGACTACAGCACATTGTCTGTGTTATTACCATGTTCTGTGCCATGCACAGCATCTGTGGCCCCTGCAATATGTACTGTGAACTAGGAAAAAAAGGCAAATACATACACTACTTCTCATTATTTAGGAAATAACCAATTATAAGAAGAGTTTTATTGGACACTATGATTTATGTTCATTTTTTGCTATTCTCAGTCTTTGAAGCTACTACACCACAATAATATTTTTGCTGCAAAATATACACGTTCCCTTCAGTATCACTACTACCTTTAACCTTTTCTTTGCTCCACACCTTTCTCAGTTTTGTTGTCAGTGGTGGTTGCTGTAAGGGAGAAGAGTTGTGGTTGATTTATTTGGTTTTGCTGCACTACATTAACAAAAGATTTATTCAACTCCTCTGGTGTAATTTCTGAACATCACATTTGCCCAACCAAACTGTGGAGGAACTTTTTGTCCATATAAGAAAAAGAGGACAGTTTACACAAGGAAAATAAAAGAAAAAAGCATGTTTCTTCTAAACTGACTTAAGATCCTGGTAGTCCAGACACACAGCTAAACTCAGGTATAATGCTTTTTAATGCCTCCTCTACACTCAACGACACACACAGAGTTAGAAACATTTAACCTAAAATCAACCTTGGCATCTACATCTGCCCCAAAGTACTTGATCCACATTCTAGAGTTCCTCTCCATTGATCATGAATGCGTAGACTCCATTCAGACAAATCCTTCCTGAGGTAATTTTGCCAAATAAGACTGACATTAACACATGGAGAACTTATGCTTGTGAAATACTTCTGGATGTGAAATCAAAAAAATCACTGAATTTCTTTTATAAAGTAACACAAAACGATATAGCAATAGCTACGAGGAATAAACCCCCAAACCAGCTGACATAAATCTAAGGACCAAAAAATCATTAGTCTATATTTTGTGGTAGAGATGGAGCATATTAAGACTCCAGTTCATTGTATACTTACAGAAAAGATAAAAATTAATTAAAATATAAAGTGGGGGGGGGCAGGGTGGGATCTTCTAACAAGATCTGCTGAAGAACACAGACTAGACAGAGAACAGCAAGGACACAAACCCCACCTATACTGATCCTTTAAGTCAAACAGAATACATCCATCTGCTTCAATGCATTTGGAAAGCATTAGTTAAGCATATTAAACAAAAACACCTATCAGAGGTACTGTGCTAATACAGACAAGATCTCAGGCACCTAGAAAAGCAGTACAACTCAGGGATGCTGTGAGAGAATGAGATGGTATTTAAAAAGAGTGGGAAAAAGCAATGCAAAAAACTTCAAGTGGTATCAAACACACATTATCTTTACTGACAACATCTTAAACTTTAAAACCAAAGAAAACACAGACTACACTTACAGTAACATATTCCTCAAGAGAAAGAATAAAGGAGACGGAGAAAACAGTCAGCGCTGCTTTTATTTTCAAGGCAGCTTCACTACTGCTTTAATAACACTATTTCTTAAGGCAATCAAGAAATGCACAAGATCTATTTGTATATTTACTTAAAACAATATATGGAAACAGATAGATGTAATTTCTCAATATACGGTATTTTCTCAATATACCTCTTCCAGCCTCAAAATGACAAGTAAAGAGCAGTTTATCCTCTCAATAGGCAAGATTATTTGTTATAGAATTGTTTTTTACACCTTTTACTGACAATTTTTGAGATACACTTTCTTTTTCAGAAGCTGAATACCAAGTACACATTGTGCGCTAAATTTGTAGCAGCTTTAAGTGACATTGGAAAAAAAATGTATTCATTTAACTGCTGAACTTTACATTTTGAGTTCTTAGCTGGGGTTTCTTCATGTCCCTCATGCATGCTAGACCTAAATTATAAAGCATTGGCCCTGAGGAGCTCAGCTATCCCCCCGCCTGTACCTCACTCGTAGTTTGATCTTGTCTGCTCTGTGTTATATATCATGGTATTCTCACCCTATGGGCCAAAAGAGACTCATTATCCACCTGAAAAGCAAAAAACACAGCACACATCTAAATCACAAACTGATATTTGCATGTCCTTGTTATTTCAACTGCAGCTATGCAAATTTGATTCAAGGATATAATTATAGTTTGAGAATTCCCAGAAACTCCCAGCAGATTTGACATTACATTTCCCCCATTCATGGAACTGAACCAGGCTGGCAAAACAAGAGCCACTTTAAGCCTCCGACCACTTGCAAATTTTTCTTCCAATTTACATCTGCCTCAAAAACTATACTGTACACTTAAAACCAAAGCAGTAATTCTCACTCTGTGTGTTGTCATCGTAAATGACCTCACTGTCCAATTTTCAGTCCAATTATTGTCTACCTACTAGCTACCAAAACCATCCTGCTGTTGAGGAGCTGTAGCAATGTACCTCAAAACACTGAAGTGATTTTTACCAATTTTTCTTTTTTTTGTGTTAAGTGGATATATCTCAACTGAAATAGATCACTCCCCATTCTTCATACAGCCAGCACATTTCATCTAGGAACCACATACTAAAATCTTCACATTTATCTTCACATGTGCTTTCCACCTGTCTGTGTACTACTTGACAAGAAATCCTTACCTCCTTAGCTGAAAAATACAATACTTTTAACTTCATATATTCTTGCTTTCCCTATGACAAATACCTGGCCCAATTAGTAAACCAGAATTTACATTTCTGCTATGCATCTGAAGAAGGGCCATAACATCATCTGCTTTGTAGAAATGTTGATGAATTGTGACACATTAAAAAAAAAAAAGTTTAGAAATGCTTCAAAACTCACAGATAAAAGTATGAAACAGAAAAGCTACGTTTGTCACTATGGAAATTTGGGAAGAGGATTTACAATGCTAAAGCAATCTAAAAGATGAAACTCATGAAACATGCCAGTTCTTACATGTTACTCTTACAGTAACATAAGAAAGGGAGAGGAATGGCAACGCAAGGCGAAAGTAGAGGACCACACCATTCCAAGGGCTTTTCACTTGCTGTAAGACTGTTATAGGATCCTGTCCATCAAAGGCAGGCATCAGCCAAGGTATTACAGAGCCACAGGACGTTCCAGCACTATTTTCCTGTACAGGGGATACAAAAGCAATGGCAGAGAAACCTTTCTGAGGGAATCAGTCTCCCACTGAAATCATGAGACCTGACAGGTCTGATAAAAGCAGAGTCCTAGTGCTCATGCCAAAAGAGACCGGGGGGAAATGAAGGCATTTCCTCACTTTGAAGTTTTTGTAAGGTTTCCAGGAGGCATATGAATGCTATAGAGTTATTATAATGTCTTTTCAGGGAAAATATTCTTTGCATAGTAACATGAAAGAATCAAAAACATGCAGATTCTTTATGCTGGAAGAAGAGCTCAGGTACAATTACAATATGGTATGTAGAATTTCAGGCACATGTTCTACAATTATATTGATTGTATTGAATAACAAAGTGCAAGTGATTCTTAATGGATGACAAGGAGACAGATTGTGGCCTCTGCACCTTAATTCTGATCTTCAAAATTACCTTGGACACATTTTTAAGGAAATTACAGCCATGATCCAGCTACTGAGTCTGTGTTCATGTCTTATGTAAGTTAATTTTTTATACATGACTCACAACTATAGCATCATATAATATGGTTGATTAATTGCATGCAAAGTTAGTATTCCAATTCTTCAATAGAAAGAGAATTGTCAGCTTTCTCATCTTACAAACATGCCTGAGTTTCTTCCTTTTCTCAAGGACTATGTGTACTTAAAACTCCTCCTGCCTCAATTTTGAATCCATTCGCATCTTCAAGCACAAGTATCAGCCCCCATTTTGTCAATGGTCCAAAGCACCCAGCACCATTTCCGATTAATTCTCTCTCTTCCTTTGTTCATGCCCTGTTTTCTCAGCCCTCATCTCACTGCTCCTGCTTCAGTATAGTATTTCTGAATGGTGGTTGGCTTGAAAAAGCACTGGAAAGATATTATATTGGGGTGAAGACAGCATGATTGTAGTATAGGTAGCAATTCCTGCTCTAGCACATTCTCTGCCTTCACTTTTCTTTGTGTTTCCCCCCTACAAGGAAGGAAGTGGGAGGAAAGTTACTGATTTTACTTAACTGTTCACTGATGCTCATTTGCTAGGTGCAAAGTCATAGCAAATACACTTAGTAGCATTTGTATATTTGCCAGTAGAATCCTGTAAAAAAATGGTTTGCTGGTCTGGGATTATTTTTTTCTCATGTTAATATAGAAGTTTGGGCTGGAATCTGAAATACAGCACTTGGATGCCAAGCAACCTGGCAAATTCTCAAACCAGCAGGTGTTTGAGAAAATAAATAAATTATCAAAACAATTCTCAACAGTCCAGCTTGCAAAAGTGTTAAAAATAACAGATATGCATTGTTATTAAACACTATTTTAAGAGCAGCTAACCAAGACAGGTGAAATATGCTAGACATTTTATTTTTGTCACCTTTCAAAATGTGACTTTTTTTTTTTACACATCGTTTATAGAAATCTGTAGGGATAAGATTCACAGGAATGAACAAGACAGTGAGAAGGATTATCCATTCTTAATAAAACCCTAACCTGGTCTGAAAACCTCTGGGAGACAGATTTCACAGTCTTCCCAAGACATCTCAAACAGTGCTTAGCTACCCTAATGCCCAAGCAACATCTCTCTTGCAAGAATGAGCACATTATTTCTTGACCTGCTGACAAAATGACCCACAATGTCGTTCCCTACCCCTCACCATTAGCCTTGTAGGTTACAGGAAAAGCACAAGATCTTTCCACCAATTTCCTTTCTTTAGAAGAAGTCCAGCAGTTAGGCCATTGTTTCTTCAGAGGAAATACTCTGCACTTTTGATTTAAGCTTATTCTATTTCTTTTCCAATGTCTTGGGTCCAAAACTTTATTGGTTTGTGAATCCCAGTGGCACTATAGGTGAGGCCTTACAAGTGCTGAGAGATGCAGAGGGAATTGCTTTATGATTATTTCATATGACACTCAGGCTTGCATCCCAACAGATTTTATTTTTTCTTTCCCTTCACAAAATGATTACTGTGTGGATTCACAGCCTATGAACAATCCCTTGCAGTACTTGGTTTCTTTCCTAAAGAACATTTACCAGTCAAGTGGTTCTCCCATCCTGAAGGTATAAATTAATTATTGCTACTTTGAAATGGCACCTGTACTTTCTCTTATTGAATTGCAGTTCATTAACTACAGTTTTATGCTCACAAGCCCAGTATGTGAAGATTACAATGCTAATCCTTTCCAGCCAAGGGTTTGTGGCTCCTCCTAGCCTGGCACTGCTAGCAAAAGTTAATAAAACTACTCCAAATATTCAAAGACCTTCATGAAAATACTGACCAGCAGTGGAACCCACATCTCCAAAAAACCTCAGCCCTTGGCTGTTAAGCTGATCACCCTTCTTCTGCATATACAGCAGTCTGTAATTTTGTTGTTCCTATATTTGCAGTGTAATACAACGTGTAATGGAAGTGAAAGGCAATGTGTATTCTAAAATTCCCAAATTTATCACTCCTTTTACTAAGACACAAAACAAAACGCTCACTTGTGTTACGTAAAAGGCTGTTCTCACTAGTGTGTCTGAAAATCCTCATCATTTAGGTTGGAAAATACCTTTAAGATCATAAGAGTCCAATTGCAATGCTGTGGCTCCTTCTGCTTTTACTATGTGGAATACTTAAACTGATTTAAATGTTATATGAAAACAAATTTATGAGAAGTTTGGTTTGCCTCCAAGGCTGTAATTTCAAAAAAGTTCGTGATGTTAATAAAGGTGCAAGTGATAATGGAACACTAATCAAAATCAGTAAATAGACAAGGGTTGGAATCACACATCCTTTCACGTAATGGAAGCAGGTAACTTCTGTTTTCACTGTTTGGTGACATTAATGCAGTAATACTGAGTAACTGCTGACAATTAGCCAGAAGATGGAGCAGAGGTCTTGTAAGAAAATCACTCCCTGGTGGCAAAATATTGAAAATTCAATTACACTCTGTTTATTACAGGCCTACATTAGGAACTGCATTCATAATAAAGACCTTGATAATATACAAATTAATCACAGCACAGGGGAGTGCTTTGCTAACTTTTTTACTGCTAGATGCATTCTTCAATATTGAGTTTTTAATATATCCAGACATATCAAGATGCTTTCTATAAAGCTTTTCAACTAAAATTCCTTAAATACAATAGTATGATATGTGAATAATGTTTGAAAAGACGAGATAATCCTATTACAGGTCTTTGAATAAAACAAGGTGTAGATACTACTTTTTAAATACCCTTCAGGAATTCTCCAGATTTTAGAATTCATATTTGTGTTTCCATGAAGTATGCTATCATGCAAACATCATGAAAGTCATATAGGCTACAGAATTGAATAGTTTTCTGCATATATTCACATTTACATATGTGAATACTTTCTTTCCACCTGAGAAAAGCCAGGAACTTGAAGGCATGCATATCCAATTTCTGCAGATACTGCAGATCAGTTTGAAGGGATTGAATAATCTAGTTCCTACTATTCAAGCTATAGCAATTACACAAAATGCTCCCAAGAAGAGTAGGTAGTTATAAATTCATGCTATGACAATGTGTATTGGATACTGTTGAATAATTTAGTTTCTGAATGAATATAGTCAGCAGTTTGTTTAGACTTTTAATAGTCTATTGCCTACTTTAAAGACTTCTAGCTGCAAGTTCTTCAGCACAAAGGCTTTAAACTGATGTATTTCAAATCTATCTATATGCTTACTGATTTTAATTGCATTTTGCCAGGGAAAGCAGTAAGACCTGAAGTGGAATAAAAAAGTCCACTGTCTTCACATTTAATTTAGTCGTATACGTTACTTAAAAAATGCAAACTCTAGGAAAAAAGTACTAAGCACATGCACAGTATTCCACAGGTTAGCTGTCTCCAATTTTGTTTGAGAGAGATTCCTAAGGAATCCTGGTGTCAGAGTTTCATTATCAGATACTGAAGATGTGAAAGTGGCACCTGCCTGGCTAGGTTCTGTGTTGCAGAAACTCTGTTTGGATCCAAACATTTCAAATCTCACATGAAAAATCCATCCACTTTAGGGAAGAAGTCTCACGATTTCTGAAAAGGGATTCCCTGAATCCGCAAGGCACAGTAACTCATGGTGGTGCTCAAGCTACTGATATTCAGAGTAAGCCCAAATGGAAAATGGAAAGCCAGACGGAACCTTGCTTCTGAAGAATACAACACACAAGACGTAACTGATGATACCTCTGGTATTTGCAGTTTTCTGGAACAGGAACCCTGCAGCCTTGTCCAGCTAAGCTTGGACACTCCTATGACAGTTAGGAAATAACACAGGAAGAAGAAATCATGAATTTGGTGCTCTGTGGCAAGTGAATCCTTCACACTGCCCACACAAATCCCTTCAACAGCCACACCTAAGTCATTATTTAACTACTGTGAAAATGCAGAACCCATGGAAATAGAGTTTATATGATAAGATCTCCTTTGAGGCAGACTCCTTCCTAGCAAAGATTAGATGAATCAATGACATATCCTTTTAGCTTGAAAGTGTGTTGTTTTTCAGACTTGTTCTCTGAAGTAAGGCATAAAAATGAGATGCAGAACACTTCATGGGATAGTCTGACAAAGTTCAAAACCTAGAAGAAAGACTAGGTAATTTGTTTTCATCCCAACATCACTCCCTTTGTATCTGCAAGTTACTCAGCCTGCCTAGTGCATTTGATGGAAACAGTCACAACCAGGAAAAAAACCACAATCTCCACATGTTCATGGCATCAAGCCACCAAGCTGCATCTTGCTCCATTAAATCAGTCTGATCCATAATATCTGTCTGTCCAGGTAGTACCTGGAAGGGCAGTACACAAACTCCAGCCAAACCTGCAGATGTTAGGAGTGAAGTCTTGAAAGCTGCAATACATACTCATCCATGATTTCTCATCTTCAGCTATCCATATTCACAGGACTGCATTTTTTTTTCCCTCTCCCAGACCCGACTGGTGATGGCTCCAGCCAAGTCTATAATCTAGAATAGTATGAGCTGTTACAGCTTTCATGAGATCCTAGTTGATGCTGCATGCTTTACATGAATTCTGGCAATGTCAATCTGCATAAGGATTTGGTCCCTCCTCAAGCACACTTCCACAACTGATATATTGTAATGCTTAGCTGTCTGGAAAATCCTTTTATTCCTGTATCCTGTGTTACAGGCTGGGCAGTGAAATTGCAAATGGAATATTTCTTGCAGAAGTGAGCTTGCAAGTTAAAAAGGAGGAGTGCACCAGAGGAGTGTGAAGAATGGAAGCACTGAAATGAGAAGGGCTAATAAGAAATGTATGGATTTATTGACTCTCTTCAAATGTAGACACCTGACAGGCTAAAGTCATCCCACATTTCAGAATGAGGAAATACTATGAACACAAGCATTTTCTCTTGAATTCTGCTGTGTCATCATCTACAGCTGCAAAACAAACGAGGCCACTTCTGGTTACAGCCAACTCTGAGGAGGTCCTGGGAAGGTACTGCAGAGAAAATACAGCACGGCAGACACGTTCAGTGTGGTGCCAGAGCAGAGAGCAGAGCAGAGAAAGGCAATGCTCTGACCAGACAGGGCTGATACCTGCACTGTTAACTCTGGCTTTGCTCTTCACAGTTTCAACTACCGAACTTAGGGCAGGCATTTCCTTACTCTAGGACAGACCAACTCATCTGGGGAGAGGGAGCAAACAGGAATGAGCTGCAGTGATACACACCTGACCAGCACACGTAATGGCAGGCTGTTCTAGTGCCAGCAGCTGCTTCAGCTGTCCCAGTACTACATGGCTGGTAGGAAGCACGCCATGTTGGACCTTCTGTCACCAGTGGAATGCAGAGGCTTTTCCTCTTCCTTAACCCACTGCAGGAAAGGAGTAAATCTCCATCCAATGGCCCTGCAAGGCTGAGTGTGCTTCTTCCTGATATCCACCTATAATTCCAAAAGTGCAAGCATCTGCCTCCATTTCCAAGAATCAGTGGTTGACTATAATACGGCACATTCATTTTGGGCAAGAACGGAATCTGGCTTGTCTACCTGATAACAAACTGTTCCCATGCTTTTGGTGGAATGGGAGAAGAGTGGAGGAAAGGCCATTGCTTCATTTAGATGTGATAAGACCAGTTCAGATAGTTCCAGAAAGTTGATTTTGCCTCCTCTCCCTCATACTTTGTGCATCCTATAGGAACACATCAAGCACACTGAGCATGGCAGTATGTGCAGCTCTCCAAAACAGGAGATGGAGACACTTGTGCCCATTTTCCAAAAAAAGAAAATTAATCTGTTACTGAATCGATAAAATTTGAAGCCTCAGGTTGAAGAGCCCTGAACAAGAGATAAGAGAAAACGTAAAAATGGTATTGTAGGGGAGTGTGAAAAATGTCGGTAATTGATCTAAGAGCACTGATATAATAAAAAATCCAAAGAATCAATTCAGGAAGTTGGTAGCAATTTAGCCACAGCCTGTACAAGAATACCAGCTCAGCTGTACTTTGCTATAATGGGAGGTGGCATGTAACAGAAGAAAGGGCAGAAACACAATCTCTGCTTTTTTACTCCAGGACAAGCAGAAAAACCACACATTTCCAGTAATAGCAATTAGCAGTAGCAATAGACATACACTTTAGGAACATATGAAAATATTCACGTTTATTCAGAATGTGCACACACAAGCATCTTAAAATGCTTATAGTTTGTGCACCTCATCGGAAATTACCAGAAATTGGCTAGGTTTTTGCACCCACCTTGGTATTTTAAATAATATAAAATTTAGAGGGATTATCTGCAGGATTCAGAAGCACTTCTACATTTATACAAGTTAGGCCCTTTGTAAAGTTACTGGATATGTATTTTGATTTTATATATATTTATTTAGGCACATGCACACACACATATACAAAAAATATTCCCAACTGTTTCAACTTATTAAGTTCAAGAAGTTAAAAAAGGCAGAGTTAGTAAATTTGATAGAAAATAAGCAGTATGATGCTCATTTATAAATAGGAAAACAAAACCAGAGAAATTAAGCAGAGTACAAATGCAGATACAGCAAATTAGTGACCAAATCAAGATTTCATTGAAGTGTCTCTTACTTCAAAGCAAATGCTTTGAAGGCTTCCCACATGTAAAGTTCAGAAGAAATTGATAAGCAGAACGAAAGACACTAGAACTGGGGTTTAGCTGAGCTAACAGTTGTGCTTTAGTAATTACAAGTGATCAGCACACAGAGTCTAACGGGTCTAACTTGAACTCACAGCAGAACACTCGGCACCGATTCAGGACTAAATTTAATGGACATAATGAGCCATTATCACCACATCCAGGAGTATGGTACATTTTCTTTGATTATTTCCACAGACTATCTGAAACTCAAGTCTACTTAGCTTGTGAAGTCTGATGAGAGCACAGCCTGAGGTAATACAGATACAAAAACAACTCATAAAAGATTAGGTCAGCTTGATTTAACAAGGAAAAATAAAGTAGAAACATACTGGAAAAAAAGGTTGTGGGTTTTTGGGAGGGGAGGGATTGGGCTTTTTCTGGTTGTTTTGAGATTTTTGGTTTTTTGTTTGTTTCTTAAGGCAAAACAGCACATTCACACAATTTGCCAAAAAACATATTACACTGTCTGGCTTTTTTACAGGTTCTGGGAAGAACCACCATTGCTCCATAAAAGCAGAATCAGACAGCATGATAAAAAACATTTTAAAAAAAAGCCCTTTTATTATTTGTTTATATGACTGGGAAATATTTCTTCCCATACTTTGTAGTGTACTTAGTCTACTTTAAAATCACAAAGATAACTTGATTTTCAAATAATCAAAACTACCACATCACCTAAATGGTTACTTCAAATTCATGTTATACATCCTGGGGTAACTAGAATCGGTAGGGAACCAGCTCCCCACGAGACATTGTCTCTTGTATTTACCAAGCATAGATACCTTTATCACTGAAAACAAAAGAGATATCTCTCAGTTCAATTAACTGTCCAGCTTCAACGAAAGTACATTGCAGTAGAATCTTTTTTAAAGGAATAATTTATCAGAATTCTCTTTAATGCTTTTTTTCATAACATTGAAATACCTCAGAAAAGAGGATGAAAAATTCAATTGTGTAGAGCTGATCAGAGGAACAAAAATCCATTCTGAATGAAGGTAAGCTGATTAACTTTTTTTTATAAAAATCAATGCATTTGATGCTGCAATGAACAAAGAATTTGTAAGAAAATAAGAAATGAACTTTTTTTAAAAGCAAATTGCTAACTAAAAGCACTCATACTCTGTTACCCTATTTTCAATATTGTTATAGTAGTTTAAATGTGTTCCCTAAATCCCAGAAGTGCAAAGATGACTCTCTGGATAAGGAGAATGTTATTAATGTTTGCAAAGTGGACACCAGTATTTTCTGAGTAAGTTCCATTAATAGTTTTATATGATATGTTACATTTGGGAAAAAGGTAAGAACTCTAACTTGTATTTTCAAAAATGGATCTGGGCATTTGTAACAACTGAAAATGAATTTTGAAATCTGTATACATGTCACAGAGCCATCTAAACCACACTTGACAAATAGTGTCTTGTATCATGGGGACTACCACATTATTCCAGTTTAAGTAATGTTGAAAAATAGCTAACTTCCAAGTTACCAATCTTTATGAACTCCTAAATGCAGGCAGCAGACAAAAGAATTATTTTTACCTAGCTGTGTATGAACCCAATTAAAAAGCTGTAAGATGCCTACACCTAGATTGTGGTAAAAACCACATTTTAAAGGCAACAGGTTCTGGCCTGCTTGAGATATGGCCTTGCTGGAAATAAGCATTGCAACTGCTAAAAGTGTTTTTTTCCCTGTGGACATGAAAAAGTATTTCAGTATTGTTCCGCCAGTAGTTACAGGGCTCAGCAACCCATCTTCTGGCAACCTAAAAAACAACAGAGGCATGACACAACTACATAAAACTGCCTTGGCAGCCTGAAGATGGCACAAGGAAATGGAACTGCAGTCAGCCTTGAAGGTATAAACCTCTGCAGCACCAGGAATATCCTCACCACCCAGTGAATAAGAAATTTATGGACAAGGAGCTAGGTGAACTTAAGGAAAATACTGAGAAGTAATAAAAAACCTGAATTCTTGAGTTTAACCTCTGGCTGACAGGTTGCCAACAAGCAACACTTAGGTGGGTTAGCCACAAGTCATTCCTTTCCCACCGAGAATGCAGCCACTTTGACTTTGTTTGCTCCCTGTATGAAGTCAAACACTGCTGCATTTTCTGTGTCATGGAGGATTGTTGCATAGGAATAAAAACAGGCATATGAACTCTCTCTGCTGATTTCTACTCACAGCCTACTGGCCAGCAGATCCCAAAACATTCTGATAACTTGAATTTTGGGGTAACACAGAAATACCTACAGGACACTGAGAGCCTTCAGTCTCAAAAACTCTTACAAACTGTATTCCAGAGGATTACTAGCACTGTATAAATAAAACCGAAGTCTGTTCAGGTACGACCAGATCCTGAAACCTTTAAAATACATTTTCATGTGTATAGGAACTGCCAGTAAATTTAAACAACCAGCATAGCTATTTGATACTTTGGAGCTTTTCCTTTGAAACTAAAAATCTCATGGCTACAGGTTCTCTCCACTCCACAATATTCTCCTGCTGTATTTTGACAGAGAAAACCTCAATTTTCAGTAAAATATAGAAAGCAAATGTGAAAGCGGGGAGAGTTAGAACCACAAAAATGTGAACCCATTTGTCCATCCATCCATTTCTTCTCTGCAACTTCTACACACCACAGGATAGATACAAATTCAGCAAATGCACTGGCTGAATAATTCTAGGGCAGGGACTTCTGGTAAGATCCCCCATCCTTTTGCAGCTGCAGAAGGAATCAATGAAAGACAGCTGAAGCACAACACAGCTAATCTAATGAGCAAATGTTAGCCTGGAACAATGGACTTTTACACTCGGCCCACTTCTATATCAAGTCATCCTGTGAATTTAGTCAACATTCTCTATATTAATTTGATTTTTCTGGGAAAGATTTTCAATAGCACTTCTGTGATTTAGAAGCACAAGTCCTATTACAACTCACGAGGATGTGAGCTCTAAATCTCCAGGGCGCTTTTAGAAAAATCTCACTCTACCTGTAAAATGGAAAAACAATCATTGCTTTCTGTCCTCTAACTACACTGATACAAGGACTAAAAGGAATATTCAAGCACTGCCCCTGTGTGAACTCCTCACTTTTCCAAGACCCAAGAGGCTAATATAACCTTATCATGACTTCAGGTCAAAAGATTGAGTCTAATGGACCAATGGAAGGAATTAATTTCAGAGCTCAGGACCTTTAATTGAGAACAGATGGTGCCTAGTCCCTATAAATTTAAAGTCTGGGGCCTGTTAACAAAAGCATCTAATCTCATCTCAATTGCCATAAGCAGCCAGGATCCAGCAATATTGAGTTTACAAAACAATATAACAATCTCCTAGAACTCTACTGAAAGCAAACAAGCAGCAAAGACAGTTAATGAAAAAGACGTCATATGTTCTCTGCAGCTAAAGTAGTTAAGGGAACGAGCAGCAGAATTCCCCACTGAGTGCAGCTTTTAAGCAATTTTAAATAAATCTCCTTATAGAGCATACAGCAATCACGCAATGAAGAACTTAGCAGCTTGAACAATTCTAGTTAAATCTACATGGAAGGACACTGGATACTATCTATGTAACCAAGGCCATTTCCTTTCAAAGTCATTTTGACCCAGTTATCTTGTAAACTTTGAATATTCAAAAGAACTTCAAAGATTATAAACTATCTTGATAAATTCAATATTCATCTTCAACAGCAGGAAGAAAAGACAATTATGAAACCTTCTCAAAGAACTAAATTTTGCCTCGAAGTATCTTAGACTTTACACTTCTGCTATTTTTCTTCAAACTGCACAGGTGACCAATACAGTTCAGTGAAGCCCACCACTGTGAAAAGAAAGTCAAGTTTTGTAGACAAATAAAACAGCCCAAATTCTTTAGACTATCCGCCACAGGTACAGACTGAGATTCCATATCATTAGTCATCAGCACTTATCCAAAGCAATTTATTTGTAACTTTAAAGTAGTTTACAGAAATATTACATTAATAAAACCCCAGCGACTGGGGGGGGAGGGAGGAAAATCAGTCTCTCCAGCACACAGTACTTCAGTGGCAGATGTGTAACACCAGAATAACTTTACCTTGCCCATGCTCATGACTGCACATGTATTCGCTGTGAAAAAGCTTCAAAGTTTCTAGGTCATTTGAAGAAGAAACAACTGGTCCTCAGCCCTGTATGCTTACTCTATAAGAAGACTATGTGTATGACAAAAACCTGATATGAAATGGCGTTGTAAGGATGATTATGTATGCCTATGTGTGGCTATATACACACACTTATCAATCCATTTCACCATGAGGACAAAAAGCAACCATTAAATAGTCAACTAGAAAAAGAGCCTGTGGTTGGTCTCCACTCTGTTGTGGTCTGACAATCCAGAACCAGGGCTTCCCAGGTCAGTAGCTTCTTTTTCTATTGTGAATAGTAATATTTGCTGCACTAGAGATGGAACTGCTCACATTTTGTCTCAGATGTACCAAGTCAGCAGCCACAGTACCCCAGGGAGGGGTTCGCCAGCAGCAGTACAGATCTGGCATAGCAGCTGCACAGAATCTTCAAACTGAGAAAACTATTATCTATTACGGATGTTATTACAGCAGATATGAGATATACACACCGACTAAATACTTGCATATTCATAATTTTATCCCAACTAATTTACAATGTTCACCTTTCCTAACTTGATGCTGTGGGTTCATAATTGTAAAATCTAAAAAAAGAAACAAAAACCAAAGTAAGATATTGAGAAAAATTTTGCAAATTTCCATGTACTATACAGAAACATGGACTAAACTACAATGGTCACAGCAGGTATCAAAGACCTTTCCCCTGAAAGGTTTCTAAGGTGGAATGAAAAAAAAACCTCAACAATTATTATTCCTGGTTTCAGTGAGCTAAAACCACATCTCTTCTTCTGTACAACATACAGATGAAAACAATAGATGGCTGAACACAAACCTGATATAATTTATGAAGAAAATGGTACGCTGAATGAGGGGAAGAATGTGGAATAAAAATGAAACCCACAGCTTCTTCACAAACATTTATTTTCCTAAGGTTTGAGACTTCATCCTCTTTTTACCTTAAATGAAGAAAAAAAACCCCTTAAATTTTACCAACATACCAGGCAGTATATTATAGAGATCCAAAAAAGTTCTGATCAGTTCAATCCACATATTAATAACTGTAAAAGGAATTAATTTTCACATCTGGCTTGAAGCTTAATTTTATACTGAATTCACATCTGAATCAGAGAAAAAAAGCTTTATCTAAAAAACATCGAAGTAAGTTTTACATGGCTTTAATAAGAGTTAAAGAACTGTCTATTCCAAAAGCCTTTGCAGAATTTTGTAAAAAAAGAAATCATCTTGACAAATTTTCTCCAGCTGTTATCTGACCAGCATACAAAGGCCGTTACCTATTATTGTTATTGATACTCTTACAGTTGCACAGGTTATATTTACTTTAAAGTTGAAATAATTATTAGATTATTTCTCAATATGATATAATTAGACAAGGAAATGCAATTAAAATCTTCTTTCAAATCCAAATTAGATTAAGCTTAAGAAACACCTTTAAAACAACCGAATATGAATAATCCTACTTTTTATATTGAGTCACTACTATTTAGACTATATCTCTGCCATTCACTTGGTTTTAGTTAATATATATATTAATATATGCATGTATATACACCCCCCAGCCCGGTATCGACATACCTATACAGGACGCTAGGAAAGTAGTAGCTGAGAAACTTGCTTTCTAATGATAACCAAATAATCTTACAGCTTTGGCAGATTTTTTTTTTTCCTCCTTTTTATTCCAGTAATAATTACGTCGATAAGCCTGATTCAGCAAATTCGTTGCTCTCTAATTCATTAATTAAAACAATTTACTGCTACCACCGTGATTTTTCAAGGACATCAAAACCACATTCCAAATCAAAACAGCAAAGATCATCAGTTCACAGATGTGCAAAGCATACTGCACTCTTACAACAACCTCACATTTAAATCCTTGCACAAGTAAATCCAGAAGAACACCCATTGTTTAGGGAAACTGAAGAGCAATATTTTTATACCAAACCTAAAATGAGGAGAAAAAAAAAGTCCATGAAAAGTTAACCATTTCCAATTAGAAGAGAAAACCAATATATAAATATTAATATATTAAATTTCAGAGCAACATTTTTATAGCCTTAATTTTCTCAACATGCTTCCTTGCTGACTGAGTTTTGGGTTGAATAAGACACTTGACTCACAAAAAACAGAACCAGAAAGGAAGCGAAGAATTTCTATTGTGCACCCTGTTCCTCAAGGACCGACAGCAACTACACCAGCATTTCAAACTTGTTTAGGAAAATACATCAGATGATTAAATATCCGCATGGTCCCCAGTTACTTTCACTGAGTAACTCTTGGAATGCCATTGTCTGAGCTAACTTCTACTTTTTGCTATTCGCACTGCTTGCCTCTGGTCGTGTTTGCCATTTGTGGCCTTTGTAACAGCAGCACTATCTAGAGAGAGCACACTGGGTGCAGCAGGCTGAGCTCTCCCGGTCTCTTCTACTGTCATGCATTTCAAACTTCCGATCATGCTTGTTAACCTTTCTCTAGGCCTCCAACTGGCTGGCATTTGCCTCAGAATGTAGTCCCAAAGCAGTCACGGAGACACACCACTCCTGTCTTAGCACTGCACTGAATGCAGCAGCAGGATTATTTCAGTAGCAGTATACAAAGACACATTATAAATTTGTGGAAGAAATCCTCACATACCACAGCAAACACCACTGCCCAATAACCAGTGTGACCTTGAGGTGATGCCTACCCAGGAGGAAACAGAAATGTTTCCCAGACATGCAGGATCAGGGATGGGGAAGCCAAAGCTCAGTGCTGGTTGAGAAGCCCTTGCACTGCAGAGGAAACATGGGCTGCTAAGCACCATTTTGCAAGCTGGACATACACAAGTGCAGGCGCCCAGACTTGCAGCAGAGCCGTCCAATGTCTTTAGAAGGCCACTGTCTGACTCCTTGGAATGTAATGGCAATGGGGGGAAGCTCCTGATGAATATAAAGGTCCTGTCATCTTCAAGATGGGCAAGGCATATATGAGGAAGCAGAGCCAGTCAGCCTCACCCCAGGCACTCAGGGAAGATGATGGAACAAATATTACTGGAGGTATCCTTCATATGCTGGGATAGGCCTCCAGGAAAAGAAAGTGAATGAGAACAGCTAACATGTATTTACTAAAGGCAAATCATACCCAAACAACCTGACACTGCTTTCTACAAACAGCTAATTGTCTCAGCAGACAAAGGGAAAGCAGCAGATACTGTTTTTCCTTGACTTAGCAAGGTTTTCAACATGGTCTCCCATAGTATCCTGGTAGCCAGGCAGGAGAGAGATGGACTGAATGGGTGAGCAACAAAGAACATTTTGTAGAAAACTGTTCTAACCCCAGAAGGGGCAGGAAGATTAGTGTTTTTTAGTGCAAAGAGGAACTGTTGGTCAACATTAATGGCATTCATCAGGAGCTAATGTTGGGATGATGTTGTTTTATGTCTGTACTACATTTAACATCTTGAGAATGAATAAGATGGAATGTGCCCTTAGCAAGTTTGTGGATGACACCAAGCTGGAAAGATTGATCAGCACACTGCAGGGCAGGATTGCCTTTTGAAGTGATCTCAACAGGCTGTAAGAACTGGCCGAAAAAACCTCATGAATTCCAAAGGCAGAGTAACCACATCCAACAGTACTAGCTGGGCGCCCACACGAAAGCAGCTTTGTAGTAAAGGACCTGGGGAGCCAATGTGGGCAGGTTCAGCAGTGTGCCCTTTCAACAATAAGCCTAACCACACACTGGGCTGCATTCAGAACGGAGCCAGCATACCCTGGGAAGTGATTAGTCCCTTTTATTCAGCATTTGAAGGCCACATCTAGATGACAGTATTCTGTTTGGGGCTTGCCAGTACAACACAGACAAATTGGAATGAATTCAGTGAAGAGTGCCCATGATGATTGGAGTGCTGAAGCATACAGATCGAGGAGAAGCTCAGTGAGCCTGAAAGGCAAAAGGTGGAAATCTAACTTCGGTCTTCCACTACCCAATGCAATGGTCCCAACTGCAGCAAGGGAAACTCAGATTAGATGTAAAGGGGAAAAAATTCACAATGAAGCTGGTTAAGCACCACAACAGTTGTCCACGATGATGTAGAATGTCTCACTTGTTATAAAGCATTAACAGTTTTTTTCCTAGGGTGTTCCCTGCCTAATTGATTAGAAAGGTTCCTCCTCCTTTCTCTTTGTCCTTTCTGAAGTTGTCCTGTTTGTTTTTACCTTCCAGAACCATATCCATCATCAATGATTTCTCACTCATGAATCATAAGAAACCCAGGAACTGTATACACTCTATACATGCAGGACAAAATTTATTTATCTAAGCAACCTCTAATCCTTTATTTAAGAGTATAAACATTAACTCTGTGATCAGTTACTCAGGTAGCAAATGCTGAAAACCAATGAGAAGAAAACATATCAGCAATATAGTCCTCTTTCACTGCTAAGTAATAAATCAACTCCATCTTTTCCTTTTTCTTAGTATTCACGTTTCTGTACAACTCCACTTTATTACTGATTGTGTCTTAATTTTATTTGTATGCCTGGACCTCCCCTGAAGCAGCTTTGGAAGCTCCTCCTCAGAAATTTGACCTTCCTTCCTTTTTCTGCATGTTTTTCGTTCCTTAAAAATCAGGTATTTGGAGAAATCGTGAAATGTGACAGTTGGTCTTTAAACACCTCTTTCACCATTCCTTAACATTGGAAAGATTTATAAGCTTAAGAGCCAAGAATGCATTCTCTGAAATTTACTGCTTTGATTTGTTTTTCCTTGCAGATCCCAATTCTAATTTCACTGCTGTCAGCTGTTGCTAAACCTACAGTTCCTGCACATCAGAAAATTTGTCCAAGTGTTGCCAAAGAGCTTCATCCTCTGGCCTGATGGTCTATACCAGACTCCCATCGTGAAAACGTAATTAAGATGGCACTTTGGAATCTCATGCACTTCCTCAACAGCAAGTTCAGTGACACCCAAATCTATGAAACCCAGGAGATCCCACAAAATTACTGCAAAAAGGTCAACCCAACTATTGCCTCTTTGGCTACCACTAGCCAAAGGAATTACGAACATGATTTTCAGCTGCATTAACAATTAGATTATTAATTGAAACATATCCACAGGACTGCTATCATAACAGAATCTGGAAACTGGCATAACTATAGAAAACTGATAATATTTCAGAACACCAGATAATTACTTTTGTTTATGGATTTCTGTTCCATGCCTCCGTAACCAAAGAAAAATTTGTATGCCTGTTAAATATTAAATATTATTTCAGAGCTGACTTCTGTCAAAAATAAAACAGATTGATTTCCTGGTCATGAATTTTTTTGGCAAAGCAAGATTTAAGACATTTTGGCATGCTTAACGAGGAGAAGACAATTGCTAGATGGAAATCTGTGGGAAAGAGTGAGGAAATTGTAATTGGTGGTATAGCTGTAAGATGAGGATTAATTCACCAGCCATGTGGCTGGTTTTGATCATTAGGCTCAGCATCTGGCTAGCAGGTACAGCTACTATTCAATGGGGTTCATTTAAATCAGGTTTTGTGCCTTAGCATAAAGAAAGATGTTAAATAGGTGAAAACATGTAACACTACTTCCTGAATTATGTGCATTATTTAATAATGCAGAGTTCAATTATATGTTATAGATGAACTGGGTTAGACACAACAGATTAAAATGTCTTGACAAGTATCTTACCAACTTATTTCTTGGGTTTCAGAGATCTGAATGCCAGTAAATTCATCATTCTGGAAGGACAAGAGAGTATTAGGTTCACAAGAATGCTATCTTCAGAAACTGTCTGAAGTTGGAGAGGAAGCAAGTAGGTGCCCATGCAGCTGATAAAGTGATATTTTCTCCTTACAGCAAGCCCTCAGCAATAAACACTCTACCAGCAATATCTACTTTTCTGTATCCATGAAAAATTGGTCCAAGTTTCAAACCATTTATCTAACCAATTCAGAATGACTGCCTGAGGCCATGAACATGACTCCCTCTCTCCCTTTATTCTTTTTATTTTGCTACATCCTGATCTCTGGCTTTCTAACAAACACCCATCAGTGCAAAAATTTCACTAAACAAAAAAATATATCCCCACATTCTAGTGCCAACAGAACTACTTTCTGTGTGCCCAGGTAGAAGGTGACATGTACTTGACTCAAGTCTTAAGTCTTACATGAGTGACTTTCCAATCAGAATCACTGCCACAGCCTTTCAGGCCAGCACAGAAAAAGTGCATACAAAACCAGCTATATAATTTTACAGGGACAAATAAATAATAAGGTGCTGCACTTCTGGAATAACTTGCTCAATTAACTTTCATGTTTTGCTTATTAACCTTCTGATGTCTCATTAAGTCAGGGATTGCAGTTTAATGGGTTTAAAAAAGAATTTAAATATATAAGTGTATTCTAAGATACCTTAAAAATATATTGACCCTTTAAGCAAATGGGCCATTTGAAGCCTAACTACAACTTGTAGCTCATGCTCTGCTGGAATATTTATCCAGTTTAAAAGACAAGCTTTAGTAATCTTAGAACAGCTTAACAAAGTTACTGGCAAGCATGTAAGAGACAGGCTGCTTGTATTTCAAAGCAACAGCTCCTAGAACAATTACCAACATAAATTTCTCAATGCAGCATTTATGAAATAACTTGCAATGAGAATGGAGAAGAAAGCCTGAAAAAGCACGTGCATGCTCAGTGTGCTCCAACTGATACATCATACTGTATGTGACACTGGTTGGCTGCCCAGAATAACAGATGCAGGTCCTCCTTCAGGGAGGCTGACATGACAAATCTCTCAGAATATGATGCCAAGAGTCATACATGGAACTTGAATGAAGTCAAAGAAAATAATTTCTCTTCAGAATTATTTACTGAGCAATATCCTAAAGTGACCTTTGATGTGAGAATACATCTATTAACCCTATGTTGGATATATGTCCTGTTGCTTAAAAAAAAAAATTATCTGCTGGCAGTCAGTATGTTCTTAGTATTTTTAAAATTTTGCACTTGATCATTTGCAATGTTATTTGTTTAAAGAAACTTCTAAATCTTCCAAGATTATTTAAAAATTTAAGTCACTTTTTTAGGATCATAGAAACATACTATTAAGACCTTGACAAATAAAAGGTTAGTATTTTCAACAAACTATTTCTTCTTGCTTATTGTAATTATGCAGCAGAATTGCAAGTTTTGCCTTCCTGAGGGATATGCAATGCACAACTATTTCAGAAGAGCAAATACATAACGATCACAAGGAAGGAAAGGAAATGTTATTTTGATGCTGAGCTTCTCTTCCTGTCTAATTGGCAAGAAAGAACACCCCAAGTACATTCAGCAAATCGTTAATCCTGAGATCATAAACCTGTAGGATAAGTCATGGTTCTCATCACCTTGACAAGTCCAAGGTCTGATTATGGCAAAGGACTACTTAAACAGTGAGTAGTTTTACTGGGTGAACACTGGGATCACTGAAACACTGAGACCTTTAGGTGAGGGAAGTATCATCTGGTGGTGTTGAGTTTTTCTTATCATAACCAGCTGCACCTTTTTTACCTTGAAGGTAAACATCCTGCATTGAAATGCATTTACCTGTAAAGCAATTCCATCAAAATTCAGTCAGGAATCTTTCACACACAGCAGAGGGGGATGCAGCACAGAGAACTTGCTGTAACTCTCACTTTGGTTTCAAAGCCTTATCGGATTTGTCAGATTTTAACAGTAGACTGGCACAGCTGCTAGCTTTAGGCCATAAATTAACAAAACTTTCACCTGCAGTTTAGTCCTTTGATTAGAGCACCTGCGCTTGCCAGGGCAATACCGTTTCCCTGGCTTTAAATCATATTTTCTATTCTACTGTGAGCATTAAATGTTCTGAGTTCCAACAACATGTATAAAACAATTTCTCAGCCAAGTCTTCCACGTTCAGTGGAAACAAAAATTCAGAGAAAAAATACCAAAGAAGATTAAGCTTTTCACTATTTTAACATCTCCACTGAAATGGCAACCCATGACATGGTCCAAGTTATAGATGTTTCATAACCCTAGGGAACTCTCAAGCCATCAAAATTTCATTAGTTTCACAGCAGTCCCAGAACATTCTTAAGCTGGACTGCTGGCCTCCCTATTAATAAATAAATCAACTGTAATCCTTTTTAATGGCTAAACTCTTCGTTGAAGTTGTATCAAACACCAGACATTCCTTGCATAATTTTAACCACTGCAGAATAATGTATTTTTTAACATATTCAGTCTTCTCACACACATAAAAACAAAACATTCTAACTTTCAGCTGATTGAGGATGATTTGGCATATTTTAATCAGATAATTTCCTTTTTAAAACATCGTAAATATAAAATTTATTGAGAAGTATACCAAACCTATGGTACCTCTAAAGCAGTCACCTCTTCTGTAATGTAAAGATATGACTTTCTACTGAAATTGTGTGTGTGTGTGCATGCATGTATATATAAATACGTATTTTCAAGATCAATAACCAAAGGTTTTACAAAAGGGTCAAGAGAATTTGTTTCACCATAGACGTTGCAAAATCACAAGACTGCTCAACAACTTATTCTAGATTGCTCTGCAGCTGAAATATCAAGCATTATCGCACAGAAACTCCACTGCCAAAAGGTGTAGGCAAGTACTTCTGTCTTCTTCCAGAACTTGCCTCTGACTCAAAACAAATTTTCCAAGCATGACACAAGACACCTGTAAACACAGAGCTGTCTGCTCAGGTACATTGTAGCATTAAGTCCAACACAAAAGGATGGTCCCATTTGAGACAGTGGTTTTGCACAGGCTTCTTCTGGTAGAAACAGCCACCAGAGGAAAAACAAGTATGAATAACAACAAATTATAGCTTTGGGTTTGTTTTCTCAAACGGAAGTTAAAATAATAAATAGGAAGGACTAAGCTTTATTGCTTGTAGTTTAAAATAAAAGTGCATTTGTTTTTTAAGGATTACCATACACACATACCTACACAACTGTTCCCCACCATGTGTTACAGTCATTGCTGGAGGACAGCAATAAAATTGCTCTAATTTTTGTACAGCCAACCGGACAGGTTTAATAAATTAATAAAATGACATGTAGACATGCAGGCAACAGCCATCACTAATTTTCATTATTACTCATTTGTATTTATTCCTCTTTTGAATTTTTCACATAGAAAGGAATGAAGTTAATAGAACAATTGCTTTAATTCTAGCAAAGCTGAAAATCTTCTGCAGATAAAAAGTTAAGACTGGTGCAGTTAGCATTTAATACCACATTAGATTCTGTTCATAACCTCAAGAGGAGGTAAAAAACTTTGAAAAGCTTTAAAAATTAATCAGTCAATTGTATTAACCTATTTTCATTTAAACTCTAAGACTTAATATACAATGGTCATACCCCACATCCTACAAAGCTGCTGTTAAGATTTTTGTTGCAGATTTTAATTGCACAGTAATCCAGTCCCCCAGGCACATCAAAGGCCACATGTCCCTCTTCACCACAATTCCAATTGCTCTCATCAGCTAAGAAGTTTAAAGCACAATCAAATTTCTTTTTCAATCACATGAGCCCTCTTAATAAGCTATTCTTTGAGTTCATTCATCCATTCTAAGATTCTGTAACTTCCCCAGGATGTGTTGAAGAACAGTTTACAACAAAACTTTTGAATGCTAGCTAGTCTGGGGAACAACTTTATCACCACTTAGCTGTTCCCCAGAGAGTAACAGGTGACATGGCTTGAGATAATACAGAACTAATCTTTTTTTGTGATTAAACTGTTACAAAATTACAGCTAAAGCATCACATCCAAAGGTTGCATTAATCAGGACTGATACTGAATATTGACTTTTCTGGGGAGAGGAAAAAAAAAAGAAAGAAGGTAAATAATTCAAGGCCATTCCTTTAATGATTTAAAATTACTGAGCGTCAGCCAAAACAGCAAATAAACATTAATTTATATATGGGCATATGCATAAGAACTTACCATTTTCACTGTCGGACTTGTTTTCATGTTCGGTATCAGTCAGAGTGAGGGCTGAGTTGGAACGGCTCGACAGACAGGAACTGCGCCCTGATTTGACCCCCCTGCCCCAAAGTCTCATGGCATGCTCTGGAGACATCACTCCTTCATTTTCAGTATCAGCATCTGACCCTGCACTGATAGAGTAACCTCTGTGGGGGAGCCCCATTTCCGCACAAAATGCCAGTCCTCGACGAGCTGCTGGTTCACAAACTCCTAACTGCCTTAGGGTAAAATTCTGTCCTGATTAGGGGAAAAAAAGATAACAAAAGGTGAGAAATTTTTAATTATTTTATTTTAAAGAATTTAAAAGTAAAAACTCTTCATGTGTATAATTGTCTCAGATATCACATAAGGTGTTTTGTCAAAATTCCACCCGTATTACAATCAAGTGGATTCTTTTGTTTCCAGCTCTCCTCAGCACCGTTTTGTCAACTGCTTTAACACATCAAAAGTGAACCTGGGTGGCAAATAAACGAAACAGAACCTGCTAACTGAGAAAAGCCAATTCAGTACATGAAAGGATTAAAAATAAATTTTAAACTTTTAATTTAAAAAGTAGCATATTATTTTTCAAAGCATAAAAACACTTAACAATGTATTTGTCAGGATTTTTGGTTGGTTGGTTTTGGGGAGGGTTTTTTGTTTGTCCTCATTAGAGGCCAAAGCAAGAGGCTATTTTCCCCATACAAATGTCACCTAATGTGGCAATAAAAAAGCTAAACAGGAACAAAACTCACCTGGTTTTTATCTGCTTTCTCTGCCCTACTTTAATACACAAATACAAATAATCAGAAACATGGCCACCTGTTACCTGCAAGTACTACAGTAAAATTGTTATTTTTCTTGTCACTGCATTTTGAGAAGCATTTTACACTTTTGCTGCTGAAGCAGAGTCTGTGCATTTTAACAGACTTTCAGCCTGTTTTGGGGCAGAGCAAGAGACATAAGTGAATCCCAAATGATTGTATTAATAAATTAGGCGCAATAAACTTGTGACACTTCAATAACTTAGAGTGTCTAAATTATGTGACACTCAAAAATTACTGCCTTTTTAATGGCTATGTCTTCATCCTACTTTTATGTCTGTAGATTTAAGACATTTTATGATATATAGACACTTGGCAAGCTCCTTTGCATACCTATATCCATAATACTTTTCCACCCCAGCCCACAATTATTTCATAGCTCTGAGAACAAATTAGGACACACTTAGTTTTTAAATCTGACAGGCATCCTAATTTCACCATAATTAGTCATTTAACATAAAAACACACTAGCAAGATAATTAAAGCTTATAATATGTCAAGAACAGAATTCTATCCACAAGAAAGTAGTAGAATTGCAGAAGTATGAACACAGAAGTGCAAATAATTCCTGAAATGTTAAGAGTTAATGCACTGGTCATCGACTTTTTTAAGTGATCTGGTTAATTATTTTATTGCTGCAGTCACCTGAAGCTGTTCCTACAAGTTTCTTCGCAGTCAGAACCATAAATGAATTCTGACAATGACTTTCATAAATAATGAAAATCAGTTACTACAATTAGGTACAAATCCAACTATGTATTATGCAGCTGTGAATAGACATTTGAATGAAAATATAGCTGGGGAGGTAAATACAAAGGAGTAACAATATCTATGACTATGTCTGAACAGTGTCAAGGGTATAAGAAAGGGGATTACCATGCACACACTGATAGTATCGTGTCATTTTTTAAAGCTGTCATGCCACATAAATTTCCAGGTTTTATGAGAGATGAAACTTATCAGTGAAGGAAACAGGCCAAACAAACCGCCCAGTGGTAATAGGGTCAGAGCTGAAAGTAGTAAAGTGTCTAAAATGCTTATTAGTTTACATTTTTGTAGATATATACTAAGGGTGACAGTTTAGAACACTGGCTTATGCCTTTGGTACATTAGTATGTGAATCTACATTTTCAAACAGTTGCCTAAAGTCAGATACAAACATAGACAAAACCTCTGTGCACGTGTGTATGTGTACAGGTGTCTCTACACACATATGGAGTAGTTAAGGTATATACACACTTGCACATGCAGCACCTTAATTATTCGAAAAAGAGAGTTTTGAGAAGCCAAATGGAAAGGAAAGAGGCATTTTGCCCAAAGACAAGGTTACTTGAGTCAGTAACAAAACTGCTACAAGATGTCATACCTATGGTCCCCAAAACCCCGTGGTGCTGAGATGTGAAAGCAAGGAAGGCTGCACACAGACACAGCCACTGCCTCCTGAGCCACAATTAGACCAGCTCAGCAGTGGGAGAGCATCACAGCCTGCAGCTCCTCCAGCAACCCTGCTCCACACAGCCCCGTGCTCCCCCCGCTGCAAAAACGCTCTTTGCACTCAGACCCATCTGTGCAGGCACAGCAATTTGAAAAGACTGCTACATACACACTTCCTTCTTCATCATAAGCACTTGGGAGAAACTACCCGAGGCATTCCAGAACATCTTCCATGAGCTTCCATGGAGACTTGGTCTCAGGCATAACATACCACCTACCATTAATAAATGGATTTTTTTACTTGAAGTTTACAACACCCTACCTCCATGTAAAATATCATCTTCTTTCCCTCTTGTGAATGGTAAAAAGCCCCACAAAATGGCATTGTGCAACCAAAACAGGAAAGGGGGGCAGGTTGGAATATTGCTCTCTTATCCCATTCAATATATTAGAGCTTTTCACTACACTGAGAAGTTTTACATCATAGCCCAGAAATGTTGTAACAGCTTTAGAATCATCAGGCTACATAATCTTCTGACCTAAAGCCTTCCTAAGAGCTTGACTAAGAGGATTGTAGTCCATGTAAGTTGCCTACACAAATGAAAAAACAAAACAAAACAAAGCCCAAACAACCCACAAAACCCAAACTGAAATGTTGATGTGGGAAAAGAAAATGTTTATTTGTGTAGAAATTCAAAAATTCAAATCCCAAAGGAAATCATACATATGTGATAGAAAAACGTTACATCATCTTAAGGTTTCTGAACAATAAAAACAGGAAAACTTCCAGGATCCAGGGGAAGCTGAATACAGCTGCGATGCAGACCTAGTGGGTAGCAGACTAGTTGGGAGCTTTTACCTGATAGTGAACAACACCATGAAATCAAATTAAAAGCTGAAAAGGAGGTTGTAGGAGCTCAGTGAGAAAAAAGAGCATGAAGTGAGGATGTTCTTCTTGTGTTCACAGAGTTTCTAATTAATCTTTCCAGAATGACTTCCATGTGAAGGATTTACTAATTGCTTTCCTACTTTACCATTTGGAATTTTTCCTGCTGACAGTAAGTGCCTCAAGAGTTCACGAAGACTTAAAAACAGCCTGGCCATTGTAATGAACCAATTCCTGAGAAGAAAATGGAGATACAGAATGAACAGAGAAGCAGCATAATGCTTTCTGGGATTTTCTTCCTTTCCTTTCAAAAATGTATGAAGCGAAAAGTAGAAAAAAATTAGACACAACATTTCAAGGAGACTTGTTCTGGAGACACCTTTGGGGGTTTTGGACTATTTGGGATGATATGTCATGAAGTTAAGTTTTAAAAGCTGACAATAATGCTGTTTACTACCTCTCAACTATTACATGCTGCATTTCCCTTGGCTAGGAATACCAATTTATAGGTATTCTAAGGACTGCTGACACCCTCCATTTGTGCAGACAAGAGCAAAACTAATTAGTTAATAACTCTAAAATAACTTTCAAAATCTTGTGCAGCAATCACCATTAAAAACACAGCATTTGCCAACAGTGACCATACATGCCTACCTGTTATGGTGCAACTTTCTGTGTAAGCAATGATTCATGCAGGATTGGTGCAGCTCCTTAACTACATCAGTTATACAAAAAAGGACACCAACATACTTTCAAGTATGTCTGTATCAGAATTATTATCCTTAAAAGATAATATGCATATATATATATATATATATATTTCTCTGCCAGAATCATGCAGGTCGTATTGTCTAGAAATGTGCGCTTTTTTTTTTTTTTTAGTTTAATCCAATACTGCTATAAGAAAGTTTGACCTATGCAGAAATTGGTGTAGTTATTTATAAAGCTGTAAGTTAAAAGCTAGAATTAAGTGGAAACTTGCTGCACTTGTGCTACGTTTGTTTCCCTGGCCTAATTTGGGGAAGTCCTTCAATGACCTCCGTAATAAGTTAAGCTTCAAGTTGGAAATGTTATCTGTGGAAATGGGTTTTTGAAGAGGACTACTAAACAAAAGAAAAGGTCCCATGGTTCTTCAGTTGTCAGTGTCTGCTTTAAGTTGGATCTATACTAAATATAAACACAAAGATACTATCTTAAAAACCATGAAAAGGTGAAAGAATCAAACAGAAGGAATGAACAAAAGTTTCCAAAAAGAAAATTTTTCAGCATCTCCAGACATCAGCACTGTCCTTACTAATTCATTAACCACTGATAAATTGACAAGTCAGGTTTCAGCAACAATAGACTATAGAAAAAAAAAAATCTGAAAAGCCTCCAAAGCACCTGCCTAGTTAGCATAAAAATGCACCCAACTCCTCTAGCTTTTAAACCAGAGGAATTATAGTGTGAGTGCCTTTGCTGACTTTGGGGTTTTGTCCTAATAGGACGGACACAGTATCAAAAAGGCAGAGCTCCTAAACACATCCAAGTTCATACTCAAAATTCTGTTCAGTTTGGCTCTGGACAATGCTTCATGCCATATCTGCTGTCTCTGCATCATTCATTACTTGTCAGTCCCCTTTCTAATCTATTCTTCCTTTGTATTTTACCTTTTTCTACCTGCCTAGAATACATCTGTGGCATTCAAAAAGCAAGCACATTTTCCCTATAATCACTATGTGATAACGCATGACAAAAATACTTATACCAAACTTAGAGAAACTGTGAAACAACTAAAGCTGTACAGATGCAAAACAGTGATCATGGTCCTTAGGAGAGCCAATCTTCTCCCTTACATTTCCTTGACTTGCTACTTAATTCTATTTTTTTTAAAATTAAAAGTAGTTTCATTTCTTTAGAAAGCAAATGAGGAAAAAGATCCTACTGTAGTTTTTATTTTCTGTCTGCAGATTACTGCATACAAATACATCCTCAATAATACAACATTATTATATAAACGTATTGTATAAGCAGTACTGGTATCAAAGTGTTCCTGCAAGGACCTTACTGTTTTCTGCTACTCTGATAGCAAGTACTTACTTCCTTTTTATTTCATATTTAGACACTACACAGGGGATACATTTTTTCCTATCGAAGCTTTTTATGCGGAGCTCACACTTACAATCAGGTCCTTTGTAAAGAAAGGCCTTGAGAGGAAGAACATGGAAATAAAGGTACAACAAATTTGTTGAAAACAAAAGGGTAAAGATTTTTTAAAAAATAGCAAAACAGATACCTTGGATGCTCTAGAAAACTCTGACAAGAAGTGTACAAACACTATCTCCAGAAGTCAGAATGTTGGGTGTGTAGAATGCAATTACACAAAAGAGAGACTGACTAATAGATGTGATAGATCCATTCTGTCACACAAACTTCACAACATATTTAGTAAAAGGGAGTTTTCAAAGCTGTACGTGCAGAATTCTGTTTGCAAGGATGCGAGAAATTGCAGTGAAGACTGAGAAGTAATGAGCTTTGCCTATGTTAACATTTTCTTTCTGATTTGGTGTAGTGTTTTGTTGTTATTACTGCAGCCTGATTTTCTCTTTTGCTTTTGTGAAAATTATCTGTGAAATTTAAACCATCCTAATCCACTGTATCACATTTTCCTCCTGTTCTTAATTCCTGTGTTTTTCTTTTCACTCATCACAACCATCTTCCTTGTCACCTTTTAATCTCTTTTTCTTGACCTTTCCGCTCTATTCACTTTTCCATCTTAACCTCCTTTTCTTGTCATTATCTGATTTAGAGAGGAGCTGTAAGATTCATGTGAAAGACAGTTGCTTCCCTAATATATCCAGTAAACTACATAATAACAAAGAGCATTGAAATATATTAAATCTCATCAAGTGTGCATATAATTTTCAAATGTTCGTTATTCTCAGCAAACATTAATCACACAGTTCTCACATTCCTTATGGACTTTTAAAAGCATGTGGGGACATAAGTCATGGGCTTTGTGTCTTCTGAAAAGGTTAGTGCCAAATACTGTGAATTCTCTGAGCTCTACTTGTTGTGCTACCCTTGATAGAAGATCTTCACGCAAGACTCAAAACCCAAGTTAATTCTTTGGAAAAAAAATTTAAAAATCACACATATACATTTGCATATTTGTGAGAAATAAAGTATTTCAAACTTGATATGTATTTTTATTACTATAGAATCACAAGGAGACATTGATGGAAAAGATAGCTTAGGAAAGTTTTTATTTTCAGATATAGGGAAGAATTTATGTGAATGAAACACAGTCATCTTCTAGGCACTGGTCTTCCAAATTATGTTTCAAACACACAGTGTCTCCTGTGCAGTATGGGAAACTCATAATTTTATTCCCTGTTAGGCTTGAGTTGGCAGGGGATCTACAGTCCTAATCCTCAGACTACAATGTAAGAAGCACTTCTTAAATCAGTATAAGGATAAAGGGCTGTTTATCAAGCCCTTCTGAAGTTACCACAGAGTAAGATTAAAGCCAGCTGAAGATAATTTCACAATTGCACAATTCAAAGCTGTGAAGTAAACATGTTCCAGAAAATGAATTAATAATTTAAACATTACGGTTCCAATTTTGGGGATTTTATATTAAAATCTTTTTATGCCTGTGATTATATAACATACAAACTAAATTAAGAGAAACCAGCACAGCTGTCCCACTCATGGGCTGCAAGAGGGGTAAAAAAAAGGATTTGTGGATTTAGAAAAGACATACAACTTTGTGAGTAGCAAAGAACACAATGTCTTGATCATGAGCAGAATGACAGTATAGACATTTTAGGCCTCTGTCTTAATCTTTGGATCCTGGGACCAAAACATCAACATTCAAGCACCCATTTGTTACAAAATAAGAATTACAAAAAGCCTAAATTTGATAGATGTGAAGAAAATATGACCCAAGGGTAAGCAATGTTGAGATGATGGATATCCAGTCTGCGAAGAGCCTACAAAGACAGAGCTGACAGATATGAACTGCCACATTAAAGTCAGTACGGTGCTAAGGACATGACATAGAGCTTGAAGTGGGGAAGGAAGGTGACGAGGAAGGAGGCAGCATGAAGACATGCACGCAAACTGGAGCTCAGGTTCACTGCTCTTCCTCCATACAGGGAGGTGAGAAAACTCTACTATTATTTATGCCTTTCCATAGGGGAAGGGGAGCAGATGGACCCAGAGGGACACGTCTCTTAGCATAGTAGAAAATTTGATTAGTTCTACAGGCTATAAACTGGTACAAAATAAAAACCCAATGCACCTATCCGGAGCTGTTTATACATTTCAGTTTATGGAATTTCGTACAGAAGTGTTCCACATGTATGGGAATTGACTCTTCAATGCATGGACAGAATGAGGTGCTCAGACCATCGCTGTAGCTACATGCAAGCATCAACACAGAATATGGACCCAAAAAATTCTGCAGAAATGAAAACCTCGTATTCCCTCTATCACTCACACTTCCCATCACAATCCCCCAAAAGGCTTTCCACTCTGTAAACCCCCATAATAAATGTAGTGGAGCAATGCTTTAATTTAGATGTTGTAGCAAAACGCCCATTATGCGGAGGACATGAAAAGATTTACCACTCAGAAGTATTTATGGTACTACCAAAAAAAAAAGGCAGAAAAACAAAGCTTGAAGCAAATGTGTTCCCTTGGCTCTGTTGTTTCCTCTTGTGGCTTCAATAAGCTCAGTAACACCGAGTACTGGCTCTCAAGCCCATAAGTTGACACTCTGCAAACTAATTTCACAGAGCATCAAGGAACTTTCTGAGAAATTACTCCCATTTTACATCTCTGCTTCACTTTATACATTTATTTGCCAGTGATGGAATAAGCAATCACTCACAGCCTGGCCTCCAGCCCTGGCTCTCAGCCCTAAGCACTAAATCAACAGACAGGATAGACAGGACTCTCCAGCTTCTCTCATTCCTCCCCTCATCCCATCTCTGACTGCACACTTTTCTAGCTTTACCCTCTCTGTAGATGTTAACATACTGAAGTCATCTTTCATAGCCATCCATGGGATCCATTCATCTCCCCAGTCCACCGTTTAGTTTTTATTACGAATAGAAGCAGCACATACATCTCAGTATATGAGCTATGGAAAGATATAAGAGCAGTTACAGACCCTCTACAGTATCTTCCTTTCCATGAGGTTGAAAATCCTTGTGAAGGCCTCTTGCTCATCTTATAAATCCTTAATCATTATGATCAAGAACTTAACTCCCCTATTTTGCAACTGGACTTGTTGAAGACAAGGTTTCTACTCTATGCACTTGTGGTGGCTGTGTAGAACTGCCTGAACAAGCAGTCTACTGCCAATAACCAAGGCTGATTTCTCCCTGGAGAATCACAATTACCCTTTGTCTCTAGATCTGTAGCTCATCTACAGGCCACGACCCACAAGGGGCCAATTTCACCTAGATGAATTCCTTAGAGCATGTGTGCATATCACTGAGTGTGAGCTAAATATACTCCTAATCAAATAAAAGTGAAATGTTTTTCTTCGTGCCACTTTGCAGCTAATAGAATAACTTTAAAAGTCAACAGATCCTTATCACCTGGAACCTGAAAACCAATTAACTTCTTATTGTTGCTTTAAGAAGTTACTAGTATGGCAATGAGAGATTATAATACTACTTAGCACTTACAGTACTTTTCATCTTCAAAGCATTTTGCAAACATAAACTAATTAATCTTCCCAAAATGCCTGTGAGGCAGGTAAGTGTTATTATTCCTGTATTACACAAGGTAAAAAAGAAAGGAACACCTCTGGCAGAAGGTTATGCGCACAGCTCAAGGCCACAAAATCATCCAGAACACACTGGCACCGTATGCTGCTTACACCAGTTACCCACTGAAATCAGGCAGACACTGCAGGTGGCCATGTTTTAGCATAACAAAAAAGGATCTGTCATGATGACAATCAGGACACATCTTGCACTGCAGCCAGGAAACGTAAAACACTAATTCTAATATCTGCCTAATATTTTGAGAGACAGCTCTTGCCATGCCACTGAATGGTAATTAATCTGCTCATGGGGAGATCACAAAGTCATTAATATATTATTTCATATCTTCATATAAATACCCTGCAAAGCAAGCTATTGACAAGCACTTGCCTACTCAATAGGTAAAATCAGCTCATCAATAAAGCCCAGGTAGAGGAAAGTCAAAAGTGTTCTTAGGTATCTATCCTTCCACTGCTTTGGAAAGGTAAAAGTACTCAGGCTTTAGGTTTAAAAACAGGACCATTTAAATCCTTTCATCCTACAGTTGACATTTATAGTGACTAAAAAGATTAAACATTTTGCTATCCAAATAACTCATTTGGTCAGCTAGTATTTAAAGCAATAGACTTTGGAGTCATATTACATTAGCATAGTAGCTGCAATTAAGGTACCGGTTTCTAAGGTCTTAAAAATGTATCCTTGACAGTGTTTAATATCTTATATAATAAAATAAAATTGTCAAAGCATATATATCACTGTTTCGGGTCCCTTTTTTGCTGAATGGTGATATTTTTCTAGCACCTAAATCTAATTTTCATGGGAATAGCACTTGAACAATAGCTGTGATATATCCACATACTGTAACATACTGCACATGGCATTACTTTTTAGCACCCTGGTATGAGCCGTCCAGCATACTGTGAAGGAAAGGGATTCTTTTTCTTTACTTATGTGGTACATTCATCCTCTCTTCTAGCAGCTTCAAGGAGTTATTAGGGCATTTAATATAATTTAGGTACTTAAGTATTCCAGAAGAGCAAAGGTACAAAACTGTGCATAGGAATAATTTCTCCTGCAAAACTGAAGGGAATAGAATGAAAATAAATTGATCTTGCGACTTGGCTGACAGTGAACTGTTCTGATTGATAAACACAATGAAGTCATTCTCACTGCCATCTAAATAGACCAAATACCTTTACTTGCAGTCTAAATCGTATTTGGCTCAAACTTCCAAAAAGTAAAAATTTAACAAAACTTGCACTACCTACTTGGGTCTTCTAATATAAAAAGGCGTCCAACAACTTTTCAATTTACACAATTTGCAAACAGTGCCGTGATTATTTTGTAAGAAAAGATGAACATGCACAAACCTGCACTGCATTCTGCCACCCGTGCTTGTGGGTCAGCCTCTGTTCTGTGCAAAATCTCATGGACATGATACATGGATCTCTCTGTAGGACCACTACACTGTTCTGCAATTACAAAATTCTTTGAAATGGAACAATGACTACTTGAGAGGTATTTAATATTCCTCTCTTCCCTTTAAGATGTATCCGATGGTAAATAAAACAGAGTTTTTGCATACCTGCATTTTTCTTACTGAATTGCTGTGTTTTTCAGTTCGAGTCCAGGTTTGATTCATTATCTCTTTTAAATTATATTAATATTGTTAAAATATTACTTCAATTTTTTTTTCCAAATGCAATTTAAAAAATACTGCTTACTTTCTGTATTTCTACCATCCTTCCACATCATAGGCATGCCACACTTTCAGATATTTTTGCACAGCAGTCCCATATACTTAATATCACTTCACACAGGAAGTGATATAAATTTTCTAAGCACAGGAACTTTTCTCTGTACAACAGAGAAATTCAACTTCATACTGTCGGCTTTAATCCTGAATTGAGCAAGAGAGTTGGGCATAATGCAATACACAGTCCCAGAATCAGTCACAGTATGGTTTGGGTTGGAAGTGACCTTAAAAATCATCTAGTTACAACCCCTCACCAATGGCCCCTGTCAAATTTACAAGAATTTAGGTTGCTGAATTCAATTAGAGAAGAATATTTAAATCAATCAGAGAAGCACATTTAAATCAGGCTGCTCTACATAGGTGGATACTTCAAAGTATAAGAAAACAGATGTCATCTTCTTCCCTAACACATAAACAAGTGACTATCATATCATCACACCTTTAAAGTAAATAATCTTTCATGGAGCTTCAGCCATGGTCAAGCAAGAGATTAGGTATTTTCTCAAAGATGTAATACAAAATTGAGTATCTCTCTTAAAACTACTTTTAAGAAAAAAAAGCTCATGGCCTTCACTTACATGGCTCGCCTGGGAGGTTTATAAACAAAGAGAAAATATATAACTAATTTAAAAGTTCTAAAAATAGAAGGCTAAATAATCTTCATCTAAAATTTTTAAAACAAAACCAGTTTTGCAACAGGCAAAGGGGCTTGAGAAAAAGAGGAGACTGCACTAGGTCTTATCTCTCATGGATGTTAACTGAAAGCATGTTGCCTAGATGTAGTTCCAACTTCCCAAAAAGCTTACTTGCTCTTCTAGTCTCGTCAGTTGGGTTTCAAAAGTAACACGATAGTCCCCAGTTATATAATAATTTCATGTTCAAATACTTTACAATATGTTTTAAATGCTGTTTTGAGAATTATAACGACAAACATATATATCTTTGGGCTCATATTTCTATTTATGTAATTAACCTAAAACAACAGAAATTCAACTCATGAGGAAAAATATCATGAGACTGGAACAGACAATTGGAGAATCTCCTCTCCACAAGAAAAGATCTCATGGAATAAAGTTACCACTAAATAAAGCACACCTATCTCCAACAGCAGTATTCCTTTCTGAATTCCTAGCAGTGGATTTTGGGAAAGAGGAAGCACAAAAACATATACTGAAACAACTCTGGAAGAAGAGATGGGAAAGTCCTGATTCACTAGCAGAAAGCTTCCCAGGGATTTACCAAAAAATATCAGGCATAAAAAATATACTGACATTTTAAATGTGAGTCAGCAGTTCCTTGCCAGCCAGGAGGGCCAACTGTGTCCTGCATCAGGCACAGCATCGGCAGCTGGGCAAGGGAGGGGATTGTCCTGCTCTGCTCGGCACTGGGGCAGCCTCACCTCCAGTGCTGGGGGCAGTTTTGGGCACCACAATGTAAGGAAGATCTTAAACTGTCAGAGAACGTCCAGAGGAGGGCAACAACGATGGTGAAGGGCCTTGAGGGGAAGCTGTGTGAGGAGCAGCTCAGGTCACTCGGTTTGTTCAGCCGGGAGGAGACAGAGGGGAGACCTCATTGCAGTTACAACTTCCTCATAAGGGGAAGAGCAGGGGCAGGCACTGATCTCTTCTCTGTGGTGCCCAGTGACAGGGCCCGAGGGAAAGGCCTGAAGCTGTGCCAGGGGAGGTTTAGGTGGGATATTAGGAAAAGGTTCTTCACCCAGAGGGTGGCTGGGCACTGGAACAGGCTCCCCAGGGAAGTGGTCACAGTACCAAACCTGACAGAGCTCAAGAAGCATTAAGACAATGCTCTCAGGCACATGGTGTGACTCTTGAGGTGTCCTCCACAGGGCCAGGAGTTCAACTCAGTGATCCTGATGGGTGTCTTCCAACTCAGAAGGGTCTACAATTTTCTGATTTTAATTCCTCCCCACTTGAGAGACTTGAGAATCTTGCATAACTGCTCCAGTAACTTTACAGCTGACAGTGGAAATTTCATATTGTGATTTTACAGTCAGGGCAGAAACTGAAAACTGGTCATGATTAATTTTTAAAATTCATTCCCCATTAAAGGTATTTATTAAAGGTTGCCTTTTTATTTACAGAATAATTTCCTGTTGAATTAGGAAGCTGTCAATTATACTGTCAAAGCCACATATTTCACAGTATTTCTAGGCAGAGGGGAAAAAAATAACCCACAGGAGAGCATCTTTTATATATTATTTAAAAACCTTTGAAATGACCTTGAGGACCTTTTCCACAAAATACCTCCAATGTCAGAAGCTGTAAATTCTCAGTCAAGGATGAATCAAAGGAATACACTTCCTAAAACAAGCCCTTTATTACCTGACCCTATCAAACCTGCAGGTAGTTCCCAAAGGGGCCAAACCAGTATGCAGTACAGGAAGGCAATAAGCCATACAAAAAGAATTGAAAGGACAATAAGGGAAATTAAATGGGCACAGAAGACAGTGCTGAGACCACTGAAAGGTGAAGAGGGCATTATCCAACCTAGACTTTTAGGCCTGAAGACATGCAATTTATTGCATATTGGGCAATATGTATTAGCTAAATACTGGGTGCTTTTCTGAAGAAAGCGAAAAGGAATAAAAATGAAGCCCCAGTGCACCATCATGTGTGACATGCCAGACCACATCACTTCTTCAGTTTGTTACTGCTATTTAAATAAAGAATAATATTGTAGTCAGGCAATAGTTTATGAATTCATTAAAGAAATGGTGCCTGCTCTGACGAAATTTCATCACTAGTACTAAGAAAGTGCCTACAGTACAGGTCTTAGAAAACTTCCTCTTGATTCTACCTCATTAAAGTAATGATGTCAAGGTGACTAATGGCATAAAAACTAGAAAATAGTGATAACCCGGAGTTTCCACACATCACAGAAACCAAAAATAAACAGCAGAAAGTAGAGTAGAGTTGCAGCAAGCCTCAGTTATACGAGCATAAGAGAAATATTTTTATTTCCCTTGCAAACATTAGTAGGCAAAGAAGTCAACACCATCTGCCCAGCTCTAATTTTAATGTAAAGTTATTCTAAATGGAACAGAGAAAAAAACATCAATGAAGAAAATAATTTAGATATTCTAAAATTAAAACTAAGGACTTTTTCACCAGGAGGAAGATTTCTAAATCTACTTTTGTTTCTGCAAAAGAGAGGAGATAGCTTTAAACAGAAGACTGAGTCATAGGTTCACACAGCTCTTGGCCTAGCTTTATCCTTTTAGGTAGCTGGGCTGCAGTACTCTCTACACATTTCATAACACTTTTTTTCCTCCTTACCTTAAGTAGCTTAGTTGTGGAAATACACAAGCATCAGTTCCAGACACTACGGTTTTGAATCCAAAATTGATGCATAAGTGCTGAACCCTAATTGGAGCCGAGTCCAATCACTCAGAATCTTTGAGATCCAAAGGGACCTCCTGAGATCATCTAGTCCAAGCCCTCTGCTCAAGCACAGTCAGCTACATCAAGGTGCAAGAGGACCATATTCAGTCAAGTTCTGAGAATCTTGATGGATATTTAGACTTCTCACGTCACTCCAGTCCTGAACTCAAAAATTCAACAGTGAGCTTTAGCAACCTGTTACCATCTGGTTATATATCAGGGATAACCACTAAAAAACCCATCCAACACACCCAAATGCACAAATTGTGAACTAATTTACCTTACTCACTCTACAGTGCTCTGTTACTGCCTTTGTAAGCTAAAATACAAAAGCAGTGAGCTAATGCACTATTTCCACAAACCTATTCCTAGGGCTTGGCCTTCTTGGAACACCTGTATTTGTTTATTCTTAATTTTTAAACTGTTTACATTTTAGATATACTTGATTTGGGCAACCGATTAATGGGTTGAATAACTGGGGGTCTAGTTTTTAAATTGTAAGGCCTGAATGCTTCACACTCGACTGCAATATTGTCACTGACCCATTGCCCGACACAGGCCATTTACTTCCTGTGCATCATATATTATTTATTCCAAAGATGGTACACAATGCTTCCCCATCTTTGTAAAACATTTAGGGAGATACAAGGGAAGTGTACTATGTGTGTAGAGTATTACCAAAACTGATGAAACTGGTTTAATAACGTATTCTTCCTGCAGCAAGAATGCCTTAGAACTAATCAATTATAAACTCTGAATTCAAATATCTTGCCTACCTTGTCTGGTATACTCATCTGCTTCTCTGTGGACCAAATCTTTTACCCGGTTTCCATACAGCAACCTAGAGGAATCATGATCAAAAGCTTTCAAGGTTTCACTGGAGCTGTAAGACTTCTGAGTAGGCACTCTGCACTCCTCATTTTCTGCAGAAGAATTTGTATAGCGACGTTCCTTGTCCCGTCTGCTCTTTGTCAGGGAGCAATAAGGCCTACGTTCCTTCACATCCATACTTCATTCCTTCTCTGTGCACATCAGTCCAGCTTATTTGGAAGTCTTCTCTACATTCAGCTTACATTCACCTATAACAAAATCAGAAAGACAATCACTGATATGTTACAATGATCTCTAATTGCTGTAATTGCTCCCTGTCTGGAAAAGAAGGACAGAAGGACAGAAGGACAGACAGAAGGACAGAAAGACAGACAGACAGAAAGACAGACAGACAGAAAGACAGACAGACAGACAGACAGAAAGATCTGCTCAGCAATGGGTGAGAAGCACTTCTGTGCACATCTGCAAGACCTCCCAGAGTTGCATGCAAAAGCTACCCTGACCTATTGTGGAAAACATCAACAAAATACTACTCATTTTTATACAACAGATTAGAAGATAAAAAGCAGAGAGTGATTGAAGCAGAGAACAGATTGGAAAAATAGTCGTTTTTCAGCTTTAGGAATATGTTAGTTGCCTAAGGTCTATCTGTAGGTAAGCTGCTTTTTCTTTTTCTGAGAAGCCTGCATGATTTAATGGCAAATCTGGCTTTCTTCTGCTTGTTGGAAACTTGTGGTTATAAGGTTTGGGGTTTTATACTTTTTTTATAGTTTTGGACTTGCATAAATTTTTATTGTAATGTCTATTCTAAGAAAATTATTCTCATCAGAGAACATGTACACATAATTTCACAGCAAGCTAAAAAAACAACAAAGGGGATGTGCAGGAAGGTTTATCAAAGCCAGTATATTCTATGTAAGCTGTGCTAGAAATCAAGAAAATATTTGATTCGTAAATGACAGTCAGAAATAGCTTTTCCCCCCCCTCAAGTTTTTAAGGAATATTACAGTAAGAATTGTGTTTCTATTACTCTTTATTTTTCTTTAACATTTCATTCCAATTTCAGAACAAGACTCCTCAGTTTTCAAAACAAGACACCTCAATTTCATTTCTTGGGTCCTGTGCCCTTAACCAAAATATCTATATTTCTGACAGAAAGAATGTCTGTATATTTTGCTTTTGTTTTTTAAAGAGAAGCACTAAAATAAAATAAAGAATATAATTTGTATCTTTAAACAGCTGACAAAGCATCTAAATGAATAACAGTTCAGAAGGTTTTAGTATTTTGCAGCTGCACCTGTTAACTGAGGCCTTTATATTTCTCGTTTAACACTGTACATACTTGGGTTCCCTCCTTTGTCTCACTGAGAACTTTCTCCTCAGTGCTCCCCTCAATCTGGAGCACTTAAATGTAAAAAAAACAAAACCAAGGAAAAGTAAACAACAGAATATTTTGCTGAGTACTGTCAGTCAAGCCCTTTGTGATGTAAAATGACAGTTTACAACACATATCACAATGCAACAGCAAACTTCACTTGCACTCTTTTCAGCAAAAACAAGGCTGCTGTAAAAATCTTCACTTATTTAAACACTTAATATCAAACTAATTAGTTGTCACTCCTTAAAAGATTTTTAGAGAGTATTTAATTTAGTACAGAACCATAATTCCAGTTTGTGAACGAGAGCCAGTCCTTTATCATTCTGTTTTGAAATTTTCCAAAAAGGCTTTTACATTTCCCAGCCAATGTGATGCCTGGTTTGGACTTGAAGATAAAGCTCCAAAGCCTTCCATTTAAGCAAACACTCTTTTACTTTTATATTTTCAAATTTTAAGTGGTTAACTGAAATTTTCACACGATCAAAAAAAAAAAAAGTTTTATAACAGAACAGTTTATTAAAGTTATGACTGCTTAGATGTTTGCATGTGCAGGTAGCACATCTTTTTAACGTACATGAAACACTCTGATTTTAAAACATTTGATTAACTAATGAATGCAAGTACTTTCCAGGCAAAATCAGTTTTCTAAACACATTATAAACTCTGTGTTTTATTAACACTAAACTGGATTGTGATTTTAAAAATAATTAGCAAATACACATGGGAATTCTTTTGCAGTGTAAAGCCTATCTCCCCTTTCATCTAAGCACATCAAGACTTTAAAGGGCCACTAATTCCTAGTGTCTCTAAATCGCACCATGGGAAAACTGACTATTCACCATCAAAGACAAAATAATTTTTATTTTCATCCAAATTTCCAAAATCCCTTATAATATTAAGAAAAAAAAATACTATAATGTTAACAAAAAAAGCACAACAAAAGCCAAACCAACAAACCAAACTCTTATTTATACAATACTTTGTTACTATACCAAGCTAAAATCCTCAAAGATTTAATCTATGCTGTAGCACGAAGAAATACTGATCTGCTTCCCACGGAAGTCAATGAATTCAATAAAACTTCAAAAAGCAGTTCTCTGGGTTATCTATTGCCTCTCCAGGCAAAGAATGAAAAGGTTAAAAAAATACAAGCTGTTTAACAGCATTGCATCATGGAGATAACTTCAGCAGTGATTACCCTCCAGAATGATGAGGGCTACTGGATTATTTGTGAGCATTTTTGAAAAAAACAAGACAAAACAAACAACAAAACAAATCTTTTAGGTTTTAAGAACATGATCTGTTTGAATCTGGCATTATACAAAACACCTGTTTACTTTCAGTAGCCTTTAACTTTAAAAATTGATAGTATCTCTCAGCAAGTCTTAGGAAACACTTAACATCCTCAGGCTTGTGTCTTTGAAATTATTTCATCAGTAATACGCATATCTAAAAGAAGACAGAATAAAAGCTATCTTAAAGGTCTGTCTACAAATACATTTTCTTTCCTGTGATCAGACAACAAGCAGAAAGGGAGAACACAAACATATTTGCAGAACACAGAAACCAGTTATCAGTATTAATGTTTAAGTAGGGTAAGTCAGCAGTGACAAGTCAAACAAAAGACGACTTGCAGATGGCTTTACTAGATCTTAATTTGTCCCATTATGAATCACTCCTCCTTTTTCCCCAGAAAACATCCCTCACCCCGCAACTGAAATATTTTTAATTATTGAGAAAATTATTTTAATGAAAAATCCAGACTGTCATTTACTGCATCTGCCCATCCCCTTTCTTTTAAAGAACACTGTAGCCAAAATATTAATAAGATTTACCACTCAAATCTTCACATATTTAAATGAATAACTGCTGCACAAATTTTAACATATTTCCTTTTTTTCTTCTCTTCTGTTTCCTATAACATTAAAGCTGCATCTCAGGGTTTTGGCGGGGATTGCTGAATGCACAGCAACTAATTTACAAAATCAGATTAAAATCTTAAACCAAAGAAAATTAAATTTATTTTTTGATGTATTATAAAAACACTTGCCTTCATCTGCAAGGAATTTTTGCCCATATGTCAATATTTATGGTCTATCAGGTTGCTTCACTCCAGCTAAATGAAGTAATTTTCATAGAGCAATATTTACAAAGCTATTGAACTACTAACACCCTCACAAAAGGATGTCAGTTCAGCTATGCTGACTACTCCTACTGCAATGTTGGATTGCAATGCTAATGTAAAATGGCCTGCATGGACTGCAGAAAATAAAAAAAGATTTCACTGGTGCATGCCACTACTTCAAGTTTCTCTCTAATACTCTTGAAAGTATAAAACCTGAGGATGTTCATCTGTGTCACTGAGCACTGGGATCTCCCATGACCTTTCCAGTGATCCCTCCCATGTTAGGGGCTCCTGGCTGAATTACACAGGAGGGTGTTCACTAATCACCAGGCTGACATGTCAGCTCTCATACAGTCATGCTCAGCCCGTTTCTGTACGTGCCTTAGCTAATTGCAGACTCAGACCCTACTTTCCTAGTGTTGCTCCAAATTTCAAAAACAGCTTGAAACCATAAAGAGAAGATGCCCATTTTAAAATTAATACTTAAATATTTCTTTCAACTTAATTTAGAAGGAAAGAAGGAGAACCAGAGAAGCAATTCTTGTTCTGATCAGGCCATTGGGATCAAAGAGCTCATTCCCTTACGTGTCAGGCTACATTGTACACCTCTGACATCATTAACATTTTACCACTATATTTAATTACCAAGTCTGATAAGTTATGTACAGTTAATAATTAAAACAAATAAACGATCAAAATTCCTTCTTTTACTCTAAGTGTTGTAGAGACTCCAAGTGTAAACACTAAAACTGAGCACAAGGCACATTCACATACAAGTGTCAAAGCTACCACAGGAGCTTCAGTGACTGATGTCTCAGACAGACAAAGCTGACTGATGTCTGTTAGAAGTTTTACATTGCATTTAAAATTTCCTAGGACAGCCTTTCATCAGTTCCTCTTAATTATCTATTACAACATGAAATAAAGTCAGTATAGTGAAAATGAAAAAGAAAACCAACCCCAAAAAACCACAGTTATTTCACTTTTTTACAATAAAAAAACCCTTGATACTTAAGTTCTATACCGCGATGTAGAAAAGTACTACACACATATTTTAATTGGCAAGATGTAAAGAAGGCATTAGGGTCATGCTACAGTGTTATCCAAAACAGCCAGGTACAACTTTAGCAAGCCTGCAGGCATTTAAAATGTTATGGAAAACTAGTGCATTTCATTCGGCACCCCCAGCTCTGAGTTCCTCAAAGAGCTGGTACAGCTTGGCAGCAGGATGGCAACCGTGCCTAAGGTACACAGTGCTCCCTCCCCATCTCTCACCCAGAGAAACTCCTCCCGCCATTGAACCTGATTCAATGAACACCAAGGTGCCTGACTAAGAAGTCTAAATATACTTCAGTATTTTATGTCCTTTGATATCTAAAAATCTATAGAGGCATGAAATAGTAAACAGGTAAGAAATAAAATATGTTTGTTGCCAAAATGACAAGATAATTGTATAGAAAAGACGATGTCACTGCTTGGTTTGATTTATGGATCTACTATAGTGCGTATTATAGTCCCTTTCAACTTTCAACATCTATTTTATACATCTCCAAACATACAAAGCAAAACTGGAATTAGTTCTAAGAATAATGAGAGTCACTAATATATACCGAGCTGAAATGGAAAATATTCAAAAATGGAAAGACAAAATTTGTACATTTCCTTGTTACAGAGGAACAGTAAGAGAGTTGGAAATACTGTTATAAGGAAGCACAAACAAGATCTCTCCTCCTCAGTCTCAAGGAGAAGCAGCAGCAAGGAAAGCAACATGCTGCTGGAGCAGAGCCCTTCTCCCCTCCCTGAGGCCAGCTGAACTGAGACAGGGAAGGAACTTGCATTACATATCACAAACTTCCCTCCCAACATCTAAATCTAAAAACTTAGGTATTCCAAAGAATCACAGCATTCCCGGCTGCAGAGACCTACATTATTATTGAATTACTGTTATTTTTGTTATTAATTACCATCATTACAAATTAAGAGTCATTGATCCTTCCGCACTGACTCCCAGGTAAAAGCACAGTCTGAACACTTGCGGAGATGGGGACCAAACCTCCTTTCATAATTCTACATAAACACAAGCAGTACAAGAACCCTAAGATTTTTGGGAGAAGAAGGAGGCTTGAACGTCTGTCTGGAATAAGAGCAGAGGATCTTACAGGCTGCGAGCTGAGACACTGCCTGTTCTCAGCATTGACAACAACTGCTGAAAATAGCATCTAAGTAGTGCTGTTCAATAGATACATGTCTGCAAGTGCCATTATCTTAATTTAATAATAATTTCCCTTGTATCCGTAATTGTTGACCAGATTAAATGAATGTAAATATTGCATTAGTTACAAATTGCACTAGGTATAGTATTTAATAGCCTCTTGATAGCAGAAGAACAAAGCAAAATTCAACTGATACATGTTAACAAGTAGATTAAAAAGCTTAGGTACAATATGCAAAAATTAAGAAAATCTTATGTCCACAAAAAAAACTTCACAATTCTCACAACTAATCACCCATAAAACCTATTACAAACAAATACTAAGAAAAAATCAAAAAGCATAAAAGAGTGATGAAATTTCCACTTCAATGGCTGATAAAGTGAGATATGTCAGAAATCAACTGAGCTGGAAAAATGACACTTTGAAGAGGTGCTTAGGATGATCTGTAGCCATGGTGTGCCATTAGTCAAACTGATGACTCTTAATACATGGACATTTCAGGTCATCATATCTAGAAACTCACTTCTTAATATAAAAAGTCTGTCTTCCAGCATAGAAACGAGAGAGAATGCATCCCAAGTCAGCCTTCTTAAGGGGGAGTGAGAAACAGATGGCCTGTCAGACAGAGAGTTCACAAACTAAAATTTAAAAGAAGTCTCCCCAAGTCACCAACTAACCCTACATTTTAAAATCAAATTAAAAGCAAATGAACAAAAAATCCCAGCAAAAAAACCTTAACAAAAACACATGCAAAAAAAGAGTAATAAGGAAGACAAGTAAATAATATTTTGTATTTTTCTGCATCAGTCAGGGGAACAGAACACTCATATCTACCATCACTACAGGATGTAATGTTAATATAAAAGTTACTTTACATAGTCTATCTAAAAATCTTAACTACATTAGAGACAGAATAAACAACAAATAAATGTACTCTATGTTCATTACAGAAGTTTCTTGCAATAAGAATCAGGAAAATCAGCAAGATAAAGAGTTCTGCAGCATCCTGGTTAGTCATAGAGGTTGATGTTTGTATAACAAATATTGGTGCCATTACTTATAATTGAAATCCTTGGGAGTTGAGGGAAAGAGGGAAGGAACACCTCATGCTTTCCCTCATATGGGCAGAAAGAGATAATGCACCCTCTGTAATGATGGGAGTCAAGGGAGCACTTCTCCGGATTGCATTTTCCTGGGAGGGTACGAGGACCATGGAGCAGCATTTGAGATGGAGCTGCAGCTATTCCTGTGCAGGGGAAGCCCTTCCACAGCAGGGCTACAAACCTTCTGAGGACAAAACTGAAAATAACCCCAAGCTGGCCATACACACATGCAGGCCTGGGGCTGTGCTGGTTATTAAGTCACCAAGCAGGTCCTGCAGAAAACCCGTAACTTGCAGGGAGGGAGGGCTGAGATGCTGGACCAGACCCTTCAGAGGAACTCAGTACAGGGTTACACTGACAGTTTCTGTTCCTCCTTTGGAAGAATGGCTTGCAGGAACTGTCAAGAGCCCTGATCTTGAGCAGAAGCAACGACCTCTAATATTGGGAATTTGTATAAAACGCGTTTTATCTCAAAGGGCTGGAAGAGCTAAGTGAGAAAGGGAACATGAAGACCAAAAGAGTGTAATAATACTGTGTGCTCCTTTAGTAAAAAGGAGGATGAGAATATGTGATGAAAAGACAGAGGGAAAGGAAGTTAAGAGAGCAGAAATGCTGCAGTATGAAGAAAAAATGAATAACAAAACAAGCTCAGAATACAAAGTAGAGAGAGAAGCAATCAGTAGCACTCATTATGGCAACACCAGGGAAGACAAGCGACACAGCAAACTTAGCAAGAGAAAAGACTTCAAGAGAAAAAACAAGTGGAGGAAGAGAACAAAGAAAACCTCGGAAGGGAAGAACTTTGTGACTCATTTACTTCAGCACAAAGTAATAAACACATAGAGTCAACACTGGGCAATTCATTACTCAGCAGCAACTAAAAAGGCCTAAGTACTTCCCTCTACTTCTTTAAACTTGAAATTCATCCTTTGTGCCATCATCTCCTTCCCTTCTCATCTTTTACACACTTTTTTCCATCACTGTGTTCTTACTCAACCTACTTTAATGGTATCCTAACATATGCAAGCATAATTCCTTCTTGAATCGTGTCTCCCAAATCTACTTTTTCACCTGCTCAGAGCTCTTCCACAGAGTCCTCTTTTGTTGTGGAACAAAGCTACCGAAATCTAGGGATTTTTAAAACTAAAACAAGTGGGATGGAGATTCTGACATAAGAACAACATGTAACAAGCCATGAACATCAGCAAAGGTGCTACAGGCCCTGAGTCCCCAAGCAGCGAGCACAGCATAGTCATTTCTGCATTTCTGTTTGGGGAACAAAGCTATCAGTATGTCAGCTTCACCATCTGAACAGGCTGTCAATCATTCAACTCCCCCTTCAACAACTCAGAGTTAATTTCAAACAATTTGACAGTAGTGAGGTTTCAAAAACAATACATCTCTCAAGTCACTACAAGGGAAATGAAGTATATTACATGTGACATGCAAGAGCTGGGCATACAGTCACAAGGCTGAGCTGAAAATATTACCGTGAAGGTGTCTGGAAATGAAAGGAGGACCTGAGGAACTGTAACAAGGATGTCATTGAGGACACACGGGAAAGGGAAGAAAAAAAATAGCTATGTGTAGGTGCTGAAGCTATTGCTGTGGTTGCATGACATAGGATACACATGCAGCATCAGCCTTGGTTTCCAAGTACAGCTTCTCATAGTGAAAACTGAAATTCCACATTAACAGGAGACATTCACAAGATTTTTCTTTTCCTTGATCTGACAGGTAACCAGATTTTTCAGTCCCCCGTCACATTGTAATTAGGATACTGTTGCAGCTTGGTAGTCTGGAGAATTATTTAGTGACTCATCTCTGTAAAGAATGACTAGTAAGATTTTTAAGGCATACTGGCAATTGTTCTAACGCTCAAGAACTCTGTTTTGTTCAAAGTTATCCTCTTGCCCCCCCAACTTTCTCAAATAGCAACAAATCAAAACCACACAGACACAAGCAAAAGTCCCAAACATAATGAAAAATCCCCACAGAAACGAGTACTCTATATTCATACTGTCACAATATTCACTTACTACTCCTAACACAGCGGTGTGAAAAATTATTTACAAATGCCACCATAAGATGTAGTAAAGCACTCTTTAACTTGATTATGTTTACATTAGCAATCCCTACTACTGCATTTAACTATCCCATCTATTCAGATGGTATCAGCTGTCATGTGTTCCTCTGTACTCCCCAGGTTCCTGCTTCCCTCTCTGCACAAGCTGTGTCCTCTTGTCACAACCTCTAATTGTCTCTCCTTCAGCACAATCCAACATCAGCAGACAGTAAAGGCTGGAGGTTGTTTGCCCTGCTGGATCACTTCCTTTTTGTAATCCCTGTTCTAACTCTCTTTTCAAAGCATCCCTTTCATTGCATCAGATTTTTAGCCTTACCTTAAAGGTCATACAAAAACTTTTTGTCCTGTAATCACCCCATTCCACTCTTACCTCCTAGGTTTTGTCTCCAGTTTCAACAGAACTAAGGCTTTGATTAGGGCAGACAAAAGAATAAAGAATTTTTAATATAAGTTCTTGGCTAACTATGTGAGACACAAAATTTCCCACAGTAATTAGCAATTGTGTTCGAAGGACCACACTGCTCTCTGGAAGTGTCCACACAGCCTGCTCTGGCACGACCCTACCTGACTACCAAGCAAGATCCTCTCTCATAACTACTTAAGGAACAATTAAACCTTAATAATTCAAAGCCTCCTCCAGGAAGCTGGGGAAGTAGGACAAAGAACTACATCCTGCTGCCCTCCTCTTCCCCTGGTGTGTGTTAGCTGTAGGTAAGGCACCTGGCTGTGCTTCCACATGCTGCCAAATTTCACCTGTGGGGATGCAGCTGACCTGCTGCTGGAGAGCTCAGTGACAGCACCTGGCACTCACACAGCAAAGAACCAAGTCTCAACATAAAATAGTTGAGTTCACTGCCAAAAGATTCCAGTTTTGCAAAATAAGCACAAGCTTCTACAGGAGGTATTGAGCAGCTTCATATTATGCTTTAAGGAAGTTGCTTCCTTAAATCCTTTAAACTACCACTTCATATAATACTCAATTTCCCAATACACTTATTGATTAAAAATCCTTCTAATTAAAGTAACAATTTACTTCAGCAACAGATCTGAAGGTGACCTTGAAAGCATGGGCTATTTCTGTTGTTAACAACATAAATGAAAATCTGGTCTCCAAACACATGGACAATTAACTGTAACTGAATAATGAAAATATTTCCCAATTATCAACTAAATCCTTTTAGATCCAATAGGAGTTTGTAGAGCAGATCCACAGTTCAGTCACACTGGAACTAAACAACATGTATTTCTTATCAAGAAGTCTTCTTAGCGAGCAGAGGTGCAAGATGATGCCCGGAATACTGAAGGCTTCCACTCATTTACAGGACACAGAAGGCACAAGCAGAAGAAAAAAGAGTATCTTTCCCACGGTGACAGTCAAGATGCATCAGACAAGTCCATATGGACTACACGGGTGGATGAGCAGGTAGTTTAATTTCTATCCTGCTTCGAGTATTTCTAATTCATTTTTAATATGAAACACAGAGTGAAACATTCATTTTTTGCATGGCCTTATACCTAATATGAAATACTTGGGATTTTCTTACTCTATATTTAAGGGCAAAAAACATCAGTTCCAGTACAGGCACTTCCAAACATTAACTTTTTGTTGAATTGTCTAGATGCTTAAGATAGTTTTGTAGGAACAGAAAGAGGGCATGAGATGCATAAGGAAGGTAGGGTCTAGAAATTTCTTGACCTACACAATGGAGTAGAAGGGCTCATGTCTCTCCTTAAGTAAAGAAGTCTAGAATAGTAGGAAATCCAAGGTAAAGTTCTTTGTAGAACGTAGCTAATGTGGTTACATTAGCTACGTTCAGAAGCATTTAGAAAATTTTTAGAAAAAAAATTTATCCTGAGGGGTGGGTCAGAACTGAAGAAATGTAGGCATTAGAAAAAGAAGGAAACCCCTTACACCTGTACCTGAACTTGGTGGCATCAAAATCCTGTCTGCGTATTTGCACAGCTCAAGAACATGCTTAAAAATGCTCAGTACTAAGAGATCTGGTCTGCACTGAAAAGTTCTGGCAGCACAGTTGAATTTACTAGAAGTCATAGCTTAAGCTAGCAAAATCTATTGTGCAGATGCAGCGACGCTGACAGAAGAGTGCACTCTTAAAACCACTGATGAAGATAAGCTCTGAGACTGGAGCCATTCTGATTAATATCATAGGCTCTTAACGCACCCAGGTGAAAGGATGAGCACACCCAGCAGGGTGAATGAAGGGGCTCAGACTTCTCAGCTATCATTTCTGGACACATCTTCTGGGGAGGGCTCATTCAGCTGGGAACAATGAAAGTGCTACTCCTCACCTTCGATTCATACCCAGACTGCCTGGTAGTGCTGCACAGAGCTGCTGGGTAGGATTAGTAATACAATTTTTGTGTGTAAGTTAATTGAGGCTTCCAAGAAGCAGGCTTCAGAAAGAAAAAGATTTAGCATTGGTTATTTGCTGGTATTGGGAGAGTTTATCTTTCATATGGGCAAACAGGAGAAATAAAGGAAATCTTAGTATTCCTTTTTGTCAGTTTGGGTCTCCAAATAACTGAACAGAAGTATATGTAATCAAAGAATTCTTACACACACTCAGCAAGCAGTGCAAACAAAATCCAGAAAAAAGACCACAGCTGTAACAGAGAAAGACAGACTTCTACAGAGAGTTTGAAATATACTGATGGAAACTAGAGCAAAGAAGGTAAAAGAGAGATTGGAAAGGTAAAGAGATATTTTATAGCTCTGTGGAATGATTAGACACATACCCATTGGATCTTGAACCATTTGCTCTCTTACTTTCTTAATGCTTAAAAAGCTTAACTGAGCATTACAAAGCTAGTGAAATGTATATGTGCACATACATGTATATATAAAAATAGATGGTTTATATATAGGAATAAAAATTACCAATGAAAGACGTGCTATGGGGAAAATAGTAGTAGTAGTAGTATTCTTCTCCTAAATCTAAAGTAACAAAACCCACTATTTAGCTAACCTAAGTTAAGACAGCTTGGGAAATGTATGTAACTAACTCCCATTAGCCTTCAGCAACTCTATATTCCAAAGCACCTAGATGCTGAGAACTTGTCTCTTCACAAACTTAGGGTAAAAGTGACCAAACCAAGACCACCAGGGAGTATTGGAGGAAGGGACAAGGCAGGAATGTTCTTATACCTATGTAAGGTAAGTTTTTCAATAGTCTCTCTTCTGTCTCCCCTGAAGAATAACAAGAGATCCTCCATATCAAAAAAAATCATAGGTAGAAGTTTTTAAATATAGGTTACAAAGCCACAAGTAAAATGTGCAAAATACCATTGAGGAGACAAACGCTATGCTGGTTTTGGACTTCGAAGTTAGAAAAACATAAAATTAATTGCCTCCAAATTCCTTTTTATCTATTTTGTAAACTTAAATGAAGTTTATTATGGAAAAAGAACCAGCATCACTAAAAATAGTGAAATGTGAATAAATTTCCTTACCTGTTATTCTCTCAGGGCTATGTTCCTCTGTACCTAAGGGAGAAATTAGTAGCTTTTGGCACAGGTGCCCGATTTATCAGGGGCTGCTGCCTGAGAAATACTGTCTATCAGCAAGTCAAAAACATTGCTGTGACTCTGCATCTTCCATCTCCTATTTAAAGCATTAATTTACCTTTCACAAAAACATGGCATGAACAGCAAAACCGCTACAGGCTGGTATATGACTGATTTAAGAGCACTCACTGTCCTGTAGAATTGTTAAATTAGAGATTGTGCCACAGTGATTCAGTAACAGCTACAATATAAGAAACTAATGAAGTAGTACCTTACCTCACCAGGATATCAGTCCTGAACGCTTGCACAGACTAGTTCAGTCTGTGCCATGCTTGAGACAGGACACAATAACAGTTTCCTTAGAAAGCAGTCTGTCAGTCTCAATTTCTGAATTCAATTGAATTTCTGAATGCCTTATACATAAATCATGAAGCAGGTTGGCTTCGTCAAACGAGACATAGTTCAGAGTCACAAAGTACCATTTGCCAGAATCCTGGTGATAAAATTCTAGAATCTGGGTCTTCATGCAACCACAGGAAAAGAAAAAGACTTGGGAATCTTTTGATGGAGTCTATGTTCTCCCTATGGGTTGAAGAAGAGGCAAACTGGATTTGGCAGATGTTTATAAGAAATTCAGTTTAAAACTTACTTAAAACAAATAAAATAAGCAAGAAAAGCTGCTCTTTTAAAAAAGCAAAATGAAGAACAATAGCAACTGTTCTCTCCCCCTTCCAGATGCTCTCATTCAAACACTCATCCAAGACGACCAACCCTGTGTTCTGGTGCTCTGCAGCCTAATGGGCCTGAACATCCCCGGGATAATCCCACCCCTCTCCTGCTGAAGCTGGGCCTTGGTGCAGTGCACAGGATGGTTGTGAGGCCAGGAGAGCAACAAGGAAGGGTCTGATAAGGTTTGGAGAAAACAGGCAGTACAGCATTAGCTTATTGCTTGTATCTTCTTTGCTTTAGCATTGGGGGGGGAAGAAACCTTTTTAGCCAGATTTTAATAAGTTTCTGACCTGCAGCTATGACTTCAGTCAGTCTGTTTTGAGTGCATTTGGTAGTGTTGACCGACACAGTTCCCTCAGACAGAAAATAGAAGACAGATGCTCATTATTTCAGAAAGCTGTAATCTAATTTTATTTCTATATATGAAGTAGCATAATAAATAGGATTCTTGTCAATGCTGGTGAAAGGCCAGAGGCTTTGCACTGACTGGACAGCGCAGGGTCTCAAGAGCTGTCTGGCCTTGTCTTCACCTGTCTGGTTTTAACAGTTGCCAGGTGGTTGAGCAATTATTGCCTGGCCTGACCCCAAAAACACAGAGGGAATGTCTGACACCCTGTGGTAGGCACTGGGTGACAGACAGAACCCTTTGTGTCACCTGAGGCTGGGGAAGGCTTTGAAGCAACCCTCAGATTGGACTGATGTAAATAAAGCAGGCTACAGTATAGCATATAAAACCAGCCCTATGTGGACCAAGACCAAGTAAGATGCCAGACCCACTGTGAACACTGTGCTCTCCACAGTGGAAGGCACAGAGTGCTGGTGACTTCATGGAAACACCTCCCCACCTGCCATTTTATTTCCACCCTCACAGCCCAGAGGAACAATTAACACCAAAAATGGCAGGCACTTGGAAGTTCTGTTTAACAGCCTTACGTGTATTATCACAGATGCTTATATGCCTTTCTGCATTCTATGGAGTGTAATGCTGTTAAAACATTAACTGGACCACTAGGAAAGTCTTAGTTCATTATGTATGGCACGTGTCCTTTTAAGTTAAGAACAGTCAGAATGTATCTACAAAGTGCACCTTCCCATCCACGAGGAAGAGATTTTAAAGGCAAAGAGAGAACCATAAAAGCTTTGGGAGATTTAAAAAAAACTGAGTTTCCTGAAAGCTGTAGACATTAACTCTCCAGTAGCTTTGCACTGCTTTCCCCCTACTTTTTCCATATGCAAAACCTTTGTCTTTAGTAACACGCAGTAGAGAGTAAGGATAAGGGATGCAGCCACACAAGCTCTCCTTTGGGCAGTAGCATCTGACTGATGAGTGTTTGTCATAGGACACCAATGACATGCTAAACCATGGCAGAATTATTACACACCGCATCCAAGTTCCTACTTTCCAGATTTATAGTAAGCATCAATAGATCTTAGAATTTAAAAAGGAGAAGAAACTTCAGAGAATATTAACTTTGACCTGCTGAAACAAAAGAATTTCACAGACTCTACCACTGGAAGCGAACAATTTTGAGGAAACTATAAACAGTTTTTATTTTAAGTAGGCAAAACTATTCATGACATCAAGAAAAGCCTTACCTTCCACCATGTATCAGTTATAACCAAGAAAGTCTTACTATCTTTGTTTCAGGTTCATTTTGCTACTATAGGTATTAATTTATTTGTTTAGATAAATAGGTCATTTATAAATAGGTGTATTATAAATAGGTAATTTATCTAGTAATTACATTATGGGTTAAAAGGTCTGTTTAATTACTAATACTAATCAACTCATTGGGATTACTCACTGAAACAGCAAACCCTTTTCACGGACGTTCTTTTTTCCATTACTGCATAAGACCTGTGATTAATATTAACCTTTATTTTAACACAGATCCTTACAAAATTAAGAAGAAAAGATTCTCGATTCTTTGAAAGAAGCTGCCCTTACTCCCACACATCTTAAATACCCAAATTCCCAGAGACTGTTTTGTGAAATGAATCCTTTGACGAGCTTCAGAATCAGGCATTTTAACAAAATACTCATACCCTGTCTCGATAGTCTGCTGCTGCCACCATTGCTAATGATTTTAAGCTTCCAGTACCGTTAATAATTCAGAAACTCATCTGTTCCTTTCAGTGTAAAGACAATGTTGAGAGAAAAAGGTCACTTTTTTTTCCTCTTCCAACCACTGACTTATCTATCCCAGCACTGGTCTGATCGCATGATACACCTAGTGTTTGACATGCATCCCCTGACAGCTTCTTAGCAGCAGTCAGTCTGTTTAGCTTAGACTCCAGAATTAATAGGAGCACAAAGGACTGACAAGTTTCAGCAGTTATGCACACAGCACCAGCACTCACGTTTGCAGGAGCTATTTCAGATACTCCATGTACAGTGGGCCCAATGTTTAATTATAAAATAGACAGATGCCAGCACATGTATTGCAACCGGCCAATCTGGTACTGATGCACAGAAGCAGTGGTACTTGATAAACATTTCTTAAACATAAATATGAACAGTGTAATCACCTGTTTTCCAAAGACTAACACTTGAGAACACACTGCTCCAAGTCTTTTCTGAAAAGGCTGTAAATTCAGTGCTACTTCCTCTTTTATCTTGTGATTAACAAGGACATGGAAGCCTGTCAATATATACACATACAATATGCACTTTTATTTGAAAATTATATCTGCCAGAGCAAGACAGACTCAGGCAACATGGTATTTAAGAGATTAACTACTGTTTACTTGAAGCTTCTCCTCCCTTCACTGAAATAACTTGGTTTTTTGGGCCAAACAAGCTTATTTTAAATACATATGCAAAGGATTTGTATTATAGTGAATTCTTCATCTTTCAAAGGAGTTAAAACTCTGATACTGTATTGAAAGCATCCACATGCACTGATCCACAGGTTTGTGTTTAACCATGAGAAAAGCTAGAGTATTCTTTGACCATAAGCATTTTTACCCATCTGTTTAATTCTTTTCTTCCTCTGGCTGAAAGCAACTCAATTGTCAAGGAAGATGACCACCCAAAGGCAAATGAAAGATTATGACCCTCTCCTTCTTAAATAAAAAGTAAAACCTGTAAAATCCCCAACCCCTCTCTGCAGGGAAAAACTGAAACCTCTCCCCAATCCTTAGTGCTCAAATAAGGTCTAGAAGGTCGTGGTTTGTTACCTGACATATTTCTCCCAATTCCTTCTTCCTCACCAAATAACTTCAGATACATCACAACGTCAAATTTAGTCTCCTGGCTTTGCTGAAGGACTTTTCAATGTCTTCATTATTGAGATCAATGAACTCCTCTCTCAGGCTTCAGCAGAACAAAGAGCAGCACTCTATTCTGAGGACGGTAACCTTTGTCCCAAGTGTCCTTCTCTCAGAACCAGCTCCCTAAACATGGCTAAAAATTATCAATTTCACAAAAATTAAAAACCAACAAACAAAGTGTGTTTGCACTTACTTATAATTTTTTTTAATACTTTCTTGAGAGAAAATACCACGAATAGGTATTTGTCATTCTGACAGCAGGACAAAGCCTGTTTGTAATTTAAAAGCTCCCTATATATCCCAAGTCTATACAGATTATTAAAAGCATGCCAAAGAGTCAAAAGCAGTTATAAACTTCCCACCTTTCAAATGCTGCATGTCTGCTGTCTCCCATTGCACATCCTGTGCAAAACTGGGTAACCCACAGTCATAGTGCAGTTCTTGACCATTTTGCATGATCATCTCAGCATCTCTCAGAAAAAAAAATTACTACCATGTGTAGTTTTGGATTATGTCAGGCACTAAAAGGTTCCAATAAACATGCAAGCTCCTTTGCACAACTCTAGGAAAACAAGATATTCTTTTTTGTCTGCTGAAGAAAGCAATCCAAGTACCTGTTCTGTTCTTTTGGTAGAATTTACATACCATTTATTCTAAATGATATAGCAATTTTAAGAAAAGGACTTTTTTTCCCCCTTCAGACAGGTTATGCTGCCTGTGCATCCCACATACAGAGGGAATACTGGGGACTGCTAGGCTACTCTCCTACCAATTAATAGAGCAGCTGCTGCACTTGCAAATGGGAGTAAGATGAGTTGCTGTCCATGAAAGGCAGCTGCAGGCTCTCCTTCACCACACAATCTACAGAATCATAATCATTTAGGTTGGAGAAAACCTCTTAAGATCATTGAGTCCAACAGTTAAACTACTGTCAAGTCCACAATAAAAACGGGTCCCCAAGTGCCATATCTACACTCTTAAATACCTCCAGGGATGGTGATTCAACCTCTCCCCTGAGCAGCCTCTTCCAGCTCATGACAACCCTTTCGGTGAAAAAATCTGTCCTAATAACCAATCTAAACACTCCCTCCCCCCAGCACAACTTGAGACTTGAGGCTGTTGCTTCTCATCTTCAACAAATACTTCAGCCTCAGAAGCCAGCCTGACTCTCCAGGACAAAATACCTCCCTGAAGGCAGTGGCAGAGTAAGATGACCAGAATACGGGAGATATGTCTAGAAATTTATACCACAAGTTCAGCAAATTACTGCAGCTATTTAGCTTTTATAAACAAGAGACAAAAAAAACATGATATAGAGCTCAATATAGACTATATTCAACTGATCAACAGGCACAGCAACTCCCATTTAGACCAAGACTTTTAACTAAGAAATTGAAATAATTCTCTTATTCCAATGTTTTGTCTCAAGGCAATAACAACCAATAACATCACTGTGCTCTGTAAAATTGCTGATGATTTTCCATGTTGGAAAGGGAGTCAAAAGTTTGGGTTTCTTACACTTCTGCTGGTAAAGAATGAAAGAAAACTGAGCAGCAGAACAAAAGAGACATTGCATTCAAGGCAATTAATGCAAATTAATTTATACCATTAGGTTTTACTGTCCAGTTCAGAACCCTGTCCTCTGGGCTGCTGTGATGAACAGAGATAACCACTGCTCATGAACATGGATTTTTTGCTGGAATTGCTTACCAGCAGTAATATTTGAGGCATACCATACTGAAAGGAAAAGCAAACAAAAATAGAGAGCTAAGAATTTATCATCAGCTGTAAACAAGAAATACCAACTGATATAATGATGGCCATGTACAATTCATTTATTGTGTTATATGCTTCATGGCAAGTACCTATGCAAATTATACTAAGAACAAAAATCAATTAAATATATCTAAATCGTTGTTAAAACACAGCCAGTGCGTACAACAGAAACATTCATGTAAGACACTATAAATTTCAATATATTTTTTAGTTTTTTGTATTTAAATTATTGCCTGCTTCCAAGAAACATCTAGGAAATATACACAATGGTCTGTAACAAATCAAACCAATTAAAGCATCTCAGTTTGAGGTTCATTCCTAAATTTGAAAGTAACAGGAAAACACTGGTGAATGATGGAAAATACCTACATGAAAGATTTACATTTTTACTTGCATTAAGTTTGCAAGTTCTGTGAATGTATTATCAACATAAAGTCTTAAACCTAAACAAAGTTTAAGTCCTAAACCACAACAAAATATATTTGTATTTGTTATTTATGAGATTCCCATTGTCTCCTTCTAATATGTTCATACAGTGAATTGTGTGTTGAAAACCAGAAGAATTTCCACACATTAATTGCTTGCCTCTTTCTACTAAGATCATTAAACCTTACTGGTAGCAGTAAAAAATACCGTTCATTAATTTTTATTGGAGGGTGGAGGAGGGAAGAAGAGGGCACTATGGTCCAGACTCAGAGGAAAACAAGCATTAAATAAAAAATGATAACAAATGGATTTTTTGGAGTGTGTACACAGCCATATGCCACTAAACCTGCTAACACTTACATATATGCTTAATCTTACTACTTTGAAGGGTCTAATGTCTGGAACAAAATTACACATACATTTTTCAAGGTCACATACGTGTGAGTTAGCCTATCACTATGAAAAATTTGTTTTTCTTGCTGAATGATTTACATTCCAGTATTCCAATATTTTAAATAAGCTTTGACAACTAACCTTAGAGTGATTAGTCAGAATCTCAGAATTTGTGATGAGTATTAAAAAAACCCACTGTTTGTAACATACTATATGGAAACTATCTATAATTACCATAGCCGTTTCTTTCATTTTAATTGTCTCCTATAATAATTTACAATCCACAAGCAACTGTGCCTTCTCTGCAGAAAAAAGTCTTGAAGAGGATTGTAGGAATATGCCCAACCCCCCCACTATTTTCATATCTAGGTGCTCAGGTTCATAAGGTGCTTCTCCAGCGTTTTCCAAATACACTTCTTCACGACATCAAAGCAAACCTAGCAGACAACACAGATTAGGATTTATGGCAATTTTTTTTAAGAAGTTCTATTACAAACTGCATAAAGAACACATAATAGCAAGCTTATTTAGCGTAAAAAATACTTGTCAGTGAAGCTCCACTGGTGCGTAATGCTTTGAAACCCATGTTTCAAACAGAGCGAACAATCACAAATCACAACCTTCACTAAAAGATGCAACATGTAAAGTATGACTTGAAGCACTCTCTTGGGCAACATCAACTATTTAAATACATAAAAATTTACCTTTATGTGCCAAAAGAAGCCTTTCTCTTCCAGACTTGGAATCTTTACCAATTTATATATCGTCTTCACTGATTTTTATCCCAGCAGGAGCCAGCAGCAGCTGCTGGAGGAAGCAGAGAGTTTCCCTCCCTTCCTCCATAGCAAGGTCAAGGAAAGCGTAAGTCAAGGTTTGCTACAACCCAGAAGCCCCAAAGCCAAGCTCACAGCAAAGGGGCTGCAAGCATTCTCTCTTTCTACAGCTCTTCCCACTCCACGCACTCCCCAGGTTTCACTAACTACTGAATTTAACCCAGGTAAAGAGCACAAACATTTCAGGCATACATTACAGACACAGAACCCAATGGATTTGTTGAGAACCTGCCTTCTGTGTAAGGGCTGCTGAATTCAGTATCCCTCACTACTTCCTGTATAAAGCTTGCTCAGTTTACAGAAATGTATGCCTTCTCATTAGTGATCTCCAAACTTTCCCTTTCCCTGCAATGCAAATGATCTGAATGATCCCATTTTAACCACAATCTGAGAAGAGTAACACGATGGGTATAGCTACTGTGTCTCATCTTGGGGGGAAAAAGGTGACTTTTAGTGTTTTCTACCAGCCTGTTGAAACGAAAGTTGAAGACCAGACCAGTCACCTGGCCTTGAGTATTCTGGGTAACTTAAAAAATGTTAAACTTTATTCCTTCATTCAGGATGTTGTGATCAGCAAAACAACAAATATCTTACAATGTTTATCTTAGAAGATCTTCTCAGATAATATTATTACCCTTAGGAAAATCTACTTCCTCCTTACACACAGCAAGGTTCCTTAAAAAAAAAATATGAACAGGAACAATAACATAATTGAAAGGAGGTACAGGAATTTTTTCATGCCTAATTATCTTCTAACCCCTCCAAACTGAAAACTTTTTGAGAATATTAAAAAGCCATAAGAATGTAAATATAATAAAGCACAAGCATAGAGACCAACTAATGGGAAATCTGAATTCATCCCATGGAAGGATTTTTTTTTTCCATTGACCCAAAAACGTGATAACATTTGAGAATAATGTTCTGGAGACTTCTGTCAGACAGAAGTCCTTAGAGACAAGATGTTCAGATCTTAGACTCCAAAGTAGCTCTGTAGCTCCTTGAATTACAATGATCAAATTCAGATTTTTAAAAAGTAGCAGTAGTAGTCAAGAAATGGTAAAAGTATGGTTTGTTTATCCATACACACATGCAAGAAATACATATAATACTCCACTGATGCAGTGGAGAATACTCAAACTTCTGGTTTTACATGTTCTCTCTCTTCTAGATCTTTCAAATTTCTAGTTTTTTTTTTTTTACAGAAGTAAAATGAACATGACAAAGGAGACATTTGATAAAGTTTCTTCAAAGATAGGCTCTAAAAATCTAAGTTGCTGTGGTGTAATGGGAGAAATATTCTCAGAGAGAAACCAACAGACAGATGATAGCCAAAATAGGGTGCAAATCAACGTTTTCTCTATAGAGAAAGGTCCCAAAGAGTTGTGCTGAAAAACACCAGCCAGAGACTGAAGATGGAACTATTCACTGTCTCTTCCAACTCAAGAAATAGCCATTTCTTCATACCTTTTCACATTTGAGTACAGAAGGAAGCAGGATAGTAAACTAGCTGAATGCTTGGCCTAAGCAGTACCTTTTTTCTTAGGCTTTTACAGTAGCACAAGCTACAGCAGTTCTTAACTCAAACTACCAAGAGGCCACTGCCAAATGTGGTCCCCATTTCCCTTCTACCCAACCCACATATTTGCAGTGCTTTATCCAGCAGCTGTACATCAGTATGAGAGAGAGAATCAGCCAACTGATTTTGCTGGGTTTGTCTTTCAGGAGTCCACAGAAGCAGTATATGAGTGGGGAAAAAAACCCAGTTTCACACGTCCACTTAGAATAAGGTTCTGTCCTATGGAGAGTTCTAAGATATGCAAGTAGCAAGCTGGTGGTTGGGAAAAAAAAAGTTGAAAAATGGAAAATTTCATGAGTTTGAGCTTATTGTAAGGAGATTATAAACATATTTTTTGCAAGCTCCTCAACTCACATAGGTTCACAGTGGGTCACTGAGCTGAATCATTTCTCCATGCTGAATACCAGAGATGGTGTGAGGAGTGAGAGAAATGGCACAGCTCAGGGAAGGGTCTCTTTTGGTGGTGACAAGTTGTTTTTAGTTTGGTTCTGTTCTCTTACACACCAGTAAATATAAAAGAACAAACGTGGTTAAATATTCTATTAAAATTATTCACAATAGTTACAAACCACTAATGTTTCTGTATAAAGTCAGGAAAATTAATGAAGCCTAGGATATAACTGAAGAAAATTTGAAAACCTATAGGTAAATGAAGATTACTCACCTGCAGAAAGTATTTTGTTTAGCTTGAAAAGCATATTTATCTAACACACATCTTTATCTAACAATTGTTGCTGGCTTACAGTTGTATATTGCTCATTATTTGAGACATACAGAATAAAAATAGGTATCATATCCACTGAAAAAGAATTTCTATCTGCACACTTCCAAAGTAAAATCTACTGCTTGTAACTTCTTTATAATAGCTGACTCTTCAAATCTAATTTTTTGTTTCAAATATTGTATATTTATCAAATCTTATGTTCACAAATATTGTTCTAAAGAAATCACTTTCATATTAGACATTTTTATTTACAGCAACTTCTGTAAAGCAGAAAATTTTACAAGGAATGTATTGATTCCAAGATAATAATAAATGGAAGCTGTGTTATCTACGTAGATTTTCCTCAGAAATACAATCAAGTGATAAAGTAGTGTTGTTATTTGTAAAGGTCACGTGTTGGCAGACCAAATCAATCTTAATTTTGAGAATGGTGTAAGATTAAAAAAAAAATTCAATTTCTAAGTGCTGGATTCTTATCAACACCTAGCTTAAAAGAGCCAATCATAACTGTAGCTCTAATTAAGATATTTTGATGAATTCACTGTATTAATTCCTAATTCTAAGATAGAAAACTGTGTTGTGAACTGTTTGCAGCAGTTATCTTTCTACTCAGATATATTTTGTCTCCACATCTATCCTAGCCCCAGTATTTTTTCCAGCATTGTATTATTTTTACTACTAAGAGAAAAACTGCATACATTAAAAGAAAATTAAATCAAAAATTAAACAATTGCAAAAATCTCTTTGCATTTGGATTTAATCTATTTAATATATTCTGCATAGTGCATTTTGAACTTAAAAGAGTTTAAAAAACAAATCTTGAAGCTTAAAACAAAAATTCAGTACAAGATAAACAGAGGACAGAGGACTAGCCTATCTCATTTGACCTGCCTAAATATGTTTCAAAGAGAAACATCACTGAAATGGGCAAACAAAAGACTATGGCTTAAGAGAAATATGTGTGTTCTGTCCCTTTGAAATGAGTAATTCTTAGATTTTGGGGGGGGCGGGGTGCAAGTAGAATTTTCCCAGCATAAAAAGTGTTAGTTCTAGTTTCTTCACTTCATGAATATTCAGAAGAACACACATCTGAAGCAACGCTTACTCAGAGATGTCTATTTTGTATGAACGATCTAGCAACATAATTGCATTACCATGGCCTTTAGGCAAAGGGTACCACGACGGACTAGGTGACAAACACTGCATATTTATTTTTTTAATTTCCCCAAGCTTAAAGATTGCTCCATTACTTTTATTAAAGTGTTTTGCTGTTGTTTGTTAATAAATACACTAGAAATGTTACATACTAGAAATACTGCTATATATATATTCTCTATGCAGCTTGCTGAGGAGTCTGTGTGAGTCTCTTGCATGAAGACTTAAACCCAGTGTGGTGGCAAGGGAGCACAAAGAAAAACAAAACCTGCTTATGAATGTCTAATAGCATAACTTTGAAAGAAAAATTTCATCTAAGTTCCTTTCCCTTAACTAAAAGTTTTACACTTTCCAGGAAAATATAGATTTTTTTTTTTGTAAATCGAGGAATCTTCTCAATATCAGCACAAAGTGTGTGGTAGTCATTGATCCCGGTCACAGGAAGGCAGCAAGAACACTAAGATTACCAACATCCTCTTGTCCAGACTGGAGAAGGTTTATTCCTCTTGCTTACTTGCAGATGCCCAGTTGAGGATGCCAGCCACAGCAGCATGGCACAGTCATTTAGCACCTTTAACTTCGTGGATGTGAAAAATATTGAGGTGTCTTTAGCCAGGAGCGCTCCAAGTCACACCTGCCAAAGCCAGAGCATTGTTCCGAGCACAGCTGCTGGACACTTCTCCAGCGATCCTGTCTGTGACAGCCTCTCCCAGCAGATGGAAACACTTGCAGCACACACAGCTGCCGGCTGGAGGAAGAGCTCTTGGCCGTGGAGCAGAAAATGAAGGACAACAGCAGCTTCTCCCGAGCTGAGAAGATGCTTACACTACTGATGACAAAGTGCTGGCAAGGAGCAAAGCTTGGTAGCTGCAAGCCTGCCGCCGACAAAATGCCACTTACAAAGCAGGAGGAGGGAGAATGTGTTCCCAAGGACAGAGCAGACACTGGGCAAGAGCAATGCAAGTAGCCAGGGAAGCTGAGCATCCACTGTATCGAAGTCCCACAGTGAGAGGGGGCTACCTTGATGTGTGTGATGGGCTACCTTGACTGTCAGAACAACTGTCTTAGGGAAACAGCAAGAAGGAAGAATAAGGAGAGAAAAGAACAAGAACAAGGCAGAAACTCAGCAAAGGGAAGGAAACAAAAAAGGGCTGTCACTGAGCAACAGAAATGAATTTCCAGAAAAGAATAAGGGAGGTTCAGCTAACCACTGTCCACTTCTCCTAGGCCAGTATTCACATGTACAAAATCCCATTCTAGACCAATAGTAAGAACAGAGTAAAATGAGTAATTTTTTCCCCCTTACCCCAAAATGTAAAGGTGACATAAACCAATATTCCAGATTACAATACAAACTAACTTAATCTTAGTCATATATTAAACCTAAAATCTTGTTTCAAAGTTAAGTTACTATTAAGGTAAGCGTAATGAAAATAATAACTGTATGCCTACGCTGACAGAGATATCATAATTTCCTATCTTATTATAACAGAAATTTTTGATCCCCAACTTCTATTCCAAGACAGCTCTTAAGGATAACTTATCACTATTGCCTTTTTATCTAAATGATAAAGAAATTATTGTCAGTGTTGCGGGGTTAAGGATACTTAAACTACTTTTCTGTTTAAGATGAGAACATTCATTCTGCAAGTTAGAAGACTAATACCAAAGATAACTTCTAATAACTATCTGCCTGCACTGTAGCTACTAAGGAGATACTAAATTATATCTGAAAAAACCCTTCCAGATCTCTGCATACTCATAAAATATTGAAATACTGTATATGACAGACAAAACATTAAAGTGGAAAAATGTTCCAATAAAAACTGAAATTTTAAACTTTCAAACAAAGTAAGAGACTTTAATGCCTCTCAAAGGCTTCTGGATAAAATTTGTCACTAGTACTTGAAAACTTGCTAACACTTTATAAAGGTTTAGACAGAATTAACTTCAAAACATAATAGCTTTCAGAGCTGCTCTCTGGTCAGTCAGTGACGTCTAAGTGAATTTGTCATGACATGTAAACACCATTTTGGAAGGAACTGGTTTTCCTTAGTTCATATTTGAAGCTAAAACATTTTGACTGAAACAAACACAAGCCTCCAAATAGGGTCTGACCTTTGCATAACTGATCACCTCTTTTCAAGTTCTGCAGCTGCAGCCAGCAACAACTCGCTAAAGAAGAATTTGCCTGTATTCAACACTCTCCAAAATGCCTCAACCCTTGGCACTTGGGAAAAAACCCACACTTTCTTTGGCTGGAATTTGACGGTAGGAACATTATGTCAGCTCACAGATGTGACAGCTGATACAGTGTCAATACAGGTGAGACTCAAGCTCAGAGCTAGAGCTGTTGTTGCTGCTCAGCTCCATGGGTATCACACAGCACCACAGCAAGGGAGTCGCTCCCTTGTCCCTTGCACCCTGCTTGTGGTGCAAGCTGGCAGCTCCCACCCTACTGCAAGATCCAGACGCTGGAGGACTGTAAGAAATGTCATGTGGAGTCACAGTAAATGTACTTACACTTTTAAAATCTAACAAATGAAAACAACCACAAACAACTTCAAAGTTTTTAAGATAATTATTCACCCAAATAAGATGATGCAGCAGCTGCAAGAAAACTGCCTAAAAATTATTTTTAGGTATTATGTATGACACAAGAGCTCCTATTAAAATGCACTTGACTCACATAACCGAGATCTGTTTTAAAATGAAAAGAAAACATTGAAAGCAAAATATATGCAACAGCATATTCAGATTATGAGTAAGAGAGATTTTGATCCCTGAAAATAACTGGAAGCCAGCCAAGTTATAGAACAGTCAGAAAAAGAATGAATGCTTCTTTCATATGCTGCAAACACAAAGAAGCGATGGAGAGAAATTAAACTGTCAAGACAGGAAGTTCAGACCACAGGATACCAAAAAAATGCCAATGTTATATATAGTAAATGACATTTGCAGGTAGAGGAAAAGTATCAGTTGAGAAGTTCAGGATCAAACATGCTACCAAGGTTATTCATGGAAAGTCTAAATAGCAACTCTACAAGAACAGTTGATTTGTCCCCAGGAGAAACACATTCATGTGAAGCATTTAGAGGGAAAGTCAGCACCAGCAGGCAAAGAGAACAGAGAAGAGTCATTAAAGGTGTCAAGGAATATGTACAGCTGAAAATCACAAGCACAGAACTGTCTGTCAGCAGCATAATTTAGACCCCGTGTATAAGTAAGAGCAAATGGCCAAGAAGTGACCCTTGTGAGAGGGACTTGAGAGAGCAAGGGTCTTGTCACGTAAGAAATGAACAAATACACACCTTCTTTTATTTTTTAAGAGATGTGCAGAAAAATGTCAACAATAAAAGGCTAGGGCAGGCAGTTGGATGAGAGATTTGTAGAAATACAGGAGAAGAAAATGAAAGAAATAATGCCTGCACAGTGACTGCACATGATTTCTCAGAGCAGTCATCATTATCTTGAGTTAGGTCAATCCCAAATGTAATTTCTTAACAAGTATTATGGAAAACACTATGAGCAAAGTCCAACACTGACTATCTTCTTTTTACTACCAAAAAATTCATGATAAAAATGTTCCTTAGCTGGAGGAATTTTATATTGGGCCTTCTAGAGAGACAACATTTAAAACTTTTATTAACTGAACAATCTAAGCCGACTTTTAGAAAGCAAAGCAGCAGGCAGATGAGCTCACTCCAGGTATTGGGGACATTTACCCATTTATTTAAATTAGCTAACTAGATAAAAATTGTAAGGCAAGAACATCACTTGTCAGCCCGTTTCAGCTACATCTGGTGCTGCACATTTCATGAATAAACTAAAACTGAAGACTCTGTAAGCATCTGACTAACTAGCAACTCCATCTATGCCTAGGGTTCTTTTCAGAACCTGGACAGTTTCTAGATCATCTCCTTGCTTCTCTCAAACTAAAGATTTGAAAGAATATGCATAATATCTGAAGGAACTAAGTTGTCATCACAGGAAATACTTAATGGTTAAGAAGTATATATAATATAATCACATAACAGCAAAAAATGGTTTATGAGAAAACAGAATGACTACCAACTTGCTCAAACCTACTTAAAACACCAAGAAAATACTACCTGTTTCGTTAAGAAAGAAGTCTTAACTAACAGCAAATTTTGGTAAAAAAACCAGTTTTGGTGGTTTTGTTTGTTTGTTTACTGTAGAATTTTTTTTTATATGGATATTCGTTGAATATTACTGCCTGGAAAACAGACTCATGTGACATCCATTTATGGCCTATGTGTGTTTGGTATGTCCTACACACAGGTTAGAGCCTTGCAGTTTTCACATGAATTAAGCAGAGGCCATCTTAAGAAGTAGTCCTGTAAACCTGAAAACTCCTGCATTCTTTGGCCAAAACTTTGCCTCCCAAAAAACCCCCAACAAAATAGAACATCAGAAGCTGCCTTTTATTACTGAGATCACGAGAACTGAAATAATAATTAAAAAAAACCTAAGAAGATAAAAAAATAAATGAAGATTTAAATGTTTTAAATCACAACGATGCATCGTATGCACATCGCTACAGAGCACATAACATCCTAATACTACTACATTTAAGTGTTCTATAAGGATATGCATGGGATATATTGTGATTTAAAACATTTTAATTCCACTGAAGAAGTTCTATAGCTTTAAAACCTGCTGCAATTTTGCATGACTGCTGCCTCTTACATTCTTCAACATGAAGTGACAGATTCTGCAGAGTATTTACTTACTAAGAGCCTTGGCAGAACTTGCAGGCTCTGATTTTATTGTAGGATTGTAACTCTATATACGCATTACCAGACCTTCTGCTTAGAATCATGCCATCAAAAACTACAGTAATCTCAAGCAAAGTTTTTGTTCAATTGATTTTTCTCATTGTCTAAACTCCTCTGCTTAAAAATCTTGATGCTTTGAAGCATCTAAAAGTTGCTAATGTTCAGCACACAAGACATCTCTGCTGCATTGTCAGACCAAGACTCAGTGGATAAATCAGAAATACAAATATTTTACAGAAATACAGATATTTGTACTTTACAGGGCAGATTTTTAACCCTCAGCTGGTAGACAAACACATGCTAAGCCCTTAGCATGCAAAAACCCAACATACAAATAAATGTTCAAGAATATACACTACATATGTACCTACAACTTAGATATGCAGCTGCTAAGAGATAATACTCTAAGAACAATCTTGCTGTACTAGATTAAAAAAAACCAAGATGAATGAATGAATATTGCTTATTTTCAAGTTTTAAACAGTGCAGGTTTCCAAGCCAAACATGAAAGCTGGGAATGTAACATATTGCTCTGAAAACACTGAATAAACCAGCAAAAAGGGGAAAGTTTGTTAAAAACACAGATTGTGTCATATGCCACAAGTAGGAAAGCAGCTTTGTCAGTGTTAGAAAACCAGCAGCACAACGACAAAATCCAGAAGTTCCTTTTTATCAAATATTATTTCAAGTCAGCTGATCTTGAGAAACAAAAGAATAACTCAATTATCTTTCATTCTCAAATCACAACGAAGAAATTTAGTAAGTACAGGGATCAGTTTATGTATCACAGCAAACCTTCTCTATCCCTTGTAAGTGCATAGTGTTAACAACTGTTTCATATTCAAATTTAAAAGGTTACTGTAAAACAGAGTAAAGTATGCATCTAACATCTTTTCACTGATTTTATTTACAGTCTCTTGCTGAAAAAAATGTCTGCATAACATCCATAGCTTTGCTATCAACACACCACAATTCTCCAGTTTCCTTTCAGACAAAGTAATGTTGATCTCAAAAAAACCCCCCAATCTCCCTATTTTGTATTGAATCTCAATAGTTTCCACAGTCAAAGACATCAAAGAGTCTCTTCTTCCACGAAAAAGGCTTGAGAAAAACTAGGAACAGCAGAGATATCTCTCTCCCATCTTCTCTTCATCTCTGCCAGTGATTTTCATAAAGCCAAGCTACTAATTAAATGGACTGCCCAGATGGGCATTCCCTGTTTCCTGGGCATCTGACTTGCATAACAGCACAATGACCTGGTGCTAAACCCTGTCCTGCTTCCTCCACAGCAGCTTCTGTGGGTGCAGTGTGCCATCCACGCTGCAGGGCCCAAAGGGCACAGGGACATTCTCAGCCCAGCTCTCCCTGACGTGGGGGCTTCACTCCACTCTCACAACATGCAACACATGGAGTGGCAATGTGAACCAACAACTGGCAGTGTCTGACTGCAAACATGGATTTCAACTGCTGACATAGAGAAATCAGATTTATGGAAAGCCAAACAGACCAAAGCCCATTACCGTCCACCCTTCCCAGTAAAAGCACGTGCATCAACATAGGAAGGACAACTGAACAGTCATCTGAAATACAACTCCTCTTTCACTTTCCATTGCTCCCTGCAGAAGAAAAGCACGTTATTCTTCAGTCCTGAAAGCTTTAATTGAGGAATTTCTTAGATATTTGTATTTTTAGTTTGTTTAGTGTTTGTTTTTAATCAAAAACTTTCCATCAAAACAAAGTGGTAAGTTGATGGCAAGACAGTTCTGTTTGAATATCACATTACTTTAGTTGGTAGTCAGCCTTCAAAAATTCCAGTTATTCAAAGAGAGGAAACTAGCTTGAAAAATAAATACATTACTAAGAAACAAACAATCAATCACAAAGAAATAAAACAGAGACTAAGAGAAGGATGGTACTTTCAAGGGAGGCAAGCAATCCACTGAAAGATATCTGCTTTAATAACTACATTTGCCAGAAAGCATGGAACTAATTATGGTTCCAATATACATAATGCATTCAGAGACCTCAAGTAACAGACATTACTACCTGGCATTTCCAGCCCAGTTGTTGAAGTATACTGATTGTGAGCATAAATGTTCATATTACGAAACAGGCAGATGGTCTGCTTCACCAGAAACATTACACTCTGACATTTGTTATCAATTGTACTGATTTAATACTAATGAGAGTAAATGGAGACAGATTTGCAAAAATCTGTCTCTTGGGAAGATGTATGTGTACCTTTAAAAATCTTTTACTTCATATTTATCATGTTGTGGTACCAAGAGGAATAAGAATATATTTTAATACACAGCACCACTTGGACATTAGCACAGAGTATTCAGGCCAGGAACCAAAACCTACGATAGAAAAAATTTCTTCAGGTAAAGAAGCAGAGGTGGTGCTTCAGTAACTCTGCCACAGCAGCACACAAATCAAGATTAAACTTTCTCATTATGATATTATAAAATACCATTATACCCAAAACTGAGGTTTTTGCTCACAAGTGCAACAATTTGAGGATATGATATGCACAGCAAGTTAAGTAATGCTTGTTCTCCAAATGCTGAAGTGCTCTGCTCCTTCTCAGTGTGTCCTGCTGACTGCATGCTCACTGTGGGAAGGGGAGAGGAGGAAGAGCCACCAGCCTCCCCCCAGGATGATGAACTACCAGGAGCCCTGAACTGCCAGGAACCCAAGGCAGGTTAAGCAGCACAGCCTGCCCCACCACAGACACTGCCTGCGTTACAGATGACGGCATAAATCACAAATCCAAACTGATGAACATTAAACAAGGGGCATAAATTATCAGTGCTTTCTCAAGCCTAACACTTCTCCTTACACTTGTTCTCCATGCAATTGCTTCAGGCCTTAAGAACCATTTTTGTTACAGCAGCAGTCAAAGTGCTCCTTGTAAGTCAGTGTCTGGTCATCAGCATTTCTGTGAAATGACCACATTTCTGTGAAATGACCAAATATCTCTCAGATTTTTGCTGTTATGAAATGCCACAAGCATTCCTTGTCTAGCAGGACATGCCAATGCAGAGCCTCTATAACAAACCAGCACCACAGAAGCTCCTTGCTTGTTTTGTTCCCTTCAGATACTTTTCTGTTTCGTTTCTTCTGCAACACCGTAGCGTGATCAAACATGCAGTGCTTCATTACTTCCTCATTAATAACACAGCATCAATTCCATGAACATTTGCAAGTTTATTCAAATGACTCTGAGTACAAGCACAACTTAAGACTGAGGTGTAATGACACAGCATTATGTTACAATTCAATTGCTTCACTTCAATTCATGTCAGACACCAGAATTTGAGAACTGATTTGGACAAACTAATAGTGAACACCTGGATTTCTTCTTCTCTAGCCAAAACTATAAATATGATTATTCACTCATTTACTATTTCATCAAAAACCAATGCCCTGTTTATTATCTGAGGACAGAATACTAAGGGCTTTATTATGAAGCAAAAATTTATTTGTTTCTAATTATCCATGTACTATAACAAATAAATATATACAATAAAGAGTTGTTAAAAATAAAGTCTTTTAACCTAACCTTCCTAGAGGCTATTGATAAAAAAATAGATTTAATTGTATTTTTCATTGCTTGGAAAAACTGATTTCAGCTAGGATTTCAAGACCCTATATACTGAAGGTCAGGCATTAAATATTACAATTTTCCAATTTTGTAGTATTTCATAGCAAAGACACGGTCATTGCCAGTAAATTCTAAAGTAAGATTAAAACCAAGATTCTACTCCTTGCACAGATTGTTGTATTAGCATACTGCAAAAAATATGTACTGTACTTCTAGCTGAGATAAAAATGCCTCTGGTATAAAGTCAAGAAAATTTAAAGTAAAGTCAGCTGTACATGCTGTAACACACTTTCTCTGAAGCTTCTACACTGGAACACAACACAAATTAACTGTCATGTTTAAGCAATTATCTTCTATCAAAACGATCAAAAAACTAATTTACACAAGAGATACAGTAGATGCATTTCCAATTCTCCCTCTAGCTTCCCCAAGACAGTGCAACTGATCTAAACAAATACAGTCAATCATTTGTGAGTGCGTGTATGTGGGGAAAGAGTGCTTTTCTTAAATTATTATTTATTCTTAAGTAAATGGAAGAAGTGTGATCTTGCCTGTAAGGGACAGACTGAAAATACAGAAGATATGTCAGTGAATGTTTTATGTATAGGGATGTCATCCAGATCAATACCCTACTTTTCACTATAAGAATTTTTTTCTCACAAAACCTGATAGCACAAACGGATACTACTCAATTTTCCAAACAAGCTTTTCACAGGGTAAAGAGGAAACTAAGTGGAGACAAAAAATGTTATATTCAGCCTCCTGAAACAGAATTTTTTTCCTCTTGTGACCTTGAGCAAGATGTCTGCTCCTATCTCACAAACAATAGCATCTAGGAGATGAACCATATCAAGCCTGGGTTCCTAATCAAAACATATAAACAAATCAGTGTCATTCGGCAAGGGGAGAGGGGACTGGGCACCATAAATGACACAAATATAGGGGAAACAATTTTTTCCTCCCTTCATTCTTTCTAGACACTCTTGTGCATCTACAGCAGTAGAATCTTCTAATCAATTTTGTTTTTTAAGTACGGGGCTGCATCTTATTTGTACAATTTTAATACTTTAAAGTGATTTGCTGTAATAATATACCAACACTGCTTCATATATGTTGTCTCTGCTGCATGCAATATACAAATTCCACTAAAATCTACTGCAAATAGCAGTGCCTAATTTTGAAAAGTGACTAAGAAAGCACAAAGTTCAAAAGAACAAATTTTTTCATTACTAAAAATATCTCTCCTGGAGATATGAACTACTTTTCCTCTTGTATTGTTTTTGTTTTCCCTCAGCCTTTCGTACATATGATCTCAAAGCCTTGCCTCAACCTCAGCTGGTATTGAGCCTAGGGCTCTTTGACTAAGAAACAGAATACAACGAATAATTTCTATTCCAGAATTCATAATATTAAGCTATTTGTAAATTATTTCTTTTAAATTTAATCAGGCACTCAAACACTGTCATATGCCAGGCAGTAAATATATATTTTTTTAATTGCTAAAGAGATAAAACAGGTTTTTGCTTTTTTTTAGTCAAAACAAAATAAACCCCACCAATTCAACGACCTACCCAAAACTGCTGTGTCTGTCCTTATGCAGACTATATGCATGAATAAGAATCAATGTTGCCAACAAAAATCTGAGCAAAGACAACTGAAGTCGATTGTCCATTTTATGTATTCTTTAATTAGGACCTATCCCATACTTTATCATCTATAATCCTGGCAAAACTCTGGGATTTGCACATTAACAGCACCTGCATGCCAATCACTGCCATCTTCTAAACCAGAAAGGTGCATATGTATTTCTATAATAGGATTAAGACTAGTTTCCATGAAACTTTACACAGGAGCAGCAACCCTGTGCTCTCCTGCTTCTAGCCATGTCTGTGCCTCCTGCCCCTTGTCCCGTCCCAAAGTTTGGGGTGTCCCTGTTACCAAGGCTCATCTGGGTTAAATACTCACTTTCACCAAGTCAGTTTTAAGGCAGGTCCACTCCCCTGCCTGCAGCTGCATTCAGCCCCTCCAACGCTCAGGTGTAGGCACAGGCAGGGACTCCAACAGTGTTCATGAAACCATGATCCTCACCCCACAACCTGGCTTCATCATCTGAATCCAGCAAGCATTATACCCTGAATCCAGACCTGGAAACTCTTTCTCATGCTACAGTCACTTTTTGCTGAAGTACTCATCTTCCAGCAAGAGCACCATGTATTGCTCTTCCTTTTCTACAGCTCTTCTCCTGTACTGGAGAACCTCAAGCATTTACCAGTGACATTCAAGTACATAATTCAGGTTTCCATATAAAAATCAATTTGGAGTCTTGGTAGCTACATTTCCACTGTTTATTTCTCATTCTCCTCTTTGCAACCAGAGCTAGGCATCACTACCAAAGGCATTTCATCTTTACTGATACAAGCTGGAAAATGTCATATTATCATACTGGTCTGAAACTTGGATCTTGTGGAAAATGCAAAATAAAAATTCAGTCACGGGTAGGGAAGCTGAACAACACAGTAATTGTTGACACATATACACATATATATTTGCCACAAAAATCTGAATGCAGTGGTGAAAAGTAGAAGATGAAGGAAATGAAAAATGGATCAATTACTGCCCAGGAAAAAAGTGTACCTTGGGAATAGGGACTATGAAAAACAAGCTTACTAAACCTGCCAGAAACTATCTGAATATGTATTTTTTCCCCCACATTATAAAAGGTAAGACAATAGCATAGGCTTTCTCCCTGCTGAAGGGCCACTAGCAGTTTGGAGTAACGAAAACCCTTTGAGAGACAGCAGTTGTAAGGTAGAATTACACAGGCTTGGTGGATCTATCCATGATTGATATAAAGCTGAAGATACTACTTATAATGTATTTTCAGGTCTTATCCTGTGTGTAATCCATAAAGGGAATTCAAGGGACAGTTTTAAACAGACTCAATATTTCTATTACAAATAGGCATATACATTATGAAGTGTCCTCTGGCTGAAAGGCAAAAGTTTTCTTATCTGACAAAAATATCTCAAGTTATGTTTTATCCTATCCAGTCACAGTAATTCTTTCAATGATCTCCCTTCCTCTTTTACTAGGGGGAAAAAAATCCATGGTCTTATTGGATTCTTTAAGCAGAAATGACATTCTGGCTCCATCTGAGTGTTTTAGCTCAATTTTTCCAGAAAAAATAATGTTATTATGAGATGACTAAACACAAATCATAAAATTTGAACCATGTTGTCCAAGTTCTATCAAATTTTGCAAGATACTAGATGTCTCAGATATGAATTTCACAGAAGTTAGAAACCTTACAGAAAAACAGGACCAAACACTGACTCTTGGGTGAAGAGCAACCACAGCTTTGCCCCTTTTTCCCTCGAAGAAAAGGCAATCTACTACTAATCTAAATTCAGGTTCTATTTGTTAAAACCACAAGCATGACATTCCTAATACACCCAAAAACCATTGGGAGAGACTGAAATGAATGGCACACTTGAGGAGCATGCCAGGGAGCTACGGCACCCAACAGCAGGGACTGAAATACACAGGGAATGAACATAGAAAGAAATTCAGGTTTTAGGTCTACTACTCATGAAACAACTCCACGGGTATGGAGTATTCCCAAGCAATTGCACCTAGGAAAGAAAACCAAACAAACAACCCTTGAAGAGCAGATACCTCTAAAACATACACATAGATAATATGAGTAAGTCAATACCAATTAAACAAATGGGATAAAAACCACTGCCATTATTATTGTGACTGGATAGTTTTAACTTTCTTGGTAGCATGCAATATAGCAACGTAGATTTGTGCTGAGGTGCCTAAACAAAAGACAGAGCATATCTCTCTTCATCAAAATGTCCAAGTAATACGATAAACATTGAAATAGAACAGTGGAGAAAACCTCCCACCATTTTTTCTTCATACAAATAGATACTATTTGTATATGTAGACTGTAAGCGCACATGCATCCCTTTAAAGACCTGGTTTTCAAAGTAGATTTCATTTTTTCCCCATTCCTCTAAGAAGAAAATATCATTGAGAGAAGTCAAATAAAATAAATAGAATAACTGATGCTCCCCAAAATCCAGAGCAGATACAAATTATTGTTGACTCATATAGTAAAGTGCCTGTCCACTACAAGCTTTTAGAGTAATGCAACAAGGAAAAAAATGTTTTTCAATCACTGCCATCCATCAACTTGGTAAACAAGTAAAATGTATACTCTGCCATCTGCTAGCTATTAGTCTGTGTAATCACAAAATATCATGTAATGTAATCATAAAAAACACTATTATTACCTACTCTTTCAATTTATAAGCAAATATTTCTATCTGTCAAATGATTTTATGCTAGCATGAGGCTTGAACCTTCTGCACTGCTTACCATCAATCTAGTCGTCAGTCTAAGATAAGTCTGTCTCTGCTTCGGTCCTCCTGCGTTTGGGAAATACTCAGCATGGCACTGCTGTATCTGATCCCAGAAGAAACCACGTGAAGAGAAAGGTCAGAAAAGGATCCAGCTGCCAAGGACCTGAACAGTTTAACAGCAATGGCTATGAGAGTCACTGCTCTTGGTCAGAATGGCTCAGATACTGCCAAAAAAGAATGGAATTCTGAGTTCTAAGATTTTTTTTTTTTTCTGCACCATATTCTATTTACCCTTGATACTTATCTTTACACATATTTCCATGAGAAAGAGCCCTAGAAAAGGTACAATTTTCTCAAATTACATCTTTTGAAGCTATAGTAGAAACAGTTTTAATCTGAAATGTTCAAGTCAGAGGAATAGTGGCTTTTTTCACAGATTTCCAACCAAAATTCTCCATTGGAAAGCAAACAAACTAATAAAAAATTGTACAGGGAAACTGAAACATCCTACTGAAAAATTTTTCAGTCACATGTACTACTAAACTATGTTTAAAAAATGGAACTTGATGGTATTCCTAGAAATTTTTCAATAAACTGAAAAGCCTTCACATAAAGGGACATTAACTATTTTTACTAGCTCACAGAACTTGCCAGAGTTATTACCCTATCAGACCAATAGCAACAGGAAGTCCAGTTGTCTACAGCTAAGGCACCTATTCCTTATTAACTACTTTTAACTTATGGCAGAAAACCAAATATTTTATGGCAGGGAAGACTCTACTTAAGCAGATTCTTCTTCCCACCAGCTAAATGTCAAAACCAAAGGTAATAGTGTAAGTGACACAGAAGCCATTATTTCAGCTGTACCCGACTCCCATTTGTTCCTGAAGGTGATCCTCTGCCAACTTGAGGGCTAGAATCTGCTCCTGTAGTGACAGAACAAAGCTGAACAGAGTACCAGGGGAATACCTGGGGTGCTGGTGGCCTACCAGGTGTCACAGTGAATTAAAATGGTAACCTTTTAAAGATAGATCCACTGTCCTATGATTGACTTTGAAGTTCTGAGTTAATATGTCTCCCAGGCTACAGAAGTATCTTTTTTTTCTTCAGATCAGCTGTTTCAGGACCAATTTCCTTATAACCTCTCAGAAATCTTGATGTTCTTTCATGTCTTGGTCAGTAAAATTCTGCCATATTCCACAAACATTATCAGTACACCTTAAAGATATGGTCCAGGATCCCAAATCAATTAACAGTGTAATAACACAGCCACAAGGACAGGAGAAAGATTATGCTCTTTAAAACACAAATATGAAGTCCACACTACTGGAAAGAGCAACCTTCTTTGCTTTTGGGGTAAACACCTGAACCCCTACAGTGGTCAGGATTTTCTTTGAGGCAACCGCCACTCAGTCTGGCATATGATGCTGCCAATCCAGTTTTGGAGCCCTTTAAATAACAAAGGTCACCCAAAACTACTGGAATAAGGAGCAGACTGAACCAGATCTCTCAAACACGTCTGTCTCCTAAATCTAAACTCGTCATCCTTTCCCAGGTGTTTGTTAAGTATTTCTGCACTTTGTAGGGCAGACTCTGTCGCAATGGAGAGGAATTAAGAGTTCAAAACCCACATTTTAAAACTACACTATCCATGCTGCAAGGTGACCATTAAAAAATTATGGAATGAAATGTCTACGATGGCAAGTGAGATCTCCTATTTACGGCTAAATATTAATACATAAACTGAGAAATGATCTTTTAGTTTCATGCATTTTGACAGAATCTTTAATTACGTTTGCTACCAAGTCCATGACTGATACCACAGGAAAACAGTAGCAAGATTGTGTCTGCAAGCATCACTCTCTCATTTTTTCACTTCCTAAACTTTTTGTATCTATTGTATTTGATTTTGATATCTAAATTTATTATATATATTATTTATGAAATTTAAAAATTAGTGTTGTCATAAAAAAGTATACATGAATAAAAGAAATAAGACAGTGATATTAAGGCGGTTTTTAGTCTGAGAGAGGTTTCATTTCTTAGGAGGCATCCTGTAAGTCTATTCAACTTGCCTGCTAATGCCACTATATTTACATCAGTGACTGAAAACTGAAAGAAAGTCTCCAAAAGCAAAGGCATTTCCTTTTTTTTCTGGATCAATGATGTAATTATACCATATAGTATATGACACAAATAAGGGAATTTAGTGATTTGGAGAAATGGAAGACTTCAGTAAACGATTGCACAATATTTTTCAGTTAGACACAGGCACAAAGAAATAAAAAAGTGGGAGGGAAGGGCAACAGGTGGGAAATGACAAAACAAAAATGAAACAAAAACCCACAAACAAACTAAAAAGCCTAACACCCTAACAACAAATCAAACCCTCTGGACTATCTCAATTCAAATTCCCTCTGCAAAATTTTAAAACAGGCCCTCTCCCTAAACACTAAAGCCACATGCCTCTGTCACCCTTATAATACAGGACGAAGAGGGAATGTCCCAAGAGAAGGACATACAATGGATATGTTCAACCAGAGAAGCTGACTGACTTACATTAACCATATGATGTCCAGTAAAGTCATAAAACAGTTTCCCATCACCAATTCTATACGTTTTCAGAAAAAGGTTTTTTAAAATTCTTTACAATACCTCTTATTTAGTCTATCTAGGTATTTGGTTTTAGAATTCGTAACTTCTGATCACTTCAGAATTTCTAACACCAACTCCACAGAATGGAACCCAAAAGGCTCAGTTTCTAGCCTTTGCTGGTGGCTGTAAAAAGAATGCAGAAAAATGCTTGCTTGGCCAATTTCCTTCTGTATTAATACAGAGGGAAATTTACCTCTGTCAATGGTTGACACGATAAACTGTCAGCACTCAAACTAAACATGTTTACTAGGCTAACAAGGCAGCAATTCTCTCAACAGCAGCAGCAGAGAGGAGCACTACTCTATCATCTAATGGTACAAACTCGACCTCCACAAAAATTACTGCTACATCTGCCAAACTAGCCAGACTGAGCTTAGGCAAGTGCAGGCAAGACAACCCAGTCCTGCACCAAGTCAGAATGGTATGGATAGAACGGCATGAATAGGTGACGTGCAAGTCAACACAAAACTGCTTATGGGAAGTAAAAAAACAAACCCAGAGGAGTGAATTACTATTGACTCAGAATTGTATCTGGATCTTGTACTGAGGTACTGAGTACTCCAGTGATTGATTTATTGTACTGTTAACCCATAACATATTTTGAAGACAAGGAAACAGAAGTACTTGACTAAAGAGATGGAAAGTGGGATGTGACGTGCACAGCTCAGCCACCACGCAGGGCTGGAGCTGCGAAGTCACAGCAGCAAACTGGAGGGCAAGTCATCAGTGTCAAGGCTGAAGTGCAAGAAGATGGGGTAAGATTAAGGAAATGTAGCTGGAACTCTGCTTTCTCCCTCCCAAGCTGCCAAGTGAATCTTCAGTAAATTTATTACTTTTACGCACAAAGAGAAAACATAACTTAATTGCCACTTGAGAGTGTTTATCTGCAATAAATATCAAAGTACATGTATTTTCTAAGAAAGAAAAGGTGGCATAAACAGAAAGTAAATTATAGCTATTAATTCCCCACCCAAATTTATGATGTTATCCATTATATGCAATTCTATTATGGCTATGAGTTCATGACAAGCAGATATTGCTAAAGCAGCCCACTATTTTTAAGTGGCAATTCTCTCACTTGAGACATCAGCCTGGGAAGGAAGTTAATAATCCAAGTAGACTTCAATTTCTTCCATTGCAGCCAACATTCTGACTCTCCATAATAAACAGCCAAACAAGATTTTAACTCTACAACAAATGACTAGGCAGCATTTTAACAACTGATAAAAATGACTGCGCAACACAACAGTAAAGTATCTTCCCTAGCTTTAGATGGCTAAATAAGGAAGATGACTATTGAAGAGCCTTGTATCCAAAGACCAGCCCACCTATTAATATTTTTAGGAAACATCATTATAAAACCAAAATTATACATAAATTGAGGATTTTCTTGCATTTCTAATGCATATGTTTTAAGACACAAATACTACCATATTATCAAGAAAAAGTACTGCTATTCAGCATTTCAGATTCTATTATTTAGTAAAAGTTTAGGTAATAGTGTACTTACTATGACTGTCTAAAGGAAAGTTTTTTCATACAGCTAGATCTTAAAAATCTCAACTGTTTTGTTAACAACACATACCCCACCCTTCTCAGCCTGGACTCACACAGCTGGTTGGTGTCCTTCATGTACTAGATCTACCTTTAACACTATGTATGAACAGATATGTACTTGGCAAAAAAAAAAAAAAATCAATAGAAGACTAGCAGTGGGATTATTACAAACACATAGGGTCCTGCAGATATCAGAAGGGTGTATCCAGGGATTCTCAAAAGTCCAAATGCCTGATTCCTACCTAATAGAAACAGGGTCTTAGCCCTTGTCTCTTGACAAGAGATTGTTACTGAAACTCAGAATAGGGGCTGTGCTCCCATTTTCTAAGGCAAGGTCCATGCTTGGCAATTCAGTTCAAGCGCTCTGAGTTCAAGTGGCTTTTAAGAGGGTCAGAGAGCAACATAAAAATATAAGTGTACCAGGTACATAGCTGTTATTTGCTCTGTCCCTTGCAATGGTGATCCAGTGACCTACCAAATTAACCTCAGGTGAACAGAAGCGCTGTAATATTTCACTACATCACTATCCATTCCAACTTCTATGTTTATATTACAGAGAAGACTTAACTTCTACTTCAGGTATGAACAGGTATTAATGGATCTTTCAAAAAAACAGAAGTCTTAGAAAAATACACACCAAAATTTTCTCTAAAAAGATATTAAATTAGTAACAGCAATGTTAGAATAGTTCTTACAATACTTTTGTAACAGTTTCTCAGTCAAGTGGTCAAAATTTCCAGAGCACAATACACGGATGGGTTTTTCTGACATGTTTGGAATGACTGGCATCATTCACCAGCTGCAAGTTCCCCTAAATCAGGGAAGAGAAGCGTACCAAAACACACTGGTTTTGCTTTAAAAATATGCTCACAAAGTACGTACCCAAAGATATATTTTGGAAAAGAAATACCAGACAGACCACATAAACACCTCCTCTCTCAACGCCTTCATCGTAATTCACACTGACAGCACCTTAGACTTTCGAAGACATTTGCTATGAGGTATCAAGTAAACTAACTTCTCGTTCCTGCAAATACCATTTGCAGCAGTGACAGCTTTAGCTCTTTACACTTCATTAGCACTGCGGTTGAGTCCCTTTCTTCAAAAGATAGTAGCATTTGTACAGAAAGAAAAATAATTTTCAGAGACATGAAAAGTGATAAAACCTTTTGGATAACTTTATCTTCAATCACCTACGTAATTTCAGAAGCCCCTGATTAGCTAGAGGGTGACATGAGAAAAACCCTACACCTTCCCACTTTTATTTTCCCTTCAAGAACACACATAACAGCAATTTCACGTTTTAACTAGATTATCAGCTACTTTCGGACCCTGTATTCTACAGTCTATATTCTCTTGGGAATATTACAATTCTCAAGCCATGCAGCTTGATGCACACATTACAACACATTTTTTTCTGAAGCCAGCTGAAAATAATAGCACTTAAGAGAGATAGGTGCAAAAGACAGATAGATGCAAGCTCCACATCTCAGCATTAGCTGAGAATGAGGACTCCCATAACACACTGGAGAAACAAAATGTAAATGTATGTAAACTGCGTTATAAGTTAACAGAACTAAACATCTAATGAGTTACAAAACACTCCCTGGCAGCTCCAATTATATAAAAACCAATGCCAACAAGTAAAATCTTAACACTGATTTAAAAGCAATTCAGTATTCTTAGAGGGCATCAGTTAAAAGCTCTAGATCAAAAACAAACAGGCTTGGTATGTTCAATTAATCTGCATCTTACCCAGAAGTAAAAAATGAGATACCCAAGTCAGCATCAGAATCCAAAATCTGCAAAATACACTGCAAAACCCTTCCCACAGCTTCATAATGAGAATGGTTAAGGGCTGGAACTGCCTGACAAGAGATGCTGTGAAATCTTCATCCTTGGGGATTTTCTGAGCTTGACTTAACAACACCCTTAACCACCTGACTCCACTTTGAAGGAAGCCCTGCTTTGAGCAAGGGGCTGGACTAGATTGTTAAAACAACTGCAATTATTCCCCAATTTACCTTACCACACACTGGAGAACCCCTTAATGAGACACTAACAAGAGCTGTTAGAACTACAAAATATACATTTATGACCTGAATTATGAGTTTCCCAAACAAAAACAAAAGAAAAAAAAATTATATATTACCCTGAAAAGGTGATTACTGGTCAAAAGTCAGATGGAATAACTTCCAGTGAAGTAATAGAAATGCACTATTTTGACAGTGTTAACAAGGAAGGGCTGCAGGTCCCAGGGGCTTAAGACTCTGAAGAGACTTTGGCACAGTCCCCCTCCTTGGCAGCACCGGCAAACATCCCCATTCTTCCCTTAAATTAGGCATTGCAGTAAAGATGATTAAGCCTCCCAGTAAGAGTCTGACCTCACAAAATCCTGTTCACTGTGTGTGCAACGCTTCACAGGGCTCCAACACTTGAAGGCATTCTAGATGAATCAGTCATACCACAAGGAAAATGAGTGAAAAGGATAGTACCAAAACACGGTGATTCCAGATTTGGGTTTGAACTTCAGATAATGTTAAAAGAAACATATGCACATGCAAACAAAACTATAAAGGTACACTCATTTCCCTGCCTCAGTTTCCTCACTAGCAAAAACAATTTGCTCAAGCCAAAGATCTTTTGCATATCTTATCAAGCTTCTCTTAACATAAGCTTTTTTTTTGTCCTAAGGGAATTTCTCAGCTCCCTTTAAACCATATTGAACATAGTTCTCCTTTCTTCAGGTATTTCCCAGTGCTTTGGGAAATACTGCTCCCATGAGAATTTTTAGTTTACTTGGTATGATGACCTGTAGATCAGAATCACAAATGTCTTCTAAACATCTTAGAAGATGATTAACTTATTCTGAGTTCAAATGTGAAAAATCAGTCTAGCTAGCAGCTATTCCTTTGCAAATGATGTTCCTTTTAATACTAATTTTTAAAAAGGCAAACATTAACATCATTATTAGGCCTATGCCAGGTGAGTTTCGCACCCCATCGTTTGTGGGTTTTATTTCCTGTGGTGTTTTCAGCCCAACATTTGTACATTCTCCACAGCCTGGCATCAAACAGAATCAATACACAGAAGACATCAGATTACCTGACACATCACAGCATCCTTTCAGCCACACACTGATGAGAATTACAACTACACCAGAGTCTAATGAAGTCAATGAAGTTTTGTAACAATTTAAATCAAAGTCACTGCTTCCTCTGTCCACCCCCTTCGCCATGTCCACAGAATTTCTCCTTTGCACTGATATTTTAAGGACTGCAAGGTGCACTGTTTCAGAAAGAAGTAACAACACTGGAGGAACTAAGAGCAGCTTAAGGTTAACATTTGCTCTGCGCAGCTTTTTGAATCAGCCAGGGTTTGTTTTATATAACCACCAGCAAGGACACAAGAAAACAGTGCACCTCTGCCTTACTTCTGATTGATCAACAACAGAACACCAACCTCACAAATGTGAGTTATAGTTAAAATAAAAGCTGAATGCACCTTTTTTCATTTTCCCCAAAAGTAGATGTACTTAGTCTATACTGTACTTAGTAGATGTACTAAGTCTGTACTTAGCATCTATAGCAGCATCTCCTCCCTGAAACACAAAATCATTGAATATACTGTGACTCCCTGATTTTAAGTTTTTCTGCAAGTATTTATTGACTTCCTAAATGACAATTTTTTTGGCTGAATTTCAAGGCAGCTGTTCCTTCCAAGTTGAATTGGAAGTTTTTTAACCCCTTGGTTTACACTTGTAATTGGGAGGTCAGGAAAAAAACCAAACAACAAATTTATTTTATCCGTTACAGAGCCAATCAGAATGAATGCCTATAGTCTAAGACACAAGGGTAGAGTTTTTCCTGAAATCTCTAATTCTACTGCAGCTTATTTTTCAAATCTTTTCAAACAGATTTTTAAAAAGGAAATTTTAAAAGGTTAATGTCAATCCCATTATTTCAAATGGTCTTTACACAACTTAAGAATGTAAGACATTCAGTGTTGCCCAGGAATCCAATTAGACTCCAAATCAGAGTATCCAAATTACAAAAGCACCATAAAACCTACTGTGCTGCTGCTAACAGCATGCTAGATGATCATGTTTGTTATGCATTTTAGGAAAAGTTAATTCTCATCTAGTTTATATTGTACTATAGTCTGATTCCACCTCCCCTGCCCACCACTTAGCTTGCACAGATATTCTCCTTTACAACAGTACAACTGTGAAGTCCCAATTAGACTGAATAAATCTGCAAGTGATATTTTAGCCCATTCAAAATACTGAAATAATTCTTGAAGTACTGTGCAGCACCATATGGTATTTTATCCAGTTTCATCATTTGTACAGAGTAGCTTGCAGTGGTTTGTTACACAATATTCTGAAATACTCTGCAGCTGTAGTCTGCAGGACTAAAACCTTTCTCCTTTTTTCATTACTTAGTAGGATCTCAGGGATGCTTTAAAAACATTAGTAGAAAATCCACTTATAAAGGTAACAGGTTCCTGATAAATCAGCTTCTATCCAAGAGGGAAACAGGGAAAACAAACTGTTAAAAATGAAGGTGTAAAAAAATTAATTTTACTGTTTCTCTTTAGATACCTATAGCTCTTAAAAATAATAGAAATCTTGGAATTAAGGAGATGGGTATCACCTAGAGACATTAGCATGCTTGGGACTGTGTGCAACCTTAATTTCATTAAAAGCAGTATCTGTTATGCTTCCCACCACCACCACTTTCTTCATTAAGAAGAGCAGTCAATGACTTGTATTTGCTTTAGCATTCAATGCACGTTGGATGCATGTGTTCAACTGCCTTTATTTTTTTAAAGAGGATGAATCTAAGAGAAGCTCAATATGATACATCAACAACAATGGATTTAACAATCTTCATTTAAACAGTACTTTTTATGTAGTCACGCAACAAAGGGAATTTTTTCTGCTCCAGCCCATTCACTCACCCTTTCTATTGCTGCCTTTGCAAGCACAAGTCTGAAATTCCTTTCAGGAGTCCTCTGGAGTGGAAAGTTCTATACTGCTATTACCAGGTATCCCTGCATGCTGCTGCATGCCACCTCCAAAACGCTATGCACCTTCTTCTTTAAATGTAAACTGAAAGTGCTTGGCACCATGGAAAAAACCTGACATGTCCTAAACCCACCTTTTTTAGACTTCAGTTATTCTTTTCATCTGTCTGCACCGTCAGGCTTAACAGGCAGTGTGATTTGCAAGCCATGAGGATGTTGTGGTTTGTGCAGCAGACAGATCTGGGCAGGTGAGCAGCTGCAGGTGAGGCAGTACCACTGCCCAACCTCTACACCTCTCCCCTGTGCTTGGTGACAAATTACTCACAGTAGCAATGGCAGCAGATACTCCAAAGCAAAGCTACCACAGTTCCCAGCCCAACATATTAATTCACAGTGTTAGAAACTTCCCAAAATACCACTGAATGAAAATCATTCCTTAATGGCAATGCATTCAGTCAGACCCTATGCCACATGCCGTAATTATTAAATCATTCTGTAACCATAGATAAAAATAATTTTGGATACTTTTAATAATATTTCAACAAAACACAGAGATGAAAAAGAAAAAGTGAATACTGGTGAATATACATGGTTAGACTATAGTTTACAGAGAAGCCAACAAAGCACTGCCTATGCAAGTTGCAGATAACAGAGCCTTATAAACAAACTGGCAAGGATGGTAAGAAAATGCTATTTAAAGACAACATAGGGTCCTCAACTATTAGCTGTAAATGCATATAATAAGTAAAAAGAAAAAGCTTCTCTATCTTACCAAAGATATCTGAGATAAAGCAGGAAGGACAGAATATTGTTTCAGGTATTTTCATTGTTTTGTTCAAACTGTCCAACATTTCCATCAATTAATCCACAACACACATTCCCTCTTTATTTATTTATGTATTACCATGTGCTTATTCTAATGGCAACCTAACTGTGCACATGGCAACGTGTGTAGGTGTGGTTACATTTTCCAGTGGTATGAGTCCTTTGTGGTTACCAACCAAGCAATGGATTTTATTACTATAGTGATAAAACTCATGTATGAATTTACAAAAGATGAATTTTTTCCTCAAAGGGGAGTTCCACGCTTACAAGAGCGATGGCTGGCAAAATAATTATACCATCAAAAGACTTAACTGATTCAGGTGGAACTCAAGATCTGTCAGTCATGCTGCTTACAAACATTACTGAAAATGCTTATGGTCCTGGCAAAAATGGCATTAGAAGACTATGACAGTTTTTCAGACAGCTAATATTCCGGAGAAAGCTGAGTGAAGTTAGAAAAAGAAATAGTGAGAAACATGATTCACCTTTTCCAAAGTGAATTTTGAAGTTTATGTAAAAGCATACATTTGTATATTGGCATTAAAAATTGTTAAATCTCTAAAAACCTGCATCTGGGGAGGTATCCAGCCAGTATTATAAACAGCAGCAATACTTGTTTTAAATAGATTGCACATTTAAGCCTTGAAATGTAACAGGTAAAAACCGCAAAAAAATACCATGCATTAGTTCTTCTATGATAGAACTTTTTATAATGGCAAATTCTGCCAGGCACTGTCATTTTGTGTACTTGGAATAGTATTTCCAAGGAACACTTGTGTACAGATTTAAGTTACAACCATCCCATCTGAACACTCCCAATTTAAGGAAATGCTTACAATGGTGCTACAAACAAATAAGAAACCCACTTGGCAGTCACTTACAATGAAACATAAAACATCCCCCCCAATTTACAAATATAAAAAGACTCAGCTCTAAGAGAAAATACCACATACAACTAAGCAGAATGCTAGAAAGCTACTTTACATGTATTATTAACAGCAATATTCAGCTATTTAGCATTAAAGAATAACAACACTAAACCCTCCCTTGGAGGTGATTATTTCCATTGTTGATAGGTCAGTAACTGAGATTTCAGAACTTAACCTCTGACTAAAAGACATCAAATCTTTTTAGGTCATGGGGTCCTACATGAGGTCTCTCAGAAGAAAGCATAAAAGTCCTAAAATAACAAGCACACACACAGGTTTCTCTTAATTTGCCCTGTTGGATTCCCATAATAAGTGCTTAATAGCTCCAACCCCAGAGCAACTCTGCAGTCATCAACAACACCATTTACCACATGATTTAGCAAACGTATTTCCAAGATTTTCACTTACATGTGCGACACAGAATTGGAATAGAAATTAATGTAGGGCAATTTATGAGTAATATTATTCTGGCATTCACAGTTCTTTGCGTATCAGATCTGAGAAAGAATCTCAGTTTCCCAGAGGCATACACAAGTTGCATAGTACCACTCTATTCCTCACTGTTTACTGTGCTATGGGCAATCAGTCCAGGATTGTGACCTTTCTTTCTTCCAGACCAGGATTTGAGTTTGAAGACAGTGAAAAAAGTAATAAAATGTAGTCTCATTCACATAAACCCACGGTGAAATTCACACTGTTTGAAATATCCAAATGAAATATGCAGTCACCTTGCACAGAATGTGTTTTCCTTACCCGAGATCACTGTGTCTATCTGGGAACTGGAGCACCACGCAGACTTCTGAGTAACAGCTCAGCTAATTGTCATCTTTGCCTTCCTCTGTAACACTACCAGCTAAGGCATTCCAAACAGCAGGAAGAACAAATGTAAGGCAGTGTGCTAGCTGAAATCAGATATACCCAGAAGACTGCAGGGACCATTTAAACCGATGGATCAACACTGTTTCCTGGCTCGCCCACTCCCTCCACCTTTTCACAAACTTGTATGAGGGGAAGGACCATCATGCAAACTGAGAGGCGAGGGCAGGAAGCCATTTTAATGGCCTCTCTACCCCACCATCTTCTCCACACTTAACAATCTCTATAAATTAGGTCTGTCCATATAGCTCTTGTGTGATCATACTATTCCTTAAAGAAAGTAGAGTCCTCCAACAGAGGACACACAACTCCAGCTGAAATCTTAGCAGTACTGATTAGCTTATAGATCTTGCAACTAAAACTTCAGGTCAGCCTTGGGGTTGCTTACATTTTTTAAACTCCTCTCCCTCAGCTCTAAGGCAATGGGATCTACTCTAACCTTACATATTTTTCTTTACTGAAATGACAGTTGTGGTCAGTGCATGCTCACCTCTCTGGATTTATTTAGTTTATTCCTCCAGCCCATCAGCAGTAATTTAAATACATCCAATTAAATGTGTCCACGCAGAATGATGGTCTAGTACTTCAAGTAAGTGTTTTCTGAAGAGCAAAATCTCTTTGAACAGACTGAATACCAACTGATTTTGTTAAAATGATTTCGTTCTAACCATATTTTAAAAGACTGACAACTAAGTACAAAAAACCTTACAGTCTTTTCCATGATCTCATAAAATCAAACAAATAAAAAAACCAAAACATCAGTGGAGTTGGAGGTCACCATACAAGACCTAACTTGATACAACCTCCTGTGTAGGCAGTGCCAAATCCACCTGGCACCATTTCTCCTGGAGAGGAAAGTAGCTATTGATTTCACAGGAGGCGTCATCAGAAGTCTTTAAAAACCCACGCTGTCCAAACCTGCACTGTTTCCAAACAAAATGGAAGGAAGTTAGACTGGTGTTGTCTCCCTATGCCCCCAGAAAGCTCACAAAACTTCAACCCTAATTAGTATTTTAGACATATTCTTATCATCATCTTGACATGTGTGCTCCTAGAAACAGAAGAAACTAATGTGTCTTAGTTAATTGTTAGTCTTTTGGTACGTCATCTTCCACAACTTTTCAAAGATGCCTCATTACAGCACTGAAATATTCGTGACTAGAAGGACAAAAGAAGAAGCATCAACAGAAACCAGACAGGATTTCTATCTTCTCCTCTTTAAAAATAAAAAAAGTGAGCAAGCAGGAAAAGCAGGAGATGGGAAGCTACAGCTTAACATCAATTAACTTGCTTCCAGAGAAATAATAGAAATAAATAGTGCAAGATGAATAAATGACTGAGCTGCCATCTGCTTCTGTACTCAGCAGCACTTTGGAAACACAGCTACTACACTGAAGTGTTTAGCAAACACTGCAGCAAAGAGGGCAGTATGTAAACTGAGGGGAGTGAGGCAACAAAGCAAAACTGATATCCTCTCATCTGTAGGAGTTTCTTGCATATGTCACCTTTCTAATCACAAAGCAGAGAATCTCTTCAGATAATGTAAGCCACTCATGTGTTCTGGATCTGCACCTTCCTGTCTGATGCTCCTACACCTGCAGATATGCAGAACTACTCACACAGAATATTTATTTTGTCCAGAAACATTCCTAGTACCTCAGCAGAGTAACATACCCCTCCACAAACATCTACAATTTTGGTTTCAGTTTCTATAAAATACAACTAATCTGATTACAAGCAGACAAATACAACAGAATACTTATAGACAGGAAAAGAGTAAACACTAGCTTCTTAGTTTTTTGGAAGAGTATTTTTCAGCTACTTTTGTGACAGATTATTAGCTAATTTACTACACATGATATCTGTCAGTATAGCTATATGTATATATAAAACTATAAATACAAATATATATATACATAGATCTAACCATACCAACTATCCAGAGATGTAATTACAAAAATTTATCATTCTAGGTACAAATTCCACTCAACTGTCCACTGTCTTAATAACTGATAGATAAGAATACTACTAATATTATATTCACCCATCAGTTTCTCACAACTGCCAATTGCCCAAGGAGCAACTTTTCTAACTTTAAGCATGTCACAGTTACACACAGTGGCTCCTATTTCTTGCTGGTTTTTGCTTCCTGCCCCCAAGGTATGACACATCAAGAAATCCCAACACCTCAGAAGTTACAAAACACTGCTGAATTAGCAGCATCACAGTTCAACAAACACGCACATGAGCACACACACAAAAAAATAATTAAATTTAAATTAAATTTCAAGGTCCTCTTAGAAAAAAAAATCCTAAAAATTCCTCCAGAGGCATACAATGTTAAAAAGAAAAAAAAGAAAAAAGTGAAAAGCAGGAAAGAGCTAGGGAAAAAATGTTAGCACAGACAAGTACAGGCAGCAGGAATACAGCAGAACACACTTGATTTCTTTTGCCTGTTCTAAGTGCTCATACGCATCAGAGCCTCTACACCTCTCACGCAGAGCTCCTTTTTCTCACACCACTTCTCAGGTTCTGGTGAAACAACTGTTTCTATGTTTGTGTTTGGTTTCACACAAAATACATGAATACTGGACTTTTAGCCAAACATGCAGGTGACTTTTATAATTTACATCAACTTAATGATCCACTTTATCTCAAGTTCAGACAACTACAACAATTACTATTTATGAATAGTGGTTATTCACTCTCTGTGAGGAGTAGCACTGGACTCTCCCATGAAGTTTTCTAACTATAAAGAAGAATCCTCTTAAAATGTCTGGTTCAGAAACAATGACAGAATTTCTAGTCAAGAAAAAAATATCGCATTTTTTTTTTGATCAAAAAATTCTAATACAAGACTTAACTTTCAAATCAAGTTATTATTCCCTGAAAATAATTAAAATAAAAAAGTGTCTCAGGCAGTCTCTCCCCATTGATGATTAAGGGACACATTCACAATATGTACAACTCCTGAATTCAAAATAGGCAGAGACAATAAATCCATCCAAACTATCTGGTGACATAATACTAACTTGCTACTCAAAAAATTCACCACGTGATTGTTATCTTAGAACCTTTCAGTTTAATTGCAGTTAACAATACATGAATAGAGCTGTCTTGGACTGTGCCCACCAAAGCTTTTAGAATTATTCTACAATTATCATTTTAGCCAAAGTTTTCAAGATAAAGCTTCTTGGAATTAAGCAAGTACAGTAACTAAAAGATCAAGGCATTCTGGGTTCAAGAATTGGTGTGAGAAAGCATTAGTCACTAAAAATACTTTCTCAGGGTATGCCAGCCTTGAAAAAGCTGAATGCTGGAAGGTCAGCTTTAGGTCAATGTACACCTCCTTCTCTGCCTTGCAACACAGGAGAAACAAAGCTCCCAGGCTCTTCTGTGAGAGGCAGACAGGTCTCTCTACCTAGGCCTATCAAAGAGACATCTGCAGATTTCTTAACAGAGACACTGATCTAAATCAAACACTCCTGGATGCAAATGGAGCATTAAGTCAGATGTCTTATGGAGAAGTTCTAAATTTATCATGGAAAGATAGCATCAGCTTAATTAAGGCTGTTATCAGCTTCCACTATGAATATTTGCCATCAGCTCTCCAGTTCGCGCCTCAGACATCTGACTTGATTTAGCAACTAATACACATTAAAGACAGAGTTCAGGACTTATAGGAAGGTTATGTACAAACACACATTTGTCAGATTCCAATTTTCGTATCTTCTACCATGAATTACTTGTTTCTTCAAACAGATTTGCACAGAAAAGAATTATTTTAATTAAAGCACATCGCTTTTGAAAGTTTAACTTGCAATTCTAGTGACCTAAAAAAGAACATTTAGTTCACTAAGGCATTCACTGACAGCTACACAAGTTTGTTTTATTAATTTAACTCCAAAGATTTTCAATAAGGAGAACCAAGCATTGAATTTGTGAATACCTCATCTTTTATGAGATTACAAGGGGTCATGAAAATTACTACCAGATCTCTCTGTTCTGAGAGTTATGTCAGCTGTTCCTTTGTTCTACAGGTAACTGAGCTCTGAGTGTGAGCAGTATCCTATCTTGAACACTGGCAGTGCACACATAACTGCTAACCTGCTTCCTTTAGCTGAGGTTCATTTTACCCTTGAAGCTGGCCTTTTCTCCATCTTTTGTGCTTCATCTCCCTTGGCAAGAAATCTAGATGTTTTCAAAAACAGATTACAATTTAATAAAAACTTGTACAATTTTTAAGTGTTCACAAAGCCTGGGGAAAAAAAAAAAAAAGGCAGCTTGAAAATGACAGATTTTTCCTCTTCTACAGCATTTTTGCACCCACTTTGTGCAACACATGAACTTAGCCTCTGAAGAGCCAGTAGGCTGCACAAGACAACAAAAAAAGCTAAGTACTAAAACACCGTTACGAAATTATCATGACTCGGAAACCAGACATGATGTCCCAAGGTGACACTGAAAGTAAAAAGTCAGTGGTGGATGTGGCCTGTTCTATCATAGCCCTGCTGTCAGCACATTCTCTCTAGGAGCAAAGAAACGAAGGTGATGTATTGTCACAAACCATGTTCCTTACAAAGAGCAAGCCCCAATCCTTCAAGGTGATCTATGAAGCCAGAGATGCTTCAGGCGAGTATACAGGCTCTTCTTGCACTGAAAAATTAACATGCATGAGATCACACTGCAGTCACACGTTTCCTGTAATGTTATTTGCTGATAATCTTTTAACAATTTTAAAGCTTCCAAAAGAATATGGGTGTTCATCACTAGCTTTATCAACTATTTATCACTGGTTTTGCAGTGTAGCACTTAAAAATAAACCCAAAAAAAAGCATGACAGAAGCCATGGGGAGGAAAGAAAAAGAAGAGCTTTTAGAACAAAACCAAACCAAGGTACTTTTCAAGAAACAGCTAAAGCTACCATGTGAAGATTGAATATTTGCTCATCACATCATTTACAGATCCCTAAAGGAAACAATTTGCCACTGTCAAGCAACACTAAGCAGTCGATGGTAACATCTATATTTAGGCTAACTCTTTTAATTATAAAAGATGGTGGCCTTTTTTTTCCCCCTGAAATCAGCTAACAAATTCGTTTTCTGGAGAAGGTCTTTATTACTCAAGAGGGAGAAAGTAGTAATGTGCCTTTGCCAAGTGAAATTATCACCATATTGGTCAAAGTCAGAAACTTCCCAAAACATTCCTCTTCTGTCATCTGCCACACCAGAAAAATTAGGGAACTAATGACAATAAAAGCTTAATGTGGTTTTGCCAGCACAAGGCAGGTCCCATACTGATTTCAAGGGAAATAACAGTGGTATACAGGAAATCTTGAGAGACAATAAATTTCTGAAAGGCAATAACAAGTCCTTGCTATTCTTGGTAACTTTCACAACATCTGGCTCATGATACCTATAAATCACCTTCAAGTAGAAAGCCTCACAAACCAGGCTAAACCTCAGACCCACAAGACCCTATACCATGGAATAACAGCCTCCCCTTGTTAGTGCCTTATACATTCAGCCCTGCATTGGAAATATTCTTGAAGGCTTTGCTGAGATGCCTCATTGTAATTACAGCTGTACAAAACAGAACCCATTTATACCCCGTGCTGCCCAGACCACCCATGTCAGAAACAAAGACCTGGGGCTTCACATATGCACAACTACACAGCCAGACAAGCACTGCAGGTTGCAGCCTGCCCAAAGGAGTCAGAATGGCCAGAGATTCCTACGCACTCCTGTCGCCTTGAGCACAAGTACTATCATGCATCTCCATTTGTATGCAATGCTTAAAAAATCCCAAAACAAACTAAACTGAAAAAAATAAAAAAAAAAATCCCCAAAAGCAAACAAGCAAAAAAAATTCGAACCAGAAATTCTTAGCTACTACAGTTCCCCACCCAGTTTGGGAAAACGACACGAGAAGTTTTGCACTGCGTTGCTTTTTGCAGCCAAAATGAGGATGGATTCAAACCACTCTGCTATGTTCTGATCTCACTCTATTTTGAGGGTTAAACTGGAGATGACATAAATGAGTACACCTGGAAGTTACAGAATTACAAAGAATTTTTACATTCTGCCTGAAGTCATGCTTTTTTTTTTTCTGCTTTATTTAAAGTTTTAGATAAGTCAGAATATACGTGAAGACTCGCAATACATTACTGGACTATTTAAGAACTTTTATAAGGACACAAATAAAAGCCATCCTGATGACCCTGAATAACCTAGGAAAAAAAAAAAAAATCTCTTCAATGCTTAAAAACCGCTCCAAAATCTTTGGGTTTCCCATGCAAACAAGGGAAAACAAAGGAATTAAAACATGTATTCTATGGAACATTTCAGTAAAGGCCAAAAACATGCACTTCTTTGTTTTTGTACTCTGACACCTTTTGTTACATTCTCAGCAAATATAGCAGATCTCAGCAAGATATTTAACCAGGCTAAAAGACACCCTGATTGAAGTTTTGAGAACAAAAGCAGGCTGAAAACATGTTCCACTTTGTATTAAAAACATTCACTTCTTCATTGTCTTATGCAATTCATACCAAATTTAAAAGAACAAAAAAATTTTAAGATACACAAAAATTTAATTATGTATGTCTAAGAGGATTTTTTTAATAAAAATTGGCTGATTTAATTTTCATCTGTTTAATGAATCCCATCAGTTATTCATACATTCTTTATCATTCAGTATGGCTACCAATCAAAGATATGTTTGAAAACAAGGACAAAAAGCAAGCAGGATCAGGAGTACAGTTAGATTTCCTTACACTAACAACTATCATAAATTATTTACTGAACTTCAAAGCTTTGAAACTGGTGATGAATATGGTGGGAAAAATAAGATGTTTGTTTACAATCAATTATTTATTACATATGTTTTACAATATAAGATGAAGAAAATAATAAAAATGTATTGTGCTCATTTCACTAAAATTTACTGTTCTTTCTATTCATTCAGCGATTATGAATGGATTATTTGGTAACTTTGTAATAATAAGAGATGCAAAAACCTGACACGTTAAGAAAAAAAAGGGAGTAAATCCTTACGTTGCAGTAAGAAACTTACATCTGTATATGCAAAACATTACTCAAGACTAGGGAAAATGAAGTCTTGAATCAAAATAAACTACTTATATAAGCCAACTCAAGTAATAAAACATTTAGAACCTAGAATACAAATGATAGCTGAACTAAATTCAGTTCCAAACCAGACAGATCAAAGAATTAACACGTCAGTCCCTCTAAGCAAAGCAGGAGCCAAACCAGCCGAGCTGTTAAAGGTCCATATTTTCTTCTGTCTGGAAGTAAATCTGGGATGCCCAACTGTATGGCAGATAGCTGCTGTTTTTAATGTGCCTTAGGTCAGATGTGGTAAACTTCACACTTCTAACCAGTGCTGTTTGTAATAGATTGGATGAAACACGTTTACAAAAGAATCAATAAATGTAAAGACTGGAAAGAATTAGAGGGGCTTGCAGGCTTGTACCTATTGTCTGGGGGAATTAGATGTCAGTTGGAGCACTGTAACTCCAACAAAGGTTTCCTAGTTTTAATTTACTAGAACACATAATGGGCTATGCAGAAGCTGGGAAACACTCGTCTGACTGAATATATTACTTAACAAACAGCTTAATGAATGTTACAAACATTATTACAGCCCTGGCATACTCCTCTTCTGCTCATTCATTCTTACTTTGCAATCTTATCATCAAAGGGCATTTCTTCGTGAGGCTGTTCCACTAAGGCTCAGAAATAAGAAACAATGCAACATGCTCAAAGCATGGATCTAAATAAATTGCAATAAACAGGAATGCTAAAAGCTATATAAATAACGAATGATACACAGCCTTCCAGTCTATATCACACAGCACATGTATTTGCATAACTTAAGCATTTCTACAGGTTAGCTTTACTAGATCCTAAATATGTATCTTAAGAAAATTATCCATTTGTAGTCTATTGTATAAAATAAATGTATAAGATAAGACAAGTAAATAACCATAGGCTACAGTGGAAAGAAAAAAAAAACCCAAAAATCACACCGCCACTAGGATTTTCTATAAAAATCAAAAAGACTGTCTGATGTCAGAAAATATAGCCCAAGTCTGGTTCACACATTAAAAGGAATAATAATGTCTCTCCTGTGGTGTTCAATTCTTCAACTAGTTCTGGTGAAACAAGAACCATACCCTTGTCTAATTAAATATTTCACAATTACCTGATTTTTATACATCAGCTCGATCTGACTTTAGTTCAAATGTGCAACCTAAATCATAGAGACACAACTTTTGTATTCTAATGAAATAATTAAGACATAAGGTATAGTTTAAGGCCATGCTGAACTTCAAGGTTTACCTTTGATACATTTCCTCACATTATCTGATATATAAAGTAGAAAATAAGGAAACAAAAATGAACTATCCATAAGCTTCTCCACATAAACCATATGGTCTAGTGTTCCAACAGACAAAATGAAATTTTAAACACACAATAGGATTGTTTAATGCCAAATTCCACTGGGTAAAATTGGATACAGAAGGTTGGATTTCTCCATCCCAGGTTCCCTCTTCAAACCACAAACTGTTCATGTGCAGCTGATAAGTACAGTATCTCTGAAACTCCCTTTATAACCCAGTGCATACATTGAAACAATCACTGGAGTGCATTTTTTCCCAGGGAAATGCATATAGAACCCAATTTCTGAAGACAGAAATGTATTCTATCACAGGGTTTTGAATAACAAGTTATGAGTTCTTGTTCCATTATGACGGGAAAGTCTCACTTGGGACTTTTTGGTTCATTTGACAAGAAGTTGTTATGACTGTAGAGGCAAAGGTATACATATATCTACATTACAAAGAATGTCCTTGTTACCAAGAGAGACTTTGTCGATATTCCTAACCCCAGACAAAAGAAAGCATAACCTGTATTCATTTTTATGTATGAAATGCTTGCATGTTCAGATATGAGAACGTTGGTGTATCTGTCCCACTGCATGCTGGTAGTTTTGGTTTCCATCCTGCCAGCAACCTGTGTAGTTGATGCACTCCCATGTGCTTCAACTAGTACAAAGTACTGTCACACCACATCTACAGCAACACGTATCTGACATCGTGCTTTCTGCTCATTTAAATCTACTTTAAACAACTTGAGAGCCTTGTCACTTGGACAACTAAGGTCATGATTTTTGAAGAAGGTTCACTGCAGGCAAATCCCAAAGGGCTACATGAGTCTCTCTTTGTCCGGTCACATCAAAAGAAAGTTTTAAAAAGGGTTAACAGTCACTTTAAAATAAAAACGAAGTGCATTCCACAACAGAAGCTCCTGTTTATGCTCCTTTGGGCTGTTCATTGTAGAAATCTAGTTGACAGAAATCAGAATGAAAAGCTTAAAAACAGCTATTCCTAGGAAAAGCTGCCTCAGAAACAGAGAACACACGATTAACCTTTTGGTACATCCTTAGCCTAGTAAACTGTAGCATTCCACAGTGCAGTAACACATTATGCAGTTCTGTCTCTGAAAATAGATCTTACTGAAATTTATATTTCAGCATATTTCTTAATTTCTAGAATAACACAAATTTAGGTAATTTAGATGTTAAAAAATAAAATAAATAGTTCATTCTCTTGGTAAGCCCGTAAGTTCCCCAATAAGGGGAGAGTTACTACCACCCTTACATAACTGATGAGTGCCCAGTTTTTAAAACTGGGGTACAGGGGCTGGCACTCCAGTATTTCCAAAGCAGGCAAACCCCATCTTCAGTTGATAAAGTTTTTTCACTGTGAGAAACTTCAGGGAAATACTGTCCTGGCAAAAAGTGTCATTGACCTTGCCCCAACCAACAACTAGATGCCCAGATATACACTCCTATAAAACCCACTATCATTGTGGTTAAATAACTGAACGAATAGTTAAAGTACTTTTTCTGCTGCCAGTGTGATAAGGAAGAAACACACATATTTAAAATATTTGCCAGCTAGAGGTGGGGGAAGTAGGAAGTTCTGCACTCCAATGGACGAAGGGTAAAAGGTATGTAACATTGGTAAAGGAGAAGCACAAATATTATTGGCTACAGACATCCACAGAAACAGGGAAACTGTTTTATACATGGTGATGTATAAACACCACTCTTATTTTTCTAGTTTCCTTTTACTTCCCTTCCAACACTATACCAAACAACACACTCAATGACAGCTTACCTCTAAAGTTAAAGAAATAGTTGCCTGATTGTTGCCAATGTCTCACAGACTCTCTTTCACCTTGCAACAGACTCCTATGAAAAATGGAAAGCCAATTATTGAAGCAGAATCAACCAGAAGTGTGCTCTTTCTAACTAACACAAAATTACAATCAGACTACGTATGTTTTTTGAAGTATGTAAGATGTGTTCTCCTCTATGAGGAGAGGCAAGCAGTCCAGCCAGAGCTGCAGTATGGAAGCAGCTTCTTTGGTTTATGCTCTAGTTCAGGAAAAGAGGAAAAGGGGTCAGTGGACCGAAAGGTGAAACAGTCTGTTCCTACTTGCTAGCTCATCCAAAACCAGTAAGTATTGACCACAGGGATGGGCAAATCCCTGCACAGGATGCTCATAGGGAGAGGTCATGGGCTCTCCATCCTGCAGGGATTCAAGACCCAGCTGGACACAGCACTGAACAACCCAATCTAACCAGGCCTGCCTGGAGCTGATCAAGGGGATGGATGAGGAAACATCTGGAGGTCCCTCCAAACCTAAATAATTATTCATATACAACCAGAGAATAATTTATAACTAAATGTTTTTCTAGTCATAAAACCTTTGCATTTAGGCTCACTGAACTTGCGCCAGAGCAAGTAGCCTGAAGAATATGGCAGCCTTCATGATCCATGGTGAATTAATAAATGACTGGAACATAGCAGAAACAAAAAACTTTGGAATTTTCTGATACTAACACCAAGAGAGGTCACAGGCTCCAGGACACCTGAGATATGCTATTTTTTTTGGTGATGTAACAATTATTTCTTATTTTTTACATATTAGAAAAGAAACTTTTTTTTTTTTCTGTCCCATTCTACAGGAAATTTCCAAGCTAGTAAAAAAGCAGATTGATTGCTTTGTCAAATTTTAGGGTGTCATTAAATACCACCCCAGAGAATGTTTCCATATTTTAGGTACCCCTGTGAAAATTTTCTTTTTTTTTCCCCTCTTGTATGAATCTCTATGTAGCACGTAGTTCTGCTGCAAAGCTTTATTCACTGGTAGATTTTCTATCAATATATTTCCACTGTTAATCTAGACTACAAAGGCAGAGCAAAAGAAACTTCTAGGAGACAATACCTTAAATTTAGCACTAACATGACAAATTTTTCTTTCCACAAAATTAAACCTGTCAGTCCACACCTGTTCATGAAGAAGGAAACAACTCAGTATTCCAGCAACTTCTATTCCAGCAACCTTTCAAAACAAAAGTCTGGGCTTACTATACTCATCTCCAGTACAGGAATCATTAACATAAACTATCTCTTGATTCATGAGCATCACTGCAGGCAATTACTTTCTCCCATACTGCACTTGCAGTTGATTTTTCCATGCTTATGCTGTTTGGATAGACAAGTAGTATGGCACATTCACCTGCAGACCCCCTCAGAACCACACCTGACACTGCTTTGGATTAAATACTTGCTGCAAGTACCTGTGTGGGATACTTTGTACACAGAGATCCGTAAGAACATACTGCTGTTAGGACATTAATACAGTTTAGTCTATTTGAGAGATTTTTGAATGCTGGTGCCCAAGCCATTTATCATACCACATACACGGTATTGGTACAGCTAATCAATAGTATTTGTAACTTGGCAAGACTGGAAAAGCAAACCTACAGTCCACAACAACAAACACATGGCTTGCATGTGCACACTCAGTTATGAAAGATGAAAAAAAGATTTTTTGCTAATGATGCATTAACAAGGCTCTTCTGTTTGTTAAATGCCATGCAGCCCACATAGCATTAATTAGTGCCATCCTCATCTGAATTGACATCATTTACATAAGACAAGTACCATACTTCATAAAGGCCTAACTAAAATTTTAGGGCATTTTCTTGAGCAAAATTGCACATTCTATTTTTGTCAATTACACATATTAAAAAGAAGGAAGCAAATTAAGACAAACGAGCAGGGAAAAAAGTAATCTTATCACTACCTTTAGAAAGTTCAGGTAGTTTCCGTACTGTATAAACCACATATGCAAATGCCAGCTTTTCTTTAATTATTTTTCTCCTAACTATATAGTTAAAACAGTCAAGAGACCCTATGTTGGTAGCTGTCCTAAGGAGTCGATTTCAACACTTGACGTAAAATACAACACACTAGGACATTTCGCAAAAATTCAATTATATTAAAAGACATTTCAGCTAACACAGATATTAACTTTTTCAGCACTTCATCAGCATTTTAAGGAATCAAACAGATTGTTCTTATTTTACTGTTTTCAAAATCTAAAAATGGTTACAAAATGAGCAAAAACATTTGCTCCAATGCAGAATGACCCTCACATCCCAAGAACCCTTCAGATAATATAGTTCTGTTAGGAGCCTGAAAATGACTTTTTTTAGTGGTTATCATATTCTCTGATTTGCGACTTATCACTGTTTATTCTTCCTCTACCAGAAAACACCCAAACCTTGGGTGTTATCTGTTAGTCCTACTATATAATTTACTGCCACAAACATAAAACCACGTAGTTGATCTACTCACATCTCTAGCTTAGAGCTACAGTTCCTTATCAGACAGCTCTATACAGCTTAAAGACTCAATGTATACAAGAGATATAGCCCAAATCAATTACTATGATATTAACTATTAGATTTTTCTACCTAAGAATTCCAAAACCCACCCCTCAACTTGGATACTAGTTACTCTACATTACAGCTAAGCAATAGAAAAGAGGATATTTCTTAGTTCTCCTGATCTGTGTTTTCAGTAACTAATTTCTGGGAGGCTGTGTGAGAGCATATGAAATTTGGAGTTCGGGGGTTCTTTTGTTTGCTTGGGTGTTATGGTTTTTGCCAGGTTTTTTGTTGGGGTTTTGTGGGGTTTTTTCAGTTTGTTTTTTTCAGTGTTTTGTTTTTTAATTAAACCTTTTCCCTTACAGATAAAAATAATTGTTTAAGCATGGCTATAGTTTCTCCATCCCATATCAACATTTTTTAATTTGTTACACTACTATTTGTAATTCGTAATGTCATTTTTTCCTATAAATGCTTCTTTTTCATCTCTGGGGCATGTAATTTTTTTTTCCTTCAATATACCTGTTCTCACAATGCATCAAAAGGAGAAATCTAAAAGTAGTTACCTAACACGCACATACTTACTGGAAGTTGGTTTAAGCTTAGTGTGTTGTTTCAGAAGGTTAATACTGACTAGGATCAAATACAAACGTTATTTGTATTTCCATTTACCAAAATAAAGCATCAATAAGAATCAACCAGAAGACAAATTCCTAATTGCAAGGACTGAGATGTTAAATATAAAGCTACGTAAACTACATTCAAAATAGCAAACTACTAATTCCTAGTCAATTTATGGAATTGTGCTATATACCTCACAGTATTATTCAGCAGAGGCCATTCTGCTGATCAGATATTATGCTGACACGAGCCCCATTTTAGCCTTAAATTTGTATACAAAGGAGCAAAATAAAGAACGTATAAGCAAAATTTTTTAAAAATTGCCATTGCAAATATATTCTCCTGAAGGAATTCTCAATATGGTAGGGATAACACTGAACACACACATGAAACAGATTTATCTTCCACAAGCATCAGAGCACTTGACCAAGACTGGGATAATTCCTATTTCACAAATGGAAAAACCAGGATGAAAGGATAATTTCATAAACTCAGCAGCAGGCATGAAAAGAATCAAAGTCCATAATTACAATACCTTTACTGTATTCTACAGAGAAAATCTAATATCTTTAAATGCTAACTAACTGTTTCATTTGTAATATTAATATTGATTTCAGGTGAAACATGCTTAACTTCACCCAAATAACCAGTAAACACTGAACAAGCTGATATTTAATATTCCTTTCCACACACCTCAAAACCAAGAATGTACTAGATGCAAGAAATACAATATCTTAAAATTGTGCACTCTGCTTTTGAAAACATAGAAGACTTAAATAAAATTGGTTTTATATAAATCCAACATCACCCATCTCTACCTGAAAGGCCTAACATCTGTTACTAGCTCAATGAAAGTACAGAATAAACAAGCTGCCCATACATCTTGGGGTACATTTATATCATCATGAAAACAATTTAAAATTGGAAACAGTGTTTATTTACATCATCAATATTCTAATCTTGGTTTTTTTTCTTATGAGCAATTTTTTCTTTTAAAGCATCTTAGAATGTTTTTGAACAGCTGGTTCATTCTCTTGGCTCTCTTTGATATCTATTTATTTGGAATTTCGTACCCAGAGTTTTTCTATAGTATCCCCATTTAACTGACGTTTTATTTTTAAATCATCTACTTACCAAAGAAACATGACTACCTCACATTAAATAACTACATAGTAGTAACATGTTAGGCTAGAGACTAATTATTCTAATTATGTTAGGGTTTACAGCTCAGACAGATTTGTAACTCCTGATGAAATCTCCTGTTTTCTTACAGCAGTACATACTGAAAACATTGCTGTTCTCAAAGATTAAGCCATACAGAATATTTTTGTGGATTTGCCATAGGCAAATAGTATTTTCTTCTGGACAATTTCATCTTGCACTGTAAATTGGACACACAGCGCATGTTTCACTCACAGATCAATTCAGTAAACAGAGAGAAGGAATTTTCTGAAAGGGAAGGATTTTGCTTTAAGATCTTCCACATCATTATTTTTTTCACTTACTTGGTCAGAGAAGACAACTGGACACTTACAGCAGGCGACATATTTCATTGCTCTTCTCCTTTTGAAGGGTACAGGGCTGTCAGACCACGGGGAAGAGCAATAATAGATTTGTAACCAAGAAGTACTTTGTCTTTGGGAGACCACTCAGAAAACATTAACTACCCAGAAATGGCTAAGAAGTCTTTGTTGTCTCAGTAAAAATGAAGGTATTTTTGCTGAGACTTCACTCAAGCTCTGACCTTGTGTTCTGAAGGTCAGAACCATCTGCGTGGCTCAGTAGCCCTGGTCAGGTTCATGATATGGCCTCTACAGTGGACCACTGCAGGGATGTGAAAACACTTTCTGGTCAAAAACTCAAGTGCTGGTGGACTGTGCTGTTTATTCTGCTGTACCATCAATTTAAACTTTATTACCTTCAATTAACAACTAAAAAATGACTACACACATACATACATATGCACATACATAAATATGAACATGGTATGTGGCTCAAGCAACCACTTGGCTCAAGTAACCATTTAAACAATGCCACTGAATTAAACGAATCATTGAGGCATGCACTCTGGTTTCATTTTTAAACATTTTAGTATTCATTTTCATGAAAGAAATCAAAGAAGGCTTTTACAAAATACATAAAGGATAACAAAAAAAAAAAGGCACACAGCAGTCTGCTTTATTCCACACAATTGGCTAATCTTCGGTACAATAGCGCCGTTAAGATGTTAGTCAATTCAGACACACAGCTTTCCAATAAGAAATAAAAAAACTAAAATAAAAAGAGGAGTGAACAGAAGAGTTTAAGAACTGGAAACTGATAAAAAGCTCTTATAGCCAGCTATTCCACAGTCTAAGCTGCAAACCCACCTTAGTTACCTGTAACCACATGAGATCATTAGCACTGTGAAATTCTGTATATAAAAACCAGAGCAGAAGTGTCTTAATGTACAGCAGCACTAAATACACCAAAATTAAGCACTGACAGAAAAACCTGAGACGGTGTAAGAGGGGTTTTTTAACAGCATAAAAAATACTATGAATAATGGTATTATTTGTATAAAGTAAGGAATTCTACTGATAATGAAAAAAAGGCAGTTTGTTCTAAAACAGCTTTGAAGGAATATGATAAAGGCACCACTTTGAACCCCCAAGAATATACCAGCACACATAGAAACAATTTCACCCCCAGTCTCCCTTAAAAAAAACAAAAACAAACCAACACACCCAAACACTAAACAATCTATCACAAAGAATTTAAGTCTCTTCAAAAAGCTCTTTTAAAGACTTGCCTAGCAAAGGTAAACAGTCAAAAGGTAAAGCTAAGCACTATGTCCGTATCACTCAACACTCTCTTCTCCAAACCAAGGACCTCACATTATTTTTTCACTCACTAGATACTTTATCTTGTCACTTCTTACATCCTCCCACCTGCTCCTGCACAAACCTTGTTTAATAGCTGATCTCTGTTGTCAAGGCATGGCCGTGATTTTAAACGACCAAAGGCTGAAACAGGGGGTATCAAGTACATTCCTCCTACTGGCTATTAAAATCCTTTCAACTGTAAGGGGTTGATATCCAACATGTACTTTCACTACAACTGAAAATATATTTTAAAGTAAAATAAGACCCAGACCAGCACAGCAGAGAGAAAAATCCAGCTATTTTTTGCTGTGTGAGTCATGCATTAGATTCAGTTTTTAATCTGAGATCATTACTACCCCTAAACTTAGCCCATGCAAAACAAGAACAGAAAATAACCCAATTGTTTCAACAGAACACTGAACATAGCTACCCAATTTTGAATTTTAAAAGTCTACGTCTTGAAGGCAGTTTTCCACTCTCTTGCGATATTGTATCACTGTTTCATTGATATTTAAAATTTGCAGTCTATTGTCAGTGTGATGATTTTTTTTTTTTCAGTGCAGGCTCACACATTCTGCCTTGAAATATCTATTTCTTATATTTCCTCCTCGAAAAAACAGGTGGAACTCAAGTTTCTACTTGGGACCCATGACTTTCAGCTTCACCCACTCCTCGGTACTTGCTACAGAGTGTCAACACCAGCCAAGAAAAACAATAACAACCCGACCTTCTTGAGCTTGGCTCCTTCTAGGATTTCTCAATTAGAAAGTTCCATATGTTTCCTTCGTCTCAAAATACTTATTCTCTGGATAATATAAGCTAAATTTTCTTCCACTGTCACATTGTTGAGTCTGCTCTTGATACAGACTGGCACTTTTTCAGTTCCCAAGTATCTCTAGGACCTTCCCGTCTTATTCAAAACACGACACAAATCTCCTCCATAGGCAGGCTTAAGAAAATGTCAAAACTGACAGTATGACTCAAAGATTAAAAAAAGGGTGGGGGGAGGAAGTTTTCATGCCTTATTAATATATATGAAAAAACCCCTCTTGTAATTACTGAGTTTTGTGCAGCACAAAGGAAGAATTAAATATTGTTACACAGTCTGCTAAGCAATTTTTATATCACCAAAACTGCAACATGCTACAATAAATTTTATTTAAAGACAATTTTTTTTTGACAGATAAGAAGTCAATACAGAACATTTTGAATGTTACAAATTTAAATCCAATACATCACAAAACCTACCTTGTATCAAGAATTCCTACTATGGAAATAAAATTTGTTTTACAGATTGAAACAGATCCACTTAAAATGTGTAAAGTTGTACACTTTATTTGCGCATATTTCAGCCCTTTAAAATAGACTATTTTTGTACTGCAGTCCTAATTGGCTGTTGTCAGTTTTATATATAAGCTTCCTGCTTATAATGCATTTATGTCCTTTCAAGTGGTTAAATTGGGGATCCAGCTTCACAGTACTCACACTTGAAACTGTTTAGAAATTCCCAGTATTAATGCTAACATCTAAAAAACCAAAAAAACCCCAAACACCCAAAACCAAAAAACCAAACCGTGAACCCCTCCAACAAAAGAAAAAAAACCCAGAAAACAGAATACTTTAATAATCCCTTCCCTTATCATTTATATTGCATTATTTATAAAAAAAATACAGTCTCCTAAACTTCACATGCCAGATAATCAAGCAACAATAAACAAATTAGTTTCTGAGCTGTAAGATATTTCTGTCAAATCCCAAATATTTACAGAGAAAGTCTGATTTCTGTTAAATATGATTCTTTCAGCTAAATTCAAATCAAAAAATACTTGATCAAACACATTTATTTTTTTGTCACAACTGTCTTTCTCTTGAGGTTCTGACTGAAGACTTTCCCAATTCATGAAATCAGGCTAAAGGTATCTAGGAATCTGTGCCAGATGATCAACAAAAGCTTCCCCTTCTCCTCAAATACCTATGACCCATTTATTACTATATTTGCCTCCTTTTCACCTGTAGTCAAAATGGTTTATCATTTTCTCTCGGATCAATACATTTAAAATGACCAAACTTTTGTCCAAGTCCTTTTACCCTCTTCACAAGCTCAAGCTTTCCCCCAATACTCTACAGCAGTTATTTTCAACTAACTCAACTCAAATTTTTACTTTTGACTAAAATATACAGTAGTGAAATAAAATGAAAAAGCATATCTCTTTAGAGTTCATTTTGAAACCAGGCCTGATAGGTTTCAGCAGCAGCAAAATATGGTTGCACAACTAAATTTCTAAGAGTATTAAAACTTTTTCACTTCCTTTTTTTTTTTTTTTGTCAGTTACTCTAAGTTTTCTGAAATGGCACTGACCGTGTTCTCAGTACTCACCCTCTGTTAACACACCATCAGCTACTTGTAATTAGGATTGTTTTCAAAGGTTTGCAAACCAAGATGTGTCAGATAAGCTTCAACAAGCATATTCAGGGAAGGAAAATGCAGCAGAAATGACAGGAAGAGCAAAGTGTCCCTGTACTATATAAAACACTGCAGGTCATATACTAATTGTCGTGACAGATGGTGACACTGTGATTGGCAGGTGGCAGTGAAAAAGGGACCTCAGTGTCTACAGAAGATAATGGAAACTTCATAGACCATTTGGGCTGAAGATGCTGGCCAAAGCTGGTGTAAAGCCATCACCATCATGCACTGGAAAACTTCCACCACAGTCCATGCCAACAGCTCTAGACAACTCTTTTCAGAAGCCACTGGCAAAGGAGAAATATTTGGACATACTGGGCCCCTGACTACCAAAAGTACTGTGATACAACCAGCACTGAAGTGTGGGCCAACTGGTGTGCTTTGAAAGGCAACTCATCCCTCCTGCCTTGGACACAAGAGGTGCATCACCTTCAAATCTTGACCTACATGATGAATTCAACACTTGCTCTTAAAAAGGTCGTTGGATGCTCCTTGATTGCTAACAATAATGAAAATATTAAGATGTCAAATGTTTATTTTGTCATTCAGACATTTTTGGTATTGACAAACATATTAGAGAGAAGGCAGTTCCTTCCTGAAGGGCTTTCCCTTTCAGTAACTTTAAAATCCAGTAAAGACCATGGAAATTTCTTCAGTATTTATCTTTGAGATAATACTTTGAGATATATTTGGTGTGCTTAAACAAGAAAAAAAACAAATCTACAGAATACCATCAAGGACTCCAATATCCTCTATGCTTTCCACTCTACACCATGCTGAACCATAAATCACTGAGCAGCATGATGTCCTGTCATAACAGTTCTCCTAATAAATATTTCTATTTCACAATATACACTGAATTTTTATTCCAATCCACAAGTTATTTTTTTCCTGTTATTTCCTTGTCACTATTATGCAACCTTTTAAGTATCACTTTTAATATTTACAACCTTCACACTTCTGTATTTAGAAATATTGATCTCTTTTCATAATCTATCTTAAGATTTGAAGTTTTTTCTTCTTAGCCTAACCATTTACTGTAATAGAGAAACAAGACCCAATCTGGTACTGATTTCATGCAATTATCTTCCCCATATTGGACCTGATTAGCTGTTAAACCTAATAGTTTCTATGTTCCCTTCTTTTTCAAAATTTTCAGTATAATTCCGCTGCTTACATATTTCACATTTTACAATAAAATTTAGATTAAAAATGTGTAGAATAAATTATGGAGTGTTCTTGAGATATTCCTAATGAGTCTCTGCTTAATTCATATGCGCCAGGCACAAACAAAATCTTGGAATTCTAAAGAAAACATACCGAAAGTTTCTGAATTTCATGGAAAGACCCCATAATTTACAAGATGGAAAAGATAACTCAGGGTCAAAAGACAGCAACGGAAAATTATGATTTTTGCGTGCACATGATTGAAATACCTATAAAATTAAAAACTGCAAGTCAGATAACCTTCATCACCAGGAAAATTTATAAATGGTAATAAAAGCAATCATAATTTTTTAAGTCACTGAAGGACTATACACAATAGCAAGGTATACTAAGGCCAAGAATAATCTCATATAAACATTTTATTAATACAGTACTCCAGTCTAAAGAAATACATAAAGATGTGAATTACTTACATAAAGTACAGGGAACAACTATTTGCTCATTAGGGGAATCAAGTAGTGATATATTTTGTAAGTACCAAGAATATTATACATCTAAGTTCTGGAGTCAACTGATGATTCAAACAGAATCACAGAATGTGTGATTAATAACACAATGTGTTTTCATGCAAAAAACCCCAAAAAGTCGCAGAGAGGAATATTGGAAAAATAATGCTGTTCTAATACACTCATACTAAGCTACATTATTCAAAGAAACTTGTGATAAAAAAGGTATTCTAAAATGTGTCTCTTTTACCTGATCATTCATACCTTCATAAAGGTCTGTACTTCGTTTACTCACTGCTCAAGTGCTAATCAGGGAGGAGAACTTTCACCTCTTGCCAAAACAATCACTAATAATACCTTCTGTTTGCAAATTCAGCAGTGTGAATATTTTGAATACACAGTCTGAGCAGGACTCACTATTTTTGTAGCTGTTCCTTTCACTCCTAATTGAGCCAGGTCCTGTGACCCACTTTCAACAGTACTGAGAAGGACTCTAGTAAAAAACAATTCCAAGTTGTAAAAGTTGACAGTTGGAATTAGCAGAAAAGTCCAAACCAATCAACCATACACACACACACAATCGATAGTTTGATATGCTCGAAAAAGATAGCATGAAATTTATTTGTTTAGATTTTGATATCAGGATTTTGTTATCAGATTAGAAAATGAGACTCAAAAGTGCTTTCATTTAGTGGCAATGCTTTCAGAGTGAGAACTTGGTATAACAGCATGGGCATTGATGCAGTCCAGGTAAGTCTGTTCTATGTGTTAAAGGAAGTATTTTTAATTCTAACAATGTATTGTCATGTCATATACACACAATGAAATTTTCACCCTGATATTAATTCTATACTCACACTCTTTAAGCACGAACACATTTTTAAAATACTGTTCTTTCATTAGTTCTTTTACACAAAGATCAAAGATCTCTACTACATCCTTCTGTGAATCAGAAATCCAAAACACCTTTGCAATATTCTTCAGTTTTCATTGCAAGAAGGCACAAGACTTAAAGTTCAATTCAGTAAAATCCAGGACCATGCACTACTGACCTGCTGAGGTTTTGGTTCAACTTGGCTGTACATTGCAAGTGGGTTTGACTGAGCAGGCATTATGTAAATGGATGGACTTAAATAAAAGGCAGCCCTCACGTATTAATCCAAGGCCTGGGGTGCTTTCGGAGTAGGCTGGAGACAATCCCAGACACCTGGCTTTTGAAAGACCACCGAGGGAATATGCAAGGGGAGCAGGGGAGCAAAGGTCAGTAAAAGCAGCCTGAACTAAATTCAAGCCTATTTTAGAGCATCTGGGTCAGCAGCCTTGAAGGTTTCTTTATAGTTATCAGATGCTGAAATATGCTTTTCTATCTTAAGGATACAAAATGCTTTCCCAAAGCAATTCATATTACATGCTTCAGGATTCAGCAAGAAGTACTACCTGGAAACAAGATGTTTTTAACTATAGGTTCAGAATGCATTTTGCCTTGGCAGCTTCAACATTTACAGTCTCTCTGGAAAAGTGTCAAAAGCAACTGTGCCATTCAAATTGGAGTGATGCAAATCTGAAGAGCACAAACTTGGCTATCAGATGGAAAAGCTACTGCTCTATAATCATGAACAACCAGGGGTTTAAGCTAGACTGGGCAAATGAAAAAACATCAATATAATCAGCTATCCAATCCTCTGTTTCATTCAACTGTCTCTTCTGTCTTCCCACACTACAGCCTAAAGTAGGTCCTCCAGAAACTGCCCATTAAAAAAAGAATTCAAGAGAAAAATCAGGTACATCTCTTTTTTTCTTCTCTTTTGACTACTTGTTTTCTTTGTAATGGGTTTTTTTTTTTTAGGTGCTTTTGTTGAAACTCAAGTAAGTAGGAGCAGACACAACATTCGCCTTTTCTTCTTTCCATGATTTTCTTTGCCTCAAATTTGTTATACAGTCTCCCTACCATGGCTTCTCCATGTTACTTCCCTTCCACATAATTGATTTTCAGTTATCTACCCCTTTTTGATAAATTCCTAACTCCCCTTTTCTCCCAGTCCTTTTGCTGTCATCCTCTCACTTAGCTTCCTACACATTCTCCATCTGATGCAGACATTTGCTTGCCTGCTTGGTTCTGCCCTCTGGCAGCTCTGGGTAGGTGGCCAGTGGCCATTTGTGTCAGCTCGTGACCAACAAGCCATCCAGCACCCTGGCAGCTCCGCGTCCCTCACAGCATCTGCTGCCTCCCCAGCTGCTCACCCAAAGCCAATGACTCCAAACCGAAGGAAGGATAACTGAGAAGCTACTGTGAGGAGAGGATGTGGATGTCAATAAAACAAAGCTTTTGGAAGCCTATCAGGACTATCGGATGCACTGCCATCCATCAACTCCTAGCTTCCTATGGGAAAAGGGTGCCACCTGGTGCCCACACCACCTTCCTCTAGCGAGGTACTTAACCTGCTCATCTGCCTTTTCTGTCCATTATTCTCCAGAATAACACCTACTGTTCTGCTATGAGCCCTCAAAACTTAACATATTCCTACAATCTCTTGATCTCACACAAGTTTTAACAGACCTTGAAACATTTTCCAACTCATACACTGAAAGGAACAACAAAAACGCAAGTCATGTCCCAAACCCAACCCATACAACTGAACAAGTCACCAAGTAGGAAATTACTATTTTCCTTACCCAACAGGGATCCCATATAAATCAACCTAATACTTCTTGCTCAATAATTAATTATACAGTAGGCCAGGGCCCTCAAAGGATAGCACAAGAAGAAATAAAATCACTAGATCTTTGCTCTAGAAAACCTGCTTAAAAAATTAAGGATTTTTCCCACTATTTTGCTCTTGATCTCTACTACACTACACCCAGATAAACAGTTATTTTATTTCCCATGGTGCTGCTCACAGCTACCCCAACACAAATGAAAGCAAAGGTAGTTATATTCTGATTCTTTGAGGTAGATATTGAATAATTTCTTGTCTGTACAGGAAGTTTAAACTACATAAAATAAAATGATCATACCAAGTCTAAAGTAGAGTTTGTCACTGTTCGGCAAATGAAAAAGTCACAATTTTTTTTTTCTTTTGTGTGTGTCTGTGTGTGTGTGCAGCAAATAAAAACCCTAAATGGAGTGCCCTAACTGGCTGAAAGACCCTCTGAGACTGTCTCTGAGTTGGGAAAGAGATACTTCCCCTCATATTTGCCCTTTTCTTATTTAAAGCACTCAGCTGAAATTCAGCTTTATGAGATGTGAATGCTTTCTATTATTCTAGATTTTCACATTTGTGCTTTCCTTGTCAGCTCAGTGGCTGCGGCCTAGAAAATGCGCACAGGCTCCAACAATTGGCAACTTTCATCTTCTGAAACTGTTTAGTACTAAATACAATATTCATATGTCTGGGTGAAACACAGTTAAAGGAACAAAAATAAAACCCTCCCTATTACTTATTGCAAAATGGAATTCATACTTCATTTGTCACACTGAATTGAATCACTTTTTATTTTAGGACTCCTTTCAATTTAAAGACAAAACATTTCCCAGTATTTATTTGCACTAGGACTAGTTTTTGATGTAGAGCAGCTGGATATTTTGTGCCGTTTCTATATCCATCTTCTAACTGCAACATCTTGAGTGATTATGGGAATATATTTGACTTGTTTTTATTATTACATTTGGGTTGCAAATGAACTTCAACCCATTGATGCCTAAAGAGTGCTGTTTTAAAACAAGGTTTAAAGTAGGCTAGAAGCAAAAAATAAATACTTACATACCATTTTATTATCAGGAAGATTATTTTTCCTTTTGTTTTGATAATTCAAATATTTTTAGATTAGTTTCATATGGGAAGGAAAAAGAAAGGGAAGTCACCAAGAAAAGTTGTTTTCCATACTCTTAGCCTAGAGATTAACTTACTGTAATTAGATCTTACAACAGCCTTTCACTGAGACCCCAGTATAATGCTATTTAACAAGTGGGCATGTGCAAATAAAGTATTTTCAAGTTGCTACACAACTGTGTTCTATGTTTTAAGCTTTTAATTCTGTACTACGCACATATTCACACTTACACACTTAGTATTGAGCTCTACAATTACATATGATACCTGCATGCGTAAGTATTTATACACACACAATTATGCATGCAATAATACTACAACAAATACCCCCTTGTTCTTATAAGATACTTTGGAAATATGTCAGATAATATCAGTATGACTGTTCTGAAAAAAAACCCTGAAACAGAATTAAGCACTGTACCCTAATCATTGTTGTAAAATAGAAACCTTAGAAGGGAAAGTGACAAGTTAACTCACATGGTATGCCTGCTAAATTTAACAGACATATCTACATTTTTTGAGTTTTATAGGGCAGGTAATTGGAAAAGCAGGGAAGTAACTGAAAATCCTATTCCTTAAAGATGAGGCAATTTCTTCCTTGGCTAAAGTACATATTCCTTTTTTAAATGTAAATGTTTGAGTATCTCCTTTCTAGTTGTGAAGTAATTTATCCCTCCCAATCAGACCACAGAGTTTCAAAAAGACAAATATCTTTCAAGTAAAAGGCTGTTGACTGTTCAATTCCTTAAAAAGTGCCATTCTCTATGCTCTGATTAGTCATAATTTCCTGACCTATAGGCTGATGAAACGATGAGCAGAGAACAAGATGAGCCCTTTTATGGAGGAAACATAGAAGAACCTTAAAATTAATAATACAGGTGAAATTTGATTTAGAACAACAATACTAGCAAGCAAGATTGTAAAACACTGCTAGCAAAAAATAAGCTGGTTAGACTGGCAGTGAGAACAGAAGCCCTGCTCCTCATCATTCCACTGCAGCTAATAACATGCCAGACTCTGCATTTATCTCTTGCTTTAATGCTGTTCCCATAAGGAAATCCATAGGAGAGCTGACGGAAGATTCCTTGGCATGGCAACTTCTTTAGAAATGGCAGCCAGCCACATCCAAAAGACAGAAGGCATGAGATATTGTTCAAAAAGCACTCATAAATCATTATAATACCCTTTAATAGGCAGTAATATTTGTGTAAATTATGAGATTTACCATATATACATTTGTTAAAACTGAAGTATTACTATTTTCACACAAACAGTTCCCAGTTATATCTTTAAAAAGCTAGACCTTTAACTTTAAAATAAGAATTCTAAAAAGCTAAAAATCAAACCAGCAAATACTAAGCTCACCAAGAAAACAGACATCACTGATTTTTTCCAAATCATACAGAAGTCCCAAGTCCAATATAAAACATTTTTATATATCTTCTTAATGCAATATATAACAAGCATCAGTGAAAACACTGGTTCAGTTGCTTAAAGATTTACACAGTCTGTAATATGGTTGACTGGTAAGATTCTATTACAGCTACTGATTGAATACTTCTAAGAGGGTTTCTTTTTTTTTAACTTGGAAAAAGATCAAAATGCTTGCAGATTTTAGATTGCTATTAGACAAAATAATTATATGCTAAACTAATTACAACTAAAGCAAAACCTGACTTACAACTAATTAAATTTTATTGCATGAAAATAAAGCATAGTCCTTATTTAACACAGGGCACAGCTATAAATGTTTACAAACTCACCAGTCTTTGTATTTATTTCCAGTACAACGCTTAGATCACACTGACAAAGTTGGAATGTGGCATGATTTGGACACCAAATAGCTCATTTAATAAAGTCATTCATATACAAGACAATAAAAATCAGATCAACATTCCTAAAATTGTTGCTTACATTGCTAAGAACCAATTCTAAATGAGAAATTCTCCATTAACATCCTATTTCACTTTCATGTAGTTCTTCATTGCAGTTTTACAACAGAGATCAGGTTTAAATTTCAGGAGTAGATAAGTAACTTACGAGCTTAAGTTCAATTATCAAGGCTTAGAGCTAGATCTTTTTAAAAAAGCCTATTCAGACCTATAAAAATGCTGACAGGCAGCTTCCACTGAATATGAAGTTAAATATTTCAGTTTAAAATTTCATTATTTGACCAGCTACTACATGGTAACAGTATTTTTAACTTTAACAGAACACTACCATGCTTGTACGAGCCTAAGTAAATAATCAATGCTTTACCAGAACAGAGCAAAGCAAGAGGATGTAGACATCAAGAAGGAAGGGTGAATATAATCTCAAAGAGCAGAGAAAATAGAGATTGAAAGAACCAGCTGAAACCACCAGACAGCAAAGTTAAGCAGGAACAGACTACAGCTTTCTTCTGGTTTTACTGACCCTTTCCAGAATGCTGAAAACTGTTGTTCTCTTGTTACTATTACCAAGCTATTTCTGCTGAGTCCATACCTCTGCTAATGTTTTCCTGCCCTTCTCCCCTTAGGAGCCCAGGGTACTGCCACCATACCATTGGCTCAGGAGCCTGTTGGTCTTCTCACAAAACCCTGTAATTTTCAACAAATGCTGCACAATTCAGAGGTGTTCTTAACATAAAGATTTCATTAAAGAATAATAATAACAAAGCAGCAAATATCCTTCAAAAAGATAAAGATGATCTTAAAGGTTCAAAACCTAAAGGCAAACTAAACTGTCATGTGTTCCATGCATAAAATGGCTGAAACTGTCCACCCCTTCAAATCATGCATATCTAAAATTAGGTTCCCACCATAAATATCTTTTATAAAAGTATCTTGCCATCTCCCCATCATGTAAAACATCTCATCAGACTGCTCAAACAGAAAACAGAAGGGGATAGTGAAGGTAATGGGCTAGCATTTAAGCAATTTTATGAACAACATAATTAACCCTGGTTTGCAAAGATATCTCTAGTCTTTCCTTCTCTCTCCACGCAGCTCTTGCAGTAGGACACTGTTTCTCCTCTCCACCAAGGCACCTGGACTCGCACATTATGGAAACTCAATGCCTTTGGAATCTTCTTCTGACTCTCAGTTTATTTGACAGTGACTAACCGGTTCAAAATTATCACAGTGGCACTGGTACACACACGGCATGACTGTGTAAACTGTTTCTTTAGAAAACCAAGCAAAAACTTTGAAAAATTATTCAGATAATTAAAAGCAAATAATAAAGCACACAAATAAAGAAAAAAGAGTAAATATTTGAAAAGCAAAACATAATACAGAATGAAAAAACAAACAAGGAGGAATAGAGAAAAAAACCACAACAGAAAAACATGAGAAGAAAAGCAATCACGTAAGTGCTTCAGTTTCACCTATGCATTCTGCATGCATATGCTCCTCATGTTTTATCACATTTCACTGAAAAACATGCTGGTTTTGTCTGAGCAGAAGAAAGGCAGCTAACCATTGAACAAGCAGGGAAGTTAATAAAGCAGATATTCTGAAACAATTTTATGCATCAATGCAGTTGCATAACAATCTTTTAAACATAACCGTGATCCCCTCCCTATTGAAGATTTTCATCAACTTGGTACAACTTAACTTATTTGCAACAGCCAGAAACCACAAGGGGCTTGCTACCTTAACTTCAATTTCCGAAAAAATGTTTACTTTCTTCCAGATGGCAAGATTAAATTACATAAACACTGTCAGCAAGTTGAATCCTCAAATGTATTCATTTCCAACACAGAAGCTTCAAAACCACCTATAATTTTGTTACTGATGTTTGGAAACAGCTGTAGCTGACATGGCCGTGTGTTGTACATGTCAGCGTTAAAGGATTAAATATTCTTAACCCCTGATGGAACAAACCTGCTCTATTAACAAGACACAGTTAAGGTACGTCTGAGACCAGGGCTACAATAGGAATGTCTTATTAGTTCACTGATAAACAAAAGAAGTCAAAGATGATGTATTTGGCCTTTCTCTGGAGAAATGCTGGGGGGAAGGCTGGAATTTAAGTACACTGGTATTTTTAAATATTGGATGGTTTGTGGGACATATTAAGCTTACTCTCTAGCTACAAAAAAAATTTTTAGATGTTTTTATTTCTATTAATTTCTTAAAATATTTTTTAAAATAATGTCATGCAATTCTACAATCAGAAAAAATAAAAGAAATTTTTATGTTCCAGTTTTGCATGTGTTTATGCAAAAAACAAATTGTACAACTGATGTATCACCTGAATAAATCCAAGTGTATACTTCTGAACAGTCCTCCTTGGGAAAGGTCCTTGATATGACTGAAATCAAAACTGCACTGATGTCTTCACATAAGTCAGACAGGTCAAAGGTCAGCAATCAACTGCAAAGCTGTGGACTCCAGTTTTCTTGTTACAGGACTGATGAATAGAGCAACAGCTTATGACCAGCAGGAAAAACCCTAAGCATTCTGATAAAGCCAGGAAGGAAAGTACACACACTGTACACACTTTATGCTCACTGAGCACATATATAAAAGTCTCAAAGCCCTGTTCTGTACACATTCCTGACCCTAGTATTTCATGGTATTTTCACATTAAGGTGAGAAGAAGAGTATGTTTGTAAGTAATGTTGCAATTTCCTTGCCTACACTAGTTTAAAAGAACCTCCTTTATAAAAAGTGCCAGATCCTAAATTGTCCACACCAATGGGAGGCTTCTCTCCAGCTGGATGGGAGCAGAGGGAGGTCCCATTGCTGTGGAAAAAAATGGAAAGCAGAAGAAAAAACTGCATATGAGCAACATGATTTCTGGTACCTTATTGGAAATTTTGTGAACCCTTGCAAAAGAATGAGATGATAAATTAGGGCTACCCCAGAGAGTTCAGCATTTCAGCAGGTCGCATGGAGAGCTTGAAGTAATACCAGAGATATTTTCCCTTTGCAGACAACACAGCATTTTTTTTCTCTTAAATATTTCCTGAGGTACATTTTAAATTCAACATGTTTTTCCATTAGACTTTCATATCTTCCCCTTTTCCCTTTATTTTCAACTCAGTTTTGGCTATTGCAAGAAAAGCTCCCCTGTTTGTCTGCTTCTACCCTCCACTAAATACTTCCAAGCCCTTTCAGAGAGCTGTAGGATAGGGAGGAGTAAGAGACTCATCTTTTTCCCCATTTGAACTCCACAGGCATTGCCAATCCACTTAATTCCAAACCTAAATGAGATTTAAGATTTCATTTTCTCACTTTAACACATGGAAGATCCAGGTTGTTCCTTTTGTCCCATCAATTTAGGGTATGCTTTGGCAGCAGAGACACTGAAAGCCGTATTCCGGGGCATTGAAATGAACATCGGCAGGAACAGACTGTTCCATCAATTTTGCTACCACTTTCCCACAGATGCAAGCTGTTCAGTGCCCTGCCATTGGGAGAAAGTTGTCCTGTGGCAAAACACTATATACTGTATAATCACTATGATAAAAAAACCCCATCTTACTTGAAATTTTAGGGGTTTTTGCACATCTGACATATCCCATCCCAACTGCAATGCACAGTAACAATTTGGAGGAAGAAACAGAATAGCAAAATGGTGGAACAGGTATCTGTAAAATGATTCCTTTTCCTTGTAAATGTTTACATGCTTACTTGCATGCTACGCGAATAAGTAAAACATTTTTTAGCAACATAATACTCTAAAAATAATAGGCTGGTGAATTACAAAGACTAGCTTTTGTTTCTTTTCAAATCCAGTATAACCCTATATTTCATGTATTTCTGCAATCTAAGGTAAAAAATAATGTTTGCACAAAGTATTTTGAAACAAAAAAATGTAGACTCTGCAGAAGGCACAGCCAACCTGATTTACAAAGAAAACAACAAATAAAATGACCCCTGTATCAAAGTTAAAGCAGATGCACAATTGCAAGGTCACTCTCCCATCACTATTCAGACTAGGTCAGCTTTTGAAGACGTATTACTTCAAGCACACTTGCTGCCGTGACACAGACCTCACAGGCACGAGCTTACCTTCACACAGACAGCTTAACTGTCTGTATTGCTTAGGAAGGACACAGTATCCTACACTGACACCCCAGTACTTACATATCTGTGCAACCTCAATTTCAGCTGGCACACACATTCAGACTTTTGCTTTACCAGGTCATCTAGCCAAACACAGAGCCCTCACCTCAGGAGGAAATCTTTTGGTTTCACTAAAATCATGGGGACTGAGCTGCATCATTACGATTCACATGGATGTCAGCAGATTCAATTATCTGGTCCTCAAATCTGGTAAAGTAAGTCTGTAAAGCCATCCAGTATAATTGCTTGGCATCAGTACCAGAACAGTATGACTTCTCCTCCTGCCCACTGCATTTGTTAACCCCACAGCAACCGAGCAAGCTTTAATCTCTGTCCTGAACACACCCACTCCTTGTGCAACAGCAGTGAGGAACTCCAGCTCTTGGGAGTTCATTGTGCAGAGCACAAAGCCCCTCTAAGCAAAGTCTTTCTAGGCAAAGTCTACAACAAGAAATAATGACAACAGCTGAACGGGATCACTAGGTATCATGTGTTTTCAAGGAAAAAAGTATTACATTAAGTATTTCGGTAATGCTAAACACTAAAAAGACCCTCTAGTCAGACAGATGTTTTGTACACCACTTCAAAATAAGAAGGGCACGTGGAGATGAGAAAGCTGCTAAAAAAACCAATAAAAAAGTGGAGAAAATAAGGATTTAAATCAAACTGACACTGAGTCAGAGTAGCCTACAAAAGTTAAACTGGAAGAGCCAGAAAATAATCTAGCCATCTTTATGGACAAATCAAAGCCAGCCATCTCAGTCCACAAATTGCTAATGATGAGCTGACAGTGAAAGAAAGGACATCTCTTAGAAAAGAATCTTATATTTTCTTTTCTGGTGGACAATGCATTCATTCCAGTGCCTTCTGAACAATGACCTATGGACCAAGCAATAGGCAAAGATGCAGTTCATGAGTCACAGTTCACTATGGGCAAATGATTCTCTTTCTAAAGACAGCTAAAAAAAAAAAATCTTACTTCCCTAACCTTACTTTTTCAAGTTGATCCAAGGACATTGCATAACTGAATCAGAGGAAAGGTGATGGATGAAACATTCTCTCTTTTCAAGTAAACTGTCCTTTATCTCACAAAGCACAGGAGACTTTGGAGTCTAAATGTTTTACATACTAAATGAGCATGCCTTTTTCATCTCCATTGTCATCTGAGGACTTTCTAAACATACAATGAAAACATCACCTGATTGGGAATTCTCTAAAGACGTTTTCCCCCTTTAGAATAATAATCCTGTCTGGTGATCTGCATCCTCCAGCCTCAGACTTTTCAACAGATGCAGAATACAGACTTGAAGAGGCTGAGCACTGCACACAATCTTCCTCCTGCTCCACAGGAGAGCCATTCATTCAACCAGGAGCTCAGCCACTTCCATCCACCCTCCTTCAACCCAGTACAGATGAGCTCACACTGGTTAACATTAACTATTCCAGTGTGCAAACTGGTAAGGGTAAAAACACATTAGGTCTCAATATGCACCAGACTGGAACACCTCTTAGCCTGGGTTCAAGAGAAGAAACAGAAAAATGCCAGATTTATCATTGTTTAGTCTTCTTTTGAAAAAGTAACTTGGACTAGTTTATGGATGGAAACACTGTTCTATGTCACCACATTTTCCTTCAATGCTCCCTTACAGAGAAGCATGGTCAAGCTCCAAATATTGTCAGTATCTTTACCTTTTGATTACTTCTTTTTCTTGATAACTACCTCACCTCTGACAAAACATCAAAATTCTCTTAATTAGCAACTATACATATAGAAGTAAGCTCGTGATCCAGAAAGGAAACCCAAGTCATGTAAGTCTTTACCAGACTATAGAATTTGGTAAAAAATCTTCATATTGCTGTTAAGGCATATTTTTATACTCTTGAGGGAATGGAATAAGATTATTTTCTACTCATTTTAACTGTGATCTATACAAATCTGTGAAGTCAACTACCTAATAACAGTTCTGTAACACCAAAACAACAGACTTCTATTACCCAAGTTAAAGGACATGAGTATGAGTGTCTAGATATAAAACATTTCTCCTCAATGACTTCTTCGTCTTTGATTCATAGCTTTAAAGGGTAAGATGCAGCTAAGAAAAAAAAAAGCAGCAAATCTGCATTCACAAGGCACACTGTACACCATCATGGGAATATTTTTGAGACTACTTAATTTAAGGCCATGCCTGCACTACCATGGACACTTTAGAATAATCACTGTTTTCACTGATGGCAGCAGCAAGAAACTGATAGTATTAAAGCATGTGAGCTGCTGAGACTGTCACCTAAAAATATTAAAAACATGGTTAGTCAGCACCTTGTTTCTTCGTACATACCCAGCAAAGTTTAGCAAAGAAATTTAATCACACTGGAACTAGGAAGCAACAGTGGTGACAATTTTCAAACAAAGGAATGGAGAGAGAATGTCTTCCCCTTTGAAGCACGGACATATTTGAGGACAGGCAACTCAAAACCATAGCTTGACACATTACCTTCATTCTATACAGAAGTATATGCTTCCAGAAAACTGTAAGACAAATTAATGCACCAAGTCAAAATCAAGGGCAAGCCAAATATAAGCCTACAAAGAACATGAACCATCCTCCATACCACCTAAGGAGGAGTTAGGGTCCTGCTCCTAAGTTCTTGTGGTCCTACAAGCAAATTGTCTTTCACTGCCTCAGTGTTCAGGTCTGTAAGATAAGAGTAAATTCCACAGGTTTTATGACGTGCAATGAACTCCACTGGTAACTTTTACTCACGAACAACTGCAAAAGGTTTCAAGTGTCAGTTGCGCTTCAACCTGTATTGGCAGCAGTTGTTCTGTTCTTACTGGGGGGACAAGCATGCAAGCGATTAGAGGGCAGGCTCAGGTACCCATTCACACAGGAATAATCTGCTGGATTACATCGGAAACACTGTGCCACTTACAGCATGAAAAATAAAGAATTTTTTTAATCTATTATATGTAATTTTGGAACTGTTTACTTTGCCGCATTATTTTTATTTTATATTTCTTCCTTTTGCATGTACAAAACCAGTCCTGTGTGGACCACAATCTGACCCAAAGGCCAAACTGGCAATTGTTTCTCCAGAGAAAAACAAAAGTCTAATCCAAAAAGGCACACATGCCTTTGGCTTCAGATTGGGGATAGGAAAGTGGTAACAACTGTTATAAGCAGAAAGTGGTCATGTTTTTCCGTCCTAGTTTTTTAGTATCTATGCATTCATGTTGTAGATACATGCTTTAATATCATTTAATCCCTTTTAAAAGTGTATTTCCAGCCCTCTTAGCAGTTTCTTATTCCCAGCTTCAGCTACTGATTCCTTCCTCTTGCATGCCAGCACTAGCAACTGTACTGTGGCACCAAGAGACACTTCACAAAAGACTAACTCAAAAAAAGATAAGGGAAAATTAACTTCGGGGAGAAAAAATATTTATATGTGTATATATATATGTATCTATGTGTCTCTTTCAGACAGATAAATTCTGGCTCAGCCCAAAGGCATACCAACACTCATGTCAGCACCAAGAATGAAGGAAAAGGACACTTCTGGCAGATTAAAAGAAGCTGTAACTTTTCCTATTCTCAGATGCATGCCCTAAGCATCAGGCTGCAATGACACATCCCCCCTTCTTTGCCCTCTTCTGATCCAATGAATCTTTAAGTTGTTCATGGGTAACAGAACAGCCCCAACAGGAAAAATAAAAGCATCAGCATCATAACCTATAGCTAAGTGATGATGACCTTCTCCAGGAAAAAACAGGAACTGAATTGTGCTGCCTCAAAACACAGCAAGGCTGCACAAGGCACAACCATAAGTCCGTCACAGAATGCAGAATTACCTGCTGTCACATCAGCTGGTACTAAAGGGAAGGGTTAAAGTGTGAAAACCCCTATGATCCCTTATATATCCATGTCTGGAAAGAGAAATAGGTGGGCAAAGGGAAAAGCTATATAAATAGCTTCATCTCCTCTCTTTCACGTTTGTTTCTCAGACAAAGCAATCAATTCCAGGTTAGTCTTTCCTTGAAAACTTCAAAAGGCACAAACCACCAACACAGGCATTGATAGCACTGACACTACTGACAACATCTGCTATTTCAAAAAATTCAAATACAAAAGTACATGGGCTAAATAAAACAGCCCTGTTATAACCTCTGTAAACAAGTGTCAATTGTTGTGACATCCCTTCTGCTGCTGGAGAATTAATGCAATTTGAATATAGAGCAAGAGAAGCATAGAATCATAGAATGGCTTGGGTGGAAAGGAAACTTGAAGAACTTCTAGTTCCAACCCACTTGTCTTTGACAAGGACACCTTCCACTAGACCTGGTTGTTCAGGGCTGCATCATCCAGACTGGCCCTAAACACTTCCAGGGATGGGGCATCCACAACTTCCCTAGGCAACCTGTTCAAGTATCCTGCCACCCTCACAGTAAAGAATTTCTTCCTATCGTCCAGTCTAAACCTACTCTCTTTCAGTTTGAAACCATTCTCCCTAGTCCTGTCACTACATACTCTTGTAAAAAGTCCCTCTCCTCAACTGTCTTGCAAGATCCCTTCAGGTACTGGAAGGCAGCAATTAGGTCACTCCAAAGCCTTCTCTCTCCCTGGCTCAGGGAACATTCCCAATTCTCTCAGTCTTTCCTCATAGGAAAGGTGGCCCATCCCTCTAATCATCTTGGTGGCCCCTCCTCTGGACTCTCAGTATCATTGCTTTTCCTCCATAAAATGGTATATATATGGGGAAAAATAACCCCACCAAGCAACCAAGTGGTTCTACTATATGAATGCATGTACAGTTATTGGCAGGGGGGCAAAAAGAGGCAGTCTTGTATTTAAATTTTCTCTCTTATTTATGGCTTCTCTTGGTTAGCTTAGACCCAAAAGTTTTCTGCTGTGATGCTGAGCATGAAACAGAGCAATTCGCAGAAAGGAAAAAACATATGTTGCAGACACATTTCTAGGACCTGCTTTTCTCCTGTAGGTGTTTCTAATTTAATAAGTAAGGAAAATTTAGCTGGTGTGCTACTCCCTCTTTAAAAATAACAAACTAAAAATGCTATCCCCCTTATATTCCTGCCCTACACCTACCACTACGCTGTGGCTGGCTGTTGAACTGTCAGTGCTACTACCAACCTGGAAAAAATAAAAGAAAATTATAAAAATTGAAAATTAACCATTCAAAATCTTTTAACTGCACTGCTGCTCTGACTTCAGCATACAGACAAGCAAACAGCTGAGCTTACAACAAGGGAGAGGGCAAAAGAGAGGATAGGATGCAAGATGGCAATTTTTTATTTCTAAAGGATGCACTGACAGCTTATAAAAACTTAAAACGTTAATCAAACCACCACCTTACTGTTTTTTAAGGCAGTTATGAACCACCACAGAGGAGATGAAAGAACAAGCAGCTCCTGCCCTTGTCACACAAAAATCATATAACCCATCTTCTGCAAGTTGAAATTGATATTTAACAGTCATTTTCAGCCATCAGGGAGAAACGTAACAGGGCTGAGTGAAGCAGTCATGTGAATGGCACAGGAGAGCTGGACAAACTAATATTAGGACCAAGCTTTTAGAAACCCTGGTACTTTTGATTTGTAGGATATGAAATAAAACTAAATATATTGGTAACGTCATGAAGGGCAAAAAAGTCCACATCCACTGTCTACCTACATTTTTGAAAATATCAGTGAGCTAGAACAGTTTTAGTAGTTAAATGCAGTTAACCCAAGTTTTGCATATTTTCTAATTTAAAACTGTTTGAATTGCATTTAACAAAAATATTCAAAATACCAATAGATACAGTGCTTATCTGTTTATAAGCAAATAATTTAAAGCTTTTTCCCCTGAAACAATATCAATGCAAATCATATTAAAAACATGAAACCTTCTACATATTTGAAGAAACATTTGTTTCTCATGTGCAGCTCCTGTATGTTAATGTAGAAGTCAAGGTCCTATTTTAACCTAGGGACAATATTCAACCTACAAATTATTGATGAAACAAGAGTTTTGAAATATCTATAATGTGATTTCAGTTATAATATTAAAAAATAAAGCAAACCTGAAAATAATTACTTCAGCTCCAGTCAAAGAAACCTTTCATTTTCACACTATTTTTACATGCTTTCCTAGCTGTTGATGCAGTTTTGGTTGAGGCAGCGTTTATGAAATCCCGTCTGTTTAGCTTAAATCACTAAACTGAGACTAAGCTTCAGGCATCTCAAAGCAGAGCTACTGCAGAAAGTGTCCGGCTTTCAAAGCAGTGGAGAGAAGGTCATGACATGCCTTAAAGACCTTCACAAAGATAGCCCATTTGGGTGCCTAATCTCAGGCAGGCAAGATCATTTAGAGGTTGTTTCATTTATTTTGCTCCATGGAGTGGGTATGAACTGAAGCACTGCACAGAAGGGCTTCATAGGGCACCTCCTTTTGGTTTCATTCAACTGCTTGGGCTCCCTGAACTACAGCCCACACGGCTGCCAGCTCAGGCACACAATGTTGCTCAATCCCACAGCCAGAAAATGCCTCAATGTCTAATCTAGAGATTGTGAGGGGGTTTACAACAGTTCAATGCGATATCTGGTGATGTAGCTTTCACTTAGGCTAGATATAAGCAAAGCAAAGCAAAAAGTGATGAGTTAGTGGACTTCTGTTTATTAATTTTTTCATTAATGTTAAAAAAAACCCAGTGTTGTAGCTTGTTACTCTTGTCCATTCTTTAACAAACTACATGAAAAGAAAAATTTTAAAAAATCCCTACAGATGTGTGATTCTCATAATAAATCAGTTAATATCTTTAATCCAGGCTCACAATAAAAACCTTAATAAAACAGCTGTTAATCTGGTTTCCATGGAGGATGTTGCCCATAAACAGCCAGCTATTGTGCACTTATTATAAAGCAGTAAACTTAAATTTTGTCAGGCTGGCAATATGTAATAATTAGCAGGTGTGTAGACTAAAACAAAGCGAGTTTTTACTTAATATTTAAATTATTTGTATCAAGTTTCTAGTGCACCTAACAATGATTCTAACACGAGGAGTCCTCTCTATGCTTGTCCCCTCCCACAAATCCTCCTGATAAATTAATAGGAACAATCTTACAGAAGAAGGGTGGAAAAAAACTTACTCCTACAACAGGCTATAAAACACTAACATTTGTTCATTAAAATTGATTAAAAACACAAGTACAATGATTTTAATTCTGAGCCTATTAAACAATTATTTTTGGACATGTAGTCAATAGAATTACTGTCAGCAACACTGAATTCAGGTGTGACACCCAGCTGGCAAATCCAACACCCCCAAGAAGCAAGGACTGCAACGCAAAGGCTTGGAATTGCCGAGTAATTTAGGTTGGAAAGGACTTCTGGAGGTCATCTTGTCCAAACCCGTGCTTAAAACAGGTCTAATTAAATCAGGTCTCTGCTAGTAACAAGTCTTAGCCTCTAAATCAGGAAGCTGGAAGCAAAGTGCTTAAACAGGAACGGTCCCCAGAACAAACACATCTCCAGTCTTAACTACTAAACCATGCCCAGGAATTGTTTGGGAGCCCCGTGAATCAGTACAGATCAAAATGCCATAAGGATGGTCTTTAAGAATTAAGCCACCTTGAGGAGGGTGCCCCAGCATGTGGGAAAGTGACAGCGCTGTGTTTAACATGGCAGCACAGGCGTAACCTCGCTGTGCCCCCTTTTGGACAAGCGCACTCCTTTGTGTGGTGCAGCAAATAAACAGTTATTGGATTTGCCTGTTCAAAATGCTGGCAATGGGGGTGGAAACCATCCTAAATACATTCAACAATAAGGTTTGACTGAGGACCAGAGCGCAGCCAGCTACTCTGTGCTCATAAAAACTGAGCAGTTCATCAACTCATTTCTAGTGAAGTATTAACTAAAAAAAGAACACAAAGCAAAGGTAGATTTATATCAAAGGTTACAGGCAGAGTGTGTAATCCCGTATCAAGAAAAAAAAAGAAGAAAACACATGCTGATTATTCTCAGACTCTCCTCTGAAAGCAATGAGCCTAAGCCTATAGACCACTGATCACAGGGACAATGCCTATTCACTACACAATCTCACTGAAGTCCCTGAAACCACCAACTGAACAGATTATTTAGAGATTTTCAGAACTGGACTCAATACCACCAAATTTCTTATTTCAATCCTAAACTAATATTTAAGAATTCAGAAGATGAGTTCAAGAAAATCCGTATGCTCTATAGCTCACGTGATAGAAGTTTAATACTTGTAATTTACAAGAAGAAAAAACCTGAAGTACCCACAAGTTATTAAAAAAATTAAATAGTTTTTTATTTTCTATCTTCTTTGAAAAGTAAGGCTTTCAAATGAAAAATCAAGATTATTCTACTGGCATTTTAATTCTTCCCAAAGAAATAAAATCTGATATAATAATGATCACAGCAAAGCAACCAACAGAAAATTTTGTATCAAACAAGCAAATACAAAATATTCTGCCCTAGATCCTTGAATGAATTTTAATGAGTGTCGCCATTTTGACTGAATGAATATTTTATTTTGGACCTCAGGAATTCTACCTCCTGATGACGACAAATTATGGGGAGAACACAGGGAACATTCCCACTCACATACTTTTTTTTTAATTAAAATGTTTAAAATCTCAAACACTGTTAAAACATCTTATTTTAAAAGAAGAGCTTATGTAAAACACCAGATATATTACATTTCTATTACTGATCTGCACTGATTAAGTAAGAGTTGACTTATGCAGCTAATATTAAATTTAGAAATTAAATACATGTCCATATTGTATGCAGCCTAGCTGGAATTCACTAGATTAAACATACTAATTAATTTGGTCATGGTGTGCTTTGTATTATAATTCAGCATTTATTTATGAGGCCCACATATTCAGTTTACTGAACTGAATGTCTGCACTGTTCTTAAACATATCATTAAAAGTGCTAACATTTTATATCATTAACCCTGTATCACTCCACAATTAACATAAAATTATCAAAAGAATAATAAAAGCAGCTATGCATTTTTAAGCCACTTAAAACATTTCTAAATGTAATTGTAACTATTTCATGCTAAGTAAGAGTTGGTATTTCATTTTCACTCAAGAAAGACAATAAAATTCCAGCTTTTCTAATCGCTTATTATTTCCAGGTTTCCTGTAGAGCAGTCATTCATAGCCGTATTTCTGACTTACCATACATTTAGGTAGACTGGATTACTAGGTGGGTCTTTTTTCATACTCTATCAATACACAAACTACTGAAAAACTTGATAGGTGATGAGCATTTTTGCTCCCAGCACTCACTGAGATGTCACTGTGGACCTCAGATCCAAAGTTTTTTTGACACCTCCCAACATACTGGCCTCTGCTGAAATCACAAACTTCTGCAGCAGTCAAACGGGAGAAATGGACACATTCTCCTGCAATTTTGTACTGTAGGTTTACTGAGTCAGTATTGAATGCCAAAATACATGCACACACAGATACACATCTATATTTTTAAAAATCTGCCAGGAAAGATTTTCATTAATCTGCCATGAATTTACAACAAAACCAAATTAACAATATTGAAGATTCGACAGTTCAAAACGTGTGAGCGTGTGTGCAGTTTACCAGCAAAGCAAGATATGAAAAAGAATACTTCTTACCATCTATACAATACTAAAGGGCTCTTTTCTGCCTATAATTTTAATTTTCTAACTAGTTATGGATGAAGGGAAATCAAATTTGAAGACTTAATATTTTATCAGAGTGATATACCAAATGCAACCTAGAACTCCTCAGCACTCTCAAATACCTATTCATTGTCTGGATCAAGCTCAATCATTTTGCAGAGGCCCAGCATTTCTCCAGTTCCTTCATTACTTTAAAAATAGAACATTTCTGCCTTCCAGCATGGGAACAATGGTGAACAAATGGTAGTTTAGAAACTGCTGCCTAAATGGTAATATTTCCAGTGACTCTGCCTGTGTTGCTAAAGCAATACACAAACACTCACAACTTGTGACCAAGATTTCAACCAGCTGATTTGTTGGAATATCATATCTTTCCTCAGTTCCAGTTAAACAGGTTTGGATGCTGCCACTCAACCTTTTGACATTGAAATCAAGAATCTCTCTTAAGAGGAGTAGGGAGACATCAAATACTTGTACATATTCAGTAGCATGAATAAAGAATGTCTTCCTTAGAAAAACTGATTTAATAAAATGATTTTTTTTCTGCTTTGCCAAGTTTACTAACAATGAGAGGTTTTTTCTATTAATGGAAAAAACCCATCTGAGCCATGATAGTTTTAAGAGGCATCAAAGCCTATTCAAATAAGCTATGTATTTTATAAAAGAAGTAAACTGCTGGTAAAAAAAAAGGAAAAAAAAAAAAGAGGAAGAGTTAAGTGAAATCTAAATTGAAAGTGTTTCATGAGCATAGCCCTACAAGTCGTCACCCAGCAGGTAAGGGACAATGTCTTCACTGAGGTGACTAGAGCTACTCTGGGCATGTCCTAGCTACACAAACCTTCACACCCTCAGCCTTAGAAACAAAACCACTCCACCTACCCCAGCTTTCTACAGCTATACACCATAACAAAGCTGAGAGGAAAAAAATTAGCAATACAGTTTGGTTGTAGATTTTTGTCAGAGAACCGTGATACTATTTGCTTTTATAAAGCTGCTCTACTCTCATTAGTCTCAAGTATTACATCACAAAATTTTAAAACAAATTAACTATTTGTTGTGGCAAGTAACATTTGATATATTTGTGTTAAAAAGATGTATTATTGCTCCTGTCATTAGATTACAAACTTCTTGAGACAAGTGCTGGTCAGTTTATTTATGTGGAACCCTAAGCATAAAGTTTCTGTAGAATTTCTTTAGAAAGGTCAGACAAACGTTCAAAGGATTATAATGAGAATGGATGAGGCCTTTGAAGGACTGTGCAGTCTTTCATTTGCTAATCTAAAGTAACACTTACTAGCAATGATGATTTCTTCAACCACTACATAGTCACCCTCCTCCATGATCCAGTCAAAGTGTAGCAAGGACTTCTATGATTTAGGCATCTATTGCTGTATTATAGTAAATCATGTGATGATTAATTTCTTTCCCCCTCCTCTAAAAATTCTCACATGCAACTTTCTATTCAATTCCTGCCAAGAAAAATGTTTTAAATCTGTATTTTACCAATTTTACCCTTGACAGGAGTTTTCTTAAGACACTAAAAATTGTCAAGACTCAAATAAGGAAATAAGGCACATTAGCTCCTTCGTATATTGGCTTAACCACTGTCAAGAATACTATTAGAAATTCAATACAATGTTGCAAAATAACACCACCGGTACAACTGATTTCAACGTAACACTTTCCAAGTTCCACACCAACACAGCTTTCATGGTAATAACTGCTGCTCTTCTATGCTGTTACAGGAAAAATTGAAGTCATAATATCTTAAGATTTTTGCTAACTGCAATTTTACACTCCTGTAATTCAGATGCAAGAATGCAGATGTAAACCTTAATTTATGAAATGTAAAGGTTTACAGAATACAGATTTTAGGCCATCATTATAAAAGATATTATTTTCTTTTAAAATAAATTACTTGAGAGAGTAAACCAAGTTGGCAAACCTGTTTTGCAGTAAAAATTTCTGCAACCATTCCAGCATTTTGCCAGGGCTGGAATGGGGGTGTCTTGGGGGACAATAAAGAGATACAGAGACTATTACCATGCTATTATCATGTAATTATAGTCCATAGCTAGTGCATGTTAAGATTCTCATTTTAAAGATATACAACCAGTGTGTTAAAAATATAAAAGCCAGGAAAGTAAACAAAAATAATTTAACATGTCTTTTCTCAAGTTAAAAAGTTGTTTTCTTTTATACATGAAGACTGAATTTGCATTTATGAAATCCTACTGTAAAAGTGAACTAAAGTTACTACCATAACTTTTAACACACATTTCAGATATTAAGAGATTTTAACACGAAGTTTTACTACAGCCTCCCATTCAGTGTACAATCCAGGTAATTTGCTGATTTCAGTGGATTTGCAGAGTACGATAATCAGAGCTGAACTTAGTACAGCACGTTGCAGTTTCTAGTTTACTGTTTTGCTTTCCATATTTCTAGGCAGTAATGTTTGCAATTAATGTTTTTTGTAGACACAAACATACACATCAAGTATCAACAACCTCAATCTGTTACAGACTCAAGTTGCAAAATTGAAAATAATTAGGTCACCTAGGCTTGAACTTATACATTGGATTTCAGTCTAAATTATAAAAGCACGCCCACTTCTTCACAAGACTCACAGTACATATCAGCACAAAACGGTTCCAGACAAACTACTTTTCAACCTTGTGTCATGCAAGCATCAGCTTTGTGTAAAATGCATTTTAAAACAACAGTAAAGAGTCCATAAGGTGAAAATACGGAACACGTGGAGAGACTTCCGTCTAAGAAGGCAGAGACACAGTTTGTGTTGTACTCTCCATTTTATTATACATTTACGATATTATTCCCTTCATATTGGTTCACTAGCAGATATTTCAGTTGCAATATTAAAATGAACCTTTATGAATAATGTTTATTCCATAAAGCCAGACTGAACAAAGAGGTGAGGAGCACTCAGAGCCTGGTATTTGCAAACATTTTGTAATTTTATTACTTCTGATCTGCATAAGACCAGAAATATTTTTATGCAATGCTCCAGTTGCAATGTTCTGTTGTTGTTTACATGCACACTTGAACTAAAAGACTGATGTAATTAATTAGTCCAACATGCAAACGTTAAAAAATGTACTGAATGCAATTAGTACATCTTGCAAGAAACATAACTATAATTTAGATTTAAATTACTATCCTCATAATAGATGCACGTACCTACATCTTCTTAGAATTGTTTACTATTTTCAGAGGTTTCTCATATACATTTTCAAAATTTGGCCTTTTTTTGACTTATTTTTCCTCTCACTATTGAGAAATCATTTTTTTCCTGGACTTTAAATGTTCATGCATCACACTCAGCAGTAGTGTGTGATCATAGCCTATTGGTTAAGAATTAAAACAGTGGTGAAGCTGAGACCAAAAAGTGTACAGACAGAATGCGCAAATATTTCAGTAGCTATTGAAACAAGTACTATCCTTCCTACTTTTAAAAGAGAAAAAATAGCATTGGCACGTCTTTCAATAACTGTGCAGGCAATATTCAGTCGGTGTGCACCTTGTCACCTTGTCATCTGAAGCTAGCCTTCCGAGTTTTAATTTCAAACACTAAGGCTATTTGGAGGAATCTCCAAATAATGCAGGAGACGTGCATTGTAACAATACATAGTGATGCACAAAGACACTGTCTGTGCCTCACACCTGCTACTTTCAGACTGTCTGGGAAGACCAACACCACAGTAAGGAACACCATTTAATATAAGTGTAGTGTTTTGGTTTTAGGATTTTGGAGTTTGGGGGGTTTTTAGCTTTAAAAAAACAAAACAAAACAAAACAACAAAAAAAACCAAACAGCACAGCGTTTTTTCTAACTTCTCTGTTGAACTTCAGTCAGGCCACAGAATGGGCACCTGAGTTGCCTCACCCTGCACTCAAACTCCTGGAACCTGTAACACTTGTTTTCAAACAAATCACCTCTGGAGATGGAGCAGGCTTCCTATCAATCACTAACAAGTTAATTCCACATAATAAGGCAGGTTCGGATGCAGACTGATACATTGTGAGATGCTGTATCTAAAACTGATTAGAATAGCACTCAAAATGAATGCAGCCCTCCAAACCACTTCTTTGCTCAGAAACATTAATCTCACTTATAAGGAGAGCTTCATAATGGTAATGCTTGGTATGAAAAAAGTATGAAATAAATCAGGTTTTATAAGACACAGCAATTAATCAGTTTTAGAACTAAAGAAAGGCTGTTAAGCGGCACATTTTTACAATGGTAACTTCTTTCAAGCCTCTGTTACCTCCAAAAAATTAAATGTTTAGGGCTTTCTCTTAATTGCTCAGCTGACAGTGTGCCCCAACCCTAACTGTGGGTCCCTGGAATGTTTCACTACAAGCTAAAACCCTTTGCAAATAATACTACTCTATCAGACAAAGCATTTATTGTAAGACACTCTTCAGTCTAAGAAGAAGACTTGCATGCAGGTATCCTGAAAGAACTTACTTATTTATCTATTTAGCCCAGGGAAAAAAAATATTTCATCAAACCAAAGATTTTCTAATAAACACACTAGGATTATTTCTGGTAATATTTTTGCAATTCATATCGCACAAACTTGCAGGTGATAGAGTCACATAATTACTACTAAAACAGTAAACCTAATGAGTTTACATGTACTCATTTAATAGAACAGATTCTACAGTAAAGCTATTCTTAAAAGAAAATAACATTATATAGAGATATTAATCTTATTAACAATCTCTAATGTGTAGTATCAGTATAGCTCAAATCAGCCTCTAAATCTTACACAAGCACAACTTACTTGCATAACATTTTGAAAAAATATTTTAAGATTTCTCTATCATAAATTTGCTCTATAAGAATTTTATAGTTTCTCTTGTACACTGACAGACAGATGAGTTTTCTACAATAGATATGCAGCATCAAGTACAGTAAGTGCAGTATCACTATAAAAATAAGAGCAGTTCTGACCTGAAGCCTTAGCATCTCTGGTCTTTTAAGTCTATACAGCACAATGCCCCTTCACAAACAGCACCTGATCCTCCAAGCTGCTGGGCACCCTCAGCTTTTATTGGGCCTAATCCAAAACTGATGCAAGTTAGTGGGAGTTTTTGCATCAATCTACAGGGGCATCAGTCGGCATAACACTCACTGATTTTAACTGAAGGAAAAGGTACTGAGTATCTCACTGAGCCAAGCCTATAATCTGTTAATTTTTGGGGCTAGGAGATGACAAAAAATACTTTCAGGTTGACTATTATTTCATTTTCTAATATTTTATAGGGCTTCTATAAAATAGGTATTTATTAAAAGCAGCCACTGTGGGCTCATTTGTAACTTTAAATCTAGTTTTAAATCCTTTTTTTCTCTTTTTTTCATTTGAACAGAGAATAATTACTCCCAGCTCTATGAGTTTTGACTGAAGTACCAGACTTAACCTGCTAACTGGATTATGAATGTTATTTTGGGTTGTTTTTCCTCAAAAAATAATAAACAAAAGAATCTCAACGGGGTCAAGTATTTCTTATATTAAACAGCATCTTATCTCAGTGTTCACGCACATGAACCCCTTTCCATTTTTAATCAGATGTATGCATCTAATACTTCTGTACTGTTGGCTTTTCTTTCCCCTCCCCTGATTTACTAGACCATTGAAAATAACGCAGCAAGTTCATAATAGCAAAGCTTCAGAATTGTGAAATAATATCCTTTTTCTCAACCTGTTATATTTTTACAAAATCTAAGTGATACATTTTTCATGTATATTCATACTTACATAAGGTCCCTTCTTCCTAACTATTCTTATATTACATAAAAGTAAAATGTATGAAAATTTTTCCCTGCATCCAATATTAAACTAATCTCCTGTAAGTGAACGCAATAATAATTCTGACTAGCACTTGGATTATTTTAGAAGGGAAGAGCAGTGGTATTTTTCAGAGTGTCTTCAATGTTTTACAATTAACTTTTCTTTAAGACCATAGAGAAGTAATATTTATATTTCAATATACTCTTTACTAGGCTGAATTTTAGGATGCAAGCATCCACAGAACATTACTATAACTCTTCAGTGGTATGAAGCAAAATACTCCGCCTGAGGAAGTATATATAAAATGCAGGAGTAACAGTCAAATAAAACCAAACAAGCATTGAACTAAGGCTTAGCATAAGAGACACATGATATTTAGAAGTAGAAAAATAAGACTGCTAAAGTTTTCTTATAAAAATATTTTAAATCTAAATATATAAAGGAGCCTACATCTACATGATACCTTACAGAAATTGTTCCCATTAAAAAACTTTTAACAATCTGTGAGCACATCAAGATGGGAGTTTGGGTATGTTCTCTTTTTATGTTACTTTACTTAAAAGCAACTTCATAACATAAAACTTTTAAGCCCACAGAACAGTGGATCTGTTTCCTACACACAGGCGAAGAAAAGCCCCACCAGACACCAGAAACGTTTGCAATTTCACGAGGGAGACCACCCCTTTCTTTCCCCAAACCACGGTGACATACAATTTCTTTGGTCGCCATGTGTTTTCGCTGCACGCTAACACGATTTTCACTACAGTTTACAGACTGCACCATTACAGATGGGAGCCTCAGACACCCCCTCCTTTAGCAGGAGGGCAGGGACAGCCCCGGTAGCATCTCCGGAGCACGGATCCCCGGGCAACCTGTCACCGCCGGCGCCGCTCCACGAACGCGCTGCCCGAGGCGGCCGGAGCCGGCGGGAGCGCCCCGCGCCCGCACCGCCCAGGCAACAAGCACCAAGTTCCAAACCCACCGTAAACTTGCTCGGACGGGCTTCCGCGCCTCCGCCCGCGCCACTGCGCTCACCGGACAGGAGCACGGACACTTCCGTTTATCTTCCGAAAGTGAGGATGCCGACTTGGGAGAGCACCCGAAACTGCTGAGATGCCCAGTCCCGCCGCCGCCCCGCGCCGCCGGGAGCGCGCTCAGCCCTCCCGGGAGCGCGCACAGCAGCGGCCCCAGACCCCGCTCCCCTCCGCGGCGCGGGGCGCAGCCGAGGGCCCGCCGAGGCCGCACGGCGCTGATGGCAGACCCAGTCCCCTCCCCCCCGCTCAGTTTTCTGCCCGGCACCGCGGAGTTTCCACATCAAGTTGCGTCCCCGGCCCCTTCCTCCAGCTCCCCCGCGCCCGCGCAGCCCTACCTGGGGCCGCGCTCCGGCCGCAGCCGCGCGTCCCGGGGCGCCCCGCGACTCCCGCCCACCGCCCGGCGAAGGTCCCGCCGCCAGCGGTGCCACCGCGGGGGAGGCGGGGAGGGGAGGGACGGAGGGCCGCAGAAACCTCCGCCAGCCTCCGCTGCCCGCTCGGCCACCCCCGTCCGGGCGGAGGGCAGCGGCCCCGGCTCCCACTGCCGGACAGACAGCCGCGGGCGCGGAGCGCAGCGCGCCACTTACCGCGGGCGCGCCGCGAGCCTCGCCGCCTCCGCGCCCCGGCAGCAGCGCGGGGGAGAGCGGCGCACGCCGGCACTTTGTCAGGCCGGGCGGGCGGGAGCGGAGGGCGGGCGGGAGCGAGGGGAGGGCCGGGGGCCGGGCGGGGGGAGGGCCACGAGTTGCTGCCCGCGCCCCGCGCCGCGGGAGCTTACGCGCCCCGCGGAGCTCACTTTCCCCGCCTCCTCCCCCGCCGGGCGGGCAGGGAGTTTGGCCCCTCTTCTTGCGGGAGGGGAGGGCGAAGGTGCGCGCACAGCGACGCGCCGGGCGGGGGAGGAGCGCGGGGAGGAGCCGCCGCCGCCAGCACCTACTTTCGCCGTAGCGTGGGGGACCCGGCCGAGGGCCCCGGTGCTTCCCCGGGCCGGGACCCGACCCCCTGGGCTGCGGACCCTCAGCCCGCTGCCCCCCGGCCCCGCCGCTCCCGTGGAGTGCCGTGGCGCGGCTCCCACGCCAAGCCTAATCAGCGCATCCACGACGCCGGCGGTGATTTAGGGGTCATCCGCGAGCGGCACTTGAGGCTGATGAATGGCTCTTGGCCGCTGTCTGCCCTGATGAGGGTGTCTGCGTGCTCCTGATTGCAAACACTAATGAACTTACACGGCTCCGCTGCGCGTTCCCTCCACCCGGCAGGGCACGAAGCATCCCTTCGCTGCATCTTGTTTTCTGCGGGGACCTATTTATTTTTATCAGGAGAGGGAAGGAATTTTGGGGAACGATGCGCGGCTCCCCGCAGTAGCGCACCGCGCCCGGCCGAGCAGAGCCGGCGCCGCGGGCAGCCCGCCCGCAGAGGCTCCTCGCTGCCGGCAGCCCGGGCGCGGCAAGGCCGGAGCGTGCCGGGGCTCCCCGGGCCCGCAGCCCGCCCCTCGCACCGGCACCGCAGCCCCCCCGCCCGGCCCTGCCGCCGCACCCCCGCAATTTTCGGAGTTGGGCGGGAGCCGGGTGCCGAGTGACCTGATTACAGCTTAAACATCTGCTTTTTAAAGCCATTTCTCCGTCGCGTACAAACGCGCTTCTGCTTATTTTTCTCCCTGACTCCTCGGCAACCTCTCGGCTCAAAGTAGTAGCTGTAACTTTTTACACACTCAGATGTTACCTACCTACCTACCTATCTAGGACCGCTCTCTTTTTACGCCTTTATCCTTCCCTTTTAAACTCAAAGGCGTTTCACACACGAGATGCGAAACACTCGGAGAAGTTAAGACAGATGAGCAGCTTTGAACGTTTAGCTGGCTACCCGCTGTAGTACTTTGATTTCCCAAACTTTATCCACCACATCTCTGACTCTGGAATGAAAGATGCACGACTGTGTTATCTTGAACGCTCCCAAGGAAAATCCCAGTATTCCTCTGTCCTGAAATAACTGGAAATGCCTCCTAATCATGGAAACGTTACTGCAGGTGTAACCAACGGGCATTGCGAGGGGGATGTCTATGATCAGTCAGGCAGTTTTCTCTCACATGCCCGTGTTTTACCCCTGCGTTTTTCCTTGCATCTGTACTTTGCTGGGCTCGACCCGAGAGACAAGGTTCCTGGGTATAAAAACTGATTCCACAGTGCTGAGGTCAGCATGTGGGAATTACAGCAGGTACCACACACACACAGAGCCAACATCACACAGCACCGTTATACAGCAAGTGCAATAGAAAACCACAAATGTTTCAAGCCCTTTTAAGTGTACAGTGAGTGTGTAATTCATAATATTGAGCATACAGAGAGAAAGAAAGAAGGTATTTTATAATGGCAATGACGTGTCTTCATCCCCAGAAAAGTTGTAATAAAAGGAACTACTTTTAAATACAAGTTTGCAAAAGTATTTTAAAGATACAACAACTAAAACCAGTGGGATTGAAATGAATACTCCGTACTGACTTTGTGGGTGGCTCTGAAGTGGTGGCATTTCATTTGAGAAAGTAGGAGCCATAGAGACCTCTCTAGAGACAGTTCTGTGCAGGTAAGTGCACAGACAATACAGGTAGAACTGGAATCCTCATGACCTTGTCTTTCAAATAAAATATCCTACAAAGGGTTTAGTCCTTATAAGAAAGCACTCGAAGTGTGAAAACGTGAATTGCACAAAATTCATTGTTACAAAACACATATAGCTAGGCACACAGGAATAATCTTAACCCTGAATTTATGCCAAATCCTGTAATTGTTGTTGCATATTATACAAAATAGCATTTCTGCTTAACTAAAAGCAAATCTTGTAGACTCAGGGTTTTACTTACAAATTTTTTCTTTTGGCTTACAGTCCTCTAACACAATATTTAAAGTTATATTTTGCAAATGCAAATTTAAAGCACTGTATTTTTGCACTGCTGCTTCATCCATTTGCAATACCTTTGCTAAATCCATTCATCTAGTATTAACTTCAACTTTGTTGCTACCCTCAAATACACTGAGTTAAGATGCTGCTTTTTCATAAGTAGAACAGTAACATCATGCCTTCCTTGTGCAAAACCCATTGGATAGACAACAAATGTCAACTACTTATTGATACACATTTGAAATTCAGAGTAAGTTATTTTGGTGCTTTTAACTTGGACATCACTGAAGTGGCATTACCAGGCTTACCAAAATTTAATTAAATTTCAGTCTTCAGAGTTTAAGTTAATTTGAAAAGTGTGCAGGCACATTTGAGTTAGAGCTTTATAGGAAACTATCTTCCTAATGTCAACTATTAAATGTGACTAAACTCTCTAAAATCACACTGCAGCCATTCCTTACTCTCTTGGATTTCCAGTAAGCTGACTATTTTAGTAGAGAAAGAACAAAAGGGTATGCATTCCTTATCGACTCAGAGATACTTTTTTTTTCTTTTTTTCTTTTCAGATGAGACTATCTGTAAATCTTTTTGGACAGTAAGTGTTACTGAGAGAAAAGAGCAGGACGTCCTCTGATGTGAGACGTGCCGGCTCCTGCACTAATCCACCAGTAACTCCAAAAGACGACACACACTCAAGACATTGTCACGTTCTTTGCAAACTTCTTAAATTGTTCTTAACGTGTCCTTCCGTAGCTGAACGGTAACTCGGGCTTTGCCAGACTTAGCGGCACTTTCTGGTTCCAGGACTCCACGCTCTTTAGGATACTCGCACGTCTGAAAAAAACGGATCTCAAAATCTCTGCATTGTCAGCGGTCCTGGATCTAGAGCTCATGAAGGAAGGAATTGTTTCTAACCATCCATTTTCCTTCGGGGTAAGAGTCAAGATGCGCTTTAACGCAGCTAGGTAGGGACTGCTTCTACGTAATGGAAACAACTAGCAGCATTGCCCTGCGTCAGGACACTTCATAATCACAACCCTAATTAAAAAAATAAAAAAATAATAATAAAAAAATCTCCTTTCGACTCAGCCTTGCTGGTTGGTCATCACATGGCAACAACTATTCCCATTAGCCGTCCGCGCGGTCAGCTCCGCGGCTCCTGCTCCTGTGCAAGCCCCGCGAAGGGACGGAGCTCTCGGGCGCTCGAGCGGCCGCTGCGGAGCTGCCGGCGGAGCCGCCTCGCCTCCGTCCGTCCGTCCGTCCGTCCGTCCGTCCGTCCCCGGCTGCCCGGGCGGGACGGCGCAGCCCCCGCGCAGCCCCCGCGCCGGGCCGAGCCCGGCCAGAAGGTGACGAGCCGGCCGCGACCACGCTCTTCCCTAAGCCCCGGAGAGACCCGCACCGCTCCTCTGTGGGAACGGGGAAACTTTGGGAAGAAGGGGCCGCCCGCGGCGGGCCGGCGTCAGCGGGGAGCCCCGGGGCGCGGAGTGAGGGGCTGGAGCGGCCGCGCTCTCTCCGCGGGAAGGGCCGCGCTCGCTCGCCCGTCTCACCGCCAGCAGCGGGATCGAGAGGCGCTTTCTCCCCGAGCATCGAGTTGTGGTAAAATTGTAAAACAAATATTCTAATCTGATCACTGACAAAGCCATAAAATTAAATAGCTGTCTGCAGAGGGAAATATGTCTTAATTACCTTAATTAAAGCAAGATAGGGCCTTACACACGTTCATTTTGAAGTCACTAAATGTACTGATTATCATACAAATCAACCTTTAAATGGGGGTCATGCTTTTCCACTACATTAGTTTGTGTTCCACTGCATAAAACAAAGCTATATGGGAAGCTGACCTCTGGTGAAAATGATGCACTTCAGCTGCACAGAACTGCTGACCCTCTTCATTGGGTCCCTAGGAAAGAACCTGAAGGAGTTTGCATACGATTTGGAATACAAATATGCCTTTCATATTGTGTTAACACTGCATGAGGAACTACTGCCTGAGCTAAACTTATGGCCTTAAACCCAGGCACATAATCATTTTAATCACCTTGTATTCATAAGTAGGAGCCATCACAAAGTGCCGTTACCACCATCATTGTGTGAGTTAGTACACAAGGCCATGAAAAAGATAAGATTTGTGTTTGCTGGTGTAACACTTTCCCAGCATCTATAGCTGGGGATAACTATCTGTATTTTCCTTTAACAGGAGGAATGCAGAATATTTATAGCAATTCAGAAGTCAATATACAGATCTTATATGTGCATACAGAAGTTCATGTAATTAAGTCCCATTTATTCCCAATTTATGATTTGTACAAGAAGAAAGTGGCCTTGTTTTAACTAAGCTTCATAGTCAAAATTAACGTTTTTGTTTTCCTTTATAGCTTTCTAGCTGAAAGACATATTTTAAAAAATAATAAGAAATTCCACCAGAAAATTGTTCAAATTTAGGAAGTGTACAGAAAAGATGATTTAAAGAAAAGATAAGCACACTGCATGAGGAAAAAAGCAACCAAATGTGCTTTTCTGTTGTCTGGTTCTTTCCTTTTTTTCTTCTCCTGTACCATGTACTCCTTCCAGCAGAAGACATCACTAACAAATGCAGTCTGGGAAAAATACCTCTCTAACCAAAAGCTCTAATAGCAATCTGCTATTTTAGTGTGATAATTCGGATGTTACTTGCTCTGATGTGCCTAAACAGAGATTTTATTAAAATACTACTAGTTTAAACAAAATCTTAGGCTGTTAGTAGTAAAATATGTTGTATCCAAGATGACTGCTTTCATTCCTGGAAGACAAGAGTTCAGGCAGTGGAGTGGTAACAATCTGTGTTTGTTCCTGTCTGCTCAGGAGAACTGTTTCTAATTGATCTGGCATGGAATTTAGTTGGAAATGTGTATGTTGCAACCTAAGCACAGCCCCTGTATGCTTTGTAAAGTGATCACCATATGGGCCTTATTTGAAACATTTGAAGGTTTTTAGCTATTAACCTTGTTTAAATTGTGCTGTAAATTCAACTCTCCGAGCCGAAAAATATATGTAACTGCATGTATGTATATCTATGTATGAATCTATGTGTCTATATGAATACAGACATACATGCACACGTATGCATGAACACACATCTACATCCACAGCCATACATACACGCTGACCATTTTAGTATCATGAACATGTGTCCGTTATTTGCATATTATTACTAATTAATGAAGGTACTAGTTACATATTTAAAAAGTCTGTTGACTGGAAATACTGTTCTGAAAGAGACGTAGCTGATGTTACAGCGTCATTTTCTGTAGATGCCATTTGAATATTTGAGAGTATTTTTGTCTTTTTTTTTGTGAAAAAAATAGGCTCAGATCTATTTCCACACATCAGAATATTTTTTAACCACCAATCTGATGTCACAGAGATTTAATTAAGAAAGCCCATATAAACTAACAGCAAAACTGTCTGAAGTTCTTTCACAGAAAACTCTTAGGAGACAATGGTTAACTGTGATTCTTTCAGTCATAAGGCCAATTATCAAATTTTAACCCTCAAAAATCTTAATAGTGATTTCTTCTTCTGAATGTAAAATGAATGGCTAGGCTTTGTTACAGGTAATAGTGCTAAGTTATGAATGCTGATGGCCTTCTTGTACAGCCTTAAATTACATTGAAAAAGATACAGTTTCTTTAATTAAAAAAGCTGCACTGAACTAATCCCTCTAGCCGAAAAAAGAAAAGTTTTAAGCAATCTCTTTCTGCTCTGGGAGAGAAAAGCAGACAATACCATAACAGATCAGAAACATAAGCTATAGTGTGCAGCCAGGAGCACAGCAGGGAACTGAATACTGCTCCGACTGTGTCATTTTTTAATCCCCCATCCCAGTTTTCCCCGTCTGACCTCATGCTGAGATGAAGTTATCACAGAAGACAGCTTTACTCTTACCAATGAATCCAACCCTGGATCTGTATTATCCTCAGCAGATCAAAACACCGCTTTCATCAAATAGCATTATCTGCATAAAAGGCATGCAATTGCCTGATAATTTCACCCAAACTATGCTATTCATTTAAAGGACAAGAAGAGAAATGTAATTCATTCCTTTTTTCCCCCTGGAAAAGCTAACTTATACTTCACTCATGGGAACTTTTCTTTTTTTAACAGGAGATCTCAAGAAGAGGTCCATTAAAAGTTTCCCTCTGGTTTACAATTAATTGTTAGAGTACCCCTGTGCCGTGTGAGTGACACAAGTGTAGTTATGCAGAAAACTGGCAGGGAGAATTCACAAAGCTTGCTGTAGCCATGATACTGATTCCATTAGGCATGGTCCTGCTAACCTTAATAATCAAATCATATGTGGCATAATTGTAGCAGCCTAAAAATAAATAGTAGCTGAAGGTGTTTACAGGACTTTCCTACAAATGGAAATTTGAAGTCTAATAATTTTGCCCTAGCTCAGAAAGGCTGCACCACAAGGTCCTGAAATAGCTTCACTAATGTATGTGTTGTTTATAAAAAACATGTACATATATTAAAAACTCATGCTGGTGCCTTGTCTTCCAGAAAGGAAAGCACACAATACTCTGGCTCATTGGTTTTATTGATATACACAAAACATTAAAGTCATGATGGAGGTGGGCAGATCGCTCCAAGTGAGTGCTGTTACAGCATCTATTGTATTTGGACTATTACATGTACTCCACTTGTTAAACTATGATTGGTATTCTTCTGCTTGTAAAGGGCTCATGCATATCTCTTTCACAACATAAAACCCCTCAAACCTAAAAAAAAATGGTTTATTTAAATTTTTTTTTTTTGTTTTGCTAATACTTGTTCAAAAGAGTAAACATACTTTTGTGTTGAAGTCCTGTGTTTTCTAGGTTATTGGGAAGAGGTTTTCTTGTTTTTCGTGTTTCCTGAATAGCAGTGTGGATGTTTGGCACCAGAAATAAGCACTGATTTTTATCTGGCAGAGGGAATTCTCGCTTTCTTTTTCTAATAGTACACAGGCCTTGGTATGTCATGGGACTGCAAATGCTAAACTGAGTACTTGTTGTGGCCTAAAAATTGCCTGCTCCATACAATGCCAGTTACTTTTCTTTAGAACCACTGGACAGGTACTGTCCTCTATTCAGAGGATAATTTTTTTTTCCCAGCATGTCTTTGATACTTTTTAAAACAGAAGTCCTTTGAAGTGGCTCAGAGGTTTGGAATCACAGGCGTTGCCTCAGAAGAGCTGGATTATTGAGCCTTACATAGGCACATCACACATTTACCATGGGGCTACAACCTCTCTGTGTACACACAGACCCTATGGAACTTTATACTATAAAAAAAAACCCAGTTCAGTTCACAACTTTCTGGGTCTTTTCAGCTTCAGGATAGAGCTCTTTTTTCCCCTTGATGTCACAGAAGCTTTGGATGTTTCGGTACTTATTTATAAAATTAAAAAATATAAACATATATATTCACTTTCCCTGCCAAGTGCTATCTTACTCTTTAATGGAAACACTTTCTCAACATATCTTATAGAGGATTCTGATGAAGGAACTCTGTATATGAAAGCTTGTGTCCTTTTTCCAACCATATCAGCTGACCAGAGAAAATAAATGTGGTTTTCTTTTCTTACACAGTTACTTTGCATATATTCTCAGAACATTTCAGTTATGGCAATATAAATGGTAGATTATTATTAAGGATTAATTTATGCCAGTACACTTGGGTTTGGATCTGTGTTCATCAGCATTATATCCTATTTGAACCCTGTTTGTAGGGTTTATTATGCGTTTCCATGGCAATGGAATGTAACCTACTATTGAAAGACTTTTTCTTTTAAAAATTATTTGTTGTTGTTGAAATGGGTTCTACCCCTAGGCATTCAAACCACGATTCTTGTGGGAAAGAAAAGAGCATGGGCTGAAAATGCTGATTTCCTGTATTGATATGGTATTATGCTACATATTTGGTATAACCACCTCTGGAGCCCCACAGGCTGTTAACAACTACAGGTCTCCTTTCTGTTCATGAAAAGCAGGGCAATCTGCTGATGGAGGAACTTAGGAAGAGGAGAAGTGCTAGTCAGAAAGCAAGATGTAAGCTCCCTTTCCTCCAGGCTTCATGGCTCCTTCCTACCTACAATTTTGTGGAGCAAAGGCACAGATAAAGGATAGGTCAGATCTAGAACCACAGCCCTGTCCAGGTACCAGGTATGAAGATGGAAGAATATGGTAACTCCTAGTTTACTAGGCAGAGATCTTGTTGTAATCCTTCCCTCCGTTGCCAGACCAGTGATATTATGGCAGCTATAACCAAGAGTTCTGTTAATATGGCATGTTAACAGAATCACAGCCTATCAGCCTTACCTTTTAAAAAGTTACAAGAAATATAACGCAGAAAGCCAATCCTCTCAAGAGAGAGCTCTGTTCAGGAAAACCAAGGAAGTGACACAGAAAAGCACTGATAAATGTAGGCAGAGCAATCAGAAGCTTTACCACAGATTCTAATATTGATAGCCTTGTACCAACTCTGCTAGACCAGAACTCAAGTTTTTCACATTTATGCAATTTCCGGATATACAGATTATCCTCATTCTGTATTTCCAAATCTTTTTTGTTCAAGTGTGTTTATTTTTATGGCTTGAGAGAAGTTCACAACACATTAAAAATATAATTTTGTTTTGCTTGTTTGTTTTAGAAACTGAAATAAATTGAATTGAATATAGAGAATTCTTAAAGAACTAGAAACCAAATATGGAAACTCCAAATGTCTTCAGTGATAATTACACACACACACAGACACAGAGTCTACAATACAATTCTGACCTCAAACAGGAGTTCAGAACAGAACTGACTTCAGCCACTTAAAGTGACGTAAACTTGGACTCTATGATATTAATCTCATAATCAGAATGTGACTTCCATATGCACATGCAGAAACATCCCAGCTTGAGTGGGACCCTGTACTCTTTTACATATTTCACCTCAGCATTAGAGAACCACCAACACTGGTTACAGTTTTGAGACTGATATAAATTTGGACTTGTGTAGTCCCTCCCATCATATGCTTTCGACCTTCTGTTTGTGTTTTCTTTCAGTTATCTATTTAACACCACCTATATTAGTAGAGGTGATGTTGAAACACCCAAAATTTCTGGATGTATGAGTTCTTTATGTTTCCTTTTTTTCCAGAATTTAAATACAGAAAAATGAAGTAGAATGGAGGATGACAACACACTTTTGCTTTCTCTAGCTTCGTATTTTCAGTTCTCAGATCCTACCACAGCACTGCAATGTTTGTGCTGCTGATGTCATGGCAGTGTAATTGCACAGAGCATGTCTGATTCTACATTACTTCTCCTGAATTATATTGGATCAAGATTATGTCCACACTGGTGCATTCATCAAAGCTTTCACTACAAGATGAAACGGTAGGATCTCGTAAAAGCCAAAATTGTCATCAGATCACTGAACATTTATGATGTGTTGATGACACCATAGCAAGTCCCTCGAATCAGACAAAAAAGGGTTGAATCTTAGAAAACCTAAATCCCAGTTCAGCACTAATGCCAATTCTAACGTTTGCCAACTCAGAGAGAAGCTGCACCACCATTCTGTGAACAGGACTTGCAAAAAGGCAAAATGGAAAAGGAAATACTTCTAAGCAGCTTCATTTTACAACATAAATGTTCTTGGAAGCTTTCTAAAGCACACAGCTATAGTTCCTCTTTCCTAAATATTCAGTACTTGTAGAAAACTAGTGAAACCCTTTGCATATGCACATTATAAAAATACAGCTTTTCTGTTCTTACACCAGTCATAAAGAAATGGAAAATTATAAAGAAGCAGCAGAAAATATCTATAGCTCACATGCTGGCAAAACTAGAGCTCTGCATTTTTATTTTTCCATTATAAAATGAATAGGCCTCAAAATAATTTTAGAACTTGTAATAAAATAAACTTGTAGTGTCTGTCAGAAAGAATTCTGTCATGGAAATCTAAAAAGGATAGATAAAAACACCTATTGATTCAGTTTTGTTTGGCTTATGACTCTATAGAGTATTGCTGCAAAGGCTGTATTTGTACAGCCTGCCACTTTGGTCATTTTGGGTACTGTGGCAATAGCACTTTCTTCCTCTGGCAGCCTCTTCTCTACTACCAAACTTAAGCTACTCATCTTCATTTTAAGGATCCTCCAGTTGCCCTTTTCCATCCTGCCAGTCACCGCTTTCTTCCTGTCAAGAGCTCAACACCCATGTCAACCTGGCATATGATACCAGTAGCTGTTGCCAACTCCTAAAGTTTGAAATGCATCTCTCTGCTTTTTTTTCCCCCCACAATTCCTCTCATACTTGGGAGAAATTATTCTTAGAGATTTTCTTTCCCAGGGTAAGTTCAAAAAGCTTGGACAGAATTTGCAATTGTGCTGACCAGTACTCCTTGTGCTGCTGTGCTGCCATTAGCTGCACTGCCTTGTTGCTTTTGTTTAATGATTAGATAGCAAAGTTCCCTGGAAGCAGGAAAAGTCTTTTTCCATTTATGCTACGTCTAATGCAGCGTGTCTGAGAGCTCTCACAGTCTGAGTGCTCATCGAAGCCATGGCAATACAAATAAGTAACAACATTGGCAATAATCAAATTCACACACCACTTCCTTTGGTAATTTGATAATAGGTTCCATGTCTTTGCTGATAATATTCCTCATTTTTCTGTTTTCTATATGTGTAAGGACTACTTTGGCTTCAGGAAGTGCATCTGCATGTGTTAATCCTCATGTAAATTCCAAGCTATTTTGACACATATACTTAGTACACCCTAAAATAAGAAGCAATATGCAAAGAGCAAGGAGATTGCTATATCCATCAAAAATCAACCAATTACATTAATAATCAAGGCTGCCCATGTAACTGTAATTCTGTATCCTGCTTTTAGATATAAGGATACTCTAATGATCAAATACTTAGCTTTTGTAGAGGCCAATCTTATTTAGTGGAAAGGTAGTTAATCACTATTTAGTTTTATCCCCTATGGTGAATAGATTTTGCCTGATCTTCCTTACTACATGCCACAAGCCCTGAATAAAAAAGGAGTTGGACTGATGACTTCCACGTAAACATCATCAGTTCTGTCACAGGCAGTTCTGTGCTAAGGTGTCCATGATGTTTCAGGATTTTAAACTGAAAAGAAACTTACTGGGGCCCAGAATTCAAACTCTAGAATTGTTTCAGTAGCATGGAAATATTGTGTGTCTAATTTGAAACCCACAAGTAGGCCCGAGGCAGACACTACTGTGCTGCATGGCATCGTCAATGTTTCTAGAAAATGCCCAGCCCAGTAGAGCCAACTGTGAACACTGGGCTTGAGATACTCACCCCTAACCACATGAAAACCTTTAGCAGATGCAAACTGATCATCAGGTGACACGTTATATTTCCTCACCAGGAAATCACCTTTTGCCTTGCAATCCATCACAAACATAAAGTAATAGCTTTCATCTTAAGGAGAAAAGATTCTAAGGAAAACCCACTTGTTACAAACTGGTGGTTCATTTCTATAGGAAGGCCACTCTGTGCATGAGGCAATTGTTCAATTAAATCATGCAACACCACCACAGAAATAATATTTCACAGGCACCCACAGTTTGCTGACTCTTACTTGTAGAATATAGTTTTGCAAATTTTAATTTATTTTATTATTATAACTTCTGAGCAAAAAACCATAAAAATGAAAAACTTATTTGATGGATAAACATTAGCTCTCACAGTAAGTACTAAGAAATATTAGCCTTAAGTCAACAAATCTTTATCTACTAATAAATTTGTATGATGGTAGACTAATGAAAGGAACTTCTCTCTATTCACTTTCTATTCAGTTTCAGCTATCAGCTTCTTTTAAATGCTTAGCTTTGGAATATGTTACAATAAAATAAATATCAAATTTCAATTTGAAATGCCATTCTTAGGGGAAAAATCCCAACCAAATCTGAAAGTAAAATGCTAACCAAAGTTAAATAATCAAATTGAAGGAAGACTTTTCACTTTTGACTTGGGAAAAAAAAGTTTGCATTAGCAAACTGATTCACACTCTCTTTCCCTGGTCACTTTAAACCTCTCCATTATTCTGTTTCAGTTCTACTTGAAACAGTCCTCTTCTCTCTTTATTTTTTCTGTTTGGACATCAGACTAAATCAGTGATCACTCACTCAGCTTCCCTGAGGACATTCACTAGGTCTCCCCAAGTACCTCCCCTCCAGTTCACACATGTCAGACACAAATCCACCTTCCTTGAGCTCTGGACTTTTTTCCATAGCTTTGTCCACCTCAAATTCCTCTTACTGCTCTCTCATACTTGCAGTACTTTCTCTTCAGTTTTACACTTTAATTGACCACAGGAGATGTGTGGGCATCAGCTCACTAAAATATGACTGTGCTGGGACCAGCAGACAGACTACAGTTGAAAAAGAAAACTCTTTTTATTTTAAATTCCATTGCTCATCATCAAGTGTCCTTTCAGAAGCTAGACAGAATGGCTGAGATGAAATTTTTTCAATTTTTAAATAAGAAATACTTAGTTCAGACAGTATCTTCAGAAACCTCACCTTCCAAAGAAGACATTTCCTTCCCAGCAGGGGACATTATCTGGTCCTTAGCTCCACTGAACCTCTTCACTGCTGCTGGTTGTCAGCTGATCAGGTTTGCATTAAAAGGAATTTCTACAGTGTACCAGTATCAGTGAAGTGATTTAACTTAACCTTGGCTCTTTGAGTAGCCCTTGTGGCATCATTCTAACCCATCTAACTCAAAAAACCCCAGAAAATGAGCAAAATATTTTCTAGGACCATTTTAGCCTTCACATAACTACACAGAAGTGACTTAAAATCTTTCTCTTCTGCACTAACGCTGAATGTTGCAAAATGGGAGGAGGCAGCCTAGCAGAAAGTAGGTTTAATTTTAAAATTTAATTCTTGAGGAAAGGAAAAAAAATGCTTCAGGAAAGCAGTCAAATTTTTGAAACATTGTATTCAAAATTAGTCGGTTTTAAACCTTTTTAGGCAATTTTCCATTCAGCTGTGCCAAACATTTAGTACTGAGCAGAGGGGTTTGAGATTGCTTAGTTTGGTGTACCTTACACTTTTTCTAGAAGAGGCTTTGCAACTTAGCTCAAATGATAAAATAAGTTACGCTTTTGAATATTTTATGTACAATCTCCCACTACTTCGACACAAACTTTCAGCAGAATATATTGTATATCACATACAATATTCCTAGCTGTGTTTCTACAAGTGGTGGAAAATAAAAGATAGGATAATATATATTCTGCATCATTGTGAAAGTGTCTAGAGGAAGAACTAAATGAACAGGAGGAAAAGTATCAGCAATGCTTACAGTGCTAAAAACAATGTATCTAACTACATGTTCAAAATGCTAGTGCTCAAAATGCTACATCCTTCTCTCTGCTAGTGCTTTTTATTCTCCTGATCCTCCTTCCTTGTTTCGTTTGGCCAGACTGTTGCCTTGCCCTGTGCTTACCAAGGAAGAGAAATTAGAGTTTCATTATGGGGCTTTCTTTGATTATGTGACTTGTGAGTCTGAGCACAATAACTGATGAAAGTAGAGGAAGCATTCCTTGTCATAACCAACATGCTGGCTAATTTTCACACTATACTGAACGCTGCTTAAATTTGGCCTCCCCCACTTATGTCTGAATTTCTACATTATAAGTGGTATAGCTTATAGTAAAATAGGTATCATGATAACAAGCAAGAATCTGAAATATTTAATATTTGTTACAACCCCCCCCAAAAAAAAAAAAACAAAAACCCAAAACAAACCCTTCCTAAACAAGAAAAAATAAATCTAGAATAAATATATAAATGACCAATTCAGCTTAAGAGAAGACTAATATAAGCCAGCTGAGAATTTCAAACACTTAGGTTAGAATGAAATAGCATGGCTTTACTAATCTCACTTTGTACCAGTTACTAGTTACTTCACTTTGTACTAGCAGCAGCTTTAAAAAATATTTAATAAAAATCTATCCAAAAGTTATGCTGTGGAAAGAACCAGTCTTTAAATTTACCTTGCCATGGCTCCATTAATTATTTTTCCTACTTCAAAACATTTTTCCTAAGTTTATAGGAAGGAATGAGTCACCTTTCTTTGTTGCTGTTGTATAGAAATGTCAGTTACAGCTAGCTGCCTTTCCATCAATGCATTAATAACTCATGTTCGTGTATTTTTACAGTATATATTACAATTTTATAATGAAATGTTAAATATTTTACTGTTATTTGTATTTTACTGTGATTTGTACTGAGTACTGAGCACTTGCAGTGTTTCTATTCACTAGAATATTTTATTAAAATGAATTTTTAAAATCACCCATTGCTTAAAACAGTATTGCTATTTTGTATGCTTATTGTCTTCCTTTCATTATTGTGACCAACGCTTACTCTGTTATAGGTAGGACTTTAATCCACCTTTTATTCTGTAAATTAAGGACAGGTTCTAGATGTCTCTTTGCTTGAAAGAATCTCCATTCTGTCTGTATCATCGATTGGTGAAGTTCTCCCTTACAGAATAACCCATTGGATTGTAACTTCTCAACAATTGTTTTATCACGTTCTTTTCTCCAGTGCACTCTGCTACATCTATTCTTACCTAGATATCTTAAATTCTACTTACTGCCCAGTATTACGACTAAAAAACACCAAAAGATGATACACACTAGGAAGTCTTACTGAATCACTTCCCTTGACATGTGTTCATTTTTAAAGTCTGAAATTAGCTGCTAACTGAAATTACACAGTTGTGCTTCACACTGCACAGAACACAGGATGCTTGCCTCCATGCTCATAGCTAAAATATGGAGTGTGCCTCCTTGGCTCCTCTTACTGCCAACACACAGCTACAATCACCCATCAGGCAGGCTTTCAGCACTTAGAAGCTTAAAAGGCTAGAAGCCATGCAAACATACATTGCAAATGCCATGATTTGGTATTAACAAAACTCAAGATCTACATAGACTTTCCCCCCTCTAATTATTCAATGTACTTGTCATTATATATGATTTTTGTTTGTTGTTTGAATTTCTCACAACCTGGGTAATGAAAATTAATAAAGTGTTGCATATTCTTTGTAGCAAACATTAGGATTTCATCTGTAAAACATGTGATTAAGAACAAGAGTTTTTATTGGCCCAAAAATCCCGATGACAATATTTTTTGCTAATTTTTCCTTACCCCTTGCCTTTTATGTGAAATACTCTTCTAATGATACTCTCAACATTTGGCCTAACAGATTTATTTTTTAAACCCTGCATAAATCAATCTTAACATTACAAACGGTCAAACTTATTATAAGATTTTCATCAGACAATATGTGCTTATATTTTGTACAAATGTGCCATTTCTTCTCACTGTCAGCATCCTCTGCCCATACTGGCATTTCCCACAGAGAAGGCCAATTAATGTCCACTGTCGTTTCAGTTACTGTATTGTGTGACTACTTAATCATGTTCCAGCCCAGAGATTCTCTATAATTTCTTCTCACCCTCCCCTTCCACGGTAGTTAACTCTGATGAAATTCTCATTTGGTATTGAAAATTGAAAAGAGGACTTAAGAAATAGCAGCTTAAATCCAGTACTCTCACTTTCAGCATAGGATCTTACACAACACTCATCACTACATTGTCTAATCCAATTCTGGGTCAAAGTGCTGCCAGGTTTTTATATTACTTTATTTTAAAAGGTTATAAATTTTGCTGACCAAATCCAATCACAAATTCAACAAAGTATTATTCTCGAAGGCAAAAATCTATGTAATAGTATAGATGTGGTTTTGAAGATGTGCTCATATTTCATAGGACAAGCAGAGGCAATGCTTTAAAAACAGATGGCCCCAAAATCAAGAGATACTGTTCATTCACATCTATGATTTAAAGTGAAATCCTATCATCTGACTTCAAAAGCCAAAAGACTTTGCAGTTACCAAGGTGGATGTTTGGGTAATTGTGGCATAGGTTATAGAGATTCCAGAGATTTACAGCAAAGCACGGATACATGACATGGGCCATCGGAGTGGCATGGAAAAAATGCATTGGCTTTCTGTTGTTTAGACTGATAACAAGCCTTTCTTTTGCCACTACTTGTAAAATATCTTCCACAGAAATTCTGCAGATAATATATTTTAACAATTCAATCTGAAGCTATAAAGACATGGTTTTTGAAACATCCATATTGAGATAAAATCTTTAGTTTTCATTCTTTCCCTCTGGGCAAATGGTCCTGTATACTGCTGTTACTTTGATCAGTGCTGACTATGAGATATAAACCATTATTGTTGTTTCCAGATTACCTAACCTGGAACAGATTGCCAACTGTTAAATGCTGACGTGCAACTAGAACAGTACCATTTGTGTTAAAAACCTACTTTATAGATGTAATAATTTATAAGAAGATTCACAATAGAAATTATAATGTAAAAAAAAATTACCTAGTAAGAAAATCTGTAGGTCATATCTCAGAAACACATTATTCATCGATCATGTCCACTCTTTGAAAGATCCAGTTCTGTAATTTCTGAGTTCTGAAATAATACTTTATTTATATTTTCCGATTGTTTGTACCTTGATTTGAAAGTGTCCTGGTGACAGATATTGAGAAACAAACTCCTCAGTCAGGAAACCCCTCAGAAGCAGCAGGAAAAAAGATGGTGCTTTTGCAGAATCATTGTATCTCAAAAGAACAAACTGGTATCCTACGATGGCAGAGCTAAGGGATTCTCTGCATATCCTGACTTCCAAATTTAATTTTTATTATCACAAAAAATGGCTTCATAGTGAAGCTGGAATTTTTCATCCTTAACTTTCACTCAAGGAATGGAAAGAAATGGGCACTATGTCCCCGCACCACTTGAGAAGGGATGAGTTGCTTTCTGTGATTGCTGCCTCTGTCAAAGCTACAGAAGTTGTCCACAAAACTAGATTAAAGCAGATGAATAATGAGTAGACGTATGTAAAACAGGACATAAAATTGGAGACAGCCACCCTAAATAACTGGCCTGACATAGCACAGAAAAGCTGAGAGGCAGAAACTGGAGGCACCACTCCCTACCAACCACATTGTAACTGCACATCCTACTATTCAAAAGACAAAATCAAAATACTGTAAGACAAGTGATGACTGCCGTTGTGATGGAATTATCAAATCAAAGATGGTCATAGTTCCTTATCACCTTAAACTTCTGCAATTAGAGCTCATTAATATATTCCATTTATATTTTGGGAGTTATTCTTAGTTATTTTTTATAATCTATAACCTTAAAAAAAACCCCATGAAGATATGAATTTTTTTTTTATGAATGTTTTAATGAATTTAATGAATTCATTTAATGAATGTTTTGTAGCCAGGCTTACAAGAATATTTTCTTGTACAAGGCTAGTTTCTACCAAATTCTGATGTTAATTTTTATGGAGAATCAGCTGAGCAATTTTGGAGGTCTGGTACCCAGAGGGTAGAAAACAAAACTCAGTTCTGCTGACTCAGTCAGGAAGATGCTTATTGCTACTTCTTTTAGGGATGTGGCAGCACCCTGCAGATCCTCCTAGGATTATGTCCCTCAGGAATGTGCAGGATTTCAGAAGCCTGGGACTTGGAATCATTCAAAGCAACATTTACATGAAGTCTGGATTTGAAATTACATTCTGTCAATGAAACAGCCCAATATTAACACTATATATTATAGACAACCAAACAAAATATTACATCAGTATACAGCAGTTCTTGAAGTTGCAGGTGACTTTAAATACATGGTTAACAACAAAAAATAAGATAAGTAACTCTTGTGGTTTTTTTTTCTTTCTGTTTCTTTTTGTTTCATAATCCAAATATAAAGAAGTAAAATAAATTGATCAATAATGTGGCTCTCTGCAGAAGAATACAAATATGAACAAATACATTATGTGGTTCTACTGCACTAAACTTGCAAGTCCATGGGAATGCACAAATAGGGATTTTGTCCATTTCCCAAAGGCTTAGCAGGTAATGTGCTGCAGTAAGAGTTCCTGTTATGCACATTTTATTGTTTTACAGAATATCCTGTAAGACTTTTTCTGTAAGTGTGAAGTATTATGGATAAGCCAAACTAAACTATATTTGCCAAATGAAGAAGCTACTTTTGTCAAAAGAAACCCCCTACATTTTGTGATACACTGTCCTTTCACTGCACGTATGTATCCACCAATTCACAGATTCAATAATTTGTGACTGTGCTTCCAGTTATTAGTGAGAAATAGTCCAGTTGAACAGCATAATTACTTACATCTCTGTCACTTCTGAAGTCATACTTACTGCTTTAGACAGCTAAATTTTATTTTCTAGCAGCTGGATTTATAGTAACCTATCTCTGTCATCAAAGGATGGAGATATCTATATCTATATAATCTATAATTATTATTTCTTCAATAATTATTTGCAAAGCTGATGCAGAATTTCCACCCAAATGTCTGCAACTATGTCATGAATCTAATTATTAATTTCTCCCAATATTCAAAAAAAGGTTTTGGAATATAGGTCAAACCAAGGAGTCTCACTATTCAGGAGAACATTCCCCTCTCTCCCCCACCCCCCGCCCCCACCATGTTGATATTATTGTTTTATTTCCTATAGTGGTCTTTTCTTTATGTTTTATTTAAAATGTTAATGGAGTGTATCTGCAATTCAGATAATTTATCCTTAAATCACTGTTCTCCAGAATAATGCACTGTGAGCACTGTAAAACGCAGGCAAGTCCTCTTAAAGAACATGCATCAATTCTCTTCCCTTATGAAGCACACTGCAAATGCCCTCTAACAGGGCACAGCAGCATTACATAAATCATCTTATATGAAAAATTAACATGACATCAAATATTTATAAATATTAATGTGTATGTTAATATAACCAAAGCTGTAACAAACAATCATAACCTTGCCAAGTTTCTTAGGACAGGCGCCGCTGATAATGATATCCATTATCTCTGGGGGAACGCGCAATTATGAAAGTATACATGGGATGCTATATTGTTATCTGCCTTTAAGTTCATCCATTAAACACTCCACCTCACACTGGATGTTAACCCTCCTCTTAGCTCTTTGTCAGGTACTATTATTCTGTGTATTTACACATCCATGGGAATGAAAGATGAACAACTCTTAAATGTATATGGTTTCCCTACTTCATTAACACAGGCATCTAATTTCGTATCACACATTCCTTTGCTCTATGCAATTATACCTTATAATGTCTGATATGCACCTATCTGTCTATCCATTCTTCTCTCTGTCCTGTGCATAGCATAGCTCTCACAGGAATTTGCAAACTCCTTTGGTTTATCTTTTACCATACTGCAGCTATGCTACTATGATTAAAGCTCTGATGGTATTTCCAGTAGAAATTTTAATTCTTCTGGCTCAAAAATTATTCCATAAAAATTAGTTTAACACCTAAACATAGAACACAGTAGAATACACTTCATCATAATCAAATTTGATCAGTTGCTAGGAATTTCAAGCTCTTTTTATTAAATGCCTTACCTAACACTGTAGTGACAGGAAATAAAATGTTGAGCCAACACCACAAAAGTAACCATGTTTCTCCAAGAGACAAGACTAAAGGTTTTGCAGCTGTGCTTACCACGTTTGAAAAAGAGGTGATGTCCCAGAAAAATTCTTTAAAGTTTTAAGATACACACCCAAGGCCAAGAGATGCTCATTACCATTTACAATGAAGTCTTCACTTGAACTGAACAATGAGTTGTGCCTCTTTTTTAATACATAGATTCAAATACATATAAAGACTTCTTCCCATTACTTATTTTTCAAAGACTTTGATAAATACAGATTCAGTAAAACCAGTCACTGAGATACTATCACTGTGAATACCCTTTATCATTCCAGACAAAGAAAATCAAAACATCTTCACATAATAACATTCTCTTCCTTATCATTATTACCAGTACTGTTATTAACTATGAATACAGCAAAGTCCATTTTAGCAGTTGTTTGAGAAAACAGGCTTTTAAAAACAGGCTTAACACCTAGAATATTACTATCTTTATTTCACTGAGGAGCCAGTCAACATACAGAGTAGGTAAAAAACGCACCCAAACTGGGGGGAAAAAGGTGTCCAGCTCAACCTGGCAGCACCTGGAAGCATGGACTGCAGTGAAACCATGTCCAGTGCTGCTCTGTCACACAAACCCAGTGTCCTCCCAGAGTGGTTACTTTTAAAGGCTCATCTAAGAAATGCACATATCTTGTTCATGATAGATGAGTATCAGTCTAATGATTCAGCTTAGATTAGCAACATTTTTTAAACCTGAAAATATTAGGATTTAAGTGATTCACCCTGAAGATCCAGCAGCTCCTAAGGGAGGAAGTGAAAGATGCTTGCTTTCTAAGAACTATCTCGGTTTGGATCAGACACCTGAGGTATGTTCTCAGTATCACACTGGTTACTCTGAAGTAAAAAAAAGCATGAAAAGGAAACCATGAAGAACTTTTTTCTTTTTGGGGAGGAAGTGAAATAAAATAAAAATACACAGGTTTTAATGAAAACATGGCCTGAGGAATTTTGTCATTTAAAATACGAACACAGACTGTTTTAGTGATTATTTTCCATTCCCTTTTTTATTGGATTGTGCACTGTAAAATAGGGAAAGCAATACTTCCTATTACATTTGAAACCAGATAAAGCCATAAACTGAGCCTGAATTCAGAAAAAAAATTACAAAGGACAACCTTTTCTTTTCAGGGTATCTGTACCTTTAAATTTATTTACCAATTCCTAAATGACAGAGTAGTAATAATCCTAAACTTACGCTGGGAGATTTAGGTAAGTTTCTCTCTCTGTCCCTCCCTACTTCTCCCATATATTTGCTTATTTTTTAAAGGAATGGAGATGTAATATAAGTTTCAGGATTTGAAGAATTTGATTCATTTGCAGATCCCTGGAAAAATTAGGGTTTTTTTCCTGAATTTTATGGATTAATGGGACTGCTACCAGTTTTACCAATGTAAAAGCTCATTTACTTTTTGTTTATAGGAATACTTTACAATTCATGCCATTTAATTTCTTTATTATCCATTAAAGTTTAAGGTATAATTACATAAAAATAAACTTTTCATAAGATCATTATTCATACACCTTATGTTCTTAAGATTGCAGACAAGAAAAATAATTCAAGGCACATCTCAGATTAATTGTATTATAGTGGTCAACATCCCTTTAGCACATTATGAATAAAAGTATTTTTTAAATAAAACAGAAGGCTAAAAAATCAGTCGTTATTCTATGCATCAAACGTAAATCATGGCATAAATCAAAGCATACAACAGCATAGGCACCAAAAGCATCTTCTTGTTTTCATCTTTGTCTCCTGCCAAGATTTGAGTCTGCCAAATGCATTTGCCTTTCTGATATTACTATTTTTTGTTATAACCATGCAGTCATATGTTTACAATTCTTTTTGTAAAAATGGTGCTATTACTGCATCCGTAAGTTAGATGCAAGAGATTCAAATTTCAGAGCCCGGGCTGTCTCTCAGGATCAGAAAACAATATTCACAGAGTGTGAAATACAAGCCCTTTTCTCACACAAGGATGCCGATCTGAACAGAACCTTTTTGCATATGCAGTTTTAAATCTCTACTTATAAAAAATCGATACTTGTCAAGTACAAATGTCACCCTTGATTGAGGTTAGAAACCAGCACTGTGGTTTCCCTATCACATAAAATTATAAGTACAGTTTTTCTTAAAAATTACTTTTGTGTTTTCTACCCTTTCTTTCAGAATACTGAAAATGGAGAGTCAAAACTCTTTGGCAATTTGCATACAGTAACACCTAAATCCCACAGTAAAACAAGAGAACTTGGACTTGGTAGCTCCCACATGTTCCTTAGTTTTGTGAAAGGCTAACATCTAGTGGAAATTATTCGCTTTGTATCGTAACAAAACAAAAAACTTCATTACATTCTTTCTTTTAATCAAGTCTCTTTTAATGCAAGAGTCCTACATAATAATCTCCAAATAAAGAAACACCGTATTCCTGCACTCTAGATACATGTTCATTAATGCAGACATTTTACATAAAGAAATCCTACTTTTAGATAATATATATCTTCTATATTCTTGTATTAATATTAGCCATGTGGAAATATAAATGCTTAATCTAAATGTACTGATAACATTCACAGTTCCTGCGTAAAAAGACTGGAAAAGTATCAATTTAAAGAACAGAGATTCATGAAAAATTGCAAATTTACTTTTAAAATAAGTTTTGATCCCTTTCTTACTGATGCAGTGATGATTTTTAAATTACTGATTAATTTCTCTCTGAACAAAACTGTGATATCTAAAAAGTATATCCTGTATATAATTTGAACATTTTTTGAAAAGAAAAGCTACAAAAGTGATAGCTAGAGATACACATATTTTCTGATCCCTCTGCAATCTCTTTTCACTGTAGAATGGGAAAGACTGAAGCAATTTTTAATACAACTGTGCACCATAAAAAAAAATACCAAAACTTCCTTCTGAATGAAGAAGACTTTTATTAGCCTTTAAAGAACCTTCAGAAAATGCCACTGAAACTATGGGCTTGAAAAAGAGAATAATTCTAGAATACATATCCTTTTCTAATGTGGACACTGTGGTACCTGTGTGATTAATTTAGGTATGACAAGAAAAGAAGTTATTTGAGGCATGAGGAGAAATACAGATTTCACTTAAATGAGTGGAGAAACAGCTGGTCCTGTACCACAGTGGACTGTATTCAAAAATCAGCTAAAACTGGGCTCAGGAGTGAATAAAGGATCTAAGGCTGATGAAAACTAAGCATGTTACCAAGGTGACATACTTCAGCTTGGTGGCACAGCTGTACTATTATTGAAATATCCTAATTCAAACAACCTGTGGTGTGCTGCTGCTCAAAAGACAACCAGCTTTCTCCACCTGATGATGATGCTATGCTGACATCTCCAACCTAAGCTGATGTAATTGCTAACAGAAACAACAACCGCAAGGGGCAGAAAAGGATGTGTGTTTTGCACAATAAGGAACTAGGATAGGGATGAGAAAAACAATTTACGAAATGTAATAACATTCTTGAAGCCTTCCTCACATTATAAAGTAGTCAGCTAATATTGTACTTCTGTATAATTACATTCCTAATTGTGAAATAACGCCTGTGAAGTTCTTAGTGCCAAGGAACCAGCTTCAGGAGGGAGAGTGTTTTCAAAGAGGCTTGAAGGCCTTAGTCATACAGATTACCCAAAGAAAGAGACATCAGCAGTTTATCATCTGTAAGGCAGAGGATTTATTCCAGAAGAGCTGGGAGGCTGGACATAGGCAGTGGGAGACTTCAGTTCCAAATAAGAGAGTCAAGGGCTGTACTCCAGCTGATTAACACACGTGATAGCAATCTCCACTCTCTTCTTCATAATAGGGTTTTTAAATTTTATCTGTTGCAGTTCATTAGCACAAGAACTTTGTTAACCATAAATATATTGTTAAGTAGAGGATCTAGGTTTGTATACTCAAGGAAATAACAATCAGATAAATGAGACAAGATAGAAATCATGTCTGTTTCTTCCTTGACTGTTTCCAATTGCCCTGTTTTGCTCTCTTTTGTCAGCATTTACTTAAAATATTTCAGGCCTCAGACTTGCTAAGTTAACATCTAATATCATTCAGAATGTGACAATAGTTGGGGTAAGCATACATTACAAGTAATTTTATGAATGAGGATCTTTCTCAAGGCAACCAGAACGGATCTTTTCAGTCACATTCCTGCCTAGATGTGATCAAATGATTTACTGATCATTTTTTGTGATGATCATAAAAGGTAGCAGAGAGTAGAAACAGTGCAGAGAGTAATACTGAGAAAATTTTTGAGGTAGTATTCATGAAGTTAACATAGTTTTAACTTGAAATGGCTTAAAATTTAAAAAGTGAGGTGTTTTGGTTTGATTTGGTTTATTTGTGGTTTGAGTTATACATTTACCTCCACAGCATGACTAAGATATTTCACCAGACTGGAATGGAATGAAAAGGATACAAAATACCCAAATTTATCTGAGTCTCACTTTATTAACGTTAATGACATTTCACTTCTTTCCTTTAGATCTGAATTTGTCTTTTGTAATCTAGATGCACTTCAGCACTTAAAGACACAAGAAAAAATATTTTCATTTGAAAGGTATTTACCACAGCTATTGCTGAGTCAACCAAGGGAAGGGCACTGCCCTTCCCCCTGCAGCAGAGATGGTGCTTCAGGAACAGTGAATCCTGCTGGGATGATGAGTTTCTGAACAGCAGTCTCCATCAGCCAGCCAAAGCAACTAGCTAGAGTCCAGATAGGAAAGTAAACAGCAGTATTGGAGGGGAAAAAAAAAATAGAGGGGAAACTAGATTGTATCTAAAAAGCAGCATTAATAATGCATAAGAGGGAAAATACACACAGGGAAATTTCTTCAGACCCCAGATATATTGCCTAGTGACAGGCTCATTGTTACAAATACCGCAGGATTTCCCCCTTGCTCCAAAAAGGTCATAGTTTCAGTTTTCACTGCAATCTGAAGTAGGACTATGTCCAGATTTCCCCACATCAGCCAACAATATTAATGCTGGGAACATGGAGGGGTTGTGGCAGTTGTAAAAACCAAAGGCAAGTTCAGCTGTTGTGAGAAAAAAACCCCCAAAAAGCTACAGGCTAGGACTTGGGCAAAACTGGAAATGGAATTCCTGGAAAACTTGGGAATCTCTGAAGTGCAGGGTTTTCAAAGACTCTTTAACCACAAACCCAAATTCAGCTACTACGCTGAATAAAGATGCAGGTGGCTCTCTTAGGCTGTACACAAAAAGCACATACTAGAGGAGCGTACTCTAGAAATGTATGGGTTTAAAATTTCTTGAGTAGCTCTATACAGAAAACAGTTTTGGGAAAGAAGTGAGGCTAGCACCCTAACTTCTGGTTTAGAGGATCACACTAAACCCTGATCTTATGCTCACTATACACTGCCTGCACCTCTGCACAAAGATTACTTAACATCACTTAAAAATTAGTACTTGACTCCTTTACAGTCTTCTTCTACAACATTAATTACCTTATGACTTGTGAGAACCATTTGTGATTTAAAGCATTAAGATACTGTAACTGTGGTTATTTGTACTGCTGTACACACACTAAAATACAAGAATTCTTCTGTTCCTTTTCTGGGACATTCATAATTATTCACAACTCCTCTCTCTGGCCATGGAGTATCACACAGAAGCTTGACGAAATGGTACATGTGGAAGCTACATTTAAAGCTTCATTTGTGCAATCTTTGGAATGAATGAAACCAGTAATACTTTATATGCCTTTTTTTTTTTTCAACCACAGACTGGGGAAAGAAAAAGAGTTCTGAAAGTTTTGCAGCTCTCAAAACTCATGAAAACACTGTTCTCAGCAGACCTGTAATGCATCAAGAGTATAATGTTTAATCTCCAAGCAATTTCTCAGTGTCTTGAAGTATAAATTTGATCAGGAGATGAATAATTCTTTAGATGCTGAAATCTCTTGGGACTATGTTGAGCCTTAACAATTAAAAATAATTCTTCCAGTGGATGTCCAGAAATAATTTGGATCCTGAGTCAGTATTGTCTTTATGCATATCACAGCATAAAAGTACTCATATTTATTACAAAGCAATAAACAGCACCTTTTCCCTAATGACCCTGACAAGTAATTTTCTATAGATTTACACTTGAGATCCCTGGATGAAACACTTTTGCAATCAGCATAACGATACACAAACAGAAAATCTCAACACTTCTTCCCCCTAAAGCTCAAACGCTTGAATCCCTAAGTTGCACATGGAGCACTGGTGGTATTTCTCTATGGTTACATCAGATTTAACAGTGCTGCAGAGGTCAGCTCAGAGCATCACAATGACCAAGTACAAGTTTATCGTAGCAAAGGTCACACAAAACTGTCCCTGCACTGAGAGCTGTTTTGTCCTCCTTGTTTATTAATGCTGATCTATCTATACTAATGGATTTAGCTTGTAGGGGGCTGGGGAAAGAATGAGAGTCGCTATTTCTCAGCTTCTGTTCTTCATTAATATTAATATCATCTGCAGCTACAGCATACTGGTACAGTACACACTCAGAACTGGCAGGACAAAGGGCTCCAGTGCTTAACAGGCACACGTACTCACTCTGAGAATCAAATACACCGTGCAACGTGTTATTGTTCACAGATATCAGCTGTGGCATTATACATTAACAAAGAACTTTGTTTCAGTAACATCTCTTCAGACTTCATTGTCTGAAAGTGAAAACATAAGGGCAGATGTTTACTACATGGAAAGTAATTTTATTTTAAAAACCAGTGATATAGATATGATATGATTTAGAAAAAAAAGACCATGTGTTTAGGTATCAGTAATGCAGTCTCCATGCTTAAAAAGCTTCCAGTTTGTTTACTGTGAGTTTAGTTACCTAAGTGCTGCAGAATCCTGAGTCCCATAAGAAGGCCCATTAAAAGCAGCAGAAATATACAGATCTGTCAGGTAAATCTGTGCAGATAAACATCTCAGACTGAATACTTATTTTTGTAAATCAGAGGAACCTTTGCATATGCAGTGCTCTGCATTCCTGTCACTACATCTAGCTAATTGAATTTACTAGCCAAACTCCTAGAATGTTCTTACAGAAATTCCCAAAGCAGAAGTGGTAGTTCATCATTTAATTCCCAGTGTAAATCCATATAAATTATGTGTTTCAATGTCAGATGTACTTTCAGGGGGGAAAAAAAAAAAGCCAAAAGAAAGCCAAAAGGCCCTCAGACACAAAACACTTTCCCTTAAATATCTATTAATTAAAAAAAATAAAAATCAGGGATCTCATATACCTGAATAACTCTAGATTAACAGAGGATAAATCCTTAATCCCAGTAACTGCTTATAGGCAAGTGGGAGGAGAAGAGCACTCTAGGGATGAGTGTTGGAGAAAAAAAAAGGAGAAAAATATGAAACTATAGTAATTTAAAAAAATAAAGAAAAAGCCATTTGCTAAGACGCTCTGAATGGTGCTTGTGGAGATGACGTTACCTGGATGGAAACTCACCAAGAGCAACCTGACATTGCCTGCCAAATGGGTTCTATTAACAGAGAAAAGTAATATAATATGCAAAAAATAAATTGTCATATCAAACTCATTACAATGCTCAGTATTAAAGAAGTGGTTCCGGATAGTCCTTTACTAAAAGAAAAAGTTTCATTTCTGAGAAAAATTAAGACGAGATTGAATGTTTAATTTTGGATAGTAAAAAGGTGTCTAAAAGGCAGTTAGAAAATTAATAAATAAAATTCATAGTTTGATGTAAGTTGATTTTCATAGATAATGGTGGAATAGTTTTCCTTTGTTAGAGTATAGCAATTAAAAAAATTTTTTTCTTCTCTGTTTACTTTGTCTCCATAATGCTAAAATTTTCTGTTTAGCTACTAACAATTTGGGCCTCTCTAGTTTGTTGTGTAATTCTCTTATTTTAATTTCATCTGCTGTCTAAACACACATAGATATTGCATATTCAGATTGTTACTTGTTTCACTGTTGCCTGTTGACAACAAATATTCTTATTTAACTCATGTTGAGTATGTGCAATATTCAATATTCATATATTAGACGACCTAAAGTGTTCATAAAGCCTAGAAAGTTTGGTAAAATCCTAGCAAGTTCATGCATCCTACTGCAAAATACATAAAAACAGAAAAACTAAATATGAAAAAAAGGAACAGCTTTTAATTCCATGTACAACATTACCACATGTGTAGAAAATAAACACTTCGTATGAATCGCATTTCAGTGCTTTGCAAACTAAAGTAATATATGCTTTTCATTATTTTAGTAAAATTAAAGAATGAGCTTCCAGAAGTATCTTTAAAATTTCATATTGTTTAAGCTTGTTTGGGCATGGCAAATCATTTCAGCATGATGGACGCCTACGCAGCAATCGGAGCTATAGATCCTGCAACACTTAAATTCAGAGCTAAGGAAAACAAATACTCTCATTTTTATGTGAGCCATTATTAGAATTTACTTCTAAGAAATCTGACATACTATGTCCTATTGCTTTAATATAAGCTATATATTAGAAAATATTTTTTTCTCTGTGTTATGTGGTATTCACAGCAGCAAAAGCAATTGCATAACATTGTGAAAGCTCAGAGGTACAGCATATATGCCACTGAGGGTGAAGTGAAAGGATTTTTGACCTACACTTGGACAATCTAAAGTACTAAGATAAAAGACCTTGGGAAATCCCACTAAAATATCTTCAGATGGAACAGTTTTAAAAGCAGTTTCTATTTTCGCTTGAGAGCCACAAAAGGAATTTTGCGTTTTAGAGTCTGTTCCTTGGTTGCATTAGCCATTAGCCCAACTTTACATCAGTGTAAGCACATTGATTTCACTGGAATTTTCACCAGCACTGAAGTTAGCAGAGAGATGGCTCAGAACTGAAAGACTCAGGCATTCCTCAGCGAGGGTGGGCAGCTCACTGCCAAAGCAAAGGCAATTTGATTACCTATTACCGACGCTGGAATTTCAGACAGCACTTCAGGGCTGTAACATACTATTCTTTCCTTCTTCCCATTTGTTAAAAACAACTCTTTGCATTCATATTGAAAGGGAAAAAAAAAAAAGCACTCCAAAATGATCATTCACTGGAATAATTCTTCATGCTTTTATATTATGCTACAGAGTTGAAAGTTGCTCTGGCTTTGGTCATCATCTCAGACCGTAATGGGCTTTCTGAGCTGGTCTGTGCTCCAAGAGAATTTTCCCTTTCATTCACTTCTGACTGAAAAATGGATGGGATTTTATCTATTTCATGGGGGAAAATATATATAAATGTCCCAATTTAAATGAACCAGTTTCTGCATTTACAAGAAGTAAACCTATCCTTATTTCCTTAGGTTTCCCTAAAGCTGCTTTCAGGTTACTCAGAAATGCCAAAGTATCCTATTTATTGTGTAGGTTGTTTACTTTTCATTTATTTGTCTATTTGGTGGTGGTGGTGTGTGTGTGAAAACCAGTTTTAAAGCTAGTAGTTCTCTGCTACACAGAAAAAATATTACCATTTATTCCAAAAACATTATGCATTACATTTGATACAGTTTAAATTTCTTTTTTTTTTTAATGGAGAAAAAGTATGAAATACTTAGGGAAAACAAAAAGGATAATGCTTTTTGTTTCTTTGTCAGTAAGCCTTAATGTTAAACTAATCATCAGGGAGCCAAACTGACAAAATTTCTTTCATCTTGGTGTCAGTAATAAACAATCTATATCCTTTCTTTTAGGTAGACAAGCACTTAGAATAGGAGTGGACAGGTCCTCTCTTTTCATAAAATAATTATTTTTCTGAGGGTGGGAGAACAATTTCATTTGTACATTTGCTTATCTCTTTTAGCAATCAGTTAGAAATAAATGTGTAACACCGTATTTCTCGCTAAGGAGAATGCATTCTCAAGGTGAAATAAAATGTAGAACTTCCTATGGGATACATCCAATTTGAATGCTGTTGGAATGCCACCGTGATATTTCATTACAGTCACACAATCTCTTATGTTTTCCCTTAGAGGTGAAAACTGTCTCTTTCTTCTGCCATCCTCAGTAACTGCCCTCACACACGTGTGTGTTAGGTGGCAGAGATGCCTCCTCTGTAGTGCCTGACTTATACAAGGAAAAGGTATTCAGATGGTGGTTCTGTTCTCTGTGGTTAGCCAAAGGATGAGCTGTATCCTACACGATTTTCTTCATTTCAGGGAAGCAGAGCCAGCAAATTTATAAAGCCAAAAGCTCTCCAAATTGAAAAAAATTCTCCTGCTCACTATCCAATTTTTTTTTTCTCTTGCAACAGTCCTCAGTGCTGCTAGAATTGAGAATGATACTTCATGTACATGCTGTTACCTGACTACTGAGTCAAATTTCTCATAGACACTCAAAGATCTGCTTATCATTTTCAAGTACAAATTCCTAAGCCATAAGCTGAAAGCACAAAAAAGTTTCTTTGCCCATTATTTTCAATAAACCTTGAATTTGTACGAGGAATTGTAGAAAGTTTGCCAGTTATATTAGTGAAGTAATTTTCTTCCTTTATTTTAAAACCAGAGCAAAGGAACTGAAAGGTTTTTCTCCAGTAAGTTAACATAAAAACTCAGAAAACAGGATCTTTAATGTTACATCTTACTATAAAATCTAGGCATTTTAAGGATCTTTGTTAAGCACTGTGATGGTACATAAAGCAGCTAAAATGCAGCTTTTGCAGTCAGCATACCTGAATACATGCTGAGTACTACTTCACCCTCTCTTGCACTTCCCCCAAAAAATTCCATAAAAGAGGAGAAAAAGATACATTTTTTTTCCCACGTATTCAAGTTTGGACAACACTGATCTTTTAAGTTAAAAATATGAAGTATATAAAGAAGCACCAATGCAAAATTCTTTTCATCATTAAGTGTAACTATTCAGAATATTGCAGATTAGTAAATAATTAATCCTTTGATCTTGTTCATTGGCTTTTTATCTGACTCATGCTAAAGCTGTCAACTGTTACACATCTAAGAAAATATCATCATGTGCATTCACTAGAATAACAGGACAGACTGAAATGAGTAGTTTTAGATAATTTAATTAGGTTATAGGGTTTTTAATATAATTTAGTAAGTATGTGAACTTTTAACTTGTGTTAACTCAATTTCCTCATGCTTTCATTTACCATTTGTTGAGGACATTACAGTGATTAGCCAAAGCCCTTCCAGCTCTTAATGTTCTCAATAAATTCTGGTTTAAATTGACTGTCACTTTCTCGCTATAATAAAGTAGGTATTTGACATCTCAGAAGGAACCAGACTACTGCCTATTACATTTTCTTGAAGAAAACTTTTCTAGTTCCACAAAATCAACAGAAGTATAGTTATACTAAAGATTGCAATGAACAGCAGAGCAGGTAGATGGGCTGGGCAAGTACATCCTCGGAGTATCATAATTTTGATTCTTTGGGGAAATTAAAATCACACTGCATGCCTTTTGTTTGACAAGCTATACAACATGATAATCATATTTAATTGTTTTGTTACCAAGTTATTAGCAGTTTCTGAACTCCCTCAGAAAAACCAAAATACCCAGCTTGTTAGAAATATATATTCACCGTGCTGCAATCCAACTGCAACAGAAGTGTTCTTTTTCTGTTGGGTTCAAAGATTAGTGTGGGCCAAGTGCCTCAAAAGCCAATCTGCTAAACTGCAAAATGGCACACTAAAAATTCTGCAAATTTATGTATAAAAATTTTCCAAAAGCTTTCCTATGGGTTTTTTTTTTTTTTTTTTTTTTTAAATTCCAGTAATTTTAAGATAAATTCATTACTTACTTGGTCAAGTAAAGATCAGGAATGACATGTGGAACAGAAAAAGAGGAGATTTATAGCCCTAAGTCTCTCACTTCCTTACAATACTATGCATTCACATCACAGACGTATCTCAAAAATATCTGTATTTTGCAACCTTGGCCCACAGAGCACTCACAATGTGTAGGCAAACAATAGTGTGCTAGACCAAACTTTTTTTTTGAGAACAAATTCTGCCTTTGTATGAACTGTGCATACTGGTGGGGTTTTTCCTACTATGGCATTTTCTTTTCTTTCTATTTTGGCTCCTCTCTAGACTTCTTTCCCCAGACTCCAGCACATCTTGATCTGGTTTTCTGCCTCATTTCAACACTTGCAGTCCTCTTAATTAACCTCTGATTTATTTTCCAAGACAACTCATTTTGAAAAGTGACAGTCTTTTGTCTTTCCTTCCTGGTAACTAGATCTTGCTAATGCCAACTTAAAATCTTCCTAAGTCTCTTGTTCTGGTTTCTCCATGGATTCAGATGGAGAACACAGCTCTCCCCTGCAACAAATCCTTCCTCTACAGATTGTCTTAGTTTCTTTTACACTGTATTATTTATCCAGATATTAATCAAGCATCACTAAAATAGGAGCCTCCCATTAAATGCCTATATTCATACTTGGTTTCTAGGACCCTATTGTTCTAAAACACGGATCTCAATGGGAAAACTTGAGTGTTAAGCACTTTTCAAATATCAGCACTAATATAAGGGGTTTGAATCTGGATTTAGAGCCTAAATTCAGGTTGCCTTTTTTAAAAAAAAAATTTCAGAACCCTGCCCTAGGTTTTGCCTTGTAGTAATTTCTCTTGAAAAAGTACTTTGACATCAGCAATTTCTCAATCACTCTTCTACCATTATCCATTCCCCATTAAAAAATATAAATTCCTATTCTCTCACAAAAAATGTTTTTATATTCAATATTTTTATATTTTCAAGCTTATTTATTTTTATGTGAGCCATTTTTCTTTCACGCCAATACAAAAGGATCTGCCTTCTGACATCTATCTTCTCTCATTCTTAGCTTCATCATCAATAAAATTCATAATATTCTGTGTGAATAAAACACAACAAAAAGAAGTGGTGTTGCGTTTTGGCTTACCCCCCGCCCCCGCTTTTTCAGTTCATACAGCTTTAAGCCCAAACCAGCATTTATCCAAAGATTTTGATATTAAGTAGCTGAAATTTCACAGAATAATTATATAAACAAAAGAAACACTATTTTGAATTAAACCTGTAAAATAAATTCACAAAGTGGAACTGAATTTGCACATATATTTTCATAATAGTAGACTTTTCTTTGGGAACATACAAGTCTTCTAACTGTCTGCCTGCTGTATTACTGTAGTAGAGTAAAGGAGAGTCAGATTTTAAAAAGGCTTCAGAATGTCGTATTTATGTATTGAAGTATTTAGCACAAGGATGAAGTAACAGAAAAAGGAGATTTACCAGCAAATGCAAAGAAGAAACTGCATTAATGTGATCTGGCTACACAGCTGATATTTTTTATTTGCATTGGAATTTTATTTTTGGCAGGATTATCAGGCTCAGAGCATATATAAAACCAGATTTTTTTAAAATATATTAGGTCAAATTTTGGATGCGCTAAAATCTGATAGTGTCCTTTAAGCTTTTTTACTGACCTTACTTACCCATTTATTTTTATTCAAATCCTCTACATTTAGGCAGCGAGCAGAATTTTTAATTGCTATATATTTTTAAGGGAACTCTGAAAAAGCACTCTAAAAATTGCTTCAAAACAATAAAAATGCATCACATTTAAAATTGCCGATTGCATTCATAAACTTAAGCTACTACTTATTCTTCTTTTCCATTTTCCAATATGGAAATATGGTCCTGTCATTTCTATTTTAAGCAGAAATAAATTGGACTATCAATAAATCCTATATTTAAATTCTCAGAACATGCAGTGTGATTGAAAAGGACTTAGAGTTGGATTTTTGGCCATTAGTACGTCATTTGTTTACCCGGATGGTCCATTTTATCTTCAACTCTGAGTGTAATTTTCCATAACCTGATCTACTTCTAAAGGATGAAAATTACCTTCCTTGTAAACCAAGAAAGCAATGAAGTATGTAACTAAAATGGGTATACCTCCTGCAATTTTCCAAAAGCCAGTGAGAAGAGGATATTGGAAGGTGTTTGGAGGCTTTCTGTTCCTGGTGACCCTGATGCCTGGAGTCTGTCTGAAGAGACTTTAGTAATTGTAGGCATTCAGACTCATTTCTGAGGACAGAGTTCTGATGCAAAGACACCAGAACTGATAAGTGTAGAGGGCACAGGACTCACTTTACAGTGGGAACTAGGTAGGAGACTTTTAGAAAACACCCATCCAGCAAACAAAAGACTGTATAATGTGTAAGTGAAAATGAGCTTGGATGATATGAAATCTGTGAGTGCAATGTTTATCAAAGAGGAAAGTGCTATGCCTGCACTACTGAAAAGCTAAATTATTTAATCTTAAGAGGTATCAAGTTTTGCACCAATAACGACTCAGCAGCTTTCCTGGCTTTATGCAAGTAGAAATATATAATCAGTTATTAGAAATAGCACAGAAAATGAGAATCCTCATGAGATGAAAGATGTGCTTGAAATACTGCTGCATACAAATCTGACCCATATTTCACTGTGAAAATATTGTTAACAAAGTATACCTGGCAAAGTATGCAGGTATTACTGTGTCAAACAAAATGATAACAGGACTGAACAGTACCATTCTTCAGTTTGGAAACAATGCTGTCAAAGAACTGCCCTTCCCTCTACAACTTTCAGGAGGGTTTGAATGGGTATATTTTTTGGTATGTAAGACAGAATATAAACCTTATGTATTTTGAGGCAAATCCTGATGATCTTTCTGTCAGAAAGAAATTACATAGGTGTAACACCCACTTCTTAGAAGTAGAGTGAAATTTGCTATTTAACAATACCCGTTTAACAATTACCTGTCTGTAAACAAGAAAGGAAAGGGAGAACAAGCTCCTTCCTCAGGTTACAAGGAAACCAAGCTTCTTTCTAAAATTCAAGTAATTATGTCATGTCTGCACAATATCTATGACACGGGAGGGGAACTATGATCTATCAGGTCAGTTTCAAGACAGCTGCATCTTATCCTTTAAAAAATGATGGACTTAGTATTAAAATCCTCTAACACATTTATATATGTATTTGGCTTCTGCTATGCTTCCTCTTACCCTCCTGACATTTCAAGAATTCTCTGCCAGATCTTACAAATGTTCTCCACTAAAAATAACTTCTGACATTAGCAAGGGGCATGCACTAATCCCATTCAGAACAGGGTTTTTTACATACACTTATTAGTGCTTTATATTTTTTGTAACTTCAGCTCTGGTTGTTTTAAAAAAAAAAAAAAGGTGTAAATACATTCCATAGCTGCATTTAAACAAACAAGTTAAGCTATTATAGCTGAATTATTTTGACACTAATATATTATGTTGGAATTTTGGGTTGTTTTTTTTTAACTGAAATAAGCACTTGCCTATCCAGTTTTCAGCAAGCCAAGGCAATCAGAGTTTGCCTCACTATGTGAGCAGCTCAATCTCTAAAGGAGAAAATCATGCATGTTACTGAGTACTACAAAACTGGCTCCTCCTGAAGGATGGCCTCTCCTCTCTGACAAAGGGAAACAGAGACTTATAAACTAATTTCCTGCATTCATCATTTAAACTTCACCCCAGGGCTTCAGGAGCCCCTCACTTTTAGTTGCTACATGAACTCCAAACTATAAAGCAGAAGCTCTGTCCCTGAGCCTTGTAGCTCTATCCAGTTGCCACACCCAAGATGGTTTCAGTTTGGCGTGGTTTGGCTCTAGTTGTCTTACAATGTCATGGAAGAAAATTTTTTATTTTTTTAAATGACTTTCAAAGAGTATGGCTGCTAATCAGTCACTAGGAGGCTGGGGCCTGTGCCTACTATGAAAAAAAATTCAGTGGGTTTGCTCCCATAAGTTGGAATTTTCATGCATTCTCCTAGTGGATTCTGGTCCTTCAGCAATGTGAGGTCTTTGTTAGCTGTCGTGACCAGCTTCTATGTTATTTACCTGACAGGGGAGAAAGACAGAGCATCCAAATCACTGGCAGGTTGGCCAGAAGACAATATGCATTTGCTGCGAGATGCTATGGAAGGAGTCCTGCAACTTCCTGCACAGGCCACATCTAATATTTGGCATATTAAGTTAATGAAATTCCAACATGCTATTCAAATCCATCTGTTTTCACCTCAGTCTTCTGTATATCTTCATCAATGTTTTAGTCACAAATATTATAAATAAGAATCACAGATATTGTATGTAAAAATCTAAACAGACATAAAATCATGAAGACGTTTCTATAAATGCTTGAACAAATGTGCATATCATTTTGCAAAGAAGAGCTTTCTCATTTTTCCCTGAAAAGATCTTCTAATTCTCCTCTAATCACATGATATGGCTCATAAACCTGATCTTATGTAACAGCACCAATACTAAGGGGAACAGGGGAGACACAAGGCGACACCCAAAAGGAAATTTCCTACTCCAGGTAACACAAGGGGTCCACATGCTGTCAGAGTTTGGCGGTGTATATTTGGTCAATGATGCAATGCATATTTTTAAAAAGCCTGCTTAATTAATAAGAGGCTGTCTTTCTTAGCCCAGAGGGAGAGGCAGCATAAAGAAACTTCAGGTTACTTATGAGAAAGAGAGAAATATTTAGCCCATTATGCTGGCTCTGCCATGGCTCCACCACTGCTCCTGCATCTGACTGTATACTATTCTACTAAAACCATACAACCTTCAGTAGAGCAGAAAACCAATTAATAATAAAAAAGGGTGATTATTTTCCTTTTTTTTTAAACAAGAGACTATACAATAAGTGAAAAAGGAATGTCTGCTTTCATTGCATATTTCTGACAAACATTTCCTCATTTCCCCATTAAATTAAAGAGAAACCTTATTATTACCTTTGTCTAAAGTTAGAGTTCCTGAATTATAATATCTCATTTGCTACAGAACACATATCAATTTCTAAGTCTGATTCTGAAAAGTGAATGAATTATCATATTCTTAAATGGATTTCCCAGGAGATTAATACACCTTAGTTTCCTCCTCCCTAAATTTAGGACACAGACCTACCTTCCTTCCTAGCTGTGCTCCTGTAAGAGAAAAGATATGATTTACTAAGTGAGGTAAATAAGAGATCTCGGGGGTGTCTGTTATTTGAAAGTGTTAAGAACTACCACAAAAAAAAGAAATCTGTCACAAAGAGTTAAACTGGAGGTGAAAATTTTTATGTAGTCTGGAATATAAGAGACACCATTTCATTTTTACATCAGACTCTGTCTGTTCTGTACCAACAAAGTTACATATAAACATAGCTGAAATGCAAAGCACTTTCAGTTGAGTTCAAACTGGAAGATTCTTCTTGATGGAGCTTATCTCAAAATCATTTGAAGTCCAAAGTGTCTATGCAAAACCATTAATCTCAGAATGTGTCTAAACACTATCCTGGAGACAGGCTACAATTTACAGTTCTCTGTGACAGGCAAATCACTGGTAGAGCCCTGTCATTTAACCCCAATGATTTCTTTGGTAGGCATGGAAAGAAAGGTTTTCATACTGCCCTGTCATAGAAAGGCTACATAGAATATGTCAACACTGTATAACTTTACATAAAAATTAAAGCAATATACAGGCATTGCAGTTATGAAAAAAGACCAGCAAGGTGGGCTTTCAGATCAGTGCCATTGAAAAAAACTCACTACGTAAAGAGAGCTTTGGCCTTTTGGGGGAAAAATATGGAGGTGTTTTTGCAGTGGGTTTTTGCTCCATGTATTTTAAATGTAAGATGCTCTCTCTAGTTTTATATAAGCCCACACTACAGTTTCAATCTCCAGTCTCCTAATGGTGCATGTTTGCTAGCAGTAGAGAACACCAGCATAATGGTCAAGCTTATCTGCACAATACACACAAATCCTGTCAAAATTCTGAAGGTCCCAGCTGGCTTTAATTTGTATTGTTCTTATTTAAAGAGAACAGTCTCTTCAGATTTACAGTTTAAGTGCTTCTGTTTAAAATGTGTTTCACCACCACAAATCAAACTCTACATAACCTAGAACCCATTTTAAAGTTTACAGGTATTCCCAACATGTTTTCTATACAGTGTTTTCAATTGCCTCGATTCACATCTGTTTAGAAACTGTTTTGTAAAACACAATGAGCCAAAGAGATTATTCATTTTACTTTTGCACCTGGTACATTACATTTGCATTTGAAAAAATTGTTTCAAGATACATAAATTAGAAATCATATTCCACACTGGCCATCATTGCAATCTTTTTTGTGCGGTGTGCCAAGCAATTATGTCCCCATTAAGTATAATTTTTTGTTTAAAACTGTGTTCCTGGAACATTATCTAACAGATATCACCGCTGGTTGATAGAAAATGTGAATGCCAGAGAGACACACATGGAATTCACAAAAATAACCTGGTGCTTCCTAACTTTACTTGCCTTGATCTGTCTGCAGAAAGACTTCAATCAGTTTTGAGGATTTTTGTGAAAGTTATGGAATTGCATTTTCCTTGCAGGTCAGAACTGGCAGTAACTTACCAACAAAGGAAACCTGGGGAAAAACAGGCATTCCTGTGGGCTTAGGGGACTGGGCACTGTGGCCTCAAGAGTGGCAATAGGTAGAGCCAGCCCAAGGAGACACACCGAATGTGTCCTAAAAACCATGCACTTCTCCCATGAGTAGAAACTGGTGTAAGGCAGGGAACAAATCAAGGTATTGGAGGGAGGATGGAGAGAAGAGACCTTTAGTTCTACTTCTCAATGTCTGTGACTTTCAAATATGTGTTTTGAGTTATCTTCTTTATTACTCACAGACATTCGTAATCACAAACCTTTTCATCAACTCATCAGCACCTGAATTTGGTGTATCAACACTCTGAAAAATCCTACTAGACTACAAGATCCACTACCTTCTACTCAAGTCAGGCCAGATACTAGTAAAAATGATGTAACTTTGACTTCTTTAGATTTAAACAAAAGAAATGTTGCCCAAATGCTCACAAATAACAGTATGGTTTGACTCAATCTATAACAACTCCATATTTCTCTTCTCTGTCAGGAGAACATATATGTTAATGGAGCTCCTATTTGGAAACTCTCCAAAATTTAAACTCTGCCCCAGTTAATGAGAGGAAAAACAGACAAAGGCCTTCATCCAAAACCCATGAAAGCAACAACGGCAGCAGTGGGAGGACAGGAATCAATGTGTTTAAATTCAGGTTTAGCAGACAGAGAAAATTATTTAAAAGATTACTAGATGAGGAATAACAAGTATTAAAAAATAAAAAAAAAAAAAAAAAGAAAAATAAAAACTGATCATTAATTCATTAGCATCTCCTCATTCAAAGTTAGTTATCCTTGATTAATGAAAATAGTATATTTTTTGATATTTTTGAAGTCTGTTAAGCTATCAATACTAACTTACACAATCACAAAGATAGTTAAATACTAATTTAAAACACAGCAGCATTGAGCAGAAGGTGAGGTGTTATTACTCTTAAACTATAAAAATATTGTAATTTTTACATTTGTAAACAATCAGGTTTCATAGCAGCTGCCTGGAATTGTGCCTTGCTCAGTGAGCTTTGTACAATGTACCTGAGTCATGTAAAACCAAGTTGTCACAGCCTGTCAAAAATCAATATTTTCTTGAAAGATTGAGAGCTGAAGATTGTGTGTAGAGGGACTGATAGCACTTGTTAAATGACATGGCTAACAGAAGGCAGCTATTAGCATTTCTGCATACTGGTTTAATCCAGATACCTCAACTTTGATTATCATGATCTCAACATATTCCAGTTCTGAGCCTTCCCTATGAAAAAGCAGCTAGTGTTGCTGAACTCTGACAGAATGTTCAATAATCTGGATGAAAGCCCATTAGGGCCAGGTTCTTTAAATAATTTTAATTTTAGTTTTGTAGACTGTAACTCCTGAGTTCTATCATTCCATTTTTCGCAGCTTCAGGTTTTCTGTGTGCATGAAATTCCCCACCGTAACCTTAAATTATTCTGTCCTTCTGGTGTTCAGTGACAGTCTCTGAGGCTTGAGCTTTATTCTCCTTCAGGGTTCATTCTTCTTCTAAATACTCATCATCCATTGCATTCTATAAAGAGAGTTCCCAGCAGTAGTTTTTAAAATAAAAGATAAAATGTTCAGTATCTGAACATTTAAGGCTCTAGTGTCAGTACCTGGAATGCCTCCTGTTGACAATGATGGTTATCACTGGGGGCAACTGAGATCTGTTCATTCTGAACTGTCTTCAGAAATCAGCCTTATCTGATTGTTCTTTCAGATCAAAAGAAAAAGGAAGACAAAGTAAGCTGTGCATATTCTTTCACTCTGCACTTTGTTGTTAAAAAAGGAGGAATCCCACTAGGACCCATAAACCACTTTTAGATATCACTAATCTTTGCTACGGATTTCTATTTTTCCATTTATTGCCAACTGACTTACTGGATTTTGATATTTTAATGACATAGCACACTGTTAGGAATTATTGTGAAAAACATATAACAAAATCTAGATAGACAAAAGAGAATTTATTGCTTGATAAGTGACACGTAATTCTCAGCATTTACAGCTGAGATTAGACCATTTTTTCCACAACAGATATGTATTCAGTAACAGAAATACTTGCAAACTCTCCAAAATCACGCTTGGAGTTTGCGTACTCAGGAAGAGTTACCATATTTTTATATATTTGTGGAAGGTAGCTTGTATTGCCTCTTACAGCAGGTTCAGTCTCAGTCACTAAATTCATAACCACCTTCATCAACTGCATAGTGAGCAGACCAGGTGAATACAATCCTTCACTTTTTTTTTTTTTTTCTCTTGTAAAAGCAGCACAGTTAACACCGTTGCTGACAACTGGGGTGTGAAACAGTATGTATCAAAGTTCCACTTACAAAAACCTAATTGTAATTGGACTGTGCAGTCACATTGAGCTTCACGTGTGCCGGAGCTGCAATTTATGGACACCTTCCCAAAACTCAGTGGAACCCTGTTGAAGATCCCTACTTTCATGTAAAAAGCATTACCCATGTGGCTGGTTCATAACAAATTAATAAATTAGCATATATGTTACACTGTTTCGTAGTGTCTGACACAGATATTATCAAGTGTATTAAAATTTTAACATGGAGTTTCATACATCTGGATTTTGGTACTTGATTTATATACTGCTGAAAAATTCTTGGGGAGCCTCTGTATAACCAAGTTCCCTAATTTTTAGTGAGTTTCACCTGGTTCACTAACTTGTGTCATTCAAATGATCTTTCCTTATTTTTTTTTCTATTAAAATGAAAATCAGATCAAAGACCACCTTATTGACATCCATAAAGCTTCTGTTAACATTTCTGCTTGTCTTATTATACTGTTAAAATGAATTTTGTGAACAACACAATTTGTGCAGAAGCCTCAAGCACACTGAGCCAGCACAAATCCTTTTTTTTCCTCGGTATCTGTCAGATGCTGAAGAAAAGGATATGGATGACCACTGAACCTGAGACCAGTTTGCCATCAACTCAGAAGTGTAGCATGCATGAAAAATGTCCTTTCCTATCGCTGTTAAACGAAGAATATGTCTCAAACCTTTTCAGAGTTGATCTGGAGGTCAAATTTCCCTTTAAGGAAACTCTACCCCTTCCTATAGAAATTGTTAAACTACAGCAAACCATCAAAAATTCAAATGCTGCTTCTTATTTTACACAAAACATATAAAAATCACGATTTATTAACACAAAAGCAGAATGCTGGGGGAAAAAAATAAAGTCCTTTTTTCTTTCAACAAAAATACTCACTTTGTTCTTTCAACAAAAATTGGGTTCTACTAGCTTCTGGTTCAGCTTGAAGTACAAACTTCAGGTATTCTTGATTTCTATCCTTCCTGACTTAGCTCTCTTGGGCTATTCAGGTTAGATGTTTCAGTAGACTAAATACAAAAAATCATAGAACAAAATATATCACAAATTAGCCTTAAAAAGTTGCTCAAAGAGCCATAACGAACCACAAGAAAGAGATTTTAGTCTCTTGAAGGAAGATAACAAAATTTTGAAACAATAGTTCATTGGCTTGAAAATAATTGCTCTTTTTTATCTAGTACACTACTCAAAACACCCACGCCCTAATTAGTTCAACTGCATTCACAATATGTGACAAACCCCAACTTATATTCAATTGCAAACACTTTTCCTGAAAAAAAACCCACGTAGTTTTCTACATAGAAAGTAAAATATCACTATTCTACTACCCAGTTAGATTTTTTACAGACAAGCAATGAGAGTATTTTCTAGATTTTATCACCTGGGATATTTACTCTCTGATCCTGGACTAAATAACATCTCTGTTAATGTCAACAAGCCAGAGAACTAAATGCAAGTTTTGCCAAACATTAAAGGGTCCTAAAAGACAGCACTGAAAATCCTGGATAACGGAACCCATGACTTCACCTGTTGTCTCTGCTAATGCACCAAAGGAGAATCCTACCAATAAAGACAGAAATGGTTCCTAAGGACCAAGGCAAGTTTTCATGTTTTAAGAGAAAAAAAAAAAAAAAAAAAAAAGAAAGAGAATCACAGTAACATTTAAGCTAAAAAAGACCTTTAAGATCAAGTCCAGCTGTTAACCCAGCACTGCCAAGTCCACCACTAAACCATGTCCCTAAGCACCACATCTGCAGTGGATAAAGCTCCCAGAATACTCACAGCGAGTCACCTGATGACCTGTATGCATTAGGGAATCCCTGCCTTAATGGAATAGCACTATCTCTGCAGCTACTGTCTCTTGCATGTGGCTATGCCAGCAGGTTGTGCTGAGGCTCAAGAGTAAGGGCTAACATCCACTTTCTGCTGGAATACTAAGAGGTTCAGGATCTTGATTTTGTGGCAAAACAGGAATGTGTTTTAGCAGTTGCTTTCCACCTAAACTTTACAAAGGAGGCATCTCTTTACTCTGTTCTGCTATTAAAGAGGTTAAGTTAGATGCTCAGGAACTGCTTAATAACCTGACAAAATTAAGCTAATTACTGATCAAACGTCTCTGGCCACTTCTGATTAAAAACAAGATGTTGATTGTGATGATAAAAGACTATAATTTAACAGCTTTAATATCTTCTTTGGCTTGAGTGATCGAATTAATAAATTAATGTATCTCAAGGAGAGGTTTTCAACAGGGGCTGTGCACTGGAGGTATTCAAATTCCCCATTACTAAGAATGCTAGAAAAATTTCCCTTGACACGGCGGAATCTGACCAGGAAAGGAGAATCCTGGCTCCAGCCCGTATTTCCAGAACTATTTACACAAAGCACTGGGCTAAATCATGATCCTTTCTCCTACTGCTCAGAAGGGAGGTAGGTGATGGTGAGGACATAAAAGTTTTTCTACTTTCAAGGAAATCCTTTCATAAAGATAGAAACTAGCATCATCACTAATCTCATCTTGGGTTTTGAATGCAAAGAATGAGAAGAAATCTCTTCAGAAAGGCAATTATGGCCAGGAATTCAGGCCTGCGAGACTCCCAGGCTGAACTCGATTTGCATCTCAGGACTTCAGAGGGGGACCTCAGCTTTGATGGCAGAGATTTCAAACTCTTCTTCAACCACTCTCTACCTATGGCTAAGATTTTTTTTTGGCAAATAATTTCTCAGATTTACAACTAATACACCAAACAGTTCAGTTTAATGCAAAGAAGATAGAAATGTCTAAAAATATAAAAAACATCTGTCCAGTGACACGGTGACTGACTGCTGTGAGAAGCTGACAGTTCAAAAGACTGAGTATGATACCTCAGTATGATTTTTTTGAGGAAAACTTGAAAGAATTATTTCCACTGGCATGCCTCTCTACAGCTCATAAATATAGGTAGCCTGACAAAAACTTGATAGCAATGTGCTGGAATCATACCTGCATTTAAACAGAAATCATAGAGATGGTTAACTGTTTAAAAAATGCAAAGAAAACGACAAAACAAAAGAATACATTACATGTAGTACCAGGGAGATGGGCCTACTATCAGCTGGGAATTCACTTCTGATTCTATCAACAATGCAAGGATCTGAGATGCTGTAATATTTAGTGCACAGATAGAGTCAAGTTACGATAGGAGAGACTAAGTCACCGTAATCCCTACCTACTAAAGGGAAAAATTCCATGGATGTCCAAAAATTTATACAACACACTGGAAACCATAAATTCTTTGTATTGGGGTAAGAACATTGCAATCTTAGCAGACACTCAACACTCATGTATGTTGTCTTGAAAGAAAAATAAAAAGAAAAAAGGTTGTGACAATAATAACTTCTGCCATAAAACTTTACCATCAGAACATCTATTAAATACAGAAACCTCTACTGAAACACCAACCTTTAACACAGCATACAACACTATTTGTGTTGTGTGTTCTGAACACAATTAATACAAAATGCTGGTATTTAAGCTGAAGAGAAGTTGAAAATAAGTGATCACAAAAAAATAATGATAAAAACTGTGAGTAAAGACTTTCATTGAAATTAATGTTTTCTACAGAGTTATTGATTTTAGCTTACTCTTTACCATAGGAAATACTCATAAGTTGATGGTTTGAAGGAACAGAGATTAAAACAGATTGAAAAATTGCAGGACTTTTTTTTTATCGCTATAGCTGAGGTTTCTGCTGAGGACTTACACTGTTGGGAACTGCTGACAACTGCAGAAACACGGACTTACTGGGAATAATGCTACAGGGCTTACTTGGCCAATGAAACGGACCTGGAAGTCATCATGGGCAATACCAAAAGGGCCCAAGAAGAACTAGGCACAGGACAGAAGTGCTCATGCAGAAGAGCACTAGGTGCTCGTGCAGGAGAACAGGACGGCTGCAGGAGCAGCAGGAGCACTGAGGGGTTGGTTGTGTCTTTCAGGACACATGATGTTTCAGCAGCATACCAGCCTTGGAAATCATTTGAAGCCACCACCTATTCATGGCTTCAGGTGTACTGATGCAGAAGAAGAAAAGAGTTCAACTGTACTCCAACAAAAAAAAGAATGAACTAAACCACAGCATAACTGCATATATCTGATGTTTTGTGTAAGAGAAGTACAATCCATCTTACGCATGAGCATTGGTGAGATCTTGTATGGGAGCATTCACTTAGCAGTGTATGCCAGTCAGATGGAAGATATGATGGCTTGTTACCTACTGGGGGAGCATAAAAAATTTTAAAAACTATCTTTTGGAAACAAAAACTGAGTGTACTTAGTATTAAGATGCATGCCTGTATGAACATGAGTAAGAACTGGAAAGACCTGTTACTGTACTCATTGATTTTGATTATTCCTGCCCTCATGTGCTCCAAATTTTTCCCTTTACTGAACAGGATACAGTTAGGTACAGGTGAATTAGAGAAAGGTGCAGTAGTGGAAATTTAAATTTGTAAAATCAAACTGGATTCTGAATTACTGGTTTCCTTTAGCCTGTAATGGCCAAATGGCCAATGGAAAAGAACATCTTACATTGGTCCGTTTTGCAAAAACATTCTACTTTTGGCTTTCAGGTCTTATCCCAGGATACATTTGTGTTTCTACATAAAAGCAATCCAAAACAGCAGCAGGTACAGTTACTACAAAAATAGCCTTTTAGTTTCTCATAGGAACATTACAAAACACAAATTCATGCTGGCTATTTTAGTTTAAGTACTTATTCCAGGGTAAAGGAGAAGTACATTCAAACATCTGAAAAGAATTAGAAGAAATGACCACTGCTCCCAAGTTTTACATATTTTACTAAAGTAGCATTCATACATCCCTTCCAAAGTGGAAAATAGACTAAATTAAATGCTAAAAAAGCAAAGAATTAAAGCAATGTACTTCAGTAGTGTAGATATTGTGATCATATGTCTCTGGCAAGAAATAGCCAACCAATTAAGTATTCAGCTGAACCAGAATTATATATGCAACCTAGAATAAATGGTGTATACCTGCAGTTCTCTACATGTACTTTTTCATTCTGAAACGACCATAATCTAATCTAATAGTACTTGAACACAAACCACATTTGATTAAAACCAAAACAAATTTAAGAACATATCTGTAAATATATTTTAAATTATTTGTATAAATGGTATTCTGGACATTTTTACTGCTTGTTTCTCTTATGGCCATAATAAGCACAAAGCAAGATTAACTTCTCTGATTTTGCTAGGAAAATCACATTTAGAACCTACAAATCTTTGTCAGTAAAAGCTGTTTTACCTACAAATGCAAGTCCTAAGTTATATTCTGACAATAGAAAAATGAGGATGACTAATACTACATAGAGGAAGTACATGGAAACATGAAAATTTTCCATTCCTTTATTTCAATATTAATTAATTAATAATTTAAAAAAAAAAGGGGCAAAAACAAGAGAGCTGGTCAGTTGTATAATATGCAACATTAGAAATGCAAATATCATTTTTTTGCAATATCTCTTATGTTCACCATTTCATGAGTGAGATACCATCCCCATCCTTACTTATGCTGTCCTTTTGTCAGATACAAGAAAAAACTGTATTACTCAGCAATTAGAAAACACATTTAAATTAAATATGACAACATAACTAGGAAATGAGAAAGGGATAAAAGCTGCCAGAAAAAAGTCTGATAATGAAGTCTCTAATTCTGATGACTGATACAATATCTAAAGCCTTTTACAGGGTATTGAGATTTTTATTCTTTTACATAGAATGAGAAAAAGTGAGAAGGGGAGGGGGCTAGAGGAAGAAGAATCTGTGGTCTGTAAATGATCAGCACAAAAAATAAATTATGGTCAAGTAACTGAACTTTTCTGATGTGTAAATTGAATCATTCCCACACGCTGGTGTTTTATAATTAAAAGACCCTTTTCACTGTGGGAAATTTTACTGAATTTTGTATTAAAAGAAGAAACAAACCATCAATCAGGAGGAGGTAGAGGAACTCAAAGAGCTCAACCTATTAAACTTGAAGAGCGTAGTTGAATTCTGAATGACTTGCTCTAGGAAACTGTAGCTCTTTTAAGGCAGCTACTGTAAAAACATTAATGAGCAGAACACGTTTCTGATCGCTGTTCTAAAATCTTTTGTAGTCATATAGAAGAACACACACTCCATTTGGTGTCACAAGATGCAGAATATGGTTGTAAATGAACCCTTTTTGTGAGGTTCACAAGCTATAAATTACTTGACTCTGGGTACCATTGAGAAAAATCACTGAGCTAAAAACCAAAGGAAGAAAACCCAAACTCCATGTACTTGTTCAATACAGTGCAGTTGCTAGGTAAGTACTGAACAGACAGATTAAAGTTTGCTCACAGCCAGATTGCTGCCAAATTCAAAAATTTTTGGGAGGAAATAATTTCAGCATTCTGGGACCTTATGTGCTTTCAGCTGAGTTGAGATCACGGATACATTTTCAAATTATTAATCCAAAGAGAGGCACCATTAAAAAGCATCACAACATGGCACACATAGGCAACAGTAGTTTCTTGTGAAAATTTGAGAATGCCACAAGAGATTTAATAGATCATTTTGAGAATTTTATTATTTATTAAATTATGTTCTATCCTTGATCAGTCAGGTAACGGGGCAGAGAATTTATCATCCTGCATATTCCTTCTTGAACAAGCCATTTATATCTTAAAGTTTGTGCTCTGTGAATTTATCCCTACTTACAGTTTTGGTGTACACTGTTATTGTAGCAACAATAAATTAGATACAGCAGCATGAACTATCAGTAATGGACAAATCAGTAGAAAACTGTATAGACTGAGCACAAACTGGCCTATTGTAATTCTGTAGTTTGCTATGTTCTGTCAGTTAGACAATGGTGAATAGTTCTAGAAACACCAATGCAATACACAGGTCCCACCAGAGCTTGAGGCTGTAGGGTGTTTCATCTTACCTTCAGCTTTCCACGTGAGCTGATCGCTAATGAGCCAGGAATCTGCAATGAGAACAGATTATGAAAACTTTGGTAAAGTATTTTTATTTTGTAATTGTTTAATTATCACTACAGAATACCTCAGTAGCTTCAAAATTCAAGACAGGATATGACAGAATTTTTTTTCATTATTATTTTCCTCTTTGCATTGTGATATATGATGTGGTCATACACTGTGTATCTTTCCAAAAGTCTAAATGAGATGCAGATTATCTGTAATAAAATATTTATTATAGCTACTGCTGGACTGACATGTTACTACACTGTAAAATGCAATCTTATTTCTCTGAACCATATGGAAGTGTTGATTGCATGTTGAATACTAAATGTAAAAATGGCATTTTGGAGATCCACGTTCATTGTACCTCATTTACTTCCACATATGATTCCTCCAGGTCACACATGAAAATGTTCTTTCCTTTCTGCCACTGTGGAAAACAGATCATGTATTCTGAGAATTTAAGAGGAAGGTCTACCTAGCTTCAGCACAGCTGACATGAATTTTCAATTGCAATTTTGTTGATGTATGAACCAGCAAATATATTATAAATCCCACTGCTATAGCTTTACAAAGCCAGCGTATTTAACAGTAATAAACATAAAACACATGGAAAAGATAATGATTATTTTTTAAAGAAAAACAAACATAATGGCACTTAGAATATATACAAAGACCTACTTTCAGACAGTATTTTTTGTAAGTATTGCAAGCTTACAGTGTTCTGGAGTAAACTATAAAATGGTTTTCGATTTTAATAATCGGGAAGTTGGGAGTATTTCATATATGAAGATGGAGCTTTAGTAAATTAAATGGATACATGGAATAAAGCTCTTGCCAGTAACCAAAGTATCTGAAAATCTTGTTTCATTCTTATCTCACATTCCAATAAAGTTCACACTGTAACATCTGCCAAAAAGGGAAGGAAAAAGGTACAGTATATCTTGAAATGAATAGCCACAATTTTTTGTTTCTAGAACTCCTCTTCAAACAAGAATCCAGACTACACAATTTTTCTCTGAGCCTTTAAAGAAGCTGTGATTTTGGAAGTGATAATAATAACTTATGATGACGGATGGAATGTGAAAAAAATACACGCTTCCTGTATTAGTGTAAATGCTTTTTCTCCATGAAAAAATGTTTTCAATGTGCTTTCAGCATTTAAAAAATGTGCTATAAAGGAGCATTTCACCAGTTTTTTGTTTTTTTTTTTTTTAATTCAAGAAAAAAAAAAGGTCAAATGTAAAAGCTCAGCATTTTGGCGGATTTTTTTTATTTTTAAAGGTATGTGTTCAACTGACAGACCCAGGAACTAGGAGGAGGAATATCAATATGATCCAAATAATGGTAGTGTACTTATTTGTCTAGAAATAATTTTCTTCATAGTAGCTAGTAGCAAGTGAGCTGGCAGTGCACAAGGGTTTGGAAGATGGCAGCTGATTAAATGGATATTCCACACATATGAGATGGTGCTCAGCAAAAAAAGGTGGGGAAGGAGAAGGAGGAAAGGATGATCAGAGTTACGGTATTTTCTTTCCAGATAACTGTTATGCATGATGAAGCCCAGGTTTCTTGAACTAGGCTAAACATCTATCCACTGATGAGAAGCAATGAATGAATCCCTTACTTGGCTTTGCTTGTGCTCACAGTTCCTGCTTTACCTATTAAACTGTCTTGATATCATGAATCATCTCACTTTTACCCTTCCATTTCTCCTTCCCATCTCACCTGGGAGAGTGGCTGCGTGCAACTTGGCTGCCTACCAGGGTTAATCCAGAACAAGCACGAAAGCAATTCTAAATATTGTCTTCAAACTTCTGACAGGCAGAGATTAGGAGGATAAGCATCCTATTTTTAACTTCTGGGGAAACCAGGGTAACTGCTACGTTAGATCATAAGACTGATTTGGTCTACAGCCTGAAAAGTGGGTGGATATTGGATGTGTGCATCCAAATTCTATCTGAACCATGAAAAGCATTTCCTATGGTATCTGTAAATACAAAACTGGGTAACAAAAGTCAGTGAAAACTCTCCCACATGTCACTGAGGCACAACACGTCTCCCTAAGTTTAAATTCTGAATTGTAAATGAATTTTTTAAAAAAAATTTGTGCAGACATATATAAAAATGAATACATAGCTTGACTGTACAGACAATATACACATGAAAGAAGATAAATACTAAAAATATAACTGTAGCACTATAGGGGCAAGATACTGAATATATAAAATGTTCTAAAAAGAACTAAAAATATTCTAATGCATGGTGAACAGTTACCAAATCACTGATTCACACCATGTGAGAAGCTTTGTGTTTGGTACAAACACAGCTACAAAACAGACTTGTACCTAATTTCCCAACCAAGTGTCTGAGCATTCTTATCTGTGCAATCAGAGTATCTGCACCATAGAACTTAACAAAACCTGCCCCTGAACCCCAGACAGAAAAGAGCTTGAAGGCAAACCTGAAATATTCACCCTTGTGTTTTCTATTTATGTTATCACTTGCAGGAATAAGTTCTAAGATATGACTTTACAACCATCTATAAAAATATTTGCATTTAAGAAAATGCAGAAAACCTTCTCTCTCTGCTCTCTTGACTATTTCCTTTTTCTAGATTTAGATGATCGTGTGCTCAAAATTCTTCTCTTCATGATTCCATTTCTTAGGTGCTTAACTGTCCTGATTCACTTAATGAGCATTTCTGAATATATTCTTAGCATTGCACACTTGAAAGTCAAGCTTGGTGACACTCACTGCCAACATATTTAACTCCCTTTGATGCTCTGATCTTCATTTACTGGAGCATGATCAAAGAGTGCTGCCCTCAGAAACACGGGAAAGAAAACTGAAAATAGCAGCCAAATGCAACAAATAGCAACACAGGCTCATCCCTGATCAGCTCTAAGGTGCTCAGATATGGAATTCTTCAGTTTCACCTGATTCAGTCCAACGAACCACTGTGCTGGTTTTAACAGGAAATGTACTTTGGCAGTTAATCCATAGTAGCTCAGCTCATGCACAAACTCTCACACAGACCCGGGAAAAGTCTCCCAGCATTGTGGAGGGCACTGGTGTATAAGAAAAAGAAGTTGTTTTTTAATCAAAATCTGTAAATAGTCAATCTTCAACAAGAAAATTACAACTGCATCCAATTGTTCCTAACTAGGTTCTGGAAGAAGACAACAGAAATTCATATATGCTGACTGTAGCTCAGGCAACAGGGCAGCAATATGGTTGCTTCACTTCAGATGCCTTTCCAGAAGGCAGCAGGTCTCAATCCATATAGAACAACACACGTGGAGTTAGACAATGGCATTGGTTTCTAGCAGAAAACTAGACAGTGATTCTCGCTTACCACTAGTCAGTGGGCTATTTACTACACATTTCATCCCAGGGAGAAAAGATGGAAAACATCAAGTCTATTTTATGTAAACAAAAATTACTCAAAAAAGCTTATAAAACTTTACTGTTGCCTGTCAGATAAAACACTGAAATGATCCAGCACATCCTATCTGTTTGACTACTAACCTTAAAAATCTTGTAACCTGAATGAAGATGTTAATATATTGTTATGTTAACATCTAAGAGAAATCACCTACTGTTTTGAACTGAAGAAGAACACCTTGCACATCAGAAAAATAGTTTTCAGTTTCAGGACACTGAACTGCAACTTCATCCTCTTTTGCTCATTTATGTGTTGAAATGGTAAAAATGGGTAGTGAGCTTTCCTATACAAACATTCTTTCTCTGCCTTTGTTGATAAGAACTCTTAAAAACCCAAAGTAACAATGACTCAAGTGTTTGTAAAATGGGGAGTTAGCATAAGGTAGAGCTGATGTTGTTATCTAACTAACAACAAGTTATGACAGAAACAAAAGCAGGTGAGTACTTTCTCACTAAATGGGGCTCTTCACATAGAACAAGCTATAAGGAGCAGAATGGATAGGGCTGGACACTGATCACCAAAGCAAAGAAGTATCCTGGCTACTTCCATGAATAGTCCTCTTTTCTAAGTTGTATTTAAGCCACATCCCTAGACGTAACTGGGAAAAGTCCTGAGACAAAGATAACGTAGAACATTTTTATTTACTAGCTTATTGAGTTGAATCATTGGCAAATTGATCCAAAGTTCTTAGTAACAACCTAAATATAAACAACCAAAAGTTGCAGTTCTGCAGAGAATAAATAACACCAAGCTCTCAGCACCAGCCTCATTCAGTATGAATGGATGGCCCTTACAGCCTGTTGTGGTAAGCAATAGTCTGTTGCCATAATCCCAGCAATGCCAGGAACCAGGGATCACAGTGTTTTTATTAAGAATAGAAGCTCTGATGTAAAGGACTACTTAAAAATCAAAGACAGAGTGAGAACGTGAGGTCTAGGAAAATCCACCCACGTAAAATTAATGTAAAAAATACAATAAAAATAAACCAAAATTTCAAGAATATAGTTACAGACAGATCTTCTGTACAAGGTGCTCTAGGATGACCCTGCTTAAACAGGGATGTTGGACCAGATGGCTCACTGTGGCCTCTTCCAACTTTACCTGTTCTGGGACTCTGTGATATATATATATATAGATAGATATATATCATATACACACATCTATATATGTACAAAACTAGAATCATACATGTAGTTTATAGAGCAAACATAAATGGAAAAAATATGTATAAATACTATAGTTATGTATAGCTAGCTATTTATGTCTATATTTGTATTAATCTAGTTTTGCACACCTTCAATCATATATAACAACATACAGGATTGTTCTGCACAAAATTCTTACGTTGTTGCTTGTATGAAAATAAACAAACACCCCCTGTAGCCATATCTTTTGTATAACCTTGTCACAGTAAAACCCAGTAACAGACCAGTATATTAGCAATTATGATTTACCACCTTCTACACAGACACACATTTTTTATTTAATTGCAGCAGAAGTATATCTATATGGTCTCTGTGGAACCTCAACATGCTGTTAATTAATTTGGTTGTTAACAATGATGTGCATTCACTAGAGCTCATGACACTAAATTTGAACAGTTTTGAAAGACAGCCTTGGAATATGCAACATTTTAACCTTAACATGTAATTACTTAGAAACTATGTACTTCACTCATGAATGACTTCTGGGGTTTTTTGTTAAAGGTTGTTTTAATGCTTTTTCTACATTTACGATATCCTTTTCCATAGAAAAGATTCTTACACATCATTTTCATGTTCACAGTGCTACTGGTAAAACCTGCTGAGATGCTATGAAGATGCCAGCTACCTGTCATACGTGCTTAAAATAATTGGTATCACAGGAAAAGTAACACAAGAAGAAGCAGCATTAAAAAACAGGTCTCTCTGTGATATAATGCAAAACATATGTTAAAAATATGTGTAATAATTAGAGCACTGTGCATCCCTCTTCATATCAAACCTGGCACAGCTGAAACTACTTGTAGGTATGAAGTTCATGCTACAATACTGGCTCTTTTGCACAAAATACCTCTTTCTTCAGTTACATATTCACCCATATCTTGCAACTTTTTCGCGTTATCCCACACAACATCCATTATCCAAACCACACAGGAAAACAGACTTCACTTTTGCTATGAAATAGCCACTGGATTTTTCTTAATAAAAGTAAAGAGTAAAGCAGGGAAAAAACAGGGGTAAAGGTAAAAGAGTTTAAGAGAACAAGGGATACTTAATTGCTTAAATTATTGCGAACAAGACTACAGTAATTTATACACTTTTATTAGCTTTTCAACAAAGCTCTGAATGAGCATAAAACAACAATGTCCCTCATCTTTTCAACATGAATTTGTTTCTTATACAGAAGAATGTTTTTCATGTTTCCATGGAAAACAAATAGTTTTGCTGCTGATGCCATTATCTGGCAAGGTTGTACATACAAAAGTATCAAAATATATTCTTGAAAAGTCAAAAGACGATTGCATATGTGAAAGCAATGTTAAGGAATATAAAGACTGCATCTTTACACTTGCTGTACTTTAAGTTGTATCATGCTTATTACTAAATCCAAAGATCTCTTTTTCTGCCCTTCCCTTGATTGTGTTTTTCATAGATCATGATGAATATTCACTGAAGCTGAGAACAGCCAATGTGCATGGAATGATACAATGAGCATATATGACCATAGATTACCACTGAATGCTTAGCAGAATAAATTTTGGCAGTTTGAAAGAATATATTTGAAAGCCAGTTGTCAGAGAATTTTAGTATTCAGAACTCTACTGTCTAAAATCACAAATTACTGTCAATTAAAGGGGGTCTGCCTTTTAAAGAAACTCTATTTCCTCACTGATTAATAAATAATTACTTTTTCTATAAATTTTGAGACTAAATTCTGGCCCAGTAAAAGTAGTGCTATTATGAGACAACAAGAAGCTGAAAATAATGTTTTGCAATACCAGGACTTCTGCTATAAGACCCCAATGCTGATCCCAGCCCCAGCACACAACATTTTAAAGTGGTTTTTTTCCCCTCAATCCAGCTTCCAGCTCCATTGAAAGTGGTACATTAATTTCACCAGTTGAACACACAGTAATTAATTCAGACTCTTAAGTGCTATTCTAAAATGTCAAACACTCTTCTTCCATTCCAAATTCATAAGTTGTATCATTTATCTATTATGCCTTATCTATGTATTACATGTGTGATATCTACTTAACTATTTCTATTGAACTTATAAATTGTAATGAACTAAAAATTTCTCAAATCATTTAACTGGTATTGTGTCATTTATTTCTACCAACTTTGCAAGTTATGCAGAAACATAATCACTGTCTGGTAGGTGATCAGGTTAGTATTAGGGAAGTTGTAATTAGAGCAGAAAATTCAGTAAGAACTGCTGTCATATATTTTAGAAGTAACTTAAAAGCCTCAAATAAATAAAAACGAATAGAATACAATAGAACATAATTTACTCTTTTCAAAGATTTTTTGCAATGGCTGTCACAAAAGTAATATCCAAGTCTAAGTTAGTTTTGAAATATGCAAAGTCAAAGGAGACCTTGTTTGCTAAACCTTAAGATAACCACCCTAGGCTAAACCTGTGTATGGTTTTGGATGCAATGTCCTTTGCACTTCTTTTTATTTTTGAGGTCTTTTAGGAAGGTGTGAATCAGTGAGGATGAGAAAAGAGTGCTAAGCCTTTAAAGGTTTTGACAGTTTGCTCTTCAACACCTATAACTGGATTTACTGAAAGAAACCAAGAGGGATATTTAAAAAGCTTATGCTGAACCACAAACATATGCCTCATGCATACATTTTTTAAATCAAAATTTCTAATAGCACTTTGCAAGGACGTAAATTTTGTCTCCAGATTATTTTGGAAGTTTTGAATAAAACATGTAAAAGAGGGTAGGTCTTTAAATCCAAGAAGTGCTTTGGGGAAAACGAATGCTCTAGGCAAATACGATTACTGATAGAAAATGATGGAATATAACTGCCCTTGTCAACCTTGGACACTTAGTGACTAAATATCAGGAAAAAAAGTCAATATTACACCAACTGTGCACTTAACTATGGTGTTTCTGTGTTCACATGGAGAACACAAAAATCAATTAATTGTGTGAGAGATACAATCCTTTCAGAATTCAGCCAATGCACTGATTTATTAATGCTATTGATTACACAGAACTAAATACGTAATATGAAGACCTGCCACATCAAAATGTAGCGCACAGTTTCCAGGTTAAAGATTTCATTTTCTTTATCTTTCTTTTCTTTATCCTTGAGACCAACTCTACTAATATAAATTGGAATTCTGTGAAGGGATCTATGCCAGTTATATTTCTCCAAGTCTGCAGAAAAGTGCTTGGTATTGCCTTTTACTTTCATACTTAAATATTTATACACAGAAACCCCTTTTCTAAGATCTGAGACAAGATGGACACAAAATATAATTGCAATTAGAGATATGCTGAGCTTCCAGAAAAAATATGTCTGGAGACTAAGTCATGAAGAATACCTGCTGATTCCTAGGTAGTGTAGGTACTTAACTCACCTGCATGCTGTGCATCTAGTTACTGTTTGTATTTCACAGGAGAGATCTATTACCCATATCAATAGTGGGCAACCAATTATAACCAGAACATATTACTTCCACTATCATAATATATTAGGTTGCAAGTGGCAGATCATGAAGATGATCTACAATAATTAGAGCAAACTGACAGCAAGTTATGCATGAGTGTGATTCATCAGAAAACATTATGTGCAAAAAATCAACACTCACTGCCACATTAGGCAGGCTGGAGTCTTCACCTTCCTCCTGCAGTTTGCAGTGACAGAAACACTGAAGACCAACTTTCATTGTTTACACAAAAGTACTAATGCTTCTGCTTATGAATTATGATTTTTACTGGCAGAATTTCTATTCTCCTAATGGCATATATACCTTGTGTACATCTCCAGGGCAAAACACATTATCATGAGTAAAATACCAATAGAAAAGAAGGCAAAAATATAGTGTTTATTTCAGTGCAAAAGACATCTATTCTGAAAGAATTCTCACACACTATATCTAATTTATGTCTTTTTATCAGTCTGAAATGGCTTAAGAAATTAATGTTTCCTGTAACACAAAGTCTGATTAACCTTTTTCAATACAGATTTAACTAATACAGGCAAGAATGAACATTTTCAGCTGGAATGTGGGAAAACAACAATGTTCCAAAGGATTTTTAGGCAAGATTTCTTGCTTTGTGTACGTACAGCATTCAAAACTTAATACAGATGTCTGTGCACTGAGGTACACGGAAAATACATTGGCAACAAAGCAATTATGGTCAGTGAGGCAATCTCTACTAAATCAAATGGAAGTCTTTCATCATCACTGAACTAATCATGGTGGATTCAGGGAAGTGCCATCAGAAGATCTCATATACCTTATATTCCTCTTCCTACCAGTATTTCTGTAACTAAAGGTACATAATTTACTAGATTTTCTGATCTTTATTTTTCAGTCTCACCGTAAAAAAGGGTAAGAAGGGTATTTGGAGAAATAGAGCTTGATTTCTGCATGATTCTTTTACATGCATTTGGATTTGTGGTATCTTCAAAAGACAACAGAACTATAGTGCCATGGCATAAGTGGCATGGCATTTAATTTCATTTTTTCACATTGAAACACAACATATCTTTCATTATCAGTTTGATTCTCCATTGATATTAATGAAAGTTTTTATGCTAATCTGAATGAATTGCTTAGACATAACTATATAAAAATATGAAGGACTAACAGAGAAGTCTTGAAAATGTCACATTGCCACCAAATTAAAAACCCACAAAAAACCCCCCAAAAACCAACAGTGCTTCACATCACTTACAGTCTGAAAATTGGTGTTTAGGAAATAGGCGACACTAGAAACTAGGGTGAATAGAAATTAAAGGATCAAGATGAAGGCAATTCAGTCTTAGTACTCCTTGGTGTTTATTTTGTATGCAATTTTGTAGCAGTCCAGGTCCCAAGTATATTTCATATAATCATAGAATGGTTTGGGTTGGAAGGAATCTCAATGATCATCTAGTTCCAACACCTCACTCACTACATGTCACTCACTAGATCAGGTTGCTCAGGGAACCATCCAATCTGGCCTTGAACACATCCTTCCTGATCATGATGATTTTTAAAGATATTCTCTTTTCCTCTCATAAAGAACAAGCAAATAAAGATTACTTATTTCCATTGCATAGCACTGCAGTGTCAGGGTAGCAATTCTACATCACTGCAATTTACCATTTCTCAACTCTACTAATTAAGGGTACTTTGAAAGGCCCATCGTTACTATACTGTGACCTCCATTATTAAAAAGGGTTTTAGGGATTTCTCTGGGAACACATAATTCAAGAGTCCTCCCTGATAAGCTGTTGTATCAGCGAGAGCTATTTTTTTAAAACAACAGATGTGAATGGTACACAGAAGAAAAATGAGTGAAATGGTGTCAATACACAAAACACAGTCTATGTGGGAATAAATACCCTGCTCTATACATTCAAAACAGTGGATTCTAAATTCTGCTTCAAATAAAGAATAAGGGACTCATGGTGAATAGCTCTCTGAAAGCACCAGGTTGCAACCCAGGCAAAAAGCAGCATTAGAACATTAGAAGTTGTTAGGGGAAAAAAACCCCAAAAACAAAACAACCGAAAAACAGAGCAGGAAACTTTTTTTTAATATGATAAATCCATGCACTGTATCTTCATGTTCAATGCTGAATTTCTGATCACCGTATCTCAAAAAAAAAGAAAAAAAGCATAAGATCTAGGAAAGAGACAAAAAACCCAGGAAGAATATAGAGGGATTTTGAAGTCATTCCGTATTAGAAGATGGTGGAATGAACCAGAGTTCATCAGCCTGAGAAAGAGATAATTGAAGAAGGATATGATAAAGGCCAACATAAAGATATATAAGGAGTCCTCATTACTATGATGTTAGAATAGGGATCTTTCAATTCTAATACTACAAGAGAGGTTCGCACAAACAAACACAATGGTTTCCCAATGAAAAAACATAATTAAATTGTGCAAGTCACCATCACAAGATGACACACTGCAAAAACATGAATAATTCAAAAGGTCTAGTGGACTCATTAATACCTATTGAACATGACCTGAGCCTGACCTCTGACATAACAAGACTTCAAGCCATGCCTGCCAAGTGGCAGGAAGATACACACAGGAAGAACTGCCTGGAAAAGCTTGCACTCTTTCTTTGGAAGTCTCTTACTTGTTCTACCCAAGGTGTTTGTATCTTATGCATCAAAAGCAAAACATGCTAGACTAACCTCTCTTTGATAAAATACATGTTTTCTTTCTGGAAATAGGAAATGCAGTAGCCCTCATTCATCACCATTAGTAAATTGATAGGATGCTAGGATGCCACATTAACTGAGCTCACTGTAATAGAGGTTAGATAGGTAAGGAATTGTCTGAAGGCAAGTGACGGAAGTGGTGAAAGCCAGACACGGATGAGTTTCCCAGAGCCTGATTTTTCAGTTATGTGATTTAATATTTTCATTAGTGGTCGTTCTAGGAAAAATAGTAGGAGCATGCTGATGACATTTATTGATGACACAATGTAAGCAGAGGTTCTCCAATACGGAAGATGGACTGTCAGGTACAGCAAAGAGTGGATGACCTTGAAGACTGGTGTAATAGAAATGGGATGAAGTTTAACAATAAGTAACTCAGGATTATATATAAACTATTTCTGTTAGGAACTGGAAGCTTAACATCTGGAAACAACTGAGAAGAACCAGCTAAAACAGTTGATTTGAAGACAACCATACACCTTGATGTAACACAGTAAAAGCTAAAGAACAGTAAGGACTAATAAATTCTCAATCTTTTTGACTTACGCTTTCCATCCTCTGTTTTATCCTGAAACTTCCATAGTTTGATTTATTCAGATTTTCTAATTTTAAAGTGCAAAATAACCACCTTGAATGTCATCAATAAGCCAGTAACTCTTTGCTCACATAATCAGCCTACAAATCTGAGAAATATTTGTTAGGTTCTACAAGACTTCCATCACTGAAAAAGTATTTTTCAATACTGAAAAGCTAAAGACAAGGCAGATCATATGAATGTATAAAAAATGCTGATCTTTAAGAGATAAATCTGAATGTCATCTAGAAAATAATTTACCATCTGGAATACTTACGGCTCCTTATGCCATTTGCCTTGGAAAGATTTTGCTCTCACAAGGAAATCCCAAGACTTACTTTCTAACACTACTTTATTTTTCAGTGTCATCACTTACAATTGTCAAATCCATTATGACAAGTGATTTTATTCAATCAATATTAGAAGAAATCTAAATGAATTACAAATCACATCTCTGAGAGGCAGATGACATAAAATTGGTGTCAATTGCATGCTACTAACAGTTTGTGAAAGCTCCCCCAAAACTTTTTGCGAGAACTATGGAGGGCTCAGGTGCTACTCTCAAGTAATCTGATTTATTTCATGGAATTGGCTGTACATACTTGCTCTGTTCTTATACTCTTACCTATGCAACTTCTACTTATAGTGGCTTTGGAAAAATGTTTCTGCAAACTCAGATACCAAATTCAGCATAGCAAAAGTCAGAACTTAACACCTAAATTTACTGATGGAAGCTCAGCTCCTTCCTCCAATAGTGGAGTTTAACTTTTGGACCAGAAAGTGATTAAGCCCTGAATGTTAGCAAAAAAACCCCAAGAACAAGCTAAAACTTTCTAGTTCTCAGTGTTGTAATGAATTAAATTTTCAAGGAAGTTTGTTATAAATAACACTGAATGTTCCTACGAGACAGGTCTCCTTTCAAAGTTGCCTTAGAAGTAAAATTTAATAAAGATTCAAACATTTGTCCAAAAATATCCAGACACCTTCATTTCTTTGGCTTATTGTAATATATAATAGACAAATTCATGTCTTTATCTTATCTTCTAGAGGAAAGAATTGTACATTTGCTCACAACAGCCTGGCACTACCTCAGACTTTAACTGAATTTTTCAAGTTGAACTGTCAGTCTTACACTTAAGGTTTTCAGGTTCTTTTATTAATTTTTTTCTTCTTATTCATTGTTACAAAAAATCAGTTATATTGAAAAATATCCTATATGCAGAATTTCAAAAGTGCATTATAGAGCTTAATATCAGATTTTTATAGTGTAATGAAGACATATTTACACACATGTACACAGAAAATCATGCACAATACGTAGGATGATTTTACCCCTTAGACTTATTCTAATTTAACTTATAAGTTTTTTTCACCTTCAGTTTAACAACGTTTCAACTTCAATTTCATTTGAAGGAAAGGACTTCAGACATGAAAATTACCAGTTGAAGTTCCGTTGATTTTTGTTATTAACATAAGAGTATGAAATGTGTCTCTGATTCAACATTTATGTCGTTATGTTGGTCAACAAGCTACTGAGTATTTGCAATATAATTAATTTTTTTTTTCTCCGAGAAAGAGACAAATTTTCCTAGTAAAGTTCAACTCAGGATAGCAACACAAAAAACACATTCTGAAAAGTCATATGTGGGACAGGTTTGTAATTCAGTAGTCTGAAATCTAATCAACTTCTTTCCTGTAGCAGAAGGTATAGACTCAATGAAAGAAAATATTCTGGATGAACTCTGAATAATTAGTTAATGTGATGTAATACAAAGTTACCGATACATTACTATATAAGGATTAAAAAAAACCCTACTCTACTCTTTCAGATTTGCTGCCTACAAATATTTTAGCTACCCAGAATTCTTTACAATCACTTTGAGCATAATTTCATTCCACAACTGTAAAATAATTTGGGTCTTTTTGTATAAACTTGATATCCTGACAAATAACTGATAAACCACTTTAAAAATAAGTAACATTCTATGGCGTTCTTCAATAAAATGCTTAAGAATGAGAAGTGAGATCAAGTTATTCTAATGGTATCCAAAGTGAAGCTAAAGCTCCTTATTTTCAATTGAATCCTCTGAATCAGGGATTTGTTCTTCAGTGTTTACTATTTATTCATCACTAAATTCTGTGCTTTTCTGAGGAATTGCTATCAAAAGGAAGTTTTAATATCTGAAGAAGCCCAGACACCTTTAAAACACACTGTACAACTTTAAAGTAATGCAGGGCTATTTTCACTGTTATAAATTTGTACATAATCCTATTCTGAGCATTCTTTATAGTTTAGTGATTCTTAGACTCTGTGGTTTGATGCTGTGGTTTAGATGCTGGTTTAAAATTGAGCTATGAAGCCAGTAACATAAATTAGGCATCAATTTGTCTTTTGTGTATTGCAAAACATATTTATTGAACCTTGAATATATTTGGAAAAGCAAAGAGCAAATCACAGTCTAATCTGCTAATACCACGCTAAGGGTTTGGCTTCTCACACTTTTTATAAGATAATTTACAGAATAACAGTACAGTCCTGCAGGAATTGTTGTTAAAACACTGGACATACCTTTGCAAACTTTATCGGATCAACAAAGAATATTTCTGAAGACAATAGAGTGAGGAAGAGTCTCTGTTAAACTTCACACATGCAGACTGCAGACAGATTAGCAGTGACACACCAGAAATTCAATTAAACAGTCAGTAGAGTGATTTATATATCTCCAGAGGTAATTCTAAAGGCCTATATTAGGAGCTTCCCTCTTCCTATCAGTTACACAGGTTCTCCCAATTACATCATGTGTAGGCACTTAACTTTGTATTTAAATTAGAAAGCTGAGCCTAAAGATCTTAAAGTCAAACAACTACCTCTGGATGACACCCTTGCATTTTGTTCTTAATATTGCTTGAAAACTCTAGCATTATTTCACAGATATTCTATTGCTTGGATGTGAGAGACACAAGTAACTGTTTAAGGAAGTAATTAATTTGTTATGTCCAGAGCAAACTTCCTTGTTACAGCACAGCTTAAGATGTCATTCTGTCTTATTTAATTACCAGTTAATCAGCCAAAGTACAATTGCTTTACATTCTAAAAAAGCCTAAACAATTTAGCATTCAGTAAGTTTGTATCTGACAAATGAAGAGAGAAAATACAAACAGGGAAAATCTAAGCTCAGGATTCCAGGTAGTAGTTTCTTAAAGATATTCAATGACCAAAGTTTAACATCCATAGTCAGAAAAAGGAAAAGGAAAAGAAAAAAACTAACCAACGTTCCCCCTTCCACCTCCCCAATAAAACCTTATCAACATGCCTATTAAGACAATGAGAAAAAAAACTAATTAAAGTAAATTAGCTTAATGTGCACAGCCTGGATAAAGACAGATCACTTTTAAAAATCCAAGAAGTTAATGGTGCCCATTTGGGATATGTTTTTGGCATTTTTCATATAAATTGGACAGTTTTAGAGGATAAATATGGTTAGAGAAGTCCTTACAGGCAATTATGTCTTTACAGTGCTGGTGGCTGACATCATAAAAGTATAATTTTAATTGCTATTAATTGTGTTAAGTCTACTTTTATTGAATACTTAATGCCATCTCTGACAGTTGTTGTAATTTATGTACTTTAATGAAACTTCTTAGTAGAAGTTTGGACTTCGAGGGTCATTTCCACTATGTTCAAAATAAGGCATTTTATCAGCTAGGGAAGTGCAGGTTATTAAGACACTGATTTTTGCCTTCTCAAAATTTGTTCACTTTCATTAGCCTTATATGGATGACTAGAAACCCCAATTTCTGTCTCAGGTTTTAAATGTATCAGAATTTACTAAATATTATTATAAGAAACTGTAATGGCACAATTTTCCCATATGAAGCAACTTCTCTGTTTAATATGGAAACTTACTTTAGAGAAGCTGATGAAAGACTAAGTGACACCAATTCACATTAATATTTTGCCATTTGGGAATACAGAATGGGTAAAATAAAACCTTGAAATCTCTTCACCATTCAACTACAAGACCACCCATGACTTTAACTGAATAGTGTTGTCTGCTGGAAGAGTTTGACCCAAAGATTTGTGAGCAGATAAAATAGCAGAAGAAATGCAAACTGAAGATTAACCAAAGAAACATTTAACAATATAATATTGTGCAATGCAGAGAAAAAAATATTATTGACTTTACATTTCTGTACTAAAATTCACATTGCTCTGCTGCCAATAGTTGTAGGTCTTCACTGCTACTGTGATCAGCATTACTAAATTATGAGAAATTAATTTATCTCTATCAGTGCTAGTTTAAATATTTGTGAATTAGTAATTGACCCAGTAGCACTAATGAGACAATATTTTTATCTATTGCAGCTCTTCTGTCTGTTAACATGCCTACTTAAATTAGAGCATCATTATATACAAAATAAATTATTGAGCTGGGTAGGAATGTATCTCAAAGAATTTCCAGACTCTTTGGAAATCCTAGCCTGTCGTCAGGAATGTGCAAGGCTTACTTAAGAGAACAGACGACCAAAAAACAACAAAAAAGAAGGAAAATTAGACAAAATAGACCACTTTTTTTTTTTTTTTTTTTTGGCTCAGCCATCAGAGGACATTACAATTAAGGCGATGTTCAGTAATGGATCTTGTAGCACAGGGTTTTAAGTAACTGTGGACTGAGATTTCTGTGTGTTGGTCCTAAAGAGATAGCATAGTCAAATACAGCTGCTGGCTATTTATCATCACATTCACTTGGCTATCTCTGAATCACGTAAATCAAGTCAAAAAGTCTCACAATTAAGTTTTTGCAGTCCTGTAGGCGAGGTTACTGTCTGGAAATTTGGTCCTTATTTCAAAATTATGTGAGATTCTTACAGCAAATTTTTAAACATCTAAGGAATGGGTATCTGTTGCTCTGGTTAAAAAAAGTGTCACCAAAACACAATAAACCAGAAAATGTCAGAAATTTGGAAAGCCAAAAATAGCTAAAGGTTGTGATGTTTTTACCTGAAAACCACATGAAATTTATATTATTTTAAAATTAAAAATGAAAACTATTTTAAAGCTCATTACAATACTGGTAACAGATAACTTGAAGATTAGAATCTTTGTAGATATAACAAATATTCTATATTTTTCATGACCTATGGGGTCATTGCTTTATAGATGTATCTCACTACAAAATACATGTACCTGAGAGCTGTAATAAAACTTACAACAGAGTGGGCTCTAAGATCTGCATGAAACCAGAATGTTTGATAATGTAAAAAATCTAGTTCTAGGATTACTCAATTTTAAGGTCACTCTTAACAGAAAAGGTTATTTATGTTTTTCAGTAAGAATCTTTATTTCCTTATGAGTTATTTAATGATTCATATGTTATCTCTGCATTCAAAGTATTTAATTCCAAATTCATCTAGGATACCAGTTAGTTTTCCTTTTTAGTCCATATCCAAACACATTTTTACCTGAGGACACAGATGCCCCCAGGCCACCACAGATTTCCTATTCCTGAACTGCTTCATTAGTATTAGTTATGGCAGTTGTCTTCATGCCAGTAAAATGAACATTAATGTAGGGTAAGACCGTGTTTTTGCAATACATAAGGAACAGACATTTAGTAACAGATTTTATTTTGCTACAAATGCTTTTATGTTATTTGAGCAGAAGTTTTATTTGAACAAAGTCTTATTTCTCAAAACAACATTAACCAAATTTGCTGGAAATGAAGCAGACTGTCTATTACTAAGCCTCCTCTTCCTTGCCTCCAAGAACATTTCCATCATTATGTCTCTTCTTTATTCATTTTTCAGCCTCTACTATATTTTCCTTTTTTTTTCTCCCCTCAAACTCTCTCTCAGTAATGTACCTATTAGTATACTTTCCATTTAATAACTGCACATTTATTTACTATTTATCAAGTGTTTTTATGAACCATCCCCTTTTCTATCAAGCAGTCTTTCAAAAAAGAGCCTATTAGGCTTCTTAGGTAATACTTATTGTAAGTAAATGCTTATCTGAGTAATTATTTTTGTATTATAAATTGCAGAAACTACAGTATTTTCCGGTAAATTATCAGAATTGAAGTCTCCATTGATTCTAAAAAGTTTTATACAATTCCTGTTGTTTGCACTTTACATCATGTTTGGCCCAGATGACAGAATTTAAAAAATAATATATTTCTAAAAAAATTTTATTTCAGGCAGAAAATGAGATGTGAAAAAAACTGTGTTAATCAGCATCAAGTTTTTGTCTTGGAAAATACAAATCCAAGGACTTAAAGTACAAAGTTGCTCCTATTGCATACGTTCTGGAAACCACTTTTCCATTTTAAGCTATTTGAGATTTTAATTTTTATCTTTCAGTTTCTGTGTGGGATTAATGTGGGCAGAATTATGAGAAGGATACAAGATGCATGTGAAGATGACAGATGAATTTCCTTCTGCAGCATAAATAAATTAATTAGGTTTTGACTATATGGATCACAGCTCACTTTCTCTTCTCATATCTATCCCCAGAAAATGTCCTCAACAAAACTAATGTATGCTATCCCCAGCACCTAAAAATTCTCATAATATATCCAGGATTTATGTTAACAGAAAGGACAAAACTAAGAGGGGAAATAAATGTATAAAGACAATAGCCTTGCAATCAAGTTTTAGAAGTAGGTATTTAGAAAAAGCTATTGCCAAGCTGTAACATTTATTCTATTTAATTTCTCCCTGGGAATATTCTATCTTTTATTACAAAGGATTGGAGGGCGATAAATCCAAATTTTGACCTCCTTGTTCAATTAACCTCTCAATTATATTGCTAATTTAAGAATAACTTGACTGAATCAAATGGAATTATATTAAAATAGATGTAATTGGAAGAAGAATCAAATACTATATTTGTAACATCCAGAGTAAAAGCCAATAAATTCATGTCAAGGTCACAAATATTACTGCTGCAAATCATAAAAGTAGAATGATGTTCCTCAGTCATGGGGTTTTGTGTATTTCATGGTCTTTATTGGAAAAAAATGCAGGTAGGCAATCAGGTAACCTTTACATACTAGAGAAGACAGAGGACAAGGACTAAGGAGAGCATGAGGGAAAAAACTTTCTCTAAGGGACTTGACAGAATGGGAATGGCAGAAGGGAACTGGTGGAAGATCAAAACAGAGTTCAGAAAAGTGAGAAAGGATTAAATGGAGCCCAAGGCACTTTGTGAGGATGACAGAAACATGAAGGGGATGAGAGTGAGGACTGTCCACAAGTACTATTTTAGTGGCAGTAAAAATGTACCAGTGACAAAACCATAAAACATGACAGAAAATGAATTAATAAAAATATGTGGGTCTGTTGATCTTAAAGGTCTGTCTGAAACACAGGAACCAGGAAAGAAAGAGGAGCTCAGGAATAACTAAGTCTATATCTGAGGTGCCTTAAAGCAGTGGGGTACTATTCCATTCTTAACATACTTCACTGAGTTTTTGATTTCTAGGATATACAGGGTGAGACAGTGGAATGCAGAGAAAAGGTCCTTACATAGAGACATTCACTGAAATACAGCTATGTCTTTATTTTTCAGATGGAGAAGGAAATAGAGCAGATTTTCAGGAAGGTATCTTGATCCCAGGGGATGCTGATCAATAGACAAGGAGAGGTATGTTGGAAACAAACCACCTAAATCCACTCAAATGTCTAATTTAAAGTATAATTGCTCCCTTTATACTCTACTCTCACCCCTTTTTTTTTTATTTAATCAATTGCCAAGAAAGGTTTGACTTTTATTTGAACTGAGATTACTACATTAAAGTACTTGTGCTCGTTTGCAGACAGACTGGTTACAGCTGCATGGTGCAAAACGAGGCCCCACTTCCTTCCCTGTGCTCTCCAGCTACCTCCCACAAACCTCCCGGGTCCCAGACCTGTGGGGCCCCCAGGTTCACCTGCATGGGGACACAGGTGTTAACAACAACACACAGGACATGCTGCAGATTCTGCACATGGTGCAGCGAGAGGAATGGACACGGAGCAGTGCTGCTGGCTCCCCCTTCTTGACAGCTCTGGGGTGGTGTTAGATTATACTGCCAGTGTGAAAGGAATATGAGTCACTGAGAAAAATTCTGAAGGTGTGCTGATCAGCAGTCTTTCAGTAAGTAAGCCCAAATCCTGATAATTTCGAAAAGAGCTGATTTTACTTATTTTTTTACTTTATTTTTAACTGAACAGTCACTAGGTTACTCAGTCTCCACATGACAAAATAATCAAAGAAGACATTATTCAATATTAGGCAGTAAAAATAAAAATTAGAAGAAACATTGAAACCCATCATGTTTCCTCTTTCTTCTGTTTAAACTCTCTAGGAAGCAGAAAAATCTCAGCTTTGTTCTTTGTCCATTCTTGAAAAGCCTGTCAAAGAATAAAGCTGAATCTTCAAAAATATTAAGATAAACTTCCATAATAATGGTAATAAAAGCATGCTGTCATGTATCTTCTGTGAAGCATAAAAGTTTAGTACATTATTTAAATGCTTGTTTATTGCTTTAGAGATGTCACTTCTTGATTTTGCAATATTCAAAGCATTTCAATTTTTATAATTTTTTATTTGCAAAGTTTTTCTCTCATTATCATTTTATTTTCAAGACTTGCAAGTGCAACTACTAGTTGCCATGTTTACATGGCAAATTCCTGCTAACAGAGGGATTACTAAGAAGAGAAAAAGAAGCAGTGTTTGTGCTTCTAGTACTGACACCTATAACTGAGGTTGTCCACAGGGTAGAAATTTGCCTTCCAAAATGCCCAGCTCCCAGAAAGGTTTGGGGCAGAACGAGAAGGGTCACATGCCAAAGGACAAAACCCCCAGCTGGTGCCTGTTACTTGGTAGCCCTGATCCCAGCCCAGCAATTCTGTTTCTCCCGCATTCAGCAGCTGCCTGGGGACTGCAGCACCCTGCTCTGCGCTCCTCGCATATTCAGAAACCTGATAGATACACAGCTGTTGCCATCAAAAGTAAAATTCATCCTGGGCTGTGTGCCAGCATTAGGACTATGGCATTACTAAAGACCCACTAAAACCTTCAAAGGCTTGCGCAACACTTAAGACCTTGTAGCATTTGGCTGAGACAGGCTATAAGTGCAGCACCGGAACCAAATTATTTCTTCTAAAACTAGTGAATGTCAGAAAGGAAAGATTTTAAGATGGTTTTATTTAATCCAACTTACATATTTCAGGGAAAGCAATTGCTTTACTTTTATTGATAATAAAAGACCTTTCGAAGTTTTCATTTCAGTGCCATAAGTATACAATACAGGGTCAGTGTACTTGTTTTATTTCTGAATTGTTAGCAGACAATGATAGAGTATTTGGAAGTTCACCTATTTTCCATCCAAAAATGGAACAACCCACAAGACCTTAGTTGTGTGTATGTATGAAGGGAGAACAGTCAGAAAACAATGGGATAGAAAAAAACCCGTATCTCTGTCTTGAAGTGATAATTTATATACTGTACATGGTAGGTCAGCCTTTTATGCTATAATTATTACCAGAAAATCTGGTGGAAGTCAAGTAGCATGCTCTGCTAACAGGTAACCATAGAGAACAGCTGTGTCCTGCCAGCAAATTTTTTAACATCTTACACATTCTGTGTTTCAGTTTTCTGGTTTGCTGAAAGGGAGCAGCAGTGCCAATGCATCCTTAATAAAGGGTTTGCTATATACAGATAAAGAGCAATCTGCATACTGAGTATTGGTTGGCACTCGGTCAGTAACGGATATATGGGTCTTCAAAATTCCCATGGTCCATGAAACAAAAGTTCTATTCAGAATATTGTTGGAATAATAGGGTTAATACTGATAAATGTCAATCAGGTGGCAGCCTGCTGTCTGGTTCGAACAAAATTCTGTTTTGACATTGCACCAAGGTGTAAGAGTGGAACTATGCTGGAATCATTCAGGCAAGTCTGATAAACTGCATGAAAGACAAAGGATATTTAGTCTGTTTTTAAATGAGGTCTGGCAGTTAGGAACTCAAATGCTATTGTTTTCCAGGAGTTTTTTATATGATGCTATTATCCCACTCCTACTTACTAAAACCTATCATTTCAGTTTTATGATGTATATTTTCTTTTATTCATTAAAAACACTGGCTACTTTGAAAAACACAACGTGGAGGAATTTACAATTCTCTTTTTCCTCATATTTCTTTCTTCTGTGTTATAAATGTGACTATTTTTTGGATTGTGTGCTCATAAATCAATATGTTCGTGCAGTAATAAAAATAACTTATTGTAATGGTAACAGCTCCAAAGGACTCCTGACTATGAGTGGCATTTTATTTAATTCAGATCTATGTTCCATTCCCCAACTAATGGCACACTGTGGGTTATAAAGTGATTAAAATTGTTGTCAAACTGGCCTCCTGGAAAGAGGGAGCCCAAATTCTTTTCCTGCAGTTGGTAGGTCTGCAGGATCTGTATTTGACTTTTAGAGTTGGAAAGCAAAGAAAAGCCACTGTAGGAATAATAAGCCAGGGAATGATGGAAAAATGGCTTTTTTTTTTTTTCTCCAATGCCTCTAGTAAGCATGTTTAAGTAAACAACAAAAACAAAGAAGGAGTCAGTATTGCGGTTTTTTGAAGGTTAATGGAAATACAAAGAGATTTGCCTACAACTACATGGGAAAACATTAGAAGAGGTAGGAGTATAACTGATCTTTTGAGTCAAGTCTCTAGTGTCTTTATTACTGTATTTCTAGCTTTGGTTCCTTAAGGGTCATTGGATTTCTTTCTTATTTTTTAAAATTTATGTTTACTCTTTTCAGTATTGCTGAAATTTCTCTTTATAATATTCCCGAGAGATATGCAGACAATATATAGTACTACTATCTGTTTGAACTTCAGCACTTTTATGTCCCTTCACAAACATCATATTTCTTTGATAATGAAGGGAAATTATTAGGAATACTGGACTGATCTATTAATTGAAGATTCAAAAAAAGAAGATGAAGTTGATTACTCTTTGTCATAGCTTTTTCTAAGGCTAAAAAATGTCTAAATAAATGACAGTTTGGAATCACACTGCAGCTGATTCTCAGTTTGCTATATGGGTGCATAAAAGAACTGCCACACAGCAATGCTTGTTAATTTTAGATAGTGTTACTGTGTATCAGAAATCTCTAAAACTCCAGAGACATTTTTCAGAGAAACTGTAATCTATGCAAGTTGTGGTGAAAGGGAAAGGGAAAGGCTTGCCATCAGCTATGGCTTTCTGGCTTTTACTGTTTTAAAAGAAAGAGATCTAAACATCTGTGGTCAATTAGAAGAAAAAACTTTTTCTGAGAGAAACAACACCCATGGGTCCTGCAATACAGCCAACTGTACATCTCTGGGTTTCTGTGTGCTGAAGTATCAGTATATACTGAGTGTAACAAAAAATATACAGATAAGAGCTTCAATGAGCTATTGTATGTTTATGTTTCAGCACCACAATTCCTGCCTTATCTCCCTACAAATCTGGATCAAGATGTAACTTTAACCCATCAAATTTCATTTTACCCACCTGTAACGTCAGCTTTTTCCCTGCAGCAAAATGTTTTATACACACTCAGCAGTCATGGTAAAAAGGAAACAAAACTCCTGGATACCACCTTAAAACCTAAGTTCCCTAAGGCTTAACCTCAAATCTGATATATCTGTTTAACATCAAGCAGTTTTTAAAACTGTCCTTGGGACTCCCCCCTTCTCCTCACAGCTTTCTCCATGACTCACAGAGAACCTTGTATCTGCTCATATAATGAATCTTTTGAAGTTCAGATGTCTAAGCAGCTCTTCTAATAGACACTCTTCCTAATAACTGATAAATAAATGTTAAAACAGGTATTGCTTAAAGACTGTACAAATATAGCCACATGCTTTATGAACCCTTAGCCAAACAAATTCTGCCAAAAGGACATTTTACCTCCCCTTCTAATGAGGAATAAGCAGTGCATATTCTCAGGGAAATAGTCAACATTTTAAAAATGAAAACCAAATTAAGTTTCTGTAATGGTTCTGTTAAATGCAATTGAGTTTAACAATGGGGTTTTGTACTAAATAGGTCTCTGCTACTATCTTGCTCTTGAGTCATGCTTCAAGAAAATCTGCAAAATGAACTAAATTATTGAGCTACATTATTTTCCTAACTTGTTACCTGTCCCTCTATTTGCCACACTTAAATAAGGCAGTGCTCATGTAAGAGCAGGAATAAACACTAGGGCAAGAAAAGTATCCAGGAACCCAGTTTAGGGACAAGATGGTCTGGATTCAGTTTCAGCTTTTGATAAGATTTCCTTGTGACCACTGCTAAATCCTAACACATAGACATCTCAAGATATCAGCTATAAATGACACATGAATAGGTTTGTGGAGCACAATCATGCCATTCTTACAGCCTTGTTAGCTGAACGCTTTTCCCAGGGAAGTATATACTGAAGAAATGATGTGTCATGTGTATGTATTCTGCAAGGGTTAGGGAGTTCCAGCAGGGCTTTGCATTTCCTTTTCTTGCAGTAACTTCTCCAAATGTAATACCAGATTTAGAACAACACCCATCACTGCAGAACCCGAACCTAGCGAAGCATTGCTGCATAGAACTTAATTTTCCAAGATCACTTAGGACTTGCAGCTGCTCCAGGCCCTTGTGTCACTCATGGGTACACATTGGAAGATGGGACTGAGAGAGTTAATGTGTACTTTATAAAATTTTGATGTGCTCATATATGTTAATTGTCACGTTTTCCTGCTGAATGTTTTTCCTGTATCTATGTTTATTCTGTGACCTGTAGCTAACGCTTGTTTTCTAGCTGAAAGCCAGCTAAGCCTCTGCTAGTACTTGTCATATGTTGACAGCATTCAACAGTGCATACAGTATCCTAACAACTTCATAGAGATAAGGGGGGAAATATGCATCTGCATTCATAGTTTCATCTCAGATTCTTTGCCTAGATTTCAGTGGTAAAAAAACTTGGAGAAAAGAGAAGGAATGAAATTGTTCTTCATAGATACATTAGTGACAAAAGAGAAAGCACCGACAAGTAATTTCCTCAGACTGAAATAGGTGTCAAAGAATTTTAGACAGAGTCATCGGGTCCAAAACAAGCAAATAAAGGGATGAGACTCAGAACTAAATCTAAGCCATGGCTGACTAGCTGAAGAAATAGGGATAGCAAAATCAGTCTTCAAACTTCAGGGGATCTTCCCAAAGCTCCTGACATGGCTAACTAAAACAGCAGCTTGTGACCTGAAATCCTAGCGCCCTGCTAAGTACAAGCCTTACTGCTATGAAACTTTATGATGACAGATATAGTTCCACATTTTCCTTACAAATGCTGTTCTTTTAAGGCCTCTGCTTCCTAACTGCATGATTTATCAAATCTAAGTTCCATTAATTGGTAATTTTTTTTCCTGCTGAATCCTTAACAATTTCCTAAAGACTACTGAAGACAAATGGGAACTTTGCTTCACCATATTTCCTCGTACAGTTTCTGTCGTTCCTTTATTATTTAAAAATAGTTACTGCAGCATAAACTAATTTTGCCATTAAGGTTACTGGACTTAATTCTCTTCTGTGCTGCACATGGTTTAATTACATCTGTGTAAATAAATAAAAAAGCCTAGCAACTTTAATAGTTACTTTTACTGTTCAGCATTTTATGCATCTCTGCTCTGATTCAAATGGCAGAACATGAGATGGTTACGAAGCAGTTCCGTCAGCTCCACTCCTTGGAAAACACTCTACACAAGAATCTTGGTGCAGTGCTTTGTCTATTCACCTTCACTTCCACTATGCTCACAAATGAACTAAACCACAAAGAAGCTATTATCCTAGTAAACCAAAAATATTGGACATGCTACTGAGAGCTAAACTTTCACTCGTATTGATACTGAAGAGACTACTATTTTTTAAATTAATGCACATGCATTATGGATAACATTAGAGCTTTTAATTTGATTTTTTTAAACATTGAATAAAAGTTATCATTTATATGCAATTCTTAAAATAGTATAGAATAAAAAGGAATAACTTTAGTCACAGAAAGAGACTCATAGAGCAAAAAAATTGGAGACCCTCTGTTGTATTTTTACCATATTATGGCAATACAATGTTGCAACTAGAAAAATTATTTTTCAAAAATTAATTAAAAATAAGATTAACACATTATAAGCATACTGTGATAAACAGTTTCTGTTGGCTACAGAGTCCATCTGAAGGAGATCTGGAAAATTAAGCAGAAGGTTGCCTGATTAAAAGTTAACTCTTCATAAAAAATAATCACAAAAAGATAAAAAGGATATTCAGATAATTTTATACAGTTCACCTCTGAATTATCTGGCTTTTCAGTGTATTGCTCCACACATGGTATTCTATCTCTGGCCTGTGCAACAGGAAGGTGCCTGGAATTAGAGGACTGACATCTGAATGACAGATAAGATATGCCTGGCAAAAAGTCAGCCCTACACTGTTCAAGATCAGCAGAGGTACTTCGTGTGGGCTCAGCTCTGTGCTTTCAATTTATTTTGGAAGAGATAATTCTTCTTTTAAGATAAAAGAGAAGGCAATATGAAGCAACGTACACCCACGAATTACAGCTACACACACCTTGGCATAAACTTTATGACTATGTTACAAAAACAAGTTCTTACTCTTAATCCCTTTGAAACTTGGAGAAAAAGTCTTTGGGATTATGCCAGTTCCTGGCAAAACATCACAGTGACCAACCAGTAATAACACTATTTACAGTTACCAAAACAGGTAATGTACATTGCAGGAATAAAACCAACTATTGAAATTCTGATCAAAAGCATTAGCTTTGATTCTTGATTTTTAAAAAACAGTGATAGAAATAAGAATTCTGTAACTTCATCTATTGTAAAAGAGCATTATTCTAACATATCACTAGACATAGGTAGAAAATTATCCCAAAAATAGAGAAACTTGGAAGAAAACAGTTTTTTTAAACATCATCTCTGTAGTTTTCACTGTATGTAGATGGAACAGGTGGCATTATGTCCTGCTATAACATATTAACATGAAGGCAAAAGAAAAAGGAAATCAAATACGTGCTTAAGTATTTCTAAAATGATTAGTATTATATAAAGATAATGGAAAAAAAGAATTCAGTATTTTTAGATCCAAGATCCTTTCTCTCCTCTCCTGATGATAAAATAAGGCAGTGGCAAAGGGAACATTATAGCATATTGTTGTTACTATACTAAACTATTCTCTAAACATAGGGATGCTTACTATTTTTAATGATTATTAATGATGTCATTAATATAGCTGACAATAATCCCACAAAATATACATTTAGTTCTTCTTATTGAAAGAGAACAAATTATTCCCTCTCCAAACTAGTATATAACAGGTACATATATGTCTCTAAAACACTTAGAATATGCTGGCTAACCCAAATATTAAAAATAGTTTTAAATGTAACTCAGTGTTCTTCCTATCTCTGTAACTGAAAGCATGCAGTGTATCATCAGAAATTTCTTAAAGGTATTAATTTTTAAATTTTACTCTACTTGCAAGTCAGCTTTAAATTTGGAGGGAGAGTTCAGAACCCTTATACATCAAAATGGAAGCACACAGGTTTTTGCCCAAAAATCAGTAATGCCAAACAGTATAATCCTATTTCATTGCTGAAGAAGAAATTTTATATTCAGTTGTATTTCTTAAGATCCAGCATACCAAAACCGTAATAGGATATGTTTGAAGTAATATACAATAAGAACAATTATCATACTAGATACACAAATACCTCCCACTCTAACTTGTAATGAACTTTCATTAGATATGAGACCTGTGCCTTGCTTACAACTGGATAAAATGTGTCTCTAAAAAAACAGCAATAAGAGTTATTCTATTCTTAAAGAAAACACACTGTTGATCCAATTATTTTGAAATAGTGAGCAGCTACAGATAATTGCTTATATATACACAGCTACAATTTGGTGCTCTGTCATGACTTCCTCCTGGTGAGACCCTTGTATCCCTTTGGCTGAATTACTCTGTTGGAATGATATTCACAGGAAAGGTGTTATAACTAACAAGAAGCTTGAAAACTTTTCATAGAACTGGAAACAACAGGTGGTATTCTGCAGAACCATCTTCAGTAAGAAAAGAAATTGTAGTATAACACACCCGTGGGAAAAAAAAGTCTAATAAACCAAGTTATCATCAGTTGTTCTCAGGTTCGTATAAAAGCAGTTCCTGAACAATACTCACACAGAGGAATGTCAGTATCTTCTGTTAAAGTAAAAAAATTACAGATGTTGAGAAACTACCTCACTGCTTGAGCAAACATCAGCCTTCCTCACTTAGACATAACTATTTCCCATAACTGTGCCAAAATGTGCAGCAATTTGGCAATATACCTACTGTTTTATAATACCAAGTTGAGATCACAAGAATTAGTTCACTTACAACTCGACTTGGCTTGAAAGCATATAGACAGAAAACAGCTGGCAATCATAAAGTGTACTAAAGTGTACTGAATTGCTTTGGAATCTGCTCTGTTCTCCCTTACTCTTGACTTGCTGGTCATACTTTATGAAAATATAGGTGATTTTGTAAACGTGGTCTACTGTTAGACAAACCATTAAATTAGTGTAAAGGCATCGAAACTGCTCAGAAGTGGATGTGTCATTTTAAGCTATTTGTTCTACTTATTGCAAAACATTTTCCCCCAATATTAGTATTAAATATACAAAAAAGGAGGCATTAAGAGCATTTATTTCCATTCCTAAGATGCTATCAAGTATACAGCACACTATAGCTCCAGGCTTTCCTGTGCATATTTAGAGATGTGGTATTTCCCCAATACAGACCAAAGAATTAACCTTTAGAACAAACACTAAGGCATCTGATGATCTTTTGAGAACCCAAAGATGAAAATACACCATCCAGATGTGTAGATATTTTTGTCTATACGGATTTTTATGGTACCAGAAGAGTCACAGCTAAGAAAGTCTAAAATTGCCAAAACTCTCAATGAAAGAGGAAATAGGAAATGTCATAGGATACCCTACATCTTCCTTCAGTTTGATTGTCTAAATCTATCAGACTAAAAAATGTTTTATTTTTTCCCCAAAAGTTGTACAAGGTGGTATATTTTTTATTCTAATTGAATCTCCTGAGATGGTTCCTTGGAAAGGAACAAAATAGGAATTTAGAAAGAATTTCAAGTTACTTCTGCTCACCAGTGTCCACCCCTGACATACTTTCAGTGTAATTACCATTAAATAAGGGCAGTTGCCAAGAGTAAGATGTGAGCAGAACCAGAATGAAAAAACCAAACCTAAAATGATCAACTTTCAGAGCTTTCACTAAACCAATTTCCTCAGAGGGTGATTAACTCCAGTATAGCAGAGGATGAGACAGCAGGCTATTTTCATTGGTACCACTCTACATTCTTCAGTGACTTTCTTGGAAGTTTAAGCAAGACTGGTCTCTAAATGACCACACCAAGACAAGTAGTCCTGCTACAAACCCATAGACTTCCCAGGAGCAAAAAATGTTAGTACCTTTCCATAGTGTGGCATGATAGGTTCAGAGTAAGTGACATGCTCAGCCTTCTTCAGTTTGAATCACATGCTATCACCTTGCTGCCTGCTCCTTGCTGTGTAACTGACATGGAGATTCCTGGGGAATCCTAAACCTGACTGAGCTGTCCGGAGCTACGAATGTTCTGCAACACACTGGAATAGCACTTACTCCATAATTGGAGTTTAACCTAATCAAATTCGTTGTTGCTCTAAAAGAAGCTACAGACAGGACTGGTCGGTCAGAGTTAGCATAATAATGATGATAATAATAATAATAATAATAAACAGAATGAAGAATAAGCTTACAGCATTTTCGCACAGAGTTAAGTAGATCTACTGTTCTAAAAATTACTGCAAAACATAACCACACCAGGAAAACATGATTCTAACTCACCCACCAGGACCTGCCTTAGTGGTTCAATTTCTCAGCAGGCTTGTGATATTGGGCAATCAGCATCTTACTGAGTGCAGGGCCCCAGTGCCTTCACCACGCTATTTTACCTGATCATCACAATAAAGATGGCTGCCCTCAGTCTTCTAGGGAAGAAAGGTTGAGGGACAAAAAATAATGGCACCAACCAATGTGTTTCTTCTTTCCTGTGCTACAACAGCTCATTTAACCTGTCAATGAAAAGGCTTTCCCCCTCACGCCTAATAACTGTGTATTCAATAATAAAGGGCATTACCTTGCTCTCCTCTAAGGTTACTGATTTATATTTTTTTCAGGCTTTTGTTGACCTCAACAATGTAAGTATTGCATAAACACATCAAATAATTACAGATGTTCTGCTTCTTTTGTATTACTTTCAGTGGCATAGTTGTTCATTTCCTCATACCCCAAACATTTAGAACTAATCTTCATGGGTAGCATGAAAGGGTTCACTACCTCATCTGTGGAGGACAGCAGGAAAAAGTTTCTTTCTTTAGCAGCTGACATTTTTCCTCATTATTTTATTTCTGCCTCTCCAGCATTTCTAGATACACTGACTGTGTTGCCTGACTTAGTTTCTTTGCACCTTTAAGTTTCCCATCTTCAAAGACTTCAAGTTTTCTGGCAATGGGGCTGTACCCCTCACGATACCCAGTAGGGGCTGAGGAGGACCACCAAAGTACAGCATATATATGAAGCTGCACTAGAAACATGAAAGACACAAACCATCCTCTACTGTCATTCATAGACTTATTCATTAATTCTCCTTCTAAAAGGGGAAGGCTATACTCTTCTTGTGGAAGAGAGAAAGTGAAAAGCAAGAATTTCTGCATCTGGTAAGAGACAGACGGAATAAACTTTCTTCCAGAAAAACAGACACTTAAAACAAGTAGTGGTGGGGTAATACTTCAGCCTGGCATCACAGATCTCTAGAACTGAAAGGAGAGGCCACTGTAGCATCTGACTCGATTATTACTTGGGGATGCTGTGTCACCCTCAGTTCAGAGGTTCAGCCTGTGTTCTGAGTTGTTTAATGGCTGACACTGCTCTCCTTTCCATTGCACTGCAGCACCAATTCTATCCCCAAGCTTTCTCCCACATTATTACCCCCTCGAGACCATGATTCCTACCTTACCCTGTGAACACTGGGGTATATCGGGCAGAGCACTAGTTCTGTATTTTTCTTTTTTCTTTTTATAGCTTTTACAATTCATTTAAGCCAGAAAACCAAAGCAGTATAATAAGACAAATGCTGACAAATAAATACCTTTATATATAGATGTATTTGGCCATTATGAGACTGCAATATTCAAACTTGTCACACAGAATGTGAGTGAAATTACTCTTCATACCCCAGCCTTCTAATCAAACTCATTGTGAAATACTTGTACTTGACTTAAAGATTCCCATACAGGGAGACAAATGTAAAAACTCATTGGAAATGCAAAGTAAACTCAAAATTTCAAAACCTACTTTAATCAAACTTTCATCACAATTTTCATAAATTAAAATATATGACAAGAAGCTGAAGCTCACCGACAATAAGCCATCTTTATTTGTTTACCTTTGAATTAATTCATTTTCACTTATATTACTTTCCCTTGGACTGACCTAAATCCAGTACAGCTGCTCGTGCTAGTTAGGTAGCTCTGGAACAATCACACGACCAAGAAGTCACAACATGATATGTGACAGAATTTCACTGAAGAATGATCTGTTTTTCATTTTGTGCTTTCCCCACAGTAATTAAAACTGGCTTCCTTTTTAATGATATGTGGAATTTACATTGGTACAACATCATGCAGAAAAATGCAGTACATCAAACTTAAATGGGTTTTTTTTTCAATATTTTCTAAAGAATAATGTTACTTTTTCACTTTCCTTGAAAATATTAAGCATAAGTGAAAAAACTCATAATTAAATATAATCTAATCCTTTCCCAAACCCATACACTTAATAAGAAATAAATAATCCCCAAACAAATCAACACAATCTTATCACAAATTAGAATTTCATTTGGGATCTGAGTCCATGAAGGACAGAATAAAGAGGAAAGATTAACATATGAAGTTATAACAAGTTTCATCTTTGCTTTTCATCAAAGAGCATCAAAAGCACCACGGCACTTAGTGGCTTTAGGGAGTCCAGTTTTTCCAGGGTAATGTTTTACGGCAACACGGTACTAAGAAGTACATGTGCTTGAATCGTTTGGATGCTAGAAGTAGTCGATCCCCATCTTAATTTACAGTATTTCACGCTAATAATAAATGTTACAAGGCTCGTGAATTATTAGGAAATTTACCTCATTGCATTGACATTTTTCTGCCTATCTGAACAAAAAAGAAAAGTGAGTTTTATTAAGCATTCGATACTCACAGAGACACAGAAAAGTCACCCTTTTCTTTGTTTGTTTTGTTCTTATATATTGCATGTATCACAAATGAAAGACACACACATCACTGGGGTCTGACCACGATTAATTCTGTAAATTTTGATCTAGTATCTTGCTCAAGCAGCTTTTAAAAAAGAGAATGTATGCTAAGGGCAAAAATAACAACAGTATTAACTTGGGTGCGACACTGCTGCTAGCCCAGACCCTTCGTATTCAAAATCTTTATACACAGTAACGTCCAGATTTTGTGCAATATGACAAAGAACACAAACAAAAAATTCCTAAAAAGAGCATCATCTTTGTGAAGGCTACAACATGAACATTTTGAAATGAGTATGTGCCTGACTTTGCAGGCAGCAGTGTATGTGTTATCCATATAGGATGTATGTGCTTTTACAGTGTAAACAGAAGAAACAATCAAGACGTACTATGAAATCTGTGAGTAAATTCTGTAAAAGAGTGTTTTCTCATGACTTTAACAAGGCTACATTTTAAAGTTACACTAATATAAATAAATACAATGTACCTATTTGCTTTCTACGTGACTCTACAACTTGAAGAAGTCTTGGGAGAATTGTCTGGCCTTGCAACAACCTTGTTTACAGGCAGAGATGAAGCAGTAGCCTGTGTTTGTATACACTGCCTGTCCCACTGACCTCCTCCAGAGAGCTGAAGCCACTGCCAGGAGCACCAGACTACAGCTCTTCCCCTCACAAAATTGATGCTCCTATACAGCCTCCCTAAGGCTGCATGAAGAAGAACATAATCACGTTGTTAATCTAGGCAATCACCTGGGCTTTCAGGATGCCACTGGTGTTTGCATTGATCATGTCACAGGGAAAATTTTAAACTGAGTATTTAAAAATGGATAAAATTTGCCTCTCCTACCTGTCTCACTGTCCATCCTATGCATTTATTACATTGCTCTAGCGGAGCCTGCAAGGATCAGCAGGAGAATATATTAGTTTGAGGATGTAGAAATGATAGAGTTGCAGCTGGCCTGATGGCAACTGAAGTTAACGAACAGCTTCCCCAATAGGAAATCATCCACAAGAATATGCTTTTTACGAAACAAAATAGTCATTAAAGAACCTTCGGTGTTTTCCCCAACCCTGCCGCTTCCAAAATCAGCAGCTGGATAGGATTTCCACTTCATCTCACACATAAAACAAGAGCTTGATAGCATGGGTTCACAGGTAGTGTCTTGGATCAGGGGAGAGTGACGTGATTTTTAAGCACCAAGTTTGTGCCACTCATTTAAACAATGAATGATGTATCAAAACATCGCTAAGCACTGACTGCCACAAAATTTGCTTTCTGTGCACTGAATATAATAATACAAGTAGAGAATTGCCCACATTTGTTAACCCATCAGATGCAGGAATACATAACCTACAACAAATATTTAATATTCTTTATATACCATTCTAGTCAATGTGGTGAGGATTAAGGAAACAAAAGTCTTACTTGATTTGTATTTGAAAGCACAAATTATTTAAGTCTTAGATGTAAGAAGTGTGTTAACAAAAACCTAAATATCACATTTCTAATTACATTCTTACTGCAAGCTTTTTTTCTGCTCTTCCAAAAACTGTGACCGTAACAGAATAAAGGTGCACCACTAAGGAGAGTTACATCCTTTGGATGAAACCAAAGGATATAACTCCTGCTAGAGCAGGCAGATGGGCCCCAAAGGTCTGCAGGTCATGTGACAATTCATGCCAGAGCAGGTGAAAGGAGTAAGAAACAAAGAGCAGCAAAAGGAAAGAGCTGCTGCAGATCAGTCTCCAGGACAACCTGCTCCACCACTGTAGAGACCAAATACAACATGTGACATCAGACATTGGAGATGAGGAAGGGGGAAGGAGACGTGTGTGGATGAAGGTGAAGAGTTTTCTCTAACTTTTTGTTTGTCTTCTCTTATTCTCACAACTGGAATCAGTGATTAAAAGCTTGTGTTAATTTGCAGTAAATCAAGTGAATTTCCCTGACTCAAGATTGTTTTTACCTGTGATAAACGCCCACGATAAGAAAATAAAATTAATTCTGAGTATGCAAAAGAAGATTGAGAATCATAAATTTCTTTAACTTTCCACTGTTTTAAGATCATACAAAATTAAGTTTGGTATAATGTTCATCTATCTGTATGAAATGAAATGATTCAGGAAAACAACCACAGTTGGTTAGATGATGGAGATCTGTAAGAATAAAAATACTTCTGTTTTATTCAAATTTATGATTAGAGATTAAACAACATTGTGTTTCCACATCTGCCATGCTGTTATTTGTGAAATGGATGACTCAATTTTAATATTTGAAGTAAATACTTGTAATAAAATTTATAATAAATTACATATTCTATTTTTAAAACATGCACAGTGAAGCAGATTAGCCTACCTGTTAACCTGCTTTGAGTCATCTATAATGTCTTTAGTAAAGCTGAAGTAAATGTCACTGTGTAGAAATAACATTATTTGGTCTACTGTTTAAACCTGGCCTGTCTGTGAGATACATTCAGTGTCTGAACACTTAATGTGTTTTGGATGAATAAGGTAGATCATGCCACGTGACCAACTGTCTATGGTAGATCATACTATACTGCCAAATGTCCCAAGTGTCCAGGAGCTGGAACACCAGAGTTTTAGTGGCTACTCTGAGACAAAGATATGGCTAATATCCTGAAGTCTTCAAGTGTAGGGATTAAGAAAGCAAAATGTTAATTTGAGATGAGAGACTGCAGAGAGGAGATAGCCAGAGGATGTTCACACTCCCCAAGACATCAAATTACCAGTCTTGGTGAAGAATTTATCATTAGAGAATAGAAGCAGAAAGAGACAGGTCTGGGGACCTCTCCATCTTCAGCCTTTCAGAAAGCCTGCATCCGTTGCTTACCTTCAGATAACACAGGAATCAATATAGGATTATATTAAGAGATGGAATAAGATAACACATGTTATTACCTTAGCAATTACAAGGGACAACTGTTGGGCTGAATCATGCATCTTACCTTAGTTACAGTAAGGGAAGTAAGATGACCATGGAACATTGGAGATGAAAAGACTATCAGAAATGAGCTTTTATATTAAAAGAAAAAAGACAAAAAGCCAGCTATTGCAAACTAGCCAAAAGAGGAATCTGATTTCTGGCTTGGACAACTTCATATTTTCTTTTGGATTTATTTATTATCTTGAGATAATTTAACAGTGGCTTGGATAATTTTGTATTAGTGATAAGGTTTCAGAACTGATACTCTCTTCTTCTAGCACTTAACCCTTTTTCATGAGAAAACTTTCGATCTACAGATGTCCGCCAACCTTGTTTGAAACTTTCTGAACTTAGTTAAACAAGACATTCTCATATGGTTTCATTACCTGTTAGAAGTCTTGGCAGTAAATACTCAGTTTTAAATATGAACACCTACTCCACCTCCTGTTTTTTGCTTTTATTATGATGTCCTTAATCCCAAAATGCATACTAACACATGAATCTTCCGTATCAAATCTGGATCGCCTTGATCTTTACTTGTGCACCACACAGTATCTTTAAAGTAAAAAAAAAAAAAAAAAAAAAAAAAAAAAAAAAAAAAAAAAAAAAAAAAAATCATTTAAAAATCAGTTTCTGGGACATTCTATCTCACTTGAATTCTCTGAATTCTCAGGTGCCATCATAAAGGCCAAAAACGGGCTTAAAAGGTAGAATATTTCATGGTTCTTAAGACAGTGTTTACTAATGTAAATGAGATGTAATGGTCATTTAGAGTTTACAAGATGTATCAGCAAACCAGGCAGTAATATGAACTGCAGGACAATGTGTTATGGTCTCAGTAAAAAAATTAGGCCGTACCTTCAAAATTTGTTTAGCCAGACAAATGCTAGGGTTAAGTACAAACCTAACTAGATAATGGCTTCAAATATTCAAGAGATCTAGAAAGGTGTTACTTTTGGCTTTTAGACACATAGAAAAGTACCTTGTTCTAATCTTAAAAAAAGCCCCCAATACCCAGCAAACCTCCATGGTACAGTTCTGATATCAGTTTTTAAGCAGGTTACTGGATTTCAGTGGAAAGGTACCTCACATTTGCACACGGCTTAAAATAAAATTAGTAAGCTAAACCAAGTATACGGGGTCTATCAGCTTATGGAAAGATCAACTTAAGGGCATGTCTACACTTTCAGACAGGACAGCTCTCCAAGAAGTACAATGGGTACAACCTAGAGAGAGTTTAAAGATTCAACGAAATTCAAAGAGGGGCCATAGCTTCTCCTGGAAATTCCTTTACCTAGAGATACATTTGACTTTTCTGTCAAATTCCCAATGACAAAAAGATATCGCCTTATTTTTCTGACTCCTACTCATTCAAGCCATTTATTAAACTAACTGGGATTATCTGGAAGCAAAGGAATACCCTGATTTTATCAGGATACTGACCATGAAAAACTGGATCACTAAAGAATTTTTGTTCCCTAACAATGAGACTGAAATAAATGAATTGTCATTAGTAAAAGAAATCTGCATGTGGGGAAGAATTCTAGATTTTTATAGAGAAAATACAAGTGTTTTAAAATACTTCCCAGCTGGTTGTGGTCTTGCTGCAAAGAATGTCCCCTGCATAAACATTTTACAGTAAAAAATGGTAGGTTACATGCAATCTTTTGTGCTTTCTCAGAGGAAAAAAAAAATCAAGTATTTTTGTACTTATATGCATTTTGTCATTCCCCTCTCCTTTTTTTTTTTTAAGAACTGACTCCCTTTTGTAATCAATAATCACTGATCTTTTCAGAAAGAGTTTTTGCACAGACTTTTTTTAAGCAATATTGTTTTTCAAAACAATAGAAATCTGAATAGTAATTGACTAGAATCTGTATCCTATTTCCTTCCAGTATTACTTTCTATCAGTATATATGGTAAATAGATGTGATACTGCATAGGCTATGATCATAGAACTTAGTAAGAACTGTTTTAATTTCTGTCTTGGTAACCTTAGGAGATTATTTAAGAATCTGAAAAACAAAATTAGAAGTAAAAAGAGATTCCACATTTTAACTATTTTTCTATAAATGGAAATCACAATAAAATTTAGAGATGTTAATTAACCATCAACACCTGCAATTAAGATACTGATGACTCCTTATATGTTTCAAAATACTATAGGACAATGAATGTGCAGAAAATGAAGGTTCTCAATGTATTATTATTAAGTATTTTCGAGATGAAATTCTAACTTTTCATCATGGACTGCAAATCTACTAACAGCAGCTAAAAAAAAAAAACCTACTAGACTTAATGTTCACATTTCCATGATTTTTTTCACACTTTCATATGTCATTACCATATAAAATAAAATGTTAGTCTTTAATTTAATCTTAGAGTTTCTCAACAATTAAACATAGCAGTACCTTTTTATTAATTTGCAATACTTGTTTTTCTATGTCTAAAATATAAAATGAAGAATAGCATAACACTATCAATTCCCCTACTAATTTCAAAAAGATATCATAAAACTCTCCTTTCTTTCTTCTCTCTTTTTCCAACCCTTAGACAGAGTGGCAACCAGATTTATGATTTGTTTAGAAGCCTGAGAGACTGTAAGAATCTCCTGGGGGAAAAGTGTGCGAATTACTACCAGATAACTAAAGCTGGAAGCTAAGTTTAAATCTACCTCTGCCTCTCCACCCCCTCCCCCACCTTTTTTTTTTTTTTTTTTTGAGTGATATGAGATGAATCTCTCCGTTAAGATCGACTGCATCATTCTATCAGGTAGTCACCCAGGGCTTAATCCTAACAGAGTCATTTTACAATCTGTCTCTTGGCCAAGATAGCAATTCAGTTCACACCCAGATGGCCAGCACACCAAAAATCAGTTGAAAGGTGAATTTCAGAGTTTAGGAAGCAAGGAATAAGGCAAAATCTCTAACACACACTGTCTTTAAAGAAAACTCTTCATGCAGCCCATTTCTAAAACAGAACCTACTAAATTCTCTGGCCAATGCATCTGTTTTTCAGCACATGTACGTGCTTATTTGAGCCAACATATAAATGATGGATCATTTATTTAGTAATGTAGAGATTAATGTTAATATGTACTGTAGAAAAAGTGATGATATATAAAATCAAAATGCCACAGGTCTAATTTTTAAAGGAAAAATACCCAGAAGTATCTAGGAATATTTCTAAATCAGACATTACAAACCAGCTAATTTGATATAAGATATAAATTCTGATTAACTAACCAGGGGGAAAAAAAAGCCCTTTCCAGAAAATGGACTCTATTTTATCTCACTTTGAACTGGAGAATAAACTGGCATGGAGTACTACATGTAAAAGCCATTTAGCTACAATCAGAAGTCATTTTCATCAGCACAGATGCCCCAAATTGACCACCATAATGTGGTGGATTAAATGGATCTTGGAATTAATCACATATGAAAGAAGTTCTCTTGAATGGTGGAATCACATGGGACCTCCACCTGCTGAGATGTTATCAATGCACTATTCGAACAGCTTTCTAAAGTGCTGAAAATAAGTCTTTGTCTTCTAACATTTTTCACTCACAATTTTATTAATTTTATGAATGCAGGCAAATATGGCAAGGAATACTAACTGTGTGCAGTTAATTATATTAAAAGGCAAATAACTCTGGCATAGCAGTGTCTGTCCAGTCAAAATGAAGAGTTTTTAGTTATTTCTAATCTTGGTGATGAAGGATTTGATTCTACAACATAGGGCAAACAAAAAGAACAACAGAAGAAAGAACCATTGGAAAGAACCGGTAAGGAGTACAGTCATGTTTTCCTCGCTGCTTTTCTCAAACTGCAAAATCTATTCAAGCTGGGGGACTGGAAAGCAAATGTCATGTTTGCAAAACAAAAGAGGAAAACATCCCTGGAATCATAGGGCATATGAATAAATTTAAATCTGTTTGATCTTCTGTGCAAAATCTATAGTGAGCTAATGTAATTTCCAAGGTGGGTCGAAGAAACACAGCAGTATGGTAAAGTGTCATCATGTGAGTCAATACAGAATCCATGAGCATCGGTCATTAGGGGCAATGGCATGGAGGGCACACTTAAAAATATGACCTTGAATACACAGAATTTATTTTAAAAAATTAAATATAAAGGGGAACAATGCAATCATAATTTTAAAAAAGTGTCTGTCTAGATAAGATTCTGCACGTATTAAACATAAGTACATAGAGACAGAAGAATATTGTACTGTTTGCTTTACATATTTAGGATCTTTACAGAAATTAAGCTAAATTGCATACATGGCTGCTGCAAATTCTTTGCCACCTCTGCTTTTTTCATAAGGCCATTATCATGCCTCCCACAACATACGTGCAGTGACATCCCACAACATTTTCAGAGGATTCCAGAAGTTTCCTCCTCCCCATACATGTTTTTCCAGAGTTAACACTTTTGATCCTAATCAATCCTTTGTAATTTCTTTTTCTGAACAAATAAGAATAGATCCAAAGTGATTTTTAGTCTTCCTCTAAGTCTTCGAAAACTGCGCCTTTCCTGTGTTGGGAAACAACTGTCACCTATACCAGGAAATTTGACCTGATGCCAAATAGAAAATTTCTAGAGAATGGAATTGATTGTCGAAACCATAAAGCAGGACAATGGTTGAGGGAAGACCATATGGCAAGGACTTACAAAGTCCTCTCTCTCTCCTTAAATAAGACCAAACACCAAAGTGAGTACCACACCCATTGAGGCAATAATTCTTCCCTATTTATCATGATACTAACTATTTATACAATAAATAACAGTTCCACCGTGAACAGAGTGAGAAAGACTATCCCTCAAATAATGGAGAACTGTTGTCTCAGGTATTCCCAGTAGGTTTAGATTCCTGATTTCATCTTCTGCAATGAGATTTGGAATGTCATCAGATTTATTCAGAATGCAAAATGGAAAGCAACAGACTTTGAGATACTGACCATGAAACAAAATATAAAATCAGGTGCAATGTTTTAGACCAATGCCTGACCTAGCCCAAAGTTCTGCTTCCAGTATTGGACATTAATAGGGCAGCTGTACAGAATTACTTTTTCCAGATGATGGGGTTAGCCTGCAGCAATTTATTGGCCAGAGTCTCCCTGAGCAGGAGGAGTTGCTTTCTGAGGGCCAAACCTTTGCCATTCCATGTATATCTTTAAAGTTAAAAAGTTTTTACTTTTATTATAATGGAAAAAAATCTGATGTATAAAGGAGGAGTAAATTTCTAAAATTGTGTTTGAACAAGGTTGAGGCTTTCACATTTGGGAGGTGTTGGCATCAACATAGCTGGCAACTTGATTCAAAGCTAAATTTAAGAAGCATATATAATGTCCTAATCGTCCATGAATATTTATTTACAGGAGCAAAGCTGAGCTCTTCTAACCCTACAACCACTGTCATCTTAGTGAGGGAATCCTGTCTGAATTCTCCTCTGCATTGTAAGTAAAAATCTCTCCCTACAGTAGAAGATGACACAATCTGATTGTTTTTGCAATACTGCCTTTTATTAATCTTTTCTGTGATTGAGAATAAGTAAGACCTAAATATCTAAAACTATATTATTTAACGTTCTGGTAGCACTTCTGTTAAGAGCAGAGAATTCACTGCCACGGTAACTTCCAGTAAGAAGCCCAAGAATATTCATACACACAAAGGCAAATCCTTACATTACAATCAGAACATTACCATTTTATTAGGAGAAAGTAAAGTAAAATAGATTTGTGGAAATTAATTTTATATTCTACTGGTAACGTGGAAATCTCCATAAGGCTTTGAACAACCCTAGATCAGATAAGAAAAGATTACCTGACCCACAGAGGGAAATCACATATTTTAAGAAACTTGGCTTTAATCAACTAATTCAAAGTTAGATTTTATTAAACCTTGTTGGTTTTTTTTTTCAATCAAATAAGCTTAGCAAGGAGAAAAGTGCTATTCCATTTAATGACTGAGTACACTGTAAATGCAACAGAAACAGAGTAGCTCTATAGATTGTAAAAAAATCCATATTTCAAAGAATGCTTTCAATATCACCAGGGAAAAAAATTAGAATTAAACATTACATTTTTTAACCAATTCAGAGGTATTCTTTTCCTCTAAATATTCATAACACACTAACTCTAATGTACCAGAAAAAAAATCAGTTTCTCATATGATTGTGACTTGTTGATTTAGCTGTTTAAGATGGTGAAAACTCAGAAAGTTTTCTTGCAGTTAGGAGGTATGTAATGCTTTTTTCCCCCTAAATGGATTCTCCAGTGTCTAACCAGGACTAATCTCCTGTTGCCTATTTTCTGTCTAACAGGGCACTCAGAGGTTATATGTGTTCTTTTTTTCCTGGTGCTTGTAAGAACATAAGTATTTTTGAGACGTCTAGCCCCTGTCAAATTTAGTTGAAGCATTTGTGTTTTAAAGTTATTGAGGAGGTGGAAGAGAAGTGGAGAGAAATCCACAAATGCATAATGTGACTGCAAGACTTTACGTCCAGGAAAATCAGTTGGAAACATTAATCAAATATATCATACCACTGCCAATTTTTGGATTGATGGAATTCAGCTATATTAATAAAATCATATTAAACAAAAAAGGCAAATACAACTCTGCTGACTGCTGACAACTCCCCTTGTGCAAGAATTCAGATAATCTGGAGCTGGTACACCCTGCCCACTCACCCCCAGCTTCCTGGGATCACACACAGTACGTCAGACATTTCTTGGCAGGCTATTTTGATAATCCTGAACAGACCAACCTTTTGGAGCACTTCCAGGCAAACGCGTTCTGAAATAGCCACTTTCTAACCTGCTTCCAGAAATCACAAGAACATTGCAAATCCAACCAGGGAATTTGGCTCCATGTCTTTAAGTAACCAGGTTTTGGTTACCATGAATTGCAGAACTCTACCCTGAATGACTAGAGATATATAACACCAATATAATCTGGACACATTTTCATTTTGGATTCATTACTTTTGGTTAAAAGAACTGATACTTCCTTCTTCCTTTCAATATTTAACATATTTTAGTACTGCATTTCAAAGTATTTAATGTAAAATATTTTAATGGTTTATTTTTTAAAAGTGATCTCATTAAATATAATATTAGACCTAAGATAATTAGTTTTCAGTTTGTCCTTACGCATTATCTAGACAGGTGTAATTAAAGGATTTCAGATTGTCACTTTATTCTCTTATACACTTTGCACTGTCTTTCTATTGATATGAACAGTCCTTTAAAAAAAAACTTTGTCGTTATCTATTTATTCATCTCCTTACTTGCATGGTGTTTAGGCAAGATAAAATAGAAGCTTCAGAAATAATTTTGTACCTGATCCTCATACAAGGTATGATTTGGGAGCATGAAGTTAATAGCATTTTAATAACAAAAGTGCCAATATCTAGTAGCAAATTGTTATGATTGATGCAAAATAAAGTTAAAAGAGCAATAACACTCCAAAATTTTGGTTCAACCAAACATGCAAAATTACAAGGAATCTGCACAAGTGAAATTAGAAATGGAAGCTGTTCCCTTTCCTGTTTCAAGTGTTCTTCCATTCTGTCTGTATTTCTAATATAAAAATCAAGTGATATAATATGTAATTTCTCTTTTCTGTGCAAGTCCATCTTTTATTTACCATGCATTACAGTAGGCAAATCGTCATTTATTTTCTCATTGAACTATCATCCATAAGAATAATTTAAAACCAGCTAATAAACATTATGGTTTGTTAGAACTGCTACTGATTAAATCTTAAGAGTCTAAAACATACAAATATAAACAGAACGCAATTAGAGCTATTTAAAGAATCCATTTTTAACTTAGATTAACCATACTTTCCATTTGCTAGGGATAAACACTCATAAATGAAACCCATTGCTGAACAAGAAGCAATTACTTCAGTTTAAAATATTAATACATATTGCCTTTTAAAAAGTCTAGGAAAATCATTTATGTACTGTACAATACAAACTCAATTCATACTGAGAATGAAAATGGGATGGCATTCTGAATCCTAAGTGAGCTGCAACCATCTTTGAGGTACAGTTTGTTCATGTCCATTTATAAGTCCATTAAACTCTTTTCTCCAGTTAGTATGGTTCTCAAAATAATTATGACAAAATACATATACATGGATATTGTATTTTTCAGCTAATTAATCCCCCCCAAATTTGTCAACTAGCTCTCTTGCAACAGCCCTTATTAATATCTGAGACATGCTAGTAATGCAAAATAATTACTGATGTGCAGCATACTAATTCTAGATCTGGTAGACTCTCACATTTATTCCCAATTGCTGGTCTAGAAATGTACACATACATGCATATACATATATATATATTTGTATGCACATAAATATGCACCAAGGCTAACAGGTATATGTTGGGTTTTAATTACTACTTGATTGTGAGACACTTGTCAGTTCTAGAGACAGCTGAATTCAGGAAAATGTTTTCTACTATGATGCTAAGATTTTCTGCTGCTTAGACTATTACTAGGTTCTTTCTTAGTATGGTGTCATAAATTGCATTTAAAGGTGTAATTTTGAGCTATAATATCGTACACTCTTATTTCTACTTGCTGATGTGCTGAGGAAGTATTAAGTGTTTTGCTTTCTCTACAGTCATACCAGATCCCTTCACCAGAAAGTGCCAAACCAAGGCTCTGACAGTGCCTCAAACCAGTCTTTTATTATCAAGTGGTGGTGTGCCAAAGTTGGGGCCTTCCCTCTTCAGGCTCAGGACAATAAACACTGTATTTTCAGAGAGCTTAGAATAAAATTACTGATATTTTAAACCAGATTTGTTGTTTATTCCTCTGATAAACTGTCACCTCATACACTAGAATTCCCCTGGTTATGTAGCTCTGAACTGTACTCAAGTGTATAGAAACCAAACATTGGAATTTATAGAAGCAAAGATGAATTAAGGTTGTAAAAGGCCTCTAAGATCATAGTGTCCAACCTTTGACTGAACACCAGCAAACCCTAGACTTTAGTGCCACACCCAGCCGTTTCTTGAACACCTCCAGGGATGTTGACTCCACCACCACCCTTGGCAGCCCATTTCAACGTTTAACCACCATTTCAGTGAAGAAATTCTTCCTGATTCCAATCCGAACCTCCCCTGGCACAGATTGAGGTCATTTTCTCTTGTCCTGTCACTGGTTGACTGGGTGAAGAGACTGAACCCCACCTTGCTCCACCCTCCTGTCAGGTAATTGTAAAAACCAGTAATGTGAAGAAGAGGCTCTCCACTGAGCCTCTTCTTCGGACTATACAACCCCAGGTCCTTCAGCCACTCCACATAAGACTTGTTCTCCAGATCCTTCACCAGCTCCATTGTCCTTTTCTGGATACACTCCCACACCTCAATGTCTTTATTGTAGCAAGGAACTGGACATAACACTCAAGGTGCAATCAGCAGTGCTGAGTACAGGGGGAAAATCACTGCCCTGGTCCTGCTGGCCACGCTATTTTTGATAAAGGCCAGGATGCCATTGGCCTTCATGGCTCATGGTCAGCTGGTTGTTGACCAGCATCCCCAGATCCTTTTCCACTGTGCCGCTTTCCAGCCACTCTTCCTTCAGTGTGCAGCACTGCAGAAGTTTGTTGTGACCCAAGTGTAAGATCCAGCACTTCCCCTTACTGAACTTTATACAATTAACCTTGGCCCATCAATCCAGTCTTCCCAGATCTCTCTGCAGAACCTTCCTGCTCTCCAGCAGACCAACACTCCCACCCAACTTAGTGTTGTCTGTGAACTTGCTGAGGGTGCACTCAATCCCCCCATTCAGAACATGGATAAAGATATTAAACAGGACTGGCTCCAAAACCGAGCTCTTGGAAACACCACTAGTGACCAGCCTCCAGCTGGATGCAACTCCATTCACCACCACTCTTTGTGCCTGGGTGTCTAGACAGTTTCTAACCCAGTGAGCTGAGGAGCTGTCCAAATTGTGGACTGCCAGCTTCTCCAGGAGAATGCTGTGGGAGACAGTATCAAAGGCTTTACTGAAGTCCAGGTAGGTAACATCCACAGTCTTTCCCTTATCCAATAAGTGGGCCAGCTGGTCATAAAGGGAGATCAGGCTGGTCAGACAGGACCTGCCTTTCCTAAACTCATGCTGGCTAGCCTTGACAGGTCCCCTGGATGCCCTGTACATGCCATGTGATTGCACTATTCTCTGTTCCGTAACCTTCCCTGGCTGGGGAAGCTGAGGCTTGAAATTCCCTGGGTCCTCCTTACAACCCTCCTTGTAGGTGGGCATTACACTGGCCACCTCTGCAACCTCTGGTCAGCTGGGACCTCCCCAGTTAACCAGGACTAATGACAAATGAAGGAGAGTGTTTCGGCATGCTCTTCCACCAGCTCTGCAAGTACCCTCAGGTGAATCCCATGTGGCCCCAAAGACTTGCAAGTGTCTAAGTGACACAGCAGGTCACTAGCCACTCCCTCCTGCCTTGCAGGGAGTCTATCCTGCTCCCTGTCCCTGTTCCCTGACCACCTTAGGGAACTGATTACCCTGGTCTTTCTGTTAAAGACTCTGGCAAAGAAGGCACTAAGCACCACAGCCTTTTTCCTCACCCTTGCAGACAGTGTTCACCTCCACGTCCAACAAGAGCCTCATAATCTACTAAGTCATGATCTACTGTTCTTGCACTTTTACCAATCCCTCACTCTATGAAGCCACAATTATAACAGATACAAAAATTTAACAAATCATGCTTCTATTCTCTTTGAAGTGGTATTTTTATGTTTATATTTAAGTGTATGTTAAAAGGCAATTAGCAATTGAGCAAAGTGAATAATTAATTGTGTGCAATTAGAGTGGAACTGTAGACAAATAGCACCAAATAACTGGCAAATTTCAACAATGTGATAAATTATGGCAATTATAGGCAAAGTAATAATGATTTTCAATCAAAGAATATAAATGAGAATATGTTCTGTATTCACAACAATGAAAGTTCAATCTGTTTGCCTGTGTTTAACCTGGCTGCAATTCATACACACCCAAATCATTATTATGATTCTTTTGATAAAACATGTTTATTTTCAGCACTACTGTATTATATATTTATGCATACCTAGAAACACTTCCCTCCAGAAATGCTCAAAGGGCTTTAAGGATTGTCCTCAGTTCAGTCTTCTGAGACATTTCAGGACATAAAATCCCTTACCTGATTGCCTTGTGTCTCTGCAGTGTCTTGTATAGTATGATGGACTGCTCAGAGGAACCTACATCTGAAAGGAGCATTTCAGACTCTCTGGTTGGTACCCTCCTCTAGCAGAGCAAGTCTCCTCTCATTAGTTAACTTAACATGCCAAGCTCTCTACTGCAAAAATTGAGGAAATATTCCCTGCAGCTGACTCTTCTGCTCTGCCAGTAACCTTGAGGAGAAACGTGGGACTGAGTAATGTAGTTGCCAGACTACAAAGTTTTTACAGGAATTTGAGCAATCCTGTCTACAAAAGCCCAACAGTTACGTGAATTTTGGATAGGGAAAGGTAACCTGGTATTTGAAAGTGCGAGCGAACACCTATGATTTCAGAACCATGCAAGGAGGCAAACACGCTCCAGGAGACAATAACAACCACAAAGGGCTTCGGACGCGGGGCTCGGGGCCGGGTCAGGAGCGACGTGTGGCTGCGGGGGCCATCGGAGGGATGCAGGTGTGGGTGCTGCCGCCCTCCCCTTGCTTGCTGGGAGAACACCTGGACTTTACCAGGCAGAGGGATGTCCGGAGCCATGCCACGGCGGGCGGTCGGGCTGCAGTGCCCCATGCTCTGTCCCGAGCCGCCCCGGGCCGGCCGAGATCCCCCCGGGGCCCCGCCGCTGCCCCGCTTGTGTCCCGGTCCATCATTCAGAGCAAGTTTAAATAATATTGCAAACCAGTTCCAGTCAGCGCTATAACTGCTCAGTGTCATAGATCAGCATCATAGGAAAAAAAAAAAAAAATCCCTAAATAAAAAGAGAACTATGCAATATGAATATACGCATTCACGCCAACAACATTACTAGTAAAGTCAGTTTAAGGACATGTACAGCAAACATAAGGATGATTCTCTACATATTCATAGGATTTACCTTATTTTGATTTTAATTTCCTGCATTGTATAAAGAATATATAAACCATACTTCAGATAATTTCAAAAATACATGTCTAACAGTTACTGTATTATTTCATCTACATGACACCTATGAAGCTAGAAAGCTGGGAATGCAATGTATTAGAGTTTTTTTTAAAACTAAAAGTAAGAATTCTCAGTGAAATATTTGCTGTAAACACAATATGCACAGGACAGACATGGTTTAAGCTCCAGTCAGCATGCAGTCTGATTTTTTCCATTAATTATACAGGAACTATATAAATGTGTTCAAAATATGCCCCCCCCCCCTTTTTTTTTTAATGTCCTGTTTTCTTTATGGTGAGATTAATCCTACAAAAATGACTAAACAAATTACAGGAAATTAGGGTTTTTTGATTGTACTGCCTTTATACTTGTCTTTTAGTGTCCACCAAGGAACTTTTTAACTTCTTGACCACTCTTAACCAGTATGATGAGACGATAAAATTTTCAAAATAAGACACTACTAAATACCTCATGAACTCAGACACCAAGACAGACGAGATGCTGTCCATGCCCTCTCAAGAAGATGTACCATGATTGTGTTACACAAAGAATCCAGAGAGGAGAAATATTTCTGGAGAATCCTTAACCCATTGTCGTGCTTTTAGGTTCAGTCCCACTTACAAGGTTGTTCCTAGAAACTCTTTCTGTATGTCCAGTGAAAACGGGACATTATTTAGTAATAAAACCTTAATACAAATCAATCAAAAGTCAATTTTCTGTAGGAAACTGGTGTGCAAGCCACAGAATTACTTCACTGAATGAAAGATATAGTTACATCTGCATTTTGAGTTTACCTTCCGGATTAAATTTTTCAAGAGAAATTCTTAGTCAAGAATTCTATATTTCTAACCTGCCTGTTGGACTTGAATATTCTGAAGTAATAAATGTGAGATAAAATTATATAATTTTATCCTTATTTCTTGCACGAGCCATTATTCCCTCAGCAATACTTTTCTCTGTTTTTGTTTGCCAACTTCTCCCTCCCAGAAAAAGAAGTCTTACCTCTGCCTCACTTGCTTCATAAATAATTTTTGTTGCACTTAAAGCTATCTGAGTGTCTCACTTTTAGAGCATTCCCCCATAATATACTATTACTTTCCTTTCTCTAAGAAATCAGCCTCATAGGAAAACTGTTTTTATCTTGCTAGAGAAACCAACAGACAGCAATGTGTTATTTGTATCTAGGCTGTTTAAATGCTGTCTTTTCTGGGGTTTTGTGCTGTGCTTGTTGGTGACAGCACTTCCCTTCTTTATTTTGTGGCTTTTCCTCATTTTCTTTCACCACTCCTTTGCTGCATCACAGGCTTCCACTTTCTGTCCTCTTCATATCACTCCCCATTTCTTTCCCGGTAACTTGCTTCTTTTTTTTTTTCTTTTTTTTTCTGGCAAGATCTGCATACCTCAGTTATTTGCAGCACAGGCTAGCTCAGATACCAGATATTTAAAAAGCAAAAATATTATAGTTCTATTAACATATTGCTCCATTTGTATGTTAGATGCCAGTTTTATTTACCAGAAAATACCTAATTTTAATGCTCCATTCCACTAAATCATCTCTATATATCGTCTCAAAAGTATTTGAATCAGCAAATTTACATTGTGCAAATTTCTATACATCTTTCTAAAGCAGAAAAATTTATTCATCTTTCACTTTTACCCACACCACCAATTGTAGCTCCCAGACTTCCTTTCAGAGCCCGGTTGCAGCCCACCAGCTGTTCCACATCCATCAGGCTTCCACAGCCTGAAAACAGGCTTTATGTTTCATCATTTCAGCCAGGAAGCCAAAACAAAAAATCTCTTTTTATATAACCTGGCAAATATCACAAGAGGAAAGCTCAGCTACATCAGTGGGGGTCAGCCAGTGAAAATAGAAAAAACACAGTGGGTATCTATTTGTGTTCACCTCTTCATGAGGATCAAGGCCACCCTCCACCCCACATTAAATACATTTACTTCCACAAGGTACAACCTGCACTGACACAGGCTATTGTTTCCTGACATTATCTGTGAACTCTGATGAAAAGGGACTAACACTTGAGAAGCTGATTTTGTAAACCTAACAGTACTAAAAAGAACAATTTTATTGGACAACTGTTTTTAAGCAACTTATTTGTACTGCAGGAGATTAGTTTCACTCACTTGGAACTGGACAGACATAGATGCTGGGATGAAAACTTTAGGACAATGCCATGCTCCACCTTACAGAACAGAGATCCTCCACAGCAGTTAAGGCCAACACAAAAGAGTGAGAAGGATCCTGGCCACTGCTCCTCCTCCAGCGTCAGAAAAAGTGGGTCAATAGAGGAAGGTGTAAACCAGGTCCTAATGGGACCTTTGGATTCTGTGTATGAAGAGCAGCACTGTTGACATCCATCAAAGTTGTATGAGTTAAAAAAAACAATGGTGTGTATATATAGGACACTTACATTCTTCCAGTATATGTATTTTTGTTATTAACTTCCATGAAACTGTACCATTAACAATCCTGTATGTCTTCCTTTCCTTCTAGTTCTCACTGCAGCTGATTGCAAATGTTATTTTACTCTTTTAATGTTATTTTACTGTTTTAACTGGAATATAGCCTTGAAAGTGCAAGCACCATTCATAAGGCAATGCTGAGATTATTAAAGCTAGAGATACACACACAGAGTAAAATATGAAAAAAAATGTATTTGCATTAATTTGTGGGCTTCTGTTCTGTAAAAATAAACTTTGGAAGTCTCTTAAAAACCTCTTGTGTATTCTCAGAAACATCCTTAACTCATTATAAGCTGAACTGTCACTTTTATTATTGTATGTATTAGACACTGCTTAAAATTAAAAACATTAATCAGAAAACTGCTGTCCTAACCAAAGAAAATATTGCCCAGTCTAAAATTCAAATATTAAATTATTTAATTTACAGTCTGGGGGGTTCACAAGATCTGGATACAGTGTGCTGTGCCTTTGTGTCACTGAATGCATGTGTACATGAATCACAAGCTTTATACTGGAAATTGCAGAATTCTAAAAGCGAAATGATGCCAAATCTGTGACATATACTCTTAAAAAGTATCTTTGCCACCTCCATGAATGGTGAATATTTCTGGCCAAAATCCAGACGCTGTGGGATAAGTCTGATCATGTGGGTACAGAAATCCATTCTCATACAAAGGACTTTGGGGGCAGGTGCTTCACTCACATATATAAATAGTGCAAAATTATTTTTCTTTGAGAAGGCAGAAAGTCCTTATGGGGACAAAGCGGGTTACAAGGCAGTTACAAAACATAACAAAAATTGTTAATTAAATAAAAACAATGGCATTTCCTTGGGATTACTGCCTGGCTTCTGTGAGTATCTGTGAGACAGATAACCCCATTCACACAGTAATCAGTGACGCATAACTTCAGACATGAATATTCCTCACTGAATATAAAACAATGTCAACAAAGTCACACTTCTGTAGACTTTCTAAAACCTGTTCTAGTTTCAATGAAACCTTCCACTGCTCTACATTGAATGGCGCTGCTGGAAGGGGTTCTCAGTCTCTCAGCTTATTCATCTTCAGGTAACTGACAGGATTGGGTGCAGAGTCATTTTCACCTCTTCCCTTTTAATATGGAATAGATAGGCACTGTGTCCTCTAGTCAGACATTATCCAGACAGTAACAGAATTTAAGGCTAACTATGTCCCTTTTAAAATTTGACCTTTTTTTTTCTTTTGCAAAAAGGTGTTACAGGTATATGTGTGTATCTGTGCCTTTTAAATATTAGCAGTTGAAAAAAAATTGTATCCATCTTGAAAACCTCCTGCCTTCCTGGAAAGAACTGCATATAGAGATAGGGAAATCAGTCAATAGTTATTTCTGGTGGGAAAAAATTTGGCTTTTTTCCTGAAATACTTTAGAAGATATTATTTAGGAAGTAAGGCTCAAATCTACTTTGATACATACTCTACTTGTTAAATAGATAAAGAGAACAAACTGAACAAATGTAACAATGACATTTACATGTGTTTGTTTAAATTTCCCCTCACTTTTCTATCTGTCCATAAAATGAAATAATTGTTTGAAACTTCAAGCATATAAGGAATCATCGGAAATCCTTGTGGCATGCAAAATAACAGAGAGTGGAGTAAAGCCATGATCACTGTGGTATAAGGACTATAGAAAGACTGCAGACAGAGAGGTGAAAGGATCTTACAAAGTTTGCTTAGAGTCCAGATACTCTTGTAAGCTTTTGATGTTCAAGCACGTCATTAAACACTTTATGTTGCTGTCCAGACCTCTCCTACACAAGTAACTTGAAAGAAAGATTCCTATTTTGCAGGAAATTGTTCCTTTCTTTTTTTGTAACTTCTCTAACTGTATTTTTTCAGCCATATTACAGTTACCATGAAGAACACCGAAAGTACAGCTTTGATAATGTTTAATTTATGCATAAACATTATCTTTCTGTATAAGACATATAGCTTCAGAATTCAATCAGACCTGTCCCTCACAGCTGTATCTTTTTTCTTTGTAGTATTACATATAATAATAATAATACACATAATAATACACACTCTCTCTATATAATGCTATATATATATATATATATATATATATATACATATATATAAAACGCTGTATATAACTTTATGCATACTATATAAATGTATATGTATATGTATAGTATGGAAGGGTTATAAAGGCATTATCTACTGTCTTCTGGAAGCCAATGAGAAATATGTTTTTATTGAAACGAGATGATTTACTAATCCAATCTCTTCCAGTATTTGCTGCTTTGTAACTTGCTATCTTGGTTTTGTAAGGTAACTGCATTCCAGGTATGTATGAAGTAGTAAAATTCTTCAGCTTCATGGCATTTCAGAACAGAAGTGCTACTTCTAAAGAAGTAGAGTGGAGGCATCAAAAACAGGCCCTTTACCATAAATTGCACTCAGTTTTCTTAAGTGACTCTGCCTTACATTTCTAAAATATTTACATTTCTTGTGAACATGTGAAGGCTTTGGTAATTACAAATTTATTACAATCAAATTCAAAGAGAATGTATCAAGCTAGTGTTAAGATCTGATTATTATGATTTTAAGGAGATGCCTCTGCCTGAATTAATGTGCAAATGAGACCATACACTGAAGCCAATAGAACAGATTTTATTTAACAGTAAATGTGAGGTAGAGAGAGAGAGAAGGAAGTGGGAAAAAGAGGGAAGGGAAGAGAAAGAGAGTGAGAAAGAGACAGATTATAGGGGCAATATCTACAACACCAACAGCCAGCACCTCCCAGCACAGATGAAACATAGCTTTCACCACCACCCAAAGCACTAGCAGAGGCTGGCCCACACTGGTATCTCTTACTACCAATTCCTCAAACATAATGCACTCTAACTCATATCTCTACAGTAGAGATTCCTGATTTGTTTCTGTAAGAAACATGTGAGATTCTACGAACAAAACTTTGATTACAGAGATCCTAGAAATCCTGCTCTGTACCAAGTTTTACAAAGATACTTTTTTTGGTTACTCCTGTCTCATCTGGCAGATCTTAGGAGGGCCCCTAGATATAATTTCATATGAATATAACTTCATGTGCATACTCCCGCCTCCCACAGGACACTGAAGTCTATACAAACAGAAAGAGACAGTGGGACTCAATGATTAAAAAAAAAAAGACGAAAATTCTGAAAAGGCAGAAGGAGATAGAATTTCTAAAGCTGTGGTCTTAGGCTTAATGCAAATCAGTTATATACCGTGCCTACAAAGATGGCTCGAGTATCAGAGAATACCATGACAACACTCAATCTGCAGTTTGAAGAGAACTACAGGTATGCTACAAACAGAGTGATGAATATCTGCCATTTAAAGCCAAAATACGAGGAACATGAGAATGTGGTCAAAAATAAACATCAGGACCATAATGACTTTGCAACAAAACATGGATAGGCTTGTCATTAAGAAAAGGCGAGATGTGTGAATCCCAAGTATAGAGTGAGAAAATTGTCCTGTGAGAATCCCAACATAACTGGTGGTAAAGAAGACTTGCTTTGGTCCCTGGGGAAAGCGGGGTTGGGATGGAGGTGGGGTGGAGGGTGTTGAGCCCATTTTACTCACAGAGAAATCTTTGGGGAAATGTTAAGTAGGTAGTTGAATATTTTTTTAAACTGTCTGGATAAAAAGCTATCAGACTATTTAAAACTGAATGTAAGAAAAAACCCACTTAAAAATTATCCACATCTTTACTTAGCAGTTATTTTTGAAGCTTGATTTTTACTTTTTTGTAATATTATCCTGTACATTTAAACTGATCACCTCCCAAAGTATACAGGCAAAAACGTTTGGAATATAAAATAAAACACATTGAAAAAAGAAGACAAAGTAAATTGCTTGTCTGAAGTACATGCATGCTATGTATATGGTTATGTATATATTTATCCATTGTCTTGCAGGGGAGGGACAAGGAGAGCAAAGCCACCATCTATTTGTGACTGCAAATAGATGGACATGTTATTGGCAGTGAGAGGGGAAAAGAATTTTCAGTCTTCTAGTTCCATGTCACTGGTGTGAAGGAGATAACTTGGTAAAATGTTTTACCACATTCTTGATAAAACCTACCATTTATAAAAAGTCAAATTCACTGCTGCAGCTCCAGATTAAAGACATGACCTTAAAAGGAGAATTTAAAAAAATCTACTTCCAAACAGTCATCATCTTTGGAAATATGATAAACTCTTGGTCATTTGCTCATACTTCCTGACAGAAATAGTATAACATTACTCTTCAAATAGTTCTTATTTGTTTTTTACACGTATTGATGGGTTTATCTCGTGTCATCCAATAGTGAATGACTTTTCTGGTGAAATCAGTCATGTCAGGCCTGTAAATGAGAGCATGATTATGGGGAATCTATGTAACATGATAAGGAGTGCTCTGGTGTTAAAAGGAGGTTTTAGAAATTTGCAAAACTGTCTCTCTAAGCCACAGTGGGAATGAATGGAATTGATCTTTATTTTCCTTCTGACTTTTAATTAATGTGTACAGTCTAAGATTTTTTTTTGCACTGAGAATTTCCTGTAGATGAAATATAAATTCAATTATCTGTGTATATACATAAAGTACAGCTGTGTTTCAACATAATTAGCATTTTATTCCAACTTATTTGATTACCTACCGTAATCTCAGAATATATACCTATACATAAGTAACAGTGCACTAGGAATAGAAAGCAAACCTTTATTTAAAAAGTTATTCTAGAACAGCTGAGCAGGTTCAAAATGTGTATTCAGGATTAAAGACTTTCTACATTAAAGTAAGCTATATACTCTTTCAAAGACTCAGCTAAATCCAACTGGCCTCTATCTGCAACCAAAATTCTACAAAGAATTTTCTGCAGGGTTTGGTTGCACAATCTCCAGTTCTGCAAAGAGAGCCACTATGAGCACAGCTCTCTTATCTAGGCTTGTTCTTTGCTGCACTTAAATTCAATTAACTTTAACCCAATTAATTTATTTATATGCCATATGCCAGCAAACTTGGTACCAAAAACTGGCTTCTAGATTTACTGTGAAATGAGTGGAAGAGTATCAGAAGCTGGAATTTCTTGCACAGGAAGAATGAGGAAAAAAATATAGGAACCATTTTTAGTCAGCTTGCAGCCTGTGATTAAAATGAGGAATAAGGGATTGACTGAGTTTTTTGCAGGAACCTGTCACTCTTGGAGACAATGTCCCAGCAACCAGCAAGGGTGATGAGCTACCACTGAGTGAGGAACTCAGCAACATCTGGGAACCGGAAAGAGCTGCCTTAGCAAATCTTGTTTGCTATATTTTTGATGGGTTTATCACCTGCCAGTTGGTAATGTGTAACTCTTGCTCGTTTATCATCTCTCTGATAATAGAAGACTTTGTCCCTGAAAGACTGGAATCTGCTCAGGACTCTCAACTCAGAGTGAGGGCAGAATTATGTCTGAGAGCCAGATTATAAACCTGAGTGAGTGGGAAGTATATTAGAGTGATGTTTACATTTTTGGAGACAAAGAATGAATGACTGGAACAAAAAAGAGGAGTTGGGCTTTTGGAAATTTCAGAGTGATAGAGAAATAGGGCAGAAAAAAGCACAACTAGCCAAAGCTGAAGGGAAGAGTAAGGTTTGTGAATCTCTGTTACTAAAACAGATTGGGGCAAATAATGAGAAGGGGGAAAGGTACAGTCCTTAGCTCCCGTGAAAGATGGGTGAAGAACAGACCGTTGAGTAAAGCACTGACAAAAGGTAAGAGTGCAGAGGGAAGAGTCAAAAGGACACTGTGTGAGATAGAAGACCCTGACTAAAGTTGCTGAGTTTTCACTCTGCTTTTGCTGAGACTATTGTTATAATGTGTGGAAAAGAAAGACAAAGAAACCGAAGAGAGACAAAAAGCTTCAGCTGGGTCTGAGAAATGTTAGATGGCAACAGTACACGAAATTACTGGGGCAAGGGGCATCTTTAAGAATAAAAGAGAGATTTTGCTATAGGTGGCAGAATGAAGGAGAGGTAGAGCAGAAAGTATTAGGGTCACAGGGATATTTTGGTTTTGATCTCTTTGAAATATTTGGCAGAGAAGGAAGTGAGAGGAATTAAAAGTAACAAACAGCCAGCAAGGATTGTTAACCTGATATTTTACTGTAAGGAAAATTCCATGACTGAATCCTACAGATGAACAAAATGGAATTTAAAAAGTCATACTCACTAATCTTTCCTATGAGAAGGTAACGTGTTAGCCTGCCCAGCTTTTTGCAAGGAATTTTATATAAATATTTCCAAATTCTCTTGTTTATGTTCCCATTGTAGACTGATATGTAAAAAGAAGAAGAAACAAAACAGGCACAGAAAAGTGATTACAATTTTGTTCATACTGTAGCTTTGCAAATTGTATTTCTTACTGTGTATATTTTGGAAGGTATTTATGAAGGATTCCACTTGGCATCTTAGTAGATTTTTTTGATTCCTTACTGTGCAAGAGATGATGTAAAAAGGAAGCTAACATGATGATGTTGGAAAGAAGTTCACTGTTTTGCATTCATTCTACAGAAAGTAATTTACAAGGCTTCAAAGACTTAAAATACAAACTTGCAATGAAATCAATATGAAGTTGTGGGTATTATTTCCATCAGGAATCTGATTTAAACCAAGGAATAATGAAATAGACACATATGAACAAAAAACGTGGACTTTATCCAAATAATGAAAATAGCTACATGTAGACACAGTAATGACAGCAACATGTTTACAGAGCCAAGTTTGATTTGTCTCACTCCAGTCGTGATGGACAAAAGCTGGTTCTGATATGCAGAACTGCTGCTGAAATCTCCGTACTAACACATTTATGTGGTTTCCTGATTATAGCTGGCTCATGTCCCATCAGTTTAAGGCTGGGCAAAGTAAGCTTGCACCTGTCAGGTTATATCCATGTAGGCGGTTTCCCAGTCTGTATTGCAGCAGCTTGTTACTACTGCATGCCTTTAACATTAGGATGTGTCATGTTACATTATGCCTACAACATGACATAATATAGAACTTCATGCACTGCTATTGATAGGCAGCAGCAAAATTACAGACGGAACATAAACCATTCAAGCCCACTTTATTGCAGCAGACTGTAAGAGAATGTGCAGCAAGGTATTAGAAGAGTACTCAGCATGCTGACTAGACAAAAGTACTTTTGGATAGTTCCATGTATTTCCAGTTTTCAGATTTCATTTGTGCTGGCTCAAGAGAGCAATCTCTCTATCACTGAAAAACACATTCAGCATTAGTCAGTTCCTGAGAGGAATGTCAAATATGAAGGCAAAAAACAAAGCAAAAAAGCCCCTGCAATACAGCAGAGTAGGAGTGTCTTGGTGAATTAAACAAGAATTTAAAATAATTAAATTACTACAATATGAATGCTAATATGGTTTACCTTGTATTTTTTGACATAAAGGTTGCAAATGGATTGTCACAGTAGAATGTATGTGTTACAACACACTGTGTAGAACATATGTTAATTTAAACCTGCGAAACTCAGTTTGTGAAACTGGCAGGTACAGTATATGAACCTTGGTGGGGTTAAATAATCTGCTGTATATATTCCTAAATTAACAAAAGACACCAGCCCAAATGCATGTATCATAGAGCATTTTGGACTACTTACTAATTCCTTTTCATGTTGTGTTGACATAAGTTTACTGATAAAAAGCAGGGAATTAATTTTTCTTTTTATTTGAAAGCTCACTGCTTTCAGATCTTCATTGGAAGGGTGAGCCTAAAGCAATAACCATAGGAAGGAAATGCTATAGGGAAGTCCTGCAGCATATTGTAGCAGGCAATAGGACTGCATTTTAATTCTATATTTTGCAGGAAGAATTCCCCCCTCCCCATTATGTTTATACCCTCAGCATTTTAAAAGCACCACAATTTACCTAGAATTTTTAAATCTTGTACTTAATCATTAATAATATTTTGTGCTTAGGTTCAATCATAAGTATTTTACACTTGCTGAACAAACTATGCTAATCACTACAGTTCAAAAAACATACTACTTCTAGCTGCTTGCAGTAAATCTGAATAAAACTATCTTCTTCACTATTTTCCAAAGAGTAAATACTTCTTATTTTTCAATATAAATATTACACATTTCATGGCAAGAATCTCCGGGAACAAGTTACAGTAACACAAAAAGTTAGTGACAACTATATTGAATTAATTTATTCCCTGTCAAATTTTAAAGGAATAATTATTTGATGAGTTCATATCTGGAGTTTAGAATATATTTCCTGTGCATGAACTACAACTGAACAGATGCCCACCACGAAGGGTTTTCCTAATGTTGCAGTACCACAACCTGGGGAGTCAGAATACACCAGCTTACCTTGCAAGGGAAACAGCATGACTGAGGAAGTCCTTGAAAACAGATGTTGTTTCAACTAAAGTTTTCATGCTGATGGTTTGTGTTTTTGTGGTTTTTGTTGGGTTTTTTTAATTCAGAAATTGTCCAAGGACATTGCTTCAGGTAATAGCTCTCTTTTGGGGTTACAGGAAGCAGATCCTTTCTACTGATGCTTTCAGTTCTTGTATTAACAATATTAAAACCAAGAAATATTACCATTAGTTGTCACATTTGCTTTTTTGTCAGTCTAAGGTGAGAACCATATTGCTGTCAAGCTTCTAACCTTTGTCCTTCTCTGTAACTCTGTTTACATGATACAACCACTTGCTCAAAATCTCAGGGAAAAAAACCCCAAAAGACTGCCAGATCTTAAAAATTCTAAGTAAGTCCTACCTTATGAAAGTGAATTGTAAGGACTTAAAATGTTTGACATGGTTTTTAACAACTAATTTTGTTAATTTTGTTGTCTCAAAAGTTCTTTTGGAAATTGAAAATATGACAAAGCACACAAGCTTGTTTGTTTGTTTGTTTATTTTCTGTAAAAAATCAGTATTGTCTTATCCATCTGGAATATTTTTAAGAACACATGGCTGAGGGTAGAAATGCTGTTTTGTTTTATCTAGAAACTTGGGGTCAGAATTTGGGTAGTTCTAAATTTTTACCCAGCAAGAGTAAAAAAAATAAAAAAAACCCAAATCCATAATTTCATGCATATTTAGAAAAATTCCTTACTTTCTGTATTGTTCATCTGTTTTCACTTGGCTGAGTTACTAAAGTTTTATAAACATTGTTCTTTCATGCACAGTGTTTCTTTTATAGCAAGTGGTTTTTACAAATTATCACTTGAAGTTTTATTGGCACTGTACACATGCACTTCGCTGAAACTGAATGGAACTTTAGATGATCTGATTTAAAGAATGAAGAGTAGGGAGAGTCTTTAGATTTTCAAATGAATTTATTAATTTTGCTTTCATCTGGAATTATTTCAGCTAGATTTATGACTCCACTTGTAGATATAATGACCTGAAATATAGTAAGGAAGGTTTCCATGTAGTCTGAAGAGTCAGCTGCATTTTCTTTTGCTTTTCTGCTGCCTAAACAGAAAAGCAAAAGCCTGTCTTTGGTCCTCCCTCCTCAGAAGGCAACATAATTTGCCAGCTCTGGAACAGGAAAAAATGTCACTGAAAGCATCTCCCAGAGCTCCCCAGGGCCTCTTGCAGAGCCTGGAAGCTCTTTGCTATCCCCATGGCAGGCATCTGTCTCCAGTTCAAGGCAGTGTTGTGCCCCTCCACTGCGGACTATTGTGCCTGAACAGAGCAGGGGAAGGACGCTGCAGGGACGCCTTCCTAACCCACAGCAGAGTCACAGGGTAGAAAGAGCTGAGAATGTGGAAGTAAATGAACTTTTAGTATGTGTGTAATTGCACAATTCTCACAAAGTCTCAGAAAAAGATCCTTTGAGAGGCTTGTTATTTTTTCCCCTGCACTTGTGTTCCTGCACGTCAATTTTTTAGCAACTCATGTCTTGGGAAAGAATACTGTTTTGCAAATGACTTCTTAGCTGTTAAAAGAAAATATTAGAACAAATGATGCTGTTTCACTCCAGCAGTGAACAAACTGGTAACACAGGCCAATTTAATTTTACTGCAGATAATAGTATCATTTAGACATTTCTTTGCTATGAAACCCGGCATGTCAGCTTGAACCTTATTTTCATGACTGAAATTTAGTTTCTAAAATGTTTTTGTAAAAGCCTTCTGCTCTTAACTGAAATGCCCAAGCCTAGTAATTAGTGAAGTATGAAACTCTCGATACAATTGTGAAGTCCCCTGTTAGTATAGGCTCTTTTTTAGTGCTTGATTTGGTCTTCAGTGTCACTCCAGAGTATGAACTCCTCTGTCAATAAACTGGGTTTGAACATTCTACATTAGAAGTAAGTGTACTTTTTGGCCAACATGCTCTTAAAGTTGGACTAAAATTTAGTGTTATATTATGATTTTAAGAAGCTTATCACTAATGAGAGCCAGCTAAGAGTTTGACACACAAAAGGCTTTATAAAAGAGATTTGCATTTCTGAAACCCACATGGAAAATAATCAAGTTAGTTCAAAAAACTATGACATTGCATTCATTAATAATTAATCTACTGTTAAAAGTTAAACTTTACACAAAATGGCTAGTGAATATTCACTTTTAATACTTCAGAGAAGAGTGTCTTTAAAAGAAAAGTCCTGGGATAAGGTTGCTTAGGTAGTAGAACAAAAACTGTTGTCATAATCTGTCAGTCTCAGAAGAGGAAATTTTGGATGAATGGACCAAGAATAGGACAGTTTTGAGCCACCATTATGATGTAATTTTGGAGAAAATTTTTGACTGAAACTTAGAAGAAGGTTCTGACTATCAGCTCCATCAGGCCTTGAAACAATCCTTCAACAAGAAGAATGGGAGCAAGTAATCTAATGACATTCAGATACCACTGGGATGGCTACACGAAATGACTGTAAGATACAATTGTCTGTGGTGGCCTGGAACTGGTAACTCAGATGATCTCTTCCTCTGTTTCTATATAGTTTTAACACCTCTCCTTATTCTGAAAAAAAATTTATTAGGAATTTACATTCATGTAAAGCAAATACAAGGAAAATTTTGGTTTGCTGCTCAACAAAGAGGATAATCTATAGATTTGTGATATAGTAAAAACAATTTAATACCACTTTAGTATTAGTCTTCATGAAAAGATCAACTGCAAGCAGACACAATTAATACCAGCAAAACAGGATAAGATCTCACTATGTAAAAAGAAGAGGAAAGGTTACATAGTGCTTAAATAACACAGATATTCTCAGATCATCCATGCTGATAAACTTAAATCGTCTTATGGGACTTAACTGATTAAAATAGACTCAGAGGGCTTAGTGGTCTTTGAAAAATTATGGAGGATGGATGAGATGCTAGAGGAGTGAAAAAGAGCAAATGGGTTACTATTTTTAAAAGGGGGGGAAACGTATAGTTTGGTCTACTTAGTTTCACTCTCCCTATGCTAAATCCAACACTTCAAAAAAAAAAAAAAAGAAGGAGGTGTATTTATTAAATTTGCAGATGTCACAAACTTGGTGAGACTGTAAATATCCCGAGGAGTGGGATTAAAATTCAGTTATGTCTCATGTAGATTGAAGGGTGGTCTGGGAAAGAAAGATGACTGCAATAGGGACAGGTGAAAGGTATTACAGACAGGCAGATATACCCAACTGCACCACTATGGAAGGGGATCAATTAATTAGGTAGTAATTATTCAGAGAAAGATCTCAGGGCTAAAGTGGAAAGTGATGAGTTAGCAATGAATATGCCAACAACCTTATACTGTAAAAAAGGCAAAAGAGAGACCTGGGATATATGAACAACAGTACAACTGACAAGATAGCAAGCAGTTTCCTTGTGTTCTTTTCAGAATCAGTGATGGCTCAAGCAAGACTGTGTGTCCAGATTTGAGTGCCATACATGAAGGCAAAGGGATATATTTGGAAATATTTCGGAATACAGAGACCAATCTAGAAAACATGGTCTGTGAGAAAAGACTGAAAAGACTAGGATTGTTTAACTGAATCAAAGAAAAAAAGGAAAAGAGAGAGGGAGAGGAACTGAGGAATGGTTTTATAAACAAAAAAAGCTCTTGGAAACAGGAGAAAAGAAACTGTTCTTCAGTTAATATGGTGAATACAAGCAGAGATAATTCAGTTAAACTGCAGTAAGAAAGATTTTGTTCCGGCATCAGGGAAAAAGCAATTTGATTGGAAAGGATTAGGAACAGACTAGATTCTGAAGTATTTGAAGTATTGGAAGTCAACTATGAAGTCATGAATCAAGAATGTCAAGGATATGGCTGATTCTGTTTTGGACAACTGGGATGGACTAGATGACCTACTAAGGTCCCTCTAAATTACCTTTCTGTGATTAATAAATAAATATATGAATATGGGTTGACAACTTACAGGGAAACACTGTGAACCTTCAAGAATTAGAAAATTATTAAAACACTTCATTATTTTTATTTTTTTCATTTATAGAGTCCAACAAAATCTAATTAGTTTTTTTCCTCCAATGAACATAAAAAGAAAATATTTCATAATATATTTCCCAGTAATTATACTACACACATAAGATGATCCAACACTACTATTGTACCTAAAGAAAAGGTGATTTTACAGTAACATTGGGTCTAATTCAGTGTGGACAGAAAAGTTTACATGAGTATGAATTTGGAAGACGAAAAATCAGTCTGTAGTGACGTAATAGTAGGCCTTTGTGTTGTCTGGCCTAAAGAAATGTCAACTTTTTTAAACAAGTAAACTTTCACATTTACTGAAATGCATAAAACAGTATTTTGGTCTCCCTGCAGTACTTTTTACATTTTTTTTCTTTTCTCAGTACAGTTCATTTTCAAATAAATAAAATGGATTTGTTCTTAATATCCTCAAATCAAACGGCTAATATAGACTTATATAGATGATACGTATGAGCTTTCTTCTGTAGAAGGCAGTCAGTTCTACCTTTGAGAAAACTTTCAGTGATTTGGAGGCTCCCAGAGGCAGAACAGATACCAGGACTGTCCACACGGGGAACTTACCTTTAATTAGGACAAGTGCAAGTTTACAGTGCATTAGGCCCACTAAAGTACTCCCATGTGTGAACACTGCTAAGTGCATGGGACCATCTTCTGCTTTGAGCCTACACTGACAGATGGATGGACAAACGCAATGCATACAGATCAATCTAATTTCATTAGACAGCCAGGCTAAAAACAACTGAAAGGAAAATACAGTCACTAGGTCCTGGAGTTGCCAAAGATTAAGGGCAATATGCAGGAATCATGAAACAATTCTCTTAAGATAGAAAGAAAATAGTTATTTTTTCTGGTGTTAAAAGATTTAATGAACCACTGAACAGTGTCACTCCTTGTTAAATCAATAAGGAGAATACTGAATCACTTTACCATTGTTCACTTGTATAAGAGAATTGTGCATTCAGGCATCCACGGACTAGAGATAGAACACTAAAGGGATTGTCTGAGACTTTTTTAATCAGCACAAAACAAAACACATGTATAGTTAGCAAAGCTCAGTTTTCTTTTAAGTGTCTTTCCTATTTCCCATAAAGGACAAGAGCCTCAAAAGTACTGCTTTTTGCTTCCTAACAAAAAAAACTCCAATTACTTATTCACTGGGCTCAACAGAAGCAGTGTTTAAAAGAGTTTTAGGTACTGAAGGACCAGATATTAGCAAAGCTACTAATTTCACTTAAATTCAACATGGATATTAATGTTTTTCCAATAAATGAGTTACACCATGTCACTTCAGTTAACCAAGCAGAGGTTGGGGGTTTTTTGTGTTTGTTTGATGTGTTATTAGGGTTACAGTCACAAATGGCTGTTCTGGGTTTTCAAATATCATGAAACAAAATTATCATAGCAGGAAAGCACTAAAACCATAAATTGCTAGAAGTTAACACAGAGCATTGCTTCAGCAGTTTGGGCATTATGCCCAATGAGACTGAGTGGCACAGAAATCTACTGCCTGTGATATGTGCTGGCAGCTGAGGGATTTAAGAGAGGCTTTTGAATGCAGCAAGGGGGAAGGCTTATGCAGGGAGAGGGGACCAACTGAGGATATTGATGCAGGGTATGTAATGAATTACAGATACGCTTCAACTCCTTGTCTCAGGGTGACTTTTACCACCTGCTTACTCAGTATTCTGCCCCTTTGCTTTCTCCTGCCACAACAGAAATTCACACTTGCCCCAAAGGAAAATCTTTTTCTGTCAAAGTCCTTGCAGAAAATTGCTCCTGCCACACACGCCTTCTTTCAGAGTCAGCTTCTTTAAACTCCAATTTAAATTAATATATTCTGCAATCAGCAAAATCCACTTCAAATAAACATCTTCCTTAGATCCTAGATTTCTCTACACCTGGATTTTGTCTGCTTGATACATACAGTCTAGATATTTAATAGAACTTTTGGTACCTTTCTGGTCATGCCAAGACTCATAATCAGCCTCTGCATCTCATTCTTTCTGCACCATACTTTTCCAGGCAGTTATTTCTCCGTACTGTTTTTAAAGTCCTTTCTTTACCAGCTGGCAAAGTTCTTAGCTGCCATGAAGAAAATGCCTTTTCTTCTTCCCATCTGCATCACTACATAATTATTTGAATCAATTATTTAAAATCTTCCAATTCTCAATTAAATTAAACAATCACTAGTTTTAAGAATGCTCTTTGAAATTTAAGAAATTATTAGGCAGAGTATGTTGAGATTCTCATGTTACCTGCAGACAAACAGGTATGCTGTGAAACAAGCTTAAGACATTATCATGCTCATGAAATAGCTTTGTTCCTCTGTGGTTTCTTGCTTTCAGGTGCTAGAAAAATGTAAGAAACTTTACTGACTTCAGATGATAAATCGGCCTTTAGAAAAAAATGCAGATTTAGAAATTTGAATGAGTCACATTTTCCACATGTACATAATTTTCCATAGGCATGATTTCAGTGGTTCATTTTTCGTGGTAGTTTTCACTAATAAAATGTATTTCAGCATGCTTTCTACACTTATTTCCAATTTTTCATGTTTCTATATCATTGTATTAGTTATGATAAATCACTAATATAATGGAATGAATCATGCTTGTGTAAAAAATGCATTTACTTTGGCTCTATGAAGAAATTTCATATTTTAAAGAATGTGAATAGGCCTTAAAAATTTAAAGTTTAGACCTTGGAATACAGCAGAGAATCCAACCTTTCTTTTATTTTTGAAAAAATAATGCATTTAATCAAAGGTTTAATTCCTTTCAAAGCTTCAATTTTCCCAACTTTTCAGCGTGGTGTTAGAGCTGAAATGCTGTGAGCTAGTGCTTTATGCAATTCCATTGACACAGCAGACAGTTAAAATAATGTCCTTTCACTTAACCACATTTAACTGAGATAAAGCAACACAAGATTTAATAGCTTCCAGCAGTGCTCGGTGATGGAGTGGCTAGCCCAGATTGCAGCAGCAGGTCACAGGTTCATTCAAAGGGCATGGTGCACATAAACCCTCTCCCACGGTAGCAGGCCAAAAGTAGATTTGATATGACTTGATGCAACTACATCAAGTAGTTACAGTTGATTGTATCAGCCTTGGATTTGGCTGAAAGGTAGAGTAACAGGAAGAGACCGTGTAGGATCTACTCTAGCAGTTTTAAGCAATCCTACTTTAGCCCATGAATGAAGACCAGCATGCAATTGACATCAGCAATACTCCTCTTGGAGAGAAACACAGGAAGCAGGAGTTATTTACCAAAAATTAATTATGAGCGGAAGTAACCTTAGAAATTTATGTACACATGATTTCCCTCAACAGCATGTCCAAAAGGAAGGAAGCAATAAGATAAATCATGTAAGATCACAATGCTAAATACTGTCACTGATTGTCAAGATATATTATGTTACCAAAATACCATGACTAGCCACACTCTTCACTGTTCAGGGCCAATGATGAGGGAGCAAGAGCAAACAGCTAAGTTGTGATTACAGGGCTCAGCAGTTCCTTGCAATGCTCAGATTTTTGCCTATGTGATGAATATTTCAGATACATCCTGCGATCTTTACATTCTTCACTGACAAGGAGACAGGATGCATTTTGCATCTGCTAAAGATTTCTGATTGGCACATATGTTGAAAGACTAGCCCAACATTGAAAGACAGAGTGTTCTTCAAAAGCTGGAGCCATGAAATATTTATTCTTTTCTCTTTCATAGAAATGCATTTGATGACTATATGACATAAAGTGCCACTAATAGCTCTGGACAAAATTATATGGCTCTAAAGACTATTAAACTATTATTCTTGGAGGGTGGAAAAGGTTCTATTTGACACATATGATCACAATAGTATTAGCAAGGCTTTGTTTACAACCTACCATGACAAAAATGTTTTACATTATCAAGTGCATTTTGCACTGGTAAATTCAAATCTGACAATCACAAATAGCAACAATGATATTTGTGATATATTTAGCAGGTATTTTATCTCACAAGACTTTGAATGGGATGTTTATTAATTTTTAAAAACTTTAAGTATGTAACTAAGGGCAAGTGAATACTAATGACACTGTTCAAAATATGTTTTGTTTGTATCCAAGAGTATATATTTTATAGAACACAGGCAAATGAATCCCCAAACGTTATTTAAATCTCTGAAGTCAGCTGAAAAGCAAAGACACTCATACATACATAATGCCTAGCATGACAATCTGAAAATTATGTGAAAACAAAAAGGCTCCTTTGTAAAAGTCCAACTAAAATTTTTTGATAAAAGGACCTAGAAATCATTGTTGGAGCATAGAAATCATATTATGAATTTTACATGAAAATTTGTAGGACTGTTGTATCTGCAAACATTATAAAATACTAAAAACCTTAGAAAAACTTAGAAGCCTGATAAAACACTAAGATATTAACAAGCTAAATGAATACAGTTATCATCCTGTAGATCACATTATCTCAGTGTCCATTTACAATCACATGTGTTTCATAAACCTCCTGCTACTGCAAACTCCTCAGTTGTATTTCCCACTGAATTGCTTGTTTCTCATTATTAGTGGATGAAGAAAGACAGTATACTCATGCAACACTTTCTAAAATGGTCTAAAAATGCATTCCGAAAGCACAATTTATCTTTCTCTTACAAAGGGATAAGTGCTGTGTTAAATACTTTCTTTTGCCAGAACAACCAGGAGAAGGGTAGAAAAAATCACGCCAAAGTAATTTACTCAGTGGCATCATGCCCAAATCAATCACAGACATCACCTTTTAAATAGTGAGCTGAAACCTGCAGACTGTATTTTAATACTCATGAAGAATTTTTGTTTTGGAAAGTCACTTTGCTTAAAAGACCTGTTAATATACTGAGGCAGTTGTTCCAAGTCTTGCATGTTGAGTGAAGTGTACTGCTAATTATGCATGTATTCATCTCTTGAAAAAAAGTAGAGGGCTGCATGAGTCTGCAATTTAAAAATGGCATGCAACGAGGAAAGGCTATGCTACAACATGAAGTGACAGCAAATATTGCTTCCTCTTGTCCTCTGAATAGGCTGCTAGATTTGCTGTGGGTATTTTGTGAAAGGGCAACATTGACTACTGGAATTTGCCATATACTTTCCTTCTTTCAAAATACCAGGCACATGTTTTAGGTTACTAAGACTTGTACATGGTTCAATATTCATATTTGAGGAGTAAACATGGATTTTTATTTGGTTCTGTAGAATGGAAATATATTTTGATGAGCAGCATAACCACAAAGTTTCATATATATATATATATATGTATATATCTTAAGTTGTTTTACTATTCTAATGTAAATTAAATGGCATATATCAACCACCATCGTATTTTTACACAGAATAATAAAAGCAGCTATTTTCATCTTGCAAGGGTCTTGCAACAGTATGTGAATGTCTTGAACAACTAAACCTAGTGTGCCTGCAACCTTGAAAGGGAAAGGCAAAAGACATGGTCAAAAGGATGGACAAGAGAGTCTGCTCAGGAAGTTCCCTGTGAATGAGTGGCAATGTGTGTTGATCCTTACTTTTTTTTTGTTGTTTGGTTGTTTTTTTTGTTCTAAGAGCAAAAATGAATTAACAGAATCTGTTATCAAGCTAAAATAGTGCAGCTAGATAGGAGACCAAGCCATGAAACTTGAGAATCACAAACTGCAAGAGAGGTTTTACTGCGGGAGGTAGGACGCGGCCAGCTGGCTTAGCACTTGCTTCACCAAGAAACCAAACAGAAGAGTAAACAGTTATGGTTCCGTGGTGGGGATGGAGTAATTAGATATTGTACATTTCCCTGCTGTTCTTTTTGTTTCTGCTTTCAATAAAGTACTCTTGGCTAAGCCATCTGATTCATATTTGCAAGGAGAGAAAATTAGCTGACTGCGCAACAGAAAGACTATTTTAATTTCCCCAATTTTCTGTGTGGGAGTTTGAGTTTCTGTTTATTACTCCTGAAATTTGAGACTGGCTGTTGTTGCTGCTGCTAATCATGCAGCTAAGTGGATGACAGGGCTGGTCCGAATGCTGGTTGTGAATGATTGCTCATAAACAGCCAGGTGAAATTCAGGTAGCTGCATCAACTAAAAATCAACACAAGTAAATGAAAAGACCTAGGTAACATGTAATGCCCTTTGAGGACAGTGTGATGCAACCTGACTTCTGGTTCCTTTTTTACACATAAATGCATGCTATAATGTCTCATTTGATAATTATCTCATGGAGTTTAAGTATGTATACTGTAATGTTTATTCAATTGCATATTTTATTTAGTGTTTTACCAAATGACATTCTCTGACAAATATCAAAGTTTGTAAACCTCTGTAATACTCTTAAATCTACTTGTGTCTCTTATCATTTATTTAGTTGGTGACTGTTTTGCGATGTTACAGAACTTGCATATGAAAGTCACAGTAAATCTATATATATGATGAAAATCTAAATATATGTACTACTAATATATGGTTATCAATAACACAATATCTAATCTATTGATTCTGGTAATTGCTATGATATGTAGTATATACTTTAACACACCACTCTTTGGATTTCTGGGTACATGTTCAGCACTTTATCTATTCTTTTTGTAAATCTGATTTCCTATATTGCTTCAGTTCTGCTATTTACTCTGGCAGAGGAGCAATGCGGGTGACATTGCAAAGACTCTAAAGTAAATGGAAGATTTTTCATTCCCACTGGCATAACATCAGACACTGCTACATTGCACAGATGACTCATTTCTGTGATGAAACTCACTTCAATATTCACAGGTGGCAGCAGAACCACAATACTGGTGAAACATCTGGATTAACAAAAAAGAAAAGAAAGAAATTCTACTTCATGGCGCCATGCTTTAGGCTATAGCAATTTTACAAAATTACTCTAATCTTATGCTTCCTACTCATATTGAACATTCTGTGCACTGTTTGACTCACACACTCCTCTAGAAATCTTTCCTGATGTTTGTTTTGGACTGTGTGTTGGATGAAAACCACATGGCAAAAACTTGATCCAGGGAAGTAGACATTCTGCTCACTGATGTAGGAAGCACTTCATAGCAGCCAAAGAAATCTACTTCTGTATGTATACTAAAGGGGCACTGCATCAGCTGTTGTCAAGGGCTCTGAGTATCACCAGCAATTAAAACAGCCCAGCAGAAGGAAAACTGCATACTCAAACTATTGGTGCTCATGTCCTAATGTCCACATTAGATATTTCATGAAGAGGCAATTCTAGAGGTAGATTAGTTCCATGGACTGAATGTCCAATTCAGTTGGAGTGCCTCAGGTCCATTTTGGTGCATCTTCCAGCTTAGTTTTAATTTATTTCAGACACACTGAATAGATACTGAATATGAACCAAATTTGAACAGTGGGCAGGACTGATCAGGAGACTTAATTCAAAAGCACACATGCAGATCTCAACAAAAAAATTAATATAGACACCCTCAAAGAAGGGCCTCTATAATAATCTCTCTTAATTTTCACTGCTTTCGCTCATTTGTTTACAAGATTAATAATAATTTTCTTTTTTACTATATTATGCCTAAAAATCTCTATATAGTTTTTCCTAGAATAATCTATCCATGATTACCTTTAGACTGCATGAATGAAAAATTTTTACTGGGTCTAGCTAGAATACAAGACTGAACATACTATTAAAGCTGCTTGACTTCTGAGTAGCTTGATGGAGACTGGCCAGAATGCAGGAAACCATTGGTTACTTCCAGATGAATTTAATTTTTAAAGATGTTTTCCACATTTCATTCAGATCAAAAAGAAGTGTCCAGAAAGACTTAAATAGGGATATTTATTTATCAAAAATGTTAATTCTTCACTCAGTTCATCTCTTAGGCTCACTCAAAGCATTAGACCAAGCTCTGTAGGAGAGGAGTGCCTGCCTCTTATTTTCCGCATATTCCATCCGACATGTAAGAACAATGAGATCCACAGCTCATTCTGGGGCATCCTCCTTCCTGATGCCTTCTAACCAGAGTCAATGAGAGGGATCATGTGTTTTTCACAACCATCTTGCATTTTATTTCTTTTTATGTGACAAAACTCAGATTTACCATATAACTAACAAGATATGTGCACCCGAGCACACAATGTTAGTGGACAGGATTTTGACTAAGTAAAGTTGGTCTGTATCAGGAGATTAACAGCACAGAATAGCAAGGTGAAACTCTTGCAGTTAGTCACCTATTTCTGTGACTTATATCAAAAAATTATATTTTTGATTCACAGTAGTCTCACTTACAAGAAAATTGCACGGTTCTTTGATTCTTTCGCTTGCTGCGCTCATGAAGCCAGAAATACTCTGCCAGTAGCCAAACTTTTGTCTCCCTCTTCCATAATGAAGGACTTCCTTTTTATTCTTCTTTTGCCTTTATTTTTTTAATACCAATAAATAACATGCCACTGGCCACAAGAACGGCATATGCAAATTGGCAGGGATGCATCCAATGGTATGATTATACACACTTTTTGCTTTGGGAAAAACCTATTATTGCTTACTTTGCACAGGGCATGCTCTTAACAATATCTAACTAACATTGTCCCCTTTCATAGAGGAATAATGGGTTATAATTTAAGTCTCAGTTAATATTTATTGTGACTGATACCACACTAGTGATAAAATCAGTAAGTCACCACTTTTAAAGACAGCTACCCTTACTGAAATATTTGAGTTTCTTCTACATGAAATGAATAGTGACAACCAAGTCCCCAGTGGATTGCAAAGAGCCTCCAGAATTTCCTCCAGTCTCTTGAAGACTTCTTATTTTCCTTTATTTTCTTTTTGGAAGGGACTTATTAGGTGAAAAGAGCTGTCACAATATCACAATTGTGTTTATGATGGAAATGTCTTTTCAAAGATGTTCATAAAGCTCTAGACATATCTGCTGTTACCTAGTTTTTTTGCTCTTTCTATAGACAGACACCCTTGATTTTGGACCTTTTATTGTTACTTTAGGCTTAATAATCTATTTTACTTTACAGAAGAACAAGAAGAATGGGGTTATGTACATGAAAATTAATTTTCACAATTTAGCTAAAAATAAATCCATTAATTGCATTGAAGATTATTTTGAACATCAAAGCCCCAGAGTGGTATGGAAGCTTACTGAAAGCAAGCATGGGCTCGATATGCAAAGATCCAATAGTGAAAGTGCTCAAATATCTTCTCTATCTGTGTATGAGTGTAGACTGCCTCTGACACAGTGAGATTATTCCAATTCAAGGATAATAGATGTATGGCTCAGAATGCCAAATTCTTCACCCAGAAACAGGAAAGACATTTTCTAGCGAGTTGGAAGAGAAAAGAATAATTTTGAGATCCTTATGAACCTCATAACTGAAGTGTAGTAAAAGTCCAATTAAACCTTGACATGAATAAGATTTTGACCTAAATTTAACAGCATTTCCATTCTGATTAGCATAAATTTTTCATGATTTAAACTTGTGATAGTGATTTTTATACAACAGCTAATTTTTCCCTAAGTGTACTGGTATTTTGGGCTTCTTCATAGACAATGAACTGAGTTTCAGAACAACTCCTTCCTCCAAACACAACCAAACCCAAACCCAACCAACCAACCAAAACCAACAAAAAACTCCACCAAACCAAAAGAAGTACTTCTTCATGCTCCGTCCTCAAATTTGTTCTCAGATGTTCTCAGAAACCTCCAAAAAGGCAAAACTTGGAATTCAATATATATAATTTTTGATGATTATAGATTTTCTGTACCCAGTACAATGAACTACATATCTCATGACTGTTTATACTGCTGAACACTATAATGAACTGTTTCGTGGCCTTTTTCCCCTCTGTCAGATAGCAGGTTAACCATGGAGCCAAAGGAGACTTCAAACAAAGGTGAGAGCATACACGAAGAATAGAATCGACAATGCTCTAACTACACAGGAAGATTACACCGAGCTTTTTAGAAAAGTGATACACCCTAAGAAGATTTGCAAAGGAGATATTTAGATTAAAATTTTTCCTTCATTTATATTTTGGAATTTGGAAAACAAATTCATTTGGTAAAAAAGGTAAAATTTTCCTATCAATTGTGTAAAAATGTTAGCTATAGAGATCAAAACTGAAGCGATGTATGAAAAAAAAATTAATTATTAAAGACAGAATATTAATATTTTGTGGGGAAAGAGGATTGATAAACTCCTAGCAGATTAGGAACTTTCTCTCCTTGCATGTTCTGGTCTTTTGAACCTTTTTTCCTAGTACAAACTGCTAAAATGAAAGAAATTTTGGTATCTGTTAAAGTGAAATAGAACCGTATTAAAAAAAAAAAAAAAAAAAACCAAAAACAAAAAAGAAAAAGAGTTTTTCTCCAAAACTAATTCTGAATATCAGCTGGAGAGGGTCCACAGCAGCTGAATTCAAGTAGCAAGTAGGAAGAAAATGAGGCCTTAAGCCCCCCTAACCTCCATTTAAAAGAAAATCTTTCCATGGGGTATTTATTCATTGTTTCATATGTAGATAATCCTTTGCAAATGACAAAGAACTAGAAATTAGAAAAATAGTAAGCAATAATACCACTGGGAGTCATTTACTTGGGGTTCACTTACCTAAAATTACTACAATTATTAAATATGTAGGAAAGAAATAATGAAACACTACATTGCCTTCACAAAAATGTACAAATCACATTTCCTCTTACAGAAATTGTTTGAGAGATATAAAAGACCATTATGTCACGATTCAGCAACGATTTACTTGCAATTTAATAGCAAATTAGATTTACACACTATCAGTTATTGCCAAATGGATGGGAAGAAAAAAAAATATATATTATCTGTGTCCAAAGGGAGCCTTTGCACTTGGCACATTTGCTAGTTTTTAAATCAATATGTTTTGCCAATAGTTTTCCTATGAGTATGTGATAGCCCAGTGGTCCTCTGACTACTCTGGACTGCCCAAGGCCATGCTGCCTTGCAATGTTTCCATCACAGCAATGATGCCCAACAAGGTTGTAATGCTCTTCAGAAGAAGTTTTTCAGGAAGAGCTGCGCCATACTAAAAAGCTTTGATTCATGCTGTGAACTGGGGACACTGATATGAAATAAACTGTGACTGATAATCAGTCAATGACCATTTCCATAACCATTATGCCATCAGTAATTCATCAAGGTAGTATTCCTGATGTTACACAGCTTGGATAACCGAGGGACAGAAATACATGCTGTGATTTTAAAATGCATTTCTAAGGATATTTCTTATGCATAATCTGCGTAAGGATTCATAAGGAAAATAACCTATACCATACTCTTAGCAAATAAAGATCAGCCAGGACTGCAATAAACTTCTGACAAAAATTTTCCCTAGAAAAAGGTGATATTTTCATTGGAACATTTAAATGAAAATTTTCTCATCAGATGGTTCATCATAATTTGCCAGTATGGTCTGAAACAAAATAACTTGCTGTGTAAAGCAATCTGTCAAGGAAACTCGTATTAACTCCACTAGACGCTTTGAAAATATGTCTATTTCCTCTTTATGTGTTATTAAATATCAACCATAGCTCAGTGATTTTTGGTTTGCTTTTTATTTTGTTAGCACAAGAGAAAGATGCCATATAAAAAAGCATCCAGTATTTGAAAAATGTTCCCTAATGACATGCCTTTTTCTATACAGAAACACTAATGACAAAACCATCTCTAAATTGCCACAGTTACCTTTATGTCGGGCATATGTAAAAGGCTAAAATACATATATATGAACATGGATATGAACTAAGGCAGAAAGTACTCCTTTTGGTATTCACAACATCTAATTTATGCATTTAACTTCAGGTCTCTAAACTGGGAGCCAAGTTCTGCAGGCAGCATAGAAAGAGACAGGCTGTGCCACTGCACAGTGTAGCAATGGAATCAGCTCCTAGAGCAGCCTCCCTCTCTCCACTGACTACAGAGAGCTCAGTGAGGCTAACTTACACACACACACAACTTAAATTAGATACCTAAAGCAGATGGACTGAACACCTGTCTTTGTTTTCCACAGAATTTTTATTCTATTTTGCTTTGCAGAAGGTCTTTTGCAATAGCAGAGGATTTTTCTGACCTGAACAAAGTACTAAAAATATTCTAACAGTGACCTGATATAGCTAAGCTCATCCTCAGAATTGTCTTTCTCTCCTTTTCATTTTCAGTACCCAAATGGAAGGCTCACATTTTAAAAAAAGGAGTGTCTTGCTTTGATCTGTAGTTTCTGAGCTGTCCCATTTCCACAAAATATATACCATTCTGTGGGTGCAATTTCAATGCACTATACCAAAAACTTTGGCATAAAATCTAAATTAAAGAAAAATGAATGCTTTTTCTGGACTTAAAGCAATGGGAAAATAGATAGTACAAAGCAATTTTCTCAAATGCTTTCTGGCTAAAATGAGGGAAACTTTTCTATGATTTTACTTAAGAGTTGCAAGGTTTTAAACAAATATTTACATTTACAAGTATAAATAGATTTTTAATATTCCTTACAGTTGCAGATAGCACATTTACTGTAACTCTGTATACAGACTCACAATATATCCTACTTGGTGTCATGTCTTTTTCATATTGTATAAATTCAGTTACATTTTTTGGTTCACTCATATAAGTACTTTAAGAGGCCCAAATAATAAGAAAAGGGGGCAATTTGGAAGGGACAGGACATAACAACACTCAATGGCTAAAAATTTATGAAAGATATCAAATGATACAAGAGTAGGTAAAAGTTGTATTATTTTGTTCTGCCTGTCTCCATATAACAAAAGGAAGAACTGTTTTTTCTTCAGTTCTTTTCTTCTGTCAGGGCATGGATAGAAGTAGGTAGGTAACCCCACTGGTGCAGGGAGGCGGCCTGTATTCCAGTAATAGAATTTAACTGCATAAAAGAAAGCTTTTTATGATTGGAATTTGGTTCAGGATTCACACAGGCTAAAATTCTACAGAAAATTCAGCAAAATTTCCCGCAATTAAACGAGTGAACCAGCCACCATGCAATTTGAGGATTTGACAATTTGGAAGGCATTTTGGCAGTGAAGGGTTGTACACTCATGGTAACGGGTGCAGTAGGGGTCAACTGCATTTCCTGGAGGGCGAAGTGTTACAGAGTTTAACAAGAATACAAAGATGAGCTCTCCAAGCAAGTAATAGAAAATTTCAAAATTGCTGTAATAAAAATAGCTAATGCTCTGTGTAAAGGAAACAGAACTGTCCACTACTATTAAGAGCAGCACCAATCTTAGCTGGATGTTTTCACTGGTGAGGGTGGAGACTTTATAGTGAAAAAAATCCAAATTAATGTACTTCACACATGCCTGAAATGGGCAGGCAGTTGGGCGAGATAATCGTTGTAGATCCCTTCCAATTGAAATAAAATATTCTATTCTATTCTCTCATATTTTTGTAAAATTGAAGGAGCTGCATGTTCTGCAAATGACTTCAGTGCTGCCACTGGTGAAGTGCTCTTCATTGAACATTCTGTAGTATTCCAGGAGTTTTAGTGTAGTTCATCTTTTTAAGCTCTTAGACAGCCTTCATAAAGCTCTATTTAAATTGGCAGACCTCTGTACTAGAGCTCCAGATAATGACCTGACTAATCAAAATGTCCCAAATGTTCACAACAACCTGCCTCTTTTTCAGGGACTATTTATTTCACACAACTCTTCCTGGGAATCTTTTACTTATTTATTTCAGTTGGCCTTTAGATTACTCACCCCCTTTTTGGATGAGGTTATCAACAATAAAATTTAACACAGCCCCTTTTTAAAAAAGGAATGTATTGTTTCTATTAAAGATTAAAGTTCTTCTGTCAATGATTTTGTACTGCTTGGAAATTAAAGACATTTAATGCTGACTATTAAAGTAAAGAAGCCAATGACTTCATAAAGACATAACAAATGTCTTTTCTCTTCCTTATGATGGAAAAAAAAAATTCTTCTCTAACGTCTTGTGATCTGGGCTGGAACTGAATTTCTGTGACAAATGCACATTCATTATCTGCAGAGATTAGAGACCTACTTAAAACAAATCAAAACCACTCAGTGTCTATGCATTGGTTTTACATACCAGTGTGTTGACCCCTCTAAGAGATTGAAAGGTTTTGAACTTCAGTACTGTCACTTGAACAATAATTTAAGATTACAATAATGTCAAGAATATGAGATGAACATGAAAAGCTTGATGGGAGCCCTTGGGTAAGGTGAATAATAAGAGACATGAAATTGTTGAAGGAGAAGAGCTTCAAGCCACAAGGAGAGCAGATAAATAAACATGTTTGTTTGGGGAACAAAAAGATCAGCCAGGCCTGGTGCAGAATTTTGAAAAAGACCAAACTAAAATATAGATGCTAAGCTAGTCTTGTAAACTCTGGGTGCATTCTTCAGTGATAAATAGAATAAATCCCTACACAAAAGTCTTACAATGCTCTTTTACTCAACTACCCGAGCCAACCTTTTTTTAAGGTAATCCTAAAAAATTTTCTATTTGCTCCTGTTTCACATGTGCTTCTACTGAAGAGAGGACTTAAGAGAAGGTATTTCAAACTAATCTCCAAACACCTATTTTTAAAAAAAACCAGCATTGATAAACTGAAACTCCAACAGAAAAAAATTCAAAAGCATCCTGTCCATAACTTTGCTTTAAAATTAACAATATATACTTGAAATGTCTAGAAGTCAAACTTTCTCCTAAGAAAAACACTAAAATACCAGATATTTGTGAGAAAATGCAAGTGCTAATAAAATGTTGAGACAAACTGCAACTTTTATATATAGAACCAAGAAAAATTGTGCGTGCTTTCCTAATGTTTCAGGTTTGGACATTTGTTTCTTTTAAAAAGCCATGCAAAGCTGCAGAAATAATCCTCTACATCCATCAACTGGTTTTATTAATCTCCTAGAAAAATTTCAATAATGATCCACAGAAAATTCAGACAAGATCTGTGTAATATCATACAGCAAGGTCTGGAAGAACAGAGAGTACATCACTTTCAATGTACATGTTCCATTAGTCTGAGTTTGGCTTGACTTTTTAAGTGGCTTTTAAAAATATTTTTTAATTTTTAAACACATTAGAGAAAAACCACAATGCTTTTCAGATGATAAGTATGTAAAGCATATTTTTCTGTAGCATAATTGAAACCTAATTAATCTTTTCCCCTGGAGATCTTTTAGAGTTGAGGGTAGTGACTATCATAGAAAGAGGACTCAGTAACAAGAGGCATTTAAATATTTACAAATATTTCCTCTGGAGCATCAAAGGAATGTTTGGAAATATGTTGCAATGACTTAAAATATTTTGATTATGCATTACACATGCCATTTAACCTTGCTGTATCTCGATTTCCACATATATGAGAAAAAGAAAATAATATTTACTTAATATGCTCACATGGCTCTTGCAAAAATATATTAATTAGTACTTGAGCTGTACTTGAGAAGTATTATATACTATCTCAACTGAAACTTTCATGATATCCTGAACACTGCCTTGGGAAATAATGTCAATGTTTTTTTTCATTGGCTCTTAATAAGATGTCACATTCATATGAAAATGATATGTGAACATATTTTATTGGGAAGAAGGGAATTAAACCATCTTTTTATTTGTCTCTAGCCCTTAATAATATTACAATATGAGAATAATATATGAAGAAATGTTATTTGAGAGCAGAAATTAAAGCATAAGAGTGTCTTTCAGAGAATGAATGAAAAGCCATAATTATCTGGCAGCAAAACCTGTGCATAGGACAAGCAGTGTATTTAGACACTACTAACACACTTACTTTGCTATCAGTTCATTCATATTACACATTATTAGTTAAAACAGCAACAGAGATAAAACTCTGTCATAATTAATTCCTTTGTGCTTCAGTTTGTTCTGTTCTGCATTTGAATTCTCTATTAACACAGAAAAGTACTAAGAAAGGTACTTCAGACTTGGTTTTGGATGTGTTACACAAAACCCCAATAGCAGTGGCTGTGAACACCTTTCCTTCAAGCCCAGAAAGGCGCTGCTTTTAGATTCGTATTGAATCTAAGAATAGATTTCTACTGGAAGAAGTGGAAAGGAGGTTATCCTTCTGTCATGCTTTATGAAATACACAGATGAAGACCAGTAGGTGCTCTATACATCTATACCTGTGAACATGGCCAGAACTTTATCACCAGAATGAAAATATGGGAGGTTGTATCTGCCGAGCATTTTGTAACATTATCACTTAAAAATTTATAATAAGCCAGCAAAACTGAAGATGAAAGGATAAAATGCACCTTAACTGTCACAGTATTTTTCTAACAACATATGAACTGTATAGTAATAATGAAGGTTGAGTCAGTGCTGAAAAAATAGAAAAATGTTATTTCATCTAAGACAGAAAATAGTATCTCTTAGAAAACTGAAAAGAGAATATTTTCTACATAGATTTTTCTACTAAGATTTTTACATTCATCTTTCAAAATTTTCAATTTGCCTGACAACAGGATTTGATTTAAAGTTTAGAATTAAATTTTGAACTCTAAAATGCTGCTACTAAAATTCGTTTGGTATTGTGGCAATACTTGCCAGTACTACTTTTTCATGCTTTAATCTTTCCACCTCCAGAGGTGGAATACATATTTTGTATCTCTTCATTTCATTTATTTATTGTTTTGGTGTGTGGGGTTGGTTTTTGGGGGCTGTGTTTTGGGTTTTTTTCTTTGCTTGTTTTTATATTTCAGTGTTAAATCACTATTGCGACTAAGCATTCAGTTACTTTAACTTTTTTAAAAAATGGTCTAAATTACTTTTCTTTTCAATCTAATTTTAGCCACAAGAAGGGATTTGGATCACTCAGATGTTGTTCACCAAACACAAAAGAAAATCAGAAAAATTTCATAATATCTGCTTGTGTACCCCTATGAGTTGAAGATCAGTTTTCAATATCGCTGGTCCATACAGGCATTTAAATACTTTAAATAAACACAGAAACACATAAAAAGTGTTATTCATATATTGCAAATAATTTCATTAAAACACACATGTATTTCTTTTAGCGTGTCAAGGAGCACTTGTTAATTCACAGGTACTTAATTTTCATATCTCTCTAGGTACTCAAGAACACCAGATTATCAAAATTACTCTTCTCACATCACATACAACACTTCCTGCCTCAGTGCTTCCAACCAGCAGGCATCTGCTCTTGGGTAACACCCAAGTAGTAAAGTCTGCTGTCAGAGAAATACTGCACATTTCAGAGGCTTTCCCTGTTTATGAAGTGGTTTTTACTCATTTCTGCCTTCAATAGTATTCTGGACTTGCTCTACAAACCAGCAAGCACTGGTGACTCAAATACATATCTTAATCACTACAGCTTTAAGTACCTATTCATATCAAAATACTACCTCAATAACTAAGAAAGAAATTATTGCAGAACTGTTCCTTCAAATGAAATGTCTAAGTGAGGAAAAGTTAAGTATTTTTAAACTTACAGGCCATTTCATTACAGATGCTATTCGATTCACAATTAAGTCAATGCAGTCAATAGAAGTCTTCTGAATAATTCTCGAAGAAATAAATGGCATTTGATATGGCCATTTTTTTTTCCTCAAATGTACTCAAATATCCATGTATTTACCTCTAAACAAATTATTTAGATAAAAACACCTAATTACAGGGCACTGTTCTTTCATTTATATCTTATTTAACTTGCCATTTTGCATAACATAATAAAGCTTTTCTACATAGTTTTGTGTTGAATGTGTTGTTAAAGTTACAAGAAGAACTAATGAGACTGCCTAGGACTGACAAGTGAAGTTTCTAAGAAGACTGGTTTAGTCTTCCATCTACCTGACATGTCTAACCAGAAATATAAGGCACTGTACTGCATGATGGGGATTTTTTTCCCCACGTTTTTTCAGATGTCATCCTGAAATAAACATGCCAAAACTCTGCAATGCTGACTGCGTCACCAGAGCTTGCAAACGGTAGCACTTCTCTGACCGCCATTGTGAATCACAGTTATTTTTTCTCCCAATGTCTACGAGGTCTGCCACCTGAACTGGCATAGTCTGTAAGTGCCATCAACTTCTCCTCAGGGCTTACAAGCTATATTTGCTCTTTCAGAAGAATCTGAAAATGTTGTGAACCATAACTATGTTTCTGAAAGAACTTACAAGTTCTGCCATCTGTGCCTGCAGTGCTTCAGAGCATCATAATATGGATATGGAGATATTTTCATCATGGGGTTTATGATCTCTACCAGCTGCATCAGCAGAGATTGTTAGTGCTGTGAACCACAACCATTTATCTCTCAGCACAGATGCCTGCTTTACTTTTTCATTAATGGTCTATATCTGTTTGACCACTGTTATATATACGTGTACATTTTTCAGCAAAAAGGAAAGCAAACAACCAAAATAATCCTTTAAAGCAGATCTTTAATCACTGCAGATCTGGAGAAATTTCTAAATATTTACGTTAAGTTTAACGATGCCTTGTTTAGACCAGGAATTTATTGCAAATGCAATTCTTGTAACCCTTTCTGTAGTCTGACAAAGCTGCAGCTCTTGCTGCTATTCACAGATTTTCAGAAAGTATTTCCTTTTATGTTAATACTCTTTATGCTGTCCCGGCATCTCCTGACTATCTTTGGTTTAGACCATGACATGAAAAAAACATGTCCTTATGAAGGAAACGTTTGCTCTCGTTAGCTGTCATGAAGGAGTTTTGGCACACGGTGATACATCACTACTTTCCCTACGTTGGCCAAGGGAAAGAAATGTGCTAGGTGTCTATGGGGAGTAACAGCAAATCCAGATGGGTACAAGGAGGGTTGTGTGTGTCAGAGGGGAATGTAGGAAGGAGCTTTATCTTCTCCATATGTTGACAGAGAAAGAAGCCACTGACATGCCAAGAAGCTCTTGACTGGCTGTGTAAATGGGGAAGCCAGGGATATATAGCAAAGTAGTTTGAGATTTTACTACTGATGTCATTGTGTACCTGTTGCACTTCAATACATCAGTATGGGAAATGTATAGATCTGGAAAGCCTAGTAGTAAAATGCCTATAAATTAACAACTAATGAACTTTCAAACTGCAGCTTTGAAGATACTGGGCTTATAGATCTATAATTCTGTGCCTGTATATGTATGCAAGCCTGACCTGACACAGTTAGACTCAATTTAATTTGACTGTAAAGAAGGGCCGAACCAGAAATACTTTGTGGACACAGAGAGTTTTGAGGAAAAGGCCTTATTTCTTATCAGCCCTGTGGAGACTTTTTTGGTACTTGGGACTTTGCAGATCTTGCTTCTGGGGCTGTCTGGCTGTGTTGGTTGCCCATAGCAGGGGACACAAAGGATGCCAAAGCCCCCAGGCAGAGAATCTGGCACTTGGGGGTTCCAAAAAGCAATTGAATCTGCCTCTTGCCAATCCTTCAGACCAACTTTAAGTTTCCTTTATAACATGGGTTTTGGAAATCAACGAACAAACTGATTTTGGGAAAACATTTGCTTACATTGAAGGTAAGCATGTTTGATTTGCATTATAAATGTAGAGATTTAAAAAATGAAAATACTAATGTCAGTTTTCATTATTTAAAAAATTTTATCGAAAAATTACTTGCAGGTTATGCTGTTGCTGGAACTATGGAGGAAATGCAAAGTTTCTATATGAAACTAGGTCTTAATTTTTATCTTTGCTGGACAGGAAAAAAATCCTAGAATTTTTAGCATTTGAGAGGTAATAACTAAATCATGGAAAGTAACAGAACTTTTGAGGTTAACTACTGCTGATCAACTAATACCTATATCGCCTTTTAAAAAAATTCTTGTAGCTTTGGATCAGTGTTGAAAAACTACATATGCTAAATTTTATACAAAAGGCAAATTTTCAAAGGGAAAACAGAAGTATCAATACTTTATAACTCTCTTATATGCTGATTCTACTACAATATTTACTGAGCAGTCATTAGGGCCTTGATCCATGTCCTCAGGAGCATTCAAAATTTAAGTTCTATTCCGTATTTAAAATGTACCAGTAAGATTCTGGTACATTAGTTCCTTGCTGGCATTAATATTTTAGCAAACCTGACATATGTTTACATACATATTTTCCATGTCAAATCACTTTATTAATACTTTCAAAAGTCTCTTTTTGTAGCTGTACTGCTTTCTGCATTTTTGTGTATTTTAAGAAAAGGTATTCCAACAGTTTCGAAGTAAACTAATTTGAAAATTTGAATTGGTGCTTGTTGATTTTTCATGCTTTTCTACTATGTGTATCAACTGAGCACACAACATTTTTAAGTTTTAAAAAGGTTTGGAGGGATGAGTATATGTTGCTTGGACTAATACTAAATATTCCCTTTCCTGAATCAGCGCACAGCCCTGGGAAAGACAAAATCAAGATCAAAAAAAATGTGGAACTGCACCTGCTTCTTGGAAGTAGGTGGTATTTAAGCTGAATTTAATCTTGGTATTTACATACAGAGGGACAGCACACTGGCAAAGAATCCGCATGAACATGGTCCAGGTATCTACAATTAGGGGATCATTACTAAACCAAATTATTTTCATGAATAAGTGCATCCGGCTGTTATGCCATTGTTTGGAAACCTGCAGTCAAATCTGTGAGCAAACTGGAGGGAAACCTGTAAATTGCTAAAAAAAATAACTTCATCCTAATTGTCTATGTATTGGGCAGCCTGCATGATTTTCCTTTTTTTTCCTAATAGAAATACGACAACATTTAGAGGGCTTATTGATCCTCAATACTCAACTGTTAGGTCATATGAATAGCAAATGAAATATGATATAAAATATGCAAAATAATAGTACATTAGCCTAAACAACACTAATAAATTGCAAAGCTTAGCATGAAATTGAAAATCACTAATGGAGCACTGTGCAGTTTGTTGAAGCAATGAGCAGTCAAAGAATCATACATAATGTAACAGTACAATTGCTAACAGCAGGTTCATAGAAGACAATTTAAACTTATTTTTTATGGACAAGAGGAATTGATCTTTGAAGCGGTTCCTAAGGAGATTCCACTTAGCCCGAACAGCATCTTGGGATTGAGTTCTGGTCTATCCCTTGCATCGAATACATATTTATGAACTTCCAGAAAACACTGATTTAAATTACACGTGAGATTATGTTTTATGAACTTAAACCAGAAAAGGTAAAAATATTAGACACATGGAACTAATACCTGAAACTGGTATTGAATTCAGTGGTTATGACAGTCCTGCAGGTTCCACTGAAAGATAGGTCATATGTAATGAGCTCCACTTCTTAAAATTCTTGGGACTTACAAATAGTTAAAGCTATGAACACAAAGGAGGAATATGTTTCAAAATCATAATATGCTAGATGATATCCTATTTTCTCAAGGCCATCTACATGAAAAATCAACTTCCGTTTAATGTAGTTGGTATCAAATGCACTTTTTCAAGGAGCAAGACTGCTGGAAAAAATGCAAGTCTTTACTATGCACTGATAGGAAAAGTTCTCACATTTGTGAACATTAAGGGGGAAATTTAGGTCATATTCATTTTTTCTTTTTGCGGCATTTTCCCAATGAAATATTAAATTTTATGTTTTCTTGCAAAGTAAGTCAGAAAGGTTTTATAAAATTTAGCAGTGCCATAAGATCTGATGCATTTTAAGTACATATAAATTAAGAACTGAAAAGACAAATGTGAAATTCTTATGAGATCGTATGCAGAAAAGATTTTCATCTCCTAAGAAGTATTGTAATTTTAGTACAGTAACTGTTCATTTTAAGTTATAAGCAGCCAACACTTTCCTTGATGAGCATGGCTCTTTTCTTTCAATTGATTTCAACTCAGTATACGAATCTAGGCCCTTTTAATGCTGTTATTTTGCACTTGGTGGTTGTGTAGGCCCAATCTCTGGCCTCATTAGCCTACAGGTCTTATAGAAGCTCTGAAAAAATCTGCATAAAAATTATGTATATGAAAAATGGAGAGGTGGCACAGATGGGTATTTTGTTTACCAAAATGTAAAGTATTGAATGGCACAGGCTTTTTTTATAAATTAAGTTTTGTGGACAGGTTGTTACTACTTAAGCCTAGTCATACAGTTAATAAACCTAAAGCCACAATTAACTGAACAGCAAGTAGGTCGCCAAAGAGCAACAGTTCAAGTACTCACTGGGCAAACAATCTTGCAGTTGCATATGTTGAGATCTGAGGAATTGTTTACAAATGTAGCAAGTCCAACACCATGCAGTAGAAACTACATCATCCCGAGGTTCTCCCTGATGTAAAGGTGGGATGACTGAGGGAATGCGGGGTCATCACCACGTTATATTGTTTGATCACTCTTAAAACTCCAAATGCCAGGAAACAGTCCCAAATTTACATGGATACACTTTCTTCTGAACACCCTAGAGGTACCTTACTGAAGATACAGTGCATTAAAGGTTTATAGTACAACTCAGCAAGTAGCTTGTGACTTCAGGGAAGCAAATGAAGAACTACAACTTTATAGCCCTATCCCTGTTAAAGACATAGACTCCAATTCAAAACAAATTTCTCATCACAACAATTCAGGTAAAGGTGTTCCTCCATACTTTTGTTTCTGCTAAAATGAGATTATAGGATGTGCAACTTGCAGTTTTGAGCAAATAATACAGATAAAATACTTAAACAACTTATGCATCAACAAGTGTGGCAGTAATTTAACAGACATTCAAGTTCGGGGTTTTCTTTGTTCGGCACTGATCTCACTACCAGCCAAAATAAACTCATTATTTTATAGTCTAACTGCAAGCAGCATTCACGCTCATTCAAACTGCATAGTATAAGAACTTTATGGTCAGATAGCTATTAATCTACTTAGAAACAATATGGCTATGGGTTTTTTTTTACATAGCTTATTCTTATTTTTAGATGATACAAGTATTTTCACAACCTAAACAGTCTTTTATTTTTTAAGTTCCATTTTCTGTCAGCAAAGCTCAATTTCACAATTTTCTTGTCTCCTAGCTTTTACATCAAGCAACTATGAATTGATGAAAAGTATCCCATTTCCACAGTGTTCCTCTCTGATGCTAGTATACAGGGTTTTTTTCCTCTGGGATAAACTTCCTATCACACTGTGCAATATGTGTTACAAGGATGCTAACATTTCCAGAAGAGGCTGCATTAGAAATTGGCCTCTTAGTTAATGGTATTTGAATGAAAAAAACTCCCTGTAGATCTAAGAAAAATAAAGTATTCCCTATTTCTCTTGTCAAATAAATAAAATCATAAAAATGAGAGACCTGACACTGAGACTGGAATATAGCAGCTGCAGAGTGAAAGTAAGTGGGATAATGCTGGCTTGAGGACACTGATACAGTGGAATTAGAAATTGAGGAGCTGTAGTGATATGGACGATCCATGATGAGGCATGGGATGATACCAGGGAAGAAGAAATAAGAGTAGTCTTGGCACACAACATATCAATTACTTTACCTTAGGGAATCCTGCTTGTCCCCACTAAGTAGACAAGAGCAGTGAGAGAAGACAAGTGAGTCAGCAGCAACTTGTCATGGCCACTGTTGTTCATTTCTTCTCTCAAAACCCATTGGAAGGAACAGCAAAATACCAACCAGGAGGGCTCAAAATGTGCCTTAACTGCTTTACTCAGAAAGAGGACAGACCCTTCAGAAATACTGCTGAAGTCACCACCCTGGCAGGAGTTGGGGTCAGGAGTGAGGTGGGGGTCTGTGTGTGTGTGCGTGTCTTTGATCTTCAGGGAGTATTGAGAATCTCTGCTCAGACTGGACCAGCATTGCAAGCCTCAATATTTAGAAATGCTATGTACACCTACTTTTGGAATAGCCTCATCCGATTCTGTCTTAAAATATAAATGAGGCAGGCTAAACTAGAGTTAATCTAGATCTTCCAGCTCATTGCCACTTCCTCCCACAAATCTTAAGAATAGTCATCAATATAAGTATTAGACAAATTTTAAGACACAAAAGTTGGAAATAGATTTTCTTAAATCGCAAATGGAAATATACCTAAACAAGGACCATGGCTTTTCTTCAAAAGAGGGCATGGGAATTTGTCCAGTTCATCAGCAGCATTTAAAAATCATCACTTACTCACTTCAACAGGCGAGCAAAACCAAAACTTTAATCCAGCAATTTTCTTAGTCTACAAAAGGCTGAATTCTCAGTAGCTCAGTTGTGTAAGAGAGGAATGCTTTCATGGGAAGAGCATGCTTATTCAAACCCTTACCATAACCTAGAATATTTGCAATAACAATAGAATTCCTGAAAACCTGTATCTCCTGTTACTGTTGGGCTTAGGATATGAAGTACTCACCAAAAAGTTCAGTAAGGTCACATATGCATTATTTCATATTTTCTGTATGTTTTAGTACAATTTCATGGCCCTCTGAAAATATCCAATAACAGTAACTAAATATAAAATATTGCTATTTAAGAATCTCTAATCAATATTTTGCTTTGCTCTCCTTGCAGTTTTCATGGTAAAGATATGAGCCATCAACAGCTTACTGGTTTGGGATAGATACAAATACCAGATAATGCAATAAATCTGGCAAGTAAAGCAGTAAAAGAGAACCTGTGGCGGGGTGGGAAATCTAAGTAAACCTCAATTTGTTGTTTAGGAAGGAAAGGACCCTGAGGCTATTTTAAACGTGAAAGAGTTTCCCTCCCTTCCTTCCATGCTTCCTTCTTCCCTCTGTCCCTCCTTCCCTCCCTTTGAGTCTCAGTCTCTATCTGTTCCCTTCCCCTCTGTTTTTGGTCGAAATTGTCAGGATTCACCAACAAAAAGAACTACTAGCATATGAAGAATCCCACTACTGTGTAACTGCTTTTTTTATTCACTCTGTACTGGTGCTGTTTAGGTTTACTGATATGGTTTCCTTCTTAATAAAAGATGGATCCCCAAATTTGTGTCACATTTTAGAATACAAGATATTCTGCTTGAGCTGCAGTATATACTGAAAGAGTAGTACAAGTAATAAAAAGTTTATTTCATATATTAGTATATGTAAACACAATAAATGTATGCTATATTATTTTATACTCAGAAGCCCTCTTGGCCATTGGGAAATCTCTGAAGATCATAAAAACAGATAGAAGAAATACTATCCTTTAGAGAACTCAGAGAATATTTACTTGATATACCCAAACATATGGTGATACAGTATGACAAATCATACTTCTAATAGATTTTTCTTTCCTTTTGAAATGTATTTTGTTCCCATGAAAGGCAACAAATGGACGTCTCTCAAATCCTGAGCCTTGCATTGTTCTCACTAGAAAAAAGCTACCCCAATTTCCCAGTAGCATACGTAATTGCTGCCATTGAACTACTATTTGTGACAGTAAGACAACAGCGTAGTGTATATACCCCATTCAGGGCTCACTGTTTCTACCAATAGTGCAAGCTAGAGTGCCATTTGTGGCATTAGCTTTTGTGGATATAACAACCTGTCAATTAGGAAGTGAATTAGGTAATTCACATAATAATCATCACGTAACAAGCCTCAGTGCCTGCTAGGCTGAGCTATTTTCAAACTGACAAATCAGAGCCTCTGATCTAGAGCTGTGTGCCACGAAGATATCCCAAATGTGCTCATCTGATGATGCATTTGTACTTGCTGCAGCATTAAAACAGTATAGATCCAGATCTTGTTTTTACTTTACCATTTCTCTGGTGTGACACTCATGGTTGCAGGTAATGAACAAACATTACACAATAAGGGCAACCACCAAGATATCACTTTTCTTCATAAAATAACTTTGAAATAGGTTAATTAGTTTGCATTAGACTTGCCAATTTTAGCTGAATATAAAAATATACACAATGTGTTGAAGATAGCATTTTTAAACTTGTAACGAACAACCAGAAACTGTTTTGGTTATTAGAAGTAGCTGACTTTGACCATCCTTAAAATAGTTTTCCAGTGATATGATGGAGCCACATTATTACCATAACTACTGTAACAATCATTACAATAATGATTTTGCTGAAACCTAAATGTGTGAAATTAAGCCTTTAACAACTGTAAACTTGTCCAGCAATAAAAACACTGTGTACAAGAAGGATTTTGCAGTCAGATGATACACCTGTGTTGCATCTGTACACTGTTCTATTGCATCTGTACACTGTTCTATTGCATCTGTACACTGGCTTCTTTGGTGATTTCATAAAGAATGAAGGATCATAATAAACTGCAATATCAAATGTTCTCTAAGCTCAAGTTATTATACTGTAGGAAAAAAACTACACCATGTTTTACTTACAATCAAACTACTGAGCTTATTCACTCTTTTAAGGAAAGATGATATTACAGACAAATTGGTAAGTCACTCCAGTATGACAAGCACACATATGTTTATATGTTAATTTAATCCACTTGAATCCTCGTACACAATCAGAACAGGATATTTTATTAAATTGTCATCACTTCCAAATCAGAAAAATGTAAACTCTGGAGGTAGTGAGGCAGACTTTCAGCCTGTAAGTGTTGATCTGCACTGGATGCAATTTTGCTTTTTGTTCTAAATAAAGCCCTAAAGTACAAAGAAGAATAAAATACCATACAAGTAAGAAGAATTGGCATTCTAAGCACTACGTAAATTTCAGGAGTAGATATAACTCTATAGAGAATCCCAATCTGTTTTTGTTTTACTATTACACTTTTTCCTTCTTTGGATGAGACTGGGCAATATATGCAGAATATGCTCTATTAAACATAAAATACCGTAAGAATGTGCTGTACAAATAGAAATTACTAGGCCCTCTTTAGCATAGCACTTACAATCCTATTAGTCAAAGACATCATACTGAGAAGCTTAAGTATGACTTAAGAAGATGGTGAGACCATCCTGACAAAGTATGAAAAAAGTGAAAGATACAAGGAGAAAGCACGACAGAATACAAATTCAGAATATAAAGCTCAGATATAAAGAAAATACATATAAAAAAAAGAACAATGTGGAATTAGAGAAGAAAGGAAAGAAGTTTTCTGTAATGAGAGCTGAAATACCCCAAATAATAGAAAATATAGAAAATAATGGGAATGACAGAGACAAGGCAAACAAAGGTTATTGAAGTTGGCCAAGGTTAGCATGAACAGCACTGTATTGGGTTTTATGAATGTGGCAAGAGCCCAGTTTGTTCCTGCAGTAGTTGGAAGTCTCTGTACCTTGCCTGCAGAACCAAACCCACCTGTGATGGTCTTGGGAGTGATGCATTTCCATCCCTGCGATGCAGGCTCAGCACTTAATAAGCTCTGCTGATCCTGAACCAGCTGTGCAAGGAGGCAACTCTATGTCTCTCTTATGGTCAATCTGGCACTCAGACAAATAACTGGGAGTTGACTGAACTTCAATGTCAAAGATAAGATGCCTAGATGTAGATAGAAACAAATAAGAAGCTAGTGAAGCATGCAAAGGAGAAAGGCAATAGAAAGTGAAAAGGAAGAGAAGCTACTGACAGAAGCAACATTTTGGGCAGACAGGAGGAGCTGATTTGATGGAATTTTTGAATGCTTAAGTACCACCCAGGTTATGTTCCTAAGCTTATAAAGGATGAGATCCGAATTCATATTTTCATAATGAAAATATATAACAGAAGCGTACAAATGCTGCAGTCTGGCTGAAACTTCTTTTTGCAATAATTTACTTTCAAGCAAATAAGGGTAAAATGAACACCTCTGCAGGCCACCACTCAATGGCAATGGCTAATCATTTAACTAGCTTAACTGAAAGAAAGTATGTGTCATACACTGAAATACATGACAATGTGGATCAGTCTACTAAGGGTAAAGATCTCTTAGACTGGAAGATTTCAAATCAGATTACAAAAATATTATAAGAGTTTACAATGAAAAATAATGCTGTAAAAGCACGTGTAACATCCAGAATTCAACAGTGGATAATAACAGAGTATTTAATTTTTATTCCTAGTAACCTAAGCCTTCTTCACTTCTGACAAAATGCAAACTTAAATCAAGACACGTTTTTCCTATTCTATATAAGACATATCATATAAGCCTGTATGTATTGCTTGTCCATCCACGGAAATGCAACTTATACATGTGGTTGCAATTTTCTTTTATATTCTGCTTTTTGATTTGTCACAATCACAGTCAGGACTATTCTAAATACCAGAGAAATTTAAATAGCTTTAGACAGAGATACTGAAAGCTTGTGCCTAGGACCTTCACCCCTAGTATCATCTGATGACACATTAATCTCAAGGTTTACTACTTAGTAAAAAAACCAAAAAACAAAACAACAAAAAACCCACAGTCCTCGTTGTCATGAAAACCCCCAAGAAATGTAACTGATATAAATTCTGGAGGGCTAGATACAACCCTTACTTCCATGATTACATATGTTACTGTGTTACCCTAACTATAATTTACAGAAGTAAGTATCTCATTTTTCTTAAAAAGCAGAATTTTAATTTTATGTTTTTCCTTTAAAGAAGGTGATGTTTGCTGATGCTTCAGTATGTAACGTCCCCACTTCTTGCCCAGCCTCATGGCTGTCACAGTACTACAATTTCCGCTAGGAATACCAAACCTGCACTTAGGTTGATGCTGAAATCTCCTTCTGGAGGAATTCCTGTTCCCTTGACTATATAGGAACACACACCTTTAGAGCCATCTTAATTGAGGCAAAGAGGGTTGGGATGATCTCCGACCTACAATATGGACGAATCTTTCTACAGAGGATTCAGTGGGAGCTGGAAATAAAGGAAGGTGAAAGAGAAAGTAAAACAAGTGACATCTCTTGATGGTGAGAAGGAAAAAAGTAACTGCCATATTTGGACCCTTAAACACTTGCCCTGTTTTTTCCATTACCTTTAATAAAATGTATGCTGGAACCAAGATATAATTACCATTGACACTTGCTCACTGCTTACTCTGTCTTGCTCTTTTTCTGTGTGCCTGTTTAATTTTTACCATTGTCAGCTCTGATACTGAGCAGTAATTAGCAAAATTCACTCTGATCTGACCTCTAGCAAGGGAGAATGTAACCAATTCTCCTCAGTAGCAGGGAAAATGGATTCACAGATAACCTGGTAAGGGCAGTGTTCGGCAGTACTAGAAGAGACACTGCATTTTGACTTATCTGCAGAGATTTGGAATTATTCCAATGACACGAGCAGAGAGATTAGGTCAGCCATAGGTTAAGGTTTTTGCAAATTAGAGGGATTTCAAAGATGGAAAAAAAATACTCCAGCACTGAAGAGATTGAAATCTAATTGCATATTCTGTACAAGTATATATTTTAATTTCAACTTGTAATTTACACTAAGGCAGCTACCCAGGGAAGTCTTAGTCCAGGCTTCCATGACACATATCTTCATCAAAGATTGTCAGAAAGAAGGATATCTAAGAAAAAGCATAGGAAACACTACAGCCTTGACTACGTGGACCATGTGGTCTGAGGAGTGGCTGAAAAAGCAGCAAGCAAGACTGACTTTTTCCACCTCTAGTGAACAAATGAGAAGCAAGGAGCTAGTACAAGGGGAACATTTGAAAGTGGATTGTGTGTTGTATAGGCCATAATACATCAGGGACTCCAGAAAGAAGGGAATTTAGGGAAAAGAAGTTATCCCACTCCTGATGATTCAATTTCTAATTACTCCTTACATAAATTTCCTGAAGAGAAGCAGGCATGTTTAAATAGCAGGTACTTTAGAGGGGATACATCTAAATGCAATGAGATGGAATTGAATAAATGCTGTAGACAAAGAAAAGGAAGATGATGATAATGACAGTCTGCATTGATTGGGCGGACAGTAGCACCTCATCCTACTTCCACTAGTATCAAGGAGGGGGATTGCAGAGAAGGTATTGCACTACATTGAAAAGCAGGAGTTTTCTCCAATGAGATGCTGCTACATCACCTGAGACATTTAATAGCTACACTAGACTAAACATTTAAGGCATATTCTACCATTTTGATACAGAAAATAGAAGACAATGCAAACTAAATTTTCCATCATGACTCACTGTGCATAATACAAACTTGACACACTAGTGAATGACATGTAAATATTAAGCTGATAGATTTATGGAAAAGAATTAAACTAAGTGATGGTTAATCATACTGCCCTTATTTTATGAGGAACTACGTATGCCACCCTCCAGGCAATGAAAATGGATGTTCAATAAATTTATCTCACAAGAAGTAGCTGAGAGGAACCCCCTCTTTTCTTACCTGCTTTATGTTGTAGCTATGAAAGGGTATGTACTGTCTACATTCTGTTTATCTATCTTTATCTGTCTATTAGCAGAAGCTTTGATCAAAACAAAGTGGAGAACAAATATTTCATTAACTACAGTAACGTCAAACCTCTTTAATAATAGAATTCTCCCTGTATAATTTGTGACTTTTTAACTACATCCCCAGTCTCTATTTAACTGTCATTTAAGCCAATTATATTTTAGTCACTATAACAGAATTTGTGCTGAGGATCTCCAGATCTGACTTAGAATTAATTTGGAATTTGGTTATAATAAGATGGTAATTCTAAGCAATATATACATTTTTTAAAAACAGCAAAGACTCATGCTGTCATAACAAAGAACTAACCTAATCATTGCCCCTGTGTTACTGAAGAAAGAGGTAGATAGTTCCCAGTAGGGTTTCATTGAGGCAATACAGGTCTTGCTGGAACACCTTTATTTTAAAATGTCTTGATATATCAGTTTTTAAAATGCATCATTCCTCAAAGCCACACAAAAGCCATCACTTCAAAAGCCTCTGATTAGTCTGAACACAATCAAGGGCATGCGAGATAGCTGCCATTTAGTTCAGCCAAAGCAATCCATGCCAACTGCAATAAAGCCATCAAACTGTCATAGAGTCAAGCTGTGAGAAAAAGACTACGGTGATTACATGCAATAGTTTCCTTCGGTGGTTTTATAATTTCAATTCTTCAAACATTTCAAGATTTTCAATACTTACAGTAGCAATCCTTTAGCATAGAATATTTTCCCTGGGAGTTACTATCAACAACTTAGCCTATTGGTTTTTTTCCCCATCATTGAATCAAGCATATAAGCTCATCAGACAAGAAACATTGTGATTACAGTTGTATATAAATTATTTAAAGGGATCCAGCCAATCAAAACAGATATTTAAGTATCTATTTTCTTTGATATGTGCATGTAACTCCCATTAGAAGGACACATTTACACTTGAGAAGCCTGAAATGGAATCTATACCTAAAATTAAAACAACATTCTTTCCTTCACCCTGAAAGCCAATGACCCTCTGGAAAACAACAAAAAAATGAGACTTAGTGATCATATCTTAAGATGCAAGATGTAAACTGAAAAATGCATTGTGCTCATTATGACAATCACAAAGCCTAGAGAAGAATGACACTCAAGATTAAGGAAATTTAAGACAAACTATTTAAACTGTTCTTTCAAAACCACTACATTATTTATAAGAAGCCTTCAAGCAGATGGGATGTTGGAACCTCAAGGTGTATTTTCCTCTCCACAGATGTCTTTTATGCAGCACAAATGCTGTTGGGAACTTTGCAGCACACTGCAAAGAGTATACTGCTAGTGAAGGACAGAGGGACATAGCATTGTGATTCTCTGCTCTACAAAGCTCTTGGATTAGCACTATGTTTAAACAAGCCACTGTCAGATTTCAGAGCAAGAAAAAGACAGTAATGAGGATAGAATTTATGAGCTTTGCCCAGACTGCATCTTGCTGGGCTTATTACTTAGCTGACTAAAATACATGTCATCTCAACCTTGAATACATAGTGGCTATGTCAGAACACTGACCTACGTTAGTGGTGTTAGCCCATCCGTGTAGACTTAAAAATGCCATATTCCCTTTCCACCAGACACCACTCCTGGCCTACCTTTAATATGGTTTACTAGGACGTGATCTATAAGCTGTAGTAAGATCTATGAATGGTCATTTAACAAAAAAACCAATTTTTTTTCTGTGTGGTTTTTCACAGAAGAAAAAAATCTGATCAGTTTGAAGGGAAAAAGAGGTTTCTAGTGATTAAGGCAGTGTGACCTTAAGATGGTTGAACTCTTGCCTGCTAGGATGTAAACAGACACTCAGATGCAGCTGATCTCTTCCTTCTGCTGAGCACTCTTGTGCTGATAAGAGTTTTTACAAAACGAAAATTGTAAAAAAATTACTCAAAGGTATTACGGAGAGAAAGGATAGTTATACTCAACAAACCAATTTAATTCTAATTAGTATTGTTTCAACCATATTCCTGAACTACTGTCACACAGGAAGAAAGTTGTTGTTCCAGATTTAGTTCTGGGTAGGTGAGGATAGGGATCATAAAAACTTGTCTCAGAAGTTCAGAAATTTATGAGTATAAAGAAAAGAAATAGCACAAGACAAATCCACCACTTTCAGATATTTCATAATGAGCGGTGCTATTATTTAATGAAAGCAGTAACTTCTCAGAATCCTGTAACATTACCATGCAATCAACAATTAGCTGAAAACACAGCAAGTTCTATATGGACGTCCCATTGTAAAAAAGGCTGAGACAGAAATGAGAAAGTAAAACACATATCTAAGTACTTCCATATATGCTGGGTTAATAATTTCTCTATCTGAATTATCTGCCTCTTTCTGGACCTTGGTAAGTACTACATCAGAGCTTTGATTTGATTATACCATGTCTTTCTATTTTACTTTTTTCCTCTTTGCTATTCTTTTCACAGAATCACAGAATGATTCAGTTGGAAGGGAAGAATCACACCATGTGCCCGAGAGCACTGCCCAAATGCTTCTTGAACTGTCAGTCTTGGTGCTGTGACAACTTCCCTGGGGAGCCTGTTCCAGTGCCCAACCACCCTCTGGATGAAAAACGTTTTTCTACCATCCAACATAAACCTCCCCTGACACAACCTCAGGCCAGTCCCTCAGGTCCTGTCACCGTCACCACAGAGAAGAGACCAGTGCCTGCCCTCCTCTTCCCCTCACGAGGAAATTGTAGAGTGCAATGAGGTCTCCCCTCAGTTTCCTCTTCTCCAGGCTGAACAGACCAAGTTCAGCCGCTCCTCATATGGCTTCCCCTCAAGACGCTCCAACATCTTTGTTGGCCTCCTTTGGACACTCTCCAACAGTTAAAGATCTGTCTTATACTGTGGCGCTCATAACTGCACACAGGACTTAAGATGAGGCTGCCTCAGTGCAGAGCAGGGCGGGACAATCCCCTCCCTTGCCTGGCTGTCCCTGGTGCACCCCAGGACACACTTGGTACTCCTGGCTGCCAGGGCATTGCTGACTCAGGTTCAGCTTTCTGTTGACCTGGGCCCCCAGGTCCCTTTCCATGGCACTGCTTTCCAGCATCTCTTTCCCAAGTCTGTATGTACGTTCAGGGTAGCCCCATCTCAGGTGCAGAATCCAGCACTTTCCCTTGTTGACTTCCATTTGATTGGTGATTACCCAATCCTCTAATTTTTCAAGGTCTCTCTGCAGGGCTTCCCTGCCTTCAAGAGAGTCAATGGCTCCTCCCAATTTTGTATCATCTACGAACTTGCTTAGTATCCCTTCTAGTCCTGCATCCAAGTCAGTTATGAAGATGTTGAAGAGCACAGGGCCGAGGATGGAGCCCTGCAGAGCCCCATGACAGGTTGCCAGTCTGATGTCACCCCATTCACTGTAACTCTTTGTGCCCCACCCCTGAGCCAGCTGCTCACCCATCACATGATGTGTTTATCCAGCTGTATTGGTCATTTTGTCCAGAAGGATACAGTAAGTGACAATACTGAAAGCCTCACTGAAATCCAGGAGGATGACATTAACTGGCTTTCTTTGATCAACTGGGGGGCTGCCCTGTCATAAAAGGAAACCAGGTTTGATAAGCAGAACTTTGCCCTCATGAAGCTGTGCTGGCTGTGACCAATGACTGCATTGTCTTTCAGCTGTTTTTCAGTACGTCTCAGAATGATCCTCTCCATAATTTTACCAGGCACTGATATGAGACTGAGAGACCTGTAGCTTTCGAGGCTCCCTTTCTTGCCCTTCTTGAAAATCAGGACAATGTTAGCCAGCTTCCATTCATCTAGGATCTCTCTGGAGTCTCAAAACAACTCAAAAGTCATCAAGAGAGGTTTTGCAAAGGCATTAGTCAGCTCCTTGAGGATTTTTGAATGAATTCCATGGGGCCCCATGGATCCGTAGGGGTCCAGCTGGAGCAGCAGATCCCACACAATTTCAGGGTCAACTGGGAGTTGAAAATTCTCACAGTCATGGTCCTCCAGCTCAGGGCACTGAAACCCCCTTGGTCCATCATCCGTGTTGAAGAGACAGGCAAAGAACGTGTTAAACACCTGTGCCTTGTCCCTGTCCCTGTTTGTGAGGGGACCATCCTCAACCTGTAAAAGGCCAGTGTTATTTTTACACTGCCTATTGCCATTAATACGTTTGAAAACCTCTTTTTATTGTTGCCCACATTTCTGGTTAACTTTCTTGCTTATGAAAGCATAACCAGATTATGACATTTCTACTAGAAATCAGAATTATCTGTAAAGTATTAGAAAAAGAACCTGTAGCTGTATTATTTTTGTGGGGGATGAGAAATATGATAAAGAGCTCCTTAAAAATATGCTTTAAATTGACCTTTGAATCATGTTTAAGTTTCTGTCTTGTATTTTTAATTCGTGATAACTGTTTTCTCTTTTTCTGTTTATCAGCTTTCCTAAGGGTTTCACACATTCAAGACATTAATCTCTGATTCTGTTATTGCTGTTGTATTTTTTCATGTCATTATATAATATTATTTAACATTTACATTGATTGAAGAAAAACACATTGAGTAATAATTTAAAGAAAGCTTTTTAGAATTTGCATATTCTTTTTCTTCCCTTTCCCACTTTCCATTATATTCTATTTTAGTGACGATCTACGATCAGTTCCTTCTACTTAGTAACACAAAAAATGAAACTATTACCTTTACTTGCCAAAAGGATTAATAAAATAAGAGAGACCGGGCATCTGGGTCCTTCTATTATTTGGCAAATAAGCTTTGATGAGAAGAATTCTGTAAGATGGAGATATTACTTTTACTAGTTTCACAATATTTTAAAGCAATTACACTCAACTCTGGCTATGCACAAAAACATTTATTTTAAGCTATTTTACTAAATTACAATTTAAGAGGAATGAATGAAAAAATAGAACATTACCTGATTTCTCCTTCATTATATCAGTATGATTTGATAAAGTTAGTTTCCCACTTTGAGTTCTGATCTTATAATATAAATAATGTAAATAATTTTAATTATTTTTTAAACTATGTAGCTATTTTAGTTCTCGTTGCTTTTCATTTACAATAAGCGTATTTAACATCTTTACATTTTTTTTTTAAATAAAAGCACATACCCTTTATATGTGTTGCAAATAAGTAAACAGCACTTAACATTAATTGAAAATACCTAACTCTAGATACTTAATATATAAGCATTGTAATTAGCTGTTTTAAAAACTGATCAAAATTAAGATTTTACTGATTTTCCAGTCCTCAATATAGAAATTCTGGAATCTTAGATTTAAAAAAAGAACCAAGATTAATTAACTGGCATAAGATACACATAAACTTTTTATGTAACTAAAAAATAGTATCTAATACTTTATATAAAGACCTCTAGAACTGGCTTTGGTTGCACCGTATGTCTCTTCATATGGTTTGGGTTTTTCATTTCACCATGAAAGCTCATTCCATCTCCTATACTGAAATGGCCAAGATGAAGGAAAAATTAAGATCTAGGATTTGAAAAGATTAGAGTAGCCAGAAGAACTTACACATCCTTAGAACAGGCTTTCAATTGAGCAGAGGAATTTTTTTTCTGTTCTTGGGTCTCACAAGAATTCGCAGTGGCGTGAGTTTAACACAGCTCAAGCTATGTTAAAGCATTTGCTCTGTCTGTTCAGCATATTCTTGTGTGTGTTTATATATATATGATATACATTTTATCACACTTCAGAACGGAGAGGCAAGGAAGGAGAGGTGATGGCATAGTTATTTATATTTGGGAGTGTTTTGATTGTCTAGAGCTTGGTGATACTCTAGGGATTAAGTGTTTATGGTCAATTGTTAATCACGGGGATGGCCAATAAGGCAGGTGTCCTGGTGGTGCTGTGCTACAGAACACTCAACCAGGGTGAAGGTGCAGATGAAATATTTTATAAGTCGCTGGGAGAAGTCTCACAATTGCTAGCCCTTGTTCTTGTGGGAGACTTCATCTTACCAGATGTCTGCTGGAAATACAACATGGCAGAGAGAAAATGATCTAGGAAGTTCCTGGAGTGTGGAAGAGAGCTGCCTGACACAGCTGGTGAGCGAGCCAGCTAGGGAAGGCTCTGAGACCAGAGAAGGACTTGTGGGTGATGTGGTGGTTGAAGGCCATCTTGGGCACAGTGACCATGGAATGATACAGCTTTCGATCCTTGGAGAAGGAGGGGGCTTAGATGAACTGCTACTTTGGAGTCTTGGGGGACAGGTTTTGGCCTGTTTAGGACCCTGACTGAGCCCCTTGGGAAGCAGTCCTGAAGGGCAAGGGAAAGCTGGACATTCTTCAAGAAGGAAATTTAAAGGTGCAGGAGCAGGCTGTCTCCATTAAGCAAAAGATAAACCAGTGGAGAAGAAGACTCTTCTGACTGAAGAGGGGAGGGCTTTGGCTGGAACTTGGGAAAAAAAGAAGAGTTTGTGACCTCTGGAATATGGGCTGGGCAACTCAGGAGTACTACAAGGATGTCATGAGGTTATGCAGGGAAAAGAGGGGAAGGGCCAAAGCCCAACTAGCACTTAATCTGGCTACTTCCATAAAAAACAATAAAAAAAATTTACTATAAATCAATTAGCAACAAAAGAAGAACTAAGGAGAACCTCTATCTTTATTGGATGGGGAGGGAAATACAGTAACAAAGAAAGAGGAAAAGGCAGAGGTATTTAATGTCTTTGCCTCAGTATTTAATAGTAAGACCAGGTGTTCTCAGGGTACCCAGCCCACTGAGCTGGAAAACACGGACAATGGGCAGATGAAGCCCATATAATTCAAGGAGCAATGTTAGGGACCTGCTACACCACTTACACACAAAAGTCTATGAGGCCAGAGGGCACCACATAAGGGTACTGAGGGAGCTGGCCGAAATGTTCACTCTTTTCCAACCTAGCTAATTCTATAATTTTGCAACAAAAATAGTATTTTGCATGTGACTATCTGAAAAAAAATAAGTATTCTGTGTCTCATGTAAATTATTTTTCAATAAAACCCTTTTTTCAGGACAAAAAATGCAAGAAATTTTCAAATAGCTATTTGAAAAAAAATTGTCAGACGCAAATATGCTAAATTTTATTTACGGATTATATGCTGATGTCAAGAAAACAGTTTAGTATCACCACAGATTTATGGAAGTTCACACACTGGTTTGTTTTAGTGAGTGTCCACACTACCTGCTCAGAAATTGCCATCAGAAATTCATGTTGGAAAACATGAAGTGCAAGTCTCCAAGGTCTTAGACATTCCTTAGTCATTCAACTTTGCACTGAGCAAATGGAAATAGGGTGCATTTTACCAAATCACCTATGTTAAATTTTTAAACAGAGGACACTCTCCACGCTGTATGTATGGATGATTGTCAGCAGTGCAAGGGTAGTGATGAATAAACCCCTGGTCTCAGAAGTGGGGACTGACAGAATGCCAGCAATAAGAATTCTGTCTGGCAAGTATTTCCCTAAGTTCAATTTCATGGAATAGGCATATCTAACACATCTATAGAAATTAGAAGAGAAAAAAAAAAAGAGGATGCCACATTACAGGTAATTCTGCAGCAAAACAACTGCCTTCCTCCAAATGAAATGCAGGTGATTGTTACACCATCTGAACTGGTCAGGAGGTCTATCAGTTCCAAAATAGCTTGAGATATTCCAGTAATAAATAGCACAAGTCTTTCACAGAGTATCGTCCATTCCCCTCATAGGCAGTTTGGCTCGGGGAAACTGGGTGAGCAATAAGAGCAAAGAGGAAGTTTTCTTTCTAGGAAACACATTTTAATACGCACAGTACAGAGTGTTGGGTTGCTAGAAGTGCTTCTGCAGGGGGTGGCCACAGTGGGCTGCACTGGCTAACCTCTCTGGAGCCTGGATAAGAAGGTACAAATTAGACCACTTCTACCCCCGGCTGTTCTAATCGAGGATGGTGCTGGTGCAGAACTGACCTCAGAATTAGGGATCTGTGACTAGCTTTCTGTACTGATGAAAGGGATTATGTGACATGGATGCTCATGATAGCAGGGGACTGTGGTTAATGGCAGAAAGCTAAAAATCCAGCCGCTCAATGGGGCCTGTGCCTGTCTGTCTTTAGGCTGCAATAGAGGACATGTTAAGAAAACCTGTGAAAATATTTTGTACATGCACATTATGATTATGATTTAAAGATGATTATAGCTACTGTCTTACAAGGTTATGCACTGGCCTCTGAGAAACTTTTGCCCATAAAAAGCTGTCTTTTATATCAATGTCACTTCTAAATTCAGGCCCAAGTTTATAAAATTCTAATAATGCCATCCTGAAAGTATTATAAAGATTATTTATTTTAAATTAAAGCATCTTAATATTAATTTTCACTACAATGAGTATGCTGTGTTTACCTTTGTTAAAGAGGATTTGTGCTCCTTTAATAACATACTGTGAAAACCTGTGGTCTGCTTTATCTCTGGATACAAATACTCAGACTGCAGATAGGATTATATTTCCTACCATGCACACATTCAACACATGAAGACAGACAGTGTTTTTAAGAAACAAAAAAAAAAAAATCACAGAAAACATGGGTCATCTGCTTAAATTGTTCATAGTACCACTGGAATAGAAGCACAACAAACACAAATACTTTTGATAAAATTTTGCAGCCTGGAACCCTTCATATAGAAAGGACGTAAATTCAAAACACTATTTCTATCAATAAATATGTGCATATTTTCTTTATTTTTTCTTGCATTCTTGTATTTTCTTTGACAAAAACAGGGCTTCCAGTTTTGGAACAGAATAATAGGGAAAGAAAACTACATTTAGAGGCAGTTTGTGCTGAAGATGGAGCACCTGGTCTCATGACTGAGAGGAAATACTCCTGCCCCAGGAATGAACATTATCCTGCCCCTCATTCCTTGCCACCTCTCTGACTGTCCCCCCAACACCAAGGGACCTGCTCAGATCACTCCAATCAGCTGCATCTGCTCAATGCCTAACATCAGTAGCCCCACTCTGCTCACCATGACAAGGACCACTATTTTTCTATTAGTAAAAGAGCATGGAAATAGCAGAAATTTTGTATATTGCAGTCAGCTTAGTAGTGGTGTCAGCCCAGCAATACTAGAAAAACTTTCCCTTAAGCTGAAGTGGATCCTCCCCAGTGCAGCCTTCATGATGTATGGCAACAAAAACCTGTCCTGTTGTGTGCAAGGTGAATGTGCCTTCAGGCACTGCAGGCTTACTAAGATTTAGTAATACTACTGGCAAAGGTAGACAGGTGCTGCTCAGGAAGTCACAATCAAATAGGTCTAAAAGATCTACTATTCCTTCTCAGCATGAAATGATAATCAGGATAGGATGCCTGCACCCTTCTTAGTTTCTGTGAAGAAAATGGTCTGGCTGCATGAGCAGAGAGAAAAAGAATAGGTGCACACACCTACGACTATATCTTCCTCCGAAGGCACAGCAGTAACAACTGACACAATGCTTAGCAAAAAACAAAATACTGTTTCAGAGTTCTAGACCCTCTAAAAGCTTACCCCGGAACACTGATCTTTTTCACCTCACAACTCCTCCAGGTGTGTGTTATAGACCAAAACAATTGTTCAAGCTTCCCTCTGCACCATTATTTCCCAGTAATAATTCTGGCTGCTATCAAGAGTGTAGAATATAAATTACAGTCCTTCCTGTTAATATAAATTCAGCAAATATATCTTTCCCTGGCAAAAATTTTAATACAGCACAAAATTAACCCCATATAATTAAAACACCTCCATATAGCTTTGTGCAAAGAGCAAAAAAAGTTTTTTCTCTAAGAAATAAGACCATAATTAGGAATTACAAATATATATTAAAAAAATTAGGGTTTTTTCCAAGAATTTGTTTACTACAGCTTAAGCAACAGTGGCTTTCCAAACTATTGCTAAAAACCTTAATGAAATTTGCTTATGTTAATCAGGATTGAGATTTGCTGCTTTTAAAAATATCTTTTCTATTAAAATGAAAAGTATTTTAATGGACACCTAGTAAGACCTACTTCAAAAAAATCAGTACATCCTCTTCGAAAATTCACTTGGTAAAAGAATTTACTTCATCATCATTCTCACAATGCAGAGATGCAATTATAGAACAGATCTCCTACAGTCAATAGATTCAGTCTTAAATGTTTACATACCTTGTATTATGGTGATTATTCAACTTGGAGGAATTGTGTTAATTATGGTTATGTACTATGTAGGCTCTGACAGACAGATATTTTAGATACTATATACTGCTGTTATTCATGCCCATAGTGAAAGAGAACTACTGAGTACTGCTACAATGGCATAATATACCAAGTGTAATAAACGTTTTGGTCCAACCAAAGAACTTTTCATTTCCTCTTGTTACCACTAGAAAACATCTCTAGAAGACATAATGGATTATTAGACGCCAAAAATAAATTAGATGACTGCCTGTAAATTCCCTTGTAGGAGAAAAGAATGCACAGCTTTTAACTGATATCGCAGAATACTAAGATTCCTATGGAGGTGTTATTGTTATTTTTAATAAACAAAGGAAAGACATCTGAATTCTCACAGATGCATTGTTAACCAGTTAAAATGAGATTAGGGATCTTCTGGGGCTATTCAATAGTAATATGATAGGTCTTATATATATGTTTGTTTCATATTTAGAGCAGCATATAATATTTTCTTAATATTGCTACAAATATATTTTGAGGTGTTTTAATTTTGGAGCATAATTATCTTTGATCAGCAGTTCTGCAAGACTGGTTTTTTTTTTTAACGGAGAGCACAAAAAAAATATGTGTTTCTCCAGATGGCAGATATCAAAGATCCATTCATAATACTAAAAAGTTTTCAGAAACACATTTAAAACATCATATGGTATGTATTTGAATTGCCTCATTTAAGAGCAATTCATTCTTGGATATTCATGGAAGAATAAAAATATGCTTTACATCTGAACTGGAAGAAAAGGAAGTGTGTCTGTATGTACTGTGAACCTTTGAATCTTACAATGCTAAAACATCATTAACATGAGCCTTGAATTGATTGGGGCTTTTAAATATTGATCGATCAATTGATTAACTGGTTTGTATTTTCGCAAAAAAATCACACTACTCCTTTAAGCAGGTGACTCCCTTCAGTCATTTACTATAAAAGTGCAAAATAATGACAACTTCATGCTGTATCTCCAAATTCATACAGTTCAACATTTCTTTTGCACCATATCTGATATGGTGTGCAGGTCCTTCAAGTTCTCTCATTGTGAGATTCTACAGAGAAAGTAATCATTTGAGCCACTCATGTGATAAACCAGCACTTGAAACACTCAAATGTCAAGTTGTTTTCATCACATCGACAGCAGGTCTTAGACTTAATCTTTCCTTGGTTTATGCCACTACTTTGCCTTTACTTTGCTGCAAAGTGTGAAACCGCCGTGTATATGCTAATGGAACTGTCTTGCCCATTAGTTCTCCAATTTCATCTATATTACCCTTCACCTGTTAGTGAACAAGGCAATGGTGCATGTTATTCTCCCCTCGATGCACATCCCATTAGACTTCAGTGGAGAATACACCCCCCTTGTGTGTAACCGAGATGAGATTCATAGAGATTTTCATTTGTGTTTACAAGAGCATTGTTTCTTTAGTATACAATCTGCGCTTTTTATATTCATACAAGACCCAGAGACCGAGAGCTTGGATCTGATTCCAGCTTCTCCTAAGCTCAAAGACCTGTGCATGGTTATGGCTACCTTCCACCACCTGAGAATATGCAGCATTCCCTCTGACAACACAGATGAATTTTCAAGTAATACCAATTACTTGTCACAAAGTCCTCTGCTACAACTTGACACCAGGTGAACACATGCTATTACCAGTCGATATATTTTCAAATGCAAGATTGCATAAAAAAATCCTGAATCATAGACACTTCCTTGTCCATATTTATAATTTAAGTATTTTCTACAGATATAACTCAATATATATTTTTGTTCATATAATTGTGTGTGAACTTTTGAACTAAGTTAGTTACCAGTCTGATGAGTTCAATTAAAGTTGATGATACTGCACTATACTTTAAATACCGCTGTGAATTAGCACTGTATGCTTTCCAAAACAACATGATATAATATGATCAAAAACCCAATTATGCTTTAAAATGGATAGAGAGCAATCGACAATGACATTATGTTTCAGTTCTGTTCTTTGATGATAGCAGGTAGTACAAATAATCTGTTCTATACTTTAGGACTTGAAAGTCAGTGCTATGAAGAGATACCTTAACTTTATTTTGAACTGCTTCTAAAATCTAAGTCACTATTGCAAGAGCTTACATTTTCAGTGTCATGCTGAAATTCAGAAATATAAATTGTTACCTACAAACCTCTGAAACCAGCAGAAGTGTAATCAATTTATTTTGCCTGTGGTTGGGCACTGCAAGACGTGGTAGATTTTCAGTCCTCTTTCTATAACTCCCTTGTTAAAATATTCAGGTGACTCCCAGGGGAAGTGCTATACTATGGCTAATTTGAACCTGTTTACATTAGAAAGTGAAAGAACTTTTTGTATCCTGTTAGTCACAAACATTTCCTAGTCTCATCCTGTCACTTCCCCATGAGGGTTCCTGGTGGCATTCTTGAGTGTACAATACCCAGTTCTGTTGAATGGCTATGTTGATTGCTTGCTTCATCCTTTTCATCTTTGATTAAAGTCTGAATACAGAAAATTTTTTACACAGCGTAGTTCCCATTCCATAGGGACTATATAAATTCAGAAGATAATCTAAATTCTCAGTTTAATGTTCAGCAAGTGCAACCATGGAGGAAATTCCCCCATAAATTACGGCATATTCATAACAGTGTATTTTTGGTGACCAAAGATGCATAAATTTGCTATGTATTCTGAAAAGTGTTTATAACTTGGATTTGTAATTTAATGTGTTTGACTGAAAGCTGACTTCCAAATGTGCCCTTAGCATCACTGCAATTTACTGAAATTAACTTTAGAAATGGTATTATAAATTAATAAAGTAACTTCAAGATAAATTGTAATTTACAACGTAAGAGTATATTCATTTTGAATTGCACTATTCTGGTTTGAATCTTTCTAAAATGTCATAATTTCATTTATTTGTTAAAGCCATAAACATTCTGGCTAGCCTTTTTATTCCAGATTTACAGATATAATGATGTCTAATAAAAATAACAGCAAACTACATGCTATTTGAATGAAGCTTAAAGATTGTTTCTCAGCATTTGGACAGAATACTTACTTCAGGCTTACAAGTATTAGGAATCGGCAAACACAGCTCTGAAATACCTAATGAGGTCTCAGTGGCCTAGAAAATGCAGTGTATGGAAAGCAGCCTGAAATGGTGAGGTCTGTTCAGAGAGTAGCAAATAACCATTTTCACAGAATGATAATATGGGTATATTTGTCTGAGTGAAAGAATGAAATACCTGCTCTTTCAATTAACATTGAGTTGATAGGAATTAGGAAAGCAAAGTGAGAAAGTGAGTCTCACAACAATTTTTATATTTGTAAATTTCCAGTACCCTTTTTCGAGTAAGAGAGAATTTCATGCTTCATTAAAAAAAGAGTGTATAGCCTGATCTTCAAAGAGAGGGAAAGAAGGATAGTAGAAGATGGAGGAAAGAGACAAGTTGAAGGCATATCTGCACGAATGCCTGCAGACAGGCCTTGGGTATATGTGGCCTAAAGATCAAGGTGACTGGATGTGAGAAAACTCTGAGAAACTGTGTAGTAATGAAGTGCAAAGCTCTGGCTCATAAGACCCACTGAGATTCATTTTTAAAAGCTATAAAAGTTCTTTTTAGCTACATACATTTTTCTATTTAAGCAGTTTGAACAAAAAAACTGTTCAGCATCCCCAAATGAGAAACTGCATAATTTTTTCTATTTGTTTTTCTGGATTAAGACTAATAATTTTTTTTCAAGAAGTAGTCATCTAGATCAAGTAAGTTAGTTTATGTAAAGAGTGAATTGCCTAAAAGTTTGAAAATATGTCTGATTTAAATGTGGAAATAGAGCAATTTAATGTCTACCTTTGAGAAGTTATTTATGACTTACTAGATTTCCTTGACTTTTTAGGCTGACATAACTATTTTTAGTGCAGTAATATGTTTAGTAAAGTAATATTTGGAGAGGAAAATACTTAAAGTAACCACATCATTTTATTAAAAAAGTCATTATGCATAAATATGCTAAATAAAAAAGTAGATTAAATATTTCCTTGATAGAGAATGAGATCATTACATTCAGATCTTGAAGGAATGGGTAAAAAGTAGATTTTTTAACCCATAGGACAGAGGCAAAGAAGGCAACATTCGTAAATAAAACAGACTGCTTGGAACAAAGTACATGTATGAAAAACTGAACACCACAGACATCTTACTGTTTCTACCTAATAAAAGAGGTAACCTATCAACAGCTATTCTTCTGGGAGTTTATGAAGAATAATTACAGTTCAGAATATTTATTTCCCCATCTGCTTTTACAGGCAGACGTAAGTTTTATTTGGAGAATAAAGGAGAGTTAGAAGATAAAGAGCTTTATTAAATTGCCTAGAAAGAAGGTTGAAGATTCCTTGCTAGTTTTATGAAAGCAAACTGTAGATCCAAACAAACTCAAAAACTGGAACTTCAAGAAGGATTTGGTTTCCATTCAGTTCACAGAATACACACAAATAACAACAAGCTTTTTCTCCAACAGGAGTATGTTTGCTAGAGGTTTTAGAAGGGGAGGTAGCTCTAGGCCAAGGGGAAATGATTTTAAAGTGAGAGGGGAGAGATTTAGATTAGATGTTAGGAAGAAATGATTTACTCAGAAGCTGGTGAGACACTAGAACAGGCTGCCCAGACAACCTGAACCTCATATGCGTTCAAGACCAAGTCAGATGGAGCCCTGATATAGAGGGTGGTGTCCCTGCCTCCCCATGGTGGGTGGCATGTGGGAGGGTCTGCAACTCGATGATTTTTAAAGTCTGTGCCAACACAAACCATTCTATGCTTCTAGGTTAATTATTTCCTGTTTTGACCAGGATTAAATTCTACACTTTCCAAGAAGGCTTAAGCAAAGGGGAAACAGGCACAATGTACAGTCTGCTCTGGCAGAAGCAATTGAGAGTGCTTATGACTACACATTCTTGTATTCTACTACATAGGACTGGGAAATTAAAGGTGAAACATACAGGCAGCACAGAAAAGCTACTTTCCAGAAAATTTCAAGCTCATTTAACAAAGATATTTCATTCTGGTCAAGATTTAATTTGTGCTTGAAGTACTCAGGGACATAAAAATATAGGTCATCAGTTTAGACAACAGACTTGAGTATTCAGCGACTATCATTTGGTATTTATAAATTTTACCAAATTTAAAGTTTCACGAGCAAGGTCACAGCACAAGTGCTTCTAGCCAATGATTTTGTCTTTTATGGTGGCCAACAGTATATGCAGATTGTAAAGGTGTAAGAACAGCTTTACTAGGAAACTTTGGTTTCATGATAGATGGTAAAACACTAGTAAGGGCTGCTATTTTCATGAAACATCACTCTTCATCTTCCATGGGTTACATCTTGAATTCTGTTAATACCAACATCTAAGTCAAATACCTCTAAACAGGTAATAATTGACAACAAAATTGAAAAGGTCAGGAGAAAAACTACCTGTAGTTTATAAAATCCTGAAAGAGATATTAATAAACATGATTTTAATATTTCTATGCCAATACAATTTGGAGCAGGAGTAGTTTCTGCAAAACTGATTTCTGAAACTTTCAGTTCCCCAAAATTCTGTCTTATTATACAGTCTATGTACAATACGTTAAATATGAAAGATGATAAATCACACAAAGTAGGTATCCTGTAAACATAAAAATACACTCCATGAATTTCAATTTTGCAGGCAAAAAACACCTAATTGAAAAATCACACTTAAAAAAAAATCTAATTGTGGAAAAAGGCACTATAGCTCTTGATCTCAAACCATCAGAGGATGATTATTTACTTCCATAAACTCAAGAAGCCTGATGCAAAGTCCCTCTTTACACAGCCTATTTCTTGAAATAAGGCATTAACCATAGAGTAGTGGTGCAAATAGGCAATCTTTTAAAAATGGGTATATTTTCATAGACTGCATGGAACAGGGGAAACAGCATGCTCTACATCCTGGGATTTCACAGAAATCCCTCAGCAATACTCAGGGACTGCAGACACTTGTCTCGGCCTCAGCAGAGACACAGGTCCACCTCACAGGAGCACAATGACCATAATAGTACCCATCACAGAAGCTATTCTCCTCAATTGTACAGGCACAGTGAAACCACGGGGCCAAACCAGAGCTTTCAAATGGCTCTAAAATTGCAATCGATGAGAAATGTTTGTGCCATAATTTAAAAGGCAAGGAAGGAATGGCTGCCCTGGTGTCAAGACAGCATGTATACACTATTAAAACTAAAACATCTCACCTGGAAAACTGAATTGCTTTCTTTGTTAGAAAACAGGCTGCACTAACAACTCTGATATTTTCCTGTTGTCAGGGATCTTTCATGGAAGTGCGAGATCAAACTTTAAAACTTTCTAATGAAGGTCAGAAAACTGGGAATGTTTTTCTGTAGGAAGTGTTTAATAATATCCTTCTGGTACATGCTGATATAATTCTTCTGTTAGAGAATTGAAAAATAAAAAAAACATTGTCATTATAACCCCAGTCAGCATAAATTATGGAAAATTATGCTGCAATATGCCCGATATAAGCTTCTCACTGTGAAATAGTATCCTCCTTCATCTTGAAGATTTCAGGAACCATGTTTTTCAGGCTTCTCAAGAATAAATTTAAGGACACTTATTGAAAAGAAGCTACAGAGGGCAACTAAGAGAAGTAAATCTTTACAGACACTGTGGGAATTATAGTATGGAAATTATTTAAAGATACCACACTGGAAAAAAATCCCAGGTGCATATTGCCAATCAAAAAAGGGTTAAAGAGGTTATGACAAAGAAGGAATTACACTTCAAATACTTGAGATCTTATTAAAATGAATAAAATAAAAAGAACAATGAACCCTGGCAGATTAAATGCAAAAGCATAACCAAACAATCTAAAAAGGGAGGTTGAGGAACAATGACTAGAAAAGATAAGGAATAATAATCCTTTCTTAAAATGTGTCAGGAGAAAGACACATTCCAGGGATTCTGTAGCACCAGTTGATGTGTCAGGAGAAAGACACATTCCAGGGATTCTGTAGCACCAGTTGATGAGGATGGTACAAAAGAATTGTCAGAAAACCTAAGGTCATTCCAGAAAAATTAAATTAATTCCCTGAATTCATTGTGGAAGAGACTGGGAACAATCCCTTGCTAGCCACTGTCTGACAGGGAATCATCAGAGGATCTGATATTACAGAGACTGTAGAATTTATTAGAGAACACAGTGACAAAAAATGAAAGGCAATAAACACCTCAGGCTAGATGGTATTCACTCAGATTTTCCAGGAGAGCCTATAGGTGAAATGTATGTACTATTAAAGTTAGCATAAAATCTCTTCCTTAAACCTTCCTTGATTTCAAAGAAAATGAAGGAAGGTAGGAGAAATCTGAGGAACTGCATACCTATATGTAATCCTGATTTCTGTGCCAGGTAAATGAATATTCTGATTAATGGTCACATGAATAGATGTATTCTACTTGGGAAGCAAAACTTTGGGAAATCCTGAAGCTCTTTTGAAGAATGGAGCATGTATATGATCCTCTTGAGGTACCGAGTGGTCCAGCTGAGGTAACAGTAATCTCCAAACGACTTCTAACACTAAGGGCAAGCTAAGGTTAGCAGTAGAAAGTGATCCATGTATTAGGAACAGATCATGATGAACAACAGTGAGCATCACTGTGCTATTTTCACTGCACCCAAAATTATTGTTCTGCCATGCCTTGAATACCATGTGTATTCCCCCATCTCAGAAAGCTCATAAAGGTTCAGAAGGGAGTTCAGTAGCTATAAAAATTGTGGGAGCACGATTTCGTGAAGAAGAACAGCGTAGATTAGGGTCTATTTATCTGTTAAAAGATGCATTTATGTGGGTTTCATAAATTTACATCAAAAGTCTTATTGAGATGGTGGATAGGGACTGGCCATCTCTTACAAGAACTAGGGACCAGTAATGAAACTAGAAGATATACTTGAAAGAAAAGGAGAGGATACTTATGCAAGTCATTGCTAAGAAAGGCCACACATACACAAAGTCCTCATGGGCTTGAGGGGAGGCTGGAAAAGAGACAAAAGAAAGACCCAGAAATAACAAGACACACACATGGCCACATCTATCTCTGTACAATTGCAAGCTTACAAGAGTTGGTAATTGGAAGAATTTTAGGGGATGAATGACATGCCTTCCATGGCTCTCCTCCCTTGTGTATCCACCCATGGCCACTCTTAGTGACAGACTCAGAGGTTAGACAGAACTGCTGCCTGATCTGCTGTGGCCATTGTTATATTCTGAAGAGTTAAAACACTTCCAGAAATGTGCCATACTGGAAAGGAAACAACCTGCATTATCCCGTGCAATTTACATGGCTACCAGCTTCTCTGTTTCTTGCAAGCTAATTCTCAGGTTTGAGATATCAAACAGCAATCTCTGCTTTCTTTAATATGCAAGTAATTCCACTAGCAGTAAGTGTTTTATTTTGCTAGTTATTGTATTGCAATGATTTGACATGCCAAATTCTTTTAGGCCCTTACTCCTTTGCACAGCAGTGTAAGTCTTCCAATTGCTTGCATAGCTCAGCTATTACAATTGTACAAATATTATCTATTTGATTTTAGGGAATATTTTAAAAGTAATTGTCAAACAATGACTATGATCTGATTAAATAAATACTGCTATTGCAGCACTAGTTATGGCATAATTTATGCCATGAATAATTTGTTACCATTTCTGTTATCCCAAATCTGATTCAAATTGGATATATTTGTTAGAAATTCATCCTATTTTGCATCCTATTTTTTTAATTTATTAGACATTGTTTTTAATATTATTTTATGAAAATCACATTTACTCTAAATAGCATATTACTTTATTGCTGAAAATGGCAACCTGTATTTATTCAGCTTTTAACTTTAAAATCAGCAGGCTATCGTTCACTTTATTAATCAAATCCAACCTTGAGGATTACAGCCACCAGTTTCAATTGCTGTTACTCAGAAATTGAGAACTTAGTAATTCAGTTACATTTACATTTTTGATGAGCTGCTTTTTTACAGACCTCATTATATTTGGAAAGAATAGATTTTTTTTGGTCCTTTCCCACTGCATATAATATATCTTACAGTATTCTAAATCCTTTTGAAATGTTATTTGTTAAATACCTACTAATGAAATATCAGGTTTAGGAATTAAGGACAAAACATTCGAAGGCTAAAATGTTCAGGAAAGTTGCTAAAGCATCTCTGACAGACATCAGAGTTATGACAATTTCTTCTCAGCAGGGGAGAATGCTTATTAATACAAAAGGATAGAAAAGAGCTAAAATTTATTTCCTAAGACTCTTCTCAGTACTGTTGGGGGCAGAGACACCCATCAAGGGCACTTCTAATTTCTCCCAAATTTCCTGCAAGTTATAAGGCAGTTACCAAGTTATGGATATGGGTAAATAAATTTATGTAAAACAGAAGAAACTTTGGCTATGTCTACATACTACTGTGATTCCATGAGCCAAGATTTGTAAAGTTCAGCAGTGGATACTGAGACCCCATCACACACCACACGTTTCAGACTTGGTTATGGACTATCTGTGTCTTTTGTCTTAACCCCACAGATGAAATGTTTGGGGATTGGAGCAGATAAAACATATTGCCAGAATATCTCCAAATTTTGTTTTAATCAAGAGATACATAGTTCATGTGCTGTGAGATTGCTCTGCAACAAGAAGCAAAGCATTTTATGAGTGGCAGGAATGAGATTATTTAGGAGTTCCAAAGAGAATCAGATGAAGACTAAGCTCATGCACATTTCTTACTGAAATTGATTCTTCAGCGCTAGCTATGTATTTTACAAGAAAGGAAGATACACTGCAAAGATCTGTCATGCCCTCTGATCCTGAAGTTCTACAAAGAATAGTACATTTAGTACTTGCATGTATCCTGGCAATCTCTAGTTTCAACTTTGATACCTGCTCATTAGCTTTAATGGTAACAGTCTATTGTAGTAATGAGCTTTCTATGGCTGACCAGTACCCAAATGAATGCTTCATGGTTGTTTTGTCTCCCTGCCAAGTTTTCCTACACAGTGCTTATATTACTCTTCTACAATCATCCAGGCATTTTGCTAGCTCATTAAAATAAGCTTATAGAAGAAATTACCAGCTCTTTGCTAGCACTACCCACCAAAAACAGGATAATGTTTTTCTTAGAGATGTAAGTCCAGGCAGAAAGTCACCACAAAAAAAAAAAAAAAAAAAAAAAATTCTGGATTCTCCTTATCTCCTCTGATCAATGGTAAACCAAAAAATCTTTGAGCTAAGCTGCTCTTTCTTCACATTGTGCATGGAAAATTTCTTCCACTGATCTATTAGTTCAGGAAATAGGAAGAAGGAGATGGGTAGAAACTGTTTTTACATTCACTAATAGCAGAGATCATGTGAGAATGCTGCAAGCTGCAAGTTTCAAATATATACTTGAATATGGAGTACCACAGATCTTAATTTTCCCAGATCTCAGCACTACAAAGGAAATGAAAAGTAAAGTGAAAAGCATTAGGCAGGATGTTATAATGGAAGGAATTGAGGCAGCACTACTATTCATTGCTAAGCTCTTGGTTATTTTTAAAGAAAGGCTTATATCTTCTGAGACCTGAAAGCAGCCTGCAGCCTGCTGCAAAGAATCGAGGGAGATAATAAAGTCCAGACAGGATACTCTGATTGACAGCATACACACTGGTCCACGAGTATCGAAATCATAACCAGTAATTCTCTCATACAAATTCATATGGAAAAATACAAGACTTGCTAATACAAGTTTTAAGAGTTTGCATATGAAAACAAATTAAAAACAAATGTGATTTGTAATAATTGTGGTGTTTTGGTCTTCTTAATGGCATGCTGACTGGGGTTGGAGGACTTTTTTGTGAAGTCCATTTGCTCGTCCCTTAACAATGCTGGAATACTTTTTCTGGTTCACTTTGGAACTAACTGTGTTAACTCCTAATCGCAATCTAAAAATATTTACAGGGATGAAAGATATTTTCATAAGTGGAAGAGATGTTTTATATTTTAGGATAATGAAGAAGAGAAAATGATGCTGGACTCAAGTTTAAGCTCTGTTATGACCTTGTGTAGACTACACTCAATAAAATTCAAATAAGCTTAAGGCTAACAAACAACATTAGTAGATCCAATGTAATGCAATTCTCCATAAGTAGCTCTATACCACAGCAATGGGAATGAATCCTCAGGCTACTGCTGTCATTTTACTTCCACAAAATATCTCATATTAAAAAATAATTTAGGTTGGAAAAGACCTTTTAGATCATTGTGTCCAACCATTAACCCAGCACTGCCAAGTCCAACACAATACCATATCCCTAAGAGCTACATCTATACATCTTTTAAATACTTCCAGGGTGGTGACTCAGCATCTTCCCTGGTCAGAGAGTTCCAGTGCTTGACAACCCTTTTGTTGAAGAAATTTTTCTTAATATCCAAAATCTAAACCTCCTTGGGTGCAACTTGAGGCCATTTCATTTGATTCTATGGCTTATTTGGAAGACGAGACCAACCCCCACCTCTCTACAGCCTCCTTTCAGGTACTTTAAAGACCAATATGGTCTCCCCTGAGCCCCCTTTTCCAGGCTGAACAACCCCAGCTCCTTCAGCCACTCCTCATAAGACTTCTTCAGCTTTACTGCCCTTCTCTGGACATGCTCCAGCACCCCGATGTCTTTCAGGAAGTGAGGGCCCCGAAACTGAACACAGTATTTAAGGTGCGGATTCACCACTGCCTATCACTGCCCTGGTCCTGCTGGCCATGCTATTTCCTATTCAAACCAGGAAGCCATTGGCCTTCTTGGTCACCTGGGCACACTGCTGGCTCACGTTCAGCTGCTGTCAACCAGCACCTCCAGGTCCTTGTCTGCCACACAGCTTTCCAGCCACTCTGTTTCCAGCTTGTAGGGCTGCATGGGCTTATTGAGACCCACGTACAGGACCTGGCACTTGGCCTTGTTGGACCTCATACAGGTGGCCTCAGCCTGTCCAGATCCCTCTGCAGAGCATTCCTACCCTCCAACAGATCAACACTCCCACCTAACTTGGTGTCCTCTGAGAACTTACTGAGAGTGCACTCAACCACCTTGTCCAGATCAGGGATAAAGATATTAAGAAGTCCTGGGCTCAGTACTGTGCCCTGGGAAACCCCACTGGTGACCAGCAGCCAGCTGGACTGAACTCCATTCACCACCACACTCTGGGTCCAGCCATCCAGCTAGTTCTTAACGCATCAAACAGCCAAGCCATGAATTGCCAGTTTCTCCAGCAGAATGTTGTGGGAACTAATGACAAAGGCTTTATTGAAGTTCAGGTAGACAACATCCACAGCCTTTCCCTCATCCACTAAGCGGATCACTTTGTCATAGAAGGAAATCAGGCTGGACCTGCCTTTCATAAACCCATGCTGGCTGCCCCTGATCTGGTTCTTCTGTATGTTCCACATGATGGAACTCATTTTATTCCTTCTGAATGATCCAATTCTTTTTGTCTAATTTTACACATCTATCCCTACCTGTATTATTTTAAGTCCATGTAGGCTGGTGTAGTTCTACATGAACAGTTTTTGCTCTATTTTGTACTCAGGTTTCTCTCACAATTTTAGGCTATGTTAAAAAGCCTTCCAGACACATTAGAGGAAAAGTGGAGGAATATAAGGAGAATGGAAATTCTATCTGTTTAGTTAAATTTAATATTTAGAGAGCTACATAAATTTTGTGAGATTTAACCACTATCTATCAAAATCAAGTCTTAATTTTTTTTTATTGTTTTGTGCAGCCCCAAAGATTTGCCTTGAATACTTGGTTGCAACAGTGAAATCTACACTGTAAAAATGGAAAAATATACAAGTCAGCCAAAGTGCAATTATGGTGTACATTGGAAATGCCCTCTTCCTATAAATCCTTTGAGAAGGATAAGCAGGAAGAAGTTTTCCAATAGCATGTTACACTCGAAAGCACAATCACTATAGCAGACACAGGCTACAAAATTCTAGATTTTTCTGTAACAAAATGGGCTTCTTATGTCTGTAAGGAAGCTTACAGATTGGCATGTCTGCCAGTTTGCCAACTTACAAAGAGATGAAATAAGTCTGCAGTATCATTGTTATAGGTCAATGGAATATAAGCCAAAAGCAACACAGTATTTAGGAAATGGATGCTGATAATAAAAGAGCCACTCTAATTTCCTGTGGAGATCTTAAATTAGCTCTTCCCATATGCATACTGGTTCACACGGATAGTTCTGCAAGATAAGCACTTTTACATATCTCATTGGTAAGTAACTGATTTTCTTCTTAGAGAACAAAAACTGTTGCATTAATATTATAATTGTGGATTTATGCAGCAGGAAAGGCCACCTATTTGCTTTCTGGTTAAAAATATGCTTATGAAGTCAGAGAAAACTTAGCCCTGTTTCTAGCTATAAAAAAAAGTAGTTTGCAGATCAGACACTCAGTTAAATATATAGAGTCGCAATAGTATACTTTTTGAAAAAATTCTCATTTCCTGCAACTGAAAGATATTCATTGCCTTCTATTGCCAGAGCTCGGGTTAGAAAAAACATTAAAAAGAAATACATGGAGCAGCATAGACAAATATGTATTTGAAGCAATTATTTAAAAGCAAATAAAGTTTGCAAGGCAGATCAGACTGCAGGATTCATAGCTCTTTTAGTAACCTCACAGTTACCAGAAGCGTATACTTCACACAAAATTATTCAGAGAAAAAATTCCTACAATATCTTTAGGCAACAAAGGATACTTCTGGTCATCGTGTGAATTCTGTGTGCTCAAACTCTGATACAAACCAAGGATTTTCTTCTTTGTACTAAGTATGGGAAAGCCTGCTCCTTTGAGAATTAGAATAGCTTTCGAAGACTTCTGATTTAAATTTCAAACTCTTGATCATAGTCAGGGAGCAAATGTTTGTATCCTGAAATTGAAAATTGGGTTCTTTAGCTCTATACCAAGTGAAAATATTAAGCATTTTGTTGCATCCACTATGTGAGCCAAGTTCCCCACTGTGCCTTCAAATCCACAGTGAATGAACCATATTTGGATCTGCTTATCAGAAGGAGACATTTAGAAAGACAATGAGCCTGTCCTGCTAGACGGAGACTCCTGATGCTTTTAGATAGGCCTGCGGTGAACTGCAAAATGGGCCCTAAAATCAGGCTGACATGGTCGCTTAACAAGCTGTGGTATTAGCTGTTGGCTCAGAGAATTTCTAGTGTCACCCACAGGGCTGATGATGGCAGCCATCATAATTAGAATGCATGAATCAAAAACACCAGGTGAAGATTTTGCCTCGGAATAAAGAAAAGACAGAAGGAGGGAATTACCATGCCCTTTGACTACTAAGCTGCTGCATGCAGCTGGATCAGTGACCAACAGTGACTGGGCGGATTATGCTATGGAGATACTTGCTATAGCCTTACACTTCCCACACCCAGTGGCTGTCAAAGCAAACGCTGTGAACAACTTCAAAGGAAGTGATACAAGAGGCTACATGGGGGAGAAAGGTAACCCCACTAAAGACTGTGGGGGTGGGGGTAGGGGGATGTATCCAGGCTTTTCTTTGAGTTTAGCAAACAATTTCTTTTAGGATTGGTTTATTTTATTAATTCTATCACTCTGAATTCATCCCTAAAAATGCAAAACTCTACTGTTTGCTGAAGTGGAAAATCTATGTAATCTTAACTGATATGACCTTGAAAGGGATTTGCTGAACTTTTGTATGATTGGATTTTTCCCAACCTTTGTAGACTCTTGATTTTAAAATCTCCCTAACAAAAGCTCTGCCAGGAAGGCTGTTATTACAAAGATGCTTCTCAATGGGGAGAAGTGGGCTAATTGCAAGCTCTTCAGTGAAATAAAGGAAGGTTTTGCAAACAACTACAGAATTGACAAAATGCACCACATTGCTCTTAACAGAAACTATGGGGGAGAAACATCAGAAATGGCAAAGATGTCTAATATAAATAGATGCTATAAGACTAGCTAGAAGAGGATATACAAGATTTCAGATAATTCATAAACAGTAATTGCTCGTCTGACCTTGATGTGACTACAGAAATTCCATTAACTCACAAATCTTGACATTTAATTACATACTAAAAAATATTCTACCATTTATTTTGACAGGGTCTACAATAATCCTGTATTCGAGTTTTATCCATGTTTTCAGCTGCTTTTCCCGTACTGCAATTTATTCCCAAAGTCACAAATAAAAGCCACACTATAGACTGTACTGTTACCTAGAATGTACTTTAGCTCTTTCTAAAATTTAAACTCAAACACTAAAAAAGTGGGGCTCACAATGACATGACACCTTTTACTTGTATTATGCAGTTGAACTGAACCACCCCACAGATTATTCACCTGAGACAGCAAAAATTCACCGAGGAAGACTGCAGCAAATTATTTCTTAGAGCAGTTTAAAACTAGACAAATAATTCCAAACATTATATTAATAAATATTAAATAACAAGAAAAAAAGCTTACTAGATTTGGAAATGCTATAGTAGTGTCTGAATATTCATCATTAGCACTTAATAAAAAAAAAAAGTAAAACATAGTCCAGGTATTTCAGCCAAGATGACAATTGGTGTGATGAAAAATGTTGGTTTAAGTCCTAATGAGGAAGGTTTTGGGCTTTTTGTTCATGCGGTCTAAATGAAGTAGACTCTAGGGAGGTAAAAAGTCAGAATACTGTATATCAACAGTATTATCCTGCTCTAGAATTACCAGATTATAACAATATTTAAAGTGTTTTTTCCCACTTTCATGCAACTGCCAACAACAGTAGGTTTTTTTCCCTCTTCATATGTAAAGCTGAATTTTGAGGCACTTGACTGTTCTACATTAGTTGCACTATTTGTATCTACCTACTGTTTGACTCACCAATTCTGAATCACCATATAAAATCTTTTAATTTAAATACAGTATTTATTCCTGCCTCAGAACAAAAACTAATCTTTTTACTGAAAATTTCTTGACTTTAAAGGATGATTTCGCATATTCAATTGATTTGAAAAAATAAGAATAAAAAAGGGAAAAATATTAAAATAAATATTTTAGCATGTCATGCAACCTGGGAAATATAATGGTTTTTAAAAGCAGTTTGATTATATATACACATAATTCTACATACTCTAACTCCAAACTATTATGAGGATAATAGGTGAAACAAATTACTTTTTTTTGTTTTGGGGGGTGGGCAGGTTGGGTTTTGGCTTTTCTTGGTGCACTCAGCAGTCTGGCAGAAGCAAAAGAATTTCTGGTAGCTCCTTATTGCAAAAAAGACATAAAGACAGAATCCTATAGGATTCCTACAAATGTTACCACTCATCAATCTGAAACTAGGTCATAAGCTATATTTGAAAAATACATTGAAAACACATTATTCTACTTAAAAGATCCATATTAGTGTGTGTACGTATGTGTATATGCATACTGTGACTGAAAAAAGTGCAAATGTAGTATTTTATGGGTTACAAGATTTTTTATGCATCATCATTATTTCTCAAAAGAAACAAAGGATTTACACTTAACAGCACCTCCGTGCTTATATATACAGCTACACAAATACTAAAAGCTATTGCTTTGTGTTAAACACATGGCTGAATATATTTATATATATACATAAACAGACTTAAAATGAAATCTGTCCTTTGCTTGATTTTCCTTATTACATTACTCTTCTACTTTTTGGTAGGAGCTACATCTCAATTTTTTTTGTTCTTGTTTGAATCTGTTGTTTTATAACAGACACTCCCTTCTGAATCACTGAGAAAGGAACCATTGACTTCTGCAGTGGCTTCTTGTGATCTTCTCCCTCCAAGTCCATCTGAAAACATTCTCAGCACACATCTCTTCAGTATGCATTTATATAGTGCCTTCTTTTCTCTTACTATAACAAGAAGTTACATTTTTTTCATGTGTGAAGGATCTCTCTCCAGCCACAGACCCCTGTAATGCTCTCCCCAGTGTTGTCTTGGTGCCCATTTTTCTCTAATTCTGTGGCACAATGGAATAAACAAAAAAAAAGCATGTCTTTTGCCTGCTTATTAAAACTTTGCTATTAGCATTATCAACATTTTATCTCTCCTTTGACCAGTTCAAATCATTATATACTATGATGGCTCTATTAACTTCAATACACTCACTGTTTATGCCAGACAAGCTCTTTACAGGTTTTTAATAGGAAACATTAGACCTAAAAAGAGGTACACAAAGCAAATAAAATTGCCTTTATTCCCCCTCCATCACATCAGTTGCATTCTCAAAAGTAGTTTCCATTTATACTTCTCTAACATCCTGTTTCTTTCATTCCAGGTTTACTGTTCTTCAGACTCTGACCCCAACAAATACTAAACATGCCTTCTATTTGAGATCAAATCCTTTAATTGTACATTTTAGGGTGAATATAGTAAGTTTTCTGATTTGTTGTTGTTCTCTAAACACTTAAGCACTGCAGTATACAAAATACCCTTTCTTGTACAGTATTTTGTGTATGTAATTATTTTTTGTTTTTTAATACATAGTTTGCCAGACTTTTCTTCTGAATTGGTCCCTTACATTTCACTGGGTCTTGGAACTCATCTCCCAGATAAAAAATAAGGGGGTAGACCTTAACTACATGAGATTAGATACATGAACTATAAAAACAGGCATGTGACTCTTACTATTTCATTGATTTTGGCACATTGTAACAAGACTGGGGATGATTCACATTACACCTTTCATTTTTTCTTCTACATTGAGGTCTTGGAACTTCTTGAGGAGAAAGGAATATTCAAGGCTTCCTTCCATTGTCTTTTCAATGTGCTCATTGTTACTGTCTGCTCCATCTACCTAGTCTGTCTGACTGTCCTCCAAAAATCAAGTTCCTTACTGAATTAATCAGTCAACACATTTTAAGGAATGTATTGGTGACCATCCTAGTTCCCTCTCAGAAATAAAAAAATAGGATGGAATTATTGCCCTGCAGATCCTTTTCTCTCTGTCTCAGATGGTGAGGGAGAGAAACAGATGAATGCAGTTCAGCAAATTTCCTTGCTTTTCTCAGCAGGGAGGCTTGCACATGGTCGAGCATAGCAAGAAACATGATTTCCACAGGGCCTCAGGCAGCAGCCAAATTTCACAGCAGGGGATGAATCCATGGCCACTTCTGAGTCTACAGAACTGCACATAACACAGGCCTCTCATTATAAGGTTGGACAAACCTCTGGAGACTTTCTGCTGTTGCCATATTAACAAGAAATGAGTGGTTTGCATATGTCACAGGAGCACTCTGTTAAATAATACTGCCTTGTATTATGCATAGTTGTATGTGTGCATTTCTCTTCTGATAAGGCATGGAGGAATCAAAGGGAGAACAAGGATTTACTGTATGAGGCTTCCAGCCTCATGTGCAAGGCAACACAGCTTGTGACAGCTACAGTGACATCACTGAGCTAGAAAATAAATGGCAGCTTGAGGTTCAGCTCAAATTTCAGATTTATCTTACATGTTTCAGAAGTTTCTCCCACCACTTTCATGTAATTCTCTAGTAGATTTCTATCACATAGAGTCACTTTTAATAGATTTGAATTTTTTTGATCTTCAATAAAGTCTACTCTACTCCTTTGGGAAAAATCTTATTACTTTGAAGATATTTCCCTGCTTGCCTGCACACTGTGAAATTCTTTCTAAGACAATAAAAGCTCTAAATATAAATTAGTCTTCTAAAAATGTCTGCATAGGTAGGTTGATGACCATTCACCATGCCATATAAATCATAAAGCAGAGATTGCATGACTATAGATTGCTAGACTACTTAATTTTCAGGCACTAAATGGGAAGTCTGAAAAAGAAATATACACATTTTGATTCCTTAAGAATAAACTCGTATCACACACTAAAGAAATCAAAACCAGTTACAAAAACAACGTGTTCAGCAGTGGAAATGAAACTGAAACTATAAGTGATAATCAGAAAAATTTGACAATTAGAAGAAACGTGTTTTACAAAAAAGATAAGAGGAATATGTACAAAGGAAAATACTATGGCCATCACAAATAAAAACATCAGAATTATCAAAAAATAGTTTCATTCTGTACTTAGAAAGCTTTTTGTATACATGATCATGCTAATAAAATCAGTTCCTTGTTGACAGTAACTAGAAATAATGTTTAACACAGTTCTTAAACCCATCATTTAAAAATCAGAATGATAGATAAAGTGAAAGAGTTTTGAAAGAATTAACTGATGAGCAAGCTTTTTTTTTTTTTTCCCAGTATGTGTGGGAATTAATTGGGCTGAACTTTTAAGAGTCCACAGTCAAAGGGGTAACATGTCTGTGAAATAATGCATTGGTAAGTCCTTGTAAGTATGGGCCTGTGGCCTGTCAACAGTGCAAGGTAGAACACTGAAGTTTTAAAGTTATTATCAAAGATAAGAAGGAATACAATGCAGCTGAAGTTAGTCAAGATGGGTTTTTAAAGAATAGGTTTTATCAAAACAAAACCAACCATTTTTCGTATCTTTACATATTTGATTGATAAGAATTTTGCTGCGAACATAGGAGGTTTTGACTACAGTGATGTATATAACTTGGTGAAACAGAGGTATTGCTTTCCTCTGTACATCATTTTTACACATATTTAACAGAGAAGCTATATTATTAATGGTTAAATAATATATCTTAGAATGAGACAAAGGGAGTCATTACCATGCAGATGGTGTCTAAATTTTTACCTTCCCCCTGATCTAAATTTATTACTTTATGGCAGTGTACAATGGAAAAAGAGATGGATTCAAACATCGGTTATGTAACTAATCTAATATTTCTTGACCAATTTTTATACAATAGCCATAAAATACATTAGAAATGAGACTGCAATCATTTAGTCTTTGGCTCTCAATGGACTAGTTGTACTACTTGTACTTCACGATATTTAAGAACTACTGCAAGTGCAGCAATCAAAAACTGTCTAATGATCAACCCATGACACTAACTTAATTCATTATCTATCAGATGAAAGCTTGCCAGGCAACTGAGAGCACAATTCAGTTCTCCAACATTTTTTTTTCATATTTCTTATGCCCAGAAACTTATGACTGTCTGTTTTCTACCTAGATTTCAGCAGGGAGCTCATTTCTTCCTTTCCCTTTCAACATTTTGTTGAAATTCAGTAAAACTTAGCTAACTCAGCGCATAATGATATTTTAAGGAAGAAGTGTGGAAAACTGTTTTTATTTTATAGTTTAAAGAGGGATAGACCTTGGGTCTATCCACCCTTGACGATCTTACTTATTAGCATTTACATGTGATTAAAGAAAATGTTTGTTAGAAAATTAAAATGTAAACATAAAGGGCATTTTACTTAGATTTTATTCATTTTTAATATTGCTGTATGGCTAAGTTGTAGTATTTTTCCCAGGATGAAGACTAGAAGGAACTCTATCAATTCCTCCAGGAGCAAAGGACGAGGAAAATTAAAAAGAGAGAACGTATTACTTCTACATATTGTAGAAGTAATAAATTAACAGTGTAAAAAACCAGAATTTATCAAGAAGTCTTCACCTTTGTAGAATAACATTTCTAACTCAAGAAAATACGAAAGCAAAACACTGAAGAGAAGAAAATAGGAAAAATGAAAATAAAGAAAAGCAAGGAAGGTAGAAAGAAGGCTCCTGAGCCTTTTCCACTGAACCTTTTCTTCTGATGTTCAACTGTTCAGATAATTGTGAGAGTATCTTCCACTATAATATCCTTCTACCGAACCATAATAAAGAATTTGGTAACTGTCTTCTTTTCCAATAGCCATTATAATAACTAACCCATATTTCTAGCCATCTTAAAGTCTACACTATACACAAGTGAGAAGTCTGCACACTGTCTAAAACAGCTCAGATCACTGTAGTCAGCGAAGGTATTACAGTACTTTGAAAACATATTTGGGAAAGTGCTCCACAGGAGCTTTTGGCTACTGGGTTGTTCTTACTGCATTCTGAATTGCCACTCTGCCATCATAATCTGAAAAGTATTCCTGCAAAACATACAGATAAAAGTCCAGGGAAGTAGCCTCAACAGTTAATCTCCTCTACCTTCCTGTTCTTAAAAAAACATTTGTTACAAATAGAAAAAACCTATCCATAGCATTTAAAACACCACTTTCACAAATCACAAACTGAAAGAAATATAAGATGCTAAGCGCTGAAGACAATCATACATTTCATAAAAGAACTTGTCTCTAGCTGATCTCTTTATTAAGATTGAAAAAGGGAAACATCCAGTTGAGATTTTGATTACTATTCAGAATTTCATATTTCTTTTTACTTTTTTCCCTTCTAAGCAGGAGGAAACTATAGGTGCCCTTGAGTAACCTTCCCTTTTCCTTTTCATACAATTTTCACAAAAGAGTTGACCAAAATGGAATTTAACAGTCAAGGTAAGGATGTACATCAATTTATATAACATTGTAATATTTTCCATACTATTCCCTACACAGCCCAAATATTATTCAGTTTTTTGACCTCTGATACATTTTAAGCAGATGTCTTCATTGAGCTGTCTACAGTGATGCCTAGATCTTTGTCCTGAGAGGCTATGTCTAATTCAGAGCCCCTCAGTACATAAAGAATACTGTAATTCACTCACTGCAGTGTGTGCTGTTTCCCACTTCGGGAGGATGAATTTCACCAGCCACTGCTGAATCTGTTTTTGTTTGATGTGTCAGGTTCTTATGGTGTTCTTCATAACTCTCCTTAGTTTTCAATAATCCATATAAATTTTCACCACTGGCTAATACTTCCTCCTTGGTAAACTGCTTCCCACTTCTAGGTTTTTAGCAGCACCAGGCGCAGTGCATATTCTGGAGAAAACCAACTGTTAGCATTCTTCCAGACATTTCTTTTTTTTGTTATTTACAGTAAGCCTCTGCCAGATAACAAGAGGAAACTAAGAGATTTCCTTTTCATATTTTTGTAATTACCCCAAAAAGATTTTTTAAATCCTCTGCAAAGTCTGAGGGATCCATGCTGAAATTTCATAGCCAGGACTACATATTAATGGGGATTTCATTATATATTCTACAAAAAATGGCATATATTTTAGTTCTAATCTTCTTATCCCATATTTTTTATCTGTAAATCTCTTCGCATTGGGAATTCTACAGTGCTCTGGTGCTTGGAGAGCGCCCTAGTATTCTGAAGACAGCATTGGAATTTAAAAACAAGTTTTAAATATTTTGTCGGCTCTCATGCTGATGGAAAACTAATCAAAGAAAGTATAAACCTTTAATTTTTTATTACATTTCTTTAAATTGAATTTTCTGAGGTTCTCTTTCTAATAACCATACGTGGACCTAGGTTTCGTAATTTTCCTTACTAGTGAAGGAAACACTGACTTGACAACAGAAGAATACTTTGCAAATCTTTGAATATTGAGTAATTTCTGCTGACATCGATAGAATGCAGGTATTTAGCTGTAAGATATCCTTTTGAAAACCAACAGACTTTAGCACCCTATTACAGTTGAAGTTAATGGAAATTGCTTATGCTCAATATGTTATCAAAACAGACAATTAATTTGACCAGAACTATAGATGCTTATCACAATGGTTTCTGATGTTCTATAAAGAAAATTAACTGGCAACAAGAAATATCCGGCCAACTTTATGAAGCTTCCAAGATTTTTGTTTTATTTTGCTTTTCAGTCATATGGCAGCTTGTCTGAGGTTTGCTTTGCTCTGTTAGTTTGTACTTGATGCAGTAACTTCTTTAGAGATTGCGATCAGGAATTAAACTGACACTGGCTACAGTCTCAGAGATATGTATTAATTAAAGTCACGTTCAGTTCTGAAGGTGTTTCGCACATTGTTTTGCAAGCCCATGATGTGACACCTAAGGCAATTCTGCAGGAAAATTAGACTGCTAGTCACAAGTCTGATGTCTGCATTTTTCTGCTGATGTTGGTTGTTGATTTGCATGCCAAAGTTCCAGTAAAATCTATGAATGTGAGATATAAAGCAGCACTCACAGAATGCTCATGGTAGCAGACACAAAATATATATAGGCTGCCTCTATGGGTGCTTCAAATGAGTAGTTTAGGAAAATGATCTTACAATTACTCATCTATTACCACAACGGGTCTGAATTAATGACCCTTTTTTTGGTATTTTACAGTTTCCTTTAGTACTGCTCCTGGCTTATATCTCTAGTGACCACACGGCCTAAGGAAGAGAAATATCTTTATAACTGAAAACCTGTTTTATATATCCAAATTGAAGTGTGAATAGCACAGTCATACGATCGGCGTGGTACCATTCTCACAGATGAAGATTTGTTGAGGCTATCAAGAGGCAGTGTTAGTGCATGAAAGCTTTTCTATTAGATTAGAATACCAAATTCAGATTGTCAAAATGGCTGTATATTCCTATTTTTAAATTAATGTATTGCCACTTGAAATAGGAGACATTCACTGATCCCATGGTGTCCAGCTCTGCAATGAATGAAACTAAGGAGTGGAAAAGAGAAGCTGAATGCCTGTAGCTCTGGTTTTTGCAGCTACAATGATTGGGCAAGAGTAGTGGGGGAAGAGACACAGCCCTCTTTTAGTGAAGGGACCTCAACCTTTTGCCTTTGGAAGAAAGATCCCCCTGACTGTTATTCTGCAAGCGACTACATCAACCCTGAATAAATTTTCACAAGCATGAGAAAGATTTCTGTTCAACAGTAGCATCACCATTGTAGCTTGTTTCAAGTTACTTTAAAGTTGTTCCATTTATGTGAAATGGCAATTTCTTTACTGGTTTGAGAAATCACAAAGTTAATCAAATCACTATAACTCAAGTAAATTTTTATGTTCATGTGAATCTCCATAACTACATAGATTATAATGTTTAGAATTGCATTAGGAATCGAAACCTGGAAAATTGGAATTTGCTGTTACACTCCTGATGAAAGCTTAACTTTGGGCAGTTTATATTGCAGGTAAAATTATTTCTATTCTGGAGTTTTGTAATTGATAACACAAGTTCCCAGGAAGGATGAAGCCTCAACTCTCTAAGGCACCTTTTGCATATAGTTTACTGACATTTTTCTTAGTATTTGTCAATCTCTCTGCATACATTCAAGTGACAATAAACACCAATTCAATTTTGAACATATGTTTGTTAGATTTTCATCTTAAAAATCAGAAGCAGTGCTACATGCTTTGTATTAAGGTTTTGAGAGATAATCCATTGTCCTTGTGTAAAAATGTCACTTTAAACTATCAATAACTTTCAATTATAATACACAGGAAACTACTAATAAGGTGACTTTCTTAAATCATCTCAGTAAAATTCATAGTGAAAGAGAAAAAAACCCAAATCAATATACAGCTGTGAATAACTATCATGAAAGCTTAAGTACTCTCCAGATTCAAAAGGAACTCATTAATGTTTGGATAGCTCTACTGATGGATGGCGAGTAGCTTATTACAGCTAGATAATGGCTATAACCTAGATATTTTCTGAAATAGTTAAACCACACTTTATGTCTTTAGGAAGGATACTTGAGCTACATGAATGAGCCAGCATTGTTTATTCAAATGGCAATGTGTTCAGCAGCCAGGAAGCAATGCAAGAGGATGAAGTGTTCTCTATTGGATTAGAATCCCTAGATGAGAATGTCAGAACTGCTTTCTTTCCTGAATGTATATGTCAGTTCTTGATTTCATATATTGTTATGCTGTATGATTCACTCTTTAATTTCCTCCTGTCCAACACCATAAAAAACTGCTAAGCTAAAAAGGATGGAATTAGAAGAATTTTTCTTTTGGGTTCAGTGTGGACTAAGCCTTTGGTAAGAGAACCTAACTGCAGCTCTGACTTCATGCCCACAGAAAACACCAATGGCCTCTTCCTACCTAGTTAGATGAGCATTTTAATGCTTATATTGCCACACTGTATTTTAATGCACTTTACCATAGTTAACCCCCCAAAAAAGTTTTCACAAAGCACTTCTTTCAAACATCTATAATATTATTTGTCTTCAGTGGTCTCATCAATGCACTGAGCATGAATTTATATTATCTGTTAATCAGTATACAAAGATATACAATACCCTACATTACTGCATGGATTTTCCTGGAGGGTTTTCTTGGGTATTAGTACAACAATAGCAATTCTGGAGGAATGACTGTTGAAAGAACAAGAATCTGTGTATTCTCAAGCTACCCTGCTCCCTTAATTTATAGCTTTTAATTGTATTTAAAATGAAAATAATACATGCTACTATATAGCAGCTAGAAAACTACACAGAGAGTGAATCTAGGTGTTTCTGCAAGGAGGAAGAGTGGAAGTCTAAAAAATAAAAGAGATGAAGAAGACTTCAAAGGGAAATCAAAGAATTAAAAAAGGCTATAAGAAAGGAGATACAGACAGTTGAAGAGGAGAAGGCAAATTATTAATCTGAGATGCATTAAAAAATTAGCTACAGTTTTTAATGGATGAAATTACGGTAAGTTCCAAGCAAGACTGCAGATTATGTCTTTTCAATTAGAAATACATTTTCTACAAGCTGGCAGTGCCAATGCAGACTTGGAATTCGCTCATATTCTCTCCATTATCTTTGCTTTGAGAAAAAAACACATTAAACATCACTTGTAAACTGAGAAATTTTAAAAGACCTATATTGGGCAGAATACTGTATGCAATTCAGGAAAAGAGTCAGATACTGCACACAGCATTATATACTGAATAAAAATTTGAGTTAATCACTAGACATCTCTATTCCATTACTAGTAGTAGCACAAGATTCTATTAAAGTAATAAAAACTCAGAAGATCCTTTGTGATGCTGTGGTGTTTAGACAGTTAGGTAAAATACCAGTGCAGTACTCATTTATGCACACAAACATACATAAATACAGAGAAAAAGGATTATAAACTAGCATTGTTGTATGCTTGCCTGCGTGTGCACATGCACACATATGCGCCAGGTGTATGTAAAGGGAGGAGGAGCATTAACAAAAGAATAACATCTGGTTTCAAGAAGAAATGCTAGATTAACATTCAAACTCTGAGAGAAAATTACATTAAATAAATAAATACCCTGGCATATTTACAAGTTTGCGTTTAGATAAAAGCCAAGGTCTAGTCAAAATATAAGAACTGTTTTACTTATTAACTCTGTTCTGCCAGGAACAATTAGATATTAAATGGGTCATTCTAACACTTAAAAACTGACTAGCTGCAGGTCAGATGGCATTTATAAAATTCATACAGATAAAGTCGTTCCATGCTGCCTTTAGATGTGTTGAAGAGCTCAGAGAGAGAAAATAGAAATGTTCTTAGATTTCACAAATAATTAAAAGCACTCCCTTTATTTATCCTCCCTCAGTTCCAGTGAGAAGGAAATTCTCTATATGAATATCAAAATGATTGATGCTAAAAAGCAAAGGTATATAATATTTTTTACATGACCACAGTTGTACAAATCTCAATGAAATATAGAGAACTAAAACCTATCGTGGTTATGTAATTTATTCTTCCTGTTTACTCAATGTATTGGACAATGGTGTCACGGCACGCTAAACAAACACAATACATTCTCACTCGTTTTATTCCACACTGACTGTTGTCATGTTCTGAAGAACACTCAAAGACTGAGCTCGAGAGCAGTAGTTAAAAACGGCAACTGGCTGTCAGTGGTGTAGTTTGTCATTGTTCCACAGACAAAAGGCAGACTGTCACAATAAACAGCATTTATTCATTTCAGATTTGTGGCTTAGGGCTGAGGAAGGGGAGGTGTCATTCGTAGTAATTGTAAAACACATAAATAATAATAGTAGTCTGCAAATCATTTATCAAACAAAACAGTGGGAGTTGGCAGTGATGGAGGCAAGAAAATGGATGCTTCCAGCACAACCTAATTTAGAGCTCTTTTTAAAAAAAAAAAATCACATTTTTTCTTTCATAACAGTAAAATGGAATGTTTTGTATTAACTGCTTATGTGGTGGGTAAGCAAGACAGAACAATTAAATCATGACTTTAACGACTTATTTTAAACAAACCACTGAGTAGCTTTCCAAACATGATTACTCTCTACTCAGCTGCTGTCAATTTTATTAACCTAATTTCACTAATTAAAAACCATTTCATATTGATATTGACATCACCTTCTCTTGCTTTTTTTGCTTAAAAATGGCATCTTTTTCAAGAAATTATACTTTGTGAAAATACTCTGGATTGGTATTTGAATAGAAGAGGCTTCTTTAATTGAATGCTTCTGTCTGTTTTTCAGTATTTCTCAAATAATAGCAATAAATTTTTGTTAATAATTTTGTGGGCTGAAATTATAAAGCAAACAAATTAATGTTGTTGAGGTTGGCATTAATATTTTTTTTTAATTTCAGTGCAACTTTTGAGGCAGCCATTATCTTCCTTCTCTCTTGTAAGCTCCTGTCCTGATTTACAAGGCTGAAGCCCTAGGTCAGCGACACATTTTAACTGGATTATGACATTCCCCAACCAACCCTCTGAGGATCTGCAAAAATCTGGGAAGAGAGGTGAGAAAAAAAGACACCGGCAGCCGAAAAGGTGTTCCAAAATGAAACTCCTTATTTACTACTGCATGGGGAAAGCCCTGCTTCATCTCATAACCACTCCTGCTGCTGTCCAGAACACTGATAATATTTATTAGAGAGCAGTCTCTTCTTACATACCCAAAAAGGACAGATGGATATGAGTTATTCTTTGGCGAACCACACGATGTTCACCAGATGGAAACAATGCTCCCTATATAGTTTCTCGGGCATTTTTGCCTACAAATCCTTCCCTCCCAGCACGTCTCAAATCCTATCAGGAACAAGGGCATAAAAGGGCTAAGGAAAGGACGGGTACGTCGGAGAGACTGAACTTGTGTTTCAGAATGGATCTCTTTTGTGAAAAATCTTACACAGTGCTGGAGAGAGAACAGAGTGAAAGAGATGACCTGGAATGAAAGAGTGGAGCATCATATGAGTATTTCAACCAGGAAATTTTATCACAGCTGTTACTGCTTTAGGAGTAGCAGAGAAGTAGAGCTCAGGAGTTGCAAGAAGCAACGTCTGGCAGTGCAAGGGCAGCTCACTGAAGAGTGGGTGCACAAGACCAAATCTAAGATAAGCTTAATAAGATAGGATCTTTCTTGACTGATTTTAAAATTGAAAAAGATGCTAGGTTTGGGCAGTCAGGACATGAATTTATGAGAAAATCAGAAAACAAATGTAAGGCTTTACTTGTTTAATATCTACAGCTACCAGAATTAACAAAAATAGTGTGCTGAAAAACAAATGTTGAAAAACTAGTTGCTAACCATCTTTTAGAAAAGACTACTAAAAATAGAAAAATAAATATTCTAAGATTAAAACATTGTCTGAACAAAAATGGCAAAATTTGGGATTAATTTTAAATAAATAAATAGAAAAGGAGGGTTTTAGTCCTTTCAGAAGGGACATTTTCAGTCCAACATCAACTACACTGCTGTAATCTTCAATTAAAGTGAGACAATTTCAACTAATCTTATTGCTAAGAGCAACAAGCAGTAACTTAAAAATTTTAAACCAGAATTTATTCAAAATTAGTTTTTGTTAGAGCAGTTAGAAATCTAAGCATAACATTTCTATATTCAGAAAAGATATATCTTGAAATAATGAAAATATTCTTACCTATGTTATCTTGCTATTGATTTTGTAGCGGTTCTCTTGAACTTTTCCCCACCCCCTTCTACCCTTCTTTACAGAATTAAATACAAATATATGTGGGCACACAGTACTACTCTTCTGGGTCTGGCATGCAGTCTTAAATGAGAAACAAAATATTGACAGTATGCCCCTCTCTTATGCAGACTACTAAGACCTTTAGCTTCCTTTTCTTATAAAATTTCCCTCTCCTGTTTTGTTACAAAAGCCTGGAATGCTACACTTGAAAAAACTGAACTTTGGGGTGCATTTTCTTGGTTAACTTTTGCCATATAAGGAATCTTAAAAATTCAAAGTTATTCTTCTGTAGTCTTCATAAAGTCAGTCCCTTTTACTTGGGAATGAAAGCTTATATATTTGAATATATGATTTTATCCTGGGTTCAGTCAGGTGCATGGTGTTTGTCACATCCTGCACACAGTTACTCAGAGTGACGAACACATGCAATCATTAAAGAGTGATGATAACCTTCATTCTAATTGCATTAGTACACCAGCTCTCTCAAATGAAGGCAGATTTCCCACAACAGGAACAGCTAAGCACAAATGTAAATGGATCAAGGGTGTCACTCATAAACGATGATCATGGCCAGAGACCAACAGTGGACAATCACTCACGCAGTAACACAATCACTCTGCAGTTAATGCGTGTCACTACTGATTTGCAGGGAAATTTTTGAAACCAGAATTTGCATGGTCTATTTGAAACTTCCCTGAGCTGAATACCTAGCATTTAGCTTTCTAGTGGGAGTTGTGACAGTAGCACTGCTCGCAGCAAACTGCCACTGCCGTTTGTTCTGCTTCAGTGCTGTTTGACTGTCACAGCCTGTCATGTAGGAAGAAAGCACCGCATCTAACCCCCTGTGACAAGGTTTAATCACCCCTATTACTCCTATTGGCTGCTCAAGCCACCTTGGGGTGTGCAGCACACAGTTATAGATCTAAAAAAATCCTTGCTTTATAAATGGAAAGGCTAAAATCTGATCTGAGTCGATCAATCTGCTAACACACAATTGAAAGGAAGTAGAAGGATTAGATAAATAATACTAATGCAATGCTTGAAATAATTTTTCGATTTTCACATCTTTTGCATCATTAGGAGTACTAAATTATTTATTTTTCTTCAAGATTACTTTTTTAATGGATTCCAGGAACTCAAATTCTGAATGTATTGTATTTCTTTCTAGAATTTCTTGCTAGAATGTGGACACATGGAAGAGTGCCATATTTGGGATCGATTTTTTATGCCAAAATTAAGTGGCAAAGGTAAATATTGTATCAAAAGGTATACCTGTCCAAATGTTAATGCTGGGTCAAAGAGCAAGGGGAGGAACACTAAGAATAGGCTTTGTACAAAGAAAAAGTTAAATCTTCCTCATACAAATCAGCATTAATTAATCAAAACGTCATATATGCCTGATCTATCTAAGGAAACCATTTCATTGCTGTTCCACACAGAAAACTCTACCTTCAAGCTAGTTTTAAGAATGTACTTTATGAGACTGCAGTCCGTATTATTTATACTTAAAGCCTGAAGGACACATGGGTCAGCAAGTGTGACTGGCTCAGCTGGTGAGAGCATGGTGCTAATAACCCTCACAGTCCTTTTGCTTACAGCAGGTTATCCAGAAGCCCAGGTAACATACACCAATGACATTTTTGCACATCAACAAATCTGTTTTCTTGAGCTGGTTTTATTAAATCCAAGGTTTATTTACTGGAACAAAGAAAATTATTGCAATAAGAAAACATACTAACCCATTGTGAGTTTAGCTTTAGCAAGGTAATCTAGTATTATGAACTTCTAATTACTTCATCAGAATAATCTTAAGCCTGATAAATGATGTTAGTGTGAGTCTTTACAATGGGAGATTCTTATGCTTGAGAACATCATTAACACAGGTGTTATTTCAATTGACATGTATTTGTAAATATCACATTTGTTTTGCAGAGACTGGGCAGGAAATGAGTACAGCCTGACAGAGCAGATAACTTGGTGGATCAATAATCTTGCACAAGGATTTATACCCTTACATCCCTGCTTTAGCCCAGTTATGAAAATACATGAGCAAGCCCACATCCTGCAGAATGAGAATAAATATTCATGCTGCTTTCATCATATACCTGCACAGGTTCCTACAAATTAGGGATGAAATTTTCTAAAAGACAAACATAAAAAAAACCCCTCACTGTCAGGTAGAACTGTCAGTAGTCCTTTTTATTGTGATTAAAATGAACTATTTAATTTTCATTTCTAGCTAGTATTTCAGGTGAAATAAAACAGTCTTGGGCCAGAGCATTTTAAAACTTTCAAAGAGCATGAGAATGTGTCAATGGGTGGAAAGTGCATTACATAAGGGCTTTAATTTTTCATGAAAACTCTATTTAACAGGAAGGTAGATTGTTTTTTTCAAATATAAACACACTTAGCTGTGTTTCTTCTGGCCACCTTAGGGAAAAAAACCCCAAAACCAGATTCCAGCTGCCAGTAAAGTTTCAGTGTTCCCTCAATTCTTTTCCTGAATGACCAAATGTAAAAGGCCCTTTTCTGCATAAAAGGAGTTTATAGTGCTTACAGCAGCTTGTGCCACTCACCCATATACAATTCTAACCTACATCCTCACTCCCCCAGTCTGATACTGTCAATTAGATGAACATTACCACGAGTCTTAGAGATTTTCCATTATTAAAGACAAAAAGTAATTTATGTTTTCTTACATCCATCAAACACTTGTGAAGCATCAGCTAGAAATAACCAATTATAGCATCCATCCAGCTGCATACAGGTAGATGTGGGTTGCTGTAGCTAAGCCATCATCAGAAAGCTGTGCATGCCCAAATTTATTTATGGTTTGCTGCAATGCCAGTTCATCGGATACAGGTTTACACTACACATGTTCTCCTTCATACCTTCTGTCCACTAATTTGACTGATGTTGTCTTCCCCCCATTTACTTATCAGTTCTGAATGACAATAAAGGACAGGTCAATACCACACTGTACTTTCTTTCTGTACAGTACTTTCACCCTGAAAGTCAGTTCATGAAATTTGAATTCTGGGCTGCTGAGAAATCTGGTTTCTTGAATCGTCCACTCACATAGAATAGTTTCAACAATTTTCACAATTTGAAAGGAATAAACGTTTTTGGTACTTTTCCTGCCTCAAGGTGTGGCATTGACAATAAAACAGATAAATAATAATCCCAAACCTTTAAATCCACATTTTCTTTTTATAAAGAAACCTACAAAATATTCTAGGCAAAGATATTGATATGAATCTTTGGATATGAATCATAATAGCAGATTTTCACATCAGGTATTTGATTCCATCTCTGAACTCTGAAGCCTCTGCAGTGTGAATGGCAGCAGGAAATGGCTTTCAAACTCTTCCTAACAGATGGAATAAAATCTGCCAGGTTATTAAATTACTACACAACTATTTTTAGTTTCCATTTCTAAATCCTTTTTCTTCTTTTGTCATATAATATGTCATTGCTAATCAAATCTCAGAAGCATTACTATTTTGAAAACAGAAGCTTGAAATGGCAGTTTATTATTCTTTGCCCTGAACATTTTTATTGCTACTTGATTTTTCTTCTAAAATTATGCAGTATTTATACAGGTCTGTGTACTAAAAAATAGAGAAATTAAGTCAAAACATCAGTTTATAGGGCTTACAAGCTTTTAAATTATTTTAGTGACGAATAATTGCTGTGAATCCTTATCTAGACTGCAGTCTAAGATTAAAGAAAACTGTTTGCTGAAAGCTAACAAGTAGAAATGGCCTAATAACTATGAACACAAAAGCAAGTGCCTTGACTGTCTGGGGTAAAGCATATCAGAAGTGAAACATACTTTATTTTTGATGAATTGTACTTAGGAAGAATAGGAAGCTACTCAACTGTTGAGAAAATTAAACCAATTGTTTCCTCCTGTGAACTCTGTCATAGTGACAGATTTTCTTAGTGTACAAAGAATCCTTTGAAGGCAAATTTGCTTGTAATTCAAGTGTTATGGAAAAAAATTGTCTCTTTGTTCAGGTACTAACTGGAACACCCACCCTTTTCTTACATGAGGTCTATTATTACTGCTACATCTACACTACAGTACAGAAGTGATGATAATAAAAAAACATGGTTTGCAACTATTATCATAGCAAATATTGCAGCACCGAAAGGAAGCATATTAATTGTAAAGTGATTAAGTCAACTGCAAGAACTCTGGTTTTGCTTAAGGACAACAAACTTCAATCAACTAAAGGGTCAGTCCTGCAAGTTGCAAATTGCTCCTATATCTGATTTTCAGTAGTGCATCAGGTAACAGTCAGCCTCAGATTGAACACGAAAATGCAACTAAAAAAAAAAAAAGCAGAACACACAGAGAGATTGAGATTGGAGTGCTACTGTACAGCAGACCTGTGACATCTGGAAGCTGTGTTGATTTACATTACTGCCACGAAAGCAATGTAAAAGAATGAGAAAAGCCCCGATATATTTTAGTTCAGTTCTATTGAATCTAACAAGTGTGAAGAAAGAGTTTTGGGATTTTTTTGATACCACTACCGTGACTGATGTTGCACAGCTATGAACAAATAAATGTATCAATGGATGGAGGCTTCTAATTTCTCTCAATTAAGGCATAGAACCTGCTGAACTTTTACCAGTCAGGCATGTAAACTGTGAAATAACTTTACAACATGGTCCATAAGGTATGATTTCTTATAATAATATTTCTGCAGGAAACATTATGCATTGTAAATTTTAACTACAGGGGGTTTTCTACCTATTTCATATGACCAATGCAAATGTAGAAAATTATCAACACTCATCACTTTTGTGAACATTTCCAACTATTTGCAGTATCTTTGATTTTGTGCTTCATAGCAGAGGAATATAATGGTAGCCCTTTCACAATCCTGTATTTTGTCTTCTTATTGACTTTGCTTCTGAAGATTGGGGAAAAATAAAATAAAATTCAATTTTTTAGAAAGCATTAGTCCAAAAGATGAATTTGAAGGGCTCTATAAATGATCTATCTTCTGAAAAGGCATCAATAAGGAAAAATGGTAAGAGGAAAAAACGTATTTTCAAAAAGTAAAGGTGATAACAAAGCCTACACTAAATGCAAGGCTCCTAGGTAAGAGTAAGTTGGCAAAGCCCTTTCTTTTCATCGGACAGAACTAGCCTACAAGTCAAAGCAAGATTTTAGGGAGCATTTGTTCCTCAGAACTGTATGCTTTGTTTATTTTAGGAAGGAATAGTATCAAAATAGCATCTTTCAAATCTCTCAGAAACAACTGTGTTCAAAGTTTATTTGTAATAGAAATCTAAACATAATATATTAAATAGAAAATGCCTCTTTTCTGTGATAACCTTTGCAATTAAATAGTTTACTGGAGGAGCAATTAGGTATAGAAAAATTACAATATGTATTTTTAAATTTAAAATGTAATATTTTAAAGTTATTGCAATATGATATTGAATTGTTTAAATTACAGCATATTAATTCATTCCTACAGCATTCAGTGGCACTAAGCCTTTGGCCTCTTGCCTAACAATACACTAGACAAGAATTATTACATTGTAATTCACACTCTGTCATGCCTTATTGCTTAATTAAAGCATAACCCTTCATGACATGACAAGCAATTTGACTGTTACCATAATAGATTAATATTCCACCTAACTTATTCTAGTTTTACAAACCATTCTCTTTTTTTTTTTTTTGGTACATGCACTGAGAATTTTCAGAACAAATACACAGATGTTTCTTTAACTGTAAAGTGTGAAGGTTTAGGAAGAATAGCTAATAACACAAAGTTGTATTTTTTATTAGAACTATTGCTTGAGTTCTTGCTTGGGCACTTTTTTCTTTTCTTCCTTTTGCTTTGGGAATTAAATCCCACAAAACTGTAAAACTTCTAAGAGTCGAGTCTCAGATTAGGTGGCTGCCTATATTTTATTGTTGAGCTTAGCTACCTAAATGATAAAGTTATACTAATTTGGTTGAATTGTAAAGTGGTACTAAAGCAGCAATGAGGCTGTGGTTACAATGTCTTTCAAATTCCAGACAAGGAAGTTGCCAGTTTAATTTTCTTGCAATACAGCAGTTAGCTACTCTGTGTTGAACATTATATAATACTTAAAACATATTTTTCAGAAATGACTCTTTGAATCACTTCTATTAGTGAGATCTCTCCCTTTTGGTGTTTCTTGAACTGAAACTTGGTAATACAGAAAAGGTAATCTGTTGTTATTAAAACACATCGGATTATAACTAGGAATTGACTAGGTGAAATTCTGTTTTTGTAAAAAGTCAATTACAAAACCCATTAACTTAAGCAAAACACTATTCCATGAGATGAAACTGGAAAAATATGTCAACAGCTGTGAAAACACACTTTAATACTCCAGCTTGCATTCAAAATATTTTAGTTAATATTACATATTTTGTTAATGCCTTCACATGGCCTTCACACGTGCAATACAACACAGCCATTTGGCTATGAATAATCCTTTGGTTTTGGCAATTACCAATTCAAAATTAAAACATGTAAACATGGAACTCTGAAGTTTTGTGTGAACAAAACCCTGAATTTATTGATAAGACATATAGGCAATGCATAAAGCATGCATTCAAAACAATTCTAGCACAGAAATGATATATACCATACCTAATAGATGTCCTACTCAGTTTCATATAATATCAAGGTGCACTTTTAATGAGAATCCACTGAACTCTGTAAGTCTTCAAGGTGACTGGGTTGTCCCTGGAACTCTCTCTGCTGTAACTATAAAACATCTATGATGTGACTGTGATATAACTGTAACAGCTGCAGTCTTTGATCATATGCTGGCAGTTTATGTACAGATGCAAAATGTGTAATAAGGGCACACTTTATTAACTTGACTGATGTTCTGTTATTTCACTGGTTCCAAAAGCCAAAGGAGACTAGGCTCCACCATGTTACCCTGAGAATAATTTATTGTTGCAGCTATTCAAAATGAAATACCTATAATTAATGTCTAATTGATTACCAAAAGCAAGAGGCATATATTGGCCTCAGTTGATCTGACATTTGCTATGATCTTTAAAGCTGCTGTTATAGCTAGAACTATTATTTTGAATTAGCACAAAGTACATTTTAACTACAGTTTAAAACCACTGACAACACTCTGAATGTATGCATATGTTTCCTGTTAATAGCTATTTCTACATATCTACAGCCTAGTGAAACTTACAGTGAGCTTTTACCATTTCTTACATACAAAAATACACAGATCCTGAAGGTATGATAATAAAGTTAGACTTTGACATGCTAGTAGCTGTATTATGTTGTACAAAAGCATCTTTGTTCTCCTTAACAAGTTAAAGCATGTTTTGGTCCTACCAAATTTTTTCAACAATTCATCTTTCTCAAAGTAGCCCAATTAGAGAGGAAGTAATTCACACTCTATTTTGGCTGAGAAAGTTCAATTACATGTCCAGCAATTAAGAAAAAAATTTACTTAAAACCTAGGTATTTTGTCTCTATGCATGCAATAACGAAATCACGGTAACATTATAAATTATTGGTAAATATAAAAATTTGCAATGGGTTACTTTGGACAAAGAGTTATTTCACAAAGAAGATTAAATTAGCATTCCTATAGAAGATGTACTAATAGTTCTGCACTAATCCTAAGAGTATAGTTATTCTAGATATAAAGAGTATTTAGAATAGCCACTTTTCTAATAATTTATTTTTATGTTCCACTTTTCTTTCTCTAGCCTCCATTTGTATCTCTGTACTCTTAACTCCAAATTTAAGTTTCACTTTGTGAAACTTATTTTTACTGGAAGAAATAAAAAGGCCTGGACTATTAAATCACTCTGCACCCATACTCCCAGTTTGCCTCTTTCTGTAATCTTGCACAGAAAATACACATTTTCAGAACCTTGCTGGGCACAAAAGGGATGTTGCAAAATTACTGTACTGCTTTGATGGGACGGCTCTCTCTCCAGGACCTCCCTTATGTAATCCCTGCTTTAGTTTCTTTTCAATCCCTTTCTCTATAGTGTTTATGCTGCAGTTGAGAAGTAAAACATCTCAGAAGTTAGAGAGCCTGGTGCCCACAATATGTATGTTTACATTTTTTCCCGTGGATCTCTTCATCTAGATACAACCAGCTAGATCTGTTTCTATTCCAGTTTTAAGCATATGTCAGTAAGCATTTACACTTTAATCTTCTTCACTATGGATATTCCCCAAGAATGTGTAATTCCTTTAGCCCTCAAGCTTAACCTCTCTGATTAAGCTGCTGGCTCGCTTTTAGAATCCTAAAACGTTCTGAAATATGTTCAATTTTTTTTTCCCCATACCTTGAATGCTTCCCATTTCTGGAAATGAGGAGAGATAACAGGTAAATTTAAAATATAGACATAGAAACAGAAAATATTTCTTTAATGAAAGTCTGATGCCTATTTCATGAGCTTCAATTTCACTGATGTTTGTCATAAGATGCCAGAAATTAAAGTTATAAATAAGAAGTAAAGAAGCTAAAGTATTCTAAGTTATCCAGTCAAAAATACATGATCAGAAAAGTTTTCTGAGAGTGAATATCTTCTTATTGTACCCTGGATTACTTTTCAAAACATAGATAAATCTTTATGTAGGCATATGTTTGGCCTCCTTTCCATTTTCTTTTTCCCCTTGGCTGCTTCTTGTACTTCCTAAATACCATTTGTGCTGCAATTGTTCTGCCAAATATCTCGCTGATACATTCCAGCACCCTTTATTCCTCTCCATCTACCATGTTCTTATCAGTACCTTTTTGTGGACTTCAGCTCAGATGAGAATACTGGACTTTATTCTATGACTTCATCTTAACTGACTCCAGAAAAATATGCAGTTAAATTAATCACAAAGTTTACTACTGAAGTATTAAATTGAATCGTAGAAAGAAATAATTGCTTTACAAATATTATAATCTCTCTGATACTGACTGTCGGTCAAAATTAAGAGAACATTTCCAGATAAGCCACTACTCACCCATTGAAGTATCTCAGTTTAATACCATACAACTTCTGTTCAGAAAGTATATATTGTTATGCAGCACTATTTGTGATGCAAAGCATGGCCCACTGACTTACCAGGTATTCTTGTTTTTTAATATTGAATACTGTGCCATTATTCAACCGCACATCACTTAACTAAAAATCTAATTTTCATAGTACAACAAATCTTACATCAAAAATTGGAAGAGTTGACTGCTATAGTTAAAGATGTTCCACAGTTCTGCAAGATTTCCCCCTCTCCCTGCCCTCAGGAGAATATAGATGGCAGAAAAGGAACTGTTCGTATGCTCATCTGTTCTCCTACCTTTTCTGATGAGTTGGCTGCAGAAAAGTGTAAAAATGGAAAGCTCAATTAGTGCAATTTTTGTATCCTTGGATGTCAATCATTACTGTTGAGAGGTGGGACTTTCAGGATCTCTGTGCATTAATTAAGAGCTCATCTCAGAAGAGTAGTCATTACACCTAAGGACCAAAAATAAGTTTTAATTAGAGTCTAGAAGACAGTGTGCCATCTACTTATAAAACTAGTTCTTTAGTTAAAAATGAGCAGCTGTGGGACATTATTAGTGACAATGCAAAGAGCATAAATCTACTGCTTGCCTTTCAGAACGCAGAAGAATTGTTGTGTGTGTAGGTCTGCCTGGAAAACTGGACAAGTTCTGTAATACCCTGAGGACACGGCTCAGATCTCAACCAGGCTGTGTGAATGCCAGCATGATTATTAGACCCTTGTGAAATTACTGATGCTAGGCTGATGTTGAAGTAAGGCTATTACAGAGCTGAAGTTAGATTGCATTTCTCTCTCACAGCCCAGCCCATCTCTGACCACGTGTGCAGTAGGCAAACCAAGGCAAACCAAGGCAAACCCAGCCAAGGGGGAAGTGGGTGTGCACAGTGCAGCACAGTTATTCACCGACTGATACAGGGTCTAGGCAGCTTTTGGCTGGCCTGACACAGGTCAGGGCTCCAGAGAGGTTAGAAACCAGCTGGGCTAACTGGTGTCAGCTGCCCAAGAGATCTTTCCTTGTGGCATGACTTATCTGAGGTCAATCAAATATTCTGCCTGGGATTCTCTAGGGAAATTAAGTATAAATAATTGATTATATCGTTTATAAATTAAAGGTAGGAAAACAAATTTTAAAAGCTGGTCTGGTAAAAAAAACATGTCAGCTAATAACTCAAGCATGAAAGGGGTAAAACTTAGAGAAGAATTAAGTCTACATTCCAGAGAACAAGAGAAACCTTGTTTGGTTATGGCGGAAATAAGAAATATAATGTCCTAATTAAATAAAAAACAAACCAACAAAAAAAAACCCAAAACCAAAACAGCACTCAGATTGATCTAGGAAGGATGAGACAAGACAAAAAATCAAGCTCCAATATGAAAATAAAGAAGAAAAAACATTCATAAAAATGGTCATAAAAATTCAGTGCTAAAAATACTGTAGTTTCTTGAAGGATAAAAGTTAACATATATTTAAAATTGTATAAGTAATAGTTTTAAAGGTTATTGCAAAGAAAAAGAGCAGAATAGAAAAGTGTGTCAAAAGGAGAATAAGATTTACTATGCATCCAGGAATAGCAGAACAAGTGTTATGACCTTCTTCATTGCTATTATATTTCATGGTCTTTTACTAAACTATCTGTAAATACATTTAAGAGACAGATATTTTTCTGAAATACTTGTTTGAGAAAGACATGCTATAAATTTGCAGTCTAATCAATATACCTGGGGAGTAATGAAAAACAGCACAGAATTTAACAACAAAAAAAGCTGTAGCTATCGCTGTAGATTGTTTAAATTGTTTTATTTTAAATAACAGTGAGTGATGAAAGCAACATTATAGTGAGGGAGCAATAAGCCTTTTAAAGACATTCAGAAAAATGTGGACAATTTATGCTCCTGTATTTCAGAAAATTTATGCTAATGCCTTTAATAAATATTTTAATATTTCATGCCCAAACACTTTTTTGTGAATTTTTGCAGCCGAGAATTGTTTTCTACAGAATAGGCACAGAAACACTCTCTGGGATATACTGACTTGGAATATTACTGTATTTACTAGTAGATTTCTGCAGGCTGCTTCAGCTTATCAGATATGCTGGCAGTACACACCAATACACTCTTAAGAATGTTAATACCAAAACTTGCTATTTAAAAGTTCCACTTTCATTCTGCAAAACAGAGTATATGCTACTGCTACGGATATACGCATATTACAAAGTCTGGTATTTACTCCTCTGTAGGTCTAACTTATTTTTCAAATGATAACAGATTTCAGAAAAGGCCACATTTAATACTGGCTGGCACTATGGGTAGGTTGTTTTAAATGTAAAGAAAAAGGAATTTATCCAGGGCTTGTCACTTATATTCTCTGAAGTAAAGAAAAGTGCTGAGTCTTGCTGTCTGGGGTTTCCTATAAGAAACATTTAACACATTTCTTGTCAGCTGCTTCTCTTGATTAAGAAGACAGAAGAGATAATAGATACACTACACTCCAGAAGACACAGAGAACCTTTGTTCCTCTGAACAATTATATCAATTTTTATACTGGTTTAATTTGTTGTTATTCACAAGGGACAATGCCAAGAGCTGAAGCAGAGGACTGCTAGCAATGTACGGATTGCATGTTAGCAGCATGGTGCCTTCTCAGTCCTTCATGTTTCCTAGTTGGCCTCTTCTGAACTCATACTCCAATACGCTGTTCTGGAAGCCAGCCATAAAAGAGGCTAACTCAGACAATAAAATCTGGGTGATCTACTGAACTGTGACTGAGATTTGTGACCTGCCTTAAACTGAATCAGATTCAACTACAAGACTTCTTACAAGCAGCTCTCACCAAGAGCCTGGCAGAATGTCAACACAGTTGTACTAAATATTTGACACAAAACTTGCTGAGAACCACATGGTATCATGCATTGTCATGGAAGTAACTTAAAGCTGGATTAATTCAGAGGGAAAGAATAATAAAAAACAGCAACTAGAAAATGTTTCTTCTGGTGAAGAATGTTATATAACAATTAAATTATATTGAACAGAAAATCAAAAAGAGGAACAATACTAAAATTATTTCAGGCACCCTCCTGGCCAACTTTAAACCCCTCACTGAAGTTTGAAAGTTTGATGCCTTGTCCAAAATTTCCTCTGTGGCAACAAAGAAAGGGAAAGACACTTCCAGATATTGAATCAGACATAGAAGATCTATCTTTACACTTGTTGTCCTGGGAGTGTTGAGCACCAAACTTCTAACTTGGACATGTTGGTGAGTACTTGTATTTACTTAATCTACATCCTACAGTTTGATTTTCAGAGGTGCCTAGTAAATAAATTTCAGTGTAGCACTGAACATGGATCTGCATACTTAAATGCTATTGGAGATATGGGCAGGGATTTCCCAACTTCTCTAACACCAGCCAAATGCTGATGGGTAGTACTGTGCAGAGGTCCTTATTCCTATTGATCAGTGCCTTTCCTGCTGCCTACCACAAAATTAATAACACAAAAAAGTACAAATATTTTCCTATTTATACTAAATTGTTTCTCATATGGTTAATACTTTAGTCTTTTAAGGAAAAAAACCCCAATTTTATCCTGCTTTAACATTTTTATTTTTCTTTTCTCAAGAAGAGACCAGAACAATGAAAAAAAATTGATTAATCACCGTAGCTGTGTTCTTTCCTCCAGTTAAACTAACACTTAAAGAAAATTTCTGAGTCTCCTATAAAAAATAAACATCAACGTGCTATCAGAGCCAAGAAGCCTGCAGCACACATACTTAGCCTTCAATGTAAAAACAGACTATGGGGTTGGAACTTGAGGACCACAGCTTATTCTTTATTAACTGATGAAACATCTGATTGTTCTTGAAAAATAGTAAGAAATTCAAGATGAATATCAATGTGCTCACACAAGGGGTGGAGATAAGCCAATAAACATAATATGTAGCATTTAACCAGCATTTCTCATCTTCAGTAGTTTCTGCTGAAATTGTAGTGACAACAGAAAATATTTATGCAAGAACTATACGGAAGTGTGTAATAAGGCACTAGAGGACATAAAAGTATAAAGAAAAATGAATTAAAATTTAACTGAAATTTAGAAGTAGCAAAACAAGCAGAGAGCAATTTCTCCATGGGCAGCACCTTCTATAGATCAAGGCTTCTTCCCGAAATCCATCCATTTATCATACAGCATTGGAGTCACTTTGAAAATGATTCCATTGTAGTCAGCAACACCCAAATTGCAAATGGAAGTTATTAATCAGACAGCAGTACCACAATGTTTTCTACTGTCAAGACAACAACCACTGCTGACTAATGAATAAGAGAAGAGTTTGTTTTAAATTAAGATACACCTGTATGTGATAACTTGGGTTTCAGCATTTTGCTGCTTCATTTTGGTACCAAATTAACCTTTTTATTTGTTAACTTTTTCTTAACTTTCCTTATCCAAATTTCTGTGTTACTTCACAGGATCACATGAGAAAATAGAAAAATTTTATCAAGTTTTTTCTTCATTATTGATTGGGAAATTTTTGATCACTTTTTATGATATTCTTACATAGTTAAAAAATTGAAGAACTTAAGAACATTAATGTCTTTTATTATTATATCATTATAATATAAAATATTTATTAATTTTGTGGGACAAAGGAAGCAACATTTTAAAAATACTTTGTGTTCTTCAACTGGGCTGGCTGATGCCATTATAGCTTGTTGGATAAAACTTTGCTAGAAAAAAAATCATCACAGATAAAATACAATATAGGGATTCCAAGAGTTAATGAGAAAAGAGTAAAAGAACTACTAATAGCAAAATTTCTGGCTGTCTGATGTCAGCTTGATTAACAGGTTGCTTTCACTTGTTGGAATTTTATGATCAAAAAAGGTATTAAAACGATAACAAAATCTCATAGAAAGGAAGGGATTAAGGCAGCATTGGAAAAATTATGCAAGAGAGACACTGAGAATGAAACATGGCTGTGTAGAAACAACTGAGGTTATATATGAAGTTCCTGGGCTTGCCTAAATTTGAGACAATAATATGTTTTAAGCAGCGTTGTGCTCACTTGCACAGAGTCATGCTGCCATGCCCATAGAATGGTTTAGGTTGGAAGGGATGTGAAAGACCACCCAGTTCTAGCCATGGGCAGGGACGCCTTGTTGGCACCTCTCCCATTTAGAGAAGGAAGTTATGATCTGGAATGTATTTGCAGAAACCTCCTGAATTGCTAATGCTCTGTTACACTGTCCCTTTAGCAGATACTGGGGTAGTTGAAGCGCCCCGTGAGAACCAGGTCTTCTGAACATAGGACTGCTCCTGTAAGTGTCTGTAAAGCACCTCATATGCAGGGTCTTCCTGGTCAGGTGGCCTGTAGCAGACTCCCACTATAATGTCACCTGTCCCTGTGCCCCCTTTATCCTGACCTAGAAGCTTTTGACTGACTCCTCATCCATCCCCATGCAGAGCTCCATGCACTCCAGCTGGTCAGTGAAAGAGAGGGCAACACCACCACCTCCTGGTCTCCCATATCTATCCTTCCATTCCAATATTCCAGCCACAGAAGCCAATCCAACACATCTCATTGATGCCAGTAAGACCATGTCCCTACAGGCATGCACATGTCTAACTCCTTGTCTATTACCCATGCTACAGATGCTTCCATAGAGGCATTTAAATTGTGTCCCCAATGAAGGCAACTTACTGACTGGAGTGGCTGGAATTCCTTTGTGCTACTCTTCAGGTGCTCTCCTGCTGATCTGTGATACCTGTGCAGGCTTCTGAGCATCTATTGCTGGCACTGGCATCAAACTGATAGGAGTAGAATGGATTAAAATTCTCTTTCCCCATAAAGTTTCATTTAAAGTCTTCATCATCTTGACAAATGTATGAATGAAGATGCAGTTCTCTTCCTCTGATAGATGGGCTCCATCAGCCCCCAGCAGACCAGGTTTCCCAAAGTGAGCCCCACGGTATAACAGAGCCCTGGCTGTGTCACCAGACCTGTAGCCATTTGCCAATTCACCGGAGTCAGCTAGCCCATTCAAACCCCTTTCCTCTGACCAGCAGGACTGGTGAAAAAACTACCTGTGCTCCAGAGTCCCTTACTGCTGCTTCTGGGACCCTGTAATCCTGCTTGATATTCCTCAGACTGCTCCTGCATGTACCACTGGTGTCCATGTGAAACAACAGCAGTGGATAGTAGCCAGGGGACAGTATAAGGGTTCACAGTCTCTCGGTGACATCCCTGATACGAGCTGCAGGGGAGCAGCAGATCTCTCTAGAGACCACTTTCGGTTGCCAAATGGGTGCCTCTATAGCTTGGAAGAGTCACCTGCTGTTTCCTACCTGCAGCCTCTTAGTTGCACAGGTTGTTGCACAGGGAGCAAACTGGACTGCATTACACAGCCCCAACAGCTCTCCTGAGGTGACGGGTCTTTCCTCCTCAGTTTGCAGAGCAGTGAACGGGTTCTGTAAGGGCACCTCAGGCTTCAAGGAAGTGTCTTTCTCCTGCTGGTCCTTGCCATTGCAAGCTTCCATTCTTATGTATTACTGGCCCCCTTCCTACTGTGTGTGTGCTGTTGGGGGAAGTTTTCAGCTGCTTGGCTGCAGGCTCTGGGTTCACTGCAGACTGTACTTGGAAACAGCTATTTAACTCCTTCTCAGCTTCCCTGATGTAATATAGCCTTATCACCACCCCCTGCAGTTCAGCCACCTGCATGTTCCACTGACCTGGGCAAGAGAACCTATTGTGATCAACCTTTCCTGTACTTGTGATGTTTTTCTGCAGAGAATCAATAACACGTCTTTATAGGGAGATACTCTTTTTAACTTTGATCTTTGTCATAAAAACTTACAGCAATGTGTCACTGAGACAAAATCAAAATTTACAGTTGGGCTCACCAGGTTCACCCTATCAGCAAAGGGAGCAGTGTCCGTATTAAGACTAAGAACAGTAAAGTGAAAGAAGAAATGGTGGCATATTCTATCTGAAGAAAACACTTGTAAAGATTGGATAAAGGATGAATAAGGCAGTGATTGACATGAAACTGGAGCAAGAATTTGAGAGCATAGCTTCAGTCTGAAGTCAGGTCAACTGCTATATTCAATCCTGCCAAAGTGTTGGTAAGGTTTGTCGCTTGAAATAGAAGCCTGCAAGACAGACCAGGGAAGAGACCACAGGTGCAGCTTGCCCCTGTACTGTCATAACAATAAATAAGGTTATCTGTCATGATCAAGCCATCTGGAGAAGTCCTTTATACTGTACTGAATAGATGTTATACATTTATTTAAGGTTACAAAGAGTTCTTAAAATAGCACTGATTTGCTAAGAAGTAGCCTGTGTCCTATAATTAAAGGCAGTATCACTGTAAATGTGCAGGCAAAAATTGTAGGAAGAATTTTAAGGGCATTTTGGTACTAATGATTTTTAAGTGATGATACACAACAACAACAAAAAAAAACCAAAACAGATGACTCCTCAAAATGCTATATACTGCAGCAGTCTAGTACTGAAAGCACTGATCCAGCCATCAGTGTCTGGGTATTTATTCCTTTTTAGAGAAGTTATTTAAAACAGGCCAGTTCCATCATCATATATCGACAAGTCATATTGTAGGAAAAATTATCTACCCTGCAAGCAGCAAATTCACAAAACCCAACAAACAACTCTTTTTCTTGCTGGTAGGGTGTACATTCAAGCTTTGCAACTAAGGATATATATGGGAATCCAGCTGATCATGGGATTATCTACAGGACAAAATAAATTACAGCTAAAAGTACAGGATCTGGATTGAGCTGTAGCCTTTCCCTACCATCCCCCTTCTGCTGTAGAACACAAGGACCCATTTTTTTTTCAGAAATCTGAATGATCATTACACTTCCTTTTCTACTGCTATCACTCTAATATAGTGCACCCTTGCCATACTCCCTAAACATCATAATAGGAAAATAAATGACAGGTATAATTTCTTTTCTGAGAAGCAGACAGGTAGACTGAGAAGTATTATGTACTATGCTGATAGCCTACAGGATGTGCAAGTGAAACCAGCACTGAAATTAATTCCAGTTCCTTTCCATGACCTCTCTGCTGACAGACTCAAAATCCCCTCAATTTCACATATACAGAATACGAGGAACCACAACATATTTTATACTCTGAGAAAAATCTGCCTGTTATCTGTTCTCCACATTAAGTCCACTTCACTGCAAAAAGCTCCTGTATCAGCATTTCTGTCTACAATCATAAGGTTGCTGCAGCCTCAATGATAACCTCAATGATAAAAAAAAGTAGCTCTTTCTCTCTTTCTATGGCTATCTGTTCTTTCCACAATAAACTCGGCACATTTCTCTGCAGCACCACCTTTTTGTGGGCTGCAACATACAGGGCTTAACAACATAGCATTAGATCGCAATTTTTAGCCTACCCTTTCCTGTTCTGCTTCACAAAACAAAGGTGACTCTGCTGCCTACCTTCAATGACCCTCACAGACAAAAAGAGCACCTTGTCAGAGATCATTTTCTAACAGATGAGCAAACCTGCAAAACAAATATAGTGTCTTCAAACATAAACATATCTCATCCCCTTAGATTTAAGAATGCAGTTTAACACAGCTTAACTTACCAAAGACATTAAACCTGAGAAGTTCCCTCACCTGACAATCAGGAAGACCAAGTAAGGCTACCACAGCTTTTCTGTGCTACTATTTAGCACCTCCGAATCAATTCACCAGCTATTGGAGCACTGCTGAAACAACAGCAAACCAGAGAAGAGCAGCAAATTAGCACTTCCCCGTTTGGGTGGGCTGTCTGGCTGATACTTTAAGGGGAGGAGAGTAAAGGCCTCATTAAAGTTGCTTTTCTTCACCAAGAAAAGGAAGTCAGGGTAGGGTAACACCCTTAGAGTCTTTACAGACAGGAAAAGAAAAAAAAAAACCAAACCACCAGACTTTGCAATAGGGCCATTTACTGCAATGTAATGATCTCTCTCTGGATCACTGGGATGCTGGGGAAGATTTTCTGATGCACACCAGCTGATGTAACTTGATGAAAGAATGAACCTGCACCTGGGAGATTTCTTTCTAAGCTGCAATCTTATTCAGGGTTTCAGGTCCTTTTGAAACCATGGGAGCCTATGCCTGTCTCGCTTTCTGGGCCACATCCATCTCTCATGCATCCTCTTTGTGGAATCTATGAAAATTCTACCCTTTTTCTCTATTTTACGTTTTGTTTTGTTTATTTGTTTTTTGTGGGTTATTTATTTTTGTTTGGTTGTGGGGCTTTTTATTTGTTTTGGGTTTTTTTGGTAGTTGTTGTTGGTGTTTTTTTTCTTTTGTTTTTTACGCATTTTCACCTGAACATTGAAACTGAGGACAAATTATTAATTTTCATTATGTATAGCTGTACATGCCACTTTTACTGACTGCCTTTATAATTAGTCTAGTCAATGCTGTTTAAATCCCCTTTGTTTTTAAAAAATACCTTAATTGAAATACTTTACTATAATTAAGTTTAGGTTGAGGTTTTTCCCCCCTCATCTGCTTGAACTGAGCACTGAAGGAACTTGAAGACATTTACACACAGCTTTTCAGCAGTACTGTCTTCTTCTCTGGCTGTGGAAGTATCCTTTAGCAAAACACAACATACTCCCTGTCCCCAGAAATGGTGGAAAGCTGAAACATTTCAGTAAAGTTGTTGCTACTATAATCTACTCATGAACATTAATGCCACAAATTTTGGCAGTAGTATTTCACTGGCAAACTTGTAGCAAACTTAGTGCTTTTAAAATTTGTTTTAAAAATTACTTCTAATCATAAATATGTGGTTTTTTACTTTCTGTTGTTGATAAACATGGTCACAGCCCAAAATCAGACTCTACTTTGTTAACTGTATGTCTTTGAAGCATCAGCACTTAGTGGGAAAGATTCTTCTGAAGTCTTGGAAAAGCAGAAAAAATTGTCATCAACCTAACTTTGCAAAAGTGATCAAGTTGAACCTGGCAGTCGTTTTTATAGTGGTAACCCACTTGTTGACAGTCAAGTACCACACTTCTGGTTCGGAGGCTACCCCAGCTTTAGGAGTCATGATTAAGGAGCACATCACTACAACTGCTGCTGCAACGCAATCATGTGGAAGACAGAAGACGTTCACTAGAAAGTCAGCATTTCTTTTCTGTATGCTGTTTCCATATAGACCTCTGTGTCTAGATAATGTAGTAAAACACTTAGTTTACACTTCAGACTTAAAGTGCATCTGGACAATGATGCTGAAACTGTCCTTTTAGGCAAGCAGTAACCTGCAAAAGTATCTCCTTCTCATCATTAGAGACAAATTTGTAAACTGTCTTATAAGAAAATTGAAATAAAAATAGCCTCATAGGATGGTGTTCAGTCTGACTAAAGCGGCATCCTTGTGTACCACAACAGAACTGCAACATTCAGTTTCTATTTGCATCTGTTAAAGGTGTAAAACAGTAGTAAAATAAACTGTATCTTTGGTTGCCTATGCCCTGTGGCTTGTAGCAAGCCTGATAATGTTTTTCTGTGTGCATGACACTGCTTCTGCTTACTGTATGTAACTAATGAAAGTGTTATCCATACTAAACTTTCTGTTGATAATTCTAACAGAGCGGCTTGATTTCTACTTTAAAGTATCTGTGCACATATTTGTTATTACACTTCTCTTATTCAATCATTATCTAAGTCAACAGAGCGATCTTCATCAAGACAGCTTGTATTTATCGCACTTCATGTACTTAAATTGTATGTCACCCTGTTAAGTAAAGTCAAAAGAAATTCTTCATTGACTCTGAAGTTAACCATATGGTTATCCAGCAAGTCAGCAGAAACTAAATTCATTACCAAAATCATTTTTATGTAATTATTATTAACCAATATTGCTTTAATGCTTATTTTCTGTAGTCTTTGGCTGGGTTAAAATGGCAATGGTAATTTAGTGGTCACCATGGTAATATAACCAAAGCCCACTAGTGTGTGAACAAGGGCACAAATCTCAAAATAGTTCAGAGAGCTTGTTTTCTGATAGCTAGACTGAAATAAAACACGATTATGACATTATGTAATTCTGTCTTTCATTGAAACCCTAAGAAGCGAAACCAAGCTGTTCCTTATGTGCTGCCCCTTTCCACCAGAATAAGGGGAAAAAATAAACGTAGTATTTTTCACAACAACATCTAACCAGTTTCAGTCACCTTTTTCTTTTGTGTGAACAGGAAAAGTGCAAACCAAAGTAAAAAAAAAAAAAATTGCAAGGACTATTCCTGCAGTTGTAAAAGCAAACTCTGAGAAATGAGATTTTTCTTTCTTGGGTATCTGCATTTTGATATATCCCGTATTTGCATGATCCTAAACTGTTTTTCCCAAAGCTCTTCTGCCTCACTGAGCAAGGAATGTGCTCTGGGCATGAATGGGGATCACTCAGTGCAGGGTGCTGTTAGTCATTAGACGCCTCTCAGATTTCTCGCAGAATTTGCAAAATGCGTAATAAAGAAAGCAGATGCTATCTGAAGGACTTTTCCATTTATTAAACTTTTGCTGGGTAGAAATGGATTCTAGATCCTATCATAGACTTCCTACAGGGTACTGCACATCCTCTAAAATGTATTTCTCAAAATTGATACCAAGTGGTGTATTCCCTGTTTCCGGGTCCGTGGAGCTGGCTTGAAACTTTGTTGTCCATTTCAAGAAAGATGAAGATTCACAACTTCAAACATTTCCATGGTTGTAATATTAAGCTGTGTCATCAACACAGAAAGACCTATACAATTCTGATTTTCTGCACCAATAGGGCTCAGCATCTTAAATTGTACTCAGATCACTGGATTCTTTTACTTTAGTCCCTGTGCCTGTTTGATACAGAATTTTAGACATAGTCTTGAAACAATATAACTTCCTGGGCTTCTGACTCTTGCTGAAGTTTTTAACTCCAAGCTAGGCACTCAAAATTCTCAAATGAATATTTTTATCTGTGAGGTAGCTAAAAGGGAAGCTGCTATTTTCACTAGCTTCCATAAGGATAGACAAGACTATCAAGATCAAGATGGAGTGTATGATGCCAGCCACAGAGCACGAGACCATGAAATGTCAAGCTCTTATGAGGCCAGTTTTCTGTGAAATGCCATCAGAATCACAGTAGTGGTGACAAGAGCACGTTCATAAACCCATAGTGGACTTGAGATCTTCTAAGCCCTACACTTTCTGGAGTAAGTGTGAATAATCTATATTAGGATTCCTTGTAAATCACTCATTTTGCTTCTGAGTCTTTGACCCAGCCCCATCCATCTGCTCTGGTTCCTATGACAATTATAGATAATTATCTACTGCCCCACAGGTGGGGTTTTATATGAAATTGATAGTAATGTGTGAAACTCATACAACAGTGATATGCATCACGCAAAAGCTCACAGGGTAACAACTATATAGTCCAAAATGCCTTGGCCCACTCTTTGTGCCAGGGTGACTGAAAAAGCTGTATGGTCATCCCAGCCTGCTCCTATGGTCTGAATAAGGGATGATCTGGAAAAAAGAAGGAATCATGTAGCTGAAGATTGTAGCATATGATATATAAAAACCACCTAGTTGAAATTTACATGCACAAATTTAATTCTAGTATTTGTAAATCCTGATCACTTGATTTTGGAACTTTGAAGTTTTGTCATTTTAGCGGTTTTCACTCTGCTGAAAACTCTGTACATAGTTCTACATGTTCCAGCTCTCATTAAACCTACGCAAGAAAGAAGAAATCCCCTACCCTTCCTATGTTCAGAAAAGCTGCACAAAAGCAAATTAAAAAGACATAAAAACCAAAAAATAAAAAATACAATTTTTTTATCTTTGAGAACTGGCGATGGTTCTTTATCATTCAAACACCTACAGGTTTTTAGTCACTAGTCAATGTAGTTCAAACCCATTATATGTTAGGTCCCACTTGAGCTGATACGCTTATTGAGTTGTACAGCATCTGGCTGGCATCACTGAATAAAACTGGATGTCATGCAGATTTGAGAGTTATTTGATGGTCAAAATTCTGATACGTTACTTTTAAAAGGGACCTAACACTTCAGGGCTTTGGAACCAACTTGTTAAATTGGCTAAAAATTCATAAGAAATCAGAGTTCTGTCAGGTTTCTCTGCTTGCTCTGCATACCACCAGGATATCAAGGCATGATGAACACACACAGTATTGCCTTTGCAAAGGAGAGTTCAAAACACATTGGACAGCACTGCTTATATTCAAAGCTTACCCTGCAGAGGGGTTTTCATATTGGATGTTGTCTCAGTTTGAGACAAATTTAGGAGGACATGTCCTGAAATGAATGTCTCCTCTAAAGAAAAGGTAGGTTTCGGCATTGCCTCCACCACTGATGCAAAAGGAATTTTCTTGGATGAAAGTGAATAAACCTATTTATTTAACAAACAAAGTGCCCGCAGGGTACGGGAAAAAGAAAAAAGAATAACTGCTAAGATATTAAAGCTCCTGGGTGTGGAGGAAGCTGGTGGATTTAGAGTTCTCTCTGTAGCTGGCTCGGCCCCTCCTGAGGTCCAAGGCTGGGATGTGGTGTCCCCACGCCTCCCTGCCGGTCCACAGGGTCCAATGATCTGGTTCTCAGATCACAACCAGGCCAAACAATTCCAGAAGTTACCAGAGGATTTAGGTATGCCAGTATGCAGTCCTGGGAAAATTTCTTGCCTCAGCTAACAGGCTGGCTAAAAGCAGGGATCCACTCTCTCGGCTCTGCAGCGGTGAGAACGTGTGGGAGTGTTTGAGCTTGAACACAAACCATGCTGAGGAATTTTCCCGGCTTCGCCCCTCCTTTCCTTGTACCCAGCTTAGAGCTGCAGGACCCATTTCTGGGCATAAAGCAGATGATAGGGGAATACAGTATTATCATAAAATCACCCCAAGACATGTTCTGGCTGCATTGGCTGTCATGAAAACAGGAGGTCACTTACTGACTTCATTAAGAATTCTGACTCTAATAATATTTAATCTGCAAATAAATATATTTATCAAAGACCAGATTTATTCACCAAAACACCATTTTGATAGCCGTTACAAATTCTTTTCTTTAAGTATGTTCAGTCACTTTTGCAACAATGACTACTTTGGTATTGCCCACCTAATTTCTAGCTGATATCCACAGCAGGACAATCTGTCGTACAATGGCAGCTAAGGTGATACTCTTCTTGCCTTTTGTAATTATTTGAGGTTTTTTAGGTTGTGCTGAGAAAGACTACAAGGATATTCAGTGCAGAATGTTACAAGATGGAAAGGTACAGAATCAAAGACTTGCCTGCAGGCACCAATGCCCCTTGTTACAGCAGTTCTTTTTACTTGCACAATTAGGATACTTGTTTGAGCCTGATAAGGTTTCAGTGTATATCACAGTACTTCTATTTTATATTTATACCCCGTGACAGCACTATTCATATGGAATGCACAGGGCTAATTGGTTCATATCCTAATATGAATAAGTTTGTTGATGTCTCTTGTGATAAACAGTTGTGCATTAAAATTTTCCCCTTATATAGGGGAAATGTATATATAGTTATAGTAATGAGAGAAGACATTGCTAGCATCATATGGCATAGAAAGCATCTTCTTTTGTTTAAGTGCCCTCTAAAGAAAAAATAATTTTAAGGTAGAAAGGGATGAGAGCCATAACATTGAATATTGAACAGATTCACATTAAGTTTAGACTTTCTCACCTTTGCAAAGCACTACATCTGCATGCAGTAAAATAAGACTTTGTTCTACATATAGTAGTTTTCAGTTATCTGAAAATACATGTTCTAGTAGCATGTTCGAAAAAAGAACATAACTGACACGAAGTTTCTGTTGAAAGAATTCTGTCAAGGTAAAGAAGAAAGGAAACTAAAGAAGCTGTACATCACTAGTATGTGGTGTAATTAGCTGTGGCAGGTCTTTAATTGTCATAGACAAGATGACAGAAGCTACTTATATCAGTTTTGTGGACTATTTATATAGCAAAGTCATTATGACCCTTGAGTTTGTTTGAAAAAAAATTAATTTCATTAATGAATTCTCAATTTTTAGGCAGAAAGCATATCCTAAAGCAATTTTGACCAAAGTCTGTGATGCTTAAGTGAACTAAAGCTACCTAAAAGAAAGCTGAGAAATCCCTTTAGGAGAGGAAACACCACACTAATGTAGAATAAGCTATGCAGGTAACTGGTTTTTTGCTTCTTGGTGTGCAGGAGCTGTGATGGAAAAAGGGGGATTTCTACTGAAAAAACCCTCTAGTTCAAAAAAGTAACTGCAAGTGGGAAATTGTTAAAGCAACTTATTACTGTTACTGTCTGATAGTTGCCTAAAATTGTTGTTTCCAGGTAATGAATTTATGCAGATGGACTTCAATCTTCGGAAGGATGCAGTAAAAGCAATGTGTGAACATTAGAGGATGTCTAGTAAAGATTCCTGAAGTTGGCTTTAAAGATTTTTAATTCTGCTTAAGTAGCTCATATGTACAACATGTATCTTTCTATTAAGAGACAGCCAGGATGCACACAAGAGACAAGGATAACACGAAGAAGATGAGCAATTTTCTTTGAACCTCAGAGACTGGGATGCAGAAAAGAAAGCAGTGTTGGCAGGGAGAATGGGATGATGCCAGGGAAAGGGAGGATCCAAAGGCCACTATCCTTTTTGGGCTACACACAGCTTCAGTGGGAAACAAACTCTTGAAAAACAGATTCTACAATGGAAGAAAACAGAGGTGTGAACAAAAGTGAACTAAAAAACGGTGAAAAACTATGGCAGAACCAGAAACCAAGAAGTTGTAACTCCTGCAGATTTCAGAGATAGGATCTTTTATTGAGATAAAATCTTCATTACCTAAGGGGAGAATCTGAAAGCAATGCCACACACAGGGTGAATGTTCCAGAGTCTTTTGATCTGTCTTTTAGACACTTTTACAAAGAAAACTTTGATAGGCTCTTGATGTCCCAGCCAAAGATGTTACCACAACCTCTGAAATAATGAAAACAATTTTACAATCTATAGTTTACAGAGATAAAAGACATACAGTTTTTTTCAGTAACATATTTGCACATATACTTACTTCTCAGACTATTTTTGTGCTTCTTAGATGTGATCCAGCAAGATAACCAACAAAATAATTATAAGAATGCTGGTGCCTGCATAAATTCCTATTTACTTAGAAGTCAGCAGGCAATCTCCAAATTCAAATTTATGCATCTCTGAACACATGATGTGTGTTGAGGGATCAGAATCAAATTAAAGCTCTAAGTCACAGTATCAGAAATGGCTATACAAGCCAAGGCTGTTTATCCACCCAAGTTAGAAAAGATGTATGTTAATAATCCGAAACTGAAAGAAACACTGAAAAAAACGGATTTTGTTTTCTGGGGGAAAAAAAAATTACATAATGTTATATTATTTGCTGATGGAAACTACTTATTCTATAATGCTGATGTTTATACAGTGGTTTTATACTTCTACAGTTGTCTTTTTTATAGTCTTTAAATGAATAAAAGAGTCTTTGCCACTACAGTACAGTAAAAGCTCCCTAAATCATTACGGCCCTCAGAGAAATCTGATAGGAAAAGTGGTTATGCTATTTCTGTTTTACTTACAGTATAATTAAAGTAATTATTGTACTTGTTACAGTAGTGCACCTTTTATAATTCCATAGCTGAAGTGAGATCTTGGATAAATAATAGCTATCTAGTGCTCTGACTGGAGACATTATTTACTTTTACAAGCTATTGATTACCTTATAATTCACAAAAGAAGTAAAACCACAAACTAGTTTGCAAAGGACATCAATAAAGACACTAAATATTATGGCCAGGTACAGGTTCAGCAGGTACTTCTTTCATATAATACTATTAATGCATGTTTACAAATGCATATTCAAACCTCTTAATTTTAAAAATATAGTTTTTATGCCACTCCATGTCTGTTTTTCATTTTTAAATTGACTGGGTAACTTCTCCCTCAATTCACTTCTTTGTATGTGTTTTTAACAACAAAAAGTAATTTCGTATGTACTTGAGTCAGAAAAATAATTTTAAAAATCTTCAGCTTGCTTTTTCTGAAATTACTTTATCTCTGTAGCTCACAAAAGCCTGATTGTTTTTCAGTTAAGTGAACATGTCCTTAGCATGAAAGAAAACCCTATATGACTGCAGTAAAATGACTCATATTTTTAGAGACAAACGAAAGCATGAAGGATTTTCACTGTCTGGCAATAACTTACAGAGCACTTGCCATTGACAGTTCATGATTCTAAGAGTTATCAAACTAGAATAAAGAAAAGGCTGCAATTATTTCCTGGTCCTGGGGAACTGATGCAAAAAAACAATTGATACAGCACTGGTAGGCCATTATACTCTAAAAAGCTTAAAATTCCACCTGGTAAATGAAAAAAAAATGAAATGTTTCACAGAAGATCTTTTATAGTATTCAACTGAATTTTCTGAAAATGAAAATGCCAGCTGTTCTTTGGGTTGCAGAGAGGGGGGGAAAAAAGTCAATAAAAAAGGAATCATCAGTCTTTTTTCACTTTCCCTATAGAAATGTTTTCTTATACTAAAATTTAATGCTTCTTACTAAAATCTTTGATTGTAGCATCTAAAGAAAATAGAATATTTCCCATATCGTTCCCCTTTAAAACAAATGTAGCTATTAAAATTTAATAGACAAAATGTTTATTTGCCTTTTAGAAATTCTAGATGATGATCATAACTATGTTTATTTTGAACAGGTGCTATTGAACAATTAAATAAAAGGGATTTGTGCCTCTGAGTTTCTGAATCAAAAACATACGAACATACCAACTTTGAAATACCATTTTCCATCTACCATTTCTACCAACACTGTGGTCATCATTTCCTTCTGTGGACCATACCAGTAAACTTTCCTACTTAGAGTAAAGCAAACAGATTTTCTATTCACAATGTGTTCCAAAACAGATGTCTTGAGAGAAATTGCATAGTCTTCTGCAGTTCTTTTCTTTGAACTTAACCAGAAAAGGTTATAGTCCAAGGATTTATTTTCCGGGTCCTTGACAATTCACTGCAAATTTTTTCATCTTTTTCTTTTTAAAGAATGCCAACGAGTCTTATGTGTCTAAAAATGAGTTCTAGTTTGATCCAGTTACTTATAAATCTTAATTAATTTTAATTCATTTTATGATTTCTCTCTGCATTTACTAATTAGGAGAAGTATAATAAACAAGATTGTATTTGTGTATTTATAGTCTACCTTTCTTTTTCATGGCCATCAGCCTAGATAGGGTTGCAGCGGTACAATCAGTAAATTCAAAGCCAGGATTTCAGTTGTGCAGTACAGAAGTTTCTGAATGGCATCTCTGACACTTGTAAGCACTAAGTACATCCAGCCACTTTTTTCCAGCTTGTGCAAATGCCAAGCTGTCTCTGTTGAAATTTTTCCTCCTCTTCTGTTATGGTTTTCTGAGAAAGATTTACCTTGTTGGGACAGAGCAACAGCAAAAATACTGCAAAATACTGCACAAACATAGTTCCTACTGAAACACATGGATCTCCAAATATGAGCAATTTTAGAGATCTATTTAATAACTTCTGAAGAAACAAAATTTTCAATTATCCCTATCTTATTTAAATATCCACCTGGATGTAGTATCATTGCCATTCTGAAAATGTAAATTCGTTTCATGCATCCCAACCCTCTTACTAAGCACTAGAACTATGCCACGCATTTTCTGGCTGAGAACGTATTTGACACTTGGCACCCTCCAGATCTCCTTATATATAATCTATTCACATGTCCATTTTATACCTCCCCAAAATCTTAGCCTTATTTCTGTTTTAAAAATATTCTTTATAACTCCTCTGAGATAGAAACTGCTTCTGTGGTCAGGGAACAACCCAGATAAAACTTTCCCTGAAGCGTCAGTTGAGTTCCACAGGCTTGGCAATGTCACATACTACCCTCTCCTGCATTCTGACCTAAAATTTCATCAGTACCATTAGAAGCTTTAAAAGTTACTCTCCAAAGTTAACCTATTATATACCTTCAAACTTCATCATATTACAGGGATGTCAATATGCAAGATTACTTACTAAAAAGTAACATTCCCTGATTGTTCGAGAAGGGGAAGCATGAAATGCAATTTTGATAGCGACAGCTGTACCTATGAAGGAGAAAATTCAGCACTGCAAAAATGAATCTACATCGTTCATTACAGTATTACATCTCTTGTAAAAGTCTTCTAAGGAAGGCTGATCATGAGTCCTGCTTCCAAGAGTGGAAGAGCTGTGGGGTGACAACATTGGAACACTATCCTCTAAGATGCTCCCAGCCTTCTGAAAGTTACAAAAGGTTTTTTGAACCACAGAAAATTCATGTATCTAAAGCAATCCATGGCAAGATGTTTCACATAATATAGAATCAATCTGCTATATTATACTAGCTAAAGGTACTATACTTTTGTAACTTGCATTTGTATCTGGGCAAAAGTTCCGTTCTGCAGAACCGTATGCATGTACACAGATATCTATAAACTGCAAAGAGCACACTGGACCAGGCTGCTGTAGGCAGTCATACAAACGCTTCAGTTTTGATTAAGATGCCTTAAATTAGCCTTAGGAAATCTATGCCGGAAGCTATTATGAAAGAAAACACTTTCTAGTTCACCTCCGACCCTCATTCTTCCACATACCATAAAGCCAAAAGCAGCAAATGAATGGCCTAACTATTAAGTCAGCTATTGCCTATATGACTGTTGGATTTTTTTTAACCTCAACAACTTCTGAAGAATTAGCAAGTGAGAATTGCCAGATATTTTCATAATGAAATATATAAAAAGGAAAAGAAAATCCAGACCCTCTGAACTCTTCTTGCTTTTCTCTTTTATCCTGCGTAAATTTTTTGTTAATTCCTCTTAGAAACATGACATCTTTTGAATGTCATTCATGTTGCGCGACTGTAGGTTGAATACTGAGAACAGTCAATGCACAGCAGAGATAATGTTCTATGCTGCAAAATATAAACCTTTAACACGCCACTGCTCCAAATAAAAGCAAATAGCAGACCCTTTGAATAAAACCGAATTTACCAGTTGCTGGAGAAGCCAAGAGACATATACTAGAAAGTACCTGAGAACCCATTCTTGGTCTTTAGACAGTACTACCTTTCTTATTAAGAGGTGGTGAGAAATGTTGGCAGAGAAAATTCTACTAGCAGATGGCACTTAAGTTGGAATTAAATACTGCAACACTATCCCATTTGGACACTATTCAAGAATGAATGCTTCCATGCAAGAAATTACTTAGTAAACCAGGACTTCTCAGGCTGGAAAAGAGATGGCTGAGTGGGAATGTGATAGAAGTTCGTCGGCATGAATAGAAATTAATTGTCCAACGTCTTTTATACAAAAAAAACTTAGCTTGTAGGTGAGGTTACTAAATGCAAAACAGGCACATCTGTATCTGGAAAGACGTAAATTCTGTCATGGCTCAATATTAGAAAAATGATAGATAAAAATCTATCCTTTCAGAAAATGAGACACTTAGGGGAACATAAACAAAATCCCCTGAAGTGAATATATTGTAAACATGCTTAGAAATGCCATATTGAGAAAACTGTTTTATATGAAATTCAAGAAACCTATTTTTTGTTTAAGTTACTAACATCAAGCAGTACTTTTGTTGTCATAGCTCTATTACTTTAGATTTGTTTAATTCTATTGCCAATTCTGATTGCTCAGATTAAATTAGGCTCAAATTATGCATCTGATCTATTTATGATGTGGTACCATCATTCACCATTTTCAAAGCAAATGATCACGCTATACCTATGGGCCCTATTTACCATTTAAATGAAGACTTTTCGTAATAATTTATCACACTGGTTCTTCAGCAATGTTAAATTTTTTTTCCATTCTCACATTATATGTTCTTTGAATTTAGTTTGTGCATTTTTGCATTGTCAATAGCTTTGCTTTATCTGAATTATTCTGTACTATTACCCTGAATAATCATGAATTGACTAAACTCTACAGTAACTTATATCTAAACATAAGAAGCCTGCAACTAATAATGGTATTCTTCTGTGGTATTTTAAAGAAATGCAGGCACTTCAGTCAGCTTTGAAAACCACATTCTGAAGAAATTGTACTGCTGTAAATTGTTGTTTGCTACATATTTGAGACATGATGTGAGTAGGTTTGAGTCATGAATTTTGTTTGACTTTTGTTTGATTTATTTTCTGTAAGTCACAAGTTAAACCTATTTGAAAAACTGGTAAATAAAACACTTCCATAACCAGTCATTCTGTGATGTAGGTGATCTAAAACATTCACTCTAAAACTGTAGCTTGCTTCACTGTTGTTTTTGCTCTCTGAACTTGCAGGTGAGTAAGATCAAGGTTTTGCACAAGTACAGGAATGCAATCCTATTTCATGAGTAGCAATCAAACTCTGCCTTTTGATAAGGAACACCAAAACAAGTTCTAAAAACTCTGTCAGTTTAATTTTTGTGACAGGAAAGAATCTGTCCAGGTGTTGAACAAAATTGCATCTTTGGGCCACGAGACAAACGTGTAAGAATCTCTTTCTCTGGAATTCCATTGGTGTGTTTCTAAAACCTCTCAGTTTTCACAGAAGTTTACAAGGTGCAGATGGAAATGAGGATAAATTTATCCTAGAAGTTTCAGAGCATAGAGAAGACTCATGAAATAATTTCTGAGATAAGGAAAAGGCTTTAATTAAATAAATACTAAATAATGATTAACTAAAAGTATAGAACTGTTAACTCAATTAAGTATTTATTCAATATAGTCATAAGCAAACTTACATTTCCTACCACATGTGCAAATATTTAATTTAGTGTACTTTGTTGTGACCTATGTCAGTGCTGAGGCAGCTTAACATTATGAAAACTGATTTATTTCAGGATCAGACAAATTATATAGAATCTAACCTTGCCATACAGGTAAAAGTACTTGCCCTTAGATATTACTTAGCCTGACCACAGGGCTTTCTGGAAACAGCAAATGCTTCATAAGTGTCAGCTCATGGCTAAATCAATGTTTATGCATTGATACCTTTGAATAGCAAACACTTGCTGCCTGCAAGCTAAACAATGTTTTTATCTGTTTGCCTATTTCTGGTCCTTCAACCACAGCACAGGGTGTTGCAAATCGCATTTAGTAACAATTATGTGCTGGAATTTCGTGAAGAGGAAAGTAGCATGATTAATGAAAAGTGACACACAGAGATTACTTTGCTATGCCAGTTGCCTTGGTGAATGGGCGACTCTGCTGAACTGAAGCCTGACGTTTGTTACTTTTAACGAGGTCATCGGGAATGCTAAATGCTTGAAAGATTAGCCACTACAAATGCTCCACTATTACTTAATGATGCTGCCACTAATGAACTGCAGGTAGCTAGTTAAATATAATGATAGTTTTCACCTTTGAAACAAAGGTTGAATAGACCCCTCCCCACAAAAATAAAAAAAAAAAAAAACACCAAAAACAAAACAACCAAAAAATACCAAACCAGTTTTCTGTCAAGGTGTTTAAAAAACAACCTTGGAACTCTTATTAGAGCATGTATTTTTTCACACATAGGTAATTAAGAGTCTAAATCTGAATAAGCCGAAGAGTCCAACTCTTAAGGAACTTTGTACCCAACTGACCACTGGATAATTGCTCAGTAACTCTAATGTTTACATCTCATTTTCACCCCTAAAGAGCAGAAGGGCTCGATGTCCTGTACTTTGCTGTCAAAATGTGCAGTATTGTTTTAAGCTCTAAAGTTTTCAGTGTAACTAACTGAATAAGCATCAGACCACTTGTATATAAAGGTGAGGTAAGCCTCAAGGTAAATAGCTATAAAATAAAACCACTAGTGGGATTTAACATTTTTTCTGTTATAGTATTGACTCCTATTAGCTACCCGTTAGTGTAGGTAAGCGTAACTAAGTGAAGTTGAGAATAGAAGCTTGAAATCAGATCTTGAAGTAACATTTGACTGAGAACACATCAACACTGATAAGAGGAAAAATAAAATTTAAAATAGTTTCAAGTTTATGAATAATTACTTTCATACCCATAAATGCATCTTTGTTCTCTGTGAGAAATATATTTGATCATTTAATCAGGCAAAGACATCATCACCTTTCTTATAGTGACAAAGTAAATCTCCTGCCATGGATTTTAATTAAATATAAAATTGTGAAGATGTAACACCAGAAATGGAAGAATGCAAAGCATGTGAATAGCAATTTCCAGCAGAACATGGTTAGCTCTAAAGATGCATAGAAAGGTATGGTATGTTGAACCTACCTAAATATATGCAGTAGGCTGCAGGTTCAGTGAAGTTCATCACATGGTGTATAAAAAACCAGGACAAAGTCAAGTCCTAACAGTATGTCTAATAAAACTCCCTGCAATATACCATATACTTTATTTGTACTAGTCTATCACCATTCCTCTTTACTTTGCAAACAGAAGCAGCCCTGCCATTGTCTGTAATGTCTCCATAAAGTACCAGGATGGGAATAACAGTGGCACAGATTTCAAGTCAGTAACGTTTACAGTAGCATTAATTAATGAGCATATGTGAGTCACATGCCTGAGGCTGCATCACTGGTCCCATCCCAGACAGAGCTAAGGAATTTATTTCCATTAACCTCTACAACTACCTGAAAGAAGGATGTGGCTAGGTAGGGCTTGGTCTTTTCTCCAGGAAACTAGTGATAGGACTAGAGGAAATGGCCTCAAGTTGTGCCAGGGGCTGTTTAGGTTGGATATTAGGAAAAAAATGTTAACTGAAAGAGTGGTTAAGCATTGAAACAGGATGCTGAGGGAAGTAGAGGAGCCACCATCCCTGAAAATGTTAAAAAAAACCAGTGGATATGGCATTCAATATCATTTAGTGGACATAGTGGTATAAGGACAAAGGTTGGACTTGATGATCCTGAAGGTCTTGAACAACTTTAATGATTCGATGATTTTATTATTCAAGGATAAGAGATGGAGCATTTCAGAAGAAAAATTCTGTGCCACAAGGTTTGGCTTCTCTCTGCTTTCAGTAGCAGAGAAAAGAACTGAAAGTAGATATTATTGTTTGTAAGTAGGAAGATCACCTCGTAATTATCTTTCATACCAGAAAACAATGTAAAGCTTTGAAAATGCTACATCCAGAGTTTTCTCTGCATCCATGCAGTTATTTTGTTTTATGACAGATGTATCAAGACAATATTACACCAAGCTAAAAAAAGAAAAAAAATGCTAGAGAGAAAATGCAGAATTACTAACACGGCAGGAGAGTAATTTTCTTTTTTTCCATGAGGCCTTCAAACTAGGATATTAAATAACAAGATTTACTTTTCTTTTGTATAGAAATCTTTATATCATTTCATAAGCACAAAATTTACTGTAAAATCTTTTCTAATTAACCTATGAAGTCAAATGGTTATATGGAACATTTATTCAACAAAAGGATTAAAGTATAAAATAGAAGGCTTCTTACAAATGGTTGTAAAATATCTAGAGATATCCATTAGCAAAGGTTGCACACCAGGACTCTGAGGTTTTTACTGTCTTTTGAGATTAGAAGTAGATCTACTCCATAAAATTTCATCTAGAGTTATTTGGCTTGCAGGAAAAAAAGGAGGCTGCAAATTTGGAATGATTTGCCCAAACCTTGATGTTGGTGCAGGGTTTATAGAAGTAAGGAAACATGAAGCTCTTGCACTTCTCATTTTAGAGCAGACAGGAACCAGGTCTTAGCAGAACAGGCAGAGCCTGTCAAGTTTTCCTGCACCAGCACAGGAGAACCACTATACAGAGCTCTCACAATTTGTCTTTCTGGAGGCCTGCAGCAATTCATTCAAATTTCATGGAAAGTTTTGGTCTTTGAATAGTAATTCAAATGAAGATAACCTGTTCTTGGGACTCTTATCTCTTGAAGTCCTTTATGTTCAGAATGTGCCTAAAATTAAAATTACCAAGCTGTAGAGTTCCAGGTCTCTGGCTTTTGAACTTTAGTTTCTGAATGTATGTCTAAGTTATTTCTTTCTTTTCTAGTAACTCAAGTCTGTATTTAATTGGAGATAGAACCACAATGCATCCATGGTTTACTCCATACTTGCATGCCTTAGCATTTGTACCACACAGGCAAAACTATTGAATTTCTATTCTTTTCATTTAAAACCTACTAAAACCCTCCCAAAACCAACAATAATAGAAATATGGATGACCAGAGATCAAGGGAGTACATTATTGTAGTTTGCTGTTACCTTTAGCTAATAACCATTATAAATTTTAAGTAAAAAATGACAAATGGGATATTTCATCCTAAATATGCCTCTTCTAATATACATTAGTATTTTAAAGCATATTATGATAGTAACATCTTTGGAAGTTTAACATTACTGAGTGGTGCTGGAAGTCTAATTAGATACCTTTCTGCTTACTGAAATGTTGAAGTGGAAAAGATAATCTAAAATAAAAACTAACTGTGTATAACAAACACTTATTCAACAATTACTCTTTTTGGGCGGTTGCCTGAATACTTTTGTTTGAGAAAATTTTACATTGTCGATTATAACTGTGATATCTTACCTCTTAATACATTTTACAATTTGTGCATAACAGTTCCAAAGGAACTTGCAAATGACAGTAAATCATAAAATTCATTTTGCTTTGCATCAGTTCATTCATCCATGTTCCAACTAATCACCTCATTTCAAAATTCAATAAGCCTAAATACCTGGATTTATGATGCTTTGTCAAAATTAACAAGGGAATATCAACAATGTAGAATTAGAAGTCTATTTCAACTTAAAGACAAGCACCTAGTTGAAAACAATTAAAAAGACTCTGCAGCAATAATTATATCCACAGTGTATGCAAATAAAATAAATTAAAACTGATTTTATTTCTGCTATGGGAGATTGCAGGAAACACTAAAAAGCTTTAATTTAGTCACTTAAAACAATGAAATTGTTTTGAAGTAAAACTTTCAAGAGAATGAATTGAGTACTGAATATGTTAAATTGCACATAAAATGTGCATGTAGATGTGTTTTTAAAAGTAGACTATTTCTATTTATTATTCCAGATCTACAATAGATCTGAAGGCTTTTATTCTGATAGACAACATTTTGCTTACAACTTATCTCCTGTAATAATATACCTAGGGAACCCAATCATCCTATTATATCGAAATGGAAAAATAAAAAAGTGCAACTAACATTTAAAGATATATTAACAGTAGCATTTAGAAAACACATTGTCTTTATTAAGACTCAGTAACTTAGAATCCATTGTTTATACATGATTTACCTGCCACATAAGTTTTAGCTTTTTTTTTTTTTTCCAATACTGTAGGCACTCTACAACTTCCTAGAAGTTCTGCAAGTTCTGGAGACTTGCATTTATGTTCAGTATTAAAAAGAAGCTTTAGTTTTATTTGTGAATAATTGTGACAAACCCAAGTATTTTCTTCAATAATTTGGCATCTGTTTTTCAGATTCTGTATTGCAGTGATTACATTTAGGATGCCTATTCAGTAGGCAAAACTGCAAATTAAAGAAATCATAGGAAAGAAATGTGCTCGTAGAAGTACATAGCTTTTAGGGAATAGGCAGAATTAAAAAGAATGAGCAGGTGATATAATTTATTTTGAAAGGATTTAAAAACTGTAAACTTTATTACAGTTAAACAAATGATCTGCAGTCCTCTGTATCTTCTTTGATTAAGTTCAGATACAAAACAACTAATTGTAAAAAGACACTATGCTATGCTGCAAATTTTGTCTCCTATTCTATAACTCTTAATCCACAAAAGGCTGGTTTTTATAGAACACATGAATCACAAGATCTAGTAACATTTTGGTGATTCTTGGTAAATTATTTACTTTCTCTTTATAGTTATTTTGTGTTTCTTTTTCTGATTAATTTCTCTGAATATGAATTAGCAAAGTTCTTTAAATGAGTATGTGTATAGACAAATAGACGTTACCAAAACATAATTACTAGTTTAAAACCTTGCATACAGTTAAAATCACGTCTTTTTGTTTCCCTCACCTAATGTGGGTTTTTCTAACCAGCTATAAACAATGCCATTTTTCCCTAATATCTTCTCCGATCTCCATCTAAGCAATTGTATCCTAACCTGGGGTTTTACATCTGCATATGAAGAATGGAGACATCAAAGTACTCTAATGAGATCTATCAAACACTTCAATACTGCTTCAGAGAATATCTGTGAAAATGTCTCAGTGCATAAGGTACAAGTGTTAATCATCATATTTTAGATTCTGATAAGAGATGACATTTATATCAGGGCTTCTATCAGGTTCTAGCCTTGCTGTCCCAATGCACACATCTGGGAAAACACCAGATATCGTACTTATGATGCACATTCAAATAATGAAAGTTTTCCCTGTGCGCATATTCAAATCCTCTTTCATTTATAATACTGATCATGGAGAAAAGGTCACTCAAAGTAATATAAAATGAGTTTCTAGTGCAAGAAAAGATATGAAAACATTCAGGTTGTTATCTATATATAAGCGACATATGCAAAAAATGGAGACAACTTTTGGTACTTTTAAAATCAAACCATATGTGCTATGTTTTGAAGGAAAAGAACCTATGTTTTGATCTTCATGATCATTCTTCATGATAAGAAAATGTAATCTATACTCCTTCGATGCAGTAGAGTGAAAATTGGTATTTAAGCAGTGGTTATAGTTAAATGACTGCTAAGTAATTCTATGTTATATTGAAAAGACAATATAATTCTTTGCATAATTTAATTAAAATCAGAGACAAATGGAAGCTCTAAAAGCATACTCATGAGCATTTTCAGAACCACTGTACTCTGCTCATGTCTTCAGCAATGTGTACAAATACTGTTATAAAGATTTAATATTAAAAAAAATCTGAAGTCCCAAATTTCAAGTAGGTGTGCCAGAAGTTCTGTCTCCTACAATAACAGAATTAGGCACTTTGTCTTTAAACCGAAGGACTGAGGCTGCAATCTGATCGAGGTGTGCTTCTTTCTGGTTGTGAAGCAATGCCATAAAAAATACAACTTGACTTGTAAATATCCTCTGGAGCAAAAATGTGTTTTTTCTTAAGAACAGTGGAAACTGTTATACAATCATCAAGAGATTGTAAAGATGGAAATACTTTTATTCTACATGAACCTCTCAGCATATTCTCAATTTTTGAGTACACTGTTAGGATGTTTTATACTAGAAAATGCATGTAATTAAGAAAAGGCTAGCAACATAAACAATGTGTGCACAGAAATGGCAGCGTTTTCTTACTTTATTGTTCGAAGGCACTTGCTGTATCACACAGCTGGGCTTGCTCTAGTATGGGGTACATCGTTGAGCCATTGATGGAGAGAAGCCAAGTAGGATTCAGGGCTGTGAAAAGGAGAAGTGGCTTGGAAACAGAAATGATAATCCTCGCGTTTTTCAAAAACTGTCCAGCAACTTCGTTCTCCTGTGATCTCCCGCTCAGTGGCTGATGACATGCTTTTAAATCCCGAGTGCTGCAGTTTCTCCTGACTGCACACATGCACACATTGTCACAGGTCCCTCCTTCAGAAAAAGAAGTGTTATCCCATTGTCCATTTTACAACAGGAAATGTTGAAGTCAAGATGCTCAGTGGACCAGGGTGACATTTATGGGTCAAGATGCACATTCAAATGCAAGCTGATTTTCACAGCAGGGATGTGAGACACAATGACACCTATAAGCAAACCCCTAAGCACTGGTTCTGAACAAGCATTTTTTTCCTTTTTCTTTTTTTTTTTAGTTTGCTACTGGCTACAGCATATCAGTTGGTTTCTGATGAGAAAATAACTTAACTTTGAGGGATTTTGGTAACATGAAAAGAGAAAAGAAGTTTCCGATTTCTATAATCTACTTGAAAAAATGTCCTGAAATGTTACTTGTATTATTTGCACTATTAGGACAAACTGCAAAGAGTCGGACACTGTGATCCAGCTTGTGAGTTCTCTGCTGCTTGGTTGTTAAGTCTGTGTCTTGCTGCTTGGTCCTTTCCACAGGATGAATTTATCTGATCCCTTCAGGTCTGTATAACAGACTACCAGTAGGCTTTTCACCCTCAGTGAAAGCCTTGATCCTCACCTAACAGTTTTTTTGAAATCAAGGGATCAGAAAACAGGGACAACTAGCTGCCTTGAGAAATTTTCGGGTTTTTTTTCAATTAAAATGATTTCTATGGGAATTTTAGAATAATAAAATAAGGGACCAAAAGATTAAAATCTTGATAGTGAAGGAGAAAAGATCTCTACTTTCATTTTTAATATATTGTTTTGTTGGGGTTTTTCCTCTATTAAAAAAGTGGTGAATTGAACAAACATTAATTTATAATCAAATAAAGTAAGTTATTTGCAGGTGGACCTGATTATTGTAACTGAAAATCAATTTAGGAATTCTTCTGTCTTTATCCTATCACAAACATAACTCGTGTTTAACTCATCTCACATTAGGACTAGTCTTTCTGAAACCAATTTTGGGATCAAAGGGTTCCGTGAGCCTAACTGAGGAACCTCCATGTCACTCTTCAGAAGTCCTATAGGAAATGACTAACTTACTTTTCTCACTGGCTTTCTATAGACCCTGGATACTTTCAGCAAGTGTTAGGTGCTTAAAACTTTTCTAAAAATTGTAATTTTAAACCTATAGGTTATGCTAATAAACAAAAAAAATGCTGTTTTGAGTTTTATATTAAATTACTAGCTTCCTTTTTACTCACTATACATTATTTTTTAAAATCTCATGTATTTGGTTTATTTTTTGCTGATATAGAAGCAGAATTAAGAAAGGCTTATTTTCTAATACTCTGTGGCTTTTGATAACATTGTCAGTATTTTCTTATTTGATTTTCTAAAGTCACAACTTTTCTTCAAAAATATCAAAATCTATGCAGATAATCATTCTGTGAGAATTTCACATTTTCTCATCAGTACATCAGAAATTATACCTGGCTTTAAGTCCACTAATTAAGGAGCATTCAGGGAAATAAACCACATTTTTATGAGTAACTGAATGGTGAACATAGAAGCACACTTCTAAAAGACATGAATGTAATCCTTATTGGGTTCAGGAAAACTCATGCAGTAAATAAAAAAATGACAAGCTTAATCCAATTTAAAAACTCAAAACTCAGAGAAAATATGATTTTTAACTTTGTTGCAAGGATATTACTCAATACTAGTTCCACTTGCTCTATTAGTATTTTTTCTCACAAAATAGAGATGCTAATTAATAAAAAACTCAAAAAAGGATTTAATTTTGAGTGTGTGATATAATTATTTTCCTTTCAGAAAGCCTACAGAATTTTCAACTCTCTTTTTAAAATTATTGCACCAGGAAATAAAAGATAATTATGTTGGCAGCATGCTTCTTTTTTCTTTTAGGTCAAGCAAGATGTCATGTGGGAGGAATTGCCAAACAAATTCCATGATGAATTAGATGACGTAGTATGTAGGAATTCCAAAGAATCTTCCACATTGTAAGAAGTCCATCTCTGCTTCAATTAAATGTAAGTGGGAAAGAGGGGAAAAAAAATTCTTTGTATACACACTTACTTCAGTAAAAATGCATCCAGTGTGGCACTGGCAAGTTCACAGGCTTCATGGGAACACTTTCAGCAGAACAATGCTGGTCATTCGGAGCTGGCCTGCCAACATTTCTGCATAAGCTTATTGGTATTTGAGTCATTTCACCACTTGGCATCAACTAAGTTCAAAAGACTGTTTCTAACAGTAGACTTTATTGTACTGAGACTGCACAGAACAGTAAAACTAGTTTGTCCTCACACAGCAAAGGGCAGAGTGACTCAGAATATGCAAAGTGATTCTACTTGGTTGATTTTCATTTGTCTCCAAAACAAAAACTCTTAATCACTAAAATGTCATGACAAGTCAGACAAATGGTAGCAATTCCCTTGAAACTATATTTTAAGTTAAAACTCATTTGAGAAAGGCCCACTAACAGATGGGGAAATGTTTACAGGATTTGGATTTTGTTTTAACTACTAAAAAAAGGGAGAAAAAAAGAAAAAATAAACATTCTGTAGAGAAAAACTGAATTTATGAAAAAACCAGTAGGTTTAAATTAATGTAGATGGTATGCTTACAAAATGCTGAAAACCACAACCTCATAGATACATATTATCTCTCTTCTGGTACACTGATATTGGATGGTCAACTTTCATAATTTTGTTAACACCAACATTTGTTTAATTCACTTTTTTTGTTTGTTTGTTGTTTTGTTTTTTTAAAGATTGGATGTGTTTAATTATAAAGTATTAATCCTTTTCATAGGGTTTAAATGTGAGCACTTTTTGACAAAGTAAATTCTTTTCCAAACCTCTTGTTATGTTTTTTTGTTGTATTCTTTGCATCTGCTCTGGCACAATGCTCTTTATTGGAATTATGTCTATGACGGACAAGAATTTGAACAGGTTTTGTTTTTAGTAAATACATTTGTATTTTTTTTTTTCAGTGGTCTGAAAGCTCTCAGGAGCATGAAGGCTCTTAGTAGCATCTTTACTTGTAGAGAGTGAAAGATTGGAGAGACTCGGGAAGAACCAAGCCTGTGAAGTAATACCATTACAGGACAGACTTCACTGGGCTAGCTAATCTACCTGGTTTTGCTTTCTTCAAGACAAAATTCTTCAACTAGGATCTGGAACAAATATCTAGATTCACAAGAGCTTGCAGGTACACAGCTTTTATTGCCTAGCTTCCAAGACAGGTTCAAAAAGCTGAGTACTATGGATGTACTAGAAAATTCAGCAGCCACTCTCTTGTGCAAAATCAGGAGGAGATAAGGAGAAACCTGAGGCCCACCTGGGTATGCTGGAAATCAAGAGAGGCTTCAATACCTGATCTGGGGCAGGAGGGGCATGCTTGTCATACAGATCAAGATTCAAATTTTTAGCAGGAGATCTGCCAGAGAATGCAGCAGGATGGAGAGCGTGGGGAGGCAGCAGGAGCAGGGCTGCATTCCCGAGGCAGGTGGCCAGGCTATCTCCTCACACAACAGCACAGTCCCAGCTGGAGACAGGTGGCCAGGACACTCAGGCGTTGGCTGCAGGGCCGGAGAGCATCGGCCATGTCCATAACTGGTGTGAGAAATGAAAGTGCCTGGTGACAGCATGAGGGGCAGGCAGGTCCATGGCACCACTGGGGCAGGAACAAGGCTGGGGCAGAATGACATCCTGTGCCTGTGAGTGGGTGGTGATGGCAGGGCAGGAACAGTGAGGCTGGTTAGTGCCCACAGGGTTTCTGACAGGAAGTTTGTTTTAAAAAGTACAAAAAGAGGTTAGAGTGCCATTTGATACAACTTCTTCGTTACAACAGTGACCCAAGGGACAGGGTATATTAATTCAGCACTTTCCTAAGATTAGCTGAACAAGAACAAAAGCAATACCTTCTTCTCCTGGCAAACTAAGGGCCATGGGTGTGCTTTTACGGCACCAGTGTCAAAAAGGAGAAATCAGCAGTTTTCCACTTCTGTATGTTCTCCCTGCAAAGTTTTTTGGTGGTTTTTCTTGCTTGTTTGTTTGGTTGGTTGGGTTTTTTGTGGTTTTTTTTTTTGTTTGTTTGTTTTCTTTAATATTCAGAGAGTTTTGAAACCAGACTCAAGTGTCTAACAATTTTTGGCATTACCAGACACGTGCAGAAGATGAAGGTAGAAACTTGCTAAATTTAGGATCAGCAGTAGGGCTGAGACAGAGGCAAACACTGAATCAAGCCCCAAACCTACAAGCAGAAAAGAATGGAAGTGAGAGAAAATGATACTAGCATAGCACAAGAAGAATTTCAGAAGCAAGAAAGATAGGAAAAACCTGGGGTGACCAACAGGTTCCTATTCCACATATTCCCCGTGATGGGTGCTCCCTTCAAATCCCATTAGAGCAGTAATGCTCTGGAAGAAAGCAAATGGACATGTAGATGGAAAACTTCATACTATCTCACACTGGATTTTACGGTGCTGTGTGAACTGAAAATGCCTGGAAATATAATAAACATACAGCCTTCTGATCTGGATAGCAAGCATAGTACCTGGGGAATGAGATGGTTCACATAACAGTACACCAAGCAAAGGCAGTGGGTTACTTCAGAAAAAATAAAGTGTGCATCCTCATTAACTACAGAAAAAATATGAATAGTTACAGAAGTTACCATAATATTATGTTTATATCCTATTCTGATTATCTTTTTAGTTTCTGATTTATACACTATTAGTATGAAAAAAAACAAAAATTACATGTTTTATTTTCCTACCAGTTTTGCACAAATATTTCCTTGTTACACTAGAAATCTGTATTACCAGACAGGGCCCTGTACAAACCATTAACTTTTCTTGCTGCACACTTTAGACAAAAGTGTGCCTATTTCCCAGCACAGTATCTTGGCATCTTCCCTGTCAGATACGGAAAGACAAGACAACAGCTCTGGGATATATTTCTTTCTGAAAGATCTACCTTCCAAGAACTGCTAAGAAAGGACACAGGAGAGCTCACAAAGTTCCATCTATGCACAAAAAGTATTTGAACTCTCACAGAGCTGTGGCTCCTTAAACTAAGGCTTATAGGGAATTTACAAAGGGCACATTCCCTTCAGGACATGCCTGTAATTCCCATTATCATCAATGGGGGTTATAAGCAAGTTGTAACAAAGAATAAGCCCTTGTGTGTTAGCACTGCCCCTGTTTAACAGTGTCTAAATCAATATCAGTGATTTGACAGTTATACTTTAAATATATTCCGACTCATTTGAAATTCACTTTGCACTTAACTAATGAAAGAGTACATTTTAATCCTCCTAACGAAAGTATATAGAACAGCCATTGGAGGCCCAGCCAAAACTGACAAAGTCAACGGGAAACTTTCCCTCAAGAAAACTTCGGATCAGTCCCTTAATAAATAACACACAGTTCATGCTCACTAAAAAGATTGCAATGCTATTCTGTTGCTTAACCTGGCAAAACAGAGCTGATGCTTTAAAAAGAAAGCTTCTATATACCTTGATCCAGACTTGAGTCAACACAGATAAAAACAGGCAGCACTAAGGAGTTTAAAAATGCTGTGTAAGTGTGGGAGAGAGAAAATATACTGAAGGAATTTAAAAATGTTACTGTTTCTATCTGATGCCCTGTGCCCAACATGCTTCAGCAACCTCTAGTATGTTTCTAAAAACAGTACAGTAAACATCAGTCTGAAATAGAAAAAACCCAGACCCCGGAGTAAACAACCATCTATAAAGACACTTGTATAGGGAATATGGAATTTTATTACTGCTGTAAGTAATTTTCTAAACTGTCCTGGAAAAGATGAGACATGGAGGAATGTGTTCAAACATGAAGTTAGAAAATTATTACAGATTCACAACATAAAGGCTCTTCTGCTGTCTCAGGAGGAAATCTCTGTCCTTCTGGATGTCAATAAATACAGCTATTACAGGCTGCACAGTAGCTAAGAAATTCTTAACAGGATTCTTCCTCAAGGAAACAAGAACACAGAATTCCCAAACAATTTCCTATCTGAGTTTAGTCAGAGACGCAGAGATCATCTTACAACTTCAGTCTAATTTGGGTCAGGTTTCCAATCAACCTGCATAAAAATGTACACAAATTCTACAGATGTATTTCTAACTAGAGACCTGAATATCATCTGAAGAACAAGCAGGATCTCTGAAGTTTCAGCAGTAATCAGACTTCTGTTCAAGCATTTCTATTTCCTGTTGTTATTTAATGTTTCATGCCAATTAAAAAAAAAAAAAAAAAGTAACACAACACTAAAGTCCACAGGCTGGAAAAGGAAGTTAAAACTGTTCTTTAAAAAACCAGATTTCAATCTGTGCCTTCAAAATGCAGGTTTTGATTCAATTCAGTTTAAGTAACTGTTTCATTTCCTTAAAATTATTTTATTCTGAACATTTTTTCATAGAGAACCTTATCCACATGTGTTAGGAGATCAACATCTATAATTTATGTAAAACATAAGTAGTAGTCTATAACAGCTCTACTTAAATCAATATGTATTATTTACAGTGTCACAGGTGAAGTACTAAAAGAAGTTACACAGTCTGTCATGAATCTTATTGCAAAAATAACTTGTCCATGCTAAACATGTAAAATACTGGTTTTTTCTTCTTCCTATTTGGCTATTTGGATATTTTTATTAAAATGGTAATAAAATACACACAACATTAATAAAATAAATGCAATAAAATAAACAAAACATTAGTACTTTTTATTTGCTCTAGGGCAGCTGTGGTTATTCTTTTATTTAAGCTCTTTGATCTTCTTACATTATATACAATGGAGCAAGTCCTGATCTCATTTATGTTACCTTCTAAGCTGCTGGAACTTCATGAACATCATAGAAACAACCCCTGATCTATAGCAGATGACACATAGACAAATGAAATGTAGCTTTTCTGTACTGGCCTGTTTTTTCTATTTCTAAATCTGTGCTGAAAACTGAACTAGCACATGCACTATTTAATGCTCTAAAATGAATTCCAATCAATATACTGGCCCTGTATTTCTGCTGAAAACCCTACTAGTGCTTTAACAAAGCAAGGCATTTCCTCTAACATTCCTGGTATTTCATAGAAAGAAAACGTATCCTGTTTAATTTATCTCTAATTACACAAATTCTTTATACTTTCAACACTTGTCATTGCTTGTGATAAGAAAACCAGGATCAATCAATTCAAAACGGGACGAGAGTACATGCTTCTTAAATTACATTATAGATCTCTTTCCTGTTCAGAGGGATTAATGTATCAATATCACTTTGTAGTTTGGGGCACTAATAAGCTTGAACTGTCAGGAAACCAAACATGGCAACAAATTGGTTGCTTTCTTCAGTTGCTGCCACCATGCAGAAATTGAAAGATGAAAAACTTAGGAACATGCCCCTCAAGTATTTATGCATGCTTACTAAAGGTGCTTGCTCATTAGTTAGAAAAGTACATGCTTCATTCATGAAGAGTATAAATCTGTTAATTCAGTCAATTTACTGGGAATTAGAACACAGATATCAGCAGTTGTAAGAAAGCTTTTGGCTTTCTACATATTTTATAGCTAAAAACCACATAGATTTTAAAATTATTACCATGCTATATCTCTTGTTTCTAATACCCTTAAACATTAAAGGGCTCAAGGTTTGTTATAGTGATCTGCAGGCACCTCTCCCAAGTTTTTGGCACATCTCTGCAAGTGAGCAAAACGATGGAAATCATGCCATGCAGAACGTGATGTGCACATCTGGAGCTTTACAGATCTGCCACCTTCAGTGTCCACCCAATCACTTACCTGGTATCTAAATTTCAAAATACGGTATTGGTTCAAGGTGCCTCATTCTGGATGCCAGCTGCACAATAAGATATTTGGTAGTTTTCCAGCTCAATTTTCAATAATCCAGAACAGTATTTTGGAAAGTACATTTATAATTATATTGTTAGAAGACATCATAACAAATAATCTCAAAGAATGTAATGCATTAATCAGTTCTTCAAAGTTGGTAAAATCAAGTTCTTTTGCAGTGTCCTCTGACAAGTGTAGGAAAGACAACATTTTGCCGCATTCATGTCAGTGAAATGAGGTTTTTCCTACACACTTACTTTCTGACTATTGAACACAACTCAGCATTTTAGTATCACTCCAACTGAACCTGACAATCATATGAATCCAGTAACAAGAATACCCATGTGACACCCACTGTAGCAACAGTTTCAAAAATTAATAAAGCGAGAATCTATTTTTCTTATCCTGGAATAATCTCTATTTTTTTAAGACAGAAAAAAGAGTAAAATGATTATGTATGTAATATTGAAGTTACTGTTGCTAAAAAGTAATGCTTCTCTTCTGAAATTTCATGTAGATAGTATGAAAAAAATCGTATTTTAAACTTTAAACAGCATTAGGCATGTGGAAGAATTTTATCTGCTTTCGCATAAGATGTTTCATGGGATTAAAATAATTCAAAGATTTGTCCAGATCTGTATGGCATTCATCTGAATAACACCAGCCCAGCAATCTTTATGATAGGAGAGCATGGGTTTAAAATTTCTGGGATAGGGGACAAAAATCTAATCCCTGCATCTTCGAGAACACTGGTTACACTTCAGGGTTTTTTCATTTCTAGTACAGCTTTCACATAAGCCGGTGGAACAACAGGACCAAATAATATTGCAGATAACAAATCAATTAGTTACACTCTCTTTCAGAGACTTACTTTTCTAAACCAAAGCTTTCTGCACTTGTATTAGCATACAGCTAAACAAGGCAGCAGTGTGTACTGCATAGAAGAGAAGATCTTTACTTGGATCTGTCTTCTAGGTTGTCTCATAGCCGTATTTTCCTGGTTTCAGCTGCGATACAATTAATTTTCTTCCTAGTAGTTGGTACAGTGCTGTGTTTTGGGCTTAGGATGAGAATAATGTTGGTAACACACTGATGTTTTAGTTGTTGTTGAGCAGTGTTTACACGAAGCCATGCACTTTTCAGCTTCCCACCACACCCCACCAGGAAGGAGGCTGGGGGCACAAGAAGCTGGGAGGGGGCACAGCTGGGACAGCTGACCCAAACTGGCCAAAGGGATATTCCACACCATGTGGCATCTTGCTTAGTATATAAACTAGGGCAAAAACTGCCTTGGGGCCTCTGCTCAGGAACTGGCTGGGCATCAGTCAGCAGGTGGTGAGCAACAGCATTGTACACAACTTCTTTTGTATATTCTAATTATTTAAACATTATTATTACTGTCCTCGTCATCATCACCATCATCATCATTTTCCCTATTAAACTGTCTTTATCTGAAGCCATGAATTTTACTTTGGTTTTTTTTTTTTTGTTTTATTTTTCAATTCTTTCCCCCATCCTAGTGTGGAAGGGAATCAATGGAGCAGCTGTTCAGCCACCTGCCAGGTTAAACCAGAACACATGTGTTTAGCTAGCCCCAAAAGAGACACTATTCCATCCACCTCGAGGGATTCCTTACTATCCACCTTGTAGTAAGGTCCAAAATTTTTTATTCAGTGATCCCATTACAGCCAATGCAAGGCCCCTTGTCTGACATGTGCATGCATTCCTATGATCTCCTCTCTGTAACACCAGGGGCTGTATCTGTCCCTCACTCTCTTGATGTCTTTAGCTCTGCAAACCCAATATCCATTCCTCCTTAACCAAGGGTTCCCTTTAGCTAGGAAGCTGAGAGCGCTGTTGTCTTCCCTTCCACATCCCTCCACATTCCCTTCTCATCTAGCTTTTGATTTGACACTGTCCCACTACCAACACATCTTTTTTCTTTCAGCCTGACAAAATCGTGTTTGCCTGCTATGCTGAAAAGCCTTTAAAGAGTGTGACTGCGGGTTTGATTAACTCACAACCATCAAAGTATTAAGGATATAGCTCTGCTACAAAAGTAGAAGAGAATCACATCTGTGATCTATTTCTCCTCTTTTCCTATTTTTATGTCATTATTGAACCAGTAAGATTGTGTTCACTGACACCTAGAACATTTCCTGAAACCTGGAGCAGATTTGATTCAGAACTATCCTTATGTACAGAGGTATATAATTTGTCTGAATATAAATTAAGCCAAATATTTGAGCTGGAGAAAGAGATACCCAAGAATCATCACACTGCTAGCCTCACATGAAGTGAAGCTGCACAAGTAAACAAACACTTTTGTTTCGTATTTCCTACACTTGAATCTATAGCTTACATAAGATAATATCCCTACATTTGCTTTCTTGTTCACATGTGATTTACAAGCCTGTAAACATATTAGAAGATGTTATTGAACCTGATGTGCATATTAAAGATGGACATTTGCTGCACCTTTTACAAGGACTCAATACTGTGCAGCACCATTAAGCCGTATTAGCTACACCATATTGTGCTCACATCCTGTTCTGAGAGGAACCTGATTTCCCTGTCTTCATGGCTCTCTATTACTGTCTTCCAAATAGTTATTTTTAAGAGCAGCAGGAACACTGTTAACACAGTAGTGTGAATGAAGAATCATTTGTCTTTCTGAAGAATCTTCTGTTAGATTGAGAAATTACCTCTTCTCTTTATTTGCTATTCTAATATTGCAGCAAAGTCTCAGACAGTGCAAATTTTCCCCAAAAGTGCACTGAATAAATCCCATACAAATCTGTCAAACCAGTTTCAGTAATGGCTACACATTGCTATGAACAATCTAAGAACTTTTTTTGGCATGGGTACAGCATTTCAACAAGAGTAAATAGTTTAGAACTCAGGCTATTTTCAAGGTCATTATTTGTTACAAATGTATAGTTTGGTGAAACTTACCAATTTCCTTGAACCACTAAAAGTCAGAATTCATGTGACAGTTTCAGCCTTTAGATCCTTTTCTCCTACACCATTTCCCCTTAGAAAACTATAGATGAATACTCCAACAGATTATTTTTTTTCTGGCACAATATAACAATAAAGACTCAAAAGCTGGAAAATTCAACAAATCTCAATATGCACTGTGGTACAAAAATCTCAGGATGTTAATAAGCAATCTTGTTATATCTTCTCCAGACCAGTGAAGCCTATCAACAGTAATTACTCTCTTTACCTGTACAGTCCTCTCTGCTACAAAATGCAGACTGACAGGGAACAACAGCATATTGGTTGTGTTAGTTGTCTTTCTTTTACTGTATCTGAGGAACACATAATAAATACTATGCCTCATTCAGTTCGGTAAGAAGAGGGAAAAGAAGTCTATCTGAAAAACAGAATTTGAAATGTCCTGGCCTGATTGGAATTACTGTGTTCAATCTTCCTTGCTGAAATAAAGCTGCTGATTGTTCCATAGGCTGTGTGGTCTTTCCGTTAACAGCAAAAAGTGGCCTTCATGAAAGATTATCTGAATTAACAAAATGTGGTCTGCAGTTATGACATAATCACCCACTACCATACAAGACATGCATTAAAATCCTGAATCCATTTTCGTTGAGCTAAAAAGATGCCTGGTCTATCAACAAAACCGTCAAGAAAACAGAAGACAAAAGGACACAACAGGACTTTTGGTCTCTGCATCCATGGCTATAAAAAACCCCAAGGTTTAATATATTATTCAAATTAATGGGAAAGGACACAGAGTAGGAATAAAAATATGGGGAAATTTTAAGAGCAAATAAACCAAACAGAAGGTTTCACTGAGTGAAAATGCTTTGCAGTGCTTAAATTCTGAGGTACATATCTCAATAAAAAACGGAGAAGTTGAAGCTGCAATAAATTCCTAAATTCCTCAACACTGGAAGGCTAACTCTTGACAAAACTTATTTATGTAAAGAATAAATATATACGCATTTTATAATGTTCCAAATTAAATATTATTAAGAGAATTCTCGGCTATGAATAAAAATCACAGCAGCAATAGGAGGCAGAGACCTAGATGAGTTTAGTCTGCTTAACAGTTTTTGAAAATTTATTAGACAATTTGTGGCTCTTTACACTTACTGTAAAAGCTCCTTTAAAACTAATCAGAAGTGATAATGTGAATGAAAAGTTCAAGATTTGAGTTATTAAATGCCCTCTGAACAATCCATTATCAGTTTGATAGGCATACAGGATACTGAAGCAGTTAATAGGGAGTTGAGCATGTTTAAAAACAAAAGATTTTTCTGCCTGATAAAGCACAGCTGCAGAACCTTATTGCTCCTCTGAATGTGGATCGACATGAAAAGAGATTTCCTCCCTAGTTTTTAATATTTTATTAATTAAAAAACCCCAATCTTTCTTTGCTTTCATTAAGTGTGGAAAAGCTTCATTAATATAGAAACCACTGTAAGCTTCTGGCCCTTACAACAGTTCTCCCATGACAGCAATAGTGACATATCAACAATCAGTATTCTGCATCCTAATGGTGGTTTTCAAGCAAGCCTCATAGTTCAGATGGGGGCAGTAAAAGCTTATGCTATCCCTTTAAGGCTTTCTTGATGTCTTTTGGCATTCTCTTATAATTACAGCTTTTACTGTAAGCACTGTACTGAAGGCATTGTGCTGCAATTGAGTCCTTTGAAATTATTTGAGATCAGTGCAAATGCCACTTTTTAAACAACTAAACTGGAGAACATTTACTTTCCTTTAAGAATACAATCACAAATAGAGCAAATATGCAATTAACTATCAAAATAAAATGCTGGTCTGGGAGATTTGGACAATTTTCACACAATTGCATTAACAATAACTCTGTCACTATCTGTTACCAAATTCCCTCTAAAGTCTCCAAGCTTAAAACAGATTACACTCACATATTTCTTATAGTTTTAAAAAGAACGTATAATGGAAGAAAAGTATTAAAATTGTGAGCTTTAAGATCTGAAGATATTAAGTTTGTAAGAGAGAAATATCTAAAATACTGCTACTGTATGCATGAATGGAATGCCTCAACATATATGAAACATACTGAATGAGGATTTGCCAGGAAGATGGAAAGGATTGAGCAGATGTGCTTTGTACCAAATGATTTTCATATTTCAATGTGACAAAATAGATGAGCCACATAAAGCTTAATTTCAGTTGCAAATTGCAAGCTGGAATAAGTTCCAGAATAGTAAACAATTAGCTGCTTTATTTTCTTTTTAATAAGACTAAATTACCAGATAATATCTACTGGCATCAACTTGGCTAATAAAAATCTGTTTAATAGGATTTGCCATTTTTCCAGTTGCTATCATGATCAGCTTTGCATTTTGATTATCTTTAAACTTTGCCTCAATTTTCTCATAGAAAAGCTCTCAGTAGTAATTGCTTTAACATTTATTCCAGGTCAAGTGGTTAAGTATGAATAATGATGTGTCAAAAATGTACAGTAGTGCTGTCAATAGAGCAATTACCATTTAGCTAGAGATTATTATGGCACAAGAGCACATTAACTGGGCACAGTAAACAGAACAACAAAGAAAGAAGGGGCAAAGGGAACAAACTGATTTCAAAACCTTCCAGTGTTATACAGTGTGTGTTACTGCCAGATATTAGTTGTTACATAAGAGCAATTAAGTCTGCAATCAGCTTCACTCGGCAGCATTGGATTAGAATGCTTCCAATTAGAACAAGAAGTTAGAAGCATGTATCTAGAACATTAGCTTAATTTTAAAAAAACTCACAATAGCTTTGTTTTCCCTTGCACATTTTGCATTGCTGTTTGGAAAGTGATCACCAACTGGCATTGTGCTTGAAGCTTACCCAAGTCACTAGGCAGCAGACCACTGAAAATACAGCCTATGTCTCTGTCTGGTCAGTGGTAGTGGTGTAAAAGCTAACATTTTTTTCCACATGATTTTATAACTTGCATTGCAATGCATTACTGACTTACCTGAGAAGAAGTTTAACAGAGAGACACATGTCAAGATGTGTTTTTCTACAGCCTCTAATAGCTAGCAATCATTTTGATATTATTCCTTTAATTGCAGCAAAACTAAGAAGTTCTGCCTACAAAAGCTATTTGTTCAGATGTATCTCTAACAAGGCCTCTACCCCTGTTAAACACGTGAAAATTAAAGTCTGGCACAACACAGAAGTGTGTCCTCTCAAAAACTTTCTTCTCCAAGAGCAAAAGCCATCTGTATTATCCAGTCTGTGCACACTGGCTCAAGAACTAAGCAATCTCTAGAAACTCCCACATTAAAAGTCCAGGTGCCATACAGCCTCCAATTTAAAGTATTCAAAATTAATCTTCTAAAAACATACATACATATATATATATAATAATAATATTATAAATATTGTTTTCTGCATATCTTATTATTCTAACTCTTCCTTGCTCAGCATGGGACAATTACAAGATGACCCAAATTAGTGAGTGTTGCTTCAATTGCCTCTGTGTGGTAATTAGGAAACTTCATGACATTCCACTACAGTTGGGTCTAGAGAGAAGTAGAAGGCACTCTTTACCCTGAGAAATTTGCATGTGTTTCACAATTAGATGACATTAAACTTAACATGGAAGTGGTGGTACAATTCCATCAGCTCATCTCTGCACATTCTTCATGTCCATAGCTGAACAGAAATTACGAGCGATGTTGTGTTCTTATAAAAAGAGATGGCCTTGGATGCCACTTCCAGATGAAGGATTTATTAAATATTCAACACCTGTGAAATATGGTCAGTCTTTGAGCTCTGTGTTTTGGAAGCATGAATATTCTCCCTGTATCAAATGTTAATTATTTTAGTCAATCTTCACTGCCAAAAAAACCACAACCCTGAACAACCCAAACTGGAAAAGATAAACATGTACCTTTGTCAAGAAAGAGCATTTAATAGGAAATGTGTTCTTTTTGAGAAGTGAGAAAAAGATTAAGTCTCTATTTCTACCTACACTTGTGACATCTTCCAAGACATCAGTATAAAGTATTTATAAATGAGAAAGCTCTATATTACCAATATAAAGTAATTTTTGGCCTTGAAATATAATTATCAATATTTTTATCTTTAGGCAAACCTTAAAATCTCAGGCTATGTAGGTGCCATTCAGTCACTTCTTCAAGAAAAGCTAATACCACTTTGAACACAAACTTTAATTGCAAATGAACTACAACCTCAAGTTTTCCCTGTCTCCATGGCTTTACAGTCTCCTGTGACACATTCTCTGAATGTGTCTCTCACAGAACATGCAGCTTTTCTTTGGCCCTCATGAATTGCCAATGCAATTGCTGTGCTCTTCTTCAGGCAGTGCCTGTAATAAGCACTGTGATCTAATGACAATCATCTTCAAAAATCATGCAGCCACCCACAGTCTTTTGAATCCTGATTATTAGTGAAACCTACTGTTTTCACTGCTGAACTTGAACAGATTGCTAACACAACTCACACAATGAAAATAGAGAAAATCGGGATTTACATAGATGTAAAATCTGTGAAAATTTAAAATTAATTTTTATGTGCCTATATACTGTAATTCAGACAGCGTCAGTAAGCAGCAATTTGCATAGAATTGTTTCCTATTGCATTACTTGTATTACAGTATACTATAAAACAGTGTCTACTATATTGTAGTAAAGTTCTATTACAGTCTTCTCTGATTACAACTTTTCCTCTACTAAGAAAGACATCAAGCAGTCTATTTTAACCTTCAGGATTTTTAAAGGATGGAATACATTTGTCTACTATCCTTATAAATAATTTGAAAGTAGCTTCTATTTGCTGGAATATTAGAGAACGTGATTCTCTGATTCAGATTCAGGACTGAAGTGCTCATAAACCCGTGCAAAACAGAGGAAGGCACAAACTGCCATCTGAAGAGCAGCTAAATCCCCTAATTGTATCCCATATATCCCACAGCTCACTTCAGTCAGGCATGTAGGTTATATGAGTGATGACAGAAATAAAATTTGGAGCTCTTTTGATTTGACATAAGATTTCATGTTGTGGCCTTCCTCACTAAAGGAAGCAAGACAGATTTCATTCTTTTGACTGAAAATGAATTAAAATTATTTTTAGTAATTATTATGATTTGAATGACTAAGAAACAAGAACAAAATTTTTCTTCTGCCTTGCAGAATCTATTACAAAGAAACAAAATAGACCAGTACTAGCAGAGTTAGAGGCAGCTTTAAGGACACTTGAAGAGTTCTGAAGGAATATACCACAGAATCACAGAATAAGATGAATTGGAAGGGATCCTTAAGGATCATCGAGTCCACCTCCCAGCCCTAAATAGAACCATTCCCTAGAGTCACACCATGTCCCAGTCTCAAAATCTGTTGCCATAAGAGACTGTACTTAAGCTAATCAAAATACATGTGGGATAAGTATAAATTAAAAGAGTGGATATAGAAATTATAATGGGAAAAATGTACTGAACTATATTAAAAATTCCAGTAACCAATTTTAATTAAGAACAATTTCCTAGATTCTAACACATTTTTTTTCTTGTTTTTCTGAACAGATACTGTTATATAGTAAAACCTATGGTGGTATTTTAGTATAACATGTTGCATCAAAGGCTAAACTTTTATCCTTACAAAACTGGACTTGAAATTATTCAATAAATGAAAAATTAAAAGCAGACATATGGCACTAGGAAAACATTTCAGAATGGAAGAAATGTAACATCTCCAGATGTTGTTTTCTTATGTTGCCTACTTGCCTTTTTTGCTGTGGGAGGTGCTTTGCAAATATAAAAGAAAAATCAGGTCTTTTTCCACACAGAAATAAAAATTAACAATATTAATGACATATGAAATCGGAAGCTGAAAGGACACATACAAATGTTCAGTGGATGTTCACACAGACGTAGTGGTGATGGGGAAAGCTTGGGAAGCTGCAGAAAGCCTTCTCATTCTTTTCCTCTTCATGACACAACTGGAGAATATAATACAACCTACAGCAGAAAAAGGTCTTGAAAGTGCTCAGAGCCATGTAAATGAAAGATTATTAACTCCACTTGTGATAATAATTTAGAATTTTATGGATCTCTAACTCCCATTGCAATTGGGGATAGCCAGTTACAGAATTAGGAAAATTAGGTAATTTCTGATCTTCTTGTAGCACACTAGAGACCAAGAAATGTGTGAAATATTGACTTTGAGATATTTTTTTATTGGGACCTCTGCTTCTGATTTCCCTCCAGTATTTAATAAATAGATAAAAAAAATCCAAACACACAGAAAACATAATTTCCCTAAATATCTATTAATAGACCATCAATGAAAACCTTACCAGAAAAATCTGCCATTATCCTGAAATTTAAGGATTAAAAGTCACTGTAATGTAACCCATTTTATCCTATTAATGTAATTGCAGGTGCCATTCTTCCAGAAAACCCTAATCCTTAAAAAGGAGAAGAAAAAGAAAGCTGGATTAAACCATTTCATTAAGTAATTTGCTTTTTACACTTCAATTTAAGTCAATTTCAGAGATTTTAAATGTGGATTTTGATTGTTTACATGCACCAAATCTAACAATCTCTCATCATGTCCTAGGTCAGTTATCACATTGAATGGAACACCAAAAATAAATCATATTTAAATAAGCACCTATCATGCAAACAGAATAGGATATTTGTCTCATGCTCAAAGGTTAAAAATTCAGTACAAATATCCTTTTTGTTTTTCTTTCTCCTAGGCTAAACAGTAGAACTGGATTTGCTGTGCCTTTATTAAAAAGAATAAAAACTTTCAGACTCCTGTGCTTATGAAACAGTAATATCTACCCATAAAACATCACCAAACATCCAAATCATTACACTTCTTCCTCTCTATCCTCTCCCCACACTTCTGTATATCATAGGATCCCAGAATAATTCAGGTGGGAAAGAACCTCAGTAGGTATCCAGTTCAGTCTCCTGCTCAAAGCAGAGCCTACATCAATTTCAGACCATGTTGTTCAGACCTTTGTCTAGTTGGGCCAGAGCTCCCACAGGCCTTCTAGGTCTAATACTTGATTATTCTTTTAAAGGAAACTTTTCTTTATCTGGTCACAGGCTGCATTGCTTCAGTTTATGACTGTTGTCTCATCATCCTGCCACACACCACTGTGAGGAGCCTGCCTCAGTTTCTCACTAACATCCTGTAGGTATGGACAGGTTCCTATTAGTTACCCTCAAAGCCACCTCTTCCTCCAGGCTTAAAAGTAATCATTTCCTTAGCCCATCCTTACAGCATCTTTAAAAAAATATATTTATTGTTGTCTCACAAGGGAATTCCTCACAAGGGCAAGTTTAGAGGGGCAGGCACTGATCTCTCCTCTTTGGTGCTCAGTGACAGGACCCGAGGGAAAGGCCTGAAGCTGTGTCAGGGAAGGTTTAAGCTGAATATTAGGAAACAGTTCTTCATCCAGAGGGTGGCTGGGCACTGGAACAGGCTCCCCCAGGGAAGTGGTCACAGCACCAGCCTGACGGAGTTCAAGAAGTGTCTGGACAATGGTCTCAGGCGTATGGTGAGATTTTGGGGCTGTGCTGTCCAGGGCCAGGAGTTGTTTTGTGCAGAACTTTGTATATTGCTTGCTTTCGTGTTCATATCCATTAAAGAACTGCTACTGAGAGCAAAATACTTTTTAAAAAAATCATCTAGAAAATTCTTTAAATTGTCTGAAGAATTTGGAAAATAGCATATTAAAGTTTCTCTGGTGAAGATGAGTTGTGATACTCAAAAAATCATAAATTCTGTTTGTAAAATGCATGTCATATGTACTTCACAACTTCTTCCTATTTCTCTCATTTTGGTTGCTGAACAACTGACAAAAAAACTTCAGTCAGTCATCCAGACCTAGATGCATTTGAATACCCCTCTCTTTTGAAGAACAGTGGGAGACCACTATCATGCCATTCATGTAACACTTTCTCAAATTATTTTCCAACTGTCATTAAAAGGCTATAACATTAGTTAGAAAGACAGATAGAGCACCAGTTCTGGCAATATTATCTGGATTCAATAGGATGTAATAATCCTGAACAAAGTCCCCTCAACCACAGGAATTTTTAACAGAATATTTGCATCATTTTGGCAATGAAACTTAAACCTAATATTATTACTCCTATGAAACACAAATTCTAAATACACTGTTTCTGTATAAAAATAAAACCTTTGAATAGATCAAAAACAAATAAATGAGTTGAGTAGTAGGCCAAGATGCAGACCAGCATTCATGGAGTCAGAATTTGTGCTCAGCCTTGGTGCATTTTGATGATAGACTTACAAGATCCCACAATGCATTCGAACATCAAATGCATTCAATGTTAAGTACCTTGAATCTGGAAAACTTCCCAGCTTATACATCTGCCCCTTCAGCTTGTGCTACACAGCATGTACTCAGTTACTTCATGACTAACATCTTCAAGAAGAATAAAAGTATATCAGCTTTCAACTTGTAATAAACCAAGAATAACGAACAATTCTTAACATAATATTAAAAGTCTGGTTAAAATTCAGTGCATCCAGACTTGGCAGGTGAAGAAATCAACTTCACCTTCTGTTTTTGACAGCTTTTTCTCACATTCCACTTTTAAACAGCAATTTATAACTTGTTTGACCCTTTTCAGTCAGGCATGCCTTTCAGTAATATTAACTGGCATGCATATTCTGATCAGAAAATGTTTTGCAGTGATAAAAGCTAAATCAAATAGTAATTAAACATTTTAGCTCGTTCTAAGTGATAGTAGCAGAAAATGAACAGGAAATGCTCCTTAAATCTTTCTGAAATCTAGTCCATTTTTTGTAGCCTAGGGATCATTCTCAAGACTACTGAATGTTGCAGAATAATACAGAAATAATGAAACATATGCAAAAGAAACCTGCTATTGTTCCTAATCTTGGTAACAGATTCCTTTGAAAATTATACTTTTAAATTTAACATCAACAAAGTTATTTATTTTTACATTGGAAAATCAAAACCTCCAAGAGTGACCTTCCCCTAAGAACAAAATTATTTCTGTTCACATGAAGAAATACTATCGCATTAGTTTATTTTGTATTTTTAATTCAGATTCAGATAGTCACACTACTGTTTCAGGTGTCTAGGTCTGGATGGCTGTAGCTTTGTTTTAGGCTTGCAGAAGTCAATAATTATTTTAAATTATCATAGGCAGTCTTCAAAATGTTCCTTCAGAAACATGATAATCATCTATGTGTTCAGCTTTGCAGACTTTGAATAGTATTGTCTCTAGTTATTTATACATTTGGTATATAAACCCTTTCAGACTCACTGGAAATAAGTATATAAGTAACAATTTCTCTATCCACTTATTATTGACATCTACTCTGGGAGACAGTAGCTCTTGATAAGAAGAGTATCTAGATGCTACAAAGAGAAGCTACATGAACAGAAACAGTTCTAACTGAAGGGCAATGGCAGAAAAGGGACCTTTTGTCTGTGTTTTGCAAAGTGTTGAAAATACAGCATTTACTACTAGTGCAGCAGCCAGTAATGTTTCTTGAGTCACGATTCAACAGCTTCTGGATGTGATCCTGGAAATTACTCTGTGAAAGCAGATGCCTGTACTCATATAAAGTTTCTTGCAGTACTGGGAGTCTGCACCTGAACAGACAATTGCAACTCAACACATTTAAACAAAGGCATACTATTATTTATACATAAAAACTCAGTAACAACTTATCCTGTAAATTATCATGTCCTCTACTGTGAACATAGACAAGAGGAATACGTGGAACGTTGCAGTTTGGTCATCTGAACTCTTAGAAACCAGAGGACACAAAGTATATGTTTTGTTACCAAAAAGAAATGTATTTTGCTGAAATCAAGGAGGTGTTGGAAATGCATTATTTCCATTAAATCCCTTCTCTGATTAAAAGTTGGATTAACGGTTTCAAGGTCATAATGAAAGCGTTTAGTCCCAGTGAATTTCCAGCGTGCAAACAACTTTTCTGAATTAGCTTATTCAAAGCCATTCAATTCACTTTACATTAACATGGCATGGCATTACGTTTCTTCATCGGTTGGATTCCCCTAATATTTGGCCTATAAGGTGAAAAAGACTGTATTCTATTTTTTGTCATTTCTAACCCTAAACCTCAGGCTGCAGCCATCTTCCAGCTAGCCAGTTAGCATCAGCCTAGTCTTATTCAGATCTTATTTTCCTGCCTAATATTACATGAGACTTTTTCCATAAGAGGTAGGCTACTGTACTTATCCATTGCTCCTACATCCTTTGAGCCTACTGTCAGTAAGGGAGTGAAGATTCTCCATACCTTTTCCATCTTCCAGTGCAGGTATGCAAAACTGAAACATTTAAAGCAAATGCTGGAGAGGTGGAATAGCACCACAAAGCATGATTTCACTTCATGATTGTACTGAAGTAGTGTACTTCCATAAGAGGCACCTTGCATCAATGAAAATTAATAAAGGCAATTGCTAAATAATACGTAATTTTACAGCTGGTAATATTACAAAGATAGGTAATTTCTCTGTTTTCTTACAAATATATTACTTCTTATCAAAAGCTCTTAAGACACTGATTAGAAATTGTAACCTTGTACATTTTATGAAACGTGTTTCATAAAGAATGCTTCTAAACATACTGTGTTTCAAAAGAATGAATAGACTGTAAGATAGATCTAAACCAATGAAGTTATAATTTAAGGAGGGATAAATGTTAGAGAATCCACTTAACAGGTTGTATTTTTATGACAATTATACTAAAATAGAATTAACTTTTGAAGTGTATTTCACAGTATTTTTCTGAGAATCTCTGCTAGATCTGACCATCAAAAAGTAACACAAGATTAATTTAAGTAGTGCATTGCTTTTATCAGCACCTATGAAACTTGACAGTTACCATCTCTCTAAAGTAAATACAAAGCAGCAGATATGTGAGTCATTTACTGTAGCTATATTGCTCCTGCTAATTTATGATGTAAATGATTTAACAATTACTATGAACACTGAGCCTTAGGGAGCAGTTGTCCAACATATTTCCCTCTGACAAGAGTCATCTATCTTGTTCTTGATGTGTCGGGAGCTTTAAGCAGATGTATCATGACCCAGCACTGTTCCTATGGCTGACCTATGGAAAATCCTATGTATATCAATGGAAAATAAACCCCTTAAACTGCAGAGATAACTCTTACATAGTTAGGAAGCTTCAATTTAACAGTAGAAGCCTGCAAATGGAAAAAAAATAGCTTCCAGCATCTGTGGATCTCTGTCTTTTCCTCTGCTCTTGAACATTTTAAACTCCTCAAAATGTTTTGAGATACCACTAATAGAGATGATGAGATACAAGACACTGGCTGTTTCATATGCCTATAACATTGAAGGCATTTCTGTAATGCTTTGAAAAATAAGATTGTTCTACATCCCTCTTACATTCTGTTTTGCTCATAATGTTCAAATTGTTCCCCCACAGAGACAAGGCCAAATATGATTATTAATTAATAATTAATGCCTCCTTTTAAATGACTTCATCAGTTAAGAAAAACTGATGGATATGCGGAAAATAAAAAACCTAGCCATACTAAATAAAATACTAGAACAACCATAACTGCATTGTTCTATGACAACAAGTGATAGTATACTAACAAAATGCAGTAGGTAAGCATCCAAATTAAAACATGACTGTAATATTAATGGGAGTTGTATGTCTTCTACTACAGATCAACAGCTTCTCTGCACATTAAACTAAGACTGAAAGAAGACTGTTTCATGGTTTCCTATGAAAGAGAATTAGAATCTGTATTTCTTCAGATTTAAGACTACAAAAAATTTAATATATAGAATCTGTATTTCTTCAGATTTAAGACTACAAAAAATTTAATATAAAGTATCAAATTGATTACAGATTATTTCCTTCTGTGGGGTATACTGCTTAACTCCTATACACTGCATTTTAAAGTTTTACAAAAAACCTGTGTAAAAAATTATGATGTTCATGTAGAAAAAAGTTATGACCTGTTGAGTTACTTCCAAGATGAATCAGCTCCGGAGGCCTCATCAAAAGCTGTACTTCACTAAGTTATGCAGCTAATTTCTCTCAGTTTGTTCAGCTTTAAATTGAATTCAGACACCTAGGGCATAAGTACATCACAAGGAGGCTGTCAAAATTTTAGATTAGTAAAGAAGGTAATTTTTACCTTGGAAATACATATTCTAGATATTTGGAAAGAGTGGATACTGTATATGACAGTCTCTAAATCTCCAGAAGTGTAAGAACTTCAGTTCATTTTGTAAGACATGCTAGAAACACAATACCAATACAGATCACTCAAGTTGGAAAATCCAGTTCTCTATGTTGCAGGCAAAAAAACCCCTTTTTTTCTAATTCTGAATAGACACATCTTTTCAACAAGTTTTCAGAGTCCACTCCAGAACTTTCTCGACATCCTCTACTAAATGCAAGACCTGTAGGAAAGACCAAAAGCCGCAAACAAGCTACGACACAAAAAGAGACCAGGAGAAATTCAGGACATTTTCAATGTACAAAGTTACTGTAACAGTTATAAATCTGTGAAATAAAACTCCTTTGTGACTCTAGGAAATATTGCATATTGCACATTTTAGAAAAGATAAACAAAACCCCCAACCTGCCTGTTTTTACAAAAGTTATTTTCTACCTACAATCTAATCTATAGATCTTACCTTTTACAAAAGCTAATTCAAAAGCTATGTATTTCAGGAAACTTAAATTTCAAGAAATTGTGATGTGACAGTATCTTGCCAGCATGGGGATCAACTTGTCATTTTTCTTGTTGATAGATATTTTAGTTTACCTATTTACATTAATTTTCAATGCATTAGTATCTTTCAACAGTGCATCAACTTAGCTTGACCCTGAAGGTATCAAGCAAAGGTCTAATTTTTGTCATTCTTTGGAGAAAAGTTTTGTTTGTATCCAAAGCAAAATGCCCAAGTCTTAGAACCTTGCAACACATCCATTAGAGGTCATGATTTTGGACAGGGCGTAGCTGATTGTAAGAAAGATAGGTCTCTGCAAGGTGAATGACTTTACATTACATACAACCAACAGCAGGAAATAAAGGACATTAATTCAATAAATTTAAGTACTTTATCATATGTGTGATGACCTACTAGTGATTTGAGGCAGCTACTTCAAGGCACTAGAAATAAAAAAAAAAAAGAATGCCATGATAAAAACTTCCAAATGACAAAAAAGATACAAAGATCCTATGTGCCACTGCTAAGCTTTCAGTATTTGGTTTATAAAATTCAAAATTCTAAATGAGGTTTTTAAGATTTCTTAAAAAATTTAAAGAGAAACACCTCAGAAGGCCAACAGACAACTATAAAACCTCACTGGGAGCTTTAGGTGTTTGAGCATGAAGCAGAACAATATTTGTCATTCAGGATGCGCTCCTGTCCGGATTCCAGCCTGGGGGCGGAGCTTAGCACCATGTTGGCATGATTGGGCTGCTATTCTATACTGTGCATATCATCACTGGGGAATGTGGTTTCAGGGCAAAGAAGAAGTGAGTGCGCCCCCAGAAGTGTGCCATTTAGCCTCCCTCTCTCCAGCAGGAATGTTGTCAGGATCAGCCCTGCAGACCCTGTCTTCTGCGACGGCTGCCCGTTCCACTGAGACACAGTTCCAAGACACGGGGATGGAAAGCAGCACTGGTGTGAGAAGCACTGTGTGGAACTGGGCGAGGAGGTGAGCCCAAGGGACTCACCTGAGTCCAACCCGAGCTGAAAGGAGCTGAGCAGAGACACCGGTGCCAGAAGCAGACGTGCGGAATGGAGTCCAGCATCCGAAGTGGCAGCGTGGCAGGATGTGGACGATCGAGCTTTCAGGGACTTGTCCATCATTGTTTTTCGTTGTCTTGGGCTCAGGGACAGGAGAGCCGGCTGTGGGAGCAGCTGCCATCTTTGTCCTGGGCGCCACTTGGACAGTACCTACGGGGAGCATCTGCCATCTTGTCTTTGTCCTTGCAGCCACCAAGAACTAAGATGAGGTGGAGAACACCTTTTCTGTGTAAAGCACTTTTTTTGTGTGTATATTTTTGTTATGAACACATCTGCTGTTACCGTGCGCTTCTTATTCCATTGCTTTTTGATTGCAGTAAATTGTGTTCTTAACCCCTACGCTCTGCCTTTGTCCCTCTCTTACCAGAAGGGGAGGGAGGACAGGGGAGCGGCTTATTTGGAGTTTAATTTCTGACTAGTGTTAAAACCAATACCTCTCCTCAAATTAGAAGCATAAGTGACCTCCTCTCAGGAAAACACTTCTCTCACATCTTTCATTTAAAATATTCCCAGAAGAGAAGCAAAACTTTAGTATTAATATTTCCTTTCTCCTTCTATCCTCCTGCTCTTTCTCCCTACCTAACTGACCAACAACCAAAGCACCCACCAAAGTATATTGAGACTATATTTTAGCCTGATCTAAAAATCATATTTTGTGTTTGAAGGAGAGTAACCAAATTATTATTATTATTATTATTATTATTATTATTGTTATATTGTTGGGGAATCTTTTTTCTGTATATATAGAAAATGGCAATATGAAAGAGGAAGAAAAAGAAGTGTATGACTGTGGAATTCAATGATTTGAGAAATTCCCTGTTTCCTCCTCTGTGCTCTCAGGACTGTTTATTCATTTTACATTAAACAATCACTGGAGGATATACAAGGATTGAAAACCCAAGACTACTCCTCTTTCATCTCCTGATTACTGTCTTACAGAACCAACTCATGCTTCCTCTCTCTGACACACAATCGTTTATTATTTTCTGCAGTGTGACACAGCAGAAAGAGTTATATCAGTAAATCTATCAAACCGCCAGTGTAAGAACTCAGAACCTGGTGGTCCTTCCATCTAAAGAAAGAACTGTAATTAATTACTATTCTGCCAGTCTGAAGAGAGAGAGGAAGTGCCCATTTTAACTTCTACATTTTAGTGCTCTTTTCATTTGATATGGTTGTGGCTTTCTGTGAATCCAATCATGTCAGCATGAGTTAGGCCTGCAGTGACTATCATAACTTACTGTTATTTACTAAGCTCTGACAACTCTAAATTCCCTACTTCCTACTTACTCCCTACACTCTATCCTGACCTGTTTGTAATTCCAAGATTTTAGCTGCTGCTAAATGGAAGTAGAGGGTGAGAAGAAACTAGAGGAATTTTTTTCTTGACCTGAGTGCAAAACAACCCTTGTATGCCCAGCGAACACATAGAGGATATATCATACTAAAAAAGGGTACCAAAGGGAAAAAAAACCACAACAAAATGCATAAAAATAAGCTTCCTGTTAGAAAATAAAGTCATATAGTTATTCAGGAAAAAAAAAATAGCACAGAAGTGACCTAGGACACTCATAACAAAGGGAAACTACACAGAAGAGGCATTTTGGGAACGTGAAGGAACAACAAAGATTAGTAATAGTGCAATGTAATACCTACTTATGAACTATACAGGAAGGACAGATTAGGCTGAACAATAATGATATCTATGAGTGTCATTAATCCTAAAAAAATACATTTATAATCTCACTTCCAACTCATACTTCTGCTTTACAGCACAAATCATGTCTTTCTTTAGCCAACTCTTCATCACTTTATTGGTTTTTTACTGATCCCATCTTTACTGATTGTTTCCGTTGAGGCAATACATCAAATGTTGTGTTCAAGTCCTTACAGATCATATCTATCACATTTTCCTTATTAAAAAACCAAGCCCATAAAGTGTCTCTTTAAATTAAAGCCACACGACATTTCATCCTCAGGTTGATGCTCATGCATACCGGAACTACTCTATTATTTTTTAAATGTTCCCAGGTTAAAAAATTTCTCCTTCTCCGTGCTGTTTTTTACATTTAGGTGTAAACAACCCTCCCACTATCTGCTACTTGTCTCTTTAAGGTTTCAGACTAGCCAGTTTATGGAACCAGTGACAAGTGAGCAAATCTATGAAAATATAGCAATCCTTTGTGTAGTGAGCTGTGGTGCAGGTAAAATTTTACAGTACTAGGCACAAACTGATGAACTCTGCTGGACTGTGCCAGTTATGTGCAGAGTCCATTCATGTAATTCTGATTTTATGCCCAAGACTGCTGTGGTCTGTCCCTTCTTATTTTTCCATGCCTAATTGGTGAGGAAACCAGAACACCACAATTCTGCATTTGACCCTGCATTAACTTCACACTACACTTTTATATAAAAGAGACTTACTGCCATTCCTATAATAATAAACTTTCATTAGAAGGGTGCTATGTATGGGATGTATTGCCCAGAAACTTCCAAGCAGGTGGTCAGAAACATGCTTTTTCATTATCTGGGGCATGCCAGCCCAGCACTAATTCAGATAATGAAAACCATGACTAAAATATTTACTGTTCTCACATCCTACTGTATGTCATACAGTCCAACAGATTAATTAAAAAACCCTTGTAATGGAGCTGCTACTTCTTTCCATATTGTTCTTATTCATTCAGCATTGTGCAAGAGGGACTTTTTCAATTTCCCAAATGACACATAAACATTTTTTTTGCTGTCACCTCTAACTTGGTATCATTAATACTACATGAAAATATTGGAAGCTATTGTTATTTTGAAAGTGATTCATCTAAATATTTAAATGATCTTTCTGTAGTATCTCTTTATAGACAACTTTAAGATATTTGGACCTATCAAATGTTTTTTATATTTGCAGAAGTCCCAAAGAAGATGGACAAGAAGATCCTCCAAATACACTGATGAATGTGATACAAGGAAAACAACCAGTAAATGTTGGTTGTAACTGCTAAATCATTGCATGTTTTTTGTTCTGTAAGACATCTGAGGCTTTTCATTGATGGAGAGAGAATACTGGATTACATGCAGTACAAGATGAGATACCATGAATTCTTACAGAAAAATGCCTTAAAATGACTTAGGAAATCAGTCTATGCACAGCCCATAAAAACACGTAAGTCTGAAGTCCTCTTTTGATGTGGATCAAGCATTTGCTGACAGGATGCAACACATATTCCTCAGTCTACATGCATAAGGGTACCACTAACCTTAGCAAGTGGTCTCCAACCACCAAAAATAATCACCCTAAAAATCCTGGGAAGGAAGCCAGTTGTGTCAAGATTGATTGGAAAGAAAGGAGTTTCTGGAGATGCAGAACGTTTGCTGTAAGAGAAAGGGTGCTACATAAACAAGGATAGGGCTTTTAGAGAGAAGAGTAAGTAAAAAGGCCCTCATTTTAAGAAAGATATTTTCTTTAGTCAAAGGTCAGGTCATAGAAGCGCAAGACAAATAATGACTGAGATGTTTACAATAGAAAGACCAGACACGCTCCAGAAATTCTTCTAAGTCAACAGAAGTAACATGAAAAGGAGGCATGAAAATTTAGCTAAAATTTATATAAATATAGGAGAGGACATTAGAAAAGGAATTTTTTTTGGCTACGTCTTTTATGCTCCTTATACCAGTACTACTGAGAGTTGACAAAGGAATTCTAGGTCTACTGATTGACCAAACTTGGAATATAAACTATTTTGTAGCTCCCTAACATGCAGGACTGGCCAGCTGGAATATCAAAAGTTCATCCCTAGACTTAGACGAGTACACATGCATTTAAAAGTTCTGTTGTGCTAAAAAGATGTGTTTTACTGTCAGCTTTGTTCAGATGGACAGATCAAAGTATGAGGTTTGCATGTCAGTGAATGACATCTGTAGTCAGCAGGTTTCCTCACAGACATTCTCAAGCTAAAGAGGTTGTGTGTTTTTGGGAGAAGGCAAATACTTCTTGCATATCACAGGTAGAAAGACTATCTTATAAAGTCTAGCTTAGTCCCTGTAACTCTGCCGGACATCTGTGATAGATATATTGTCACAAAACAATTCATGCTCCGGGAGAAGAAAGCTATTTCACAGGAAAACATTGAGACATAACAGCAGAGATGATTCTAAGACTTACAAACTTCATAGACTTTAGCATTCTAAACCTGGGGATAAATAACAGCTTGCATAACACTGCTAATACATTAACAGTGCGTCTATTACTAATTTGTATCCTTCACACTTTCTATAGCACAACATCTTTCTTTTCATATAGATTATACATGACAAGAGCTGTAATTAAGGTAGATTTTTGGGTTTTATCTATTTAGAAAATCGTAACATTTAAATAATAATTAGTGGAGTTATAGTGAAAAGACCTAATGTCTACATTAATATCTCAGTATTTTCTTGCACTTCACCTACTCCGCAAAGAACAGGTTTTTATTGTAAAAAAGGCGACAACAGAAAGTAAGTCAGAAATTTGGTCACACACTTTCCCATTGTCTGGAAAGAACAAGGAAGTGAAGATGTTAAATGTTTTTTTGATCCCTCTCTCACATCTTACCTAAAGGATCATTGAAATCCATAAGCTGTTTCTAATTAGTTTCTAATGACCTGAGAGTTGTGCAAGTTTAGCATCTTCTATATCTCATTTGATTTCCCTTTTGGACTAAAATGATCTCAAGAGGGCTAAAATGAAGATAAAACACATCTCCATGGTCCCTCTGGTTATTGGACCAGAGACATAAATACAGGAAGGGCTAAGGGTAAAGACCATCATCATCAGTAGTTTTATAACCTGTATTAACAGAAAAATACAGGAGTGATTGTGTAACCATAGAGTCTATTGATTTACTCTTTATAAAATTCAGAGTAACGTCCAGATGGTTCTTAAACCTCTTGAAAAGGACTGCAAAAAAGTTGCATCTTTCCTGGAAGATTCAGTAATTAATCTGCTAAACTATAGACAAGTATCTCAGCAACAATCTGTCTCAGATGTGCTGAGGAAAAAAAAATTATAAAGGATCAGAATCATATTTTTTGTTCATTAATTACTATTTGGTATCCTGATAAACTTCGCAGTTTAGGAAGTGATCGAAGTAATTATGAAATTGGCACTGATTTTAGAAAATGCATAAAACTCTCCAAGGTTTCAGAGTTAATTAGCTAAATATTAAAGTAATCAAAGTGCTGAATTTTTAAATTTACTGATAGCAATATTTGTGAATACTATGGTTATATACCTGTTTCCTATTTGCAAATAAATGAACAGCGGGTAATGTTAGTCCTTAGTAATCCTTAGTGCAACATTTTTTATTTGCTTTTTAAAATTTGGACTCATTATAGCTACATAATTGGTTATATATCATACTAAGAACTCATTCAGTTGTAAAACATCTACACATATTTTAACTAAGAACTGCCTCAAGGTGATGAAATAGACATGATACAAAATTTCGGGGTTGTAAAGCAAAACAGAAAGTCTTTGAAGAGCTGTTGAATCTATAAATCTCACAAATACTTTAAAGTATGCCTCAAAAAAAGTGACCAAACTTGTCATGTAAAAGGAAAAAAATACGGACAATATTACATGCCATGACTGAGATGGTAAAGTCACCATGATTAAAATGGAGTAATTCACTTTGAACTAACTCTAGTTGACTCCTCTAACGTGCCTGAGGATTGTCTGTGGCAAGCCCAGAGGAAATCTTTCGTGCTTCAGTAAGCAATAAGCCTTGCAAATCATTATTCTTTCAAAGACTAACATAGGGGATACCAGTAATATTTGGGCTTTTCTTGAGCCCCTAGGAGTCTAAGGTACTAATTTAATACATGAACTTTTAAGGTTAGATTTCTATTTTATCATTTACACTATTTGCCTCTCTTAAGACCTAACTAGGACTGTCTCAAGGGAAAAAACCAGTAGTATTGTTCAATAATCCACCAAATATAAGAAATAAGGATAAAATTTCTCTAAGCAATTCACACAGAGTGCAATCCACTAAAAGCAGTGTTATCAATAAAATCTCCAGCTAAACGGTATTTTATGTTGTTTCAAAGGCACTGCCCACACATTATTACGTTTGTTTTGTTTTGTTTTGTTTTCTGGCAATACCAAGCAATCTGTTACAACCAGCTGTTTTGTAATCCTTCAGTGGCAGAACTGTGGTGGGATTAAGAAGCCCTTGTGATTCTTGTACTTCTTGCTCTGCAGTGATAAACATGCAACTTCCATCACAAACATACAGACGCCTGCATATCTTGCTATGCACACTGTAAACAGCAACCCAATACTCCATTGCTTCTTCTAGGGAAATAGCTGCTTTTTGAATTAATCTTGCATCATAATTTTACAGGTTAGTTACTGTCATATCTTTCATTTTTATACTTTTTAAAAATGGATTTTTCAGCTGTGAAATGAATTCTAGCACTCATGTTTTAAAGAGTGAATAGGTAAAACTTTAAAAACTGAGCATATCTTAAACTTTGAGTATACCAGATTTCCAAACCCCAGATTTAATTAAGTAATTTATGTGGAAGTAAAATAAATAAATGGAAATACACAGTATGCCCAGTAAAGTTGTGGATGCCTCATCCCTGGAAGTGTTCAAGACCAGGCTTGATAGGGCTTTGAGGAAGTTGTCCCTGCCCACAACAGGGGTGGGAACTAGGTGATCCTTTGTATCCCTTTGAACCCAAGCTATTTTATGATTCCATGAATATAGTTGCAATAGTACCTTTGTTCTACAAAATCTAAATAGAACCATCATCTCGTATACACCTCCAGGATGAAGTAGCATTAGATTTCCAGGAGGCTATCCACACAAAACAGGGACCGAATGAGACCTACATTTACAGATTTATCCTATTCAAACACACTGGGCCTCTAAAAGCAACTTACCGAAGATAGTACTCCATTTAAAGCTGCTGCAACACTAATTTTGCAGCTTGTCTCCATTTTTCAGCTAAACAGAGGTTTTCTTTTTCACATCACATAAAGTCCTCAACCAGCTCAGGCCTTCTAATAAATTGCTAACTCTGTTACAGTATATCTTCTATTATGCCTCTTGTTACTTTAGTAAGACAGGAAATTAAAGCAGTAAAACACTTTCAAAATGATAGGGCACACTCAGGCAGTCATTTTTCTTATGTTCCAGTATTATTCTTCAAAAGACCTTTTATGATACTAATATTAAATTCTTTGAAGTCTGAAGAATCTGTTGAAAGTGTTGAATTTCTAAGAATAAAGCTCAAATATTGCATCTACTCATGCATTTATTAAAACTGGGAATGTGGGATGGAATTAAAAAAAAGCACAAGATGCAGTGCAGCTAAATAATATATGACCTGATACATTTTAGATCCACATTAGAGAGTACAATGTGTGGAAATTTGATTTAATGCTAAGGAAAATCTATTTTGCTTTTGTCTCACCTTACGTGGCCAAATGCACACCAGATGTGGTCATTCATATAAAAGGTTGGTAACTGCACACTGAAGCACAGCAAACCAGACAAATACTATAATGGTCACTTATTCAGCGTGCTCACATTAAGGAAATTGAATCAAGCTTATGAAACTATGCATTCTTTATTAACCCCATAGAAGAAGGTCACACTGACTGCTCTTCTAATGGAATGCACACTAAAAAGATTGAAAGACATCATGTGAAAGAAAAGCACAGAAAATGCTAAGTCTCCTCATGAAACATTTCCAAAATGAAATTAGTAAAAATGTTGAAGGATTTATCTCATTGCTGAGAACTAAATACATGTAACCACATATGTTTGGAGGAAAAAAAAGGAAAAAGAAAAAAGGGAAAAGGGAAAAGGGAAAAGGAAAAAGGAAAAGAAAAATGAAAGAAAGAAAATGAAAAAGACAGAAAGAAAAAAATTAAGAGAAAATAAAACTAAGCTAAGCTAGCAAAGCTTATACTCAATGTTTGTTAAGTATTAAAGATTGGTCTCGATGATCTTAGAGTTCTTTTCCAACCTATATGATTCTACGATTCTGTATTCATTATAATTTCAAATATATAGTAGATTTCTTGCTTACCAAGTGGGCAGAATGAAGGTGTTCAATTAGGAAGCCTAAGAGAAGAGTGAACATTCACTATGTAAATCCTGATTTCTCTGTGATTTGAAGTTCTGTATTCATTTTCCAATTCATTGTACCTATCAATTACTTTTCCAGTTTTATTTGATCTATTTTATAGATATTTTAAACAACCTTTGATGGCAATTTTAATTTAGCACATGGACACTTTCATTTAGCAGTATGTAACAATATACTGTTAGAAGGTACAACATCTCTATTCTGATTGAAATTTACTGGTTCAAATTAAAAATAAGTCTTCTATACACTAAAAAAATGGAAATGAAGTGTAAATACTAAAGGCTATTTTCTCAATTCCATTTAGTTCTGCAATGTCCACTTTTTCCTTATTTAGCAAATTATTTCATTTTTTTTCATGTATACTTGGCTAGAAATTTAGTGGGCTAAATCTAAGATAAAACCACTCAATAACTTATGTTTCCTTTCTCATTTTTGACACATTTCTTCTCTGTTGGAATTCCAAAGCAATCAACTACCTGGGGATATATACTTCTTCAGAGATCTCTTCTCCACTATATCAATTAACTCAAAAGCAATTTTGGATACCTTCCAATGTACTACCACCATCTGGTCTCCCTTAAGCCTCACAAGCTGGAGTAGACTTGAATTGGTCTGAATGATGGTAATTTTCGAAATCATTAACAAATTAGGCATGTTCCTACTCTGTTTCCTTTCTTTGATTTGTTAAAAAATTTCCTAGTGACCTAATGAATCCTTGGGAATATGTTTTAACATTTAAAAGAAGCCTCCAAGACTGCAAGGGGATCACCTTACTCACTGCAATGTGATATTCTTCAGGAGCATGTCCCTAATTGGGATGGAGGAAACTGTGAAAGATGCATTTCAGCTTCCACCTAATCAGTGAATCTACCTGTCATTTTTATGTAAAACAAGCTCAAGGAGCAAAAGCCAACTCACTGGTCTCCTTTTGATATAGAAATGAGAAATGGCTGGGTAACATGACAGACCCAAAGAAATGGAAGGTACTTCTAGACTTAGGAATGTGGAGATGCCCATGAAAGAAATTTTTCAGGGTTACAGAGAGGCCCACCTCCAAAGTTAGTAAAATTATAGCTTTTTTCTCTTTTTTATTTCAATCAAGACAACAGAGTTTTTTTCCTCTGTTTAGGTTTTATAACATTTGCCACTTGATAAGTAAAGAAATGTGACTGAAATATGTCATGTGATAGATGTTTTTCTTTCTCTGCCCAGGAGAACAAGTCTCCTCAACACAGAAGCCCTTCTGTGTTTATGTGGGGGGAGGAAAGAAACAAGTAGAAGTCTTCTTACTTTATTCTATATTCCATTAAGATATTTTTGTTTAAGATGGCAAGGAAATGTTGCATGCCACAGACTGACCTTGTGTACTTCCCTATCTGTTCCCAGATGACTCTAGGTTGTTGTCCTTTAGCTTTTAGTCCTTATTTTTGCCTCTTCCTACTGTCATGTATAATAGATTAGGAATCTCTTCATAATTACCAATCCCTCAAGGCCAGTGTGTCTTCTACCACCAGATCTGAAAACTGCACTTTAATTATGCATTCAGAATTGGAAAAACAACTGTGACTATAACATCACCAGTAAAATTATGGCATAAAAGAGCTATGATAAAAATTTGCTCTGCCATAGCTTGGGCTCTAAATTCTAACAGCTTCAGCACATAAACTTTTACAAGTACAGTCCCAGCACTGGGGATTTTGTTAGCAAGAGGGAAGACTCTGCTGTAGGAAATTATTGGAAACCCTGTAGCTTGGAAACCCAACAGACTCACTGCTAGAAGGCACAGAACTTTTAGGGATTCTGTCATTGGCCAGAAGCCTTATGGCTTCTATGGGGAAACACAAAAGGTATCTTGGAGCCTTTCTTCCTAAAATATGGTATAATCATTGACCATTACATAAAACTACAGTTTTAAAAAACAGTATTGTGCATGAATACAGGTGTGCAACTATACGTGTATAAATACGGGCATTTGTGTGTATGTGTGTGTGTACATGCCGATGGTCATATTAACTACTGTCACAAGTTATGAAAAATCATATTGTGGGGCTGTTCTTTTATGATAGGTCTTTTTGACAATTCCTTGTAAGAACTGAGCACTGAAGAAGTTATCCATTGCTAAATAGGAAGATATACTAAAAAGAAGACAGATTTTTTAATGTTATTATGTACCACATTCCCTGAAATATAAATCTCAAATGAAATATGAAGCCAAAAAGGGATTTGTGTTCTATGTCCAAAAGTAGGATGCATCAGAAAAAAGTATCTCTGAAAAACTGAACAAAAAAAGGGAAGCATAAACCAATGTGAGCTATGCCTCTCGTTTTGCTGGGGTAGTAAGAAGGCAGTGAGGTTTCCCATTTAGAGCAAATGGCTGTGAGCAAGAGGATTCTTGGTTCTAATCCCCAGTGAGCCAACCTCAGGCAAGTCATTCAGCTTTCCTTTGCTTCAGTCAATCCAGCTTAAAACCACAAAAAGCAGGTCCTCAGTGAAGCCAGACTCTGCAACTGTGCCAAAACATCTCTGGGGCAAATAGACAGGGAAAAAAAGGGTAAGAAGAAAACTACATAAAGAAGGGGGGAAAAAGCGTTCTTAATGGTTTGCAAGAGGTTGAACAGAGGCCAAATACACGACCAGGCTGACATGAAACATTTCCTAACAGAATTTGAGATGTTATGCTAAAGTAGGTACATTTTCTATTGAGATTTCTCAATTTATGGTAAGGTACCCTGCATAAAATACTTTGTACTTTGATAATTTACTAAGTTACCATCAGGAATTAGGACCGTTCCAGAGCTACAAATATCGGAAAAATACATTAGTAACTTAAACATTAGAATTTTTAAAATACAGATATTTCTTCTCACATAAAGTGAATCAATAATTCAGTTGTTCAGCAAATTCCCCTCTGCCTCCAAACATTTTACTAGAAAGATGAATATGAGAATAGAATCGACAGCTTTAGGGTGTGATACACAAATAAAAGATAATGAAAACTAGAATTAAATTCATGGGCTGCATTTGTTTTCTCTGCATGCTTAATAGAGTCTCCCATTGTTAAGGACTCTGTAAGTAATCATAGATTTCTTATTTAGTCTACTGGAAGAAAAAAATGAGGTACTATGAAGATTAAAATGACACAAATTATAAAATAGATAAAATATACATTCATGGGCTACTCAGTTGGTATTTTTTCTGTCAGCATGTAAAAAAATTATAGATGCAGTAAATATTTGAGAAATCATTCTCTTTACAGCATTATGCATGGAGTTGTCAGTTTTCACCACTGAGCTTTGTTGATTTATATCAAATACCTAATTTAAATATAAAAGGGATAGTTACATTTACAGCACACTTGAGTATTTAGGAATACCTACTGATATTGCAGTACTTCTTTTTTTATTCGTATAAAAGTAATCCATACTTTTAGGAGCAATGCTAATCAGCAGAGGAAACAATGGCCATTTTTTTTGCCTTTCTAACACATTTCACTGCAGGCTGTAAATAAACAGAGTAGCCAGTGTACTGCACGGTATTCATTCTAAACATATACAAAAATTGTCCTGATGAAGAAACTACCAGATGAGATTGTCCTATCATATGCATTACTTTGGCACACATAATCATTCCTGTTTTTCTTCTAACTTGAGAAAATATTCTTGAACTCGGCACACCTGTGCTGCAGTTTTCTTAATGAAAATGTATTGAAAGGTATTATTCTGCCACATATTGCAAATCAAACTTTCAACTGCTGCATTTTCAGTGAAAAATGAGATTAATTTACTTCCTTACAATACTGATAGGACACCCCTGCATTAGGGGTCCAAGGATTCCTCATGCTTTGGATTCTTTTTTCTCTTATCTGTTGCAAGATCCCTGTAGATCACTCATGCAAACTGCCTATTTTTTCCTCCCAAGGAGAGCAGTGAGGAAAACAAAAAAACAGCTAAGCTGTCCTATGACATTGTAGTGGGGGCAACAGGTTTGGAAGGAAAGGATGTGAAAAACTAAAGTATGGACAAAGCAGTTACTCTCCCACCAGCATGGTTCTATGGGAATACACTGTGTTGACAGCTGGCATAGACTTTTATCACTGCCTTGAGAGAAGTGAATGAAACGTAACCAGAGAACAAGCTGTCAACTAAAAGAAAAATAAATACACCAAAAGATATGTGCTGTTTTGTATACTTAGAAGTCTGCTAGTAAAACTAAGAACTTGAATAACTTAATTCAGGACCCAGTAACAGGTCATACAAAACACCTGCCTCTGCTCCTTAATCTGTAAACAGATACAAGAAACTTCATCCATTTCTTCATGTCAAGTCATTATGGGATTTTGAAAAAGGTGTAGAGCCAAGTATCCTGACCACCAACATTGCTTACTCACAACAGACAAGAAAAAAACCAATTCTGCAGCTGAAAATTAGGAAATGTCATTCCTGCCAGATATTCTCTGGGCCTTCAGCAAGCCCCAAATCAATGAATCCCAAAGAAACATAAACGCTTTGAAAAAGGTTTGCTAGAGTTTAATCCTAGGGTTTAATCCTTCACAGCAAGAAAACTTCATGCTGGAAATTTGGAAATGCTTCATTAATTCTGTATAAATTATTCCATCACCTCTTTTCTAATATTCAGTATTGTACATAATTTAAAATTCAAGTTTTGACATTCTCTACCTTTTTTTTTTCTATTTTAAATGCAGGGCTACACTAAATCATAGTGCATGAAACAAGAAGTGCTTTTGGAAAACTGTCTTAACAGATGTGGTTCCAGTGGACCCACAGTCCTACTCCAGGTTTAAAGACTAATCATTCTCTCACACTGTTCCACGTCAAGTCAGAGTTTTGGGAGTAATACATACCTCAAGTTAGGATTTCAGGAGGCACTAAATAACACCTTGATTTGGTATTGTCTTAGTACTGCCCCAAAAATATGACAAAAAATTATTCTGGTAAATGTATATTATAATTAGAGTATATTTCAGTAATAAAATGTATAAAATATGAATAAATTGTTTGGTAAGCAACACAACACAAAGGAAAGGTAACTTCCTTTCCCTCTCCTTCTCATTCCAAACTTAAAGCAAACCAGAATAGAATTACTAGTGAGGATGAAGAAATATGCTCATGTCTGCTAAACATGCCACATGCAGGCATCTGGAACTGCTTAATTATCTTCCATTCTGGATTGGACTAGATAGGCCTAAAAGTAAATTTTCTGTTTCTAAATCAAATCTGTTCAGACATGTCACATGGACTTGTTCTCATCAAGGATTAAGTGCGTGACAAGCTTGAACTTTTAACACCAAATACTTCTGAGACACCAGAGAGCAAAAAAAGGTCACAACTCTTCTGTAAAACTGAAACATGTAACTTTTTCACAACATTGTCACTTCAGAATTGGCTCCCCTTATTTTCTTCGATTTTTCCAAAATAACCCACCATTGATCTAAGAATAAGAATGAGAAATAACAAACTGAATATGCATTTCCTTCCCTTGGAAGTTAAAATAGGTGAAAAAAAGCCTTGGAATACAGTAGCTCGTGTTACCTCCCCTTGAGAGCTGTTGCCCAAACTACAGCACAATAGCATCTAATCTGAGTTCAGAGGCAACAGCCAGACATCATCCAAGAATAAAATCACATGTTTCAGAAAAAATAAAAAGCTAGCTACCTGCTTTTCTAGCCCCTTGCAGAAGCGGGATGTACCACTGCTAGCAAGTAGGGATTCTTTTTGTCAAATAAAATGCTATGGTGACCAAGGGGCTAGGGGCAAAAAAGCATTAGTAAATTTAGCGATACCTCAGTATCCTGAACCACAAATCAGAGGTTTTTATAAAAAGATGTCTCTATTGAAAATTAATCAAATTTTCCAAATTTTATTCAGTTTTCTGTGATGCTTTTTTTCAGGTCTGATATGAGCTGTTAAATAGTAAGAAAATGTACAGCTGGATAAACATTTCAAACAAAATGAATTAATATTTTTAAAATTCAATAATAATAAACGCCTGCATTAAAAAAAACAACCCAAACCCCCAAACTTTCAGGAATTCTTGGCTTGATCAGGAGCACTCCATTTCCCCTGTGCCCCTGTATTACATAGCAGTAGAATACCACAGAATGGATCATCATTATTCTCACTTTCAAAACATCTTTTTCTCCACTTTTCTTTTTAAAGTTTTCTACCCCCACAGAAAAAAAGAAGGAGAAATAAAGATGTGCACATGAATTAGCCCATCCTTTCCTGCTGAATAATATGGTAGCTACTGACTTTTCGACTGAATGAAGTGAAAGAATGAATGAAATAAAATGGTCAGTTTAAGCCAAGTCGGATGTAGTAGTTCAAACTTTCAACTTTTCCAAAGAGTTCTAACTTTACCAAAATGGGCTCTAACTAACTACTGGTCCTGTAATTGTACAGCATTTTCAGTTAACCTAACATTGTGGTTAACTTGCATTCTGCATTTGAAAAAAAAAAAGAAAAAAAAAAAAAAACCCCAAGGAGAAATAACTTTGCAGGATCACAAAAGACTGATGACTTGGTAGAACAACAGAACTAAGTCTGTGAATTATGGTTGGGGGTGCCAGAGGTATAAAGCTGAGTGGAATTTGGACTGAAACATGCTATGATTTTGGTAAAATTTTGACTGTGTTCGTTTAACTACAGCCATCAAATTTTCTACCAGAAACCAGCTAGCAATATTTTACGGACTTTCTCAGACACACATGCCCACCCCTACTTCTTCAGAGGTGAAAGACTTTCTTTCCCCAACTTGCAGCACTCTAATGTGGATCCCCTACTGCATGCACTCATAATAATCTTCTACTTTTCTCTGCTTAGTGTCACAGAACACTTTTTGCACTGCAATAAAGATCTTCCATGACCAGCGAAGCAGGAGCAGGGCCTGCTCTTCCAGAGCTGCCCCACAGTCCCCCTGCCTGAGGCCAGGAGTGCCAGGCTAGGGCTGAGAAAATACTGCTATCATCAGTTCCCTGCCTGAACATCCATCCATGCCTGTTTGCCACAGGTGCAGCCCAGGAGCTGAAAGGGAAAATCCTCTCCTTACCTCCCTGCAGTTCCTAGTGTGTTCTGAGGGATGGCAGGGCGGGAAGGCAGGGCCTGGGTACCCGAGGTGCCCTGCAGAGCCCCCTCCACCACGTGTCTGCCCTCAGGGCACGCAAGGGTCTGTCCTGCAGAGATCCTGGTAATGTACTCATCTGCAAATTGGATGTTTTAATACAACATATCCTGAGAGAACAGAAGCTTCCTGGGATGCATTTTTTGTGCCCACTGTGAAAAAAGAGGGTGGGCATTGGGACTACCCCATTTCAGAGGTGTCACAACTCATGTTTTCAACCTGGCATATGCATGTTTTGCAATAGTTTTTTTTTTTATTTTAACATCTCTTGTTTATGGAGGTACTGCTGAATGTCTCTGACCATTGTTTCTAAATCTGCTGAAGGGCAGAGTATCATTCATTGTCTTTCTTCTGCTTTGCATTTGGATTCAGGTAGTGCAAGTGTTTACATCATGACTGACAGATAAAAATCATCAGCTTCCATCTTCCCACTGTTTTTTACCCTCGTGTTGCTATAGCAAGCATGTGATAGGTAATTAACTATAAGCATAACAAGAAGAAAATATTACAGCACCAATTCATCAATGTACAAATCAATGTACAAAACTGAACAAGTAACCAAACTTTTCTCAAACTCATTTATGCAGCTAGAAAAACTTCAAGAAAATCTGCTCCCCAGCAGCTCTCACTTAGAGCTTCAGCAGTTATCAGCTCCTTTTTCTAGCTGACATCCTCCCTATAGACAATTAGATACCAGGCTTTCTCAGGGCTGAATATATTCATGGTTTATATGAAAGGTACTGTTACTTTATATGAAATGGACAGGAGAGTGACTTAACTTTTTAAAATAATGGAGTGACAACTTAAATTTGAGGGACAGCCCACCTGGCAACATTCCCTAAACTGAGTCTTAAAATTATATGGGTAAGTCAAGGAAAAGATTCTCTTTAACTATATTCATGAAGTCAGTGCACAGAAAGTTTTCCTTTGTGCTTCCTTCCCAGTTCTACTGCCCCTTAATTCTAAAACAAAAATATAGCAAGTAGCACTGGAAGAGCTCCATCTTTCATGCACTGGGAGTTTTAAATAGAAAGCCAGATCTCTAACTGTTTTAAAGGGAATATTTTCGACAAGATTTCTGGTTTTGTAGAGCAATGATGCTCATTTTGATAAGCTTTTATGGCTGTCAGCATACTGATTGTTCACACTGACACAAGGTTTACACAAATAGCAAATAAGAACCACCAGTATATGAAAAAAATACAGCTGTTAGATTACAATCAAAATATTATTATATGAGCCAATCTTTATGTAGGTATTATAATAACTTCTGACTATCCAAGTTTTAAAAGGGAAAGTTCTGAGGGAGCTCGGCCTGTTCGGCCTCAAGAAGAGATGACTGAGAGGGGACCTCATTAACGTTGTAAGTATTTAAAAAGGAGTGTCAAGAGGATGAAGCCAGGCTCTTCTTGGTGGTGCCATCCAACAGAACAAGAGGCAATGGGCACAAAATGATGCCCAGAAAGTTCCACTTGAACATGAGGAAGAACTTCTTAACTGTGTGAGTGACCAAGCAGGGGAAGACATTGTCCAGAAAGGTTGTGGAGTCTCCTGCACTGGCGATATTCAAGAACTGCCTGGTTCTGTATTTCGTGCAATGTGCTCTAGAATTTTTCTGCTTTAGGTAGGTTGGACCATATGCCCACTATGGCTCCTTCCAACCTGACCCATTCTGTGGTTCTGTGATGTGTTCTAAAAATATCACTACCTAGAAGTTTAAAAAACTCCTAGTCAAGAGACAAGACTACAGAGTAAATTTACAATACAAGCTGAGAGTAAAGTGCATAATTGTCAGTGAATAAGTAGTAATTGGAATACCAGTTCATAAAAATAATCAGTTAAATGTTCTTTCAAATTATTGTTTAAATGTGACCATAAGATCACTAGGGATTTGCATAATAACACCTTCTTTATTAGAACTATGAACTACTAATAACTCTCTGCAACAAAAAAGCTGATGTTTACTAAGGGTTAATGCGTATTAATTTTGTGTTAGTTTGCATTGAAAGATAAAGGAGTACTTTCAAAGGAAAAAAAAACATGTCATGCTGATTTTTCTTGTCCATCATTATAAAGAAGTAAGTACTTATGTCATTTACAGTACATTAAGTAGAACTGGCACCTTCACCTATGTACGCAGATTCTCTTTTCAATAAATAGCACAACTGCCTTTTGGTAATGTAAATTTAGCACCCTATCTGGCTCCCACCTCAATGATACATACAGCATCTTGTAAATTTTGTAGTTTTGGTTACAGAGGCAATCAACTTCAAGGTGTGAAATTTCTCAGACACACTAGAATATAGGCTAAGAAGTTCTTGAATGTCCTGGTGCATTTTCTGTCAGACAGCTCTAGGTATATTGTTTGGCACATAGGCTATCAACTTGTGCAGTACAAGTGTCTACCAGTTTCCATTCACTGTGTGGGTAGCTGAGACATTGCACTTAGCTGGTGCCAAGTTCAAGTCTCGTATTGTCTTAGTTAACCACCTAAAGTGATTTGTTTAGATATTGGTCAAAAGCTTGGGGTAATTTTGTTTTTGAGACAGACTGGATGATTCACCTGTTTGCTAAGCCTCCTTAAAATCCTGCAGAAAATTCTGGGCATGTTCTTATTGATAACCTATGGCAGCAGATACAGATATAGGGGGATACTGTAATGATTACTTGCAAGGTGTTGGAGTGCTGTGGTAGATTTACTGCAGGGTCACAGAACAAACAGTTTGGAAGCTAGTGGAAAGTGCCAAAGCTACAATTCTCCACTCCCTTTAACATGTATAGATTTGAAAAATTTGGATGAGGCCTTTGTATGATGATAGCATTTCTATCTAATATAAAAATAACTCATTTACCTAACTCAGCAACAGAAGACAATACTGACTGCAGAAGAGAACGTAGCTGCTTCTAAATAAAAGCTTAGAATTAAAATAAATCTGGATTTTAAAATTTCCTTTTTCTTTTAATTTTCTGTGTTTAACAAAATGATGCTCATGGGAGCAGTCTCAGCTACAGCTTGAAGAAAAACTGATTTGTGTAAAAATGTGGTAAATGTCTTCGATCCACTTGTTTTAAAATTTGTTGTACAGTGATCAGTTTGTTGACAGAACATCTGCTCATTTCATCCTTTGCAAGCTCAAATCTGTATTCCACTTCTGCTCTGTTTTCAAGACAGAATATCTTGACATATTTTTGGCTCTACAGTCCTATTCGGTGTCAAGAGAAAGATTTCCGTATTTGTCTGTTGCTCCTATGAAGAAGCAGTCATGGAACTGATCTTTCATACATATTTTCCCCAGATGTTAATTCAAAGGCTGAACCATCCCAAATATGTACAGAACATCCAAATTAACTTGAAAAGTCATGAAGACTTAGATTTTTCAACAGCAGGACATGTTTAGAAACCATTGCCACTTTGGGATAAGTTCTAAGGCTGTGCAGAACCAAGTCTTTGAAATATCAAAGGCTGCCTATACCATTTAGTTAAACAGGGTCAGTAAGAAGTCTTAGACTCTGAAGCTTAACGTTTTTCACCTCCATCTAAAGAGTCTGTGCTCCTGAATCGCTTTGCAGTCCCACATTGTCTTCATGTGGTACTTCGACATAACTGTGTTTCCCTTTCCAGCACAGAGGGTCTGTGAGGGCTGTGCTGCTGCCCCTTGGAATGCTGCTCTGCCTTTAGGAGCCTGCGGCTGGCGCTGCTGGCACACAGCAGGGTTTCAAGGTGCCAGGCACGCTGGGGTGGTGCTGGGGCTGTGGAAAGCAGTGGGAGCTGAACCGGGAGCAGTTTGTGCTCCCTGCTCGCTAGGTCTGACCCCTGGCTCCACTGTCGTGGGGCTGTGCACAAGCATTGTCACAGACTGTGCTGGCCCTGGGTTGAGGTCTCATTTTTCCCAACCAAGATAAGAAAAATGAAAGTGTAAATGATTAGAAAATGCTGTGTTTGAAGTGTTCTTGGTTTTTTTTTTTAACTTGTCAAGAAAATACCATTTTATTGATATATTAACCTCTCTGGGACTTATTAAAACCAAATAATAGTTTCTATAATTGCTTTCCTCTTCCATAAGAATAGTTTAGATTTCTACATAATTTAGTAAATTTCATCTTTAAACAAAATGAGAAATTGAAATCTAATTTTTTCAATACCAGTTTTACGAAAATATTTCATAATGAAAACTTTCCAAAATTGCAAAATTGTTCTTTACATTTATTTTAAATAAAAAATAAAACTTATAAAGTAATCCCAATTTCAGTTTGTAAAATTAAAAAAAAAAATAAAAGGAGAAATCAATATTATCAGAATCTTATTTTTTGATAATAAAGGCTTTCCTTGGCATCTCGCCTTACTTTTTTATTTATGTTCAAAACATGTATTCTCAAACTGTCATCAGTTTCGTGATTAAATAGCCAGAATCCGAAAGGGAAAAAAACTGTGCTAAGCATAGATCCCGACTATGCCTGGTGGATCAAGCACTTCGCTGAATATATTGAGTTTATAGACTTCTTCTAAATCTAAATGGATGACCTCCTCACACTGCTTTTTATTTAATAGCTCGCACTGCAAGGAGATACAGGACAAAGATTATATTTTGTCTTCTGCCAAGGAGCTATCAGACCCACATCTCCTAAGCTATCACCATCAATCTACTCTGCTTTTTTTATACAAGGACTCTCAATCCTTCCTGTTGTAGCAATTCCACGGTATATGGAATAATCAAAAATCACAGTGATAGAGAGAAGTTAGAATTAGAATACATTTCTAGCTTAATGGCTCAGCTCCTAGAAACATTTCCATTATGGGGGTTCATAAAAAAGTTCCATTTGGCACTTATTAATTGGTAAAATGCATAAACAAATTTTATGCTAAAATAGCAGCTTCCCTCCCCGAACAGAAACTTTAGCCATTAGGATGGATCTTCATCCTCACACTCCTGCATTCTCTCTGAGCAAATTAATATGCAGTTGTTTCATGCAAAGCAGATTATCTGAAACAAGACAATGGGAGCATTTCTGTCCTATGATATTTCAGAGGCTCGTATTTAGACCAGTGCTCAGAGAGTGGAAGGCTCACACCTCTGTCTATCATCTCCTCAGAAGTTTTCTAATCATTGAATTTGCATACAGAAGGTTATGTGAGGCCTTAGCAGAAATGTAATTTCCAATTCCAGCTCTCCCTCTTCCTTATTGGAAGCTCAGAATATAATTCAGAAAATTAATTTTATAAATTTTGACCATTTTTAAATCTATCTATGATGAAGCTCCTCATACTTCAGAGGAGACTGGAAACCTTTAAATAGCGACCCAAAGGAACAGAGTGTTCGACATGAACCAAATTACTCAGATTCAATTTCACCGGGATAAAAGATTTAAGAATATGAGAATATGCTTACCTTCAAATAATTATTGACTTAAAATAACAGCATGCATTATAAACAGTAACCTCAGGAATAAGGATATACCTTGGCTGCTCATACATCTCAGCTGGATATTAGATTTTTTGAACACCTAATTAGTCTCCAAAAAGTCCTCCAGATCTATAAACCTTGAAGTGTTCTTAAAGTAATATTTTTGTGCTCCTCCTGGTAAAGATGGCAACCAGAGCCCCCAAAACAGCCACTCTGAGCCACCTCCACTTTTTCTAACCAGAGAGAATACCAGGATCTTGTTTACTTCCTCCTCTGCATCTACGGTCATTGCTTGTAATAGAACAGTGAAATACCACATGTTACTATGGGAGATTAAGACATTATTCTTCTCTTCTTCCTTGAAGCTACTTAATTAACATTTCTACCAAACTGTTTAATTTATCCTACCTAAGGCTGGCTTCCCCTATTGCAGCTTTCTAAACATGGTGATAAAGATTCATACATCATCTAATGAGAAATATTATATTCTCAGTCTCTTAACTAATTCAAAACTATCCCCTACCTAAACAATTTTAAAGATAAGTTAGGGTTGTTTGTTTTTGGAAAGAATGGTCATGGACAGTAACCTGTGAAGACAAACTTCAGAGCTGCAAATTCTGAAGAGTCTCTCATATATAAATACAATGTGTAGAGTCCTGCACAATGTCAGATTTAGCATAAGTATTATGGAATGTACTTTCAAATGAGATCCACAAACATTAGAATTTGTCAAAGGTGGATTTTCGCATGATGACATCTATTGGCTCTCTTTGGGAACATTTACCTCTGCATGGATCTGCACAGGGAATATACAATGTAGTCAAGCACAACAGAGGGGAAACCAAGCTTGAACAAGTCCTGAAAAGAGGGTCAGAGTAATAGAGAGCCTATCATACAAAGGATGAGTAAAGGTGCTTATCCTCCTTAAGTTAGCAAAATAATGGCTAAGAAGACATATTGTAGTTAAGAAGACATATAATCACTCTTTATAAATAATTATGTTTGGAAAATAATTATACGGCATGAAAGGAGAAGGTTTATTTAAACTAAAGGGCACTGTTGGCAGAAGAAAAATGTTATAAATTGTCCATGACTAAAATTAGGCTGGAGATCAAAAGTATTCTTAATGATCAGACAGCAGTGACGATATGGAACAGCCTCCCAATAGCAATAGTAGGGGGAAGAAAAATAAAGTACTCAGAAGCCAGTTCCCATTAAGATGGAGTCTGATCTGTTTATGAAAGTTATACAGTTATATAGGCTCCAGTGAACAAAGAGATGTATTTCCTATCCTATTTTTCTGTTTCATCTAATTGCTCTGCTCAGGACCAAAAGTTCAGCATAGCAAGGCTCATTATACTAGTGCTTTAGCTCTTTTCTTGATATGTCTTCAGTGCCTAAACAAGATTCTGTTTTACTAACAGTATTAGTTACACATATTTTCTCCCTCTAGGTGTAAATATATTGCATAAGGGAAGACTTTTCAACCTGATTATTTACCCAGTTTGGGAAAGTCCCAAGAATCCAAACATATTACTTAGGAATAAATCTACTATCCCTTAATATGCTGGCTAACCATTTTATTGTTCTCTTAAAAAAAAAAAAAAAAAAAAAAAAGCAGATGGTTAAATGTCACAACTTTAAAAGATAAAATAAAAGTAGGCAGCTTTAAGCATGAAATGCTATTAAATTAATTTTTTATGAGAACAGAAATATTGAAAAAGTGAGACCTAAATTTGTGGCCTCTATGGCAGAAAATTAGCTCTTGGGAGCTGGGGAAGAGACTGGGGAGAGGAGGTAGAGTGGGATTTTTTTTTTTCTGCATTTTATATAAAGATCCCTGACAAGAATATCTATTAACTGACTAATTTGCATAAACCTTCCACAGCTGAAGCTCAAGTAAGCCTTAAGCATTTGATTCTAAATCATCTTATTCAGTATTTTTCAGCACCACATATACTCTTCTGTTCTCTCCCATTTTTTCCAGGCATACTGGTGGTAGTTATTTCCCTGTAATGCTGGTTAAGACTATCCCTTACGAAGTTTTCTGGAGTGACTGAGGTAAAAATAAAAATGTTCTGATATTTTCCCCTGGGAGAGTGTGAGCAGTTCCTTTGGCTTAAATAGGCTTTAACTGCACCCCCCAGAGTGATGCTTCACAGCGTATTATTAGTGTGATCAAAAAGAATGTTACAAGGAGAAGCTGAGCACTAGCCAATGTTAAGCACCACATGTATATTTCTCATCTATATTTCACAAATTCAGAAATTTCAAAGTGAAGTCTGTTTTTCACACCACCACCCTCAGTATTTTTGCCGTTTTCGCCTTGTTGATTTTTTTTTTAATTACACATTTTCAATAGTCACGTGTAATATGTAAGGCTTACATATTAAATTTGCATAGTAACAGAAGCAGCTGTATGAATTTTCAGATTTTGTGTTAAAAAGGCAAGATATCTTCTGCAACCCAAACAATGGGTCAACTGCAAAGGATTTTGATGTGATTTCTAGGACTGCTCAGTTTAACTTATTCTGAAGGAATATTTAAAATCTTCTAGAAGAGTAACTGCACATTATTTCTTAATAATAAGTGTAACTTCCTAAAAAAATCCAACAATCTAGTGAATATTTGGAAATTAGTCTACATATATTTTGAAAGCATTCTAATTGTTTTATATGCAAAACAATAAGAAGAAAGCTCTTTTTCTTCTTTTTAAAAATTTTTTTATCTATATATATTTTAAATTTTTTATTAAAGAAAAAAAATGTGCTATGAGATTTGCATTTTGGGACTATGGAGATGACAAATGGGCATATTTCATTGCAACTCCTGGGCAATTCATCTGTCACCTAGTTTTCCACCGAGGCTCATTGCCACAGAGTAATCCTTCTTCTAGCAGTCATACAAAGTCTGATAATCCATTTTTCCTCATTATCAAGCTTGATTTCTTGTGGGATTAATTTTCCTACACATTGTTTAGAGAACTGAATTCTAGGTGCAGCAATAATACGTGAAATTCTCTGGAATATCTGGAATCAAAATGCAGTGGGCCAAATTCATCCCTTGACTAGCCTTACTAGTATCACTGCTGTTAGGCCAAAAAATAACTTGACACTCTAACTTTCGGAATAATACAAACAATGTTATTACAAGTACCAAGTTATTGTCTGAAATAGCATTATAACCTGCTAATCATCCTTTACTGATTCCTTTTATACTTGTAGTAAAATCTTTGAAGTAATTTCCATCCACTGGAAGCCACAAAAAGTGACTGTTAGACCACCCTTAAATAAGTTCACATCTCATAAAGAAATGCTATTCTACTTGGCTAATCAAAAATATGCTATTCCATGGTGAGTACACCTGAGTTTTTCAGGAAATGAATACAAGAGCTACATGTTAGTGTTGTTATAAAGGAATGTCTGCTTTAAAAGAATTCAAACTTGACAGCATGACAGTAAATCATTCAACTGACTGTTTTGAATAAAACTTGAATTTCCATTGAATTGTCTAGAAATATAAGGACATATAATTATTTTGCAATAATTTCAGTAGCAAAATCTTACAAACAGAATATTCATGGATTAAGTGGGTTTTTTTGCATTCTAGAGTTATTGAATGTTCTTCCATATTTATAAATTAATTTGAAATTAAAATATCGCATTGCAATCTAACCACAATTTACAGTAGCAATTAATTAATTTTATTTTCTCCCTTCCATTACTATCCTTCCAGTTATGTTTCAGAATACCCCAGTTAAGTGATCCAATATTGTATATACACCAGATGTTGGAAGAGAAAGACCTTCATCTTTTTATTAGCTATTACTTCTCTGGAGTGTCCCAATCACTGTGTTTAGGCTGAATAGAGTTGGGCTTCTGAAGTCCTAAAGGAACCTGTGGACGAGCTACATAAATAGGGTCAATTTCAGCATCAGGTATTTCCTTTATATTGGTGAGGATATGAGATTTGCTCTGTCCCACAGTATTAACATACTAAGTCTAACAGTCTCACAGAGAAGACATTAAACCTCTTGTTAGATAATTTTTTTTTCTCCCCATATGTTTTGGTCTATTTTAAAATTAAGGTGTTTTTCTGGTACTTCATTCCATATATTCTTCACCTTTTTCTAGACTCATCTGCTGCATACGTATTTTCAAGTCCAAACAATTCTTACAGGACACCTTGTTAAGGTGTTGACACATAGTCAAACCAGACATTTCTGAATTAAACTCTATGTATTTGTTTTCTAACAAAATAAGATGAGATAAACAGGATATATAGTGAGGAACTGCAGATTAAAACAAAAAATCAATCTCTTCTGAGACAAACCTAATAACTGGCTCCAAAAGCTTTCATAAATTATTAGCTTTGAAATCACTCAAAGTGTCTGAAACATTGTATGTGTCACTGATGTACTTGAAGTTCACCTAAGTAACTGCATCATCAAAATGTGCCGACAAAAAATGCCAGCAGCTACGCCACCTTGCAATCAATCACATATCTGTCTCAGAGTTAACAAGTGTCAGAAAATGTGATTTCATCTGCTTCTACTGCATACATTTAAATGTTCATATTCTTACTAAAGAAGGAAAAAGACTAAAAACATTTGTAAGTTCTGTTTCCCTCCAGCTAACTTTTTTCTTTCCCATAAAGCTTATGCTTTCTTGTAAATTAATGAAATGCATACAGAGAAAAATAAGTTATATTGTTATGTGACTGTATGAGTAGTGCAGCATTATTGTCTTTCAAGGAAGTTACATTGTCTATATAGTCAATGAATAAATAGAGAATGCCCAAATATCTGTTCAGGATATTGCACAGCTGAGTACAAGGAAGACTGGAAATTTGGGTTTGATGATGAAAGCAAAAAAAATACAATTGACCAAGCAGTGGAAATAAAGTTGAATGTGTAAAGTAAAAGCTTCTCCTGAACTCCAAGGAAGGGTTCCACACTATTACAAAGAACAGCTATTTGATATAAATTTTACTTGGTTCATCAAGCACATACAAAGGAAAAGCTCATTTGTACTTGGAATTTAACATTGTATTAACCATTACCTAGTTAATGCATTCACAACAGTGCCAAGAGTACAAAAATAAGTAACTGATTGCTCAGGAAATAGATCCCCCTCAGTTAATAGTAAGTATAATGCTTCATTTCTGTGCTCAGTAACAGGTATTAGCAAACTATGCATCAAATTTCTCTTTCTGTCTTTCTTGCTTTCTCTCTCTTTTTCTCTCTCTTCTTCTCTCTCTTCCTGTCTTCCCCCTCTTACTTTCTCTTTTTTTTTTTTCATTCTTTCCTTTTTTCCCCCATGGATTTTCTCCCTCCTCCCATTTCTCCCCATGAATACAGAGTACCAAAGTGCTTCCTGTTCTGAGCTACAGGACCCATGCTGGGCACAGCTCTTGAAGTTTGCTCAGCAAGGGCTAGAAGTAGGCAGCACAGGGAGTTAATGGAAGAATATTTTAAAGTGAGCTTGGGTGGTTGAAAAAAGGACCCACACATAGTGGTAATAAGGCTTGCCTTTTTTGTTTCTGTTAGTAGCTGTTGATAATTTCAGATCTTTTCTTTCAAAATCTATTTTGAATCAAATATGGAACAGCTAAGTCTATTTAGTTCTTATCTGTCACTTTTTGATAATTTCTATTAACGTTACTCTATGTGTATTGATGATAACTGTACAAAGAATAATGTAGTACAGTTAAGAACAGTAATCTGGGATATGTACATTAGTTACTGTAGAGATTTCCATAAATTATTTCAACTTTTCTTCTGCAAGAGAACAGTATATTCATTACAGCTCTTGAATAAATCCAAGGACTAATGTTATTCATTTTGTCTTTCTTTTAAAGAGACTTTTGACTTTAACCTTTTGTAATCCAAGCATATTTTAAGCATGAATGTTCTGATGCAATAGTGAAGATGGCATACTCAATATTTCTGTTGCTGGGAATCCACAGATTCTGCTCATTTTGCGTATCTTTTACTTCACATAAACAGATTCAGGTTTCCATTTCAGAAAATTATTGTTTTTATAAAGTCACTTAATAGCTCCAGTACAGAGAAACCCCTTTTCCTTACTTGTTTATCCTTTGCCACTAGTGTTCTACCACCTTTTTATTCTTTCTCAAGTCTTATTAGAGAAAAAAACCCTAAATTAATTTGTAGTGTAAATAGGATAGAACAGAAATTCAATTCTTGCAGGTGAGGATAGAGATGTGCGGCTTACAACTTAAATAGAAGACACCAAATGCAGAGATCTGGACAGGAAAAAGTACCAATTTATCTGTGGATACCACTCATTGCACTCTTTCCTGGATGCATACATGCTTAAGATTCTCAAAACAACCCACAATGTACGAAAAGCCTTCTCTTTTACCATGCTAAGCTGGGGGAAGTCAGCAAGCACCGGGAAGAACCTGATGATAATAGTCTCAGAATTTTGCTGGCCTTGGGCAAAACTAACATGAGAGTGCAGTCGAAAACTTAAGTTGTGAGGAAAAATTAAGGGGAAATTTCAGTCCTCCTGGTAAAGTCTCTACCTTGCAACAAAACGTAAAAGGAAAAAAGCTGTAAAGAAAGATATCTTCGGAATTTACTGGTCCAGTAGGTTAAAAATAGCTTTAGCAAGTTTCACAGCACAGGACATGATGTGTCGTCTTATTAAGAAATGGAGAATGAAATTATCAAACTGCTAATGAGCAGGTGCAAGAGAGATTGAGTTTTTCACATACTCTTGAAATAAACCAGCTCATTTCTTATATGAGAGAAGGACCATATTTGGGACAGGGAATACTGAACCTATTGACTACTTGTTTCTGTACTGAAGTTTCAACAGTGCTTTCACTTAGCACTGACTTTTGCTGTCCTAATGGAATGGCTGCTGCTCTCCAGGGATCTTGCTTGTGACTGGTTTCAGTAGTCAGTAGTGAACGTGCTCACATTACAGGATCCTTATGGCTCTCTTAAAAGGATTTATGTGACTCTTAACCGACAATGTTAAGATCATTTGCAAATACAGCCCGCCCAAGAGAGGAAATAGATGACTTTTTAACACTTGATGTAAAGAGGTGGAAGTGGGAATTCAGTAAAATTTGCTGAATGAAATTTTGTGAACGAAAATGAAAGGACTAATTTTAAAAATTAACACCCAGAAAAGATTGGGCAAGGATTAACTTGTATATTTAGAGTGAGGGTGGGGTTTTCTTACAGAGCTGGGTAAAACCTTAAAAATGTGAGAATCAAAGGAACAACATATTGATCTGAATCTCTCCTGAAATACAGGAAAAAAAAAGAAATCAGCTTCCTTATTTGATTACATCAGCACTCAGTTTTCTTAAGTTAACAGCTCTATTGTGTATATCATCATCTCACACTTTGAAAGGGGTCTACTTCTGGTCTAATTAGCTGTGTTTTAGTTAAACATGTTATGTCTTTTACCTTGAAATTTCTGACATGCAGACTGCAGCAATTATTTCTCTAGGGCTTTTTAAACCTAACAATTAGTATTTGCAATCACAGTCTTTATGCTCTGAGCTATATTATGCAAAGCATCAAATACTCCAATTGCACTTTTAGGGTTTTATGCTATTTAATATATGCTTTTTTATTTTTGGTTCCATTAAAAAAAAAAAAATATTTAAAAAATCTTAATAAGAGGTGCTAATCCAGACTTGAGGCTGGTTCTAGGCTAAATTTTATCCCTAGACATATCTACATACGTGGAAGAGACTATGGCCTTCAAGCCACAGGTTTTTGATAGGCAAAAACATCTAAAGCAATAGTGATGTAGGAACAATCAGAATTCTAGATCCAGACTAAGAAACCAGGGCCCAATGAGGTAATGAGTTATACCCATGCTTAAGAGAATAATATTTTCCAGTGATTTACTGGCTTTTTCATTTAGTGTTCAAGTTCTCCAGGAAAATTTTATAACTGAATTCTTCCAAACAATATTGCATTTCAAGATAAACTTTTCCTGTTTCTGGTAACAGACACCAAATACCAATTTCCCTTTTATGTTATGAAAAGCCATGTTTACACAGAAATGCTTTTAAAAAAAGCATAAAAATAAGTTTGTAAAAATACTTTTATTTTTATTTTACAATAATATTTTACAAATATTTTTATTTGCATAAAAATAATTTGGTGCCATCTCAAAATGTATTTGTTATTTTTGAATTATCATACTGTCAATTTTTTAAAGGGGTTTTTATTAGCTCCTAAGTATTGCTTGTTTGGCTTTCTATGCAACTGAAGAAGAAAATTACATAGAACACATATGAGCACAGCAATGTTAGTACAACTTTAAGCAAAAGTCTAAAATTGTCTCCTTCACTGTGACAGCTTACTGATGAGAGATTACTTCCAAAGATCATTACTGGAAATAAATTCCCTAGTAAAAATTAATCTATTGATGCCCGCACAGTAAGAGATTTCAATTATTCAACCATCTTATTAATTACCTAACATGTCATTTATTCTTCTTGCTGTCCTTCCTTAAAGAAGAAATAATATTTTAAAACATTTTACCTTCATATTTAGGATGAAGCATTAAAAACCCCTAATCATTATTTATTTCCTATCTGGAAAAATTAAGGAAACAGCTGTGTACAATGTTCTGTATCACTAACAGAGGTTTGTGAACTATTAAAGAGAACAATGATTCTTCCACTAGGAAGACTAGATGAATGCAGTTCTTTCAATTTCAGTACTGTAAACTATTAAAAGTTTGCTTTTCAATCCTGTATGCTATTAGCCAAATTTTTATAGCTTTTGGGTCTCCCACTGGATTCGCTTGCCAACAGGAAATGAGGAATGTCAAGGTACATAGAAAAGTACTGCAGAACAAAATTTACTAACTTTGTGGCTATAACTTCAGGATAAGAGGAATGTCATTTTGCCCCTGGCAAAATCTTCTCCCCAGGGAGAAAATTAATGTTGTACAAACCCACTTTTCTCATCCTTATTCTTGTCATACTAAACTAGTATTAGATTAAAGAGTAGTAAAATACTATTTATAAGGAAATTTGACTGTGACTCCACCAAGTCTAGCACCACAGGTTCTTAGCCTGTACCTCTAGCCTTGGTAAAAGGGCCTCTAAGCAGTCAAATATTAGTTTGGACCCTAAGATTTGAAGCTGCAGCAAGAATCATATAGATACAGTATTTTTCCCACCAGTCTGCAATAAGATTAAAAACTTTGAGTAAAAAGTCCTGTACTGTTGGTATATTTGTTGGTCTTAAATAATTATACAATTTGATACCATCAGCAGTGTGAATTATAATTTACATTTACTCCAGAATGAAAGCTGGAATTTTTTTCTGTGTATCAGTATGGATAAATTGCACATCCACATTTCCTGAGATCAGAGTAGTGGAAAAAGCATACTCTTCAGAAGATATTTGACAAGCACTATAAATGTGTGTGCTGGTTTTGTCTGGGATAGACAGTAGTTTTCATGATAGCTAGTATGGCCTATGTTTTGGATTTGTGCTGGAAATAGTGCTGATAATACAGGGATGTTTTAGTTACTGCTGAGCAGAGCTTACACAGTCAAGGACGTTTCTGTTCGTCACTCCACCCCTCCAAAAATGCTTACTGCTTTTTGGTTTCCTTTTTTTTTTTTTTCCCTCCAGTTCTATACAAGTCATTTCCTTCTGTTAAAGGATGTTCTAGCTGTCCTTTTTATCAAGACTCTTTTTTCCCTCCTTGTTCATGGTTAAAAAGCATGGGTGATCAGAGGACAGCAGTTATGCACAGGAGACTGCTCTATGCTAAATTAGAAGGTTTCTCATGCCTTGTATTCCTGTGTCTTGATTGGTAGGATGTATATTTTGATTTATTATTTAGAATCATCTCTCTACAGTATGTGAAATCTACAGTTTTCAAAAATAAAAATTCAATTTAATGCCATTTCAGTAAGAAAAATGGTACATGTATAAAAGTTCTGTGGCCATATTAATCTGAAAGGATCAGCTAAACTTACTCTGTTCAAAGTACCAGTTTTCAATGTGTCAAAACAACTACTACATCATCTATAGTAAGATCAGAGTCCTTGATGTCTAGCATTCAGCCATTAGTGTTTCAATAAGAAAGCATAAAAAATGATGGGAAATTATTTTAAATTCAACTGGGTAATTTGAAGCCCTTTTTTTACATACCTACAATTCAAACATCAGATGAAATCCTATAATAAGTGACAATGTTTGACTGACCATAAAAAAAAAAAAATTGTAGTTCCACAATAAAAATCCTTTAGATAATCATTTTAGCTGATTTAATTTCACCCAGCAAAGGCTGGTGAATATACCGAGTATGACAGTAACAGTAATATGCTCCAACTTCCTCAAAGCCAGTTTCAGACAAACACACCCTACTTCTCCAATCCCTTAGTATTTTTTATTTATGATAACAAAGCATTGGATTCTATGTATTTTGCTTTCAGGTCTACTCAAAGGCTTCATACCTTTCTGATTTTCTAAATGGTTCCAATATAAACAGCAGCAATATGTGCAGTGCTGTTTATTCTGATCTCACTTGCAGTACTTTTACTGTTCAACTTTAATGGGTCTAATTTTCACTCTTAAAATCTTCTTATTTTACTTAGGACAAGTTAATTTTGTTTGTACATTAGTAGTACACGAAGTTCCTTTATACAAAAAGAAAGGGAGAGCTATGGTGCAAGTAAGAATCATAGACTTCTGTGTGGATTACTCCTTATGATGCTTATTACAGATATAAAAGTAGTATCAGGCGTGTTAGCTGACTCCGTACCACACACTTCACATCACCTACAGAAGTTTGCATCACAAAGAGAATTACAGAAACATTTTCTTAAAAAAAATCCCAACAAACCAAAACCCATAGGATTAATGACACAGAAGTATATACACTTTTTTTAACAAACAAGCAATGAATTTTAACAGAGCAGCTGGCCTTTCTGGACATGAATGTTGGAGATCCATGTTTGAACAGTTTAAGAGGCAGCCTTGCAGCTCTGATAACAATAGGGGTCTGCCAAACTAAGTCATGGCAATTATCCACACACAATCAGTTACTTTTCAGCCCTGCTCCAAGTCAAGGAGCTACAAGTTTCAACACTGTGCTTCCTGCTCTGTTTTCTCCTCTAAACCAATCTTTAATTAACGGTTCCAATAATTTATATTTAAATAGGCTTTGTAAAATACTCCGCACTATATGACTAGGATTACAAGGACCATATAAATTTAAAAATTAAACTTCCGCTTTGGGAATACACTTCCTAAAACATAAACTAGAGCTTTCTGAGCCACTGAGACTAAACACACCTTTCAAAGCCAAAATGAACAGTGATAAACCTTCAAGGTTTGCCAGGTCTGCAGGGCTCCCTCTCTGAACAGATGGATTAGTTGGTACAATTAAGGAGTTTTGCCTTTTTTTTTTAACATTCTTTTTTAACAGTATGCACCCTACCCTGTAAACAAGCCTCTAAGCACAGAATACAAAAAAATGTATTTAATGGCCCCCTGTTCTGTTTCATTATTTACACCCTTCACATGTACTTCCCCAACTGAGTAATGCTCTTTGATGATTGTATCTCCAAAGAACAATGCTGTGATCACGTAATATGCTGTGGAACCATAGATAATCAATCAAAAGGACAGAAACAGAGAAAGCAACTTTTTGACTTTTTAAAAACTGATTTAGTTCTTATGAAAATGCAGAATTGTCAGCTTTGGGATTGAAACAATCTTTCAAAAGATGAATAGGAATGGTGCAAATTATACAGTATTAAACCAGTGTGTTCTGCCCCTGAAGGGATCACTTTTATAAGCTGAAGATGTCTGTCTCCGTAGTCCAGTTAGTCAAAGTCCCGATGAATTTCTTGATTGCCAGCATGGGAGTACCCCTGGCAGTGGTTTTGTGATACTGGCATTAGCAAACTGGGTGTTCTGGGAATACAGACATCACCAATACATTTCATCTACTGTAAATCAGGGGAGTTTTGACACCTTGAAGCTGGTGAGAACAAAACTTGTGACCTACTGTCCTCAAGACATGGAAGTGCTTGTACCACTAAAATATGACCTCATATGGCAATAAATATATTTGCAATTTGGTTTAGTTTAGCTTTGAGTTACAATTTATTTACATGAAGAATTTGTTGTGCTACTATCAAAACTGATACAAGGCTTTGAAAATGCATACCTTATAGGCTTATTGGATGAAACCCAGTATGAATCATGAGGATGATTCCTCCTTATAACAATTTAAGTGTAAGAACAAAAATGAACATCAAAAGAGATTTACAGTGATCCTTCACACTAGAGTAATTTAGTCATTACTACTGCCACTAAAGACAATTTACTGAGTTTCATTTAATAAGCATACTACTGAGTATTTCTAGTTACCAATGCCTAAATTGTATTTTTTTTCTTTTCTTTCTTTCTTCCACTCCACCCCTTTAATTGTATTTTGTTCTTCATCTTGTCAGGAAGACTTACGGCTGAACAGCCACATCTGCAGCTATTCACAATCCAAAATCAAAGTGGCATATTAATTCAGATGAACTTCTTCAAAGTTTCACTTGGTTTTAGTTTTTCTCGAACTATTAACAGATGTGTTAGCGTAACTGGCAGTTTCAATAAAGGCCATGGATTTACAATTATGATAATGACACAAAATACTTTGGGGAAGCAGACCAATGCCTTTTTTTTTAACCCCCCAAATTAAAGAATATAAAAGTTTCTAAGCATAGGACTTGAATTCAACCTTTTGGAACCTCATAAACAGATGGAATTTTGGGGCAGTGTTACTTGTCAAACTTGATCTTTGAAGCCAAAGGTCCCTAAGAGCCTAGATCTGTCAAGGTATATTAGGGAATCAATGCTCATAGAGTTTGTGATTAACTTTATCAAAATTAATTCTGTTAATCACTTTGTGATTAACAGAATCATCCCACAGGTCTCATATGTTTTTTAAGAGGGGTACCTTTCATGGATTAGAAATGGTATTTCCCAAGTTAGTGCCCCAACCAGACTCCAAAATCAGATGCTGCTCTTTCTGCCCTCCCCCCACCCCCATCCCCTGCATCTTTCCCCTTCCCCTCCCTGCTGCATGGGATTGGAGAGGATCGGAGGTGAAAAAGGCAAAGATCACAGCTTGCAATATGAAAAATTAACAGCACCAGCAATGAGATAAGAAAATGAACAGTAATGGCAAAAATATTAATAACAAAAGTGCACAAAGGAGAGAAGTGCAGAGCTCGACCGGGCCACAGCCACAGCACCCAGACTGCTCCCTGCGACTTGGGACCAGAGTTAGCCCCCTGCTCTGTCTGCCACGCTTGCTCCACTGGAAGGACCCCCCTCTCCAGGGAAGTAAGAGAGTTGTTTTGTCCCTCCCCTGGGAATGATCTCTGTGTCCTAGCTGCCACCCCCCTGCCAACCGTGTCCCTTGCCAGCTACAGCAAAAAAATAACTTCTGTCCTGCACAGTACCACACATTTGTAGTCCTGTGACCATGCAGTGATAACTGAATCTAAGAGGCCGAATGTGTAGAGCATCACAGTAAACTTGTGTTTTCAGGCCAGCAATGTGATCATCTTCATTACTGCAGATTTCACAGGACACACACTGATATAAAATCACAATCAATTATTAAAGTAAAAAGCAATCACCCCACCTCCCCTGCACTTCTTTGATAATTTAGGGAGTGAAAAGCGTCCTGTTGGGAAGACAACTAGCATAGAACTATGCTGCATGGAGAATCTGAGCTCACTTCATATTTACTTTTATCAAGTACCATCTGTGACTGATTTTGCCTATTTAAAGTTGTAAAATTGTCATCTATGGCACTACGTTCTTTCCAGAAATGTTTTAAAAATGGAAATTAGCCTCTCTAGTAATATAATGTTTAGATGTCTTTGTACCAATGATAAAATAGATACCATACAGATTGTGAGCAAAGCAATAAAACTTCTGTTTGGCTGACATTTCAGTGAATTTTAAATGTGAGTGGGATAAGGAAAATAATTGTTTATCTAATTAACCTGATAGGGGAATCACTAGACAAAAGAAATTGGAAGGTTGGGTAGCACTTATGCTTGGAGAAGCCAAGTGGAAGACAGGAAACATAAGGAATTTCTAAAATGAATATGACTTTAAATGCAAAATTCTCAAGATAGAGTATGCTTAGTATTAGGTGTTTATTATTTTTGTAATAGATCTCGGTTATAGGAACTAAAATGAAACATATTTTGGTAAGTTTTCTGGAACTTATTCAAAGCTCAAATCTCTCCCTCTTTCCATTACTATCTCTGAAGAAGTGAGATATAAAACCAGAGTGGTCACAAAGCTTGCTAGCTCTGGAAACTCTTTATTAAGTTATCTCTATTAAGTTACCTGGAAAATGCTAGAGGCGGATGGATTGCACCTAGATGTCAGGAATACACCCAGTTTTGCAGGATCTAGTATCTCAGTGGACAGAATACATGCATGCCAGCCTGTGTGCCAGAGAAGCAGAAACAGAAATGGTGACAAGAGTCTGTGCAGTTCCAGTGTACCTTAAACACACACGACGAATTCTGTCCAATGCATTTGTGCGAATGTCGGCTGCATTACCCTTTTATATTGGCTATTCAGCCTGTGTGAAATTCTGAGTGGGTATACTAACAGATCTTTCCATATCAGTTATCCATAAGAAGAAATATAATTACAGTTGAGCAGAGTAGTGTGCCTACTTCATTTTTCACCATTTGCATTTAAAGCACAGTACCGTTTATGAATATCAAAAATTTTCTATCCATTTTTTATGTGCCTTTTTTTTCCTGAAGGATGAAAACATTCTATGTAACCTATATTTTCTTTCATTGTGTATCAGGCTTCTTTTCTTTTGAATCAATATTTCAAAATATTATATGAAAATAATTTCAAATTACTTTTATAAGAAAAAAATTTCAAACTATTTCTACGTACAATGAAGCAATACATATGTGGTTTGCATAATGGGTCACAAGTAAATACTATTTATGATCTTTATAAGAGATTGTTGTTGAAAGTAGTAAGTGATATGACTGTCATATGAAAGAGTGAGAAAAAACCAAAACAAACCCCTCTCGGCATAAGAAAAGCTGGTGAGTTACAACATACACACACAAATGTAATTCACGGCGAGTCCTACAGGACATGGCTTGAGTGCTGTAGACTCACTCAAGCAGTATATTACCACGGTCAGAGACTCAAACTGATGAATCCTGCCTTGGCCCATGGCTGCTCAAATCGTGCCTTTTGATTGATTCTGAAACATTCAGATAAAAGGCCCTAGTGGCATATGCTTCCCACTGAAGAAACCTATTTTTTGAGCTGTTAAAAACTCCAGAGAGACATGAGTAAACATGGTAACACATGCAGCACAATTTAAAGTGTGACTTTAATTCATGTCTTAAGAAAAACACTTTAAAACTTCCTGAGGTGCCCAGGGCTTTCATGTTCAAAATGCACTGACATTAAGTTCAGTATAAATGGAGTCTTTGGTGTGTGCAAATTGTCAGTGTGACAAAACAAAGGAAAGGTATTAACATTACACCATTTCCACAGTACCCAGCTTTTGAGAAATAAACTTTAGCCTATGAGATTTTGCTTTACTCTTATCTTTGCTTTCTTGAGCTAACTGATACCATCATTTCTTTCCAGGGGTGAATTGCACTGTAGCCAGATTCTCATTTGCTTTTAACTCAGTATGTAGAAATTTAGTTGTGGCTGCCTTTTTATCAGTACCTTTTTAGCTATCTGCTTTGTCATTCCACTGAATATTTGACCTTCTTCTAGGAACTGTTGTGGAGAAGTAGTTTCTTACTGGTAGAAACATGCCAAAAAAGCCAGATCATAAAGTCACAGATGAAAGTGAACAGGCATTTTCTCCATTTTGCTAACACCGCATAATATCAGTCTTTGTAGTCTACAGTTACACACATCTTGTCTCAGCAGAGACAGCTTTAAGCAAATCATAGCATCACAGAATCACAGAATATGCTGAGTTGGAAGGGACCCAACCAGGACCATCAAAATCCAAGTCCTTGCCCTGCACAGGACAGCCCAAGAGTCACATCATGTGCCTGAGACCATTGTCCAAACACTTCTTGAGCTCTGTCAGTTTTGATGCTGTGACCTCTTCCCCGGGGAGCCTGTTCCAGTGCCCAACCACCCTCTGGATGAAAAAATTTTTCCTGATATCCTGCCTAAACCTCCCCTGACTCAGCTTCATGCTGCTCCCTTGGGCTCCATCACTGGGCATGAGAGTGAAGAGGTTGGTATTTGTCCCTCCTAAGGATGTAGAAGACCACATGAGGTCTCCCCTCAGTCTCCTCCATGCTGAACAAACCAAATGTTCTAGTTGTTTAGAACTGTTAAGATTCTGGGTTTTCAGGTGCTTCACTAAATCATTCTCCCCAAGGATGTCAACTGAATCAAGTCACAAAATAATGATATATGTTACTATTCTTGTGGGGAAGTTGTTTGTCTGCCAAATGGTAGCCAGTCATAAGAAGAAAACAACCAACTCCTTCCTTTAACAGACTTCTGTTCTATTCAGCCCATGCCTGGGTTTATATTTACATATATATATATATATCTCTACTCTATTTATTATTTGAATTGGTAATGCTTCATTGAAAGTCTGCACAAAGTTGTTCAGATGTTCCCCTCCCCCACATTTTCAGTCATAATCACAAGAATTGTGCTCTCATTGCCTCATTATCTGTTTTTGTTGTTTCATTATCATTTCATCCTCTGGGAGTGGAAAAGGTTAATGCAAGACCACCTCTCCTGATTATATGTGTCAGGCTATCCTACAGATGATGTGCTGAAGTCATGGAATAGCAATTCTGCACCCTCTGGTGTCAGACCTTTTAGTGTGGTCTGACATAACCCCTTAGATAAGGATCAAGCACAGTTATAGGAAAAAAAAAGCAATGAAACAAATTTGGGATATAGGTTAAAAATTGTAATAGAAAGCTACATTCTTCGTAACTTTGTTTGACTCATTTATGTATGAATGGTTAAACTATGGTTAAAGCATTCCAGCTTGCTATGGAGGTCTACAGCTTGTAACAAGTTAAATCAAGGACATCCTTTTGTGTATCACATTTTAATAGCCATTGGAATAAATTCCATCTGCCTTTAATTTCTATTGAACAGTTCAGTATTTTGTTTTAGAAGTACGTCCTGAGTTTGCTATTTTATGCTTTATTTTGAAGAAATTAATACTTGCTTGTGCCTATTATTTAACTCCCTAAAAATAACTAAGAGTGCCAAATGTGTACAAACAAATATCTTATTCCAATACGCAGATCACAAGGTTTATTCTATTTTTTATTTGCTTTTAAGTTCTGAAAGTAGCGTTGCCACTACGTCCAGATGAGTGATGTAGTGTCAAGATTTCTAAAATAAGAGTGGAAAGGTATTTTTTTCAGAATACTTCATACTCAAGATTTTAATCAGAGAATGAAAAATTATACTAGAAGCACTCCCTTACTACATTTATGAGTGCACCACGAAGCATTTTAATGGAACAGTGCAGAAGCATTTACCTTCCACCTTAGTGGAAGGGCAAATAAACTTTTACCATGATTTCTCTCGCCAACCTTGTCAATGTTTTGTGATCAGCTGACTTATCCTTGGGAGGCACATGTCTTGGCCTTGACTAGAGAAGGAAAACCACATGCCTAACTTTTCTTTGGTTTAAGTTAGGTTAAATGAGTCTTACCCTTGAATACATATAGAATACAAGAGTAGGAGATCTGCATGTGATCCCAAATTTGCCATAGATGTTATGTGATCTTGATTTGATATTGTTTTGTCTCCATGAGTAAAATCAGTAAGCTGGAGAAATGGAGACATACTTGTCTAAAACTCTGGCTTACAGTGGGAAATAAATTATTATTGTGTGAAAATAGTAGCATTCTATCAAAAACACTGTAGGAGGCTGAAATAAAACTAATGGTTATTTAAAAATGAATGCTATGAGATGCACTTATGGAGGTAAGCTAAAGATTCTTATTTGAAGCACAGCGTTAGAGAGTGATAATAAACAGTAACTAGAAGCACTTTGCAAAAAACCTCAGTTATTACTTCTTGCCTAGTGCAAAAAGCTTGCTTCTAATGGACAAGGTTTTTTTCAAAACACCACTTAAACATGATTCACATTACATAAAATGCATCTGAGGGAGTTTTTACTTTTATTTGTGTTAAGCAAAAAGAAATTGTTGCCATTGAGAGAGAATAGAAAATTAAAAGATAAATCAGCCCAAACCACAAAATTATCACAACAAAATGATTTATGATAGACAAATGGGACCGCTCCCCCCTTTTTTTTTCTTAAACTTCACTATTCTATTTAGTGAGGAGAGTTAATATTTGTTAAACTCTTTGCTTCTTCAGGCTAATGACTTAAGAATGCCATGTTTGTAACCACAGATATAGCTATGGTCAATTATTTAAAACGCCTTTCTCTTTTCCCCCATACTTTTGTTTTTTTGTTAAAATTCACTGTAGTACTCACTCAGACCCTGCTCGTACAAATCAGTTTTCACAGAGAGAACGCGATTTACCTCTGGATGTGCTTGGCCATCTGCAGTTTTCCAGTCTAAATATTTTCTGTGATTCTCCTTTGGCACTTCTAGCAAATATTTTATTTCCTTCCATGCTAAACACATTTGTGGTGTTGAAAGTTAGTCCTTATTCCACAAACTCTTAGATTGACCTGATGTTACTGTTCCTTATGAGGAAATTTTCCTCTCAACCTGTTTAAATGATGACACTTCTAGCAGCAGGTGATTTTCGGGATTAAAAAGAAGTCATTGTTGAGTACTGACCTCCTAGAGATACAGAATAAACCCCACAGTTTTCAATTTCCAAGGGTTGCAAAGTGAAAAAGGGAACTTGTTCTGACAACCCTTATTTCCAAGAGCTTGCTGCTGCTGGGAACAGTTAGCAGCAAGAATTTCAGGGGAATAGATATGCAAGGATCCATAGCCTGCAAGTAGGTGTGTGGGCAAAGGTGTGGAAATGTGGTAGGACTAGAAACTTGTCAGCTTGGTGGAAGAAAGGGAGCAGTACTTCTATTACCATTTGCAAGGATAATTGAAAAAAAAAGACCAGTATTGTGCAAGAAGTGAAATGAGAGGATGTAAGAATTGAATTTGTTGCATTCTCTGTTTCAAATTCAATCAGCAATTATCCCTTTATGTAGCCATAGAACCAAGAGAAAGTACAGATGAGAAGATCATCCGAATGAGGAAACAGAAGTTATTTTTTGTGGTTCTGAGTTGGGGTTTGTCTGTGTGTGGGTTTTTTGTTTTTTTTTAAGCTCTTATACTGCTACATAGAGATCTAAGGTTAACTAGATCCACAGCTGTTACTCTAAAGGTAACTGGCTAGTGTGTTTTATATCAAACAGAACACACAGCATCCTTGATATTTACAGCATACTATTGACTAAGCAGCTTTGTACCTTTTTTCTTTCTGTTTTAATTGTCTGGCAAGCGATGCATAGGACCAGAACAAGAGATTCCCTAATGTTTAATAAAATAATGCCCATAAAATATGGAAAACATTGCTTGTTAATAGGATATGTAGCAAAATACTTGAATACAAATAGCATTTGTATTCAAGTTCCATGTCTAATTATATTTTAGAAGACTTAAAAACATTGACATTTACATTCCTTAGTGAGGAATACCCAGTCTGAAATTTTACCACAGAAGCTAATGACCCTATTAACTCTAATTTGTTTACTCACCAGTCTGGAACAGTTTCTTCCACAGGTACCCCTTTGATGTTTAAAATTAAGCTTCCTAGAGGTTTGAGAAATTAAATGCTAAAGGAGGTCAATTATCCAACAGTTGCCTTAAAGATAAGGACTGCCCCTCCCACATTGTTTTAAAATGATTTTTTCTGATGAACACAAAAAACCCCATGATTGCTGAACACATGTCAGGCTCTCCCACAGGTTTGCTAGGACATAATAGGCAGTTCTAAGTTTGGTCATTTAGGAGAGTGCCTAATTATATCAGACAATACAAAGACATGATTTTTTTTATTATACTGAGATTTAATCTTTAATCAAAGTGCAAATGTAATTAATTATTATTTCATAGTCTGTATTTTTGAGTTTTGAATTTGCATAATATCTTAAATATGACCTCCAGCAGCTTCTGATTAGCATGAGCCACCTGCTATGGCAAGTTTAATTTTTATATTTATACAGAATATACTTAGTCATAGGCTTACATTTATTGTTTGTTCTGCTTAGTATTGTCCATAACTATAGTATGGTCCTACCACTGTTGGACCAATCTTAGAAAAGGTGATATTTTTATTTGCAAAGAAACCTGAAATAAAAAAGGGCCCATTCTTCAGCTGCAGTGTGGGGGAAAAAAAAAAAAAGTTTGTGATAGTCAACTCAGTTTATTTTGCAATTATGGCTGTTATCTCTGCAACAATACATCAGATGGGATGAGGGTGTGGTTTCAAACCCTGAAGACAGCAGTGGATTTCAGCTTCTTAAGACATTCCCCTGAACGAAGCACCGGGTCCCACTGAATTCTTAACTAACAGCAGAACATGAACCCAGAGATTACCACTAATCATTTCTTTCTAGATACAAGAGCTAAAAGGTGGCACCTCATAAAAAGAGACAACAACCATTTCCAGAACAGGGCCGATGCTAAGGGATCCCAGCATGCTGCCGGTCTGTCCAGCTACAAATGGGGAGGCTACAATGGGTGCAACCAGGACCTTGCTGAATGCCTCTCTGCAATATGCAAACTTGCTAAGGTTCCTTAACAAGTCATCAAGCACCTACTTCAGCAGAAAACTCCAGCAAGTTTCTGCTGGCACTGAGTCAGAATAAGGCTGCTCATCTAAAGCACAGAGAGATGGTATAAATCCATTAAAAAACCCCAAACTAAAACCCCTTAGAAGAATTCAGAAGACAGCTATGCTTTCTCCTACAAAAATTCTCTGTGTTTAAAGAGCCTCAAGAGGTGCCAGATGGCTAGTCCCATTTCCTATCTTTGTAAAAGAGCATCCAGTATGTTCAGACTTAATTTGGTTCAGAGTTTTCTGGTGGATGGGGTGAGTCAGTTCTTCCATCGTATTTTGATGAGAAGAATATTCATCATCTGACAATATCATGTGTTGGTGGTATGGAGAATCACATCACTCCCTCTTTTCAAAAGAGTGATGAATCCAAATCCAGCTACAACTAGTGGGTGAATGACGTCCTTCTGAAAATGTTAAGTAAATTCTGGGAAATCAGGCATGAAAATGAACTGCGGATAAGGAAACATAAGGCTAAGGGATTCTGAGAAACCCTTCAGCTCTCATACAGCAGCTGGTGGTTGTGAGAAAGAAAACGGTTCCCTGTAATATCACAGTGCCATAAGGAATTATGTGGGCTGTATCAGTTCCATCCTAAAGATTGCAGAAACTGACAGGAGCATGTTCTTTGTTTGGTATTCCTTCTAGCTAAGGAAAAAAAAAAAATTAAAACATAAATGGGGTAAGATGCATAGTTGAATGAAAAAGGGCTATATACAGTATTAATAACAAATGGAAGACCCCAAGGCAGATTTTTTTGGAGAGCCAATGATGCTTCCAAAGAGAACTGCTCATTGAATTCAAAATTTGGTTTTGAAATCTACATACCTTGAGATTTCAGGGAATTTTGGAATACCACGATTTCAGGGTCTGTGGAACCTGTGAGTCTTGTGAGAACAATATCTAGTTAAAGGTTTTCTTTAATTTTATGAATTGTATGAGTGAAAAAGAATTTAATTGCGACTGAAAAAGAATTACTTCCTTATTTGTCTTCTTAATAATGACAATAGTTTAGTTAGCTACAGAATTTTATGGCTCTCCAATACAGAGTCATTTCAGTTTTTATTGAGCTCCAAACTTACTTGTGTAGTGACTATGAGCAGAAAAAAAGAAAAAAAAAAATTTGCCTAATTTCACACCAAGTAGGAGATCAAGTACAACAGCATGTTACAATGTTGACAATAGAACCAAAATACCAGGGTAATGTGAGGTGAACATCTACAGAATTTACTTGAAATTCAGTAAATGTCATTTTCATTCCAGATTGGGTACCTTCTGCTTCTTTAGAAAACCCTGAACTAGGAGTGATTTGAAGTGTGACTATCAGAAATATAAAATCTCTAGGAACTTCAATATGTTGTGTTTCCTGCTGCTTAGATTTAGCTCAACAACATCTTTAAATCTTAGTGGTTCTGGAACCACATTTTATATGCTTACCTGTATGGTAATCTGAAGAATGCCAGAGCATAACCTGATAGAATAATTTACAAAAAATTTGGCTTTGTTTTTCTCTGCAGTTTCAATTGTTCTTTCTTTCAATATGAAAGGAACAGCTTTGTAGCATTCAGTCTTTTACTGAAAGTCTTATAACTGAATATGTTTTAAATTATTTCTAGAATATCTTAGTATACACTTATAAACTCTGGAATATATTACTTGTCTGTAATATAGTATTCAGGGAATGGGCAAGTAAACTAATAATTTGCTGGAGAAGTAAAGAAAAGCTGCTGTATTCCTTTGCAGGTTTTTGAAATTTATAGTTATCAGACCAGGCACACTTCAAAACACCACAGCTTCTAAAATATCCACTTGTTTCAAGGAAGTTGTGACTGTCATAAACACTGCAGGTTGATGTGAAGTCCCTAGGATCATAGCTGTCTTCCCCACCTCTTTTAAAAGCACCAACATGTGTTTTACAACCTTGTTTATGTTTCATTTTTTCCTCTTCAGTTAATAAAATTACTCCATGTAAGTTATTCCGTAAGATTTCCTAACATATATGGTCTCAGTAGCATATAGGAATTTCAAATAGAATTGAATCTGGCCAGGGATGTCAAAGACAGGAGGAAGGGCTTCTATACGTACAGAGAGGACCAAAAGAAGTCCAAGGAAAATGAAGACCTGCCACTTAAGGTTCAACAATTTATGGAAGAGGCTGAGATATGGAATGATGCCTCTGCCTCAGTCTTTACAAGGAAGACTGCCCTTCAGGAAACCCGGGCCCTCGAATCCAGGGGGCAAATATGGAGCATGGCAGGTATACCCTTGGTGGAAGAGGAACACTTCTGGCAGTACTTAAGCAAAATGGATGGGGGCCCTGATGGTATGCACACGTGAGTGCTGAGGGAGCTGGCAGATATTATGATATCTCAATCTCTCTCTATATAACCTCTGATTAATCATAGAGATTAGGAGACGTATCACTCCTGTCTTCAAGAAGTGCAAGGAGGACAACCCAAGGAACTACAGGTCAGCTGGCCTCACCTCAATCCCCAAGGAAGTGATGAAGCAGGCAGTAATGGGAACCACTTCTAGGCACATGAACAACAAGAAAATCTTGAGAGCTACTCAGCATGGTTTCCCCAAAGGTGAAGTCATGCTTCACCAACTTGATAACTTTCTATGACAAAATGACTTGCCTGATAGAGGAGGAGACAGCAGTGGATATTTTCCTCCTAGACTTTAGTAAGGCTTTCAACACTTTCTCCCATAAGATCCTCTTGGAAAGGTTGTTGAACTGTGGGCATGAGTCCACAATGAGGTGGCACTGTTGAGGCCACATATAGAGTACTCTGTCCAGTTCTGGACTCCTCAGTACGAGAGACATGGATACACTGGACAGAATTGAATTGAAGGCCACGAAGATTATAAAGGGATTGTAACATCTCTCATATGAGGAAGAGCTGAGAGTGTTGCACTGAGAAAGGAAAAGGCTCAGGAGGAGATCTCATCAAAGCCTATAAATTTCTGAAGCGAGGATACAAAGATGGAATCAGGCTCTTTCCAGTGGTGTACAGTGACAGGACGAGGGGCACTGGGCACATACAAACATAGGATGCTCTGTCTAAACACAAGGAAACACTTTTTTTGCTGTGAGAGCTACTGACTACTGGAACAGAGTACCCAGAAAAGTTGTGGACTCTCCATCCTTGGAGGTACTCAAAAGTCAGCTGGACATAGTCCTGGGCAACTTGCTCAAGGTGGTCCTGCTTGAACAGAGGTTCTGACAAGATGTCTCCCAGAGGTCCCTTTCAACCTCAACCATTCTGTGATTCAGTAAAATACAGGCCCATTTAGATATTCCAGAACTAAAAATTAGCAGATGTTCTCAGTGAAGTGAGCATGTCTGTGTTTATCACAGTCTGGAAACTTCAAAACCATAAACACGGAATCAATTCAGAGCACCATGTGTGTGTCTCAGCATGCACCAGTCAGCCAGTCATGTTCTCAGAAAAAAACCCACCAACCAACCACAAGTCCAGACTTCATGTGCTCTGCATGCCTTATCACAGGAATTCACAACTCTTTCAAGATGTTATTGAAGACGGGTTAATAGAAGAATACATCTACAATAATTTTCTTTGTACAGCCCCCGGAAGTATGTAGTGGGATGATTCAAAACAGACAAGATTGCTGACAAGTCTGGAAGTGATTTAGCGCCTCAAGGTGCTTTGCAAGGCTGGGATGACTCTCTCCTTGAAGAAGGACTAAACTACAAGAAGTTTTTGTAGGCACTATGTAGAAACTATACTAATTTTAGTAATACAGAAGTGTATTACGGAGTACTTACATTCATTTGCCTGTACAACCATCCTTCCTGGGGACTGCTGCCGCCTATCCCTAACCAAAGATCTTCATGTAGCAATCTGGACTTAGCCGAAACAGAAGGTGCGTAGGAGAATGTTACAAGGTTCTTTACAAGGCAGTGGCCAGTTTTGCTGTTTTCCAGCATGTAACAGCTATATACTACTGCTCACACTTTGTACAATATTTTTTTTCCATAAACTTCCATTGCTCAAAACATGTATTTGTGCACACATGCACACACAAAATCCCACAGAGAATTTGCTGAGATTCTCAACAGCTAAGAAGCAATAGGGGCAGTCACAAACTGAGGAAGAACAGTTTTCATTTCAGTTGTCCCAGGTCTCAAATTTTGTTCAAACTCATATTCTGAGAGACAGCGTGCATGAGTATTTCCAGCTCTTGTTCATCACTCGCTGTGCTTGGAAACAGGAGCTGACAATGAAAGCACCTCCTCAACAAAAATTATTGCACCACTGCTCTTCATTTGAACAAAAAGAAAAAGATGCTGAGATCAAAAGAATAAAATAAAAGGTTAAAAGGAAATCAAACTTGAAAGAAGGAAAGAGAGCAGTTAATTGGAGGGTCTGATTCAGATGTGTTCTTGCAGTGCTCGTTCCTAATTTACTATCTGCTCCTCATCTTGGCACAGCAGTCTAACAAGACTTCCACTGCCTCCTCATTTCCCCCCTGGCTGTGCCCCTATTTCAGACCTGTGCTCAGTGTTACAGTATTCCCCCCAGCTTTCTTCTCCTATATTGAGCTTTGGGACCTTTATACATTCACCATCATCCCTGTAATTCTAGGGCACCAGACTTGGATGTTAGCACTGATGGCCTAAGGATTAGAATATTGTATAAGGCAGATTTTTGACTTCAGCTCTGTGAACTCAGTGCCAACACTAGGGAGATACTTGCAAAGGCATAAACAAAGGAAACAAATCTACACAAAGAAACTGTGGAAAGGATCTGGCAGGAGGAGGGCAGAAAGAACAAACCAAGGTATTTCACACTAAGAAAAGTGCCAGCTATCTTAAAGGTCTCTAAAAAAATGAGGAAAAGTTACACAGTAAGATTTCAGCTTGTGAGTAACTTTTTAATGTATAAAATTTTAGAATACAAGTAGATAAAGCCAGAGATTTGTTTCGCAAAATATAAATTAAGATCCATATAATTTCTTTGCTGAATAACTCAGAATCAGCATTTTTTGCTTTCAACAATTTCAGGCTTTATAGATGCTGCTTATCTACCTATGAAAAGACTTCCCAAAGTGTTTGCTTTGAAAGACAGCACTGGCTGTATTTTTCAGATGTCTCCTTTTCTTAAATAAACAAATCAACAGGGGATGCATTGTCATTTATCCCATATCCTTCTATTTCTGCATGCTTCCAGTTGACTGCTAAGGTCCTCAGTTCCAGAAGCAGGTACTACAATTAAAGCAATAAATTCTAAACAACAAAGAATACACTGACAGAAATTATAAAGCATTAGATTGTTGATGCTGATTTGACTTTGACTTCAATCGTATCTTCCTGTTTTTACTGCTATCCTGCCCAGAAAGGTGCGGATGCAAACTCCTTGACTGCCCTTGATGTCAAAGGTGCTTTGTGACTCATGAAGAAGAATATGCTGGCTACAAGTGAAGTGAGTAAGTAGTGGTTTGACCTTCCTCATATCAGGTGGACTACATGAAGACAGAGTAAACTGCATGCAACATGGTAAAAATAGATCAGAAATGTTATAAAATGTGGAATAGTGCATTATTTGTCATAATTCAGATTTCTCTCTGGGGATCATCAGCAGTCTAACACTATCCCAGAATGTCACCTTTCCTAACTGGGTAGACACTACAGCATTGTAAAAAAGAAGGGCATAGCAAAAAAACCGTTATGCATAGAGGCTGTTAAAAACATAAACAGTGAATTAAACGGCAAAATAAATAAATGCAATTTCTGATTCTTTAGCAGCCTTTACTCCACAGTCAACTCAAACACTTCAGAAAATACAAAATGCCGACTTCAGTCATGTCCGCTGCTGATCAAATTGATTCAGAAAAAGACAATATTTTATCCGTCCTCTTTGGAGTTCAAGTATGAATGGTGAAGCAAAAGAGAGTGAAACTGAGGGAAACATGAAAAGCTTGATTTGTTAGGACCCCTGCTGTCTGAAAAGAGATCAAAGCTCAGGAGGAGGCTGTAAAACAGCCGAATGCACTGCACAGAAACATGGCCTGTGGCAGCTGCTCTGGGCACGCTCTCACAACACAGGTGTACCTCCAAGTCTGCTCTGCCAGCTGAATCATGGGACCAGGCTACCTCCTCTCCTTCTTCATTATTTCAACTGCAGTCACTGAGGAGATGTGAGCTCCATCCATCACAATGCACAAATTCACAGTGCGCAGATTCAGCACAGGCCTAATTAAAGCTTTTCCTTTCATTTGTGGAGATAATTAGACTTTCATCTCACCAGGAAGCTTCAGAAAGATCTATTTCTTTCTTCAATAAGAGCTACATCAAACAAAAGCAGATTTTAATCGCCTTTTCTTTGGGGCATGAGTCAATAATGAAAGATGTCATGGGTAACAAAAATTGTGTGCAGGGGGAAAATGGAGGGAAAAAAGACCAAGCTATGATCTTTAATTAACACCATGTTTGCAAACACCATTAATTTCTCTCATTAAAATGATTTTTATCTACAACTGATTGTTGATAAAACAATCGATTTGAACCTCTCATCTGTTTCATGCTATGCAGGAACCCATCTGCTCTGCTGTAAAGCAGGAAGAGTGCAGACTGTTAAGCAACATGTGAGAACAATAAAAAATGCATATGTGTGTGTCAGGGATTTGTGAGGCTCACTGCAGGGCAAGGGCCACCTTTTCTCAGAACATCTATAAAAAATGACTTGGTAGCAGGCCAAAGGAGAAAATGTCACAAAGATCAGAAGTGCATAAATAACAAATGAATTAATATATGCAGGAAGAAAGGTTGCATCTGTGTTGGGATGCATCGGTAAACAGGCTTGGAAAAATAAAGAGATTTCACACACGTTTAACACTACATCGTGAGCTACTCTGATGTAATATTAGAGAAGAGACACGCCGAGCTTACTGCCTTTGCCTTTTTCATTAGTAGTAGAGCACAAGCATCTTTTCCTACTACCTTTCACACTGGCGCAAGGCGAGAGCATTTTTGGCTCCAGGCCCAAGGCACATTATTTATTTATTTAACCATTTGACACAGTGCTTCTGTATGGGCTGCCTGATGCGCAGGCTCACAAAGAGGGTGTAGCTGATTGTCTGTGGGAATTGAAGTCTGGCAGTCTAAGGAAGGAATAAAGCACTCTTCCACCCTAGAGCTTACAGCAATCCCAAACAACTGTTAGGCTTATAGCATTAAGACATTTAGTGAAGACAGAGCTTGTTTAAGTATCATTTTAATGACAATACTTGCTTTGCAGCAGGCATGGAACTGCTTTTTATATTGGAAGAAACACTAGCAGTAAGGCTGTACTGTAGCAGTGCAGAGCTCACTGTCGGTCTGCTTAAAGCCTTCCTGCATAGGATAAAGTGTCATGATTCATCAGAATCAGAGCTGAACTTCCTCTAATAGCAAAATATCATCACACCAAAAGAATAAAGGATTAAATGAGCATTACTGAGTGCTCTGCTGCTGTTGTGACCTGCCTGGGAAATTGATGAAAAGATTTAATGGAACCTTTTGAAAATCTAAAATCATCCTTAAATCTCACGATGTTGATGCTTGATTCATAGTTCCTTTATGCAGTTCATTCTGGCATATGGCAGTTGTTTGGGAAACCAAAGTTTGTAGGAGCTTGACAGACATTTCTTCTTGATGCATTGAGCCAGTAAGATCCCTGGTGAGTATCCAGATTCTAACAGAGCTGCACATGTCTGTTCTCATGACTGTAAGACATGGAAGTTTTTCCTGTTTGGGTTCCTTTTTCTCAAGTTCACTCAGTCGCTTAAAAATAAAACTGCAGTCTTCTTCTGTGTATCCTACTTTTATGTTAATATGCACCCTCCCCTCAGTAAATGAGGACTATTTTTATTTTAAATTAAAATAAAAACATATGCACATCGCACTGAGTTTATCCATTCTGATCAGATCTAGGAGCTCAATGTGCTGAAAAATCTCTTACAGCTCAGGATAGAAGGTCTAACACAGGATTTTCCCAATTCTCCTTGAAACTCTCAGAAAAAGAAAACTTGAGCTTTTTTATGTTTCAGATAATTATCATAATTTCCCTGTACCCTGTGCCAAGATTTGCTTCCATTTGTGTCTTTTTAACCATTTACCTCAATGGAAGTCTTATCTATTCCAAGTTACAGAGCAGTGAGGAGAAAATTCCAAATAGTAAATACTTTTTGAAGAATTTACTTTGAAAAAGAAAATGAAAAAAGGTGAAGTAGGAAAAAAAAAGATAACTTCTGACAGTTTTTTAGGGGTGATATTCTTGGCTTCAAGAGAAGATAAGCTTTTCTCATTTTTTTCCCTTTTTTTCCTTTTTATTTTCCTTCTCTTTAACAAGCATGTTGCATGCAGAAGGAATAGTGACTCATGTGAAGAACTCTGAAAAACCCAGCAGCACTATAGCCCTTCCTCTGAATTCAAATCAAAACTTTGTTTAAAATGGAATTCTGCTTTGGAATGCTTCTGAGCTCCCTCATTAGAATATGCACATGGTTCTGATCCAGTGTTTTTATAATAGAAAACAATCTCCCCACTCACCCCCTGAAAAGTTAGTTCATGCAATATAAATATATTGTTTATACAGAGGATGCAACTTATCTTCAAAAGTGAAAACCCTCATGAATAGAAGACCCCAAACTGAGATCTTTGTTAACTACGGAGATGATACCGCTGAGCTACGAACTGCTAGAGGAAATCAGAGGAAACCCTCAACCAGATACCAGATTTGCCCATCACCTGTACCTCAGACATGTAAGTAGGTAGGCCCTCATTTCATGAAAGAGGACAGGGATACTAAGTAGGTGACCTGCCAGAGGAGAAGGAACAGAAGACAAACAGAAAAGACTGTACTCAGTTTTAAGGGCAAAACTGGGAATGTACTCCTGCATTGCTTGTCTTAAACTTCAGCAGGCTGAACTCCCCTACTGCTATCAGCTGCAGAGGAAGAGACAGCTGCCACTGCTTCTAATACTCTCAGCAAATATAGGGCAATATTCCATTTCCAAAGAGCCTGTCACACTCTCAGTGGTGCTGGGACTGAGTGGGCACAAAGCTTTTGCTAATGAATAGGGAGGCTGGAGGAAGATGGTATCCAAATGTAAGAAAAGTGTCATGAAATGATACAATGGGTGAAAAACTCATTTACCCAATCCCTTCCAATCAAAACATCATCCTGCATTCCTGTGTTAAGGGAAATCCATTCCTATTTAACAAATGTATGAAGTAATATCCAGATAGCCCAAGGACTGGACTTTCAGATTCGTCTACCAAGAGGAATATATATATGTAAATATATATATGTGTTTACATATATACTCATAATAAAACATGGAAATTGAAATGTATTTTTTGCTACTGTTTTTTTCTTGACTGAGCTTGGACAAGTGACAATCTCCACTTGTTAAATCAAACACAAATACATATGTAGGAGCTTAAAAGCTCAGCAGGTAAAGAACAGGGAATTTGTGAATGCATATTTTGATTTCAGCAAAGTCCAAAATATGATTACATTTTTTTCCTGCAATTCACCAGTGATATATGATAAACATTTGATTTATACAATTGGATTCACAACAATGTATAGATCATAAAGATCTTAAAGGTATAAATCTTGACTGATGATCTGGCTTCTCTTTCCTGCACTTTTTGCCTATGCAATCTCAGAACATGAAGTCCAAACTATGCATTGGGTATCTGTGTGTGTATATTCTGTGTGACATCGCCATGAACTGGCAGTATCTGCTCACCATTATGTTCAACACAAAAGGAATGTTTCCGAGTCTGACTAGAGTGTTTAACAGGTGAACATTCCTAGATTTAGAAGGAGCTTCATGATTACAATACTTTCTCTCATTTTAAATTTAAAGTACTCTGAAGTGAATTCCTATCTCTTATTTAAGTATTTGCCATGTGAAACTTGATGTGAAAAGTGTTTAATGGATGAAATGAAAAATACGTGATTGATGGCCCATTTATCAACTCCAATTGAGACATAAATAGAATATCGCATTATGTGTGAATATCTCATTCTAAAAAAATGAGGTAGAAAGAAAAGCAATACCCCATCCAAAACAAAGGTCAACTCAAGTAGTCTCAGACACTAGCAACAAAAGAAATGCCCTGAACAGACCAGGATGTATACCAGCAGGCAGAAATCCCTAACATATTTCACAGGTGGAGAGCTACGTACGGAAACAAACAAACAAAGGTTTAACTCTTTAATCACACTTAATTTTCAACATGGACATAGAATTCAAAAACTTAACACTTTTAAAGAACCCTAATCTTATACAGAAGAAATCATGTAAGCCTATTTTAAAGCTAAAATGGGCTTTCTTGACTGAAAAATGGAAATTATGATCTCTAGTATCCAAGTGTCAATGAAATATAAGTGCCCACCAGATTGCTGGCCCACCCATAGATTATTAATGCACAATTAATCTACTAGGACAACTGTAGAGTGTCATTTAGCTTCAGAGCCCATAAGTACAAAACAGCAACATACTGTGAAATTAATGGTAACACTTAAAGGTCCCATTGTTATTAATTCATTTGACATTCACTGTAATCACACTGGTCTTTAATGAATTCATTTGGCATGCGAATATTGCATGTACTTTCAAACGCACTAGAGTGCAAATCAGTGTTAATTGATGTCCTGAATTGAAATAGTTTCCCTATCTCTTAACTTCTTATTTTTAGCCTACTGTATTTTTTTCAAGGGTCTTTTCCTCAGCAAAATTTACACATGGCATATGCAAGCACATGCTCTTATAATAATTGCTTTAACTGGATGTCAATATAGCACACAAAAATGACCAAGAGACCACATGGTACTGAACCTCTGCAGTAACTTGTTCTAAGGCAAAAAGCTCTAAACACCACTGAACTTCGGTAACCTCCTAGTGCCACATGTCCTGTGAACATTTTCCATTTACTGTTCTCCACAAATTGCCCATGAATATGGTTTTATAGCAGGAACTGGCTGTGTCTCTCTCCCTGCACTCAGCCTCTATAGCTGTGCATATGGATAATGTCTGTAATGTGCCAGCTGAAATTGTCTCCTTCCCTTATATGTAAGCACTGCTTCCAAGAACTGTGGGGTGCTGAGAAATTCCTTGTAATGTCACATGCAAGAAGTTGATCTCAAAAGATTTAATTCATGGGTGGTACAACAATTCCAACTCAGTAGCTTGTCCTAGACAAAATACTTCAAACTGGAAAATACTTCATGCTAATAAAATTGTGTTAATGTTATAATTCATAAAGTTTCTGACTTACTTCCTCATACATCTAGTAACAATCTTCATATGTTCTTGTTTCCCAGAAAATTAAAGGAGTTTCAGGGGTGCCAAAAGAGTATCCGATGTCAAATAATTTCCTAAGTTAAACTTTTTTTTTGACCTGTATGTAGTATATCCAGAGATCTTTAAATAAGCACAATATGGGACTAAGGTGTTTGACATCATATTTGAGGGAAATTTGAAAGCCATTTCTAAAAATAGCACACAAACCAACAAAAAAAAAAAATAGATACAGAACGCCTCAGATATAATTATGCCTGAAGATAACATCAACAGCACTATATAAATACTATTATTGTATCAAGTACAGGTAAACTAAATTAAAGCACATACAATAAGTATATACTTACTGAAAAATGCCTGAAAACTTGTGGTGACACTAATATTTGGTTGCCTCAGAGGGCTTGCGCTGTTTTTCAAAAAATACAAGATTAATGTTTTCTCCAATTCCAGACCTTCTTGATTCTCAATAATTTAAAAAAAGGTACCCCAAACTGTGACATAAAAAACCATTACAAGCATCTCTACTTGGGCTGAAAAATAAGTAAACAGAAAAGAGATCCCACTGATTTTATTTGTTTCAATACTACTATCTGCTGGGCAATGTACTTTAAACACACTTTTTTTTTTTTCAACTAATGTTTCCCATAATAAGTTTCTAATTTTTCTTTTGTATTGTATGTTAAAGTTAGAGAACATTATTTAAACTTATTCAACACAGTATACATATTTTTGTAGTACTGAGTAACCTAGGGGATGCAGAATATAATAAAAATTGGAAATAATCTTGAAGCTACTTCACAGAAGTAGTATCAGAATAGCGTATACTAGACTCTTGCTGCTGACATGCAAGACTTTTCTGAGATTTCATTGCCAAGGAAGGCCCAGTGAATAAAACTATTTTATGAATGGATATAGACACATCAATCAGAACCACAAATCAAGTGTCTGGCCATGTAGTACTAATTAAAGTTAGTATTTTTCTTCCCTCACTTTCTGTAACACACTCAGAATGATGAACACACCCTAAATGGAAAAGCATGATTGCTGAATCTTCATCACTTGTCATTAATATCCTGGAAGTAAAGAACATGTCTTGAGGTCTAACCATGTTTTATTCTATTAGTCATTATTTTACTTGAACAATTACTGAGTTATGCTGCTCTTTAGTTCAAAACTTTCTGTCATCATTTTCTTAATGACTTTTGAGGAAAGAACATTTCAGTAAGCTAGCACTTTCCCATTGTCAAAGATCCTTCCCCCAAAACCATAAAATTTTCAGCCTTGTTTCACACCATCATGAAGCAGCAATTCATAAAATTAGGTTTGTCAGACACCTTCCATTCTCAGAAGCAGGCAACTGAAATCCTAAAGAGACAGTCAGTGAATGTTTTGTCATTGACCCTTTGAAAACTGCAAAATTGGACATGTATTTGGACATGTTGCTAGTCTCTGGGAATTTCGATTTTCTTATGCTAATGAGAGATTTGCTAAGAATTTAGAAGTTGAATCATCTGAAAACTGTACAGACCAAGAACGTTGTAGCCCAACACCGTAAAAGAGCCAGACAGTGCCTTCTGTATGGTTGGTTGCTTTTCCTAACCATTTGGGGTTGCTCTAGGAGGTATGAATAAGGATAATTGTCTCATTAGCTCTTGGAGAGACAGGAAAAAGCTGAGGGAACAGTATGGTACATAGAAGAATCAGGAGGATTCAGCATAAACCACATTTTGCCAAGTGGGATGGATTGTGGACCAAAATCCCTAGCCCTGCAAAGCGTTTTCACATTGCTTCCTGACTTACTTCTACAATGCCAGAATACAGGGTATGTGTACACCAGTTTGGGGTGTCCTGCTCATTGCTATAAATCCCTATTCCCTTTGCATAGTGACCTTTCTTGTCTGTCTGGAACTGCAATTTCACTGCCAGGGTAGATGGGACACCCATGTTTCAGTGTACAGATGGTTTGGACTTCCTACATTGCAAACTAATGACAAATGTTGGTGCAGGTGTAAATTTAGTGTGCTAAAGAGTTTGCTTAAAGTTCTTGTCTGAGTTCTATCCTGACAGGATAATACTTCTACAATGTGATTTACATAGAACTTTTAATACATTTTGTGCAAAAGATGGGTAAACAATGTTTACTGAAAGGATTTCTACAAAACTTTCTACTTTCTTAATTAATGAAAGAATATACAAGAAAAAACATCCTGACTTCTCAGAATTTTGAATGATCAAAATACGAACTTCCAAAAACTGAAAATCTGTACTAAATAGAAAGCCTCAGAGATAATGACAGTTATTCACATCAAGAAAACAAGCAAACGTGATAATAATATTTAAGCAATGCAGCACAGTGGAACTCTCAGCCATTCTCCAAACCGAAATGGAAACATGGTCACAGATTAATGAGATTATAAAATGAATTTAGCAAGCTTATTGTTATCTGAATGTTTATCAGAAACCTCTGAGGTTTTAAGAATTGCAAACCTCTAGGAGTGCACAAAGTATTCTACATGAAAAAGATATCAGCTTTGATATCGTTGGAGAAAGGTGGATGAAGAAATTGGATTCTTCAATGGCAGAAATATTCCCAGCTCAGCTGTTAGGAGAATCCTCCATGCATAGACAACATTTTTCAAGTATGATTAAGCTCATGAAATTTTTCCTGCACCTTAACATGAACCATAAAATAATCATTTTAGGTGTAAAGACAGCATAGCATGCAGAGATTCAAATCAGCACAGATGCAATAAGAACCCAAAGTATCTTCAATATTAGGTCCACTATTTGCCTCTCATCTCTGCTTAACCAAACCCAGAAAAGAATAAATATTTTGATCTGTGGAAAAACTGTTTACATAACCACAAATTGACTAAAAATTATTAGATATTTGCTCTATGTTACCATCCAGCTATATCAACAATACAAAGGGCTCCACTAATGCGTATTGCACTTTTTTGAAGTTAGCTGCCATTCTAGAGCTAAAAATCCAAATCTAAATACAGAAAAAAGGAAGAAAGTAATGGTAAGAAGAAACAACTAGAAATGTTCCAATTTATTAGATTAAGGACCAAAGGCCTTATAAGATAAAAATTACTTTCTTGGAGTCACACTGTATGTCTGCGTTAATGCTTCAGTATTTACAAATTTTCAAACAGACAGTGACAGAGCATAAAACTAGTATAAATAGTAAAAAAAACCCCACAGATTTTCTATAATTAAGTACAGCATACAGCATACAGTGGTGTAAAGGTTTCTTCTTGTTGGAGACCAAATGAACACTTCCAGATTTTTTTGCAGACTTATGTTGATTTTAACAGTGCAGTATCTTGGCAGTACAAACAACTACTACATACAATTAGAACAGGGAGAGAACATTTGGAGAGGGGACATTTTCAAAGTAATGACTAAAACAGCCTATTCCCTCTTTAAAAACGAGTTTCCATGAAGACAGGATTTCAATATTGTCAAACGGGATACAAAATATTTGACACTACTCTGTAACATTCAGGCTTTCTCAGTTACTCACACTGAGTTATCTAGCTCATGTCTTACTGCTGCAATACCCTCATGTTCTCCTTTACTGTTATATTATCCTGATTTCTACACCTTTCTTCGTATCTTCCTCCTTCCAAGCAACCTTTTCTTCTCCTTCTCCCTAGTCCTCTCCACAAACCTCAGAGCTCTTTGCAATTCCCCTTCCCAAATACCAGAAAAAGGCATAGAGGTTGCTTTGTCAGAAAATGGGCATGTGGATAAATACTACCCATGGGTAAAATACAAGTTTTTCTCTTGTGCACGGGTACTCCTATTACATTTATGAAAAGAGGAAAGCCAGTGGGTGAGAGCATAGAAGGCAAGGTGTTTCTCCACCTAGCCTGCGTGTGTGAACATCCCTCCCCCCTGGCTTCCTGGCTGGCCAGACAACACGCATGCAACCTGTGGGCAGAATGCCTGTAGCTGCACCTGCCCTCTCCAGCTGGCACAGCCAGGAGCCCGACTCAGTGTGGGTGGTCAGCCAGGCAGGCAGGACACCCTCAGCTGCTCCGTGGCCTTCAGAGAAGCACAGCACCTGTGTGTCCCCTCAGCTGGTTTTCAGACTGGAGCTGACCTCAAGTCTGAATAGCTTTCCTTAAGGAAACAAATACGTGAGGTGTACGTACCAGCTAACCTCAGGATCTGCACATTTGCTGCAATTTGTTTAGCTCTGCAAAATGCAGTTGCCTTTCTACAGATGAACTTGCCAGAGATGGCCCTTTTATAAAGTAATCGGTTCAGAAAAGATCACATTAAGACATTAGACCCGTTATTAACTCCCTAATTTTTTTTTTTTTTAGTTAGATAATTTTTTTTACCTTATTAAGAGGCAGGAGGAGTATTTTCATTTTTTAGTATTATCCCATGCTGGTATAAATAATTTGCAAATAGGAGGATTACAACCTTGAACAGCGAACAAATGACTATTCTGACTCTTAGATTAAAGCAGACTTTAGAAATTCCAGTGATACAAGTATCTGCCATGATTACTGAAGAGATAATGTTGTTTTCAAAAGTTTAATCAGCTTCACCTTAGGCAAAACAAGTAAGATATAGTTGAGAAACAGGTAAACACTCTGTAGAGTTTGTAAAAATTATTATGTATTATTTCCACCCCAACCATCTGCATTATGCTAATAAGAAGGCATTAAACAACAGAAGAAAAGCTGATTTAAGAATAAGAAAAAAACATTTTCACATGAAGCTTGGTAATTTGACATAAAGACAGTGGATAATAATAAATTACTAATTGTTTTTACGTCATCTTTATTGAAAGTGTATCTAGAATGTATTTTAGCACTGTCTTGGGAGGAATGATTTCAGCAATGCTTTATTGTAAAAATAAGTTCATAGAATTTCACTGTGTGAACCAAACCTCTTCATTAAATTTTAAACACTACAATGTCTTTTTCAGCCATTATGCCACTATAAGAGCAAAGGTACTGGAAATGTATGGGTATATATAAATATACATACATATATATGTATATATCTGGTGGGAATTTATGGAAAATGCAAAAGATGTTCAAAGGCAGATGACTATTAGCATAAACTGTACAGTGAGCTGCTCTGCAATATTTCTACCTTTTTTGCTTCTACGTGCATTGAACTTTTAAGCTCGCTGATTCTGCCTTGGGCAGAGTGGCACAAATTTTAAAATGGAAGGTAAAGCAGTCTCATCATTTGATCTCATTTATTTCAGGTGCCGTTGAAGTAAAATCCCATGATCTCGTGGAAAGCTTTACACTATTCTGCTTATTGTAAAGCTGAGAAAGCATCTGTTATGTTCTAAGAGAGAGAAACTGTTACAGTCTCCTTGTCTTTGACTTGCCACATGCAAATACAAATGGAAAATTCTTGTATTAGAAAAGAAAGATAATTGCCTAATTGCAGATGAGAACTATCACAAGCCAGGAATTGCATATGCATGTGCTCTTAACTTATATCACATTTGCTTTCATTCTCCTATCCCACTGATGTGTACGTTTGTGGGAAAGACTGGCAGCAGCAGAAGGGCATGTTAGTTTTTATTATAGTGTTTGTTACTCTAATGATCTTTGATGACAACAAACGTATTACATCTATAAAAGAAAATATCCTTTCTTCAGTAAGAGAGCACTGTTCTTGAGAACACCAACAATATTATGATATCAAGGGCACTTCACAGGCAGTAGTCAGATTTAACCACAACAAATAAAATTCCCCAAACCTTGTGCAATCAGCCTGTTTATTTTCGACAGCTAGAAAATGAAGGTTACTGAAGGATGTCCCAGTAGAAAACTACAGAGTGGCAGAACACAAAAATAGTTTTTTTGGGGGGAGAAAACAAGAACCCCCCAATTTTAAATTTGCATGATTCTACGCCATGAATAGTTTCAAACAAATTTTAATTGAAATTTATTAAAATTTAGCTGAAACCCAAGCTGAAGTAAACAGCACTAAAATCTCAGGTTCCTGATGATCTAATGGCTTTGAAAATTTTAACATGGCAGTGTGTAAAAGGGCCATTTTTCTTAATTTTTTTCATGGTGTTCTGTTTCTGCAGGATCTAGGGTTTGTAAATAAGCGGGATCGCACCAAGGACATTCTCTGATACACCAATAATGTAGGAATGGTATAAATTACACTGTCTTACTTGCTAGACTTTGGTATGGTTTCAATAGCTGCTCATACGCAGCTTGAAACTTTACCATTGTTTTGAGGTAAGGTTCCTCGGTTTTGCTTATTTAATTAAATGATTAACTTAAATTCAATTTTATATAGAAAAGCTGGATAAATTCAAGGACACAAAGTCAAGGCAGTAGCTAGGGCACTCATCTGTAGTCAGTCTAAATTCACTTGGTAGCAGGAACAAAAGTAACAGGTGAAGGACAAAAGAAACTGACACCAGCGAACTCTGGAGTCAGAGTATTCCTCTGGAATTAGCAGATATCTATTTACATTTCTTCTGAGCTGGGAGAAAGGAATAAAGGAAATTGAATTGGTTTTCCAAAAGGTCAGTGACCAGCCCGATGATTAGACCACACAGGAAAAACCAGGGACTACCTTCCTTTTCCATGCTGCTTTTTGTTTTGCCTTTTGTTGTTGTTTTTTTGTGGGTTTTTTTGTTTGGGGTTTTTTTTTTTTTCCCCTGAAATGTGCATCACATTTTGGGAAATTTTTAATTTCTATTAAAAAGTGATCTTCAATTTCCAGTTTCCTAAAAAGGGATACGCTATAAGTTAAGAGTCGTTAGGACACAGAAATGCTTCAGCTAACTTTTTATTTTTGGGAATATTCATCATACCAGCCTATGGGGTCATTAGCAGTGTGGCTCCTAATCTGGCAGCTCAGGGAAGCCAAACAAAGGTTGAATGTGCCGAGTCTACTGCTGCAAACTGCTAGGGTTACCCCAATATTACACAATGTTTTCATTATGTTTTAACACACTAAAGGGTAAAACAATGACAGAGTAACAAATATGGCAAATTTCTATGCTGAAATCATGGTTATTATACTGACTAATCAAGCTGCTTTTGCTGATGAACTGTGCTGCTGACTCATCAAAACTAGCAACCATTGGCAAAGGCAGCGTAGGTGGAGGGTGGTTCTAGGACTCCAAACACTTTCTGCCTAAGCCTGCCTTTTCTAGAAAAAATGTATCACAGATGACTACTGTTGGGAAAACATGGCTGAGGTATGTTATGTTTAAAAATGGAACCCGTGACTTTTCTGATGTAACTCTCCATCTACATAATTCTTCAAGTTTCACTACATTTGTGCTTTTCCTGTGCTGCTCCCCCTCTACTTTATTTTGTGGTCTTGTGTATCTGGTTACACACGGAGTAACTCTTTTCCCTTCCCTGTCTTTATTTATTTCTTTCTCTACTTGAGATGGGTTAAAATTCTTCAGGTGTTGTATTTCTTTTCCTTTCTTTGGAAAAAGAAAAAAAAAATAAAATGACCTTTTCCTTGAAACAGCAAGATTGGAAACTAATCTGCTTGTTACAGTTGAGATTTTGACCTGCCCCCTAAACTGCACATTGACTTCTAGCTCTGAAAACTGGTTTTGATGGTGATGTGTGTCACTTTTTTGTAATGCTAATTCAGGCAGAAGCCATTTATCATTTCTGAATATAGAAAGTGTCTGGTGTGACACTGTGCTGACTTATTCATAAAATGATAAAGATCAAGAGAAGCAGTGTAGCTTAGCCTACAAGGACCTAGACCAGGACCAAAACATCTACTTTCTATTCTTGCTTTACTCGATGACTACAGGAAAGACAATTGTTTTCATGCATTTTAATAGCTACCTGCTGATAAAAAGAATAACGTAAGAGTAAGAATAACTAATTTTTACAATAAATACTGAGGTAGATCAACATCTGTTCTCTGTATTTTATTTACACCTTTCTTTACCAGCAGACAAAATAAGGCATTGCTAAAATGATTTTTTTTCCCCTTTTTCTCCTTGCTAGAACAGACATAATACCCCAACAGTGTATCAGCAGATTTCTCAGTTCCATGGCTTCTGTGCAAAAATCTCACATTATTACTACATTCATGCTTAGGAACACAGAACGACCAGAAAATCCATGAACAGGAAAACAGACAGATTAAAACCCTTTCAGGTAAGACACCAAAAAGAAAATTCTGTTACTTTTGGAAAAAAATCCCAGTACATTTGAAATTAAGCAAAATAATTAAAAGCTTTAATAAAACACATAAAGTCTAGTTGAATTCTATAAGAACTATGATCTTCTGAAATATAATAAAATCACTGAAATTCACGATGACCTTCTAGATGATCTTCTAGGGATATAAAATTTATGGCTCACTAAAATTTATGTATGAGGAGTACCTAATACAAAATACTCTATGGTTACCAGGGCGAGAGAGATACACAAGGGCAGCATGGCAAAAAGCTGCAATGTCACTGCTACTCCAGGATGGTTTAGCAGCCAGTAAAAGAGATAAGCAAACTTAAAAGAGTAAGCAAACTTACTAGCAAGTGCTTTGGATGAGTGCGTACCCACATGTTGCTGATGAATTGTAATTTGTTACAATAGCTATACATCAAGCCAAAATGTTACTGGCAGATCTGGAGAATAGCAGTCACCTCCAGCTTGTGACTTGGGGTCCATGCTGTACCAAGCCGTGATAACAAAAAGGGGAAGAAACAGGAAAAAACAAAAATCTGCTGTTACTAGAAGTTCATTATTTCTTAATCTGAAAATTTATGGGATTGACCTAGATTGAGATATTTTGTAAAGTGGAGAAATGCAATAATGGCTTACAATGTTTTGAGTACTTTGTAAATAAAAATATCATTTTCTGTGTATAAACTAGATGTTAATACTCATTTTCTGTCACATCTGTATCTGCTCCATAGTGAATACAAACATACTGGATTTTCTAGTTAGATTTTTTCTTTACTTCATCTTCAGAGGATACCTATAATTTGTAGTCATGTATGTGTGTCTATATATGCATATATATACAAAATTTCAAATTTTACCTCCCGGGGAAAATTTCCATAGAGAAAATCTCACTTTTTTTTTTTTTTTTTTTTTTTTTTAAAACTCTTTAAATCAATGTTTTACAAAGGTAGGTAGTAATTTCCACTATACCTATCATTGCTTTACCTGAATTCAGATGTGTAGGCAATTGCTTTGATTACTGTCTTTTTCTGTTAACTTTTTCAAAGACTGAGAAATTAATTCATCTGTAGGGCTACATGCTCTTTTAAAATATAGTTCTGATCTTTATATAGTAAAGTAATTTAAATTAGTACCTAATTCTCTAAAGTCCACAATTTAGGACAGTGCAGAATCTACTGCAGCAACTAATTAAACACTTACTGTAAGGTTAAGTTTTTCATTAAATCAATAGGCCCCTAGTGTCAGTTACAAAGCCCTAATTACTATGCTGTAAATTTAGATTGAATTTGAATTAAGGACTGATTTCAATCTAACCACAGCATGTAAATATTGTAAATTACCAGAATTACAGTTCAATAAAATTGAATGGATTTCACTTTAGATAAACTAAATGCAAATGAGCCTAAGGAAAAAAAAAAAAAACCTGCAGAAATTTCCCAAACATCTGCACAAGAGACTTACATGTGCAGTCTATAGTACACTGCTTTGGCAAAGAGCATGCCAGAGCTTCAAAATGCTGCCACCGTTTACTCTAAAATGTTTTAAATATTTCATTATCTGTTCTGAAAATGAATAAATTTAATCTCTCCCAAGTGATCAAGTAAAATGATGGCTAATGTGCCCACTTACTGTGTTGCTTTAGTTTGATGACTGTATTGTTGTGCTAAAGCACAGTATGAAATCAGGTTATCAGGTTATAACTGGCAGGGATAAAAAAAAAGTAGTGCTGGGAAACACAAAACAACCCATTTTCAAGGCATGAATCATGCACTTTGAAGGCTCAAAACAAGTGTAAAAATTACAGACAATGGCACTCTAATCAAACGAGTGCAAAATTGAAAATAATTGGGAGTTTGTGGACTTTCATTCACCTTCAAACAAGCACTGTATCCACAGGATATTAATAAATTTGGGAAAATAGGCAATATGCTAGGTTACAAAGAAAATGAAAAATCAAAAACGCCTATTTTGAGGGTCATACATATGATTATTAAGAGGTTTCTACTCCCCTGCTTATTTCAATATATGCAGTAAAAATTATATTAATAGCCTTAAGATGTCCTTAAAATTAATTTAAAACAATGCGTAGTTTTTTTAAACTTAACACTTCATTAATACACTTAAACAGCTGAATAATAAAAGTTGGCTGAAAAAATAAAAAACCATAAAGTTAATATTGTCGTGAAGGCTCAGAAAGGGCATAGATTAAGGAAATTAATGATAATTTTCATGACTGTACTTGAGAGATGCTGAACATAAACTCAAAACTAGAAAATAACGAAGAGGTAATACTAATCCTCCTTCAAGAACAATATCCACTATTCTCATTTCTACCAGAAATACAATTATGCCACCTCATTCTTTAGTACAGTTCTGGTTTTGTTTCTTTTTTCAGAGCACATTTTATGGGGTCTTTGATCTGTTCATGCCTCACAAAGTTAAACAGTGCCAATGCAGTTTGTAGGCACACGCCGTGTGTTTGATAATTTACAAGCTGACAGCACCACACTTTCTAAAACTCTTATTTCCTGTGAGTGTTAAAATTACATCTCAAACCACAGAATGTTTTAATGACTTCATGTCATCAAGAAAGGTAATAATGCTTCAGCTCAGCTTCATCAGCTGAGCATGGTAGCCAAAAGTAGCAAGTAATTTACTTCATGTGACCTATGTAGGCTTTTCACATTAGGAAAATCAAACCATTCTCTGAAGTGCTCATCTTACCAGTCCACTGGAATGTTAAATTACTGACTGTAAAGGAAATGATGTTTCACATACGTTTGGAGTTTTGCAGAAGTGGAATGCGTGGGCCAAGCTCCAAAAAGCCCCAAAGTAGAAAAGAAAAAATTACTTGTGACCCTTGCTAGAATAGAAAATACAGTATGCTTATACCACCTACAGCACATATAGTATATTGCTAAATGTAGGAAATATGTAGATATATAGAACAGATAGAACAAGATATTCCCTGTTGTGATTCTGCTGTGCTGGCTTCCATGTTTACTCCTTAAGGCTTGGAGAATCATCTCTCCTCCAGGGTGTCTAGGCTTGAGCAAAGGTAAGCAGGAAATATTAATGACAGCTGAAACAAATATCTACCTATTTAAATTCACAGAAGTAATAAATAGATGGCATCACTTGGATCTTACTCTCTAAAAAAAGAATTATTTCACCTTGCCAGTTCTGAAATTTAGATGGAGTTAGGAAGTTACATAAATTTTGGGGGTATAGATGGTTTTGTTTGAGATAATTTGTGTTCATGTTCTCTAAAATCATTTTTCCATGAAAAAAGTCTTATTAGCTAACACATAATGAAGTGGCCTTGCTATTGGCTTGCAGTTTGACAACTGATCAGTGTTTTAATATACAAGAAAATAATTTGGAAAGTCTCCTAGTAAAATAGGAGATTTCTTTCAGACAACAATTAAAAATTGAATTTTAAAGTTTAATGACAATTCACAATCAGCTTGTTAAAAAAGTCTCAGCCTCTTGCAAAAGTCTTGGCCACTTCGCATGGGGAAGAATTTATGATTGTATTCTGCCTTATGGAGCACTGAAATTAAACTAAAAAAATTATTTTTCCTGGTCTGGTTGTAGCTGTTTGGAACTGCAGTGTCCAGATCTGTCATTCATCCAGTTAAATGGAAGGTTGGCTATTACACATACAAGTTTCAGTTCATGTCTGTCTGAGTGATATGGGAAAGGTATAATTGCAATAAATTTACCAGTCAATGGTTTGGACCTAAATATGCACAGTCATCAGGCCACATAGTGTACAGGCAAACACTTGCCTACATTTATGCCCGTACTTACTACAGGAAAAATGACTGCCTTATGGAATATTTGAAGTTTGCCATTGTATTACTGCATAACATCTGTAATACCTATAATTAGAACTGTACAGCATAAATACTGTGAAGAGAAAATTGTTTGAAGTGTGTATATGGAAGAACAGAAGCATGGAGTTAAAAAAGGGAATTAGTAACTGAAGACATTCTTAATGGTGTGAACCCTGGAGTGAAAATTTCAAAATAAACAGGTTTCAAATACTTTTCTTAGCAATTAATTGTTTGATGAATCACAGAACAGAATCTCAGAATAATTTAGATTGGAAGGGATATTTGGAAGTCACCTATGCTGATCCCCTACTCCAAAGTAAAAGCTTGTTTCTCAGGGCTTTGTCCAATCCAGTTTTGAATATCTGAGGACCCTCTTCCACAGCTTAGATCCTCCTGCATGGTGAAAAAAATACACCAGTTGGAACTTTTTTTGCTGCTGACCACTAACTCTTGTGTTTTTACTCTCCAAGATGCAGCTCCATATGCTCCACCATGATACAACTGAAACCAGGAATTAAACCTTTTTCTTAGCCTTCTCTTCAGCAAGCTGAAGAAACACACTTTCCTCAGCTTCTCTTTGTATATGACACTCTGTTACTGTCTCTTGCACCAGGGGGACAGAACTGGACACAATACAGAGGAATAATCACTCCCCTCAAGCTGCTGGTTGTTTTTGCTCCCCAGTATGTTATAAGCCTTCACTGCTACAAGGCAATACCAAAACCTAAACGTTTTTCATCTGAGCAACTGTGATTAATTGCCATTTATCTAGATGTTGAAAAAAAATGACAAGGCAAGTGACAGTAACTTGACCCTGTTCTGCTTCACTTATCAAGCACATGATTGTAGTTAGTAGTGGGAATTAATCCCATAATTTTTACTGCAGAAGACCTGTATGTTTTTAGTACCCCACCATTAAATATTGAAATATCTATTGGTAACAGGTAGTTCATAATTCTGTTTTATGATTATAAAGTCAATTGTTCACATTCAGTGAAAAAAATCTAGCTCCAAATATGAATTTTCCCTGAAGAGTGAGCATATAAAACTCCAGCTACAGTTACTGGAAATACTAGACAGCATGCTTGGAATGGTTTTGGAATGCTAGTTGAAATTACCACTGCTTAAAAGTAAACAAATACCCAGCAGTCTGGGACAAAGGTAGCAATAAAAATACTAGTTTTACAATATGTATTTTTAGTAACAGTTATTTGAATTAAAATATATTTTAGCATAGAAATTAATTGAGCACACTGGCAAAACGTGCACTGATGTTCTTTTCTGTCAGCTTTGGGATATGTATGCATTTTAACATTTAACTTCACTGCACACAAAATCCAGAAAAGAAAAGTGTTCATAAAAATACACAGGGCATTACTTATTTATATGTAAAACCTTTATTCTATTTTGTTATTTTAGATTAAATCCCGTTTCAATTCTATTCTCTCAGGGAAGCACTAACAGTTTGAGCTCAGCGTGAAAGCCATCAAACACTTGAGCTGAAATTTAGATTGGGCAATTTTGCCTGGTGAAGTAGAAAAGGACATGTGGAATGGCAGAGAACAGAATGGCTTATGGAAAGGCAGATGTTTTAATAACTTGTTGTCTAGTGGGAGCCTCAAATATCTAAATTTAAACACTGCAATATATTAAAGTGCATTGCTGTCAGGGAGGGAGGGTATACTCCTTTACCTTATGAATCAGAGTAAATGTGCATATTTAACGTGTGCAGAGTTTATAAAACACTTATTTTACAACTGAAATTAGAATTAATTGCGAGGTATTAAAAGAGATTATCACAGACTGTAAAATTTTGCTCAAGTCTGCATTGCAAAATACATCAGGTCAGAGCCTGGGTAATTTTCATTGTTGAGTTTTGACTTGAACCTGTCTTCCTGTGTGAATGGATGAAACAGATACTTGAGATCTGCCTACAAAGATCTTTTTTGTTTCAGCATATCAATCTCCTGTTAATTCACACTAGGTTTGAAACTGTATTTGTCCTTCGGCACATTATTGGAAGTATGCAATGAATTTACCCGCAAAAATGTCCATAGAGGAGCTAGAAACCTCTTATGTTAAGTTCTTTACAGAAAGAAGTCTCTCAGGATGTCTGGAAATAGTGAGTTACTCTAATTCACCCTGGCTGCGTAATTTACAATCTGGCAGAATTAAGATGACTAGGAAGAAAAATTTTATTAATAAGCTAGCTTCCCATATGTTCATGAACAACTGGGTCCTATTAAAGAACAATGAAGGCCTTGTCACTTGACTTTTGGAGATATTACACCAGTATTTATACACTGTTTTGTGACACAGAACTCCAAATTGATGTTGCCTTTCACATTTATCATCTCATATGCCGTCCCCCTTTTCTAGAAGTATCAGGCTATGTTTTACTTATAAATATTGAAAACATTTCAGGAATAAAAGGAAGAAATATTAAATAAAAGCTATTTTAAAAATATTTTTAATATTGAGTGTTTAATTTATGGTTTATCAGATGTGTATGCATTAAATAAAAAGACGTGGAAACATTTCTATAGAATGGTGACCAAGTGAAATTGAGGGTAGTATTTTATGGAAGTTAATGACTTATAGACTATACTGGAATGATTTTAAAGGTCATAAATTTTACTTTGAACTGGTATTTACTTGACAGTAATTATGGGACAGATACAGTAAAAATCTGCATAAATGAAAATGAAATAAAGCCCTGCAAGATTTGTGTCTCTGCACATTTTCAGTGGTCTCTTTACTTCTGTTTTAGAGAGTGGATTGCCAGTTAGGGTTAGCAGGCCCTGTTGGTTAAAGAAGAAATAAAGACTGACTGTGTAAGCTTAATGGAATATTCTCACACAGAGATATCATTTCTGGATCAGGAAGTCCTTGAGACAGATATTATTGCAGACTAAAAATAATTAATAGAGAAAATTATTTTTCATTTTTATTTTTTATTATAATTTTTCCCTTTTTTTTTTTTTTTCCAACTCTTATCTAGGTCTCTGGTATGCCATGCTAGGTGGATTTCAGGTCTGGCCATTCATGTTCTTATAAGCCAGTGTTAATAGACACAGAGTAAGAGCTTACACAGGAATCGCATAAGAAGCACAAAAAAGCAGCACTGAGCTGAAGCAAAGACAAGATGACAAGACCATAGAGGCTGAAAACATGTAGGAAACAGAATTTGTGACCAGGTTGTACAGTCCTCACAGAATCTATCAGAGACAATCTTTGAGGATTTATCTTCTTCCATTAGTAAGAAATCTGAAGAAACTGTGTATTATAAATAGACCCTTCTTACGCCTTTGCTCAAGAGGACAGAGCTAACAAGGCTCTTAATGTTTCTGTACAATCTTTCTGCAAACAGATCCCAATCACTTCGTGCTGCATTGCCTGCAACAGAGAAAGCAGACCAGAGCTGCTGCGTGCCGCTGAACAGCACAGACTGCAGCTGGAAAAAAAAGCTGCATCTCAAAGCTTCACTCCTTCTTCTAACCCTCTTTTGTTGGATGGGAGCCTAGTGGGCAAGATTACATCCAATCCTTTTGTTTCAGAAAAAGAATTGTTGATCAATTAATAAAAAATTGAAGGAAGGAAATGTGTGACCGTTATTCTGCAATAATAACAATCGTAATTACAAGCACCTTAGTTAAATTAGCTCTGAAACAGCTAGGACTGCATTTTGAAGCTGCTTGAATAGCATTTGCCCCACTTATCCTCCATTTCAATTTAATATTCGTAGTGCTAGAGTTGCCTATATCATCAATGTCAAAAACTAAAAAGTCTTATCTTCAACTTTCATTCCAATGCTTCAAAAGAGCTTTGAATTTGCATCTTACTCTAGGGAAGATGTAGTTTAAAAACATTTTTGCCCAGCTTGCTCCATTAATTTCTGAGGAAAATGCACCTACTGCTGTGAATATGACAGTTCTCAACCTTGGTGTTTTTACAGGATGTCCCTCCCTAGGGAACAACCAACACCATTCTGACTTACCCTGCTGGAACTGCACCTCCTGCTGGGTAATCAGCTACTGCAGCACTAAGGGAGAGACCTCAGTATGATTAACTGGATGCCCCTTGTGAATGCTAAGGAAAAAGAGAACTGCAAGTTTTCTAGGGGGAAAAAGTGCTTTTAGTAATCATCTGTTTTCAATTCAAGCAGCTAATTTACAGTTACAGAGAGTTGCTCAATTACCAGCAGCACTTACTATTTTATACATCTCAGTAAGGTTTAACTTAAAATAATATTCATCAATCTATGAAATATATTTTTTTCCCAATTATTTCTGTGAGTCAAGAACAAAATTAATTTTGTAATGATTATCTGACTCAGGTAAAGCTGATTTTATATTACTCTAGGCCAAAGCCACTGACAAGGGCACAAAAAGGATTATTTTTCAGCAGTTTTCAGCTCAGCTAAATCAGCAGATAACGCCATCTATGATGCACAGTGATCCTGACCTAAAGCCCTCCTCATTGTTAATGTTTCTCACATCTCGAATATGCCTCAATGGCAAAAAAATATTCTATAGCCACCTTTGAGGATCAAGAAAAATTAATCTTTTAGAATTCTTTGGATTTTATGCTGTTATTTTATTTTAGTTGTCTCCCATCCCAAATTGCACTATCACATTAACACAATATATCTTATATAGTCAGTGGTGGTAATTTGGTGTATGGTTTTATTATATGCAGACCATAAAATAAAGATGCCTGTACTCCTATTAAAAAAAAAAAAAATCAAAACCAAAACGCAAACCCCAGATGTGAAACACACAAAAGAAAACTAGCTTCTCTGCCAAAGAGCAAATAAAGCAAAAAAGTTCATTGTTATTGACTGCTATTCACAACAAAAGCAGTTTTTCTTCATCAGCAGCAGAAAAGCATGTGGACTTTCAACTGAAAATATAATTTATAGCTCAATTTATTGTTTGAATTTTTATACCAGGACATTTGAAGTGAATAGTTCTTGGCTTTAAGAGATTTTCAGTCATTAGTTAAAAGAAAAACTAATTTTTTTTTTCAGAAGTGTTAACCAATCATATAGAAACTATTTAAATTCTATAATTTTTGTACTTAAGTATGTATGTTAGTAATAGGATACCAGTGCCATGTAGGATGGACAGCCTCCATTTTGATGAGTGTCCTCTTCAACCAAAGGCTGCATAATTTTAAATTTTCACATGGTTTTTGGTTCTGCTAATTATGTTGATTGCGATCAAACCCATCTGACAAACACTAATGAACCTTACGTGGGTTTATCAGTCAGTAAAGAACTATCATTCTCTTTTTTAACTGTGGAAGCTAAGAGACATAGAAATGTAAAGAAGTTTATAGGGTATTGTAAGTCAGAGCTAAGGACAAAAAACCAAACCTTTTTGTAATTCTGCTGGATGATTACTCTAATAAATGGGATATAACCAAAGGTTGTTAGTGTTACGGCACTTTCAAGTTATCAGATTACTCCTTAAACGTAATTATTTACCATAAAAAAAGCTTTAGGTCTCAGTAGGAGGCTGAATGTACTATGAAGATACCATTTTGTTCTTAAAAACCCTGTTTAAAGCATTTCTTTTCCACACTCTATGATGAACACAGAAAACCTTGGCAATAGGTAGTTTGCAACTGTCTGAGGCCAATTCCTGTCACAGTGACCAATACCTCATTGTCCCCTTGACCTTTGCCATCTGACTCTGACTCGCCTTGACCAGCACACGCTTCGTTTTTCCTTGAACTTTTCATATTCCCAGAGCTCTCCCTCCATCTCTTGCTTGTTAGTCAATCTAACACATTTTAGACATTAAGTAGATAAAGAAGGAAGTCAGAGAACAGGATATGACATGCCATTTCCTAGTTCCTTTATGGCTGCTGAACAGGAGAGAGAGAGTCAGACTCTGATGCCCTGCCTGCTTTTGGAGCTCAGGAACATTGATTACTTTCACACACAACCATGCAGTCTGACTTAAAGAAGTTGCTTGTGCCATCCTGTGTCATTTATACAAGAAAATGTAATAATAAAATGATCAATGTAATGTTTGCTAGTTGTTATATGCAAACACATCCAGAGGAATGCCACATACATGTTGGTATAGACGCTCTAGACTGTGACAGTAATAGTACTAGCTCTCATCTTCTGATTTCAGATTGTTATAAACTACTTTATAAATAGTTTTTATGCGACTTATCTAAAAAACAAAACAAAACAAAACAAAAAACTCTGAAAGTGTATCTGACCCTGCTTTGATCTGGAGGTTGGAGTAGGGACTCCCAATATCCCTTTCCACATAAATTATCTCATAATCTAAAAAACTCCCATGTTTTTCTCTTCTGAAGCTGGTGCAGACCAAAGCAGACACTCACTTCTTTCTTTTGCACTGTTAACATGTTCACATTTGATACAAGTAGTACTTCCTTTTACTCTACATACTTTGGATGTGTCTTCCCCAAACTGAAAGAAATTTTTTTCTTTTTCTTTCTCCTTCCTTATTTCCTCCCTTGTTTTACTTTACATATGATGCTTCTCATCTGTCTGTTCTAAATTCTCAGTTCTTCTCCAGCTGCAACCCCCCTATTTGCTGAGTAACTTCAGTCAATCAAAACCCCATTACTAAGACCCATTTCATCATACCATCCAAGTCACAATTCCTTATTTCTGGTGTTCACTAAAAATTCACTTTTGGTTTTTAGTTTTTATCTTATTTACACATTTCATCATCTGATTGATAATTTTAATTTAATCATTTGCACCTTTGCTTCTACTGAAACTCCTATATAAAACAACCTCAGAGAAACAGCCCATACAGTCATTGCCCTACAGTAAATAAAGCGCTCTTCATAACCCACTTACTGTAATGGTCATGGAAAATTACCAGATAACGAGCAAGGTGGTAACTGGTCAATTTCTGTTTGAATAATGAAAGTAAGGTGGTATTTTCATTAGGTTTTCTCTCTGCTATGTTCACTGGCTCTGCCTGCTGGATGTGGTGTTAGCACATGTTTAAGCTTTCTGGTATATGGGCTGTCTCTGATTTTGGAGAACTGACACCACAAAAGAGCTCTAAAACTTACAGTGGTCGCTAAACATCACTGCATTACAAAAACTAACAATAACAGCATGGTTCACAAGGTGAGGAAAGATACAGACAGGCTACAGAATCACATATCAATTATTAGTCCTTGAAGACAAAAATGGTATCTGTAGATACAGGTAATTATTTTCCAATCATTTTATGCTGGTCATTCTAAATGAGTCATTTAAAAAAAATTCCTACCAAAAGAAAAAAAAAAAAAAAAATAAAGACAGTGATAGCACAGTGAAATTAATATACTTCTTAGTCATAGATAAACTTACATCACCAAAGGGGTGTATTGTAAAAGGTACTGCCATACTAGCTTAGATTCATAAGTAAATTTAAAGGAAATTCTTTAAAGTTCATGCATTTGACACTTTTTGTCAACAGAATTCCTGAAAAACCTGGGCCCAAGTCATGATGACATTAATTTTAATGCTTGCTTACTCCTCCTGCTAGATCTAGAAACATAAGATACGCTGCCACTTGTCAGTCATTTCAGGGTCAGCCCAATGTCATCTGACCTGCTCTGAGACTGCCATTAATTTTTCAAAAGTGTTTATTGATTGTCATTAAATGGATTATAAAAAGCATCAGTGAGCAAATAAGGATAAACCTATGCGAATAAAGTTATGGCTTGAGATGAAAATATTTTGATTAGGCTGGACATAGTGGCCTCTGTGGCCTCGTATCATGGTATTGTTTTGTCATTAAGGTGATTATCCACCTGTGAAAATGGTGAGTCACTTCAAATTAGAAATACATTTAGCATTTACTCCTTTGTAAACTGTTTTCATTCTCATAGTAACTTCTGAATGGGACTACAGATTTGTTTTGGTTTCTGACTCATTGATTAAACCATTAAACAACAGCACTGTACTACATAGCATTTAGCATCTCAAGCAGGACTGTGAACACAGATTACTGCAAGTCAGCTTCCTTCAAAAGAGAAGGAAGGCCCTTCTAGTCACTGACAGCAGGCACAGTAGGGCTCTACCTCCTGTGTCTATACTGCAGCTCTTAAGTCACCTGTTGATCTTAGGCACAGGGATATCTGATGGCATCATTCCCTCCTGTTCACAAGCTCTATACTGTGCTTTGCACTAAAGCTTAGCAGTAAGGGCAGAGTAAATGGAGAGAAGGTGTTGGCAGTGCCCTGAAGATACGTCTGCAGCTGCAGCACAGACACTGAGTCAATATAGCATCCAAGCGGGAAAAGCAGCTGAGCTCATATAACTAAGTCATGAAAGGAAGAAAAAAAAGTCAGGTAAAATGCAGAAAACATTCAGAGGTAGTAGAATAAATTAGTAAGATTTATAAAATGCTATGGATTACATGATAAAAAATGTTTTTATATGCAACAGACATAGCAATAATAGGGAATTATATAGTTACATAGTCACACTTCATCATTTGTAGCCTGCAAAACTCGAGGCGGGGAGGGAGAAATTAAAATCCTTCTATTTCATATCACATACATTCATAATTAATGACAAAAAAATTTAAAAGTAGTTCAATAAGGTACTAGAAATGGTGCAGATTGTGCCCCACATCAGGCAGGATCAGTTATGGCTTAAGCTGATTTTAATGCCCAGCTGGAAATAAGCTTTGATGTGTAAGAAAAGTTCATGGGTTGACTCAGAACAGTTTAAGAAGTGACTAGTGAAGGCTAGATCTCTGCAAACGTTTTTACACCCTAAGCAGACCTAAGAGAATGTGAACTTCTTGCTAATTCTGATATGAAATATCTAGGATCTTACTTGATCACACTGCAGAAGTAAAAAGCATTTTCCCTGGTGTGGAGAGAGAAGCAAAACACCAAAAAAGAATCCTAAGCTAGGTGTCACTGATGAAAACCAAGTCTTCTAATTTTAACAAGTTCATAAAAACAAGATTTTAATAATTTAACTCAGAGTAATGCAATAGCCCATCTCTGCTCAAGTAATGCATTTGACTGAAAAACAGTTTGGAAAAATTACAGGCTTGTCTGTTGCACCTGTTTATGGAGCATATGTAAGTGATTTAAAGAAGGAAAGAAAACATTTCCAGCGACACATTTTAAGAAAAACAAAACATAAACTATGACAGTGTTTTAAAAATTTACATACAGAGCAAAAACAACCCAAACTTCTGAAGTCATAAAAATACCTTAGTATTATCGTGTTGTATTGTTATTAGTTGCAATTTCCTAAATAAATAGCGAATGCTTTGGCAAAAAATACAAGCCAGACCAAACCAAACTAATATAAAAATGTGGGCTGTTAATCTGTTTAATTATAGATAATGTTAACAATTTTATTACTGTTTTATTGTTTATAGTTTCTTGAACTTTTCCAGTGGTTCCGGAAAATGTGACATAACTGCTTCTTAATTGTACTCTGCTCAAAGGAAAAATACTTCCTATGAAATCAGGCTCTGTTAAGGAATACAACACATCCATGAATAATTTTATGAATTTTCTCTCTAGTTAGACAATAACAACTCAGCCTACATTCTATCAGAAAATGAAAAGCTATTAGTATACCTATATACGTCAATGGAAATTAAATATACATGTATTTTGAACTTGTACTAAAGTATGTTCAAATTCCATATATGCACTCAATGGCTGAAAACAGACTATTCAATGAGGTATTTTTCCAGAACACATAAATCTGTGGGAAAAAAGCCCAACAACCACTCGGAGATAAACAAAGCACCAAATAAAAGAGAGGATGAAAATACAAATTTGCCCTTGATGTTTCTAGTTGGTCAATCCCTTGATGACTGTACCTATTCTTCTGAAGAGATGCTTACTGAGTTGGTGAAAATGCTTTAGCATTTAAGCATTTTGTTTCCATCAGGTTATATCAGGGAAAATTAAATTAGGTTTGGTGCTAGCAGTTATTCCTTCCTATCTATGACATTGTAATGTATTGTTTTACTGTAAACAGACCAGGAAAAATTATCCAAAGCAGCATCCTAAGGAACATGTGGCTATTCCCCATACTGGGGGGTTTGTTACAATACCACTTTGTGTGGTACATCATGCTTCTGTGTACCTATTCGGTTTTTGTACTGAGTGCTAAAAAACCATGAAGATGTCTATAAATTCACATGGCATGTAAAAGATAAGGAAGCAAATGTACATTGGCTGCTTAACATACCCAAGGAAAGGGTAGGCATATGTTAGCAAAGCAATCGGTGGTTTCAAAAAGAGAGTATTTCAGGCAGAAGAAATTACTTATGCTGGGAGGTTAAGGAAGTGACTATACTGATGTTAGAACTGTGGAAACATTAAATATGAATGAAATGCAGAAATAGCTTAAGGAAAGGTAGTAACAGGCTAGAAGCAAAGGATGTGACAGAAAAGAGCTCTGGGAATGAAGAACAATGGTAATAAAAGAGACAAAGAGGTAAACTGACAGAAAGGAACATTTAGGATTTGTAAATGAGCTCTGCCAAAAGAGAAAAGGAATGTTCATTGGAGTGGAGTCAGTGAGTGACAGGCAGAAGAGAAAACTTTGTAGAAAGGGCAGTACAGAAATCTACAACAAAAGAGGTTTACTAGAATCAAAACCTTTTTGTCACCTCTACTCTAGATTATGCATTTTAGAAAATTAAGAAAAAAGATGCAAAATAGAGAGGGAAAAGAACTGAGTCAGAAGAAATGAAGGACAAGGAATGAAATCAGAACATTACATCAATGTTTAGAGTAATTTCCTCCTGTCAAAACAAGAATTTGGATGCCTGAGGAAGAAATATGCAGTTACAAAAATTGGTTTTATCCTGCAAAAGATAAAAGGACAATAATCTTGACAAAAATTGCTCTCCATTTTGCAGGACAGTACAAACACAGAAGCAAGCTGTGTGCTGAAAGACATAGGATAAAAATTCCACAGGACAAAAATTATGGGCCATGTCCTGTGCTTACATCAAGACTGAAAAGGTGAAATTGGACCAACTGCTTGAAGCCCCGGTTTGGGCCACTGAAGGGCTCTTAGCAGCCCCAGGCATTTCTTTCTTATGCTAGGCCTCCCCCCTATGATACTTACATTAATTAAAAAGCTGAGCTACAAAACCCCACCCTGACTATGTCCCTCCTACCTAATGAAGAATTCCATAATGTTCATGTATTAAATGTCCCTGTTTCTAAAAAGACAAATACAATGAATTGTACAGCCGATGTACAGAGAGATGCCATCAGATTTTTTTCATACACTAAGGAGTACTTATGTGAGAACAAGACCATTTTCTTATTCAGGAAATAGCATAACTTTTATCATTTTTCTTTAGGGTGGAAATTTTTGATTTTACAGTTCTATCTTCAGTTTTGCATTTTTGGGCAGTTACAATCAAAAACCATCTTAAAATGTCTACTAGTGTATTTAAGTTCAACCACTATGAGACCAGAAAGCCAAGTAAAATGCTTAAAATAGGTAATTGAAAAGGTCTGATGTAAAACAAGCTGAGTGAGTTTAAATAGTCTAAATAGTCATTACAGTCTGACTGTGATGTGTTCTTTCCTCTACACTTGCTGCAGCATTTCTTATACTATTATAATGATTTCTAGAGCAATAAATTACAGACACAGAACCAACTGCTGAAAAGTGTAGGCGGCTCACACAGCATGATGCAAATCACGCTGTTGGATACTCTTCCTTTGTAACAACAATTCCATTAGAGCACACGTGATTCTGCCCACCATAATACAATTTCACTACACAGCACAGTTTCTGTTGGAGCAACAGAAGATGGAATTTTCCATAGCCAAGGCCTTATTTCTGCAAAGTTATTTTGGTGCTTGAACTTTGCATGCCTATGTAGTATTCTAGTAACTACATGTACATAAAATAAGCAAACACAAAGTCAAAACCAGTTAACAAAAGACATGGACACCTGAGAGCTATTTAGCAGATTACGATAAATAAATTGGTGATTTTTCAGTCTAATTCCTTGTGAAGTGATCAAAACATCACAAACCCTCTCCCAATAAGAAAAAACTAGCAAGCAGAAGACATAGCCTGGGTCACTGAATGAAGAAAAGGATAACAGTAAATGGTTGTCCCCTAAACCAGATTTCTTTAAATTATGAGAAATGATGGATTCCGAAATGCTACTCTGCCTATTCAAGCAAGCTAGATCTTCATATTTGTAAGTTATTGTGCACTAGGTAGATTTACAACTTCATTTGAACCAAATGTAATAAAATATAAAAGGTAAAGATGTAATTTTTAAAAATGTCATTTAACTATAATAAAAATATTCTAAGAAAGTGTGATTCTGAATTGATTTTTGCACTACTCAAAGACAATATTGCCATTTCTATTTCCTACAAAACAGAATTAGAGATGTGATGAAAATGAATGATAAGTGCCATGCAAAATTTGGCAGCTACACACTGATTTTGAAAAAAAAAGTCAAACTGACTTCACTAGCACACTGGAAAAGATTTTTATTTGAGAACATATGGCTTGCACCTGTCCAAAAAGCCCTTATATTGCACTAGAGAAGGCAACATTTATAACATCCATTGTGCACACATTCAAATATAAGAGCCAGATGTAACAATGTACACCTGGGATGTGGGAGAAGTCACAGACCTGTGGGTAGAACGAGACACGGGATGTTTACTGTCCATGTTCCTGCACTGCTTGACACAAGTTGCACCTAGTACAGTGTACAGGCGGCTTTCTGACGTCGTAAGCAGAATTCTAGTATTCACACTTCTTCCTATGAAGCCAAATCCTTTTTTCCTCCTATTCTTCAGAATCACTTGACAGTTTATACTTCTGATTTTAGCTTGTTTGGTGGTAGTTGTATATTAAATTTTTGAGCATTATACCTAAGGGCTCTATTGCGATCTATCACTGATTCATCAATCAAGATGTAATACCAGGAAAACAAAGTTGAAAATATGGCTTTGTGGCATAAAAAATTCTTGTTTTTTCTTTTCGTTTTGCTGACAGAATGATAAGATTTTTCAGTAATACTAGTAACATTTCTTTTCACCACTAAAGTGATTCAGTTCTTAGCAACTCCATAATGCTGCAGCAGAAGTATTTTTCACAGCATCTATGAATAGTTAGTTCATCACTGTGCTGGCAGAAGGAAAGGGAAGGGAAGGTGGTATTTTAAAAAGAGAATTGGGGCAAAAGATGTAATAATGCATATTCTTGGAAAGACTACAGGCTGAGCCATCTACATGTTATTTTCAGTCATTCAGCAGATACCCTGGCCCCTCTCTTTTCTAAGTGCTAATTCTATCCAGTACCCCTGCCTGTTAGGGTGTCCTATTTACTGATCTTGTCATAGCTGCCATGTGGTTTTTTTTGTTGGTTTTTTTTTTTTTTTCCTCTAACAATGTTTGGTGCCTCTTCATTAGCACCTGCTTTCTGAAATTTCTGTAATACCTTCAGAGGCTTATGCTTCCCCACAGTGAAAGTACTTGTTAGAACTGTCAAGAATAAGAGTGTCAAGTTTATATTCTATATTGTATTGATTACACTTTGTGACCTATAAATACTTTTTTGATTTTTCCTGATTGTTTTTTCAGCTCACTTATAAATTATTATGCAATTCACCTTATCTTCTGTTAAGGACTTTGATGCAAAACCGTAAATATACCTAGAAGAGTTTATTTTTCATAAGAGAACAGTAAATTTCTAAAATGGACTTTGCAGTCATACTAAGCAATAGCTAGATATGTTGTGATTTGATATGCAATATACATTAGCTTGATGTATTTTACCTTAAGATTAGCTCGCTTTTGTAATATTATGCAGAATAGACATCTGACATGCAAGGAAAAAAATCACAGAAACATCTTGAAAAACACTTCGAAGAGTGCTTTTGTGGAATCATGTCCTTACAATTTAAAACATGTGAAGAGTATAAATTTAATCATTATCTACAACTGGTTTGTGTTATCAGAATAATTTTAAAATATTCCTTAAAATTACAGGGCTTACTAAAGGTTCTGAAAGGTGAAAACCTTCATTTGTGTCTAAGAAACATGGTTATGAGTAATTGTGATCTTTGCATTTCACCAGTACTCATCCTGCTGTGGATCTCATAGTATCATTTATGGCAGGCTGCAGATAACTCAGTTTATGCTGGTTACTAATAGATTTAAAAGGTTGGTATATCCTGATCCACAGAACAGAAAGATATAAGAAATATTTGTTTTAACTTCAGCTTTTTTCAGGCTTAAGAAAAGTCTTAAAAATGTCTTCAGAGTTTCAATTTGGGGCATGGGATGGGGATTGGGGATGGGAAAAGGAGGCACTTCGCATTGCAGTGCAAGCAGGGTACACTGTCACACATTAGCACACCTGCACAGGACGACATTAACTGCTGTGCTCACAGCACAACACTTCTCTGGTGACAAAAGCAGCAAAGCAGCCACTCTCCTGGGTTAGCTATTCTGGTTTCACAGCCAGAATTGACAAAAGATGAGGCTCGATGCATTAACTCTACCCTTGTGCTGTTTCTAAGTGTAGAATGCTGGAAATGTATACAATGAAAAAGAAATAAAAAATAGATATCTATCTAAACACATTTAATTAATTTTTGAATGCCAAAAAGCAAATAAAATTATAGATAAATCACTATTATTATGAATAACTTCCACGGATATTTTCCTATGGTATCTTGATTTGGATAAAACAAAAATGTCAGTCTGTATTTAAAATTAATCTTTTAAAAATAAGAAAGAGAAAGTTAATTAATAAATTAAAGTGAGAATAACCAATAAAACATTTAAAGGGCCATGCCTAACGCATCTTATTGTCACAAAGGCCTTTACCAAAGTTCTATTATGTTTTGGAATCCCTGAGAAAAGCATTACTGAAATATAGAGACGATGAATTGTGACAAATTTATTTAAAGCAGGAAAGTAGAACTGCTGGGTTCTTTGGCATCACAAATTAAGATAATGATAAGATACTGAAACATTAAAAATAATTACTTTGTTCAAATAAGAAAAATATTAAAATATTACTACCAAAACCATGGAAGACTAAACTGTGAAGACCCTATATTATTTATAAATTAAAAATGTTTACATTTCTGAAACAAACATAGATTCCTATATACAGGTTTGTCCTCTCTCAGTCATCCAACACCTTGCAATAATAAAAACAAATTTTAAAGGAAAATACAGCTGCAGACTTTTTTTTATTAATTTGAAATATTAATCTTAATTAACTAACACATGCAAGTCAAATAAAAATAAATGTCTGGGAAAATAATGCAGTAGCTGCCAGTGCTGCAGAAAGTGGAAAAGCAAAAGAAACCGAAGTTAAAAAGGGGCAATTTCCATTTTCCCTGTGCTCTGACGGATCAATGCAATTGCTACAAAAAGATATTAGAAAGACAGGAGTTGAGATGTTGACTTCCAGATGGAAATGCACAAGAAAATATTTAAGAGTGCTCAGCAGTGACGTACAACAATCTAGAAATGGATTAACTCACTGAGACCATATGGGCAGAAAATAACTTGAGCTCTGCACGCCAACATGAATGTAGCTGGGTGACGAGAGAAACAGAAGGGCAAAGAACTACTGAAAGTAACTATGACAGGGAGGTTTATAAGGCATGAGAATAAAAAATGGTCATTGCCATGTAAGCGAAGCCAGTAAGATTTTGCAATCCTTATAGAAAGTATGTTTGCCTGCCACAAGATGTGGGAAAATTTCTTGCACCGGACAGGTTTCTTACTACTAGTAATAAAAAAATCTTTCTTATATTTTCACAATGAACATTGACCAACAAAAAAGCCAGAAGAGACTAACAAAGCTAAAAGTTAAATAATGTATAATTAATGTTTAGACAACTGGTCTGCAGTGTGGAATTCAGACCTCCTTAAGAAAAAGCTTCTAATGCAGGATGTCGAAGTTTGGTTCTTAAAGCACAAGATAAATAGACTGAGGTGGGGGGTCGCTTAGGGGTCTATGTGCAGGTATTTACAGATAGATAACTGGTAATATCTAACACAAGCTGTTCTAAGTATCTCTTTGAGGCCTAAAATCTCAGAGCATAGGAATATAATGAGGTTCCTCCTTCAAGTTGGCATCCTATCTCTGAGAACATCTTTAAAACTTGAGGCTATAAGCCATTTTTTTCCCCAAAACTTAGGAAGAGGACAGTTTTTGGTTTTGTTTTGGGTTTGGGGCTTTTTGTTTTTTGTTTTTTTTTTTTCATTTGCAGTACTATTTCAGGAGGATACACTTCTCTTCTGTTTAATGAATGTTCTGGTAAGAAAAAAGTGTGTCTGTTTATTCAGGGGAATTGCCCCAGGGAGAGGGAGGAAACAGGGAACGTAAAGGTGCTGACATGTAGTACTTTAATGTGGTTATTGCATAGAAAAACAAGAGTGGTAAATGCCAAGCCTTTTTTATTTTTCCAGCGGTGCTGTTTTTGTTTTGAGGCTACAGATTTAAAGTTGGTGGGTTTTTTTTTATGCCATTTTGCTGGCCCAAGGAACATTGAATTTTATTTTGCACAGCACATAATTTTAGGAGGAGATGAAGAATTTCTAATTACACATCTCAATCCAGAAATAGCATGTAGCATGTAGTATCTGCAGTATGCTTTAAGAAGGCAGATGTAACCCTAGAAGCTTTGCAGAACTGATTGCATTCTTGGACTTGGATAAAACCACAGGCTCCCTAAAAGTGCCTAGGAATTAGCTAGATGTAACATTACTCAGTTGCTAAGACCAAGGCATTTTTTCATGCAGAGAAATACGGGTTGTTGTTATTTTAGGTCAAAAACCCAGGGTATTTGGCATTAAGGTCCCTCCTGAGTCAGGCAGTAACTGAGAGAGGAATTTCCAAAATAGGTATTGGACACAGAAGCCTAATTTTTTTCTAAGGAGTAATTTGGGTCCCTTCTCGTAGACCTTGGTCTAATAATTTAACATGATATAGTTTGATAAATATGCTTCAGGAAGTGTTAAACAAAATTATATATTCACCTATTTATACTACATCCACCTAGGATAGTAATGGCACCTGTCAAAGAGCTCAGATTAAGCTTGCACAGGTTTCTAAGTTCCTAATGTTACTGGGTACTAAGAAACAGGCATCTAAAAACTTGTAGTCTCATTTGTTAGGAAACAGATACTTCCATAAATGGCACCTTTATAAAAAGGTTTATGTGATTTCATTCTAACTGTCTAATATCTAAGGAATTACAATAATACAGTTAAATTCATTCTACTCCTTCTATAGAACTGGGATACAATTTTGGATCTTTCCCCTCTACTCAAACATCTATTTTCAGGGGACTTTCAAGAAATTTATTTCAGATTCCTATTCCTCTGCTTTATTTCTCTACAACTGAGCAACAGTTTTGATATATTCAAAGCATGATGTAAAAAGCTAGTATAAAAGTTTCTTATTATCAGTTATTGGAGGAAACCTTGTGAGCTTTTTAATCCATAAAGCGGCAGCACGTTGTCCAAAATCTTTCTTTATTTGGTGTCTCCTGTGCATATCAATTAACAGTTCACTGTTAACAGAAGTGTGAAAACACACAAAGCAAAGATAATTTCAGGTGACAGATTTCTCGCTTCAGGGCTGTGCATGAAAAATTTAACAATTCTTAGGTAAGCATTTATCCTAAAAAGCACTTTCCTGTGTAAAGGCTATGCCTTAAAAGGAATTTTAAATCCACACCATGCTTGCATTTTATAACCTTCAGCATTTTATAATATTTGATATCACTCATCATTCTTATTTGCACCTAAAGTTTGTCCTCTTAAACACATCACAAAATGGTCCATTTTTATGTTATTTCTTTTGCATTAAATATTTCCATTACTCACCTCAGCCCTACATATTTTGTCTAATATGAAATATTCTAAACTTTGAACCACATTAAGGAATTCATATGCAGCTAAGAACTATAAACTGATACTCTGTTTCCTCTTGTTATTTTAACAACAGTATTTATTCCACTTCTGAAAATAACAAATTTCAATTCAAATTCAAATTGCAATTGAAAATCAAAATATAAACAGAAGACTGGTCCTTCAACCACACATTTGCAAAGACATACATAGCCCGTAAGATGGGTATCCTCTGGTGAAGGGAACCTTAGTTTTTCAATTTGCTTTACTGATTACAGGGAACATATGCCTGGTGTGTTTCTTTCTACCAATTAGTTATCCATGCAAGGACCTTCCTTATGTCACGGCTGCTTGATTTCCCTAAAAGCCTTTGACAAGGGGTTTTTGTTGAAAGCCTTTTGGAAATCCATACATACACTATTCACCAGATGATGCTTACACAATCAAAACACATTTATCCACATACTCGGATTTTTTTAAATTTACATTTAATTAAAAAAAATGTAGACTTGTCTAGCAAAAAAGGCTGCTCACTGATAAAATTACCATGCTTTGTCGTAATGATCTGTAAAATCTCTGTTTAAATTTACTGGGATCATATATCAAGAAAAAAGTATTTGGTTGTACTATCAGCTCTAACAGAGGTGTGAATTTAAAATGATACACTAGTCACCGTCTAGAAGTGACTATAAGTAGCTTTTAAACTAATGCTAACTTTAGTATAGTGTGGGAAATCTCATCATCATTTTGGTTAAGGAAGAATAAGCTTTTAGTATGCAAATTTGTAAGAAAAACATTTTGAAGAATTGCATCAGGTTAGAGATGTAAATGAGGCCTAAAATGTCTCATTAGGTTTTGAATTGCCCTTATCTTTTGTTGCCATTTTTTTCTTTTTGTTTTCTAAGCATTATAAATCTTGTGGGCTTTGGGGGTAATTTTCTTGCTTGACTAAACCAGCAAGGGTTTTTCCAACAATGAATTATGAAATGCTTCTGCAAACTCAATTCTGCATGAAAATATGTATCGAGTAGAATAGAACTATGTAGTTTTATTTATTGAGTATTTCTCAGGTTTGTCACCTAACATTTTTGATTTTATTTCAAATGACTCAAGCAAATTCTGTAATACATTTGGTGTGATTAATAATTTATGTTTAAATTGAATCCAGATATCTAAAGCTTAATACAATGAAATATACATACAATTTATCTCTATTGAAAAAGAGACATCTGAAAATTTAGAATGTGAAACTTCTTTATTATAAAATGCTTGGTTGGTAGGCAAACCATTTAAACTGTTTTAAACAGAAAACCTCAAAAAGCTTGCTAAATATATCAGTTCACTCATAATGTGACTTCTTGTATATAATCCTTTTCTTGTTATATTTTTACCAAAATAAAATATTTCATTGCCACGTCCTAATACTGGTGTGAAAGTACTTTGGTGTATTTCAAATTATTATGTTGACTTTGACTTTAACAACTTGTAATTTTAAATGGGCTACATTATTGAAGTGATATCCTGAGGTATTTATTACTTATCGTTATTACTCAAAATAACTGTGCTTAGAACAGTTTATAAACAGATTAGGGCATATGCACTTGTTTCCACAATTAATAATCTTCTAGACAAATTCAGCTCCTCTGAACTAAATGCAGGATGATATCACGATAGGAAAGGGCTTATTATGTTTCTTGTATTTTGTGTTTTAAGGTTCTGTGAAATAAGAGTTTACAAAATAGCTCCAGATAGTTTAGATGACATGGCAATATGGCAAATTACTTGATGCATTTCTTTGCAGGGGTAAGAGATTAACCATATTATCACCCATATTATTGCAATTTGCAGAAGGAGAGTTTAAGACATACTGCCTAAACTGAATTCCATTGAATATTCCTTCAAATGAGAGCTTCATAAGCCAATGGCACCAAAACTCCATTATGGGAACTGAAGAGTTCCAATGGTTCTAATTACTTGTAGCTTTGTATTTACATGAAATGTATATGCATATGTGTGTTTTCCACTGCCATACACACACACTTAACACATGACAGGAAATTTATCTTTCCCAAATATTTAACTCTCTTCCAGCATCTTCTTAAATGAAATCAGTCCACTCTGTGAGCAGTTCAGGTGTTTAATGTAAATATTATTCTTTATTAAATAGCAGTGGCCAGGTATTTAGCAGACAGGTTGGATTTTGGTGCAATTTTTTTTTTCTTTAGAGGTACTAATCCTGTTTCTTCAGCAAGCTGTTAGGGGCTTTCTCATTGATATAAGACACTCAGTGGATTTAATTTTTTTCCTTTTTTTCTTCTTCTCTTCATGCTTAGCAAATAACTTGGAGACTTAAATTAAAAATAGATATGAGAGATTACAGTAACTTCTATGACTGGCTAAGTGATAAGAAATTGATTTTTTCTTCTTTAGCTAATTGCCCACTTCCAAGAAAAATTCTTACTCCCATGAAATCTTTGCCTGGGGACCACGATATAGTAGGAATCTAAGAAATGTACATACTTCTAAGTCAACTATATTGAGAATATCTGAGTGATTTTTGAAGAGTAAAATAGTATGATGATATAAAATTTGCAATTTATTGCCTGAAATATGCTGTGCCACTCTTAGGTACTACATCTAGACAGCCTGTGCTTGTTGCTTGGCTATAACGGAAAATGAAATTTTACAAATATATATTAATCCTTTAATGGTGTTGGAGTTAGAGCAGCTAATGTGAAAACAATCAATACATACTCTCTGAGCAAGAAGAGGTAAAATTATGGCCCTGCACTAACATTTACTTCCGCTCATAATCACATTGTATTGCAGAGATATGAAAAGAAAGTGGGAAATCTTGTAATGTATGTTTAAAAATGGTCCTTTGAAAACTTTTTAATATTATTTTAAAACAATTTGTACATATTCCTACTAATCTTTCAATCCTCTCTCTGATCCTGCTGTTGAGGGGGATGAGCAAGCAGCTGAATGGTGCTTAGTCGCTAGCTGTGGTTAAACCATGGCTCTGAAACATATATTCAGAGAACGACATATAAATACATAGATATACATACAATTAGTATATTCTCTAACCACAAAAATATTTTTCTTAAGATAAACTTGTAACGATTCTTTTGAAGCATTCACTACAGACAGTGTCTTCTGCAGATGGAGACTATCTTTCTGTTGCAAAATCAACTGCTGTTGTTTAAAAACTGCTAAATATATAAATTTTTGTCACAACCCATCACTGGATATGCTAATTTGTCTTACCAAGAATGTTGTAGGAGCCTTTTTTTAGGTAGTGTCCAATCTTATTTTCAGGTTTCCTTTCCTATTCCTGAGACTGATCTTGTGAGGCCCTGCTTCCCACTAAGAGATGTTCTGCATGTCGAAATACCACTGGCTACAATAAAAGTTGATTTTTTTCAATATGCCTGAGTAAGCATATTTCAAAATTAAAGGTGAAAAACAGTATGCTTTGCAGTGCACATACTTCCTATGCTTGCCTCCAGTACATCCTTTTATAAATTGAAACTGAGCTCTATTTTACCCTTTTAACTAGAGGATAGAATTTTTGGTGATCTGAAAAGCAATGAACAGACATTAATTGTAGGAGATGATAATTTACTTTATATTATTATTATATAGTTTTAAAAATTGAAATAATAATAATAATATGATGCCTTCACAATTCATCTCCAAACTTATGGATAACTATTTCCGTGTTTCAGCTTGATACGTGAAACAGCACAGAAATCAGAAAATAATTAGAAGCGAAATTCCATTTTGCCAGTTAGACTACTCTACATACACCTATATTTTTCCAGAAGAACACTCACATTTTCACAAAGAGGACAGTGACTTAAGGTCTGTGATTCCAAAGCCACATACCACAATCTGGGACCAGAATGTACAGACAAAGGTCTGGAGGCTGCTCAGGTAAGGATGTGACAATCTGAAGGAGCCGTGTTAGCCTGCCAAACACCAGCTGCATGGCAAGCGGTAGCTGTTCCTCCAGCCCTATACAGAATGCTTTCCTCTGCTTTTTCCCCGTATTTCCCACTGAATGCCCTTCCTGCTTCTGGAAAGGACAGGATTAATTTTTACAATTGCTGGGAGGGAGCACGGTTAGGACCCAGAGGTTATTCTGTCCCACCTCATATCATTGCTGGGGACAAGGGAAAGGGACTCTCTTCTGAGGAGAAGGGGGTTCTTGTCCAGTTAAGTAAATGTGGCAGAAGGAGCTCTCTGGTGTTGTGTACTGTCCTGGGCTTCCCCTGTGAATCTGTTCTTTCTTGTACCCTCTCTCATTAGTATTGTTGTTATTACATGTGTTCTTATTTCATGGCTGTTTCCAAAATACTGTCCTTATCTCAACCTGTGATCTTTACCTTCTGGACCTCCAAGTCTCCTCTCCAGCCTGCCACAGGGGGAAGGGCAAAAGGAAAGCAGGGAGCAACACAGCAGCACATGCTTTGGAGAGTCTCAGTGGGGGCACAGGATTGGGAAGTACCATTCCTAAACCACAACAATACTATGTGCTGGAAAGAGAAAGACACCTACCCTTGTAATCAAAGGAAAATGTTCTTTACTGCCATTAAAGTTTACATACCTCAAAAATAGTACAGGACAAACTAGGGGAGAACAGGCAATGGTGAGATCATGTTTACTTTGTCAAGGTTAATGATGACCACTTGAATTCTGGGGTTAGTGATAGAGTATTCTCAGCTATAGATCCCTACCCCTAGACTTTATGCTGCCTCTACTTTCACAAAAGCCTCAATACTGAGAACTTCAGATGTATTAGTCATTGTCTTGTTCCATCTGTTTTTTGGGGTAAATTAAACAACATTAGGTATTAATTTCAGATTAGGGAAAAACTTCAGGACTCCTGCAATTTTGACCAACCGCATTGTTTTTGTAGAGACAACGCATATATAGATACACTAATTAATTCAGAAGTGGAGCTCACTGTGCATCTGTAGGAAATGAATCACTCAGAGTAATCACAGAAAATATAGTGAGTATGCTCTATTTTGGATAATAAGAAGCAGAGATACATATGAAGGATCCTTCAGGTTGATATGTTAATTGTACTGAACATTCCTTGATGCCTGCTGTTTCAGTATTGCTACAAAGGCATGCGAACCCGTTCACAGCAATCACATTTCAGTCTTTGTTCTTGATATCGTCAAGGTCTGCCATGTTAAGTTATGTTTATAACTTGTCACGAGAAATCAACTTATAGGAAGCCTTAGACCCACGTGCTTATTAGAACGATTCCAATCCATTTTTCCTACGTCCTTACTAGTACTCAGCATTTTCAAGCCATCAAGTAGAAGCAGGAGAATTTACTCAAAAATTCATTATATCTTAATCTTCCAACAAAACCAAATAATATTTAACGCTTTTACTACCCTCATCTGCATGTCTTTCAAATTATTTTAAAATCCAAGTTTTAGGCATATTAACAGTGCCTATCATTGTGTCTTAAAAGTCAAAAGCTTTATAATTTTCCTTATTTTTAACAGGCAAACCTTGTAAAACAAAATGGACTGATTTCAATTTAACCCGATGCAATTTTAGTAAAATATGTCAGGAAGTCGTATAGATAACAACCAGTATTTTCAGTCACAGTGATTATTTTTACAAGCTATTTTGTTTAAAAACAAAATACCAACATATGGAAGTCACTAAAGGGATTTTATTCCCATATTGTCACAAGAAAGTGTTACGCAATTTTTAGTAACATTCACATTTGAATTTAACTAGTAGCTACACAAAAATACTTTGCTCTAACACAGTGAAAAAATATTTACTGTAGTCACTGAAGATTCTCTATTAACTTAGATATTCAAAATCCAGTCCTGATTGTTCCAACCAATCACATTTACCTAAAGTAGTATCTTCAGCCTACCAAAATCAGGACAGAAGGACTGCCACAGAAATATATATATGTATCTGTGCATAGCAGTACACCAGACATAAGCACACACTCTTCTCTTATAAATTTAGATAAATGTGTATCCTCACTGATACTGTAGGGAAACACTGTTCCTGGTATTTTTGTGTTCAATCAGACAATAAATCTGGGTCCTATATGACAAATGCAGTCTAAGTATAGGAATCAGGATCACTAAAAAGATTTTTTTTTTTAAATGCTGAATACAATTGAAAAAGTGTCTTTTGAGATAAACACTCCAGCTGAAATCACTGTTATCATTCAAGGTACCTTAAAGGAGGCAGACAAATACACAGAGATAGCAACAAGAGGACATATGTAGTTAGGTAAGAGGCAATTGTGGTGAAGGATTATGGTGAACAGGTGTTAATTTGGTAACATACAGGTGAATCAGCATGGATTTTCATCTGTGCACACTGTGGATTTTATTCTTTCATCTTTTAGATTCAGCTACTGTAAGAGCAAATGCTAGTCAAAAAATTTGTCTGTTAGACAGGAAAGAAGAGTGCATTTTGCTACAAAATGTTCTTATAAAACATGAGAAATACTCCATTTATTAAAAAAAAACCAAAAAACCCCAAAACCAACGGCCCCACAAAAACCAAAGCCAAACCAATCTGTATGCTTTAAGGACCTAGGAGCTACAAGCAGTGGGATTTATTCCCTTTTGCCTTCCCCTCTCTGTTTTTCTCAGTAGCAGTACATTACCTATGCTCCAAGAACCAGCAGGAATTTTAAGTTCAACTACAATTTTGCCCTCACAACACAACAAAAAATGCTACCTGAACCAGATCCCTAACATCTCACATAAGGTCAAGGATACTCATACATAACAAGCTTTCTTGGAGGGGGCTAGTTTGATGTTGTCTAATGTACCTGCTCAAAACAGAGGTTCTGAAACAAGACATCAAATTGATCACTAAGATCCACAAGCTGGACCTTGTAAAGCAAAAGCAGAGTCTCTCAGGAAAAGAGTTTGACTGTTGCATTCGTAAGCACCCCTTGCTGGCTACAGTCAGTCAAGAACTTGTCACTAGCTGTAAATGTGCTATGCTGTTACTGACACCACCTCCAGCTGGGGAAAAAATATACTGATGGCCATTCTCAAAGGATGAGATGTTTCAAAAATATTTATGAAAATAAACAGAGAATACTACTAACTTTGTGATGTAAAGTTCCAAGTGTTTCAAAAGGGAATGTAGTTTCAGATCATATTGCTAATGTTTCTTTTCCTAACATTTTGACAGAGTCTTCAAAACCTGGCGATAAAACTGATAAGATTTATCGTAAACAACAGCATCCAAAGTCACAACAGATGAAGTAGCAACATTATACAGAAATGGGAAATAGGGAAATACATGAGATTCTGATCTCATTAACTGACTAGATGAGAAACTGAAGACAAATACGGGGTAAAATAAAGTACGGTTCAGGCAGAATTTAGATACTCAGAACCAATACAGCTTTGCATCAGAATCATGTCTCATTCCATAGACTGTTCAGAAACAGCAAGCACCTACAGTTCTGCTGCCCTGTGTGACCTCAGGCACTACTAACTCACCACATGATGCTCATGAGTGGCACATCTCAGTTCACATTTCTAAGGACACTACTGTCAAGTGAGCATCCTATTTCCATGGAAAGGAGCCTTGGTTGCCTGAACCTCCACCGCAAAATGGTTATGCTTTCTGCATGTAAAATAAAAAGGGAAAAGAAAAAAGTACCTGAAAAAGGATTTCAGTGTTTTCCCCATAATTATTCCTGAATACTGTGTTACAGCCAGCATAGCAGTGGACTCAAGTGACTAGTGTTTCATTCCAATTTTTTTATAAGTGGCTGTTACATCAGTGTATTTCTCTGGTCCAGCTATTTCATTTTTTCTTATCATGGGAAATTTTAATTTTTTTAAAAAATCTGTGGTATATTTTTATGTCTCTCCTTAAGATAAACTAGCCTATGTAATAAAAGTATTTTCAAAAAAGCAGCAGAATATAAAAATTTGCATACAAGAATGGCATTCACTTGTTTCCAAAATTATAATTTTACGTGCTTAGCAGTCCTGGTAACTACAATAGAGTTTCCCCACATTTAGCGTTTCACCTCTAGCAAGCAAAAGAACCTTTAAAATCCTTGGTTGTAGAAGTTTGACAGTATACACCAATTTGAAGAGGGGAAAAATAGCTCCCTGCCCAAAAGACAAAAACCGCAAAATATCTTACTTTGTACCGATCATAGTTTCCTGTATTTGAATAAAATGAATCTGCCTAGGAAAATATCCTTTCAGCTTTCAATATCACCTCAGATAACTTTAGAAATTTAGGGAAACAGAGGTAGGGAAAGATGTTTCTGACTTATTCAATGCTGCTGGTTAGGTTGAAATACAGTCTTCTCAACAGCATGAGAACAACATGACATCCATAGTAGTATCGGGACTTAAGGAGCTTTACTGTTCTAACAGACTCAGTAATAGGTAGGGGTTTTTTTATGGAAACAGTGATCTTACTACAGCCCCTGGTTTGACTGGTGTTATCCCAGGATAACTATTATTTAATACTGATTTAAGTACAAACACAAGAGTCAAAACTATGATAAACTTTGCTGGAACTTCCTTACAGGATCCCAAATGGAATTCAAACATAAATACTGTTATGGCTACAACTATGTTACAACTTTTTATTGTACATAAGCTTGATGAATAGATTGAAGAACAGGAGACTTGATTCATCTTCAGTGATGATTGTTTTCCTAGCTTCTGGTCAAATGCTACATATCAACAGAAAAGGAACAATTGCCAGGGAAGATTTAATAAAACATGAGCATATTTGTGTGTGTATGTATGTTTATCTATATGTTAAGAAAAAGAGCAATAAATGGGCAATAGTAACAATGTAAACATCAGTTCATATTAGGACGCTTACCCAAAAAATGAGTTAATTCACCACCTTATAGGTTTTAAGTGTAACTTAATTGCTTATAACGGTACTGCTGTGATGGGTAAGATCCTTTTGTGGCTATGTATCTACCTTACAGCACCTAATATCCATGTAACAGTGGTGTATTAGATACAGTACTGTATTAATATAGTCTTAGATACAGCACACTATATTACTATACACAATAAATAGTTATTAAAATTAAAACAGGACATAGCAGTATGATACAGCTAAACTTTGAGTCATTCTAACTCATATCAGTACACTTCTCCAAAGGTATCTCTATAGCTTATATCTACTAAGAATATTTTTGTTTGTTTGTTTGTTTTTAGTGGAAGAGGGAGTCCACTTACTGATCTGATAAACCAGTTTAAGTCTACATATTTATAACAAATTTTACTCTTCATTTGACCATATAGACAATGTTTTGGATGTGACCACAAAGCCAGGGAAGAAGCCTTCTGCAATACTTCCCAACAGGATATAGAAATGACGAATGGACTTGTTTTCCAAGCAAAAAAGCTTATATTCCTTTTCTAAGAAAGTACTGAGTTTGAAACAAAATGATCTTAAAATTTTACTGTCAAGGGAAGATGAAATTGTATAGCTAGAGTAGGCTTAAAATATGTTTGATCAAGGAAGCATGACTTCATGTCAATCAGTGATTTTTTCAAATTAGGTTGTTATTTTGTAATCAAAGAAAAACAATGATAAAGAATTACTAAAAGAACGTTAAGGATTTTTTTGAGCTATACTTTGGTTTATGCTACACTCTTAAAAGTAGGAGGAATTGTTCAGCAATATATTCTTTAACATTTGAGATCACACTGTACCTCGGTTTAATAAAGAAAATATTTTGTATGAGGTTAATAGAGTTTTAAGAGTATTTTTTAATAGACTGTTACAATAACAAACTCTACTATCTGTTATCCTCAGTATTTTGGTAGTAAGAGGTTGGAGACAATATTACAAAACTTCTAATTCACATTAAATGTAAAAAAACCGCAGTAACATTTTATGCAGAATTGTGAAACTGAAGCTTGGGACCATTATCTAAATGAAGAGTCAAAACAAACCAATCATAAAACAATATATTGTTCCTTATCAACAACTAAATCTTCAAACTCAGTATAGTATGACTGCAAATTTATCCTATACAATCATGGATGAACATCTACAGCCTTTATTTACTTGGAAAATTTAGTACATATTTGCTTCCTCAGGCAGTAATTGTTACCTGAAGGTGCAAATAAGAAAAAAATGTCATGAAATCTTAAACATATCATTTATAAACTACCAGTAAAGCCCTGAGTTATGCAGCACCATGGAGTGTGGTAAAAAAAAAAAAAAAAAATTATGACTGAAATTAGTTTTTGGCATGTAAGGTAGAACGGCACCTTCAATCTACAATAACTGAATTTACAGCTTGGTTGAGTGAATGTAGCATTTTAACATCATTTTGCAGGTTTAAGAATTGCAAGACCGGCAACCTTTTGGGTATTTTGATCACTAGCACACAAGCATGTAACATACTTTGTGTTCAAGGGGATCCTTCATCCAGGATGCAAAGCTGGTGCTGAATAATAATCACCTTCAAAAAGATTGCAAGCCTGTGGGTATTAAGCTTTGCACTCACCAAGCTCAACCAGAAAGATTTATGCAATCTGCTCTGGGACCTGACACTTATTCATACAGTAGATCTGATAAGTGCATTCTGAGACCTTGAAGTTTATTCTCATCACAAGTTTTGCATTTAAAGACTCAACCAGTAGACCTTTTTCAGTGCTGATCAAAAGCACTTCATTACGAGCTCAAGCAAAATCACTGTACAACCACACAATAAAGGAGAAAAAGAAAGGAAAAGGGAAAAAGGAAAAGGAAAGGGAAAGGGAAAAAACATATACTTCTAAAAATAAAAGTGATCTTTAAAGCCCAAGAATAATCTCCAATATTTTAGGCAGCAGTCAAGTTTCTGTTGCCTTTGCTCTTGAGTGTCTGAAAATAGTTTGTCAGGTATGTTTGCTTTCCATCTCAGCCTATATGGATGACAGAAGACATCTGAATCAAAAGACAATAAACTATATTTTTCTTAACTTTATGACATCCATTGTATCAGAAAGCTAAATAAGCACAAAAAATTATTTGTCCAAACGTAGTAAGATGAAAAAAGTAATTAATTAAAGGAAAGATTTTACTGTTCATTTGCAGTTAACCAATCATCCAGACCATGCTGAACTGGACTGGATTCAGTATTGACCCATGGAATACACCTGGTCTCCAGCCAGACTTCAGCCACTGGTCACAACCCTCTGGGCTTGACCAGCCATCCATTCTTAAGCCCCCCGCACTGTCTGCTCATCCAGCCCACACTTCCACAGCTTTTTTATGAAAATATTATGGGATACAGTGTCGAACAACGTACTGAAATCAAAATAGAGAAAATCCACTCCTCTCCCTTCATCCACCAAGCTAGACACTCCATCACAGAAGGTTATCAGGCTGCTAATGTTCGACTTCCACTTGTGAATTAATGCTGACTTGCAGTGACAGTGACAGGTGCCTCCATCAGCTTTAATGGATGCATCCCATCACTGCTCATGGACTTTCATATGTCCAGATTATTTAAGTATTCCCTAAACTGATACTTGTCCACTACAGGTACACCTTTCCGGCTCCAGATTTACCCCCTGGCTCCCAGCAGGTATTTCTGAAGGCTTTTTTACAAGTAAAGTCTGAGGCAAAGAAGACATTCAGTACTTCAACCTTTTCCATACTCTCTATCAGCACTGTCCCTGCCCCAACCATCATCAGGCACCTGATTTCTCCTGTCTTCCTTTTGCTGCTTATGTACCTGTAGAAACCCTTCTCATGGCATTTGACATCCTTCACCAGATTCAACTCCAGCATAAACAACAGCTGTGATGTTTCAGGTTTCATAAATCTAAATATCACAGGTATATCTATCTAGTCTAAGAATTATAGAGATTTTTTTTTCCCTTGTGGTCACATCAAACAAGATAAATTTTGTAGAACTGTGGGCTGCTCAGATTCATCCAGCTTACACAGATGATCAGATGTGCAAGTTCCCTTCTGCGCACTTTTTAGACAGATCTGAAAAATCTGTTCAAAAAGCAAAATAAATCTATTTATTTTGTATGGTATGAAATGTATCATGGAAAGTTTTCACTGCTCTGAGCCATAAACTCCGAATGCTGATTTATTTTAAGTGAAGTCTTGAGCTTTTCCACTACCTCTTAAACTGCAATTTTTTCCAAAGCAAAAGTCATTTCTCACCCCTATCTTCATGAATTCATGTTGCTTTTTATGAGAGAAGAAAATCTGTGAGCAATACCAGCTAACTTTTAGAGAGAGAGAATAACATTTTTATGGTAACTTCCAGCAGAGTCTGCCTAGAGTACAGGAATTCAAAACAACTACAAAATCTTGATCTTATATAACAATGCAAGTCAGTACCCATTAAGTTAAGCTCAATACTCTAATTCAGTCTTCAAGTTCAAATATTCATTATTTCTGTCAAATGCTTATTTTGAAAGATATGTTTTCCCTTCTTCGATCTATAGTGCTTGTATTCTGTGCTTTATTCCTCTGATGTTCACCTAAGACTGATAATTGTCATTGCAGTATGGAGGATGGCCATTTGAAAGAAGCACAGTTTGATGAATAACCTTTTGCATTAGTTCCATATAATAATACCTACAGATTTATACTACATATTTACATTTCTTCTAAAAAGTCTTCATCCTTAGAAAAGTTTGCCATATCTAAAGAAAGCAACCAAACATCTGGTCTGTAATACCTCATTTTGCATTGAAATCTGGAAAACTGGCTCATTTTGTGCTTTATTTGGAGTTATTTTGGGTACTATAGAAAAGTATGTGTTTTAGTATCAGCCAAAAAGACTGTTTTTTCACCATGGCAATATGTTTTATACTGGTATCAATAACAAATACCACTTAAATACGTTTTTTTCTTTTTTTCCTGCTGGAATTTGAATGATTAAAATGATAAACAATTTTCTCCTTTACCATTATTATTGACATGTGTCAGATGTATGATGTGGCAATTCCTTATTATTAGCAATTCCTTGAGAGTGAGATCACAGAAAAGAAATTGACAGTCATTAGTCATTAAATCAAAAAGAGATGCCTCCATTTTGAAAATGGATGTCAAATTTTACATGTATCAGCTGTTTAAAGTAAGAAAACCTATTAGCTGCAGAAATCCCTAGAAGACAGCAGTAGCAACCTGAAATTTAGATTAACATAATAAAAAAGTAATCAGAGCAAATACAAAGCCAAACAAGAGCAGCCACCCCATAAGAACTAAAAACCCCCAAAAATTCACAAATAAACAAAAAATCCCAGACACCAGAAGAACAGAGGAAATAAGAGAAAAATTAAGCTAAACAACCTAAAAAAGAAGAAAAAAAAATTTCACCAAAAGGTGAAAGATATGAAAAAACAAACCCAACTGCCAAGATTCACTATGAAAAAAAAGAAAAAAGGTATCAATTAATGTTAACTTTAGTCATACCTTTGAATTAAATGCAAATGTGAGCTGTGTGTGTTTTGGGATTGCACCTTGCATGTTTGTGGAAATAAATTCAGGGGCTGCATCTCCTTCAATTTCCAGAAAGAAACTGTGTTGTATAAAAAGGAGTAACTTTCATTTGCTAGTGCTAAGTCATTATTTGTAGCTGATGACTTCTTCTATTTGATTATTTGATTATGTTATCTTGTTAGTGACGACAGAGAAGTACATCTTGATTAGTATATATTAGGGATGAATGATTTATAGGTTAGACAAAAGCTGCCTTTTGCCAGTCATCATTTTGAAGACACGATCATTTATGGAGATAAGGAAAACAAGACTTGCAGGGACAAGCAGTATTCTTCTTCAGCTTAGTGACACAACAGCTGCAAAAAAAGCTGCTGAACCAACTGAACAACTCATGGTCATTAAAAACTGTGCCTGTATTCCACCCTCTTCAGTACTGGGTCAGCACTGAGCCCCTCTGAAGGCAAGCAGCACACACTAAAATGGCAGCAAAACTCAACCTGGGTAATTTTCTGCCTTTTTAAAATGTTCAGTGGCTCAGAGAAGAATCAAGGAAATACTGCAGCTAACAAAAGGGCAGACAATTGCAGTATGGAAGCTGGGAAAGAAAAAGTAAGTGAGGGAGAAAAGGAAGAAAGGCAAATAATGCCCCCTCTTTTTGCTAAGACAGGGAACCCGTAGTTGGGAAAAAACACAAGCACTTGCATCACATGCACCAATCTAAAATTCTGTCAAGCACATATTTTTTTAATTCACGTAATGAAAACAATTATATTTAAACAACAATAGGTTTTCAGATAAATCCACTATTGGAATAACCACACTTTCATAAGTGGCAGGCTACCAAGCAAGTCTCCAGGGAAAAATCTGCTGAATTTGAAGAGGTACATGCAAGATCCACCCCTGAAATGTCACATTTTGAATCCAGAACTTCATGTTGATAGGGCCGAAGTAAACTGTTCAAAATCAGTCACACCTTAGTGTGGCTGAATACAGCCTAAGGAACTTTAACGGCTGCTTGTATACATGTTGAACATAAGCCCCCTAGCCTATTTTCCTAAAAATAACTCTACTTTCCTAGCTTCATTGTTTTATGCCAACTTAGAAGAGTTTGCATTTGGGAGATGAGAAGAATTATTTTAAACTGAGAAAAGATCACAGCCAAAAATGTAATTAATTGTCTTGGATTACAACGTACTTTAGATCCACAAAAACAAAACCATGACGTAATTATTTAGGAGGTTAACTTACAGAAAAATGCAGTGTTATATCTCTAAAGAATCAAAGATTAATTATTCTTTCTCTTTCCTAATGAAAATGATAAAACTCTTTAATTGAGATCATTGTCAGGAGATGAAATTCATGAAGACAGGGAAGGAGAAGGAGTATCTTAAAGCTACTCATTGATCTCCACAGCATGTAACAAGTCTTTAAAGATACTTAGACAAAAAAAAAATCACTCTGCCATTGAAAAGGCACACTTCTGTATTCCTATGATTATCATTTCTACATAACCATAGATACCTGTGGGTTTTTTGTCTTTGCATATTCCATGTTTAATTCCTCTTGTAATTAATTTACAATACAAAGAAGTATTATCTTTTTATGAAATGCACAAAAATTAGTAGATGCATTTAAAGAGTAAACTAATAAACCCAAAAAACCCCAAATAGAGCTGTAATGAAGAGAAAAAATAAGTTATGAAAAGAAAAAGAAGTTGAAGTTGATGCTTGATAATCACTCTTTTAAGAAATCTGACAACATGGAAATGCTATCATTTCTTTTGCTTCTTTTTAAAGTGACTTCTGTAGGACAAGGATCTAATAAACAATAATAGTGTGTGTATACATATATATATATGGCTATACATAGCTATTTACAACTCTCAATGAAACCTCGAATGTCAGAAAACTGACAGAAATTATTCACAAATGTTACAGAACACACCTTCCAGAACAATCTGTAAATTACAAACATGGCAGTGGCTGAAACTGTATGATTATACTTTTGCAGAAGTCCTGTGATGAAACATTAAGCTGATCACGTGTCTGTTCATGATTAAAGTTATTTATATGTCTCAGAGCAGACACAGTGACATCAAGTAGATGATCAAGTCCTTTGACTGAGGATGTAGCACTTAGGCAAGAATGACCAACTGCATGACAGTTTGTTGTCTTTGTTGATAATTATGTACAAGGGAATACGGGGTTACTGAGGATCACACGTTCACGTAAGTCAACATACATTTTACTGCTATGAAAAAAAGCAATAGATTGGGAACTACAATAAAAGGTAGCTTGCAAGACATATGAAATCAGTCTTCCGTTCTCTCTGTCACTGGTAAAACACCAGGTGCTTATGGGGTCAAATTTTAGGAATGGAGCCTTGAGGAAGATACAACTCAAAAAAATTATAGGAAGCATGGATTTAGGAAAACAAAAAGACTGCTAAAGGATACATGAATTAGGGGAAAAGAAATATTCTTTATATTCTTCTTGAACAGGGTAAGATTTATTGAATTTAAACTGTAACAAGAAATACTCAAATTACACACTATTAAAAAACCTTCAAACTATGATTATAGAAAGCCATCATAAAAATTTAAAGAGGTCAGAGGTCTTTAGAAGCAGATTAAAAAAATGTTTGACAGGAATGACATAAGCAGAGCAGATTCTGCCTTTGGCAGAAGATTAAATGACCTCTTGAGATACCTTCAAGCCCCACTTTTCTAGGATTTATATAGCACCTAGACAGTGAATAGGAAGTTTTTAAGATCACCTTAGAAAAGTAAATTAAAGGAAACTGAAGACGTGGAATCTTTGATTGTAAGTTAAAAAAAGAAAAGGTAAAAATTCCAATAGAAGTATAGGAGTTACATCAACAGTTGCTTGATTGTGCTTTCTGTGATGGCAAAATTAGTTATAGTGTATTACTATAATAGAATCTGAGCAGAAAATATGCAACATTAGCACGTGGAATGCCAAATTAATTAAACAGTCACAAAAGATGTGGCATCTTGGAAGCAACGTTTACTAGAATTGATACCTCCAGCTACGGCTCTTAAAACACATGAAAAAAAGACCACTTTGATAAATCATATTTTGCTGAAACTTCAAAGATACTGTAGCAGGACTGAAGTAGACATTGAAATCTTTCTTATCAAGACGGGGGGAGTGAGAGGGAGAGAGAGAGAGAGGCAGAGAGAGAGAGAAAGGAAGTGAACACAGTTTAAGTAATCTGGTTTAAGGGACGACAGAGCAAAGACAATGGAAAAAAGAAATGTGCATACTTTGGCACAGCTACTGTATAGAAAACATGGTTTCTGTTTTGCATTGCAACAGTGAATTGTTTTACAATTCTCTCTTGAGATAAAAGTTCCATGGGGAGTTGTGTAGAATGCAGTCTAATTTATTTTAATGATCAGAGCAGTCAATTAAGTGCCTGCACTTACAAGAGAAGGACTTTTTATGTCTGGTCATTTTCTTCATAAAGATTTCTCTAAACATTGGATGACTGCATTTGGGAAATGTGAGTAGCCATTATTCTCTTAATGACTAGGAAATTCCATACAAGTATTGCCATTATGTGTCCTTCAAAAGAAGACTCCTTTTGAATCCTATGATTTTTACAAAATCCCTGTGTTTTAGCCCAGATTTTGAAATCTAGATATTATAAACATGTTCTTCTTAAGTAGATACTAGCTATAGTCTGTAGAAACAAAAATACCTGTTTCTGAAGATTTAGGGAGGGACAAAAAAAAAAAAAAAAAAAAAAAAAAAAAAAAAAAAAAAAAAAGAAGAAGAAGCAAGTGTTAGTTTTTGTCCCAAATGCTTGGAATGGCATTTTTAAAGATCTGTTCACATTTTTCTCCAAGTTTTAATTGAAAGATATCATCGAGAACGGCAATGGCCTTTAAACGGTGCTCAATACAATGTCAAAGAAAATATAAAAATAATACCATCTTTTGGGAAAATAATGGGAAAGGGCACTGTTGAGAATTATGATATTGAATTTGAGAAAGAGCTATACGTAAAGATTAATTTCAATCAATAAGATGCTGGCACTGATACTGACAGTCAATTACCAATCACCTACCAAGGCAACTGAGCAGATTTACCAAACTAACCCTCGAGACTCCTTACAGTGCACCTCTTGCAGGCATATGAGCTGCAGGATTTAAAGCAGGCAATCAAGAAAACCTGTGAGCCTTCAACAGCAACAGACTTCACCAGCATTACAAAACTATGAGCAGCTTTCAGCTGGCACAAATCACACCTAGTAAAAACTACTTTTAGAAACTCTAAATATTACTGATTGAGAGTTTAAAATTTAGAGACTCTTTTTTTTTGGGCATTTTCAAGACTACTTAGGTGCCTTCCTGAGTAGTCCTTCCATTAGCTCCTGAATCTTGTATACTGTGCTGTTATAAGAGGAACTTGTGTTTTAGTACAGTAGAGAAAATCCTTCTGCCTCATCAATCTCAGAAAACAGATGCTGAAAGATACAGAACACATAGGTGTCACAGAGATGTCTTCCCCTTTTTCTCTTTCCCATGCCACGTGCCCTCACTTTTTTTTTGGTGATGCCTTGTTATATCATGTCATACTCTTCTTCTCCCTATAGCTCTCAACATAAGGTGTGCATCTGTCTTGAGGTTCATCCTGGTTTTATTCTCTTTTGCCTCAGCCTTTGTATCTATTTCACCTGTTTCTTTACCGTGTAGCAGCTGGATATACAAGTCGATATGTTAGTGAAAATCAGACTAGAATTATCCAGATATTTTTCAGTTCTCTTATTACCTGCTTTTGTCTTTCCTCATAAAGCTACCCTGCTTTTTATTTTGTTGTATATTTTGTATTGTCCAATCCCACAGTGTCTTATGATGCCGGTACAATATATGTTATGTCAGAAATACAGAAACCAAATGCAAGATTCATCTAACTTCATCACAGTAACGTCAAAGCACTCGCAACTGCCAATGCCAAGAATTTAATATGTAAATATTTAGTCATGCATTTAAACTAATAATAAAACCGAATACCTTTTATATGATAGGATCATTTGCAATTTTTATACCTACATAATTCAGAGAATAGACTGTAGATTAGTCTATTCTATACATAGAATATGCAGTAAAATATCTTTCTCAAGTATTTATTATCTGTCTCTTGATTTAAATAGGTTGGACCAGACAACTTGTGGCTAAACAATTTAAAATTATTATAAATTACAAGGAAATGAAACTAAAGCAACTGAAGACAGTTAACCTTAATGCTATCTGGTCTTCCTACAACTAAAAACTTGTCTTAACTGTAACAAAGATGCAAATCTCAAACAAAGTCTCACTTTGTCTCTCTCCTTTATGACTCTTAAAAAACAGTACCCCTTACAATGAAAACAGAAACATTTGGGAAATTTATGGACTTTGGCTGCAGATTTGAATATTCCTCTTTTCTAGGTGGTGTAAAAACTTTCCTTTGCACACCTCCTTGGTCTCAATTGCAGAATGCATTGCTTCAAACACCATGGTGTAGTTCTATCAAAATAAAGAGATATCTATATTTTACAGACAGACAGATATGTATTATATATTTATACATAACACACACACATATATATAATATATTATCATGTGTATATATAAATATATTTGTTTGTTGGGAAAAGAATGTGTGATAGATCATTTTAAGAATAAATCTCAAAACACATGCAAGTGTCTTGAGTCAGTATGGCAAAAAATATGAGTCCTACATTTCTTTAGCATTGTGTCAAGTCCAAATAACTTGGTAATTTTCAGCTGACATAAATACACAAAAATGTGGATTATATAGCTGAAATATACATATGGGGAAGCTACTTCCTGCTGTACGGAAGCAGTCCAACAGTTTTAAAAATACTTCAAATATATAGCATAATTAATATATTAAAAATAAAGAATAATGCTTTACATTTCACTAAAATATTCTTCTAATATACACTAAATAGTGTATATTAGAAGTGAGGTAGGAGCAATAATAATTTTAAACCTAAACATGCCTATTACAAAGGCACTCAGCCTCCATGAAAGAAAAATTAAACTTTAAAAAAATGGATTTTAATCATTAGTGAAATTTCACTCATTATAATTTACTCTGCAAAGCAATAATAAATCAGGATGTTTGTTTTTCTTAAGGAGACATTTAACTGAACTAAAATATTGCAATGCAACACTTACATATTGTGCCATGAATTAGGAGGGAATTTAATTTTTTTAAACAATATAATGACTTTTTTTTTAATTTCAGCATTCCTTATATGAAACATTATTCAACTATATTAGCAGTAATCGAATTAATTTTTAATTGGTCAGATTCTGGGTTGTCATACAATTTTAACTGCCTGAAGTCAATGGTTTTCTCAGGGTATTACTATGCAGAAGTGAATTTGTTGCATATTTGGTCATAATTATTATAGTTGTTTACAGGCAAATGTACTACTAATAAATAAAAATACAGGAAGATGTCTGCTTTCATTGCCATTTAAATATGCTCATGAAAATTTAAATTTTTTATGAAAAAATTTAACAGAACAGAAATTCATGGTAGTAATTTTGTCAGGTCTCTCGGACATTGCTGAAAAGTGTACTTTATTTCATATGCAGAAAGGAAACACAAACAGCAACTAGTTATGGTAGCATCGTTGATGTACTTCCTAGTCATAAATCAGGCACAATCTCGCCTTAAGGACTTTATAATGTGGTCTCTGTGCTGGTAGACCAACTTGAAGCAGCAAAAAAATTAAAGTTATTTGAAAAGAAACACAGATAACCAAAGAGCATTTATACAAGATCACATCCTTTAACAAAAGCCAACTACTGTATCAAATAAAGTACAAAATGGTATATTCCATAAGAAACTCAGGGGGACTGGGCTGCATTTGGGCAGACAAAGAGCAAGGGGAGCACAATGAAAGCTAAGACGAAATGGGCAAAGTAACTCACTAAATGGGAGAAGAATTTCTGAAAGAGGGCTTTTGTTTCAATCTCGACTGAAAGTCATAATGGAAAATAGAGTCTAGTAATTGTAGAAAAGGAGTAATGAGAAAGCCTTGGAAATGACAGTACATTAAAGACTTTGTACCACTAAAATATATTAAAAATAGCAGAACCAATAAATTCAACCTATTGTGCTAAAAAGCTTCAGCAGTTTCCTAATGTTTAGCAGTTACATGAAGTATCAGAAGAGTAAATGGTACATGAAGGTATGCACTGTTGGGGAAAAAAGCAAAAACTATTTCAGAATAGTGCATCCGCTTTCAACACCTAGGAAATTGCTGGGATAATGAAATATTTCTAAGATTAACCTAAACAGAAGTAAAAATATTAAATTATATCGATTCATATAAAACAGAGTATGCAAAACTAAGTAAACTCCTTTCTCAAGAAACTTTTTAGAAAAATAAACTGAGAGAGGTTTGAAGTTTGATGTTGGTGATGCACGTAAAACAACCTTCTCCATAGTATTACATAAGATCAAAATCAGAATCACGTGGCATAATGATGTCATGTTGCAGATCTGTCACAGAAATATGAACGTAAAAAAGGATGATCTGAAAACATAGCAGGCTAAAACACACACAGATTCCTGATTAAACATTTGGTTTCTAGCTAAAAAATATGAAGTTTATGCAGCCCCTGTTGAACAGGTCTGTGCCTACTTTAGTCTTTGCTAGCAGACTGTTATGTTCTTTCCAAGCCAAAGGCACACACAGTACAATAGCTAAATTCCTGTACTATTTCAAGCTGAAAGTGATTACAGCTTCTTAGAAGAAAATAAAGACCAGTGCTGAGGAAAGGGCTGAAAAGCAACAAAAGAACCTTCTATAAGTAAGCATACTCCTGTCACAATCATATCTGATAGATATGAGAATCACTTAGACTGTGCATTTTTTATCATTAACACATATCCAAAAGAATTGGAGTCAATATGTTGATTTAATTCCACTAAAAACTTACATCAGATCTGACTCTTTTTATTAAATGTACAGTATAGGTGCTATGTTTTCACTCTATGACATATTCTTTTGAGCATTTTTTTTTTTTAAATCTCTACAATGACAATATATTAAGCTTTGGCAAAGTGAAGGAGTCTAGGCACCTCAAGTGGGATGAGAGTTGCAATATGTGCATTTTAGTTCTAAAATTACAGTTAAGATTTCCTGAGATGCCATGAATACACAAAAATGTCAAAATGCTACTGAATGCAAATTTGTGTTGTGCATTTTTTAATACACACCTAGAACATATCCTGTCCTGAAAATGTCAGTATTTAATTTTTGACCCATCTTGACTAACTGCAGAATTTCGGTCAGTCTCTAAAGACTTTAAACTAGTGAAATGGTCAAACCAGAAAATATAAAAAAATCTTGTGGTGTGCCACAAAGGGGATAAACAGTGCTTCCATCTGTCCACCCCACCCCCCTTCCTCACATCATTTACAAGAAGCCTAGTGTAATAATCAATATATGATAACCTGGATGTTTAATTTAGAGCCTAAAAATCTCCTTTTCCCTAGTCCTGTCCCTGCCATCAAAGCTATCTACATGTTGGAGAATGTAATGGATGAGGCTAGAAAGTAACGGCACACAGAAGAAAAAACATGATGCTGTATGTTAGGTGTTTGCATTGCTGCAGAAGAGAGGAAGGAGAACTTAAAATTCAGGTTTGCCTTGCAGGTACCTAAATACTTTGTTGTGTCTAGTATGTTTCATTATGGCCCTAAGTCCAGTTAATGATAAAAAGAAATTTACAGCATCTATCAGTAGAAAACTATTGTGTTTATTTGTTATTGTTGTTGTATCATCAGATACACACATAAGTTATTACTACTTATTTCTTTCAACTTTCACTGTCTTTATTTGAAAACAGCCTTGTTCCATATTTTAAATCACAACAGTTCAATTAAAATCAAAAGACAGGCCATGAAAACTCAGTATGAGGACCAAACCATGAGCAGCAAAAGGCCAAGTCTGTATTATAAAGAAGGCAGCATTGAATTTTGGAAAGATATGTACATTTAGAAGGTATGTGCTTTAGAAAACTAACCTAAGCACATAAGGAGGCACATCACATCACAAATGCACAGTGAGCAAGGTGTGCTCTCCACAAGACTAGAGAAGTTTGCTCTGGATGATGTTACTTTTCACACTCATAAATTAAACAAGAATATTTCTACAGACACATGAGGCAAACTCAGAAGAGAACAAAAGCCAAAACAGTAAATCAAAAGCAAGGAGGTTTCATGTGTTTTACACAGTAGTCTCTTAGGAGTGTTTTCAGTCCTTAGTCTCAGTTTATTTATGCATCTGGATCATCTAACTTTTCCTAGCAGTAAGCAGTACTACCTAGAGAAAATATCTATGCCTGTCCAGACTCCTAAAAATACTCATGTATCACTAAATGTAATACTTAACTTTATAACCTGTTGTGCATCAAAGTCATGCCTACTTACATAAAGTGCAGGAAAATGGCTAAATGCAATTTCAACACTATTAACTAATTTTTTTTAGGAAAATATTTTTATGTTGAAATTTGATTTAATGAGATATTCTTAGAGGGATTTTTATTCTTTAAAATAAAGTTTTCCCAGAATGTGACATTAGGTGAATTTGAATCTGTGGACTGAAATCTGTCAGTTTTAATGTACTGATGAGCAAATTCTAGTCCATTGGCTTTCCGTTTCACTAGTTGCATTTTTAGAGTTGGGATGAGAGAGGCCATGGCACTGTAGTTGCTACCTCTTGCTTTCTGGCTAAAAATTCATTTTTGTTATCAACTCTTACGGACTTTAGGGAAAATTTGACTTGGGATCTTTTCAATGGCTGAAGCAAAAGCAGTTCTCAGTAAGGAAATTAAAAAAAAAAAAAAAAAACCCCACAGTGGAAAACTGGCAAAAACTCTATATGGTAAACTTTTTGGTAGCAAAGACAGATCTCAAGCAAAAATTTGTGAGAATTTTGATGTTACCAAGTACTCATGTTCTGTTTAGCAGCAGAAATGGAAAAAAAAAAATCCAAAACCCAAAACATTACAAATGACTATAGCTTACTCACTATAAGTGGATTATTCTGACATGTATTTTATTCTTTTAGTTTCAATCATAAATTTACATCTACAGCTACTTTTGTGTCTTTGCAATGGAAAATACTATGAGTCTTATTGCATAAAAACACCTTATTCCAAATGCATATAAACATAAAAAACCAATAGGAAATGAAAATAAGAGCTACAGAAAAGTGAAAAGGAAATTAGAATGCATTTTTTACAGAAAAGCCCAAATGGCTTCATTTTACATAATCATGTTTTATAATCCTTTCCTATTTTGTAAGTCTTCAGTTGTGGCACAGGGTTACAGACACCTCCAGCTGCTTCTTTTGTTGTGCATCTTAATTTAAGTGAGTATTAAGTATTCCTCTATAAAAATTAACGCAATATGAACATACTTGAGAACTCTTCACTTCCCTTCTGAGGTTGCTCTTGCTCTTTCTGTGCTCCTCTTGGTGTATAAATTCTGTGACACCAAACCTTGAAGTTGAAATGCAAACCTGGAGTGAATATCCTCCTTCATCCCTCAGCCCCTTCCTTCTTCCATACATTTTTACCTCATAATGGCTAATTCAAATTCAACTCCCCTTTCAGTCAGTCTCAGTGACAAAAAGTACCACCACTATAAGGACTCGTTTTTACCTCAAGAAAATGTAAATGTGGTCATTAGCTTAGTATATAATACAAACCAGGGCAGACAGCAAAGGGGGAAACGTCACTGTCCTGCTGTTTGCCAGAGTGCATAATAGAGCTAAGAATCATTTCCCTATGCTTCCTTGTAATGTGAGAAGACAAAAGATTAGAATTCTTGGAGGACTGCTTGTTGTCTTAGGCAGAGAAAGAAATCATCTGTTTGGTGCCCAATACACAAAAAAGTGGACTTTACAAAATGACCAATGTAAAACCCAAATGTAGGCCACATGGCAAGCCTGTGATTGATCTTACTTGTGGCTGGGAGTTGTTTAATATTCTTAAATTGCATATTAAGTCTTGCTAATAGATTTGCTCCTATTTCCATTTTATCTTTACAAACAACAACTGTTTAGAACAACACAGTGAAAATAAGTTTTTGATTACTCTTTTAGAACAACTTTCATGCACGGCTTATCACACTAAAATAAAACTCTTAGTATAAACAACTTTTAAAAATGTCATTGAAATGTCTTAGATAAATACACTGATCCTGTAGACCTCAGCTATTTCAAAAAGATTCAGTCATTCCAAGGCCATCTTCTCACTACGACATGATGCATGGTATTTCTGAAGTAGCAGAAAAAAAGGGAAGTATTGCCTGAGGAAGTAAAACTGAGTCACTTTTCACACAGGTATGGTATTTCATGACTGTCAGGTGGAAACTCTTCAGGATTAATGCTTTATAATTCTCATATGGCTGATGCTTTAGAACTTCAAAGTATAGTAGAACATTTCAAATTTTCTTCAGCCCATGAGGAAAAACCTTTTCATTGAAAGTTGCTGTCAAGTGAAATCTTGAATTTAATACCATACAACTGTTACACATTTTATGAAGATTAAAATTATGCACAACGTGTACAGTTATCCTGGTAATGTGAGTTTGTTTCAGTATAATAAACTGTCTTGTCTGAAGAGCTGAAAAGTACAAAAATTATTCCTCACATCTTTTAGTATTTCATGAGAAAGCTTTACTAAGCTATTCTTAGTTTAAAACCAGTATTTACTTATGTATAACTGTATCTTCTTTTACCAATAAACAGAAATATATTATTGCTTAGAAAGGTAAGTAATCTGACAGTATTATGAAGAAGATTGCATGACAATCAATATATGGTTCCTGAGGAAGAGACTTAAGCAGTTTAAATTTGAATTCTAATATTGGAAGTCATGAATATAGAATTTTCCCCTCTAAAAAATAATCTGTTTGCTGTAAAACCATCCCTAGTTATCTAATACTTCAAGATACAGTGCATTAGCACCCTCTCTGAATCTGTGTGAAGCTGGCTCCCTTTGGCAACTAAAAAAGCTCTTTGAACCATAGAACAGATGTAATGAAAATTGGTTCCATTAAATGCATCTGGCAAATTACAAACTGAAAAATTAATGCACCATACCAAGACTCTGGGGGCTATAATGCATCAAGGTGTGGTTGCCGGATGCTAACAGTTTTTCTTGCTCCCCTTTTACTTCAAAATAAAAAGTACAGTATCTTATAAACCTGCACTAAACCAGGAACTGAAACTATAACTGCAACACAAATACTAAAAGTAGGCCAATAAAAACAATGAGATTGAAAGCAACCTCCACTGCTACACTCCAAATGTACATGACACAGCATGGAAAATACTAAGGATATATAATCTTACACGGACAAAGTAATAGAAGAAAATTTGATGAAGGACTAGTAAATCCAAACATGGAACTTCTAGCTCTAAATTTTCCCTAAGTTGTAGATTCCTGGAAGCTGAGGAAAGCCATTCTATTCTTTTCCTCTTTTTCTAAATATCTGTGGCTGAGCGCAGTAAGAACAACAGGTTTGTTTGATAGATTCCATGAATAGACTATCCTGCCTTTGTTCAAAACCTGAGTGAGAATAACGGAAAGAGTGGGTGTTCTCAGTTGTTGCTGTTTTTACAAAATACTTGAAAGAAATACTGCTTTTAAGAATAGAAAAACATTCAGGCACCCCAATCATTTTTCCTTTGTGTGTGAGTATGTTCAAGTAGATGAAAAATCCTGAGCCAGTGGTACAGAAATTGCAACAGAGGGGACTACTGAAAGGAAAAATGCCAAAATGTCATATATGTCATACACACATGGCAGTAAAAATCTATGAAATTGGTTCTGCTGCAGTCTGAAGCATCTGTCAGTCTATCAGCACTGGTATTTCCTGATGATTCCAGCCTGCTTCAGGATTATTGCTGAATTTCAAGACTTTTTTAAATGCAATGAAGTTCAAATATTTTTAAATAGTACCCTACTGCAGCTGGCTCATCTGCATGTCTATGTTTTTCCAATACTGCATTATTGTATGAACATGATACGGTGAGAAAATGCCTTCAAAATTAAAGGTTAGTAAAAATGAAGGCTGAAGGAATCAAATTGCTAGGTGACTTTCAAAACTTAGTGCATGAAAGCCAGTGGGTAAAACAATGAAGTTAGGTGTAATCAGACTGAAATACTCCTTACCCAGAAGACCACTAAGAATGCTCACAGTTTGTGGACTTCTGCAGTCCATTTGATTTCCTGATTTCTTGGTGAGTTTTGTTCTTCAGTGTGCATGCGAACACAGATATTTATTTGCTAGTGTTCATAAACCAGTATTTCTATTTCAATGAATTTTCACGGTGCCATTGGTTTGCTTGATGGTTTTTGTCTTCTCAAATAAAGCATACTGTATTTCAAACGATTCAGATATTGCACCTGCCATGCATCTGCCATGCCTCAGAATTACCTAGCCCCAGAGTATGGCAAAGCAAATATTTTTATAAATCATCCAAATGTGGCTTTTTTTGGTTTTTTTTTCCCCATTCCTTTTCTTGAGTCCTAATGCAAATATTTATGGTTTTTCTAACTCTGATGTTATTACTTGGAATTCATATTTTTGTAGGCTTCCTCATGTTTTCTTTTCCAGAGGTCCCAAAGCCGTTTAAACACCAATACACCTCTGCTGTTGCAAATGGCCATGTAGTCAAACAATCTGAATTCACTGCCTTGCTAAATGGTGAAGCTAATACCTTTAAATGATGAATTTTTGGAATATAATACCTCATAATATGCTAACCATTTTCCCCCGGAGGCTATCATATCCAGTTTCAGTCATAATGAATTACAGGTATTAATCAAAATTAGATACTTCAGCAGGCATACTTGCTGAAATACAGATAGGTGAAAAATACATGGGTCAGTAGATGGAGACATTTAAAAGCTACAAGGATTCAAGAAGTTTAGTGTGAGGTTTAACCTGTTGTTGAGTCAAATTGATATGTGAAGTACAAAAGGTGAAATAAGCTTGGCAAAATAACTTTTGTATCTTAAAAAGCAGACTGAAAGGCTATTTTCTGAAGGAACTGGAAGTGAACATGTGCTGTAGCAAGAGAAGAGGGAAATGAGCAAAGTGGATTCAAGCTGATTGAAGCCCTGAAGGATTCCTTAAGAGGCTATATTCCAAACAAGAGAGCCCCTACTCAGTCTGTAACCTGAGATAAAAAATGTGCAGTAAGACTAAATTCCTGGCAACTGAATCAAGAAGGCATACCTAGTGAGTGTCTCCACAGACATGAGGAAAGAAGACTCTCCAATTTGCTATTCAGACAACTAGATTAACTGTTTTATCTATTTATTTTGCAAAAAAATTTAAATTGCATCATTCATTTGGATCGCTGTAACTTAAATGTACCACGCACTTTGAATACTGATTTGAAGTTAATGGCACTTATCAGAGGTTATCATAAACTTAAACCCCAAAGTTATGGCACTCTTTTGGAACAGCCTGCATCCCAAATATTCATCCCAAACTTTTCAGATGACATGGAAGCAGCATAAAGCTGTTTGTAATATGTGCACAAGGAAGGATGTACCCACAATCTAACTCACTACTAAGTAAAGAGTACTGAGTAAAGAGTATTCACTCATATAAATGAAGTAAATGTCTATAAATGTAGGAAGTCCAATAGAAGGTGCCAACTTATCCCTTACTGCCTTATGCTGACTATCAAGATCAAGGAATGGCTGCAGTTGGAAGGGAAGTCTGAAGGTCACCTTGCCCAAGTCCCTGGCTCAAGACAAGGCGTGATAGTCCAGTGCAGACAGAGACTACAGACATCATTCAAATAAACTCATAATAAACGGTGATTTGAGAACAGGGATGCATGAAAGAGAATGTGGTTCATAAATAGTACTGAAATAGTGTTTTAGCAAAGATTGTCAAAAACACAGCTTCCATTGAGTGGCAATTAAGGTTATATTAATTACTGAAATGCAAACTCCCCTCTATGCCTTTTATTCGGTCTGAATGGAGTTGATAACAGAGAATATGTAGTAAATGAAATTTCTTGAAAATGCTCCCTGGGGTTTCTTATTTGGGAAACGTAAGGAAATAAAAACTTAATTAATTAATTAATTAAAAGGGAATGAGTGCTCAAAAATGCCTGAGACAAAGCTGTAGCATTTGTTGGAAAGCATAAACTCACTATAGAGTTGCAGCATAGCTGGTTTTTTTCTGCTAAATTTTCAGACTTCTAGAGAAAATCCAGCACAACAGTAACTTCTGTTCATACTGCCTAATAATAAAAATAATCATAAAAAGTTATGAATCTAAAAAAATTAATATATCTATGTTTGTAGAGAAAGCTATGACTAATGCGCCATTGCATGTCTAATTTTTGATATAGTCAATACTTGCATTCTTTCCTAAGTCTCATAACAGATGGAAAGAAATTATTCGAGTTCTCTTAACCTCTGTCACTAACTGACTACAAAGAAATATGAAATTTCCACATAGTTTTTAGAGACTGACCTCATTCCTTCCTCTACCACTATTCAAAATTATTGGTAACAGTAAAAAGTTTAAACTAATTCTTCTCGAAGAAGGCATGCATAGTTGAGTATTTACTAACAATCAAAAATGATGTGACACCCTCAACCCTCTTGTTTTTAAAAACATTAACTTGAAAATTAACCACCTTCTCCATAATATGCTGAAAGTATGAAATAATAATGTTTAGAAAAATCCAGTCTGTAGCAGTTCCTGATTCCTAGGTGAAAAGGAATACTGTAGAAAGTGGATTCAACAATTCTTACCTAAAAAATAGTTTTTAAAAACAATTAAAATGTTTTCTGCTAAAACGGAAATTTTCAATAACCAGTAAGTTTATTTATGTTTTGAGTGGACGGAAACTAAAGTTACATATCAGCAGGCACAAGAATATAGGACAACACTTTAGAAACCATGCACAACTGTTCCAGAAAACTGCAGAGAGCAGGGACATAAAACCAAAATAAAATAAAACAAAAGTAAGAAAAGAGCCACTGCTTTTAGCAACAGAAAACTTATTATTTGGTTCAGAAGTGCACTGCAGCCCTTTTCAGTTGTTTAAGCCACTAATTAGTTTGAAGAAATAATAATGCAGCAACACTGATAAAATTTTCTATTATGTAATACCAAAAGGGGAACAAAGTAGATGTTTTTGGTGATTCTATAAATGGTCTATAAATCAGCAGCTCCTTCTCAAAAAACAAGTCGATAGGAAGTACTGAATTCTAAAATACATCCACTGTCACAAAATCTACACACTTTTTTTTGAGTAAATGACATTGGCATTCTCTTTACAGAATCAATAGGCCTACTGATAACTGTTTGATGGGGAATTAATGATCTTGTAATAAAAATTTCTAGAACCAAGGATTATTTACAGATTGTGTAAGTATGCTGAATTTTTAGGAGTTAGTTCTTATATTTAGTTGTTTAGTTCCCATATTCATATTCTTTAATGCTATTAATATTTATTTATGCATGCTAAATTCGAAGGGATAGTGAAATAGACTCAATGGAGTACTACTACTGCTATAACCATACGAAATACAGGTTATAAAAACAGTCCAATTTCATTGTCTTTCTTCCTATCAAATCTAATCCACCTGACAATTCCACTCTTCATTTTCATGTAACTCTCTGAACATGAATGCTGGGAGTTGAGATACAGGGGAAGAAAGGTAAAATAGAGGTAATAGTAGTGTTGTTTAATAAGTAGCAAGTAGGTATTGCAGAAGGCAATAAATACTTCTTTCAAGGCCATCCATTACATTTCTTACAGGTTTTGTCTACACAAAATGAATCACAGAACTCTCGAAAATGAAAATAAAAAATTTGCACTAGATCATCTTTTGCCATTACTATTTGTACTGGGTCATTCTGCCATTATTATGAGAACTAGGAGTTAATGTGGAACTTATGCAGAAGACCAACCTGCCTGGACGTTGTGAATTTCAGTGCAGGTACAGTGCAAGACCATCTTCAAGAAACAAAATCAAAGTCTACTCCTTGGGCAGAGAGAAAAGACAGATTACTTCCTCTCAAGCAACGGATCACATACAGAGCTGCCTTACATCTGTCTCAGCAGACAAAAAGCAGTTCTTCTCTTAAGGGGACAGTGGGAATATATGCAAAGTAGTGGATAATGTGTTTTCTTTTAAGCCAATCCCTTGACTTTACCACTATTGAAATTCCAAATAAAAGTTCCCATATATCTGCATGAGATTGGAGAGAATTACATTTAGCAGTTTTATTTTCCATTGCTCCATTTCCTTTCTTTCAGTCCATAAACCAACTTGAGGCCCAGAATTATTTTAGTAAGGTTAGAGAACTCAAATGATATAAATAAAAAATAACTGATTAATGGATTACTGTGATCTTTCTTCACTTCAGATAACACTTTTGTGCTAAATCAGAGCACATTACTGAAAATTATGATGGCCCATCAATTCCAGTTGTCACCTTGCTTCAGGCAGTGACCTCTAACTGGTATCTCCTAAGAGAAAAGCCTAACATGTACCTATACTGCTGTACCATGATAATGGAACAGTCTCTAGAGGCAATTATTTCATATCCTGAAGCAAAATGATCAATATAGCTCTCATAACTTTCACAAAAACAATCTCCCATCTTATACAAATCTAAATATTTATATTTAATTCTTGCTGAACTACTTCTGCTTTTACCTCATGGATGGGGCAGAAACCTATTACTACATGCTTAGCACTAAAATTTTCCTGAGATATTTAGTGTTTTTTTCTTTTGTGCACTGCAGGTCAGCTAGAAAAATTATTGAATATATTCAAATTCTAATGATGTGGCCATTAATTTTACACTCTCAATAACGGTTCTGGTATTGGTCAAAAGCAATACATTTTTTGTGAGTATACAATTTTGGGTGAAAAAAGCCACAAAGTGACTAGAAAAGACAATTCCGAATGTTAGTTGAAAACAATACAAGTGAACACAAAAAAAATTTTTTTAAGTTGTATGTTTTCCAATGGAAACATCTCTATTTTTGAAAGTTTTTATTGAAAAGAGTGAAAAAATCCAAATTTTGATGCTTTAGGGGCAAAATTAGTTTTAAGAAAGATGGATCTTGTCATCAATCTGCTTTTTATTTCATAAATTTTTAAGTATAGCCCTGTTTTTAATTGGCAATTAATTTTCTTTGTCTATTTTAGCATAGCACAGAAATTTCCTAACATATATTTGCATGATATTTGCAAAGAAAAAATCTACAGATAAGCTGTTCATATGTGCAATCTAAATGTATAGCGTTTAAAATCCAACTGTTGTGAAAACTTCCTTGTATGCAGAATTTTATTTCACTTCCCTCCCCAGTATAAAAAAATATTCAACACACACACACACACACGCACACAAAGCTTTAGCTATTTAAAAGCAGAAAGAAAACAAATAAACAAACGAAGAAACGTTTAGGAATTGGTCAATAGCAAGCTTATTTATGAAAGAATACATATTTAAGAAGTCAAACTGCCCACTTTACAGTTCTGTGTATGCTACAGGGACACCATAAGACTTCTCTGTGTGTCAGTATTTACAAGTACAGAAAAATAAAACTACTTCTTGTATGAATGTTCAGTGTATGTGGTTTAAATACTATCTGTACTATGATTAATATAAATAAGATACCTCACAATGGGATAGAGAAAACAAGGAAATTGACATTTCTTAATGAGTAAAGTCATAGCTTTTTTTTAAATAACTGATCAAGTATTGTGTGAAAGGAATTCTCTCCACAAGAAGAGACAGTGCCATTGAAAATTTTCCCTTCTTTTCCTTGTTTGTTTTTTTCTTATAATATAATTTGGTATTCATATGAAAAATAAGAACTACAATGTTTAACTTTTTTTAAAAAATCTATGCTTTTATGAATATTCTGTGTTTTTTGAAAGCTACCATTTTAAATAGGATTGCATACCAATGTAGAGTGATTATGTTTTAATTCTTGGCAGCCTTCTAAAATACATAAACAGTAGGATATCAATAAAGAAGCTTTCACTTCATGAACAATAATGTAATTATTAATGAATTGAACTGATTTACAGAAATGTGATACATTAACAAACACACATGAGAGCTACTGCGGAAAAGAACATGAATATTGAATGACAGAAGAAAAGTTGGACAGATAATGACCACAGGAAACCACCTTGAATCAACTGACAGAAAATAAAGGTAGGGCGAGTGATTTAGATTTCAGGGAGGAGATTTATGACAGCATTGAGGTATAGTATCTGAATAGAGAACAGGAAAATCAAGAGTTCAGGGGAAAGAAAGCTCTCATTAGACATAGCATTTCTACCTTCCCCATTTGTAAATATTATTTTATCTTTAAATGACGCTTTGTAATCAAATTTGTTATGGATCTAGTAAAAATACCAGATTCATCAGCCTCTAGAAGATGAGCAGCCTGACAGTAAGGGGAAAGGGGAGGAAATTCAAATGAAATATTGATTACCAGATATTAAGGAGAATGGTAGAAGGGAGTAAAATAATTTCATTCACCAAAACTGTTGCCAGCTATGAACAAATGGACAATGAGAAAACATTTTTCCTTAGGGGAATAAACAAAAGTGGTGCATTAAAGCAGCCAAAGAAGCGCTTTAGTAATTTTTACCCTTATCTTTCTATCAGAGGTTTGGGGTGGTAAACAAGAAGAGGCAGAGAAGCAAGAGGAAGAAATACCTTGGGCAAAGACTCCAAGCTTAAGTTAATAAGACACCTGAAGTTAATTAAGGTTAAGGAACAATGGCACATTGCCAGGAGTAATTTTAATGTTTTTGTGTCTGTCACCTAACAGACTGCAGAACAGCAACAGTCTTAACAAATGTCTGAATCTAAGGTACAGTTGTGTGAAATTCAGAAGTAACCAGAGCAGCCTCATATGCTCCTGTAGAGTTAAGGCCACAAGGATGTGGACCACATCTGGGTTTCACAGCAACCCAGAAACCTTTGGCAGGTGGGAAATCTGCTTGTCAGGAAGTACATACGTAAATTCCTAAGATTCACAGAAAACTCACGGCATACCCATAGTTAGTAAGAAAACGTAGTAGTATTTGTATAAAGAAAAAAGTCAAAGTGTTTCTGTCAGCATCTTTACTGAATGTGAAAATGCAATAAATTAACTAATATGCTAAAAACATTGCTACAAAATAATCTAGTTCTTGTAACTATGGTCCTAATTAAAGTAGATTATTAAAACAAGCTGTTAAACTGTTGCCTTATTACACCTTATTTCAGGCACAAAATGTTTTCCTTCATCAAACAAAAGAAACATTAGGAAGCAAAACAGGGAAAAAAAATGACCCCAAAAAGACAGTGACAGGGAGCAACTGCAGACCACTGCCAGTGTCATATCTCCCTCCCAAGAGGCAAACAATGTTTACTTGGTTGGTCTAATAGACAGAATCACTAACTATGCACACGTGCACAAAGGGAGAGAAGGAAGTCAGTCACACAGAACATAACAATCCGCTGGGACACAAGGTCACATCAAGTAGTGTAACAAAAGAAATCATTCCAATCAGGTTGTTTTGAAGTGAAATAGCTTGTGCCCTAGTGGAGCCTAGTCAGTTCCACGACAATGGCCAAATCACTAATTCAATAAAAAGTCATGAAAAATTGTATTTCCAAATTTCTTTTTCTTCCTCACTCCTGCTACTTAAGTGATTCCGCTCTGCTGTTGAACAAAAATGGCAATGGACCAAAATAAATAGAAATACCACTCACTGCTGTCCTTGTATACATTAAACATTTGTATACATTAACAGGGAACTGGACAGATTATTACTTGATGACCTTTCTTGATTTTCATTTATCTTAAATATTATTCTCTCATTTATTCTTGAATTGCTTTAAAAATTATGTAATGCTATTGTATTGATACTCATACGTACATTTTCCATGTAGTCATAGAAAGAAAAAATGCAAGATAAGTCAAACTTGATACAAAATTGCAGTCTTGTAAGAACAAAGAAGTGAAACAAATAAAAAACCTCACCTCCTAGCACAAATTATTTAAAGTATAATATTTTGGCACAAGGTAAGTCTGCAAAATGAATAATTTCTACAAATATGGCTCAGAGACTATTAAGAATAACAACTGAAGTAATTTACATTTTTTATATTCTGTGTGTATTTATATAGATTGCTACAGAAAAGTTAAAGAAATTAACAATTGCTATTTTAAAAAGTTCCTTTATTTTTGTTTATTCTCTTTGTTTGTAAACATTCCTCGATTCCACTTGATATAAAAACAGGAATTCTCTTGAATATGCTTTATAGATACACCTATATGTATGAGCACGTATATGGGTATGTGACTTGCCAAAGCCTGTGGAACAATGAAGGAGATGCAGCTGTTGAAAGTGGTGGGTTTGATGGAAAAAGCAGGGATTACGCTGACTAGTCTATGGTCCTTTAAGACATAGAATGAGACAGACAAAATATTGTGTCTGTCGTTTAGTTTAGCTTAGTTAAGTAGAAGCCAGAACAACAGCAAGACATTATCACCAACAAAATACCACCACAATCTAAAAATAATTCATGCCAAAAAGAAGAAAGTACAAGAAAATTAAGGTATGTAAATTCTTGTAATTAGAGGTCACGGGATACTTAAATCCAGTACAAATAGGAGACAGGAAAGAAAGAGATAACGCAGGTAAACTGCCTTTAAGTAAGAAAAGCAGTTGAAACTTCTTGGCGGATGAACAATCAGTGACAATCTTTAGCACATTTCACTCATGCTGAGACTTCGTGTGGCCCAGGAAATAACAAGGCCTCCTAGGGAGGGCCAGGGGTTTTCCTTATGGGAAGGACACTGCTGCTCTGCGCACTTGGGCTATCAATTCATTTATCTGTTAGTAGCGGTGTCCGGCTTTCTCTCTTTCGTGATACCTGTGTGATACACAGAGAATAGAAAAATGCTCATACCATTACGAAAATGGATTGTTCTTTGTATCTGAAAGAAGTCTTGGAAATCTTTAATCACCAGATTGTTTTAGCAACTTAGACTCATTTCTTGCTCTCTTTCTTTGCCTGTAAGTCAAGGAGGTAGAGATTGTTTCTAGGTGCCTGTGCACAACCTACATGAGACTTGTTATGATAAAGCAGTGCTTTAGGATTTAATCAAAGATTATAGAAAAGCAGGCTCAGTTGCTAGAACAACAATATAAAATTAACTGTGTATAAATTTGTGAAAGTGCATCTGTTATGTAGATACTATTTTAGGAGGTGTATCACTTAACAGAAATCGCAGAACCATTATCTTGGACACAGAGGTGAAGATCTAAATGCTGAAAGAAACTGGCAATTTCATTTCTGTACAAAACAACTTTCTATCATCACTAGAGGTGAAATTCTCCATACAGACACACTTTCTTGAATGACACATTTCCCCTGGATTTTTAAAATTCTTCCTGTTTTCTTATCTATCAAAAGGCTTTGCAAGAAAATGGTGTTAATAAACACCTTGATGAACAGCTATGAATATCTCTGATGAAGACCAGATAAATCTTGACAGAAGGCTATTTCTATAGATAAGAACATTCCTACCACTCTCTTTTAACTGGGAAGAAAGTGTCTGTTGATTAGGTTGGGAAGACCAAATTTTCAAGCATATCAGAACAATTCTGACCTCTGTGATCATACCCATGAAGTTTAAGACTAGACCACGCATGGCATAGCAAAACTGTTTTAAATTTAAATTTCAAACTAGTTACAAGAACTGTGCTGTCATACCAGTAGAAAAATTCAGAAAGTTATTTAAGATTGGATAAACTGTCTGGTACAGCTTGTATGGTAACCAACAATGTATGGCTTTAATGAGGTGAAAGATTTGAAAGGGTTATTTGCAAACTGTCTAATAATAACTAATTTTAGATGTCTCAAGGCTAGTCATAGGGAGAATGCAGTTTATAGTTTTATAATCTTTGTGACATGGTGCCCTCCAGCAAGCACAGAATGGGTCCTATTTCAGTTGTTTTAAAAGACCTGCATGTATCAGAATAAAGTTGGTCTCAGCATGTTAAAACAGCATGAAATACATTCCCTTGCAAATTGTTTACAGAAAAAATGTGTTTATGGAAATGTATCACTGATTAAAATTACCAAAGGTAAAAGACTCTCTCTGAGTCTTTTAATTGTATTTCTTCCTAGAGAGTGGCTAGTACGGATGCTATTCTAAACTCCCATGATGAAAAAAAGTGTTCTTTTCCTTTGAACTACTATTTTTCCTAACTATTTTGAAAATTTTAGTTTTTAAAAGCTAACATCTCCCTTGAACAAAATCAAACTCTCCTCCTGGAATTTGGGTCTTGTTAACAGGCGTGGATCTTTTGTAGCTTGAAAACAGAGCCTGTCATAATTTTTTCTTGAAAAACATCTTTGTAAGACAGCTATTTTGATTCTGAATATGGTTGTTCATGCTTGTTCACTACTGAGACTGAACACAGAAACCCAAGTAGTGTGAAATCAACAGACCAGAATTTAAGGAAAAGTCATGAAGACAGTAATTGAGACCTCAAATATATTCCTATTCCAGTTAGTTAAAAAGTTGTGAATTATGTAAAAAAAGTGTCTTTGTCTGAAACAAGAACTTTTTGCTCTAAGGGAAATACCTTACTTAATTTGTAAATTTCTCCTTTACTTAATTTAAGCAGTCATAAATAACAGGTAGATAATCTAACACAACTACTCAGAAGTTCAAAGATTCAGATCAGAATAGTGTAACTGGTCCCATTACTTTTCTGGATTTCACCTGGGAACTGAAACGCAGGGTTATTAACTGTATGTTACACACTCCATGTGTTTTTTAGTTTTTAATCTACTGTGTTATCAAAGCGATAGCAGAAGTAGGCTTTGCCACAAGTTGAAAACAAGTCAAGCTCTGAAAAGGGGATTTGTCTCCTGTGTCACAATGCAACTCCATTGCAAAGTTCTTTTTATAGGTTTGCATCCATTCTACAATTCAGTCATATCACAGAAGAGACACGTGAAACACTTTTCTGCAAAAACTTTCTTAGTAAAAATGGTATAAAAACCTAAAAGTACTCACACTGAACATTCTGACCTAGGATTTTTTGTCATTAGAAATATCTGACTTTCATATTTTTAAATGAAAGTCCTATTTTCACACTAAATATACATTCTTTACTCCTAGGATTTCACTGAGATATTAAAATTTTGGAAAGATCCATTTCAAATTATTTTCACTTAGTTTCCAGCTGGGAAAAAGACCAGCCACAAAAGTTAGTTTCACAACTGTATGCACAGACTGTCTTCTAAAGCTGTTTATATTCTCCACACTTAACTTTTCTTAACTGCCTGAATCTTCTGTAGAGAATAGGACTGGGTATGGGGAGGTTATATAGTATGATTGCTAAAGGGAATACAGGTTCTGCTCTGATGTAAAAAAATAAATAAATAATGTTTCCAGTCAGAATTCCTTAGCATCTTCTAGCAAAAACAAAATCTGCCATCTGAAATTGGAGGAGCAGCATTATTGCAAACTGAAGCTAATTGATACATCTTACACTCTCAGTACCAAGACATTTACAAGTAAACTACTAAATATACAAGATTACAAGTTCGCTGAATCAGAAGAACCTCAGCTTTTGGTATGATTAAGTTTTAATTGTATTTTTCCTTAGGGATCACTAGTAGCTAATAAGCTCATGAAAATAGGACTTTAAATAGCAGAAGTAGTAAAAGTCACTCCATGCACCATGTTTTGATATGCTTGGCTACCTAAGGCATCCTATTGCCTGCAGTTTCAAGAATTCAGTTTTCAATGAAAAATCTATTAAAAAACCTAGGAATTTTTTGTTTTTTAAAGGACAGCTGGTTCAGTACTTCATGTACCTTTTGTGAATCTCAGAGATGCTGGTACCATGTCTTCTTACTTTTACTGTGGTTTATTTGTTAGAAACACTTTGTGAGTCACAAATTCTGAATCACTTCTCAAATTTAATTATATGCCTCTCACTCTGTCTGACAACAGTGATCGCAGTGATAATGAATAGGGATTGCAGACATAAGCATTAAAAGTAACTTCTAACATTATAAATAGTCTCTTGCTTGATTTTTTGAGACTATTGGGTCTTTCTGCTAATGTGTACAAATTTGTTCCCACCCTTTTCTTAGCTGTATCAGGCAACTGAACTGTAGAATGTGTTTCTTCCAGAATAATGAGCAAGGGGAGCTCCTATAGGTATACCCATCTACAAAGTGTGTCAGATCAAAGATGGAGGCATCATTCTGCAAGCAAAAAAAGTGTAACATAGAAAAACCCCAGACCTGTGCCATAAATCAGCATGAATCAAAAAAGTTAACTCCTTTCTCGCAAGAATTTAATTTTTTTTTTGCTATCTCTAGGTGCTTCTAAATGGAGTTAGTTAAAAACCTGACAATTAAAATAGGTGGATTCTATACTGTACTGCTTGATAGTTAATTAAATTATAAGATGCCATTAAAATCAGCTTCTGATTATTCATTTATTCCTTCTACATATTCTAACTAATGTCTCCTTTGCAAATTCAACTAGGGCTTCATTCATTTATAATGTTCACTTTGTATGGTCAGAAAGAAAATGTTACTGCATAACTTAAGATGTTATAACTACATTCCTGTAACTACATTTTTGCAACTGAAAATAATCAGAAATCTTGCACACACAATCATTTAAAAAGAATAATTTTTTTTTTCAGTACCTATGAAAAGATATCATTTAGATTGAGGAACATGGCATTAATAAAGGAAGGACATCTTCAAATTCATCAAAGAGTTGAATAACAAGAATTGTTGTTGAATTACAACACTACTCGAATTAAATAACTGACAATAGACTTCTTTACCCTTATGAAAATTGAGTTCTTTCAGAAAATTGGTACTGGCCTATGACAAATGAGATGCAGAGGAATGACTTACAGCACACTAATGCTAAGGATTTAATAAGCAGAGAAAAAAATAAAGTACTAATATATTGAGCTTCAGAATGAACTAAATTCCATGGACTTGCAGTCCCCAAGACACTGTAACAGGTGCAACAATTATGTATGGCACAACTTGAGGGACATACTAGCCACTCATCTGTGAGCTCAGCAGTTTTGATGCGAGAATGAACTGTTAATTAACAAATATTAAGATCCCAACTTGTCAAGTAAAATTAAACTCCAGGGAAGAAGCACGGCTGCTCATGAGACACTAAGCTATCAAAACTAAACCAGGTCAGAACTAGTGAATGACTCTTGGAAACAGTGAAAGGAGTACTTCTACTGTTTAATTTTTGTGGTTCAAAATACCCCATGAGCACTCAGTTAATCTTTTTCTCTGAAGTGTGTGAGATATAGAAGGCTCATGGGTACGATACTTTGCAAAAGGCCAGGGATCCACATTACCTCTGAGCTTCCAAATGAGGTAGCCTTATTTCCCTTCTATCAAGAATTCATTGCATTTGATATCCTATCAATTTCATTGTAATAGTGATTTGAAGGACAATTCTACTGCTTGAGAAAATAACCCTTTCTGAAGAACCTCCATATCACAACTGCTGCCCTGTGCAAGCACCAAGAAAACATTTTCTTAGTCTGAAGCTAGAAAATGTGTTTTCACAGAGGTAACAGAATTTGCCTACACAGAGCACATTTCCCTCACTGTGAAGATCTGTGTGTAACAGTGTGTGGAGATGCACAAAATGTACACACACACACAACAGCACCTAGATCCACAATCCTGTATGACACTGCTGCAACATGTAAGACAGAAGGGGAAACTTGTAAATGAGAAAGCAAAGTTAGGCAGCTTGTTTCCACATATAGGAAGAATACTAAACTTCGAGAAGAAAAAAAGTTATTTTCAGCTTTTACTTCTGAATTCAGGGATTTGAGAGTTTAATTTTCTGAAGTAAATTCCTAGCACCGGAAAAGTCGAGGAGCTGTGCAAGTGTCCTCAGTGAGGCATTTCTCTAATCTTATTCTTTGGAATGAATACTGAAATCAAAAATAAAGTCCAACAGACATTTTGCTCTATTTGATCTAGCCTGGATTTTCTTTGAGTTTGTAGTCAGATGGTTTTGGCTTTCCCATCTTTCAAGCTCGGTATCAGAGCAAACTGGTTTGATTTTTAAGAATGCATATGCATGAAACAGGCCAGGAAAAAAACCCCACAACAACTTCTATTAAAACACATGATACAAAGCTATGTCCATTGGCTCATAATGAAGAATAAGCCTCAGCTCTGGGGTAAACAATCAGCTGAAAAAAAGTGATGATTTTTGTGTGCTTCCACAATAAACTGAATTGCAGCTTGTCTACATCTCTGAAGTGTTCCCTCTCAAGATAATTTGGAAGACCATTAATTGACAAGTTAGGTCTGCATAAAAAGCTGCAAAGGAGCTTCTTCCTAATGTACTGCAAATTATGTCACTAATACTCATCTGGAGGCAAAGTTCCTCTGTAATTTGGAGAACCAGTTCAGACCTTTCACCAGCTCAGCTCTAGGTCTCTCCACAGCAGGAAGGTACAATTCTGCCAAACCGTGTTAAATGAAATACAATTATTTGGCTGCAACTCTTGCTACTGAGGTAGCAATCCATGTAGTAAAATCACTGTTTTTCTCTCTTTTTATATCCTGTGTACCGTATCACCTGCAGGATCACAAAATTTCAAAATCCTTAAATTCAGTTTCAACCGATGTGATTGGGGAGGCAAGGTAATGGGGTGAAAGGGAAGAAGTATAACCAAACGATTTACTGAGCTACAGAAACCTTCTCATTCAAATGACAAGCAAACCTTTAATCCCACATTCTTTTTCAGAAAAGCCTTAAACTCGTCTTTATCCAAAATGCTTCAGAGCAGGGCTTTTGGCTTTAGTCAGACATAAGGATTGCCAACTTGTTGGCAATGATCCCGTGTTGCCTTTTATCTGAATGTTTATGTCTGAAAGCAGCAACAGCAGAAACTCTCTATGATATTTGAAGGAAATATCTTTAAGTAAAATAGTAAGAAAAGAACACATATGACTATATTTTAGTCCTTTATTCTTTTAGACACTTTCTATACAACTCAGTCTTTGCAACAGGTTTCTGCTGTGTGGATATAAATGCCCTGTATTTCAGGACAGCAAACTTCAACCTCATCAGTTATGAAGTTTGTTAAAATTGCTCTTAAAGCATGCTGATAAAAATACCAACTATTTCTGCTTCTGTGACTCTTCCCAGACAAAGAACTAAAGGTAAACAATGAAAAAAAGGTGGCACAGAAGAGGGATAGTGAATGAGACAGGAAATAGGACAAAATGCTGGGACCTTTATAAGTTATCAGAAGCTACTGAAGACAGATCTTATTTCACTCCCTCTCCTGTTCCCAAAACCAAACAATGAAAGACCAAACAGAATATTGGGAATAAATTAATGGATCATTGTAGAACAGAGAAAATTTAAGATGAAAGAATTATCTCTTTATATTTTCCTGAGCAGTGGATATGTGGCATGGAAAAGATGAACTCTTCTTTGTCCTGTTTTCTTTGTGCCCCAAACAAGATTCAGAGTGAAACATGAGGAGACAGGCTGGTCCTACAGAAAGGAAAAATGCATATGCAATCTGTCTATTCACTGAAAACTTAGGGATAGATATTTCCTGCTGCTGAGAAAGATGTCATCAATTCATAGGGGAAAAAATTATACAGCAGCTTTTTCATTTGCGCTAGATGAACACTGCCAGAATCTGAGCACATGAGCACAGAACAGATGAGCTTCTAGGTACCAGTGAAGGGAGCAGGCTACAATATATATAATGTATCAGTAGCAGTTCCTCTAGCGCAAAATAAATTTTATAAATATCTGCGTCTATACAAATACACATATAGCATATATATACATACATATAGTATATGAGTGTGTACGCGTGTGTGTAAAATAAAAAAATTTAAAAGAAGAATACAGTGTCAGATTGTTTAAAATCAACACTGATGTTCTGGACTTAAAGTTTTACTTAGAGATAGATGTTGTGCATTTATATGAGCAAACTTCATTTGCTTATGGCTTTGTTCCTGCCCTGGCTGAACGTTTTTGCTCTCTGGTATTTCACACAGTACTCATCTGACCTAGGCCACCCATTTTGAAGCTTTAGTTTTCCTTAGCGGTGTATGCACTTTCACAGCCTGTTCTTTTACCAGGCAGCTTTTAGTACAAAAATGCAACCTAGAGTCCATCATGTCAACAATGGAGTCAGGGAGTGACAGAGCTTTAAATACAGGAATGCAGTTTCAGCCAATACAGGAATGATTATGAGTCCATACGTGGAAAGAACATTTATTACCTTTGCCATTCAGTTGTGTGAGAATAGGAATGAAAAGCATTATGTAAATGATTTTCTATTGCTGTGAAAATAAGCGTGTAAGGATTTGGTGCTTTTTTCCTACACATTTTTATTAATGTTTACATTTTCACTTTAATTGGGAAGCAGTATTTGATATGGACAATACTTTCAAGCTTTTAAAGGCCACTTTAAATGTTAAGAATACTTTTACTTTCTACTGAAAACCTTTTAATGTTGCTTAGCATACATATTTATTTTTGGAGACAGTTCAGAAAAAGATTATTCTTATAGTTTATTTTAGATGAGGTCTTTACATTTTTTTTAAAATGTAAATTCCTGAAGCTATATGCAGTACCAGAAGTGTGTACAATTTTGTATTTGTAAATCATGTAGTCCAGGCTTATGCTTTATTAAATTGCATTTTTGAATGGATGTCATAAAAGTACAGTATTACTTTTGAAAATATCTAAATCCATAGAAATTTCAAAACACTTATACAGAAATATATTAAAATGCAAGTCAGTTTGGACAGCTTTTGTATTACACCTTATCTAAAAATAACTTCCAAACTTATAAATGTGCTTTAAATTATCTGGGGGAGATGGACTTTTGCTAACAGAGGAATAATTCCTGAAGAGCAATGACTGTGCTGTTAGAACTTTTCTAGGCTTGCCAGTGTAGGCATCTGTCATGAGTTTCCCCTTGCTACCCAACAAATGGCCTGAACTTAATTCAGCAGGGAACATCCAAGCTGTCAAGTCATACAGAAGCCATTTATGATCACCAAGAAAATGAACAGATATATGCAAAAGGCTTTATATATTTTCCCAGTGAAAGCACAGTAATGTCAAAAGTTTAAATATTAAAGGAATTTTTGTTCTTTGCATGTAAACCATGAGGAAAAAATGCTTCACTATCTTTGAATGAAAACAGTAACATGGTGAGGAAAAATAATTTTAGCACTTCCTCATATTTTTGATAATCCATGCATGACTTCTGACACCAGCAGAGGTGTTATTCTTGACCAGATTTGAGTCAGAAGCAAGTAAGAATTTGTAGGGATATTTAGCAATGAACATATTAAAGCGAGGTCATCACTTTTGGCAATTCAGAAGGAAGTTAGCAATTCAGTTTTAGCGTATGTGAGAAGAACAGCATAATAACCAATAATGTAATACAATTTTCCAGATTTATCATGTAGCTTCTAACACACAAAGTGTAGAGAAATCACATAAATCACATAAAAATATGTATGCCCATAAACAAATAAATAAAATAACACACGAAACTGCAAACAAAAAGAACACAATCATTAAAAGTTTCAAGATTTCAATTTCATAAGTGGAAATCCACATCTATGAAGCCTATACAAACAAGCATAGAAACTTGTTTAAAGCTTCGACTTATAAACTAAAATTAGACCCCATACTAAAGTGCACCTCTAAAAACAAATTGTTCTGTGTCTGTAATATGTAATCATGGGTTATTTCAAGTTTGGAAGATATCTGTGAGAACTTTTTTGAAGTACTAATTTAGCTATCTTTATAATTTTTGCCAATAATGAATAAAAATTTCTATTATTAACATTTTCTCCTCCAATTTCAATGAATTCACCATCTGACACACTTTCATGGAGAATGAAGTAATAACCACTAAATTAGAAATCAGCATTTCCTAGGTTTCAATATCCTACTTATACGTTCTTTGTAGAAATAAAACATGGCACCAAGTAACACTATGTGCTTTACTTTGTATTCATAAGAGATAAAATTCAATTGACATTTAATAAATTTGTATTTTAACATATAAAACCTTGGGAACTGAAAAGCACCCTTTCCCTAAAACTTAAAAATATTCACCAGCCATATAACAAGCAAATACTAAACATACCACCTAGGTTAAGGGTGCTCTCTTGAATATAGTAAATACTTTAATTCTGTCAATGGAATTAAATTAAGCACTGGAAAAAGCCATCTTTGTGATGTACAAACAATAATAATATATTGGCCTTTACAACTAGAAGCGTACCATTGGTTAAGATACACTAATGCTTTGAAGTAGCATGGCACATCTGCTTTCTTATAATGTGTTTCTCAGCTCTTTAAAGTGTTAGACTTGGTTATACACAGAGTACTGTTTAATTGTAGTATTTACAGACATCAGGCTTTCTGACATGTACCTGTGATATTCATGGCCATGTAACATTTTAGAGGAGCTATATAAAAAGAAGATGAGAGCTAAGAATAACTTCTATGGTGTATTACATTCTCATATTGTACCAATCTGTTCATCCTATCCTACCTAGGCAATACAAAATAGAGGGGTCCAGGATAGAAATAAGGGAAAATCTAATTCCTTTAGAGGCATTCTCACTGACTTGATGTTAACGGAAGAATTATACCTGACTTCTACATCACTAAACAACTAATCACTTACTTCTGCATTAATCAGTGAAGTGTAATGGAGTCTGTGCTGAATCAGGCAGTGACAATGCCCTCCCATTGTGACCGGTCCCTCTGTCCACTGACTGTAAGTTCAAGTATCTGTTTCTTTGGAAAAGCAAAAAAAAACTCTGCCATGCATCAAAGAAGATGAAACAAAAACAAAGAAATGACAAAAACTCCCCACAAATCTACTACTACTACCAACTACTATGGATTGCAATTTGACAGAAATTTGCATCTGAGTTTAACTGGCAAACTTGGCAGACTTACACGTTACTTTGAATGCATATTACAAAATACTTTGAAGCATCTGATGCTGGAGATAGAGTCAGGACTAGACTCTTGGATTATGAGCCATGGAGCTAATCCAGTACTTCACTTGATGTTTAAATCTGATCTATAGATCAGTATAAACATTAAAATACAATAGATAAAATATATTTACCTGCTTTGAGAACTATTGCTAGGGAAAGAACCTTGCTCTGGAAATCTGGAAACCACAAAATGATCTATGCTATGGAAAGATGCAGGTCTAAGCAAATTCTGCTACTCTAAGGGAAGTACCTATGCTTGGTCTGGCTACAAAAGAGGTGATAGGACTTTATCAATATCTTTATTAGAAGTGGTTAAAGAGTACATTATCTTCTTTTATTAAGGAAGGCACAATTTTATCAACAACTGTATAGCATTGGCACAAAAGAATAATCAATAGGATGTGAAGAAAGATCATGCTGCCATCTTTACTTAATATACATTAGCTCACACTACAATTACCAGCTGGCTACCAAGGCAGTTACCAGCATTGGTACTCCAACTGTTTTAAATGTAGCAATTTCCATTAAGACACTTGCCCATGCTGTCTTCTATCCACATAGTAATAAAAGAGGCAGACCATATTCCAATTCTCAGTTTCTCTAAAAGGATGTATCTAAGAAGTTATGTAAGGTTTTGAAATGGACAGTGATGCGACAGAGCTTTGGGTATATATACAAACATCTTAAAGAATAGCAGTTCAGATGAGAAACTATTTTTTTTTAAATGTACACAATAAGAAGTCCAAGTAGAACCCCTTGCAGTGAACTAGAAGAATTCTTTACAGACGCAGTTAGGTAAAGACTCAGAGATGGACTTCCTGAGACTGTAAAATTTTGAGACACTTCAGGAAGTGCATAATATCAAGCAAAAGTGTAAAAGGAGCTCCAGGTGGTTGTATGGCAAATGTTAAATATGAGGAAGTTCAGGGGAAAGCCTACGTTTCTGCTTGAATTACAGCCAAGTGGACCTTTCATAAGAAAAAAGGAGTTAGTGATGATGTTCCCTTCCACACCAGACATCTTTGAGAGGGCACTGACAGTTCCTTGAGTCTTTCGGCTTCTGAAGAAAAACAGACTGTTCTTGTAAGGTCATGTCCTCATTACAACATCTAATTTTTTGAGATTTGTTTCCACAGACAAAGTGTGAAGTTTAAGGAAGAACAGAGGTAAGTTAACTTCCTTCAGTACATGAAAGTCAGAATTCTCTTTAGGTAAAAGCTTCAGATAGATCCTGCCACCTGTCCTTGTGGAAAACAGCGCAAAGGAATTAACTATAAGAGTTTGAATCTCAGCCGTCCTTGTTGCAGAGGAGAGATCATAAAGACTGTTTTCAGAGATAAATGCAGAAGATAGCATTCAAAAGATTCAAAAGGCTGTCACATCAGAAGATAAAGGACATGAATTGCTCGTCTTTGACAATAGGCCAACTATTAGCAGCCTAGCATGATTTTCAGGGATTTCTGATGTGAAAACTAAGTGATGGAACATCCTGCAGAGTGTGAGTTGCAAAGCAATCTCCCTTGTGGAAGCAAGGGGGTTACTGAACTTCAGTTTAAGCATTTAGATTCTTGTATTTTAAACAGGGATTCAACATGAATAACTTTTTTTTTTGCAAATATACATAAGGTTGTTTTCACAAAACTCCCATTATCTCTTAAGGGACTTGGTTCTATAATCTCTAAATACACTTAAGATTGCATCTGGTCTGAAGTGCATATAGTGGAAAGAGTCTCTGAGGAGATGGCATGTCCAGAAGTTGGACTGCGTAGCTGTGGGCTACACTATACACAGCCTGTTTGACAACTATACTAGGCTTACACAGGCACTGCCATTTGGACTGGCAAACTGAAAACCTGAACAACACCTTAAAAAGAGAACATAATGGTTGTTTCTGTAAGAGTGGAGAACGTAGAGTTCTCTAGTGTATTTTTATACATTTTTTAAATTGAAGACAGACTTTGCAGTGCTGATAGGATAGGTGCCAGGGGACACTTGACACCAACCTTAGTTATTGAACATTGAGATTCTGATTGCTTTGCCTGGGCGGAATTTTTATCAGAAGAGATATAGCCCACATAGACGTAATCTAAGGGAAATGATTGCTCTTGGTGGGAACATTAACAGAAGATCTTGGGGTAGAGAGTGTGGCTGAACACAGACCTGTTGGGTGTTAAGACTTTTTACACAGAGTAAGATGTTCTGAGGAAGTGTCTTCTCAGGGCAAGTGCTGCCACTATAGATTGCACTGCGGTGTCAAAGGCATTGACAGGTGTCCTAGAGACAAATTTACTTTAAAGTGGTACAAAATCAAGGTGTCTCCTAAAAACTGATAGGACAAGATCTGAAAAGAACCTATTTGGAACAATAGCTCTTATTTTTGTAATTAGCAGACCCACTGACAACATAGAATTGAAATGAATCAAAAAGAAAAGGAAAATTACATTAGAAAAACATCAATTTTTTTATAAGCCCTGAAAGGAATTGGTTAACTTTCTTCTTCCTGTAGCAGGAGCTTACTGTAGAGAACAAAGAAAATATCTGCATTTTCTCCTGGCTTAGTCTATCTTTACTTTTAGATATAGTGTCACAAGAACCTGGGCTCCACAAAATAGTCCATGCTATTTCCAGGGCCCAGGAAAGAATTTATTAACTCTGTTTTCAGACTAATGGATTTATTTATAAAGGAAAAAAGAAGTGGTAAGAAACATCCGTTATCAACTGACATGATTCCAAGAAAAGCTTAAGGAAGAATGAATTCCTCTCTTCTTGTAAGGCTTGTACTTTTCTTGTGTTTGAGACGTGAGTTCCAAGGGTTCTCAGCACTGACAGTCTGCTTTTCTTCAAGACACAGAAACAGAGGAGGAAGAAAATCTTAAGGAATGAGTCCCTCAGCTCCATTTCTACATCAGTTGTGGACAGATGATTTAGTGGCCGATGAACAAATAGCATCTTCATCGGCACTGCTAAATTTTTAGGCCATGCATACTGATAAAAAAAGTCAAACGTGTGCATGCATGCAGGGTCAATACAACTCATATGCACTGGGGTGTTCTTAAATTTCCTCTGGAGGACTTTTGTAGTCTCAGAAGAATTACAGGAGTGTACTGCTACTAAAGGAAGCTGAGTTTAACACATGATGCTATGTTTCTCCTTTTTACGTGTCCATAACTTAACTGAGGAACTTCATGTAGCTTTTGAGATGGCTCAGATGGCAACATTTCTTCATGTCCTGTTCTAAAGATGGCATGATGGAGTTAAAAGAATGGGTCAAGACACACCATTATTTTTCCTGATTTCTTCAAAGAAACAGGAGCAGGTTTTTAGGGGAGGAGGGCTTCAAAGGCTCATACACAAACATCAAAAACACATGCATGAAGCTAGGAATTTAGTTTGGTTCAAAAGCCAAGATAGGAAAAGAAATGCGCACAACTGATGGAAAAGCAGGTAGCTAATGCAGAATCATCAAGGTGCTACAAAGAAGCAGCAGACTAGAGCAGAATTCAAGAACCACAAGAAGAAAAGCTCTGATCTGGCCAAGCATTGAGAGGAATTAAGTTGAAACAGAAGCTCTGTTCATTATGTGGATAGTATGCAAAAGCACATGGTTTGAAATGTTCCCTCACAGATACAGCTCACAAAAAAGCTCCGTGACATGACTAGCATAGTGCTACCCAGAGTCCAGTATCAGCAAACATAAGTAATGTAAAATTTAGGTAATTTGTCATCACAGTTGTTACCTGCAATAGAGGTATTCCCATGTTTTGTTTAAAGTAATCACATGTACAAAAACATCCTTGCAAATGTCTGATTTTGTTCAAGACTTCCTTCCTTTCTTTCCTACATGTACCATATCCACAATTTGTCTTAATAACACTTTGAAAAACAAAATTTTAAGCTAAATTGTAAAAAAAAAAAAAAAATACTTTCTTCATAAAATGATGCATATCTGTGTGATTCTGCAAGCATCAGGCTTAATACAACATTCCATAACAAATAAATCCTGCTGGGAAATTAGTTAACCTTTTCAAAGCAAGCAAAAGCAATGCTCTCATTGAGCAGCCTGTAGATAAAAAAAAAGGAAAATAAAGATTATATGCAGAATTCAAACTACAGATACCAAAATGCCATAACCAGTTTATGGTGTTTGTACAAACAGATTGTAGGAAGGCAAGCGCTTGCAATTTTTTTTATGTTCTTAATTACACTTTTTGAAAATGATTTTTTAAAGTTCTGTGAAAGCAATGTCTATACTATATTCAGATATACTAATACAGCTCATTGAAATAAATCAAAACTCATTTAAAATGGAAAAAAAACAGGTGACTGTGCTGAACCAGATCTGTGCTGTAATGCACATCTGGAATTTTGGAGAGCAAGCTGATGAGCTGACTTGTGAAAAGTATGATGGAGCTCACACAAAACCCAGGACCAGTGACAAGGGTGTGACAAGGAATTCATTACATCCTTTCTTTTGTCTCAGGCTGAATTATGAAAACACTGATTACAGCATGGAATGTCAACCAATGTATATGATAATAAGAAAAGAGAATACATGTAAATTTTTTTATATTTTTTCATTAATAATATGGGATGTTCTAATAAAAATTATCCTTTTTACTACATAATAAAAGGACAGTGAAACAAAGATATTTCCTTAAGGTTGCAAACAACTCCATAGTAGAAAAAATGGAACTAAGACAGAATGACTCCTAAGGAAAGGTGTAAATATCATGATACATAGCACCGTGGAGCCCATTTTTAGTTTCAAAGAATTTTAATTTATTACCACTAGATTAGGAATTCATATAAAAAGGGATTAATATAGGTAGGTAGGTAGCTTTTATTTGAAACTGTATGAAAGTCACATGTTTAAAGATATTTAAGTTCAAAGCTGCTGTTTGATCAGAGAAGACTTATGCAGACAGTATTAGGGAAAATCAGAAAATGAAAGAAATACACAACAACTGGTGCTACAAGTTATGGAATACTGTGTTAGGCATGAAACACATGAAAGCATGTGTTATATACAAATTTTGCCTACAGCACTTGAAAAACAAGTATTTTTGGTCTGATGAACATCAATATGTCATGAAGGTGTCATATGATATTTGGATTTAATACTTGTTCAGACATTACTATTAAGAGGCGCAAAGTTTTTAGCAGGGTGGTTCAATTTTCTTCATTGTTAAACATTTCAGGTTCTGTTTTTTATCAACCATCTGAATTGCAGTACTGGGAAAATCACTCAATTTCTGATGCTCTTGCTAGTTAACACCTCTTGTACTGCAGGGTAGAAGTACAGCAATTATGTATGCGTTCTTACTGTTCATTTTAGTGCATATATACAAATTTTTACAGCACTTGAAATTACCAAAGCAAACCTTTTTAAATCTTCATATAATATTTGTCCTAATTCTGTAGCAGCTTCATTAAAGGAGTAGTTGCAAGCTTCTACTAAATTATAGTTAATATGTTTTGTTGTATCCACAGAAACACATACTTTTTGTTGTTTTCTTTTTTGCCCAAGGAAAGACAGACTGAACTGCAACATCTAGCCATTGTTAAAAGACAATGTGTAAACCACAGAAATAGTTTAAAATGAAGCTTTGCATTTTAATGTTTTTTCTTTTTTTTTTTTTTCCTTGCAGCAAAGAGTCATATCAGAAGGATTATTTCCTCTCTATAACACTACAGAAATATTTAGGTGAGAAATTATTTTTTCTCTCTTTTCAATCACTGAAATTACATGAAACTTGGTTTTTCCACATAGAGATCAGGAAAAAAAAAAGGAAAAATTTCCTTTTTTTGTTCCCTTTTTCAGGTGGAATAGGTAAATGAAAGAAATGAAATAGTTCAAAAACATGCAACTGTGGACAATTACTGAAACAACCAAGTTCTCCTCCAGTAGATTTTAATGTTATTTGTTATTTCCTTTAAAACTCAAATATTCATCAGGATGGCACTACTAAAACCACAACTCTTTTATTTCTAATTAGGTGGTTGTATTGTCTTTAGCACAAGGCACGGTGGGCGAATTTCATTTTTGCCGAGTGCTTTTTTAAGGGCTAAAAGGACTCCTGTCCATAACACACATATTATCAGTACTTCTGCTAGTATCTGAAGGTATTACATGACCATGGTTAAAAAAAAAAAAACCAAACTATTGAAAAGGCTCACAAATTATAGCCACAATAGTGATATGTGAGAACAGCCTCAGCAGACACAGTCTGTCTTTGATACCTCTGGTAAATCAAGAAGAGTCCACTGTCACCTCAAGAAAATGAGGTACCTTCTTGTATTCCATCCCTTTTTGGGGAATTGAAGGAGTCAATGCATCCCTAGAGCAACTGGACAAAAGAATTATCTTTTTTCCACTACATGAAGAAACTGTATTTATATATGGAGATATTCTTATGCCCAAACATTAGAGAGGCCTCATGTAGATTTTCTCTTCACATTTCTGCTGTCCAGGCAACAAAAACAATAAACAGTGGTGTAAAATAATTTAGGTACTTATATTTAGGTACTATGGCTGATATCATAACATTCCTAAAAACATTCAAGGAATCTTAAACACATCATAAAGGAAACTGAGTCTTGCAAAGATTATATCCTTTGGAAAGCGACAGAGAAAGCTGGAACTACTTCATTCATAAGGGCAGAGCACAATCTGTTCTTTCCTTTCTGAATTGAAGGTCAATTTGGATTTTGATCAGTTTAAAATCATACTTTAGATACAGATTCTTTAGGTTTCATACTCTAGAACATTTAACATCACTGAATATTAAGATGTACTTAAGTGGCTTTTCTTCTTAATTATAAACAAAAATGGTAATTGTGTCCACAAGATTATGGTCAAGCTGTGAACGTGCCAATAATGTAGTTTCTGCGTGCCTCATCTCTCCCTCCCTGCTCTTTATCCAGTAATACAGTACAAAATCAAAGAAAATCATTCTGTATCTGAAAGGAGCAGCAATATCCAGCTGAGTCAAAAGAAAACTCCATTGGGCTGGTAGGCGGGTGGAGAAAGGCTGTGTGTAGGTTGTCTCCACACCGAGTCAAATTTTATTCTGACAGAAAAGAGTTGAAAAACCAAGAGACATTTTATCTTTCTTTTGTTCACCCTGAGAGCCTACAGTTCTCTGCTAAATACATTAAACTCTGTTCTTTGCTATAAATAATAAAAATGCTTTAAAAAAATTAAATTAGGCTAGAAGACCACAAGAGGATAGAAGAAAAAGAATAAATTACAGTATTTGGAAAATTCTGAAAATAACTTACAAAGTTAAATGTATCTGTGCTTACACTCCTATTGCCAAGGAAGTAACTTATAGATGTAAATATGGAAAGATGTATCATTTAGTTTTCAGTCATAAAGTAAGATGTTTTAGTGGCAAGTAGGAGACATTACATGGCAACTAGGTAAAAGGACAAATGACCAAAAAGATATATATATAAAAATACCATTATTAAACTGTCCTGACAGAGATCTCAAATTATTTCTGTAGAAAGTGAATTAATGCATCTCATCACATGAAAGGCACTGATCAATTTACTGTTACTTTGAATGTGTGTATGTCTCCTTAAAAGTAATTTCCTAAATCTGTTTTGTGAACTGGGATAGATCATTGTTTCAGAAAATCTGGTTCATTAGAAGCACAGAATTGACTTCTTCCTATTGCTGTAGCGGTCAGCAACTGTCAGTGTTTTTAAAAAAAGTAATTTAAGCCAAATGAAAAAGAGAAGTAAAGAAAGAAGAAGCAGGGAAGGTAGAGAAAAAAAAGTATTCTTCTACACAGCATGACAAGGTATCTTCTGAGTTCTAAGATGCAATGCAATAGATTTGCTCAACGGAAATGTTTATGTTCTTATATACTCTGGATTTTGATCCTTTTTCCTCTCCTCTCTACCTGAGCTGTACAAGTATCAGACCTAAGTTGCAGAACTGTTGCAGTTTGATTCATTTGCTGCATACAGTCACAACTGCACATCTAAAAATCAGGATAAACATTAGTAGTTTTCAGTGTATGGCTTAGTTTTAACCTGTTTTGAATTCAAACACTTCAACATCTGCAGTGAGTTCTGAAAATCTAAAAAAAATTATTATTTTATGAAACAGAGAAGTCACATTTTCAAATTACACTACTATACAAACAATACATAGGAATTTTCCAGCTATGTTTTCGACAGCTTAGTCTATTTCACAGTATCATTAAGAATACTAAGAAACTGTAGTTTTCTCATCAAGGAAGTTCACACATTTTAAAAGGTGCTTGTTTTATAAATTATGTGTCACAAGCATCAGTAAGTGACTGCTGTGAATTTTAGTAGTAATTGAACATGGCTCTACTATTCCAGAGGGTCTATGTAAAACACCTGAGTCCTCACACACAGTGACTACCATTAAAAATATGAGCTCTGTTTGCCAAGTGTAAGTGATGTACCAGAATGTTTTGAGATCAGAGGAAATGGACTCTCTCTAAGTCCAGATACCAGTAACTGAAGCTTCCTTCTGGCCTTAAGCCCCACTCTTCTGGACCAACACTTCCTGAGCAGCTGCACCAGTACATGGCACAGCTTGGGAAGCCTTAAGCAATACTCAGACTTTTGTTGGATAACCAGCTGTAGCACATGTAGAAGAAGGATGTACCCCAAAGCAAACCCCACTACCTTGAAAATGATTGCTGCTGAAGAAAGCTGTGGCTTACGAACCGCACTGGAAGACAGAGAGATACAGTTTTAGTAGAACTGGCTGAGTATGGCCTAACAGCAAACAAACACTTCTAGGCAAATCTCTCCAGATAATTCAATAATGTCACTTCCCTTTTCTGGGAAATGGCAACCCAACAGACAAAATCCTCCTGCAACACTGGGAAATACATTTGTGGGGAGAAAAGAATGTACTTTAAAAATATGATAGTGCTAATATTAATACTGTTATCATAATGCTTATGAAAAAGAACAGAATTTAAGATTAAGAAACTGTTCAAAATCAAAGATCAGTCATGTAAAAAGATTCCTACTGAAATTACTGTATAAGGGTAAGTATGAAGCAAGGGATTTTCACTGGAGAACTAAGCCTGCACTTCTTGCAAAGCCTTCAGTGTGTTCCCATCCAGGGAAAAGAAAACGGCTTCATTTCACAGGTGTTATGACCAGTTTTATAAATTCTTAAAGATTATGAGATATTTATAACTAGCAAACAAGGGAATCAAAACTAATGGTGTTAATTAGGTTGAAGCAACAAAACTACCAGAGACAGTTGAAAATATCCTTTTCTAACTTCTGCAAATACAAGTGCCAAAGTTTCTGGAAGAATAGCTTAGTTTAAAAATTTACAGTTGAAGAGAACAGCATAACACAAATATACTTGGGTAATCAATGTTCCAACATAAGGCATTTTAATCTTCTACTTAATTTTATTTAAACAGTATGTTCATACTTATGAAATGGTCTTCTCCAGATTAGATAACTGAAAATTTAAATAAAACAGATAATGAAAATTTGTTCAAAATCAAAAAAGCAGATAATGTAATTTCATTACATAAAATAGTTGGGTTTATAGTTTACATAACTGACTAATTATGTCAGTTATGTAAACAGCTCTAAATGCTCATAACGTATTTATCCAATATATTTGTTAATGAATATACATACTTGTTCTTACAGTTTAAATTAATTTCTAATATTAGTTTTTAATGCATAATTTTAAGTAACAATATTGATCCAGTACCTGGCTATATGCATTCCCAAAGTTTCCATTAAAATTATGAGAAAGGACTGTAAAATATGGAGAAGGACTTTGCAACAGCTACAGCTAAGCTACAGCAGCTTTAGCTATGACGTAGCTGAAATATAAAAACATTTAGTTAGGTTGCCACAAAGTTAAAAGAAAATCCTTCAAGTCCAATCAAACATGAGAGAAGGCACTTAGAACAGAAGCTGTGGACTACCCTGCCTTTGCCGAAACTACACTGCAGAGAATTGTATTTTTAATGGTTGCCTTTTACTTGTTTCCTTTTGCAGTCACAAATTAGTAAGCAGAAGCAAATAACAGAACAAATATGAACTGAAAATAAAGGATTGATTTACAGCAAAATAAAAAGCAATAGCTAAGTAAGAGAAGAGTAGTTGCCTTGAAGCTGTATGGTATGCCAGTGAGAAATAGCAGCAGCTCAAGTTGCAGTTCAGAGAGACTTTTGCAAATGACACTGGCCCACCTGCTGTATGTCATTTTACAGCAATTCCACAAGCATTTGAATACAATGGAATACTCATCATCTTCATGTAAAATGCATGACAAAAGTCCCTCTACTTAAATTGCATAATACCATGAGAAGGAATAAGGTAGGTGGCTTTTTTTCTACACTTTGTATAAAAATAAAACAGCTAGAAATCCTACGTCTAATTTACTTAACATTGTTTATTTGGTAGGATTTTTGAATATTGAAGCATAAAATGGAAATATGGGGAAATTGTATTTCCAAATAAAACAAAATGACAAAAATAAAGAAAGCCTAAAGAATAACTTTTAAGTGCATAACAAAAAAATAGACCCTGCTTTACCCTGTGTTTATCAAGGGCACATAGTATGAGGAAACCGGGGGCCTGTAGGACCAAAAAATATTGAAGTTGGGAAAGGGGGTATCTAACAGATGAAGATAAAAATGTGCCATTATGGTCACATTTTACAGTATGCAATCTATTAATGAATCTTAAAACTTAGATCAGATGAAAGAAAAGTGGGAACTGTGATTATAATAAGACCTTTGAAAATCATCAAAGACTGAATCTTAAGTCTACAAGGCAAATGGTAGAAGCTATAATAAAGAAATTCCTTTTATTCCCGCAGATATACACAGGGTAAAGACAGAAATATATGATTCAGGAAAAAGGGGTCAAAGAAGACACCTTCCCACTATGGAGTCACAAAGGGAGAGTAAACAAACCTTACTCTAAAAATATCACTACCTTATGAAAATAAAACTTGAGAGTAAAGCTTCCAAATTTTTGAGGAAGGGGTATATGTTCTATGAGAAGGATATAAGAAGCTCTCAACATTCCTCCTCTGTCTCTCTCAAAGCCAAGTCCAGGAACTTCAAGACCACTGATCACAGAACATTCTGAGTTGTAAGGAACCCACAAGAGTCATGGAGCCCAACTCTTAAGTGAATGGCCCATACAGGGATTGAACCCACACCAGTGGTGGTATCAGGACCATGCTGTAAGCAGCTGTCATATCCTATCACAAAACAAAAGGAGAGTAACAGGTGAGGGTGTACAACCCTGTGCCCCACAGAGGTACTACTGTCACAAGCCATCTGAAAACTAACTGGCTGCTCTATTTTAAACCATTTAAGGAATTAAAAAATAATTAATTTTAGAGAAATTTTAAAAAATAGCTTCGCAAAATTAAAATTAATAGTTCCTCATTTTCTATATACCTACTTTAATACATCTTTGTAGCACAAAATGATTGCCTTATATGTGGAATTATTATCATACTATGACAGACGTGAGGAGGGAAGATCCCTTCAGTTTTGATGTAGAGAGGTATCAGTGCTGAATTTTGTTGCCTTCTCTATTCTGTTTTTGCTATATGTTCAAGTAATAGTAATGCAAAAATCCACATCTCAGCTCTCTATGAGAAACTGACACTAATCTTTCTTTAAGACTGCTTCAGATTCATTTGTTCACTTCTGTGTAACATAATATTTTTGATTTTTTATACTAGACTTTACAGTAAAGACTTAAACCATTTTGGTATTTAAGAACAACAGAACATAATCAGATTACTGAGAATTTAGAAGTGCATTCGCATCCCATACTTTACATGCATTTTTAATAACCATTTGTTATTACTGTTCTGTAATATGGAAATCCATATTATTGTTAATATTGCACAAATTCACAGCTAATCACATTATAGTACCAAAGGAACAATTATAGTATGTGAATGTGTATAAAGATTAATATACATATCCTAATAAATCTCAGCTGACCCATTAATGTATAATGGGCCCAAAGGAGGCCTCATATCCTAGGTATATAAATGGCACATTTCTTTCCCCCTCCCCTCCTTTCCTCATTTTGTTTTATATGTACAAACTGCCATAAAAAGGAAAATTAAGCCATACAAAACCACTCTGAAACATCAAGAGGCTAATCAAAAGCACAAACCACTTTCTTTTCTTATTATACTACAAGAATCACGCTAATATTTGACATGCATGTACAATGAGGTGATTTTTTTTTTCCTCTTCCTTTTGAGAATAAGGGTTCTGAAGTAGTGGACAGGCATCCATCCCACGTGCACTCTGCAATGCATAGTTATTACAAGTGGGTTAAGGGAGGAACTTTCAGTTTTAATTGTAAATTATAATGACTTGTTCTTGGTTTAGGGGTGATACCTCCAACTGTTTCAATTAAACCTCTTGTAGTTTAAAATGAAAGAAAAAAAGAGACAAATGATCCTTTTTGTTATGTAAGATATGCCTTACAATATCACTACACAGTGACAACTCCTTGTCCTCCTGTCACATCCTGTCCCTTAGACCATGCTGCAGAAAAGCAATTTTCTGCCTCAAAAGCACTCTATTTTTTAAGTTTGTCTCTGGGCAATTTTCAGGTCTACTAGAGCTGCACAACTGTATACAGATGAGAAAGACCCAAAATAGGGCAATTTATTTGATTCCTCCTCTTCAAAACATTTAGCTGAGATTGCATATCCAACAGAGAAACCCCAACAAGAATATTCAGAGATGACCTGCAGTGACACACATCTTTTTTCCACAAAAAATTTGCATTAAACATCTTCTCCAGACTCCTCAGATAGTCTAGATTTGACTTTTGTTTAATATGACCTTTAACACAAATATTTCCCAGGATATTAGCAGCTAATTTCTTTTTTAAAGGAGGCAGTAAGAACTGGTCAGTTAAATAAAACGTTTATAGAGTTTTTTAGAGGAATTTTTTTTTTAGTGGGCCTTCCTATTATTTAATTTCTTTTCTTTTTATTAGAAAAAAAGATGTGCATCCATTTGAATCCAGTTTCTCTCCTGTTATAAAGGAAAGAAACACTTGGATGGGAAAATACATCCTCCAAATGTTCAGCTCCTGGTAACTTAGCATTTATCAATGCCTGAAGCTAGTTTGACCTCAGTATTCCCCTGGTACAGCTCTGACCTAACACAGTAAGGGCACTTCTCCATAGAGCAAAGGCCTTGCCTTTAAAACCATCCACAAGTTGAAAACTACTTTGCCTAGACAGAAGTTTTAAGGAATTAAGACAGCTTCAAAACTGGGACCTTAGTTTGCTATGAATGTAACATTCACTAATGTATCCTCTGAGGCAAAAACATGACAATAGTTTTGGGACTTTTCATGGAGCTAGGTGAATTTTCAAATCTGAAAATAAATAAGCCATAGGTTCCTCAGTGTTCAAAATCATTTTCAGATTTGCTATATACAGTTTCCAAAATTTTAAACCAGACTGATAGCTCATTTAGCCCTGAAGACATAAAATTATTCATTTAATGTCTCTATTGTTGTCTTTTTAATTTAATTATATGTACACTTAATTTCAGAATTTCACACTGACATAGAAATCAATTATGTATTAAAAATCACTATTAACACTGGCGTCAGAAAATAATAAAGCATAAAATATGTCTATAACCTTATATGGTTCTGATTAGTAGATTAGACTGCATCAGATAAAGCATGAGTTTTCTTTGCTAATACATTAAAAGCCTTTAGTGTGAATGCATTTTGAATTTTTATTTACCTGGCATGTGAGTATATTTAAAACTTAGCTCAGAGGGAAACAGCCATTTTCTTTTTCTTTCCTAAAGGTATAGAAACAGGTTTGGGTTGGAAGGGATCTTAAAGATCATCTTGTTCAAACCCTCCTGCCATGAACAGGGACACTTCTCATAGACCAGGTTACTCAGAGCCCAGTCCAGCCTGGCCTTGAACACCTCCAGGGATGTGGAGCCCATAACCTCTCTGGGCAGCCTGTTCCAGTGCCTCACCACCCTCACAGTAAAGAATTTCTTCCTAATATCTAATCTAAACCTGATCTCTTTAAGTTTAAAGCCATTAGCCCTTGTCCTATCATTTGGCCATAAAGACAAAATCTGACTCCTCTTGTGTCTGAGTTTGTCTTTTATACTGATACACAGAGTCTGTGCAAGCACACACCAACTGGACTGCATTGGAGATACGAGAAATCTAGCATTAGCAGAATAGAGAATTTGCTTGAGGGCAAATCGCTTCCAGATGTGATTAAATTCATGCTTTAAATTATTGGGGAAAAATTTGCTATCATATATTGCTGCGGACACATAAGAGAAGACCTTTATGATTTAGTCCTTTGTGTCTGTAAGTGCTAATGTTGCCTTAGCACATCTTATATTCAGTTCCTGAGCTAGGACTGTGAAATGCGGTAACACAATTGTGTATAGTCTAACAGAGACAGAGATGAATAAAACTAAATCATGAAAACCTTGCAAGTGGCTAAAGTGCAACACTAAAAGAAGAATATAATTTTTTTTAAGTACCTTCATCCCTGATGTCTGCTTTAGACTGTTTGAATATTTAGCTGTGCAAGAAACTCATTAATCTAGATGTAGCTGGCTGGCAAATCTTCACTTTGGATGCTGGTTGCTGTCAGTTGGTCACAGCTCGCTGATGATTCAAAAGTCTAAGTGGAAACTGATGCTCTCTTCATTTTGGTTTAACAGTAACGCAAGGGCTATGTCAATCAGAAGTTAACAAGGAATAATAGCAACAACTGCTATTAACAAAAACCCCAACTCCTGAGCCTTAAATTCCTCATTTTTGCCTACTAATTGCATTCTATGTATTTACATACTTTTGCTGGTTTGGTACGGATAACTAACATACATTCAAAATCAGAAGAATATCATTTACACCAAAGAGTCACAGGAATTACTTCACAGCAAATCTGATTACTGCTGGTCCACTTTGAAAATATGCATGTAAAGTTTCTTTAACGAAGTCTTACATAGTCAAGGGTCCAGAATGCCTTTTAATCACACTTTTGCAAAGCAAACAGAAAAGCATGAACAGAAAAGCTGTATACCTGACAGAAAGAGATTGAAGAAAAAATTTTATTACTGAATAAAAAAGATTACTGAAGAAAAAATGCCCTAATTGAATGATTCATGTCCCTGACATGAATCCCTGGATTCATGTGAAGCAAAGTGCACTGCAGGATACAGAAGATACCTTTTTTTCCTAACCAGTAAAGTTAAATAAATAAATAAAAAAAAGTTGAAAAAGTGTATTTGTTTCCAAAGGCTTGTATCCATAACATATAGACCCAAATAAAATCTTCATTCTATTTTATGTGAGTTCTAAGTAACCTTTGTTAAGTCAACATTTTCTCTGATATAAAAAAATCAATCTCTTAAGTTGAAAGGTCTTTTTCCAATGACTCTTCAGTAAAAAACGTATAAGCAGTCCTTAAAACTGAGACTGGGACCTCTCCCTTCTCTACGGAGACTGGACTAACCACAAGGCTGCAGTTGTGCTCCTTCTGATCCTTCTATTCCCTTTCATTTTCTAAAGTTTCTCAACATTAGTGATGAACAGAGGAGACTTCCTTAAGAATGATGTCTAGACTGTGTGTATAGATGGAACTTGTTCAGAAGCCTGATTCCCTTACGATCCTCGTGGTGGGACAGCCAATGCCTGCCACCAGAGACTGACACAGCCAAGGACAGAATTCTAAGGCTATGAATGTCAACTGAGCAAAAGCTTTAGTTATTAATATGGACACCCTTAACCTTGTGAATGTTCTCACATTTGCTCTACTTCTAGTCAGCTGCAACTCCATCTCTGACAAAGACGCCTCTTTGTAGCCCAAAACTATGAGATTTGTGGCATATCTCTTATCCCCACACTTAGGGCATTACTCATTTTAGCATCTTCTGCTGAAACTTGTCCCTTAGTTCACAGCACATAATACAGAGTTGGGTGACAGTCCAAGTACCAGATGCTTGAAACCTAAGTGATGTCATCATTCTCTGTGGTACTCATACACAAGTCCCTTATAAAAGTCACCATAAAATCATAAAATTCACAGTTTCATAAGTACAAATCTTTAGTTAAAAATGCATCTAATCTGAATTAAAATGAAAATAAGAATCAAATTCATTACAGACATAAAATACAAAGCAAAAAGTGAAACAACAGAAACCAAAAAAAATTTATGAAATATCTTTTCTTCCCTCCTCTTGCAATAAGGTATCTGAATAACAATGACTTTATTTCAACTTTGCTGTGCAATTGCAACCAAGTAACAAGAATATACGCATAATAACTTTGACCTGGATGTTTGAATAGCAGATCAGACAGCTACTGAATTACCTGAAAGTATTACCACATGAATAGCTTGTGCTTCCTAAATACTGTCACTCAAAAGGCTTTTGGCATCTCTTCAGAGCCCTCTCACTTACTTCCTTTACACAGGAGTAAACTTAGATTGCCTCATACTTTCATAGAGAAAATAGCAACACCATTCACATATTAAAGTTTTTCTTGTACTCGAACAAATCATAAAATCAAAATTATATTTACCTTAGAAAAGGAACAACTTATCTTCATGATTTCCAACTTATCTTCATGATTTCCATCAGTGCATGTAATTTCTTCTATTTTGTTTGCAATGTACTAAAATTAATTTTTGTGACACATCTGAGGAATTGCAGACATGTTATTCAAGTACTTACCAGCATTTTTTTGATTTTATATTAATATTTTGATGACTCAGAATTATTTACTTCTTTCATCTCTGAACATTTCATGTAAACAATCACTAGCAAGTCTTCTCAATTCTTATTGGTTAATTAGACTTGCACATGAGCATTTGGGATGACACAGCTAAATAATCACTGTAAAATCTCAAGTAAACCTCAGTAATTCACTTTAATGTATTTTTTAATTTAAAAACCTTCGACAGGATTATCAAACATAGTGTGATCATTTTGTTTTATCTGCTATTTGAACAAACAAAAGATCCAAAAAGGAATTAAGAATAATAGCATCATTCACAAAAATTTGTTGTTTAATTAAAAAAACCCCAATCATTTGTGGAAAGTGTTTTTTTCACTGAGCTGTCTCTTAATCCCAATGGCAGCATGGGGATCCCAGCTATTTCTTGTATCTTTTCTAATGCCTGCATATTTTAGCTTTACCTAAGGCTAAAATTGCAGTCTGTATGTATGTCCTATCTCCCTTCACTTAGCAATTTTTTAGCTGGGTGATTGTCAAGCGTTAAGCAAATCGGAGAAAAAAAAGCAAGTCTTAAAGATAATTAAGACTCTCACAAGTTTCAAGGATGGACATCTAAATTAATATCCCCAGGGACAGGAACACGGATAGGAGATGGCTGGGCTACTCAGCATTCAGGGAGGTGCAGACTAAGCACAGCTCTATTGTTTCTGAGGCAAAGAGGGTAATAAGGGGAATAGGGAAATCAGAGTTGCAGCTGAAATTGGTGACCTTAGAGTACAAAGAAAACAAGATTTCCAGAGGAAAGCTGGCTTTATTAGTTCTGCCTCCTTAAGCATCATGTTTCTGCTACTTGGCAGACTATGCAACTTTTCCATGATTCAGGTTTCATCAGATTCCTAAGAGTTTAGATACAAGAAAAATAAAAACAAAAGAAAAACCATATAGATTGAAGGAAAAATGTACATTCTTTTAAAGCAAAGTCATTTACTTAGGGGAGAGCAATACTATTTAAGACTAATGACAGTTTATACTTCTGGAAGTTAATGCACTGTGCAGATTCAATTGATATTTGAACCTAGTTACAAGGAAGTGTCCTCATAAAGTATCATATGTGGTTCAGAGCTACAGGCTTCAAAGGGGTAAACTTGCCTTTAAAAGTTCTGTGTTAGAACTTCCACTCGATTTTTTATCAAACTCCTGATAAATAGTTGAGGCTTTAAGAAAAAAAAATAAAATAATTACAGGTGGATTAACCCCATTGTGACGCAAGAGGTTAAAACCAAAACGTGTTTAATCCCACTTACTTCACATAGAGGAAATATTTATATTTATGCAATATTTAATATATTTATCAATGTATGCCTCTCAATTTTTTTGAATTAAGCCCTCTTACACTTTGTAAAATGTCACATTTGAACAAAATATCAAATATATGCAAAATGCAATAGTGGCAGCAAATTATTGAATCTAGAACCATCTGGTAAATCACACTGAAGTACATGGTTGTATGAAAGAGAAATTAAAACAGCAAAATATAATATTACAAATTATTGGCATACTTGGTCACTTCTTTGTAATGTGAACGTAGCCAAAAGTAAAAAAGCCATCTATTTTTTTTTTGATATAACAGATATTTTATGTACTGATAAATGGCAATGATTATACTTGATCCTGTCTGGTAACATCCTGACTTCTACAAAGCTGCTGCACTCTCTTAGTGAGGATAAAGCAGTTGCTGCTGTACCAACAGAACTCATGATCACCCATTTACCTGTTATTAGTAATAGCTGGTTATTACCAGCTGCTCTTGCAAGACTTCAGAAAGTGTCATTATAACTTAAAATAATGAGTTGTGAACTGTATACCTACACTTGGAATCTGGCATGGAAAGAAGAAGAAAATCAGGGTCCTTAATTGTTGGACTGTGTATAGTTCAGTCCTGTCCACTTTAAAAGAAAGCAGCTACATATGCAAAATATCATAGTAGGATCAAACAGCAAGTTATTCCACAAAGCTACTTTAAATCTACAAAACATGCTCAGAAGATACAAAAAATGAGTTGACAGAGAAGATTAAAATGGAAATACAGTTAAAGAAAGCCTTTCTCAAAAGATGAATGCTCTCTCTCATTGTTTCATGTTTTCAATGTTACACAGCCTTATCATCATACATGACTGAACTAAATATTTTAGTATGTGGGTTTGAGTACCACAGTGTTACTAGATGAAAAGCTGTAGAAAGTGTATTCATACATTTCTTTTTTTTGTAACTGTTATTACAATGATCCCATCCAAGACTGAAGACCTATTTCAGTTCTAAGAGATTTGCACCAATCTTCAAAACCAATCCTGGTACTGATTTACCCATGTACCTGCACACAAATGCAAACCTCCAAATTACTAAGTAGCCACTACTCTATCACATAGTTGATACAAAAACAAAGAAAGAACATTGATACAGCACACACATTTATGCAATTCTACTAATTTTTTCCCCTTTCTCTTCACTCTGTCCCCTGATTGCTATTAGTCACAGAAATTAGTGACAATTCTAACACATAGCTGAGGAACTTATAAATAGCACCACTATTCACTCTTTAAGCAGAGAGATAGATATAGTAGTTACACCAGCCCTTCCTTTTCCTGAAAATGTTCCATTAATGAAAGGCATTATTTTATTAGACTGATGCCTAATGCTTTTATTAATATTTCTTTTGAAGATGCTCTGGTCCTTTAAACTGATGTACTTCAAGTACACATATGATTAAGAAAAAAAAATAATGAAAAAATCAAACATTACTTATACAGTCATAAATGATACATCACAGTTGTCTGAATAGGAGATAACTGCAATAACATAGTTAATACTGAATGACAGCCATCTAAGTGACTTTTTTTGTCCATGTCTTAGTTTCAATACATGTAACCAACACTTAAATAATTTGCAGTCTTAGATCTTGCACTTATTTACAGCTTTCAAACTGTTCCAAGCAAGGTTAAATAGTTTTTGTATGTGTGCATGTACTTTATATTGTTATTTTTTACAGTACTGTAAATATTCCTGAGCCATGGGTGACTATTTCACTATCCACCCATCTGGTTTCAAGACTGAAAATCTTTTTTTCTCAAGCAGGGTAAATCTGCTGTGATAGCCTCAAATGACCTGAAAAGTTTTTTTCAGTACTGAACTGTTTAACTTAGCTTTATGGAACTACTGAAATTACAACATCTTTGCTGGACTGCCCTAAAGGTATCAGAATTTCTGCAGTGCTGTGATTTCACTCTAGGCATACTTCCCGAACCAGAAAAGTCCCAGAACACAGCCTCTAATTATCTTCCCTAATTCCTACACTTGGGAAACTTTCATCTTGCCATATTTGGGGTGTTATGATAAATTTATAGCATTCCAGACCACTTAACCATGAGAAAGTAACAGGAAGAGAGGAGAGACTCTTGTGTGCTCTCAGGAAATACTTCTCTCTGTAAACCAGCATTCTGAAAGACTGGTTCTTATGGTTTCAATAGTTAGGACATGGTAGTGTTCTATAAATGCTTGTAAGTCTAGAGAAGTAAGTGATGTTAAATAACTCAAGTTATTATTTGAAGAAGAGGGAAAAACACTCCACAAGCCACACCTGCATATGTGTGGTTTTTTGGAACTTTAAGAAAATGGAAACCCCTCAGGTCAACATAGCTTTCTGAAACAAGTCTGCACCAAGGAACTGCTTTCCCCATGTGGTCACTCACCAATATTTATGAGGGAAGGTCACTTGGAATGCCACCAGCAGATGAAAAAACAGGAGGAAAGGAGGGGTTTTCTGTCTTCACTGAGCTGGGTGATTCTGCCAAAGTGATAGCCGACATTGACATTACACAAGGGAAAGGTTGTCGTAGTCTCACAGTCCCAGCTCTGCTGCAGAAACAAAACAAAACAAAACCAGAAATAAAAAAACATAAGTGCATACTTTTCAAATAAAAGTAATGTCAAAGCATTAAAAGTCTGATCTCTGGAATATAAATAACACTATAATTTTGGCTTTGAAACAGCAATCTCAAATCTACTTTAAAAATAAGATTTAAAAAGACCCCAAAGAAATCGAATGTTCTACCATAAAATTAATCAATCACTTTAAGGGTTTAGTGGAAAGAAATGGCCATAAACATCTTATGTGCTCAGCTGGTGGTAGAAGGCAGACAAAAATTACAATTCTGATAAAAATGAGGAAAAGCTGAGATTTGAAGTGAAGATTGCATGCAGAATATATGACCGGGAATGACAGGAAATTTTATAGGTGAATGTGCCTATAGCTGAACACGGCCTACGGAAAACTTAAAGAGAAAATTGAAGGATTAATGAGAGATCCCTATTTATTTTTTTTATTTATTTCATTTTCTTAGCATCTGTGTGAATTATTACCTATACGTCTTATGCGTCCTAAAAGAAAAAACTGTGATGAATAAATAAACAGCTCTAGAAATCTTCAATAGGGTCCTTTACCTTGCAGGGAATATTATCACTGGCTTTTGATACAATTTCTGCTGCAGGGAAAGACTTTCAAAGCTCAGAATGCTGAAGTATTGCCAGGCACTCAAAGACCCCCTGCTGTGCGCGTCAAACTAAGAAATCTCTCTGAACTTGTCGAATTAAAAGTCATCTCTCTCTCTCTGCAACCCCTGCATGAGCTGGGAAGCTCTGTCCTCATTTTTTTACGCCTTCCACGATAAACAAATGGAGCCTGAAGCATCTTTATTCTTTTCAGGCACATAATTAAAATTCTTTTAAAAATGTAATTGAAGGCAATGAATTTCAAAAGGAGGTTCTAGTTAACAACGAGGCTAGAACAGTTTCAGTAGACCATACTACTTTGCCATTCAATTTTCTTTCAAAGGTAAAAGCAAAACAGCTTGTTATGATCCTGGGTGTGTTTTTTATCTTTTTTTCTTTTTTTTTTTTTTCTTTTTTTTTTTTTTTTTTTTTGTTTGTACATCAATAGGTTGCACCAAACCTAAACATCTCAGCAGGATTTATGCTTTCTGGAATGTCATAAGACTTAATTATTGAAAGAGCAAAGAGAAGTACACTATCAAAATATAAACAAAGCAGAAAATATTCTTGGTTTCTCAAAATCATTATTTATATATCCCCTAAAAATTTAAGAATATACTTATTGAAGTATTTGTATTTTCTTGGCAACCCTCTCTTATTCATCCAAATAACTGTAAATATTCAGAACCTTGCAAACTTTAAAAAACCTGATAATGCACAGAATGTTACTCTTCTGTGATGACTACTGCTTTAAAACATTGTAATGATTGGTTACAATAGGTATGTTTGATGTCGCCAAGAAAAAAGAAACTGCTGATATAATTAATGATTTCAAATGAATATAAAAGGAACAAAAATCTATCTCCTTGGATTTGAATCCCGGGGATTATCACACAAAATTAACTCAAAGGAGGTAGGAGACATGACAGTGTTTCAGAAAGCCATCTCTAAGGTGACTTCCTAGAGAGCTTAAAATCTAAACCAAATCTATTTTAACATCTGTTTTAGAGTGACTTTCAGTACCGCTCTCTGTTGAAAGCAAAAAGCTTCAGTTTTTACCTGTTTTCTCCAAGCTGTGTTTTTAAAACTAGGACTTCTGGCTATAAATGACCATATGTAATGTAGTTTTTTAGGGTTTTTCCCCAGAGAGACTAGAGATTGAGATGCTTTAAGGAAATACATTTACAATTCTTGTAGCATTAAAAAAAACCTCCACAATAAAAGTGTAACAAGGAAGCACTACTCCCAAAACTTTTTGGTAGCACTCTGCCTCTGATAGTCATGATGCCTCTGGGAGACCTAAGACAGCACAGCTAACAAAGCTGCTTTTCATCCTTGGAGGGGGAAGTATGTGTTCTGCAAGGGTCAACAACTGTTCTGACTAGTAGAGAGGCAGAAAAAGGACCCAGTCAGCTCCACTGGAAAAGACAATGACAAAGCAGATCTAGCAGGAGCAAACTAGAGCTTTGTCTACACCTTCAAGTAATACCTCTTCAAGTCAGATGTCGTTTCTTTCCTGGGTTTTTGGTTTTGGTTTTGTTTTACGTAAAACCTGGTGCATCACTGGGCACAGCCCATTCCAGAGGTCATGCTGAACAGGCAACACAGAGAACGCTGCACCAAGGTTGACCCTATTTTCTGCAGTTGTCTTACATTACATCAGCAGGTTTGAAACATTCAGATTCCCACATGACTTCATTTCACACCAAGAGCATGTGACATACAACTTTCACAGACTGCACAGAGCCCGCCCATTATGTTCCAATCCAGACAAAATTTATAACAAATAATGGTCATATCTTAGATCCAGTACGACACCATACCAGCACAAGAGCAGCATGACCAAAGGCTATGGCATGTATTTCTACCAGTGCGTTTTTTACATGGGTGAAGTCTATCGTTACAAACAATCAAAGAATAAGGCAGTTCCTACTATGCCTTGTATCCTTATTAGGAGAAAGGGAACTCCTCGCAGCCTTCCCTCCAGAAAACTAATGACGGTGTATTTATCATGTTTATTTTTAATTGTGTACAGTATCTTAATGTGCCATGCAATCAACAGAAAGCATAGGAGTAATCAACAAGAAAGATGAATCAACAAAAACCATTAAACAAAACAAATGTAGGCAAATTAGTATTTTCAAACTTAATTTCTGCTGTAAAACTGAATTAATGAAAGCACTGTGATTACAAAAAGTAACCCATCTTTCACCACAATTTATTCTGTAGAATGCGAAGGACATTGCACAAAACAACAAAAGAAACAAAAACTGCAACAAAGAGACTATCTGATAGTTTAAGAAAGAAAGTGTGACCCAGCATGAGTATTTAATGTCTGTTTGCAGAATGAGTAAAGGCTTCTTTGAGTTCACTGAGCACTCACTGTAAAGTTTAGGGAAGATCAGTAGCTTAGAAAAAAGAGGCTACTGAAATATGAGTCACATTTATGAACAAAAGTGATCAAAGTCTACTTGGCTGCTAGAGTGTCTTCAGTGTATTCCACTGCAGTGCACATATTACTTGATTGAAACGTGTGCGGATATAAGGCATCCAGGTCCTATCTATGTGACTGGGCCTAAAATTCTCATTTGTTATGTCTGACTTCCTTTATTGATTTTTTTTTTTTTCCTAAACAGAAGCTGAAATAATTTTTATAACATTTGGGAACACAAATGTTTACAATATTCAAAATAGAGTAAATTTAAAATGCAATAAATTCACATTAATTGCTTTTCCTTCTCCAAGCTAAAAGTATTTAAAAAGCTGTGATAAATTCAAAATTATTCAAACTTTGTTCCCACTCATATGCTGCTACTATGACAGTGATGTTATACAGACATATCAAACATTCTAACATGTCTTGAAGATCTCAGACACCTTTTTCAGTGGAGAAAAAATAACTGCTTTTTACATCATTGCCAAATAAGAGGCTAATGAAAGTAATTTATTTCTTCAAATGACACTTGCTGCTTATGAACACTTACCTCTTATATGCTAATAAAACTAAAATCTAACTTGGGTAGAAAATTAGGATACCTATAGCAAAAATCTCCAAGATACAGTTTTGATCCAGTAGTTCAGTGTTTTGTAGACAAAACTGTTTGCAGAGGTTGCCTTGATAATTTGGTATGAGGTAGTGCTCTTTCAGAAGAGGGTGTGAGTGAATGTAAGCCCAATTATGACTTCAACGAGAAGAGCAAGGCAGAATATTCCAGCTGTTCTCTCTCACTCCAAAATAGCTTGATTTCCATATCCTTAGACAATTTTCCAAACACTGTAAAAACTTATAATGCATGAGAATTTTAAGTTTTTGGACACTGGCATGCACCTCTCTTTTATTCTTGTGTCATGATTATTTAGATTAATACAGATATGTGGCTTCTTGACTGTACTGGTAGATCATATATTCTCTAATTACAACAAAACATAGCTTCATGCTTTGGCCTAAAAGCAGAGCTTAAAACAGAACAGTGAGGAATTCCTTAGTGAAATTTGCTATCAAACGACAAACTGTATAGATTTAAATAAAAATATTAAAAATACAAGCATAACCTTATAAACAGGTTCAATCACCCACATCAGTACTGATTTTAGTGTTCTATATGAGGTAGTAATCACTAAGTAACTTAAAAAGATTTCAAGAAGTATTTTACTTTGGTTTTTCTGTTCCCCATGGATGTGGGCAACATGATCCACAAAAATCTTAAATATTAGAAATTATCTGAAGTACTTGAAAATTTAAATTAGCATTTATTTGCATGATATTCTAGTAGATGAAAATGAGGACAATAGATAGTAAAAGAGACCCTAGATTAATTCTTGTGCACTTAATCCAGCTACTAGGTTCAAGGTCTTACAAATAAATTTAGAGAAGGAAAGGGAAAAGTTACTTCTTTTCTGATGATTCTGTTTGTATTTAAAATTGCAGTATTGAAAGTAACTATTAATGATATGACAGAAAACTCTGAGTGAAATCTTTGTGATGATTTTGTAGAGGACGTATTAAGCAAGCATTTATTCTGAAAGAGGAGCAAATTATAGAGTACAGAAGGCCTGGTGGCTCTTGTTGCCTCATGAGCAAAGACAAAACTGACAACACCTGGAAGAAAACCCTAAGTCTGTACCAAAGAAACTAATTCCTACCGTATCTTGATGTATTTAAAGCTTTCTTTGGGCATTCTCTTATGAATAACCCTTCCCTGTAAGTTGTGTAGAGTCCTGTGACCTGTACTGTACCTAAGAGTTTGAGAATGGGGTAAGAATGGACCTACTTCCTTTTACCTGCAGAATTTTCAAGTCTTTGATAAAGGCCAAATTAACACCATCATAGGTCTGAGTCATACATAGCTGCAATCTACCCTGTTTATATAAACGTTCTTTAATGTAAAAATCAGTTGTAAAAGATTCCTGCACACTGAATTTCTATCCTGCTCTTCATTCTCACATTCACAATATAGCAAAATGGGAAAGCAATTTACAGAAGAAATATAAAGATACAGAAAACATATTTTTATTTTTTCTCCTTAAAATATCTTAATAAGCTGTGTTTTTCTTAAAGTATATTCACAATCGTGGTATCTTTTCCTCTGGATATATTCTGCTATTTCTGCAGCCAAATTTGGAAGTTCTTTGAAACAAATTACTGTGGCAGCTTCACCTTTATACTGTTCAGAGCAAGCCACTGATGGCACAGAGTGTATCTGTCAAACTCAGTGCTTAAGAACAGAATGGGAAACTGACAGTTATGACAGGCAAACACTTTACACCAGCAAGAACTTTATGTTGATTATTGCATACTCTTGGAATTCCCTGTTACATGCTCATATAACTAGGAACACAATAAAAATGGTGAATTCTGAAATATCTTTGCAGACAGAATTAAGTCTGGAGAAAATTATGGAGAAAATTGAACACCTTTCAAAATTACCACTTTTCTACTCCGATGATAGTATTTTTATTGAAAATATGTTAGCATAAAGAACTACTCCATGTGCTAAATTAAAGCACGTAATATTTTACATTTTAATTCAGAAATATATGAATTTCTTGAGTTGCAATTAATAAATAAAATGGATAGCCTACATAGTGCTTTCAGTGATTTTTTTTTTTTAAAGCAGTTTGTTATAATTTCCAATTTCACAGAAGTTATACCTCAGTTCCTAAACCCCAGCATTTTCACATATTACCTGGAGCTACTACATTGTAACTATTCTAACTTCTTGAAATCAAACCTCCATTTATTTAGCAAATGACAGATGTTTAGAAACTTCTTTATAAAAACATGTAAATCCCAGAGAACCAACAAAGAATAAAATTCACATGTTCTAATCCTGAACTTGCTGAGTAATGCATTTACACATATGCTTTGCTTTAAGGACTGGATGTTTAATACATTAGATCTTATAAACTCATCAACTAGATGCATAGGACATATTGATAATGTTATCTCCAGTAAAATTAGGCTTCCTAACAGTTATTTCTTTTATCACTTAGGATGTTTCTTTTATTCTAAATGCAACATGTTCATATTTGAGTGAAAGAGAATTTCTGGGTTTTAAAATAAATTTTAAATTGTACCCAGGGAATAAACATAAAGCAGAACTACGTATCTGCTCATAAAAAAGCTGCAAGCTCATTATGTTGTTTAGGGACTTAGGTGATAGAACAGATTTTAATGTAAGTAAGTCACTTAGTACAACAAGCTGAAATTGATCACAGATCATGGTAAACACATTTTCTTTTCAGAGTATTCCCACACAATAACTTGCTCAGGTTTACATATGGTAGAGATACTCACTGGCATTACTTCGGCATTCATTTTGTTTTCATTTCAGTTTGCCATTTTGTTTTAGGTATGCATATGGTCGATTATATGGCAGCATATAATTTATTGACACATTATAACAGTAAAATGCTTGTCATAACTTCATGTTATTTTCTATGTGATAACTGGAAACAAACATCATACAGAGTGAGGCTTTTAGTTAAGACTTTCTTTGTAAGGGTTGGAAAGAGTTCTGTGATCCATGAGGAATGGATGCATATAGAGTGGATGTTTTATGACTTTTGGACTCAGTGGGCATTGCAGTGTGTGGGGACTAGCCCTGAGCCTCAGCTCACCTTTTTGCCACACGCCATGTGAGTTGCATCTGCTTCTTTTTAAAACTCCACTCCTTCAAATAATCTTTCGTTCTAGAAATTGTACACAATCTGAAATAACTGTCTAAATAAAGCATATTAAAATAAGAACTTTACTATTATAGACTACAATACATATTCTTGTTGATTTTTCGTTTTCTAATGTCAACAGATGTAGTAGGGATCAGAAACAAAAACACTGGTAAGCTCCTCGTTTGAAGAGTAATTCACTAGTATGTACCTCCATAACTGTAATATATTTAGAAACCTACTATAATTGTATTTACAGTTTTGGGAGGAAACTATGAAAGAAACAAGACTTTAGCAAATATTTAAGTAAAAAAGATTTAAGGACATGCTAAAAGGAAAAAATATACCAAAAGGAGATTTTCAGATTTGTCAACTACCATTTTCTGTGATGGCAATATGAGAGATTCTAAGTTAGCTAAATAGTTTTATTTTTAAACCAGAAACGTGATAGATTTGATACTGGCTTCAGAGAAAGTTCAGTTGAAGTAAGTTCTTTGTTTTAGGGAGCAAATACTTTGAACTAGCAGGCTACATTCTCCCTTTTTTCAGGTTCATAAATCATGGCAGGGCTATTAGGATTAAAATGACATCAAAGAAGAGAGACTAGCACCCTAAAAAACCTGCTGTAGACTGCCCATATTTTCTAATTTTAATTTGCCTAAGCAAATATAGCAACCTAAGATTTTGTACAATATAAATGTAAACAAACCTTGCTAGCATTTAATCTCTTTGAACTAGAAAAATCTGGAATATTTTACTTATTCCAAAATGACAGTATAAAATTATTGTCCAACTATTGTTTGCTCGTTTTCCCTCTTCATCTCATACTAAACCTTTAAATCCACATAAAGTTAGAAAAACTCTACCTTATTCTGAACTACTGGAATCAGAGCTTATGATTATGAATCTCTACTATTCTGTCCTGTTTCCCCACTGCAGGTTTTATAATACGATCTGGAATTGAAATTCCAAGTTTTCTTAGGAATAGTAATTTAAAAACAGATTTAAAATCTCAATAGATTGCTGGATCTTTCCAGTTTACATGCTAGCTGAGTGCAGTAGTTGGGAAAGCTGCACTCTCCCACAGTTCATTATCCTACTTGACAATATTATTTTAGACTCATGACGGCCTTCGTGTATTCCAGGTACAGCAATGTATCTGTGATTTAGTGTCTATTGGCCTGTGTTTCACTTTACAATATTACTTTGCTGCTGGTCAAAAAGAATATGTGCTTAACTGTATTTTACCAAACCAATAAAAACTAAAGAATATAAAAACATGCCTTATCGTTAGTTTAGGAATACTCCCAGATGTGCCTGAAAATCTATGAAAACAGGAGGCAACAGCATGTCTAGCTGCCAAAGTCACCTCATCACCTGCATTCACAGCATTAGAATCATATAACCTTTAAGGCTGGAAAAGACCTTTACAATCATCAAGTCCAACCATCAGCCCAGAAACACCACCATGTTCACCATCAAACGCATGTGCTATATCCACAGTTTTTCTGAACACTTCTAGGGATGATGACTCCACCACTTCCCTGGGCAGTCTGTCCCAGTGCTTTAAAACCCCCTCTGTGACAAAACGATCCTAATACCCAATTCACCTTCCCTTGTGCAAGGTGAGGACATTTTTTTTTTCATCCTGTCGCTTTTTACCTGGGAGAAGACATGGACTCCCACTCCACTACAACCTCCTTTCAGGTAGTTGTGTAGAGAGCAGTAAGGTTTTCCCTGAACCTCCTTTTCTCCAGTTTAAACACAATTTAGGGCACCTGGCCTTATTGAATCTCATACAATTGACCTTGGCCCATTGATCCAGCCTGTCCAGATGCTTTTGTAAAGTGCTTCTACCATCCAGCAGATCAATGCTCCCAACCAACTTAGTGCTGTCCGTGAAGAGGAAAAACTGCTACCTCTTAGTTAAATGTTCTCATTCAGCACAGCAATATCCATGGAAGAGGTTATTTCATGTGATACAAATTACTGTAAAATTACAAGTTTTGAACAAAACTGCAGGTTACTAATTTTCAACATCTGCTTTTCTTTTGACTAGCACATATTTGAAAATTAACACCTCATTATTAAATTAAGTAAAAAGAGTATTTTAAAGTAGTCTGTGCAGGCTGAATTGTCTTTAATGAATTAGAGACAGCTGAAAGATGGCATCAGGATGGAACACTAGGGATTATTAAAAGAATTTGATTTTGACACAGAATGTAATATTTTTAAAGCACCCTGGGTGATACTTACACACAGAAGTCTGAGAACAGTGGTAGTTTTGCAAGAGCTCTATCAAGATTTTATGTATGTATTTATTTATTTAACCAATACAAGTATCAGAGAACCTAGTTCAAGTATTACATTACTTCAATGCCACAATACAGCAAATAAATAATAAGTACATAGACCATTTGATGCTAGAGCTCTATCATTCTAGTGCATTTTCTTCATTTCTTGCATTCTAGCTACTAAATATCTGATATTCGTATCTCGTATTTCACTGCTGATGTTGAAATGTCTTTCTGTGTAGTGCTGCAGCAAGAAAGTTCTCTACAAAGCAGTAAAAACCATGTGGGTTTTATGGAGAAAGAAAGAAAACTGGAAAACAAGAAAACAAAAAGAAACTGCCAGATAGTCACATAAGTCAGTAAACTGTAAAATACATCTAATCACTACAATCCTGATTTTGAAAGTAAAAAAGTTCCATGTATAAACTGAAACATGCATCTTTACTAGCAATGTTTGCTTCTGCTACAGTTTCAGAATAAGAAAAGCACTTAAAAGAAAAAAACTTCTCTAATTCTATATGTGTGTGCATATCATTAAAATATTTCACATCAGCAAATGCAAAGCTTAATCATACTTTAATGAAAACTAGAATTTTTAAGACTGTTTTACAGAATTGTATACTGTATCTGTGCTTAGAGAGTTAAGGCCCAAACCATTGCAGTGTTTCAATCTGTCTCATTTATATTTTGTTTTAATTTTTGCTTTTCCTCACAGCGTGAATATACATCACAGCCCTCAATCAAAGAAAAAACTGGCACAGTGTACTATTTCAACCTAACGGCTAGGTTATGCACGAGCAAAGTAGTGTTAAGAACAAATTATGGAACAAAATGCTGAAAATACAAAAAAGTCCATATGATTTATATGATTTATTACACAGAGATCATTAAGTCCAATTCCATACCATACATGCAGCTGAATTTCTCTGTAGCTCACTCATATGTACATCTTTATACTGAGAAAAATACTGCAAAATTTATATTAACTTTCTTAATTTTGTACACTTTCTTGAACTACTTTTTCATTTTATCTTTTACATAATAGCCTTGAAAATAGATTCTTCATTTTAATAAAATAATATGTGCATATAAGCTTGATAATATTATGTCTTTCTTATTTCAGTGAAAGATGAGAAGTGCTTACATATGTTGAATCAGGACAATTGCAATTATACACAGAATGAAAACTCCGTATTTTGAAGACAATAGGATACAAACCAAGAATTATTTGCACAAATACTTTAAATAATTCTTTTGAATAATTAGCGCACACAAAATAACTCAGATCCTTTAAAACATGCTGTAGATGTTGATGAAATTAAGACAGATCACTAAATTCTTCAGCTAGCTACACATACAGCGTGATCACTATTTCTTGTATGGAAAAGAACCCCAAACTGTATTTTCTAGTGTATTCAGAAGATTAGAATTTTCAAGCTATTTCTTGGGTTTTATTTTGTAAATATGGTGCTGGACCACACACCTTTAATGCAAAATATATATATACAGAATCACTTTTTATGGCTTCATTGGGTATTCAAAGAACAGAACTCACAGTTTATTCACTGAGATCAGCACAAAACCATGTGCAACCATGTGTCACCACACAGTGTATCAGATTCTTTCCCTCTTGTTGATGAACTCAAGATTGAAAAAGATCCATCATTTCTTATAAATAGGAACCTAAGATCTAGGCAAAACTGAATCTAAAAATTTTCTATTATATGCTTATCAAAATTATCGGACAATTATTAAAAAATACTCTGTGTATCTAGCATGTGGTACACACCTCCTAAGGGCAACACACACCAACATGTATTTCAAATGCGTGACATTCTCTTTCATACAAAATCTTCTGACTGCTCTAATTCCATATAATCTATCACACCTCTCAGTTTTCTCTGGATTTCTAACCTCTCCAACTTACTCTTCTTCCTACAGCCTGTGAGGTTTATGAGTAGTCACAGACAGAGGGACAGTTGTGAGATTAGCATCCTAACCCATGAACACCAAGTCAGAAGTTTCTTCCGAATTGTATAGCTGCACTGAAATGGAATCAAAAGACGTGTACTCTTAAACTAACTTGCTTCTTTAGAGAAATACAGACAAAAATGAAACATCTCTAATAACCTTTATCTCAAACTTTTATATATACATATATATATAAAAATGAATAGTAGTACTGTCACTTCCTCTGACTGCAATTTATTATACAAATTCCTAAATATTATCACATACCATTTCTAACTGGAAATACAAGTATATTCCTAACAGAAAATTACATTAATCACTAAATAAATTATTAGATTTAAAACTTTTATCATGCAGACAAAATGTGAAACGCGGTTCTAAAAATCTTCCCAAGAACCAGGGAGGAATTTAACTTCAACAAGTGAAAAAGCATGGTATTACACGTGTTCTGAGATGGTATCAAGTTTCAAAGCCAGCACATTATTAAAAAAAAAAAAAAAATACAAAGGATGGCTTTTTTATAAGTAGGTGAGAAATGGTTCTTTTAAGTTAGATTTGAATTTCTAAGGGCAATCACAAAATAGATTTAACATCCAACTTACATATTTATATATGGATACAAATACAAAAATATGCATGCATATGTATGCATGTAAAAGGCTAATAAATTCTTTCGAATATAACTGTATATTCAACATTCTGCACAAAGTTTTAGTGTTCCATTCATAGTTTGTCTTTGTGCTAAATATTATAGGGCCTGTGCATCTGTATTGTAGTCCTGCTGTATAGTTAAGGGACAGAGATGTCTCTTTTTTTCTTTAGATCTAAAACCACTTGGAAACTTACAAATCTATTCTGGTTCTCCAAGTTTCCCTTTGAAGACATTTTTTACCAGAGTATGGTTTACAAAACAAAATCTTTCACAGCAAGTCATTATTTAGAATAATTTCTTTTAATCCTGATTAGATATGAACACAATCAAGGTGAAATACTTTGCAAAGAAACTGAACCAAAACAGTGTGTCTGATTGGGCAAGAGTTGGAGACTGGCAACAAAGGGAACTTTGAGGTTGATGTCTATTACAGGCTGCCAGATAAAGATGATTATTGATGAAGCCTTCCTGCTCCAGCTACAGGAGGCATCAGGCTCGAAGGCTCTCCTCCTGCTGGGGGACTTCAACCGCCTCAACATCTCCTGGAAAAGTAGCACAGCTAGCTGTAGTGGGGTGGAGAGCAGCCCTGCTGAGACGACTTGAGGGTGCTGGTGGATGAAAAACTGTACACAAGCCAGCAGTGTGCACTTGCACTTTCAGAAAGCAAATCATATTCTGGGCTGCATCTAAATGAGTGTGACCAGCTGGTTAAGGGAGGTAATTCTGCCCCTCTACTCTGGCCTCGTGAGACATCACATGGAATGGTGCAACCAGTTCTGAACTCCTCAGCATACGGAAGACATGGACCTGTTGGACCAGATCCAGAGGAATATCACAAAAATGATCTGAGGGAAGAAGCACCTCTCCTAAGACAACGGGCTGAGAGATTTGGGGCTGTACAGCTGGGAGAAGAGAAGGCTCCCAAGAGACCTCATAGCAGCCTTCCAGTCTCTAAAGGCTTACAGGAGAGCTGGAGAGAGACATTTTATGAGGGCTTGTAATGAGAGGACAAGGCGGAAATGGCTTTAAACTGTAAGAGAGCAGATTGAGATTCAGTATTAGAAAGAAACTCTTTCCTGTGAGGGTGGTGAGGCACTGGAACAAGTTACCCAGAGAGGTGCTAGATGCCCATCCCTGGAAGTGTTAAAGGCCAGGTTCATGAGCTTTAAGCAACCATACCTAGCTGAAGATGTCCCTGCTTATTTTAGGGGGGTTAAACTAGATTACTTTTAAAAGTCCCTTCCTACCCAAACTATTTCTATGATTCTACAATTTTATGAAGATTTTCAAGTTAGTTTTTATGGCCTCAGTCACTACCATAGTCTATTTCCAATTCAGATGCCATGCACTCCCTGTAACTGAAATGCATCAGACAGACTATGTTTGCCAGAACCCGTAAGCCTGGAAATTTTAGGTGTGGAGTCTGCTTGATGGGTATCTAGAAATTCTTATGTGATATGGAGAAAGTCATCTAGCACTAATTAATTCACTGCCTTTTCTAATACAAAGATTAGGGGATTTTAAATTAAGTTAATGGGTCACACACTCAAAACAACCAAAAACTTTATCACACAAAAAATCAGACTGTGAATGAATTAGACCCATTGATAGAAAAACAGTTAGCAGTAGATTTAGAAGTGGATTCAGACACCTAGTGGAAGGAGGCATGCAGCTATCAATATATACTTGCCCGTTTCCATACTATTCCATAGGTATTCATAATTGATCAAACACAGTATTGTGCAAGACAGAGCTTTGATCTGATCTCAGTACTGTAAGTTTTTTATGTGTTTATGCTGTACACCTCAGTTTTTCCTATAGCTAAACCGCAAAAATATCAGGGGAGACACAGTCCGACTGCTATCCTGACAGAATGCAAGTACATTTTTTACTAAACCACTATGTATTTTCATCATAGCTGTATTTTCAGATGCAGAATTTGAAACATCAGATTTTTCCTAAACTGCATACTCAGAATTCAATTTTTCCATGACTTCAAAAATCAAAAAATACAGTGAAAAGTTTCCAATTGCAAGAGAGGACAGGGATATGGTAAAAATTATGCATTAACATGTCATATCTCACTATATCTTCTCAGGCATTTAATTGTAAACCAATCTGCTACAATATATATTTTTCAATGTAAGACTTCCTGAAGTATTAGGTCTAAAAGCTGTGAGTGATTATATTTGTTTAACATTATGAGGAACATTATGATTTATTAATCCTTGTTACTTTTTCCTTTACCTAAACATATATTAATTATAAAAGAAAATATCACATTTGATTTAAAACTACCAGACTGAGCTCAATTTAAATTGACATGTCACCTAAAGATACACAGTATTAAAGACTAATTAAAAGCAGCAGAAAATTATATTCCACTGTTACAGACCAACTGCAATTAATTCATAAGTGTTTGTCCAATAGGCAAAAATAATGATATGTGTGCTCCACAGAAATAAAGAAAATAATTCTGAGGAACATGTAGAGTGACAATAAACAACAGATATCACATGTAATCAGTTTTGCTTTGATTGTGGTTACATTTCAAGAGATTTAAAACATTAAACCTGCTCTTATTGTTTTTCATAAACGTTACTGTTTTCCTTAGGTCTTTTGAAAATAGTAACATACACTATTTCAAATGAATCATTTTTAAGTTTCTTAAAAATACTTGTTAGCTCTGAAGTTTACAGAGGTATCTAAATATTTAATTAATGAAATCATTTCGTCAGTAATCATAAATGGATCAGAAAGAACACAGCATGTCATTAAGAATTTACTTTTGTTATTTGTTATTTTTTATTTTGTACTATTATTGAACTTTCTCTTCCTGGAAAATGGTATCATGCAGCACAAACTCTTCACCTAATTTTTTTTCTTTCAAGTCTTTTAAGTTTGCCTCTGATGTAAAGCTATTGATGTGCATCCTACAATCCTGTTGATAACCTATGTAGTACCTCATTAGGCCATACCATTTCTTGACTCCCAAGAAGAGCGACATAAAGAGGAGATACTGTTGCACAGTGCCTCTCTGAATGAGACCTTTAGTGTGAAATAAAAAAAAAAAATTATATATTTTTCAAACTTGGCAAGTATTTGAAGGCACTGGTATGAATGAAAACACAAATGTACAGCACCTTAAGGGACTGTGGATCAAAACCCTCTTGTGGTTTGCCCTGAAGTTCTATTACCAGCCACCTCTTTTAGTTGATCTTTTCAAATATTGGAAGAATTTTTTCAACCATCTGAAAAATCCTACCTTCAAAAGATCTGTAAAGACAATGTTATGTCTTCAAGTAATGAAAGAAGTTTGAAATGGTTTCATCTAACAAAATGGGTATTTTTTTTGCAACATTTTATAAAAAAGTCTATAACACATTCCTGGTGAGAACTCTTATAATCTTTGCTATATACAAGATTCATAAATATCAATGCTCACATTTATAGGGACAATGCCACCACAATATGTTTAGGTGAAGCTTATTTTTAGATAAAAATGCTTTATAGCTAAAATAACAAAAAATAATCCGCTTTACCCATAAATATATATGTGGTTCTGAACAGTCTGAATAGCAGAGCTCTAAAGAGTGAAAAAGAATTTAATAAAATTCAGAACAAGTTAGTTTCACAAGAGAAGAGGTTCCAAGGTGATTAACTTGTTGTGTTCATTTAGCACTCTGGATAGATACAACAAAACCTTACTTGAATATGTTTACTCAATCAAAACCATCATTAGACTGTACTTCCTAGGCAGCATGCAGAGTAAACTAATGCATACACAGTCTGCAGGTGTTGATTGGACATCTCAGTTTAAAATGGAAATAACACAAACATTCTTACATCAAACTGCCCCCTTTATTCTCTAGAACTAATGAATTCCAGAGGGACAGAGATATACAGAAAATTTAGGACCCACTGAAAAATACAGGCTGAAAAGCGAAGAAATGGAAAGAAATAAGCAATACCAGAGTTATAAAATTTGGGGTTTGTATCAGGCTACAACAATGAAGTTTCCCAAGCATTTGTTATAAGTACAAATTTAAACTACATTTTACAAGACACTGTTTCCAAATAAATACTCAGGTTTACTGCTCCATCTATAAGCTCAATATTCCTTAATGCTGGACAAATTCATTGACAGGGCTTGCAGAAACTTTGTAACATATAAATCAAAACCGTATTTTATTTGGTGAAGGAAGAAAGATATTATTAATGACAAAACTCATTTGATCCTTATCAAAGTATAACACTGAGAACAGAATATTTTTCTCCATCTTTGACAAGACAACTTCACTCTGCACAGAGGTGGGTTTCTTCCCAAGTTGCTATTACTATTGCTATGCCAAGTCCTGTGCCTGGGTCCCAACAACCCCATGCAGCACTACAGGCTGGGGGGAGAGCGGCTGGAAAGCGACCCAGTGGAGAAGGACCTGGGGCCGCTGCTTGACAGCAGCTGAACATGAGCCAGCAGTATGTCCAAGTGGCCAAGATGGTCAGTGGCATCAGGAGAAGTGTGGCCAGAATGACCAGGAAAGTGATTCTTCCCCTCTACTCAGCACTGGTGAGGCCACACCTCGACTGCTGTGTCCAGTTCTGGGCCCCTAATTCAAGAAGGACATTGAGGTGATGGAGCAAGGCCACAGAAGGGAAAGCTGTAGAAGGATCTGGAGCTCAAGTGTTATCAGGAGTGGCTGAGGGAGCTGGGGTTGTTTAGCCTGGAGAAAAGGAGGCCTGGGGGAGACCTTCTTGCTCTCCACAATTACCTGAAAGGAAGTTGTAGTGATGTGGGTGTCAGCCTTTTCTACCAGGAAACAAGATGTAAGGATGAGAGGAAATGGTTCTCAATTTGCATCAGGGGAGGATTAGAACACATGTAAGGAAAAATTTCTTCACTGAAAGGGTCGTTAACTATTGGAACAGGCTGTCCAAGGAAGTGATAGAATCACTATTCCTGCAAGTGTTCAAAAAACCGTAGACTTGGAAAATTGGTTTAATGGTGAAGATGGCAGCGCTGAGTTAATTTTGGGCTTGATGATACTTAAGGTTTTATTTCAACCTAAATGATTCTATGATTCTATGTAGCTGTCTGGAGAAAATTTCATACTATTTTGATCTGACATTTTGCTCTGGTTCAAAATGAAGCCGTCTGTTTTAAAAAACACATTAATGATTCCAGCCCATTGACATTCCTCAGAGACTGAAAATTTAGGCATGTGTCTTTGAACTATTGACCACAGTCCTATTACATTTACAGCTGCTAATTGTTTAATGGATCACTATATTTCTTAGTTTAACAGCCAGGAAGGTTAAAGAGCGTCAGAAAGTTAAGGAGAAAAAAAGTTCTATTGTAACCTTTATTTCTGACAATTTTCAAATAGCAACTATTCTGAGCATTTGAAATTATTCCTATTAACATGCTTTACAGACACACTGGAGCACACAAAAACTATAGTAACCTTTCTAAACACCTGAAAATTTCAAAAATCAAAACTAGATTCTTATTGCTGAAAATGTGTGAATGTGATTATTGTTAGGTCATGAAATTAACAGAGAAAACCACTATGTGCTCAGAATTCTGTAGCTAAGGTTCACATCCTTTTTTATGATACAGAAAACAGTCAAATCCTAGCTCTGTCGGCAGAATACTGTCTTTTCTACTACTCAATGAAGAAGCTAAAAGTCAAATATACTTTGCATTAAGTAGTTTTTATCTACAGTGAGCATATTTCATATGAAATGCAATGCCCCCAGTGAACACAGAAGTTTTTCTAAGTTTTAATCTGATTACTTCTCGGCCTTAACCTTTATGCTTTTGTATCTTCATCTCTAATAACCCCAAGAATGTATTTAGTTTGTCTAACTCTTCTATTCCAAATGAGACTTACATCCCACATTTTAGTACTGATTTATGTATCACGAAAATTTGCATGTTTTTGCTTTTCTTTAATATTGGGACAATACCTGTAAAAACATTTGTAGCTACTGGACAGATTTTCAGTTTTCTTCTTTGGATATGACAGAATCTAATTTTCAAATTCAGGATGTGCCATGACTAACAGTGTCTTTTAACACTTTACCATTACTTTACTGTAATGAATACCTAAGAAATGAAAATTCTCTTCTTTGCTATCTATTTGCCTTTTTAGACATTTCATCTCCGCTTCTGGGTCAATGTTGTTGTGTCAGCTGTCACAGTGGCATCTGAAAATTTTCCTTGTACAGTAGAACTGAAGTTTTTATTCTATTTTTAACACATACTTCTCACACGAACACAAAAGAGTCTGAATTGAGGTTCAGTTTATCCACATTTCTATATTTGACAGTGGATATTAATTGATGGATATAGAAATATTTATATGGTCATTCGCCCCTGGTATGCCTTTCAAGCTTCTGTCAATTCCTAGCACATAAACTCACAAGATAGAAATTAGACTAATCCCTTTCTAAAGTCATCTATGGCTCTTGCCTCTGTGACAGTCTCTGGCAATGTGTGACAATTTAATTATGTCATAATATTTTAACCAGAGATGCTATTTCTTTGGCTTAAAATTTCATTAGTTTCATTACCTGTTTGTCCCCTTTGAAGAAATGCATACAAAGAATTTCAGAGTGTGGATTTGTTTACTAAAAAGGTACTCTCATGTTGTGCACAGCATAATTTACACTAACCTCATGCATGTCCTTTTCCTCTTCTAACCTTACCCTTGCATGGTTACGGTCATGGGTGACCTATGGAATGGAAAACTAAACCAAAAAATTTCAGCAGAATTAGAAATCATTAGAAGTGGTCTCACAAGTGTACTAGAAATCAGAAAGAACTAAGAGATGAGGAACTGAATCAGCCATGTCTGTGCTGGAGCTGAACAGCACTGCCATCACTCTGAGGCTTTATTCTGAATATGACTGAGTGTGTGTATTCCTGAAAAGGGGCAAAAAGCACTAACACTATATCCCCAATGACCAATACAAGCTTATTCCCACTGCTATGCTGGCTCTGACTGTGAATGTGGCTAAAGAACCAATCTTCATTTCTTCAATATAATCTTTGTGACTGTTCTTTAATATACAGAGAAATAATGACTGCACAGGCTCCTGAAAGAGTCACAGAATAAGCAACACTACATAGTGCACACAGGTATGAAAAGATGGTTTCCTTGTTGTGTGTAACACTGTGGAAAGAGAATGAAAACGCTAAATGTTGACTCGCTAACCTCAACAAACTGGTAAATCACTCTCTGTACAGAAAAAGAAGCCTACAATTAAACTGAGTGGTCGAAGAAATTTGGATAGGAACTTCTCCAGAAAAGAGCACCCCTTAACTTTTGGAGAAGCCTAATTAAAATGGGCACAGATAACAAAACCTGTCTGGTTACAGTTGCTTGTAGTAGTCTACAGAATCTCCACTGACGAGACAGGATCTAATATGCCTCATGTCTCACAAAGCAATTTCTCATTTAATTTTCTATCTTTTGCTTTCATTTCACTACTTAATGCATAAAAAGTAGAGAAATTGGCCCGCATTGTACTACCCTTCTAAGGGAGAGGTGCTTCCTAGGGATCTCTTCTGATTCTCACAAGGAGCACACAGTGATCACTGTTGCTCATAGTCTGCCACTACAAGGGATTGTCTAGCTCCACCAGAACTGAAGCTTCCCATGAAACAGCTGTAAGTTTTTGTTAGATTGCCCTTCAACTTTTCATCAAACTTAAAAAGCTGGCTCCCTTAACCTCACTTCCCAAGTCATTTCCCCATAGCTCCTCACCTGTTTATGGAATGCATGAAAAGGCTGAGACCACCTTTTTCACTTCTTTTGTGACAATTATGATGCCCTGAGCTTAAAGCTGACAACACTGGTATTTTAAAATTTTGCATGAAATGCAGCATTAATATGTGGACGGGATTTTTATGAAACCCTGCTTCAAAACTGTCCCCTTGGAGATCCTTCCAACACGCAAAAATAACTGCAAATTGGAGGCAAAATCAGCATCTTTCTGTATCACCACTTTCTTTATATGGAATCTTTCCATAATCCCTTCTGAAAAAGAACAGTACTGCCCAGGAAGAAGCATTGTAATTTCTTTACGTTACCACTCACTCAAAGTATTAAAGTCAGACATATTTCATCACTTCATAAGTTGTCAACGACTTAGCTTTTTTTCCTCTTGACCTTCTAATTCTCTTTATGCTGTCCTGTATCATCTCCTTCCCTCTTACTTCACCATATTTGACAAAGTTCTCTCCCTCTTAATTCAGTAAGTTACTTCACTTAAAATGAATGAATCTCTAAAAACGCACAAAAACAGGAAGTGAAAATTGTGAACTGATTGAGTCCTTTCTCACAAATATTTAGTTAAAATTTCAGAAAAAATGCATCTTCTACGATAACACAGTAATTCTGGTTTGAGGTGGTGGCAAGTCTTACCAGTACCACCAGATTTTCTGGTGGTGTTTTTTTTTTTTTTTTTAGAGCACGGACTTTTTCTAACATTTCTTCTTTCCCAAATACTCAAGCTAAAGGAAGAATATGCATGTACAGATGTATCAAATAAGAAACACATTTGTTTCAGTGTAGATAATCTCAAACTAAATTATTCAGTCCAATGCTGTTCTGACGTTAATAATTTTTAAGTTAGTTAAATCTGAGATGCAAAAACAACACATGCAGGTTACAGACCTACTAATTTTCACATCTTCTAGCATGTGAAATTCTGTTTTAGAAAGGTTTGTATATATTTTCATTTAGTGACTGCTTTAGCATTCTACTTTTAAAATAATTTACTGTAAACAATCAAAACACGAAGAAAACACTTAATATTGTTAACATTAGGATCATGATAGATTTTGTTATGATGTTGAGATTGTAGGTAGAACTTTTTGAAAATAAAACTGGGGGGTTTTTTTATTTTATTGAAGTGACAGAGTTAAGAACAGTTAGTCATGGAAAAGGAAATTACAGCCCATAGGGACTTGTACTCAGCTCAGGATTAAAATTTCAGTTTTTACCTAGAATTAGTTCTTACAAACTACAGAAAAATGGAAAACACAAAAGCTATGCATAATTTTATTACACTTATTTTTAAGGTTCAAATTGAGAAAAAAAATATTCTTTTGTCTGCTTATTTTTATCAGGAATAGTAGTTTCAGGAACACCATTTTCAACCAAGAGTACAACAGAGGGCAGACTGCTCACACACACTAACAATTATGTGGTTCTTTTGTGTTTAGTAGAAAGTGTGGGTATGGGACAGATTTGACAATGACTCCACTCATACTTTTTCCATTCACATACACCTTATCTTTAACTCTCTCCTAGGGGTAATTTAAATCCCCTAGGAGAGAGTTAAATTATTTGTGCTTATTTGTGCTTTGTATTCCATATGTTCTTACATGTGTTAAGCGTGCTGAACCTAAGGTGGATGAGAAAGGCAGATGGCAGTCTTTCAAAATATTTAAAACATTTGAATTATACCTCTTTTGCAAGAGACAATTCACAGAAACAGACAATATTTGTTATACTTTTTTCTTTTAGCACTTCACATGCATTCCGACATTCCAGAAATAGTAATGTACTAGTGATCATGTGTACATTTAGAGGTGGTGCTCAGGGATGTGGTTTGGAGGAGGATTTGGCAGTGCTGAGTTGATGATTGGACTCAATGATCATTAAGGTCCTCTCCAATCTAAACAATTCCTATTCTCTAATTCTACTGGAGCTGTTCCTTAACAGCAGGTTTTTATTTTGTTAGGGAATACATAAAACTTTTAATTCATTTAAGAATTTGAACAGAAAGGTTTTAGCCTGCCTTTTCTAACCTCAAAAAAACCCCACCCAACAGATTATTTGTATACATTCAAATCAACATTTACAATCATTATTTTCAATATTAAAATATACAACATCTTTCTTGGGTTTTGTTAAAGAATTTTGACTTAAGTTTCTAGACTTGTTATACTAAATTCACATATGTTGAGTAATATGTAGCAAGAGATTCTGTTCCTTGGGGAAAAGTTTTACAAATTAATTGGTTGAAATACTTTCAATTCCAAAAATCCACGGATAACACAATTACAATTTTTTCCTAACACCTTGTCCTGTGTTATTTCCTTTTTATCTGCATAGTGTAAAAATTTAATTGTTTCAATATTTTTTTCATCCACAAAATTCAAGACTTTTCTGTTTTTGAAAGTAAAAGATTAAATTCCCCTGAATTCCCCTACTTCAAGGATCTTTGGCCAAAATCTCTGCCCATCCTACCAAACGTAACAAGAATAATCATCGTATCATGCTGTGTATCAATACATTGTTCCAAGGCTTTTGGAAATATCACTTTACTTAATCAGTGTGTCAAATTATTCTGTCCTTTTAAAAGCACTTCATTTGTTTCACTAAAGTGTTTTACACTAGGACTACAGATTCTAAAATCTGTTGAAAACAACCCTTGTAATGAAGACTAGATAAAAAGTAGCTGTGCAATTTAAAGCTACTCTCTTAAGATTTACAAACATTCCTTACGGGAAAAAAAGTAGAAAAAATACAGGATCATCAAAAGATCTGAAAGGTTTGATACTGATCGTTTTGAAAACTTATCAGGAATTCATGGAATAAAGCCTTCAAAATACAACCTTCAGCTTGGGAAATCCCTGAGCTGTGGACTGCCACATGCCAGAAAGTTTCATTTTATGCTTGATCTGTTCTTATTTTTCCTAGGCATTTTTGACTGGCCACTATTAGAGACAGAGTATTAGACTAGGAGGTACTTTTATCAAACTGAATACAGCCATTCTTTTCTCTTGTGTAAAAAAACATTTTGAGAAGATTGAGATTAAAAAAAAAAACCCAAAGAACTTTATTTTGTATATATTAAAGCCCCCATCAATTTACATTAAAAATTACGAGGATAAAATTATATACCGTAATTTCCTACTAACTGTTGCTTCAGTAAACAGCACTATTTAACTGTGACACTTATTGTTCCATTTCCTGTGACAAGAGGAACAGGCAACAGAAATCTCTTCTATTACCTGGGGTCAGGAATAGGGTGTACCAGTGACATCATAACAAGAGGCTGTTTGTTGTTATTTTACCAGTAGGAGTAAGTCTGAAAGCAAACACTATCATCTTATTGTGACTGACAGATTCCACTTCAAAAATCAACTCGGCAAACAAAGCTTTTCAAGACAGAATTAACATTATTAGTATCTTAAAAATTTTACTTTTTCTTCCTGAGCCATATTTAGCGCTTTGGTTTTTGAAGTATTAGAGAGATGGAAGTACATATTAGGAAGGTGATACTTCACTGTTAATTCCCTTAAAGCCCCTCTCCCTCTCCCCAGACAGCTACAATTGTAAGGACAGGGTTAATTCCTAACAAATTCTCTAGCATTTAATGTGCAGTTTCAAGTTGTGAAGTGGTTCACTTGAAAATGAAGTGTAATAAGCATACATTCGAAAATCTATACTGCCTGATAAAAAGAATCAAATGCAGTTGTCTTCTCCCAATTGAAAAACAACATTCACTGCGTTACGGTTTAATTTATTTGGTACCTTTCAACTCCAGTTCTCAATTTTTAAAGCACTGTCTCAAATCTAATGACACATCATAGTAAAAAATCACAAGATATTTAGACTGACTTTCCGATCAGTTTGCTGTTTTCAAGTCTGTTACTAGTATATCTGATGTGTTAATGGATGGGAAGAGGAGACAAAAATATACCCAATTTTGTTCTTGTTTGCCATTTTAAGTGACTTTAAAAACCTGAGTGTAAGCTAGCTTAGCTGCCAGGGAAAGCAGTTTTCTTCCTTTGAACATCTACTGACTAATCTTCCAGTCAGGAAGCATTTTCCAAATAAACCAATGACATCTTTTCAGTGTAGCTGTAAGTGTTAGCAATATCTGAGAAAGATGATTTTTTTTTTTTCTTCATAGTTGCTTATAAAACATATAAATAGTTTATAATTTTGTTTTTTGAAAGGGGCACATAGAAGACTGGAAGCTCAGAGAACAGACTGAAAAACAAAGCAGCCTTTAAAACTGGCCAACTGTTCTCCTGCTATTAGCAATTTTCTCAGACTGGCCACTTTCACATCACTTTAAGAAACTGTGCAGTTGTCCTACTTAGTCCTACTGATCTAGAATTGTCAAATATGCAAAAACAATAGACTGCATTCATTAATCTCAGATTTCAGGTGTGACCCATCTATGGTGTTCTTCCATGCTCCCACTGGCAGGAAACTGTTCAGAAATGTAGTCCATCCCCTCACTGTAGGAGAAGTTTCTATGCACTGCACACCCCTCCTGATTCCTAACCAAATATAGCCATGCCAGAAGAACTTCCTGACACTGTTTCAGCAATATCAGCTATACAGCCTGCTCTGTAAGAACTGATTTTAGGAAATTATTCCAAATATCTATTTGGTAAGTTAGTTTGTTACACTACCATCAGTAGGTACAGTTGCATTTACATGGGCAAAGAACACAAATTGAAGCAGTTAACACCCCAAGAAATTACGTAAATCCTTCTTAAAAAACCAAAAATGAAGATTTCATTAGGTCGCCTACCAAGGATAATACCTGAATTCTGAATGTTCCACACAAGAAATTAGTACAAAGAAGTCTTCTAACAGTAACAAAGAATCCTTTTATTAAGCTTCAAGATGGGACTGCAGTGCAGTGACTACTTTCTTAATAAGTTAACAGAGGGTTAATAAAATCATGCTGTCACCCATTAAAACTGTAAAACAGACCCAGCTTGATGCTGCAATATTTAAATTTCAGCCCTCTCATTCCCATACTTTTATTTGGAAATCTAATTCTTTCTATGTGTTGGAAGCCTTGCTAACACAAATATTCCAATGATGTGAAATGCAGCTATAAATTTATTCCCAACAAGAGGACCTTCAGCTTGCTTTTTGGCAGCAAAATAGAAACAACAAAGGAGAAAGATCCAGGTTTTCAAGTTGTTAAAAATATTTCAAGTACTCTCTTTATTTTTAAACAAAGATGCTTAATTCTGAAAGTCATACCTACACAGCATTTTCTCCACATTGCTTTGCAATATTAGAGCTATTTATAAAGGCTTAAAAAACTACTGCTGCTCATGTGGCATGATACAAATCATACAAAAAGGCCTCAAAAATGCATTTAGTATTATCATAAAGACAAGCAAGTGTTCACAAATGGGGAGAGTAAGAGTGATGCCTCAGAAAGATAAGGTTAGACAGAAATATAAATCAAGTGTTTGGAACAGTAACATCTGAAAAACATAAAATGAAAACCTTTAAATAATAATAAAATAAAGGTAGGTGAGAATAGCAAAATTAGTCTTAAGATGGCAATAATATTTAACAATGAAAGTGCAGAGGTACCAGGTAATGTGGAAAAAAAACCCTCAAGAACTCTGTTTTATAATACTAACGTAAAAAAGAATTGGTTTGCTCAGTTTTATAATGCCTAATACTACCTTACTACGATGACAGTCATTATGTGTAAGAAATACTGGGCTACTAAAACACAATTACATAATTATAAAGAAAAACACCTTGTAAAATACATATTTTTGTATCATTAGATACTATGAAGTGCAAACAAACCTGTTATTTTCGTTTGTGTCAATATTGTAATACTAGAAAAATAAATTTGGCAGCTTACTGGGGAGTGCTGGTGTCTCCTAGCACAGCACGTGTCAGGCCTGCATACAGGCTGCATGGGTGGTGAATACTCACATTCCACGTACAATGTGTTTTGCATGCGTAAAACTCCCAGCAAACACACAGAGGAACACCACAGTGAATGTGCAGGGATTTGCCACGCTGAGAATACATTAAGACCTCTGTGCTATCAACCAGAGCTGGCTGACAAGAAGTGCATACATCCAAACATTACATGCATAATCTAGATGTACAACTACTTTTAACCACTTGCAAATATTCAGCACACGAAGCATTTTGTATGTACAGTATTGTTAGTGACTTGTGTCTGCTATACAGCAACACACTGTTACATGCTTGAATTTTCATATGTGAGTAGGCCTGCTAAGTTCCACTGAGTTACTTACAGGCATTATGCTTAAAAAACTAAAAATGGAACAAAGATCCATGTGATTTGTTGAATCAATCATGATGCTTAAAGGCAAATTTTGTACAGTGTGCTAGACTCTTGTCACTTCCACAGTTAACATAGGTATGTATCTGTTGCTTCAAACTCATGTTCTTAAAATTCTAGATTCTACAAGAACTTAAATTGTACCAATACAATGTACTTTCCCTGAAATTCAGTCTAGAAATCCATTAACACTATAAAATACTTTCTCAGAGAGATATTTATTCAGGTATCATTTAAGGAATTTAATGCTTCTTTTAATTAAGCAAAAGATTAACAATTGATTTCTTAATGGGTTCTGATGTGAAAAGATTTGAATCAGTTCTTGCATTCCACAGAAAGATTTGTTAAAAAAAAAAAAAAAAGAAAAAAAAGAAAAAAGAAATCAAGCAAATACACCCTAGAAAAACAAAACATGAACTCAAAGGAAATGTAGCGGGTTCAGTTCGGAAACCAGGCAGTATAAAAATCTTTAAGAAATTGTAAATTATTAACAAATCCTAAGAGTTTGCTTACTTAGTGTGTATTTTAACATTCTTTGTTTTAATAAATCAGCCTTCAACTGAGATGATCTGAGATATTTCAGAGGGTTAGGAAACTGTTCAAATCAAAATTCACCAGTTGCTTTTCCAAATTTCTTAAAATTCAGGTTTTCGTAACTAGTGGCTAACAAATATCACTGTAGTCAGTTGAAGTTAAAGACCTCAAAAATCTGAACTCTTGTGGTTTTAATCTACAGGTTATTTTAGAAGTTATTACATGATTTCTAAAAATTCAAATTTCTATTTTATGGTAGTCAGTGCTTTGCATTAGGTAGAATACTGTCAACAGATTTATCTGCTTTAAAATGAAAGGAATATCTTAAGGCTCATAATCCTGCAAAGCCTTAAATAAATGTTCAACGTATACCCAAGGCATATTTTGGAATGCATAGGACTGCCCACATCCTAACGTTTTGCATGCACTTGAGTATTTCGTAGAAGAGCGGTTTGTACTTTCAAACCTTTAATTTCTTTAATGTGAATTCCAACTTAGGGAGAAGTGTTTGTGAACTGGTTTTACATTACTCTTAGGAAAAAACCCCAAACCTTAACAACAATAACAGCCAAAAGGTAACCCTCAGATTGGAACTTTAAAAATAAAAAAATTAAAAGATCACTAATCAGCCTTAAAGTAGAAATGAAGTAAAGAAATGAAGCACTGTCTTAACCAGGTTTGTAGTTGAAAAAAACCCAAAAAACTCAAAACCCCCACATACCTGGCAACCAAATCCTGCTCATTTAAAACTGTATTTCTAGCAGTATGTGCTAAAGTAGCACAGTGATAAAACTGAAAGTGACCATACAAAATAGGCTACTGTTTGTAAGAAAAATAGCACACATCTTCAGTGCTGTTACTTTGCAAATGGTACCTAATTAGAGGTATCATCTCAGTAGCTTCAATGATTTTTTTTTTTTCTCAAGTATCTCTTTCAAATTTTACGAAGTAATTTCAGTCTTTTACTTGGGACTCATTCAAAGAAATTGAGAAGCCTTGAAGTCTTCAGCCAGGTACTCAAATGATTTTGCCAATAAACAGTGGCTCTAAGCTTTACAAAAAAGATAGGTATCATATATACTGCATACCTGCATATCATATGAATTGTAATTATTTTGTTAGTTTTGGGAAATGAAATACATTTTCAAACTGAATGCTATCTGGGTACATCCAGAAAGTGAAGACAGTTCTTAAGGTGGCAGTGAACATTCCTGACTTCTAATATAAAGGAATGGTTTGTGGATTGGTGTTACATAGAGGAGAGCACCAATTTAATACCATCACCATAGTAATTTGTGACTCGGGTAAAGAATGTTCATTTTAAATACAAAAAATCTGACTTTAACTGGGCTGGAAGAGTATGACAGTATGCATTCTTTCTAGAAATATTTTCCTTGTGTGAAGTCCAGAGTAACAATTCATGCACAATGCCAGTGTGAATTTATAGGGCTTTTGGTGGCAAACATCAACGAAGGCAGCCTACAACTATGGTTGTTTCAACATGATCTCTACATAGCTCTTAGGTTTATTAAAAAAATTGTCTCAGGTAATTCCTTCTGACATTTGCAGACACTTTCAATCTTGAATCAAATCTCTTTCCAGCTGACACAATTCAAATATCAATCACACAGATATGTTATCCAGAATTGTACACCTCTACAAGGGAAACCATTCTAGATGCTACATAATCTAGATTGGAAAGAGAGTATAAATTCTAATGGTCCAAACAAGTATGTCATAACTGGGGGCAAACTTAACAAGCTTCGTATTACATCAAGGCCTTTGAATTTCGTCCAGTGTGCTGGTTGTAACCCCAGCAAAGAAACTGAACTACAAATAAGCCACTCCCCTTCCTCCATCCCTTTGGGTAAGGAAGGACAATAAATAAGTGATTATGAATTGAAATAACAATTTACTAAAAGCACAATAACACCAGCAGTATTAATAGCAAAATATACGAAAAAGATGATGTTTTACCGGGGGCTGGAATTTCCTGCTGAAACCACACCCCCAGTGATGATGTGAGTATTGTGGAATAAACACTGTGGTCACACCCACACCACGCTAAAAACTTCCACCCCCAGTCTCTGGAACCAGATCATCCAGAATAATTCAGCTTCTGAAGGCTATTCCAATAGACAGAGTAACCCATGAGGCACTTACAGAACCTAAGTAATGTAGGACTTATGTACAGTTTTAGCATCATCAAAATGATGCAAAATTAATCTTTTGCTCATTCTGTCTTATAAACTGATCCCATACGTAAAAAAACCCCAACACCGACTTAAGAAGCTAGAAAAGTGAAATAACAGAAAGAAATATCCTTTATCCTAAAGAGAAACCATTAATTTGCAGGAGGACTGAATTAACTTTTTCACACAACATGCACATTCAGTGGAATGAATGTAACATCTCCAAACCTATTCCACCTAGAAATTAGATTATCCTGTTTAAACACTTTATTCTATTACACTACTTTCTCAAAAAAAAAAAAAAGAAGGAGAATCCCCCCAAAAAATCTACAGGCTCTATCAACAGTGTACTTTACCATGGCAAGTTCAGATCACATCAATAGCTGACAATTGCTGACAATTACTTTCAGTCAGTTTATTTCCCAGTCAGTCTATTACAGAACTATTTATGGACTCATTCGTGCGTAAAAGAGACAAAATCTGTGTTCTGGTTGGAAGTCTGAAAGTTTAATACTGCTAATTTTATTAGATGGTTCATCATTCCATTGACACAGCTAATCTAGATTTTTTTTCTACCAAATAAAAACATAACAGGCCAGATATCCCTAAAATACAACTCTGATTAAAAAAAATCCAGCTTAACAAGGCACATACACAAATAGATAATTATTTCTCTGAAAATGTGACTTTCAATTTCACTTCTAAAGTATAAAAAGCTAAAAGAAGCTTCATGTGCAATATTTATGGAACACTTAATGGTAGGGAAGTCCATGATGAAAAATACTGACACAGATGAAACTACCAGTGTTTTGTAACAGATACTTGTTTACTGTGGATGTTTGGCATTGTTATGGTGATAGGAGTGTTTCATGAGGCAAAAAATGAACTTATATTGCATTCTACTAATTAAGAATGAAAGTAGAGATGTAGTAATTTCTATTAAAGATAAAATGGGTAAACTTTTAAAGCTCCTAAAAGAAGAAATTATTGTGTACAAGATAGACATAAAAAAGTAGGCAGAAATAAACAGCATATTTTTTGCAAACAGAATACAATGGATTGGTTATACTTAATATCTTCTCAGTTCTGACATACTTTTTTATTTATAGTATAGCTGAAAAAGAAAGTAATTGCTGGGATATTCAATGTGATTTGAATTTTGAGACCTTAGAGCAAGACATTTAGTAAGGGATTCACCTCACAAAAATGAATAACAGGACTCTGTCCTTGACCAACCCTATACTAAGTTTGGACTAGTTATGTTAGATACCTGAAGGAATGTTTGAGAGATAAGAGCCAAAGACACCACAATCAAATGAGAGAATATGCAAGACATTCCTGCTGCTGTTTCATCTTGGCATGAGATGTAGAATATTTTCTTCTTTTCTATTATTTTTTTTTTCCCTCTGGTGAAAGAAGATAAAAGTCTACATATTTAGCCATTCAGAAGAAACTGCAAAAATAAAAAAATTGTTATCATGAAGCATCACTGTATTTAAACCTGAGTACTCCTGTTATATGTAAGGTTAAAATCTCATACCCCAGGTCAAACAGCCTGAGTTGATGTTTGTAAGCATTCAGTACATGCTCTCCATGAAATTTATTGGCCCTGATCAAATTCTGTAACTCCATACACGAAGAGATACCTCTGTAGCATCAACTCTGCTTCCAGAGGCAAAGTGGGAGTAAAGTATCCCTGGGAGATCTATGCACCCTTTTACCAAAGCGGAAATTGATTAACTCAAGCAGTCAGCAGATGCACTCCCATCAGCTCCATTTAGCAATATCTTTCACTGTTATTTAGGCAGCAGAACTTCCAACTCTAATTCTTAGGACAGCTTTAGGGTTGAAAAGTTCCTGACTGCATTGTTGCATTGGAACTGTGCTATCAACTGTGCCAAAAGAAGACAAAAGAAGGATGCCTTGTGTAAACAACTGTAAGGCTTTGGGTAAGTACAATTTTTAGGTTCTTCCACTTTCTTTAAATATATTGTCTTAATAAAATATATACATAGCAAAAGTATTAAAAAATAAGAAAATTCTTCACTGTATAATTGTCCTTCATAGAAAGCGGGTGAAACGTGTAAGTTTATAATACAAAACTGCTCAAAGATCTGAAATAAATTAGTAAGTTTGGCACTCATCCTGGAGACATCTTGACCTGCTCACTGATTCAATTAAGCAATCTCTTACATTCAGTGACACTAAACCTTCTTAAAAGGTAGATGCATATTCATCTTGGTTGTACAGTGATAGAAAAACACTGTTTCAAATCAGCAATAATTTGTGTAATATTTGTCAATACAGGTTCTGGAATTATGACTACAGAAATATTTAATCCTCTCCATTCTTTGTGCTGCATAGCAGTGGGGACCATTGAAAGTGCCTCTTGCTAAACCTGGGTGTTGTAAAAAGTATCCATGTGCATCAATAAGATCATTTCTTAATACAGCTAACTGGAGTTACAGAGAAAAATCTCTAACTTCAGCTTCACTGCTTTTACAATCAAACTTCAGTCACCCCATTTAATGCTTCTGCCAAAATCCCACATCTATGGAAACACACAGCCTCACTGCGTTTCTCAGCCTAGCGTCAATGCCAGCTGTCAATAAAAGATAGGTTTGCCAGCTGTAAAATACAGTAAAAGAGCTTCTGATCTAACTCCCTCAACAGACCAAAATCCTCTCCTGGGGAACTCATAAAATCTTGTGGAAAGTTACAAAACTCTTAATATACCACAGGGAAAAATCTCCTACAGAGAGAAGGATTGCCAAAATGACGTTATAAGTTTTTGCCATCTATAATTCCTACGACACTTTTTTTGAAGTCAAATGCAAGCAGCTACTTCATTTTCTGTTGTTTTAGAGTTCGCTTACTTGAAGTAAGCAGAGAAATCAAGTAATAACCACAAGCCCTTTTCCAGTTCTGCCATTCATATCTTTTTTGCAAGTCCTGTGAATTACAGTGTATTGTTTGTATTTCATATCATACAACAAACACATGCACACACAGACACCCACAATCTGAAGTTTCTTTAATCTGTAACTTATCAACACAGAAGGATGAGTAGGTTGTTAGGATACAGGAAATATATTATATTGCATCTTCAAGACAGTTTTAATTTTGTTGGGCTGAAGAAGCTCTGCACTTACTCAACTCTCTTATTTTGCTAGCAATGCAGAATACCTATTCCACTGCATAAGAATAATAAGGATGAAATATTAAACATGTACTTTGCAAATAAACAAGGAAAGAGAAAAGTAAAAAAAATGACTTTCAAAAACTTTGGTTTTCTGAAGGAAGAAAGATGATTATCAAGCAGTTATTATGCACACTAATAGGCAGGTTTCTTCCGTATGCACAAGAAAACTAATTCTAAAATCAAGCATGAATATTACCTGGAATTACTGAATTTGCTTTTCAGTGATAAGTGTTTCGGTACTGTGTGTGTAAACAAATACATACTAAAATATAATTTTTCAAATCTATTTATTAATAAACATGTAATATAGAGTGCTTATTCCAGCCTTTTGGAAAAAAAAAGTTCTAGAATAAAGGCTCACAAGATTTAATTGTTCAAAAACATTGAAAAAAAGCTAAAACCACCTTCTCTATTTAATACACAAAAGAATAACCTTCTCTATTTAATACACAAAAGAATACTGTAAGATAAGAGCATAAGAAACACTGACTATAAAGAAAATAGTTATAGACCTCATCAATGCCCGCCAGTATCAGAAGGGAAGGTGTCACAAGGATGGAGCCAGGCTCTGCTTGGTGGTGCCAAGCAATAGGACAAGAAGCAACAGGCACAAACTGATGCACAGGAAATGTCACCTGAACCTGAGGAAGAACTTATTTGCTGTGCAGGTGACTGAGCACTGGAACAAAATGTCCAAAGAGGCTGTGGAGTCACTGTCACTGGAGATTTTCAAGAATTATCTGGACACAATCCTGTGCCAGGTGCTCTGGGATGACCCTGCTTGAGGAGGAAGGTTGGACCACATGACTCACTGTGGTCCCTTCCAGCCTGCCCCATTCAGTGATTATAAACAAGCCACTAATATGCTGTTATTGTTATAAGTTGCTGGAAATGAGAAAACGTCTGAACAGCTGAGTAACCTATTCTTGTTACAACCTTCTAGTCATAGTCCAGAGATAACCATGATTAGTTTTTTTTTAGTTTGGCCAGTTTCTTCACGAAATTACATGACATGGTTTGAAAGAGAGATAACAGAGGTCTTTTTTTAACAAAATGTTCTACCAGAACTCCATGCCTATGTACTTGATATACTGCGGTATTTCAACTTGCCCCCAAACAAAAAGTGTTGTGGGAAGAAAAATGAAGTATTTGCTAATTGCATAGCTTTTCACAAATAGTCTACTTATTGACAGTTTTTTCTCATATCACATGCCCAAACTCACCTACCTTCTCTCATAAAATACTCAAAATTAGACTTTCGTTTCTAGTTAAGACCGAAAGAAATTCACAGTTGAAGGGGATTGATCCCTCTCTCACAAATAAAATGCACCATTACAAAACCAGGCTTCAGTTATTGCTTCTGTTTTCGTTTCATTTCAATAAATGAAAATAATACCCTTTGAGTGCATTATATTAATAAAATTATACAATGCTAAAACAGTTTGAATTGAAAGGGACCTTAGAGATCACCTAGTCCAACCTTTCGGCCATGGGCATGGACACTTTTCACTAGACCAGGCTGCTCAAAACCCTATTAACCCATCCTTTAACACCTCCAGTGATGGGACACCTACCACTTCTCCAGGCAACCTCTTCAGTGCCTCACCAGACTCACAGAAAATAATCTTCTTCCTCTTATCTAATCTAAATCTGCTCTCTTACAGTTTAAAGCCATTTCCCCCTTATCCCTCTCATTACAAGCTCTTGTATAAAGTCTCTCTCCAGCGCTCCTATAAGCCCACTTTAGATCCTGGAAAGCTGCTATGAGGTCTCCTGGGCGCCTTCTCTTCTCCAGGCTGAAAAACATCAACTCTCTCAGCCTCACAGGAGAGGTGCTCCAGTTCTCCGATCATCTTGGTGGCCTGCTCTGGACTCACTAAATATTCATACATATGTTCCCATCAGAAATCAAGACAAGGAAACAAGAGGCCACACTTTCTAATCTAGCTACAGTCTGAATAACCATCTGATTTTTAGTGATGTACTAATACATGTCCTTTCTGTATATATTTCTTAAGTGATAGCTTTATTATGTTACTATAGATAATAATAACTAACAGCTGCATACCTCCTTTCCATTGCTAGAAAATTATTATAAATATATATATTTCTATGTGTGTGTCTATGTGTGTGTGTGGGTATATATATATATATATATATATATATGGTATAGGTATGCGCCACTCATTCAGTATTGTTTCACTCTAATTCACCCCAAGGAATGCATTAACGAGAACCTGTTATCCCATCTCTGTGACAGGTTGTACCAGTGATAAAATACAAAAGATAGAAAAAGAAATGTTCACATGGTGTCAGGGTAGAAAATAAGCCTTTGAAAATTATTTGCTGAAATACATTTTCTCCATTCTGTGTTTTTCTTAATCCATAATTATTTTTTAATGCACATGTGTAACACAGAATATTGCTAATGGAAGATGCACATGTCTAAAAAAAATCATTAACTTCTATAAAACTTCTTTCTTATAGTGACTTAAAAAAATTCCAATATGCTTTCTACCATAACTTAGAAACTATATTTGAATGCCAGGTTAAATGTAGATAACAGCATCCAGTAACTCTCACGTGGTATGAAATAGTGCTATGTAAACAGGATGTACTTTATGCAAAGCCCTAAGCCAAAATGTAGTCATATGCAAAACAAAAAAAGGCATATGCTCTGTGGATATATGAAAGAGAGACTGGCCATTGAAAGAGCCATTTAGAGAACTCTGACATGTGGAATCAATAGGATCTGTGACAAATGAGGGGAAACACTTCTATAACTATGCATAGTAGTAAAAAAGCCATGTAATCAGCCAGGCATTTATCAGCCAGCTAGCCGTGTTAACTCCTTAATAATACCTTTTTTGAAAAGAACATTTCAATTCTACCAAGTACTTTGGAAAGCTGAATTTCAAAACAGTATCTATAATGAAACCCAACAAGGGTTTTGTTGTTGTTGTTGTTTGTTTTTTTTGTTGTTTTTTTTTTTTTAAACCACCAAGATATATGATGTAAAAGTGAACATTGCACTGTAAGCTAGGTTACAGAGAAACCCAAAGGACAAGTTTCACAGCTCTGAGGAGCTGTCCAAATTATTCAGATGTGAAATCTGGCAATAAACCGAATTTAAATTTCAAAATGCTATGAAATATAAAGGTGGGTTTATATTTCATAAAGGTTTATATAAGTCACTATGTTGCCTCTGGCAGTGGCCAGTGTTGTGCCTGGAGTAGAGCAGCATAAAAACACGGCACACAAAGCAAAACTTCACAGTCCTACCCTCCATGGGAAATGGCAACCTACATATTAGTAATTTCCTCTGAGCCAGACATAATACCTTTAGACTTACTATACAGAGATATTAATAATTTAATATTCTACTATTCTTAATTGTATTTTGCAGCATTAAAAGCACCACAAAAAGACAGCAGAGTTTGCATTCTGCTGATGAGCTGCCTGCATTTGTTGCACAGTAAACAGTGCTCTTGGTAATTCTTTGCATTTGCTTCGATGAGCACCTGCTCAAACACCAGGTTTTCTTCAAAAAAGATTACATATAATTCATTCCAGTCTTTCAAAACTGATATAAAATCCAAAAATTTAAGACACAGAACATAAAAATATTTCTGAAAAATAGGATTGGAAATACACTTAATGTTATTAAGGGGCAAGCAGAATTAACCAGAATCAACACTCTAAGAGGTATTCTATGAGCATTTTCTGTGCTTTCACATAAGAAAAAAAAAGAATATGCCCAGCCATGAAGGTGAACAAAACTATCCTGCTATTCTTAATTGCTACTTCACCTCGCCACTTTTCAGCAAGGTAGAAGGTATTTGTCCCGTAGCAGCATGTGGTTCTATGACAGACTCCACAGGCAGTTATGCTGTGAGTTTTGGAGACTCCTTTATATTGGGACACTGCTCAAATAGCATTTTATTCTCTTTTCAAACACTGATCTCTCAGGATCTTCTCCTGTTTAGATAGATATTTATACATATACATACATACATAAAAAAAAGAGAGAGCTGTATATTGTTCTTATGCACTATGCAAGTTTAATTTTTATTTTGTTAAATAACAACTACTATGTCAGGATAAGAAATTATTTATATCTTTAATATGATAAAACAATGAAGCTAGTTTATTCTTCTGATGCACTTCAGGTTTTGTTTTTTTCCCCATTTTTTTGTAATCTCATCTAAATTATAATTTCAAAATGAAATAGTCAGTCTATAAACATACACGTGTGTCTTTTTAAGACGAGACATAGAAGAAATTGAAAACACAAAAGATCAGCAGCCACTTCTCATACCTAATTTAAAATAGTAATAAAAACACAGATCATGTCACTGAATAAGGAATCAGAGGGTGAGCATAAATATTTGTACAGCTATCTGCTGTACAGATATCTCTTATAGTTAACAAATGGCTATGGTGCAAAAAAAATTACATTTTACAAATCACAACACTACATTATTCAATGAAATGAAGAAATCAAACGCTAAAGATATGAAAACAGAATTATCCTATTTTTCATTAGCAATAGATATGTAAGATAGCTCATTTGCACAAAATAGTAGATGCCTGCAAAACCATTTCTATGGTGAACCAGGGAAATACCTTAATTTAAGAACTTTATGTGCTAAAGGTTTCTTTACAGCTTAAGAATACAAGCTATATGTTTCTTCTCTTGCAAATATATAAAGAAAAAAAAAGATAATATAAACCAATAAACCCCCAAAAATAAATATAAAAACATCCCACTACTCTGGGTCAAACTGAGACCTCCCTGACGATACTGATTTTTAATGGAAATGCCAACACTGTATATAGTACAGCTAGCAGATATTGTTTTAATATGATTTCTCATCTCTGTTCCTCTTCTCCATTTCCAAATTGAGCCCAGGAGGCCTAAGATCAGTCTGTTGATCAAGTTTCTTGTCAACTAGTATTTTCAACTTGGTTTAGATTTTCAGACTGACAATATAATTTTGTGGCTCCTGTGTTTTCCTACATCTGTTTTAATTTATCACTTGAAGTAAATGCACTTGGTGGATACTTATCAAGTCTCTACTACCCTGGAAGGCTACAAAATATGATTTCCATGTTTGCTGTTGATGGCTTAAATACAGTCCATGTGAAACAGCAAGAATGGTCTTGAGCTACTGAGTAAAATGTCCATAAAACAGTGTCTCTAGGGGCTGGATTAGAAGAATAAACAAAATAGATTTTACCTCAGTGGACTTAGATTTCTAAAAGATTTAGTCCAAGAAACCTGAGCAGTCAAATGATACTACTTGTAGACATACCTTGTGTCTAAATGTCTGCAAAATATTTTGCTACATGCTATACCTACTTGACCATATTCCATAGTTTTATTCCTTTCTAAAACATGCTTTTTTTTTTAAATCCTTACAACTGCTCAAAATAAAATTAAACCAAATAGAAAAAATGTTGTTCCTATAGGGTTTTGCTATGAAATTTAGAACTATTAAAAATGTGAAACAGCATATTCCCCAGTGTTTGCACGGGTATTTGACAGAAGGTACTATTCAACTTAAATTTAGAATAACCTTCTGTCTTTTGCTGAAGACATTCATTCACTCATTTTAATGTTTCAATTTGGATTAATTTAAAATAATATAGAAAGAAATTTAAGCTTAAATTATTGACATACAGCTAAATTCTTCATTTCTTTAAATTGAGATTATTGATGTCAGAATGCAACTATTTCTCTCTCATTCTTGAAGTAACTTTTCTGTTACATCTTTATTTTTCAGTGACTCAAAACTTCTGGAAAACGTGGCCAGACATCAGATGACTGTAGACAGAACAGGAACAGTGAAATACTCTGTAAAGATTACGTTGGTTCCCTGCATGCCTTTACCTCAAGGTTGAAAATCAAATAATCAATATAAAGTCTTCAACTTTATATCTTATCTCAGATCTATCTTCAACAGCACTGTGGCCCAAAGTCATGGGAATACAACTAGTTCAATACTGACCCAGATGAAAGAATGACATTTGCTGAATCATGAAGATTAATTTTTGTACCGGCTAATTTTTTGGGAAACTCCTTTTAGACATATCCTGTTAGATACTACAGTTGTTCACAACAGTCGTAAGACATCACCAATATGATGGTGATGGCATGATTTGATTTAAAAAATACAATAGTTTTGCCCTTCAGGATTTTTTTATATTCTGTTCTGCACTGCCTTTGGCACTGGAGCATCAGTGAGTACACAGCAACACCTTTGTCTGCATATAAATAAAGAAACAAAGACTTCAGAAGTGCTGGGACCCAAGCATCTTCCAAAGGGTAGAAAAATAACCTGGATCTTCCTCACTGACAGCAGCTGTGCTATGTGTAAGAAGCTACTATCTCCAAGAGTTAGTAGAAGTCCAGAATTTTCTATATATAATTATGAAAACAGCGAGGGGTACTGCCAGTAGCCATTCTGTAATAATTTTTCTTAGTTCCCCTCAGAGTTCACACTCATTACTTTTCAGCACATTTGAGTAAATTCATTTCTATATTGCTATGTTCATTGAACATAATTTTCAACTACACAAATAATGAAACTACAGCAGAAATATGAGGTGTACTGACCAGCGCAACCAGCTCAGTGGCTATGCAAAGACTTCAATTTTGAGTTACCTCTTTTGACTCGGGAATTACACACCTGTTCTGGAGATGGAATAATTCAATCACTCTGCTCAAACCCTGCTAATGCTGAGGATTTTAGGTGTTTCATTATCTTATACACTCTACAACAGCAATGCCCTTTTAATTCAGAAATCTGATTTGCTTAAACTGTGAGGTAACAGTCCCTCAGGTTCTCTTACTGTTTACCATTTTTCCCTTTCTTTCTTATTTACTTGGGGTCACTAACGTAAGTTTATCATAAATTTATCCTAATCTATTTATCATAATTTTTTAATTCTTCTTCATTGGATATAAAATCTGCGTAAGTAAAGAACTTAGTATTCTCTGAGTTAAGGGATGTGTTGTCAGTCTGCTTATAACTGCCAAACAGAAAATTAAGCCTAGTATGCTCAAAACTTTGGCCCTCAAACCCAAATAACTTATGTCCTCTGAGCTTTCTCTAGAAAAATATTTTGTGATTGTTTTGACAACTTGGAGATTTCTACTACACTTTCAAATTTCTTCTTGTTACATTTGTGGACAAATTGTGCTCTACCTGTCCCTAATTCTGATTTTCTGATTCTGATTAAACATTGCCTCTTTAGCTGCTTGAGATTGAAACCACTCCTAGTAAACCTTTATTAACTTCTCATGATGGCATCTTAACATATGTCCTTAAAGGTCTTGCTATATCTATTACCTTAAATATAGTGAATAATAAACAACTGCTTAATCATGTTATGCCATTAAAATGAAATTACTAGAAAAATAAAATATGCTAGTCTTCCTGTCAGCTTGTTCTTCGGGCTTTTTCATATGCTTTGTTTACATTTACATGTAGTTGTCTTTTGGGGAATTTTTGGTTCTGTAATATCAGGATTTTATATATGAAATAGAAACATATTTAAAAATAAGTTTGGTGTGCTTATCAGTAATTTAAATGAGAAGGTAAATTAGCTGTTATTCTTTCACTATATTAAATAAGGGTATTTTAACAACCTTTGCCCATAGTAATTTCCTCTGCAATTTTTAATAAAAAAATATTTTTTTCACATTTTTAGAAAGACAATGCTTTCTGAATCTCTCATTACACCTGTGCAGTAACAGTAAGAGACGCTAAAAAAACCTTCAATAAATCTGATTAAAATACCCCGAAATGTAGAATAATAGAAGTTGCACAGTGTACATCAAATCTGAAAGCATACAATGAAAGGAATGCCCTGCAAAGGCTTTGAGGTCCATCCAAAACTTTATTTTTTTACGAGCAGATTCTGTACAGAAATTAAGACATGTCCTTTCCCCCTGCTTTCTTCCTTCTTTCACTCTATGACAAAATGTTCTCTATCCTCAGATTAGAAAAAAGCTGTGATACCTCTGCAGGTTCCCTACAGCACAGCCTTACCAAAGCCCATAACTGATCCAACAGCATTTGTCATCTCTGCAGTATACTTGCTGTAATTCTCCTCCTCTGGTTTTTCTTTCAAACTAGATCACATAAAGAATCTTTGATCAAAATAAGAAAAACAAACTATTTTAACTGAGGAAAAATGACACATAGGTATAAAGAGCTATACATAATTAATTGCTTTTCTCAAGTCATATAAAATACTATTTGTTCTGCATAAACAGCCTTTGATTTCTTTTGTTACTAAATTATATTTCACCTGATCCTTCAACAATCAGGTTTTGCCTCTTAAAACCATCAAAAATAACGTTTCTACCAAGTATGTTCAAGATGGTTGTATTAGATTTCTAGATGACTTTTCTTTGAAACATTTATTGATTTTGTAGAATTAAACTGGAGGGAAATCGTACTCCGACATTGAATGCTTTATTCATAGATCTATCTTTTATGATAAATTCAACAACAATTTTACCACTAGTGAAGAATCTAACATAGAATTTACTTTTTATTTGGGAAAGTCACAGAAAGAAGATGATTTAAGTTCTGGCCCAAATAAGCCATCAATTCTGGATTCTGAGATTTTAAATAGATCAATTTTTCACCTGCATCATGAATCCTCCCAGACCCATTTCTAACTCCAATACTACTCTGTGATTGTTTGCTCATTTTAAAACTTAAAATATTTTATAGAGCTCCTTTTCTCAAACATAATACCAACAAATTTTTGGGACACCAGCACAACATATTTAAGTAGTCATCTTTCATGTCAAGAGAAAAAAATTGCTAAATTAAAGACGAAGTTGAGGACGTAATTACCATGGTTTATCAAATAATAAATTCCAGTTCTAACAAACAGTGGGGAAACACTGAAAATAATTTTTTCATTTCTCTTGGCACCTTTATCTGACTTATTTTATATATTTCCTTTGCTTTACTATGCTATTGTATTGCTTTGTGCAAGTTTTTCACAGCATAACCTGGGTGTGCTTGTATGTGTTTGTTTATACATAAATGATTTAAAAGGAGTGCCTAAACAAGCATGTTCTAAACACCTCTTTCTCACTATAAAAACTGTCAAAAGTCAGAAAATACTGAAAAATACTCTTTCTGTCATAATCAGAAAGATGATACTACCTGTTTTTAGGGGTGTTTTTTGGTTTTTTTGCATTACCAATTCTCTTGTAAAAAGGAAAAGTGAAAGAAAACTGAAAAAATTATTTACAAATGGTCATACGAGAGAGGAACTTTAACTCGATTCAGCTTATTTTTCTCCATTATCAGCATTTTGGTTTCATTCTAGTTACTAATTTTCTGTCTCTCTACGTTCAAGTCTCACTAGACATTATTACTGTTTCAGAGAAAAAACTAAAACCCAGGTGAACACCGTTCTATGTTGCTTTGTGTGCAGTCTGTGGTTTTTTATTTGACTAAGACAATTATTTGGATTCTGTAGCAATGAGGATTACACCAGAGGGCAAGACATAGGTAACGTAATATTGAAAATAGTAATGAAATATAATGAGTGATAAAACGATTTTGAATAAAATTCAGGTTCAAAACTTCAAGACATGTAGAATCCATCAGTTTTCTGATATCACTTAGAGTTAACTACTTACTTAACTGTCTGAAAAGCAATGATGTAATCCTGGAAGAAGAAAATTTAAATATTTCAATACAAATAGGAAAATGATTGCCTGAAATTGCAGTTAGATTAACATGTCTATGCTGTACAAGATTATAACCCACAAATTACTTTGGTTATGTTTTGCAGAACTAGCCATGAGACTTCTCATAGGTACTAGGGAAAAAAAGATGAATACACATAGGCTTTTTTCTTGAAAGATATATTACTTTAAATAGGCACTTTAGATATACAGGAAAAAACAATAAGACATTAATCTGACTACCAAAAAAATAATTTTACTTTAATTTTATGTTACTAATATAATTAATATACATGTAACACAGTTATTTTCAAGGGGGAAAGAAAAATCAATAACTTTAATCAAGAGATCTATAGTCTTAAATATATAACACTTTCATTTATAATGCAAGTTGTTTAAGTAGTAAGTTATTACATCAGCCCATCTCAGTGTGTAATTAAAGCACTCTTCCAATTATTTACGGACAAAATATAACTCTTTCCTTAAGAATGGTCGTAAGTATGTTTTGTGTCACATTTTTGCATCCCTGTTACATGTCTTGTTTTCAGCTGTGTGGGAAATTAGCAATTTTTTCTCATGAATTGCCTCTAAAGATAATTCTTCAATATATACCTGATATAGTCCATAGAATTAAAATAGGACCTGGAAATAGCACGTCTCGTGCTTAACTGTGACTAGCACAACCAAATGTATGCTAGAAATTGAAAAGATACACTGTTTTATTGCTAACTCGCCGTCCAAATGGCAATTTTATAATAGTATTTAACTTCAATAAAGTTATTTTAATTCAATTTCAACATCAATTCAGCTGGAAAAAAAAATAAAAGAAGGAAAAGCAACCACAAAATATATCTAATTATAGCAACTACTGAAAATTTTCCTCCATTAGACCTTCTACCTTCATTTCACTTCATGAAACGCAACTTTAGTGACTACTTATTGCTTATAACATCAATAAAATGGAGGTTGAAATTACTTGAATGTATAATTCTGTTTTAGAATTACATATTCTATTTTAGAACCTTTTCTGAAACCATGATAGATGGTAAGACAAATTTGTAACATACTTTAAAGAGGATTTTAATTTAGTCTTAAAATAAGGAAAATAATATCTATATTTACTGAAGTACTCTATATATTTATAAGAGTCATTTCACCTAATGTTCTCACAGTACAGGAGTAAATGGTCTCCAGTGCAATTACAGGAAAGAATTCTAGGCTTACCTCACAGACAAGTGACAGTAACTAACCAGAAAAAGCACTAACTTTTTTCAAAGCCTTAAAATATGTTTCAGCTTAAAAAAACCCCCAAATGTTTAAAAGCAAAGAAACTTAAAGCACTGAATTAGAATTTATGAAGGAGAAATAGGGAACAGGAATGCTTCTGCCTGAGGTGCAAAGACCACATCAGATGCAAAGGACTAAGAAAGAAAACTGCTGGGTTTTGGATACCTCTAAAGAGGGAATTCTAACAAAGCAGAGGCTTTGCTCTGTTTCCCATAGGTTGTAGGTTTAGAAAAAAATGGTAAAAGAGGGAAGAATCACTGTTCCTTATGACAGGCAACAAGGACTTAATATGGTTTCTCATTATTCCACATCCCACTAAGATATCCAAATTTCTTCTCTCCAACTATAATAGCAAAACAAATTGAGGAATTTCTGGCAACTCCAATTCTATTCACTGAAAATATTTCCTTTTATCCAAGTTTTCACCTCTGTAGATTTTAACAGACCATCTTTAAATGGAAGTAAGTATTTCAGAACAGACAGTTTAATTTCAATTTACAGCTCCTTACTTCAAAAAAATACTACATGGTAAGACTGTGATGATGTATTATACAAAACTACAAGCTCATACGTGAACTGTATGCAAAGAGAGAGATTGAACGCATACCTGTACTTCTGAACAGGATTTAATAGTGCTTAATTGGTTTAGGACACAGCTTATACAAAACCAGTTGTATCAACAGCACCTATTTCACTGGTGGATTAAAGAATACAACGAATACAATGTTTTTACAACTACTGCTTACATTTGGACTTCTGCCACATTACATAAGCAATACAATAATGACAGTTGGCTTATACCTTGTATTATTATGGTCCATGTAGATTATTTCTAGTTTAGTTATAAAACCAGTTGGGAGGGAACAAGAAAAGAATTGGGAAGGGTCAACTGATGGGAAGATATGAATTTTGAGGAAAAGCACTCAAAATTCCAGTTAGGAAAAAACCCACAACCAAACAATACATTAACCCGACAGAGTTAAAGGCCCCGCCCCCCCACTCCCCCCAAACCCCAATTCTTCTCATTCATTTACTGAGGGAAAGCAGCATATTTCTGGCTGTCAGCTATGATGAAAAGGGATGGTAGGTGCACATACAAAAAGGACAGTAGAGCCCTTGTGAGTATTCCACCTTCCTGCTGTCCACTATCTTTGCTACTTGATAAGGTGATGGATACACTTTCAACACTAGATACACTTACTCCAAAAAGACTTCCCTAACAGAGAGAGAAACTTTGGAAGAAATAGAACAGTGACAGCCAGCCATAAAACTGTGACAATTTTCAGGCATTTCTTTGAAGGGGATGCACTTAAATGACTGAAAAAAGGAAAACACAGTACCCATATTTAAGAATGGAAGAAAGGATGACCCTGGGAACTACTAACATGTCAACTTCTACTGGGAAAAAATTCTGTATTTCCCCTCTAGGAAAAAATTCTTTACTGTGAGGGTGGTGAAGCACTGGAATACGTTTCCCAGGGAAGTTGTGGATACACCATCCCTGGAGGTGTTCAAGGTTGAATGGGGCTCAGAGCAACCTGCTCTAGTTGAAGGCACCCCTGCCCACAGCAGGGAAGTTGGAATTAGATGATCTTCAAAGTCCCCTTCCAACATTTCTATGATTCTGTGTGCTGACTCACACTTCTGGTAGGGTCTTAAAAGCTTTTCTTATCATCTGTACAACTTGGTTCAGGTTCCTTCCTGATCCTAGAAGAATATGGGTCAAACAGAGATTGCCTCTGTCATCCGATCCAAGAATCAAATGCACAGTATCTGCAGATCAGGCTCTCTCCAGGAGGTAGTATCATGGTGTATAAGACAGAGGAGAAGACATTTAGCTTGACATTGAAATCCTCTCAGTCCCAGTACACAGCATGGATGATTGGCTTAAGAGTATCTTTGAGCACAGGCCCAGATAATAAATGCTACTGGATGATGAAGAACAGAAGAGGTGCAACTATCGGTAAAGAAGACTGTCAAATCAGTCTTTGCATGATAATCCAGTGCCAGTGAAGAGCAGGATGATGCAGTTTTGCGTCTCATTATCTTCAGTTTAGTCAGATGAAATTGTATCAAGAGGATTGACTCATTACCCACAGTGACTGCATGGCCCTTGAAAGCTCCATTCTTACAGCATGATGCAGAGAAGGGAAAAAGAAAGTATCTAACCAGAACTGATCCTTTTCCTACAGTTCTGGTAGCCTTTTGAGGCATCAAAGCCTGAGAGATCAATGCAATTTGGCTGCACTACAGCAGCTGTCTGGTTCTGACATCAGATGAGACCTCTTGAGACTGTGAAAGAAACAAGCTCTAGAGTTGATCCCCTTGCCCAAGACTTGAACCAAAGGCAAAATTTTGGCCATGAGATGCTGAGGCAGCACAAACACCCACGAAATAGGCTGAAGTGGGATGTGGTTGTCCCTCATAGCACAAGCCCAAAAAGGCCTTTAGAGAAGTCACCAAATGCTAAGGAGGAAGAAAAAGTAGCAAGATACAGCAGAAGTAGAAGGATTCTATCTCAGTAGGGTAGGCAAACAGTGAGGTAGGAGCTGAAGTGGTGGTGATGTTCCATTCTGCAAGCCAAACCCTTAGCAAACAGAAGGAGCAGGTCACAGAGAGTCCCCTGTGGATACTGAAATGGAAATCTTCCTTCTTTGAAGTTGTGAGGCATAAACATGTGCCTCTTTAAGAATTTATACATGATTTATCAAAATTCTCAAAGAATATACAGCATATATCTGTACATCTGTATTCACACAATCATACACACATGTAACTTATAAAATGCATCTCTTTCTGTTAGTTTCTAGAAATATTAAGATATAAGACCCAATCAAATCAAGAGACTACCCCAAACTTCACAACATGTTTTAAAGTATTTTTAATAATCTCTACTATAAAGAGAAAGAAGTAAGAATACTCTGTGAAGTGGGTTCTATTAGCATTAGAAGAGAATGGTAGCTCATCAACACATTAGCTGTGAGTGAATGTTCATTTTCCCTGCCCTGAAAAGTGTCTATAAACCATGACAAAACATTTTACTATTAAATTATATGGGCCTTAGAAGTAAAATAAAACCTTATAATCAATTTACTGATTTATGCATTTAAATACCTATTTATTAATAATTCATACACTATCAAGTTTTTTAACATGTATTGTAGCACCTGTGCCTTCTTGTCAAAACTAACTAAGCAGTCCTTCCTCTTTCAATTTTTAAAGACCACACATCTGTGCAGACTCACATGAAAACTGACTGTACAGGACATAATAGGAATTGCCACACAAAGGATGACACAAGGCTTCCACTGTATCTTTTATTTTCAGAAATAAATCAAGTCAATTTCAGACTAATCCCTAGTTCAAATTCCTTCTAGGAATTTGATGAAATCTATGCTAAAAGTCGGTCCTAAATTTGTTTATGTTACTGCAATCTTTATCAAGATTGACAGGCTGCCAGCATAGCTGATGAAACACAATACGCAGAAAGAACTTCAGGTACCTGAATTACCATGCCAAAAAACAGAAATTGATGAAAGTAAGAATTCTGTTTTAATTACACTTCTTTCAAGATGTGTATAATGTTAAACCTGATTATTTAGTTCTCAATGGAAAAGGGTGTAATTTGTGGGCCATAGTGGTAATATTACTAGAGCACAAGGCTTTTGAGGAGCAGTTGAGGTAGCTGAGGCTGTTCAGCCTGGAGAAAGGGAGGCTGAGAGAGATCTTATTGCTCTCTACTATTACCTGAAAAGAAATTGCAGCAACCTGGGGGTCAGTGCCTTCTCCCAGTTAACAATCATCAGAACAAGAGGAAATGGCTTCAAGTTGTACCAGGGGATGTTTAGATTGGATATGAGGAACAGTTTGTTCACCAAAAAGGGTGGTCAAGCATTGGAACAGGATGCCCAGGGGTGTGGTGAAGTCACTGTCCCTGGAAGTGTTCAGAAAATATCCAGATGGGGTGCTTAGAAACGTGGTTTAGTGGTGAAGATGGCAGGGCTGGGTTAACGGTTGGGCCTGATGAACTTTTTCCAACCCTGATAATTCTATGTTTTTATGATTAATTCCTAATGTTTTTGCCACTGGGAGAAAGTGTAGAGTTTATACTGAGCATACATTAAGATTTGGAACGTAAAGATAAGCCAATCTGTATGAACAGTTACAGGATTGTGTATGGGATACAAGATAGATGGCATGGTAGTCTGGCATAGGGTTGAGACTATTAAATTTTTTTTCGCCTTATTGTGACCCTGCTATCACTCACCTGCAAATGGCTGCCACTGATGCCTTTCCCTGGTCTTAAAATCAAGAGGCAAACACGGTTAGAAGGGAAAAAGCTATTTTACCTTGGTATTTATTTTAAGGATCCTTAGGTGCACTACGTCCAGGCTGAATGCACATTGATGCACAACACAACCCCCCCCCAAAAGATCTGGTATAACATTACAGGTTTTACTAGTTAGCATATCTATCATAAATTTTCCAATGAGAGGCTAGAATGAGCCCCCCTCCCCAAGGAACCTTCCCCTGGACGGTTCTATCTTAGTTTACAAAATGCTAGCTTACAAAGTGTTGTGGAGAGGACCTTGGGGTCTGGGACACATTCCCTAACTACAAAACCTCTAAAATGTTTGGTCTCTCAGCTTGACAAACAAGTCCAAGAATGTAGGCAAAAAAGGCATAACAGCAGTATAAAATAAAAGGCAAAAAATCACCATGGCATCACCACTGTGGCCAGGACACAGAGAAATTTCCAGAAGGGCAGGTGGAGAGGCCAGGCCAGTCACAGCCAGGTGCCTGCAGCCAGGGGAGCTGCGGTCAGGCAGGCAGACCCTGGTATTTGCTCCCTGGCTGGTACCTGTGGGGAGCCCAGCAGAGGCCCCACACCAGCGTGGGACAGGCTGCTGGGTGCTGAGGGTGACGGCCAGGGCTGAGGCTGGAGAGCTGAGATCTTAAACCTTCAGCGTACCTAACAGCCCTTCACTAACTCCAGGCTTCAAGAGTTTTATCTGGAGGCTTAGTGGACCACAAGTCAATTCTTCGACTTAAAAAAATAGGAGAAACCCATAGGCTTTAGACTACAGGGCAGTCCCTGTCAGGATGCTGTGAGCAGTCAGGTGCCTGGGCCCTCTGGCTGACCAGGGAGCGCTGCCGTGTAAGCTGACAGGAAAGCAGACAGGTTGCCACTTGAAGCTCCCTACCTTTCAGCAGAAATGTATAGGAACTGACATGCCTCCTCCAAGTGTTTCATTTCTGATGAACGAGCACACGCATACCAAAGGATGACACTTCACTGAAAGCTGACTTCCTTGAAGTGTAAAATGTCATATGGAAACAGAGATGCATCTGCTGGGCAACAATATGCATATGAAGCACATAAAAACCTTAGAAGTAATTGAGAACAAATTTTAACATAAGAGAGAGAAAAAATTGAGCTCAGAAAGTCAGGAGACAATCTACTTTCTGACTATTACTTTTCCATTAGAAAATCTTATTCTGTTATTCCCTCCCCTAACTCTTGTTTTGTGTCACAAAAACACTGAGGAGCTATTCCTAGCAAGTCTAAAGTCTGCGTCCGGGTTTTTTTTTCATGAAAGACAGGAAGGGAAGAATGTAAGGGCAAAAGCTGATTGACATTTAAACTGTGTCTGCAGTAGTGCATGCCAAGAAATGGAGAAGCAAAAAGTGAGCAAAAGCCAGAAATGAGAATTTATTTTAAAGAGGTTCAGAAAATGTAGTGGCGCATATGTTCTAAATGCTATTATATTGTTCAAAATTAAGAGTAAATGACATGAAGTAGGACAAGTCAAGAAAAATATAACCGTGAATTAAAAATGCAATGACCATTCAGTTAAGGTCAATAAATTACACCTCTGAAAACTTGTTTCTCTGTATCATTCCAAATATGTGGTGAAATCTGAGATCTAAGATGAAATCTTACACTACAGACTTATCTTCTATACTTGTTTACTCTTCTTAATCTCAGAATACCATACTTTTTGAAGGCTTGCATTTTGGTTTAAGTTGGTTGTGCTGGAGAGGCACATGACTATTACCAGGAGAAGCAAATGGTTATTTATTTACAGTAATTTAATTCCCATGCATGTAACTTTAAACATTAATATTTCTTAAAATACCTAAACTTGGAATACCTAAGATGAAGCCAATCTCCTAAAGCAGGGAAAACTGAGAATATGCATAATCCAGCTGAAAGTGCATCTGTATCAGCTGAGATCTTTTTGGAGATTATCTGTGTTTCTGCCATAGTGATATGATTGTTTTACTTCCAAATATTTTATAGGAATAGGTGAATTTAAAAACCTGATTATTTATGCAAGTCACTTTCTTTGTGCTTATTGTACCAATAATTAGGAAAATTTTAGAATAGAATCAGTATCTCTTTTAGCTTTAGTTATAATATGACAAAATGACAATAGGAAAATTTTCCTTCATACATTATAATTAATAATGAAACAAAGCCTGCTCCGTGATTTCTGCATTAAGTTACTTAATGTGAAATAAATTCACTTTCATATTAATGAATACATAATACTGACTGCTGAACTATTATGATTATACATGTTGAGTATTACACTGACACACTCATCAGACCATTCATGCACTGAAAACAGTATTTTCAAATATTGCTGCAGTTCTATATTGTGTAAGTATATCTATCATTTATTTCTTTTGATATATATGGCTCTAATACATATTTCACACAATAGATTTCTAGACAGCCTACTATTCTAGAATTTATTAATATTTATTATTTAAGATGGGCAGAGAAAAATTTTAAATCTTAGCAATTTTAAATAAAATGTCTTTCTGATATATACCAAAGATGCCACAGGATGCAAAAAAATAAAAAGGGTGGGATTTTTCTCTGCCACAAAACTTTCCTTTTAGTTTCTTATCTTTTCTTCCCAGACTGTAGTTTTTGCACATTGAATAGGCAACACATTAGATAGAGGACATCTCTTTTTTTTGTATGTTGAGTTTTTAAATTTCTAAATCATTATGATTGCACACCTATATAGGTACTATTGTTATCCTTTGCTTTTTTTCTTAGTAAGGTGTAGTCAACATCCAAATTCAACCCATATTGCATAGGAGCAAATTCTTTATCAAAGAAAATAAAAAAAAAAAAAATCAGTTCAAAATTGGGAAACCTCATCAGTATTTTTTTTCTGGAGATGGGACAAGAAACAACTCATAAGTTAGTTGTAAACCAAACTGAAAACGAATTCTCTAATCATTATTTTCCTGTGCTTTGGAAAAGGACATTTTGGCATTCCTCTGACCAATCATATATTCTTGCTAACAAGGACAGTACAGCCTTAATGATCTGAAACTCGTTTATCTGGGAGACATGAGATTCAGTCACACAAATGAATTGTTGATAAACTAGGGTCATTGAGCAAAAGATCCTGCAGAGTCTGTAAGCTCCGCAGGATGGAAACTCTCTCCTGCAGAGTCTTTCTTCTGAGAAACAAGTAAACTCTGCAGGCTCAGACATTTCTGTACACAGTGTTTTATACACAATAAAACAGATTTATTGAAGCAGTCCCGACAGACACACCAGAGTTTGAGATAACTATGTTTTGGTTATCACAATTATACAGTTAGATGTGTGTTGTGTTTTGTTTGTTGACTTTGTTTTTTTAATTAGTGCTGCTAGTTCATTTTTAGATTTCATTTTACACTTCTTTAAGGATTCCTCCCATTTTTCCCATTCTCACTTATACTAGACTAAAAGGCAAAAGTCTAGACTAAACTTTATTATACAACGCTTTACTCCAATAGGTAAAAAGAGGCAAGGTTCAGTTACAGAGTCAGAATTTGTCTGTATTCCCTACTGACTTCTCTGTATGTTCACTGTTTTTATACAAGGGGAGCAAAAAACCAGTTCACCTATACAAAGCAGCAACGTCTGCAAATGACTGAAAATGCTCTAGCAACATAAACAGTATATTATATTGGGTGAAAAAAAACCCCAGTTCTATCTTAATATGAATGATTTTCCTATAATTTCAAAGTATTTAGTTTTTAGAGAAAATAGAAAAATCTTCCTGCAGGGGATGTCCAAAGGTAGAACCATCTCCTATTCTAATACCCTATAATAACCAAGATAAGTGAGATTTAACAACTCTGCAGGACTTAAGTTTATATCCTGCTTGGAAATTATAAAGTAGAATCACAGAAAGCCCTCTCTTTTTCCTGTGGCTCCTGTGAAAGAGTTGTGATTTTTACTACATACTGAGCCTTTTTACCACAACACAATGCATTTCTGATATTGTTGATCATGCATTTTAAGAATTTAGGTGTACCGAAAACATAAAGGACGTTTTTTGATAGATTTAAATCAGAAACTACGCACTAGGAAGCAAGAAGAAATAATTAAGAATATTTTGCACATGTAGATTAATTAAAAGTGGTTTTAGGTAGCAAATATTTCAATTGAAATGGAAACTGGAATTTTTTGAGTATTTCTTGGCAAAATCTCTGCTCTTCACAGCTGACCTATTAATTCATATCAGTAGAAAAAAACTCCCATGAGACATTCTAATTCTTTTTTTATTAACAAATTACAATATTTTAGTGTGTCACAAAGGAAGCTAAGGTAATCTAATGTATTTTAGACCTGCCTGACAGTAAGTTTCTGTCCAGCTATCCAGCTGCCATCTTAGCTAGTGCAGAAAGCAGGTGTGGCTTTGTCCTTACTCCATCAGACTATTTGTATTCCACTATACAGCTGTGGACCCTGTTTGTTTAGCACAGGCCATCCTCTTTACCTTTTTTTATTGCACCACTATCCCAGCTTCCTCCCAGGCATTTTGCACACGAAGAGACAACAAATGGAAAAGGAAGGGTGACAACTCAGCTGCCAGGCTGGTGCAGCATTCTGGCCACAAAAAAAGCTGACAGTGACACAAGAGGGGCGGACTTCAGACATAGTTGAGGCAGACATGAAGGCTGATGGTAGACTGAGTAGTTGAGCTGGGTAAGGGCAGAAGTCATGTGGAGGTGGAGCAGACTAGGCTAATTTGGAATTTAGGGATAAGAATAAATAACTAGGCAGATAAACAACTATGCTAGGCAAAGCACTGGAGGCTAAGGAAGAAGAGACAGCTTCTGCAACAAAGCAAAACTGACAGTTCTAAATGCATTTAAATGAGTCAGCAGCACTGACTGTCACATATGCACATGTGCACACACAGATGGACACATCTATACTGCAATGACATATTTCAAAGGCATAAATTTCTTGATCAATCTCCCACTGGATTTTGGAACACTGCAGTTGACAACACTAAAGCTGCTCCTCTATCAAGGAAGAGCCCTATCTGGAGCATTTTATCTGAAAATCCGTAACTGTAAACAGTGTATGTTAGGATGAAAGTGGCTTTCATTTTAAAACACTTCTTAATACTGAAAAGCTAAATATTGGGAGAAAAGACTACTTTTATAAACCTGTAGTGTTATAATTTTTTTTTAGAAAGGGGATAAAACAAAAACAATCCCCTGAGACTCAATTAATTCCAACGGAATTCTTAAAGAATATATGAACTAAGTGTAATTGTTTTGGTAATTCTTTTCCTTTAGTCTGTTTGCAAATATCTGAAAATGAAGAAAATAAACTACCTATTATTCAGCATATTTAAGCAAAAATACTTCAAAATATATGAAAAAATAGCGTTACAGTAAAGTTTCACCTCTTCTAATAATAGCAGCAACTCAAGGAGCTATAAAGAAACTGTATTCTGAGACAGTATAAACCAGTGCTGTTCACAAGCAGCTGAGTCTTTGGGAGTTGAACTGTTTATCTCAATGGAGCTATGATTTTACTCCTTTTTCATGGTAGTTGTTTTCTAAATTGGTACTTGCATTCACTTATCAATTTTCTTTAAGTAGCACAGTATTTACAACAGCAGTGTGTAGTAGCATGAATTGGGTTAGCCACACTCTTTTGCTCTGGACTGCACGTGCAGTTAATACATCAGTGCCACATAATCATACTGTGGTAGAGAAAACAATTTTCCAACATGGTTTCCCTCTGAAAAGGAGTCCTCTAATGTCCTATAGACATATGGCTCTTCCGCTGGCCCAGAATCACTGGTGGAAGAAAAAGATCTATTTCTACCTCAGCTGCATCCAAATCTAATGAGAAGCAAGAGAATTTGAACAGGAAGTCATTAAAGAGTGCCCTAGAAAGACACACTATTAGCAGACCTTGGCTCATGAGGTTGGTTTGATTTTAAGTAGAAGGGAATATAGGCACTAAGCCTTCAGAGTTCTAACCCCTAACTAGAATATGTTATTCCTATTTGTAAAAATTGTTTACTTGAAGCCTGAGCAGTTGTCTTGATGCAACTGAGGATATTTAAAATATTTCCCTTTTTCATCAGACCTGTTAATTACATTTTCAGTTTATGTCTTACATTTTACTGAAAATGTCTCTGGATAGGCAGTTTCTTCTGTATGGAAAAAAAAAAAATTAGCATGTACTATGATAATACATATGATGAGCAATTCATAGAAGCATTTCATTTAGGTTGGAAAAGGCCTCTAAGGTCACCAAATCCAACCATTAACCCAGCACTGCCAAGCTCATAACTAAACCATGTCCCTATGCAGCCCATCTACACATCTTTTACATACCTCTAGGGATGGTGATTCCACTACTTCCCTGGGCAGCCTGTTCCAATGCCTGAAAACTCTTTTGGTGAAAAAACTTTTCCTAGTAGCCAATCTAAACTTTTCATGGGACAACCTGAGACCATTTCTTGTCCAATCCATTGTTACTTGGGAAAAGAGACCAACTCTCACCTCACTACAACCTTTTGGGCAGCTGTAGAAAGTGATAAGGTCCCCCACTCAGCCTCTTCTCCAAGCTAAATGATCCCAGCTCCCTCAACTACTCCTCATCACACTTGTGCTCTATACCCTTCAGGAATTAGTTGTTCTTTGGAAATGCTCCAACACATCTCAATCAGGAACTGATCGTGATCAATTTACAAGCGTCTATATTTATGCAGATTACTAAATTTTGCTTTGGAGTGTAAATTAATTGATCAAAACTAAAAAAAAACCCCTGTAACATGTTGCAGTCTTAGGCAAAAGACTGAAGCATAAAGAAGAATGTAAACCAGGAAATGTATTTTGTAGAACTATGGGTGTTATCTAGATCAGAAATGATGAACTACTAGCATCTCTGCAAGGTTTGGTAGTGGCAGAGATTTGCAGTGGTGCTGACACAATGCTTTATAAAATTAGTTTGCTACCGCTCTGCTCTCAGGAACGATTTGTTGCAAATGACCTTTACTTGCTGAAGACGAAGACAAAGAAAGGACATGAGATAAAAACGTGGAAATCAAAACGAAGGTCAAATAAAACCTGCTGAGCAACACACTTTCAAGTCAGTGATAGGCAGGGATAGGCTTTGTAGAGATCAGTCTCTAACCACATGAATCTATAGGATTAGATGGGCCTAGTAATTGTTCTAGTATGTAACCTGCAAATTTCTTGAAGCAGATGCTCAAGTAGAATTACATGCAATGAAAGTTTCATGTAAAAATTGAATAATCTCCCTACAGCCAGTCTACTGAAACTTAATATACGAGATTGTAAGAGACATAGCTATATTGCCTTTTACCTACATGGTTTGGGCGTGTAAAGTGTAAATAAATGTAAGAACACTGCCACTCATTCCTAAACAAACTTTCAGTCCATTGCAGTAAAAGTAACATAATATAGATCAAGTGATTATTTTTTCAGATTATACCTAATAACCTATAAAGTAATTTTCAGTCGTAGTTCAAAGTCAAGGTGTCTTCACAATTAACCAGGCATTAAATACAAATGTGGTCTGACATATATTGAGTTAAATATATGCAAGCAAACCCTCACAGGCAAATGAGAACAGACTTAATAAAAATTAAAAATGAACTCTCTGTGTAGGTGTGCACTCAGCGATGTGCATGACGACATCTCAGTTGCTAGAGGAGAGCAAGAACAATTGCACCAAATTTTTGTCACTGTGAAGAATATTCAGTTAGAAGTTATTTTTTGGATCTGACAACATTTAAGGAATTTTTACAAATTAGTTATCTCTGGGCATAGGTTACAGCAATCTGTTGTATAGCAATTTATCTTCAGAATGATGCGGGAAAACAATTTCAGACAATAGTTGGATATTTTCTGGAAAAAAAAGAACACTGGATAGAAAGTCATCCTTTGAACTTTGTATTTTTTCATATCCTTTCATCACTAGTAGCTTTACTCATCAAGAGTAAGATGAAGCAAGTTAATTGCTCCCTGTAGCTAAAGTAACTTAAAGTCCACTACATATGTATTTAACTTTTTAAGAAGTAAGTTTCCCATTTTATTTGTCTTTTCTATTACCATTACTGAGCAGAAGCGTGAACAGAATCTAGAATCATTAAAAAAGGGGAGAACCCCACAGAAAAAAGTTATTTTTACATCAGACTTATTATCCACATGTTTTGCATAAGTTTTAATAGAACTGTATATTAAAAGAAATTAAACTGAATTTACCAAATTTTAGAAGGCAGGGAATTTTACTTTGATTGTGTGGTCAGTTATTGCTTTACTACTCTCACATTTTAGTGATTCAATAAAACAGTGTTAATAACACATAACAGAAGCTCCCCCATCTGTTAATCCTAGTTGTTTACTTCCTGCCTCTCAGAGAAAAAGAAGTGTTTCAGTGATGATCACGAAATTTCATCCATTTTCTATTTTATCCTTTCACATCTGACTTAGAGGGCAATACAGAAAATGGTAGAAGTTACTTCAGTGTGTTAACTGTATATATGTATATATTTCTTAAGAGATGTTCAGTTTGTCCTCAGCATATTTATTTCAATAAGAAAACTATTTTAACTATTATAAATACAAAGCTAACTGGAAAGAGATTTGTGGGGTTTTTTTGTTATAAAGCCAGTAATCTTTCTTTGAAATGTTTTACTTTTCCTTTGATAGTTCTGAAAACAGACTTAGCTTGGCTAGTGAACTTCTGGCTCTAATTTAATTATGTGGTGAATTGGTGTGTAAGTTTGCTACAGTATAAATGAAACTTGTTTAAAGCAGTCTCAACAGGGGAACCATGAAAGGATGACATACATCAGAACTGAGTTTTCTGTGAGGCTTGCAAAGCTGACTGCAAGAAGGTTTTTCTATGCTATTTTCTTTCTACTGCAAAAATCTCACACATGCCTCTACTTAACACATGAAAGAAGAAAAAAATATGAACTTAGGCTGGAGGACTCAAAGCAAAACAATACCGTACTGCCAACCACTTGCCTTGTACTTTAGTCTGAGGCACAGGCTGCTTGAAGAATAGTAACTGCTGCAAGCTTGAAACCTCTGGGTAGTTTTACATTTTCCAGTGTTTCCACAGGGAAGACTCCACTCCACAGTACTACTAAATGAGGGCTATGCTTGAACACACAACTGTGCACTAAGAAAGCAGTGGTAGAGTAACATCTCATTCATGGGACACCTGTGAAGTATCTGTTTCAGCTGAATCCTAATAGTTTCAGATGCAAATACATCACTTGAAACAAAAAACAGTGAGCAAGTATGAATACTGCAAACCTGAGGAAGCTGGTGGTATTTTCTAGGTTGTATTTGTAGTTACTGAATTTGTTTTATAGGTTGAAAATTCTGGTAGACCTTTTTATTTCCAAATCACAATACTAGATAAGCTAAACTTAAAAAAAAAAAGCCTTTCAGATAATGGTAGCAAGCTGTAATGTCAATAGGAATTATACTGTATCCATAGCTCAGGATACCTTATCTCATCAAGGTGAAAGTAACAGTCTCATAATGACCTGGGGCTTGAATTAGTAGTGTTGTAATAATTTAGTAATGGGGGAATTTGATGAGTACTGTTTTAACAGTTTGATAATGGGGAAACTTGATACCAAATGAAATATTTGTTCTCACAGTCTCTCCTGGTGAGAAACATAACTGAAAAAGCAGGGAAGAACCATAGCCATTGCCAGATCAATGGATTACTTTCACCATCACTGCTATTGCAAATGTTTAGCTAAATGAACAATTCTTAAAATTCCAAAATAGAGAAATTGGCAGAGTAGTTAAACACGGGAAACATGCTGGTTTTGATTCACAGTTATCACAGACAAGAGTACTTCATCTCACTTTTCAAGATAACTAACTTCAGACATTGCATTGAGAAATTAAAATGTCACATAGATATTGGTGAGAATAATAGGAATAATCTGTCTACTCTGACTCAAATAGTAAACCAGAAAATTATTTACTGTTTCTGAAAAATGTACAACTGCAACATCATAAAAGAGTCACACACAAATCACTGTCTAACTGAAAAGTCACTTTAATGTGAAATAAAACAGGACTTCAAAATCTCTGTTTTCATTCAAAGGGGAAATTTAATCTGCATCTCTTAAAGTTGCAAGAACTTTGACAATATAAATGGATTCTAATTCACAATAATAAATTGCTCTACCTGCAAATATCTAGGCATATTTAAGTGTAATGCTCCGTATGCTTCTGTGTATAGTATACTTCCTATAACTGACTTCTGGTTGACATCTAAATACAAAAATGAACTGATCACTTTTAACAGAAACACATTAATAGGACTGGTTGAGGTACAACAGAAGAGGTCCAGAAATTCATTTAACTCAATTAAGACATTTAAAGGCTAGTGTGGAAAATAGAGAAGATTTTAGAATTTTGCTCCCAAATCCCAGAAACCACTGCTAGCAAATTCTGTTTTGACCCAAATACATGACCTTTGAAGCACACAAACCAAGAAGCAAATATACACTTTTTGTTCAATAAAGTCAGAAGCATAATTGTAGTATTTTTCTTCCACTTTTTCCACTTTCTTCCACTCAGATTCTACATCAGTTTCCTCTAATATACAATTATCACCATATGAAACTACTACAACATAGGTGAAGGAAATGGCAAAGGCATAAAATAAGTACAGTTATGCATTTAAAATATACAAAATTACATGTAAGTTAAAAGGATTACGGTTTCAGATCTGAAAATCTATATTAGGATGAACTATATAAAAAGGAGGGATCTGGTGTGAAAGATAACACTTTCTGTCTGGCCACAGATATGGTTAAATAACATAGTTTATATGTAAAGGTATAGAAATAGGCCTTCCTAGAAAAAAAAACCAAAACCACAACACTTTTCATCCAGTTGCTGTTGAAATACAACCACGTTTACTTTAATGTATCTGCACTTCCTCTACCACTAAAAATGTTATTGAAATTATAATATTGTATTTTGACTTTTTTTTTTTCAGAGAAGGGTCTACTGCCAATTGTGAATGTATTTTGTAAAAAATATAATTTGATTTGCTAGAATGCAAGCTCATCCTAAATTGATGTCTTGCATTTTATGTCTGGCAGTTTTCGGGGGGAACATTACGTAGACATTTATTAACAACAAAGTCTGTTTTAATTCTTTAAAAAAATATGACTATTTAGACAAATGTCAAGAAGGAATATAAACATTTCTATATAAGATAGACATGTGCTACCCTGTGAAAGATAATTTGACTAGTCGGCAAATCCCTACTGGCACAAACGTGAGGAGACACTGGCCAGAAAAATCTGTCTGGTTTTCAGAATGTATAACACTTCTCTTAGAGAAATAAAAGGGTCTCTCACTAAAATCTTTGCTGTCACATTAGCATTAAATCAGTGCCTGCCAGCAAACATGGTAAAAGGTTGTTAAAGGTTTTCGTTGTAAACAATATTTTTCTGAGAGCTTAAACAATACTACAGAAAAGGGCTCTGGGCTTAAGTGTGGAATATTGCATATCTCTCAGGAAATGTGTCTTTAGGCACTTATTTTTTAATTCCTTTACTGAGATAGGTCCTAATCTTGAAAAGTAAAGCTTAAGTGAAAGCAATAGGACACAATCCCTAAGAATGCTTGAGCACCGGGCACACAACATGCAACTTGCAATCTGATCCTCCTTGCTGGGATCCCAGTCAGAACCTGGTTCCTTAAAATTCCTTTAAATTAAATTGATTCAAGACTACCACAGTTTAAATATATTTTATGTGGATTAAGAGCTGAATTCATATATTTCCATGAGAAAACTACTCATGAGTATTCACACATAGGTATTTTGCCATCTTTCTATTTAAAAGAAGAACCAGATGTACCACTGAGAGACCAATCTACACTGAATTAATCCCACTTCCCCCAAGGACAGCTCCAGAACAGCCACCATGAAGGTACTTAGAAAGGGAAACTTCGGTATCAGTCATGAAAAGAAAAATTCTGAATACAAACAAAGACTTTAAAAGGTCACATAAACTGAAAGAAAAATGCACCAATTGAACAAATGCTACAGTGATATCCAATCTGAAAATTTATGGAAACAAGATGAGCAAATATCTTAAAAATAAAAAAGATAGGATTATTGCCTGAAAAAATACAGATTCACACATCAGATTAAAAAGAAAAGCCTTCTCATTATGTATCTAAGCTAGTCCATACCCGAAACAGACGAATGAGCCTAGATTGCACTTCTATTTGTGCCTCCAAATAAGCATTAACACAAACCACACAGACTATGCCCCCATCCTAAAGACTGGCATTTTTTCAACAAGAAATTAAAATACTGTTAATTTTGTCATTGAAACTTTTAAACTTTTTTGCCACCTCTGAAGATAGAAAGAAACAGAATTCATCCCTCAGAAGAAAAGACAAAGGAGTGTTTTAAATAGTGTTTCATCTATTTAGCAAAACCAGAATGAAAGGTCTAAATATTTTAGAAAACATTGACCAGCTTTATGTTAGTAATGGTATAACTATTTTGAATCAACACCTCCCTTTCATTTCAACCATAGCTGCTGGAGTTCAGTACCTCTGCAAACAGTGTCGTAAGTCCCTAGTAGCAATGGGAGCTGAATACTTTGGATCATTACTTAATTTAAAAAAAAAAAATGTAATGGCATGTTATGGAATAATGCTAAGGTAGACAAGACTGTGGTTTAAGAATCACTAGCCTATAAGAAAGATTTAGTAGCCCTCCACAGAGCCTATCATATCTAAACAGAAAAGTGCTCGATGACACTGAAAGCTGGAAGGTATACAACAATAGCAGTAGTACTGAGAAGAGGCTTATGTGGTCTACTTGAGTCAACCAAGCCTTCAACATGTTAACTTAAACATCATGCATCTGAGCATGACTAGACCTGATTTGAACTATTTAAAGTTTAATGCTGCAGTCTCTTTAAACAGAAGCAGGAAGCCAGCTACTAGATGAATGGATTTTGCCTGAGAAAGGGAGAAGGATACTTAAACACTGGAAAGACAGAAAAGACTGCAATACAAAAAGAGGAAAAAAAATTTCATGAATACTTCACAAGTGGCAATTGCCGAGTTCAACAAGGGGCAGTGCTTGCAATGACTGTGCTGGTCTACTTTAACTAAAGAGATTGAATTCCTTATCAATACATCAATTGATAAAAGGTAGTGTACAAACCCATTTGTTTTAATACTTTATTTTTCTGAAGTAATAAAAACACTTTGTTAAAATCTAGGGTGCTTCCAAAGCATTTCTGATTCTCTCTCTCATAGGAGCAACTATTTCATAACTCTTAACATTTGTTTTATTGATGCACCTATTGATGCATCTATTCCAAAATTTAATTCCTTTTAGTGTGAAATAATAAATAAGAATAGCCGGCCTACATGTAATCTGTAAAATTCAAAAGGAAGAGGAACAATAAAGAAGTGCATAGGTTAAGCCCAAGGTCAAACATATCAGCAGAAGTGAAGTCAGAAGTTCATAGATTAGCTGCATTCTTATTAATTAGCATTACATTGACATATTTTGTAAAACTACAGGTAAAGATTGCTTGCTGTGTAATAATGTAACCTAATAGCTCTCAGTGGGAACATCCACTTGAAGGAGAAAGGAAGTGATGAGAAAGCAAATAGTAACAAATTATTAGAAAGAGAGTATTCACTAAACAGTTATAAGGAATTCACAATTATACATTTTATTGACTAGTGAGGGTGCATTTATCTCTCACCTAACATTGCAAAGGTACTGAGAACTAGAAGATGTAAACTGCAGTGAAAATAAATTTTAGTGAAAAGTTAAAATAGCTGATATAAAGAAAAGTATCTTTTGTCAGATTTAAATACACTGAAGCCCATCTTGGTCAAGTCAGTATGAAGTATAATACAGAACTCAAGACTGGACACTTGATAAATATGCTATATTTTGGACAAGTAAAGATGGCTTTTGTAAAGGAATCTATTACTTTGTAGACCTGCTGAAGCCCTTTTCATTGTTCAACAGACACATGAATGTGAGAGATTTAGTTGCCTGGAACTGCTTCGTAGGAGTGTACCTTGGATTTGCTGAAGATTTTTCCAAGAGTTTCTCAATAAAGGCTATTATAAAAAGTAAGTAGATAAGAAGGCAGGCATGTATAACTCAGACTTTAAAAGACTTTAAAAGAGTTAGAAGTAAAGATCCAGTTCCTGAAACTGAGAGACATTGCTGCTGGACTTTTTCGAAGAGATTTTCTAGGGCCTGCGCTGTTCAACTCATAAATGGTCTGGAAGAGGGATGAGGATTGTTGAGAAATGTTCCTGATCAAAGTTGTTTGGGTTAGCCAGGACAAGGACAGACAGTGTAGAATTCCAGAAATTCTGTACTCACAAACCTGAGTGACAAGGCAAAGCAATGGCAGAATAAATGCCCTGCAAATAAATGTAAAGTGATGCACAAGAGAGGGTGAGGGAAGGTGGGAAAATTAACATACTGGCCCTGGAGTTGACAGTCACCGTGGAGAAATGAGCCCATAGCTGCATAACCATTTAGAATTGGTATTCAGTGAGAAACTAAGAAGGAAAAGCTGAGGGAAAAATTTTGATATAGTAGAAACCTAAGAATTTCTCACACTTCAAAATCCACAAATAGCATGCAAAATCCAAAAGAGGGCAACAAACATGAACAGCTTCCATACAGAGATCTGAGTAGGATGCTTCTCTTGAAAAGAAGATCTCCAACGAAGGATCTAGATGACTCTCACAAATCACTGGTAGCATAAAGGGAATGGACTGCTTACAGCTTAATCAAATCTAATGCAATGTAGATTCAAATAAAGACAGAAGAAATCACACTCAAAATGACAACAAAAAAATTCCTTTACACACAAAATGAACAGGGTACTAGACCCATGCAACTCATAACTAACTGTTCTAAGACTTATATAGGTTTGTGGAAATAGATTCACAGAACAAAAATCCAACAAAATCTTACTCTTTAGAAACCAAATACAGCTGATGAAATTTCATCAGCTAAAACTCTGGAGGCTGAGAAATCTAGTTCGTATTCTTACTCTTCCCTGGGCATACACTTGTGATCACTTCCCTGAGACAGGATGCTGTCCAGACAATTCTTATCCTAGTCTAATATGGGCATTCTTCTTTTGTTATGTTTCCCCATGTCATTTACTGTTAGGCATTCCCTGAGGTGGGCATGGATGCCTTTGAGGCACCTCATCCTGTTGATGTCTGATAAATTTAAAATACTTGCTTCTCAGTTTTGGATTACTCTTGGAGGATAGAAGGGAAGAACAATCATAAAATGTAAGTGATACAGGACTTCACTTATAAACACAGGCGTCTTTTATTGGTTAATGTCTGAAATGTCAGAATTTTTTCATGCTTTTAGGATAGTTCAATGAGGTTTTTTGCATTATCATGTCCATGAAGTACCTTTCTTCAAATGCTAGTATCCCATAAGTGAATCAGTAGACAAGTGCAAACATGGAATCTCTCTGAAAAGTTAACAAATCTCCCAAAGAGAACTGCCCTTTGCCACTGAAGAATATCTCCTGGCAACAACTGGAATACCAATGAGATTAAACATAACTTCCTCTAAAGCTTTTCAAGTGAAACAACATGGCTTTATCATAGAATTAAGTAGTAACACTTCATTTAATATGTACATTAATTATTGCTGAATTGTAATGGAGTGTCTAAAAAGTTGTATAATATTCACATTAATACTAAATGAATTCATTATGATGAGTGCAATTACAATGAATACTAACTACATTAATGGCAGCTAGACATGCTAGAAAAAGTGTTACCCATTTACTTGACATGTTCCAAATGGAATATATTTTGTTAATGTATTTGGAAGAATAGTGTGAATAACTTGAATAGTAGTGTCGAGCAGGGTGTTTAGCAGAGGTTATTTTAGTATCATTGAACAGCTAATTATTTTAGTGTATGTTTGGCTTGTAGGCACATATATGTATATAATACAATCTGAATGCATTATCTGAATCAAGTAAAAACAGTAAATCTTCAAATCAGTCTTATGCTTCTGATCATATTTAGTTTCGCTTATACACATATAAGAATAAAATCCTAGATGTATGGTCAGAAGTCAGGAAATAGACTGTATATGTTGCTATGCCCTAGTTCTGCACTCCAGTATTCATTCTGGTGTGCACTCTACAGATCAACCATGTTTTAGGCAAAGCCTGATGTCAGGTGGTGTGTTTAGCATGCTTCTGCATTTACATTTCTTGACCTGTTGGCCTAAGCCTTACATAAACTATTCTTGCCGATGGCAAAAGAAATCTGGCTTGGGAATTGTATCTGTAGCCACATGCCAGATGTCTCACAAGCTCTCACAGTATATTAATTGTTCACCAGTTTTCAAGGAAGAAAACAATTTTATCCACAAGATAAAATTTTAGTGGATTCAGAAAAATAAAATGTGATGCCTAATTCAACAGGAAAAACAAAAAGAGTTACTTACAATGCTATTTTCAATCAATGGAATGCAATTTTGCTGCCATCTGTGAAAATAAACAAAGCAAAAGAAATACAATTTCACAGGCCACAGAATTATAGAAATTTTGTGTACAAGTAAAGGGAGTATAATTAAATGCTATAGTACTAATAGGCAACTGAAATATTATCATACTTATTCTTCCTCTACTTTGATTCAATACTTTGCTTCAAAGGCAATGTCATCAACTGGATTCCTTCTTTTGCACTAAAATATCTAATACAGCATAAACTGTAAAAAACATTCATTGCTTTGTCCAAAGAGAAGAAAAATCAGTGCATTAGTAGGGCAAACAAGGATTGAAAATGCTGCCAAACACTTGACGAAACATCAAAACACAGCTTGATTCTTTGTTCACACAACAGAAGATACAAAGAAAAAAAGTATCATCCTGTAACTTTTCTTGTATTGTATTTCAGAGGAAGATGAACTGTAGCCTTCCGGCAATCGCTAATGCAGTGTTTGTATTCTGTGTTGAGATTATCCACTTGGGTGCTGCACTGGAGCTCCCTGGGCTATTTTGACACTGCATCCAGATGCTCCAATTTTGCTTCAGTGACTCAAGAGCAGAGCCAAAATGCCTTAAAGCAATGTTCAAAGGGTTAGGTCTTGATGAACAATTAAAGTACTCAGAAGAAGTGTTTCTGAACATCTCTGACTGGTGCTGAAGTGACTTAAGTGGCCTTAGTGTGACATCCAGGCAGGGAATATGTAATAGAAAGATTCAGTTCTGCACTCAAGGTGAATGTGGATTTTGCTCCGCTTTTATAGGAAAAATAGAACAAAGTGCAAGTACAAAAGAAAAATATGCCATGATTTTAACTGCAGTGTATCAGTTCTAGAAAGGGTGAATATCTGTCTGCTTTATATAAACTACTTAAAAACGTCTAGTTAGAAATATTTTATTAAAGTTGCATTTTTCATATATTCCCACTTTCTTGTTTGAGAAGTAAATAATTTACTGTTTGAACACTTTTTGAAGTGAATGTACATCCTGCAGATCCTAAGCATTATTTCGCAGAAAATAAGGGTCTGTTTACTTCAACGCACTTCAGTTGTCCATAAATGAAAAGTTATCTAACTCAAGTACTGAGTGTTATTATCCCAACTGTTAAATATTTATGGAATTGGAAACTTATTTTGGAAAGCCTCATTAATTTAATTGGATAATAACTTTATCTATTAAATATTGAACTATTAAATGCTACAAAACCAGAGAAATATATAAGGCTCCCTCACACCCACAACACAGGCCCTGAAGTTCCTGAGTATCAATTTTAGGGTTCTGATATGAGATAAGTAAGAAAACATTTTCATGTGATAGGTGTCATTGAAGAAGGTTTTACCTGAACAACGATAGTGCACGATTGAGGTTGGAAGAGATGGATTTGATGCAGAATACAAACTGTGTACCAGGTAGAAGTTAACTGTGGGAAATCTTGAGAGACACATGCTGAGAAAACTGAGGGATGTCCGGAAAGAAATTTTGTGGGGGAAGGGGGGTGGGAGGTAAGAAGAAGAAAAAAAAATCACTGCAAAAATTCACTTTATGATCCCTCCAGTACATTCTCCTCAGCTTCTGTTAACTTTGCATCTGGTTGCCACTGCCAGTTAGCTCACCTACTGTGCTGAAAATCATTCAATAAATTAAGACTCAGGAACTCTGGGTTTCACAACTGGTACCAGCAAACCTTCTGTGTGACTCTGTACAGATTTGCAATATTTGACAACTTATTCTGTATCTGTACACTACTACTGAGACATTTTCCTGCGAGAGATCAACAGCTAACCTTTGCAGGTAAGACTTTCCTATCTTTTTTTTTCCCTCATAAAAAAAACCAAAAAAACCCCAAACAATAAAAAATTCCCCCAAAACCCCAAACCTATACTTTGTTCTGGCTTTTCCTCACATCTGTTGGCAATGTAAAAGGCAGAGAAAAATGACTCAGGTTTTGTAAGTGGGCAGTGTTTCTTTTGTATTGATCTTTGTGTCTGAATTGAAATAAGCACTCATGGCCAGCAAGTTCGACTAGTCCTTCTTAATATAAGCATGCTAGTTCAGCTCAGTACAGGTTCTTGAATTGAGAATTTTTAGGAAACATGGAAGTATATGCAGGAGGGCTTTAAGTATTATATAAATAATCTTCAGTTAGTTGATTTAACAGAAAGGGTATTGAAAAAAAAATTGCAGTCATCTTCCCCCTCCTCTACAATACTTGCAATTCAACTAAAATGATACATTTAGTGGCAAAGAAAACCATAATTTGACTTCATTTGGAACTGACAGAAATATTCAGGAAATATTTAGGAACAAAAAATGTGGAGAAGAATTATCCTTCTACATTCCCAAAAGTAGCATTTTCCCCCAATCATTAATCTGTGTACTTGCCAGAGACATAGGCAACTCTGTAGAAGCTATTTAGACACAAAACTAGAGAACTGGAAACGAAAGATTAGGCTTACACGCTCTTTGTAAATCATTCATGGAAGTAAAGAGAATCCCCCCTCTCTTCACTTATTCAATAGCTCTGCGGTTAGGGCCTCATCTGATATACAATGTGGGACAATCAGGTTCAAGACCTTGTCTGCACATTCTTGAACCCACATTTTCACTTTCCCAAAAGAGTTCTTAAACCAGTGAGAAATCTATAATTGGCTTCTCTCGATCCCCATGGAAAAAGCTGTTCTGCATGGATTATTTAAATACTGAGTCAAAGAGAGAGAATGACTCTGGTCTGGCGGCTAAAGAATTCACTTGGGAGGCACACAGCTCGGTCAAAGTAGCAGTTCAAATAGTTCAGGTGAGAGCATGCCACTACAGAATATCCAGTGGTTAGGTGATTCCCCTGGAAGGTAGAAAATAAAGGTTTAAATTTCAGTCAGGGGGAAGGGGTTGAAACCTAGTTTCCTATATATAGGAGTTATTGCATTAAAAAACATATGGTGAGATCTTCAACTTGGTGCGGGTAGAGGTGAGTGGGTGGAGAGGGAAGATGAAGAAGAGAAACAGTTGCTATGTCTTCACTACTAGTTTTGTGAATCTGTTCCAAAAACAAATAAAAATTAAAGCCATTACAAATTCAGTCTGAATTTTGACAGTTTTTTAGATTGTTAGTGATCAATTTATTCACTAAAATTATATTCAGATAGATAATGAAAAAACACATTGTCTTCCTTGCAGGCTCAGATTAGACTGGTAGTGGCTGTTTATATGTGCAGCAAAATCGTGATTAGATTGATTTTTTTTTTTGCATTTAAACTGCCCTGTACATATAGTGTGCAGACACAGAGTAATCCTTGTGGAGTTAGGATTAACTACTATTTAAGAACTGTTCTATGGATTACATTCTAAAATTCTGTGGGATGAGATAGAAATATTAAAGTAGAAGCTTGCTTAACATTTCAAATTGTGCAGGGTACATTCATTAGACTTTTTATGAGAAAGGAATGATCATGCTTTTTTCTGTTTTTGGAGATCATATCTGGACACAAAATAATTCAGTATAATTCGTCTGGAACAAGAATCTTCCAATTTCTTATATCATGGTTGTAAGCCTCCTACTTTATTGCAATATTTTGTATTTATTATATAGTGCCTCCAAACACACATTTGAGTCTGTTTTATGAGAAACCTAATCATTTTATTGAATAACAGAAAAGTAAACCTGAATTCCCGAGTACTTGCCATCAACACTGATCTGAGAATTCATTTACTTACCTAAACATTAGATAAAGACATTTGCTGTTTGTATTTGAACAAAGCATGATTCACTTATAGTATTTAAATCTTATTTTTCTTCATTGCCAATATTTGTCTCCTAAAACTTTCTGTTTTTCTGATAGCATTCAGAAGTTCCAGGGGTATCAATGACAATTAACTGCATGTAAATCTTCCAAACACAAAGTGGGTTTCAACAGGAAAAGGTTGGTGAAGTTGAAATGTTAAAGTAGAGCACAGCTTTGGATAAAGAAACATTTTCAGCTTATTACAATTACTCCAAAAAATTGATTTGCCTAATATATAAATGTTACATATTCAGAAATATTCATTCTTAGGCTGCTCCTACACAGTATTATTGCCTGTCTCTAAAAGCACACATAGTCACTATTTAGTTCTTAACAAGAAGGTAAGAATATGCTGCTACTTTCACGTAGCCCTTTTTTTCCCAATATGAGTGCATGCAAAAATAATAAAATATTTTCAAATTTGCCAGCTAACAACAGTAAATTATTTTTTTAATCTAGCTTTTTGCCAATTAACATGCTCATTTGCATAAATTTTGCTTCTCATGGGAAGTCTAACTTTTTATGATTCCCATGTTACATTCTCCCCCATCATTTCCAAAAAAGTGAAACATCTTTTCCAGTGAAGAGGTTCATACATTTTTAAATTAAATATCTTGGGGGAGGGGGGAAAAAAGTCTTAGTGTTGGAAATTCCTAATTTTCAACTGACTGAAAAATAAAATAATCTTAATATAAATCTGCTTTATAAGAGTATTTTAGACCTGCAATGTAAAATGAAGAATTATTGATAATAATTATGATAATAATGATAAGTGATGCATGCTAATAACATTAATGTTGGTTTTATCTCAGATATATTCATGGGATAATGATTCAATGAGAAACAGTAGGTATTATGGGGAAGCTCATCCTCTTATGACTGACAGTTGGAGCAGGTGTCAGTGTCAGTAAATAGTGGGAATTGTTATTTGGATTTTATTGGCTATTGTACCAGGCTGCTGATAAACATACAGTGGTATAAAAGTACTTTCACATTAAGGATAACCTGACACATTTGTAGAATTTTGTGTTTCAAATATACAACAAGTATGTCACAAAACAAAAATATTGCCAAGTGGGCTTCAAATATTTTTTAATATATTATGGATCAAATCATAGAAAAAACCCCAAACAAACCAAAACAAAAAATGCTTCTCATCGTGTCATTCAGAAATACTCACAGAGTAATGTCTTAATGCATTCAATATGTAAGCAAACCAGAAAAAGATTCAGGTTTGCTTACTACTTTTGTAAAAAACCTCAGTTTACAATTGTATTAGTTAAATTTACAGATGCAATTTTCAAAAACTACTGTATAATTTTCCTACCTGCTCACTACTGAATAATAATTCACCTAAACTTGCTTCAACTTCAACATCACTGAGAAAAAAAGCATTAATGGAAAACTCAATACAAGGAAATGCTGCTTCCATCACAGAAAAGAAAGTTTACGGCTGAATCCTTCATGATCAGGATCGGACATGATTTTATCAGAAGTAAAACCCCACACACCAACAAAAATCACATCAACAACACTTGGGCAGACAATTTTTAGCACATATTTGCTGTTTTGTAACTCTGAAACTGAAAATGACAAAGTAAAATGTACATCTCAATATAAAAATATGCAGACTTTTTTGGTTAGAAATTAGTTAAGAAACCATACAGTGATTCTTTGTGACTAAGAAATTACATTAAAAAAAGCTAATTAAGAAGTGAAAGCTAATATAATAAGTGAATTTGGTGCTACATTGCACCATACTCTCATCCAAAAATTTTCACCAATTTATACGTATTAAAGAAAGAAACTCAATTGTTCCTGGGTTATTGGTCTCTTAATCTTGCATATTAATTTAGGCAGTGTACCAGTACAACTAACTTCCATTCCATTATTCTTAATTACCTACGATTAAACTCTAATTTTGTTACTTTTGTTGCTGAGAAAAAAGAGGAAGAAGCCACTGTATTTGTATTGTCATCTCATTTCCAGTTCCCCTAAGGGTCTTTCTTCAAACCAAAGTGAGACTCTTTCATAACCTTAAATATCAGTTTTTATTTCATTAATTGGGTGTTTCTATCAGGACCTTTTCAGTGAACTCTTCACATTTTAATATACTTCTGCTTCACTACTCTAGCTGATTGTTTCAGAGGTTGTGCAGAACACATTCCTGATCTTCATGAAAGCTGCTTTCAAGGTCTTTCATATTCTGCCATAATCCCCTAGTAATTACAAAGGCTCTCTTTGCAACAATAAGCAAGTCTGAGAGGAGTTCTATAACCCTACATCACACAATAAATTGTACTTGGACATTTCAGTTAAATGTGCTTCCCTTGAGCCCCCAACTTGCATACAAAATCTGTGTGATGCCAAAACACAAGAACTGAAAGGTTATGATGATGGTAACTGTCTCTATACAAAGCATTGATTAAACGAAGTACAAAACACAGCTTGGATAAAGGCTTTAGTTGGGGAACAGTTAAGACCTCATTAGAAAAGCAAAGTTGACAGAGCTTAAAAACACTTATTTTATGCCTGATAATCATTAATCATCTTTACAGATATTTTTCTCCTTTAGGACTTTAGAAGTGCTTTTGAATGTTCCTCTCTAAGTACTCATACTTTTACTCTTGTTTCATTTTATTTTTTATTTTTTAGGGAAAAATGTCTCTTCCTTTCAAAGGAAAGACTTTGCCAGATTTTTGACTTAGTTGCAACCATTGCTTTCAGTTATATGACCCATGAGCTATCAGAAGTCACCTTTCCAATTACTGTAAATATAGAAAGGAAACATGTATAATAAATATCATCAAAAATACAGGATCTTCTTTGTCCTCTTGTCTTTTTCCATCTTTGAGTTTTCTCTATCTATTGCTTGTTGATCAAGTACATAATCACGTGGGTTTCTATATCTTCAAAGGGCTACACCAAGTTCCATCTGCAACTCAAACCCAAAATTATAAGTGTTACATATAAAGCAAACCCCTGATATATACCTGATCTTACCTTGATCTAAAAAGCTATAGAAAAAAAGAAACTGCTTTATGCAGTTCCCTACCAATACAACTGGCCTAAACTATGTTAAATAACAAGGAATAAGTATACTGTAGCAAAAAAATGATCTGACAACAGACTTTGTTTTCAAAGTAGTAGTTTCAAAACTACTTTTGAAAGGCCACCCATAATGTTAAGATCAATTTAAGAAGTTTAAAAGCTTGTGATGCTAATTTCTGATGCTGTGGCAATATAAAATATGCCTTCTGTTATGCGGGCCCTTAAATTTTCCCTTAATATATGCTGTGTTTTCACTCAGTAGAGGAATGTTCCCTAAAAAGAACTGGGGAAGCCAATACCTATTAGCAAAAATGAGACTAGGGAACTGTGAAAATGATTTTAAAAATCCTTCATTTGCAAGTGACATCATCTGAAATGATCAAATGAACATTTTTTTTTTCTCTTTCTCATTTCTTTTGTTGACATGGTAAACTTTAACACTGGTACTGAACACAGAAAACAAGGAGAAAAAAGAGATTTCAGTAATATGTTCCTCGTTTTTTGCTTAATAACAGAGGTCTTTGAACAATCAGCAATTATATGGAAATCTTCAAGTTTACCTGAAGGCTATTTAATTCTGGGAACTCTCTTAGCCGTATTACTGTAGGCAGTTTGTTGATAAGTATGTTTCTGTCTCTCCAGATGAAACTTTTTATTACTTTTAATAAATATTCAAATACTCAATGAGCCAGAGACAGTAAAAATTATTCTATTCCCTGTTTGTTGAAGCAATTTACGTGGGAAACCCAAGTTCTAATTATTATTCTAATGAATATTTATATATTGCATAGAAAGTAGAAATACACCAACAAAGGCAATGTCTGAAGGTGTTACAATTAAGGTACTTGCAGGAAAGGAGATGCAGGTTCAAGTGAGATTTGCCTTCCCCCTCAACATAAGAACTGATTATTTTTAATAGCTTTTTCATTGAATGAAATGGGCCTGATTCACTTATTTAATTCAGTTCATAAATTAATTCTGGATTTAACTGTTTTGTTACTTTCATCTAAGTTTGTTGCTTTTAAATTAACTGCAGTCACATGTTTATGGTTAATTCATTCAAGCAAACACTGCTGCAAGTGCAAATAATACACTTTGGAAGAATTTCACTGTGTTTCTGGAAACAACTGTAAGTAAAAGCTATTAAGAGACATGCACATTTTAATTTGATAACCTTATATTAGCAGGTGCAAACTTCAAGTGCTGTCTCCACTCATAGTCACCTTAAATGCATTTTAAACCAAGAGATATTTGTTACCACGAGCAACCTCCTACTTCCTAAAAGCACGGAAATCAGTTCTAAAGTGCAATGGTACTAGGCACTTTTTTAAGTGTTAGTTAATAAATAAAACAAAGGCAACATGGGAATGCATGGCTGTTTCACTATAGGAGCCTCTCCAGAATGCATAACACTTTAGTAAGAGCAGGACATGATCAATCAGGGATGACAATAATTAGGCTTGGATCAAAAAAGAACAACTTCCCCTTCCTCATGAAGGATGACTGGAAAACAGTAAGAGTTAGGAAGTACTTGAAATGTATAGAAACAAGGAATGTATATGACTTTCACATGAGTAATTAAATGATTGCCAATGGTCTGTATACGTCTAATAATGAAGGTGCATGCCTTTGCTTCCTTTAGTAAAGCAAATATTAGGGCTTTTTTTTTAGCCTTCTTACAATCGATCTGCTGACACAGTACCATTTAAGGCCTTGATAAAATTCCTAGTAATGACCACAAACTTTAATTTTATGCGCGTTTATTTTATGTCTAAATATTTTGATAGTATATGCCTCTGGATTCTCCTTTATTATTATCTCTCAGAACTTGAAGATATTCATCAGAAGATTAAAACAGACAAATAACCCACCTCCAAGACATGAAGACCTGAATGGGACCAAAACAGAGAAACTCAGTGTTCAGAGACTTTACCAGTACCTAAGCATTTTTTCCTTAACTTAGAATGGAAAAGGGAGCGGAAAACAGCCTCACAAACTACAATATAAATAGTAAAACTAAATTATCACAGAAAAAAAGCCACTAAACTCAACTAAAATCCTAGAAGCCTAGGATTTATGAACTAGTTCCTAGAAATATAGAATATACTGCCTGTTAACTACAATTACACTGCTTAACTGACAAAAGCTGGTACCATATCCAGTGTTGAAAGTACTGCAGCAAAAAATTACTTTATTAAATCCATGAAGTGTTTCTTTTTTCCTTGTTCTTTTGTTTTTTGTTATTGGTGGTGCTTTTTTTTTTAATTCAAATTTCTCTGGTAGCCGCAATAGTTTCACATTTCTTTAAATGTATGCCATGCATTTGGGTCTTCAGCAATAACCTGTAGCAACATCAACAGCTTACAGCAGAAACACACCTTTTGCCACTGCTGATCCTACTTGTGAACATTTAATCAATTATAATCTTTGCAGGGGGAAATAAAAGATAGTATTATGATGCATTTATTTAGGGGTTTTTTTACTTCTTATTTGTAAATGAGTCTTACACAGTGTACTGCGGAGAAATGCAGAAAGGTCACTGTACAGTTTACGGAATATTTGTCTTCATACAATGGTACAGGGTTGAGGAGGAGTGTCTGGAAAGAGGTCTGATAGAAAAGGATCTGGGGGTGCTGGTTGGCAGCCAGCGGAGCATGAACCAGCAGTGTGCCCAGGTGGCCAAGAAAGCCAATGGCATCCTGGCTCATACTGGAAATAGTCCTGCCAGAAGGACCAGGGCAGTGATTGTATTCGGCACTGGTGAGACCGTAACTCGAGTGCTGTGTCCGGTCCTGGGCCCCTCAGCACAAGAAAGCCATTGAGGGCCTGGAATGTGTCCAGAGAAGGGTAATGAAGCTGGTGAAGGGTCTGAAACATAAGGAATGGTGGTTTTTCAGCCTGGAGAAAAGGCGGCTCAGGGGAGATCTTATTGGTCTCTACAGCTCCCTGAAAGAAGATTATAGTGAGTTGGGGATCAGCCTCTTCTAGTGGCAACCAGTGGCAGGACAAGGGGGAATGGCTTCTTACTGGCACCAGGCAAGGTTCAGGTTGGATCTAAGAAACAAAATTTTTCACAGAAAGGATGTTCAAGCATTGGAATGCACGGAAGTGTAAAATCGCCATGCCTAGAAGTGATCGAAAAAGACTGGATGTGGCACTTTGTGATATGGTTTGGTTGGCATGGTGATCTTGGAGGTCTTCTCCAACCTGTTCTATGGTTCTATGTGTATTGGATTAAAGCAGTTAAATTTTTAGTTACCAGAGATTTATTAATACTTTATATTTTGATAATTTTTATTTTTAAGTTTGACAACATTATAATTGCACATTTTTAGGAAGCATTGCATTCAAAGGGAATTTAAAAAAAGGAGAAACCCAAGACGAGACTCCCTCTACAAACTTCTCTTTTTAGCAGTGGAACTAAGCCCTTTTTCAAACTTCAGTTGCATGGAAATTACACTATTAGGATGGAGAAAGTATTAAATATTTTCCTTAAATGACTCTTCTTGTGTACCTCACTGGAGCACAGTGTATACTGACTAAAATAAATTGCACGAAGGAATTACTACAGGGATATTGTCTATACTTAAAAAGCTTATTCAGTTCCAAATTGTATGCCTATTTATCATAATTAATTACAGAGATAACCTTTTTGGCTTAACACTTATTTACAACTACAATACTGGCATAATACCATGGAATGGTATTTTGTGCACATACTTTAAAATTTCTGTGGATTTAAACAGATATAATTTTCAAAGAATAGCTAAAAAAAAAAAAAGGGGCAATTATGGGACCAAAAGGTAAGAAAAAATAATGTGTATAACATCGTAACAGCTGTTCACCTGCACCATGAATATAAAATTCTTCCCCACAGATATCCACATATTTCAGACTGGATATGAAACTAGATAGCATCACTAGATATTCCTTGGACACCCATGTTATATTTCACGTAAGTAAATCCTCCACCCATTAGAAATAAATTGAAGCTTTCAGTAACTCAAATTTTATCAGGATTTCAGATGTAGCCTATTAGTAAGAACAGAAATCAATCATTCTATTTAAAAGAATTAAGTAAAGAATTACATGTTTTTCTACAGTGCATATAATCAGCTTTGTGTCTCAGTGAAGTGTCAAGAAAAGTAGGTGATGCTACATTGAATATGGGAGCCTTACACATGGTTCCTGTAGTTTAATTTGTACTGATACTACCATATGGTGGTTTGTTATTTTTTGCTGTTCTTCTAAAATGATAAAATAGTTGCACGATCCCTGTAACTGTTTTTTTTTTAATGTCCACATATCCCAGAAAACTATTAACAGCCTGCCACAGCAAAAAGGATTTTTACTGATTATCATCCTATTAAAATTCAGAAATTTATCTTTCACAAAATTATTAACGAATTTTTGTCTTCCAACTCAAACACTTAAAATAGAAAAAAAACCCCAAACCAGCCTCCTAAAATTTAAAGATATTAATTTCAACTTCAACTACTGTACTAAGTGGTGTCTCTTGTGGTCTAGTTATTGGTAAGAGAGAAAAAGGTCACGTTCTTACGACTTAAACAGTAATGTATAAAATGAAATAACTGTGTTTATACACACAACAGATAAACATAATCCCTACTGAAGTTATATTTACATTATACCTATACACAGACATTGCTGCATTTATATGTAAAGATCTGTCTGAAAGAGTTTACAAATTGCTACTTTATTTATTCCTATCACACTGTCTGTTATGCTATTTCTAATTTTCTTTGCTCCTGTGAAGCAGCATACTGAACTCTTAAGGGAACAGAAAACATACAAATGCTATTACAGTACACATTTCTAAGCAGCAGGAAGTCTGTAGTAAGTGTCAGAGATTGATCACGATTTTATTGCACATATAAACAGCCACTACCAGTTGTTCTGTGCCAAAGGGTCATGGTATGCATCATCCGGGCTGTATGTTTAACCACCTCAGATTTTCAGAAAGGTAACAGCAAGCTTAAATTACTGAAAACAAACTGAAATCAATGAAGTTTTTCTGATACATGTTAATCTCCAAAACCAAAATAAAAACTTAAATATTTCTTTCCCAAGGGAACAAAAAAGCAAGCTAAATATATGAAAACATATTTGAACAGTGAACACTATGTGCATTTACACAAATGTTTAAGACCCGTGTGCACCCCTAACTAGATTCATAAAGGAAATGAATGTATGCCATAGATTTCAGACATTCACCATAGAGTTCAAGGGCATGTTTTTAATCATTAAAATGTATGAACAGTTTACTATCATGCACTCTGTAAAAGTAATTCATTCACAGACTGTGAAAGTGGCATGAAAACTGGAATATTTCAGAATTTACACTGAAATAATTGTATTTTTTTTTTATTCAGTACAGAGATTATTTTATTAATAACCACTTTAAGAATGAAAGCACTAAATTCATACAAATGAGGCACACTTCTAAGTTATTATAATAAATTCCTTACTCTGGAGTATCACCATTTCTGAGATCAGCTAGGATTCTTGAACTAAAAAAAGGCCACTGCATGGTGCCAGACTTTTATGAAGTCACTTCTTTGTACAAAAGAGCTTTACTGCAGAAAATAAGGAATTTAAGAGTAATTACGGAATCCTATTAAGACACTGTGAATTGAAAGTATGTGGAAATAGCAATTCTATTACATTTTCAACAAAAAGTCCTCTGAGTCATAGTTTTCTTATCCCTCAACTCATGTAAACATCTAAGTGCATTTGAAAGCAGTATCACATATGCATTGGCTGTTACAAACACGTACTTCTGAGACTGTCTCACAAATCATGTGAGAATTTGTCTGTCTCATAGAGTGATTATCACTGACAATTACCTTGATTCCTATCCAATATTCAGAATACCACAAAAAACCCAACTTTAATTATGAAAATGCTATATAGTTATCTTTTCTCAAATAATCTCAAGCCTCTAAAGTATTTCGAAAAATATTCACTAGTGAATTCAGATAAGGATATTCATGAAAGAGTTAAACTCGAAAGAAACATTACCTTTCAGAAAATAATTTTCCCTCCTGTAGTAAAAAGACAATATAAATTTAACTAAACCAAATATTCAATAGACAGGTTTTGAAAATTGTAGTCTTCTCTGCTTGAAGCATGTTCGTAACCCCATTAATATGAATGAAAGTTAACCATGCACAGGAGAAAAAGAACACATTTACTCTATGTATACTTGCACTTTGGAATTTTTGAATATTTCATTTTAATAAATATATTTTAGAAAGATGTCTAGTTTATCAGAACAAAGGCTTTGGTTTCTGTTTTAAAATTACTGAGGCGCAAGATAAGACCAGAAAAGTTCACCCGGCCATGTATATTTTACTGCAAACATGTCATTTTAGACATCTTTCAAAGATGTATCTGGATCTGAAAAGCAATCCTACTGAGGCATTTTTTTTGCCAGTGTTCATTGACATATTCATGTAATGTAAAATCAATCAAAGCCAAAAAGCCCTTAAATATAAACCCAAAACTGAACTAAAAAAAAGAAAAGCTACCTACTTTATATGAAAATAGGAGGTTGCTTTATTTTGTTTTCCTCTATCTTCTCTGTTAAGAAAGTACAGCAACCAAATTTATGTAAAAAAAAAAATTAACTACTGTAACAGTATCAATGCATAGATTTAACTCATTCATTTGGAGACTCTTCTCTTTGGATAAAGGAGCAAGTAAAGCCATTAATAATGAGTAGCTGTTCGTAGAAGCAAGGATGCTTCTACTTGAGAATTCAAGCTCAGCTTCCTGAAGCGTGACATAGAAGAGAGATTTACTCTTTCACAAAATGGATGACTTTCAAGTGTCTAAATACCTTTCAAAACCTAAGGATTATAGAAGCCTCCAAGTTACTTTCAAAATTATTTCATACCTTTAAAAATATTATGTAAATTACATAAACAACTGTTTTGTTGAAATGGAAATGAGAAAGTAATGCAATACTGCAGGCTGAAAGGAAGAATGCAAGTCTGGAGGTCATCAAGCTGAACCTACACAGAGCAGAGACAGCTTAAGTCTGATTGCTTAAGACATCTTGTGAATAAACACTAAACTGGGTTCTGAGCATCTCCAAGGGTAAAAAATTATTAGCGTCTCTTAACAGCCTAATGCAATTTTTAACTGTTCTAACTGTGAAACTGTTTTCTCCTAATTTTTAGGAGAAATATGCCTTGTTGAAATATGCAGTTGTTGCCTCTCATCCTTCTATGATTCAGAAGATACTTTGAGGACAACCTGGGTCCATCCAGTTAATGTATGTTTATTAGATGAAGCCAGCAGTAGGAATCTCCATTTAGCATGATCATGCTATGTAAAAACTGTGAGTCAAGACAAATCTATCATTTTATTATACATGACAATTTGTTGCCTAAAATAAGCACTCAGATATTTTTACATCCAAATCTTTGCTCTAATTGTGATATATTTTGAACACAAAGTCTCCCACATCAGCATTTAAAATTACGTGCAGAATTTGTAAAATACTCATCAGTTGTAATTTTTATGTTAGACAAGGAGTATGATATTTAAAGAAAATGTTACAATTAGGAAAAAAATGCATATGAAAGTGCCAATCAAAGCAGTAAATAACTTGGAACATTTGCAGTGGGGGAGCACCTGTAACTTTGTAGCTATCGTATCAAAGTTGTATGTAATTTTTTATGCTGTTACTTTCTTTTTAAACATTGCTAGGAGATCAAATTCAACAATATTTTGGCAGCCTAAAATTACACTCTCCTGACCTTGACATTAGTATTCAACAGCACTGATGAGAGAATGACAGCTTCTCCATCCTACTGGGTGATCTTGCAAGCTTTTACCTTCATGACTATGGAGTTTCTGTCAAATATGCTTACAGCTGAATGATCACATTCTTTTGAATTATGAAGTGGCTGAAAACTGTGCTAATTGGGTCCATATTGATGTCACTCAAAGATTAAGTAGCCTTAATACTTTTCAAAGTTAGATAAATACTTGTAATTTTACTGCACATTAGCTGTAACATATATTTGCCTTGAATAAATCAACAATACCTAGAGAACACACATATAGTATTACTGGGAAACGTTAAGAAGTTTTAATGTATTAAAATTAGAAGAATAACAATTCTAAAAGTAAGGAAAAAACACAATTAAGTACAAATTTTAAAAATTGCAATTATAAGTAAAAACATGTGTAAGATCTGTGGGTAGTGCTATGGAATTTAGCTGAATTAGAAATCAAAAGGACAGAAATAATGAACTGTAAAGCAGTGTTTGCTTACAGGGAATCTGGGCTCTGGACAAGAATTACACTGTTCTTGAGCACACTGAAGAATTATCCTGTGATACTCTCATTTAGGCCATCTCTTCTGCCTTTAGTGAGTTGCACTCCCAGCTTTTAGAATTAAGATCAATGAAGTTCAATAGCAGAGCATCCAGTTGTGCCATGAATATCTTTAGTCTTGCAAGGCTCAGCCATCTGCTTCAACTACTCAGAACCTAAACTGTAACTATTGCCAAATCCATAGGAACAGTTATATAATCAATTTTTCTGTTACATCCCTGAGTTACATAATCTTAGATAATGAGATAAAAATTTCAGAAGTACAAAATTTGAGCAAATGCATTTCTTAGCTGTAAGAAGTAGAAGCTCAGCCATTCTTTAGCTTGTCCCTGTAATTTACCCAGCTTTTGACCCAGCCTGCAGAATTTCTGAAGACACAACTTCCCAGCTTAAATTACGTTCGCCATTTTGACCAAATATTTTCAATGTCTTGTTCCTTTTATACCTTATATGGATTTCCCTACTTTCCCTTCCTCTTCTTTGTGTACAGTCCTGGGCTAGAAACTGGCATTTCCCATGGTATGAATGATATCTGTGTAATTTCCTTCTCCCTTTACCTTTAAAGCTACTTATGAATTCTATTACATACCTTAACACAGCTCTGGTTACAGAGGTCTACATATTTTTTAAAATGACATGACATACATATCCTGGGATATAAAGAAGTGTGACACATACATGATTTATTTTTCCATACTGTATCTGAAACTGATTTAATTTCTGCTCTTGATAGAGACTGAAAGACCTACCATGCTCATTAAAGTTCATGAATTTGTAGACCAAAAACACAGCTCCAATCAATTCTGCTTAGTCAAACCAATATATCTTGCTCCAAAACAATCAACTTAAAACTGCCTTTATGTTATACTTTTTTATGTTCCTCTATGGCATTTGCTATATACAGCACAACAATTTCTGATTTTTTGACCAGTTTTATTTCCATGTAGAGAGTTATCTGGACCCACACTAATCCTATGCACACTGGTAGTTAAATATTCAAAAGTACTAGTGGGTAGTAGTGGGAAAATATTCATAAATGAATTCCAAGTTTCTGATGTTGCATCATATCTCTTGCATTGTATAAAGAATGAATAGGTTTTTAACCTTTGTTTGCTCAATTTTTTGCATAACTTGTTAGATTGTTAGATTAATTTGCATACCTTTGCAATTTACACCCTAGCAGGTGAAGAAAAAGTGCATGCATGTTCTTATATGAAAGCAGAAGCCTGTTTCAGCCTGGATGAAAATAGTAGCGCTTTCTGTGTTAATTTATTAGCAGCATAAACAGTCTGCTGGCCAAAAAAATTTAAGACTTTACAGATTTCTGAAAATGTGAGCAAACTAGTTAGAAAAATAAAATATCAAAATTTCCTGTTTCTTCAAGGGAGATTCTCCTGCATCTGAACAGTTATCAGCATCTCACATATAACATGAGACTAAAAGTTTTGTTGATGGCTCTTAAAAAATATGAAAAAAAAAATGTGGGAGAGAAGGCAGAAATTAATGAAATAAAGTCATCTTGGCTCTTCTAGGTTATTTCTGGCATAGTAAATACAATGGTGATTCCATTTGTTCACTTTCCTGAAAAAACTTATCACTATATAATAACTACATTGGGAAACAAATCCAACAGTAAAATTAGGAGTGTAATCCAAAATTTAGAAAGATACTTCTGTTCCCTTGCAAGTGAGAAAGAGGAACGCTTTTGGACAGAATACAAGAGAACAGCATGCAGAGCAAAGAGGGGAAACACTACTTGAAGAGCCATCGAGAATAGCCCAGAGGATCGTTTTAGGGACAGAAACCATCTGTGACTCCTTCATCCTAACAGCATTATTCAGGAATTCAGGGAGACATATTTAGCCACTTAGGAATTAATCTCTCCAATGCTAGCATACCTGTACTTTCCTCTTTAAAGAGCTGAACAGGCCTTATTATCCTAATTTACAATGTGGGTACCTTTAGTTGAGGTGCTGACCTTTAGAACAGCAGCTGGAACATTACTCAAAGTGGAAGAGAAAAATCTTTGCTGTAACTAAAAGGCTTAAATCCAGATTCTATCTCCTTGGAGAGCACCATATCCAGGTTTTCAGATGGTTAGGGACTGATTTATGGACAATTGAGAAACAAGATGAAAATACCTACTGAAATCTCAGTCAAAATGCGCCACTGGGTGACACTCCACCCCCCAAGACACCCAGCATTCCCAAGTCCTTCAAGAGTCATTACCAGCACAAATGAAAACCCCTAAGACATCTCATTAGCCATACAAAATCCCAGCCTGGAGTCTGAACACTGTTTATTTTAAGACAGATAAGTAGCCCACAGCTCAGAATCTACAGTTCCACTGAGAGTACTTGACTGTGAAAAATAATCACAGAATCATGGAACAGGTAAAGCTGGAAGGGACCACAGTGACTCATGTGGTCCAACCTCCCTGATCAAGCAGGGTCATCCCAGAGCACATTGCATGGGATTGTGTCCAGAGAGCTCTTGAATATCTCCAGTTAGGGAGACTCCACAGACTCTCTGGACAATCTGTTCCAGTGCTCGGTCACTGCACAGTAAAGAATTCTTCCACATGTTCAGACAGAACTTCCTGTGCATCAGTTCCTATGATAGTAACTGTCACACAATAGCAATCCAGGGGTTTTCAATATTTTTATGCTAGATATAGATTCCTGTAGTCTACCTGAACTCTGGTTTAGGTAACAAAATAGGATCATTATTTCTTGCTTTTAAAATTTTTTTATTAAATTAAGTATTTGACTCCCAGCATCACTAAAGCTCTAAAGGTTAAGTCTGTATAGCTCACTTTAATTAATAACATGTTCTTCCTATCATAGACACATCTCTTTTTCTGTACAATCAGCATCTTTCAGCTTTCTCTGTATTATCTCCATAAGACAGCTTGATAACTTGATAATTTGTTAATGGCATAATTGCTCCTTATAAAATCTATCAAGTCTACTAACCTCTAATTGTTACTCTCTGCAGCTGATTTTTGAAATTGAACTCAAGAGATTATATTGATTATTGGAAAAGAGCCAGATGTTCCCATTGAAACTGAAGGTAGAAAAATTCACTGATGAAAACCTTACTCGTCTAAGAAAATATAGGTAGATTATTGCATAGAGGCTTTTTTGAACAGAAAGTCTAAAAGCAAATTGCCACCAAAATGTAAACAACTAAACATTCTAAAATATTAGAAAATGTGTCATAAGTCTGAAGTTAATTAGTTTTGTGGCTTTATTTTGTTTTGCTGTTTTGTTTTGTTTCTTTTTTTTTAAGCTAAACACATAATTAAGAAGAAAGCAAAAATACCCACTATCATTTTACAAAACACTTGAAACTGGCTTGACATGTCAAAATAAATTCAGCGTTAGGTTGCCTTTGCTTATGTTTATATTTCTCATTTTGCTAATAGGCTATAGTGTATCTGTGTGCTCCACTCCAGTTAATGTAAAACACACTACTGTGCTGCATTTAGGTGAAGTCCAGACACAGTAGGACTTGACATTATGGATCACACTTGAGGATGAACTCCCTTAAAAACCCTTCTCCTTTTCAGTGGTATAAATTATTAGTTCAAAACCTTATTACTGGTAGCATTTAAAATAAATTCACGTGACAATTGCTGCTGCATTTAAAAAACCCAAAAGCAAAGCAAGGCAAACTAAACCACTCACCCCTCAAAAAAACCACCAAAACCCAGAACCCAAGCAAACATACAAAAAAATCCCCAAATCCAAAACAAGTAATAATTAAAAAAACCACAACAAAATAACAAGAGAGAGAAAAAAACCACCACACTGTCAGATATTTACAAGTAGCAGCCACTTCATTTTAAAGTAAAACAGATACTGAGCAAGTTTCATAGTACAAAGGTGAATGATGATATCCCTGCAATAATTTTGTAGTAAGAGCCTGCTAGAGTGGATCCACCAGCATCTGTGTAACCAGAAAGAAATGCTATGTTTCGTTTTAAAACATTTGAACTCAAATTACTGCAGTTCAAATCAGCTGTATTGCTAAAATAAAGGGAGACTATAAATCTTGCTTCACGATGTAGTTTTGTCTCCACAAAAGGAATCCAAAACTTTGTTTGCAAATATTTAAAGGGGTTTGATTCTGATTAGTATCCTGACAAGGAAAGAACAGTTAAGTGCTTTCAGGTGCACTGACCTAAGTTTTTCAGGCAAACATAAGTTTGCTATTCACACCAAATTACTTTAAAGGCACCATTGTGGAACAACACCTAGTATGATCCAGACAGAACTTAATACATCCTAATTCTCTTAAGTATCTTGTCAGGGAGAAAAATTTAAATATTTTTGTCACTTATTGGAATGTATAGCTTCAAGGCTGTATTAGGTGTCAACTATGAACATCGTCTGAACAACAAAAAGGTGGCAAAATGGAGCAGAGGAATATGAACCTAGGATCCATTCACGGCAAAAGTAACTGAACCTGTGATACAGTCTTCAAGTCAAAGCATTTCCTACTCACTAGCTCTTAAAGGCTCTTTACTTAAGCTGGAGATGTTTCATCCTCTTAACTTCTAAATCTTTATAGAACAGATCTGGATTCTTTATCCTGCCCTTGGGTAGTACCAAGTGTAAAATGTCAGCTATTGCAGGACCTACTTAAACATTTACTGGATGTATCCTTAAGTGCTTAAAAAAACTCCAATATCCTATATGCCTGCATATTGCAAAGCTTTTTAAAAAGCTTAAACTACAAAATCATCCAGAACTTGAATCTGATTATATTTATCAAAAGGTAAAAAAAAAAAACCCTTAATGTTAATTTATTATTCTGAATAGTCTTAGTATAAGGATCTCATCAGACTTCAAGCACAAACTATGAAATTTACTCTGTGCTTCCTGCACTAATACCATGCCTTCTAGGAAAATCAAATGAGAGTATTGGTACCAGGACTCCATGTTGCTTTTACTGTATTTCTTGATGATCTGCTAGAGTAGATCTATCTTTAAAACAATGTTACATTTCTCAACACAACTGGTTAAATTAAGATATTTTGTCCATGCAACCAAGTATTATATTACCCCCTGAACCAAAAGCATTACGTCAAAAATTGATCTTCAGACTGTTAGTTCTTGCTGACACTGGGTTTTTCCTACTCAATGACTTCAACATATTGTCCTTCCATCCTATGTGTATCTTTTTACCTCTGTTATACCTCATTCTTAGTAACAACCGTATTTTTCTCAAGTTTTAATAAAGACAATGATACAGTGAATTTTTGCTGCTCTAATGAGCTCTGAACTGTGACTTAGGCTTGTCAAGCAGCAGCTGCTGCTGTCCTTAATATCTCAGCATTTGACATCTTCTCAAAAATTCTTTAAAGTTACAGAGAATATGAGCCAAATACTTCTAACACAAAATTTCTTACAGCTCAATGGCATTTGGAGCTGGTTCTACTGGATTTTATAAACCTGCAACAAAAACTACCACCCATTTACACCCAAAGATTAACGGAATAAATTGAATTTTATGTCTACATAAAAGACAGAATGGCATTTCTGGATGGGTTGAACAAGAAAATAATAAACATTAATCTGTATTTCAAGCAAGTAAATAAATACATAACTCAGAAATCCTGTGCTGTCATCTGCTTGACTCCTACAGTAGGAATCTTGGGCCTTTATTTGTGCTCTCATAACAATGTATCTTGAGAATTACTGAAATATGTGGCTTTACCTCTTAGCAGATTATGAGAATCCCGGGGTGTGGGGAAAGCTATAAATAAACTCAGCTTGGGGGTTTTCGGGGTTTTTTTTTGGGGTTTGGGATTTTTTTTTGTTTGTTTGTTTTTGGTGGGTTTATTTGTGTGGGGTTTGTTTGGTTTTTTTTTTTGTGTGTGTGTTGTTTCGTTTGGTTTTGTTTGTTTGGTCTCTTTTTTGCTATTCATAAAATTAGAAAGAAGTATATTCAACTTGTACTACAGAATGAATGAAACTGAAGGAAGACCTCATAAGTACACAAGTAAAGTGTCTTAATGACAGAATAGCAATAAAATTTAATGTTTTAGAGGAGGAAGAGTTTCTTCTATTAGCAAGCAATCCTTCATCAGGGCCTTCAGACCTTGGTATTGTTCCAATATGCCTGTTAACAATACAAAGAACAGCAGGTTCCCTGCAGGAACACAATGAAACAAGATTTGTACTTCTCCTGCGCTGAAGATGCTCTTCATTTCAGTCATTCCTTCCTGATTCTAGCTACCTCCAGAATCTGCTGGATTCTTCTTAGGCTAATGAGCATTGTAAGTCCAGCTGCTCTTTGCAATGCATCTACTTTTTCACTTCATCCCAGCAAAAGGGCTAGAAAAATCAACCACGTTTTCCCCAACTATTAGTTTGCTTTCCAGTTGTGTTTAAATGCTTGCAATCATTTGGTCCCAATTTAATTAGTGGCCCAATGTTTTCATAAGCAAAAGTTGTCATTGATATAAAATGAGGTAAGTAGTGATCTGTTAACTCAGCAACCCTTCAAAATGACTAAACATGAATGAAATAGTAAATTGCAATTACATTCCTAAGAGAGTACATATGAAATCCATATTAGTACCCCATTAGTTCATCATGACTAACATTATTATAGCTAATACTAAATGATAAAATAATGACTACCTACTTATAGAATTAGCATTTCTAATCTTCCTCCTAAAAGGAATATAATTATGCTTCTTCAGAAAGAATGCAAAGATTTGCCTTCTTAAGGGATTATTTAGGTACAAAACATGGGTTTCAGCTGACTCAGCATGCATAGCCTCATGTAGGGTTTCCTGAGGTGAACAGTACAGTTAAACGTGCAGGAGTTTAACTTGCTGAAATTTTGAGGGAAAAATCGTTGTTTAGGTTTTTAACTTAGGAAGAGGTATTTGCATTACCTCCTAATATTTGCATGATGAATATAGGATAAATAGCTGCATAGATACGGCAGATCTTTTAAATAAAATAGATTTAGCATTTTTCACAGTCTTAATTTCTCCCATGCATGATAGGGCGTAGAACAACAACTTTGTCCTATTTCAGTGTCTAACAACTCCAATAAACACCAAATAAACTGAAAAAGAGTTAAGACAGAAATTAAACAAACACATGAACAACAAATGGTAACAGACACACTTGGGGACACCGGCCTTCCACATGTTTAGAAGTTTAGTTTGGTTTCAAAATTACTTTTGCAAAAGGATGAAAGTGAATGCAGGAATTTTGAGTCCTAAGGCCAATGTTTCATCATTAAATTTGCTTTCTATAATATTTACATGTTTTACATCATGGAATTGAATCTTAGGTGAGTGACAGCTTTAGCGAAGAAATTTCTGTAGTAATAACCCATGACTAAAATGAAACTGTGTAAAAGAAAAGGGGGAACATAAAAAAGCTATATAACTTCCCTTTAAGTGGGATGCTGTGGTAAAGCTCTGAGCACATTTAAAAACGCCGACTCAGAAGTGGCTTTCATAGAAGCATCTGTGAGACTATAATTTTGTGTAATTTACGAGGGACTCAGTAGAGTGACTAAGAGAGAAAACATGAAAGTAAAAGGTAAATTTAAAGGCACAACTTTTGTCTGAGAAAATTGTTAATCTACAAATTAAAAATGACAAAGGTGTAACGACCAATCCATCAATATGACAACTAGCAGTTTTAGGTTGTTTCTTTTCCATACTAAAGTAGAGATGCCTTTAAATTGTTAAAGGGGAAAATTATTTGTGCCTCATGTAACAGTTAATGATTGTGATTTTCTATGTCTTTAGATGATATATTTGTTATCATGACATATTTGGGTCAGAAACATCGAGAAATGCAGGCTGCTCTTTGGTAAACAATTTAACCTAACGCAGTCTTTAAAGTTCTACAGGATTTACAATATTTGAGAGAGCAATTAACAGCATGTTGAACCATTCTTGAACAATTACGCCCTTTCAAGTCAACTGTCAATGTACAAGCAGGTTAGGTATGGATCTCCTGTGATCAGCTTCTAGGACGCTTTCTGTGCAGTGTCAAGAACAAAGCTGGGGGTGGCATGTGAATTGGGCACTCTGCATCTGAATTCAAGGAAGCTTCAGGCTGGCAAGACAAGAGGCTTGTGTTTCAAGTAAGGCCTTCACACTCGAGGACTTGCAGAACTATGTATCTATTTATTCTGAACACTGTTAAACAAAGGAATGTTAAAAGCTTTCTACTAAACCTGCTGGGAAGAGACCTGCTGTACAAGACAAAAATGCAACTAATTGCATTCAAATTAACACAGATTTTATACATATGCATGTATGTCTAAATATGCATTTTAAAATACGATAGTATATCGTATTTTAAAATGTCAAACCTAGTTCCTGTTGAAACAGTCCAAGAAATCAACTGAATACGAAAACATATAAATAAATACTGTAATAAATAGTTTTGTACATGCAAAAATGTAATACAGTGCAAAAACCTGGACTAAAAATGAGAGGGAATTTATATATGCACAAAGAGATACTCTCAAGGTAATGTGTAATTTAAAGCTTTTGACACATTTTCACTCTTGTGAACAGTGACAGTCTCACTTGGAGAAAACATGGGAAATTTTTCCTCAGGTTGCCTTGACTCTGGTAGTTTACTTAAATCACCATCTAAATTAAATACTTCGCTGAAGTTCTTTTGCAGTGCATAAACAATAACAACTGTTTTCAAGAATTCCAGGAGATATACCAGGAGCAGGAATTAACCTTCCCACCCATATAAGCATAAAAATTTCACACTCACTTGTTAATTAGAAGCTGCAAACAGAAAGGTTTGCTCTGCTTCCTCCAGAAGAATTAATACCAGATTATTAGGAGGCGAGGACCTTGACAGAGTAACCTGCTTCTCTGCCACACTGCCAGACTTTTGCTGGGGACTCAAAGCCCTGAGTCAGCCTTACTGGGGCCTGATGAGTTAATCTTTAGTGTATGCTGGCTTTCAGAAGCTGTAGTGTTAACACTACTGATTTTATCCAGGCTTTTCTAAGAAAATCAAATGGCCTTGAGAACTGAGATCAGAGAAAGTCACAGCATGTACTTTATAGTGAATCTCTACTATATTGTTTCATTAGTAGTTGCATGTTATTTTAATAACTATAAAACCCCAAGACCTAAATTAGATAATCAAAATGACCACAATGTTCAATTATTTGAAATACAGATGCTAAAATTATTTGAGAAAACAAAAGGATAGACCCTAATCTTTATATTGATAATCGTGTTTTCTATTCCATCTGCTTTCACAATTAAGCACTTGTGAATCGAAAAGAATTACAGACTACAGTGTAAAATACAGAAAGTTTCTTCATTCTTTTTACTTTGGCTATTTTCTTCCATCTTAAGAATAAATTAATGATCCTGTAACCTTTCCTCACCTGCAATTAAGCCACAAGTTTTACCGATTCTGAGTAGGCTGCTTGCTAAATGTAAAAGTTAAAGGCTCAGTGAGCGCTATTGGCTTTGTGCCATAGATATCTGAGATTTTAGAATGAGGGTCTCAAGTTCTTGCTGGGTTTTGCTCAAAGCATATAGACACATATAGCCTTTGTGAATCCAGTTGCCAAGTAAACTCTGCATATACTTCAACTAGCCACGATAGCAAAGGCAGATGCCCAAAAGAACGGGAAAAAAATGAAAGAAAGTACAAATACAAAATGCTAAAATGGTCAAAAGCAAATGGGAAGTCAGTTTATGCAGAGCATGGGATAATAAATGAAAGAAACCAATTTTTGGGCTGTTAAAATGTTGAAAGGAGCCTGTAATAAAGCAATTTAACAGTACCAGTGGGAAAACTAATTCTACCTTTGTACAGTACTGTGGAATTAGAAGACAGAATAAGCAGCAATAAAGAGACGAATTCTGATGAAATTAATTTACTCACAGACAGTCCATATTGCTCTCTCATCCACAAAAAGTGCACGAGTACAGACTCATTAAGGATTAGCAAAAATGATTGCGAAAAAAAATTAAATAGAAGAGACCCTCAAACTTATATTCACAATAATCAAAGTAGGTATATAAAATCTTTCTCTCCCACTACCAAGACAAAAGGAATTACAGAGCTTTGGAACAGCAAACATCAGCCAGATGCTGTAATGGGACTCTTAATAAGAAAGAACAAGTGATAGGTATTTTCAAATGCTATGGACAAACCAGGGACCATTATACATAAAATGGGTATTTGTAGTATATTCACAACGGATTACAATGATATAAAAGTTTTTTTTTTTTTTCTCCATTCCTTGCATTTATTGATTGGTAGATAAAGATTTAGTCAATTCTATTTGTCAGTTACTCAGTGTAAAATCTGTTGAAAATAAAGAAAGCAAAAGAAATGAGTATTTCAGTTTAGTTAACAGCAGAAGGGATTTTTCCATGCAAAACAAAAATATTTATTAAATGTACCTGTACAAAGATCCAGTGAATACACAAACAATTTGGTAATGAAGGTAAAAAACTGCATATGGGACACAGCTACTTATGTCAATGAAAGTGTTCTAACTGTAGACACAAATCTAGCTAATAATACTATTCTTTCTAATTGGCTGGAGCAAGTATCTAAAAAATGGACCATCGCTGAACTTGGACTGAGATCCTCAAACATATGTGTGTAGGAGTTGGGTGACTAAATACCTTGCAGGAGCAGTCAGCCTCCATGTGCAGTATCTAAATAAAAGTAGAAGGGTAAGGTTGATTTGTTTTTCACAGATCTGTCATCACTTTACTCCCAACCGTCTGCATAACGAAATATATGAGACTTCCTTATTCACAGACCCTTCAAGTTTATTCAAATAGGATGATTACTGCTCTATCAGCTGTCAGAAAGTAAAATATCTAGGAAAGACCTGTTTGCTCTTTAAAAATAGTTTTCTTTCCAGAAGAATTGTACAAATTGTGTCTTACATCACTGAGATTAGAAGCAATGAACAAAAAAAGAGAGCATACTGTATTTAAATACATTACTGCTGTTACTAGCTGGCCAAGAGCAATGCCTGCAGTAGAAGAAGGGTGATTTGTGTTTTTGGCATAATTCGTGTTAATCATTTAAGTTAAAATAAAGAAAAAGGCATAAGTTAAAAAGAAATTTAAAAAGCCCCACCATGCAACAAAACAACTAAAGAAAGAAACAACAGTGGAAGGAGGAAACAAACTTTCATTGCACATTTGCTTCTTGCTATTTTGATAGTTAGGAACAAAACAACAACAACAACAAAGCCTGCAGTGTTAATTATTGACTCTTCTTCAGAGGTAGTCACAGTGAACTTTAAATTATAAATGGTCTGTATAATTTGAAGGAGGAGATGAATAAGGGGTTTGAAGAGGATGTTAGAAAAAAAGATGCAGCACTTTGGCAAGCAAAACAGCTAAGGATGCTCTATTTGATCAAAGTGAGAAAACCACTTATGCCAAACTGTCTGCTTTGTTTATAGTCATTGCCATTCTCTCACATCACCTGCCTTCTTGCATTATCGTACTGTCTACATTTTTTATTTACTGTTGAATGATCAGTGAATCAGCACCCAGTGTATTTTTTTCTATGACAGATTTATTTAAATCTATTGAATTCACTAGCATTTTGCTTAGGGCAACTACTATAATATCTTTATGAATACTAGTTCCTTTACTCATAACCAGAAGTGGACACATATAAATAATAACCAAAGTATGAGAGATGAAAAGGATTATGAGAATTCCATGTCAAAATGAACACAACCCCCTGGTATTATGCTGTAAAAAAAAATAATGGTATTTCTGTCTTTTGGGCAAGGAGAAATAACTTTTCCACCACATAATAAATTCATTAGCCTTCCTGACCTCATCATTCCCACCTTAAGTTAGATATAGCATCAAAGAGAAGAACACCTCTTTGACAGCCATATTTTCAAATTCAGCATGTTACTGGTCACAGTTATTACATTATCAGTTTAAAATTTATTGCTTGAGCACCACCTCGTGGAAGTTGTTATAATTGCAAAATGTTTCTCAAATTTATCCATACGCATAAAAGCATGACCAAAAAAGGCAACAGTGATATGTAAGCAGACAGAAAATTGTTATATTAATTTTAAATAACATCAGTATAATCAATATGAATGTAAATATTTATTTATAGACAGTACTGTTCCTTTGAATCTATTTTGAAACACAGTTATACATTTTAAGTAATTTCATGAAAAATTTTGTGCTCTAAAGGACTATATTACTTATTCATTTTTCCAGATAGTACAAATTACTATAGCCAAAAATGTTTTGATGATTTATTTAATGTTGCCATATTGACTGCACACATTAATAGGCCTTGTATTTTTATTACAGATAACAAGTCAGTCTTCTCTATTTTAACAACAGTCCCTGAAAATTTAAAATAAGAACACCTGACAAATTATAACATATTTCAGGGTGGGTTTTTTTAAGCTCTTGTTTATTTTTAAAAAAAATTGTTGAAAATATTTGGACCTCAAACAATCCGGAATTTACTACTGAAATAACTGGGTCAGCCATTCATGGCATACTAAGACAACTGCACATCTGAGATAAAGCACTTTTTAAAGCTCAGGATAAAACAAAATTGAGCCAAAAATAAAACACTTGGAACAAGAGTATGATACTGACACAGAGTGTGATCTCTTTCAGGATGCTTTTCAATAAAGAAAAAAACAAATTCTGATTTGAATCAATTTAAAAAATATTCAAAGAAAGTAAAATTTCAAACAAAGAATTAAGAGAAAAAGATCCACGCCTTATTTTACTGGCTTTGCAATATGTTTTTCTTATAAGCCAGTCAGTTGTTATACATTTTTCAGGAAACCCCCAAAACTATTTTCTGTCTAAAGAACAAAGGCAGCTGATAAATTTTATTGTAAGATTTTTGCATTTACTTTCAAACACTGTATGTCATGTAAACACAAAATCTGATTGCAGTCAGTCCTTCCAAAAGGTCTGGTCCACTGGACCACAAACAGCTGAATTTCTGGAAAGGTTTTTTTGGTTACACGCCTAAAGACAGCTTTTGCTATATACCTATACTCATTTTGGCTGAGACAGCGTTAAATGTCTTCACAGTAGCTGACGTGGAGCTGTATTTTGGATTTGTGCTGGAAACAGTTTTGATAACACAGGGATGTTTCTGAGCAGCACTTGCACTGAGTCAAGGCCTTTCCTGCCTCACACTTCACTGTACCAGTGAGGCAGCTGGGAGTGCACAAGGAGTTGGGAAGAGAAACAGCCAGGAGAGCTGATCCCACTGACCATTCCATCCTATATGGCATCATGCTCAGCATACGAGGGAAGGTTTGTGGGGGAGACACTGGTGAGAGGGGAGTGGCTGGCATCGGTCAGTCGGTGGCAACCAATATTTTTTGTCTACATCACTTGTTTCCTTGGGGTTTATTTTACTCTCATTATTTTTCTTTCCTCTTTTCCTTACCATTTTAAGTTATTTTTACCATTACTTCTTTTTAATTTAATTACTGTCTTTATCTCAACCCATCAATTTTTCTCACTTTTACCCTTCTAATTCTCTTCCCCACCCAACTGGGCAGGGAATGAGCGAGCAGCAGTGGGGGATTTGGTTACCTGCTGGGGTTAAATCTCAACGATATTTCTAGGATGCTCCCTGCATGTGAAATAAAGTAACCAGTAAAATAACAGTCATGTTACATATGGAATATATATTGCTTAAGAACATGCACAGAGTATAAAGTGTTTGCAGTGTAACAGACTTTCTTTGCTAGCTGTCAGTAATAAACTCTTACATATCAGTTCAGCTAGGTTTAAAGCAAAACCACCTTGTTTTGTTCTGGAATATAGTACTGAAAATGCTCAAGAAATAAAAAAGTCTTTCTATCAATACAAGTCAATGTAAATATCAAGCATTTAGTACAAATCCATTAAACCTTCCCACCAAACTAAACAGTTGTATACTAGCCCATCAAAATAGTTTTTAAACAGTTATATTGCTTTCTACAAAAGGAAATAAACAGGAGAAGTAGCCCTAGTAAATATTTAAGACAGGAAATCAAGAAGACAATATCACAATTGTTACATTTTTTAACTTCTGCTGCCTTTTATACCTCTATATCCTAGTTGTCTTTCTATGAAAAATGTATCTAGGGGAACTAGGGGTATCTAGTTCTCTTATCTTTACAAACAATAATCCTAGCTCCCTTTCAAATCAACTAAGTACAAAATTTGGAAAAAATCAGGAAAAAAACTATTTCAAAACACTTTGATATCACAGGTCCTGTCAATACAGATGCAACAGTTTAATGTTTCTCTCAAATCAGTGTTTGATTCTCCATAGTTAATATTTCTCCTATCATCATTCCAACACTAAATGTATCAGTATATAAAATGTAGAAGAAATATATATTGATGTATGTCAGTAACTTCAAATACTCAATTTGTAAATATGCATTACTCTGTAAAATCAACACTGTCACTGTTTAGATTTAGGAGTTGAGAGTCCACAACAAGCCGTACACGTAACTGCTACATTACCAGGTACATATTTAAAAATACACACAAAAGTGTTTGTTAAAAGCAATAGGTTACAATGCACTCCAAATATAAAAATCCCAAATATCCTCCCTTGTCTAGATGCGCATAGGTTTCTGAGTCTGACGGCAAAAAAGGCAAAGTCATCAGTGAAGTAATTTGGAATCAATTTATAAAAGAAGGAATCAACAGGACAGATAAATATAATTTTACAGCACTCAATGAAGTCATCACTCAAGGAAAGATGGCAACACTGTTACTGGCTTCACAGCTATTCCACACCCCCATCGAAGTTGCATGTCAAGGAAATTATAACCACCAGATCAAAGACTTATTAACAGAGGTTTCTGAATAAAGCACTCTTAAAAAATCTTCCAATTTCCAAAAAATGTAGTTATAGGCAACAAACGATACATTGGCACCCTTAAATTAGTTCTGCAAGCAACAGCTTAAGTGCAAAGTCATGAGAATGTAGCTTGCATTTTAGGTTTATGTCACCTAATTTTCAAAGCTTTATTCCATGTGGATGGATTATATCTTCTGTAAAACATTTCCTTAAGCCATTTAGGCTTTAAAACAAATCGAGTCATAAAACTGCTGGTCAGCAAGTTCCTTTCAAAGCTAGTTTCAAATACTTTTAAAGCATAAACTGTGCTTGGGGAAATGAGGAAAAACTATTAGAAACTGGTTTGTCTGTGCCCACAGCTACGCAGTGTTGTCATATATTAAAGCAAATTCAAAATCTTCTTCCAATTTAGCTTCTTTCTCAACGAAGGCCAAAACTACTGACTCTCCTTACAGATTAGGCAGTAGCCACTAAAGGGTACTGGAGGAAGTGCAAAGTGACCTAGAAACACTGGTATCAGTGACCTTTCTCGAACACGTAGTGAATGTTTTATTTCCTTTGTTCTGAAAGGACAAACACACTTACAGTCACTTTCAGTAGATTTTCAGTTCTTCTGGGCGAGTGGACATGTCTTTTGATTCCACACTTTACCTTGTGTGAGCAGATTGCCCCCGCACGATAACAGGTAGGCTCAGAGCCATGTTAAGGATTTTGAGATTTGATTTCATAGCTTTTTCCTGAACTTGCACAGATGGTGTCTGCCTTTTGATCCACCTGCAAATGGCCATTTCAGTTGAGTATTCAAAGCTGGCTTCATGTGACACCTGTCATAGCACTTCGTTTGATAACACTGGCTAGGGAAATTGTTTCTGATCAACCTAACTGCTCTATGACTTTGCAGGTCATATTCACTCAGGACAAGGATATAGTGGAATTTTGTGAACTTTTGAAGCACATTTGCCACTTCATGTTTAAGTCTTATTTATTTACATTTCAAGGATGAGGGAAAAGGATTTTTTTTGTTCTTGTCACTTGCAACAAGAAATGCAGAAATGTATTCTTGAGTGCAGGAGCACGCTGCAGGCCTCCTACGTTATTTGCTACAAACTGCATAGGCATCACACAACTTTACAGAAAAAAATATTTTACCCATCACCATTTAATAAGCATCCTCCAGTGTTGCAATAAACTTGCTAGGCACTGCATCTATCAGAACACACACACTGTTCTAACCATTAAATATAGATAATTATTTTAATTACCATAATTTTTAAGTTATCTCTCACAGTTTGTTCTCTACCAGAGAGGAGAGAGTCTTTTAGATTAGTACAAACTATTGCCTTGTGATAAGGTATGGTCAGCTAAAAGTAGACAAATTAGGGCTAATATATTTTTCATTTTACTCTCCTTCTTCACTTTTGGAAGAAGATTTGTGTAGATTTGGAGGCATGTCCCTAAGCAAGTGCTCATTCTGGGTGTCTACCTAACTGCAGCCATCTTTAATTTTGCTTTTGTAGCAAATACTTGAAACTGAATGATGCTTACCATTATTGAAGACAATCTCTACACATGAAGTAAGGATTGGTTATAGCTGATATAGCACTGGCTCCTGCTGGATTAAACAATCATAAAACATTTTGACATTTTGAATTCATCGAGAATGAGGAATGTGGATCCAGATCACCGCTACAGAGGAAGATTAGCAAACCTATAATTAAGCGCAGCTTCTCTTGGCAACTCAAATTACTAGGCACTAAATTGACATGTAAATTTTATTATTTCTAATCAAATAATGTTGGGATTGCACAAGAAAGTTATAAAGTCCTAATATTAGGTCATCTATTTGACTTTTATAGGTTCTGTTTTCCAGTTTTACAAGCAATTAATTCACTCAAACAGCTATGTAGAATAAGATCATATTAGTTTTATGTCTTTAAACTTTAGCTGAGAATGGCATGTGGCAACAGGGCAAAAAGAAATTTACAAATTCCAAACAGCTGAAATAAAAGAGAAGGCTGCTGATTTTTCTTTCAATGTTCGATGAATTTAAAAAAAAAAAAAAAGGAAGAAGAAAAAGGAACTTTGGTTGCATTAGAGTTTCAATATAATATTCTGTTTAAGTTTTCAATTTCAAATCAGTTATGTAAAATGCCTTTACATGCTTACTGTTGCAGACAATTTAATAGGCTTGTTCACTTTCTTTTTTTCTTGGTCCAATACAAATTTTCCCAAAGTAACAATTAGATGTATATTCCCATCATGCTAAAAAATCATTTAGCCCACTGTGTTAGACATTAAGGAAGTTTTATTGCTATAATGTCTTCATGAAGCTCATATCCTCCTGCTCACATTTGAATGAGCTTGCAAGTTTAACCATCTGGGAATGTCACTCCAAGTAAATTATGTTATTAAAGACAATCTTAGACCTTTTTCAGTCTTTGATTATCCTTATACATTTGAGAAACAGCCCAATATTCTCATCTTCTACAAAAAAGAAGGTGAAAGACTGGCTTGTATTTGTGTCCAATTCCCCTGTCTTCACACTTTGCTCAGGACTGTCTGACTAGACTTTGCTGGCATATAGGTTCCTCATCTTTATGCTAGCAAATTGTTAAATGGCAGTATTTTCACTCCAATGTCCATGTCACGTGTAACAGGAATTCTTTGCTAGAAGTGGTAAAGAAACTATGTAATTCTCACTAGTCTTATGATCAAAAAAATGTGCTTTAAAATTGTGATGTAAAAACATATTATATGCTATTTTGACAAGGCTAATAAAGGGCAAGAGGACAAAGTCAGGGGAAGTCAACCGCACTTACAGTGACACTACTTTATATTTTTCTCTCCTTAGCATGATATATGAACTACTCTGTATCTTACAAAAGGAACACTATGTCTCAATGTCTGCCTTACGCATTTCACTTTCCTTAGGAGGATGAAGCCTTTTTATGCAAAAGTACTAACTCAGTAAGCTAAAACTTAAGATGATCCTTTTTAAGTACAGCTGCTATCCATTCTAACTTTGTAGAATAACCTTATTATAAACAAGTATATTCTAACTGCAAATGCATTATGCTTTATCAAAAATCAAGTTGAGCTGATACAAACTGACATCTTCACAGTCTATCGAAGAGTGGAATAATGTCAGGATTTAGACAGATAAAGAAGGCCAGTAGCCAGGTCCTAAGGTGCAGTGTTCTCTATTTCACTGTATAAGACTTCATATATTTTGCAACCTTACAATGCTAGTAAGAAATTAAAACACTGAAACAACACAAAGATGAGCAAAACTTCTTCCCAGACTAGCTAAAAATAAGTAAAAGAAGCTAGGATACAAGTGTTAATGTGAACGAAAATCAGGTTTCATTGTGTGTGCAACAACTTGCACTCATAGGAATCTTTTCAAAATCTACCACAGATTTAAAAAGGGGATACTTTTTCCCGCCAGTTGATTACCAGAGTTAAATTAAACTGTCCCAATGTGAGCATCAGAATGAACTCCATGTACATTCACAATATGGTGCTGGACGAAAAATGAACAGAATCACGTGTTTTGTAAAATTCTGTACCTGGGTTTTGTTAATGAGATACATATATATACACCACCAAGCAGCAGTTTTACAACTAAAATTCAGTCCTTCCTATTAAAAAAACAAAGTGCTGCCTTTTTAAGATAACCCATCTTAATATGAATAATAATTAAATTTCATTGTTCTTGGCTAGAAGCTACCTACATCTAAAGTTTGCTACTGCCAGACACTTCTGCTAGAAGAATACACACTCCATATAATGGACAAGTATGCAAAGTATTTAGATACAATAGGATGAAAAAAGTTACAAAATACAATTCCTAGAGCATGTTTCAAGAGTGCTCCATCTATACATAAGAAATTAATTAGTAGTGTACTAGCAAATAGTGCTTATGTATATGTATATATTCCATATTTATTGTAGTAATATTGTGTATCATCAAGGGAAATTACATAGTGCTGAACACCTGTTTTACATAGGGAGCCACTAAGATCTGCATTTATATGTCTCAAGTTTCTTCTCAGGAAAAAAAATACCTGAAGAGACAATCCCTTAACCCCTTGTAGTAAGCTTCATCTAAAAGAACTTATTTAAATGTTTTTAGTAGAATCAAAAAGCTCCCTGGAAGTTACACCCATAGAAGCAACGAAAAGAAGAGAACCAGAGAATTTTACTGGTACTCAGGGTTACTGACCAGCAGTAAGTACTGTTTAGAAGCAAACTTTAAGGTAAGGGCGAGGGGCTTTCTTCTTTTCCCTTTGTGAAAAAACCTTCTGAAATAAAGGCCTAGCAAAGCCTTAATTCTTGACAAAATTAATTTATTTTCATTTATTAGGAGAAATTAGTGTAAGATAAGCATTTTTCAGTTAAAAATGACCATTTATTTCCTTAAGTCTACTTCTGTTTTTCAGAAATGCTGGCAGAGAAGATTAGAATACCTTAAAATATGATAATTTTAAAACTTGGTCCACATCCCTACCACCTCTAGGCTGACAGTGTATAATACAATTTGAATATCTAAAAACTAAAATGGTAGAATAATAATAGATAAGGACCAATGATATTTTACTGCAGCAGCTTAATTTTTAATAACTTTTAATACAGAAAGATATATTATTGGGATTTTATATATTTTCAATACAGCTACAAATGAAGGATAGTATTGAGAAAAATTCAGACGGGAAATAGAAAAATAGCAAATACTTTTTACACAAATAAGTCAAAGACAATTCAGAACAAGCTAAAGGCCAACTGTCCCCTTTCTTGGTTATAATATACATTGATTTACTCAATGTATCCAAAAGTACACATCCCCTCTCTTCACATTCTATTCCTAGCTAGTGGGTTTAATTAGGAATCAGCCCATCAAGCAACCTAAAAGCACACGTTGAATTTATGCTCTATAAACTAATAACAAGTAAAATTTCCTTTGTCTAGCCATTCTGACAAACTATATTCATTTGTCAAGTACTGAAGTTAATAGTACAGGAAAACACACTTTACCATTAAATTAGCAGAGGTTGTGGGCTGGGGTTGCTTTGGATTTTTTGCTGGTTTACAAAATTGCAATAAAGAGCTATAGTGTTTTCTTTAAGGTGTCAAAGTGTGAAAATTGCATTCTATCTCACAATGTTACTTGTCCTTTTAAATAAATACTTCCATATAGTCTCGGTTTTACATCTTACAAAGATTTAGAAGCTTCAGTGCTGCCAGAAATTAACTGACTGAAAAAATCATCTGTGTATTGTCAGTAGATTGTTAGTTCTTACTGTGTACACTACAAAAGAAGAGGGTAAGAAACCCTTTCCAACAAGGGACACTTTCCAGAAGCATGGCCTTAACACAGTCATGCGTTAAGATGAAGGAGCCAGAGCATTTCAACTAAGATGAAATCAGCACAGCATCTGCCACCTACCCTGGTCAGCTCAATGGGCATTGTAAATACAGCCCTGCCTTCAGTTCCTACGATGATTAAAAATGGTAGTGACAGTATCATTTATTAAAACCATGATACATTTGGTGTTGTTTCTTCACATTGCAAAACCCCAATCACACAAAACCCACTAAAAGGAGAAGCATACTTCTAGACTGACAATCAAACAAAATATCGATGTCAGAAGTGCTAGGAAATGTCCATAATGTTAGTATCATTCTGCCTCTGGTAGCCAACCAAATCCGAAATTCATGGGGAAAACAAAATTATCCTGCCACATTTCAAAACTGGTGCATGATGACCTTTTAAAAATGTAATAATATTTTTAAATTATCTAGCTGATAAATATGAATGTAGGGCTTTTTTTTGGGGGGGGGGAAAAAAAAAAAGTAAGAATCCAACTAAAGATTTTTATTTTTAAATAGGCAGATACTCACTCATGACTCTTTTTCCAATGCTTACAGAATGAAGAAGATAATAATAAGACTGTATTACTAATTATTATGTTACCAAAATATGAAGTCAGAGAAGACTTAAGGGAAGGAGGAAAAGTGGTGATATGGACTGCCTAGCACTATGGAAATTAAAGACACAAATAAAAAAGGGGGGATACAAATGGAGTTGCACTTATTTGTAACAGATAAAGATTTAGAAAAATATCCATAGTGTTTTGCAAGGACAGTTAAACTGTAAAAAATTTACTAACACTCTTTTTGCTTGCAGTAATGTCCTCTTAAGGCACCTATCACAAATTAACAAAATAATTTTGAAGCTTGATTAAACTGTAATTCTATCTTTTCGTAACAATAATAAGGGGAGATACAATTCCATTTTTGCAATCTTCCTTTAAGTTTTGATATTTGCAGATGTAGATATTAAAATTCCAATAGAAAGGTTCAGAGTATTATCCAAAAGGTTAAAGAAAAAAACAAACCTTTGATATATTTCCACAGCTTCTGGTTGCTACATATAGTTTACACACTGTTCAGTCAAACTAATTGTTCCTAAAAACTGGCTAGATCAGTATCAATATGCAACTGATTCACAAAAAAACGACCAAGACTGTATAGGAATCTGATGGATTTACGTAAAACTTAAGGAAACAGCAATGTTTTATTTTAATTTAAGAAAACACGTGTTTTGATGAAAACAGAGAACACTGTTGTGTTACCTCTCATTACCTCAGTGTGCTTGTACTCTTGAAACTAAAACAAGTATTTCCATAGAGTATCACAAAACTTTAGTCTCTGGAAAAGCAGACTAGTATTAATGCCCTCTTTCCCTCACACTTCAGATTAACAAGAAGCCCCTAACATTTGATATGTCACAAAGACAGTATGTAAATTTGAATCCCGTTTTTTTGGTGGGTTTTTGAGGGTTTTTTTGTTTGTTTTATAATACACAGCATTTTAGCCATCTCTCTGTTGTCTAAGACCTGAAAGATGCTTCTGTTTTCTTTCTTGGTAGAAGCAGTCCATAACTGCATCTTCTAAGTGAGAGGGATCTCTGTAGGAACAGCAGCTGGGGTTAAGGCAGTTTCTCAATAGTGGTAATGCCTCCTACATATTGAAACAGTAATACCAAATATTAATCACTGTTAACATATAAGGTAGCAGGCTCATAATTTTCCCAGCAATACCCCATGCTGTTAGCAGGTGCTTATCCTGCTGAGAAGAGGTTAAGTGGATACTGCTGATTCACTGAGGCAGGTGGATTGCTACCTCTATTGCATGAAAGGGAGTAGGAGTGGCTCCCTAGGGAAACACAAGATTTTAAGATTAGAACAACCATTCCTACCAGAGACGTGTAGGTACAGTCTAGCCCAAGGAAAGTCTTCAGATGCAGTTTGTTGATAATCTGTTAATAATGACTAATCTTCGGGAGGAGAATTTGCACTACAAGCTCTGCTCCTTTTGCTTCTAAGTTTGCTCACATAGTCTATTAGGTGATAATAGCAACTGGAAAAATAAATACATCTCACTAAAAACAATTGAAAAAATAAATTTACGGGATTCAAAATTAACATATAGACCTTTCAACTTCACAGTTTAATACATTTTCAGCTGTTATGTGCTTGGAAAATAACTAGAACCATGAATGCTATGACTGATGTAATTACTTAAAGTACTCGAGCTCTAATAATGTTTTATGGCATGGAAAAGCACAGATGACAGCTGAGAACAGAAATCAGGGAAAATGTCTCAAGCTACATCTCTGTGAGACTGAGCATGTATGACTCCAGGTAGATAGGCAAAAAATTCAGCCTCTTTCTGGTTAGCTTCATAGTAAAGACTGGGAAAAAGCAGTAGCATGAGATATGACACACTGTCCTAGCAAGGACAGTCAGTATTGAAAGACAGATGGACCTTGTAGCACCCTGTGCTGTATCCTACATTGCATGCATTAACTACCACAAGGGTAGCTACAGACGAAAAAATGCACGCAGATAAATGTTCAGTGGGAGGCCTATCAGAAAAAGTGTCAGAAAACAGGTAAGCAGCAAGTCTCGTAATGCCTGCTACAACTCCGACAAAACAAATATAATACATGCATCATGCTTCAACTATTGTAAACATATCTTTGGCATGCTTAAATATCACATGAATTATGCAAAAATGAAAAGACCCTTCTTAAAATGGTGTACAGTTGCAGATAGCAATGCTCCCAATTAAACTACTATAACCATAATGTTTATATAGTGCTGTTGATTCAGAAAGGCTGGTGTACACTTCAGGAAAAGACAACCAGATTATGAATCGGCAAACTCAAAAGGTCAAGAAATAACATGCTTTATAAAATACACTTACATTAAGTAATCATTTGTCCTACATTTAATTACTTCAGTGGTATAGTGACAATGCGTAGGCAAAGACTGGAAAACTAATTATGAGAGAACTATTTTTTCTTATTATTATTCCAGCCATCATCTCTGCTAACTTTCTTTTAAACTTTGCTTAGGTGCTACTTTTTAGATTTTTTTTGCCATTCACCTCTTTTCCATAAACAGTATACAAGAAAGCACGGTACAATAAATGCTCAATAGCTCCTGGCCTTGAACAGCTTATTTACCTAATTGTGCATCCCTTGTGGATTTTTCATAATAATTTACAGATCTAATTTGAATACCTGAACAGATTCATGAAATACAATTTGAGCAAAATTTATTCAGCTTACTTTAAAAACTTCTAATGAATTCTCTCAATATGTAATTCTATCTTCAGCATCTTGATTTGAATTAAATACCATTGAACAAGGTGTTCATATTGAATACAAACTATAATTAGAGCAACTGTAACCTTTAACATGATAACGGGTTTATTCCCTTTTGTTTTGAAGCTTTATTTCCTGTGTAAAGGCCTTCATCTGCAAATCTCCCCTAAATGTTGAGAATTAAGATTTATCAGTCCCAACTACACAGAGGCTGGAACTATTACATCTTTCCTTGAAACACTAAATATACCCTCCCACAATTGTGCCGCCAATCAGCAGCACAAAGTTGGCTAATTTACTACAAGCAGTGAAATATATGGAAACACTATGTTGGGACCTGGGTTTTCAGGGCCATCCTGCTGCACTCTGGCAGTCACACTCACAGCACCTGACCAAGGTCCCTTCACAGCTCCACCCTAACACTTGCAGTTTCCTTACCAGCTCAACCACAGGTTTCCCATAGTAGAGCCTCAGACATGCAGATCCTTAAAACGATTTCATCTTGATGCAATAAGTAAATAAGAAAATGACAACTTGGGCTGGTGCCTCCAAGACGGAGCCCCGAAAAAAGGAACCCCTGGCATTTCATACCTGGCACAACACAGGTCCCTGGGCCCTTGCTGTGCAAAGGGTCAGCAGTACACAGCCTGCTGCCCGGGGCTCTCACCCCCAGGGCTGAACCTGCAGCTCGCACCGCAGCTTCAGTCACAGCTACCTGCAACAATGGGTTCCCCAGCAGTCACCAAGGCAGAGACATTTTTCAGAGCCCACACACACCAAAACTTGTCTAGCAAGCCTCTGAAGCTAGAAACCACAGGTCTTCTGTATCACACTGCTAAAAAAGCTAATCCCACTAAAAACTGAGATCCTGTGCTGAATCTCAAACATACTTGATATAAACGTTTCAAACAAATTGAGAGTGGAAATGAGGACTCTATGACATGGACAAGAGCAATCTAGATCCAGTAAATAGGTTTTATGGGTTTTTTTCTTGATGTTGACAAAAGATTAACAACAAAGCCAAAAATTATGTGCAACTCAGTACAAGCCCAAATTACATCCCAAGTGAGTATTTGCCACTGGGTTGTTGAGAAGTTAACAGAGGTGCCATGCTTAGCACTCTCTCTCATTCATGCGTTTGAAAGGACTCAATGCAAAGCACAAGATTTCTTTTCCTTATTTCTTTCTTTAGTGGGAATAAAAGGAGACAAGCGGGTTTCAAATCGCAGAAATACACCCTGCTCAAGTCTGTCTCAGGAAGAGTGCAAAAATGTATATTCTTTGTACAAAAGTCTGTAAGTTTAGCTGAAAGCATGCAGTGATGTTCTGAACAGTCATGTCAGGAGAGAATAACAAAGTAAAAGACTATTCATAAATTATTGCAATTATAACTTTTCTTATAATTCAGGAAGCATAATTGTATACTTCATATTATATATGAATAATACAATAATTACCTTTTGTTTCTATACCTACAAATATCAATTCACAGACAGAATTACAGCCAGAGCTCTATATGACCCTTTTTAGTCATAGGAATATTGCTACATTGTGTTGATACCATAATGTTCTGCATTCATTTTTCCTATGTCCAACTGTACAAATTTAACCTTTACGGAAACACAGTTTCCTCATAAAGCAAATGAATTATCAACTTTTAATCTGTTGAAGGAACAAGAAATTATCCTATCAGTGGTCTGTATAATTATGTCCTTCAGGTGAAAATTAATAAAAAATAATATTTTTTTAATTATCCTGATTCTTCCTTTGTATTTGACAACTGACCATTTTTCATTTACTCTTTTCTGCACCATGAGCTGTGCATATTTTAAACACTGTAATAGAGATATACTATGGAAAAATATTAAGCACTGCTACTCATAACTGAGTCTTAGGAACAGAAGCTGCAACATGCTGTTTTAAATTAACACACTATGCTCGTAAGGTCAAAAGAATTATAAACTTTACATTAAACTGTGACTTTGCAACCTTACATACAGTGAAGTTCTTCTCAAAGCAGAGCTCCATGGAGGACACTACTTTAAAAGAAAATAAAATGTTCTGTGTTCTTAAACATCTACGGCCCTTTGAACAAGCCCAAGCAAAAGCTTAGAATCAGGCACCAGAGTTCACAAACACTCATTTACTTCAGCTATTTCCCACTAATAACTAAGTTTGAAAATGAGTCAAACAGAAATGGAAAGCTGAACAATTAAGATTCTCCCCATAAGCCCATCTCTATCATTTTATTAAAGGCAACTGGGAAAACCCATACTGAATAACTAATTCAAAATTATATTTGTAGAAAACAAATTAATGTAATAATTTTCTTTCTGAAATTAATTTAAATCTCTGTGGATGTTCCTGCAAATTTACTCTTTACTATGCATACAAAAAGTTATGAAAAGCCTTACTATGCTGCTTTAGGCACAGATTCATTGCCTCATTGTTGACTGTAATGGCTATTCCCATCCAGTGGGCTTGCTTTAAAGCAAATACATTTTTGCTCCTATATTTATATCAGAAATTTTGGATATTGCTCAGCTGTCTCACTAGACTATAAAATGAGATAATTTCTAAGCCTCATTAACGAGGATGAGTAAATCATATATGAAGTTCCAATTTTTCTGTCTTTTACAATCTTATTTCAGTTTCTTCCAATCAAATGACTCAATCCTTTACTTTTTTCTATGTTTTTCAGGAATAATGTTTTTCAACTATTTCTAAAATGCAAAGGAAGATAGATCAGCTTTAATAATAAATAAACCAAGCTGAGAAACATACAACCTAAATCACAATCTAAATACACAATATATTCCATAGAATAAGTATTTAAGCACAAAGTAGTCTTCGGCTCAGTTTTCTATTCACTTCTGCTATACCTGAAGGCAGTGTCAGGATGCTGTTTTCTGCTTATGAACATTTCCTTGCTACCAACAGAGTTTTGGCTAGTTTAGTTTTTGTTGTGTTGTTTTTTTTTGGTTTGTTTGTTTCGGTATTTTTTGTTTCTGTTTTTTTGTTTTTTAACTAACTTCTGATTTAGCATTTGTTGGCATATGAATGTTCTACAAACTTGCAGGCAAGGAGTTATTTCTTATTTCTGTTTTTACCAAATATCTTATTGAAAGGTCTCTGTGTTATTATGTAAATTGAATCTAAAGAACTTAAACCCTTTTCTATTAGGAAAAAAAAAAAAACATTTACTAAGACTTCCGTAGGTAATGGAATTTACTTGCTTTATGCAATTCTATCTCTAAAGTAAAATACGGAACTTAAAATAATTTTCTTACCACACCCAAGAAACGAGAGGAAATGCATTTTTTCTCTATTAAGTCTGAGTTCAGCATGGCTGATGAAAATGGAACCTGACAGTACTTACTGCTCTACAGGCATTATTCCAAAGGCATTATTCTATATGCAGCCATACATTACTAATACATATTCAAGTTATTTAATCAAGGCAACATTGACAGCAGTTTGACTTCCAGCTTGAAGTTTACATTAAAACATTTGTAACCTAGTGTGTCTTAAACATGCATCACTAGCTCCTTCTGAAAAAACCTCCTAAGCAGTCCCAAAGCTCACTCTTCTACATAACCTCCCGCATGCTGTTCTACGTCTTTCAAAGGCTGACATCTACCTCTTGAAGGGAACAAACTGCTAAAAATAGCTCTTCTATGGATGGAAAAAAATGCACCCTGTTCTGGGATCCTCAACAGAGGAAGGACATCAACCTGTTGGAGTGAATCCAGAGGAGGGCCAACAAGATGATAAGATGGTTAGAGAGATGGAGCGCCTCTCCTGTGAGGAAAAGCTAAGAAAATGGAGATGGTTCAGTCTGGAGAAAAGAAGGCTTTGGGGTGACCTAACTGCGACCTTCCACTACCTGAAGGAAGCCTGCAAGGAAGATGGAGAGAGACAACTTACAAGGATATATAGTGACAGAAAAAAAGGGTAATGGCATTAAACTGTGAGTAGGTTTAGATGAGATATCAAGAAGAAATTCTTTATTGTAAGGGTGATGAGGCACTGAAACAGGCTGCCCAGGGAAGGTCTGGATGCCCCATCCCTGGAAGTGTCCAAGGCCAAGCTGGACTGGGCTTTGAGCAACTTGGTCTAGTAGAAGGTTTTGCTGCCATGGCAAAGGGAACATAATTTCCAACACAAATGATTCTATCATTCTACTATGCAAATACAAGGATCATAATGAAGCAAAAGTAGAAAGAAAAGTTACGAAAAAAAATTAATAGTTTCATTACTGTGCTAGTGTTGGCTGGGGTAGAGTAAATTTTCCTCCCAGTGGCTGGTATGGGGCTGTGCTTTGGATTTGTGCTGAATACAGGGTTGATACTATAGAGATGTTTTTGTTATTGCTGAGCAGGGCTTACACAGAGTCAAGGCTTTTTTGTACTGCCACTCTGGTGAGGAGACTGGGGGTGCATGTGAGGCTGGGAGGAGACACAGCTGGGATAAGTGACCCAAACTGACCACAGGGATATCCCAGACCATACAACGTCATGCTCAGTGTGTAAGCTGGAGGGATACAAGGAGTGACGTCATTTGTCTTCCCATACAAATGTTATGTGTGATGGGGCCCTGCTCTCATGGAGATGGCTGAGCACCTGCCTGCCCATGGCAAGCAGTGAATTCCTTCCTTGTTTTGCTTTGTTTGTGTGTATGGCTTGTGCTTTCCTTGTTAAACTGCCTTTATCACAACCAACAGCTTCTCTGGCTTTTACCCTTTCAATTCTCTCCCTGACTCCACTGGTGGCGGAGTGAGTGAGCAGCTGTGTGGGGCTTGGCTGCTGCCTGGGGTGAAACAATGACAACTAACCTGCCGACATTCAGATTTCCATTACTAAATACTATTTATTTGTGTAAACACCAGTATTCATCAAGTCCTCTTGAATTATGAGGGAACGTACTATAACTATCTGAAGAAAAAACATGCATCTTTCTTGGCCAGACTGGGGGCTGATCCCGATTATTGAAAAAAACTTTCCAGATCATTATTATTTTAAAATTAGCACAACATACTTATGTATTAATTTGATGTAAAACAACTAGTGTGGATGACAGGTGATTATTATGTATCATCAAACTGACTCTTTTAACATATTAGACTTTTTAAAATGGTTCTAAACTTAAACTACTGTCTCAAATTAAAGGCTCAGTTTGAATAGTCAAATGCAGTTGAAAATAAATCAGTGTTTATATGATTAATGTGAACACTTGCAATTCTGCTAGGATTTCAGTTAATATAAAAAGTTTTAAGTTAGCTTAAAGGTGATCATGTCAGATTCTTTTGTTAATATTAACAGTAGCTGTTTTCTAAATTATTCAAACCAAGCCTACATGCTGATCTTCACTCAGATGGAAAGACAGATAATATAAAAATAGAAAGCTCAAATAAGAAAATAATCACCCTTTGAAGGTGGAGAGCAGTCTCTTTGAGGTATGTGAGACTTACTTCAGCTTGTAAGCATTACAGTGTTGATAAAGGTGAAAACCAATAAAGAGACCTAAACTGTCCCCTCTGAGATACTTCTATTCATTAGATTCCTGTGGGTATATAAGAAGAAATAATATTTCTGATAGTAATCACTTTCTAAGTTACTGCTAAATATGAACTACACCAGCTTGCAATGCAGCTTTTAGGTATTATGTGCTTATTAACACTGGATAAAAAGTGTACAAATAAAAAGGCAGAAGATTATTAAACTTTACAAACTTGTAGATGAAGCCTAACTGCAACCTCTTTTAATTCAGGTCAATATTCATTTATGTAGAAGCTTGCTTGTTTGTGGATTTTTTGGATCCATTTTCAGTGGAAAATACTAAGCTCAATTCACAAATCAAAATCAACCATATTAATTTTTACTTTCATAAACTGGTCACATTATGCCACTTTATTAGGCAACAATCCAGGAATCGAACCCATCCCCTCTTCCCCTCCCCATTCTTTGGTTTGGCTAAAATATGTTGAGTGTTTGTGGACAGACACCCATTAGTACAATTACATGGATTAATCTATGCAAAGAATACAAAATAAAAAAAAATTAGAAGACAAAAGTAGGGAATGTACCAAACTATTTTAATAAAAGCTTGCTAGCACTACTTTTTACAATGGATTAATTCAGACTTAAGTAGAACTAAGTCTGCAGATACAAACTTCTTGCTGACTCATGACTTTCAAAAGCTCGGCATTTATCAAATGTCATGGATTTTTGGGTTCAAAATCCTAAGAAATATCATGAATAACCACAACTTTACCTCACTATATCTCCTGTATGTGATCCTCCTATCTCCTCCTGTATGCACTCTTCTTGCTGTACTCACTGTATGCTCCTTTCACTGCTACGTCTCTCAGAGAGACTGAAATGATGTAGCAAACAGAGAATGATAATGTCCTTTTATCCAGGAGGAAGACAAAGTGCTTTTCATCACTTAGAATGGAGTTTTTTAAATAGTCCATTCCAGTCTGAAATTTGAAAAAAATATTAACTCTACGTAAAAATTGCTCAATTATTAAGAGGAATAAAATATAATATTTAGTCAATTTTTCTGAGATTTTACTGAGATATTCGTAATTCATATCTACCCACATTTCTGAGATTTATCAAAACACTTTCAGGCATTCAACTTGTATTTCTATTTGCCCAATATACAATGGTAAAGGTTTCTTATTGTGTTACCTACAGAAAGGTTTTCTATTTTTCTGCTTTCTACTGGGAGTTTTGCTTTCCTTCTTAAGTCCAGCAGCAAACCACCAGGATGATTATGTGGCTGGAGCACAGCGTACAAAGAAAGACTGACAGAACTGGGTTTGTTTCGCCTTAGGGAAGGAAAGATAAGGGGGAATCTTATTTGGTGTTGAACTACCCAACAGGACCGTATAAAAAAAGACAAAACGCACAGTGAATTGTGCACTGTGGAAAGGGCACATAGGCCTCAGGTAGAGAATCTAGTTTATTTTTTTCCCCCTGGGTACAGCTATGCTGCTCATTTTAAGATGTTATTTAGTACCACACACTATTTAGTGTCTGCAAGGATACCCTTCTAATTTCTTAGCAGGACTAAGAGACAAACATGCAGTGCATGTGCAGTGCCCTCCCTTTTTATCCTGTTTCTCACTGTAAAGTCAACCCCTAAGCAGACATCTCTAGTCGGCAGAACAGAGAAAAGTACACCTTATTTACCTTTTTTCCTGCACACACTAGGAAAGGAGAGAATTTGATGCCCTGCCCTGAAAATCCAAAGGCTTCAATATGGCTCTCAAAGCAAGCTTTTATTATTAAGCTGTATGCATAAGCCTAATTTTTGGACATGAAAATCCACAGTGAAGTCAAATGAACTTCTCTAAACGGCAAATCAATGCTCTGCCTGCACAGCTGGATATCACATTGTCTCCTTCTTTTGATATTCTTCACCAGCTCTAACACCCAAGAAATTTAAGTTTAATGAAAATGCCACAGCAGAAAGCAAAAGCAGCTATGTGACATTAAAAAAAAAAAAAAAAAATATTGCCTTATGATATCTGTCCCAGTAAAACTGGGTTCACTCATCACACAGATTTGCTCTTACCTTTCACAGACTTCCACGTTTAGTAGGGAATTAAGTGATTAAGTAGGTTTCAGAGGTTTAAAGATAAAGGAACTACGAGCAAATTAAACCTTTGCTATTTTGCCATAATAACAAGAGCAGCAGACATTGAAAATCATTAGAAATGAAAGTAAGCTTATTTATTATGTTGATAAAATCTTTTAGTAAGACTACAAGTTCATGTTATACTTGGCACTATATACATTCATTTTTGTAGAATGTTTTGCACTCATATCACAGTTTTCGTAATAGCAGAACAGACTTAATTACTTAGCTAAAATGCAAAAATATGCTCAGAATACTTTATCACAGGAAGGATGGTATTTTTTTCCGTATTATGTTATTCATGACAAATTTCTCAGGGCTGAAGCTCTCTATTAAAATAGAGCTGTCCTTCCTTATGTGTTATATATGAAGAGTACAAAATGAATTTTTTAACCTTTAAGGATTAGATGCTCAAAAAATACTCTCTTGCCTTATAGTGCACTTCACAAGGAAGAGAGAGACAGCCTGTTAATCCACTGAAATTTGTGATCCTGCAGAACGGTTTTGGTTCATATGGAATCTCATTTTCTATATTTGCACCACGGTTTTACAACACTCTCCTAGATCCTTGTTAAGATACCTGAAGCCCTCTTCCATGAAGAGCAAACTCTATTACCTGTGTGAACAGAAAAAGCCATCTGAATATGTGCTTCATATTGTTTATTAGGATTGCATACAGCAACCTTCCTCATTTCATACAAACGCCCCTTTATGCCAATTACCAGCAGCCTAAATAGCTCACAAAGGCTTTGTGAATTTTTAATTAAGGTAAAAGAACACACTTACAATAGCAGTTCATTCAGGCATTTCAGAATTCTGCTCTTAAGCAGTTTGATTTGTACAACCTATGCGTGTTTAGCCCAGCCTACTGCAAGGACTTAGAGAGCACAGTTGCCTGTCTCAAACACTGCTGAGGCTGGAGAAAGACTTTGCCATGAGATAAGCACAGAACAGAGAGACAGGATGGCACTGACTCCAGGCCTGGCAGAGGCGAGAGCTGGCTGCCACCACCAATGGCCACTGAATTGCCCCCCAGCCCAAAGATGACCTGAAACTTGGACTGAAAGTTAAGCCACTGCAGTGGGAGCTTGAGATAAGAGAAAGGTGGTTCTGTTGTCCAGGTGTCATCTCAGACCTGGGGAGAGGTTAACAAAGCTGGGGGAGAAGAATGTATCACTGATAACAGACATGTAGAACATGGAATTTATGAGCCACAAGGAAAGCCAATTCAGCAACTGTGCGGCTGGAAGGTGGAAAAACTTGCACAACAATGGTGACAACAAAATTAAGCTACTATTCCTAGTACAAAGTGTGCTTAAATACAGGAATCTAAGTGTATTACACACGAAAACATCAATAGTGCCTGTTGGCAGGATTAAACACCATTTACAACCAGAAAAGGTTTCCTAATAAGAAAGATGTGAGGTAGTTTTCTGATTCTAGACCCCTGCATGGATTGTATGCACAGCTTCAAGGTTCACTCCTCCTCTCACAAAAGCAGCGCTACTCTTTAGTGATACAAATATAATATATTACACTCACAAGACATATGACTGGTGTTGGTTAAGAGTATCAAATACATTGAGAGATTACACTTCAAGACATATGTTTTTTACCTGACTCAGCTGGCAGTTGGAAGTATTTTTCCCTTTAAACAAAAAAAGGAGCAATAACAGAGAAATTATATAAAAGTACTTACAAAGGTGAGTTGATTTAAAAATATAGACAAAATTTTAATTTAAAATGTATGATATATAATATAACTCACACATTTTGAGATATTTTAATTTGAACTGCTTGTAGGATGGAATTCCACAATTTCACAGGACATTAGGGAGCCTCTGACATTTTGCTTACAGGTTTAGTCGTGGCCTTTTAGTTTGAAAAGCCAACACTGAAAAATCCTCATCAATTTTTGTTGACTAATGACACAAAGCAAGCAAGAAAGGAGTATTTCCATATTTGAAATTTTTCAGGGTAAATTCTTATGCTTGATTTAGAGATTTCAAATAGTAGTAGCCTTTAAAAAAAAAACCAGCAAAAAAACTGTAAAAGTAATTAGTTTACTTATTTCAAAAATGTTGGGAAAACAGGTAGTACTACATTAGAATGGGTCTTAAATATTTTCTTCCATGTGAGAATCAGATAATCAGTTTCTGGATCTCCACCTCTGGAATATAAAACTATAATTCAAAAAAAGTTTTAACTGTTTTGAGGGGAATTGGAACCCATAACAAAAGGTGTGAGAATTCCTTGTATAAAACTTCGGAACCAAAAAGGTGAAAATGTTAAGAAATTTATAAAGAAAACAGCGATTACTAAGGATAAGAGCCTACAGCTTGCACTGTTGTTTCTAGGTACACTGCCCTTTTAGAAACAGCTCATGGGACTTCATGTTTTGGAGTCAATAGCACAAATCATCAAACTGCCGATGAAAGTATGCAGAAAGTTCCACCAGCTCATGTAAAGGAAGAGATATCCAACTATAACTGGACAAATGAATTTGAAATAAAATAGAACTGCAAAACAAGCCCATGTCTGGCACCTGCTCTATTAAATCCCTGAAAATAAACTCCAAGCGTAGTGAAAAGTGCATTTCAGCCACAAGGGAGAGCTTGAACACTTTTTGTGTGAGGAAGGTTCAAAAGGTTACTTAGTGGAATCTTGGGCCTCTGGAGTTTGGAGCAGACAATCAAAAATCTAATATTTCCTTCTTACTCTCAGCAGCTGAACCTCTTTGTGAAGAAATCTGAAACTTAGCATGGGGAAATTAAACATCGGTGCTCATCTAGATTTCTTTTTAATGTTTTCCAGACAAGTGAGAAGAGTGAGACAGAAGCCAAAAGGTGCAGCATGCCAGCCATGAAATTATGCAGATTTAAGAGCAAGGAATTGCTTTTTCTTTTTGGTTTTTGTTTTTCAGGTTTTTTTAATATAGTTTACTGGTTTTGACACTTACATCATGGTCAGGATTACAGTCTACAAGGATATATATCTATATATATGTATAGATATATCTCGAGCAAGCAATGCAGTATTTATAAGGTATGGCATCAATAAAAAATTAGAAAATCTGTGAAAGATGATACATTAGTAAAAATACATGCTGAATAATTAATGAGATAAATTAACATTTTTTCGCAATTAAAAATAAATACTATGCAACGTGTGACCTTCCTTTTTGTAGTCTTATACAAAAAAAATAACACCTCATGAAAAAAGACTGATGAAATGGAAAAGTAATAGAATTTTTTGCTAGGTCTTCTGGTTTGTTTTTTCCCTTGAATTTAGTGATGTTTGACCTATCCTCCCACAGCGTAAGACTTACAGAGAAAAATCTACACTGCAAGAACAGCCAGTGAACCTAATTACAGCACAGGTGGAAGGTGAAGGGAAGTTACAATTTTATTAACTACAGCTAGATTTAATTTTAGAAATGGAAACAAAATTTAACTTTTCATTCTCTTGAGCCATCTGAGAACACTGGAATATCTTTAGTCATTTAAATAGATCTTTATAGGGTTTTGTTTGTATTACAAATGTCATCACTGTATGGCAGAACTATACACAAACAGAAAATTGGACCAGAAGGGATTATAAAAAGTCAATCTGGTAACCTACAACCCTTCTAAGAGCAGATACTATCTAAGCAGAAGGCAGGTACTATCTAACCTTTCTGAAAACACCTTCTTTCCCAAACAGCTTTGCACTTACCTTACCTTGGTTTTATCTAAACTACCATTTCCTAGCTTGCTTATAGGAATCTCATCTAAGACAGTATCAACTGCTTTAATAAATTTAGTGTATGTGACATCCACCACCATGTTTGAATCCAGAAAGCCCATTATTCTGTAACAAATTCAACATCATACTGTTTGGTATGAATTACTCTTGATAAAGGTATTTCCGCTGTTATTCATTTCTCTGTAGCAATGCATAACACTTGAGGGTTTCTTCACAATTATTTACGTCATTAAAACTGACTGATATGTAATTGGTCTTTTCTTACTTTTAAAACCTTAAATTCTGTAACTCTCAAAAATACCATCCATCTTCTCTAAATTACAGACAACTAACACTCCCCTCACATATATTACTTTTTAATTTAAAAGAGGCTTCTTTCTACTCAAGACCATTTTTCAACTCATCTCTTCATCATGAACTTTGAAAGAAAAAATTTGGCTTAGTAAGAATAAATCATTTGAGCGTTCTTTGGGTCTTTTACATTGTTTGGGAGGTAGACTAAAACTCCATTATTTGCACAGCTTGAGTCATGCATCTTTGTATTATTTATATACATGTGTATACAAAAGGCAGCAAATAAAAATATTGTTATGACTTTTAATACAGACTGAGAAAGAACCATAATTGGTGGCATTTTTCTCAGAAAAGTGTCTGAATTTGTAATTTGCTTTCAGACAATCTCTCTAAAAGGGTTTTTTGAAAAATACCAGCAGTGCAGAGGGATGCAGCTATTATGGACCTATTTCAACAGTGTTAAACATGCATAGAATCGTAAGAATCATTTAGGTTGGAGACAAAGTCCAGAGAAGCTTTAGATGACAATGAGTTTGGAAAAAAAAACACAGGACCATTTTTGCAATATTACTTAGGACAAAGCCTTGACTCATAAAATCTACTTTATTCGGGGAAAAGAACATGATTAAGAAAGCAGGATGAGAAAGAAATGCATTTCTTTCTAGAATATCTGAAATGTGCTATTAATTCTGTGCAGTTTTCTACATTTAAAAATACAAATAAAGAATCCATGCCCCTTAACCAGAATTTTCCATAGTTTAGCTTTCATTTTACAAATGTTAACTTTACCTACTGTGGTCCTTAATGCTGAAAGTAAACTGGAATTCTGCTGAAATGCTATAGCTGTATTTCAAACTGAAATCTCTTCTGCAGTTGTTTTTACATCCTTTTTTGTTTACTCTGGCTTAGTAGGGAATCCAGTATTAACACCATACAGGAGATCATTTATAAGATTTCTTGTACTCTCAACAAATCTTTCGCTGTGATATCAAATAGCACTCAAGGTTACTATTTGTGCTATACAACCCCATGCACCATTTACTTGGAATGAAACAAAATCCTTTGCCTGCAGACTTAGCAATTCACAGAAGAAAATTCAGGTTCTTTCTGGGTATATCAGTGCAATAGTGCTTAGTGATAAAGGCAAAATATATTTCCTTTGTCAGGGAAACAGAAATGAAGAATAAATGTGCGTTAAGCATTGTAAATGTAGACCTGGAGTGTGCTGTCAACTCAAGTCACTATCTAGTAAAATAAGTGGGTCCTTTAAAAAAGCACTGGAAAATGATCTGAATTTAAATCTGATCTTTTTCCCAAGTGTATCTGCATGTGTCTGCTGCAGCCAGCATCATGGCTGTGCTGTAAGCATAATACAGTTAAAACAATCTGGAATACTATCCATACTACAGTTATGCTGGCACACACAAGCTGTCACTCAAAAAGCAAGCTCAGTAGATTGTCCCCATATGCTTCCCTCCTCTGCATCAGCACCAGATCTTTCCTGAAGTGGGACCAGTGTGGGAATCTAAAACAATTAAAACTATTCCTCCTCCTCTTCTTCTTCCCTTTTTCTATTGTTTCTTTCCTTCTTTTTTTTTGTTTGATTTGACTCACTCATTCAGCTAAAATGGATGCAGCAGCCTAAGTGAGTCTAAGAAAAGCATGAAGCTGCAGCCAGGAGTGGCATGGCCATGAAACACGTTTTAATGGCTGTTAGCAATTTAATCAGCTTAGGGGTATGTCAGTTCTTCAGTTTGCACTTCCAAGTTCGAGTCAACAATGTAATTAAACATAGACTCAAGATGGACTAGCTATCCAAATATGTACTGCTTCTTAGCTGGATTTTACAGCTTATGATGAATTCTGTAATTCTGTAGCGAGGAAATGCCTGTAAATAATTTTTAATTAACTACATTGTCATTCCAATAATGAGTTTACTGTGGTTATAGCAATGTGCAGATACCTTAGCCTCACATAGTGCAACTTGCAATCGAAGTAGAGGGGGATTTTTTTGTTGTTTTGGCTTTGGATATCCTTTATTTTGGCTACCTTAGAATATCTTTATTTTAATATCAAATTGTTCAGGTTCAAAAAAACCTCAAAACTATGCTTCAGGTACTTAAGCCTGCCTGTTGGTCATTGGTGTAGGTGAACAAAATATTACTCACTGCTTATGTCATTCAATTGGTATTAAAACAAGTGTTACTCCAAATTGACATTATTGTCTCGAGTACAAATGCTTTTACTGATTTGTGCACATGCTCAGCCCTTGAAACCCGAAGTTCAAGATCAATCCTCTCAGCACTTAAAAAATCTTCAGATCTGCCAAGACATGCATTACCATTGCTCCTCATACACTGATGCCTGACATAGCACTGGATCCTTCAAAGCCGACCTTGAAGGGGAATAATGGAAAAACAAACAGGGTGTTTGCCCAAGGCACCAAAATTTGGGAAATTTGCAGTGTTTTATTCAGTCAGCTACAGCTCTTTCTGCTGTGTTACAGGAAGCCTCAAGGCTTCACACTTTGAAGCTGCATCATGGTACCATGGCATGGGTAGGAATCAGGATGCCTCAGGGTAGCCTTGAAGCAGAGCAAAGGCCCTTGTGGTAAATAAATACAGTGGACACAAAATTCTAGCAGTTGAGTGGTGGGCCAGAGAGAGCAAGGTGATTCTTAATGGCATCAGAAATAAAACTTGTGTGGATAGTTCAGAATTTGGACTTGCCTGCAGAAATATCTGAGGCCATCCTGATCCTGAGTGCTGTAACATTTCACTTCTGATGCACAGAGCTTAAATCAATTTACCTTTCAATCTGCTACTGAATGCTGAATTTTTCCATCTCAAGGCACCGACAAGAACTTCAAATTCAGGTTGTGCTAGAAGTTGTTTTGTTCAATTCACTAAATTCAGTTAATGAAATCCTGGAAGGTCCTTGGCTCAGCTAATCAAAGCAGCCTCCTCCAAGCACCACTCCCAAGACTGCTTGCCTTTTTTTTGAGAGCCAAACCACCCATGTCTAGCAGTTGTACAACCTCTCCTCATACTTGTGTGGCTTTGGACCCAGAAGTCCCTCTCCCTACAGGAAAAGGGTTAATCCTAACTAATTCTATGTACAACTTAATTCTCTACACAAAACCTGCTGGCATTTCTGTCAACACTATAGGATTATATTGGCAGAACGTCTATAGGTTTTGCACCAGTCAGAGAAACCAAAATCATTGAAATTAACTAACTTAGAGGTAGTACCAATAAACAGCACTATTGAAAAGGTAGTGTGTTAATAAATCATGCTACTAAAGAATCTAATACACTATACCAAACCATTGGTTGGTAAGCTGTCTTGCAGCAGCACTGATCTACATCTGCTGCTTTCCTTAATTTACAAACACACAGTATAAATTCACAAATTCAGAAGTAGAAAAATTATTTCATTAATACTGTGAAAAAAAAAGGAAAAAGGCAAGTAATAAGATTACAATAATTCCTTAGTCAAGCTTAAGAAAGAAAGTAAACTAACAGTAAAGAGCAAATACTAAATTAATGCTATTATCATTCAGCTAGGCAAATCAGTGGTTATAGCAGCTATGCATGGTAGGAAAGAGACCAGATCAAATTTCTCACATGTCAAACGAGCCCCAAGGTACCATCATATACTGACATTTATTGCCTACTGAGTGAGTTTGTATGGTTCGTGGAGCATCTTTGTCTCCATTGTAGCAAGTGGCTTTAGTTTTGACACCCCAATTGGATCAGGGGAGAAGAGCCTTGCCCTGAAGAAACCCTCTGGTAAAAGCAGAGACACCAGTAACTGTGACTAATGGGATGCACTAAATGCAGTACCTTGTGATTTGAGATGCAATTTGAGCATTTATTGCCATGTACTGGTTTTCCAGGAGAAAGGCAGTCTGTCAGATTTCCCACAAAAACATTTTCCATAAGGAACAGTGGAGTGCAGGAGACAGGCAGTGCCCATATTCCCAGGTCCTTAAGGAGCTCGTGACAAGAGCAGGGCATATGAAACTCTCTATACAGGTGTTGTGACTTACGACACTGGCAGAAAAAAGAGGCTTTGCCTAGTTATAGTCACTACCTCCTGAAGTCACTGTCTTGTCATAAGCACAAAACATGGAGGTAAGCAAGTCTGTTGCCATCCAGGCTCCAGCCCCAGAGATGATACGGGTGGAAATACAAACTGTAAAAACTCAGCCATAGGAAAGAGTTAATTCTTGTCACTGCATGAAGACTCCAAAGAATATAGAAAAAGAAACAGGAGAAAACTAAACATGTGGGATAAATGATGTAATATGGTGTTTCAGAATTTATATTCTTTAATTCAGCGCTACAGTTAATATACAGATGACTGTTTTAAATTATGTATCAGGAGGACTGCATGAAGAAGCTATTCTGAAGGTGTGATACTCATCTAGCATGGAATGGAGGAGAGAAATGAACCACACTGCAGATGAGAGGAACAAAGAGGGGAAAGAATTATGGCATGAAGTTGGCTTGAAGTAAAGCTGAGACAAAGGCCACAACTTTAATGGAACTCTTTAAATAAGGATCTCTCAAAATCTTTACCCATGAATTGGAAGAACTGAATTTAAGATTTAAAGCATTTGTATGGAAAGTATGACATCACAAATGGCAAACTCATGCTTATAAACAGAACTTCCAAGAGTTGATACTTTGTGTACAATACTTCATCCCTTAATACCACAGGAAAGTAGAATAATAAATAAAATTAACACCACTCTATACACTGGAAGCTAAATACAGTGCACGTGAGCATATACACAAATACACGCAAAGCTGTAGAAACTAGGATAAAAGGCAGAAACAAACCCATTTATTCCAAAAGCATGTTGACTGCATGTGAAAATACATCTGGGACACAATGTTATCTATCTATATGCATAGATATACATGCACACATGCCCTTTTTACATATCACACAGAGAATCATCACATTCAAGATGGCTGTTTCTACTTCTATGCCTACTTCATCCAATATTCCTTGGAAGAAACCTTGTTCCTGCTATGACTATATATACAGTAAGAAAAATGGTATTACTAGTTATTGTGTACAGAGTAACTAGACCAAAATTACAATTTTTCAAGATTATGTATGAAAAGAACGCCAATTTTTTAATGCACCTATAATTGCACACATTAGAACAATGCAGACACATATACATACAAAATATGTAAGATTTCTGTTTGCAGATAATACCCATTTTGAAATTGTTAGCTGTAAGCTCTTCTAGGCAGGGACTTTTGCCTTCCCAGTTATTTGCCAAGAGCAATGCATACTGTTTGCATAATGTTAAATACTAATATCAATTAGTAATTGAGCTTGCTATTTTAGTAATTTACATCTTGAGATGAAACACAACATGTTTTGGCCAAGAATGTATACAGATAATGATAACAGAAAATCTGCTCCACCAGCGGGAAATAACCAGTGTAGTTATCAGAAACCAATAAACACTAATTATAGATTATTAATTTGGGGTGAGGTTTTTTGTTTATTCATCTAATTTTTTGGGTTTGGTTTTTTTGTTTTTCAATAAAAAACAGTGCTGTGATCAACTGCACTTCAAAAAGTCACAAAACAAAACTAGAAATCACACTTTGCAGAAAATAATATTCAAATTCAAAACTCAAACCAAAGGTTTAAAAACAAAAATAATGTAAAAAGAGTCCTCTCAGTTTACGTGGAAAAAAAAAAAAAAGTAGCAATTCTGGCATTTTTATATTGCTGTCTGCAAGGAACAAAATAGGTACCAAATGCTAATGCTCACAAAGCATGTTAGAAAAGAAACTCCACGTTCTAGAGATTTAATCCCAAATCTGCAGAAATTAACAAGGTATTCTCTATACAGACCAATGTTCTTTGGCACATGCAAAGAACATCCTTATACATGACAACACCTTTATTTGCATCACTAAATGTAGTGATGTAAAAGCGTATTTACCTCCCTAAGCACAGTAAAACAGAACTGCTTAGATGAAACAAGACATACGTAATAGTATGTGGTAACTCAGCAATTCAATTACTACTTGCTGAGAGTTCCCTCATGGTTTTTGCCTGCGGGGATTTGACCCCAAAAATCTATTATAATGCAGTATTATTCACAGCAGCAAAACAAGTACAAAAACATCAACAGGAAAAATATCTTCATCTGCTGGGAACTTCTAAAATCTATCCACACCTCACAAGGTGGAAAAAACACAATTTTATTTTCTTCTGTCAAACTTATTTTAGATTTCGGTGCCATCGTGGTGTTAAGGGGGTTTATTAGCTACTACAGAGAGGAAAGCAATTTATTCCACATATTTGTTATGATTGCACTTTAAATGAAACTGCCCCCTAAGACTGCAAAAGAAGTAGCTATGTTCCTACATGAAGGAATATTTTTATTCAAAGACAAATTTGCATTTTTTCCTGTTAAGTTGAGATCGCTCACCAATTGTTTATCATATTATTGTCAATAAGGAAAGGAACAAAACTGGATAGGAAACTTGGATTTCTCATGAATTAATGAATACGGTATCACAGAATTTGTCATAGAATCCCCTCTGTTGGAAGGATCCGTGAGCCCAGCTCTTAAGTGAATGGCCCATATAAGGATTGAGCCTGTGACCTTGGTGTTAGCAGCATCTTGCTCTAAATGGTTTCTAGGAACAATACAACTATTTTCAATGTAATGGACTTGAAAACCCATACCTTTTAAAAATATTTAATTCCATTTTCTCCCTGTCAGCTTTGAAATTCAACATAACACACAGAGCTTCCTGGTACATTTGTTTTCCTCTAGCGAGGATTAGAGTTCTTTGTAGGAGGACTACCAAATATTTATATGTACACACACACATGTTATGTATGTGTGTATAATCCCTATATATGTGTGTATAATCTTTAATTGAATTCATCTAATGGGCTGCCATGTGGTAACCCTCATGGTTCAACCTATGCTCTTTAGCCCCCTTGTTTTCGTACAGCAATACTGTATTATTTATTAATGATTCCTGCATGGCAAAACTTAATCCATTGAATCAATTATGTTTTCCATTGACAATGGAATCAAGATAAACTAAAAAGGACAGATCTAACACACAAAGCCTTCATGACATAGAAAGATGCAATCTCTGAATACGGGGGCACAAAATATATATTTTATAGTAAATACAAAGTCTAAATTACATGCTAAAAAAACTGAGAAATTAAAAAAAGTTGATGAAGGAAATATCTAAAAATATAAGATTCAGACTGAAATCTATTCTATGCACTAACCAGAAAGCTTGCCAGGAAATATACTTGTAAAATCAGTGTAACAATTTGTCTGTATTAGATGTGTTAGGAAGCCACAGACTGTGACAAGAGTGGAAAACAGTGTCAGAAATATTTCATACACAAGACATATTTAGATAAATACAGCAGTTTTATGTTTTACACTAAGTACTTCAGTGAACAAGTTAAAAGTAATTTATTTTTACAATTGAAGCTGCAGCACTGCTTTCCTAATAGAGCCTAATGATCTCCCGACATTTTGACCTAACACCAAAGTACCATCATCTAAAAGTACAACTCACATGGCCTCTCGGCCAATCCTCTTAAAGACCATTTTTCATAACTAAATAATTAAAAAATGCAATACTTATCTAGATTCAATAGAAGATTTTGTCATTACTGCTAAATACTTGTTAAATCTGGTGGACCACTTGCAATCTACTGATGCACGTCCTAGGCACTGCCAATCACAGGTTGCTTCTATCATTTAAAGAGTAGCTATAAAATTCTTGTGACCTCTCGTAACAATTGCCAAAGTTTTAAAATGCTGGACGTGATTAGCTGGAGGAATGTTTGCTTCAAAACACAAAGGCAATCTCAGACAAGACTTTGCAAGGTTTTTAAAAATATTTTTTAAATAACAGAACCAGTTGGTGTTTAATAGCATATACATATGAAAGACAAAATCTGGATGCTGCTCAGATTATGCATATCAGAGTTCTGTTTGTTCTCCACTACCCAAATGCATCTTGCAAATCCCTGTCCCTTTTGAATGTCCCATAAAAGGAAGGATCATTAACAAGCAGGCTTACTCAGCACGTGTTAACAGGAAGAAAAAGCACGACACCCCGCAGCAGAAACCCTCAGAACTCGCGCTTGCCATTTGATACGAGCAATCCTACAAACCTGCACAATGCTGTTGACATGTCTTTGGCAGGGATCAGTGCCACCATGGCACCTCAGAACCAGGGCATGACTGCATCTCTAGCACTGCTCCCTCCCGCCTCCCACCCGCACTTCTCTCCTGCCTGCTCATCTTTTTAAGACCAGCATCATTTTACATATTGAGCTGTTCTCTCTTCACATACTTACAAGTCAGACTACAGAAATCACTCCAGCAAAGAGGTAACAGACTTATCACATTTGGTAAGGATGACTTCCTCCTGGCACGCAACACATCCAAGCTGCCCACAGTTTTCCCAACATGTTGCGAAGGTGAGAGGAAAAACCCAAAACAACCCAAACAAACAAAACCCCAAAGCACCCCCCCAATCCTGAAAAAACACCAAAAAAGCAGTCATGCAAAAGCCAACTTTATTAATACTTAGTCTTCTCATGTTTTAAAGATGTTTCATCAAAATACAATTATATTTTTAAAAGAGAAAATGTCAAAAAGAAAAAGATGGAAAAGACAAACTTAATTTTGTAAAGGAGATTAAATTTGTCAGATCAACAAGTTGGAATGAAGATTGTGAAGCACCTGATGAAACAAAACTAGAAAGAACTAGATTACCAAAACCAGACATTATTCTAAAACTTGAAATAATCTTCCAGTGTTTACTAAAGATAACCTTTCACTACAGAAATGTGAAGGTGAAGTCAACAGAAGAAATATAAAGCAAATACCACACCTTAATGAAGAACCACACAGAAGACAAAACCAATTTTATCAAGCTCTAAATTTCAGATAAAGTTTACATTTTCAATGCCTTCACACGTATTACAGAGTGCACTTTTAGAGACATACAAGAAAGAATTTTATGGGTTAAATACTATAAAATAATGCTGATTTCCTTGGTTGCTTCTGAACTACTGTTAATAATCAGTTTTTGTTAGCAGTTTTGCATTCCTTTATGTGATTTTTTCCTTGTACTGCATATAGCAGTTTTCTTACAATAGTATTTCCTGTAAGTTTCCTGCTACTGTTTTAACATTCAGTCACACACTCTTTTTTTGATAATGGACAGGTTTCTATTTAATTAAAGAGATTGAAGGTATTATATAAAACTGCTGCAAAGAAACAATATTCTTTATGGTGCTTTTTATATTTCTTTATATTACATAAAAGAAACAACCTGGTGTATTTGCGCATTTTCAATATGAAATATTGGATAAATAAAAATTAATAACAAACTAGCTTTAAAACAGCTAACTAGAAAATGGCTTTTTAATAAGTAACAATGATTTTATAGCAAGAGAATTTTATAGCTTTGCTACAGTTAGATTTGAAATATTTAAAAGGGAAGTTATAAATTTTGAAAGGGTAAGATTTGGCATTAGCTAAATCTTGTATTTGACAAGCGCTCCTGATAAGACGAAGAGACATGCCCATATTTTCTTTCCAGAGGAGAAAGTTTGGTTCAGAGTGTTCCTCTTCAAGTAACAAGACAAACTTTGATAAATCTTGGTCATAATTCTACCCAAAATAGTAAATAATGCTTTGAAATAGTTGCACAGAATTTGACAGTGTATAAATCTGGTAAAAAAAAAAATGCATCAAAAGTCTACATAATGCTTAAAAAGTCGTTAAAGTATAACTCATTTAAAAATAATACAAACACAGTTACTTTTCATAGTTGCTTCCACAAGGGAAAATACCTGTAAAGCCTCAAACTGGGCAGAGTTTGACTCCGGACATTAGGGAGTTTCTTTACCTAGGATTTTTTGAGTGCTTCCTAAGCCCTTAATTCCATATTTGTCAGATTTTAGCCTTTTTTTTCTCCACTATATTATGAGGCCTTTCTTTACCAGGTACAGTTGTGCTGTATCAACTAATTCAACATTTTTCTGCCTAAAGCTAAAGACTCTGATATATAATTCTGATGCTTGGGATCCTACCCTTTCCCGTTAAAAAATGTCCCTTTTCGGTTAATAACTATGAAATATTAAAAAACATAGGATAAACTTGATGTTGTTTTTAACAAGGTAAGTGGTGGACTACCAGATGACTTTTTTATTGGCAAAATATTGGTTTAGATGAAGCTTAAGAAAGAAGGATAAAATATTAAGTTTGCATAAGAAATTGTTAGAAAAAACTTTCTCTCTGAAAAACAAAGATTTGACAAAAATACATTACATTTGTATTATTCTGCATAACTATCAACTGTGACATGAATTTTTGTGTTAGTGCTATTTCTGCAATCTCTACAAAAAACACCTTTATCCAGAATAAATGTTAGTAGAAGTTACACTGGAGCATCCCTTGAGATAGGAGAAAGTACCTTCTTTAAAAGTAATCTTAGGAATGAGGATTAAAAAGATAACTTAAAGCTTCATTTCTTTTATCTTATCACATCTTGGCTCCCTCATAGGAAAAGCTGCGATAACTTCTGTTGGAAAGAAAAACACACTGCACACTTCTTCAAGGCTGCATCCTTTTAGATCAGTTGATGGAGATCCAGAAAGGAGGAAGCACATTTTCTCCTTTTTAACTACCATGCTTCCCTCAGTAAAAATGTTTGTAAGTCTACAGGATTAGAATGTAAAAATCTCTACAGAATCCTACAGGCACTGAGTGTTGTTAAGATGTATGCACAGAACATATAAGAGATCAGAAGGTGAGGCTGAAACTGGAGAATTGAAGACCAAAAATGGTTTTTTGACTGCTGCTCAAAGAACGTGTGAAAAATTACACGGTATGTGCCAACGGTGGGCTGTGACCCAGACATGCGTGATTCTAGCTCTATGTCCGAGAAGGTGGCCCTGGGATACACATAAAACACCGTGCAGAGTAAAGTTCACTCCACTGAATTTACTGCAACGTTTGGCAAATATCTCTAAAGAACAAGTTGATAATATTCTTATGAATCTCATTTCAGTACAGCCACATTATGTTGTAGATTAAAGTAGTTATACACCAGAACATACTCTCAGGTTTTTTTTCTGTCAACAATTTTGTCACTGTCATACACCTGGAACTGCATTCGGGGTTGTACCCTGTTAGCCTCTTCACACTGAGCAGCAGATCAGTATAATGTAATTGTCTGTAAAGTGTTGATCAATATGAGGTAGGGTTCCACACACTAATGAATTATGCAATCTGCTCAATTTTTAAAATAGTTCTATCTACTCTTTCTGCACTGGGAACTATTGTAAAACATTAATAAACACCAGTTCTGGTATCTTGTCAAAAAGATACTGTACTGGATTTAATTTTCTTTGGAAAGTATATTAATCTATATGAAAGAAAAACTGAATTTTGCATAATGTCTGGCACAATAATCTGGTTAGCATTTCAGTACAGAACCTGAATTACTGTAAAGGCAAAATATAACAGCATAGTCATGAATCCCAAAATATACAGTTTGGCAGGTTTTAACTAACTCCAAATTTTAATATTTTTTTTCCCCAAAGAAAAATTACAGGTAAGTAAGTCTTGACTGCATTTGAGGAAAAATATCTAGGAAATTTTAAATTCACTTAAAGCTGTAGATACATTGTCGGGCCCCTGTGGAAAAGTTAAACATGAACCAACAATGTGCCCTTGCCTAAAAGAAGGTAAATGAGATCCTCGGCTGCATGAGGCAAGTACTGCCAAGAGGTCAAGGGAAGTGAGCCATCCCCTCTACTCAGACCGCTTCTCAGATGCTGGGTCCAGTTCTGGGCTCCCAACCACAAGAAAGATGTGGAGCTACTGGCACAGTCCAGCAAAGGTCCACTGAGATGATTAAGGGACTTTCACAGACTTCCAAAGATACTTAAGGAAAGGTGAGGGAGTTGGTGCTTCAGCCTGAAAAGAAGGCTCAGTGACATCACATCAGTGTGTATAAATACCAGAAGAGATGGTGTAAAGAGAAACAAGCCAAGCTCTTTTCAGTGCTGCTCAGTGACAGGACCAGAGGCAACAAGGACAGACTGAGAGTCCCTCTGAATATAAGGGAAGGTTTTATCATTCTGAGTACTGGAATACATCCCTCAGCAAAAGGATTGTGGAGTCTCCACCACTGGAGATACTCAAAAGCCATCAGGACACAGTCCTGAGCAACCTGCCTGAGATGGCCCTGCCTGAGCAGAGGTGCAGAACCAGATGTTCTCCAGAGGTTCCTGCCAACCTCAACCATTCTGTGATTCTGTAATACCACCTTTACAAATGAAAACAATGAGGCTGTTCATCTGAGAACTGACAAGCTCATTAATTATTAGTGGGTTGTGAAATCTGTCAAGAGGAACCTTATCTACCATGGAAGTTAGGATTTAATTATCAGTGGAGACTGATAATTATTTTAGGGCAAGAAATATTTTACCGTATACTGCAAAGAAAAAAGTTTATCTTTAGTAATAGTATCTATTTTTCCCTTTATGTAGCTACTGTTCCAGAATATCACAAGAAGAATCTGCATAACTTAATAAGCTAGTTGGCCTAATAACCAATTTATACTAGGTATGTATTTGACAAGTCTGTAGTTGACATTAAGCAAACAAAAGTAACAAAAAGCAACTAGGAATAATAACATAACAACAAACAGCAAAAGAACGCCACAGCAAAATTCTTACAGCTTCAAAGATTTGTCTGGAACTTATAGAGATGACTGAAGATTGTTTTCATAAATACTTAATTAAAAAGCTTCTCTAAGTAGTAGAAGGGTTCTGATTCTGAAAAGAATTGATTTCTTAACTTGAAGCACGGGAATAACCTTTCTAAAATCTAAGAAACCAAACTAGGAATACATATATATGCATACACAAATATATCAGGCATATGGACAGAGATATGGACAACCAGTCACATTTTTTTCCATGATCCAGGCCTATATTTTTCACTAAAATCTATGAAAATCTGTAAACTTAGCTTATACAGTTCACTTCTTTTTGCACTCTCTAGTACTGCTATTCCTCTCACAAGTGCACCTGACACTTGAAGACTGGCCACTGCAAACAGAAACAGTGTTTTCTTTGAGGCAAAAATGTACGTATTTACTCTAAAGCACCTATCTGAAACCCTGCCTCAAATTATAAATTCTATCCTTCAAGTATTACACACCATTACTATTTATGTACACAAAACCTCACATAGTCATTTTATAATAGGTGAGAAATTTTAAAAGTAATTTTAATATTTTTCATTTTATCATTAGAAGTAGAGTCAGTGTGTATATACAGGATTTAAAATTTGATAAGAAACTAATTTTTTTTCATAAGTTTTCAGAATGAAATCTTTCGTGGCTGGGTTTGCTTCTTAAAAAACAAACAAACAAAACAACTCCAAAAAATCACCCCACCAACAAAAATATCCAACAAGCCAGAACGATGCTTGTCTGATCAGCAGTATTTTCCCATTTCATACTGCTTTAAGTTTGAAATACATACATTTTTCTTAAAAAACATAACCAACAGCCTCCACCACCACCCCAAACAAAAAACCACTTTTACAGAGATATAATATGCAAACAGATTGAGAAACAAATGAAGGATGTGCAATAGAGAAAGGAAAATATAACCAAATTAAATTCTTCTGCCTGTAAAATAACATTTTTTTCTCTAAATATTAAGCACTATACCAAGAATCCTAAATTATATCAAAGGCAAAAATATCAAAGACAAACACACACAGTGCTTATTTTTCTGTCTTCTTTTAGGCATATGATTATTTACCACCCAACAGGTAATTATCCACTTTTCCTTTATTCTAAGCATCTATTCACTCCTCTCGAGTATGTGATTTGCATAAAGATGATCTCCTGGGAGTTTTGGCTCTATCTTAAAAATCACGATCAATTTCTGTGTAATCCAGCTGGATATGAAGCGAGATATGGCACATAGACGAATGGAAATGTAAGAAGCACCAAAGCGTGAAAGAAAGTCACCTTGAAGGGATGATACTGCAGTATATTTTGCCTAAGGTTTCATAGATATATTACAGATGCATGTTCAAAATATAAACTGCCTAAGCATGTATATGAACAATCACCTAACAGAGTAGCTAAACATTACTAGAATGTACATCCTACCAAGGTTAACGTGTAAGCAAATTATGCCTTACTGATAATTTGGGGGTTTTTTCCTGTAATTAAGTTGACAAATAAACTCCTGCAGATAGCTAAGATAAAGCTGGATAAAAATTGTTTTTCTCAGCAAAGGGCATCTGTATCTAATTTGCCATACAAAGGCTACAGCATGTTGACGATCTTCCTGAACCAAGAAAAAAAAAACTATAAGGTTATCACTTTTGATTAATAGTTTTAAACCTCATGATGATGTTGTTCTAGAATGTAAATTTCTCCTATTTTGATTATAAATGTTATCTCAGAATTTCACTTAGTCTCTTCTGCCCCCTTCTGACCCAAAGTCTGGTAGGTCAGCCCCTACTGCAAATACCACTAGGTGATTTGTTTAAAAAATATTTCCCAGAAAAAATTCAGTACAGAACTCCCCACATAAAACACCTAACACCAGATTCTGATTTCATGTAAAAATAAAAACTCCAAGGAACTGTGTTCTACATACCCCCAGCTGCAAAATGCCTGTAACGGGTTGAATTTGGTAACCGGGCGGAAACACCATTTAGTGTAGTGGTTTAAGGGTTAACTCGGGCAGTAGCCCCCTGATGTCTCTTCTGTGAGATAAGCATTAGGAGGAAAACAAAGCAGGCACAAAAAAACTTAAAGAATATAAACAAGTTTATTAACAGAGTTAAAAGAAGGAGACAGAAAGTCAGACTAAACCTCCAGAACACCTCTCTCCCCCCACCTCTGCTCCCTTCTACCACCAATGTAAAAGGAAACACAACCCTTGAGAATTCTAGTCAGTTCGCCACCTATATAATAATTTCTGGTTTTCAGTTCACTTAGAGAGAGGAGTCTCTTGGTCAAACCATGGAGCATCTCCACACAAAACAATCTCGTAACTTCAGTATCACAGCAAAAAGCAGCCGCCCGGAATGGTTTTCTGCTTGTATGTGAAAGTCCCATCCCCCGATTACAGCTTTCCCCACAGCTGCTTCGAGGGTTTCTTTAGCTAAGGGGGTACTATTTTTAAGGATGAGCAGTTCAGAAACAGGAGCTTTCTTCACTTATCGAAGTGCCTGAAAGGCGTAAGGACCCTCTCTGGGAGCAGCCTCATGGTCTGGGAACAGAGATCTTTCTCTCTTGTGCGATCCCTGCTCAAGGTCCTCATTAAATCACAGCTACTTCAGCATTGCAGCACTAGTACAGTTGCTAACAGCAAGTTACAGCTAGTTCAGCGTTTGCTTGTTCTAGTACAAGCACCTTTGCTCACAGTTACAGTTTGAACGCTCCCCCCCCTTTATGCTTTCAAGAAATTACAATGAGTAGTCTAATATATCACAGTCTATCACCATGGTTTTTTCTAACAGAATTTCAGCTTTTAAGATTAAAGCATCTCCTCAAATCCTCTCTTTCAAGGTCTCAAGTTTTTCCTCCTCACTGACTTGGGCATCTTTATAGTGTTTCCTTCACAAGCTTTCACTTTCCTCTCTCCATCTGATCGGGGAGAGGATTAGTCTCTGCAGGCTTCATCTGGTCTGGAAAAAAAGTCTTAACAGCACTAAAAGAGTCAATCTCCCCTGGGTCTTGCAGCTGGAGTGTGGAACTCACTTATCTCTTGGCCACATGATCCTGCCGACGGCCGTCTCAGGGGATTTCAGCTGTTTTGGGGCTGAGGTGAGGGCCATCCTGGCCTCTGGGGGTGTCCGGCGAGCAGGAGCGGCTGCAATCTCAGCCAAGCCACCCCGCGGCCGACCCGGGCCAGGCCCGGCCGGCAGAGCCCGGCCTGGCCCGGCCACCCCCCACCAGTTACCTGCTCGGCCACCGGAAGCAAGAGAGGGCTTCCCGGGCTTTCTGTTTCTTAAAAATGTGATTTCACAGAGGCGTGTCAAGCTCTCTAAGTGGTTTAGAAAGTTGTCAATATTCAACCTGGCCAGTTGATTGGGTCTAGAGGGAGCTGAAAGCACCTCTTTGCAAGGAATCACTTCCTGGCCGGTGCAGCCTTCTTCAACTATAATTCCCAGCTACTCTAAACCACGACAATGCCTTTATATACTTACGAGTAGCACATTTCAGAACCTTATTCAGTTCTCAGGGAACTAAGATTGAGTATTTAAAAGAATCCATTCACTGCCGACAGGGAGAAAGAAGAGGTTGAAATCTTAATGTAAGTCTTTTTACTGACCTAATGATGACCTAAGGATAACCCATTCCCAATGATGAAAGAGGCACGAAACCCCCATATCTAAAGAAAAATCCAAATCTTTCTAATGATTAACCATGGCACAATTTGTTTTAATACAAATTCAATGGCTTGGACAGATTTTAGTCTTCATTATAAGGGCACACTTAAAATAGAGACAGATACAACTGCATCGAATAAAAAAAAAGTGAAGCTGAAATACTTCAGGGTTTTTTCATATATTATCCTTCCTCATGTGAATGTTCAATGAGAAATATATTACAAATACCATGAGGTTATTCAATTGCTTCATAAATAAGGTAACTGTAGGATGGTATATAAAATTGTGCCAAAAATCTTACTGTTTAGCAAAATGAATTATTTGTTCTCAACAGAAGCTAGAAATCATTAAGAAAATTTTACAAATACTAAAAGTCACTTACTTAGCTCAATATAATCCTAGTAACTCTGAGACCTAACCTAGAAATCAGAAACTTATTTTTTTGAAAGATATATTGATTCTAAACCTCAACAAAATAGGCAGTATATAAGATAGATGTATGGGTGAATAAGCATTTATTTTACAAATGCATAAAGTATTAGAAAAGGTAGTTAGCCAAGATCTGAAAGCAGTGTCTGTACTTTTCATCACTAGACAGATCACCACAGATTCAATTATAGCTTTAGTAAAACTATTTTTTTGCAGATGAACATAAATATGTATACCGCTGTACATATGTCATGCAATAATGTGATTTATTTTAGAATTTGAAAATATAAGAGGTTTAATGGTAGTTATTATCTTACTGTAAGATATGGAGGAAGAAAGTAGTCTATTGTCTCAGACATGTGCCACACACCCAGAGTTTTTCCATTTGTAATTTCATTCCAGAAGAATGTGGACTTCCCAGATAAGGTATACATAGGCTAAAAAAAATAAAATAAAATCTAAATTTTGAAACTTGAGTGCAGGAAAGTTAGCTACTCAACACAGCCTTGTACCTAAACATGTAGACCTTTTGTTCTCTCCTTCCTTCACAGAAAGGCTCGGCTCTCCGAGACAATTTATGTGAAATGTATTCAAGAATATTACACTAAGAATGTCACAAAACCAAAAAATGAGCATGTTGGAACTACAGCTTTCTTAAGCATTGAATATCAACCTAAATGAGAAATAACACACTGCTAGCAATTTAGCCAGTGGTATTAGCAGAATAAAGGAACAGAATTTGAAAGATTACTGTTGAATGAGATAAAATATGAAATTTAAAAGGCCTTTAAATAATGAGTTTCTTGCTGTTAAAATTTGCTACAGCTAGATAGCAAAACAATTACTTTGTGACAGATTGTGGGGAAAATTGCAACTTTATTTAAAGGGTAGACAAATTTAATACAGTTATTTCTTTCTTTATTTCCTCCTTTGTATTGTCACGCTTTCTGTGTGAGTGGCTGTCAGGGACTTCTATGGACAATAACAATACAGTAACAAAGGACTACAAAACATGGTGTTTCTATAAGGGAACTACCAGTGGACATGCACAATGCTTCTGCTTCTTTTATAAAATTCCTGTTAAGAGTTGGTCAGGAAATAACATTTTTCCTTTTGAAAAGAAATAGAAATCACCAATGATTCTGTTCCTCCTGTAAGCGTCTGTTTCAGGGTGCATCAGCCTCTTTCCTTTAACTCTGCAACAGTAGCTAGAGATTAGTGTATTCTCAGAAATGCCACCCAACATTTTAAGAAATCCTCATCCAATTGAAAAAAAAAATGTTAGGTAAAGACAGTGTGATGGATTTAATAATATTGAGTGGTCAACAATAACCCATTCGAGTTCTTAGAATTAAAGTCATTAGTTGCCCAAATATCTTGCAACAGTAATCTATGTCAGTTTTCTTTCCTGTTGAAACTGCACACATTTCTAGCATGTTTGCTGCACCACATGAAAGGTTTCCAGTGTTTTTGAAGTAGAATAGTAATTAATTTTTTTGTGTGTGTGCTGTTTTTGATTCAACTGGAAACCTCAGAAGGGGGTCCTGTGAGAATGAGTTATGTTCCTCTCTTATAGGTGTTTTTCACAAAAAAGAGCATGAAGGTACACTACAGCTGTCACTCCTAAACACAATTTAAAAAGCATTTTTATGGAAGGAATGAGGAGTTCTAAAGGGGAAAAGCAGAAGAGCAACCCTAGCTGTGCAAACAGCACAGAAGGAACTGTGTCACAGTGAAGTGCCAAAATGGACTGCAAGTAGTGTTCAGCCATGCAGCTCAAGAGGCTTTCACCAGACCCTGGAACCTGAGCTTGCATTAACCCAGAAGTTCTTCCTATCCCTTTCTTATGAGTGAAATCTCTCAGCTGCACACAACCAACCACCCATTAGAGAATGGAGAACTAGTCAGCAACAAAACTATGCATAAACCCCTCCCAAACTTTAGGGCCTACCTTTTTGTATTTACTTCCTGGAAATACACCTACAGTAAAACTAGAAACACTTGAAGTCATTCTACATCATTGCTGAGTTGATCATCCAAAACAGTATGTGATCTTGCAGATGCATGATGTATGAATGGCAGAAACGACAAACAGGTAATTAGCAACAAAGAACTAAATAAATGTGAACATTTCTGTACTTCAGGGGAGCAACATCAGCACAAAAAGAATGAGCCAGAATCTTGAGCAAAACAAGATGTGTAAGGTCTGAGGTGCTTTCAGAAGCAGTTCCCAGAATGATTTTAAGTACTTTGGAACTATATGAATTCTGGGAAACTGGTCCAGCTCATGGCTGGAACTGCTTTGGAAGAACAAGACCAGATTTAGTAGATGTAGTAAAGGAAACCCTACTTTGTTGTACTTCTGCAAGTATCAGAAACGTTTAATCAAATTGCAAAGTGACAAACTGTAGATTACTCAAGAAAACAGTGGACTGTTCGTTAGTATTTTAAAACAAGTTCTAAACGTATTGATTTAGAACAATTTCTAGTTCTACCTTTTCATATTTTAGTTCCTAAAAATAATAATTCTTATGCAGTAGAAGTTGAAGTGCTGGGTTTTTTTTCATACACAATTTTCAGTTACTTTTGATCAACTGTGAGACAGCATTTTTCTAGAAGCCCCCTAATAAATGCAATTAAATTAAGCATCTTTTACTGTGTTTGACTGAATGTGGTAACTACTTTTGGAGGTGGTGATGAGAGTTTTGGCAGTTTTTTGTTTCTTTATTCTGAAAGTGAATGATACATTTAAGGAACATAACCACAGACACACAACACTTAATCGTTTTTATGAGGAAGATTCAGGGATCTGAAGGACATGAGAAAACATTTTTTATCCAAACTACTACTTAGAAACTTTTTTTTGCAATGTAATTTTATAAAAATTTTAAAAATAAGGATTAGAAAACAATGTGAAATACAGCTGCCAGGTTTACATCCAGATCACTCAGCAGACAGTGCCTCTAAGGGAAAATTGCCACTGCAGTGGAGTAATGTCCAATCTCCAAAAACCTAGCCACAATATGATGAAGAATTTTTCGGACACTGATATCTGCAAGACACATTGGAACTAGTATCTGTATCTTGAGCCTTTATAGTCAAGAGGATGCAGCCATAAAACAGATCATTCAAACAATTCAGTGAATTGCTTTAACCAAATTCTGTTAAGGCCATTGCATCAAAAAATAACATTAAATACAAGTTCAAAATTTAAAAAAGGAAAGAGCTATGTAGTTAGCACCTTCCTTTACTTCCAATGAAATATATCAGATTAAAAGAAAGCATGCACTTTTGCAGTTCATTTGTTTCTATTCTTTGAGACTACATGTAAGAATTTTACTTAGACCTTTAAAGAACTTTGAGCTACAGCTCTTTTACATGAACAATCCTTTAAATAAATGAGGATTCCACTTTTTACCTATTGCTCCGTATTTTGAACAGGTCATACCTTTCACACTTTTTGCTTTAACTCTCCATTTGTAAGTGGCTTTATTTGTGAGTTCTAGAAGGTCCTACTTCCATTTTTTATGGGTTCGACCATTTTTCTTTTCCACCTGTCACTAATGGTTCTTAGACTATCTAGGACTAAACACTTTTCCTGTATATAGTTTTACACTAAGTACCAGACTATTCTACAGAATTCTCTCTAAAATTTAATGAGCAATTCAAGTAAATCAGATGGGCAGAATGACTAAATTTCTCCTTGTTGCACTGTAATGAATGACTGAGCTTAGAAATATTTATATTTTGCAAACACAGCCAATGAGCTTATATAAGTACTGTTTGTAAATAAATACCAAAAAAAATCTCCATTTTTGGATCGGAAACTTTATGGCATAATACTAAGAGATCCTTAATAAAAAACACCACATTATCAATATCAGCACAAGCCCTGGAGAACACATCATAGCTCTAGCACCCCATTTAGATGGTTTACCATGACTTCCCATACAGTCAACAGGTACAAGATACACTTCCTCCAAAGAAAGATGTACGGAGCTGCTCCAAAATCGGTCTTTGTAGTAGTCTCATTCTGTCCAGAACTCCAATCCCTTGGAGCAATTAGACACTCTAAATACTCTGACTGTTGTTGTTTAGGATGTGTAGCTCTTGGGTAAGATTAAAAGGAGGAGGAAAACTGTTTCTTAACCAAGAGCTATAGGTATGCATCTCCCATAGGGATTTTTTACCTAGTGTTGGGGTTTTAGGAGATACACACCTAACAACTACTATGCTTCTTCAAGCATCCCAAATCCAAATTCTGAAACAGGCATTTAAAGAAAAAACAATAGAGCAGCTGAGGATATTTACAGAAAACTCTTTCCAAGTGTCCACATTGAGTGAATGAATGCCTTGAAGGGAAAAAAAGAGAAGTAACAAGTAGACCATAGAACAATCAGATGGCACTGGTGCCATGAAGTGAATAATGATGAATGGGAGAGGAGCTCCAAGCAGAAGCCAGCTGATGAGCCAGAGATGTAAAGTGAGAAACAGCTGGCTGGAAGAACAAAGCATTGCAAAGGGCTACACTCAGGGCAAAAATCATGTTTACCATACCCATCAGAAATGGAAACAGCAATGTTTGGGAGAACGGATTATCAGGAATGATTTAACTACATTGCTAGAAAGGACGCATTCAGAAAAAGTCTTTGGGAATAGGATACATTTTAGATGGAGGAACTCAGAGCAATCATAATTATTTGGCAGAGGAACAGGCTAGACAGAAATATTGTAAGTAGCAACTGAGGAGAAATTATGAAAACAACCTCTGCAAGTTATGCCTGCCAATTTCTCAACATCAGTCACCTATAAATACTGAGAAATAATTACACATTGATTGAAATCTTCTATTGGTCATCTCAAATTCAATTTCAATTTGCCTTGTTAGGTAACAAAAATAAACTATACTTTTAAAAAGGCTATTGAAGTTCTTGGACAATTCAATTCATAATGGACAATTCAAAAGGATTTTGACAAATATCAAAACACTGACTGAAGTAGTCAAGGACTCTTGCATTAAAAGACACCAAAGTAACTTCAGTTGCTGGAAGTTGAAGCTAAATAAAAAGGAGACTAAAAGTATACTCTATAATGAAACTTTCTAATCTTCCTAACCTTTCTCATTACCATTCTTGAATTGCTTGGAGGTCACTTTAAATCTGTACCGGCGAACTTCCCAAACGACCTTCTCCCACAGAAGTCTTAAACTTACCGAAGCATCACTTATTATAATTTATTGGTCTTTATTAAATGCTATTTATAGCAGAAGAGTTGTTCTTGCTTTCTGTGGTTATTTCAAACCATGACTTTGTTGCTGGTTGTGGGGTTTTTGTTTGTTTTTTAAATAAAATCGTTCTCTTAATGCTCATTAATAAGCACGTACTATGGCCAGTTTTTGATTCTCCAGTATAAGGCAGACTTAATGGAGGAAGTCCAATCAAAACCTACCAAGACAGTCAAGAGCAAAGAAGCCAAGAGAAAAAGTTGCTCAAACTTACAAGGAAATCCAAGGGGAAAGCCTGTTGATGTTTACAGCTATATAGTGAAGATTAAGTGAAGCACCTCGCCGAAGTGCATAGCAGAAGTGTGAGAGGCAATGGACACATTAGAACATGTGAAATTTTAACTTAATAAAGGAAAGAGTTTATTGGGGGGGGGAGCAGTTACACACGGAACAGGAGCTAAAAGATAACTGTGCAACATCCATCCTTGGAGATACTAAAAAATCCAATTGTGCAAAGCCTTGCACTGTCGCTGTTCTCACCGCAGCCGAGTAGAGAAACGACACAAAGTCCAGGCTCAGGGATAAAAGAAAGACACTTTAATGAATTCTCAGAAGACTTTTATATGTTAGTTGGCAAAGTGTATTAAGTGGCATAAGGTAATTGGTTTTACCATCCAGCCCCTAAAGGGATTGGTCAAGTTCTAAGACACCCATCTCTGAATGTTTTCTTGTTAGAACCATAACAATTCTGCCAAACAACCCACAGGTGCAAGAAGTTTACAATACTGTAATCTTGTTTAAAGTAATCTGCAATGGGAAAGACAGAACTCTCACAAACTACTGCAAAGAGCTGAAGAAATTCTCTGCTGAGGCTTTTTCAGTATCCATATTGCACAACTTGACCCAACTGGCCCTACTATGAATGAGGTTGCACTACACAGCGTCTGTGTGAGTTGACATGGGCAGGCATCTAGAACAAGCACAAACCACAGCTGAAATGCCAAGAGTAAATTTATTTCATTACTTCACTAACCAGAGGATCCCAAAGCAACACCCAGGCAGAGACACACGAGCAGGAACAGAGGCACTGTCAGGCTCAGTCCACCCCAGCTCACGGCAGGGCTGCTGTCTGCACCCCTTTATTGAGGGCCCGCACGTACCTGGTTTATCACCATGCTGTGATCTCCCTGTGCTTTTCATGAACTCTGAGCTTTGATCTCTCTCCCAAGACAGGGAGCTCAAGTATGTCCATGAGAGTGTCTCCAAGTCTCTGTAAGCACCTATGATATCTCTAGACAGAGATTCTACTTCTCAAAACACAGAGGATAAACAACAGTAGGCATAATATATGGAGTTTCCTTCACTGTTATTCTCCAGGCCTCAGCATTCCCAGCTGCAAGGTCACTTGAGACAATCTACTACCCTCCTGCTTTTAACCCTTTCTTCAAAACAACCACCATAGGTTCCTTTCAACCTATATAATTTTATGATTATAAGGTTCTAATTGGGCTCACTGAAAATGCTGCCATGCAAGTACCTGGGCTTGTTGAAAATATTGCTATCCAATGGAAGAATGCAAGTTGTAAGCCTTATATAAGGAGATTTTAAAGAAAGCAGTAATAAGAATTTTAAAATATGTTAAAATTCTAAATATGAATCATCTCAGTGAAAGTTTTGCTAGTGTTTATGTTCTGTTTTTTTAAAGGCTGAGATACCTTCTTCAAACTTTTTCAAAACCTTAAAAACTATTGAGCACAAACCTGATAAAGGTTGGTAGAGCATGAAAAAGAAATGCACATTTTCTGTCTTTCTAGGAAAAGGTTCATATATCCAAGTAAACTGAAGAATAATTTTCAATGAAATCACTGGTAACCCAAAGCCTTCTCAACGTATGTTAAGTAGTAAAGTATTTGAGTTATTTTTAATTTCATTAAGTCTTCTCTTTAATTTATGTAGCAGTAAAGATAAGGAAACTTGTATTTACCAGATGAAATAGTCTGACTTTAGAAGCTGATTCAAATTGAGTTTAAAGCTTTTTATATCTTCGTTTACTATTCATACATCAAGGCAAGAGTTCAGCAAGCAATCAACATATAAAATATAAAGGGAAAGTACTAGAAGTAAATCATTTAAAGACTACTTAAGACAGCAAAAGCACCTTAGGAAGAAATTGGGAGTACCTCTGAAACTCTCAAAAATTACTTCTTAAAAGCTAGAAAATTACCATATGATAAGGTCAAGAGTGCTAAAGTAGATAACACGTGTTCCATGAGAAGTGTGGTTGATGTGCAGCTGGGTTTTTAACAATTCTTTAAAGTATAAGATATGGGGTAAGAATTGGTATATTTAGTTCCCTTCAAAATATGACATAGTAATTGATATAATAGTTGAGCGCTGATACACAGTCCTTCAAGTATTTACTAGAATGAATCCCTGAGTTAAAAAAAAAGCTTGCATATAACAATTTTTTTTTGTTGAAGAACTATAAATTAGCAAGCTGTTTTTAAATTCTGCATTATTTTATTTTAATTATAGATATCTAATACTTCTTCATCTTTACTTGATAACTCCCTCATCTTCACATCTCTTGAAAAAAATGTTTTGCTTGCTACATAGACGTTTATCTCAGGCTGTCCACAGCATCCCCAATTGTCTGGGAAAACAAAACTGAAAAATATTTGGCAAAAAACTTATTTCTGTATTATGTCTCCAATAGTTTGCAACACCCATCTATTCACAAATAACACAGAGGATTTCTTAGCAAAACAAGTCACATGAAGTGTCAGGCTGTGACCACCTACAGGTCTTCAACACCATTTTGGACAGCTGCTGACATTTGATAAAAGTCTGAGAAAACGCCAAACGAAATTTATATCAGAAGAAATGAAAAGAGGAGAAAAAATTTAGTTATTACTAAAAATTATTAATTTTAAATTATGTTTCATCCCAGGGAAGCAGAACACATAATTCTTTTCACTGGGAGAAAATGAACTACATGTAAGAATGGTTCCTTCATCAGGTTGTACAAACTCTTGTCTTCATTTTTGGAGAACTACTTTCCTTCTGGAAAGCGTTGGCAGTTTGACGTCTGTTGGCTGACACGCTCCAAGAAGGAGTATCTGAAACAGCGTGAGTGAGGCTGAAACTGTTGAAATGGTGAAGTACCTAGGATTTTTACTGGGCCAATACAGACATTCAAATTACAGAACACGAAAATCACCTCTTAATTCTATTAAAGCCCACATATTGTCTTCTATCCTTTAAGACTTCCACCATTTAAAAACAGGAGATAAAAGTAGGCAAGCACGTGCACTGTCAAGCTTGAACTGATTAGGGAGCAAGCCACAATCTCCACGAGAAGCACACCTGCTCATTTGTAAACAATGCACTTCAAGCAAATAAAGCACATAACTAGAGAAAAATATCATGAATTTCAGTATAAAGCAAGAAAATTACTTTTTCAGGTAATAATTTATGGCAATCATAAATTACCTAGGATAATAAATCTCATAGCTCCATTTATAATTGTATCAGAAAAAACCCCGAACAAACAAACCCTAATGATACATACATTCTTATTCCTGCCATTAAACCTTAGATACCACTAAATTCTCACCTCTGTGCTCACATTCCCAAAAATCACACTGTTTCCACTGAACAGAATACTCCCATGTAATACCAGAGATCTTAAAAAATATAGAGTGGCAAAAAGATTTTACCTATTTATCTCTCATTTGATTAATTTCCATTAACCTCATACAAAGTTTGAAGACAGTGGGACCACAGCTGGGAGTTTCCACTCAAGGTTTACAATGGAACAGCAGTAAAACAGTATATTTGAAAAGAAAATATTAGTCAATTGTATAATTAAGTATTGTACCAACAGCATGTCTTGCCAACAGCATCCCAAATTCCACTTCCTCTACTTAGTGATTTCTTGAGATCCCTCTGGCCAAAAAGAGAGAGAAAATAAAGGCAAGATTTAGAAGAATTTAAGTGCTTCATCCCTTCCTAAATGGAACTGACACTTTCCAGCATATATCATTCCAAAGCAGCACATCAGGCAGGAGCGTTACTTATGGGCAAAATGACTTTAAAAGATTTGCTTGTTTTTTACATGCTGCCCACACCCACAGGAAGACTAGTGACAGAGCACCAAGAAAATTAATCCTGAGATGGCACCACCACTCTGTGATTTTTACTGTGTAAATCCTTCCTCAGTCTGGGAGGGAATTCCATTGGTGGTTTTCTTGTACAATTTCTGAATGGATTTGTGGCAAGCATCACAGGAATGAGTTCACTGTCCCTATTACTTTAACTATTCTGTTCACAAACACATGTACCACTCTCATCTTTCAGCCAGGCTGCGTGCATATTGTTTATTGTCGTATTTGTCGCAAAATATGTCACCAGTGCAGATGAGGCAATTACTACTTTACAAAAATACATTAGTTGTGGGCTGCAAAAGACAAAAGAACAACTTGATAATAAAATAGGAATAAAACTGATTTTGTAACCTAACCTAAAGATGCTCCAAAGAACAAAGCCTCATACAGCAGGGAAAGCAAAACAGATTCTTTCCAAGCATTATTTTTTCATTTCACTTCGTTTGTGTGACTTTCTCCCAGCTCCTACAACTGCCTTTCATCGCCACCTGCTGACATATACAAAAATAGCAACAGAGTAAGCCAATGTCAGAAATTTATGCCTGCAATTTCTGTGTGCTGTGTGTTCTTCTGCTGTTGAATGAACGATGGAGGAATATTTGTATTTTTCTCCCGCCACGCCAATGTTTTAAAAAGTTTAATTTTGAAGAAAAGCATATGAAAGTGGCTGGTATTACTTGTAGCATGGCAGCTCTCTATTTATGAAATGGTGTCTCATTGGAATCACTTGGCTTCTGGACACAGAGTGATGCAGGAGTTGTGAGAAGCAGACACAAACTCCGAAGCTGAAAATTAAAGTAAAAAAATCTAAGTTCAGATGAAAAATGTATGATAACTATTTGAATTAGTGCTGAGATTGAGAATAAAACAAAACCTTTTTCATAACTACAGCTATTGAGATGTTTGAGCACTTAATAATTCTAAAGAGCATCATAAAAAGTAAATACTTATTTTGCTGAATAAGAACATACATACCAAAATACCTAACAGTGAATTGAAGGGGAGCACTAGTCATTGTGTTAGAGCATATAATGTACAACAGGGATTGTTCCTTAACAATTGTACATCAAGTTATAATCTCTCAGGGGCTACCTTTTATTAACATTTGTCAGAAACAGAAAAGGAGAAAAATGTGTAAGATGAATAAAACCCAAAGCCCATTGCCATAGAGCATCTTCACATGATGAAGCTGGGAATTACTCTAATACTTTGAATGCTGCATTTATTCTCAAACCTCAGTCAGATAATCTTCCAATCATTAATCTAAATTTGTCATCATGCCTCTTGCAATTTTATATTTGAAAACAAGGTTGAAATTCAAAATGCATAACTCAGAGCTTTTATATTTTTTATTTTAAGCATCGTATACATTAGTATTGCTTACCTAAATGCACCACTTTATGAACATTTTATATTGAAGGTGTGGGTGTATGTTTGCATGTAGATTTTGATGAGAGTTTTGTTTGCTTTTTCACTAGTGCAGAATTTGTCAGGGTTTCCTGTGCATATTTCTTCTCACCCTCCATAGACTTTGCTACTCAGGGTAGTTTAAAATGAAATGGAGCTTTCAGAAAACTCAATCTGCATGACATATACAAACCCCATAATTTTTAAACTACAAAAAAATCCCACTAAATATAATTTATGTCTACACTTAATATCTAATATTTTCCTGATGCTCTAATACTTTGGAGTTCATCAAGTCAGAAGCTGCTATATAATATTTAAAACATTAAGGGGAAGCATTTCTTCTACCAATTACCAGCAGTAATAGTATATGGCTTAACATCTGCAACCAATTTCCATCTTTCACCTAGCTCTATATTAGAATAAATCATCATATAGTATTTAAATGGAAAAAATATTTATACATTGCAGAACTTGAAAACAGAATTTTTCAGGTGCTACTGCTCAAAAAATATAGTTATACACTTGCTTTGTTAATTTTCTAAAAATACACAGGTTTTCACCGAATTTGTATTTCAACAACAATTCATGTATTTCTAAAAGATACAGGATCTTCTTTGTTCCCCTTTGTAAGGTAATTTCAAGCTGAACCATGCCTTATTGAAAAGAATAACATAACACCATTTCTTACAGTTATGTGTCCAAAGAAATATGTGACACACGAGATCACTCTTTGAATAAATATTTACAACACTTTGAAGCAGAATTCCCAAAAGGAAAAGCAATTGCAAAGTCAGCTACAGTAATAAATGAGAAGGATATTTCACATACTGTACTTATGGCATGTTTGTGCTCTATCAAGCAAACTGAAACAGTTGAAGAACAAGACAGAAAATAAATCTAAGTGGTTGCAGACCACATATGTAAGCATTTACTTTATACAGAAAAGGGGTTTGATTTTAAGTGCTCATTACTATGCCTCAATGGACAGGAAGGTCTAGACATTACTCTTCTGATTTAAGAATTAATTTCAAGGAATGGAGGATTAGCTAGCAACTCCAAGTATTCATCCTAAGTCAATTAAGAAGAGCTTGATTATTTTTTAATCCAAAACTCTCCAAAAAGAAGTTGCAAATTCAAATATAAAAACCAGTTTTCTTAGAGTAACAGTACACACTTTTTTAATCCTCCAAACTGATCAGGGATAAGTTATATTTATCTGGGTAATTTTCTGATTAATATCTTATTTTCTGAGGATTAGACACTAACTTTGTTTGCCAGATCAACTACTTGAACAAATTTGCAGACTTGAAATTAATTGCATTTTTTTACTAGGCTTTATTTACCATTTGTCAGCTTGTCACATGCTGTATTGAGTTTACAAGCTGCCATTTTAATTTAGATTCCTTTTATGCATAGAAAATTGACTTAGTGTATACATTGACTTACACTTGTATTAATCTTGCCATGTCATAACCATACAAAAGCAAAAACATGATCACACCAAGTAACACAAAACCATATATTTTCTGTTGTTTTTAAAGCCCTTTAAAAAATTATTGGTCTTGTTTTAAGGGAAAATAAAGAAAATCTGAAAGGGGCAGTGGAAGAAAGAGGCATTTTTAAACACAGAACTACGCAGGCAACACTAGAAAAACATGGTCTCCTCCTCATCAAGCTTCTAAGATTAAACTTCAGCTAATTAGATATTAAGCCTCAGTGTATTTTATGGTAAACACTATTTGATATAGAATACTGATCAAATTAAAAATTAACACCTTCACCCATCAGACACAGTAGAGAACATTCAGAATAAAAAAAAATAAGTCAAGGACAAAGGAAGGGCAGATAATACAAATGCCTCAACGAGTCAGCGAGACACAAATACACCCCCAACCCCTCATTCTGCACAAAGCTGGACAGTCAGCTGGATGATTTGGGACACATTCGGCCTACTGCCAGAGCAATGCATTTTCCCACAGCACTATTTTCTAAAGCTTCCCTGCTCCTAGAGTAAGTCATTGTCATGGTTACAGAGAAAGAGGGTGGAGTGCTGTCTATTCGATACCATCCCCACCATGGCAGGGGACATGGTCTCGGCAGGAAGAAGCCACAGTTGGAAATAAAGTTTGCTGTTTTGTTTGCCTGGTTCATGCTAGAGCGTGTGTGGGACCCAGGAGTCAGGGCCGTGCTGCCACTCGGCACCAAGAGAGAGCCCCACTGTGCCACCACAGCCCCCAGGAGAGAGGCCTGGCACTGGGACCATGACAGCCGGCATTCTGGCAGCACAATTCCTTGTCTGGATGAATTAGGTTCCGTAATTCTATTATGTCCCTGCTTTCCATTGTTCTTCCTTTCCAGGCTGGGAGGGGTGGGAAAAAGCTAAGCTGTGGAAGTTCTCATGTCACCACTTTGTGTCTTTGTTGGCAATCCCATCAAGCGCTGCCTGGGGGGACCTTCAGTAGTGAATACCCTGTTTGCAGGTAGAAAAATTTCTCTCTCTGTTGTGCACTCCTTGTTATTAATTTCAGAGTGGTTATTGCTATCTTCAGTAAATTGTTATTCCAATTTCTAAGTTCTCCTAGTGTTTCCTCCATTATCAGAAGGGGATGTTGGAAAAGGAGCAGCTTGAGAGGGTCTGGATTTCCAGCTGGGTTTTAAACCACCACAGTCGTATAGACCCAATGGCCTGGAGAGACTGGATACAAGGATTTGTAGGTTGTAGTGTAGTAACAGTCTACTTCTCAACACTAGATAATAACATTAGGCAGGTAACTACATTTCTTGCAACACCTGAAGGTTTCCACTACTCTGCAGAGGCTGTACTGCAGTGTAACTGATACATTCAGCATCAATTTTTACTCAGGCAGCACTGTACAACCTGATATTAATGTCACATTTCCCAAGCTTTTCTCTGTATTCTCTTCCTACAACAGACCTGAAAGCATATTCCTGTTTGCAATTAGTGCAGGCATAGGGCCATGCTGACACAGCTGTTCAGGGCAGGGAGACAGTCGCTATCTTAAACACTTTGCATGCTGCTTCTACCACTTAACCATACACATGGTCTGTAAAATACTGATTTAAACTTAACTTGCTTCATATTAATTCTGCTCTCACAGAACATTCTACACCATGCTATTCTATAAAACAGAAGATTGTTGTTTGGTTGCTGCTGGAGCTCAGACTGAAGGGATGTTGCAAGGAAAGAAAAGATTTTTTCCTTCAGAAGTTCTCACCATGCACAAGATCTAAGATAAAGAGAGAATTCTTCCCAGGATTAAATTAAAGATCTAATTCCAAAGTTATGAAAGGAGGAATATCTGTTTTCTTTCCATATATTATCTCTAGGAAATAAAAGATGACACAAGTTTAAATAAATTCTACCAGAGGACTTCCTAGGGCAACTGAGACACAAATATAAATTACGGTTGCTAATTTGATGCCACACGGCATTGGTAAAGCCCGTTTGCCTGGACACCAAGACGCTGGTTTTGGTCCAGAGACCTGAGAGCTCTGCAGGCCACACAGCACTTTTCAGGCTTCCCTGGGCTATCTGTGACACACACCATCCATTGTGAACAACATTATGGCATTAAAAACCCCCCACGTGCAGCAATTCTCTTTCTGAGTATTAAAACAACTGGCAATGTAAGAAACTACCTAGCTACCTCTCATGGCAAATAATGAAGTCGTATCAAATTTTCTGCATTAAAAAGCTAAATTTTTGTTCTAGATTCCACAGCACTTTGGAAGATGAGTTATAATTCTCAGTGTATATGCTGCAGCCATGTCTGTAGACTTTCATTTCAGGAACTAACACATAACTCCTACGATCCTTTAAAACCCCCATAATACCTCTCCATTTGGTCTGCATCTCTGCTTCTCTCTGTGTAATACAACTTTTTGCCACCACAGAAGCACATTTTGTCAATAATACAGCAATCCAAAAAGTAATATACAACATAGAAATCAAAGTGAGTGCAAATAATTAAAACTACCTCTATCACATGGAAAATAATCTACTTGGTACCATTGAGCATTTGGAGTTCATTCTCATTCAAATATGTTTTTCTGACAGACTAATCTCTTAATCAGGCAAATCACCACTGCTCTGAAATACAGCTAGTGGAAAAGAAGCTAATAAATATTTTATGTATTTTTACTGATACTCTATTTGAGCAACTTAAAATAGCATGCAAGACACACGGTCGTTAAAGATCTGTTACGCTGTAACATAGATTTATCTCTGTCCTTAAACAATATTTCAAAAGTGTAGTAAAAGCAAAACCAAATCAAACAGCTTCTTAAAAGTGTAGAAAAGAAAGACAGAGACTTGTTTGGTTGGATACAAGGAAAAAAAAAAAAAACACAAAACAGGCCATACCAAAGCACTGCTGTGCTGGAGGAACACACAATAATATATGTCAAGCATTAGATTACCAGGGAAAAGCTAGTACTTTGGGCTATCCATTCTCTATGTAATCTTTTCACTACATAAGGAAACAAAACATGGGCTTGCATGTATTATCTAACCCACTACCTATACTGTATATTTATTAAAATCCCTCTGTACCATTTCTTTCTGCACTTACTGATAACTACAAAAGCAAACCCAAATTTTCATTACATCTCCATGAAACAACTAATTTAATGTTGTTTTGATGTAACTCAAGGTTTCACTTGCTGATTTCAGCAACAACGAGCTCTTTTTTTTTTGTTTTCTCCCACCATAACCACATTACTCATGAGCTTTGTGTGTTGTGAGGAGTTTCCCACTGGCTACAGAGGACTGACAAATGCAACTTCCTGCACAGGGTGCTGTAATTCTCTTGAGCCAAATAAAACTCAGGACTGATTGAGATCAAGGCAGCTTAAGGACCAGCTTAAGTAAATCAGGTTCTTCTTCTCTTCCCTTGTTATAACAAAACTGTTGAATTTCTGTAAAATTTCTTTTTGAAAATAGTTTTTAGAAGTATCCATTTCTTCCTAATCTTTACCAGAAAAGGTGGCAAAGAAAGAATATTAGAGGAGTGAAGAGAGGAATGAAAAGAAGGAAAAAAAAGAAAAAATATTTAAGAAAACATATTACTAAATAGAGGTGAACTTCAGAATTTTATTACACAACTGTTTTTACTTTTAAAACCACTGTTTAAATTAGATCCATATTTTTCAAGTGAGTGGTGAGTGTCAGGCTAATATTTTAGGATGATGCTCATTAGATGTTTAAAATTAGTCCCTTACTAGTAGCAATATTTTATCCTTCTATCTTATACAAATAAACCTGGACAGCATATTAAATTTTATCTGTGAATATTGTTATGATATCCATAAAACTTTAAAGTCCTTCTTCGTTAAATGAAGCCTCTAAGGTCTTAGGAATATTCCGAATCTATAGTTCCAAGTACAAGTCAAGAAACTGGATAAAAATCAAGAAAACTACTCTGCTTTCACTACATGTTTGCCAGGGGGAATGAACAGGGTGGAAAACTTGAGATTTTTTTTTTTCATTTAATATCATTGATTTGTAGTAAATAATACATACTTCAGTATTTTGTCCTCTCATTTCCCTTCTAGATTCCACAAGGTACAATGAATCAATGTATTAGATTTCTGTCAACTAATACTTTTCCAGGTTAATTTTTAAAAAGTTGTTCTTGCTTAACTCTATAGTGAAAATATTCTCCTGATTACATTTAGCAGCCAAACCTACTTACACTCAGAGAAATAAGAAAGCAGTTCCACCAGTGCTGAGGGTCATTAAAACTGAAGACGTGTATGATTCAGTAAGGAAAGCCAAGACTTTAATTTTTAGCTAAGACTTAATTTTATATAAAAACTTTTACAAAACTACTACAACAAAGTTTCTGCAAAAGCAAACCATGAAATTCTGCTTTTTATATTGTAAATCTTTTTCCCTCAAGGAGTTGTACATGAGACACTGAAGGCTTATGTAGAATTCTCTGCCCCAGAGAATAATCCAGCCCAGTAAGGGGCCTTGAAATTATGTGAGAACATTAAGTGATGAATGGCCACGCGGGAGGATCCGTCTGGCAAAAATCTGATTCCTTGCTTAGCATTCATGAACAAGAAAAACTTGCAAAAGTAATTATTTATCATTATAGAAATCCAACCATCTAATAGCAAACTTCTTTTGGTGTTGTTCAGAACAATCTGGACAGTGAAGTGCATAATGCCAATATAGTAAGACAACATATGTGTTACCACAAATTGATCTGATATACAGAAAATAGAATTTAAAATTGTTATAACACTCACAGAATTTAATAATACATTTGACTAGCTTTCAAAGAAGAGAAGATAGAGGGTTATCTGGGTTTTGTTCTTTTGGTTTGCTTTCTTTGGGGTTTTTTACCATTTTAACAATATGGGGCATATGGGCATCTCTAAAATTTTCATAGGGTTTGGGGGTTCGTTTTTTAAACGTTTGAAAGATCAAGGAGTTGCAAAGTCTAAGTGCTGAGGAATGAAATGGAATCAGCCAATCTAGAAGGTACAGGAGATTGTCTTGTACAGACGTTGCTCTCAAAGTATAATAGAAACATGTTCTTGTCCCAATGTTAGTTCTCCAAAGCGATTAATTAATCAAAATTATTTTTAATATTTTAAAAACTGAATTGCAGTACATGATTGCTATCGGAGATATTAAGGCTCTGCATAATTTTTGAGAATTCAAGTACGCATACTGAAGTTGCATTACTTCTTGCTTCAGGACATTTCTGAACAAAAATAATTACAAGTACCACAACAAAAACATAGTTGAGAAAAGCAAATGAAGAATTAAGCATTTTATTTAAAAGAAAAAAAAATTATATATATATATAAAAATATAAAAGCATTGCAAGCACTAAGCTGACCTGAGCTAATTACCCAATTCAGTAATTTCTAATATCTTCTGTCAGTTCTGAGTAAAGAACAAAGTTCAAGGAAACCAGCCTTTTCAGGGCCAAATAACAGCTATTTGCACTTTTGCAATCATATTAAGAACATATACTGGGAGGTCAGCTACACCATCTCCTATGTTAGGATAAACATATTTCAATTCATTCTTACTTCTATGCATGACAGCAATCTCCAGGACAGAAATTTTTTGGGCTTCCTGTTTTCTTATTTGTTGACACCAATTAGAATGATTAACTGCTTCTTAATATTTGGTATCTCAGCATACCACTAACCCTTGTTTTTTCCACTATATTTTAGTGTATCAAAAATATTTTACCCACATTTCAGTTATTTAACTTCTCTGTAAAATACTTCGTGTTGCATTCATATTTACATATCAGTGTATTTTCTAGACTAATATTTTGAATATGGGCAATAATTTTCTTTTTTTTGCAAATTGTTTTAAAAATCATGCATTATATAGAGTGATTCCCCCTCCTTGATGCACTAAAATTACTGCTCTTGGAAATGCATTATGAAATAAGATTTTCTGTATTTTACAATCTCTGCTCAAATAATTGTTTTATGATGACAATAGGTCAAATAGAAAGGTTCAGCTCTTCAGTACGGTCTATCCATTTGGACTATTTATTAGGCCTACTTATTTTATTTAGTTGGAGTATTTTTTTCCTACCTATTTAGGAGGACAGAAAAATATCATGATTGAAATAGGGTTCTGTGGGGTTTTTTTAGCATGTATAAATCAGTAAAATACATCTAAATTGTGGAAGCTTTTTCAATTTTTTTCTGTAATTTCCAGATGCTATTAAAAAATATTGGACAAGTACCAGATTAAAAAATTTCCAATTTGCAGTTCCGGACTCTCTAATACATTTTTGCTTATTGCATTTGTGCAGAAGCAATTTCTATTTGCATTTCATAATGTCTGTAGTTAAACCTCCTTGAAACTTTTGCTTAGTCAGTAACTGCAGAAATTAAGTTTTAAAGTAAGTTGCACCTAACTGTGACGGTCTGTGTGTAATTTGGTCCCGTGGGGCAAGGTATAAACTTGGAAAAATCAGTGTCTTTTATATCAGCAACTAAGCTCACTTAAGTCATGTGTAAATATGGTTGTAGAAACACTACAACCATAGACAGAGGATAAACACTTAAATATTTTTTGATATTTAATTCCTTCTTGGGTCACAGAAGGAATAAAAACAAAACAATTTTCTCTTTAAAATGTATTCTTACTGTTTCATCAAACAGAAGTTAGAAGGAGCACTAACAAGCACAAGTTCAAGTACTTGTATGTTGGCAAGTACCAAGTATAAAGTGAGAGTCACAGTTTTTGGAAGAACAGGAAGAAAATTACAGAAACCGAGTTCCCTGCCAATTAATTTGCAGATACTATACTACACTCTTGCCATTTAGTTATTCCTTTGTGCTGAATATGGAACTGTAATTCACAATTATCTGATTCCTCTGTTTTCCCACAATTGTTGCAGTGCAATTTGACAACTTTTCCAACTTCCGCAAAAAATCCCTCGCCTGGATTAACCACCAAAACAAACCATTCCAGCTTCACATCTTACCAACCACGTTGTCTTTTAACTCTTGCAATGAAGCAATTCAAGTTCTTCATTTTGACAAGAGCTAAAAAAGCTACTGAGGTCTGGAGAAACAGAGACTCAGAATATGAGGTATTCTGTTTTTTGACCATGACCTGCATAAACCCACTGTACCAAATCCTAACTGAACACAATGGGATTAGGCCTTTTTTCAACGAAAAACAGGTGTTGGGTTAGCACATACTCTGGCACACCACATGCCATGATAGAATGGAAGAGTGCATGCACAAACTACGCAGAAGTAAGATTTATAAGTACTTTTAGTTACAGAAAGCTTGCTGTCTCATTGCTGTCCCAGAGACATACCAAGAGAATATGCTCAAACTATGATATCCTTTCCCAAGTCTTACAGCAATAAAATGGCAAGACACACACTGGGCACAAATCCCAGCACTGTGCTAACTTTGAAATACCTACTAAATAACAACAACTATAGACAGTAAGAAAGAAAGTGTCATCAAATTTTTCAAATGTGCAAAATCAGCAGTCTTTTTTAGCTATGTTCTCAAAATGATTGAGCTGTTCCTCTCTGTTAACACAAACAAGACAAAAATCAACCTCACCCTGACATAACAATTCTAATGTTAATAGAAAGGAATTTTTAATCTCAAATATCTTATCAGACATCAAATATCTTCACTATATTAAAGTCCAAAAGAGATACACAAGCTTTAAAGAATCCAATGCTTCCAAGTACCATTCTTTCAATATTTGGCAGTAGCTTTCTCATTAAGGTCTAAAATGGGACAGAACTTATATGTTGAGTGATATGTCAGAGGATTTATCTATGTGAACTATTTTAAAGAGAAATGATGAAAATAAAATCATGTCAAAAGATAATAAACAAAAAAAATCATGTCATGCATCATGTGTTTTTTAAAAAGTAGTTTTTTAATCAGGGCACAGTGATTCTAAACAGGATTTCAGTAAAGGATAAATGTAGCTTTATGCAATGACCAAAGAGGTTGAATTTTTACACACAACAACACTGAGTGTATTCAGCAATAACAAAAATCATAGGTGAGTTAAATCAGGCATCTCCATAGTTCTTTACTAAATGATACCCTATCAGGATATTTCTGCTTCCTTCTACAGGACAAATTATTTTATTAAAACAAACAAACAAAAAACCCCAAAAAACCCAAAAAAAAACCCCAACCAAAACACAACAACAACCAAACAAACCTTGTAATTTTTTTTTTTTTTTTTTTTACTCTGCTGAAAGTAGTCTGGCTATTATGGCAAAAAGGAATTTTGCATATTCTCAAGCTTATCAAAATAAGTATTGAAAAACCCCATGAAAAACATATGACCAACCTTGAAAGTACATTTTAGAAAGCAAAATATGCTGGGTTTTTTTTACTACATGAACTACTGCTGTGCATACTGATCAAATTAAGTTTTAAAAAGATAAGGAAAAAAATTTGTTTACTAAAATATGGTAAATTCAGATTAGTTGTTTATAAGTTACAGTTATATATTTGCTAATATATTTTTATATGTATGGATCACACTACTTGAATACAGCACAGTGCTTTAGACTTGATGCAAAGGAACAAAGTTATGTTCTGCTTTTTCCCTGCTGGGGGCAATATGACTCCACTTGTGCTCAATGAATGATCAGAAATTGCATGGAAGTGGGAAAACTCAGAGTATTTTAAAATACTCCACTAAGTCCCTGAAGAACTACAGGGGCATTGGGACCAAAAATGTCTTAATGAGGCTTATCAGGAGCTGTAAATGTAAAGAGTCACTACAAGTGCCTGGAAAAATGTTGGGTAGAAATACTTACATGGCTTATTTTCTACTTGTGTCACAGAAGGAATAAAAACAAAACAAAAAAACCCCACAACTCTAATCAGTAAAACAGTCAAGGATTGTGCATATCGGCTATGATTTATCTAAAACAATACCACAATCTCACAAAATAACAATAATGTATGTCCTCTCAATCTTTCGAAAACTGCTGTTTTTGTGAACTTCTTGTGAAAATATATTGATAAAAGCAAAAATACTGAATTGAGATAGGAACAGATAAAAACTAATGTGAACAGGTATGTCAGATGAAAAATAGGTACTGGAAAACTTTCAAGCCACATCAGTGATTGACAGTTTATTAGTACTTTTTTTCTTGAGTATTTAGTTGTCAAATCTAGGTTTACTTATTCGAATACATTCAAAAATGTACCATTTTACTTAGTAAAGAAATTGTAGTTTATGACGGGCGCTACAGAAATCTACATCTAAATCTATAACTAAATGCGGTTATTGCTATTTAGCTGTAAGTTTTAATTCAGTAACCTGATTGCTATTTTCTGGTTTATTAAGAACAAGTATGTGCATACAGGTAACTCCTACAAAGACTTTGATACCATCTCATTTATTTTCCATTATCTGCTTTAAAACTGGGCAAATTTGTGTTTTAACTTTTTTGTTTCTCCTTCAGGTTCTTATATATTCAGGTTCTTTGACTACACTAAATCTTTAATTTTGAAGTTTTTTATGCAATTACCAGCCTTCACACATTCCTGTAAAAAAAAAAAAAATAAAGACACTCCAGCCCATTTCCAGAAATATTTAGCTGTGGGGAGCAGACTTATTATTTAAATATATTAATTAAACAACATTTTTAAAGAACTGTGGAATGTTTACTTGTTTCACAGTTAGGCAGAATTGGTAAACTCCACAGAAAACTGAATGAAAAAATTAAATCCATCTTTGCTTGAAGCTCCCTCTTCTCCCCAAAACCCCTCAAGTTTCACATATAGAGGTATAATGGTTGATCATTTCTCACACATTTTATGTGTACTAAGCTTTCTGTTACTTAGTAGTAAATACTATGAAAAACAGGTGGTAGTTTACCCATGTTCCAAATATTCGGTGAATTGAGAGGTGGATGAAAATATGCAGCACGTGGAACTGAACAAATTTTTAAATCTATTTACTTTTAAACTTATAGCCTAATCTTATAGAAGGAGTACATTTAATCATCCTTTCACCAAACACAACAGACCATCCTTACCTTTGTTATCTCTTCAGGGCTGAGGAAATAACAGTTATGTTTAGAATCATAGAACAAGAAAGGTTAGAAGGGAGTTTGAAATATCATCTGGTCTACCTTCCCCACACCTAGAGCAGGGACATCTTAATATTTTCAACACAACATCGTATTATCATATTTAATTTGGATGATGGATGCACAAACCTTGAATGTGGCAGCTTTAGGATAGTAGCCTTAAGGAGAATAGTGACCATATCCCTAAGACATAAATTAATGCAATAGTCTAGATGAGGAGTTAAATCGTTGATCCTTAGTAAGCTATCCCTTTCAGGAAAATTAAGAGAAAATAGTTCTCTGTATCTATAAACCAACAGGAAGCAGGTAATTTTTGCTCTTTCCAAATTTAGACTTCGGGTTGCTTTTGTCTCTTTGAAAGGTTTGCTCTGGGTTAAATGTGCATAACTTAATACCCACTCCATTAAGTTTTGAATTTTTTTTTCCTGCAAAACCAAGTGATACAACTGAACAATTTTAAGGCAAATCTGTTATAGTTTTTTTTTGTGAGGAAAACAAGAGGACAAGATACAAAACAACATCATAATAGTAGCACCTCAATTACCTCATCCCATCTCTTCTTTGCACCATACAAATCTGCCTTGTGATAATTCTACTACTTAAGTACTAGAATCGTCCTTTGATTTTTAGCTCCTTGAAAGTTAGCAAACACATCCATACAACTCAATACAGTCAAAAAAAAAAAAAACTTGTCCATTTTCCCTCCTCCTTCCACTCTTATTCTGCTATTCATTTCTTACTTCTTTACTACACCTAACATTGTTCTATTCCCTCTTAGCACTAACTGGATCTCTTCAATAAGATGATTTCACTGAGTAGAATAGCTCAGAATTTCCGCAAACTACAATGCATTAATGTAGTTATAATGAATTATTGTATTAATTTTCTGAAGGTATCCCTTTCTTTTTGTTGTTGTTGGGTGGGGCAGTAGAGGGGTAATTGCTAGAATATTTCTGAAAGCATGTTCCAGCTCAAATTAACACAGAAAAATAAAACTTCTCTACTGGATATCTCGGCTCAGGTGGAGTTGGTATCTTAAGGACCAACAGCAGTGCATAAAGAACACTGGTACTCCCTCTCCTTCCATGGACCAACATTTCCTGCTTAAGGCTCTTAAATGAACAGAAACCTCTTCTCCATAACAAACATCTCAGGCTACCCTATTATACATTCCAGTGGTTTTCTACGAGAAAACCTGCAGATTTGGGGTTCATTGCCTTCCTCTTCCTGACAGAGAGACAACAACATAAAAACAGGTACATTCATGAAGATATATAGAAATGAGATAAATGTCAGCTGAGACCTTTAAGATTTCAGTCTTCAGAACACTCTGACACATTATAAACATTAAACAGTAAGGTCCACTGGAGAGTTAAATTAACTAACCTAACTCAGTCATTTGTTTCTATGCAACAAGCTCTTTATTGTCTCCTCTCCTACCTCCCCAAAAAATGTCAAAACCCCTAGAAGGTTACTTTTAAAACAATATTAAGAATCAATACATTTTTTTATTTTAATGGAATAAATATTATGCATAGTGGTCTTTTTTATTTTCTGATGAAAGAGTGCAAGGTTTTCTCTATCCAAAAAAAAAAAAAAATATTCAGGAGGGTTTACCCCAGGCCAGCTGAGTCTGGTGCTGTGTGAATGCCCAGCAGATGCTGGAGCACATTACCTCTGCCCCAGAAGGCACAGTTCTCTTTATAGCTGAGTTTTCTTTATGAGGAGCCCAGCCAGGCTCTCCATGACTGCTCCAGGACACAAGTCAAGATGTCTTAAGCAAAGATGTTCACAAGAACATGCCTGGAAATGCTGATGTACACACACCCATAGACACAACCTTGACTCTGAAGATTCAGAAGTCTCAGTTTATGTCTCCATAAGTAATTATCACATTCCCCAAATGATAAGTTTTGTGCTTTCTTATGACACCAAGGAGCATAGCTGATCAAGATTAATAATGGCATGATATGCAGAAACTAAGTAAAACTCCACTAGAAAAATTTGCATTACAGAAAAAATATTGGTTTATGTATTTTGATATAATAATCTTGTAACAAAGAAACCCCCCACAAATCATGGACAAACCCAAGAACTAAAAGTCTACCCCAAATTACACAAGCAAACAGCAAAAAAAAATTGACCAGACTGCAAAAGTGAGGACATAAATCAAACATATGAAAAAGAAAATCTTAAAATATTCAGTTCAGCTCCACTGTGGAGAAGGTATGAATGAGAAATTTAAAATGGTCAGTTTAGAATTGAAATTAAAGGGACCATTACAGTCTCAATTTTTACTAACTCATTTACATAACATTTAGATTTTCATTTTTTGTTAACTTATGACTATCTTCTCAGTAAATTGACCTTGAAATGCAGACTATTCAAAGGAGTTTGTATACAAATCTTCTCTTCCCTCCACTGAAACAAAACTTACATTCACAGACAGTTACAAAATCTAATATCTTTGAACGTTGCATTGTAATTACAAAATATCTAATCATTAGCAACCACTGAAAACAGGATCATTGTTTCTGTAAAATCTATCCGTTACCCAAATACATAGTTGTTTCATGGTTTGTGGTAACTATGTTTCAAGTCAGAAGCAAAAAATTTTTAGGACAGTTTTGTATAGATATCATCATTAAAACCATCAACTGATGAAAAACAGTTATTGTAACTACTAATTTATTTTGCTTGAATCACTTAAAATTCCTTAACCTGACCATTTTAACCATAAATTTCTAGCAATATTTAAGCACATTAGAAGTGGTTTATTTGCAGACTACTACGAGTATTCCAGAAGTTCTATTTACTCATGCAAAATTCCCAGTCTATTTCTCCATGAACATAAGTAGGTAGTTAAGAAACAGAACCAAACCAAAACATGAATGCAAGCATATGTAAATTTGAGGGGGGAAAAAAAAAGGAAAAAGGGCTTTTCAAGTTGATTTTTCCAGTTTTTCCAACAGTTGGGAGTTCTGTGTAGCCAGAATTTAGAAAAAAAGTAGACGTCATCAGTAGCAATGTCTATGTCAAGGATTAGAAAGAACCAATCCTTAGGAACACACTGCTTTCAAAATTACTTTATTTACTCACCCTAACAGTATGTATGCAGCTCTTTGTTTCACAACTCCAGCAATTATTTTGCCTTCCCCCCCGCCCCAAACGCCCTAATCAAGTCTACACACCTTTACACAACAAACTGGATTTCGTACAAAAAATTCTGGTGGATCTCTGCAATAGCCCCAAGTCACTTATTAGAGGGCACTATAGCCTCCTTTCAAAGGTCTTCAGTGTTCTTCTGAAGTGAAATCTTGTCTCTAAAACATGTACATAATGCAACCTGGTGACTGCAGTAGTGGTAGATTAAAATATATACATACATGCTTACTGCATACCTAATATTATAAAGGCTATCTGAGTTGAAAAAATATGGGCTTTATTATATGCTATTTAGTGCTGGGATTTTTAACCTGTGAAAGTGAGGCTTCTACAATCATTCTGCTTGCACTTCTCCACAGCTGCTCAGAACATTTTGCCCCCTTTTTAATAAATACTGAATATTTATGATATTGAATTTCTCCCATCACCAGGTGAACAGGCAGCCTCTACTGAGGAACAGCTTGAGAGCCAGCTCTAGTGCTTAGGTTGCTGGTTAGCCTACAGGATTCCCTAAGCAGCTTGAGAATATGGTTTCCCTCACCTACCTGGCTGAGGAGTGGTAAGGGAATTATCTAAACATGTTGTCAGGAATTTAGAAAGTGCAGGGTTAGGACCCTGAAGGTGCTGTGAAAACATTTCTAAGGAGTTTTAGAGATGTAGGTAGGATCTGGACTTACTGCAGCATGTGTTTCTGCCTGTAACTAAAGGGAAAGAGCAGTCTTCAATAGTAATTTAATAGTATCAAAATGGATATTGTAGGCAAAATCAGTCCTTGAAGTTACCAGAGAACCAGAACACATTAAAAATGCCATGTACTCCCAGCTCTTCTTCCAAGAACTCCTGCCCCAAATTTATTTTTTTCCCCAAGTTGCTCTAGAAAAGAACACACCCAGAAGTAAAGATCACATCAACTCTTACACCTTAGTGTGTGCAGTGTCTCTGTTCAGAGAGTCTGGTCCACACAGCAAAGACGATGCTGCTTTAGCTATCTTGAAGATTCTGTGTTAAAAACGCTAATGTAAAGAATAGCCAAGCAGCTGCCTTTTAGATAATGCCCACTCAAAAAACTTCCCTAGCGATGGCTTTATAGCCTGCAGTAAATAATTACTGCATTTTTGGTTCTATGAAAAATAATTTTAGAGATATTCTTTGTAATGGGAATTAATCAGGCAGTTTAAAATGTTTTTAATAAGCAAGTAAACTACCTTTATTATTTAAAATCTGAAATAATACACACTGGGCAGCACTGGAGAGGGTTCATAACCTCTGCTATATTTTCACTTTAGGAATCATGCTAAACTTGCTGAAGTGTGTGGGTGAAAGAACCCTATGTCTCTAGTGTATGAATCTTGCTTTGGAAAAAAAAAAAAAAATATCTACAAATGTTATTTCCTTATGCATAAAAAAACTTAAAAACCTTTCTAACTAAAAAATATTCAGGAATTTTCTTGCAATTTGATTTGCAGAGATAGTTTTAAAAACATTATATACAAACACTGATTCTGTTCCACAAGCACAGAAGAGATGACAAATATATTCTTTCCAAAATTAAAGCTAAAAAAATAAAATCCAAAAAAAAAAAAACCATTTTCTTCAGATGATCTTAAGCATCTAAGGAATGACTCTCAGCATAGCTACTCAGAAACCAAACGAGAAATTTGAATAAAATACTGTATTTCCTACACATTAGAAAAATGCATCAAGTTACACTGCTTGGGAAATTAATTTTCTAATTTTGTAGAAGTCAAAAACTGGTCAAGTATAGGAGGAACTGGGGGAGAACATAAGTACCTCCTGAACAACCCATTACAATACTCCTTAGGAGAGCACAATTCCTTACATTGTTGGGTGACGAGGGGTCTGCAGGGTCTCAAGTTCTATCCATGAAAACTTATTTAGAAATGTAAGTGCTGTACATGCTTAGGAGCTTTGGATTACTGTTCAGCTGTGTCTTCAGGATTTTTCAAGTAACTGGCATAAGCACAGCAACTGCAAACACATTCTTCATGTAAGTTAACAAATGTGGAGAGTATGCTGAAAGTGAGGACTGAAAACAGTTTCCTCCCGCACAAAAGATGACCTTCATAACTAGATGACAACAATCATGCTCTTTTCCAGGACTATGGAACACCAGGCCAAGGTCATTTGCATGAGGGTCAATAAGGTGAGGCGTCAGGTCCTGACCACATGTGGGGACCAAACATTGAGTAGGTTTTCCAAGTGAGATGGAAAACAAAACCTCATTCCACTGAGAACTGCTAAGTCCATCACTTCCTCTGTTGTTGTCTTCCTTTTCAAAAGAAAGGGGGAACCAGTTTTTCTACAGTATCTTGGCTTTCAGATACTGCCAACCAACCTTCAGTGCTGCAGCTTATTGTTCTCTCATCTGCTATAGCTATACCTGAGTTTATCTCATTATCCAGCTTGCAACATATTCAAATTTAAAAAAAGGAAGACTAACGAAAAAAAAATCCCAAGCTTAGTATTTTGAACCAGATCACTGTTCACTGTTAAAACATGGTGCTGGACACAAGGTGTGGTTCTATGGCAGTCTAAGGCAGTGCAACAGCTGCAGCAGTTCTGCCCTACTGTTTTCTTCCTTTGTATTAAGCCTTGTAGGCTCATAAGGACATGATATTTCAGCACAGCTATTATAGACAGGGATAGTAAAATAAATGATTAATTTGAAAATATGCTTAGCCTGGTTTTTAAGGTACCTGCCAAGTCAGTGCCATAAAGCAACTAAGCAGGAATAGTTTTTCTAAGGAGTAGAAAAGCATTTAGAGATGACACATGCAGCTCCCATTCATCTCTGGCAAAAAGACCAAAGGCAGACAGCAGTCACATAGGATTTGTGGAACTGTAGTTACAAAAGAAGTACAGATCCATTGCTAATACAGCAGGACAGGTATGAGTTTGAGTAGAATAGAATGAAACATTTGGGAGGAGAATTTCTCAAACTAACTTCACCACTAACCTCATCACCTGCCCGCCATCCTTAAAAAAAAAAAAAAAAGGAGGAAAATGCATTAGGCAGACCCACAGTCTGCAGTCAAAGCATAAAAACTGATGGTAATGCAGATACTATTTAAAGTCCTTAACTTCTGAAGTGTACACAATCAATGGTGTGGTAACTAGAAATTTTCTCACACATGTTTTTTAGAATTGAAGACAACACCATAAAAGCAGCTGAAAGATGACAAGAGAACACAGGTATTCAGCAGCATTGCAGTAATCCATTTTTCTAGTAAACATTTTTGAGGATAAGTTCACCTGTTGTACTTAACTGCTGGTACTGAGCAAACAGAAGGCTAGCATTAGCAGGAGGGGTAGAAGATCAGATAGGATTTGGGAAATGAAGGACTTTAGGAATTTGGAGTACCTAGATTTCTGTGCTGATAGTAGCTTGCATAGAGTTAAGTTTCTTCATAGTAATTTGTATAGATCTGTGTTTTGGACTTGTCCTGAAAAGAGTGATAATAAAAAAGAAATGTTTTTGTTATTACTGAGAGGTGCTTACACAGTGTCAAGATCTTTTCTCATTTTTGAATTGCCCCACCAGTGAGAAGACTGAGGGTACGCAAGAAGTTGGGAGAGAACAGAACCGGACAACTGACTTCCCCTGACCAAAGGGATATTCTATACCCTCTGGCCTCATGCTCAGCATATAAAAATCAAGAACAAAGGGGAACATTTGGAATGATGGCATTTGCCTTCCCAAGTCATCATTATTCGTGTTGAAGCCCTGCTTTCCTGGGTATGGCAGAACACCTGCCTGCCCATGGGAAGGACTGAACAAATTCTTTGTTCTTCATTGCTTGTGTGTGCAGATTTTGCTTTCCTTATTAAACCATCTTTATCTCAAACCCACAACTTCTCACTTTTACTCTTCTGATATTCTACTCCAATTTCCCCTCCCATTATGGTGAGGCAGAGGAATGTGCAAGCAGATGGGTGGTGCATAGATGCCAGCTGGGATTAAACCAGAACTGTTTGGTTCAGATCACAAGACACATCTCAACTCAGGTTTCTCTATGAAGTAATACTGAGGGCAGGTAAAAGGGAACTGAAATTTGCGTTACCTAGAAAACGGGTTTTTTGGGTTTCTTTTGGTTTGTTTGTTTTGTTGATTTTTTTTCCTCAAGCCATCTTTCACTTTTTGAGGTGTATATTTTCAAGTCAATATTCAGTTACCTTCCAGCTTGAATAAAGGTTTGATACAGTAAGAATTAGAATTGGAGATATTACTCCATATGACAAGAGGTAAAAAAATCAAAAATTGTTGTAGAGCTGAAGTTGTACAGCACCTCCTATCTGTAAAATAGGGGTTAGATTAAAACAATCTTAAAAATTTTCGTGCAAAATATTTTCCAGTTGAATGGAATCGATTTGCATTGTGAAACACATGTGAAGAAATCAAGCTTTATTATGTGCTGAAGTGACTTCTGCAAACAGTTTGCACTAACTGGTAAGGGAGGAAAGACTTCAGAGAAGTAGAATATTGAAAGCTTCATTTTGTGGTTATAGACTTTAGAACAAGCCAAACATTCAACTCTTCTCTAAAAACAAGCTTCCTGCTTTTCATATGGGTTGCACTGACAGCTGGGGTAAAAAGAGTTGTTTTAATTAAAACTCTACTCTAGGGAAGATCTTGTAGAACCAGCATCTGTACCTGGCCTGATGAGTCTCCAGTAAACAAACAGACGGGGGTTTATCACAAGCATCAGTATTTTAGAGGATTACAAAAAGCAATTTTGCTGGTATTTCTGAACGCTCTGAATATAAAGCAGATGTAGCTTTGTTAGAAATAGCACTAAAATGCAACTGCTTCAGGAGAAACAAATGCAACCGAAGTAAAAGCTGCCTTATCTATTTGTTAAAAACATCTTGAATTGCATGGAGATAGTATCTTAATCTCTATCTCCTAACGCACTTTGCACTAATCTGACTCACACCAACATCAAGCTTAATGTATACAATAATAGAAAAACAAATCTGAAGACATTTTCCCAAGGGTAAAACAATAATTTGGAAACAATAGCATTTTTTGTCAGCTTGGAGTACTTCTATATATGAGTCAGCACTTATTGAAAAAAACTTCTCCAGTTAAGGCAAAAATTATAGCTGCATTAAAAAAGAAAAAAGCTCAAAACACAACAACAAAAACCAACCCTCCCCGCCCCCCCCCCGCAAAAACAGAAAAACTCCTAACAGAACATACAGGTGTATCCAAACAGAACATACAGGTGTATTTAAACACATCCTTAAGAGGTATATTTGAAAAAAAATGTGTGAAAACAATGGGCTAAGAGTCACAGATTTAACTACTTGTATCAGGTAAGTTCATACACTACACATTTCATAACTGTAATTGAGACAGTCACATACCTACCTCTTTTTCTACTCTGTTTTGAGCTACTGATATTCTTAAAAACTTTGCATTTTTAATATGGTGAAGTTCATAATTCTCACACTTGGAAATTATCTGAGGCTGGACTTCTAGTCAATATTTACATCACTCTGCATTGTCACAACTGAGGATTTTTCTTAAAAAACCCTAACCTATTAACATAAAACATCTTCCAACATTAAGAATTACAAGCCACTTTACAAGTAAGGACCTTGATAGCACACACTGACCAATACAGATAAATAGAACAATACCGCAATCAATGCTTCTCTCAAGAGACCCAAGGATTTATGCATCAAGTCAGATTACAGAATCTGAGTTTGAACACAGAAAAACATTGCAGAGTAGTATTTTCAGGTTCAAGAAGAGAAACTAAATGGTATAACACGCAGACAGTAGAAGGCAGAACGCCCTAGGAGTACAGAAACGTCAGAGCACATTTAGTATCCAAACAAAAGGCCTGTTTGCGTTAAATTTAAAAGCACAATCCGTCAAATAGCATTATTAGTAAAGAACCAAAGGTAAGACTAAAGAATAAAACAATAGTTTGAACATCCATTAACCCAAATACTCACCACTCCTGTTTATTCAATACCAGCAAAAAAACCCATAGCACAACATACAAGAAAAATATTATACTATGTCCTTAAAATACCGCACGAAAATGTCAAAAGATTACAGAAGGCATGTATTTGATAAGAAAACCTAGAGATGCAAATTTGCAATACTTTCAAACATCACATCTAAACATGCTTACTGTTTAAAACTCAGCTAAGAATGTTGGCATCTGTCTGCTGTACAAATGAATTATACATGTATATGCAAAATAAAGTTTTATCTTGGTTATATTAGAACTTGTTTGAAACAGGTACAATGGGATAAGACTATAAAGGTTGCTGGTAGATGGATGCAGATATGCTTGCAATTTATCAAAGTCTTCCAGGTTTTCGCACTGATTAATGTGGCAAAAGATTAAGAGAATAGCTTCATTATGTTGAATACCATTGAACCTCAAGGTTCAGAGTAAATACTGTCAGAACCAGGAAGCAAGATTCATTGATACATGCCACCTTGTCATACATGTTATTTCTCCCAATAATGTTTTCTTTCATTAATGCAAACGTGAGACATTAATGTGTGCTTGCTGTAATGATACTACAATAAATAAATGGACAAAAACCTTCTTAGTGTTATTTTCAAACACTTGTGTCCATGATTTTTCCACATATTTGTTTCTTAAATAAATAAAAATAGTTTTGAATTTATTACCTTTGGTTCAGTGGAAGCCTTTTTCCTCTTTTAACAGTGTATTTTCCTCTTGTTTCTACCTAAGAATATTATCCATTTTGCAAAGTACTCAAGATTATTTACTGAAGGGTATAGTTACATCCCAATTTTCCATAAATATATTTCTTAATAAAGAACATAGTTAATAAAAACATATGTCCTACTCTGGCTTTAGAATGTAGGTATTGCAATGAAAAATTCCTAGAGTCCTAGAGCTCTATGCATATAACTTTGGTAGACAGTATTTTTGTTAATATATAAAAAACCCCACCACTGAAAGAGTATCCTCACTCTATACAGTTAGGACCTCTAGCACAAACTGGAAGCATGTAACCCTGATATTTACTGTAGGCCTTTTAGTCAAAGAGCATGTTTTGGACACTTAGATGACAGCCTCTAATTTTCTCAGGAAGAGATAATGGATTTCTGAAAATAAATTCCTCTTTAATTCACAGTTTGCCAATAAAAAAAAATCAACTGCTCATAAAAGGAAATTAAAAAAAAAAGAATATTTAAGTTATCATCAAATTTACATCACAATTTTAGGAAGCTCCCACACTTTGTCATGAAATCGTAAGACCATCAATTTTAAAGATGACTCTTGCTTTGATCCTGAGATTAGCTCAGTTGGTCAGAGGATGATGCTAATAATGCCCAGGGTATGTGGATTCAAATCTTGTACAGGTCATTCTCTTGAGTTGGACTCAATGGGTACCTTCCAACTCAGAATATTCTGTAATTCAGTATAATTTGCGCTTCACAAAATACACCAGGGAAATGAGAAATACATGTAGTAGCCTTGCACCTTTCAGTCAAAATATAAGTTTCTATTCCAAATACATGGAAGACATCCAGATATCTTTCCAACTTTTAACCAACTGAAAATCGCTAGACCTGTCACATAAAAATATGAACTCTTTTCTTCTGCCAAAACACTGTTATGCATAATATATGAATTTTGGTTAAAATTAGTCAAGCAGAATGCAGCTAATATTTAATTGTTATAAATAAGAACTAAATACCTTTAGGTGGTGTGAGAAAAAAAAGTTCACTGATTTTATGATTTGCATGATTTCCAGTGCTAAAGTACATAAAAAATGATAGCCATAGAGTCCTAAGGAAGGAAAATTATATTTACGTGTGTGTATATACATGCACCATGCACATGCAAGGGTGTACACAAGGGCATTTTATGCCTGCTTATCATTTTATAGTGTTTAAATGTGTTCCTGTTTCAGTCTAGGAGAACTCAAGGCAAGAACACCAAGAGAATGAAAATGACTGCTAGAAGCCTGCAGAAGTCATTCTCTATAATTTCCATTGGCCATTCAGGAGGACTCATAACTGTTCAATTCCCCATCTGCTGCCATTCTTCTTACATCCCTGTCCCCCAAATTAGAATAAAGTGAGCTCTGCAAAGAAAAAGATTAAACTGCAAATAAACCATGGTTATGCTACAGAGGAAAAGAGAACATGGAAAAATTACATCAGAGACCAGATTTCATTCCAGGGCCTTTTCTTAGAATAAAAGAAGAAGGTGGGGGGGGAAGGCATGAGGATATGGTGTTATTAAAGCTGAAAGCATACCTGATGTCTCAGAATTGCTAGGGAGAGATGGAGAAAATAAAGCTCTTCATCATCTCCAAGATCTGGACATCACTTCCTACAATGATGTGGCACTCAAGAGAAATTGTAAATCTAGATTTTAATAGCACTTTCCATAGAACACTTCTAAAGAATACTATACTCATGGGCTTACCACACATAATATTTGCTTTGACAAATCCTCTTTACCGCATTTAGTCAGTCATCACTATTACCTTCTTTGTATACATATTCTGAAGCAAAATTCTTCACCATACAGTAACTTAAATTGCACTGTAAATTTCATCACTACTTTGGAAGAACGATGCAGTTAATGTTAGACTCAATTTGATATTTTAAAAATTTTTCAGCCTGACATGTTACACAGATATGTATCACTTCAGACAGAAAACACATCACTGCATTACAACTGTAATATTGTCTGCAACACAAGCAGAAATAAATTGAGTGTAAACAGAAGGGAAAGCATACTGTCCTTCAGATCAAGCAAAATAAATCATAGCCAAAGGTAAGGGTTTTCTATTCACTGATTTTCATGGTATTATCCAAGCACTGCTATGGTACATTGATATAAAAAAATTTGTTGCAACATAAAAGTTGCCTTTTCCCAATAGTTCATTAGTAACAGAGGGAACCCAACAGTTGAGTATTAATTTCTAAACTCTACTGAAATAAATGACCATATTTTCATTCTTGTGTTTACCCATCTTTTTTGTCACTATGCACACATGACATGTATATTAAGTGGACTGATAAGATGAATACAGAAAGAGCACAGGATAAAAGGCAATGAATTACAACAAACCCAAGACACCACTCACTGTCCCGCTCAAATTTCCAGAATGTTATGTTATCCCCATGCTTTATACCATGTACATATGCATGCAAGTGCCTGAAGTGCTGAAAGCCTTTTGCAAAAAAAATGTTTGTTCATCCTGCCTACACCCAACCATGAGGCAACGGTCAAAAAAGTGTGTTCTCCAGCTATAGTTCCATAACCATTAATACTGGAGCTGTGCACTGCAATACAGATTTGATTTGTATTAGACATGGGAACGCAACCGCATTTTCCCCACAAATTAGATGGTGCAGACAATACAGCCTCTGTGATAGCTTTATGCTCTACAGTGGTTACATGACAGCTATAGTCAAACAGATAATAGTCAATCTGGCATAAAGCCTGACAATAATGTTGACTTGTCAAAATTCCCAGAAAACTGTTGAGTTAGCAGAATATGTTTGTACCGGATCATTGCTTATCATCATGTAGCTGCAACATTCTTGATTAGAAGCAGGAGCCCTAAAGCCAGATTCAGTCTGCTGTTGAACTGTGGCCTTGGAACAGCTTATCCCACCCAGCTGGAGCACAGGGCTGAGCTGTGGCTTGCTCAGGTGAGCCATTTTTTTCTGCCTGCCATCCACCGAGACCAAACTGCACAGAAAGCCAAAGCTTAAATAGGAACAAATAACTTACTTCTTGTGGCTGTTAATTTGTGCTAACAGAAAGCATGTTACAGGTAATTTCACAGGTAAAGAGTATATACAATTGTTTTACTGCTTGGTTTCCCTGAGCTACAGCAATATACCTAATTTACCCTGATAATTTAGCTGTGCAGAAACTGAGGCTAAGAAAGTGGTAAACAAATGAACATTTATTACACCTCATGAAAAAGTTGCTTTTCCTTACACTCACTCGTGGCGTGCTTTATCAAAAAGGAAAATACTCCTTCCTTCTAGAATGTCACAGACCCTACAGCTAGCCCCGAGAATTCTTTAATAAAATTCCGTAGATTCACGTATAAAGCTGTGAATAAGCCTATCTTGCATATACCAGAAAGAAATGCCTACGCTTTATAGCACTTCATTTCAAAAGTACAAATGCTCTCAAAGGGTAGGAGCAGAGATCTCATGAGTAATTTGATAGTGTTTCAGGTAGCACACATGGACTTTAAATCAGTATCAAAATAGAGACTAAACCAAGTCCCAGCCATCCCAAGACCCGTGTTCAGTCTGTGTTTCCATTCTTAAAATAAAACATAATAATTCATCTGAGAACCATGGATTAAGGGAATAATGAGTAATATCACGATGAAAAACTAAATTTGGTCTTTTCTAGATGTAAAATTATGTTTCAGTTTTTTGGCAGAGTTAAGTTTTGCAGCAAAACAGGATTACATTACTCCATATAGAGTACTTAAAGTTAGAATAGGCACATTTTTGCACATACTTTTGTGCACACACGTGGTGGGAGAACCCTGGCACAAAGCAACCATAAAGTAAAAGCAGTTTCCTAATACAATAAATTTTCCACATGAAAAAAATTTTTGGACATGATCCCAATTTGGAATCTGACCTTTTTTTCCCCCCACACACACTTACAGGTTCCCATTTAATTTGCTCCTGTTATTTGATACAAATACTCTGTTCTGGTGGCTGAAACACTCCCCAAAATCACATTTACTTTGTGAAAAACTACCAGTATCCCCTGTGATACTAACACCATGCAATTTCCCAGAATAATAACTCCCCCTGAGGCCCAGTCCCGGTTTGCTATGGTCAGTGTACTCAAAAGAATGCTTCCCTGCATTCTGAGAACTGCAGGTTGAATTCAGGTATTGCCTTGCAGCACTTTTGACAAGCAACACTCTTGGGAATATCCCCAATCTCCCTTAAAGAGCAGGATGCATATAACAAAGTAGGGAAAGTGCAGTTTCATAACCAAGAACTCCAGGAGAGGTTGAAGCTTCAGAGAAAACCTTGTATTGACTCAAACTTACTAACAGTTCAAAGCAAGTAGATAGCAGTGGTGCTTTACAGAAGCAAACAAACACAGAGTGGAAGTGATTTGCCCAAAGCAAGACTGACAGCAAAGCACAGGAACCTAATCAAACACCATTAGTTTCACAGCATAACAAGAACTGTGCGAGTTCAAACTTCTCAGACATTTCTGACCAAATGTATTCTGAAATTCACTTTTCTGTCCAACAGAAACCTCTCTCAGGCATATCCACAAAATCTACTACAGCAGGCTAAATGCTGCAGCTCATTAGACTATTATGCTTTGATCATGTGTCTGCATCCATAGTGGTACATGCAGATCCAAGTGTCTAAAACCAGATTACTATTATGTACTTAAGGTGAATCAATATTTATTATATTTGACAAGGAAAACTGGATAACTGGGGAGAGGAAAAAAAAGAAAAAGGAAGCCCTCACACAACTGCATCTGAAATACTGCAAACACCAAACCCAGCAGTTACAGGAATGACAATTTTAAGGAATAATGTTGCATGTCGTGATCAACTCCACATTAAGTGGAAACACTCATTACCACAGAGCTTGAGGCAGACTTCTGTTTAGCATAACCTCAGATGAATTCAATTAAACTTATTCCTTTTTCAATTTGATTAAGACTTCTCCTTGTCTCTCCCCGGCCCCACATTGATAATATGTTGTACAGAAAAGAGTTCTATACTGTTACAGCAATAAAGTGACCCCTATTCTCTTATCAGCAGAAGTCTGAAGCAACTTGTATGAATAAGTATACATCACCAGCAACCCTCCTATATTAAAATATTTTTTGTTCTTATATCGCTTCACTCAAATTCTTTATTTTTAGCCTCAGTCTTCACACTGACAAAATCCTTAAATATAAAAGCTGCTCCTCAAAGTCTGGCACAATAGCTCTAAGATGGAAAGAACTGCATTCAGCTCTATGTAGGGAGCCTATTTTACCTGCATATTTAAAGACTTGTCAGCATTATTAACTATTTAGTTCCTCATCAAAAAGAACAATCAACGAGGTACTTACAAGTTTCATTTTGCAAAAATTTATGCTTTTATATATTGCAGTAATATTAAGAACTATATCCATGTAGACTAATGACTAATGAAATTATGGACAACTGAATATATAAAAAGCATGAAAATGCTCTTTAACAGATGTTACTATGGAGCTTATTCTATTGTCAGAAAAAGAGAATCAGCCTCACACACTTTCTGCACAGCTAAGTTCCAAAAATTAGGTCTTATCGTTCCCTTAATTTTGGAAAGTAATGAGCCCTAACTTGAGGTTCTAATGTTTGATAATGCAGAGTCTGTGTCTTTTTTAACAATCTGCATGCAAATCACTTAAAAATATTCAGCTTCATTTAATATGACAGCTCAATAATTTACATGCTGATTGTTCTCACTTTGAATGCTTGAAATTTAGTAACATTTCCATGGTCCTACTTACCTGTTCTTACTTTAACAAGCCTAAAACAAAGCATATTTTAGTCAAATTTAGTGGAACCAGTTTTAAAATCCAATTAAATTTTAAGAAATTAATCTGAAAATCTGTACCATCTATTCAGTGAATCACATGAGGAGAGCCCTTCAATGAAGGGAATTCCCAAGTGTACCCTGGCTTCCAAAGCATCACAAATTCTAAGATAAAATACAGTCCTGAAAGCTTTGTATATATTTCTAAAAACTATTCTAGCTCACGTAATAATTGATTTCTAGTATGTTGACTCTGCTTTGGTGTCAAAGGAGAGAACCTCTGAAAATCTTAATCACTGAATTTTTTCATATCCTGTGTTTTTTCCATGCAACTTCTGTAACAGGGAAGACTACCCTTCTGTAAATCCCAGAGGTTCTCAAGCAACAGGGCTGCCGTATAGCTCCAAGATTTAAGTGGAAGAGGAAACCTCTGGGTTGGGTTAAGATATCCACTGTAAGTCTTGGAGTAGTATACCCCAAGTGGCAATCTGTAGTAGTATAGTCTGAAGTCCCCTCAGGAGTAAAAAAGTGAACTGGAGAAACCAAAGACTTCAGTGACTCCTGAATTGTGATGGATGGAAGATCAGTGGTTGAGCTGCTACACAGTGAGAGACACCGAATAAAACTATCATCATTTTTTTTTCTTTTCAAACTGAGCAGGTTGCAACACTGCCATAGCAGCCTCTAGCCATGAGATAGCTGTGGCCAGAGGAGATAATTGATCTGTTGGAAGAGAAAGCCAGTCTCTGCTAGAAGAGTTATGATTCTTTACATAGTTTCTTTACATAGATTCTTCTGTGAAATTGCTCTGATAAAATGCTTTTTCAGTTCATGGGGAGTTTTTTTGCCAGTTTCTTCTGTATCCCTTACAGCCTTCAGGAAGAAGTTGCAGATTCCTAGAATTAGCACTTTCCCTCCTCATCCACCTATAGATCATATTTTTCCAGACTTTACTGCACATAAAGAAGAGAGAATGAATGCAAGAAAGAGAAAACTAAGATACTACAGAAAATCATAAATTCTAATACCATTTTTTTTTTGTCATGCAAGCTCAGAATCTTTTGAGACAACAAAAAAATGTTGAAATCTTGTATCTGAAACAAGCCAGCAGTAGAAAGAAGACTAATTTATCTATGCTTATATATGCTTATAATTTATCTTTATGCTTACAAATCTTTCCATAGAAAGGATCATTTCAACATTAGAACTATGAAGAGCAATACAACTCCTTGGGGAATTTTTGTGAAATAATTTAAAACTGTGACAGCAATTATTTATGAACATGTGCCTCATTGCTCCTTGAATCATTTCTACTGGTGTATACAGTTAACCTTAGATCCCAGAATACTTCAACTGATATAGAAAAAACCTCTACTCCCAAGAGAAGCAACACTGCACTATATTATACCACTTAGTTTTTTCATCTAAATGTAGTTTTGAATTGTTCTGGAAAACATTTCTTCTCACGCCTGTTTGAATATGCTACATTGGAAGACATGCTTCAAAGTATAGTGGAGTGAAATGATTGTCAAAAATCCCTGAATGTGTCAAATAATATTACGAAAGGATGCACTTATTTAATCTTGTGTAATAAACATGAACGTGGGAGTGCACAAGCACAGAATACAGATGATTTTTCAAACCAGTGTCTTCCTGATTTTAGAGGGAAAGACTCCACTTCAAACAGATTAGTAATCTAGAAGAAAATATAATTGTTAAAAAAATATTTGAAGTACAAAACATCTAGAAGAAATTGATGTATCTCTACTAACAATCTTTGTAATACTTGCCTTACAGTATAAAAGGTTAAAACATTTCTCTCTTTTGTTACAGGTACAGGTATCTGATTTTGCAACTTGCCTTCCACTGAATAATACCCATGTATCCTATTATAGTTTCCTTCAGGTACTAGAACCCCAGGCAGCCTGGATATTTGAAATTATTTTAAAGAAACTTGATTCAAGTTTCAGTCACTATCTTGCTTCCAACTCGGCTTTAGGGAAAGCTACATACAGATAATAGAAACAAAACTTTTGTAGTTTATCAGTTTTGAGTAAACTAGAAATCTATATATATGGAAGAAAAAATAAATGTGTTGTTTTGGGGAATTACCCTTTTGTGCATGTCTTCTACAGAAACCTAAATAATTAAATGAAGCATATTTAAATGCTGACCTTTTTTTCATCACAAATCTCTGAATTAATCCACTAGACTTTACATAATCTGAATCTAGTGTTTTTGAATTGCACAATACAACCAATCTGGAAGCAGGGAGACACCCAGAAACATTTAACTGGGGTTCCAGTCACAGTTGAAGCCATTTAAGCTCAGTTTTGCTCGTTGAGCCTCCCAGATCATGTAAGGTGGCGCTATAACTAGTACTGGACTACAGCAGATAAAAGAATAAATATGAAAATGCTGACAATTCACTGTTAAGAGATGATAGCTGCTAAGAGGAGTGGCTCCCCTTCAGATGCTACTATTATCATCTTGAGATAATCTTGATCTGTACAAAGCCACTGCCCTGCCAAACCATAATGCCACATTGTTTACCATAAGAACTAAATTGCTCTATACATCACTTCAAAACCTAGACATGCCCATCTAAAGTGTCAAAAACACATCCACAATATTCTCTTGACAACTTTGAAAAAAAGCCTTAATTTTCTGTATTGTAAACATCACCCTCCTCATAAATAAGTTTTATATTAGAGATGTACAAATGATAAATTTTCCTGTTTAGCATACCCACTGACCAGTAAAATAGACAAAACAAAGGTAACTCCAGTGGATGTGTAATGGAACTTGTAAGAGCTCAAATACCAAATACCCACAATATTACTTTTCACTTTACCTGAAAGTGACTGATTTAGTTCTACAGTATGGGGGCTATGTTTGTTTGGGATGTTTTTATTTTCCAGTAAGCCTTTAAATCTTTTAAACTGGATGATCAATTTCAAGTTAACATTTCATTCAGCATAAAATTAGAAGACTGTCACAATGAGACATTTTCTGAATACTTACTAAAGAAAATGTGGCTGTTTGTTAATCTTTGCCCTTCCCTGCAAACTGTACTAGCACAGGATAAAATCACTGTGACAGGAACCTCATATTTCAGTAGGCTTCTAATTTAGCTTAGCTTGCTATGCAAAGAACCTGAAGTATATTTTTGGTTTTTAATTGCATCAGTGGAGCTTGGTTAAACTTGGACATTACTTCAATGTAATGTGGATTGTCATCCTCAGACAGCAAAGAAATCATCTGCAAAGCATTCTTTCCAGTTTAATGATTTGATAAGCAGGGAAACAGTTAACAGTGACTCAATTATCAGCTTTTCACATTAATACTCCATAGAATTCCATATACTTGAGGTGAAAATCCTACCTTTAGCAACATCTTTTTCTCCTGAGACCTTTTCACCTCTACTTGACAATTAGACTTTCCCTCCCTGAAGCTGAAGTAGCTTTATGTTCTTGATAACTCCTGTTGTTTTGCATTGGGAGTTTGTTAGTTTTACCACTGCTATAGTATTTTTAAGTTATTTGGTATACACAGATCTCCATCACCTCAGAAGGAGCTTAATAGTTAACACAACACACCAAATATTGAAAGCTTGTGAAACAACTGTACCATAAAGGCATATAATAGGCATTGCATTGCTGATCTCACTTCCACAGTTGATGCACTAATTATATGGTTGCAAAAGTTAAAGATGTGTGTTCCAAGGCTGCTAAAAGACAAGTCAGCTTATTCTAAGTAGACCATCTTACAGTGAGTTCAGCCTTGTTTACCATAATTACATTAAAGGTCAGTGGCAGAAATACTGGGAAAAGAAAACACAATTTGACGCTCAGCAAAAACTGCTGTTCCTCTGCATCTGTTTCAGAAGACTGTCAGCATTCTGTAGTCTACTTCTCTAGTATTTGTCTTAAGACACAATTCCTAGCTCTAAAACCAAATTGCAAAGAAACAAGCATTTGGAGGTTATGTGTATTAATAAATAAAGTATTTTAAAGATAATGTAGTATCTAGTGTAGCCTCTGAAGAACTGCTCAGGTAAATTATAAACCATTATTAAACTAAACACATACCGCTGAAGTGTAGCCCCAAACACTGCATCAACTGTTAGAGAAGGCAGACTGCCTGATGCAAACCACTGCCAATATAAGAACATACCAGTAATTAAGGATTGTTCTAGAAATAATTTTTAGTTTGCAAAAAACTTTAGGTTAATAAGAAAGAAAATTCTAAATTAGCTCAGCTAAAACTGTAATGCTTTTGGAAAATGTAAGGCATACTTGGTTTGTAATTTACATTCACATGTAGGTATTCACATTAACTTTCATTGATATCTGCATGCACAAGCTGTTGATAAGCAGCATCTTATGAAAAACTCCATTACTTGTGGACAAAATCCAGTACCGTTCACCAGCTCAGTAATGCAAGGTCATTCTAATTACCTTCTCCAAACTTTATTCTCCCCTCTGTGGCATTAGTAATCATGAGGACACTTTGAAATGCTGATGCAGCATTATACAGATTTATTTTGAAATATGCTATATTTAATGCTAACAATTGGAACAGCATGTTGGGTATTTGCTGAGGGTACCTTTAAAACTACATACTATGAACCAGGAAATCCCCCACACCTGAAGGCTTCCTAAGTAGTGCTACCTGTTACTAACACTGGAGAAAGTTACAAATAGTTTCTAAAAAGTTTAGCTAGTGGGCTAGTTTTTCAAATCAATCAATCAATAAATCTGTAGCTAGTGACTACTTGTGCTTCCTAGTGAAGTTAAGGACCTTGGTGCAGACGACAATGCTGCTTTGTACTTTGCATCTCCTGCTTTGTACTGCACAACATCAGCCCAACTATCTTTTCCGATCCCCTGGCTTCATACATTTCTCCATCCGTTTGACGCATGCTAAAAGGTAAAGTGCACTTCACCAAATTAAAGTCACAAAAATATTCCCCACTCTGAAAAAGGTTGAAAAATTGTAGACTGTTTTGCATACAACTATTGGGATGCTTTAGGGAAAGCACTGTCAGATGATCTGAAGAGATCAAAATCTCATAATTTAACTCAATATTTTGGCTAATGGCTGAGGATTAGAAATGACAACTAACACACTGTACCATGATTCCCAAAATTGCCACTCTAAAACAACGGGCTTCCAGAAGGGCAGCAGTATTTTATATGCATTTTTACTACCACAATCTGAAATAATGTTTTTTAATTTTTTTTCCTGTGGTAATAGTCATGTGCAGGGAATTAGAGGTCTGCCTTGCCCAGAAAATTATCCTCTCCCCCTCCCTGCAATTTGGCCTAAAGTAGATGCCTGGTAAGTAGCTATCAGGAAATATGTATCATTCTTGCCTCAGTGCTTTCCCAACAGTCATTTTCATTTAGAGCCTTTTCTGATTTGGAAATGTTTTTTGGGTTTGAATGTCGTGTTAATTACCTCACAGCTCTTAGGGCAAAGTTTCTTTTATGCTAATCAGCACATGGTAATGGAAGCAGAAACTGATATTAATTTCAGATTTTATAGCTAATATTGTGAATCCAATACATTTGTGTCCCATTCAATTTTGCAGCCATCAGTGACTTTGTTGGTACAACATGTAGCCCTTCCCAAAACAATGTCTTCTGAAAATTTCCAATGATTTATATATTCCAGTCTTCCTTTCTGTGACAAGGAGAAGATATTTTATGCAAAATCAGAATGAGTTCATTTGTAATAGCAAATTGCTTTTATATATAAAGCTATAAGTAGGAACATTCAAAATATGACTTCATTATTATTTACATACCTTATTTAGTGACCAGTGCATTTTCCTCCTGCTATATCTCTAATACAATCCTAAGTCACTGATCAAGATTTCTTTTATTGCTATATGTAAGCTTTTTAGTAGCTTAATTCCATCTCATTTGAAGATAAAAAGCCAAACTATTATATTTCACTTCAGTCTGTTTGACACAGATTTCCCTGTGACAGAGCATAACATTTTCCTTAATTAGGAAAAGGTTCCCTTGTTATTAGAGTGACTGACTGCTCAGCTTTAGCTAAGACCTAGACACAGAGACCCTCAGAGGCACATTTACACTTCAAGCCTGAATTTTCATCTCTTTTGTGACCAGAAGGGCAGCTGTAATAACCAAAGCTTACTTGTTTACTTGTAGGGTAAATTGTCCTCTTACACAGGGCATTTGTCCCTAAGTAAGGGGCTGGAACCCAGCCTAAGTCACACACACAAAGCAATTACATCACTAGTTAAACGTGTATCAGCAGAACATCAAAAGATACAGAAGTATTTACATGGTGGACTATTTTGCTTGTGGAGTGGACCTACTTCCAGTCAAATGAAAAGTGAAAAAGGCCTACAGAAGAATGAGCTGCCAGGTCAGTTCACCTCATTCACTCCCTGCCTACTTGAAAGAAGTTCAGTTCTAAAGCAAAGAAGAAGAATGTCAGAGAGAAAGAATGGTCGACACTTTTGATTCAGTCTTCAGGCCATAGATGGTCACTATGTAATCTAGGAGTACCTACACCTGAAATATTTTAATTTAGCAATCCTACAAGAATTCATGTTGTGAATGATCTGTAGAAGCACACTGTCAGTAGACAGGAAGATATTACCTCACTTTCAACAGCTACCATATGCCTTATCTATCTCTTGACAGATAGACAGGTACACACAAGTATGTTTTGTACATGCCAGATGCAGTCCTCAATGTTTGATTTACTTTTCTAGAGTTCGCTAAACAAAGCACAAGGCACAAGAGAATTGGCTAAAAATTTTATTCCCATTAGAGCATGAACTCAGTTCTTCTAAGATTGCTAACACTTTACTCTCTATGACATTAAAGTTGCAGCGAATGAGCGGCTTTTTAAGGGAAACCATGCCAGCAGCTGAAATAATCAAGGTATACATGAAAGTGATAAACCAGAGGAGAATAAGACAGAAAGATATTACTACAATTCTGATATTCAGACCAACTGATCTTCTAAGAGTATCTTTAATGCTTGCATTTTCTTTGATCTACCAACAAGCTTTTTGTTTGTTCTTCCAGCTTAATGTGTTCTGTGCTAGTTGAAGAGCTTTTACTTATGACTCATTTGTGGAAGTAACCCTTGAAAATGTTTCCCAGACAGACATCATTTTGATTATGTTCTAACAATGCTTCTTTATGCAAAAAAAAGGCTAAACTCACCAAATCCACAAGCATCACGCACTTATCTCAAAGCTCATCTGCTTGAGTAGCATGACAGACACTTTTTCAGTTAGTGTTTTACAAAAGTCTCATCTATATGAATTAGAGTACACCAATTACTTTATATCTGAAAATAAAACAAAAAAGGGGTCTAAAAACTACTTAATTTACTGTAATTTAGGAAGTTTTTATTTAAATATAGCCGCATTCTAATTAAGGACTCAGGTTTCTGCACTCTGGGTCTACCTGTGTCAACCGGCTTTTGAACCACGCACAATACTTGGGTTACTCTGGAAGACAGGAAAAAAGCAATCTGAAAACATCAAATGTATTATTTAGTTTCCTGATGTTTTACAGATGTAAAGAAGCACATTCACATCAACACCATGACTTGCATATTAGCAGCCCTTCATCCTTGAAATAATCTTAGTAATTTCTTATTGGTAACCAAACCAGTACTTTAAAAAGAAACAAAACAAAAAAAATCCCACAAAAGTTATTTCCCCACCCTCTGACTCAGGATGAGCAAAGCAAACAAAAAGCCAAACCTTCACAAACAGAACTGAGAGGTGGAAACATATTAAAAAGAAAAAGGAAAAAAAAGGAAGTAATACTTGCTATTAGAATTATCAGAATAGACATAACTTCAAAACACAGAAGATGCAAGTTGAAATTAAAAAGCTTATTTAAATAATTTTACTAACATATTGCAGTAATGATAAATTGTATCCTTTTCAACTATGTTTCTATCCAAATTCTGAACTTTAATGTTTCCCTTTCCAGGGAATATGCTATTTTTCTTCTTAAATCTCTTTTTTTTAGGTCTTTTACTAATCAAACTTCCTTCCGAGAAGGCATCTAAACCCACTGATTTTTAGAGACTTTGATTACAGTATGGTTTATTGCTTTCCCTTCATATTTAAATATAAGGCTACTAATTCAATCAAAAACAAGTATTTACAGTCCTGTAATATATTGAAAATGCAATATCCCATCTACTAATAAGCCTTCTTCAGTGAAACAGTGAGTGTGCACAAGAAAGGTCATCTACAGAGATGCCCAGATAACAGGCTCCCTGCTGTTCTTTATCTCCTTCAAGCCATAGGGTATTTCTACAAAGGCAAGAAATACAGCTGAACACAGAACACAAAAAATGTTACCCCTAATCAGTGGAGCAATTCTCAAAAGAGCTTTTTAAACAACATATGTTAGAATAGCTGAGCTTTCAGGATAAAGTACACATGGGCCTCTAGATGAAATCAGAAATGGTGAAAGGAGCAGACAGAATAGCTTCACTATTTATTCACTACCTATTATTTTGGACTATGTGTTGAATACTAGAATATATTCCTGAAAAGCCACCAAAAAAATTAATGCATCACAGGTTTTTTTACATTATTTACCAGTAGTAAAACAAACAATTCAGTGTTATATTCAGAATAGCAACAGAATCCTCCCTTTTTATCCAATTGACAGAATGTGAGTGATTAAGCAGAAAATAGATCTTTCTTTGCAAGATTAAATACTGTCTCTTAAGCAACTACTGTGAACCTTTAAAATTCATTTGTCCCTCTGCTGGAACAAAATATCATCTCTACTTCTAGCTGACACTACCTTTGACATTTATTCACTGCTTAGTTGAGAAGCAAATGGTATGTGTTGGCTCAGTATCATCCCAGCATGTGGGGACAAACTGATTGACCAGTTAAAAATAAAAGCAGATATCAAGGAAAGAAAACCCAAACAACAAAACAAAATTTACTACAAAGCTTTAAAACGAAAGCCCAATTCTTCCTATTAACTTCTCTAGAAACCAAATCTGAAGTTTTCTTTGGAAGACACTTGGCTGTTCCTCCACCCCCAAGTCTTATTTCAACTGTGGAAACTAAAAAACAAAAACCCACAAAAACAACCCGAAAAACAAACAAAAAAAAAAAACAACCACCCAAAAAAACAAAAGACCCCAAACCTGAGCACCCTCATCATATTTCAAAACATAGCATCATTTGATGGAGAGCAACCATTTTTCCCCACAGAAACCCGACTGTCATCAGGAAGAAGTTTAAACAATTTTATGATGATCAGGACAGATGCAGTTTGCATTTATGTAAATATTTATACAGAATCCTTCAAAAGTACTCTGCTGCTTTCAAGTGTAACAGACCAAGAGCAGTAAATAAAAAGCTTTAAAAAACAAGCCCTATAAAAAGAAATTGACCGAGGAAAGGGTATAAAGCGTTTCCTAAAACTGCATCATCCTACCCAGCCCAAGATCTTCATATTGCAAATTAAAGTCGATTCTCCCTTCAAGATCATCAACTCTCCCCCTCTACTTAAAAGAATAGTGAAAAAATGATTCAACATCTGTGTCAACTTGTATAAACACCAAAATTACTGGAGGTAAGTTGATTTAAGAATACTTAGTATATGTCTTAAAAGATTTAATTAGATCTCAGTTCATTGTACCACAGTTTGTAGAAGTGGAAGATTAATATAATTTTTTTTGATAACTCACAGGCAGAGATTAATTTAGGAAAAAGAGGTAGGGACTTAATATTATGTTCAAAGCAAACAACCAAAACTACTCTTAATGCAGCTTTGTAGCGACACTGATTGTTACAGACCCCTCCAAGTACTACAGGGCTTACTCTTCTGATCTTGATCAGACATTGCCCCAAGCTATGATGTCCTGAGGTCATAAAAGCCCTCTAGCAGCATCACACTCTGCTGCTGAGTGCAAGACTGCCTGTCTCCCCCCAACAATCCTTATTCAATCTCTAATGAAAACTGAAGGCAAACTGGAAGCTAATAAAAGATATAACCTTCCTAAATCAATCCCTTGGTAATAAACACAGCAACTGATATAAATTTACTTTTATACTCAATCTTACAACAGGTGTGCTCAAAATTCATTTACAAAGGACATAAAGGCTTAATGTGGATAGCAATTTCACATTGCGTTGTTTTGCATGGAGTATGTTAAAAGCTGTTAAGAAGAGCAATGTCTTTATGAAAGACAATGAAGTCTTTTCTAAAACTATTGTTGATGGCATACAGCCACTTCTTTTTAACCCTGGCTGCAAAAACCCAACACAATAACTTATAAGTAGCCTATCATGAACTACTTTTGTACCTTCGTTCAGTCTTTCAGAACACTGACTCACTCTCCATCTAACATATTAATTTTCTGCTTTTCTGGTCTCCTGTTACCCATTAAAATATAATAAAACTCTCTGTAAAGGTATAGTAACTCTTCCACTTCAGTTTCTAATAATTTTAGTAACTCCAAAAAATTGTTTCATAAACACAATTATGCCCATTCAATGGAAACACAGGGAACCACAGCCAACTGGAACAGAGGCCTTTACTCCAATTCAGTTTTCCTTCATGTTAAAGATAAATAAAAATATTCTGAGAAAGAGCCATCTGATCCACTGAGAGAACCTACTTGCACATTTCATCACTGGCTATATAGTGGGTGGTCACAATGGCTTCCCAGAACATATTTAAAGTAAACATCAAAGACTTAAAAAGAAAACTCCTTCATTAAAAGGAAATTTTAACACCTAAGCACTTACTGTTATTTCCTGGCAGTAGAATCTATGCTCTCAACGAATGCATGAAGATTTAGTTTGAAGTTATTGCCTGTTAAGAAGTCAAAACAACATAAATATATTAATTTAATATAGAATAAACTTTGAATTGCAAAAGCTAATAAGAATCTTTTCATGCTATAAATAAGAAATATACCCACAGTAAGGCCTATGTCTCTCCCCCCTCACTTCTCCACATGAATTAAGAATCACAAATGCAGGACAAGTGGAATTTATATCTTTATAGAGACACTGTCACAGAATAAGCTAACAAATTCTGCCTTGGGACCATAGAAAAAAAATTCAGAACTTACACAAACAAAAACCTAATGGAATGAAAAATAAGCTCTAATACAATCTAATACTCCAGCAGTAGACAAATTACTACAATATGGACACATTCACTTAAAACTGGCAAATTAAATAGTACCAGATACTGAAGACATGCATTAGATATAATTCTGCTGACTTTTTAATACATTGAAACTGAGATAATGGTATCTCCAGTTTATCCCTCATTCCACTGGACTTAACAAGTGTATCAGATCTGAGAAAAACATAAATCTGATCACATTGCCAATGCTGATTCTTATATATCAGCTACAGCTAGTGATTAAATAGCACAAAAATACACTGGTATATTCTAATTTTGACCAAAAAAGGGGTTTGTGACAGCAGGAAGAAATAAACAAAAAACCAAATCAAAAAGCATTTTTCATATGATTTGTTCTATCACGCAGGTAATCCTACTTGTATTTTCCCATCCATATATAGAAATACCAATTTCTAGTAAATGAAATAACAAATAACATCAATTTTATTACATATTGACAATGTCAGGTCTTTAGGATTCATGAAGTAGTTAAGTCCACAGATGCTTTCTAAATTAGAAGTTATCTCCAGATTCTTAATGTGACTCCTTACATGCTCCAGTAGAATGAATAAAACATGTCCATGCACCCTTAGCTACTGAGATCCTACAATTGTAGAAGCAATATAAAGATAAAAAGTTGTCGCTCCAGATTATAATGATCTTTCAAAATAAATGTGCATTTGCACCCATAAAAACATCTTAGTTTTGGATACTGTTCTATTCCCCCCTTCTCCACAGATTAATTCCATGACTCTTTAAGTAGAATTGTGTTTTGTTTTAAACAAATATACCAGCATTTTACATACTTCTTATAACATAAAAGCTGAGATTCCATACAAAAGGTGAGACACAGATATCCTGCAACAGAAACCTTATTTGCAGGTTTATCCAGAAAGTAATTAAGATAGAACTGCAGGTTTCATTTCATGTGGCCTCCAGATCAAAATGGGAAAAAAGAAAATTATATCAGGAGATCGCTCAATAAAAGACAGCAACCATGTTTAGTGCAGCAGAACTTTGGGCAAGTGTTGGGAAAGTTGCATGACAAGATTAAATAAAAGTCATAAATTGCTCAGCAAGAAAGGAATTAAATAAAACCCTTCTTTTTTTCTTTTAACATATTTTTCACTACAAGAAAAGCTAGAAACAAATTCCAATGTGAAAGCACGTTTTGTCTTTTTAAATGCTAATATTATGCAAAAGTAACCTTCTTAAACATAGGAGACATGAAGTCATTTATTTTTTGCAGATTTTGCAGATTTTGTGACTTGTTACATTATATGTAACAAGTCACATCATATACTTTTTTCCTGATATTACTCAGTAGTACACATTCACATCATAAAACTTGGACAATTTAAAGACCACTGTTTCCAGTTGTTAGATCATTAAAACAGAAGATGTTCTGGAACATGTTGATATGCCAGAATGCAAGATAAACAGTTTCTATCTCAAAGTTTAGTGGTTCTGTTTGCTTTTTATATTCTCACTTAACAGAGTTAAACATTGTTGTGAGTCAAGAACCAGATTTAATTCAGTGCGTGAGTTAAGAAAGGATACCCTTAACTCTCCACGATATTAGCAATACCTGCAAGAGAATTATTTGGTTTCTCGCATTTCCTACTTACATTGTTAAAAATATTAACTAAAATAAATAAATGAATAAATAAATAAATATATCTCTCACACTTGTGACTGTGGCCATGTGGAAGAAAGGCCCGATTACATGCTAGAGATGGTTAAATTAGGATAATGGTTAAACTAGGATTAGGGAACTAGAATGTGTGCCACACTGTATTTTCCCTCACAGTCTAATAAAAATTAGACAATTTTTAAAGTAACACAAAATTACACACAAGGACTAGAAGACCACCACTAATGAATAACAATTAATCAATTCTCAAAAGTAAGCTTGAATTCAGTCTCAATACTAGGACTTCATGTGGCAGCCACTCAAAGTGAGCAGTTCAGATAAACACATGGGCCATTTTGTCATTATATAACAAAACTCTGCCGAAGAGCGACAATTCTGTGCAGAGCTGTAAAAAAAAAAGTGCCAAACCCCACAACTCTTAACCAGTAATTCACCATTCCTTAAACTTTGCAAAATTAACAGTACTAGCACATTTCCAGTTTGCCTTCTTTCCCCTCCCAAACACTTCAATTAAGACATGAAGTTGTGGTTTTCTCACGGCGGCTATCAAAGACCATTTGTCTGTACCTCTGAACACACCTATATAGAAGAAAACACCACCAACAATTGCTCTGAGACCATATCTGGACTCCTGTTTTCCCCCTCATAAAAAAAAAAATTGTTCCACACCAAGGACATTATTAATTGAAGTGCAAAATAATTTTAAAGACAATCTTAGTATTACTGACCAGAGGCACAAATTCAGTTATACATGTAGGTCAGTGAACTAATCATTATGCAATCAGAGGGACCAAACTAAGCTTAGCTACAATAAAATGGAGTAAACATCAGGATCTACACATAGATTTTGGAACTGCAGATAAAATCAGCTTTTTTTACACTACATTTAAGGGCATATATAATGATGAATATAATTTATGTAATTTCCAAATATACTGGAGGGTAAATACCCCTAGATGACTTATTGTAAGCTAAATTTTCTAAGCTTCTATGTTTAAAAGATAGGTAGAACATACGGCTGTAAATTCTTTTTTACCATGCAATAATTGCTATTTCTCCACAATACTGACTGTTAATGCTATGTTTTTCCTTTGCCCATTGAGGAAAAAAAAAACAACCAAAACCAAACAGAGTGGTAAACTCATCAAAAAGTTTGTTGATAGGTTGAGGATATGTGATCAAAATCTTTTAAATCAGAAATGCTCTATATATTTCATTTTTTGAATTATTTTTCATAAATTATATAGATCTTTCTGGGTAAAGAAAAAAAGATAGTCATCAGCATATTTTGTTCCTTAGGTGTTTTATTCTTTTTTGTTGTTTTTAAAATTAAATAAGTAGAGGCGGATGGGTATTTCTCTTTTTAGGCAGGTGGAAGGCAAGGTAGAAGCATAACCAAAAAATAACCTTTAAGAGCAAAATCAAGTATTTAACTTCAGAGCAAAAATGTGCTTTATTCTATACTATGTAAAAATCTAAACTGTACATATCTTACAGTGCAACAAATCTGTATATTTGATCCTGTAACTCACTTGCAATTAAAACAAAAAACAACACAAACCACTCTAAAAAAATATAAAATTGGCTCCTTTCCTCCAAACTAAGAGAAAATAACATTTCATCAATTAAAAAAACCAAACTATGGGAAATTATAGGTTGAACTATCTACTCTCATTTTTAAAATCCAATTCCTCCAAAATAATTGCTTTTCACAACTAATGACAATGGAACCTGTGCAACAGAAAACTCTGCGACTATTGGAGGTCTGTCTGCTTTGAAGAAAGAAGAGATCAGGTATCAGCCATTAATTATTAGCATACGAGTCAGTAATGAGCTACATTTTATTCTTTTTGAACCGTTATATCACAAATTGCTCACATACCACATAATGTGGAATGCAGACTGCAACCTAAGACCTGCAACGTGCTGGTACAGTGGCAGCATGCAGCTATTTACTGACAAGAAAAATGGAGATGATGCACTGCTCTAATCGACAATACACACATTTGTAAGAGACTGAAGCAATGTTCATTCTAATTAAATGGCCAGACTATTTCCAGGATAGAAACCAACATAAAGTTGAAGTGAAAAACTGAACTTATCTATTAAATTTGGGCAGACTGAAAAGGAAAATTGGCTGAAACCCCTCACTGCCAAGGGAAAGGTGGACTCCTGGAGATGAGAGCGGGAACTTTCAAAACAACCTCATCCTGACCATACCAAAACTACTTACTGATTTTTACATTTTGTAAGCCTTTTAACTAAGTTGGCCATTTGGAATCTAATGAAAAAGCATTCTCATTTTATCTTAACAGGCTTGGAATTAAACTAATCCCACAACAATCCCATGAACAGCAAGACTTTTCTCATCCAGGGAAGGTGTAAATCTTCAAACTACAGCAAGTGAGCACATTCAGAAACATCCGAACTGCCAAGTACACATTCCACTTTAGCTTAAATGCAGTAGGGCTACAAAACCTCTCCATTTCAGCTCCCTGCCCTAGGCACAGCCAGCACCAGAGGAACTGGAGCAGGAAGAAGCGTCTGCCAGTGACTGGTAATTATAAAGGGCTGACAGGGCTCGAGATAGCAAAGTGCACACAGCATTCTGTTCTGACAGGCTTGAAACACACTGTAAAAGACAAGAATTAACCACAGAATAATCAGTTCCTTTCTTCACGTCTGCTACTGGCAGGAGCTTTCTGCAGGAGCTTGCCAACCCCATACCTTTTGACCAGCAACCAACTGAACATGTGGGCATAGCTTGTGGCTGTAAAAACGTACACGCAAAATCATGCAGAATAAGCGTAAGTACATTTGCATCAATCCAAAGCTGTTAATCAATGGTATATTAATGTACCCTGAAGAGATATTCAATACTCTTGGGAGATCCCTTTCCACAGCAGTTGTATGAGCACACTCAAGAACAAAAAAAGAAAAAAAAAATACTTCTTTAAGGATCATTTAAGGGTGAACTATATCTAAAAAGCTGTAATAAAAGCAGATAAAAGTCATCAAACGTGTTCTATAGAAATCAGTTTTTATATGGTGAATCATTAAGAGGTGAAACTTTTTTACTATTCATAGGCAATTTATCACATTTATATCAGCAACAGGAAGTTCCTACGTGATAGGAGACTGAAAGGAAAACTTCATTCTATTTCTGACTCAATACAAGCCTTGTGCTTCAATCGTATTTTACATCTACTCATTTAATGCAGTCCCTTAGTCACAGTTCATTCACAAAGGCTCAAAGACACGGACAGCAAGAATCTGAAGTCACTGGGTAAACACTTCTAGTGTATTTCTGAAAATATACACATTGGTAAATAGGAACAACTAAAACTGAACAAACAAAATCAAGTAAACTGGACAGAAAAACATAATTTTTGAAGCAAACCATTATCCAGAAAAGGGCTTGGAACAGCAAGCACATCCCTCGTACAACACAGCAAACTACAGAGAAGAGCAGTCCTGAAGGTTATTGACTCCCAAGTCATATATTAGCACAAAAAATCTCAGTAAGGAACTGTACCTGACCTAACAAATCCTACACTTCAGGGACAAAGCTTATATTACTGCATACCCATCACGCCACTAAGGCAGATGTATTATCATTATGCAGTATAATCCTATCACGGTGCACTGCACAGAATCATCAAGATGCAGGAACTGAGACCAGCAGAGGCAGACATACCCACACTACCTTCCACTGAGTGATATCCATATTATCACCCTGTGTTGGGGTGTTCTATTTCGGAGAGAAACTGCTTGTCTTTGGTTGGTTTTTGTTTTTTTAGAATGTGGTAAAAGTAAAATCTTGAAGCCACCTGTACCAGTAAATATATCCTAATGTACCTCAACACACTGCACTTCTTCCCTTTTTCCCCCCCTCACTCTCCCCCACTAAACCACATCTACTGCGTGTTCATCCGCTAGTGAGAGTGCATGAACTACAGTAACAACCAAGTTTATTGCTTGTTTTTCCTGAGGTTTAACGTTTTAACCAGTACTCCACTCCCAAAAGGAGAAAGAATCTTCAGAGGACAAGACTTCAAAGACTGTAAATGAAAAGAAGCTGTTCAGTCCTAAAGTAAGGAGACATTAAAGTGCCTGTGGTGGGTTGACACTGGCTGGATGCCAGGTGCCCATCAAAATTGCTCTATCACTTCCTTACTCAGCTGGAAAGGCGAAAGAAAATAGAATGAAAGTCTCATGGGATGAGATAAGGTTACGTATTGTCTCTCTCACGCCTTCCTCTTCAGGGGGAGGGCTCCTCCCACTATTCCCCCACTCCACTGTGGGCTCCCTCCCACGGGAGACAGTCCCCCCCGAACTATTCCAACATGAATTCTCCCCACAGGCTGCAGTTCCTCAGGAACTGCTCCAGCATAGGTCTCTTCCATGGGGTGCAGTCCTTTAGCAAGAAGGGTCCAACATAGATTCCCCAGTGTCACAAGTCCTGACAGGAGCCTGCTTCAGTGGGGGCTCTCTCCGAGGGTCCAAAGGTTCGCCAACAGCCTGCTCCAGCATGGGCCTCCCACGAAGTAACAGACTCCCTTCAGGAATCCCCCTGCTCTGGTAGGGGTTCCACCACAGGCTACAAATGGATCTCTGCTCCACCCTTGACCTCCACGGGCTGCAGGGGCACAACTGCCTCACCATGGTCTTCATCATAGCCTGCAGGGGAATCTCAGCTCTGGCACCTGGAGCACCTCCCGTCCCTCCTCCTGCACTGACCTTGGTGTCTGCACAGCTGTTTCCTGCTTATATTCTCACTCCCCTCTCAGCAAAGCCGTCTTGGAGCAGATTAGCATTGGCTCTATGAGATACAGGGGAACCTTCTGGTAGCTTCTCACAGAAACCACCCCTGTAGCCCTGCCCCTTCCCCCACTTCTTTAGAAAAACAGCCCACCACTACTTTAAAAGAAAGTTTTAAAGTACTGATGATTAAATAATACTTCTGAAATAAAAATGTTCCCACTGTATAGGTTAGAGATCTATAGTGTGTCATTTAAAACAGGGTTACAAGAAGCAGTGTTATGGCTGGCAATAATTAATGGAAAATAGGAGTCAGAGAAAGAAAGTTCATCTTTTAAAAGCATCAAAAAAACATATAAAGAAATTTCTCTTTTACTCCTCATCTAGTTGACATTTACAGAAGTGTTCCTATGCCTTTGGAAAGTTGATTTTTCTTTTTAAAGATTCTGAAACAAGACTTCTTATAGGAAGACTAATTGGTGTGACCCAGCTTTCTGTGCCTACCATTTGTCTTTAATAACTTCCAAAGTCGTAGGCATAACTATGAATTGGTATTTAGTTTTGTCACTTGAGCTGTCTTTAAAAAAAAAATCCTGTTTACAGCTAGCTTTCTAATTCACACTCAGGTTTTTCCCCACACTTCAGCCTTTCTCCCATCAGGCAAATATTTGTTGGCCAAGTTACTTTTATCAGACTGAGACATCCGCCTATTCTGAAGTTTCCAAATGAATACCTGCAGTTGGAAATTCTGCCCACCAAAACCATCACCTCCTGTTAAAAATACTAGCTTCTTAGAAGCTTTAAAATAAATTTCTTTGCTTAGGCTTGACTATGTTGTAAACCAGTCTAACTCTGCCATTTCATACATAAGTGAATTTCAAGTGAGTCACAGGAGAAAACATGGTTTGGTAATTTGTTTCAGCAAGTACAACTGGTTTGCTAGTAATCAGAAGACCTTTAGAAGGGAACTGGTAAAGTGTGTCATTCTTTTTCTTCTCACCTTAACAAACTCTCATTGAGAGATATATAATAAGAACAGACTAAGGTAAGACAAGAAGATGAGATGTGGGAAAATGGGAGTAGAAAGAAAATTACACAGATGGAATTGGAAGGAGAGGCAGAAGGAGAAAGCAACAGGGATAAGAAAAAGGAGAAAGACATCAAAATATATGGAAAGTTAAGAAATATAGGATAATGAAAGAGTCAAGCAACAAGTGAAACAATGGACTAGGTAAGGTTTCAGCTGGAAACAACAGTGAATGTTACAGGGCACAGCTTAATGCAGTGCAAGAACAAAAGAAAGCATGGTTAGAATAGTAGCTGAAGAATCAAGCAACAGCAGTGAGGCTTCTCATGCTTCATCTACCCATAAAGGCTCAGAGCTTGCTACTCTGGGAGAAGGGAACTGTTCCCATAGAGCTGCCCAGCTGGGGAAGGACTCTCCTCACATCACTCTTCCATAGCTATGTTTATTATTTTAAGAATACCGTACCGAGTAGCCCAGCACAAGTTTAGTTTTTGTAACTGACCTGGCAGCACATCTACCTCTGCTGCTTCTCATTTACAGTTACTTTGTAGTCCCAAAACGATTTTTGGCTTAACAGAACAGGCTTGCACAGTTACTACACTATGGCAGAAAGGACAACTTAAGAGCACCTCACCTTCCTCCCCACACTGACCTCTTTGCCACACCTAACACTTCAGTGCAAACCTCCATCACCTGCCTCAGACTGCACAAAGCCAAGAATGTGTTCAGAATGCTCCTGTCCTGAGCTATTTGTACTTGGCAGCCCTTTCTTGCTAGTGCATTTTGATCTTCTGCAGTATAGTATCTCCCCCTCTGCCAGGACTAGCAGGGGGAGACAGGGTAAAATGGGGGAGAATGCAAACCTTCCTCTAAGATTCTCCAGAATTTGTACACCAAGTTTAATAAAGCACTTGGATTTATCAACCAGGCCCCACACCTACCTAGCTCCAGAATTATCCAGGTTCTCTTTGGTCTTCTGCTCCACGCTTTGGAAGTACCTTGCTGCTCACAGGACCCCTTCTGCTAGGCCACAAAACACACAGCCCAGGTGTTTTTTGCTGCCTTTACAGAAGAAGCATCAAGGCTTATTGAGGGCTCGTTTTTTTTTTTTCCCCCTTGGTCAAAAACACCTACTCCCACAGTTCTTCAGTTAGCAGAACATGGTGCACACATCTTCCAATTCCTTTTCTAAGTTTCTCTTTTTTCTTTTTCTTCTCCGCCAGTTGAGATTCTCCTCCGTTTTGCAGCTATCTCCACAGGACACTGATGATCGGTAAACATCAGAAAACATCTGCCTGTTTTCGTGAGGAAGGCTACTGACCGCTTGACGCCTCGCGGTTAGCCCGGTGTGCCGCAGGAGGGAAGCAGCCGGAGAGGGACTGACCAGGGTCCGATGGCTCCGGGCAAAGCGTGGAGGCAAAGCACCCCCTGCGTGGGGAAGCCTGCCGCAAGGGCGACTGCTTGCAGGCTGCCAAGCACCCCGACGCGAAGAAGCAAGGGAGGCGGAGGAGCTCCGAAGTAGTCCAACGAGCAGTTATTGAACCGGCTCAGAACAATGGCGCACACCCCAAGCAGCTCTCTCCTCGGGGGTTTTAGGGTGAGGGAAAATAGGAGGATCCAAGGTACATTAGCGAATGAGAAGAAGGTACAGAGGAGGGGACTAACATTGACAACCAATAACAGGGGAATAACCTAGAGGGACAGGCTCCTCTCCCAATCAGTGACCGAACTCCAAAGAACTTTCTGGAAACCAGGGTGGTGCCCTAGTCAGCCTCCATGCCCACAGATCCACCCTCGCACTCTGACTCGTCTGGCCACTCGTCTGTCACGGCCAGGGCATGATTGACGGGGGCGGGCCACAGGGCATCAGGCTGGGGCACCACCACAGGCTACTGCTTTGTTTCATTTTCAGAATGTAGCAAACCTCATTAAAAAAAAAAAAAAAAAAAGTAAAAAATCTCAAGCTTTCCACAGCAGCTCAAACTTCCTCTTCCAGCTGACAAAGTCACTAAGCCCCAGAAGTGACTCAGGGATCTCCCAAGGTGTGCTGGTGACTGCCCTTGCCCGGTGTGCTCAATCAGCCCTGATTGGCACCTGCTGCTCGCCCTCCCTCTCTCGCTCCTCTGTCTTGCATTTGCTCCAAACTCTCCAACCTGTCCCTTAATGGCACACACCTGTCTGACCTCTCTTCCCTTGGCTCCCCTCAGGTGAAACTCCTCCTGCACAAAAAAAAAAAAACCCCAAAAAAATAAAAAAGGCACCCCACAAATAAATAAAAGTGAGACTTTACGCTAGATTTGTTTTGCAAGGGCTTAATATTGAAAAGATGTTGGTAGTGTTGAGATAACCATTTTAATATTGTGAGCCTGTTTTCTGTGGCAGAGAAACAGTTGTCCTAATCTTTTGGGAAAGGTGCTCTTATGGAAATCAGCTGGAGAGTGCAACCAGCAGCAGCAGCTGCAGAGATTGCTTCTGCAGTTTCCAGGATGTTATGAGACAATCTGTTTTGCTCTGATGTAGCACTAACTCTAAATCTTGAACAATGATCTGGAGCAGCCTTTTTGTCCAAACTTCCACTTTTTTCTCCTTTTTTTTCCTCTCACATTTTTTAGTTACTTTCTAAACTTTGTTTTCATCATGCTTTTTCTAGTTGGCTTTTCTTTTTTTCCTGCATGCATTATTGAATATCAAACTATTTATAAAATGAAAAAGGAATAAAATAAGTATATTTATTAAATCCTCACTCTATTCATGATTCTTTCAGTTTCAGCAACCCTTTTGTCACCTGGGTATTTACACTGTCAAGTCCTTTTATGTTGTTATATAGCAGACTGGAGCCCTGATCTTCACTGGAGTGTAATAGCAGCAGAACTATAATAATAAATAGTTATGTGCTATTGCTTTTCTGCAGTTATTTAACACAATTATTACCAAAGTAATAACATTAATGTCTATCTCCAGATGCTTTGCAGAGAAAATTGAGACAATAATGCGAAGCATGGCTTACAATTAAACAAAGTGAAAATTTATTGTTGGGAAAGAATTACAATAATGACAGGGAAAGTTGCAGCATTGCTCATCACATTCATTTCCTTTGCTTTGGATGTAGGAAGGTTGTGGTTTCAGATGTTACTGGAGTTATACCAATAGGGGAATTAGGGGAAGCTTGATGCATAGACAACACTAAGGAAGTGCATTCAGTAACGTGGAAAGCTTCTTATGATGATGCTTGTGATGTACTCTTTGACTTATTTTGGATTAGTCATGCACTCAACTCCCTCCATGAATACATGTTCCTTCATCTAATTACACTATACTCTTGTAAGACACAGAAACAGACTGACTTCTATTTGTATTTTCCCCAAATAAAATTCCATTTTGCAAACAATACAAACCTTTGAAATTTTAACTATTTTTTTTAACTGCTAGGAAAACTAAGTAAAAAAACAAATGCTGTAGCTTTGCTTCCCTGTCAATGTCACTTAAGCAACTGTGTTTAACTTTCTTTTTCCTGAAGTATTCAGAAAAAGTGGATTCCTACTCTTTCATCTCTCAGAGGTTCACAATAAAATGGAAAAATATTTTCTAAAAATTGCTTGGGTTCAGAATTTATTCATGATTCTTGATGAAAGGGACTGTAATTGCAAATGTCAGTATAATACAGAAAATCAGTTCAAATGGTTTTGCGTTTTGTAAAGCAGTTGTCTTACTGATCAAAGAATCCTGAGTATTCATGGGAAGCTTTTTTCCTCTTGTACATAACACTGATATCAAGGAAAGGCATAAAAATATATGGTGAAAATATTCAAGATGAACATAGAAATATGTTTGAACAAAAAAAACAAAAGAGGAAAAGATAATTCTAAATGTCTCTGGATAACATGATGCTTACACATATACCTGCTACTAGTTCTGCTTTTCTGTCACTTTGTGACCACAGCTTTTTCACACTACATCAACACATTGCTAGACAGAGGTTTAAATTGGTTATCACATAATCTGCTTTTATTCTTTTGATCATGTGCAGCTCTGCTTACTTGACTACATTATGCATTTCCTAGGAAATTAATCTTATCTCACTTGCTAATATTCCATTACAATCAGAAAATTCAATATAGATTGCTTTCCCAGTCAGATTTAATGAAAAAAACCCAAAACAAACCCGTGTATATTTTCTAAAGTAGTTCATATTAGCATTTCTTAATATCAGTTCCAGTGAATGTTCCTTTATGTTACACAAGATGCAGTATTGCCTCTTTCATACTGTCGATCAGTAGAGAAGAAGGATTTATGTTTTTAACATTTATGTTTTTGCAGATCTATAGTGTTTTCTAGGGTTTTTTTCTAGTTCCTATATACACCACTCCAAACAGACTTGTTTCGAAATCTCTGTGGTTGTAAAAATTGCATGAATTTACCTTTGAAAATTAAACGCTGCTGGTAAAATGGTTCAATGATGTTTCCATTCAAAGAATAAAGGATACCGATGATTATTTTTTAATGCTTGAGATAAGATTAGTGACTGCAACTATAGTAACACAAGTTCCTACATCTATAACGAAATATCTCCCGTTACAGTGAATGTCAATGAAAATGAATAGAATTTTACAGGCTGAATAAACACTACCACTGGGCCATTAATATGCATGCAGAATTGTGATACTCTCAATATTTTCTGAGATTGAGTAGAGTTTTTATAATGGCTCAGTTGTCCATTAATACCCACTATGCAATCATATTCTGATTGGACATGAAATAATATTATTTGAGGGCTTTGCTTACAGAGGAAAGTGAAGAATCAGTTCTAGGGACTTCATTGTTATTATATGGAAATACTCTTTGCATTCTTACCAACTTCCCTTCCATATAATAAAAGTAATAATTTTGCTTTTAAAAACCAGTGTGTAGTTTGTGTATTAGAGAGAGACTGAAGAAAGAGAAAATGGAAAAAATACTTGGGTAAGCAAGTGAACAATTCATAAAGAGATTATTGTGATGAGAAAGTTTCAAGACATATGCACAGTTTTAGTAAATAAAAATATGCCAAAGGTATTAGTTCTACCACCTGAACTTTAGAAAAGTACTTTGCAATTTTTTGTCCATTTAACGTGATTTGAAATTATACTGTATGCTTTAGAGGTGCTTTGGAGGTAATTAGTGAAGTAAGTAATGCAAAGGTAATTTTTCCTAAATGCTGTATTTGTATTTATCCAAAGCATAAACAATTCTTCTGAAATTCTGCAAATTAAACTACCTTTGACAAAGGCTTTTCTGCAAAAATGTGTTTTTTCACACTCAGAAGAATTTTTATCCTAAACTAAGAATTCCTTTGGCTCTCTCAATTTTTTTCCCCTCATATTTTCCCTTCTCTAATTTCTACAGAAATATTAGTAAATCTTGGGAGAAAAGCATGAATTATTATTGCCACTGTCTTTTACTAGGGAAAATATTTGTTAAGTTTTAAAAGCATTATTTTATAAAAGTAAAAATTTAAACAATACATAGTATAGTCTCTATCTTTTGGTGTAAGTTCTCTGGAGTAATTCTGGCTGAGTGTTTCCTTGCATGAATTCCTCCTCCAAACCAGATGGCACTATTTTACTTCACACTCATAACCTTTTGAATTAAGCAGCTTTATTCAAGGCACTCTTATTTAGCATACTTAGAAAATATGAAAAGCTACATCAAATGCATTCTACTTCTTTATTTTTAAATGCCTTAATTATTAACTTGAAAGCAACTTTTATGTTCAAAGACTGAAAGTTTTCAAGGAGCCTTTCTAGTGAACATCAGCTTCTTGAAAACGGAGGTCATGTCTGGAGAGTAATTCAATTTAGGTATCTAATCCTGGACTCAGTCACAAGACGTCAACCAACTGCTTCCACATCAGTAGGTTAGGAGGTACCTGCCCCATCAATTTTGTCAAAGAACAGAAAGGATTCTAGTAAGCTAAAAAAAATTGTTCTGCTGCACATCATGTGCACTGAAACACTGCTGCTCAGAAGCACGGATTTTTATCAAGATGTAGCAGCAGTGGATTAACCCACAGAAAGGCAGGTTACAGCTCCTTACTGTATCCTATTTGAAACATACTGATTGGTGGTTTGAGTCTCCTCTTTGAGCATTGCACTAAAATGATCTGTGTGCATTCCTTGTCAGGTGCACCCCAAAAAGATGTCCTTACCAGATTTCATACATATTCATGCTTATTTAATGTCACAGCTTGACTGTGGCTACACCTCTTCAGGAGATTTAGCCTGTGAATCCTTAGGGATTAGGGAATCTGACGTATGAATGCTGTGCAAGTATGGTCACTAGTACAGGCTTAGAACCTTACTAAAAAGGATTGTGCTCACTGAATTTTTCCATTAGGAATATACCAAATTATTACATGGTTTCCAGGAAAATCTTCAAAATATCCAAAATCTTTCAAATTAATCATAGTAAGCAGAGTCCATGTGTGTTTTTTCTTTTGAATGTGGAAGGTCTATTTAAGGCAGGTATCAAGAAGGCAGCTTTATGATCAGGAGTTTTGAGCAACATCATCTAACAGGAGACAATCTTTAAAAGGTCTCTTCCAACCAAAGCAACCTTCCAATACAGACCAGTCTATAATTCTGTGGTATCAAAAAATGGTAATTCTCCTATACTTCCTGAGTGTGAAAATGGAGGATAAATAAATCCCATATCCTACCATTGCTTTTGTAAAAAATATATACTACTATGCTTAAAAAATTACTATTCCTCACTTCCCAAATTGAACAGAGGGGAGGTAATTTTAAAAAACCAATCTCAAAACTATCTGAATCGGGGTGAGTCCATCTGTTTGGTAGTAAGTCTAGCATCCTCATAAGTCTGCTTTCTCTATTAAGACTTCCTACTAAGTAATAGAAAAGTAATAGAAAAGCTTAGAATCATTAATATTCAATGTCTTTACAAAACCAAACCAACATCAGCCTTGTATGCCACTTTACTCCTTCTCAGTGCATGACAAAGCAATGTAAGAACCAACAAGTCTGCTAACATGACTCATCAAAGAAAATAGAAAATTTTGATTTTGTACAATTAAGCAAAACCTTTTACTGTCCAGAAGTGCTTCTTCATACCCATGAAATCTCAGTTAATGTCCTGTATTTGTTTCCAAAAGAATAACGCATTCCAGCCATTTCCTAGAACTTCTTCAGAACATTCCTATGCTGACAGTAGGATTCAGAGTCTTGCTCAGGACTCAGAGGCCTGGTAAATACTGTCTGTGTCTGCACTGCTCAGTGCATTTGCCCCAGCTGAGTGAACAGCTTTGCCCCCATCCATATTGCTAAAGGTTATCTAAGCAGCCTGGTGCACCCACAGGATGACCAAACTGTGGTGGTAGTGGTGGCCCTGTGTGCCCTCTGTGGTGCACCATGGACCTAAGACAAAATAATCATCCTTTTGTGTTCACCTTTTCAGCTCAGTATGCCCAAAGACTGTAAAGGCAGCGCTGCAATCTGCTTCAGTGTTATTTCTGTAACTTAAACCAGAGGACTGAATACAGAGACAGGCTCTGTGGTGGCCTCCTTGCAACAGGTGTCAAGTAAACTATCTTGGAATAGGTAAGTCAGCCATGCTGAATCCTCTCTCACGTGTAGATGTATAGGTATCTAAGCTTCTTTGACTTGATAAAGTACTGTTCCTAAGCACGCCCACTTCACTGTGAGAATGTCTTCCAGGCAGGGAATATTTTCCTTAACTAGGGTTCATGCCTCTTAGGGGCTACAAGTTACAATATTACCTGTACAAACACAAACATTTGTGAACACACAGTCCTGCTCTTTATCATGTTTGGTTTTGTTGGGTTGTTTTTTTTTTTTTCATTTTTTGGGGTGGTTTTTTTATGTGAGTTTGTTTTTTTGTTTGGGTTTTTTTTAAATTTTCTGGAAGTGCCTATCTTTTTATCTCAAACACAGAAGCAACTAAGGGAAGCAAGTCTCCTATCCAAGCCATATGAGCTAACATCCACCGACGCAGCAAAAATGCTCCTCTTTGTCTCTATGGCTCAGCCTTTTCCATTCAGTTTGGTGGTAGATATTTCTGTCAAACCTAGCTCACTTTGGATTTGGATAGAGCATTTCAGTTCAAACATATCAGTCAATTGCAAGGATGATGTATAAAATCTATTAGCAAAATTATAGAAAAAGAGAACAAAAAGACTATAATTACCACCCAAAAAGAAATCAAGGAAGAAACTGGTATCTAACTAACCAGTTTAATAAATAAACTAACATTTCTACTACTACATTTTCTAAACCAGGGACATGGATATTCTCTGGATTCTAAATATGACCTTTGCTCTGTGCCAATGATCAATTTGGAAAAAAAATTAAGAAATCATATTTTTCCTGATGGGTCAGCAAACTTTCAGATTTGAAGTTCCTGATAGAAAGGGCTCAGAATGCTCAAATATTTTAATTACCTTTCTTCTTTAAGAACAACTGGTGGGTAATTACAGACTCGTACATCCACAAATTTACCAATACACTTATTTCTTATCCCCTGACTACTTGAAGAAGTTGAGATAATTCTTTCCCTTGTCAAAAGCAATATAAAAATAGTGGTGCATATGTTTATACATGCATTTAGAAACAATAAACATAACACACTCAAACCTTTGAATGTTTCTATTTCATTAACTTCCCAAGTACATAGGGTCACACAGAAATGTAAACCCACCTTCACATCTCATAATTATGTCTGCGACCTCTGCTCTTACATGAAATACCACACGAGAGCAAATAAGAAATGTGTACAAAAATAGAAAGGAAAAATATAATGAAAGAAAATCATGAGAAGCATAAAAATAAATCAGCGAGGATGGTAAGGAAAAGAAAAAATTTAGGAAGAAAAGAGAAGAAGAAATGGAAATGACATTATAGATACATAAGATAGGAAATGAAATAAAAGACATAGAATCAACTGGAAGATTTTGAGAATGGATTAAATAATACAAAATATGACAATAAAATACAAATCTATAAAACAGGAATGGTGAGTGGCAGCAATTATCCTAAAAGAGATTAGAACTAAATTTGAAATGAGAATATACTCATATTTCTGAAGTAGGTTTAGAAGAAGTAAAATCAGGGCAACTTGACTGCAGCTGATCTTGGAAATAATTGGCAGAAATCTTTTGGTGCTTCCATCCCTAGCATTCAGTTATTCACCTTTGATAGTTTTCCACAAATTGAACAGATGATACAGTATATCAAAAGCCAATAAAGTACTATATGGCCAGAAATAAGCTCTCTTAACAAGTTCAGGAAATGCTGAAGCAATTATGATAATGGCTCATCATTAAAATTATTCTTCTTTTTTGAAGTGGTCATAGCTGCAAACAGCTTATGATTATCTGAAAGTAGCCAGCCTTCAAAAGAAAGGGCAAAAGTATTATTGTTTAAGAAGTCAATTGAATGCTCATTGTGCCTTTTATCATCACCCTTTCCCTACCTCAGAAGGGTTATTTCCTCATTTGTCACCTCATTATTATTCCATAGTGCAAGGTTCATTGATTACAATCAGAAGAGAAACTTACAATGAAGTAAATTATTAGTTTTATTCACAGAGGTGTCTAGACTTGCAGTAAAAGTTGCAGATAATATCCTTAAGCTTCTAAGATACAGGATGGCAGAAAATTGCTTCATATTGCTTAATTTGGAAACATTAACATAATGGATGACAATCAATAGGATCTAATAATTACAGCAAAACCACACAATTCCCACAAGCAAACATGTGCTTTATGTGGTATACAAATAGCTATCCTGTAAAATGCATATTTACAATCTCTGTAAAGCAATTCATCAGAAAACACAACTATCTTGTTATGCTTTTGAGGGTATTTCCAGACTTCATGCAATACCTGCACTACCAGTTAAAACAAGGTCTAAGAGCAAACGATAGCAAGCAGGAGCTGAGATAGTTCCATCTTGAGGTACCTGAATACACTAAATGTACTTCACAGGAGCAAGACTGCTAAACCCTGTTCTACCTGTAACTAGCAGAAAAAGAAAAAAAAAAACTGTTCTACAGGGAATGCTTGGGTTTTGCAATGGGTGAAATTCCCTCTGCACTCAGTGTTGATGGATGGCTTGTGGAGACATCTCCCAAGGAAAGGGAAAATGGTTTCTCATGCCATTAAAAACCACAGAAATATCTTAATAATACCTTTCTGGGAACAAGCTTACAGTGTCAGAGAGCAGTAACAAATGATCCAGCCTTTTTCTTTCAGTGCAAAATCTTTGCATCTCCCATATTCTTCTCACAGGTACCAAGGACATTTAGTGGCTTTATATACTATGAACTATTACTTTATTATAAAAATACTGCTGGAACAGTCTAGCGATGATAAAAAGACTCACTAAAGTACCCCTAATTTTGATGAATTGCAATTCATCAGAAGTTACAATGTAGCTAAAAATAGAGTACTATGTTTTATCCCTTCTATGTGAGCTGAATGCTGAAGCACTTCTCAAATGCACAAGTCTGACTTGCTTCAGGACACATTAAGGGAAGAGAGGCAGGAAGAGAACTAGGATTTTGGCTTACAAGTGCATACCACAGAAATGTTTCTTCCAGGCCCAGATAAAACCTTCTAAATGTGTGAGACTATCCACAAATAAGAATTTTCATGTAACCAGGGCCCATGTATCTAAGCTGAAGGCTGTCTCACAGTTCATAATGCAGCTGTTTTTAGGTTTGATCTGTGATTTAGTCAGTCATCAGCCTTACTGGCAGAACTCCTGTGTGGACTATATGCTATCGGCTATGCCAACGTCAATGGATTTAAAGAAGCTAAACAGCTCTTCTTTAAATACAGATAAGTTAAAAGACAAACAGATATGTAATACATCTTATTTAGGAAAGCAAATCTGAGGCTAAAAGTGGCAACAACTTTCCAATATTACAATAGAGCACAGTTTTGCTTTGGTCACTTTCCTGCTATGATTTTCTACAGTTTGCAATTATTTGATCTGATAACAAATATGTTCAAGATTCCTCTGTTCAGACTATTCTAAGCACTGTCTTGACCTCAACTAACATATGCATGTGGGTGACCTAAGTTCTTTAAATTCTCAGCTTTACAAGGGTAAAAATAACAAATAAAAAAATAAAGTGTTCATTACTGAATCAAAAAAAAGAGAAGAAAATGCCCTAGAAATGTAACTTTTTGACTATACTTAACCCTTACTGATTATAAAGAAAGGAATCTTTAGATTTGAATCCCTGCCTGCTGCTATTAGAACTAGCATATTAACACTGCAAAGAACTTTGTTGTTTGTTTGGGGTTTTTTTTTCTTTTAACATGAACCAATCACTGCTGGCAGAAGGAACATAATTATAACAAAAATTATTAAATTAATGGGGACCCTGAATTTGGTTCCTACACAAGGAATGGTCTTTTAGAGTTGCAGACTCTATTTCTCAAAAATTCAGTCCATGGACCCTGCCCCATACCTATTTCTGCTCAACTGTGGGTTCTTTGCTTCGTGTATTCTTTACCCAGTCCCAGCTTTTTGTCCACTGCTTCATGTCTCCGTTCTCTGTCCTACTCTCTCTGTGGACAACATAATATTGCTGGAAGAAATTGCAGGTCTTGCTAAGCCCACCTCACTCTAGAAACATGGCATACAAGTTATCATGTTGAAGGTATGAAGAACTAAAACACAATCCTGACACATCAATTTTGGCAATAATCAAAGCGGAACAAAGCGGTATTGTATATGAGTAGGCAAAGGTCTTTTCCAAACTGAAAAAAACCCTTGAAATTTCCATGAAATTCCAAATCTCAAGGGCATTTGCATGAGGAAACTTGGCCAAAAATAAGTCACCACTCTGAAACATTGTGGCATGAAGCTTACCACGTCCCAGCTGTCTGTTTTAGCAGAGAAACTGTGTATTTTCTTCCACTGCAGACCCTCTTAATTAAAAGAAAAAAATTCCAACAGTGCATTCAACTTTGTCAAGCCTTGGACTGAATTGTTTCAGAAAGGGAAAAAAAAAATTATGCAATCATAAATATACTTAACATCTCAAACCCTAATAAGCAAATAAAAACTTACTTGTTAACAAATTTATGCTTACTTAAGTCCAGCTAAATGGGGTAGCTAAATTCAGGTACAATCATGATGACAAGAGAAGATGAGAACTACTGGAAGGTAGATAGCAGTTGTTACTTGATAAATGGGTGAGAACAAGCCACCTTCCAGAGCTTACACAGGGCTTACCCTCTTCTAGGACAGTGCACTCTATTAAAAGATTTCATAGAGTTTGGGCATGGACCAATATATGCCTGATCTTATGTTTATGTGTCTTTTCATAGTATTTTAACAGACAGATCATAGGAATTTAACTGATTACAATTGTAGCATCTCTTTTCCTCTTCTTACTTTCTTTCCTCCCTACCTAATTTATTTATTTTTCTACAAGTATAACAACTACAACAAATACCAATAATACTTGGCTTTTACACACCCTGCTGTTCTTAATGGGGTGAAATTCCACTTGAACACAATGGAAGTTCTGTTTGAGCAAGAACTACAGGATTCTCTCCCTGATTTATAAAGAAAAATTTGCCAGATTATCTAGATGCTATTTTGAAAACTTTAAAAATAGATTATATAAAGCTACTCACAATTAATGGTATTTACCAGGCTACTGTTGTCACTAAGAATATATTGATAATCTTCGAACTGGTGGCAGCATTTGATTTCTCTATTTTTATGACTAACTTCAGTAGGGAGTATTTTGCCTTTTTTCCTGGTTATGTCTATTTTGCAGACTCCTCACAAGTTAACAAGACCATTACTGAAGAGTGATCTCTACAGGTTTACTCTTCAAAGCACAGTAATACTTAATTTAATCACAGATTCAAAATATCATACAATAAAACTAATTTAATTACGCTTAGCAATGGCCAGTGGTCTCATTAAAATGCTAATGAAGCTCATAATTATTAAATTCCTTAATGATTGTTAATAGAAATAAATGACAAAATAAAGCTTAAGCAGAAAGTCAGAATGCCCTCAGGTAATTTTTCTTAGTGACAGTTTCAGAAGATATAGTTTCTTTGCAGCATTCAGAAAAAGGGAGATTAAAGTTTGAAGTAAGGGGATATAAAAGAAAAGAATGCAGTTATAGAATGCACATGTAGCCAATCCATTGTCTCCAGTTAAAATATTTAAAGACAGCTGATATAAACTTTCCTTTTCTGGACTATGTTTTCATGTCGTATGCCGCACACAGAAAAGTTAAATGTATATCTAAAACTCACAAAGAAATCCTGTTCAGAATTAATATTTTTCTGACCTTATTTGTAAAATACTTTCGTAATACTGGCGTCTATATGAAAAGAATCATAACAGAGAATCAAAATGGGACCTGTAAATACTCAGAGACAGGGCTAAAGATTATTCTGCTTTCTGTTTCAGAAATAAGAAATATTTGACTTAAATCAAAAGCAGCGTATGCACACATGATTTGAAACATATTCAAAAGATGCTGTTCATATCTGCTAAAACAAAATCACATTTCAAATCCTCAAAAAGCAGTTGTTGTCATTTGGCCAAATGTAAAGCAGCCTCCCCTATTCCCACACTTTGACAGCTATTCTTTGCTCCAGGGGTGTCAGGCAGACAGCAGTGTGAGCAGCTCCAGCTCATCAACAGGCAGTAGCACTGAGCTCAGCCACAGTAGCTCACTGTATGCTCACTGTGTGAGCGGTGAGGAATTCCCCGAGCACTTATTATGGGAGTTTCAGAGCCAGCAGGCAACCAGGGAACTCCTCCCAGAGGCTTATGAATAGTGACAAGGAAGGAAAACAAATGAAAACCAAGCAATGATGAGACCTTTTGGGGTCTTCTAAGGTGACTACACCGATAAAAATGCCCATTGAATGGCTTTTGTTATCTTACAGTATATTAGGGCCCTCAGGACACAGTTCTGGGCTATAGAATATTCCACACATGCACATTATTTGCAACCAAAAAAGAAAGTGGAAGGCACAGCCTTACCAGACAGAAGCAACCACTGGCACTGGAATGGTTGACACTTGACTTTTCCAGCAAACAGGCCTCATTGAAAACCAAAACCCACACCCTTTCACAGCTTTAGGAAATAAGTGTCTCTCCTGTTCATATCCATCTTTTCTAAGATGCATGCATATATTATTATTTCTTCATTCGCATAAAGCACTGTTTCTTGCTGAAGTACTCTCAGTCATCCTTCTAATCAAGAGAACATTGTCACACGTCAACACCTTGACAAAGGGGAGAAAAAGTTATAAAATCAAAGTCTCTGTACCAGTAGAAAATTGACTAAAAGTCATACACATTAATTTAGCAATCTAAATCAGCACCTATTAAAAAGAAAACTCACTATGGGAGACATATGGACTTCAAATTCACAATTCTGAACTGTAGAATTCCTCATCTCCAAACTTTTATTTTTTCTTCATCAGCCATAACACTTCCTATGTCAAAATTCACTTGTTCACATCAAAATATGACACTGAATGCCATTTTAATCTCAGAGGTGTATGCAGTCATTTTACATACATCTTGTCATATGTTTTTCTCATATTATATTTTTTAAATACAGAAAATAAACAGGCTTGGGTATGTGCCTAGTCAGGAACTGCCATATTCCATTTCCATTATGCTAGACTCCAAACAAGAGTTTAAGTTATTCTATTGGAGAAAAGTATTAGTTAATGAAGATTTTTCCTACTGGACTGTGATTCATTCACTAACTTTATTCATTTATAGCAGACAGCAACTGGAATTGCTGTGCTCTCCTTTAACAATTCACATGCAGAGAAAAATCATAAACATAGATTTATCCATTTGACTGGAGGTTATCTGTAGCTCTCAGATATTTGGACTTTTACTTCTCAAGGCAAATGCTAAGAAATCGTTTGGGGCACATCCCAAATAGTATATTGCAATAAAATTAAACATTCATGCTTTAGCCAGTCATATTTAGGCAGCTGCCCAAATAAAAACTAAAGCTTTAACAAGTAATAATTTATGTCTTGTTCTCAACAGAATGAAGAACTTAGACAAGATGTAGGATTTCCCTTTCATTAAATTTCTGAAGTTAATGTGTTATTTTATATAGTTTCTGAAACTGGAAAAAAAAATAGAAGAAAACATGATTTCCCAATCAGTTTTTAGGGAAAAAAAAAAAACCCAAAATGAAAAGAGAGAGAAATATAGCATTGTTGAAATAATACGGGAGGATTGAGACTGGATAATTTGAAAATCTGTGGGAAGGAAGAAGATGAATCAGAGTGCAGACAGGACTGTGGTAAAAATTTCATATGTGATACAGTGGAGGAAAAGGAATGCTCATACCTAAGATGCCCTCAGTTGTGGAGAATCTAAGCTGGTCCAACAACAAATGCAAGTGTTTATTGCAAGGTAAATTTTGTTCTTGTGGGCTAGTACACCAACTGCTGCACAAAAGCAAACTGAAACTTCCCACAGCTTAAGAAGAAGGGCATTGAAGATGAAAACATGAAATATTTTGAAAATTTTATTAGCTCAAGTTAAACACAAAGAATTTAGAAAGCGATGATCATTTTAGAAATTAAGAATGTGAATAGTTATTCCACAAGTATTAAAGAAAAAGCCTGAGGTGAGGACGGGGATGGCCCATCTCATAGCCAAGAGCTCCCCCTACTTAGAGCCAATATAAGAGTCTTCCTGCTCCATCATTCTGGCATGTTGATTTCTAAGGAAGCTTCTCTTAGAGACACTGTTTAATCCAGTGACATGTCTTTCAGTTATCAAAACATACTTGCTCAGGATTTCTTAAAACATAATTTATGTATAAAATCACTTCAGTTATTCTAAAGCCTGTCTTGTGGCCAACTTATCTTCCTTCAGTGGCCCTCTGCAAGAGCGCTGTCTATTATAGTTCAGTAGCATAGAGATCCTACCATAGGATCCATGTGGTGAGGGGAAAAGCACACCTAATGATTTAATTCTAAAAATAGACTTAGCAAAGCTGAGCAGTAATAGATTGGCAAGTAATTACATTCTAAGCAAATATATGCAGCTAAATCATATTCATTTATGTGCAGAAAGCTTGTATAGTAATTGCGACCCCTCTAAAAACCTATTTAAATCATTTGTTTTATGTCTTAGATGAGGCACATGCCTTTGCATTGCCCAAGTGCAGTCCTTTGCAAAGGATCCAATCCTATTCTAAGAGTTCACATCTTAAGGAATGAACAAAAAGTAAGCTGTTGGATATTCTGTCAAGAAGTAAAGAAAATTAAGTTCTGTTGGGCTTCTTTTTCAGGGGAAACTAAAAAAGGGATATTATATAATTATATTTTGAAATAAAGAGACTAAACACATTATGTATTTGTCAGAGACCATACATATAGGAGAGTACAAGATTATTGGAAGCTGTTGATTCCAGGATTTACAGCATTACTATGAGTTTTTAAATATGAGGGTTTTGCTGCTACATGTGATTTATATTGCCAAAAAAAGATTAGATTTTAGAAAATGAAGACATCTTAAAAAAAATTCTGCAAGTATTGAAACTGAAAGATACAGAATGTAGTCTTGCTTAGGTAAAACAAGTGGTACATATTTTGATTCCTACTGAAAAAAATAAATAGTTAAGAAAAAGTAAGAAAAAATGGGTAAAGGAAGAAATTACAAAAATTGTAAGAGCACACATTTTTTGCCCTCTACCCAACATACTTCTTATAATGACCTGTATTTTTTCTAGAAAACTGGAATTTATGAAAGAACATTCAATTTACATCCTGCAATATGAAATATTCTGTAGCAAAGAAAAAAAAAATATTAAACTGAAGACTAAATTCAGAACCTTCAAAACATATAAGCCTGCGTGTTTATGAGTACTTTTTACCCAGTAGCACACACTTTAGTTTTGAAGTCATGGATCAAAAACCTATTTTGGCAAAGCACTAGACTAGCACACACTTCAGTTTTGAAGTCATGGATCAAAACACTATTTAGGCAAGCACTAGACCACTACAGAGCAAAAATATCAGGCTTGAAAGCATTTTATTGTTGTTTTTATATGACAAGGCAAGTAAAAATGCAAAGAAGAATGGAAGTCTGAGGGAAAAAAAATGCTATTAATATACATTATGTTACATCAGCAACCTAATTATTGTCAAGTAAATATAGCATGGATATTTATAGGAAAGTTCCCCCATGCAAAAAGCATGGAATTGATAGTTTGAAAATGTAACAAGAAGGCTATAGAAGCTGGCATCATAATATGGTAATTATTTTTGTACTCTAAAATAAAGTGTCTACCTGAGATCCTTCAGTTCTTGCTGGCCTAGTTAATTAGCACAGCATCACACTGCTTCTGTCTGGAAGCAGCATGCCTGCGTTGCTCTGTTTTAGCTTATGAGTCCTCTTTCCTTCCTGTGTACATGGGTGTCTTCCCTTTTGATCTAAATTGTTGCTACCTGAAAGCTGTGCCTATCCACTCACAGTTCTCATTGCTTCCAGGTGTGTTTCCAACTCACTTGAAATTTACTTGTACCAAATATCCTCAAGATCCATTTGCTGCAATTGTAAATCTGTCTTACATTTTCCTTGTAACTTTTACTTACTCGAGTCTTTGTCAGAATATTCTTGACATGCTGACTCAGAATGACTTTTAGTCAGTGTCTGACTGAGAACTGTGGATGAAGGTGTCAGACACTGATAGCAGTCCTCTAACTGCAGCTGAGAAAGGAAACATATCTGTAACATGGGGTTACTGCTGAACAAGAGGAGGGGGGAAAAACAGACAGAAGGCATCTTCTCAGACAACCCTGATAACAAATTGTACCATAGGTATAACTAGATTTTTATATTTTCACATCCTCTGCTGAAAAACTGGTTCAGACTTTCACATGTGTTAAAACCAACATTTATATTCAAGACAGTGTTATAAAGAATGCTTGGTCATTTGTTCTTTGTCCTAGGAATATTTAGTCTGCAGTTATTTTTTCATAGCTAAAAATGGCTTGATCACCTGACTGTGTTTAACAGACACATTTTTCACTTCTTTATTTATTTGTATATGTTGAAAACTATTTAACTGTAGAATTTCTTCCTTTCTGTCCCTAGATAATTGAGGGTGCACTCTAAACTAACTGTGTTCTCACATACATTAATCCAACTCTTCAACTCATTCATTTCTCCTGGTATAATATTTTAATCCTGTTCCTTATCAAGGAAGATATTCAAATTTGTGCTATTATAAAACATTGCAAGCTTGCTTCTACCTTTTTTATCATCCCCCATGAAAATACTAATCAACCATCAAAGTCTTTGGATAGTCTGCTGGTTAACTCCTCTTCAGTGCAAGATAAAATTTCAGGGTGTGCTCTCACCCTTTCTTTTGCTCAAAATTTTATCCATATTAGTTGCTTTAACTCACATATTTACTAATTTTCTATCAGTAGACACTTTCATTGTGTTCAGTGAGGCATAACTACAATAAATGTTTTGTTGAAGACTGGATTGACAAGATCTATCCGCTTTGTCTCATCTAGAAATTGTTTCAAATAAATGTTTTGTATACAGATATGTGCATAATTTCATTTTATTGCAATTTACTGACGGGTCTCCAGGTCTAAACCCAGATATAGCTGAAAGCATTATTCTTTTTCATTTTAAAACTGTATTTCACATGTCTCTCATTTCAGTGGTTTTATGGCAGAACATAAACCAAAACAACTGGTAAATATCACAGAATTCAGGTATGAAAAACATGCAAGTGCAATTTCATGAGTCTGAGTGTGTATATATATACTTATTTTATGATTCATATTTTAAAATTCATGGATCTTTTAGGATATTCAAAAAGTCAACACTTATATTGAAAGTTGCTACAATATGTGTAAATTCCTGCCTATAGCACTAACATGCAGAAAATTATGATGGGGGCCGAGAAGATGGGATTTGCTCATCTAGCTAAAAACAAGTATCCAAAAAAAAGTATCCATAGAAAAATCTGATATAGAAACGTAGGCTTCTGTAAAACGTCATGCAGATCATAATGTAAAAATCCCATACTAAATATTATCTAAATATGATTATGTAAAAAAACACAACCTCTGATAAATAGTTTTGGGGGTTTTGTTTTTCTTTTTTTTTTTTTTTTTTTTCACTCAGCACAAGGGTATATGGAAAACTTTAACTGGATTTCAAGTTTGAAGCTATTTCCTAACATTAATGAGCATACTAATTTTTACCAGGGCATCTTGAAGATGCCGCGGTCATACACATAAATGATATTTGTAAAAGGCAGACTCATAGAATCATCATGGTTGGAAAAGGCCTCTAAGATCATCAAGTCCAGTGGTTAACCCAGCATTGCCAATTCCGCGACTAAACTATGTCCCAACACGCCTACACGTTTTTTGAACATTTTCAGGGATGGAGATTCCTACAGTTCCCTGGGCAGACTGTTCCAGTGCTTGACAACTCTTTCAGTGAACAAGTCAATAATTTCCATAATACTCAGCCAAAACTTTCCCTGGTGCAACTTGAGGCCATTTCCTCTTGTTCTATCACTTGTTACCCGGAAGAAGAGACCAACTCCAACCTGGCTGCAGCCTTCTTTCAGGTAGTTGTAGAGAGCCATAAGGTCTCCCCTGAAACTTCTTTTCTCTAGACTGAATGACTCCAGCTCCCTCAGCTGCTCCTCACGAGGTGTGAGCCCAGGCCCTCCACCAGCTCTGTTGTCCTTCTCTGGACACGCTCCAGCCCCTCAATGTCTTTCTTGCACTGAGGGGCCCAGAACTGGACACAGCACTCAAGGCATGGCCTCAGCACTGCCGAGTACAGAGGAACAATCCCTGCCCTGGTCCTGCTGCCCACACTATTGCTGATACAGGCCAGGATGCCACTGGCTTTCTTGGCCACCTGGGTGCTGCTGGATTGTGTTCAGCTGCTGTCAACCAGCACACCCTGGCTCTATTCCACTGGGCAGCTTTCCAGCCACTCTACTCCAGCCCTGTACTGTTGATGGGCTTGTTGATACAGTGGAGCATTTTGGTGCCTTCAAGTAAAGCATTTTTAACTTTAGATCTCCTAATGTTAGATCTGTTTAAATACTTCACTCAATAAGTGAGCAGACGTAAGCTTGGATTCAGACAATAAATTAAAATGCATTATGTGATAGTTGGAGAAAACACAGTAGCAATAACCCACTTACTATATTATTTCATGCTTCTATAGTAACAAAAATTTTTTGTTATTTTTTGTCTATTTTTTATTTTCAAACTCCTTTGTCTTCTGTTTTTTCTAAATTTAAGCTCAGCTTTAGGGCACAGCATAAGTAAAAAATAACACTATGTTGCTCATTCATCAAAGTATTGAACATGGATTCATGTCAGCAGTTTCATTCAAGTCTATGGGTTTACAACAATGTTTAAAAATAAATATATATATATATTTATAATGAAATATATATATGTTTCTGTATAAGTCAGCATCTTCTGCCAATTAAGTTGGGAAAACTTTTCAAACCTTTGGTCCTATTAGAAACAAAGAAAAATTGTTTGGGTTTGCTTTACTTCTTTCAGGGAATGGAGGCTTATGAGGTGCAGACAAAACAGAAGAGTTGCTAAAGAGCGGCCCAAGGATACGTTCGGATACAATGTGAGAAATTACTAATGTTAATATGAGGCTTTAGCTTTATCAAGCTGACTTCCTCATGCCTGAAATAATCCTAGAGATAATTTTAAGAGAAGAGATTTAAATAATCATTTCCCTCCAACACTTTCTATTCTGTTTCGACTGAGAACTTCTTACAGACACTTGACTATTCTCTGATTGGACAAGATCTAGCTGATATTAATGTGAACCTTCAATATTTTATTGGAATATAAACTACAATATTCTAAATTACTTTTTCATAGCTGTGTATCATAATGCTTATCAATGCTTATCAACTCTCTGTACTCATCTCTGCCCCATCTTAAACCTGAGATTACTTTCAGAACTTCAGTATGATATCTGGCATGTCTTTTTCGCATAAATATAATCAAATTTAAAAACCTTTACCAAAACCAGCTATACAAATAGGTCTGTTCTCAAACATATGGATTTTTTATATAAAGTATCAAAGACTACTTTGCTGCTATAAAGTTAGCATATCTTTAAAACCTTTTTCTAATTTACAAAGAAAGTGAATGCATTATCTGTAGAGTCTATGCATTTTGAAACATATTCTAAACAGTGTTGAGAATGATCCAGATTTTCAGTGGATAAATTGTTAATAAAAAGTCTGTCTTGAATGTGTAGCCAATTGCTTCTCGCCTACAAAATAAGTAATCATCATTGACACCAGAGGTGATTAAAGAAGATAGCATTTGACTGTAATAAATGAACAAATGAAGTATATACTGGTCAAGATTATGAACAGCAAAGTAATAAAAATAAGACATATATTTTCAAAATACTCAATGAACAGAAACAAAATCCCAGTAGGAATAAAACCCGATCAGTGGTTCAGCTTGACTCAGCATAAGTTTAAATTCTAAGATGGCCTTCTTCAAGTCTGAAGGCCATAAGAAATAACAAAAAAAGCTGGAGCTTGTGGTTTTTCCCCATGGCAAAAATATCTTGTTGCTTTTTTATGAATTCTCAAGCAGCACAAGATAAAGAGTTTCTCCATCTTACTCTATGGTAGCTAAAATTATAATTTACTTTTAGAGAATTAAGTACCTGATGTTCTTTACACAGCCCCTATCCTCTCCATATTTTTGTGATAACAAGAGAATCCGAAGGCATTTATAAATATCTTTTTTGTCCTGCACTCAATTACAGCTGAGCATTGGCTGGAGCTCCCATAATGATTTTATTAAACTCATTATCAGGTATTACTCTGTTTCTTATTTTCAACAGCATTTTTATTTCTACCCCTTCGAAACTACTGTTCAATTACAAGTTTAATTCTAACTCTCCTCCCAGAGGTTCCACTTTCTGATCCAGTCTTTTTGATAGAGTCCAGCTGTAAAAACTCAGGTGAGAAAATTACTCAGTTAAGCAGAAGATTTTATCAAAGTCCACAGATATTAAGAAAAGTAACCACTGGGTCTCACATGGGGGTTGGCGAGGATATTGATGCTTATCCTGCAGGTTCATTAGTCCTGGCTAGATAATGTGTGTATCCTGCTAGCATGGTTTCTTCGCAAAACCGGAAAAAATAAGAGTACCATGCAGCAGAAAAAAAAAAAAAAGAAAGCCCCAAGTATAATTTCTAAGCATGTTATTGGAAAGAACAGAAAAAGAAAAACCTAAAATAGTACTGAATACTGAAAAGAACCCATAGACTTTGCTCAAACTCTCCATGGAGCACATCAATATTGTGGTACTGCATACTTGCCAGTAACTTGACTTTTAGCACACTATGAAAGGTCTTTGTTTAGACTCCCAGGTCGTGGTTTCCATATTATGTTTTAGGGATGTGTGTCATGGCACTCATTCTTTCTTAAGGAATTTAAGTGAGGCAGTATAGCAAAAAAACCCAGGTATGGCAGCATTATGCATGCTTTTGGTTGAACCAGTATTTTTTAATAAAAATCTTGTAACAAAAATCTACACTCCAGTGACATGAAACAGCCAAGAGTTTACAAGTTACTTCAGGTCCATTGCAGGTACTATAGAAAAGGCCAAGAGTTCGGGGCTTTTTATCTGGGTGGGAAAGAGAAGTTAATTTATTATGAAATAATTGTATTTGTTTTAGAAGTACAGTATTATCATTGCTACAGTGTTGTTCTACCCTGTGGTCTTATATTTTAGCCACTTGGAAATCAGATTATTTTCATGCAAACAAAGGGTCAATTATGTTATTGTTCTTGTATAAAAAGACTTTCCCCTCCCCTAACAATTTTTTTACATTATCATGGAAATCCGGTGATCAACAGGAGATAATAGGAGATTCCTTGATTTACAATTCCATCCTCTTATTTATGGCCTTTTCTCAGCTTGAAATGCCTTTTTTTTGGCATTTAGATGATGCTAAAACATCTTCCACAAGCTCCCAGTCACAGTAGCATCTGTCAGGATTTTGTTGGGCAGTCAAAATTGTCATAGCAGCATGTATTGCTTTAAGCACTAAAACCATCAGACAAGTCTTTTACTGGACTAGTAGAAAGTGGTGGCTTCATTGACAAACACCCCACAACCCCAGACTGCAGGATGTAGTGATAGCAAATAATAGTACCTTCCAAAAGGTTCCATCCTTTGGTTCTTCCCATATGGGAACTTGATCATGAGTGCATCGTCACAGGTATGTCATGAGGCTGTAAGACAGCTTTTATAATAAGCTCCATATTCCAAATAATATTTGAAATATTTTGAAAACCTAATAGTAATGCACTAAGCTACAAAAAGGGGTGATATTGGAGAGGAACTAATTTTCCAAATGTAACTTAGAATATTGCCACTATTTCCCTTGTGTTATTTGATGTTATGCAATGATGAATTTTATAATACAATAAATGAAGTAGATGACCATTGACTGACATGGATAAAGTACATCTCCTTTTGGTGATCAGCTACCTTGGTATATATTGGATAAAAATAATTTCAAAAATGAATAATTCAGTAAATATTTCAGTAAGATAATTAAAATTTGAAAAATTGATGATAAAATATACTTTTAAATTAACAGCAAATATATTAAGTTACAGGGTACTGCTTAGTAGTTTAGCGTTCTGTGTTTGCACAAAACAAAGCGTTTTCTGTTGCTCAAAGTTTCCCTGAGCAACAGAACAGCTTTCAGAGTGTCTTAGTAATCTCAGTTTCCTGCAACTTCAAGCACTCCTTGTCTCCAGAAGCACTGATTCTTACAGCTTGCTTGTTCCAGAAAAGTTCAGCAAATTTTATACAGCAAAAAACCCAACCCGTCAAAAATGTAGGCTGCAAAAAGTTTACATTTAGTCTTAAATATTGTATGTAATACATGAAAACTTCAAATGGGACTCCAGAGACAATCTTGAAAAAAAGAAGAAACAAAACTCTCCTTGTAAAACTGTAAGAATACACTTTCCAGTGGACTGTGGTGATCAGTTTAGACCTCTGGATTTCTAACGCAACCTAATCCCTTTGACAAGATTTTGAGAAATGTGATAACTTCTTTCTGTAAAGGAATTAAATAGAATTACTATTTATGAAAAAAGGTAAACCAACTGAATACTCAGCTGCAAGATTAGATGGTATAAATTTCATCCCTGTTACAACTGGCTTTCATGACTTTATCTCAGTCAGAAGGTCACTCTAGAGCCAGGTAACTCTCAATGTCATACTGGATCCCAAGTGTGTTTTATGAGAACTAAGCGCTAGCCTCAAGGATTGAAGGGATCCTCAGTGTAGGTAAATTAAAAACTGTAGTACACAATGTGGATATAAGATCAATTTAGGCTACTCCAAAGCTAGATGAAACACAGGATTTGTGGGTTGCTTTTGGTCTTAAATGTCCAAATTTCACCTAATCTGTGAAGAAGTTACTTCAGCCCTTCCCCAGAGTTTTCTGTTGAAACGTGCTTTGATGGAGCAGTACTCTGTTCTTCATCCATAAAACATTTCATCTTCAAAACTACATCAGCATCTAGTCCTTGGGTTACAGTAAATCCCAAGCGTATCTACAAACATATCTGCATACATATGACAGTATGCAAACAATACACTTTTCATTAAAGAATAGCCATTTCTTTTTCAACAATATCAGTTTATCTCTTTTTACATTCATGTATCAACGCAGAATTTTAAAAGTAAATGCTGAGGATTCCCCATGGCCACAGTTCTCCTTCACTCTGTGGAAATCTGTTTCTAAAATAACTCACGTTCAATTACACAGGTCACTTGTGATAGTGGCTTTTCTTGGTGTGCCTGAAGAAAAGTCTGCAGTATTTGAACCATGAAAAATTATGCACAGTGTTTCATTTTAAAGATTTGCCAGATTAACAGAAGGTAATTGGGGTAGACTGTGAATGGTACCAGCTGCTTATTTGCAAATGCTACAGACACCATTTATTTTCGCTTAGAATTTCTATTAAGTACTTTCCTAACAACTATTTTAACTTATTTTTTGCTATGTCATCCCCAGGCCAATATCCCTTATTTTTTTCTTTTTCTTCCACAGTTAAACTTATCCCTTCTACTATCACATTTACAACTGCAACCCCCCTTCTCCTACCATTTAATGTAAGCAAAGGAAAAACATGAAACATTGAGAGATGGCTTAAGATGACTTTTCTGTTTGTAATATTTTCCCAGATTTGAAACCTGCACAATTCCAGTGTTATTAAGTCTATCTAGGTTGACTATTAACAAAACAACATGACAATATAAATCAATAAGAAGCTTATATTGCATAGTGTTTTGGAGGGAGGACTCCACAGGCAGCCCCTCCTCCTCCCCAACACACATCATTGATTACATTTGCACAACTACTTTGAAGGTACTATTTTAGTGTTAGTTTGGAAGGTAGAAACTAGCACATGACCAGAATGAAAATGTAAGGCATTATACTTTTCCTTATAGCTACGCGCACAAAAGATGAAAACTGGGTCACTTTTAGAACTTTCTCGGGAAATTATATAGATAATTTTGCACACAGCGAATCTTCTTGATTCAAATTAGATGTACTAATAATAAAAGATTCTATTTGACTACATCTTGAAGATGCTACAACCTTGACTACATCTAACAATACACACCACATCAACAAAAGACGTTGAATAGCAGCATCTTTTAGACAAAAAGAACAAAAGGATCACTATCAGATAATTTTCTCACTTTCTTCTCGTTTGCATTGAAACTATTTGAAACCTATCATCTGAGCAGATTCTCAAAACTCTAAATTATGAATCTTCCTTGATTATCTCAAAGATTTTTATTTAATATAAATGCAAGCCAGAGGAAATAAGATGCCCTGTAATATTATATCAAATATGCAATTTGCAATGGCATTCCTTTATTAAAAATGCCAATTATAATTGCACATAAAATTTAATTGAGGTCATTACCCTCTTGACAAGTTATTTCTAAATTCTTTCATCTAATAAGATTTGTTATTTTAACATTTTCCACATCAATGCTTCTTTCACATCTATATACTTATCTATTTATAAGGGTAATAGAAATTACCCATCATTTGATTGTATCATTGTGCTATTAATAAGAAAGCTATCTATTTAACTGCTTATCAGAGAGATGATATTATCCTTTATGTGCAAAATTGTAAGTATGATCTTCTTAATATCGTAATTCATTACACCATAATTATATTAGTTAAAATATTAGCAAGGAAAAATAACACCAAATTATGAATGAATTCTTAAGATTGTTTCATTTTGCAGACTTGATTAAAATGCCCAGGAAATGTATAATTTTAAAAAAAATAATTTTTACATTAGGATTACTGCATCATTGCCATGTACTTCACCAAGTTAAATATATCTTGCCAATTCATTATGTAGGCAAACAAAGGAGGTAAAATTATTTACTAAAAGATCTCAACTACCTGTTCCTATTTTACTCAGAAATAATATATTGGTCAGGACAACTAAGATTATTACCTTGGATATTTCCTAAGCCTCTTGGGATCCTTTGCTTCATGTAAATGCATGTAGTGGAGGGTACCTTGTCTGAAGGGCATAAGGGTTTCCTTTTCCACAATAAACTTGCCTTAGGTAAGTTTGCCACTGACATGCAAGTAGTCAGATATTCAAGACAAAATTAATTTTGTTTTCAGTCCTTCAGATCTTTAATACATTTGGGAAGGTCATTTATGCTGAAGTTCAGTATAAACTCAGATCTAGACTGAAAAAAATAATTCTACCTTCAATCAAAATAATCTAAATATATTAATTCATATTACGCTATTATGCATTTAAACCCCAGGGAAATTTAAAAGAGGGAGTTATTTTTTTACTGTATTTTACTAACAATAGGAATATAAAGGTAGGCAACAAGGAAAAATTTATTCTCAGTATGCAACATTCTGTCTTTTACTTTGAGCAAGTCACACCTTAGTCTACACTCACCTAGTGGAAACCAGTGCTTTAGTGTAAAAAAAGCATGAGACCACAGTTTGAGCAGTGTTTCATGTTACATGTTGGGTACTTCCACTTTCAACACAGAACAAAGTGCTGCCACTGTTACACTCTCCATGATAAAAGAGGCAGTGAGTCTCCTCCATTGCCTCGCAGAAAACTAGGACAGTACAGTTGTGTCTTCAACACAAGACAACCTAATTTTATCCTCATGATGGTGATAACTGAGTGAACAAAGTAATGGGGTCTTAAGTGGACCAAGTGGAGCATATAATTGAAATTAACATCCCTTTTGAAATTTGCACTTACCTATAATTAAGATCTTAGTATGCAAATAGCAGCTTATGACCTAATATTCCCTATGTGTTCCTTTCCTGATTTCTATTAAAAAAGAGAACTGTTTCAGCTTCTAGAACAGACCAAACAAAAAAACCATTCTGTCCTGTCAGGATCCCACAAAGCAGGATGGAAGGACAGAAGTGTAGTTTGCTAAAGCTTGCAACTCACCTAGCTTGGAGTGGATTAGCTTATTCCCTAGCTAGTTATAACCCCAAAAAACAATGCCAATGTAAGGTATCAAAAAATCAGAAACATTTTTATAAAGTAAAAATAAACACACTGATCTGTGATAAACAAAATAATTACACATGGCCTATTTTATTTGCATAAATTTCCCTCTGGAAAAATCTAGTCTAAGATCACTTACTAGGTTCAAGGTTCTTGCTCCTATGTTCCAGTGATACCACTCTGCCTCTTTTGTGGATAGGAGTTTTAAGAAAAATAAAATAAAAGTAAAGTTGATGAGTATGTTTATTTAAAACATACTTCAGTGCCTTCAGGTTTTAGAATGTTAGTCAAAATGGGTAGTCAGATGTAAAACTTAGCTTTGAAGGTACCATACCTGCCAGTTGAGAGAAGCAAATGCACTAAGGATGTTTTCTTGCATCATGTGATTTGGTTTTTGAATACCCTTCTGAATTTCCAGGGTTTTTTTCCTACTATTTAACTGTATCTAGCTTTGGTAACAATAATTTTTAAACTGGGAACCAGTCCCCTTAATAATCTATTGACTTTCAGATCACAGTGAAGAAAAAATACTTTATCGTTTGTAAACTGTCAGAACTTGATCAAGCATATCCTAACTGATAATGACAGAAACTTGCATGATCTGTTAGGTATGGAACATAAAACTTACGTTCATTTCAACTACTCTGTGAAGCCTCATAAAATTTTGAGAGAGTTACACTAAGCTAATAATATATTGCTGCATCAATTGAGCCAAAAAACATCCATAAAAGTGTTCCTTTTCCATGCTCTGAAGCCTCCTGAAGGGAGAGGAGGGAGAGCGGAGGAGAACTGGGTTTTTCAGTGTACCCTAAGTAATGAGGTCAGAAGGGCTTTGTGCAAACACCAGTATTTGCCTTCTGAGGAGACAACTTACTAACTGTGAATATATGAAAGTAATAATGTTTGAGTCTCACAATAAGTGACTTGAGAAAAACCAGATACTTGAATACAAGGAATTTTCCTTACTCCATTATGTGATTTTATAAACATGCCTCAATATTGTATACAGTTTTACTACCACAGGGTTATGAGGAACAACTGAGTGAGGAAGATGACATTGTATTTCTGCTAGATTGCCAAACGGAGTGATTAGCGCCACCACTAGAGAAGGTAGTATTTTAATAGAGAATATAACAAATCAATGAAATACGTAATATGTCTACCAAAATAAATATTTTTCAACTAGTTGAAGGTAAAAGTCCTTTTTGCTAAAAAGTATTTTAATGCTATCAAATCTGTATTGACTTTTATATAAATTTAATAAAAGAAAATATATTCAAAACACACAAAATTTTACAAACTCAATTACAAACATTAGTTTATAAAATCCTAAATATTCACTGACTTTGGGAGGCTCATTCCACAATCGTCTCAGACAAACAAGTAAAAAAAATCAAGCTAAATAACTTGCCTATCCAGCCCTGGTGTTCAGATCACTGAATTCAGCTTCATTCTCAAAATCTAAATGAACAGTGCTGAGGTAGTTTTTGGCACAACCATTAAACTTTATCCCAAAAAACAGTGTTCAGAAGATAATGGACTTATCTATGCTGAATTTTGTGTGCTGTATACTATCAAACAGCACTCCTAAGACAATTTGTGTAGAAAACTCTTCATGACTATATCCTGTTGTCTAGTCCTCATATTTTCTAAAACCCATGTAAGTTACAAACACAATGATCCAAACTGTACACTTCACCTGCCTTTATTCCTTCTCCAAGGAATCTGGGACATAATTTCTGATTGTGATTTAGTGAGTTCTGGCATCCACAGCACATAGTTGAGGCACAGTGAATTATCACTGATGTCATGGTTTTACGCCCAGCTGGAGATGAAACACTATGCAACCACTTGCTCAATCTCCCACTATCCCTTTCCCCCCATCCTGGCAGAATGGGAGGAGAACTGAAGTAAAACTTGTATTTTGAGATAAGAACTTAATAATTGAAAATGCAAGAATAATGGTAAATAATAATAATAATAATAATAATAATAATAATAATAATAAAAAAAGAAAGAAGAAGAAGAAGAAGAAGAAGAAGAAGAAGAAGAAGAAGAAGAAGAAGAAGAAGAAGAAGGGGAAAAAGTCCAAGTGATGCACAGTACAATTTCTCACCACCCACTGACCGACATCAGGCCCCCCCTTCCTGAACCCAGATTGACCACCCTTCCAGAAAACTTCCCTCAGTTTATATACTGGGCACGACATTCTCTGGTGTGGAATATCTCTTTGGTCAGTTTGGGTCACCAGTCCCAGCTATGGTCCCTCCCCCAGTTTCTTTTGTGTACCTCCTCACTGGCAAAGCATGAGACAACGAAAAAAAATGTCCTTAACTAGGGTAAACACTACTTAGGAAAAAACAGAAATGTCAGTGTGTTATCAACACCATTCTCATACTGATTTCAAAACACAGCACTGTAACAGCTACTGAGAAGAAATTAACTTTATCCCAGCTGAAACCAGGACAGCTGGCCAGCTGCTGATGCTTCCCTACGTCCCTCAGCATTAACCTGGGGCTTCTCTCTCAGAGCTTTGCATTCAGTATTGTACAGCTGCCAGGACTGATAATATCATTGGAACAGGTTCTTGTATGGCAAAATGCATCAGGCTGATGATGACCATAGCATCACAGCAATTCTGCATTAAGCCAGCCTGATAGTCCCACAGCTGAGACACAGTGATGTCCAGTGACCATTCAAGTTCTGTATCTTGTTGGCTCAGATTTAAAGCCAGGATGCTACTGAGGGCAGGTACCCTAAGCCTCAAAAATTACCACATGATTTTAGGTTGATCCTGTGAAAAGTCAACCGTGTCTTGCCAATTGCCAGAGCCCAGTTTCAACTTGAAATCCTCTCATAAATATGGGCCAGCATGTCCAGGATCAGCTCCTTGTATCTCTCCATCATGGTAGAGGTCATCTGCTGGGGGGGCCCTGATGGTGGCTGCTTCCTGCTATCAAAGATGGATTAGCAAAGGAACATCCAAGGGTAGGGCAGGGCTGTATGCTTTTCAGGTTATTTTGATACTTAGCTAACAGAAGGGTAAGCTTGAGGCTTCAGACTTTCTGGTAAACTCTGCATTACTCTAACATTGAAGTTAACTAAACAACTACACACAGAAAACCCCTTCTAAAACAAGTACAGATATTTGTCTCTGCCCAGCTAAGTAAGGTGAGAATCAGGATTGAAATTGCTTCTTCTCTTCCTGACCCATAAATTTGTTTGCCTGCCTCAGCTTCAGCAAGAAGACCTAAATGCTTTTAACCAGAACAGTCCTTCGTATTCCCTTACAATTTGGATTCAGTCTGCTCTGGGCCATGAAGCATTCAGAGCTCAAGTCCCCATGCCAGGTTATTCTGATCCAGCTGCTAGGTTAGTATGAAAACAAAGTGAACAAAATGCCTGTTGCAGTCTCAGAGGATGCCTAAACTAAGACAGGCAAGTGACAACTCCTGTTACCTCCATCTACTTCCAGTAGAAGACACCTTGGCAGTATCTCACTTAAGTGTAAATTAGAGAAGGAAAGCATTTGGGTGGACTAGATTCCTCTGATAACCTCAGGTTTTCAGGGTCTGTCCCCTCCACCATTAACTAGATGAGAAGTTTAAGCAGATTGCACACTGTGCAGTGGCTGTATGAACTGCCTATGGACCGTATGTCAGCAACATCTGACCCTAGTCCTGATATTCCAGTGAAGCATTGCCTGAGTTAGAGGGAAAGTATTTCAACCATGACCATCAGAGTTATGTACAAGCCTGGAATACCACCTGCACTGACACTTCCACTGATTGCAATAAAAAGGAGGCTTTTTAAGAAAATTAAACTCATTACCTAAGTACTGAGATCTGTGTCGGCTTTTATTCTCAGCTTCCAATCAGTCTCGCCCTGAAGTATGCATAATGCTCTTCCATATTTTTATCTAATCCTTTAACATATTGGTGCAGAGATGAGAGGGGGAAAATGCACATTTTTTATTGAACTCTGAGATAGTATTTTCTCCAAGTTTGTTCTAGTTTGGAGAAGCAGCCTACTTTGGGGAAACCATGGATGGAGAGATAATCTTTTCTCTCTAGTTTTACCTGGCTAAAGAGTTAAATGACAGAAGATACGTGTGCCTGACAGACACTTGCTTTAAAATAGGAATAATTCTTCAGGATAAAGGGGGACAGATGAGCTTAAAAACCATCCGCACAAAACAAGAAACATATTACAGGAGCTTGTTTCTTTCCTGCTTCAAATGCTATGACAAGTCACTTTATCTCTCTTGTGCTTGTCTCTAAATATGTAAATAATATTTTGCTACTTCACAGACATTTTTAGAAGTTGAATTAATGCGGTCACTGAATTGGAGTAGCCTGTCATTGTTTAACTTTGTTACATTGCTTCAGAGCAAAAAAAAAAAACCAAAAAAACCCAGAATCAGCAGCAACTGCACTAGCAACAACATTTACAGCATATATAATAGATGCGAAGGCACAAAAGTAATTAAACAAATTCTGGAAGTAATTTTTAAGGAGTAAGCACCAGTTTGATGTACTTAATATGTTTTCTGCTTTGATGGAATTGGGAATCTCGGCTGAGGGTATAACTGGAGCAGGCGAGAGCCATCTGACAGATAAATACAACCAGGTTTGCTGAACTTTGGAGGAAACACAGGTGGAGCTGCAGGTGGAGGCAAACAGCTGTCTGCCTTCTGTGGGTGAGTTCTGGGTTTTCAATAACTAAAAGGGAACATGGACATATCAGAAGTACTATCACGGAGACAGATGCCTTCCCACTCAGACAGCTCAGGATGTGGGTGGTATGGAAATCTGGAAGATCTGTATCTGAACATGAAACATTCATAGAACATCCTGCTTACAGTATAGATCACTGCAACTCAACAACATAATTGAATAGATGACTTCTAAATAGTAATGTTTTGTCCTCCTAATAACCCAAAATTTTCCATTTTCTCCATAATGACATGGTAATCAATATTTTATTTAGAATTCTGTTTTAGACAAGTCAATTTCCATACTAAAATAAAACCCCATATCCAGGAAATTCTTCCTCTATATATAAGAAAGCTTTTCCTATTTAAAAATACAATCACAAATAGATCTTTATTCATATTAATAAATGACAAAAATAATTGGACATGACAATAAGTGGAAGCTAAACTACATATTTAATAAGATTATTAAAAGGAACATGCAGTAACTCAAATATTTGTTCTACAGAGCTATTCACCATATTACTCTGGAGGTAGATAATAGTTAACAGTGAGGAGGAAAGAAGTGTGATTGTTTCAAAATTAGGTATAGCTCACTTTTTGATCTCAAAAACTAGAAGAGACAAGCAAAAACAAAGATTTTTTTTCCCTTTTCAAAAGATCATACTTACACTATTAATAAAAAATAAAAGGAGATCTACTAGGAGCACAGGCCTCTTTTTATTCCTCATGGGAGAAGAGAAGAGAGAAAGAAGGTAGGTTGCCAGTACATAAAAGTAAATATCAGATAAGAAAATCCTAGTCAATATATTTTTTTCCTTCAGTCAAGCTATTTTTAATACATACAGCCCTGTCTCTCTCTAGGAGACATATGTTATTGGAAAGATTAGTTTTGCTGTACCTATTGCTTCTGCCAGCCTGCATCAAAGTAAATTTAGAGATGTGCTGACAGTCTAATACTTGCTATCAGGTTCTACCTGTAGATAAGAGTTGAAAAAACATCTGTTGAATTTTTTCACAATAGTCAAATGCTACTATGAGGGATATTAAAAAATAAATATAATCATTTTAAAAAAACACCTTCTGATTTTAATGTACATAGTGATAACTTCAGAATTTATTTCCCATAAGTTTTAAAATTAATTAACTTGAAATACAATGTAAAATAGAAGTATCTGAGTCATTGTCCAAAGCTAATGAAATGCATTTGCATAAACCTGATTTGGAAGATTTTCATCCCTAAAGGTGTCTGGATGGAAAGCAGCAAACATTAGCTCGACAGGAAAAACAAAGGATGAGTATGCAGAACCCTCACTATCTCAGATGTGCTCAGTTCTGACTTTTCCTTGGAACAAAGGAACAAAACCCTTTTCTCCCTTTCTTTTCAATTTCAAACCAAACTAAACTAACCAAAAATACTGACACCTCTCTCATTTCAGTTCTTCAAAGAAAATGAACGTGCTATATTTTTCCTATTTCTCAAGCCAAACCTTTACAAACCAGGATTCAAAACATCCAGGTAAGACTCTCATGCAATATGAGTGTACACACAACTCCTCCTCTCCTTCCAGATCAAAAGTTACCTTTCTCCAAAAGAATGTGAGGGAATGGTACGTAGGAAATGGCATACTTATGCTTATGGTCTTCATCTGCAATTCTCAGTTCAGTTAAAATCTTTGCTTAAGCATGTAGTATTTTTGAGAAGGAAGTCAAGGATTGCCTAGAGAAGTGGATTTCTCATTGGAAGTGTCAGGTTGAACTTTAAGCAGCCCAGTCTAACATAAGTTGTCCCTACCCATGGCTGGGGGTTGGATATAAAAATATCTAAGACATCAAATATGTTGTCTGGTTGTCATGTGATATCTCATACATGTAATCCAATCTCATGTAGCCATATAGAAAAATTTCCTCCAGTTCATCAAATTATACCAGGAGTTGTAAGGGTATCAGAGACTGAAAATAGTTCATGCCTCAAACATTGATATAAAGTTTTGCTTATTATAAAGACGCTATAACCAAAGAAGCCTCCCTGAAGACTGGGACTTTGGACTGAAAGTCAAACTGCTGATTACATAAAGGGGAACCATTGTTCAGTCATCTCAGGCTGAGGGAAAGGTCTGCATCCACAAAAGGCCAAAGTCACCGGCTGCACTGAGAATCATCCCCGGCCATGTTTGGGGTGGGGGGAGAGCACAGCTCACAGAAGCCAGGTTTACACAGACTCACCCCCAACCGAGGGGGGAGGAGGAGGTTTTGGGTGCGTGGTGTAACCTCTGGTGAGAGGCACTGAGCACCCATCCTCTGTTACACAAACCGGCCCAGCTGTGGAACCCTCAACCCCACAGGCCACGTCCACGGGACTTTCACGTGAGAGACAGCTGAGGGGGAGCTATAATCCATCAAAGACCCCCAAAGTGCTCCCCAGAGGCTTTGCACCACAGGAATGCAGGTGATGCAACAGGTCCAGAGTCTGCTGTAAGAGATGCCCCCTCCCCCAGGGGGACAGGCCTGGACATTGACACCTGGCTCGAGGGTGTATTAACCTATTGGATTCTGTGCTTTCAGCACCAAGACCAGCTGGAAAGGATAAACTGAACATCGTTGGGATCCATGGAGTGGTGATATTTTCCTTATTCCCAGTCACTCTCTTTCTCCACCTATTGGGGTGTCCTCCCTACCTATTTTCTATTTCTTCCTTTCTGTCTCTCTCTCTCTCTCATATTTACCATCAAATAAAACCCTTACTATTGACTGGCATATGGTCTCATTTGCACCTTAATTCAAGCAGAGGTGTTTCTAAGAACCTCAGTAATCAGATCTTAACAAGGGGATGCCTGAGACCAATAATGAGCTAAAGAGAGCAGGAAGAGTTTTAAGGACTCCTTTGCAATTTCTAATTAATTTTCAGAATTAGAAAGAGAAACCATATTGAAATTGCTGTCACAAAATTAATGAACTTGCGTTTTGTTTTTTATATGGAAGCTCTAACTCATCAGAAACATCTAACTTTGCATGGACTTCCTCTCTTGAAACAGGCCAGGAGTAAGGAAGGGTCAAGGTAGTAAAAATTGTTGCAGAAATTTCTCATCCAGAGAATTTTACAACTGCAATCTGAGCACTAGAAAGTTTTTTTTAACTCATCTTTTATTGAAGAGAAGTTGGCAGTAGGAAAGTCAGGTTGGTAAAACTCCTTTAATTTTTTATTGTAGATACTTGACTCATTGTCACTTTTGTAGAGTTTCAACACAGCACAGTTTAATCACTGAGGACTCTAAATAAACTTCATTGTTGTACAACATGATCTCTGATTTAGGCTTTACTTGTGTTAGGTTAGAATTGAGACTTCATACTTGCTGGGTAGTTTGACACTGATCATAGTCCTTAAATTAATTTTATTTTTCCTTCTTTCATTTTCCTATACAAATATTTCTGTTTCTATTATTTATTGTTAGAATGGTGCACAGATTCTAAAAATAAAATTTTGATTTTTCCAGAGTATCAGTGTTTTCATCAGGACAACAGAATATATACTTTTTAATCTGTTTGGCCTAAATCAGTGTAGTTCTTAAACCAATACAACATATTCCCTAGCCTGCCTTTGGATTGACTTGCATGAGCTGTAGTCTACATCCCTGTTTTCTCCAATAAGAGGGATTCAGAACATTAGGCAGATTGTGCAATATTGTGCTGCATAATCTTTTCCCCAGTGGTTAGTGTGCTGTGGATCATGGAAGTTAGATGACTGAAATGTTACAAATTCAGATGAAGAAAAGCTTCACATTTTACTTTAATCTCTCAGAGTGTCTCTGGATTTCTTTGGCCACTTAGTTGAATCTCTCGTAATTTTAAAGCTCAGTGCTTTTGTAGTCATCCAGGCACTATACTTGTGACAAGACAAACTGGTCTTGGTAACATCTTCTAAAAAGCCAGTTTATCTCCCCTGGCTAGGAATATTCCTGCCTGTAACAGCTCAGATGTTATGGAAAGCTTAGGACCCACTGATTCTAACTAGAATGTCACAGAGGTACCAAAAATAGTGGAAAAACAGTTTCTGAGATAACTAGTGTCAATGTTACAGAAATAGCCTAGATCTATAAAGTAGTGCTTATACCAATTTACAACACTTTAAGGCTCAGACTTGGCCAACAATATTTCTGATAAATAAAAAAATGGTAAAAACCAAAGAAGAAATACAAATGTCTTCCTGGATCATAAACAGAACAGTCACATTGATTCTTAATTTTCCTGTGTATTAATTGTATCTTTCACAACTAGATATAGCTCTCCATTATTTCTCACAGAACGTATTTCTGTCTGATGTACAGGTTACTTATCTACAGACAACAATTAATAGAACAGACTGCAATAGCTTAACACTTACGTGTGATTTTTTCATATATAATTTTCTCTTTCCCTCATACATATGCATGTCCTTGCTCTCTGCATTTATTTTATCATCAGTGTAAAAACTGCCACTGTTTTGTTACACAAAGGGTGAAGGGTCTCAGAGTTATGATTTGAAGGAACAAGATTAGTGAGGACACACCAAAATAATAAGCAATATTTTTTAGTTTCAATCAAGAATGTCAAATAACTTCTGGAAAGTACCAGAGGATGATATCTGAGAAGCAAATACTGCAAGAATACTGCTTGTAATAAGAAACTGTCTGAGTTTTATGAGATTTGAAAAGCAACACTCATCACCTTTACTTAAAATTCAGGGAAGAAACTCGAGAGTAGTATCTAGAAGTCCAATTTCTGCAGCTCAAGACCAAAGGAAATTATGACTAGAAAAAAGGAAACAAGACATATCCATAAGGGTTCTTAAGCATGGAATGAACAGGGTACCTGAAAGGTTTTGTCACATCCATTCCTGGATAGACTGAAACTTTACTGAGAAAGACCAAATACTGCCATTGGCCCTGCTTTGAATAGTGTCTCAGTCAAAATCCCCTTCTGGCCTAAATTATCCTACATTTCTGTGATTCTAATGTGGAGGAAGAGGTGGGTTTAAGTGGTAGGTTATGCTTATAATGTAAATAAGTGAGCTGCATAAAGAACCTACTTATCATTTAAGTAGGTAGGGATACCAGAGGTCCTACTGATCAGTATCCCTCTGAATGAGAAACTGAAAGGTACCCTCTCCTGTATTTTCTACTTCCTTACAAAAGTTCAAATCACTTAAAAGATGAGTAACCTTCAAAGACTATCCAAGGTCACTACGTCCATCAGAATCAGAAAGGAAATTTCAGTCTTGCCATCCTCCCTTTCATAAACTATATGAATTATGAATCAAACAGAAGATCCACTACATTTTTTTTCAACACACACCAAAAATAACTGATCTATTTACAGCATTTGCTCTGATCCAGCATCACCCAGTGAGGTGACTCAAAGCAATTTTAACAGTTCAGAAAAAAACCCCTTGGAAATCATGTTGCGAGTTTTTCGGTATACTTGGATAGCTGTAAAGAGAGAAAGGCTAGTGTTTTACTGGCAGTTTTCTTATGGCTTATGGTCTTAAATACATAATTAGTGATATCTCACACAATTAATGGTATCTTAAATTATATTTTTTTATTGCTTATATTTGTGTGCTTATTCCTGAAAGAAACAGAATGCTCCTTAAAACATCAGGGTTTATAAAGGAGATTGAATTGCTTCACTTGCAAAACACAGACACACAGATATAATGTAAGCTTATATATACCACCCTAATAAGCTACAAAGCTATAGCTTATATTTTGGATATTTAAAATTTTATCTCAATTTAATAAACTGAAAAATTACCTCACATCAATGGAGGCACTTATAAATAAAATTTGGCCACTGACTCATCTGACAGAAATAAGAGTAGAATTATCCAACAATAATTTAGTTGAAATTGTCATTAGACAGTTAATAGACTCAGTAAAAATCTTCATATATGAAGAGAAAACCTGTTTGTTTCATTTACAAATGAAACAGCTATACCATATATATATATATATATACACATGAAGCTCGTAGATTTCATACTCTAGGCCTAAATCATGTTAATGAATCATCCGTTAACGTTATGCATTAATGTTACACATTGTTTTGTAGGTGTGATACTATTTATTCTGAAATGTACAGAAGAATAAATATTTTTAGAAGGGAATTCTGCAATTAATATTTATTTTATAAATGTTTTCCCATTTGCCCTAAAATAATGGAAAGAACTTTGTCAACTTTCAAATGAGATTGAAATGAGGTTTGCTAAGGGGGAGTAAACAGGCTGAGTTCATTAGACATGAAAGTTTTCTTTGAGGATACTAGTGTCTAGCTATGAATAAATTAAAATGATTGCAAATGTGCTATCATAATTATTATTACTATTATACATCAGCAATGTGTGAATGGTGGAATGACCAAAAGTATGCATATGAATAAAACTTTGTAGCTTTCTCTTTTCTTGGTAGAAACTGAAGTGACAAAATATTCACTGAAGGCTGGAATTACCTTACTCTGGATGGAATTATTCTTTTGTAAGTAGGATCTTGATCAGCTCTAGGAAGCACAGACAGTAGCTGGGAAATTCATGCTTACTATATAATGTAAAAAAAAATACAATTGATTTGTGAAGACCTACATCTGCATTGCAGATCACCCACATCCGGCTCTGGATAAGAATTCTAGTAATGTTGAGCAAATACCTACAAAAAGCTGAAAATGCAAATTAAAAAATTAAAGATATAAAATTTATCTCAGAGAAAACATAGTCTTGGGACCATAAACATAGAAAACAAACAAGTATCTCTATGTTTTGGTTTTTTTCTTTTAAATTAATTCAAAAGCCTTTCCTGTAAATTGCTATGTGACTTTTTTTTTTACAGTTAAATCTGGAGTCAAAGTTAAAAATGCACAAGTATGTTATCTAATTGGAACATGCAGTTACAATGTTTGACCTTGAAACTTTTTTGTACAAATAATCAGAAATTTAGGTAGTTTGACAGAACAAGATACGCTCATTATCATACACTTTCTCAGTGTTTTGTATTTTCTTTTTGTGAACTCAAACAGACATTTGAGTAGAAAAAAGTGGGGATGTGTCCTATCTAGTTGTGTTGATTAAGTTGCAAGATTTTCATACTATATTTTTCTGAGCAAACCTTATTTGGTGCAAATGCAGCAATTACTTTCTCTTGTGAGTCGTGATTCCCAAAGCCTTTGGAAGCATTTTATAGGACTTACAGACTTTGGAATTACTTTTGTGTATCACCTGAAAACCATTTGTTCTCATTTTCATCCAAGTTCCAGAATTCAGTACATATTCCACATAAATACTTATGTGTCTTGTCTTTCCTGTATACTGTATTCTACACTGTAAATGCATGTGTGCATATGGATAGGTGTGCATAGAAAATGTATGTACTTTGCAGTGCCAGTACCTACATCTTTCTTACAACTGTAGTCAGATAAACTTTTAAAATAAGTGTCTTTAATTTTTGACATAAAATACTCCTTTTGAAACTCAATATAAAATGGGAAAACTAAATAGGAGTGTGAGAGTCCAAGAGAGAAAACCAGTAAAAGCATTTGCCTTCTTACTAAGACAAAAGTAGCAGTTTAAAAAAATAATTATATTTAATCTTCTATCTTGTAGGAATATAGGGAGACACCATTAAATACAAATAGGAGTTTACTAGTATATTATAAGTAGTATATTATGGTCTTCTAGGCCTTACAATGCATATTGTCTGAGAGATGAACAAGATGTTTGGTCCAATGCTCACTTTAGCAGTGCAATTTCACTGAAATGGATGGCTTTACCCTGCTTTATACTGGTGAAAAAATCTAGACATTCTATCTTTTTTTTATACTTAGAGTACATAGAAGAATGTGTTTTATGTGCATCTTCTCTCATTACATTGCATTTCTTGATTTCAAAACATAAGGAAAACGTAAAGTTGTAAGACTTTTTCTTTCTTCTTTTTTTTTTTTTCTGCTAAATTACTCTGTAATGAAGGCACAGTGTTACCATATGCATGCTGAAAAGCTTTTGCTGGTGACTTGACCATAAATGAGAGTATTTGGGGATGGGGGTGGGGAGAACAGATGAGAGATACTGATACTGAGAGTTTTCTTATTGCCTAAATTCTGTGCCAACATGGTGTCAATACGAAGGGATTTATTCTATTGGACCTTTTTGTTCAGCTATGCACTTCCTGTTAATTAGATCAATACCTGTGTCTATTAGGAGCTGGTTTAATATTCTTAATGAAGGTTCATTTAAGGTTCAGTCTGGTTACAAGAATGTATGTTTTATGGAACTCCTCTTATACTCTGTATTCATTTGTAGGCTGTAAGTGATCTTCATTTAAGGTTTGTGTTTGAAATTTGGAGTAGTTGCACCACTAAGAAGTGAACATAATGAATTAAAAATAGTAATAATGTTCAAAGAAATTTTATTTTTCTTTTATCCCCTTTAGATGCACCTGCACCTTCATTTCCTACCAGCACTGCCACTTACCAGTGGCAAGTCCACTCCCTGAACTTGTATGGAAATATATCTAATATTATGTCAAACCCTTCTCTCTAAAAATGTATCCCTTTCTTTGATTTTAAGTGGAAAACCTTTCTCTGTTATACATCTGAGTAAGGGAAAAGTATGTCATAACTGGAAAGTAGGACAAGTCACCTGAAGATATTCATACACTTAAACACCTAAATACCAACAAAGAGGACTACAGACATCACAATCACCAATTTCAATTAATTAAGGCAGTAAAGTTTCAAGGCGCTGAAACTTTTCATAAATCAATTTTGGGTTAATAAGTTAGTCACAACCTTGGTTCTGACATATACAGTCGAACTGTGGCTATTCTGTATTTAGTACCCTTTGTAGTCATACTGTTGTTCAAGAGATAAAAAATAGGTATCAGTTTTTAGGCCTTAAACATAAAGCTGACATTATTTATCACAGACCAAAGAAAACTAGTACAAAAAGTACATCCCAGAAGTAGCTTTTTGAGAAGAACAGAAATCTGAGTGTGTATTGGTTTTGTTTTACTTACTGTCATCATAAACTACCGTGATGTCCTTTGAAGCCGAATAAAATCCATCAAACTACTTCCTGTGAAGGGATCAGTTAAACTGTCAGTTTAAGGGCTGGTCTTTGGATGACTGACATCAATTCTGATTTTATCTCAGGTAAATATTCTAAATTGAGTAGCTATCATGTATTATACGTACTCTTTCAGGAACAGAAATAGCCTAAAGTTTCACAATTCTAGTCACATCATACGGGAAAAAAATGAAGAAAAGACACTACATAAAAAATGTGTTGTGGAGGATGGAGGCATCCACGTGTGCATAGAAATTATGTTGACTATTTATTTTGTTTCACTTTCTTTAGCAGGTGGTAAGGCTTGAGACCCATCACTCTGACTTTTGATTTCCATGGGATGCTCTGGTCCTTTACAAGGAGGAACACATTGCTGCAGCACAATTTTTGAAATATTTTCAGTCTGCATCTCCTCATTTGATAAGCATTAGTTAAACTAGTCACAGACATTCATACTAGTGAATTTCTGTCTGTTGAGAGAGAAAGCTTCATGATTTCATATAATTTTCAAGATTTTGGGACATTAAACATGGGATGTGGAAGTTCTTGACTTGGATTCATCTAATCTTAGTGTCTAACAGCCTGACTTTGTTCCCTCAAGGCACAATAAAAAATACCATCTTATTAAAATACCCAAATTTTTATATTTATTTATACGGAGGGAAAAAGAAATTCTGCAGAGGGCTAGTTAGGGAAGAACACATACATTTTTACTGCTAGTTATTCAAAGTATTAAAATATTTTTCACAATGCTGAATGTGTTCCTGACATGTATCAGCTAACAGGAGAAAGAATACCCAAATCCGTCAGTCAATATAAAATATTCAAGGACCAAAAGGCAAAGAAAATGTTTTAGCTAATCTACGTAATTTTTTTCAGGTCTGAGGTTTTTTTAATTCTTTCTGCTGTTTACAGCAAGATCTTTTATTGTGTTCTATGTACAATTCCAAGAGTATAAATGCAAAGATGTAAGTATAACATGTTTTACATAAAATATGCCTTAAAACATGCCAAAGATGAGACTTCCTGTCCTGATATCATTTATCCAGACAGCAAACAAGAGAAAGTAGCAATTTAAACTCCACTTCATTAAAAGGAAATAAATCTACATTGAACATCCTGCCTTCTGCAAAATTCTACTTTGCAGTCTGAACTGAAGCACACTGATGATAATAACCTCAAATGCAAAATGTTTTTTTCTTTATAATGATACTTCCACTCCCTTCTGAAGGATAAAATCAGGCTGTGTAAATGATGTTCTGCTTGCAGAACAAAGATAGCATGCAATAATATTAGTACTTCCAGGTTAGAAAAGATAAATATATTTGCAGCACTTCAGCAAAGTGCTCTGACTTCATAGCAAATACAAGCTCTGGAAAATGCATTTTTTACACTTTTTTTCCCTAATTCCCAAGAATATCCTACAAAAAGAGTAAAAAACTTAATATTTTTCTACCATAAAATGATGTAGTTACTCTTTTCTACATTACTTCTCACAGCGTTAGAATTCAAATTCTCTATTGCCTCAACATTTTAACATTAAAAGGATTAATAAAAAAAATATATGTAATATATTACTTTCTCTTCATATTTCATAGCTATTAGATGACTAGCTAGTTCTAAAGAAAAACATGGCCAGAAATAAATATAATGGGATGTTTAGAAGAAGGATTTACACTGTAAATGGATTGCAAAGTTAGCTGCTCGCTCATGTGGACAGTGTTTTTTTCTTTATAACTACCATATTTGATCCCATTTATTTCACAAGAAATTATAAACTGTCAGTCACTAAGAATTTGGGAGAAGAATTTAGTTTTTCTATATTGTGTCACTTTACATTACTGAAAAAAAAAAGCATCTAAAAAACCCCAAACCTCAGTTTTCTTTATTTGATAGTCATGCAATTATTTTTAAGAAAACCTTGCCTCAAGACCTAAAACCAGTTTTCTGGACAGTGTTAATTTCTTATGAGAATAGCTTACTATATTGGATACCATCCATTTATTACTTGAGTTTAATTTAGAATTTAATTTCATTTTAATTAAATTCTTCCTACATGTTGAAGAGACCTATATCTAACCTCATTCAACTTCACAAATGACTTTATGTTAACAACCAATTTATCAACTTTCTCCATAAGGATTATACATACGGAATGAATACACAAAAGCAAAAGGTGAAAGCAAGACAAAACCCATTCAGCAATACTATGATATGCAAAGGGGGAAAAATACTGTCTCCTTAATTCACCTAATCTAAATTAAAAGAATTGATGACATCTCTTTATATAGAACATAGTGTTTATTATTATTTAATCATATTGTTGAAACAATGATGGGTAATAAAATCAAAAGCCAGAAAAAATAATGACCTTTAATATTTAACATGATTGATCCATAAACACTTTGCTTTGTGGGTATACCCCAAAGAAAACTCCCCATTCTAAAACATGAGGGACAGCATCACATTGCAGTTGAACAAATAAATCATGTATGGCAGCCAAAGAAGAGAAAATGTAAAACAACATTAAGGTGCATGTTTTCCTTAGATCACTAGCAATTATTTTCACAACTTGCCAACTGCCATCACAGTGTTACAAGTTGTTGTATAAACAATGAAGAAACAGTCTGAAGTTTATAAAATTATAATCATTATGCTCCAAGCTTTTATCTTTTTTTTATCTTTTACATCTCTCAAACATCGAGATGGAGAAAGTTTAGAAATGTGTGATCCATCTTTGGACTGCATAAATTCCACATCTATCATTCTGTTTAGTATTTTTTTCTTTGCTTTTTCTAGCAATTATACATGTTTGGTCTAGATTAAGTACTGCCATAAATATTTACTTAAATCTGAACTTTATGACACGAAGAAGAAACAATTGAGAATGACATCAAAGAAGACAAGAAACTGATGATAAACTTGCAGTAAGAAAAATGTCCCAACAGTACAGATGACCCAAGCCCTAAAGAGGTTTACGAAGTAAAAGCTTGAAATACTTAAAGTATGAGAAGATGGATGGGATGTTGTTAAAACTACTAAAGGTGTTTTCATGTCAACAGTATCTAACTTTAGCAACTGTATTCTGAAATGCCTCTGGAGCAGAAGCCCGAGGCCAGACAAGATAAAAGGAATTTTAAATGCCATGAGATGGCTAATTTTAAGAATTAGAGTGGATCCTACACTCCTTTATTTACTTGCTCTCTTCATACCCTTCATGTTTTTCAGCACTCTTGCAATCATTTCTAGAAGATAAAAAAGACATAAAACTAGGTCCAAAAGCAGTAATTTTCTTACTTCTCTTTTATGTACCCCAATACAACATGACAATTTTTACTCTGGTTTTGTTCAAATTTCTTTATGTGCCTGAGAAGTAAAAGAATATTCAGAAGTATATTTTAGCCTGTCTATAAGTATCTGAAAGAATATCTCTTGCTTTCTTTTTCAGACCCCTTCATCACAGCCTCACCTGAGGCTCTGGTTACTTCTGCAAAGAAGGTGAGCAAAGCCCTTGAACTGGACAGGTCAGCAAAGAGAGGGAAAGAAGGTGACTATACAGCGAGTTCATCTGTGGGGGAGACAAAAGGGACAAAATGTTAAAGTAAAAGATAAGATTAGCACAGCTACAAGACAAATAAAGCAACCACCCTCCCTCTCATATCAAGCAAAATGAATGAAAACATAATCCTAGGAATAAAGGAATCTTTCCAAGGTACTATGGAAAAGTCCCATTTCCAGATCAGGAGCTCTTGTCTTGTGGAAATGTCTCTCTAGTGGACGAGGAAATGGTGGCAGGTTCCTCTAAAAAGGTTACCATGTTTGCCTTGTGGAAAGGAGAGCCTTGCTGAGCTAAGCAACCCATAGGAAAAGAGGTGATTGGTTACGAGGGTGACTAATTCTTCTCTTACAACTATAGGTTAGTTTGTAATCTCTCAAAGAAATGCACAGTGACATGACTGTGAGTGCAAAAGAAGAGGACTGCACAGTGTGTCTAAATGGGTTTGTAGAAAATCACAGTGTCATGGTCCATGGTTCTGCATTACAGGAAAAAATAAACCAGAAGCTACAGAAGCTAAATTGGGCCAAGCTCCATAGGAAGCTAAAAAGAGGTTCTCTGTGCTAGGATTCCTGAAACTTCTCCCAGAATGCAGAAAACAAGACAGAAAGATTATTGAGGATGCAAAGTTGAAATGTGTTTTTGATCCATACAGTGGAAAAAGAAGTATTAGGATTATCAGAAAGACGTCAGGAAAGGAGGAAGCTCATGCAGGAAGGTCAGGCTTCCCTTAAACTATTATGAAATCCAACTTGCTGCATTTTCATATCAAGAGGGTCAATCAAGATTATAAATTTAAAAAAGAGGAACACCAATGTATATTTTAGAAAGCCTTCAGCCAAGATGTGCTGAAGTTTGTTGTGCTCATGATGTACTCAACAACAACACAGTCAAAATATTCTGTATCTTAAAGTGAAGATTAGGACAGATGTTGGAAATATTCAAGAAAGAAGCAACAGAGAATTGTCAGAATACACTGACAGTGAAACAGAGGAGAGTGAAGCAATGATACATGTGAAATTTAAGAAGTGAAATTATGACATGAGAATAGCTGTTCTTAAACCAGGCTATTGACAGAATAATCAGATTAGAAGCTGGAGGGAAGGATGACAACCATTGGGACATTAGTAGTGGGAGGCACAGCATACAGGTAAGACAGAAGAGGATGCCATTATCGAACAGATGCTCTTTATCAGTAATCATAATGCATATACTTGAATATATCCTTGCAGGAACAAAACCACAGTAAATGGTAGCAATAATAAAATCATTATGGTTACACTTGATTAAAAAAAAAGAAAGGATACTATAATAAAATGTGAGAACTTAGAAGGAAAAATGCAAGGTAAAAGTTAAATTTTTTAAGATGTTGTAGAAAACGTACAAGAATAAAATTCCCAAGATTCAGATGAAACCAATGTGGCTATAGAGTAAGGATAAAAATGGCAATGAGAAATCAGAAGAAAAAGTGAAGCTGTGCTCGAGTTAGGAAAGGACAACCATAAGTTCTCACACTTTCAGTGAAGAATTGCAAATACGACAAGCCATTAAAAGTTTGTGGAAAAAGTACAAAAGCACAAAGTCCAGAAATAAATCCTTGTTAAAGCACATCAGAAGTAGAAAGCTCATCACAGTGCCTTTAAGATCAACAAAGGATTAAGGTATAAAAGAAGCACAAACAGCCAAATGGATGTTTTGCATCTGTGGTGACCCAGAGTCTGGGGAGCTGCATATATGGCAAATCCTTTTACAGAGTACTTAGAAAGTAAAAAGTGAAACTAAGGGTCAATGGAAGAGATCCCAGAATAAATAGATGAATCAGGAGTAACAAATAACTTACATCAAACAGTATTTATTCAAGCTCTAGAGGAACTTAAGGATGAAAGACCTTAACGACTAATGACAGTGTGTAAACTTTCACTTAACACTGTTTCCATACAAGAGGCTTTGAGAATAATTAACCTGGTGAGAATTTTTAGAACTCCAAGAAAGACCTGGAAAACTGTGACCAGTAAGATGGCATTTGTACCAAACAAACTAGTGCAATTACTCTGAAGAAAACTATCAAAAGGCACCCAGATAAATAAGATGTTATGGACAAGAGTCAGCTTTTGAAAGGCAAGGTATGCCTTGCAGATTGACTGGAATTTTTTTAAGGAATGAACAAGCCATAGGATTCATCCCATCTGGTTTACTTAGGCTTCCATATGATGTATAAGTTCCATCAGCTGCAGATCATTAAAGAAAAATTGGGACCAGACCGTTGCTTAGAGAAAAAAGTCAGTCACATGGAACAGTAATTTTATGAGTATGGCAAGAGAGAGTACGGAGTAAAGGTGAGCTATCACAGGGAAGAGTATTACTAATTGAGTTGCACAAGAGTAAGGAATAAGACATATGCTGTTCAAGAGATTCACACCACAAATGACCCAGGAAGTGATTAATGAGGTGACAAGTCTATGATGATATGAAGTTATGCAGGATCATAATGACAAGTACTATGGTATGGAAACAATAAAATGAAATATCCAATTTAATGCAGAGAAACACAGTGCAACAGAAGGAGAGGAAAAAACTCAAACTCAGCCTTGACTATCCATTGATTAATACTACCGCAGCTTGAGATCTTCAGATCTTTATAGACTGTTTTTGTATATTTCTCAGTTCTCATTAAAAAGAAATAAAATGTTATGAAATATCATGAAAGAAATAGAAAATGAAAGAAAACAGTGTTATGCCTTCACATAAAAATCACACAAATGCTGCTCCAGCTGTGTTGCATTGACTTCTGAAATGAAAAACTTCAACAGTGAAGAAACAGAGGAGTGACAAGGATGATCCAAAGTACAGAATGTGCTAGAAAAACATGAGCGGCTGGAAAGGTACACGATCTTGAAAGCAACTAGATAAATCTATGGATCTATTCAGGGTATACATCCTGGCTCCTGAATTTCAAACACTTTCTAATGGGGTAGTTTTCTAGTGCAGTATCATTATGCAATTTGTCTCTTCATTAGGGAAGTGTTATTGGTTACTCCCAGAAACAGGACACTTTACAATACTGACTTGTGGTCTTACCCAAGGGAGCATCTGTTCTTACATGTTTCTGAATAGTAAAACAGACAAAATCTAAACCTGTAAATTCTTGATTACTTTTTATGTACACTTTTCCATTGTTTTTTTACTACTGGAACTTTGTAATCAAGCATGCTCACCCTGTAAAGTTTAGGAAGAGTTTAATTATGGATAAAAAAAATGCTGTGGCCTTTTCCTAAGTAAACAAAAACTTCTCTGAAACTTCTTTTGTTAGGCATATGCTCAAATATATGTTTGTTCAATACACCCTGTAAATAAGCTGGGAATCTAGAGATCTTGCTGAAGCAGCTTTCATCTAGAAACAAGATTGTGGGGGGGTATTCCCTAATACGAATAACAGGTCAGCTTTAGTTAGAGCAAAGGATCTGTTTCTGCTTTCTATCGCCCTCCTCTGTGCCTGAAGGTGGCAGCATCAAGATGCTACAAATTTAGCAGTTATAATCAAACAAAACATCAGTTACTCCTAAAATCAAATTCGATATGCAATTTAAAAATGAATAGTTTAACTAACACAACATAAAAGGGATACATGGATTAAGGGCAATAGGCTGCACTAAGTAATTAAAAAAAAGTCTTGATTATTTTTTGGAATCATGCAAAATAGTTGTTCAACAATAGTTTTTAAATAATTAATGCTAGTTACTATGTTTCAGATGATAGATTTTCTTAAAACATATTCATAAAGCAAAATTTTAAAACTTAACATTATCTTGTATTTATTATATCTGTTCATATCCTGTTGCATGTCAGCAAGCAGAGAGCATCACCTGTTCATTTAATGTATCACTTTTAAGATCTACATGTAATGTAAATATTGCTTCATCTCCTCAAGATCTTCATCTGAAGCATGACTGGTATCTTTCATAAGGTAGATATTTGTTACAAAATTTTAGGAATTCAGCAGGCTCAGCCCAGCTGTATAATAATACATTGGAGGTCTGCAAGCAAAGGAGACAGTGGTGCAAGCAAACACACAGAGTGACTTTGGCTGTATTTTCTACTCTGAAGTGGATATATCAGGACTAAGCAGAAAAATGACAATGGAAAAGAGCTTTAGCACTTACGCCTTTAATTTTTTTATGAATACAGAAAATACTGCTTCCATTCAAAATCCCCTTCCTAGGACAGACTATGCTTGAATATGAGCTTGCAGCAAGATTTTGAAATTATGTTAAATTGTGCCATTTAATATCACATTAAAAAGGCAGAACAATGAAGTCATTTTACAGATGTTTGTATATAAATCTAGAAGGCAGTAGCAAAACATTAGTGTACAAAAATGTAATCATGGACCATTATGATTAACATACAAATGGTTTTGTAATGGTAAGATTGGGACATCCTTATTTACTTAGTGTCAAGCCATGTTAGTCTCACAAAATCCTGGAAGCTAAAAGTTGTTAGAAAGTGGGAGATTTTAAGGCAAATGACACCAATTAAATTTGCCATTTCCCACTTGCAAGCTTACAAACTTTGTGGTAATCAGAATTCCGAATTGAAAATACAGGTCTGAGAGTTATGCACTATCAGGTACTCTCTAACATTGTCAAAAAGATATCCATGAACTAAAAATGTGACCCAAGTGTCAAAGACCACCCAAGTGTATGCAGCTGAGCTCAAAGAATGTGACTTTTTTCAACGGATAGAGGTAGATAAAAAGTACTGTAGGTACACAAGGTCTGAATAGTACATCACTATCTGTTTGGGAAATGCACTTTGACAAAAGCATTTTGTAAGTAAAAAAAAAAAAGCTTAGTTGTTTAAGACATGGGATTATATTTTAGAAAGTCATCTGAGTCTCTGTCTTGAGAATCAGCATGAAAGGCTCACTATGTGGTACTGGCAAATTGCATAACTTCTGTAATATTTTTCAATATTCATTACTGTAATAGTAAACAAACCTGGAATTACAACATGATGTTAAAATCACGCAATAATTCCCTTTAATAAGACTGTCACTTCAATTCCCTCAAGCTTTACTATCATAATTCATTCTGTATTAAAATATCATATATTCAGGCTTTTACTTAAGCTAAAATTTCTGGAAATATTTAGTCATGAAGGTTTAAAAATCTTCCCAAATCAAAATGAGGTACAAACATGATAGTGTGACTATTCTAAAAAACGTTATTTAATTTAGGACCTCTGAGCTTTGAATCAAGGGCTTTCAACTCAGCAGATAACTTCTGAGCTAAATTTCATGTGAACTAATTTATATGTAAGTTGCCTGGGCTGCAAAACTCTTACTATGTCCTATGTCCTTTGCTTTTATAAAAATAATGTAGATATATAGATAGGAATATTTTGTTTAACATCTCAAAAGATAAAAACATTATTGCTGTGTTTTCAGCCCCTTCAAAAAATCTTTCCACACACAAAAAGAACAAACACGGAGTTAGGAGGAATAGTCTAGCCATACTGATGACTTTTCCCATGACAGTCTTTCCCAGCTACACCCACTGAGGGAGGAGCCATATACTGGAAAATTCCGATACTAGCAGATAGTGAATCTTGACTTTACCAAAATGCTGATGAAATACATGGTTTCTAACAAAAAAAAACATTCCTGTGTTGGAGATTTTGGGCCTTTTATAGTTTGCTTTCCCCCCACCTCCTCAAGTCAAGGAATGAACACCAAGAAATCAGCAGTAAAATTAACTGGTATCACTAAAATCATAAAGTCAAGCACTCAAGCTGAGTTTCTGGTTGCTAACACAAAATGAACTAACCTACATTGCTAAGATAGAATATCTTAACTACAAGATCACATCCACTGTTTCTTAAAGGATTCAGTTTTTCCAGGACACTGAATAGATCTTCCATGGAATTGAAGCACAGTAATGAAGGAAGTTGTTCACTGTAGGAACTCTGTGTGACTTGTTCTAGAAATGGAAACAATATAATATATAAAATACAACAGAAAGAAAAAAATACAGAAAGAAGAAAAGGATGGCTTCCTGGCTCACACTCTTGAATTCTATCCTATGGAAAGAGTTTTTCTTCCTGACTTCAGCAATTGAGAATAGCAAATTTCTCATGCTTAATTATTTCATAGTCTTTTTTTATTTTTTACTATTATTAACAGATGTAGTTAAGTGATCCCACCAGCACATTACATTTTTTACAAATGTAATGGAAATTATTAGAAATTTTCCCTAAATAAAGTTTTATGTAAACCTCAGGACTCAGAAACGAAGCAGTAAATGTTACCCACATTATGGAGATCTGTGACCTTTCACTATCAGTAATTCTGTTCCCTTTCTACAAATTGGGGTTAATTCAGCCCCTCATCCAGAAGGATGTTATGAAGATTAATTAGTGTTTGTGAAAAATTCAGATAGTATATTGATGCACACTGCCGAAGAACACTTGAGGAAATCAATCATTACTTCTTTACAGCAGGAACTGAATAGACCAGAGTAAATAATACATGGGGCAATGTAATGAACAACTAGGACAAGACAAAATATTGAAAAGCTGCTTATTATCTGAGCAGTATTTACTTTGTGTATTTAATAAAAAAGAGGAATCCCGTAACTAAAGATTTCTCTAATCCAAATTCCAAAGGTACAAACTAAGAATGAGCAATAATTCTGATTCCTCCCTTTCTTAATTTCTGAGTTCTTTACAAACATAATAATGTTCTCTGATATTTCATTAAAGCAACAATGATTATATTATAATGCTATTTCCATTTCAACCAATTGAAATTTCAGAACCATTTTTAGATCCAATAATTAAAGATCGAATGGACTATCTAATTACCAGGTTAAGAAGCCATATTGACTCCAAAGAAAGAGTAGGGGCTAATTCACTGTCAGACTTGGAATAAGAGCCAATAGAAACCCACTCTTCTATGCTGATGACTGATGATTATCACTCACTGCCCATGAGTGATAATATTGCAGAATGGAAAATATGCCAACTCGATCTTTTGCCTCAGCAGACCACAAGAGAATACAAACTATATTTAAATTGGAATATAAAAATACCCATGTAATTAGTGCAGCATTTTAAATAAAGCATTTTTAATTACTGAAGTCAAAAGCTGCTACTTATTTACAATTGTAGGGAGTGCAGTTTTGCCTGAACTCCTGTTGTTACAGACGATAATACATTATCTGGTAATCTTCACCAATTACAAGCTAGTAGTATTTAGCAACACACAGTGCTGTAAAAAATGTTTTTAAATAATCTTCAGTAAATGCAAGTTTCAACTTTTGCTCCAATTTTCAGGTTTCTAATAATAGAGCATTTGAGCCTTATAAATCTTGGAAATCTAATTAGACAATGTTAAGTTCTCTCTAGCTGAAGTCACAGATGTTTCATACTGGGAAAATCAGCAAGCCCCAGGGTTTGTTTGGTCTAGTATAGTGTCAAATTTTCATGGATAATTTAATAGCTAATAACTCTAATTCTTTCCCGTAAACCAAAAGATGATAAATAGTAATTGCTCTAAAGCCATAAAATCAACCCTCCAGGCAAAAAAAAAATCCAAAAAACATTGAGGAGATTAATTTCTGGTACTTAATGCTTCTTTATTACTAATTGTCCCTGAGTTGTATATATCTTACAATATGAAAGGAAATGCAAATAAATCCACTGGATTCATGCAACTGAGAAAGAAATTACATCAAGGATGCTGTACATATCTTTGATCTATTACACACACTGATTAGACGGTAGTGAAATAATTATTTTGTTTTCTTCTCAGGTTCTAGTAACAACAGTTTGTGGGCACATCCCAGATTTCCTCCAACAAAATAGCAGTTTCTATCTATAAAAGTGGTATTTTCTGCTTTCCCATTTGTTTTCTTTTTTAATATTTATTTCTCCTTGGCAAAACTATCAACTAAAATAGAATAATTCTTATTATTTAAATAGAACTAGATATGCAGAGGTAATTATTCAGTTTGGATTTGAGAGTATGTATTCTGTGAGAAGATAACTTGGTTTTTTTTCTGAAGAATGTCAGAGTAATATTTAGCTGCTTTTTAAAAAGGCTGACAGCAGGGTGGGGCTTTTTTTGTTTTTACAAAATCATTAGCCAGGTCACTGTGTGGAATGAACTGGCTACATCAGTTGACTGGTGCTCTATGGCAAAGGTTTCCCAGACTTTTTTAGATAAGTCACCCCACAAATAAGATGACTTTGCAGACATTCCTCCATTTTCTATGTTCCATCAGATCAGCTGGTAACAGCTTTTCACTCTCCTTTTAAATGCAGAGGAGATGGCTGTAGTTTTAAGTGGAATGGAAACAGAGTTCTGGCTATAAACAAAGAATGGGTATAATGCCTAAATACAGAAACTTGGCAACATTTGGAAAACATAAATTCTGAAGACATATTACAGTTCTTGGGAATAGCAGTTTATCTAATCAAAAGTTATCTAGAAAAATAATGAGAAGGCTCTTAGAGAATTATGCTACCACTGGAAAAAAATGGCTGTGAATATACAATCTTTTAAAAAAATGGATTTCAACTGGTCATAAATTAAATGACCAAAAGACAAAACTGGAAAGTTATAAACAACAGTTCTTCATCTCTGTTTCTAGTTACTGCTATTTCTAATTGCTCAAAAGAAGTGTACCACAGGGAATTTTAAAGATAGAAAAATATGAGCTGAATTATAAGGTTAATAATAAATAATCTTTAAAGTTGATTAATTCAGAATTGAAAGAAAAATAAAATATCCAAGGAATATCTAGTGGTTTAAAACACCTGGAAATAGTTCACTGATTATCTTAATTCAATACTCATATTCTGCCATAGGATCAAACGAGATGTACACAATGTGCAAAAGAAATGGATAACTATACAGAGGATGTTCCAATATCATTATGTATAATAATCTTTAATTTAAAACAGGATTAGTGGTTATTGTTTCCCAATTTCAAGAACTAAACTGTACAGTTCAAAAATGATGAGGGCAATTGCCAAGTACACTGAAAACTGCCTTAAGAATAGAGATCAGAGATGCTACGTAACACTGTGAAAACAAAATATAACAAAACATAGAATTTAAGTAGGAAGTTCTGTTCTCCTTCTCTCAGTACAAAAATAGCTACTTAAATAACTGAATGAAAAAATAATTAAAAAGAAGTTTATATGAAAAAAATTTAATATAATATTTAGATTTCATGTATGTGTGCACTATCTTGCAGTAGAAGAACTTCTATTTGCACGAGATAATCAAGTAATTTCCCAAATATATCTGTGCTTGCTGAACTCATTTGAGAATGCAAAATGCAACATTATTCAGCCACTGTGTCAACAAACTAAAGTTCTTTTTTTCCTTTTTTTTTAAAGCTAGATATTGTTTATATAATTGATTTTGACATAGTTGAAAGCCAGAAAAAGGGTTTTCTTCTTTGTTTCTAGTTCATCTTTTTTTGTTTTCCCAAAAGTAGCATGTCTGCTAAGCTGATCTTCCTAGGACATGATGAAAAAAAATTTGAAAAAATATATATATACATACATACATACATACATATATATACACACTGGATAGAATTTATAGCCTGGGGAAAAGTCTATGTTCAATTGCTGTATGATACACTGATAGAAATATTGTCCAGGAAGACAAAAAATAATAGAAATATTATTTTGAGCTTGCCTTGACAATGCTCTTGTAGTAATGAAAAAATGAAAAAAGAAATGGGGTGACTCTTCTTTTTGTATGTATTCCCAGATGCTGAGTTAACGCCTAAGACTCAGAACACAGAGTTGTGGAGCTGCCACAGAAGTCTGGAAGTCAGCTGCCAGGTACATATACCCCAATAGGTAAGATAAGGGCTTGGATTGTGTCTTTTTATTTGTGAATGTTCTGCATTTATTCACACAGTAATGAATTTGCTAAAAGTTATTTCAGTAGCGTGCCATTTCAACTGGAAATAATTTGTTTTTTTCCTTCCAATGCAGAGGGATCCCACAACACACCTAGGAATATTAAATAAGTACTTAGTCTATAAATACTTAGTATCCAAGTATCTTAGTATGCTATTAGTATCAAACACTACTTTTTTTCTCTTCTTTACAAATCTTTTTGGAAAGAACAATGGAATTATTGGCATGTAATGAAAATAAAATCAAATGCAAGTCACAGTACTGCAAGACTACAAAATAGTCTACAGGATAATTTTTAATAATCTATGACAATGTTCTTGTTATGTTTTCTAAAGGCTCAGCCTCAAAATCAGCTGACTTATGTTAAGAATTCAAAACCTTTACATTATTTTTTTAATTAAATCTAACTTGGGTAGATTTATCTCTTCGTACACTGCTCTACATTGCCTGCAGGTTTAGGTACATGAATAATTTAATGGTTTAACAACACATGACAGATCAGCTGAGCTGTGGGAACTGTGTGCTCAACAGATGAGAAGCAAATCCAGTTAATTTAGATGGCAACTAAGGGACAGCAAAATACCTTTTTTACCTTCTGCTTAAGATTGTACACACACGCAGCTGCTGTGCCCCAGTGTGCATCCAAGGTAGCATGGTAACTGGCTTGCTTTCTCTTGTGAGAGATCTTGTGCCATCAGTTCTGTTCTGGTCTTCCCTCTTACACAGACCACACCACTTTGCATCCTATTCAGGTGTTGCAGAAATGAATATCCTAACCTGACAGTATCCGTCTCCCTAATTCCAGCTGACATGAAGAAAAAGTATTTTTGTGAGAAACAGATTACTAAAAAAGCTATAAAAAGGAGGGTACAATGTGTAAGAAGTTTAATTCTATATTGAATCAGAAAGAACAAAGTTAATTACATACTTGACTTTTGCCCTGAAAATACCTGTCACATTGTCCATCTTCCGTAGTTTTCAAAGTCTCTGATCATTGAAAATATTTTTTTTGTTAGGGTTCTATTACAGCTAAGGAACGGCCTTCTAAAGGTTGTATGCATTGCTCTTATTAGCCTGCCTGGCTCCCAGAACTACCTCTCCAGCTGGCTTCTCATCCTCTCTGCTTTAGCTTACAAGTGTTAATAAGGAAGTTATCCCCAAACCAGAGCAGACTTAACCTAAAATTATTTTAAAAGCTAATACAGTTGATACATCAAACAGGTTTGGGTTTTTTTTAGTTCTTGCATTCATTTGTATTCCTTTTATTTTTCATCAGCTCTGTGTGATATGGTATCTTATAAACCCTTCAAATTCTTCTTGTATATAGAACACTCTACTGAAGTGTTAAGATATTTTTTGTCACACTGAGGAGATCCAAAGAGGTTCTAAAAAGTTATGTATCTATGTATTTTACATAAAAAATGATGTATGTTCATATAAAAGTCAAAATCACTAAGAGTTACTCTTCTTCAGCACTTAACATTGATGGCCCTGCTGTTCCTAGAGATGCAGATTTCTAGAATGCGTGGGAGTCCACTCATCCCCTTCCACTGCTCACTGTGTGGGATGTTACCCTTCTCTGCAGAGGGACTGAAGAGACAGGATACACTGCAGGGACATAGAACTTCCCTTGGAAAAAGGACTCCAGCAAACATGTTGGGTTTTGGATATTAAATTTGCTTTGCCCTAGGTTTGCCCTAGGTGAGGATTGCCTGCAAGACAAGGGAAGGACATGCCTTACTCCCCAGCTAAAAAGAATTTTCATGTCATAAGTTATAAAAAACCCAAAAAACCAAAACAGTCAATTAAATGCAATAACATTTTTTGTTGGATAATTTACAGGAAAAAATTTGATTGCTTCGGAAATTATTGTTCTAGAAAAAGCTAATTTCTTTGTATACATAATTTTAAGTACTTGAAAGTAATTAGGAAATATACTTCATAGGCAATTTTAAAATTAAAAAAACCCCACAATAATTATTGCTATAAAGCATTTTTGCAAAAGTGCACATTCTTGTTAACTGTTAAAGGAAGTTATTCTTCTAGCCTACCAGTTTGGTGGCTTTGAAATAAGGCCTAACATTAATTAAACCTAGTTTGTCATCACTGTGTTATCAGGTGTTATGCTATAAAGTGAATGGAAAGTGAATTTTGAATTATCAGTATCTACAGTTTATTCTTTTGGTTTTTAATGAGCCCTCAAATAGCCTGATAGCTTTGTAAGGTATTAACTGCCCTTTGCACATTCCATGTGTCTCCGCCTTGGGGAGCTTAAGAAGGCACCAAAAGACCATCTCTGTAAGAAGAATGAAGTCACAATCAAACCAAGCTCTTGGTGGTGTTAATGGGCACAAAGTTATAGAAAGTCTGTGTTGATGTTATTTAAGAACTCTTTTAACTATGCCTGTTCTCAGCCTGTTCTCCTCATTCCTTTTCCCAGCAACAGCAGACAAGTATCCGGCTGCATAGGCCTGGAATTTACTTTGTCCCCATACCAACTGTATTAAACTACCAAAACAGCATGCAAGTTTAATCACCTTTCTTTGCTCAATTATAAATTTATTTTTAAAGCTACACATTTTCTGGTTTTCTTAAAGCTTTTCTGATTTTGTTTGTTTGTTTGTTTTGTTTTGCCTTTTTTTTACACAGAGATAAAATGAGCAGCAACATATCTAAGTTGGATAAGTTACAGTAAAAAATGCTATAAAACTATGGAGGATGAAATACCAGAACAATTTGCCAAATATCCCCAGAGTGACTAGGAGTACCCTTAAATTGTTCAAGACTCAAATGGACCTGGATGTGAGAAACTTTAAGACCTGCTCTGAGCACATGCTTGAACAAAAATTCTGGAGCTCCTTTCCATACTCAATTACTCTACAAAACTGTGGAAGCATTTGTCTGTGTTTTCCATTAAAATTATTTTACAAGATCTGAAACTGCAGAAATAAGGTGAGGAGGACAAAGTAATAAGACTGTAGCCTTGCAATGAGTCCAGTCCTTAGAGAGATTTTTGGCTCTTGCTCGCAACACTCCTATTTATTTTCTCTTGAAGGCAAAGCACACGAACACAAATTAAAACCAAAACTCCTACTTTCACCTTAATCAGGAAGACACATAGTCTAGGTCCCTCTTCGCTCTCATGAATCTTAAAACACCTGTGACAGTTATTTCTGCTTTTGGCACCAGTAAATGTGAAATTAGATTTTAAGCAGAAAAAAAAAGTGGTTTGACTACCTCTATCAGAATTCTAGAAAGCTTTTCAGGCCATGAATGCTTATTTCACAGATGTATCTAGTAAAAAGCTTTAGCCTAGCATCACATCCAATTGGGATTCACAAAAAGAACCATTCTCCATCAGTTTGCATAGTTTGTGTCTTCTGTTCAGTCTTCTAGCTCCAGTGAATACTCAGTCCCCATGTAGTTTGTACTCAGATTTTAATTTGTGACCAAAAATAAATGCACTGAAAGGAAGCTTTCTAATCTGATTGAGCAGAAAGGTGGATAAGACTACACCGTTCTCCTTCTCTGATTCTCCACTGCTCTTTTGTCCTGTTTCTGCCTGTGGAAAAGCCCAGCTCCCAGCCTGTTGCACTGCCAGCCCCCGGGCCAGGTCCAGTCCCTGGGGCTGTGCTGCCTGCTTCAGGACCCAGGCAGTAGGTTACAGCAGGGGTCTGGTTCCAGTCTGCTTTGATCCCTTTAAACCTGTTAGATTGTGAAATCCTTCGACAAAATCCAACTGCTGGATCCTTGGCTTTGTTAGATATATTCAATAGGCAGAACCAAGGAGAGCTGTCTTTTCTTCTCCTTACCCACGCAGCATTATCAGCAATTCTGTGTCCAACACAGTCAGTATTTTTCAAGCTTCAATATATACTCAAAATATGTAAGTTCACATTTTAGGTAATACAATGATGTTCAATTCTCCTATGAAGTCTTGCAGTCATTTCTAAAACTGATTTTAAAAACCAGTAGTGAAAAGAGCAGTCAATTCTATCACTGGCTTCTCAACACAACAACAAAAAGAGCTTCACTATTGAAAAAGCACCATGGATAACACATTGCACAGTTTATTAGCAGTACAGCTAAAACATAATTTTGAACTGGAAATTCAAAATTATATATATTAAAAAAAATATATATAAGCGCCATCTAAAGCCTCAGTAATTAAAAACTTCATTAATGTATAAATTTTTCCCTTGGGACAAATAAAATAAGCAAGTTCTCTATATCTTGTTACTTATATGTTTATCTAGCATACTGACAGAACAGATGAGTGAGAAATTTGGTCCCTAAAACTATGTTTTTTCAAAATAAAAAATACTAGTGGGTGGCTGTGAAATATATTTTGTAGTAAAGGGAAAGAATAATAAACTAGTAAACCACAACCTGAAACACCAACCTGCTATTCTATCTATTTTTGCTGAATAAACTTTCAGGTTTGATTTTAGAAAGCAAGTAAATATGACTGTGAATCATCCTCTTATAACATGAGTTAACCCAGTTATGGCTTGTAAATAGATATCACCTGTTCACAGGAAACTAGGGATATTTATCCATTTGTGATTGCTTTTGCTTAAAACCTAGAATACTATTTAGATGCTTTATTAGTAAATAGATGCATTCCAAATCGAGATATATGAATAATTACCCTTTCACTAAAAGTGTTCACTACTTTACCTCTGATAATATAAATGCAAGTTTTGCATCTTCACTTGATAATACAGTTGTACACTGACTTTAAATCTATTCTTTTAATAAGAGTGTATTAATATTGGTGTTACTGTTTCTTTGCTTTAGCCATGACCTTCAGCTATAAGGTTTATGCAGCCAGACTGATTATTCTTGTCCACAAGTTTGCGCTTATCTATAAAGGAATCCTGTATCACATTTGTGTTTGGGCTGAAAAAATTCTTTTTCCCAAGACCTAAAAATTTCTTTGATGGTAATGTCTAAATATGAAGAAAATTCACATAAAAGCAATATGATATTCCAATTTGGTGAAAGAGATGTTTTTTTTGTTGTTGTTGTAGTTCACACACAGGATATTACTATCTTTTCAAATGCTCTAATTTTACAAGCCAGAAAAACCCCTGAAAACAGATAATTGCTCAGCAACCACTTCTGTGAATCGTGTTGTGCCCTGTGCTGATCACCATAATGTCACAACAGTGTTCTGCTGTTGCCTCCAATGGCATTAGGCTTATGCACAACGCTCGTCTGCATAAATTGTCCCTGTTGACTGGCACAGCTCGGAAAGGACTTCTGTTGCCAACAGCTAACAAGCTCTCCCTTTATATCAGGTGCTACAGGCCCATGTGTTTGAAGTGCAAGGATCAGAGTTCTTAGATCTCAGATTTGTGAAGCTTGTTAAAGCTTTTTATTAAATTCTTCTAATTTCAGAACTACAGGATGGTAAAGTTATTCTGTTTTTGCAATCCAATGATACAGTGTTCTTTTCTTTTTTTTTTTTTATATTTACATAATACTTTTGGAAGCTGAATATGAAAACCATGCATATTTTCCCACAATATTCTGCAGTTCATGCCAATCTGGTGTTATTTATTGACTGGGGTTATTTTTACTGTTTCAAATTAGGGTAAAAATGTCTTACAAGCATGTCTTTTGATTGCACTGCAAGCTGTTATAATAAAACTTAGAGCAAAATGCATTGAAAAAGGCTTAGATACAAATCAATATAGGGGAAACCCGATACACAGATTTTCCACCATAGGGAAGGCAATGCATCTCATGTTGTATTGTAAGAAAGGATTTAATTCTTAACAAGTGAAATTATACTGTCATTTGCAGAAAAACAAAAAATAATGCTCAATAAGAATCCCAAGAGATCTGCCCTAAAATACCAGTCACTGAGACAAAACGTCAAAATAGCATAAAAACACACAAACTATACTTTTATCAGTTTATATTACCTCATAAGATTTGTCAGACAATAAAAGGTGACATTACATTTTTACATCAGGTATCTTTTCCAAAAGGTGGGGAGCAGGGGGCAGGAAGAGAGAGAGAATTATCTTTCTGACACTGATATTTTGAGAGGTGATTTTAAAATATATATGCACAATTTCATTATTGCAAGCCAAAACTTCCTAAATAAGGTACATGTACACAATTAAATTATTTTTATAAGGGCTTGAAGTTCTTCTTCTTGTCAAATATTTTAAACTGTGTCATTGATAGTACAGACAGTTGTTTAGTAATTCAAACAGGACACTGCTCTGTGAATGTCACATCAGGATATCGACATTTTTCTGGCAGCTGAGATTTTCCCAAACTTCATATTTAACATCATGATGAGGTATTGCCTTATCACTATGTAGTGTCTACAAACAACAGCCTAAAGATTAGAAAGGATACTTGGATTTAAATGCAACTGACAAAGAATGCTCAGATATTTTGTATTTCTGTATTATAATAACAAATTATGGCAAACCATGCTTTTTCATACCAAAATTTGGGTATTTTGCTTTGAATTCTACATAACAGATTAAACACACCAGCAAAGCCCAATACAAGGTGTGAATTCACGCTGCCCTTCAGCATCATGAGGAGTGCTGTTGTCTCTCTGAACTGCACCCAACACATGAAGGTGCTTTTGGGAACCTTGCTGATGACTCCCCTGAGATGTCTGCAGCCAGTTAAAAAAAGAGAAAAAGGTTCATGGCTCTTCACCTGCAGCTATATGTGTGCACTGTGGTAAAACTTTCCAGCCTTAAATCTTGTTAATATAGATCAAAAATTCATAACTATTTAAAATAAAGTATATTTAAAGAAAGATAGTAAGGACAACAGTGCACTAAAACCAGATATTAAACTTATTTGTTACAGCAACCACAAACTACATACACACAGTATTTAAGTGTTCTTTGGGCCAAAATGTCATCCCTTCAGGGCGTATTTGAAATGGGTGACCCCATGTAAGATAGAGTTGACTAACTCCTGCATGGTAGGATGTATTTTAGAGGTAGAAAAAGCTTTTCTGTGATACCCCTAGTTTTATTTCTCTTTATTTCTCTAAATAAGCTATGGAGCAAATCGCTAATGAAAGGAATGCATGAAGCAGAAAGAAAAGAATGAAAATTAAAACAACATGCAGAGAAAAGAAATATTTTCTACTAATGAATTAGTGTGAATTTTAAAAAAACCCAACAAACTCTCAACACATCACCAACTTTTATCAGCGCAGTATATAACATTACACAGCTATACAAACTATATTTTATACTTGATGTCTTTTATTTACTTGAAAGCAAAATTGTTAAGCTTGAGCTGCAACTACATATGAAAAACCTGATTTTCAAAGATGCAGGTGTTACTGAGGCTAGTTTATACTATCTTCAATAACACCAAGTAATGACAGGTGAAAGTAAGTTGTTAATTCATGAATTTCAACCTTATATCCTTTTGCTTGCAATAATGAATCTAATTAAATACATTCTATGATTTTTTTTCTTAAGTTACACATGAATGAAACAGCCATCTCTATTAGTATTGGAATATTAAAACTCTTTGCAAATCAATCTGTGGCCAAAATAATGTTTAAACTCTGTGCAATCAAAGCTGCAGCTGTAGGTATTATAGGTACAGTCATTCTTCTACTGCCAGAACCTAGTTCTGCTGTAACAAAACCATTATGTCCTGCACCAGAAAAATAAAATAGCTTGGTGAGTTATAAAATTTCAATTTTTACAGATGAAATGAATCACACACTGTAATTCAATATATAATGCTAATTCCTGTATCACCACTGCCAGTACTTGCCAATCTCTTTGTACTTCATGAAGTTTACTATATAAGCTTCCAAATAATCAACTAACTCCTCTGAAAACTAGTTTATAATGTGACTTTCTGAAAGAGAGATGAAAAAAAAGTCCCTCTTTTGGTTATTTGGTTATTTCAAACTCAGATTTAAGTATCTGTTAGGCATAAACATTCAGTACAGAGATACCATCTATATCTACAGAGCTGAAAGGCACAAATTTTAACCTTAGGGTTAAGAAGATTGTGAATCTGGGTTTCCCACATCCCAGATAAAGGCTGGAATCACTGAAATATAACAAAAATGTAAATCAGTATTGCATCTGTCGTAATGGCTGTTTCTTAAAATACTTACTTTGTTCTTTCAAGGAACACACACAGCTGCTTGTCCTCAGTAAGACACCACAGGTTCCAGATTTTGCATGAGAGGAGTCACTAAATGCTTCTCAGGCACAAAAATTCAAACACATCCCTGTACTGAGCATTTCCTGACTTCACGTCTCTCTGCATGGTGTGTAGATATTCTGGTGCATTACTCTGAGACAGGCTGCAGGAACCAGTCAGGGATGCAAAATTACTTATTCTAGTTTCTGTGATTTGTTTTAGGAGATACTCTGTCTCCTAAAGGCACACTCTCTGCAAGGCAGACAGTAGAATTTTCTACAATTATGAAAATATGAAAGTTTATTTCACCCCTCGACTCTGTTAGAGCCTGCATGTTAATTGAAACTGTATTTTACCAGATAACATGTAAACAGTTCACATCACAGTGATAATTGGAATAATCACAAAAATGTATTTTTAATAAAGTTTCAAAGGTTATGATAATGCTTAAACAATGTATTAAATCTGAAACTCTATGTTCAGTTAACCATTAACTACACAGTTTAATCCTTAGAGAAAACACACCTCGTTCAAATCTAAAGTACAAAAATTTTCCCCACTAACATCTGGGATGAGACTTACTGAAAAACATTCACCTGAACCATACTTTGCAACCAAAGCAATTGCTTTGAAATATTTAGGAATTTCCCAGAAAATACTGCAACTGAAATTCCAAGAGGAAAATATTTCTGTCATGTTAATGCCACATAAATAGTATTTATTTTGGATTGACTTGTTTAAAGGTTGATATTTCTGCAGTGTAAAAGCGCTGTTTGTGTCATTCATAAAGAACAAGATGGATGGTTGACTGAACCATAATGAAAAATGAACTAATTTGGACAAAAGAAGCAAACAGTGTTTATGATCAGAACATCACTCTTATAATGATGCAGCAAGGGTCAGATATAAGGATTTAGAGCTCCACAACTTTCATGGTCAGTGCAACAGCCATTAAAGAGGAGTTACCTCAGAAGAAAGGTAAAGAAAACTGCATGAACTTTCAGCGTATTTTCAAAACATTTAAGAAGCTTAGACAAGCCAAGACATCAGAGATTAAATGCCAACGTAGGAGTTAAGCTAACCTTGATGCTGAAATGTGAAAATACACATATTTTTTTGCTTTTCTTTACTAGTTAATGACAATATGTGGTAAAGGCAAGTATGTTAACAATTCTAAGACAGGGAGACTGCAAAAGACATTGAACATTTTGAGGCTCAAATAATAATGCTTATATTTATTGTTCTAAGAAAGCGCTTCAATGTTCTTATAATAAGTCAATAGACAAATGGAAGTGTTTTTTTTAAAGAAGATTTATATGATTCCGGATGTAATTTAAAGATCAAAATTCCTTAGATTTTTGGGTTTTGTCCCATCCCACCTGTGGTAACTTTTCACCCGCTCTATGTAAGTAAATTACAAATATTCCACAACAATGACATCAAAATTGTGTTATTCTACCAGTATTAACTTTTTTTCCCCACTTTTTTCCCCACTTACACTATATTTAATTTCCATTCTTAACCTTCAGGTATAATTGTAATTATCACAAGAGCAATAACAGAAATTAAAAACAGCCGATCTTGTCACTCAAACAAGAATCACTGCAAAGTAACAGAATACATAGTTAAGCACCTTCCAAACCAAAAACTCTTAAGTGAACACTTGGAGTGACAATTCAGTCCAACACTAAAACTACTAGATAAGATCTATGTGAAGCATGTCAATAGGAGGGGAGTAGTATTTGTATTGCAGTTTAGGCAAAGAGAGTGTAATACACTAAATATCTATTTCAACATTTCTGCTGATAAGATTTTTTTAAGGACTATTCCTTTTATACTTTTTATTTATTATTATATCAGAACTGTTTACACTGCATCTACTTGGCCCCTTTTTGCTTTTGAGGTTCACCTCTCAGTCCCCAAGCTCCTTGCTGCAGCCACAAGTATAGTTTCTACTAATACTTCTGGAGTCAGGCTGAGCCAAAGCCCACACCAACATCCATTTCAAACTTACCTCATTTAAAAATTTCTTATTTCAAAAACATTGCGTGTCTGAGTCATTTACACTCTTTAAAGAAGATCTGCAATTCTTCTATTCTGTTTGGAAAGGAGACTAATACCACAGAACTTAAGAAACAAACTGAGGAAAAATAATTTACCATGACCTATATATCAGTGTGAACACAGTTCTCCCAAGTGCACACAAATGGTTTCTACAATAGAAGACATATTTCTGAGGCAAGACGGTAAGACAGACCTCCAATCTATATAAATATTTAATTGTAGAACACTATGCCAGGTTTTTCATAAATGAACTGAATCATCTGGCTATTTGTAACAGACTCTTTCACCTTTCTACAAAGTTTAAAACTCTAGTGACTGCCATTCATGCTTTTCTCTGCAAGATCATTGTTTCCAAGAACATCCACATTCATTTGTCACACAGTACATGTAAAATGCATTCGCTCTCTGAAACTCAGTGTTCTTGCATTACATCTAAGTAGGGCTGTGTCAGTCAAGGTAAGATTTAGACTTTAGTTGTAAAACCATAAAAATACAAATATAGGAGACACGTCCTAGTCTTCAAAAGAATTCAGAAGAAATAGAAGGTTTGTTGTAAATAAAAGCTATGCACTACACAAAAGAGGATAAAAACTCATAGAGGTGGCAATTTTCAAAATGTTCTGCAAAGCTTATCAAATGAAATTTATTACATTTGCACCTGACAGCAGTTTTGCTAACACTTTTAAGTTCCAAAACACTGACTCATGAGAAAAAGGGAAGTAAAATTTTCTCTTTCTCACCTCTTCTCCTTCCCCACTTTGTTGCTGTTGCTGCATGTGAACCTTTTGCTGTTGTTCTGTATTAGTTCTCACCTAGATGCTCCTTAAAATCCACAGGAAATAATACAGAAAGTTCAGAGGAAGTACAAATTTATTCATCAAGAAATCCCATCTTTTTGTAAATGGCTTAGTTATAGGAAGGAATAATACAAATGAAAATAATTAGAAAAATAGTGTTGGAGTACATTCTTGCATTTAAATTCTATTTTGTGTGGTCACCTGTTGAACAGGCTTCTGGGAGTCAGGCAGTCATTAATCTGATTTATATGTTCTAAGAAGGGGCACATGATCCTCTCATTTGCTCCACACATTAGCAGATAGTTAGTAGCAAACCCAACCAGGGGATGCTAGTTTAGCTTTGTCTAAGATGGGTAATTTGTTAGACTGCAATTTTTCTGTGAAGAGTTATTTATATCTCACTATTCGGTTGGCTGACATCTGGGGATGGCAACACCTGACAGTGCACTTAATGAGTTCACCAGTGTTTCCACTGGAACTGCTGACTTTAGTAATTGCAACACTACATTTTCTGTAGGAAAAAAAAAAAGTGCAAACCTGAATGCAATGAATTAAAAAGGTCAGTGAAATAAATGTTACTTTTTGTGCTAATACAGTTAGTCTGTAAATGGCAAAGCGAAAGGAAGACAAAACTTTTCATACATAAATTTTTACTGACATATATTCACAAGAGTACTTATTTCATAATATTTTCAATAATTTAAATGAAAGTACTTTCCACTCATGAACTTTTTAAACAGCTAATAAATCATATCATATCAAATTAACTTAAACAAGACAGTTGTTTATTCTCTTTTTAAACATCCCTTGACCTTTATATTCCTGGTCAGCAAACATTTGAAAATAATTCTGTTGTTTGACTGCAAGCTTAAGTGATTGAAAAACAAATGGGAAACAAGATTTGCACTTTCGCTGCAGGCTTCCCTGGAATATGTGCTCTTGCCAAAGGATACTGTCATCCTAAAACGGAGTCAAGGCTTTATTTGAAGGGTACAAGAATTACTGACAAGCCTCATTCAGAGCAGCTTAAGCAAAAGTGTGAGAACTTACAGACACTGCTTTCACTGTCTTTAGGCACCAGGCTCTCACGCTTCTACAAGAGCATCCGCACTGATGCCATCTGTACCTATTGAGAAAGGTAGCAGCAGCTTAGGATTCTTTTTTTTTTCCCCTAGAAAAAGACATTATTTTATAGTGTTTTGTGCATATTTGACTCAAATATGACTAAGACAATATTATTTTAAAAGACCTATCTCATGTAAGTCACGCCTTTTCCTGTTTTTTAAAAACTTAAATATATTTATGTAAAACAATTAGCGCAGTCATTAGTATTAGCGTTTGTTTTAAAGGATTATCTGCTTTGTCCTAAGTGGCTTGTAAAATGTATCAACAAACTTTAGGCATGAAGATAATTCCCCTACCACCTATATCTACAGCATTTTAGCTAGGAAGATAATTTTCTCCCCAAAGCACAGAAAATAGCAATAACTCTATCTACAGATCTCAGAAAGCATTATCTATTATATTCTAAAAATTAATAGATAATGGAACAGAATCTACAATTTGTATCACAAAACTATTTTTCATGTATTTATGAATTCTTTTGGATCACCACTAACGTATGCCATAAATATATTATTGATTGTGTATACATTATTCAAAACCAATAGTTTCATCAAAATTGAACATGAGAACAAATTTAGTTTTTCAGATGTGTTTTGACAGCTCTAAATCCCACTCAAGACAGACAGCATATCTGGAGGCTCACATGTCATAACGAAAACAACATTCTCCATTTAGGAATTAAACCTAATATACCTATCTTTCTGGCAGCAACAATAAACATTTTAGAAATGTCACAGGGAAAAAAAAACAAACAATAAAAACCCAGACACAAGTTCTCTTTAAAATATCCTTAGCAAAGTTTAAGTTCTGTAATGACAGTTTTGATGCTTTAGCATCATTGAAGTTTAGTATGAATATTTTTTGACAAATATAAAATAGAATTAGATTTTTATATATTACCATTTGAAGATACCAAGAGCCGTGTTTGACACTGAAATTTTAAATAAAATCAGAATTCATAATCAAGGACATTTTCAAAGTCACTTTAAAACTATAATTTTCAACCATCATTTTACATTATAGAATGGAATATTCATTTGAAGAAACTAAATATAGGATATCTCTTTATTCTTTCTCATTCTAAGGCTATCTTTGGTATCAAAAATGCTCCATTTACCCATAATTATCTTTTCACACAGTGTTCCCAGATGTAGAACTCCCAAAATGCAATTCTACTCATCTGTACCATGGTTGTGAGAAACTTTGAAGTATATTAGAGATTATGGAATACATTCTGTACATTTTATTGAAGGGTCTTACAAAAACGTGTACACTGTGATTTAGCACTTAAGTAAATTACCTCAAAGACAATATCAAGTTTTTCACCAATGAAATAAAAGGAACCACTGTGATTGATGTCATTGGAATTTGCCGCCAAAGGATATATTTTTCTGTAGTCATACTCTTGTCAGTCTCTCAGGAGGGACAAATACTCTGTAAAATCATGACAGCTAGTAATGGCTTTAGATGTATGGCACATTTCATACTAAAGGTCTACTGAGATTTCTGTATGAAGGCAGTGGAATAAAAGACTTTGTATGTTTGCAAAATATACAAAACCAAACAAACAAAAAAATAGACTTAAGTTTACAACAGAACCACCCACAAGTTAATATTACAAATGGACATGCAATTGGTGTTTCACTGCATCTAAACTCTATGGTTATGCCTCCCTTTAATCTCCTTGGCCTATAAGCTCAATGTAAAATTCAAGTACACTAATTTCAATATTTTTTTCATTAGCTTCTGCGTATTTTAATCAGACTTAATATTTGAAATGGCTTCATTGAAATAAATAAATGAGGGAAATAGTACTATTCCACCAAATTTTCATGAGATATCATGGAATAATCTATGGGATTCCTACACAGGTACTGTGCTGCCACATCAGAAGAAAATTTTGTTAAAGACTGTAGAACTTATTAAGTGCCATAATATGTAAACTTATTCAGTAAATGCAGATAAATAGCAAAAGCCTTTACAATAGGAGAAAACACATGACAAAAGGCAAACTGTTGCTGTTCAAAAGAATGAATTAGGATAGTCAGTAAGTCAACCATCTGGACTCTACATGTCAATAGCTGAATACAAATGATTAGAAAGAGAAAGAAGCCTAATTTAGTGGGTTTCATTTTACAAGACAGCCATGGCAGAGGAAAGATTTACCTCATTACTAAAAGAAAACTGGTTAGAGCCTATTAATCATAGAAAAGTACAGGTGAAGATACAAAAAAAAAAAAAAAAAAAAAAGTATATCTAGATATATAAACAGGCAAAAATGTTTAATGAATTTTTACTTTATAACTGGGAAAGCAAAAGCAGTGATGAAATATGACCCAGGAAATAAAAAAACTAAACCTTAAATAATTTGCCTATTTGACATAGATTTGTGCATAACACCAGGCCTCTAAAGTAAGCCCCTCCTTTACGTGACAGACTGGCTCTGAATCACGTGGAAGTAATTATGGTATAACCTAATTGCTTTTCTTTATATTTGAATATATGTATTTCACCTCATGGTGAAAATGCAAAAGAAATGCAGATTACCTTTAATTAAAAGACTACACAATAGTATTTTTGCCTCAGATGTTAAAATAAAAAAACTAATTAATTTAAAAACATGAGGCCATTGCTTTCTTCCATATTTTCCTGACCAATGTTCTCTTTTACATGTTCAGTTGCGGAGTTTGTGTGTACAAGTCAAATGTGTGCTTTGGATACTGTGCTCCTAAAAGAAAATCAATTATAAGCCCTGCTTTGTGCAAAAAAATTAAAAGAGAAATTTTATCAGTTTTTCTCATATTCATGTAACATATATGTATACCTCTGTCAAAAAGTCAGCATTTGCATGTGTACTATAAGACAAATGAGACACAAAATAAAACTCTATTCAATATAGAACCTTCTACTGCAAAGACTATTGCTCACATACAAAATGCTATAGTTTTCTCCATTCACCGATTTGTATGAAATTTGCTACAATTGATTTTAGTAAGAAAGAATTTTCTGTACATATCAGTTCTCCAGGCGATTAATAAAACCAGTACACATCCACTACAGAGTGCATCTACAGTGGGCTAGGAATGTCTTGGTAAGAGTAAGGAGCAAAATAGGAGTTGCAGCAGTTACCTAAATGCTTAGAAAATAATATAGAGTCCATTGAAACCCTATTAGAAATCAAGCTGCCTCTTTCACATGGTTGTGTAAACAATGAAGGAGAAAAGGGACACAGATTTTCTCTTGTAATACTGCGGCTTTTAAAGAAGGTTTAATTATTTGATGGACTTATGTTCAAGGTAATCTATCCCCAGTTTAGGGGAAATTTTTTCTGGATCATATCGGATTCTATTTGAGACTTGCAGCAGGAGATGAGTCGGTCTTTACTTTTGCTGCAAGTCCTAACAGGTCATTATCGCCACCATTTGTTTTAACTCAGTATCCTCAGGACTCTCCCTCCAAAATGCTTTGAAATAGTTAACCACTTATTCTCAGAACATTCTTTTCAAATAAGATATGAACACATAGCTAAAAGAATGGGAGAAATATAAAAAAATGCATTTCGTTAAGTAAGTCATCCTAATATATAATTAATGATGAAATAATCTTCTGTTTATGGGAGTTGTAATTAACTCTAGGAAAACTGCAGATGCAGTCCTATTTTAAAGGGGAAAAAAGAAGAGATGGGAAAGGTTCAACAGACACAAATAGAAGCAAATATAATACAGTAAGATGCATTTTGTAGAGCTCTACTTATAGTTCTCTTATTCCATCCCTCTCCCCAATTACTAGTGAATTTATAGCTGGTAGTCAGTAAATTATAGCATCTGCATTTTTTGCACAATTAGCAGTGTTGTGTTAAAGATGATGGGAGGCATTTGCACATATCCCAAAAAGCCTTTGTCACAAGAAAAATGAGCGCAGCACAACGCCAAAAGAAAATACTGCTCTAACATAGTGTGGATATAAAATATAACCCTGACACACTGACTTAGTCACCACTTAAAAATACAAATGTTTGTATCTTGTTATTTGTGGTAGCCTTAATCTTAGTCAAACTCTGTCTTTGGTTTGATATTAAAGACCCGCAAGAAGTGACTGATCTTGCACTGCCATCTCAATGTTGTTCATATACTCAGCAGTCACTTTGTTGTTTTCAAAATGTGTTTCTATGTTGATAGTTTTAAGGTGAAGCAGTACTTCAGAGATTCTACCCACATCTTGAGTGACTGTATATTTAAGTTGCTTTTTTTTCTAAGGGCTTTCTTTGAGAAATAAAAGCAGGAACACTTGGAGAATTCACACTCTTTATGCATAGAGTAAATCATTTAAATTATAGATGCTCTCTATGGAAAACAGAGCATATTTAGACCTAAGGCATTAGAAGAGAAAGATAGGTACTTTAGATTTATATCCTCAATAGAAGATACTTTGAAATTTTCAGGCAGGATATACTGCAACGTCTACTATTATATTACTGTTTCCTGTCAATGACTACACAGATTATTCAGTCTGCCCAGAATGAAATACTGGATGTAAGATCATTTTCCCAGGAAGAAGATAAAAAGCAGCTAACATTCAACTCTGTTTCCCATTCACTCTGAAAGTTACTTTGTCTCTTACCTTGACATACTTTACCTTTTACCATTTACTAAATTCCTTCTGTCTTACCTAACAGCTGTCTTGTGTTAGGAGAGCCGAGTGAGCATTTCCTCAAAATAGCCACACCAAATTTCATGCTTGAGTCCTAGCTGTAACTGGCCATCAGGACTACCTGCTGGTACCTTTCCAGCCCCCTACATGTGCATACTGCCCCATTTGCAGAAAAGAACCTTGAGTGTGCCTGGATTGAATACACCTGTCCTGGCTTCCACTGGGATAGAATTCATTTTTCTTCTTAGAAGCTAGTAGTACTAGCTTCATGTAGCTAGTACATGCTGTGTTTTGGATTCAATATGAGAATGTTGATAACCCACAACTGTTCTGGTTATTGCTAAGTATCGCATGTCCTAAGGCCAGGACTTTTCCATTTCCATGCAATATTGGGACAGCTGACCTGAACTGGGCCCAAAGGGGCCAGTCACAACTTGAGGATGGGCTGGACACCGGTCAGTGGGTGGTGAGCAATTGTATTGTGCATCGCTTGGTTTTTTCTTGTATTTTCTCTTTTTTCCTCTCCCTTTTACTATTATTATTATTAGTAGTAGTAGTAGTAGTAGTAGTAGTAGTAGTTTAAATGATTAAACTGTGCTTATCTCAATCCATGAATTTTAGGGTTTTTAACCCTGATTCTCCTCCCCATCCCACTGTGTGTGGGGGGGTTATATATGTGCTAATGTGCTAATCAGCGAGGAGCTGTATTTAGTCACTGTCTAGGGTTAAACCATGACAATTCCATTTATATACGTCCCAGAGCCCACCACAAAAAGCATAGAAGTTGCACACCACAGGCTATTTGGGACCAAGTGCAACTGCTTTGGGAGCAAACCTGAAGCAGTCATGTGGAGTATTTCTCTAAGTTTGTATTAATTGGGAGAGGACTGTACTAACTTCCTCAGGCAGAAAGACACCACTGGAAATGTGCATGCAATATCCATAAGCAATAGTTAATCATTAGAGAATGAGTAACACGTAATTCCTCTATTTGTATTACGTGATGCCAGAAGGGAAACTTTTTTTGTAGATTTTGTAGATTTGTTTTTGTAGCTTTTACTAACACACTGAAGAACAGTATTTACTGTTAATTTACTGAAGAACAGTAAATTAACAAGAGCTTTCTGCATACACTAACCTTGACTTTGTATAGCTGCCATGATTGTCATTGATTTCAGTCTAAAGGAGAGCCACAGTCTGAATTACATGGTGCAATATTAGTAAGTGATGCATTTAGCTTCTTTCTCATCTGTGTTTTTTCTATAGACAAACAGGTGTGGGGTTTATGGATAGGATTAAACAACTGTAACAGTTGGCAAAAAATATTTCTTTCATCCAAATTTAGTGAAAACTGCTGACTATGACTATTTCCTATCTCAGCCAACTATAGTTATGATACTGAATTTCTATAAAATGCATTGTTATTTAGAGTAAAAGTAATAAAGATTTGAAATTTCAACTTTCTGTATTCAGCCTTATGAAAGTATTTTCATGGAGCTTTTGTGATGCTTTGATGTATTCTTTGATACAGAAAATACCTTAGTAAAAGAAACTAATGTCAGTGCAGTGCAAGATAGTAACTGTTCAGAAAGCTTCAGAAATAAAACTGTATTGGATTCCTCATTTGTTACGTATCCCCACCACACCTTTTTGTCTGCCTCCTTAATTCAATACATTGTCAAGAGCTGTTAAGTATTTTGATACTATGTTCTAGTAGCAATAAATATCTAGACAGAGCAGAAGAATAATAGCACGGAGATATCAGTTAACAACCTAACTTTTGAACTCAAAGCTATCATTTTTGGTTCTTACTGCTGTATTACCATTTTGCTCTGATTTAGCCTGAATTTAACACTTCCTTTTTTCATTACTGCTTTTGAGAACAGCAAGAAAACTTTTCTGAGTCCCCTTCACACTCCATCTCCATTACTTCAGTAAAGAATCATGAAGTTTCTTATCAGTTGTGGAGATACAGCTAAAGATATAAGTTAATGTAGAATTTCACTGATACCTTCATTTCAGGTAGGCAGGATATAAAATTATATTTTAAGGTTAAGGTAATTTTAAAGGGCAATGATAAAAGTGCTGAAATTCAATTCTTCTTTATGCCTGAAGACAGAAGAACTATCGTTGTCTTCCTTAAGAAGTTATTTTTGATGGCTTTATTACAGCATTCACTAATCCCAACAGAGGAAACAAATCCCCAGGTAACTTGGAAAAATACCAAATATGAAATCCAAAGGGTTAAATATAGCTTTCAAATAAAAGGGTTGAGTTAAAAGGCAGTACAGTAGCAAAATCTATCCCCATGTTTTTATAATACTTTGGCGAGGAAGAAAAAGCAATTTTTTAGAGAAAAATATGAGTTCTGTTCCCAAAGTATGGAGTTTTCTTCACCTTAAAGCATGTTGCTGAATAGAGGAAACAAACTTGCAGAAAGAAAAAACATGATATAAAATTTTAAATGTAGAAAGTTAATAGCTTCTTATAGTTCAATTTACTTACACCTAAACTATATATTTTTTAACCTATCTGGAACTGTGGTGAATTCCAATCAATGTAAGTAGCCTGTGGTCAAAGAGAGCTTTTATCTTTTATAGACTCTTGCTAAACTACAGCCTTTCCTGTTGCATCCTGACCTGCAGATTGAGTGCTTTGCCTTTATCACTTTGAGATTGGATTACTCACTGAACCCTGCACAGGACTGCCTACAAAGCTCTTCTGCTACCAAAGTGCAGAGGAAGGATTTATGTCTTAATACAATGAAAAAAAAGTGTCTACCACCCCTGAACTGTTAAGAAGGAGTTAAATACTAAATTTAATAAGCTCCTCATTTAGGGTGTTGTAGCAGACCTGGAAATAGCAATCTTTCAGAATCTTTTGTTATGGTCGTATATCTTGAAGTTGATTAAAACAAGAATTCTGATCTAACTCCAGAAATAAATACGGCAAGTAATCTCCAGACTTTGTTTTGGAATATCCCATTGATTTGTAATCTTCTGTCATTTGACAGATACTCCAGTTTTAGAAGGAATTTGGTTTTACATTTATATGAGACTGTTTCTCAGTTCAAAATATAAATACTACTTTAGAACTTAAATCTGTGGATTCCCACCAACAGTTTCAAGAGGCTCATAGTGAACATATACATATGGCATACATATCGTTACACCTACATTCAATCTAACAACTCTGGAAAGTCTGACAAAAATGTATCCAAATGAAAAATGTTGAAAAACAAGTTCATAAACTGGATCAAAGTAAATGTTATAACAGTAAACTCCATGTCCAAATTAATTATTGCCACTCTATAGCACTTCTGATCTGTAGCAATTCGTGAAGTCCAGTGTGGTTACATGGACCTATGGAGCATGCTGGCTGTAGGGCTGACCAGGGCTGTTGGTAAATGAATCTTAAATCACACAATGGAAAAAGTGTAATTGAGACACTGGAGTAGCTTTCAGTTTTTCTCTAATTGTGGAGTGATTATTGAACACTAGTCGTTAGTACATCAAAATTAATTAAGAAATAAGAACGAAAATAATGAACAGAACAATAAAACAGTTTTTAGCTCCAAAGGGTTAAACTGTCAGCTGGATGAATTCAAGCTGTTCCTCAATTTACAGCTGCATGAAATGTGTTCATGTGTGCACGCACTTTAAAAAGTTGCATTTTTATAAGAAGTGATTCAGATCACTTTATAGTTTTAAGTAATCTGATTGGTTTAAACACAGAGTAAAACATTAAAACTGAAGCATAAAATTTTGAGAACTGCTGTATCCTAATAAGCAAGAAAGAGATAAAAAAAATGATTTTAATGAGGACATACAGAAGAAAACGTGAATCTATCCATACATTTATGACTGTTCTGCTCTGGAAAACAACCTTGAACATTTGGGTATGAAATGTAAGTGATAAATATTTGTAAGTATGGAGGGAAAAACCCCACCAAACCAGCATGACAAGTTGTCCTAGGTTCCAATATAGATGTATTCTATTACCACCAGTTGTGGGCCATTAGCTGTTATCTCCTGCTATGACCCACCCCTGATAACAGACAATGGGCCATCAAGAAACCACTGCATGACTCATGGACTTATCTCATCCTATTGTGAGATGCTCCACCCAGGAGGGAGGAGCCAAGCATTCCCCACCTGGATATAACCTGGCCTTGGAACTGCCTAACTCAGCCCTGTCTACTTGATTTGTGGAGGAGATGAGCTGCCACTGGATCTTCAGCTGGAGGCCACACCTTCTATAGGATCACCACCTCAACTGAGCTACTTCATCTGGACTGCTACCACCACCCTAACAGGGTGTCAGGTTGTATCTGACTTTGTCTGTGTTTTTCTTTCCCTTGCATTATTTCACTTATTTTTATTTTTTTCCTATTAAATTTTATCCCTGACTTGGGATCTCCCTCTGGTTTGTTTTCAAACCATTACACAAGTTCATATTAATGTCTCAACACAGCAAAGGATAAGGTTGCAATAACAGGCTTAAAGCTAATGGCATATTTACTGTTTTTTCATTGGACACTCTTCATGAGCTCTTATGGTATCAGTAGCAACAAAGCTCCAAAGCAAAAGCAATAGCCATTAAAAGGCAAACAATTAGAACCAGGACCTTATTTCCACTGAAGACAAAAAATAATCAGATAACAGAGAATTGGAAAAGTTAAGATTTGCAATGGTATAATGAAAACAGGTACCCCATTTGGTTTAAATGTCTGTCCAGCCACAGATTTAATTCAAAGAATGTAGTCTTTGAAGACGAAGGGAATGAATCCAAGTGAAGAAGTGCTATAGAATACTTACCATGGAAAAATGTAAAAACACACAGCTATCCTAGTTTTTAACATCCTTTAGAAAAGCTGAGTTTTTCAAGCTTTTACATTTGAAGAAAATCTTTTGGATTTGAGAGATAGTGTAATTGTGCTTGCTGCTTGGAAAAAAGCTGGTAGTCTCACAAAGAGGAAAATACTGTGATATAGGTTGTTAGCAAAGGGCTTTTTTTATAAGACATATGCTCTCCAGTTTCTTAACACCCTCCTTAGTAAGATATGCATGGTCTATATACAGCAAACAATAATTTTGGAAGTATGGTTTCATAGACCTCCATTTGTCACATGCTTGGCTCCTGAGTTTTCCACTGGAAACTACCTTTTTGATGACCTCTCAAAGATTTTGATCTGAAGGAAGAGAGTGACTGACACTGTCCAGAGGCTTTGGACAGCTTGGAGGGGGGGAGGGGGTGGAACCAAAAAAAAAAGCTACAGAATAAAATTAAGCTAACAAAACGATTAATTGCATTTTCTGAAATTTAAAGGAAGGCATTCACAGTGCAAAATATATTTTTAAAATGCACAAGAAAGAGACGTTGAAAGATGAATAAATAAGGACTGTCAAGGATATGAAATATCTAATTGTAGGATGGTGAAATATCCAGAAAAACATGTGTCTAAACAACTTTCATGAACAGCAAGCCCAGGGGCACTGCTGTATAAAGTCCAAGAGACTTCCTTCTTAATAAAAATCTTGAGTAACACAGATATTAATTAAAAAGATGCTTCCAGGCAATAAGAACAGAACAATCTTTTAAGCAGATATCTTCAAAAATGGTACTAGCAAGGTAGCTTGAAATTATAGCTCAGAATATTAAGGCAAGTGCCTTCATGAGAAGTGCAAGAGCAGTGAGTTGGGGCAGTGACCCATTTGTCAGTGGTCTAAGACCATGAGCCAAAGCCTAGAATATCAAATTTACGAGGTTACTCTGGCCTTTGTTCACAAACATTTCATATCTTTATTTACGGGAGGCATAAACTATTTATTTTGATTGCCCCAAGGCACCTGACAGCCTCCCTAGTCTTTTGAGAGAAAAGAGAATTATTTTTCTGTTAAAAATGTATCCTGGAAAAGAAATGAAGTGCAAGCTTTCTATCACTTAGACTGTGATTAACTTGCTTACAGCGGATTTTGTGTTGCATTTCATTTGCTTAGGGCTAGTTTCTGGCACTGTCAATTACACTGAATCATACAGAAATACTAAGTTATAGAAATCACATGATTTGTTGGTGCCTCTGCAAGTGACAAAATCAGCATGCATAAAATAGTCTTTTATTCCTTCTGGTTCCCTCATGGGGGACAACATAATGTAAAGAAGTAGAACAACTTAAAGCTTCCTTTCTCACTTTGATAGACTTTGCTATCTGCATTCACCATCTTACTAAGAGTTGCAAAAAGTCATCCTGAAAGGAAAGGTAAAGCAAATGCAGGTGTTGAAAAGAGATGAATAATGTGTGATCAGTGCTTTAAAGCATTAGTGGCTTCAGATCTTGGATCCTGATGACCAATTACCTTATTCGGGTATGACATGTTGCAAACATCCAGAAACTTTAATGGCTTTCAAGGAGCTGTTTGCATAATCCAAGCGTCTCCGGGCTGCAGTTCCATTGCACCCAGAATACACAAGAAGGTTTTTAAAGTCTGTATGGAGATAACTACACTATATTTTTAGTGTCCAGATATTCTCTGAGTAGGAAAAATCCAAAGCTGTGTGACTAGAGAAGATTTACAGTCTCTCTCTATTCTTTAGCCTCCAGTTGCACAATACTTGTCTAAAATGGCCTTCTTTGAGAATTGCACTACTGGATAAAATCAATTGGCATATTTTTTAAAGAATGTATGTGTTTGAAAGATTACTTTCCTCATAAAAAGCACACTATTTGCTGAAAAGGTCTTGAAGCTCGTTCTTGGTGGCTCTGGGTAATCTATAATTGCTTTGAGTATATAAACAGTAATTTAGTCTTTGCATGGGGAAAAACCTAGAACAAGTATATAAGTTGCATTACACACTCATTAAAAGATTAAAATATCCCATTAAAATTAAATTAAAGCCTATTAGGGTTCATCAGCACATTTGGACACCTACCCTCAACAACAGATAGCAATCTTCACGTATCATGCCCCACTAACAAGCCTCACTGTTAGTGAAAGCCTCTACTAACACAGCTCTGTAGACAGAGGTAGGACTTGTCTCAGCTCGTGGTGGAATCAGGGCAAGGAGGGCACATGCTTTGCTACCAGACTTTTAAATTTATCTGGGATCTTGGCTTATGATCCAAGCTGTCTTCAAAATGAAGACTAAGAAATAAGCACTTTCTTAAGAATGAAATAACATTCACCTACTATGACAAGAAATACACTGGATTGTCCCAAGTGTCGTGCCTGGTCGAGTAATGAAGAAATGCAGCAAGCTGACTGTTAGCATGCCAAAATGTGATGGCTCCAATATAGAAAGCATAATCTTTCTCAGTGAATGAAAAAACCCCAAAACTTTGCATATGCTAAAACACAAAAATCTATGTAAAATCATCAAAAGTCAAATCCTTTAATTCTGCTGATCCCTTTATATAACTATTACCAAATCACATAGTATCCTTTCTACCTCTATCTGACAAGTTTAGAGGGAATGGGTAATTTAGACATACTGGAACAGATAAAGCTGGCTGATACATGGAATATATAAACTAGGTTGTGAAATTAAATAGCACAATAAAATGAAATTAAATGACACATACTCTCTTAGATAAAACAGATTTCTCAAAAGTTTTGAAGCTACACTGTTGTTCTATTTAGCTTACTTTAAATTCTGAGAAAGCCTAGAAATTTTAGATCCTTTTTAGGACATAGGATCTTGGCTAGCAGAAGCTGCAGAAGAGGTACTGACATCTCAACTTAAGAAAACAAGTATAAGACAAGAATGTCCATGCTTAAACCATTTTTTAAATAAAGACAAAATTGTTGCATTTCACCAATCTTGCCCATTTTAGAATTTACACCCTTTGATTTCAGGGTTATTGACATTTTCTGGTTTTTTTTCATATTAAGAAGATTTTGATGCTACATTTCTCTTTGGCTGCATTTAATTCTACAGCATTCTCTTTCACACTTCTGTCATTTATCTAAATGGCTAAACATATCTCACTCCAAAAATATCATCTCTGGAAATTTTTATGACCAGAAAAGGAATATCTGGTCATGAAATGGAACCAACTGTACATCACATAATGGAAAAAAATGGTGACATTGAGAAGCAATAACTTGAAAAATTAAGTGTACCATTTTATGCCAACTACAGAGAAATAAATGAAACCAAATCTGTGCTGTGCAAGCTACAGCACATAAAAGTGTGGCTAATCAATCTATGGAGAATTTTCTATTTATTGTTGTATTTTGAAACCATTTTCTCCCCTTTGTATGCAAAAAGAATTTCCAGTTCCTGCCAAAGTACTCTCCTATCAGTTTCTCATTTGAGATTCAAAAAGCAATTATTGACAAAAAGTTAAAAAAGCCAGCAAATATTTTTTTTTTACCTTAAGCTTGAATAGTCATTAAATAAAAGTAAAATCCGTGCAATATCCATAAGAAATGAAAAAGTAAGCTATGTTCTCAATTATAAGCAACACTAATTTGTCTACATGTGTGCCAAGTGTTTCCATAGACCTTGTCATGGAGAAATTTTTACATTTTCATGTGTAAGGTACCTCATTTCCTGTTTCCAAGTATTTATATAATGGAATGAGGTTCATGTATGAGGAAATGTGAAAAATGCAAAGGGCATTCAAGCTAATTTGATGTTTCCTCTGGCTTAAAATGTGTCGTTATTGAATCTTATTTCTCTGAAGTTATTGCATCCAATTAAAAAATATCCTCCAGTTTGTCTCTTATCAATAAGATAAAATATAAATAAGGTTAAAGGCATATAGGGAGGATATTTTTTCTGTTGTTGTGTTTCTCCTTGACAATATTTACATTCTTTCATAATTAATATTTCCTGTCAAAAGTAGCTTCCATCATTCAATAAAACGCTTTTAAAAAAAATTTGGTGTACAGAAAGTAACATCAATGATGTAGAAAACAAGGCATTAAGAATTTCAGTCCTTTTCTCAGCAGAACCATCTCCTAGTGTTTGAATGAACTAGACAGCTCATTCTGTAAGACATACTTCTTTGTTTCTCTGGAGGAAATGTTTATTTTTTCATTTGTATCCACCTGAAAATATCTGCAACATCTCCATTTGATAAAATTCGAACACATTGTTGGTTTAGTTAAATTTCAATTTTCCTTTCCACCATGAACTTCATTATAGATGGCCAGTTATTTAATTCAATAAAGCAAGCCTAAGTCATATAGGCTCTATACTTTGTTTGTAAAGGACTTTGCATAGTAAATGAAAAGGTTTTATTATTTGCACTCCCTTTAGTGGAGAAAATGTTCAAGTTAAATAATGCAATTAAAGGTGAGAAGAGAGTAATTTTCTACATACTCTCTCTGGTGATTTTATCAGTAGGAGTCCTAAACCTTTAAACACTTTCACAGTAGCAATCTGTTCATTTATCACTCGGAGGTTTTATTTCAGCAGTCATTACAACCTTCTTCAACACACTTCTTCTAAATGTCATAGGCCTATAGGAGGCCTGACATATACCTAAGATACCAATTCTTAATTCTAACGACTTTAACAAACAGTAGTTACATTGTTTGAAGCCAGTGGGGTTCCACAAGGTTTTGTTTAGAGTTTTAGCCTGTGATATCCTGGCTAAGCAATGTGTATTATTTTTCTTCCAATATAAAATTCACAGCTTTCACAGAAAACAAAGAAAATACAAATCAGAAGGTAATTTATATTTGCTGTCAATAGTTAATTCAACTTATTATATAAATTGTTCAAATATAAAATTATTATTTAGTGATACATAGCTACAAGTCCTAATGGAGGATCGTTATCTGCACTAGCTTATCTGCATCATTAGACTTATCTTGGAGGCTGAAAAATCTGATTTTTATTGAAAATACAAGTTACAGAGCAACTATAAAAAGTTTTCCATTACAAATTTAGATTACTTTTATACCCAAAAACCTTCAGGTGCAAGCAAACAATTTCCTTATCATTCTGTCGTTTTTGACATCTAATTCTAGAAGGGTTCTGGTTTTCGGTTCTAGAAAAAAATTTTTTGGCTTGGGTTTTTGTGGGTTTATTTTTGAAATTAGGACAGTTGGATGTCTGCATTGGAGGAAACAGGGAATTTCAACAAACAAGACTCTCTAACATGACTTCAGATAATTAGCCCTGTTATTTATGACAATTCCTGTACAGCAAGTACTAAAATACAACATGACAGAAGAAATATTAATCATAAATCACTGGAACAAAAGTCTAGACCTTAAAAAGCCTAAGCAGGTAGACATTAAAGAAAAGGTTCACAGAAGTGCAATGCATTTGAAAACACCTCAAGTTAACAGACAAGAAAGAAAGATGATTTCCAAACATACCTTATTAATTCTACAAAGTAATCATGAATTTTAGTTCAAGTTAGTTATAAACTTGTACTTCTGTATTAAAATCCTATATGTTTGAGGATGGAAAAAATAAGTGAATTTCATGAACAGCAAGAAATTGGGAGGCTTTTTTCTATTATCATTATTATATATTATTACTAATAATAATAGCCAAATACACAATTTCTCATATAGTATTTGAAAATCTTAATAATTTAAGGAAGTATTGTATACTTGTATTGATTTCAGGTGAAAGCAGACTTTTTCAGCAACAGATAGAAAGGAAAATGACCAGAGAGGCCTACAAAAGATACTTCCTAAAGAGCAATTTAGATATCCTGTGAAATCTCTTGAGTTGATTTTCATAATTCTGTTGCTGTCCAAAATGGATGGAAAAAGTGAAAATACACTTTAATGAAAATATCAAAAAGAGGAAGAATGCACACTGGGAAATTCAAGACTACAATGTCAGTTTTTGATTTCAAGATAAAACAGGAGATTTAATTATCAATGATTATTTTGCAGGAATATTTTCATTTCTAGTTTCTTTTAAATCATAAGGAAATTGAAATAAATTAGAAATAAAGAATATATTTCTTTCTCCAGAATAAATTTTCAATATCCTTTTAGGAACCTAAATGCCAAGCTTTGGACATGAATTTATCTAGAGTAAATATCCACATGTAAAACCTTCCTTACAGTTTTATTCTTGAAATGTACCCACTTTCTGGTTAATTCATGCTCTTTTCCCTATCCCCTTCCATATTGTGTTATTTCTACTTAAGAGATTACAGTTAGGCTTACCATGATACTCTGAAAGTACAATTCAGAATCCTCCCTATGTTTTACAGATATTATTCTGAAAAAAAATCAACACCACTTATATTAAGCAAGCACTGAAAAGCTCTTTACAATAAAGCTTTTTTTTTGTAAACTTAGAAGAAATTAAAATTTCTCCTAGATAGCTGAAAGGCTTTCTCAATTAAGACACACAAAGTGGGAGGCTTTTCTACAGGTCTTTAAGGATAGGACAGTATGGTGGTAGCTAAAGGGCTACCAAATTTTCTCCTTCTCATTCAACATCCTACTTTTGCTTCGAGGAACCCAACATGAAATCAAGACGGGAATACATTTTTTTTTCCCTTTTAAAAGCTCATGCTTAACGACTACAGGACAAGAAGCCTCACACAAACTTCGCAAAACTTCTGATTTCAAGCACAGCAAAGCCAAAAATGAAACAAGCCGGGCACGCTTTACTTATTCCACCAGTAGAGAACACTTAAAACACTTTAATCCATTTATTTAAATCATCCAACAACACTCAGTATTCAGGTTGTACATTTAAAGCAACTCAAAATGCACAGAGAATGCTTAGTTATTCATGATTTCTAAATGAGGGTTCCTGACTTTAAAGAGAGTAAATAAAATAAAAAATGAATTTATCTTGCAATGATGCAAAAATACATTTTTTCATTTCATGATAAAACAGGGGCAATAGTTATTCCTTTATTAATTCATCAAACATCTTTTTCTAATTAGTTTTATGAAAATATTTTGAAGTCAATAGAGTTGGAGAGATGCTTTCCATTTGAAGATTCTAGATCTGCACACATCTGCGTTTGGATTTTGCTTATGCTGTGATGTTTTCACTGCACTGCGACCATGATAATGAGTCTCCATATGTAAGGTATGTTTGCAACGTATCCCTTCACTGCTTTCTGGTGATGGATTTAAGTTATTTAAACACACCCATTAATGCCAAAAGTATTAAATGCATGCATCAGTTTTAGTACATATTGAAGAATTTTGATAACTAAGAAGAAGTACATTCAGTACCTTGCAGAAATTAAATTCTTGATCAAATATTGAAAACTTAATGTAAGACAGACAATCTTCAGGAAGCCCTTTTGGTTGGTTTGTAGTTGAAAAACACAAAGAAGGGGACTGTTCACAACTTTGGTATAATCCAAACCCCTGAACAGACTGTCAAACAATTACTGTCTTTTTTATAAAAAACATTTAGTCTACAGACCATAACACCATAATTCAGATTTAAGTTTTGGACGGCTGACACTCCAAGGAAAATGAGAGCTTTATTATACATATATATACTATTATTATTGGGGCATCACTTGTTTATTCTGTACCTTTTCACTGTGTTCTACAAACACCACTGGTTCCATTAAAAACAGTGCTGTCTCCCTCTGGGTCCCCCATTTGTGCTTCCATTCAATTGCTCTAAGCACCATGGATTGCTTTGAAACTCATTGCAGAAGTAGGAGGAAGCTACTTCAAATTAGCTGGCTGATTCTTGCTAACGTAGCAGACCGGAGCCAAGAAGGAAAAGAGCAAAAGGGGAAAAAACCTTCCTTCTTGACCTGTGATCCAGCTGCCATTGTCAGTGCAAAATATTGCAGAATGCAAGATCTGCCTGAGTTCTGAGCTCATGGGGAGCCTGGGGGTCATGCCATTCAGGAAAGATTGATCTCCCAGGGTCATCCAACTCCCACAACTCAGATGCTGAGGAAGCTGAGAGGTCTTCCCTGTCAGAGTAGCAAGATATTGCTGAGTTTGTAAGTGAAATCTTGCCATTATGAGAGGAAACTGCTGCCTCTCAGGTGAGGGAAGGTTTCAGAACTAAATGATAGATGTGAGGCAGGACTCCACACCTCAGTGCTCCCACTGAGCTCAGCAAGATCTTACTTCTGTTTAGTTGTATTTATAGGGTCATTTTCCCCCAGACTTTCTTTTACTTTCAGCACTGTATATAGAGAAAAAAAATTAAATTTTGGGCAGCTATCTTGTCTTTTCTTTCTATAAGAAAGGAAAATTATTTTTTTAGACTAGCTAATATTGCTTTAATCTTCAAACACTAGTTTGGAGTAATGATAAGCAAAGGGCAATATGTGCAAGCCTGTTCTCAAAGCAGAGGTGAAAGAAGGATTCAAAAGTTATAATCTCCCTTCAGCTATCCATTTTAGACTCAGGTAGTTGTCTTGGAAACCATGCTTTTAAACTGTGTTAATAAAAACTATGGGTAGATGAAGCATCTATCCTCTCCACATGCGAAGGCCACCAGAGAAGATCTGTAAGTGCCTTGGAGACTGTTTTGCACAATCATGGTACTTCCAATGGAAGTGCCAGTGCTGAGGACTATTAAGGACAAGAGAGTCCTTTCCTTCCTGTTATCAGGCCATAAAAGGGCCAGACTTTAAGCCAGAGGACTTAAAGAAATGTATATGTCAAGATGTATACCTCTAAAGATATGTAGAAACATTGATATTTAAACATTTTGGTAATGCCTATATTATACTTCTATTGTAATTTCTCAATGGCTGTCTCAACAGACCTGTGAGGTGTGTGGTGCCATTTAGCTTTTTTGACCTCTATGTTGAGCCTGTACTAATGAATCCTATTTTATGCTTTGGTGCCTTCTTTTTGATGTGACTTCCTTCCTGAACTAAAAGCATGCAAACTGATCTAAGTTGCTTTGATGGAGTCTTCATGAATCAAATTTTCAGCCATGAATGAAACTGTGAGTATACTCTGAGTAAATCCATTAATGTTCTTCTAGTATAAAATAAATAGCATACTTGTGTGTATACTCTTTTATGTGTTCCAGGTTACATACTGCATATTTAGTGAGGCTAAATGTTGGCTGTGCATGGAGACAAATACTAAATTAATGTTTCTAAATTATCTTACACCAAAATTTACCAGGAAAAAAAAAATTATTAAAGTATTAGCAAAATAAGGGGTATTCCTTCCCTAGTAAGCAATTCTTCTGAACAACAATTTCTTGGTAGAGGAAGCAAAGGAAGTGAGGTCAGGTACATTTTGTCACCTATTACTTCCACTGTCTGAGGCAAAGGACTACAAGCCTTTTGTCACAGTTATAGTGGAAGCCAAAACAATACATTTCAATAATATTCCGTTTTATTTGTTTGATACTTGATTATGGCAAGCTGTAACACTTTAGCAAACTTTCATATTTTTTCAGAAGATTAATAATGTTTTGCTTCCTCACAAACATCTCTCCTTGATCTACCTGTCACCTTCATTTGTGCAAAAATATAAGCAAATAAAGATGCTTGTGTTTGAGAGGAAAAATACTGAAAATATGAACTGAATATACCCTAGAGACTCAGAAACAGGAAAGAAAAGAAAATAAATTCTCCTCCAAATAAACATTTGTTGCCTTTATAGAATGTCATTATTTTCGAGGGAATCATGGATTCTTTACAAGGCAATGCAACATAAACAAAACAGAATGATCCACCTTATAAATATGAGCTGTGAAAAATGGTATGTTTTCTCTCTTCAGCTATATTATAGTTGCTTTGAAGTTATTCTGAGGTCTAAATGAACCATGTGAGCACATATGACATAATATATATGCAAGACTAAGAAAAATATGAATCATTTTTCAATAATGAATATGAGCAAAAGAGATATTTTAAAAACATTGGATGCATTTAAATGAGGAGAATAGGAAGTACATTTTAGAAGAAAATCTACCTGTCTAAATATAACTTATTTTTCTAGACCATGGAGGTTTTGTATATATGTCTACCTAAACATTTCAGGATTACACTACAGGACGGGTAGATGCTAGACATAGGAGAAAATTTTAGAATTGATTTCCTGTCAAGCTTCCTACTCTTTGATTTCAATTCCTCTTTGGAGTGAAACACTCGGCTCTTCCTGCATGGACATATTCCACTTCCTTTCTAAGACAATCATTTTTCTTTAACAAACACAAAACCAATCAAGCAAAAAGTTTAAAGTATGTAGAAGGACTTTTAAAGCTAGAGTGTGTATTGATAAATTTAATTTTGGTATCTGAAAATGCAGATTTTTTTTAAACTGCCCCCTTATTCTCTAAAAGACACCAAATAACTTACTTCAAAAGCAAGAAAATGCCATAAACGTTCTACAGCAACAGATCTTAGTATGTTAGTAACAGGATGAATGGCAAAGTAGCATATATAAGATTCATAGCCACGTGAGCTGCTCTGATCTTGAGCCATTCCTATAAAGAGTTTTAGAACACAAAGTTTAAAAAAAATAGCCTGTAGTGACTGGTAAGGAATACAATTTTTTCTCAGGACCAGTTAAATTATCATTTAAATTCTTACTCTTTTGTGAAGAAAGATAACCCTTTGGAAGAAAATGTTATTTTACAAATGATTCTTTACTATTTTATGTGCAAATTCCTCCATACACATTTAAAAAAATAAATGCTCTTTTTCTACTAAATTTTCTTCTGCTTCACTAATCCACCTATTTAAATACCCATCTACAAAAGGGGTTGAAAGACGATCTGGGGAACTACAGATAAGATATGTGGATGTGGCACCTAGGGACACACTTTAGTGGTGGGCTTGGCAGTGCTGAGTTACAGTTGGATTTGATTATGTCATAGGTCTTCTCCAACCCAAATAATTCTATAAAGTCACTCGTGTTTGAATCATTAAGATGATAATTTTGTTCATATCTTTTTAATAACAAGTGTATTTGGCATCTATCTTAGTGGCTTTCATTCCATTTATTCTTTTTCATAAAAGAAAAATCCTTTGGTGCCAGTACTAGTATTTAAATGGCAGGTTGCAAACTGTTCTGTTCGCTCAGCATAAAACTATAACTGTATCAATTCACTTGGAAAGTTTACTTAAAAGTTTCTTTCTTGATAGATATTTGTAAACTCACTTTTAACCTACAGAAAGCAATTTTTCCCCGATAGTTACATTGCTATGGAATGTAAATCATGTTTTACACCAAGTAAGACTTGTAAAAAGGCTCAGTAAGAATGTAGCTTAGTCAGGAATAAAGCACTCTCATAATGCACTATGACATAATTAATCAACCAAAGTTTAAAAAAAAGTCTCCTTCAAAAAAAAAAAAAACCCAAAAAAACCCAAAAAACAAACCAAACATCACATTGTCCTGACAATTCAAGCTGTGGTAGAGTGACATTTTATTATAGAGATATGAAAATCTGGTTTTTTTTTTCTTTCCCTGAACTATCAGGAACTAGAAGGCTGTTGCAATTGCAAAGCATTCAGTCATGGAGCAAGATGAAACAAACTACTTCTTATTAACCTGATCCAAGCGGTTGTATGGAAAATCATGCTATGAAAGGCCAGTGCCCATAAAGGAGTCAGAGGAGGCTTGCAACTTTATTCGAATAAAGGGAGAGAGTCCACTAGAGCACACGCCCATAATACTTTCTCCCTCGGGGTTTCAGAGGGGGCAGCCTCCTTTTATCCTAAACTCCCGGCCGCATGTTGCCCTCTTCTTTTCCCCATTGGTTGAGGTACCGGGAAGGTGTGGACCTCCCAAACCACCGATCACATATTCTCCCTGGAACCTGTCATTTTACCCCGAAGTTCAGAAGTTCAGGCTTGTGCAGACCCTTGCCCGTTTCAGGAGCCAAGCTGTCTGGGCGCTGCAACAAACCTGCTGCCCAGAGTTAGTAGACATTAAGACCCATTTCAGAGACATTAACACCCATGCCCTCACCCATGGCCTCACCCATGGAACAGTTTGTAAGGACGTTAGCACACATCTTCCCTCTCACGGTAAAGTGTGCTATTAAGTTTAGAGGGAATGTATATCCATTGATTTTATGTCATGGTATTAAGGCTTCCAGAAAATGGAGAGAGACCAGAGCTTCTCCAAAAGTAAACTGTAAGAATTAAGGTAAAATGTGAATAACCGAGAAAAATGAGAATGGAAACATGAATCATTCATATTAACTGGCAACCTCTACATTAGTTTCATAGGAGGCTCTAAAGAGATCACTAGCTTATTGCCTATGATAAGAAGCAACCAGGGTTTATAAATCAAACTCGTGTTCATCTTTATTTCTAGCTACCCTACCTTCACGGAAAGCAGTTCTAGACCTTCTCCTCAGACATTAGAAACATACTGCTGATTTACAACTGAAAATATTTCACTTTTTTAAATTTTATTTTTAATATTCTTTGTTAATGCACAGATTTCTCTCTGTTGGCAGTGGATATATTTTCTCAACTCATGCAGTGATTGCATTTCTTTTTTTCATGGCTGGTCATTGGCATCCTCTGACTCATAAAGACAGGTCTTCTTTCTTAACTTCCTTTATATTCCCAAAACAGAGGGTTTATAACAAGTTCTAACAGAAATTTCTTTGTCACTCTCTGTGTAACATTGCACTTCACAATATCCTACTCCTGTGCAAAACATTTTGAAAACAGTGTAAAAAAAGAAATAATAAATGTTCCCTATATTGCTTGCTGTCCAAATTCTGATATGAGAGCATTACAATATACCTTTCCTTAAAAAACATTCTGTTTAAAACCAGAGCTCCAACAGAATTCCTGTTATCTCATGGCTTTTAAACAGGGACATCCTGCCTACTGAAAAACTTCTCACACCACAAGAATCAAATCCAGCATTTGGAACATTTACATGTTGATTTCTCAAAACAAACAAAACCCCCAAACAAACAAAAAACAAACCAAAAAAAAAAAAATCCTGCTACAATCACTATTTCTAGAAGTCAAGACCTACTACCGCTTTTACCTCGATGGTAAGGGGGGGTGTTACGGAAAATCCCAGTCTGACCATTCACAAGGCTCTCTCTCAGTCATACTCCCATCATCAGAGACTTCCATGGCTGGGGACAATCCTACTTTACACTGGCAGCTCCAGTGACCCGAGGGGGTCCTGCTTGCCTCCCTGCACATCCCATCCAGAGTTAGACCAGGTTTTCTTAGCGTATCAATCCCCGATTTCCCATGGCAGAGGCTCAGATATCCCTTTCCATAAAGCCATTTACTGACGGCACAGTAACAAAGGAACAGCCTGAGCTGGAGCCTCCGAGGATGGACCCCGAACAAAGGATGTCCTGGCCTTTTAAACTTTCCCAGTCCAAGGGCACGAAGGTCTGGCTTCCCGTGCCCAGCCCTCGGCTCCTGCCGTGTCTGCCAGCGCCCACCTGGCAGCGCCGCAGCTGCCCGTGCCTTTGTGGTGCAGTTCACGGCCTCTCTTCTCAGGCCATCCCCACCCAGGGCTCAACCCGCAGCCTGAAATGCAGCTGCACCCCAAGATACCTGCACCAATGGATTCCTCAACAAAGGAAGCCCAAGAAGGCTGAGACTGCTTAGCCTTTTTTAAAGGAATGGTTCAATAGAAGAGGATATGTGCTAAGAGACTACATAACCTTGTCCTGAAGGCTTGCTATGGGTCAGAAGTCCTATTTTTCAAATATGTTGATCGTCGCTGCTTGTCTTAAATGGATGACATTGGAAGAAAAAGCAATTCCACCTCTAATAAACAATTTAGATTGGGAGTTTGCATGGTAACAAATTTAGGTTAGAAAAACTTCAGCTACACTACATTGCATTATCCCCTATAAATTCAGTACAGATGAATGCACATGTGGATTACTAGTTACTAAAAACATCCTGAACTTTGCTGAGATTTAGACACACTGTATACCATTCACACTTTATATAATATTATTGCTATTGTTTAAGTTGCTGTCATGACATTTCACTGCAGCTACAATTCTAAAATTTGTGCTTAGAGCAGATTGAACTACAAAGTTTTGAAAAAGGCCTGAAAATTTTTGGTGGAAAAGCAAAAAACCAGTTCTTTGACTAACATCACTTAAATGGTTCACATGGAATCAGAAAGCTCTATCAGAAGTGCTGGAGGAGTCCTTTCTGACAGAAAACCATTACAGTCAAAGAAGGAGAAGTCAGACGTGGCGTAATGAAAGAAAGGAAGCAGTAAGCAAGTGGGGAAGGCAACAGTGAAGGAAGGAGGGTAATAGGAGGACCAGAAAAAATGAATGGAGAGAGAAGCCAACAGGGAAGCCACACATACCAAGAAGAATGAAAACAAAACTATATGAAAGAATTAAGAAAGCAAAAGAAGCAAAAGGGAAAAAAAAAAAAGTGTTAACAAGTGTTAATTAGGAGTAAGAAACATGAAAAGATTATCACATAAAAAAATGAGAAGCAATATGAGAAACAGAAGATGAAGAAACATGGCCTTGGGCTCAATGCTATTAATTTAATTACTAGTGATCTGACAGTCTCTGACTTTTCTGCTACAAGGCTGTTCCTGCTCATTGTAGACTCTCACAGCGTAATGTTAGTTTTCAATGACTCTCTAGGCTTTTTGACTGTAGGATTGCAGTTCCTGGGGTTTGGTATTGCACAATTGCTCAGAATAAATTGTGTTTTACTGCACTTAAAAACATCTGTCTGGGGGATAAACAGATTAGGAAAATGACCCTAACTCACAACTTCTATATAGCAATATTCTTTTCTTTTTTTTCCGCAAGGCAAACTCCAACTTTTATAACAATACTTCTTTTTTATTTATTCAAGACCACTTCTTGCAATGGTTACCCTATGTGCTTCTTCAAAGATTGCATTCTTTCTGCATCTCAAGTAATAATTACTGGAAATTCTTCAAATCAATTTGCAAAACCTCAGGCTAAATGTTCCCTCTAAAATGGTGGAGAATGCAGGTTTAATTTGGAGCCTGTTAAATGAGACTGCAACAGTTTAAAAGACAGCTAAATATAGTGTTACACATCACTGTAGTTCATTTCAGCTGGAGTACCAGTTATTCATATTCTATTACTCGTAATTTCAAGCAAGTGGAGGGAAAAATTCATTGACCTTGAACAACCTCAAATATATTTGGTCTATAAACTTTGATATATACTTCCTTCTGACTGCAATACCTTTTTCAATGTGCAAGTTCTTCTGAAAGAATAATAAAACATGACCATTTCATCAAGCTTTTGAAACTACTGAGATTGAATCTTTAACTGAAAAAAGTTCATGATAGTGTATGGTGACTAGTATTAATTACTATTTTTATGCAAAATGATATGGCAAATTAATTAGCAATGAGCTATTTTGGTGGATATATGCCAAACCTCAGATTGTTTTGGGCAGAAGTAGCATGGCATTAAATATTCAACATGCTGTGGGATGTTCTGGTTACACTGGTCAATCATTAATTTCCTTTGATCCCCAGAAAGTAATTTTTGTTGCACTCAGCTGTAACTGATTGCAAACAGCTTTTTTATTCAGGCTCCTAATGTATTTTTCCCCAGTTGCTTCCCTCTGATTGAAACTGTTTGCAGTTACACACTTTATCACACAGCACAGGACCTTTGCTTTTCTGTGAATATATACTAATAGTCACTTAATATTACATGTTAATATGATTTGCATTTATGGTGTATTCTAAAAGAAATGCTAGAAGTACAGCAACAGCAAGTATTTGAAAGGATTGATGGAAATCAGGGAAAATTACAGGTGTGCCAAATATTTATTTTCATCTGAAATAACTAAGAGTAATACCAATCTGTTACACCCTAAGCAGAAATAGCTATTAAAAGCAGACTTCTTTGCTTCAGTCAGGATATTGTGAGCATTCATTTTGTGTACATTTGTACTACCACATTATTGCTATAGTATTAATTATTACCACAGTATTGATTTGATTCTAAATCTGGGGAATAGCTTTTCTTTAAAGTAGTCCTCAAACCTGCTCTCACCAGATTTCTGGAAGGAGAAAATGTACTTTGCAGCTTTCTTTTTTCTCATTTAAAAATTCTGTTATAGTGGAAACCAAACTATGTTTCAAAATGGTCTAATAATGTAGTTAAATCTGTAAAAGCATTTGAGAGTTAAAGTTAAAAAATCATAAAATCATTAAATCATTGAGATTGGAAAGGTGGAATCTGGAGATCACCTAGACCAACCTTCTTGCTTAATGTATGGTCAGCTAAAGCAGGTGCACAAGGCTCTGTGCAGTGTGTTTCAAATATCTCCAAAGCTGGACACTCTCAAATATTTACTTGCTAGATGTAGATTTTAAAAGCTAACCAAAATAAAACATTTATTTGACACATAGCTTCAGTCTTGCTTGTCTTTACTATTTTTCCAAAAAATGCAGAACATTATGACTAAAGGATTGTTATTTGATCATGAAAATAAATTCAATTTATTACATATTAAAATAGTAATATAAAATTCTGGAGATATTTAGCAAAAAAGTAATACTTCCCAAATATTCAATGAAAGGATAAGTTGATACATATTTTTATATGAACAATACACCAAATTTGATAAGATATTACAAAGTCTGTATCAACAAGCATTCGTTTAGGTATACTTCACTTTTAGCTTCTCTTTCCGAGTCAATCTTATATTAGTAAAGCTTTAGCATAACGATATCTACATAGATGACAGAAGAAAGAGAAACCCCCCTAAGTAAACATCTCCATTACAGTGCTTACTTCAGCAGTGAGACGATCAGTTGGCATATTAAGCTCTTCTCTCACTAGTCACATTCAAGTATGATTTATGCTCTAAGACAATTTTGTAATCTTGTAATCAGAACCATCTTACTTTCCTTCAGAAGAAGGAATATCTTCAACATTTCCGGGTTCTGACATTGGAAATACAGTTTCATGAGTCTTCAGGTGAAGCCTTTCAGTTATTACCTTCAATATCTCATAACCATTCCTATCTTGTCCTATTATAATAGATTGGTTCCTGAAAGTTATTGCTTGTTAACTTTTTGCCTTTTACCTCAGCCCAACTGCTTCACTTTGACCTTCAGACTAAAAAATAATGCATAAAAGGATGCATCTATCAGTCAGTCTTTCCTCATCAAAAAGATAAATGCATGAAAGTTAAAAATTGAAACTCTTCTTTTTTTGTATTTCTGTTTTTTAAAGAGTTTAAAGCTTTTCTATACAGAAGTAACATTAAGTGATGAACACAAGAAAGTAGTGGCTTTGCTTCTGATTCTCTTCCATTTACATCCCTTATTTTTTCCTGAACACTTTATATTTAAATAAATATTCATATCATATGGAATTTGAGACCTGCTTACTTCAAGTAATTGAATCCCTATGAAAGTGAATGTACTTTACTATTTTTGAAGTCCAAATAAGAACTGATAATGCACTCAGTAAGTATGATCTTTCTAAATAGTTAATGGTAAGGACTGAGCTAAAATATTTTTAATTTTCAAATTGCTTACATACCTTGTGAATTCTTTAACTCCCTGACAGTGTCAAGATTGTAATGGACCACCACTTCTTCAAACTGTAAAAAACCTATTAATAGTATCATGTTCACCAAAGTAGCCCACTTTTTTTTCCTAATTTTTGTATGTAATAGAATATCCATGCAAGCAAATGATTTGGATGACATAATTCTCCTGACTTAGAAAAACAGGTAATGATACAGCTTACCATTATTATACTCAAAAGTTGAGTGCACTGGTGAATTATTTGAATATCTTATTATAGCAAGTTAAATATACGATATGCATTAATGCATTGATTTTCTTATTTTACTATCATCTTAATTAGACATATGGTATATTTCAAAGAAATAAGTGTCCTTTTTTGTTGTGATGCACGTAAAATTGCCACTGATTTATTAGTAATTTGACATAATAAAATTAACACAGGAAGCTTCATAACAACACCATGAAAATATATGTGCTATTTGGTATTGAGGATATCCATTTGTGCAACATTAGTCATTTCTCTCTCTGCACACTGTTTAGCTCTGCAGTTCAGGCATTAGTTACACAAAGATTCTTGAAAATGTTTTGGTTTAAATTCTGTATTTTTAAGAAAATGTTCTAGGATACTTTGTGAATACATAAGAGAAAATATGTACACACACTGTTTACCTCATCTTCTTGTCCATCCTGCTTGCTCCCCCTAACAGTTCCATCTCCACACTAGATATGTAAACTGCTCCAAATATGAGTTTATTTTCCCTATCTTATTCTTTTTGCCTGTTTTTTTTCTTGGCTTAGTAAGTAATCAAGAAGCTGCAGCATATATAACATGGATAAGCTCCTGTCAACTACTTTTCCAATCATATTTGATCCCTTTGGAGAAGTTCCAGACTTCGCAATCATAGAAGTCCTCTTCTGATGCAAGTCAAATCATCATTAAATGAGAACAAACAAGTTAAAATACTGGGAAGAAATACCACACATCAGTATTTTCTGTCAGGTACCAAATACTTTCCTGATTTCTAGTCCTGTATTGACAGATTCTTCAGTGGATTTTTTCCCCCAAAAAAATCTGAGGTATGTTATATCTGGAATATTTTTTTTTTATTGTTTTTGAGATGGAAGAATAGAGGCCTCCTTTTGCTGTGAGAATAAAGATTTCTATATTTCTCTAGAACAGCTGTAGAAATGACAGATTGTAAAATCAGTTTTCCTTGCATATGAAACACCAAATAGATGAAACATTTGAAGACAGCATTTTTGTTAGTGATGAATGAGTAACTTCCAATGAATAATTTACTGAGCAAATTGAGCCAATTTTTCTACTTTCACAATATACACAAGCAGAACACAATTTTCTCATTAGTTGAGATCATTTGCCAAATTCTTGTAAGTTGTACTTGTAACTGAATATTGATTATGACAGGATCTCTTCAATCCCTCCACAGAGAAGTTGCTTTTTTTTTTGTGAGATAGAAGGTAAAGCTTCTGCACTGAATGGATGAATGCATAAGCATTTCTGGCAAAATTATGAATGTGGACTTCAATTTTGTTTTGTACATATTTTTATGGAAAAAACCATTGCATTTCACCTTCTTTGAATTTATGTTTTGGAAAAATCAGTGGTACACTGCATACCACAGAAACAAGAAAAACATCAGTAAGTGCATGAAATGAACTTCCAACATCTGATTTCTATTTCCTTTCTTTAAAGTTATGTGGATTTTTTTAAAAGTAACACAGACAAAAAAAAAATTAAAAGATAATGAATCACATCCAGGCTCAAGGATCTCCAAGTTGTATTTTAGAAATGATATTGGCATAATACAAAGTCCTGGCATGGCCTGCAGAAGGTTTTCTATAGATAATTATAGATAATTATATTATAAAGGGATTTTTATTTTTTTAATCCCAGATCTTTTTGATGAAGCCAGCTTCATACAATAGCTCTTCATTGGGGTAGCACATAATAATATTAGTCATGAAAACAAACCAACACTGAGCAGTATAAGCATGGACTGAATTCAGAACTGACAGATGTCAAATCAGAGTTGTCATCATCAAGACCAACATCTGTAACCAGCTTCTGTGGGATTAAATCATAATTAAATTACCAGAACTAGGCAATGCTGTATGCATTTTTCACCAATAAATTGTTATAAAATATAATGTTTGAATCAGACTAGAAAAGAAGTAATGAATTATTAAAATAAATGATAAACAAGTAATTATTAGCAAAGAATATACAGAATGCATATTAAGTATAATAATTTCCAGGCCCATGCCCTGGAAAGCAGTCATTTTCTGATTCAATCTGAGGCAAATCAGCATACATAAAATGGTGGCAAAAAGGTGCATTTTAAAAAACATATATAAAAAAAGGTATGCTTAGACTTAATCAGCGCATATTTCTTACCCTAACACAAGAATACTGTATGCATAACAATATTAGTATCTTATATCTAGTTAAATAGAAAAAAACTCACAAAAGCAATTAAGGATTGAAAAAAAATGCCTTAGAATGAGAGAAAGGAAATATTAAATAGCTAATTTATTCATATTATTAAAACCCACAAATACAGTTGTTTTCTTTCATAAACAAATAAATGCTGCCTATATGTCGAAGAGGATTTTAACCCATTTAAGGTAAAATCATCTTCTTGGAAACAGTAGTCCTGGTAATACAGTCTCAGTTACTTAGACAACCCTGCACAGAAAGCACTGATACTACTAGCCACAATACTAGTGTGATCAGAAGCAAAATGTTTTCTGCAAGAGTCAGCACCAGTGGTACACTTTCTTATGCTCTTGGGGAAATAATTTTTAGGTTGGGATCTGACTGCTGTCTCATTCTGACTTCACTGGAAGAGGAGGAAGAGATGCAGAAGACACGTCTTCTGGAGACACCAGGCTGGAGTCTTCATGTCAGACAGAAGCCCACATGGACTGCTGATGTGTTACCGTATGAACATGAAGCCCCAGGAACTGCTGATGTGTTACCATATGCTGCTGGCCACTAATTCCAGTTCTTTGCAGGAAACTCAGAGATATTGAATGAAATTCAAAGATAACAGCTGGCTTAAGGGACAACAGAACTGTGATTATCTGGCTCTGTGCTTATAATACTAAAGATTTCAAGGCTTGAACAGAAATAATTCTAACCAAGACATCTAACTACAGATGGCTGGAAGTTGAATGTAAAGCATGAACCTCAAAATAAAAATAGTTGACCATTGGATCAAAGTACTGAAAAATTAGATTCTCTGCCTCTTCCTGTACTTGAAGCAAGACTGGCTACCCCTCTGGAAAATACATTTGAGCATACTCATTATGCTTTTGTGAAAAAACAAGCTATTATGTTAAGATCTGCAGCATGAAAGTACCATCTAATAAAGCAGTTAGGCTACCTGGCCATTAAATATGAGAGGTTAAAAATGAGCAATCTATTAACTTGATTTCACTGCCACTAACCCCATTCATTCTCATGCCATAGGTTAGGGTCCCGACCTCACTGCTTCCACAGTAAGATCAGAGTTGTGCATGAGTGTGAATGTGACCTTTGCCCGCAAATGAATCACATGGAATAAAGCCAAGTCATCAGTAGAGCCAAGACTAATTTCCATATTGTACTTTCCAATCCTCTGTATCTACCCAGATTCCACAGAAAGAGCAGTAGAAACAAAACACAACAACCTTTTTTTTTTTTAAATTTCTTAATACGAAATATTTTTCTACTATATGGTCAGATCTAAGTATAACATATTATAGATCCACTTATAAATAAATGGGCAGACGATTGCTTTGGATAGGCAAATAAAATGCTGATTCCACTGGATGTTGTTGTTTAATAATTTCTGATTTCCAATTTTGCAATGTCTTCATCTGTTAATGCATCTTTAACAGAGCAATAAAACAGAGTTCTAAAAGAAATGAGCTGCAATAACATTGTATAAATCTCCTGCACCATCACCTTTTCTGTGTACATATGTTGAGAACAGCATACAGAAAGCATCTGTCAATAGAAGTAAGGCAATCTTAAAAAAAATCCCCAGTTTAATAGCTGCAGTAATCAGACGCTCCAAGAAAAATAAAAACCAATATTTAATAATGGATGCTGTCCATAATTTAACTAATAAATAACTTGCTGAATTCGAAAATGTAATTTGAATGACTACCATGTAATGGAAATAGATACCTTATCTTTAATTTTGCCAATCCAGCTTGTTACCACAATGTCAAAGGGTAGGTTTGTCTGGATGCCAGACAGCATATAGGTATTGCTAAGATTTGTCTGACTTTATTGACACTTCTCTTCTCTTCTGTGGGAGGCAATAATATTACTAGAAGTGTCACTAGAAGAAGATCAAAAGTGACAATAAGACGTAGAAAACTCAAAGTTACTGGGAGCAACTGTTACTGTGCAGCTGGGGTTTGGAATATTTGACACAGAAAAAGAAACCAAGTAGAAAAGGGAAAAAAAATCAAGAACTTCTTAAGGGAGGTACTCTTCAGTTTTGTGTGAATGGCTTTAAATTAGCTCTCATGACAACAAAGCCAGCTTTAAAAACAGTCTCCCTGAAAGTCAGATTCAAGGGGTGGATAAGAAATTTCATCATGATCATAGAAGAGAGAAGCTTTAGAAGGGCAATATATGAGTTTGTTGTTGACAGCCTAAAAGGAAGAGTCTAGGATATCTTCATAGACAGCAAAGTGAAGTGGTTTAAAACATGAGTATTCCAAGTTGTACTTTTCTGAAGGGGGATTATTACATGTTCTGGAGCCACAGCACTAGAGCAGCATGAATAACCAAAACCAAAGTGACACAGAATGGCTTACAGGAGTTGAATACAAACCACATGTACAGGCCTGGGCACACCAACACAAGTCCTATTTGCCACCAAAATAATTAGATTTATAACCACTTGCAATAATTCTAGCCAGTTAAGTAATAAGGTACATGTCTTGCATCAAACACTAGTAGTTTATCAGCCAGGCAGTACAGGATGAAGTAGATGAAACCGCTGATGATAAAGAATCAGCTGTCCGAAAAAGTAAGGTCGGCTGACAACAACAACAAAAAAATATTAAACCTGACTCAGCTACCTAGAAAGTCATACTGTATGAATGAAGGTTCTCGAGGAAGTCACTACAGATGAATGAAAAGCTCTGTCATAAACAAAAAACAATGCATCACTGTTGCAATTCAAAAAAAATTATTATTTCCATGTTTATTCCTCCTATAAGATTTTTTCTTTTAGCAAGTGTTGTTAGGAAATATAATCAGCTCTTGACTTCCAGGATTCCTGACCTGTGTCTGAGTTATTGCTTTGATAGTAATTACATTAAAACTAAATTCATATCTCTTGCCTCACCTGTGGTTTCTGCGCATGTCATACATATGGCTACTTATAAACATATGGTTACATAAAAACATATTATTGCTGTATTCAGTATCAGCAAGGATAACCTTGAAGCACATCTGCAAAAAGGCTTAGTTAAGATAGACAAGAGCAGCTTCAACCCCATTCTCTTTCTGCCTGGTATTTTACAGTTGTCGTTCCTGTACTTGGTTTAATTTTACTTAGTGCTTCCTGGATAGTGGAGTTCTTGTTTCTATCCATTGTGTAGTACAATCATTGACCACTCAAGAGGAAGAGATTCTTTGTCAGGGAAGAATTTTGAAAGAGGGGAAAAAGTTTAGGGTTTATCTCCTTCAGTAAGAAAGGGCAGAATTTACTTGAAATGCTTCATATAACAGGATACAAAACCCCCAAAAGGCAGACATCTTAACCTCTTCTTCAAGAGAACACTGTACTAATCAAAGGAAAACTCTTTTAAAGAGAAGAATAACAGAAAATACATGCTTGTTCAAAGCACTTAAAATGAGAAAGTTCAGACATCACAAGAGCAGCTTCGTTTAAAACTACTTATTTGCTCACCTTTAATTTTGTGCTTTTAAAATTTGCTCATCAGGAACTACAAAAATGCATTCCAACCTAAATCCAAGTGTCAAAGTTTTATACAGATTTCTACAAGAAATGAATTCAAATTATTTCTTCATGTGACACGTCAGTAAATGTTAAATATACATGTTATCTGAAAAAAATCAAGAAAAACCCAACAACTAACACTTGAAAATGAAAGCAATAAAAATTCCAACAGTACTCCTGGAGAACTTTGAGTGCTATAAAGTAATCCTGAGATGAATTGAATTATTCTTGTTCTACATGATAGATAATTTAACATATGCATTAAAAGTGATAATGATCAGAAATGTGATTCCACAAAATTGACATTTATGAATGTATGGTTTCTGAGTGATAAGAAGAAACTTTGCATTTGCTGAAGAAATTAATATCTGAACTTCAGTTTTAAATCCATATATTTATATTCATAAGTTATATCTTTGTTACTGGAAGTTAAACAGCCTTCCATCGATTAGAGATTATTACCACAGTTTATGAAAAGCATTTTCCCCCCTTTTAATAACACTTTCAGTAGAGAAACATGCTTTCTAATTATGGTGCTTCAGGTCACAAGCTTATTTTTTCTTCTTTTTGAGCTATAGTTTCAGTTTTGTTCCCCCAATAAAAGATTTGTGGTCATATGATAAACTGCAAGGAAAAGATAGCAAAAGCAGGGAATCTATCATAGTACAGAAGTAATGGCACCATCCATAAGATATTAAAAATTTCTCAAATTAACTATTCACACATTATACTAGATTTTAATTATTCAAATACACGAAGAATTGCAGAGGGCACTATATTAATAAGACACTAAGTGAAATAGTGACTGCCATTTCGCCAGAACTGGTTTTTTTTTGTAGATGCACATCTGTCGAGGGTTGGGGGGGGGTAATGCCCAATGTAACGTTAAAACCACTACAGTAAATTGGTGTTTCTGCCCAGTTACCAAACTAAACCCACTACAACATCAATAAAATAAAAAATTGAGTAAGAAAATACTTTTTGATAGTGGTGAAATTGAAACGCAAGGTACTTTATCTGAGAAAAAAAAGAACAGTGCAGCCACTCCTCACAGTCTGAATTGGAATGATGTTGAAGTCTGATTTAAGTTTTGTTTAGTAAGTTGGTTTACTTAAATGATGTTATAAAGATCTTTATTTACTCTACAAAGTAATCATCATGGATCATTATCAACCATTAAGCTAAGCAGGAGCTGTATAGATTTGACATGCTACAGAGGCTGGGGCCCTTTTCATTCACTTGGTTGAAACAATTAAAAATCATTTTTAAAGGAATAAACCCATTTCTTGGTCAATATTCTGCCGTAAATTACAGAACGTGAATCTGATTAAAAGTGCTGAATGAGAAGTCCAATGCTAAGAACAGTCACAGAATTTTCACTCATTAGAAAAAGAGGAACTAAATTAGAAATATATGCTCTATCTCACCAATTCCTTTTTTTGAGGAAAATGCCTACTAGCTATTCATGCAGCTTGGGAATCAGAAACCATTAAAGTGTATAAGGCTTGCCTTTGAAATTTGGTATGGAATAGGAGAAAAATCTCCTTTCATCTTGAAATACATGTTCCTACTGAGAAATACAAAGGATGGAGGACAAAGAGAAGAGCAGGTTGATAGCTCTGATAACAGACCTTCCTCCTTTTCCTTTCCCTCCAGAAAACAGAGGTTTGACCATCTCTAGGGTAGACTCAAGAAACTTTGTCATAACTAATAGTATGTGAGAAGTTATTAGTTCAAGAATACCTTTAATGTAAACCTTCCATGGAAATTTTTATATAGCTTGTTCAAAAAATGTAATTTTTTTAGTGAAAATGTATAATGGTATAGATGTTTATACTTTCCTTGGGTTTCATGGGAAATTCACCTTACAATCCCAGAGTATATATGTTCTTGTATACATTTGAGATTTATTTGGTTTCACCCTGCTCCAGAAAAGACGATCTAAAATAAACACAAGTTCTAAGCAAAAAAATATCAGGTTTACCTTAACTGGGATTGCAAAGTGGGCAGTGAACTTAAAATACAGAAGTAGGAATAAAATAAGTCCTAAAGATTATGTTTCTAGAAGGCAGCTTAACTTTTAAAAATTCCTTGGTTATTTTCTCTGGCTTACATGCAATGCTTTTCTACTGTTAGTTTTTGTATGTTAGTAATAAGAGCACTGGACTAAAATAACTTCTTTGCATTGAGGAAACAATTTTGTACATTGTTATTTCTAGACTGTTACTGTCAGCATAAGGGTGGTAGTACATCACAAGCATTAATGCAACCAAAAATTCAATTACTAATACAAATACAGGTAATGAAAAAGCAATAAAAATAGGAAAAAGAATGGCATGGATGGGAATGAACATTTTACTCAAACCCAGTCTTAAAAACAAAAGACAAATATAAGAGAAGCACACAGTTTGAGAGCAGAAGGCACTTTCCTGATTATGCCCAGGCTACAAAAATCAATCTCCTTTTATACACTGCTCAGTATTGCAAGCAGTAATGAAAAGATAAAGAGGATCATGATAGAAGGAAATCAGTAATTCTGATCTGAAGGTCAAACTTTTTAAAATTGTTATTGAAAAGAGTATTCCAATTTTACTGTTAACATCTATTTTAATAGATAAGGAACATAAATATTGCAAATAGTTTTCAGTGTTTACTTACTGGAAGCATAGAATGGTTTGGGTAGGAAGGGACCTTAAAGATCATCTAGCCCAAGTACTGGAGGCTACTAATTTTGCTTTCAAGGAGTTTTCAAGAAACTTTTATAGTTATAATTCCATCCAATGGACAGTCTAGTCCATTACAAAAAAACCCCAAAAACCAAAAAACAAAAACAAAAAAAACCAAACCTGATTATAGAAATTAATATCGTATTATTGCACAAGGATTTTTTTTCCACAATTTACATTTGGTCCTAAAATTTTCGGTATTGTAAATTTAAAATACTCTACTTTTCTTTAAGGATAGTTGAGTGTTCGTTGTAAAGTTTCTAATAAATATCAAACATAAAAGAGGCCAACATCCACTCTTTTCTAGCTCTGTTGCATTGCTTCTTTATGAAAAATGCAAATTCTCTTGGATCTTATTCATCTTTTGAGTTACTGCTCTTAAACCAGTGCTTCTCAACCATTTTTCTAGTCAGATCAAGTGCACATTTTCAAAGCCTACAGGATGCAGTCCCTCTCATTTAAACGGTGTCACTGGATAGAGGAAGGTGCCTTCCTCAATAAAGAGAATTGAGAACTATGCTTACACCCAGGTCAGGACATCAGATATGACTGTGAATGGAAAAAAATTGTAAATAGAAAAGTAATATGGAAAAGCCCTGTAGATGTCTGGAACATTTTCTGTGGCAAAAGGAAGTTAATTGCATTTTGCCTATTCCTTCTTTTATCCATCTCTTTTATTTATTTTTCACTGATACTGAGAAGTTTCTAAAGTAAGACAACTTAAGATTGTATTTGTTTCAACATACTTGATTTTTTTTCATTGCAACAAAATTTAGCTAAATTTAATTTAAGTTTTTAAATTATTTTTAACCAAAATATATTTTTAAACAAAATATTTAACTTAAAATATTTAATTTTAAATATTTCAGAGGAATATTTGACTGAATTTCATATGAAGATCCCATAGTGGACCTACTAAGCTATTCCAGACCTCATTAGTCCCCAAAAAAGCATTTTTCCCATTACATAGATAAAATCATATTTCAATTCTATACCACTATTTCTCATCTCATCCCCAATATAAATAAAAAATTACTACCTTCCTTGTAGAAACTTTTTATTTATCAGAAAACTATTTTTTGCAACCCTTTCATCTTGTCTTATCTGAAGTAAGATTTTCTTTCATGTCCTTCTCTTAAGACATACTTTCTGACCTCTCATTTCATTGTGAGTACAGGAAGTGCTCCATAAATACTAAGTACTGCTACTCAACAATTTTTTTTTTTAACATGCTGAATATTTAGTAACTGGAGGATGCCTTTATTTCAAGGGAATGCCATGTTATTCAGAGAAATTCTGATTTACTGAAAACGTACAAATATCTCCATGATTTTCACCAGTGACACTGAGCTCCATATACAATTAAATACCCATTACTACCCTTGAATACAGAAGATTCTTTTCTTATCTCATTTTATTTTTATTGCTTTAGATAGGTTTGCTTACTAAAACTATGCCACAATTTTCAGCGGTGGGAGTTGACTTAATAATTTGATTATGATTTAAAAGAAGAAAAGAAAAAACATTATATGATCCCACAGCTTCTTAATTATGGTTGTGCTATTACATTTTTAGAAGAAGGAAAGGTAAAAAATTGTTTTGATATGATACTTTGTTAAATGATTGTGTTTAAAAATAGAACCTGGGCTGACTTACTTCAATTAAGTATCCACAGGAGGTAAAGAGAAAATAATATAGAAAATACTACTTTCTTTATGTCCAAGATCGTATAAAGCTTCTATGCAGGAAAAATGCCTGTGCTCATGCAGAGCATTTTGCAGAACCTGGACTTAAATTAATGACTGAGACTCAGAGTTCAAAACAATGAACAATTGCTTTTCTTGTACTTCTAGTGTTATAAGATGGAAGAGAAAAATACCTAAAAAATGAAAATGACTTTTTAAACAATGTACTGTCCTGAAATACAATAGATCAGAGTAGCAAGTGAGCTGTGGAAAGAACTGCAGGGTGATAGGAGCTCGCTGAGTTTTCCCTATTACTATCAAAAAGAAATCCTCAGAATCCTGTTGAGGGGAGGGTGAATGTAGAGAGAATGTTTCCTGTGAACATATATTCACAAGGAACTCTAGACTTCGCACAAGCTCTGATAAAATACTCTTTATCCACCACTCTGCAAACAAAGCCTACTACTAACATACTTCAGAATCAAGTTGCTATTCTTAGCAGTTTAAAACTTTTTTATATTTTCATGAGCTTTTACCATTTATATATCTATTATTCAGCATATTAAGAATAAATCCTAACCCAGCATCTTTGATAACTCTGGTGAAATTAGGCAGAGATATGCCTGAGCTGTAAATTTCAAGGGCAAATACGAATTTCCTTATTCCATGATCTCTTGTTTAAAGTTAATTGAAGCAGCAGGGGATCGCATTAAGTTTGCACAGATAAGCATAACTCCTCTTCTGCCACTCACTGTGCCCTAACATTACTAATTCTTTTAAATTTTGATGTTATGATATTTGATTTATAACTCCACTTGATACCAACTACCTGCTTTTTGTATTCCCATTCCCCATAGGGTTTCTTATCTCCCACTGCACCTTGAGTGCTGCATCCAGTTCTGGGTGCCTCACTGCAAGAGAGACACTGAGGTGCTGGAGTGAGTCCGGAGAAGGGCAAGGACCTGGTGAAGGGTCTGGAGCTCAAGTCTTGTGAGGAGTGGCTGAGGAAACTGGGGTTGTTTAGAGTGGAAAAAAGGAGGCTCAGAGGAGACCTTATCTCTCTCTACAACTGTCTGAATGGAGGTTGTAGTGAGGTGGGAGTTAATCTCTTACCAGTTAAAAAGTGATAGGACAAGAGAAAAGGGCCTTAAGTAGCATCCAGACAGGTTTAGATTGAACATTAGGAAAAAATGTCGTCGCTGAAAGGGTGCTCCTGCATTGGACTAATTGTCCAGGGAAGCGTTGGAATCACCATCCCTGGGGCTAACTAAAATACACGGAGATGTGGCACTTGGGGATATAATTTAGTGGTGGACTTCATATTGATGGGTCAATGATTGAATTTGATGATCCCTAAAGATCTTTTCCAACATTAACAATTCTATGATTCTATGATCTATATTATATCCTAGACCTTGGAAACTTTTCTCCCAAGTTTTCTGAAAAGACATCTATATGAAGGCTGCATGAAATTTACTAGAAATTGTTTTTCTGTTATCTTTTTCTTGATAATATTCTTATAAAACTCTCCGCCAAACAAGCCATACATTCATTCACAATCTAATTATTTTAAAACTTACAGGTATTTTCCTGCTGTAAGGTCTGTATAACCAAGTAGGAATGAAGGTAATTACAAAAACCAATGGAGTATATTTTTTCTTTATGAGCATTGATAGAAAATTAGAAACAAAGAAACACTTATATTTTAAAGAAGATACAGTGTGTTCCATTATTTTTAATTGGAATTAAATATTTAAACATATTTATAATGAAAAAGTGGTGCAAAAAGAATAGGTAAATATTTATGTGTGTCAGAGAATGTTTTTTTCCTACTGCTACCCTATATTTGATACCATAAAATTCCTCCCAAATCTCCTTACTCTGACAGCTGGTTCTGCAATCCATTACTATAATGATAGTGTTTATGCTATAGTAGCTAAAATTTTGTCGATTATGTCAATTTTCATAAACCACAGTCTTTAAACTTTTATAGCTTTTCCCTAAATAAAAAAAACCAACTGAACAACCCCCCAAAGCCAAGCGAGCATAGCTTGAAGCTGAAACTAACTACAAGGCATCGAAGTGTTATTTATTTCTAGAACATTTCAAAATAAAAAAATTCACAGTTTTTAAAGCAATTTATTCTGGCAACATTTTTTAATTGTCTTAAATTTTTAATTTCTTCTCATTTTTGTTTGATAAGGCATACACTTCAACTGTGCCTCAATTACACCTTTTTTTCTAATGAGGTTTTTGTTAACAAACACTCCTCTGTTGACAGTTTTCCCATTAGTAAAATTTCAAGGGCAATACATTGAGGTAGAAGTTCAGTGAGAGACTCAATTTTCACAGGTTTCTACCCAGTCTCCCTAGAGTCAATTATCCAGTGTTGTTCCCATACAGTACTGAAAACAGAATAATTTCCTATATTTATACTGTCACCAACCGAGATTATTCTTTGTGTGAGTAGAATACAGGTTTACCACAGTCTTCCTCAGCCTTTTGTTAATTCCTTTTAACATTCCACAACATTATTTTCATTAGCTGAAGAGTTGTTATGATTTTTCAGTGCTATTCTTCCATATCATTTGCTATAACAGCCAAAGTTTTCCTTCCATATTTTTTTCTTCCTTACTCTAATTTAAAGCTCCAAACAACACAAACAGATGTTCTGAATCTTCTAAGCAAGAAGTTTTATGAGCAATCTATAACAAGTCGAAAGTTATATGTACTCTGAAAACCCCACGTAAATCATATCAGAGTTACTGGATAGAAAACTGTGGGTAACTATAAGGGGTAATGCTACAAGCAAACACACCACTCTGTTAATAATTCCTGATAGTCTACCAAAGTAGGTACCTGAAAATATTTACTTTTATAACAGTCATGAAAGTTAGCACATTAAATGACCTCAAAAAGACCTACTTTGTATATCTGCTGAAAAAAGAATAAACATTTCTTGCAAGTGAATAATTCCAGAAGAGTCACATACAAATTCTGCTCTGCACGTTGCTAGTAGTGGGTTTGTTCATACAGATAATGACCCTAGAAATTTAGAACTATTGTAATGGAGTAGGGAAGACATTGGCTGCTATACACTTAATCAGCTCACTGACACTCATCAAAAAGAACATATGATATTTTGTGCCGGACAGCAAACAGCAAATCAATTTTCAGTTGTACTTTGGTAGCTGTGACCAGATTATAAGATTAGAAGGTTAATTTGCAGCTTGATTTGTTGTCTGACAACCTTGTTTGTGAGTTTAATATCTTGGTCACTTCAGAAAGCATTGGGCTGGAACAGGCTGTAACTTCATTTACAAGCTGCTGGCATAGATATATTTTTCCTTAGCATAAACTATTTCAAAGTATTAAGTTATTTTATTTTTAGGCCAATGGCTTCAAAACGCTAATTTGCAATGTAATTTGGCTGAATGCAATCTACACTTGTAAACACTCTTGTTCTGCCTTTGACTGATACTCATTCAGATAAATATTTCATATATTTTGGGGCTTTTAGTTTCTGCATAGCAATTCTGTTGGCACTCTTCCAAGTGTAAATCACAAACCATGTGGAACTTCTGAAACTCATTCTTCACACCACCAAGTCTCAAAATGTACTTTATATCCAGCCACTGATATGGGCGCTCTAATACTCTCTACATGGCATAGTGGGCTTCTACTTGACTTTGAAGGGAAGACTGCTGCGGTGCTTTGGACAAACTTTTGGGATTGTTTCTGCTTTGCTACAAATAAGAAGAGAAGGGGTAGAATCTTCCAAATGTATTAGACTCAGGCTGCCACAGTTATCATCTAAATTCAATTGTAAACACTCCTCACAGCGTGGTACTTCTTTTTTTGTTGTTTTTGGTTTTTTTTAATTTCTGTATACTTTAGGGAAACTAATGAATAATATATATTTCTACAAAAATAGTTGTCATGTATGCTCCAATATGTAACCTAGAAATCTGCAAAAGATAGGTGAAAGTAGTGAACAAGAAGGTAATTGCCCTAAGATGATAATTAACACACATGCAATGGCTCTGAATGGTCTCATGATTCAACTACTTAGTTTTAATGTTTTAACTACGCCACAAAGGATGAACACTTAAATATTTTATTCTACCCCATCTGTTCAATAGTATGAATATTAACAACATTCTCTCTATCCTATGCTACATACATAAAAAATAATAATTACACAAAAATTATCACTATTCTCCAAATCACTTCTCGCAGAATAAGCATTCCTTGATCCATTTCTTTTATGGACACAATTTCACAGTTGTGAAACCAAAAAAGAAAATACTGTCAATACAGAACCAAAAAGAATATCCTCAGGGACTCACAAATTACTTTGGGAGATTAATTATTCATAAATGTGGGCAAGGTACAATGGAAAATTTAGGCAACACCCTGCTTACATAAACTGGTGATTTCTCTGCTTCAGATTCAAATTCTTTCTCCCTTTTGAAATTACATCATAACAGGCAGCATAAATAAAACTCTCTGTGGAAGACTTATATGAATATTTCGCAGCTGATACTCTTTCATGTTTTTTTTTTTTTTCTTTTATTTTCTTTTTTTTTTTTAATAGTAGCCCTTTCTGAAGTTTGAGGGTAAGGACAGCTCTGCATTTGAAGAGGGGCTAAGCTAATACAGACTTCAACTTCTTTCTGTTATTGAAGTATGAAAAATACTACCGAAACTATTGTGAAAGTAATCAAGTTCTTAATAAAGCAAAATTTCAACCAAAAATTATTATGTTTTTGATGACCAGTTTTAAAACTTTAAAAATTAGAATTTTGAAATTCATAATTATTTTTTAACCTTCCTGTGTTGGAATTATCCCTATTGTAAAGTCATTCTCCACACTGGATGAAAGTCGTCATTTCCAAACATGAAGAAGTATAGGTGAGACTTAAAGTATAATTGTCATGTAGAACTCGATGTTAAAGAACTTACCAACACTACTTTTCATTCTCAGCCTAATATTTTGCAGGCTTGTTAATGACAATATTTTGTGGCCTACTTCAGAGCTACAAATGCAAAACTGTCACACTTCTTTAAAGGAGGATTTGACTATTTTATTTCATAGTCTTCATGTGCAGTAGCTAAATGCCAGTATTGATTGCTTCTAGTGCCACAATTCAGGTGGCAAAATGAAGCTGTTTACACTCTATCTGCAGAATTAACAGTGAAAGCTGTTTAAGAAGAAGAAATGCCCATGTTAGGGATGCTTTATCTCATTTTTAGCTGGAATTGAAAATTCCCAGTTAAGCAGTTGCTGGCATGATGAGATTTCATGGCAGTAGATATGGTGTTAAAAAAGACTGGGCCAAGGTGACACTAAGATGAACTCAAATCACAGAAATTAGTTACTAGAATCTCAGGGAAATGATAAATTATTTAATTTGTTTTGCTACAGTTAATAAAACTGTGGTCAGTTTCTACCACAGTTCATTAAAGTCTTATTTTTTCATTTGTTGGTGACCTTCATATAATCTTGGCCATGTTAAGGTAAGGATGTATTTCCCTCATGTCTTACTACCCAATACTCTTGCACAACTAAATTCCTCTACTACAAGCTAAAAAAAAAATATCAAGTGTAATTCTGAAATAGATGCATTTTATTTGTCTATCTGCCTTTTATTTATGCAATGTAAAAAATGTTCCCTACCATTATTTTGTAGCAAAAAGCTCTTGCAAATGCATATATAGAAGAGATGAGGTTGGTTTGAACCTTACCACCAGCATCCTGGTCTGTTTCCAGATTTTGCAGCTGAAACGCTTAAATAAAGTCTAGTTCCAGACCATTATCAGGATGTGTTAAATCTACAAATATCCCATGTATTAAAAATAGTAAAGAGAAGTGAATTCTCAATTGTGTTTGTTTCTGGTCTTCAAAATATCCCATTGTATGATTTTAAAAAAAAATAAAGAAACTCTCCTCACCTAACCCAACATCTGAGTACTGAACAAAGGTTAAAGTTCCAGTTTAGGTCTACCTCTAATGTTGGCCTAAAATGTCTACATATTAAGTTTCATAGTGTCTCCTGGTCATCAGAAGAGAAAATGCTGGAGGGTTATACAGATTTATTTGCTGGAGAGTTATACAGATTTATTTGGTCTGTAGGAAAAAATGACATATGAAAATAGCTGATCTTTTCTCCTGGAGAAAACAGAACTACAGAATAATCAGAGAAATAAATTGCAGTGTTGTAATGACATCCCTCAAATATTGATTAAATAAAGCAACTCTGCAGTTGAGACTGTACTGGTTACATTTATGTGATATAAAAATGGATTAGATTTAGGAACTTGAACAACAAAAATATGTAAGGACAACCTTGCTTAAGATGGAGACAAATCCTAATGCAAAGTCCCAACAAACCAAAACAAATGGAAAGATTCTATGGATTTTCTTGGGTTTATTACTTTCATCCATTCATATAGCCTTCCCGAGTTTGATTTCTTAGTTTTACCTGATCTCACAATAGTTTCTAAAGCTTGGCTATAATTTCTACAAGTTATATAAAGTTCTAGAGGATTTAGAACCCCAGCTGGAATGTGACAGAAGGAATTTCATATCAACTTTTGAAACTTAAAAAGAAGAGTAACTGGTGCCTGAAGGAGGGGGTAATATCATGAACTTGTAGTATCATATCAACGTGATGAAAAAGTTTACAAATGTTAAAAGCAGCAGAATACCAAGTGCTAAATACCAAACCATGTGCTTTAGAGTTTGGTTTTTTAGGATATACAAAGCCCTTGAGGATGCTTCTTTATGTACTACATAAACAATAACTTATGAATGTGCATGTATATGAAAGTATATTATGAATCTTCATACAAGCAAGTTTAAAGCCATGTGAATTGAAGTTATTCTTTCCAGGAGCATGACTGGATTACCCACTCTCTTACACAGGCATGCTCTGCTTGTCAAGTCAAACTTGACATAATACAAGGCTTTTGTTTTACAGTATTGCTGCTTTTAACTACTATTGTCCAGAAGCCAGGACATTTTACAGCAACAATACCAAACCTTACCAGATTCCCACATGTGCCCATAAAATCATTTGTACCATGAATAAAGGATGCTTTGACTTTTCTTGACTATGCTGCATTCAGGACCAATCAGCAACTTTTAGAGAAGTTATCTCACAGCATATGCAATAAAGAATGCATTTATTTATGGAGACAAATAAAGTAAATTGTACAACTGTGTCTGAAATCAGGGTCAGTGTTCAGGGGTAGAAAAGAAGATATAGTAGTGTGTGTGGTTTTTCAGCACCAAGACAAGTTCTGAATAACCACTGGCAATTTGCTGTTTGGGCTTCCCAGGTTCTCTTTCAGAAGTTTATGCCCATATTCAGTAAGTTCAGTGAATTTTGCAGTGCAATGACTCCCACAGCAATTAACAGGGAGTTGCCAGGAAATGTAAAAGATGCATGATACCACATCATACTTTTAAAGAAGTATAATCCAGACAGAATGCAATCTAGAAAAATGTGTGACTAGCAGTACCAATAGGGCAATATAAGATTTTCCAGGTTCCACAACATCTTCACTATGTCTAGCAGTAAATGTTCAGACTGGTTAAGCATCATTTTTTAAAGCACAACAGGGTTTTCCTCAGTCATGGAAGGAAGTGAGATACAGGATGAGGATCTCAAAAAGAGAAAAAGATACTGACAGTTCAAGGCAAACATGCAACCTTTGTCCCTTTTGAATAATATGTGAGAAAATAATCTGTATATGTGAAAAATACTTCAAGTACTGTTAGAAAGAGAGTAATAAAATATATTAATTTAGTGGGTATTTATGAATTTTGAACATATCTACAGATATCCAATTTATCTAGAATAATTACTGCATGTCTAGAAAAAACGCATTAAGAATAAACATAGGTATTTACATAGACCGACATAATTATTTTAAAATATGAATGAAAAGGGATTATTTCAGCTCATGAAACACATTAAATCCAGCATATTATTGTAGCACTTCAAAGTGAAAATTCTCACATTATGTTATCTGTTTACATACGCTGTTAGGCATGATGAATTTTAAAAGCCATAATGAACCCCTTCCCTCAAAATATCTGCAATGGCACTGCAGTGAAGACTAGAATAAAATTCATATATGAGAAATATACATACATATAAATTAGGCTTAGGTCTTAAACCTTTACCAACGTTTGGTTTAATAACAGTCCACTGTCCATTTTCTTTTAACTTTTCTAGAATGAAACACAGACAACACTGAAAACAACGATATTAATCTACTTGCAGATGTGTCCTTCACAATTTCCAACTGAGTGAAATGAAGGAAACCTATACTTCACATATTTTTAGCATTTTTTCAGTGATACATTCTAAATAGTACAGTATTCATTGTGTAAATCAGTTTTTGATTCCACACATAAATGTGGTTTTGAACTGTATACATAGCATCATGTCTCTGAACAAAAGAAGTATTAAGCTCAGGAATTATTCTCTCGTGTGGTCCATTTATTCAGGGATTTTTCACCCCCATCTGCGGTGGTGCAGACAGTCTCATGCTATACTTGTTCCTAGGAATGGCTCAGGAATTAATAAATCCATTAATCCAACTCCTATTCAGTTGTCTACTGTTCTACACGGCACTGGTGAGACCACACCTGGAGTATCATGTCCACTCCTGGACTTCTCAGTAGAAGAGCCACCAGGACATACTGGACAGAACCCACTGAAGGGCTGCAAAGATGATGAAGGGACTCAACCATCTCTCCTCAAGGAAGGGCCAAGAGAGCTGGGACTGTTCAGCCTGAAGGCTCAGGGAGGATTTAATCAATGTGCACAAATATCTGAAGGGAAGGTGTAAAGAAGATGGAGTCAGGCTCTTTTTAGTGGTGTTCAGTGGCTGGACAAGTGGCAATGGGCACAGACTGAGACACAGAAGGTTTTGCTTGAACATATTGGAACAGTTCTTACTGTGAGGGTGACTGAGCACCGGCACAGGCTGCCCGGGAAGGCTGTGGAGTCTCCATACTTGGAAATTTGTAAATGCCATCTGGACCTGGATCTGGGCAGCAACCAGCTCTAGATGACCCTACTTGTGCAGGGGAACTGAACCAAAAGACCTACAGAGGTCCTATACTACCTCGACCATTCTGTAATTCTATTACTATAGTCTGGGAGCTAGCTTATTGCAGGTATTAGCAGTCAAAGATGTGCTTATCTTTGACAAAATTAACCTCTTTTTAAAAATCCTGTTAAATGTAGTTTAATGCAATATTAGTGTACTAAGGAATTATTAACATACTGTTCTACTAGTCTGTAAATACAGTACTCTGGTGTTCATTTAATAAACAGAAGGCAATGGCAAATTATACCTTTCACAATTTCAGTTCTTTGAATGACAGTAATTTTATTTTTGTGTGTAAATTTATAGCTACGGAAATTTTCACTACAGAAAAGCATATTTTTTGAGAAATAACTAGAAATTTTTAAAGTAACCTATATTTTTAAATATCCCACAGTCAATATGACTTCAATTCCTGCTGAGCAGCCTCAAGAAAAGAATACATGGGACAGTTTTCTGTTGTTTGCAGAAACTGTTAGTGATCAATCTCAACTGCGATTTTGACATTTTTACCCTCAGATTACTAACGCATACTTCAAGGTTTCAATAACCAGATTAAAGTGATAGCCCACCGAGTTGCTTCAGGCTACAGTTTCAGCTGACACAAATCATCTTTCACTGGACACACTTTATGGTTTCTAACATAAAATGATTCGTTGCAAAGCCAGTGCTTGCATATTACAAACTGCAGTACTGGTCTACGTATCATTAAACTGCAGTACTGGTCTAAAAGTTTTTAAGCAGGTACAATAAGATTGAGCTTATCTAGATAAAATACGCTAGTTAAAATTGTGTAATCATATCAAAATTACTACACTTCTAAGAATAACAGTTCACCAAATCTTACTTTTTACTTTGTGCTTGGTGCATCTGGATTTAGCAAGTAGTTTTAGTGACATTATTGATTTAAAAAAATCTCCTTAATACAATCAAATTTTAAAAGTAAGTATTATACAGAACTTTTCCTATTTAGTGGTGAAATGGGTATTGGCAGTATTAAAAAAACAACAATAACAAGTTAATTTCTCTATAGATTCAGTAGAAAATAGGCCATATAGGTTACAGTAACCGTTGTATATGTCTTGATGTCAAAAGAGTTGAGAATATTAGTTCTTTATTAAAATTACTGTTAATTTTAAACTAGCATTAAAAGAAAAAAATACATCTACTACATCCAAAACATGTTGAAATTTTGTAAATCTGAAAAACATTATATTTGATATATTGGTGTATGTCCTTCTAAGATAAAAGATAATTCAGAAAAAATTATGAAAATCAGCTGAGAATTTCATAATTTTATTAAATTTTTAATAATGTAAACAGTTTTAAAGAGGAAGCTAGATGACACTCCTGAAAAGGTACTGGAGTACAGTAGACCTGACTTGTCCAGCCTTTCAATAAAATATACTGAATTACTTTTTCATGACAGATTATTGACTAAGTAAACTCCAGCAGCTTCAAGGGAACCATTTTGGACACATATTCATTCTGTAATGACCTGTGTTTCTTTTATAATTTTTCTCAGACAATCTGACAGAGTTACCACGAATGACGCGAGATAATCATTCCAGTTGTCAGTGTTTTTAAGAAGACTTCCAGTGCCCATGCCATTCAAGTCCTCACAGTCAGTCACCAAAATTAGCTGGAGACAGGTTGTGAAAGAAGTATTGATATTCGTAGCAGCAGTCAGCAGTAAACAGTTATTGAAAAATTGTAAAAGGAAGCTAATCAAAACAAGTGCAGTGCATTTGTGTGTGCTGCTAACGAGTGTTTATACATCCTGAATTTGTTAAAATGTGTTTCTTCATGGGGAAAAAAAATCAGCAATGTCCAATCCAGACATAATTAATGATGCACTTGTCTGGTATTAGGATGAAGTGTACAAAAATGTTAGTAATATCTGACAACTGCCATTGAATTTGTAAATTGACTCTATCTAGAAACTGCGATTAAAAGTCACTTACAGTTTTCCTGTTTCAAAATGTTTTGTGGTTGTGAGACAAGATTATTCTGTACATTAGAGTTAATTATAAGAATAAGCTTGACATATTATATTTTATATCAGAAGCACCCATTATTCCATATAGATCTTCAAAATTTATTTTCAGCAGGTAGTTATTAGGATAAAGTCAGAGTAAGTTAAGAATTTAATTATTGCATGTCTACTAATACTGGTAAGGGATTAATGCATAATGTTCGATTTATTAAAATGCCTTTACTTTGGAAGCAATGTATTTATTTACATTTAAAAAACCTTCAAAACTAAACAAAACAAAAAACAAGAAAACCATCCCTGTCAAACCCCAAAACTATTAGTGCTTGAAATCCAGACATTTTGACATAATAAATTAAAGAAATAGCATAGTTTAAAATCTGATAAGATTATGGAATACAAAAGACTATCAAAAACCTTTTAATTATTATTAGGGCAGCATTGTTACTTTTCACAAACAATCCTATTGCTTTTATTTGCACAGTAGAATAAAAAAAGAAAAAAGACAATGAGCAAAAGAATGTATGTATCCCCATCACTGATGGGGATGATACCACACCCTGTAAATCAAGATGTCCTGTTTCTGCTCTGAGTGTTAACACTGACATGACTAGTGACTTTGAAGCGAAATCAATTCAGTCTGTTACACCACAGCTTTACTACCCATAAAATGAGATATAATATTTCCTCTTCTTCCTACGGAGTTTTATTATAATATTATAGTACATGCAAACTGTACTAAGTATATCCATGTTTTCATTTGCAATTTGAATCAGCAGGAAATATTATTCATCAATGAATAAAAATAAGAAAAATAAAAATAGTGTAAGTGAATCATAATAGACATTATTCAAACAATGGTTTGATGAAGACTTACAATCAGTCCCTGCCCCAAATACTTTTTTAGCATTCCCTTTTATGGGAGACATTTATCCTGTAAAACATCTTTTTAACAGATTCTCAGTTGCCATCCTAGTGTAATAGAAGAACATCGTGTGCAGCAATGCTCTAGTAACACTATACAGTGCCCCCAGAGATTAATATAAATACTTGAAAATCAGTGTTATCAAAATCATTTAATGATCTTTGAAATGTTTTTAAATCACATTTTAAAACCTTCCTTTGTTGTGTGACCAAATCAAAGCTCTACTTTCTAAATTAAACAGTGTTTTAACAGTACTTACAGATTTCAATAGCTATCTTACAAAGTTCTATGTTCATTTTTCATAGCAGTGTGCAGTTGTGAGATCCTTTATCTAAAAACCCAAATCCCTTCTCTTTAAAAGTTTTTTGAATATTTATGTGTGCAGAGACTTTCATAATTTATATTTTTGACACTAAGTCATTATACGACCCACTGAAAAAGCTTAATTAATTGGATAAGAATGTCTCTAGATTCTCAAATTATTCTAAACATGCTTTAAATATTTTAAATTAGAGTTTCCAATTAAAATTGTACATGTCATATTGTCTTATGTAATTCTATTGTTCATTTTTGAAGATACAGATTCAGCTAAAAAATCTGCACTGATGTGAGCTGAGCTCAATTAGTTTCTGATGTTCTGCCAAATTGCCTCATTACCTGTCACACTAGCAAACTTCCAACACTTTCAAAGCTGTATTCTTTATATACACATTAATCTTTTTCTGCAAGAAAGTCTGGTGAGTAAAAACACAAAATTAGGAATGTGATTTATGCAAATTATCAGCTACTTGATTAATAATCTAGGTTGAAACAGGTGATAAGTAGGAAAAATTTGTACCCCATTCTCTGGTATTTAGAACTGTTTCAAGCAAAGAACTTTCTAAATCCTACTTAAGAGTTTTAGACACATTGGTTGTTTAGAAAAATCATGAGTATTTATCTAGCAAGCAAAACTCACAAGTGCAGAATGCCCAGAGTTCCATTTGCTTTTATTCACCTTGATACCCAATTTGAAAGATCATATAGATGTAAGACATATCCTCAGCTATGGCATTAAGATCCCACAAAAAGTCTGTTGAAGGCTTGACAAGGCTGCAGATCCATTTTCATTTCAAAATCAAAAAGACTAGATTGTTCTTAGATATTTTCCTGTTCAGTATGTAGAAGACCACAATGTCAAATGGACAGTTTGGCAGACTTACCTTCAGTTGATTTGGGTTTGGCTGAATCAGTACAGTAAGGGCATTCCATTAGGAAAACAGGAATCAGCCTGTCTTGGCAACATGCTGTTCTGTGTAACACATTGTGGATTTGTTGAACAACACTACTTAAAAGATCAGCTTTCTCAGACTCAACCATAAAATTCTATGTGCACTCCACTTCATTTTCAGAAAGATTTTTTAGTTTCTGAGGGTATGGGCAGACAGAGAAATACTGTTGGGAGCACCTCTCTTCATATCTTTTAAGTTTGAATAAGTTCCAACTCTCTTGCTAATCTACATTTTACAGGAAGGTATTCTTATCACAGATCTGGTTTAAGGTATGTCTTGCAGAAATTACAGAACACAGGTCTGCCTTATGGAGCAAGGACAGAGTGGGATTGGTCTCCTAACCTGGGTGATCAGGTAACAAGAATTGTAATGTGCACCTTTGAAGGCAGGAATTACATATTTTGGGACATTTCACATCAGATGGTTTTGAATTACCTCTCTGATCTTTTTATTCTGATCATGTCCATGATGGTTTTGTGTCTGTAAATAGATCTGTAAAATAACCAATAATCAAAATTCTTTTAGTGACTCAAACAAAAAAGCTCATGTATTTTGTATCTAGATTGACATAAACAAATATCTCACGGGAAAAAGGTTTGAGAAATTTTACTCTTAAGAGTTGTTTGCCAAACACTGGAGTTCAAATCAAAATCAAAACCAACAAATCAACCACCCCAGCTTCCTCAGGGCAACTGAAAATATTCCCAAATTCTACCTATGAAGTTCTGAAATTACGCACAGTAGCAATCAATACTACTTCTTCCTCTATATCCTACTCCTCTAAATAGTAAATACTTCATAAGAAATAGAGATCCATAAATTCCTAGCATAAAATCAAGGAAAAGAATATTAACCAAGGCTTCAGAAACAGTGTGAGTAAACTGGCTTTTTAGGCCATTTCTGAGTTCAAAATTTTTGGTTATTTTTGTGGATTCTGCCAATGAAAGAGGTGACTTGCAACAGCTGTTATCCTCCCCATCACATTAAGTGCTAATATCAAAGATAAACTGAGGGGTAATAACCTTATTTGCTGCTACCGTAAAATATTAGGGCGACATTTCTAAAACCTCTAAAAATCTTTCTCTTGAAGACAACACAGCTCAAATATAAAGAAAAAAACCCATTTCCTTGAAATGTGTTTGATTTTATTTATCTTGAATACTGGTCAAAAAGTTCTACTCTGAAAACTGATAATACTTATTCTGTACCAAACAACAATCTGACCATCTAATATTTGAGGACTAGAGCGTGATTAAATTTTCAGTTTGAAAAAAGAGGAAATTAATGGTTATATTTTTCTTCCATTCCTAGCTAATATTCTTTGACAGCAGTGAATATTTATGCTTCTGTTGGGGAAAGGGAGAGGTTTACTTAGTAATGCTTGAGTATGAAATAGGTTTATAAATTTTCCCAATTTTACCAATTTGGAGCATTAGTGTATTTTGACACAGAGGTCTCACAAGCTCTCTTGTTTATTTTTAAACTTCTATTGATTGTAGTATCTAACTGGAAGCTTAAAAAGAATCATTTTCCCAATATCCTTCATGTCAATTTCCACTTAGCAGGTATTAGACTCTCCCTAACCCTTGTGTTTTGAGTAAGCTGACATTAGAATTGATGTATTTAAATAAAAAAAAAAAAATCAAGGTAGGTATAGCACCTGTCTTGTCAAATATCTTAACACATGGAGATCAAATGCAGCAGACTAACTATGGGAATAGTATTTGTTAATTAATTGCTGCTACAAAGCCAACATGAGGAGTGCCAAGCATTGTGGATTTTATTAGTGTCTGAAAAACTTATGACTTTGTTTGTCTTTTAATTTGAAAATAAAAAAATTTGGCGACTGAGTGCCAGATTAAAAAAAAACATATACTTAGAATTTGGCAGATTTTTACCGCAAGAAAAGAACAACTTTAATTTACAATGCCATCCATCATTTTAAAACACAATACACTTTAAGGTGATGCAAAAAAAGGTTTTGGCTTACTCCAAAATCACCACATTTAATTTTATCATTGAGTGTGTGCATTTATTTTTCTAGATACATACCCACTTTACATACATATTAATTTCTAACAGTCATAACTATCTATATATTAATGCATTACACTAAAATCTCATTTTCCTACGTCCATGCTTTAGTTTACAGACCTATGCTCAAAATGCATTTGCATCTCCATGAATATTTATCTCCAGAAAAGACATGTACCAATATTCTGTCTAATTTGACTTTATTTTCAATAGGTCTTACCATAAATATCCAGTGAAATTCTCTTTCAAGAATCAAGACTGGAATGTGGAGTTTTAGACCTCTACCATCTGCAGAAATCCATATTTCAGCTTGGCCGCATATAATCTGTACTGCAGGCAGCCTGCTGGACCCCATATTTGCAAACATAGAAGAACTGGTTAGGAATGTGAAGGTCAGGTGCAGTGTTGGCTGCAGTGACCATTAGATGGTGGAATGCAGAGAAGGGAACAAGGTAAAAAAGTAGGATCACAACCCAGGACGGTTAAATGGGTCAGATGCTGACTAAGGATAAGGTCAAGTTGTTCTACTGGGAAATTACTAGTAAGCTCTTCCTTTAGAAATTCAATCCTCCTGAGCACAGTGGGAAAGTCTGGTGTTATGAAGATTCAGTCCTAGTAGAGAAGTATCATCTAAGGGAGCACTTGAACTACTGGGAACCACAAGCCAATGGAAGATATTGGTAAGCCCCAACCAGTGCTGAGAGAGCTGGGTGATGTCACTCTAATGGCAATCTTTGAAAGGTGGTGGAAATTGGATGGCATTTCCCAGGACTGCAAGAAAGAAAATGTCCCTCCTGTCTCTAAGAAGAACAAAATGGAGGATCCAGGAAAATACGGGCTAGTCACCCTGAACTCAGTTCAGAGTGGTGCTGGAAAAATAACCCTCAAAACCATATCCAAACACATAAGGGCCAGAAAGTGAAAAATCCAAGCTAGCCCGGATTTAAGAAGGAGAAGTCATGCTTGACATCATGATAGGTTGCTATGATGACATTACTGGATCAGTGGACACAGTGGATGCCTTAACTTTAACAAGGCTTTCCACACTCTTATAAGAAGATGCAATCATCAAAAAACAGAAACACAGGACATTTCATTTAAACAAAGGAAAAGTCTTTTGTACTGGAAAGTTGATCAAACAATGAAGCAGGTTACTAAAAGAGATTGTGGAGTCTCTATCCTTGGAAATATCTAAAACCTGACTGGATATGAACCTGAGCAACCTGCTGTAGTCTAATTCTGCTTTTACAAGGGAGATTGGAGCAGCCAATCTCATGAGGTCCCTTCTAACCTCAACTGTTCTGTGATACTTTGATTCTGTGACTTAGTAGCAAATCTCATTAAATGAGAAAATCTCATATGTTTCATTAAAAGCAGAGTACATGTCATACCTGAATTATGGTGGGTATTATGGTGCCCTTACAACTGCATGGGCTAAAATGCCACTGAGGAAAATGATACAAAAATTTATGATATTTAAAAAGACATTTAGCCCTGTGAAAACAAAACAAAAAAACAAAAAATACCTGTTTTGCAAGTACACTGAAATAATTTTGAAACATTTTCAGAAGAAGAAAGCATTGCTTAAGATTGCAAATTATACTTCTAATAGAAGTCCCATTAATGGCATTGAAAAATAAAATTTAAAATTTGATACTTTACTTTTCAGAAATGGAAGAAACTAATCAGAAATTGAGAAAGTAAAGGAAAAAAACACCAAGAAATGGTGAGAAACCATTATTTAAAAATCCCCGAGACATATAGAATATCATAGAATGCCTGTTAATCAACTTTTAAGTTAGGAATACAGTTTGAGATGGCTGAAATATTTCTCTTTAATATTAGACATTTCCCCAAATGAATAAAGAAAGTAACATACAGATCAAACACAAAAATTAATTAAGATGTCCTGAAAAACTATCTGTCCCAAAGCTACACTATTTCTCTTGGTATTTGTCTTCTTATACTGAAATCTTTGTTTAATTAAAAGAGAAGAAGGAAAAGATTGTGTAAAATAAATATTTTACTTCACACTTTCAGGCTGGTTTTCATGATGTCAAGAAAATTAAACACTGTTTGCTTCTTGTGTGCCTGAAATAATTTCCATAGATTTTTACTTTAGTAAGAATAAAAATAAAAATTACTCATCCCTGCCTCACTAAAGCCTATACAGCATATTTGTAACCATCAAGAGGCCTGAAATCATATCCTTGCTGCCCTACGTTATAAGTTGTCACTGGGCATAAAGAGGGTGAGTAGGGTCATTGAGAATCTGTAATTGCATTTACAACCTCTGCAAGAAGTAGAGATTGTGAATATAAACCTTGTGCCCCAAGACAACAAGAGAATGAGGAGCATTATGGTAATGAGGTATAAATTCAGGCTTTTCTAACAACTTCTGGTCTCTGAACTGTGGTAATTGAGCAAGTTTTTAAGTCAAATATCCTGGGTGAATTCCAGATCCTTTGTTTCTTTAAAGTATTAGACAATCCTTCCGGCTTTAGATAATAAATTTCTATTCGCTTCATGTTCTCAGCTGTTGAAAAATACTTTTGAGAAGGATTAGGTGATAAACCCCATTGTATTTAATGGTTTAATGATGCTACATAACATAATATTATTTTACATCCAAGGAAAATAAATCTTTGCCATGCACTATCAGGAAGGAAGTGATTTCAAATACAGATCACCATAATTTCTCGTTACGCCGTAAAAGAGGCAGTGTAAAGGAATTAGTAGTCATCGTGATATACTAGTGGCGACTGAATGTAATGAATATGAAGCTAAATGGAGATTTGTTGAATTTGATACTGGTCAGGGAATTCTCCAGTATTTTAGAGCAATATAGAAAGTAAATTTATGCTTTAAATTCCCTCCCAGTGCACTGGATAGCTAAAATAGTGGTGTTCTTCTTTTTCCTACCTTTATCTTCAACTGCATTATAGCAATTTTCCTGAACAAACAACAGCAAATCAAAAGTCACCAGATGGAGGGAGCCATTCCCATCTGTAGGTAGGTTCTTTATAGGGATATAATAATTTTTAAGTATAGTATTAACTCAACATGACCCTTCTAAGGGCAGGAAATATTGTAGTAATTCAGAAATTTAAAGCAAAACCAGGAAGACATTTCCTGCATGTACATGCTCACTACTTGTACAAATATATGTCTGCAGAAAAATTGAAACTATTAGCAAATGAATTTTATGTCTAAGGATATGCTTTTTTATTGTGATGGAATGATTTGTACTGAAATTAAACAGCTGTAATGGATATTCTGTAAAAAAAAGAAAGTAAATCCCAAGGTCAAGCAAGAATCCTACAGAGCTTTAAAAATATTTGGTGGTGACTCTGCCCTGAAAAATCACAACTTAGTTTTTAATCCACACCAAAGTTTTCCTCCATTTAATATTACAGTTCCTCAAACATATCATTCCACAGCAATGTTGAATTTTCTAAGACACTGAAGAGACTGGGGTTTCAGCCATGTAGATGTGTTGTGAAAGACCAGGAAACAGTTGTCTCTCTCCTGATTTAGTATAAAAATCCCTTTTAATATTTTTGATATACGTGTACTTCTAAGTGATGCCATTGTTTAATTTAAGGGAAGGGCAGAAAGAGAACACAAGAAAGGGCATGATGTTTTAAGCTGATCTTGAGGGCACTCAATTAACCAGAGCAAGTTCTGGGTGCTTGTTTCATCTTCAGGACTTTCAACATCTACTGTAATGCATTCCAACTCAATTGAAAAATTTGAAAAATGCTACGCTTCAGAGTTGGTCATGAATAATTCTGTATGATGCTTTATGTTGAGAAATAAGTTACACTCTGTTTTTTTTTTTTTCAAAGACTGTGCAACAGCTAATTTGTCAAATTCTGGCAAAAGACAGTGGAGATAGAGATCTGTGCTACAGATGATGGTAGTAAATGATGCTGATAAGCAATCATGACCCATAGTATTTTGATAAATGTCAGAGAATCAACACTCTACAATAAATTGTAAGAGACAAGTTTACTTTTAAAATTCCACAAAAACCAGCAAGGCTTTTTCTATATCACTTCCATGATGTACACATCATACTTCTTTGAAAACATTTTTTAGACATCATTGAGTTGTAGATATTCTTTTCTACAGTTGAAAGTGCTAAAATTCCCTTATGTAGAGCAAACAAAACATCCCCTCATCATATTTAGCTGAAATTCCAGTGTAATTGAACGAACTGTGGTCCGTTAAAGGGTATTACCGACCTGAATGGAGGGAAGGAAAGAAGATAAACGAAGGAACACATAAAAGAAAGCCCAACTACTAACCTGATCAGAAAGAAAATTTAATAAAATTTGAGAAAAATATAATTGATTCCTTTTTGATTCCTGAAGCCAAAAAGGCTGTATTTGTTAGTGTATTACAATGCAATTCTTTTTTTCTTCTAGACTTTCAGTGTAAAGCTAGGAATAGTAAATACTGCTTCCCTTTTAAAAAATAGCATAATCCTAAAAACCATGATTTATTTAATGTTCAGAAGCAATTGGCTGTCTGAATAATAATTACAGCTCAGACCACTATGCTATGTTTCTCTGCCATATCACATTGCTGCTGTTATTAGTAGAATACATTCAGTAACTTTCATTTATTTCATCAGGAGATACTAACTGTTTAACACTTCTAAATTCAAGAGCAGTTTTACTAGCATGAAAATCGAAATGCAGGAATTTTGGCTTAAGCATTCTTCTTTTTTTTAAAAAAAAGGAATTCTGCATAATTCAAATACTGTTGTTCATTTGCTACAGTGCAAAAACAAGCATATGTCTGCTTCCCAGCACTGCTTGCATAATAAACTGCCAAGTACTTTTAACTGGAAAGGTTATACCTTGGTCAACATAGAATTTAAATGCCTTGTGATGTCACAAATTTTCCAAATAAGTAGGACCTACTTGATTTAGCTCTTGCTTCACTGTGCACAGTTATGTTGTGTGATGCCCAGTGTTACAAATGCTTTATAACTAACAGTACTATCAAGAACTTGTTCTTTGTAGACCTGTCTACGGCCTTTCATTAAAACATCGTCTCAAGGAGTACAGACACAGGATGACAGCAGAAGCCTTGAAGTAAAGGCACATATTGAAACCAGGAGCTTACAGACCACTCAACCACTGTCAACTTCTGGTTATTAGGGAAAAAAAAACAACCCAGAAATAAGGAAAACAGTTTCCAGGGTAACAAGCAGACAAAGAGCAAAACCCAAGTATGTAAAACATACATACATACATACAGTGAGTGAGAGCATGCCAACAAAAACATAATGCCCCCAAGGTGACACTGAAGAGAAGAAGAAACCATATTCATAAAACATAAACTCCTTGAGGGGAGGAACCTCCTCACTATGAATAATCGGCCTTCTCCTGCTGTAGGACTTGGGAGAGTGATAACTCATGCCAATCTTTTCCTCTAACACAGAAGCCACCAGCCTCAGGAGCCAGGGTGGCCCTGGACTGCTGAGCATAGCACCAGGAAAAGAGGAAGGTACTAGAAAGGGTTTTTTAGTCTTAAGCGAATCTAATTAAAAATAAAAGAATTCCTCTTATAAATGGACTAATAATAAGGCTTTGGAAAACTTTTAAGACTTGAACAGATAATAAATTCTCTGCTGTGCACAGCTGGTGTGCTCCTTTGGCCTCACACAAACTGCAGCAGGTTAAGTACAGGAGTCTGATGGAGAACTCACATATCCTAGTCTTTGGAGACAACCAACTGGTTGTCAGAAACAAATTTTATAAGAAAAGAACTATCAGCTTGTGAACAAAGTCTGTGTAGAGAAGAGAGGGAAAAACTGGCCTAATGGAGAAGATATGTCAGCTGTGAGAGGCGCATGCTAAATGCTAAAGAGGAAGATCAAAATAAGAACATAAATGAAGCAAAATCTGAACAAAACCAATCACATGAAAAGGGGGTGAATTATGCCTTTATTATTTATAGACTGCTGGAAGAAAGTGATCATTAAGCTCTGCATGTAATGCATATGACAAAATCATATTATACCAGCGAAAACAGAATTTTGTAAAAAATAATAGAAAGCTAGCAAAGTATGAAGAATGTAGGGTGAAAATATGTTCATTAAAATACCAAGATTACAACAGTTTTGATGCTATATACAACATTTCCTGTTAGTTACCAGAAGGAAATGCAATGCAACTACAGAAAGCAGTTCTTGGCAGATGTAAATTATAATGAAATGTGAAATTTATTAGACACTTTTACAACCAAATCTCAAACCACAATTTTGACTAAAAGAAATGTGCCTGGGATACCAGGAAGTACAAAAGACTACCTCAAAAGCTGCAATGATTGCTAGTACTACTTCGTGTGTGTCAGTTACAGAATTAGAAGCAGAGGAAGGGGGGATGGACAAGAGGATAATGACAGACTAAACCTCATATTTTGGCAATATTTTGGGAATTTAAATCCCACCCTATGTCTGAAATAAGCAAGTCCCTTCAGTTTTGCTTTGCTTTGATTTTTATTTCATGTTTATTTCATGCATTATGGCTCCATTTCTTCCTGACAGACACACTTGACAGCTTACACAGTGAGCTGAGTTGTTCTTACAACCATCAGTGAAGCAGAGATGCACAGTCTCTGAAACAGACACATGACTCTGAAAATATGACTCCAGGTACTAACAACAAGAGAGGGAAAAGCAAGCTTGTGTACAGCTTTAATTTGTTTTGCTCAATTGAAACGTGATAGAATGAATAAGAAAAGATATCATAAGAATCAAACGTCAAAACCCTACAAACCAAAATATCTCAGGCATGTATTATTAAACTTGTCTGGTTTACCAATTCAAACCTGGGGTGGAAAGCAAGAACTTGCTTCTGCAAAAAGAAGTTAAAAAAATAAACTGGAAAATTTAGAGGTTTTGAAATGCAGAAGAGTTACAGTTGCTTCATTACCTATATTATTAAATAGTGTCTAATTACATACAGTGCTACTTTGGCAATAACAATTCTTATCTCAGTTTTAATAGTGGCAAGAGTAAACTTTTCACTTGGGTATTTTATTCTATCTCCTTAAATCACCTCAACTGGATAACAGAACTTTGCAATATTAATACTTTTTTTTCCAGGTAGAATTATGTAATACCTTTAAGTGAGTTCAGAGTTCAACTGTTAAATCATGTACCATAAAATAAGCATATCTTGTCATCTATCTCTATTATTGCGTTCTCAGGTTATTGACAGCAACAATCCACAAATTGTGTATCAGTTTCAAACATATTACACTCATTTTCTCAAGCCTTTTCTATAAATTAGTATATGGCATCTTAAAAATGGTTTACCAGAAGGCTGAACCATGAAATAACAGAAAGCTCCAAGACATGTGTGTAACTGAGGATATCAGAGCATTTCAAAGAGAAACCCTCACTGTACAAGATAAAAAACAGCCAAAGGGGATATTCTGTAAGCAAAAATAAATTGGAAATCTTGTACCTGGAGAAGTACAAGACGAAGACTGAGGAATGAAGATACGGGAAGGTGTTAGAAAGGAGAGCAGTTAGGGTACAATTCCTCTGGGAGAGGCTAGGGGTTTTCTGTCTCCTGCTGAGTTTCCTGCTCCAGGGGCATTCAGTAGGAATCATAGAATCATTTATGTTGGAAAAGACCAGATCACCAAGTTCAACCACAAAACTAACATTGCCAATCCCATCTCTAAACCATGTCCCCAAGGGTCGTGTCTACATGTCTTTCAAATACCTCTGGGGATGGTGACTCAACCACTTCCCTGGGCAGCTTGTTCCAGAGCCTGACAACTGTTTTCAGAGTAGAAAAAACCAAAGGGACAGGAGATTTAAGCACTTTTTTCCCTGGAATATGCATCAGCTCCCAAACCAGTTTGCTCCATAACACTTGCTGGAACTCAGGTGCATGACAAGATTCAGACAGGAGTGCATGAAAAGGCACTCATCCTGAATCCCAAAGATAGGAGGGATGGTGGTAATAATTACACAGAGATTGAGTAAGCAAAACCCCAAGTAGAGAAGATCAGTAATGTACTGTCGCTTATCGACAGAGATTGCTATTTTTTTCTCCCAATGCATTGAAGAAATTTAAATTTTAATCTCTCAACTGGTATGCCGTAGGCCAACATGAAAAAGGCAGAATAGATTCCTGTCTTTTCTTACTGTTGGGCAAGTGAGGTTAGCAGGAGAATTTCTACAGTCAATTCCTGTTCCTGAGCAGAGGATTTATGTAAATCCAGCTAATGAGACTAAGTTGTCAGAAGTAGCAGTATATATTAAAACCCCCCCCCCCCCATTAGAAAAAGTAGTGGAAGCTTTGGGATTTATTCCTATTCTATAAAATTCCAAATGAAGAAGTAATTTTCCTACTAAAAAGCCTTATTTAATAGATAAGGAGTGAGAAAACATTTACGAATTTTTTACGCATTTCTCAGTGTTAGTATGATGTTACACTGCGCAAAGTTCAGAAAACAAAAGCAAAAAGAACCTGAATATTTGTTCTCTTTGAATAATTCAGGATAAACCAATTTAACTGTACATATTTTAGACTGATGACACTGAATCAACTAGTGTCTGCATGTTAAGATACCAAAAATAGAAAGTAATTGATTTTTTTAAAATCTGATTTTTTAAAAATAGAATTGAGTGTACAAGAACAGGCCAAGGGGAGTTCACTTATCCAATCAGTGAATATTTATGTATTTTAGTATATATTTCATGCAAATTACATATTGAATCAATATGCATGACAATAGGCCTGAACTCTAAGTCTACTCTTCAAATTTAACCACTGAGCCCAAACAAGCTCTTTCTCTTCAGTTTACTGTATCTGGAATTTCGATTCAACCAGACAGGAAGAAATTAGTGTTGCCTGGTATAACTTTCTGTCAGTGAGCATGACTCTCTCTAGATGGAAGGTAAGAATTTCTATTCGCATAGGAAACTTGCCAGGGTCCTGTTATAGTCAGTCACAGGATTCTGGAGTACAGTAAGTAGAATGCATAATAATTGTGCCCTTCAGCTCTCCTATTACATTTTTTAAAAGGTAACCTCAGTTTTATGTCCTAAAGAAAGAAACAAGAACAAGGTTTAGTCACTTGAAGTAGCATTAATACTAAACCATGAGAGGATTAGAAATTCTGTCACTTCACTATCATTTTCACCATACCCTAGGATTTCCTAATCATTAACTACAGGTAAATGTCTGCTCCGTACATTCTTGACTGTGGATCTCATTCAGAGGGGCTTAACTCTTTTTGTGCACTATACAGGGAATGCAGGTGTCTGCAGATCGTTAAGAATATTAGATCTTGCAATGTCTAAGTGTGTTTATGGATCCTGCCTGAAGTAATTTTGTCTGCTGGATGATGTCATCTCCTAAATTGCATTGATTTTTCTTGAAACTAGTCTTCCAAGTCACTTCATTCCTTTGAAAACCACTGCATATGTCTTTCAAAAGATTCTCTTGACCCTCAATCTATTTTTCTCCCAACAGCTATTTCTGTCTTAAAGAAAGAGAAGTAGTCACATAACTGAAAATTGGAGTGCTGGGAACTGTATTTTTTTCTCTTATTAAAACACACCTGCTTGGCAAATGAGGTTTTAAACAAAATGGATCATACATGCTTGAATTCATAATTCTTCCTAATGCATAGGCTAAATAATCTCAACTTAAATGCTCTAGTACTTAATATACATGTCTCTAAGGGGAAAAAAACTTATGCAATAAGTCATGCAATAAATAAATATTTAGCATACATACCCTCAAAGCATTTCCTTCACATTTTACCAAGAAGAGCAATATTTACAGTGTTCAATGTAGACAGGATTGGCCCAAAGCTGAACACACATGATTGCTCAGTTGTGTCAGGATTAAAAACAGTACTTTAATTTTTCAATTTTTTACTGAAATTCAGAAAAAAGTCTCCACCAGTATTTTTCTAAGAGGTAAAAAAAACCTCTCCCAAACTGTTTTATGTTTTGAAATGGCTAAAAGCTGCATCGATATAATAATGGAATTCAGAAGGATAGAAATCTATCTTCTTTGGAAATACATTATTCAAACAGCATCCCTGAAGTAATTCGCTGCAATGAAATGTATTCATTTTGCTTTAAATTGTCTCTAAAACTTCACATGCCCCAGAATTACAGAAGTAAGGGAAAAACCCACATAGCTATAACCACTTGCAGATACAGTGTGCCCATCCTTGAAATCCACGCACTGATGACATGATATGAAAGACAGAATGAAGCTGATACTTGCCCTTTCCTGTCCTTGTCTTTGGATTGTAGAGCTGCTGTCAATACAAGCTGTGCTCAAGAAAGGGCGCAAGATTCTGTTTAACTCTCTTCTAAGCATCTCATGTCAGGTTTGAAAGGCTCTATTCCTTTTACCTCTTGTCCCCATTTCCTATCATGTATGTGTTGTATACACACGCTCGTTGTATTTCTGTAGGGAAATATATCTATATGTGTCAGAGCTTAACTGGATGGAACAAAGTACTTTGCATCTGGAGAGTTCATAGGAACAGTACTCATTTAAAGTACATCCTAAAATAAACTTCATACTTGTGAAATAATATTATGTACAAATTAAAGTCATGCCTTAGATATACAGAGAAGCAAGAATTGATGGCCATTTTTCTATCCCAATTAGAATAATTTATAATATACAGTACATCCTGTCAGGTACAATGTGCTGACATCTTTACATGAAAGGACAAAAAGAGTAATACATAACAATAAACTCCCAGGACAGCATCAATTAACACTGCCAGACTAAGCAGTTCTTCTTACTTATCTTACTAGAGTGGCTTATTTAATAAACAAAACAAGACTTCTCAAGAGGATTGTAATGTCATTAGTTCTATTCTTCCCTTAACCTCCTATGCTGAATAGGGCTTTTTTTTTTCATAGTTAGATGTACCTGTCAGAAATATGACATGTATTTTCTCATCCTGATACTTTATGTCCTTCACTGATGATTCTCCTAGGCACCCTCAGTGGCATTCAAATAGGACCTTGGAGTATGGCACCCTCTCTTTCCCTTCTGTGCTTTTTTTTAAGTATGTTTTTTTTAACTCTTCCATATTTTTTACCTCTAAGGCTCCATCTTTCTTACTTTTACTGAAATATTTTCCCTTAGCCAATACTATTTAAATCTTGGCATGGTCAAAGTCTACCTGAGGTACTTGGGAAAGTAACAAATTACCTCATCAATTATATTTTTATATAAAGACAAAACCTGAAAAGCAAGAGTGAAAAATGGAACAAACTTGGCAACACAGCAGCGCACACAGCCATTTTATAATATGATTTCCTTCATAACTTCCAAAGTATAATAGACTACTGAAAATTTGGAGGTTTTTGATGAATCTAAGCATTGCAGGTATACTACAAGAATACAAAGAGAAGGTTAGGTAGCACACTGAGGCAGCATGAAAGTGGCTCCCCATATCTCACAATGCCCAGGATTTCAATCAAGAAGAAAAAAGTAAATTCTAAAAGATTTTTGAAAGAAAGTTTAAAAAAAATAACAACAGAAAAAAGAGTAAGAGGACCAAAGATAAAGTAGTGAAAGGCTGCATATTTCAGGAATTCTTCTGGGACATAAGACCAGGCTTGAAGTCCTTGGTCAGTCTGGGAATAAAACATGTTCTGAAATGAGCCTTTGACTTTCTGTGTCAGCTTAGATACTCCACCTACCTGTTTTTGTCCCATAAAAGTCCAGTACCTAGATGATATCTGGCACAATCCCCAAAAACTTGTGGAACTTTCTCAGAACTTCTCCATTAATATCTGTAATTAATAAACTATCTTTTGGGAAGATACAGTAATTATAGGACTTTTTTTCTAAGGCAGGGTAGAAAAGTATGTCTAAATATTAATTGATATAGGATCTCCTATCCTGTGAATGTATGCATTAAAACATATGCACAAATGACACGTGACAGGCTCTTAAAATACCAACTGTTTTAAAATAAAGTAGGCACAGGGATGATGACTGGAACATTAAATCACTGCTCTTTCTTTCTCTCTGGTTAACAAATCCAAGTTTAAGGCAGACCACAATGCCCTTGTCATCCTCTCTAACTCGATGACTTAAAAATAACAATTTTAGTGAAAATTTGTCTTCTGTTACCTATGTCCTTGAGAGACAAGAATATTTTCTGTAAGGGTGGACAGAAGAGTTTAAAAATCATCTATTTGCTACAGGGGACATAGCTGAAGAACAATGACAAATAGAAGTCTGGACACAATATGACACTAAGATATTCCCCACAACTGAAAGCAAACTAAATATATGCTAAATCTAAAGAGCTCTCAAAAGTAATTAAATCTTTGAAACTAAAGTCAAATTTATATTTCTTAGAGGAATCAAAGTTGTATCAAGTATAAAAGTTTTAAAAAGTGAAGTTAGAAAGCTTTCATATTGAAAAAAAGAATCCTTACCAAGTTTAATTTTCTTGTAGCTTAACAGTATTCTTTTTAATCTTGCACAAAGAAAAATATGGTAAAAATGTTACAAGCTTTTAATATTTTATTTTTACACATGAATCCTTTTTTTTCTGCAGTTACCAAATTAATTGAGCTTATCCTTTTAAACAAGAGAAAGTGAAAATTTGTCTTTTATATGTAAAAAGCTTCAGGAACAGGAAGTCTATGTTGATTAATGCCATCTGCAACTCTTTGTTATCAGCCAGATAGTAAAAAAGAATTAACATTCTCCATTTTCTTGTCTGATAAACCAGAAGGAATGATCATTTGAAGCATTTTTAAAGAGGTCCTTACCTTTAAAGCCTTTTGCAGTTTCTTTTGGCAGTCTGTTGAAATGGGATATTTACCTGTTCAAAGAAGATAAGGTATTATTAGTGATATCTCAGAATACACACTGTAAGAAAACCACATTCATTAGTTAGTTAAATATATATGGATTAATCTTAATTATGTTCCCCTCTGTGTATTTCTCTGATTCTCATCAAGGAAGCTGCAGGGTTCATGAAATGTGATATGCTCTAAGAATTTCAAAAAGGTTAAAAGAAATTATCTCAATGTGATTCGGGTAGCTCCTAAGTGCTGACCTCCCACTTATTTTTGCATTTATGGGCAAAACACCTTTATATAGTCTAAGCATATTTCAGTACTCGTTTTAAGTGCTAGCTACAGATTTTTCAACAAATCTGAAATCCAAGTGACTATGCCTAGAGAATTTTGTAGTCCAGCATTTTCTTGTATCTTATTCCTTTCCTCTTCATCTGCTCTTGTTTAGCATTTCCCGTTTAAGTTCTGATGGTCAAGGCCACTTTTTATTTCTTTAATTAAACATGGTCTCACACAACAGCATTCTGACTCAGAGGTGTTATGACAGTAAATAAATAAATACTGTATGCAATTTAGCATGGTACATGCAAAGAGTTAAGAAAAATATTTACTAATAGCTCATATTTCCTATTTAGTTATTGATTTAAAAAGTTCATTACATTTTCTGCATCAAATAACTTATTCTTAACTTACAAACTCAGGAAACACACAAAGAAACAAAAAAGGAAAGCTATTTCCAGAGCTAAAATCAACTTATTTTTCATTCTTTTCATGAGTTCAGTGATCACAGAATACAAATTTTGTAGAAATCTCGCCTTATTTCCTGTTAGGTTGTAGCATTTGGAGGCATATCCCAACAGAGTGGAAGTCTCATAAATGCAGCTTTCTGATAAGAGCACATGAAATTTACTGTCTCACTTCACTGCATCTGTTGTTTTTCATTTATTTTCATCACTTTAAAAGTACTGAAATGATAACTGAAACTTTCCTTTTGCCTTCAATGTGAAAACATGAAATAATGCCCCCAAGATTGCATATGCATATGATAGCAGTGTTTCACTCTATTTCAAGAGCAAAATTTTCAGAAAGAGTCTTTTGGTAAAAAACATTCTGTTTTCATTTCTGCCATTAACAAAGCTTTTCATGACAGGATTCCCAGCGTTTCATTGTAGAAAAAAAAAAAAAGTAGTTGACTGGGAAAGTACAAGGAGGGTTGAGGAAAATAAAATTATTTGTAAACATAAGGAATGAACACAATTTTTCATTCTCTCCTACACTATTTACTATACCTGTAAGACCCTTCATATTTATGCTATAAAAAAATTGCAGCTAAATATCTTTTATGTTTAAAACTTATTTCAGAAAATAAGTCACTAATCTTCAGTAAAGAAATTATTATGTAGTAAAAAATGGGGCAGATTTATGTCTGTGGGTAAAAATGCGGTAGAAACTACTCTGTGTCAGCATGTCAGCCTTTATAAAGCCTATATAAACACTGAGAAATATAAAATAGATAAGAAAAATGAGTTTAGTTTCATTTAAAACAGTGCATTACTTATTGGAATGTCATGAAAAAGTACATTGCATTCCCATCTCTGTTCAAAAAGCTTGAGAACCATATTTTGGCAGAAGGAAATTCAGCACTAAAACCTATTCATGACCTAATATAGCTTTTGTCCCTTATCTTTGAAGGATTCATGACCTTAGGAAAGATGATAAAATCTTTTATGGCAATAACATAATTATCTGCTACTGAATATTCAGAAAATACTGAGTTGAAGCTTCAGATATGCACAAATGATGAAGACCAGTGTTAGTGTTAGAATTATAGTTCAGGGTATAAGCACCATTTTGAAAGGGGTATCCATGTATTTCTAAATCAAATACTTTGTTGCCTGCAAACCTTCAAAAACAAAAAAACAAATTTTTACAAAACCACAAATGTAGAAATTTACAGATCATGCATATTTCATGAAGTTTTAAAAGTTTATTATTGAAAAAAGCATGTACTTGTTTATGGACTAAAATCAGTCATCTTTTAGCCTTACAAATTCTCCTTGTGCTAGCAATGATAATCTGAAATGGCTTCTGAGCAGATAATTCCTTATTTTGGGGACTGCACAATGGATAAATTGCTTATTTTGGGGATTGCAAGATGGATAGCCATGTACACTCTCAGCTGTAAGCAAAGATATTCTGTACAAAGGGTTATGTGCTAAAATAATAACTTGTAGTCAAAAGGATAAGAAAGAGAAAATCATATAAACATATGATGAAAAATAGCATGGGAAATCCACACTTCTTGGGGCCATTTTATTATTTGAAAGGAAGAAAGTATTTTTGATAAAAGTTACCTCCACATTTTGTTCAGTTGCATACTAAAAGAACAATTAATTCCATTTATTTTCACCTGCTGTTTTGTTTTTTTTCCTGATTATTTGGTACTGACATTGATGTTCTTCTATTTGGGGGTATTGGAGTTTATTTTATAGCAAACAGGATATTTTTATTGTAAATATTGACTAAACTTTTGCCATTCTCACTGTAAGGACACGACTGCTCCAAACTTGAGCATGTGTTTTTGATTGTATGGGCCTTTTCATCACACAAACATATGCTACTAGGTAAATACAGAGCTGACACATCCTTGTATTATCTAAAGTGATTAATAGCTATAATTATGGGTGGCAAACATCTATTCTAGCATTGCTCTTTGAAAAAGGTATTCATAAAACTAAGGGCAGTGGAGATCTGAAGATTGCTAAATTAAGTATGTTACCATGGTAGCCACTCACTGTACACTGTATCAGAGCAGAGTGAGCAAAAAGACCTTTCTAAAACATTACCAAGTTCTTCTGTCTTTAAACATTTTGATGGGTTTTTGAAGTGTTATTTCAGAATGTGTTAATCTGTAATACTCTTGTCAAATATATTCATTTTACATACTGTGAAATGCAAAGTCTTCTACTGTATTTTAGCATGCAGATTTTCTATCACGCCTCACTAAAAGTTGAGGAACTCAGTCATCCCTACATGTGAAAGATAATCTGTTTTGTTTGGTGGCAGTTTTTGAACTACAGCTACTACTTAAACTACTTGGTGGGGTTTTTTAACTGTTAATCTTCAGATTGCATCCCGGGGTAGTTAGTTTGGGTGCGTGACTGTGAGATAGTAGAATTTGAACTCTGTCAGTGTCTGCTTCAACATGCATTTGATTATATGCTCCCTTTCAATGTATATAATGTAATTTTGATAGTTTAGCAGTGATTCATAGAATCATAGAATATGTTGGGTTGGAAGGAACCTTAAAGATCATTTAGTTCCAAACCCCTGGGCAGGGAAACCTTTAACTGGACCAGGTTTCTCAGGGCTTCATTAAACCTGGCCTTGAAAACTTCCAGGGATGGGGCATCCACAGCTTCTCTGGGCAACCTGTTCTGGTGCCTTAAGCACCCTCACAGTAAAGGATTTCTTCTTGGTATCTAATCTAAACCTACTCTCTTTCAGTTTGAGTCCATTCTCCCTTGTCCTGTCAGTACATGTACTTGTAAAACTCCCTCTCTATCTTTCTTGTAGGCCCCCTCCAGATACTGAATAAAGTTGTATTCATTTTATTGCATTTTAAATTCTCTTTAACTTTGAATCTATCAGAATAATTTATGCAAGTGGCAACACATCCTGAATTACATGCCTGTCTTGAACACCCAACACGTGCCCATTCTTCCATTTAATTTTACTTGTAATCAAAATAAGAAAATATAGCCATTATCTTCAATTTTATCCTTAGATTCTCAAATAAACCTTTATAATTTTGATCATAGAATCACAGAATTACAGAATGAACTAGGTTGGAAAAGACATTTGAGATCATCATGTTCTTTTATATTTATGGTAGAATTAAGTAGGAAAATCTGACTTAAGTGACTCAGAACTAATCAGTGTCAACCTGCTTCAGCAGCTGCCAACAGAAAAATCCTTTTGTAAGAGATCAGACACTAACCACTAGACTGATAAGTTTGAATACATATACATAATTTTAGCTCTTACTTTAAGTTTTTCTGGTTTTTCTTGAGCTTTCTAATTTTTCTGTCTTAAATGTTCTCAGTTATAAATGAAAAATTCATGTATTACATAAGATATTATTCTAAACATGATTAGGTCTTGAGTATGTTTTAAAAATTAAAAATCTTATGAATAGTGATAGGTCATATTATTATGACCTACAATCATAGACGTCATTAGGCTCAGAAGATCACTCACATTCAAAGTCCAGTAAGATATTTAACATCTGGAATGATCTTACTACCTCTCTAACATGAAGACTGGCAATGGACGGAGAAGAAAAACTTTGAGGTTCATTTCTCTGACTGTCTAAATAGTCAGTTTCTTCTGATCTGTTAGGACCAAAGCTACATAACTCTCTTGCAACCCTCAAGAGTTCTACAGTAATTTGCTTTGCATATGCTGAAACTGCAAAATAATTCCTACTCATTGCTTTGCCTGCCTCATTACAGCTGTTATTTGTGTGTCAGTGCACACACACATTGAATGACACATCGTGGCATTAAAATGGAGCAAGCAAGAGAACTGACCTCAAAAATTTGCAGTTTACACAATAGCATACAACTAATTTAAAGACAAGAGTTAAATAATTTTCAGTAATTTAAAACAAATACAGTTTACCTTCATAATTCTTTTAAAGAAATTTAAATCTTTACAACCAGTCACCTTTTATTTTTGAGAAGATTAGAAATACAATTGATAATAGGAGTACAAGCACCATAATTTGGATCTACATAAAGTCTTTGATAGTGTCTCAAATGATAGTCTTCATCTTAAACTGAAAGCAGGAAAGATTCAGGTTAAACATGGGAACAGATAAAGAACTGATTAGAGTAAAGTGATTTGAAAGTAAAGTGTTGAAAAGGGCCACAGGGGAGTCAGTTTTCAGATCTTCATTGCTTCTAATCTGCATAAATTACTAAAACAGAGAAACCAGTTGTAGAATTGCCAAATGCACTGATGACTTAAAACTGAAATGAAGTAGTAAGTGTAGAGCAAAAGAATTAAATGGTAATTCCCCTTGGAAAATGGTTTACATATTAAAAGGAAAACAAAATTTAAGAACGATAAATATAACATGCAAAGCATTGCCTGTTTTCCCTTAGAGAAGCTCAAGAAGCCTACTTTTAAATACTACACAAACTTTAGGGAACTTTTCTGAACCTGTCTAGGTTATTGAAAAACTAAGAGAATGACAAGCAGTTCCCATATACTGCAGGTCTAGGTGAGGGGATGGGGAACCAACTATCGGTTCAGAAAAAAACTTGTGATCAAAACACATGCAGTGGTAAAATATGGTACAATAAATAATACTGAATGTCTTTCTATTTGAAATCTCAAACCAAAGAAAACACAAAAAAGCCAAACACTCCCTTACACTAACACTACCAAAAAGTTACCAGAAAATGGAAAATATTTCCACTGAACTTGTTCTTGCCCTCTTCCCCATCTCCTAATTTTTCAACTCAAATAAAAATTAGTGTCTTCTAGCTCCAGTGGAAACACAGAAAAATAAAACATTACTCAAAACAATGAAAAATAACATTTGTGGACATTATTATGGGCTTTTTTTTTGTTTTTGATTTTTTATTTCTTGGGTTTTGTTTTGGGGGCCATGTTTTTTATTATTATTATTAATATTATTATTATTGTTATTATCTTTTTTAGCTTACACACAGTAAAACAGTATAGAAATGTTGAGGGTTAGACTTACAGGAAAACATCTACCTATATATTACTGTTAGCATAAATATTATAAACCAGTCATAGCCTAGAGAAAATGCATGAAACACTTAAACAATTAGAAAATATAAGTTAGAGATGATGCATGAATAAGAAGTATCTCACAGAAAGCCAAATATGACGATGCTCACCATCACTGCAATTTGACCCATGCACTCTACTACAGAAATAGTTTTGTAATTATGCTGTTTATATTCTTCTGAAGCCTTTGAAATCACTACTTGTATGATAAAAATATAAGACAATGAAGAAAATATAAGTTTCAAAAATCTAAGTAATGGGTCATTACATTTTTTTTTCTGTAACAGATATTACAATGTGGGTTCACTGTCATAGCTGGCCTCCACCCATGTCTCTCTTTAAAAGTCATAGTATTTCGTTTGTACAGAGACCTATCAGAAAAAAAAAAAAACGAAGTGACTGCAACACAAATGGCCATACTCAAAAGAAGAAAACAAAGAAAATGGAAGAAAAATTATGTGTAATACAGCTATACAATTACATGTACATATGGTCCTCAAGACAGCTGCATAAAGACAATGGAGGCATAAGGATTTATAGTGTTGATGAAATTGCATTCCTGTGTCCATTTGAATGGTAGCTGAAGTGACAATTTTAAGTCCAGCACCTGCAAAGCATTTTTGCACACTACACATAAGGAATTATGATCAAAAGATGTTTGTACCAGTGCATACAGCTAATAGGAGAAATGAATTTGTATGTATCAAGAAATGAAGAGAAAGTCAGAGAAGGAAGTTTTTATTGCCACACATATGGCTTTTCAATATCTGGTTAACAAATTTAATATCTCTCTCAGTGCCCACCATTTTAGAAATACCTGTAGTTTGATAGACAACTTGATATCAAATACAGAAGGTTTCTATATTTAATATTCCATTGCTAATACTTCTTTTGCTTTTTAAAGGTCATTAATATTATTGATTACATTAATTTGAAAGCTGCTTGAATTACACTGCAAATTAATGTAAAATGAACATCTGTGTAAGTTGACAACAAGCAAAATTGCTGTACTCTTCAGAGATTACTCCTCCTGGGTGTTTTCCCCATTGATCATTTCATCATAGCAGAAGCAAAAGAGTCCAAATAGAAGTTCTCAATTATTTTTAATGTTCTGGTAAATAGAAAAAATGGGACCATTTTTCCTTCATTTTTATCATGGCATCCAGCAACAAGACAGCTTCCTGGAGAAAACTAGGGACTGCTTAGATTACAAAAGCAGGCCTATTTTTTCTTTTTGTACTTAAGCTAAGTATAGGAAACAAACAGCATGGTCTGATAACAAGTGGCAAAATAAATTTTATGAATCTGGTCCAGCATTTGTAGTTCTTTAGGAAGCTAAACATCAAGGAATTCTCTCTTCATTTAGAATTTGGCTCAGTGATAAGAACTTATCTACAGATATAATTCTTTAAATTAAAAACAGATGACCTTCTAAGACTATTCAAACCAAGACACTCTTGTAAGATCATGTAGTGATATTCCTGACATTCAAGACAAAAGAAGAGACTTGCTTTAAAGAACCAAGGTTAAATGTAAAACTCACTATCTATGTAAACATAGCTTTTAGGAAAAAAAACTTTATAATGGAATTCCAAGTCATAAGTCTGGGCATTTCCCTTTACACACATTCTGACTTTTAGGAAGTATATGCCTTAAACTCACGTAACTTCTTAGTTGTGCTGGCTATGCCTCAAACTCAGATAATTTCATAGTTGTACTGGTTTTAGTACATGGATTTATAAACTTATAAAGTCTAGCTACTTAGTAGCACCATATGCTTAAAGAAACTAGTATAGTATCATATTATAGAACTACTGCATGTAATTGTGGGGTTAATCATTATCCTATGGTAGAGGGGACAACTTGTACACATACTATTATAATTAAGATCAGTTAGACCAGTGAGGCTACTGACATCTCCTCATGTAATTAAATCAGAAATATTCCATCAGCATTTATTTTATGATCTATTAAAGTAATGCATTTGTTACTGCAAATAATTAAAATCAACAGTCCCAGTGCAAGGGGACATCCAAACCACAAAACTGTTGAATAAGCTAAAGTTTTCTAAGTTTTTTTATCACAGGCAAGTTCTTGGTAAGAGATTTAAGACCACAGGTTTAAGAATTATAAACTGCTGTGAGTGATTACTCTTGCCTTGCAAGCTAAAAAATATAAAAGGAATATATAAATTCTTTGTCAGCATCAACAAAATATTTATGTCCAGTGATTCTGAATGCTGAACTAAGAAATGTCACTATTTCTCACATGAAATTTACCATTTTATCTCTGTGGCTGAAATTACTCTATGAAGACAAAGTATTTCTAGAAATTTTGAGTTTCTCTTGTCATCACCCTCTATTTATTGAAGATTTTTTAATATGAAATTATTTTTGGAATAATGAAACCTAACATGCCGTAATTTTCTTAATGTTTCTCAAACTATGCCTTAGAAACAGCAATTGAATAGCCCTGTGAAAATCATAGAAAAAACCCCGTGTCATATATTATCCATGCATAGAAATGGATGAACAATTTGAAGAATTAAATCTGAAATGTACTGTGAGAAAACCAAAACATGTAAGAGAGTTTTAGAGAGTTGATTTCAAGACATACTTAGTGATGTCTTACAGATCATGTTGTTTAAAAACATTTCTTTTGAGCTATTGGCATTAAAATTAAATTCAACTGAAAAAAAAAATCATTTACGACAGTAATGTATGACCAGAGTAACAAAATGGGCATACAGAAGTGAAGTGACACACACATTAAAAACACAAAACAAACCGAACACCCTTTACATTTGAAACAGAAATTATCCTTGCTCAAATCTAGCAAAAATCTGATTTGTTATTTGTTATTTGGTCACAGACAGCATCAAGGCTCTGAGTTTCACCATCTAAATTGATACCTTTCTGGACTTCTCTATGAATTTGTTGAGTTGCAAAGCTCACTGCCTCAAGAGACAAATTTCTATTGCCTCAGTTCAGAAAGACTTTCAAACATTTTTCAGCATGGGGAAATCTGAATATAAATATTTAGCTAAAGCCATACATTTGCTTAAATACCACCCTGAATAGCAATGTATATTTAATTCCTCCACAAACTAAGAGTAACCATAATTTGAATCCTGTGCCAATAAAAAAAAATCCAGCATATGTTCTTCACTAATCTGTGGAAGTAGCAGCATTTGGTTCTTTAAGGCTAGACAAAAGATGTTCTATGAGATACAAGCATAGGCCATCTGCAACTGGGCTCGCTCTGCTATGAGTTCTGCCTCAGCTCACAGAACATCCTCCCTCTGTATTATGGAGAATAAATAATAAAATCATGTTATTTTTACCTAAACATTTTTTTTTACCTAAATCACACTTCTTTTAGCTAAACCTGAATCTTATAAGAATCTATTATTTCAGACCTCAACTGTGTCCAGTTGCAGAATTTAGCTAACAGATTTGAAGAGATTTAGGAGACTGTAGGGATCTGGCAAAAACCTGAGAACACAGATAAGCTGCAGGAAACTATGTTAGAAGAGAATCTGATGATAACTAATTGTAAAGTATCATTTTACTAAACTGCATTGAATCGTTCCTTCTAGGCCAAGAAAATTATTCGAAAATCTTGCAATATAGAGTACACTAAATTTACAAAACTGAAAAAAAATCTTATTTTTGCATAGTAAATGCATCAACTGAACACTAGTATCTATGGAACCTGAAACAAGGCTTAGTTTTTCCTCAGAAAGTAAGAAATCAAACTTACATTGCCAGATTATCTCTAAAAGTTACAAGATATCAGAGTATAACACATGAATGGTTCAGCACCTTATCCACAAGTATTATTGTGGTTTTATTCCCATGAGATCTGCATTCCTTGCAAGCTGCAACTAATTATAAATTGGCTGATACACCAATACTCTTAGGCTATGTTAATATTTTGAATTTGTTTGCTCACCTTACCTTCTTTACTGCAAGTCCAGCTTCTTTGAAAGAAACAAGTTTTGTCAACAGTACGGTTGTAAGCTATTTTGCAATAAAGGCTATTCTCTGCACATTAATAATACTGACAAGAACAGATGGCAATTATCGCTTTTAACAATTATATTTTTTTCTGTTGGTATTAATTACCTGTGCTTAATTTCTGTTGTTATGTCCACTGGGCACCAAGGTAAGGTGCTAAAAATCTGCCCAAACACTTTCATCTCATTGACAGCAGCAGAATTCTTATTAAAATTGAAACATTACTGTAATTTTAATTAACTCATTAGGGATACATAAAAATTCATCATTATTGATAGCTATTTTTAATGCTTTTCTAATATTAAAGTGCTTTGTAAAGTGATCAGCATTCTTTCTAAATGTATAGTTAAAACATCATCTACTATTCTATTTAAAAATAGAAATATCAGTAAAATTAATAAAAGTATCAGTCATACGAATCACTAGAAAATTCTCTACCATTCCTAAGTGTGCTGAAAAATGTCTGTTTAAATCTCTTTGGGTTAAATTCCTGTTCACTGATTATCTAGGAATAGTACTCTTTCTTTTGTGTCTCTAGCAGAATGCTTATGTCCGAGTTAGGCAGCTAGGTGGTTCTATTCTGCAGTTGTATTAGCAAGGGAAGAATAAAATTCCTAAACCCTGTGGTCTGTAATAGCCAACACTCTTAGCAGGGAGCTGCTTAACCTTTGTCAAAAGATAACACCAAAACCACTCTTAAACAAACAGCCATCTCAACAGGGGCAGACCTGCTTTCAGTTAAGCTTCATTGCCCCAAGCTGTTTCAGTTCATAGTTTTCAAGCATTCAACCAATGATCTGAAGACACATTAGGGATATTATAGACTTCAGAGCTATCCCTTCCCCAAACCACAATAGTAGCATATAGTTCCAGTAGTGTGAAAGAAGACCCTGTCTGGATCTTTCTAAAGATAGAGAAAAAAGATACAGTGCTGATACAATTTATTCTGAGGCTAAACAAAAAGTCCCTGGAAGGGCTGGTGCATCAATTTCCCTGGACCAGCAGGTTAAATACACAGGCAGGACAAAGAACTCAGGATATTCCAGACACAATCAGGCATATACGGTTTGATACTCCAGCAAAAACATTGACTCTAACTGCCTTGTATTTGGCTTTTTATAAGTCCAGGCTAGAGTACAGACCAAACACATGAAAACTCGCTGAAATCCTACCTATTCGGAAAATCCGTGAAAAAAAACTGACTTCAGGGCTTTATGTGAAATGAGCAGACAGGAATCCAGTTACCTCTGAACATTTCAAGCCTTTGTTTGTGTATTTTGAAACAATGTTCTCTGGTTCTTTTATGTAGAAGCTTACCAACATTGGGGTACCCCTTATTGTATTAGAGTAGAATTTACAGAGCACAGTTGTAATCTCATAGCTGGTGATCACCTTGGAAATGGAGACATGATTTCAATGAAATTTGGTGAAAGTGTAGTAACTTGATGAAGTGCTCTTTCGAGCACTTTGTTAGTTACATATGTAGTTCTAAAAACAAGGTTTCTTCTTTACAAGGTATATATTTTAGCCTTTTGTTCACTTTTTACCTTATTCTTAAATAAATCACTGATGGATGTTCCTAATCTAGGAAATATTTTTTAATCTTACTTTCATGAAGGTAAAGAATTTCTGCATTAAAGTCTTCTAGTATGCTCATTCTACATTAACAAAATGGAGTGTGCAAAAACCAAAGTTACATCTTTAAAATTTAGTGAAAATGTAATATGTGTAGATACCAGAAGATTAATGATTCACCTATCAAAAAAAAGGGGTTTACTTAAAAATTTCTTTAAAAATAGTTAAAATAATATGATGGTAATATTATACGGTGGGCTGACCCTGGCTAGGTGCCTGGTGCCCAGCAAAGCCACACTATCACTCCCCTCCTCAGGTGGACAGGGGACAGATAATATAGTGAAAAAGCTAAAGAACCCAAGTTAAACTTTATGATCTTTAAAATTATTCCTGTCTTACAAGAAGGTATTTTTTAAGCACAGAAACTCCTTTTTTATTCAACGAGGATTCACAACAGTTGATACTGTTTATCATAAATGTTTCAGAAACGAGTTTAGTAACTTGAATAAGCATTTTGGCAATATATCAGCAAGCACTATTTTGGAGACTCCAAATTTAAAGCAAATCTATTTTAAAAAATCCTCTTAAAAAATATATTACGGTTATTCCCTCCATATTGCTCATATTGGGACTCAAAAATGATCATCTGTTTCAGCAGTGGCAGATGACCAGCCTGAACTGAAAATTAATCTTTTGAAAAGTGGATCATACGCCTGTGCTTATGAATTACAGGTATCAACAAACAGGATACCCAACGCACGAAATTAGTGAAAATAAAGTACTTGCTTCCAATGGAAACTGGCGAAAAATTATTGTTAAAGTCCAAATTAATAAATAAAAATAAATTATAGTAGATGTATACATATATACCCATACATAACTATATATACAAACAGGCTTAAACTAACTGGGTTGTTTTTTACAGCATTTGTAAATAGAAACATCTTTCATAAAATAAAATTTGAAATAATTCAGGAAAAAGGACTTCAATCATTGCAAACTATTACAGCCTAAACAATTGTTCTGCATCTGAACTTGTATCACATACTTGTTTTTAATACTGTTGTAGATCTTGGAAAAACCCCAGAAAATTTTTCATTTCTCTCTTAATTATTTTATATAGATACTGAGGTCAGCAAATGATTTTTGGCTGTATTTTGAGGCAAGATAACAAAGACAAATTCTTTGCAATGGCTGGGAGACTGTTGCTATGACTGCTGAGTTACTATCAAATGGCTGGGTTCCACCTGGTTAAATTGATTCTCTTCAAATTGTGTAGGATTGTTGTGTAGGATTCTAAATAAATATAAGAGAGGCTTGAACTGCCTGGTAAAGTAGCAGTGGAAATATCTTTCATAATGCTCTCAACTTTAAGTAGACAATCTAACATCCTTAAAATTTTGAGCTACTGGGAGGACTTCATGAAGTTATCTTAAACCTCGTGGATTCAGGAGGCTTAAGAGGCAATACAGTGTGCTATTTGATCAAGGAATTTTCTTGCACAGTGCAATTCTTCACTCAAAAGATTTAGTGTGATAGTACATATCAGTTTTAATATGATTCTCAAAATACAGCTAGGGTATAAAGCTAATCATTCTCACCCTATTAATGCTTGGACTAATTTGATTCAATGTGATTTCACACTCGTTCTTGGGGCTCCATGTAACCTTCACAGCGTTCTCTGACACTGACTGAATGTCTGTGGGAGGCATAGTAGACTAACTGGAAAAGCATCTAACCTCTGTTTCATATCTAGTTCACAGAAGTCATAACATGTTAAAATAAAAGGGTGATAGCCAAAGCATTACAAACAATTCAGTAAATTGTACCTATGCAGGTACTTATGAATTCATTTGTTTAGGCTGCAAGATCTTCTCTTTTAAGGAAAAAAAAAGTTAATATGTAGAAATAAAACTGTAAAATCACAGTCTTCTAATTCATAGAATGAGAAAATATTGAGGTCACCTATTGTAACATTTTCAGAAACTGAAAGATTTTGAATGTTTTCCAGTGAGCAGATATGATCTCCACACTGAAAGTTATTTTTGCTTTCAGCTTACCCTGAAGTTAATGTGAAAAATTGGCCTAATACACTGAAGAAAATTTACTGATATCTTAAATTTTAAATTCACTAAGCAGCAACATATTTAAGGGAGAGTACAAAGGCAGCATGACGCTCTATACCTCTTCTAGCATAGGCCAGATATTTCGAAGTTATTGGTCTTAGTACATAAGCCAGAAGGAACAAGACCTTAATCGTTCATTGGAGTAAAAAGACCTTATTGTTCATTGGAATTGGGAATTAAAAGCCTATTATTTTATGAGAGAAGGTTTGTATAAATATCTTAAAGTGCAATGAGAAAGTTGACACTGACATTTTCTTTCAGAAATGCAATTCATGAAACATGTCATGTTGATAGCAGAATATCCCTTTGCAGAGGATACAGAAATAGACATTGTTCTGCAGGTCAGATGTGGTGAGCAATTCCTTTTGTGTCACTCTTTTCCCCCCCCCCTCTTTGATTCCTATCACTTATTAAATTATATTTATCTTGACCCACTAATTTTTCTCACTTTTGCCTTTTCAATTCTCTTCCCCAAACTGCCGGAATAAGTGAGCAGCTGGTGGATTCTTAGTTGCAGGCCAGAGTCAACACATCACAACTTCACAACAGTGAAGCCCTTTCAGCTTAAATTAGTCATTTAACAGAAAAACAAATAGGAAATTAACATATTATTTGAATAAACAACCGCAAAGAAACCCAGAGATCAGTTTGTTTGGTTGATTTGAGCACTTCTTTCTGAAAAGACATGTTCAGAATGATTGACTTGTGCTGCCATTGGAATGCCCACAGTGTTGCTCTTCCTCACCCACACCATTATGAAAGAATATTGCCACTCCCATAGTCTGAAGCATGAGTTCCCAAATCATAAGGTTTGGCCTGAGAGATGCTGTGCAGATAGATATGCAAACAATGATGGTCTCAATCTTTCATTCATATTTGATAACAGGAGTAGTCTATTCTAAGAACCACATTTGTAGTCATAATCCCGTTGTATTAAGCTGTTTTACATCCTGTGCAGTTATTCCATGCAGAAATATTAATCACTTTACAAAATTGATGACGACTACCCCAAAAGCAATTACATGAGAAAATATCTATGGGTAATCCAGAGTACAATTTTTTTAAACCTTCAAATATCATAAAGTGCAAAAATATAGGCAATTCTGCACCTGAGTCTAGCATCAAGCAGTTTATCCAGAATTACAGCTTCTACAATATGAATGTCCTTTGTCTCCTGATAAGAAACATGCATTTCCATTCTTTCAGCATTGATCCAGTTGAATCAGTGGAATCAGATGGTGACTGATTCAAAAGAAAAAAAAAATAATTGTTCAAAAAGAATAAGCCTGACAGGATATATTAGTTCTATTAACTACATGAAAAATGAAGTTTCCATTTTTCTCCAGGGATGAGGTTTTCTGAAAAGCTTAAATCTAGCAGATAGTTTTTGCAAACACGGGCTTTTTGAAATGTGATCTATGGGAAACGTGGTCCCTAATTTCAGGGATGGGACCAGCAGTTGGTTTCCACAGCGCCAGTTGCTCTCCTGGCTCCCTTCCCTCGCAGCCCTAGTGCAGATGGCTGCAGGAAGACACCAGAAGGAATGGAACCAGAGAACCTCAGTGACACATACAATCTCTGAGGACCACCCCGTTCCTCTTCAACTTCACCAGGTTACAAGATAATGGGAGTGCTGAAAGAGTGGAGGAGAGACTGACACAGAGCACAGAGAGATGGCAAGATTTGTAATGCTTATGGGGAAGGGAGTGAGATAAAGAGATGAAGATGCATGGCTGAAGCCAGCTGCTTCTCTTTCACTTGTGTGTACAGCGTCACAGCAAAACAGTATCAGCAGCACATGCTTGAAGTGCACCAAGTTTCTTCTGTAACTTCTGTAGTTCCTCTGTGCTCTTATTGTTTTATTAGGAAATAACTACGCAGATACAATACATGAAAAACATGTCTGTAATCTCAGTGCCTTGTCATCCTTTTTTTTAAGGTTTCATTAAATATTATGAAAAATTTGATTATTTGTTTTGAGTTCACATAGCACATCAAGTGTAATATTACAGTCCCATACAGCAGAATGACCTTCCCCTAACTTATTTTTTCATGAATTTTATGTAAAATATGTAAAATTTACATCTGTGGGGCAGCAGATAATGGTATATTTCTGATTGACAGAAATATTATTAGAAATATTAATATAAAGTTAGCCTAATGTTAAGTCTTGAACTTAAATCTTCGGTACAGCAGCAGAACTATCCTAACCTAAATTAAAAATTGGTATTCATATTAAAAAAGCTGTTAAAACAGAAAAAGATATAATGTAGTGCGTGAAATATGGAAAAAAAATCCAGAGGAAGTGTTGAAATAAACAATAAAGACTAAAGTTCTGTCACTTAGAAAATAGGCTAGAGAAAATGCCTAAATATTCCATTTAAAGTCATATATTGGAAAATAAGGGTTCTGTTAATAAAGGACAGGTATGGGGGAGGGGGTTGTTAATTTTTTAAGTTAATACCATCCTACAGTAATTGCTGTAATATAATTTCATTCATCATTTTCTGATACATCATGGGTCTAGTAGTTTTAAGAGAAACAGATAATTTAAGATAATATATGACATATTAGGGTAAACATGACATTTCTTGTGCTTTGTTATATGTTGCTGTAGGATTGTTTTCTGCCTGTTGTCTATGTAACAGAACCATTGTCTTCCTGTAGGCTAATGAATTCAGAATGCTAAACTTTGTCATGGGTAGTATTCTTAGGTGGTAACAATGATAACAAAGCGAAAAATTTTACCCAGGAAAATAAATTACAGAACAGCCACATATATTTAGGAGATCAATTATGTAAAAAAAAGGTTCAGTTTCTTCCTTCGTAATCTAGGTAATAGTTGTTTAAAAAATTGATAACATATTTAAAAATTGACTTCACTGTGTCTGACATGACATCACCACTTGAATACTAAAATGAATATGAGTGCGAGTTTTGAGCTGTTTTTGTCCATTTTTAAATGAATTTTACCAGCCATCCTTCTTTCTAAAATGTAGTTGTACAATACAGATCAGCTGCCCATCATGAATGGACAAAATACATCACTTGCATTTACTTGTCTTACCAATACTTGTTCCTACACACTACTTAAGCAACACAGCAAAAGCTTTCCTTTACTAAATTCCCTTATTCACAATGCTTTTATGCAGACAATTCTAAAAAATATTAATCCAATTAGAAAACAATTTCTGTTATCTATCAAACTAAGACATTTCTCCCACTAAATTTCAGTTTTGTCTGGTAAGAAATTTAGAAAACCAGTGTATACAACAGATGCAGGACTGAACTAACCTACAAGCAGAGCTCCTCTGAACAGAACTGAAGGATAACTGAAGTACTTCCAGGTATGTTATGGTCTAGAACCTCAAAATTAAAGTCTTAGAAGTCATTAGCGCATTAGAAAAGCACCATATGTTACATATAGGTACCATGCCAAAATGAAGGATAAATAAAAAAACTTGTAAAAACTACAAAAAAATAAATCAATTACATCTTTTTTTTTCACTACTGAAGAAACAAAAAGTATTTTGTAAATGTCACATTGCTTTACTCTTTGTACTATATCAGCCTGTTTGGTTATATTTTCAGGATTTTTAAATTTGGTACTGCCCTATATACATTTACGTGTTTGTTTAATAAGATATAAAGTAAGTTTACATTCTTTTTATATTTTTCAATAAAACACTGTTGTACTCACTGTGGTATATGTAACAGTTTATTCTCTAGTAAACATTTATTAGAATATTTTATTTCTGAAGTCACATTTTGGGATTTTCTACTTAGTTTTCTGTTGACTGTGGAAAACACCTAGCACTCAAAAACTACAAAGAAAATCAAATTCCCACAAAGAAGATATTAAAATGTTTTCACCTTTTGGAAGAAATGTTTTAAACCAGTCTTTTTTACTAGTATGATCTTTCTGAAATCAGTGGCATCACACTGACAATAAAATTCATGTTCAAAGTTCTCACATACACAAAATTTTCCTCAGTCACAGAAAGGACTCAAATGTACAAATGAGACTTTTTAGCTTTTGGCTAAACTTACATACTAAAAACTTCAGCAAGAAACAGCAACATGATATTTTTCTTCCTCTTTCTAGTCCTATGGTTGTGTTTATCGGCAATTTCTTCTAACAACCATGGAGGCGGGAGTATAAAGCTATGTTGCACAAAGGAAATGCCACACAGAATGAATGCATTTCAGATGCATCCATGCTTCTTATTCACTTGCATCCAAAATATCAATGTCCTTGACCCAGACACCTGTTATCAAGACTGTTATCAGAATTGTTAGAATCCATGCTGCTTCCAAAGCATGTGCTATTTGCTGAAATATGAGTTAGAAAAAAAACCAAAATTGACAAACAGAACTTTGAAATATCTTGGTGGTGGTGAATTTAATGGAAATTAATTATGTATATAAAGAAACTCATGTTAATATTGCTTTTGCTTTAAAATTGTATTAAATGGGTTTAAAAGTGTTCAATTTATTAAAAAAATAAAACAAAACAAAACAACCTTTGCATGCTTATTTTGAGTATTCAAGTGAAACAAACCCATTGATTTGAGAATATGCTCTTGCAAATGTGCACCTCAGTTAACAGTTATTCCCATAGAGTTTTCCTTCCATTCAAGGAGCTGTGCAGTGTTTTATGCATTTTATTCTATTGCCCCACCAGCACACAATTCTGTGAAAAGGACTCATTTGTACTGCATATTTATTATCACTAGAGTAAAAAAGGCATGCCAATAACTAAAAATTCTTTTGGAGTACCAATGGGGCGGCTGAGGATATCTCAATTATTATCTCGCTAACCCTTAAACACACGCTGTAAAATAAAAGGAAATTTTTATTTAGTTTAACATTTCTTATTTCAAGACAGCTTAGCTTTTTCAGTAGATATGCTAAATTTTAATATAAAAACCATCAGATTAAAAGAATCAAGTACTTCTGGTAGAAGAAAAATTGTCCACAGCAGCCTGATAAGGTCAGAACGATAGGGCTCCTCTTATTTCTGACTATCAGCCTGTAGCCTGCAGATATTGCCTAATGAAACTTTAAGATAAGGTAGAAATTTTCAAGCTGTCAAAAAGTGCAAGTGAAACAGAAATAAAATATAGATGTGGTTAATGTACACAATGAATGATGCACAAGCACTGCCACAGAAAAGCTAGCAAGCTTTACTTTAAAACAAAGCCTGCGTAATAACAGTCCTGTCTACTAAACAAGCATATTCTTCTATGTTTTGGAACACTAGAAATTCTTAGTTAAAAGACACTTTTTCCACAAGGACACCAAACATAAAGTTTTCATGGCTCAAACTATCCAGTCAGAAGCAACTCAATTTGTTAGAATGTGTTCCTTCTCTTTATCACTTGTCCATGAAATGATACTCCCAAAAGTGTTCCCTATTCAAAATTATTTGGCAAACAATTCATTAAAATCCATTTCATCTGTGTAAAACTTACAAGCTCTTTATTGCAACTGTCAGTTTGAGTACTTACTATTTGAAAATTGGTGTTTCCTCATTTACAGCATTCTGCAATGTGTTGCTGTTTTCTAAACAGGATTCACAAGATGATGAAGGGCAAAATCAAATGAAGTGCCTTAGAGCATTGTCAACTTGAATTTAATTCTAATCACACCTGGTTAACCTTTGTAAAAACAAGTTTCTTTTCCAAAATAGACAGGTTGATGACTAATATGTCCCAGTCATGGAATCCAGTAGGCTATTTTCTACACCAAATAGGTATGCTGACCAAGGATCCAAATACTGCTAACATTCCTATTTTAATACCCATATGACATAGGAAAAAACATCTTTCCCAAGCAAGTCCAATCTCAGTGGACTAAAATCAAATGAAATTGCTTTAAGAGTGCACTTCATATTTTTATTGCTTGCAGTTTTTACTTTTTGCTCTTAAAACAATCACTTCAAATGCACCATAATTTATATTATTCAGGGACTTACAAAGCAACCACATTAATGATAGCATGTACTTTGTTTACCTAGTTTAAAGTAACAATCACCTCTTCTTTACAAGGGAAAAAAAAAAAAACACAACCCAATTTTTACGCACTGTTTCCCAACATTTTTTTTTAATAATATGAAACAGGCCTTCTGTCAATGTGAAATTATTTATTTTCATAGTAAGAATTACTGAAAGCAGTAATTTTTCTTGCCAAAAACATATCTAAAAACATATTAAAGATGTTCAGTTAATTCCTGTTAAAATATTTAGATATTTTAGCTGACTTCCCACAGGCTGCAGCTGAAAACATTATTGAGTTTGAAATCATTCCACTTCACATGAAATTGGTTTCATGAACTACCAGGCCAAGAGGAAGCAGGGCACATTTTGACTTGTGCTCTGAGCCTTTAACAGAGTTCAAAAACTGATTATATACAGAGTGCTTTTATAAAGGGAAATTACAACTTTTAACAACAGCATTTCATAATAACAGTAAATCTTTCATCTACAATTAACTTGCACTGTTCTCTACTATAACAATATTAGAACAAAGCTTTAAAATTCATGGAACAGTACATGCAGGTATTTCCAAACTAGTAGGAGAGGAGAAACTTCCATTTCAGATTCATTCCCAACCTGACATTCATTAATTAATTCCTAGCTGTGTTCTTGCTAATCATTACCTGATTGCAAAAGTAAGAGAACCAAGCCTCAGCTATGTAAACAGTATAAATCACTTTGTGTCTGGGAAGGTGTACCAATATAAGCATCAGTACAGCTGCCCAGTATTAGAATTCTTTTTGAGTTAATACCTATATTCCAGAATAACAAAAAATATTCAGGATATGGATAACTTCTAGTGTTAGAAAGAATTAATAAAAAGTGTATGCTTTCAAAGAATCACACGTAGCTTGAACCACAGATGAAAAACACGAGCATCAGATATTGTAAGAAGACTAATGGCACTCTCAAGGTGTAGTAGGTACTTGGTGCAAAAACTATGCAGAATAAAACATATTTGCTTATAGTTCTCATAGAATATCAGTGATGGAACACAAAATTATGAACTAGGATTTATTAATGGCAAAGAAATTTCTGTACATCTGGCTACAGAGAGAATGCTGAGTCTGTGCTCTGAACATTGGTAGGTCATATAGCAATACTTCTCCTGGGAAAAATGTCAGGGGTCCCTAAGGATGTTCAGTTCCGAGTTATGCATTATTCTCTTCTACCAAGGAGAACTGAGTACACAAATGAGATTTATTACAGGATACATCATAGCTGCAATTTCTACTCTCCATAGTTAGAGAAAGAGGTCAGATCACTTAGATAAAGTAGCTCTTGACAAGGGACGTAATAAAAAGCTGCACATAATGCATATACAATTTTAACACCCTTTTCTGAACATGTACCCATATTTAAAATATGTGCATATGTATGTAAATATTTGTATATTACTAAATACCTGTATTCAAATACATAGGAAATAATCAGTGGACTATTCTTGTCAAAAGCTGGGTTAAGGAATATTGTTCCTGAGAGATTAGTCTTAGGGTGACAACATAAATCACTTCATTGTGATTTTGAAATGGGTGAAGGCAGAGGTTTGGAAAACCACTGGGGTTCACAATTAGTACAACATTATTAAATCAGTGTTAGATGAATAAGTTTTCCCAAAGATCGAAAACTGTGGTGGTGTTTAAAAATGAACTAGTCCTCACTGATGTAGGGCAGTGAAGAAGGAACAGAAAGCATATATTTCAACTGGTTTCAGGACTGATATAAGTGAGCCAGAGCTTTCAGTAAGTTCTTCTACCACCTTTTGAGAATAATAACTATACATCTCTGCCTAAAGCTCTTCTCTGAAGCTCTTCCAGGTTAAATGGTTTGGGACCTCTATTTTTGCAGTGCAGGCATACCCCTAGTTGTTTGGGAGCAACAAACAGATGGTTTGAAAGAGAGATTTATTAAGTGTCCAAGATATAAATTAATTTTAGGTTGACATTAGAGTCTAACAAGGTAATTTGGGATTGTCCTTCTGGCAGGTGTTCATTGCTAGTACTTTTCCCACAGAAACCAGTTCCTTAATAACCTAGAGTAACAAATGGAGGAAATGGAAGGCTCTGAAGAAAGCTGGGAATTCTTTGTCAGTTTTCTGCCCATTGATAGTGAAGAAGAATCCCTTTGCTAATATCCACTTAAGCTTTACATGAGAGGGGAATGTTTACAAGTTCTGTCTTTTTGTATGTTTGTTTTGTTTTATATATCTTCCACGAGTAAGATGTAGTGCTCTGGAGCCCTATTAATAAGCTGGGGCAGGATGGAAGGCCAGGTAGTAGCTCACCCTAACACTGCAATGATTGGAGAAAGAATGGATCACTTGCACAGCTCAATACAATTCCAAAATGAATTAAAGTTTCCAAATAGTTAAGTCCACATGATCCTTTTTTTGTTTTAATTTCATGTTTTGATAAAGAAATGCCTTGTGGGAGAGCAACATCAGTTTCACAAAAAGTATTTTAAAAAAAGTGGTTTGCCACCTTAATGTTCTGGGTGGTGAGAAATGAAAGCAGATAGTAATTTTTTCCCCCAAAACTGTTAATTATACTGAAAGTTCCTCCTCTCAGCAAAATAGAAGCTTTAGAAAGTGTTTTATAAATTCTGCAACAGAAACAGCAATTGATACTTTTCAAAGGGGTAGATACTGATACTTTCAGGGTATGACATCTTTTTAAAGTGTTATCCATTATTTTTTATTAACTTGCATAATTACATTATAAGAAACAACAAAACTCTATTTTCAGATAAATACTATGCATTTAGTAAATGCAACTGTTGTTTACATCTTTTGTGTTTAGTTCTTGTGGTGGAGACAGTTGTCTAAAGCAAGGACACAGTGCTGATTTACCGAGACTTAAGCATTATCTTTGCACTTGGTAATACAGAAATATCAGCAACAGTAAAATATAGGGATATGACATTGGTTTAATGTCTCAGCTAAGCTAAATTTGATCAACATGTGGGGCAGTCATTAATAAAATTTAACTGATGAGCTACTGGGAATATTAGTTACTAAAGTCAGCTATTTTTTTTTTTTACAAAAGATATTTTACAATATAAGTTTATCCCAGAAGTGATTTTTGCAGCAAAACAATTTCTCCCTCCAGTTTAAATTATGGTGTTTCTTTAAATACTATATATTTTAAAATGATAAGAATCCTGCAATACTTTGGTTTAAAATGAAGTATTGCAAAACAGCTTTGTTTTTTACAGAACAAAAAATGCATAATCCCATATATTCCTATTTTAAATTTTTTTTTTAGTGGCCATGATTTTTGCACTATCTAGATTGAGGACCGACTTTGCAGGATAAGACATGGAGTACTTTTTCAGAGCATTTATCAAAAAACATCTATGAAACTGACTCAATAAATGAGCCACACTTCCTTTGTGTGTTGGACTTTGGGTTGTTACTACTTCCAAATACTTGCAACTAAGACTATAGGGCAAGCTGGCTTGCAAAACAGTGTTTACATAAAGTCAGCACAGTAAAGATACATGGATAGTGTCCTGTAGAAAATCCTTAATATGTAACTTTCCATGTGAAAAATGTTGACAAGATTAATACTTTAAGCAGCAAGGTATTTTAAAAGGAGGACCACAGAAATTGGATAGACTGAGAGGGAAGAGAGGGTTGGTTTGGGGAAGGTTAGAGGGGCAGCAAAACACTGGAGAATGGCTGAAATAAAATACTCTCCTGCCTGTTTGGTCCCACTTTGATTCCTCAATTACCCTTACTTCAACTCTATTCCACATACAGGTGAAATGGTAATGAATAGAAGATCAATTGCAACTGTCACACTTCAAAACTGAAGAACCATCACGAGGTCAAGAGAAATCTCATACAATCTTAGCAGCATAGGAGGTTTAGGGGATTTCTTACAGAGGATAGAAAACCTATTTGCTCCAAAAGTCCTTCCAGAGAACATGACTTAGAAGAGGAATATCAAACAATGGAAAGGACACTGATAGTTCAGAGGAAAATATTTTGCTTTTTCCAGCACCTAGCATGAAGGCAGCTAATGGGGAAAGCATGGTTGAAATATTACTCTTTTGAAGACTTAGAAAAAGGGAAAACTATAGACAGTGGGAACTCTTTTCTAAAACTTAGGGTACACTAGTGCCTGTTGAGTTTTTCTAAATTTTTGCATGGAAATAGTAAATACATTGATCTATTAAATATGAGTGAAGAAAATGGTGTTGTAATTCATATAACTTAAAGTTAACTGCAGCAGTAGGGCTTTTTAGGTAACGTGTCTACATTTATAAAACATAGGTAGAAGTCAGAAGAGTAAAAATCTAAAACAAAGGCAACTTTTTTATTGGGAGGAAAAAATGGTCATTTTCACAAAAGTTTCAGTGTTATTAAAATGTCCATCAACAGTCATTGAGATTGGATAGCAGATGATTTTATAAAAGTAATTTTCATTAAGAGGAGTGGAATGTGGTTACTGACTTTAGGTCTATGTCCTTAAGCAGATGAAACTAATCTCATCCTCAAAAGAAAAGTATGTGATGATAACATGTTTATTTATAGCAGTTAATGAGTTCTAAGGTCATGATCCTGATTTAAATTCTGTGAGTGACAGGATAATAGAAATTCTTATTGCACTAAATGGATACCTAAATGTTTTGCATCTAGAGTATTATGTTCTTCCTCAGCTGAAATTAATTACGTAGTCTTACTTAAAATAGAATTCATTTTAAAGTAGTTTAATTTATCATTTCTCAACCAAAAAAAAAAAAAAACAAAACCTTGATATACTTTATATAAATATATCTGAATATTTTATAGGTTTTTTTATTTGGCTTTAAAGCACTTCTAAGAGTTAGGCAGACATTCTAGCTGTAATGTTAGTCTGAACTAAATTGAAAGACATGGTAACTATGACCTGTTCTTGTCATGCCTTTACACATGGAACTATGACGTCTTCTTGGCATGCTATTGACAAAAGAAAAGCTTTAAATTTCTTATCATCCAATATCAAACCATAATCTGTTGTTTCTGTTGTCACTTCACATAAACCTGATGTTTACCTGTCTCTTAAAACTGGTATGAAAGAAAGAGAAAAAGAACAAAAATAAAGGAAGGAAAGCAGTTGAAGTCTACATTGGTCATTTTAATGATTTTTTTTTTTTTTTTAATTTTCACTTTTATTACTCTATTTGTACTTCAATGAGATACTCAAGAGTTACATGTTATATTCTCAGGGCAGTAAGAACTGTAATATAACAGCAATCTTTAATGTCAGGATGTCTAGCCAGAAATAACTGTAAGACCTATTATGGTATCTCTAATTAATTATAGTAAAATGTATGACTGATATATACAGCAAGAGTAGCACGAAATACCAATGCTTTTCATTATAAAAAAAATATTTAATGGGAAAAAGTCTGCATAATTTTTAGGAAACAGAGCTTGGGAAGGTGAGACTTGCAGTCCAGCAGAAGGGCACCTTCTATTTCAGACTAGAGGGAATTTTCTGCAATCCCTTTCCCTATTATGGAACACTGCTGCCATGGCGATTTTATGTAAGCAGAAAGCCCAGGGTGATGGTAACTCCCACAACAGTTAGGCTGCCATAAGAAAAAAAAGCCCAAAACAGTAGTTTTGCAGTAAGATGCAGAAATCCTCCATGTATTAGAGAAAGCCTCAGTATTGCAAGAAGTGTAAGCCTTTCCGCAGGATCTTGGTTTCATATGTGCTCCCATGGCACTTTGCAGACAATTTCACTCCTAATCTTTGATCTTTGCGAAATATCGTGGCATCATTTTTAACATAATGAAAGCAAAAAGCAAATTCAGGTGTTTGTTTCACAGCAAATTATTACATACAGTGATGAAAAATCACACTTTTACAACATCAGGTAGACTCTTCTTCCAGTATTAGGCAACCTGCAGAATTCCTGACTCCCACTCTCAAAGAATCTGTTTTCCAGTTTGTTTCCTATTTCTGGCTGCATTTCTTTGAAGATATTAGATAAGCAGCCAACTCTTTCATGTATTTATTTTTGCTTCAACTGTGAGGAAGTTAGATTCATGTTGTGTCCTCAGACTTTATTTCTTCCTCAGGTATTTAGAAGGAGTTCTGCACCTATGGATGATCATCATCCTTCTGGAAGTGTAAGTATGAAAGTCTAGATGCCACTTACTCTATTCAGCTATTAATGATTCCTTGACTCTGTAAATAGCATGATTTCTTTCTGTATACATTTCAGTAAGAGTTATCTCTGTTCACATAAGGTTGTGAACTAAGTTGACATAAAATACTGAATATAAATTGAAATAATTTTATGAATGAACCTTTCTACTCACCCATGACAAGACAACTTATCCAAAACTTACTTTTAAGACATACTTCAACAGACACTTCAACAGACACACAAATCTATTCATAAGCTTCTGTCATTTAGATTTTAATATCAGAGGCAGAACTTTATCATATTTTGAACTGTAGCTATAATACCATCCTAGTTTGTAAAATATATTCTAATTTACTAATTTATTTCACTATTGATCTGATTATAGTAAGTGAAATGCAGGTAAATGAAAAGAGCAACATAAAAGAATTTGCACAGATCAATACAGGTCAGATTACATTACAAACTCTTCTGAGAATTTTTTCAGAAGCATTCAAAGACTTCTTATCAAGTATCATAGAAAACCTAGTGAAACCTCACCAGATGATATCTGATAATAGACTGAAAAACAAGAGTGACAATGCATGTTTCTTAAAGATGCTTCAGTAATTATACAATTTTTTTCCTTCAACTTCTTTGAAATCCTCTTCTAGAATACTCTAGTTTCTAGATTCACAAACATTTTGGCTGTTATTCACTGGCACAAATTCAAAAAGATAATTTCTTTAAAATTATTTCACTGCTGCTATACAAAATATGGCATATGTAGAAATCTTTTACCTGTCTATTAGTAGGCAGAGTCTGTTGCCAAGGAAATGGTGACCACCCTATCATAATACTATAAAGTGTATACAATTAAAACACAAATTCATGTAAGAATAATGACAATAATCTAATTGTGTTAATGAAAAAAAAATGAAATGCTTTTTTAGACAGTGATAACTGCGTATATCACCTCAAATAATGAACTGAAATGCTGATCTGAGTACGCATAAAATCCTTAGCGTATGACTTCACTATTTTCTTTTTATGTTATAATGCTACATTTCAAATATTAAATACAATTCCAGAGTCATTCTCCACAGTGTATCTTAAACAAAAACTTTTCTATTTAGTATCACGTCAGTCTAACAATCTTAATAAATGAGAACATTTTTAACAAACTGCTTTGCAACTGAAACAGCCCTCTGTGTCCCAAGATAGTACAGAAATACACATCACTAAACTACCAATCAAGACATCAAAAAGTGAGAAACCAGAAGGAAACCATATCTTCTCTAATGCTTTTTACCTGCTGCAGATGTCAGTGTTATCATCAGCAGGCTCAGATAAGACTAGACACAAGTGATGGGCCCCAAATCAATACAGTTCCATATACTTTACAAAGAAATTGCAATTACTAACTTAGAAAGCACTGTTGAAAAATTTCAATATTAGGTCAATACACTAAATGCCCCTACTTTGATCCATGTTGTGTTAGGTCAATTGAAGAAATATATTGTAAGCTGCTTCTTCAGATGAGTTACTAAATATATGCAGAGATTATTATTATTATTAAAAGATGCACAAGTGCAAGAAGTGCAGTAGCCCACCCAAACCCCAGATCTTTATATTTGTATAAAATAATAATAATAATAATAATAATAAAACCCCTAGTCCTTTTTAATGAAGCAAATGCTATTTTTTTAAATTATATTTTCACACTTCTTTGTTACCTCGAGGTGAATTTTTAAAATTTCATCTATTTTTTACAAGTGAGGGCAGGTTGTATATAAACAGTGACTTCAAATTTACAGTATACAGATATTTATAAAAGGATAGATAGACATTAATATAGTAGGAACACATATAAAAATACATAAGTATTACAAATGCATGGGCTTTGAAAACAAATGTACTAGCTATAACATTAATTCCAGGACACAAACCCAACTATTTAGGGTTAATGATACTTTAAACAGAAAATTCTATGGTGATTAAAATATTTCTTCTATTGACACACTCTTAAATATCAGATATTTTATTAAGAGGAGTTTCTCTGTCTTTTTAAATGTGTCGGTTTTTTTCCTTAAAACTAACAGGGAAGGTTGTTTCAATATGAGATTTCCAAATTCAGCACTTTGATTTTAGTATGGAGTCCAGCCAGTTTCCAAAATCAAATACCAAGCACACCCTTTGACAGTTTGTGTCATAGCCCTAGTTAATGGTGCTCTGCCAGCTTCACCAGCTGAGAATTTGCACTGAACTTTACATATTTTCACTGAATCAAAACAAGGTTCAAAATTACGTAATTTCTCACTAAACTATCCCGAATGAATAGCGCCATCTACAGAAGCCCCAACTCAACAAATAGTTCACTGTAGACATAAGTTTTAAGTTTAGTTGTTCTAAGTGCTTTACTGATTTTAGGCCGCAATTGCAATTATCATTCTCAGAAACAGACTCATATTCAAAAGAAACTTGCCTTCCAAGTGATAACTTTGCTATTCCTTCTTAGTTTCATAGCATGATAGCTGCCTCACAGGCTAGCCATGAAAAAAAAAAATCCAAACTTTTGCCTGTCATGTGATTCCATCTTTGGGCAAAAGCATCATGGATATCTGCAATTCATATATGGCTGTGTTCCTAATTTGCATCTTCAGCTGTCCTGACATTAAGATATCAGGTATGTAAGAAGAAAAATCTTAATTGCCATTTCAGCAAGGTGATCTAAGCAACAACATGTGGTTTCTGATGCATACAGTATCAGTCTAATGCACTTTTTAAATGCTTTCTGTGTCTATTAATCTCATTTTTACATAAATTAGGAGGATGCTCTTTTGGGCAAGAATAGCTCTGTTTCCCACTTCAATCAGGCTTGTTGGCCATCCACACGTCTGTAATAATTTGCTATTGGTTATGGTAGTTTTGAAGGAATAGATGGACATTTATGAAGATGAAGAATCAAATTCCTTCACCTTTCAGCATGCTGCCAAGCAAAGGCTATACTTGCAGCAAATGAGACTTCTGTCATCACTTTCCTGCTGACTCATATTGAACCTTTGCTAAAAATAAAGCAAAAGCTGTTCTGTGGGAATTACTCAAAAGAAAAGTTTGGGTTTGAGGGCAATATGATAAGTGTACAAAAATAGCTTCCCTTGTTTCTCCCCACAAAACTGAGTGCAGATTGAAATATAGCTATTTGAGTCCCTGAATAGTTGTTAGGAAAACATTAGGTACCAAAAATCTTTCTGCACATGTATTTCAAACTCTTCACAGAAGACTCAGAACTATGTTTAAAAAACTCTACAGAGTGTTCAGGAAGAATAAATATATATTAAACATTTGAGAAGTCTTGCTAAATTGGTTTCTTTCATTCAACCTTCAGAGCTCATAACAAATAAAAATGCCTCCATCAGGTTTATTCATGCTATTGGAGTTCAGAAATTCATGGATAAACATGGGGTTTTGACAGGGCAACAACCATTGCTTTAGTGAAATTTCATATAAGGAAATTAATTTAGCTTCTTTACTGTGTGAATACATATGTACCCACCAGAATAATGCTGGTGTTAAAGAGCAGTAAGTACAAGTGTCAATCAAGAAAATGAAGCAAAAGGATTTCAGCAAGGGTCTGAAATGCAAAGGTCTTAACTGCAGGAATTCCTGTGAAATTTCCCAGCATAAGTAAGATCAGATCCATCAAAAGACTCATGGTACAACTTCTGCATTGAACTTCTGAAGAATTGCTGAATTAGGAATTCAATGTTCACGTGCAATTTGTGCCCTGTAATTTTCTTGAAAACATGTTTTGTGCACTGCAGAATGAAAATGTTGATCAAAACAGTGCAGTAGGTTAACTTCATATGAGTTTATTTCTCAAGAATGCAATACCCATGAAACAATTAAAAAAAAGTCCACACATTATCATGAGGAATCTGAAATTTACACAGCTGTGTAAACCCAAGCCATTAATAATAGTAAGAGATCTCCCATTTCCAGAAGCAATATTACAAACTGTATGAAGAAAAGGCAGTACTTTAATCAGTGAAGTGGTAACTAACAGGAAGGTGTGCAGCTCTACTTGAGTTAAAGGATGAAAGGATAAAAATAATAAACAATGGATGGATGAATGGATGGAGATACTCACGTAAATTTTCTCTAAAAATTTTAGCTTTATATACCACAGCCATAAATTTTATAGCACTTTTTCTCTAAAAGTATAAGGTGCAGAAGGTCATAAAAACCTCTTCTGTTTTTCCCTGGAACCCTGTGCCTGATCTCTATCTGGGGAAAGAACTACAAATCTAATTTTTATTCTAACAAAACAATAATTTAAAAACAGAAAAAACAATCTATAAAAGTGCACATGTTTGTGTACATTCTTTTCTATGTTTGTGGTGTATTTGCACCAATAGTCAATGTTTACAGAACACTTAAAAGGATTTTATTTTGGTTTTGTGTAAAAACAGTCTCACTGAGAGTATTAGTGAAAACAAACACTTATCTTTGCCAAGAGCTAATGAAGTGATTTTTTGCATTTTGACTTTGGACTTCCTTGACTTACTATCATGTCTGAATTGACTGTGGAGAAAAATAAGTGGCCAGTTTATATTTTTGACTAAAATGTTTACTGTGTCAATTTGTACACAATATTTAGAAAAGCAGAATCCAATAGACTTAATAAAGGGAAGGTGTCAGACTCTGTAAGAACATTTACTTTCCTGTATTGTTTTTGTCAGAATATGTATCTTTTTTGAATGCAAGATTATTACTGAAAATGAAACTGCATTTATTTTGGTCTTGACAATTGTCAACTGTATGTTTGAGTCAATGGCCTGGAAACAATGCATAATTCTGCTTCCCGTCAAGGACTTTCAAAAAACGTTTAATAATGGAAGTGTTGGACATGATCCATTTTTGTTGTTCTCACAACTTGTAATGTTAATTTTGTACTTTGTTAAATATTTACCGCATAGGGAGGAGTAATTACTGTAAAGAAAGTATATGCTTAAGAAAATATAAACTACAAAATCAAAGTGAATAAACAAAGCCCTCAGTGCACATGAGTCATTTAAATTGCAATAAATGAAAGTACCTGTATGTCCATACTTTCTCACCCAAGGAACAGATGCTATGTAAACTTGAAACATTCAGGTGTTTCTGAAAATGAGCTCTTTAGTATTTACATCTAGTTTTCCAGTGTGCATAGTATCATAGATAGACCATGCAATTATTAAAGTATATTTCTACTGTACACAAGCAATTTTTTAGGCAAAGACACAAAAAAATGCACTGTACTTTTTCCCATAAGATAATAAGATAATTTATTGAGCTACTCTCACCGGGGGAAAAAAAACCCTCAAAACGTTAACAAGAGAAATTAAGGAATCTCAGAGATGACTTCATAGGAGTATTAATAGGTGACAAGATAGATATTGGCAAGACACAATTATCCATCTTGAGAATAGTTTGACGTTCTGATAAAAAATATCAGTGAACACTCCAAGGGAAAGTGCACTGACAGAAGTGCTCTGGAGCCAAGGATCCCGCTGAGGAAGAGGTTAGCTTTCACAGCCAGCAAGACCTTGAAACTAGAGCAGAAAGAGATTCCCCAGCCCCCCGTCCTGAGCATGAGACAGTGGAACCCTGACTCGAGAGGCAGCTCTGACCCAGGATGGTGCCAGCAGGGACTGAGCCCACCAACATCCATACAAGAACTGCTTCCAATGACTGTGAGTGACTGCGAGTGGGCTGTGGCAGTTTGTGCTGGAGGGTGAGCAGGAAGGGCAGGGAGGGTCAGCTTGTGGTCATTGTCCTCGCCAAGACAGCTCAGGTATGCTGTCCACTTAGACCAAAGTTCCTTCCTCTGCGCACACCAGAAAGGATCTGGTGACCCAGATGGAGCATCTGCAAAATCATGCAGCGCTCCAGGTCTCAGGCTCTAGGGAGTGCCAGAGCCTGGTGCTGCTCCCAGAGGGCAGAAGGGACAAAAACTATGTGAGGTGTCATCAGGCTGATGATCCTAGGGGTGGAGCTGAGAGATGAAGTGGACAGACTAAGAAGTACTGGAGACTGAGGAAGAGACTGACTGGTGGAACCAGTCATCACAATCTTCACAATTAATGAAAAAAGAATGGTAGTAGTTATTGGCAATTCCCTTTTGAGAGGTCTGACATGCTCACTGAACCCAGCACACAAGGAAGTGTGTTAGCTTCCTGGAGCCCAGGAAAGGGACATCACAAAGAAACTTCCCAGCCTGGTACAGCCCGCTAATTATTACCTTCTACTGGTTTTACAGGTAGGCAGCAAAGACATCCCAACAAGAAGGCTGCAAACAACCAAGAGGGACCTCAGGGCCTTGGGACAACTGGTCAAGGGATGTGAAGGACAAGTTGTGCTCTCTTGTGTCCGGCAGTTGCAGGGAATGATATGGCAAGAAATGTGAAGATCATGCAGATGAACACCTGGCTTCAACACTGGCATTGCCAGCAGAATTTTATGTTTTTGATTATGGGTCAGTGTATACAACACCAAGCCTGCTGGCAACAGAGTCCACCTGCCTTAAAGTGGAAAAAGGATTTTAGCTCAGGAATTAGCAGGGCCCATTGAGAGAGCTTTAAACTAGAGAAAGGCACAAAGGTACAAAACCAGGCTTGTCAGTGATAAGCAATAGGAGACCACACCAAAACATGAAGAACTGAGCTTTACTGAGATCTTTCAATCTGTTCCAGGAGGTGTTGGCTAGCAAGAAACTCAACTGAGATGTTTCCATACTAATGCAAGCAGCATGAGGAACAAGAGAAGCTTGAAGCTTTGGCCCAGCCCCAGAGCCCACTCACTGGTATAAGTGAAACCTGGTGGGATGAATCCTGTGACACAAGTGCCACGTTAGATACTTATAGGCTCTTCAGGAGGAATAGGCAGAGGAGGTGAGACAGGGGATGGTGCTGTATGTAATGGAAGGGCTGGAATTTATGGAGGTCACAGTTGGCAAAGGCACAGTTGAGAGCCTCTGGGTAAGGGTGTACACACTAACTGGGTAATCGATGTACACACAAACCAGGGAATGCAGTGCTGGAGAGAAGCACCATGGAAAGGGACCTGGGGGTTCTGGTTTGCAGCAAATTGAATCTGAGTCAGCAGTGTCCTGGCAGCCAGAAGGGCCAACCACCTTATAGGGGGCATCAGGCACAGCATTGCCAGCCAGTCGAAGGAGATTGGCCCACTCTGCTCAAGAACTGTGGGCAGTTTAAGGCAATATAAGAAGGATATTAAGTTATTAGCATCCAAAGGAGGACCATGAAGATGGTGAAGGGTCTAGAGGGAAAGCCATAGGAGGAGCAGCTGAGGGCACTTGGCTTATCTGGAGAGGAGGAGATTGAGGGGAAACCCTAAAAGAAACTACAACTTTCTCATGAGAGTAAATGGAGAGGCAGGCACTGATCTCTTCTCTGTGGTGACCAGTGACAGGACCCAAGGGAATGACTTGAAGCCATGGCAGAGGTGGTTTAATTGGATGTTAAGAAAAGGTCCTTAATCCAGAGGCTGAGCAATGGAACAGGCTCCCCAGGGCAGTGGTGACAGCACCAAGCCTGACAGAGTTCAATAAGTATTTGGCCAATGCTTTCAGGCACATGGTGTGAGTCATGTGCCTGTCCTGAGCAAGGCCAGGAACTGCACTTCAATCACCCTGGTGGGTCCCTTCCAACTAAGGATATTCTATGATTCCATGAAAAATGATGATTCTTGTTTAAATTCAAAACTAATGGATCTGTTAAAGTGTCTGATAATGTCTGTAACAGAGTGCAATGGATATGAATATGATAGGAATCACCCTGATGTGTTTAATGTATTTGAAGTTACATTATCAGAGATACTAATGTGGCTTACACACAATTGAGACAGACAAACATTTCTGGATATAGTTCATCTAAACACAGTCATCAGTTTCTTATACCCTACCAGTGTGTACTCTTTTCCAAATATTTTGGTAAGAAATAATTGTTTCATGCCTTAAAATGCATCACATTATTCCAGTGATGATTTGAAATCTTTCTTGAACACATCATTTGATGTCTCTTGAGTCTTACACCAGCCCTTTCCAGTTTCATAAAATCTTCAGTTACCCATTACGTGAGGACTATCAGTGGGATAATGCAGTTGCCATGGTTCCTCTGCAAAGAAGGGAGTCTGCCCCTCACTCTACTGTTCAGGCAAATAGCAGAGGTTTCTGCATCTCTCTTCTGAAGTACAAGAAAATTATACCAATGCCCCACTGTATTCTATACAAAAATACAAATGCAAATACATTTTTACTGTCAGTAAGATCTAACTAACACTGGATGTGGTTTTCTCAGAAAGAAATTGGAAGACAAAAATGTGTAAGATGAATCACAACTGAAGGTATAAAACTATTATTCTTCAAAGACTTAAGTGTAATTTCAGAAAAAAATTTCTGGATACAGAAAATAAGAGCATATATATCAGAAGTGGATTGAATAGTTTCAAAGGTTAAGTGTAAGATCAGAAATAAAAGCAGAAAGTGAATTCATGGGCAAAATTTCAAACTGGAAAAAGCAATTTTCAACTCAAATCTGCATTGCTGCTGACAGACTAAAAGTACAAAGGTACATTCAATCTATAAATGACATCATTTTAATTCCAGTAACATAAAGATATTTCAGCTACTTTAAAAACCAGGTAGATTAATGATCTTAATATGAATTGCAGCAGCACAAAATGTGTTTCTTCAACATATATATTTGTTTCCTGCCTTAGTTTTCAGTATAGCTCTCATCCCCTGTTTAAACGGTATAATCACACTGTGGTGGGTTGCCCCTGACTGGACACCAGGTGCCCACCAGAGCTGCTCTGTCACTCCCCTCCTCAGCTGGACAGAGAAGAGAAAACAAAATGAAAGGCTCGTGGGTTGAGATAAGGACAGGGAGAGATCAGTCAGCAATTACCAAAATGGGCTAAACAGACTTGACTTGGGGAAACTAATTCATTACCAATCAAATCAGAGTAAGATAATAAGAAATAAAACTAAACCTTAAAAACACTTTCCCTTCACCCCTCCCTTCTCCTTGGGTTCTTTGATTCTCAATTTTCTCCAACACCTCCCTGCCAGTGGCTCATGGGAACAGGGAATGGGAGCTGCGGTCAGTTCATTACAAGCTGGCTCTGCTGCTCCTTCCTCCTCAGGAGGACTCCCCAAACTCTTCCCCTGCAACAGTGCAGTATCCTTCCCATGGGAGGTGGTTCTCCATCAAGTTCTTAGACCTGAATCCTTCCCATGGGACAGTTCTTCATTAACTGCTCCAGTGCACGCCCCCTGCAGCGTCACAAGTCCTGCCAGCAAACCTGCTCCAGTGTGGGCCACTCTCCACAGGTCCCAAGGTCCTTCCAGGACCCTGCTTCAGCATGGCCTTCCCGCAGGATCACAGCCTCCTTTGGTGTGGGGTCCTCAGGGTGGATCTACCAGAGGTGGATCGCTGCTGCACCACTGACCCCACGGGCTGCAGGGGCACGGCTGCCTCACCACGGTCTGCACCATGGCCTGCAGGGGAATCTCTGCCCTGGCACCCGAAGCGCCTCCTCACGCTCCTGCTGCACTGCCCTCGATGTCTGCAGAGCTGTTGCTCTCGCATATTCTCCCTCCATTCACTGACTGCAGTTTGCTCCCGAGCAATAACTTTTTCCCTTTTATCCTTGAGGCATTGCTGCTGTTGCTGCTAGGCCCCGCCTTGGCCGGCTGCGGGTCCCTCTTGGAGCCGGCTGGCATTGGCTCCATCGAACACTGGGGAAGCTTCCGGCAGCTTCTCACAGAAGCCACCCCTGAAGCCTCCCTGCCCTGCACTACCAAAACCTTGTCACGCAAATCCAATACATACATAGAGAATACAACTGCTTAGATTAATTTGAGTCTTGTGATCACATTGAGCTATATAGTAGTCTTTTTGCTAAACATGAAAGAAATATGTTTAATGCAATACTGTAGCCAAGTTAGTCAGAAGCCTGTTTTCCTTCATCATTTTCAATTGCAAGTAGCACTACAACACCAGTTATGTATTACTTAGATCATTATTTTTAGTCTTTCATGTTGACATGAAGTTTTATTTCTCTAGGTATGACATTAACACATTAGCCTTACAAGCGTCTCTGCTGATTTTCCATGGATTACACTGCAATGCAAATGTACTTATTCTGCAATTTTTATTTCTTTAAAATTGGTTTAAGCATTCTCTTGGACTCTAGATAAGATACTCTCAACAGAGATTTTTTTCTGAACTTTGTTGAATTTCTTAACAAGCAACAAAAATAGGTTACTTTCAACAACTTTAAAATTTAAGTTAGGAAAAATGTCACTTGTAGTAGTACAACTGTTCTCTTGTCAAGGTTTCTTGATCAAAGACAATTTAGTAAAGACAGAAAAAACCACTCCTATATGTTAAATATGTTACACTCCTGTGTATGCTCTTTTAGAGATGACAGGAAGGCTTAATTTATTTACCAAATCCTTGTACTTGAAGCCCTGTGGAAATTGCAGATTCTTCATTTTATTAAGTATAATTTCTCACAGGGAAATATCAAAGCTAAAATAAACTGTTGGGCCTAAACAAATCAAATTCATTTTCTTAAAATCATGAATACACTGAGTATAAAACAGTCTGTCTTCTTTCCTTCATTGTAAATTTTTAGCTGCTCCCATGGTAAGCACTTGCATTCCTGTGTCTGAGAGGCTGATTCACCCAAGATTTCTTTGTTATTTAAACTTAATTTTCAGCCTAATCACATAATTGACCACATGACCCTATGGATACAAGCTGACAGTTTAAGAGAAACAACAGAACAACAGCATAGAAGTATCACTCTGGGAGTCACAAGGGAAAATTAGATCAGTGATTTAAGAAGCTTTCTTTTTATGAGACTTATAAGACAGCCAGATCCAGAAATGCCTCAGAGTTGATCTCCGTGGTCAGACCCCTTGGAGTCAAAAATCACTGTAAAAGGATAAGCAAGGATTTCTAATAGAAGCAAAAGGAGGAAGAGGAAAACACCTTACGGAAGTAATGTGGGCAGATCTTGGGAAATCTGGATTGGCAGCAGCCTCAAAAGGTTTGATTAGTGCGGTGGTGCACCAGCCTGAACCTGCTGACCATCTCTGGCCTGCCCCTGTCAATCAGGTGCTGGCCATCAGATGGCTGGACGAATCAGAATCTGAAGGGGCGTCGATAGGGGAGGAGACTGGCTGAGCGCACCACCCCCGGTTCTGGAAGGTTCTTGGAGGTTCAGTTACAGATGGGTTGCTGTTTGTGCCTGTCACCCCGAAGTTGTACCCCGTTCGCCTTTTAACCTTGTTCACACCCTTATGACCTGTCCCCATTGGTTGTCTTCCCTTTCTCCGCCCAAATTTTGTCCCCCTTAAAAGCCCGTGTCTGTCAGCCTAGAGCTCAGAGAGCTCCCCAGTTTCCCTCGTCCTTTGTGCTCCTTCAATAAATCCCAGTTACCCTCCAGCTGGCTCTCTCCTTCCTTCGACTCCCTTCGCCTTGGGTCTCCGATACCCACATCGTGGGTGCTCTCGGACTAAGCCTCCCACGCTTAGGGAGCAGCCAGCCCGCAATTACACACGGGCAGCTACCAGGTCTGCAGTCCAGGGTGTGGACCTCGGCCGCTCTCCTGAGCCCCCATCGGGCTATTGAGGTCCGGCAGAGCGAGCGCGACTGGTCAGATTAGGACAAATGAAGTTGTCAAGAGATGTAGAAAAGGAAGAAAGGGAATTAAGGAAGTGGAGGAAGGACTCCAGAACAATGAGGGAGGCTTAAGGGAGATCAAGCTGATTACACTGAAAACCGTGGTTGTGAGGCGAGGTGTATTAACTTCTTGGGGCACTCCTCTTTTCCCATCCAACATCTACCTTTGTTCCATCATACCTAGTCCACTCCCTCACAAATCCACACTAATTCAATTTCCTACTCACATATTTTTATTCATAAAAGTTCATAACCTACAACTGCACATAGTAGGTATTACAGTAAGGTCTCATTCTCATTCATTAATTCTTCTTCAACTATCTTAATAAAATATACACCGGATCTGTATTTGGAACCACAGGAAAGACCTACAAGTCAAATGGATTTGTAATAACATCAGTGGGTTGCTGTGAGGTATTTATACAATTTGCAATGATTGTAACGTTATCTAATGAAAAATACAATATTTATTTGTGATAAATAGTAATAAACCTTCTTATTACTACTGGGTTATTTAAATAAAGATGGCTTAGGATTTTTTTCATCAGACCAATAACCTGACAGGAGTTTTAAAGGATATATTCAACTAGTTAGTAGGATTACAATTTTTTCATGAAATTGTGAAAGAATTAACATGGTGTTAGCTATATAATAATACGGCAACTAGTAGTGGAGGATTTGTCTATAGTGTAAAATTATCTGTAATAAAAGCTGGAGTTTTCTGTTAGATCTGCCATAGCAATTTCTACCATCAAAAGTGAATATCAGTTATATTCCATACACTATTAAAGGTTTAGGGTAATAAGATTGTTTCTGTCTATCTACAAGCCATACAAATGAGAAGCATCTTTGGACAGAGTGACTTGAATAAAATTAAAATAAAAAAAGGAAAATTATCTAAAGCTTATACTCTACCTATATCTGCGGAGCAAAATAATGAAGTGTTCTGGGATTATTTAATTTCTAGATACAAAACTGATAAGGAAAAGACATTCTGTTGAAATAATTTAATTGCGTGTTGCATTACTATTTACTGTGCAACCATATATCTAAAAGACCAATGCACTTCCACAGGACTTTGATCAGGACCATTTATGGAGATCAAATGTGTTATCTCAGCTGTGTTCAGATAAAATTCAAAGATATTCCTACAGCATTCACCAAAGCACTGGGAAAAACTCCAAAAGTACATAATTTAGTACTTATTTTCTCATATCCTCTTTGCCAGTTACAATATTTGAGCCAGAGCTATTTCCCTTCACAAAAAAACAGATGCTTTTAAATGGGTGTTGCTTTTTCAGAAGAGCTTCAACTCAGCTTGGTCCTGATGAGGCATTTGTACCATTTCCAGTGAGGATAGTCTTCTACAGTAATGAGACTATCTGAGAAAGCAGATGGTGCTTAAGAAAATACTTTTCAATTTAAAAGAAAAGGGAAAACTCTACCTGTTGAACTAGACAAGTTTCTGATTGGGTTAAATGATGAGATTTATCTCAGAGTATGTAGGAAAATACCCTGACAGAAGTAGAAGCTCAAGGAGGAGAGAACCAGAAGCTACTCTGCATGTTCTATTCGACAGACAAAAGAATTCTTAAGTGTCCAAGTTTGATCTTTCTTTAGGGTTATGCAAACATCTGCTCTCACTCTAACAAAAGAACAATTTGAGTATCTTGCCTTTGTTCTGCAAGTTTCTATATACATTATTCAATAAGACAAAAAAAATTTCTCATTTTTGTGATTTTACTTGATACTAGAGGCCTTGGGTCTGTTTTCCTTGAGAGAAGTGGCGCCTGTTTGCACCTCACCTTCTGTTTTACTTCCTGCGGCATACACTGTACTTAAGTTGGAAAAACAGCAAAATACTTAGTCTGGAAAACCAGAGTAAGAATCTTATGTTTTAATTTGCAACTATAGGGGAAAATCAGCAATTCTGGAACAAGTGGCTATTATTTGACAAAACTGTATTTTCTAGGACAAGACACAAGAATCATGACTAAAATATAGGTTAGCATTCCTGGCAATGGTTCAGCAACACATACACAAACACAGCAAATTTAAAGATTGAATATGACCTCTATTACTTACCAATTAGAACTTTCCTATTTTTATTTAAGCATAAATTTATTTCTGCAATTATAACCATTTCCAAATTAATCCACTGTATTCATTAAATACATGAACCTACTGTTTTCAAGTTACATTGGTGTACCTACACAGTGATGTTTAGTTGTGATCACTATTTTTAACTCCTTCTTATATTTCAATATAAGAAAGTGTTCTTTTTTTCTTTTTTTTTCTATTAGAAACTGCTTTGTGAACATTTGTTCAGTCTAAGTCTAATATATACAAAATTCAAAATTAGAAAATATGCATTGTCCAACTGATGTTTAAGCTTATAGAATCCATGCTGGAACAGGTATTTATTAAAATCCTTTTCTACTCCCAAATCATTACAATCCATGCCATAAAAAATGATGTACAATTTAAAGTTCAATTTGTATCCCATATGATGTTCTGTATCAGAATTCTGTTAACACTTATTTTCTCTTTATGATGAGTGAAATTTGTTCTATGCAACCAGCATGTTTTAATGCAAATACTGTTAGTATGAAGTATATATTTACATGGCAAATTTTAAAGAAAAACATACAGAAATGCAAGCTTCTTACGGTAAAGTTACAATGTGTAGTGCAGCAATAGCATTAATTCAATTTATAAGTCCTATGACATACTTTGACATATTTAAGCTATATGGAGAAAATTTATAATTCTCTCTTGTCACATACTTACTTATGTTCAGCCTGACTTAATTAGCTAATATAATAAGTATTCTAGCCTCACCTTTAGCAATGGTGTAAACCTATACTAAGTTCATTTTCTTTTAGAGGATTCACTACAAATTTATAATTATTTACTGTGAAAGTAAAATCTGAACAATTATCACTGTAGCTGTGCTAAAGCACTCAGTGCAGGCTGACATTGACACTAAAGCTACTCTTCTAATATCCATTTTCATAGCTTCAAGAACAAACAACCAATGGAATCTCAAACTCTACTCTAACTAAGCAAGTAGCATAACTGTAGGACTCTTTGAGTTCCCGTTAACTGTGGCTTCTGCTTCTTCAAAGTGTTCACCACTATGTATTCTCTTTTAACATGCAATAAAAATTTGGATGTGGGGAGAAACTCAGAGAGGAACAAGGAGGAAAAATGTAAATAGGAAACATATGATGGAGAATTAATTTCAGTTACAGGAAGAAAAGGAGTATTTTTCACTGGTGCAAATAGGATATGGCAGGAAAATAAATTTCATCAAACTGAGCTCTGAGTAATTTTGTGGGTCTGAATTCTGAGACTCCTCAGTGTTGTGGATATGCATACCACAGTGTAGAGTCTACTCAAACAAGCTTAAATCAAAATGAAGTATAACAAGTAACAACAGGAATAGTTGATAGCAGTAGATGATAGAAAATATAGCTTAAACACATTGACATTTACTTGTTTTAGACAGGGACCATTATTGATGTATGAGTATCTGCACAGAAATGCACTAAACTGACAGTAAATCTGTTTAGCTGAGCACAACCTCATATACAATCTGTTAGGGCTGGATGCAAACTGGCTGCATTGACCTATTGCTAGATTATATGAGAAGTACATACTCAGCCTCGAGGTTTTACTACTGTGGCTGTACCTAGACCCGAGTTGCAAATGTTGATCATATTGTAGCAACACATGTAGACAAGATAATTTGTGTTTTGGCAAACTGAGTAATTTCCCTATTCTTCACTTTCTACATTTAACCAAGAAATAACAGCAACGATTGCTTAGACTCAGAACTTCTACTGGAGCACTAAGTTTCATAACTGCACATGGAAATAATTGAATCCTGTTTATTGTGGCAATTGAGTTTTTCTTAATAATTAAATAGCGTAATAATTAAATTGCCACATAACTAACATTATGTTTGATTTCACATTTGATCAATATTTGATCATGATTTCTACAAAATAAATTTTTAAAAAAAGGTAATTTTACCTTTTTGATGGTTTTAAAATAATTTTTGTTTCACAGAAAAACATAAAACCCCATCCAATTCTATGAACAGCCTTCTGTCTTGAATAAAATGTACTTGAATTGTATCTGTTACTATTCATAATATTGAAAATATGAGCAATTTTATCCATCAAACATATACTAATTTCATACAAATGTATTGTGTATGTGATAGCTTCTTTTTGACAGGTACTTATAAATGCCATTATTACAAACTAAATTCAAAAATACAGAATAAGTTCCTTGTCACTAACTTGGGGAGACAGTTTTAATATATAGTTATTTTACAGAAGATGGGATATTTTTATTTTCCAGATTGGAAAACAGATGCTGAAAGTAATTAGGATTATTGTTTGCTAAAACTGTTGGAGTCACTTTGATGTACATTAAAAATTGCTTCTCATCTTCATGTGGTGTTCTATTGGCAGAACCCAAACTGGCTGTTTATTCTTAGTCTGAGCTTTCTTCATTCCATAGGTGCATCCTTCCCCAGTGGTAGTGGTATTCCTTTATTATTTTTCATTAAAAATACTGTCATCCCCTCATATCATAATCATAGAACTCAGAGGCATTTTTGTTAATATTGGCTGACAAGCAATCAATAAAATCCAGTTGAAATTTCAGCCAGAGTACCACATATAACTACACTGGAGGACTCTGCAAACTGCCTAGCTCATATGTTACAAGCATCATCAACTGGTAGGAGACTGAAATCACTAAATGCATTTCCTCATCCCTTCTATTTACATTCAGTGAAGACTTTCAGATCCATACTGTTGTCATTGCAAACTCACGTAGAATATGGGTAGTATGCAAATTATTACCTGTTTTTATCCCTGACTGACCTGAGATTTCAAGCTCACTCTCAATATTTACAATGAAGTAAAGCAAAGGACTTTCTGCTCTGCAAGAAGCTTAACAAAGCTACCTAAACAAATACCTAACAAAGGAACTGAGTGTTGGCATTGATAGAAAGTTAATCCACAGGATAGAACTCTATAACCATCATTTGCCATTTATTTAATATCTGATCTGACAATCTAGACACATGCAGTTAAAAAGCACTACACCTTGGCAAGTCCCTATCAACCTCAACAATAAAAACATGGTAGCACTAGGCATTACAAACATTACAAACATATTGTCAGATGAAGTCTTTAAAGCATCTTGAGATTTAGTCTTGAGGTTCACAGTTCTCAAACTATTTCCTGTGAGATTTCACTTGTACAGTGCAGATTCTATATGTTTTGGTAAGAAAAGTGCAGACTTTTGTTTAGTATGTGTCCCATACTGAAAGAAAATACTCCCTAATTTGCTTTTCTTACTTAGAATGTTAAAGGAGACTTAATGTTTTAAATTCAAAGAGAAGTAATTTTCTTCTAATTAAATTGATCTTTTCTGGGAAGTGTACTTTGGATTTGGTTTATAGAGTCCCAGAGACAGAAAGCCAGTACCAAAACTGGATAAAGAACAAAACAAAAGTTTAGGAAAAGATCTGTACAGAATAAGTGATAAAATCAGCAGGGAATCACTACTGCTCCAAACAACTGCCTAAGCAGCCAGTTAATGATCACAAAATACAAGCAAAATGATAAAAAGCAGCAGGGAAATAGGAACCAGGAGACAATGCAAATTACCAGGGGGTCCATTGAGAAGTTAATTGAAGCAACAAGCTGAGAAACACATAATGCCGATTGCATCAACAAGAAAGAGAAAACAAGCACTGAACCAACCAAAAAAAATGTGATGTCACTCTGAAAAAAATCAAACCAAACCAAAGAAAAACCATACCCAGCCATGAAACAGGAGGTTGTCAGATATAAGAGTCGTTTACAAAATGACAAAGGGGCAGTACCCTGAAACCAGGTAAAATAGTAGTTTAAAAAACTCTAGACCAGACTTCATTTCAGACTTCTAATTGCTTCTCTTGAATAGGCTTAATATCCTAGATCCATGCAATATTGAAATACTTCAGTTAGCTCCTATTGCTTTGGATCTTACTTCGTGCTTTGGTACTTTGGTTGGTTTGTTCAAAGGCATTTTCAGAAGTCTTATAAATAAGGATTAGGCAATTCCCATATCTGCTAGCATGAGAGACAACAGTATAGCACAGAGAGACCTTTACTCCTCTGGAAACAGGAAGAAAGAAGAGAAATGGCTCTGTTTTGTCTGGAAAACAGACAGGACACCGTGTAAGTAACAGCTGAGAAGCATAAATATGTACTAATGGTAGCGTAATGCTCTGAAAGCTTTCTCATATTTTTTTTTCTGGCATGTAATTTGAGCTAATCGAAGGGATCATTTTATATTGTTTATTATTGTACTCTGAGGGAAGGTAACTGTCTTAAGGCTCTTTACATGAACTGAACATGAGCATGAAAGCATAAAGAAGTTTTCTTTCATGGTAAATGACAACTTTAAATTACACGTAAAATGTAGTAGTAAGTCTAGTGTTACTGAAACTTTTGCGGAATATCAGGCACCTCTTGGATCCTAGACAAGTCCATATAGATATCTGGTATTTTTAGTCTTATATCTTTGTGCATCTCACAAGCAAAAATAAATTGCATCACTTATTTAAAATATGTTTCATCACTTTTGCATCAGAGTTCAGTTATGTCTAGCTATATTTGATTTATAAGAATATGATCATTTTAAAAGCTTACAGTAAATGAAATCTCAACTTTCAGTTAATGTGCACATCTGTAGGCAGAATCCTATTTGATTTCAACAAAGTACCCAAAAAACGAATCACAAGTGGCAGCAAGTCACATAGAACTTCCACTGGAACTGCAATGCACTCACCTGAGAATGTTCATTAAATGAAGCCATTCAAAGCACGAGAAGTTCTCTGATGACAGCAATTTTTTTATCTATTAGTGAAACTAACTAACACTATATCTTTTCCGGCTCGTGTTTCAGTACCTTGCCTATAGAGTTTAGTTTGAATGCAGATAGCGCAAGTCGTAAGTACCAGGGCAGACTGAGAAAACATTGAATTTTTTGTGTGAAGAGAGTGGGAATTCTCATGAATGCCTACAGTTGAAGACAGAAACATCTCAGAAATCTCTAAATGAGGAAGAATGTACTAAACCAAGGATCCTCAGGTGTCCCGGTCTAGAAAATGTAATATGTACTTTTCTCCAGAGTATTCCACATTACCACCCACATTATTTTGGTCTGTATTAAAACATTGCATCATTTGAGCTAACATTTTTTCAGCCATAAAATTCATACACTGTGTGATCACTGCAGGATCTTAAAATAGCATCTTGAAGAGGTTTCTATTAGTTTTTCCCAGTCAATGATTTCAATCTTGACTTCTGCATTATGTACTATCTGTAACTATGTAATCAAGCTTTGCCAGCATAAGTACAATTCATGTTGACCAACAGAGATATTTGGAAGTATGCATTAGAAGTAAAACTACCAGAAAGTCTTATAGGAAAGAAAAGAAAAATAAAGGATGGGGAAATGAAAGGTTTTGAAAGTTCAAATGAAATTTGCAAGCTTGGTTTGACAGAGAGAAAAAAATGCTTATGTGTGTATTTCTGTACGTGCAGTAATGAATTTTTTTTTCTATTGTTCAAATAACAAAACAAAAGCAAATAATTCTTATTACAGAGAAGCCAATGGGGTACATAGTTGAGACATAGGATTTTCAGACTGTAACCAAATCCCCACTGTGAATCTGGCACTGGCAGAGGCATGACATGAAGTTTTTAACCTGTGTGAAAACATACTCTATAGCTGTGGGCTGAGAAAGTCAGGAGAAAGGTTCACATCTTGCAACGATTATATCTTGCAAGATCATATCTATCTAGCAATGCCAGCAGCCACTGGTACAATAAAACAAAGAAAACTAGTAAATTAGATCACATGTTTAACTCAAATTCAAACTACGTTGTCATATATCATATTCAAAATATCATATTAATTTGTGTGTCCCTTCAACCTTTTATATGCTGCATACATATATGTCTCCAAAAAAATTTACACAACAAAAGCTCTCTACCATTCAAAAATATCCTTAGGTTATGTGTAAAAGCTCATCTGCACACCCACAAAGGAGACCAGGGAGATAATGAGAAGTCGGAGGAGCTCCTCCCTGGCCCATCACCAGCCATCCATCCAGCAGAGGCCTGTCTCCATCTCCAGAGGAGAACAGGATTACAACAGACCAGGTCCCAGTGACCAGGCAGATCTGAGTGAGTAACAACAAGCACCAGGCCTTGGGCTAGGACCAGTAGTCAGAGCTTTATGCCTGTGGCACAGCATCTGGAACAAGTGCAAGGGTGCAAGCCAAAAGCCATAACCAGAGAATACTCCAGAGGCCATCATAACAATTCAGGAGTATGCGTGATAACGTCCCAGTGCCCAGGAGCATTCCTGGAATTGTTTACTTTACTATCAAATATGCAATCACAAATCGCAGATAAGAAATCCCAAAATGAAGCAGTGGTCCCTGTGAGAAGGCCTGGTATCAGCTCAGCAATGGCCTCCCTGTTGTCAGAATTTAGCATCTATATACAGCACATTCTCACCACCAAACCTTAGGGTCATATTCTGATTTGAAAACATTGGATACCCAGCCTGTCTTCACAAAATCACACAGGATGTGTAGCATTACTGCAGACAGTGCAAGACAACGAAGGATCAGACTCTAAATCCATAATCACGAAATATTTTAGAAGTACCTTATTTAAGGAATGCAGTAAATCCTTTAGGCAATTTGAGAGTTATGTAGAATATAAAATACAAGGAATGGGTTTCAAGGTAATGAATACGGCAAAAGGACAAAATGTGTTATTTTGAATGATTGCTACTTGATGAGACTATAATAAAATCTCCAGCTCCATCCCATTAGACTAAGCAGGAAGGTCAAATATGCGACAGAGATTGGATTGACATGATGCAGTTAGCAAAAGGATCAGCAGTACCAATTCTGCCTGTAGTTTTGTGAAGTTTGGATTATATTTAAGCTGTGCAAAAAGATGAAACTGTTACAACCGATAAAGAAAAAAAAAGAAATCTCCAGATCTATACAGAATAGGCTGGAATGAAATGTAATATGATGCATTGGAAAGCGGATGCAATAAATTAATATGGAGCATTCCAATTAAAAATTAATTAAATAGAAAAAAAATCAGCTTCCATTCAAAGATGGAATTGGTGCCTACTGTACCTGGACTCCAGGCTGGAGCCAATGAGAGCTGAGATTCCTGGGCTGGTGGGCAAAACAACTATGACTCACAATCTTCGTCTTGCCTTCATAATGATGAGGAGCTTAAACCAACTGTTTCAGAAATTCATTGTTATCTCTTGGAGCAGATGCAGCATCCAAAATCCAGCCTATGCTGTTGCCCAAGAAAACTGACAGCCACAATGCCAAAACAAAGTAAAATGAGCCAAGTGGGAAAATTCACACAGAAATAAGAAAGCAACAATAGTGAATGGGGTTGAGAAAACAAACAAACAAAAAAACAAACAAAGGAAAAACAATAAAAGAGTAGTAATGCCATTGTATTCTATTTGAAAACCACCCTAACCTTCTTAAGGACTTCTTGATATGTATGTGCTGGCTTTGCACTTTTAGCGTGCGTTAGTTGGGTGACAGCTGCACAGGGGTATTGTATTTATGGTAAATGAAAGCATAAGAAAAAATATGTCCTATAAGAATAAGTATTTTTTTTAAAGCTAAAACAAATAATCTTCAAAACCCTGAGATTTCCTTGTGTTTTCATCTATTTTTAAACATCTAAATATATTCAACATCCACATTTTTATGTTGACATTTTAGTAGAAGTTTGTACGAAGATGAATGGTGCTCCAGAAGTTTGTTGTCAGAGTTAGATTGGCAGAAATTACAAGTAGATGGAATAGCATTAGCTATTAAATGATGTATATGTATCACCAGATTTTAAAAGGTATGAATGCTTTAGAAGTGTTGAGATAATTATTGGAACAAAGATTTTTTAAAATTATGATCATTCTAAAATGAACCTTCTCTCTCTTTTAAACAGCAGGATTTCTCTAATACTGTACATGCTTTTATAATTACTTTACTTCACTGTAATACTTTAATGAAGACCAGTTTAATTAAATTAAATTTCTCCCTAGTGGTAACTCAATCAAAATGCATTCTACCCTCATTATGTTATCCGTAGGAGTCCAACATCGTAAGTGCTGTAAGAGAAGCTGGTTTTAATGAGAATGGCCATGACGTATTGTGCTTGAGAGTCAAGTTACAGAAACTTTAAATGTCATATAATGAAGAACAATATATTAAGATGAGAGGCTAGATATTTCTGAGCTAATTGGTTCTGTTTAATATTGTTCTTTAAATTATAATGTTATTTATTACTTATTTATGACAGGCGTTTACTTAGAATGTTATACTGCGTTCAAGTTTCAGTGATGAAACTTTTATAGATAAATATTTGTCTCTTCCTTAATGATTAGGATAGCAATCACTGATGTTTATTCTGAAATGACATTTATCATCACCTCCTGCAGAGCTGTTTAACAATGACACATCAGTAACATGTTTACAAATTTAAAAAGGTTTTTCTAAAAATGTGTATAGTATACATCCTGGTAATATTAAATATCCTTGTAAACTGGAGATCCATTGTTGACTTTGTAAAATATCCTTTTTCCAGCTGAAAATCTCTGGTTTTAGATAATGAATGTATTTATTAACCATAGTAGGTCATCCGGTCCAATCCCCTGCTCAGGAGGTGTCATCCTAGAGCACATGGCACTGACAGTTCTAGAATATCTCCAGTGAGGGACACTCCACAGCCTCTCTGGACAACCTGTTCCTGTGCTCGGCCACCCACACAGTAAAGAAGCTCTTCCTCATATTGAGGTGGAACTTCCTGTGCATGAGTTTCTGCCCATTGCCTCTTTTCCCATTGCTTGGCACCACTGATTGATGATTGCCTCTCAGACATTTCTTCTTGAGGCTGAACAGGCCCAGCTCTCTCAGCCTATCCTTGTAAGAGAGATGGGCCAGTCCCTTAATCATCTTTGTCAACCTAGGCTAGACTCACTCCAGGAGCTCAATGTCTCTCTTGTACTGGGGAGCCCAGAACTGGACACAGCACTCTTGATGTAGCCTCACCAGAGCTGAGTAGAGGGGCAGGATCACATTCCTCTACCTGCTGAAATACTTAGCCCCAGGATACCTTTGGCCTTCTTGGCTCATGGACAGCTTGGCGTCCAACAGGACCCCCAGGTCTTTCTCCACAGAGCTGCTTCCCAGCAGGTTGGCCCCAGCCTATCCTGGTGTCTGGGGTTATTCCTCCCCAGGTGCAGGACCCTGCATTTGCCTTTGTTGAATTTCAGCTGGTTCCTCTCTGCCCATCTCTCCAACCTGCCCAGGTCCCTCTGAAGGGCTGCAGAGCCCTCTGGGGTATCGGCCACTCCTCCCAGCTTTGTGTCATCACTGAACTTGCTGAGGATGGAATCTGCCCCTTCATCAAGTCATTGATGAACAAACTAAACATTTAGAGATTCAGAAAACCTTGAACCTTGGGTAACACCACTAGTGAAAGGACTCCAACTACAACCTGTGCCACTGATTACAGCCCTCTGGGATCTGCCATTCAAACAGTTCTCGATCCACCTCACACCTCCCAGAAGACCAGATAATGTAAGACTTAACTAGGGAGTACTCCTTTCAGTATAGTTCCAGAATCTAATTCTGACATCAGAAGGACAAACTGGCTACAGTAGCTCTAAACTACAGCAGTAGGTTTCCTTTGTCAGGAAACTTTGCTGCTACGAGGTATCACATTAAGTCTGAAAGAACATCTGCTGAATATCAAAGTCCACCAGGTCAAATTAAGGCAATTCTGGGCAGAAGGAAAATTGCTTGCAACAGATCATCACGAAATAGACTGTGCTTGCTGATAACTTTTAGTATCTGTTCACAGCTTACTTAAAATCAGCTCAGTATACATTATAGCCATTGAACATTTCTGCACCAATGCTTAATGGGGATAGGACCTGTCCACAAGTGATTTCCTATTGTTAGAGAACAAACTGAAACAGAATGTTTATTAAAACATTTTCAAAAAATAACTCAAAACTGATCAGCTTCTTACTATAAAACATAAGCAAAATAGAGTATTTCCTGAATCACTAGTCACAGAATCACAATAAACCATAGTTTCAACCTTTTAGACTTTCTGAAATTTAAATGTATACAATATATGTTATATACACACACTATATATATACAACATATATAACAATATATACATATATAGGTATATATATACTCTGTATATGTGTTAATATATACAATATATTTTTTAATATTACTGTGGTGTTTAAAGGAACAGTTTTGTATATATTTCTTTGTCATTTGCTTTGGCCTTTCCTGATTTGGTAATTAACAGCATAATTTTTCAGAATTTATGTTGAATCTGTTACAACTGTGGATGTTTGATAGCTTTGAAAAGCTGGCCCTAGGAAAAAGCCACTCACAAACTTCAGATAGACAGCTTTCAAAAATTTCTGCCTCAGCCTGGTGATTAAATACTAGGATAAAAATTTACTATGTGATATGAAGTACCTTATTTTACATGAAAAAAAAAAAATCTCTTCTGAAGGATTTGACCTGTTGTAACCTTTATGAATCTCATTAACTGGTTACTAGATTATTTTATGTGTGATTATGTCAACAAAGGACTGAATCTAATTCTGACATCAGAAGGACAAAAAATAATGTGAGCAGGTTTTGAGGAAGTTCTTATTTGTGAAAAAAAAAAAAAATAAAAGGAAAAACAAATTCAGGATTAATTCCAATGGATTTGCCTAGCTTAGCCTTGTAGAAGTATGTAAAGGCTCAGTAAATGCCACCTTTTCATTTTAAGCCTTCTTGATTGTTCTTAGCCTGCTGGTAAAGTTGCAGGTGCTTCTGTGGTAGATTTTGTACTTCATTCACTGACAATTTTGGTATCTTTTTTCATTTTTGAAGTGACAGAAGTTATGGTTTGAGAAATACCAGTTGGATTTAATTTCTCTGCTGCAGAGTTTAAACTGATGCCGATATATTCTATGTAGACACAATGTTTTCTTCCTTCCTGTGTTCCTTTATGGTTAATTTTATTTTTGCATTTCCCTTGTTCCAGTCTGTTGATCTTTGCACATTTCTTTTGTTCATTTGCAATCCCAAACTATTTTTTGGTATCTGTTCACTGATTTTCAGCTTCTCTCTCAACTGTTTCTTTCTTTCTCATCTGTTTTGTTAAGTTAGTGGCCCTCAGATGTTATCCATTTTAAAATTAAGATTACAATGAGACAGGTAGGAAGGTGAGAAAAAAGAAATTCTCAGCACACACACAGAGGACAATCTTTTAACATGAATATAGCTGTAGCTCAGAATATGACAGGAATAGATAATTATGTAATTCTTTCACAGAGGCATATACCTTACATTAGGAGCAATAGAATTCCACTTATTTTCTTTTGGAGAATAAGTAAATGTTAACTTACATAAAATATATAAAGGAGATTTAAATAAAAATAATCTAAAATCTTATTTCAATTTGGCAAATTGCAAAAAAATTCAATGCTACTAGCTTAAGAATGTTCAAACAGTATTATAGCATATGTTTTTAGGACTACATATAAAATTAGCCAAATATTTATAACATTATTTTCCCCTGATTTATCTTCTAGTGAGTATATCTAAACTGGCATATTTAGTATTTATTCCAATCATATCTCAATTATGCTCTTAAGATAAATGGAATGGAATACAAATAATTGAGCCACTGCTGAAATTCACTGACCAGCTTAGTAACCGAATCTGATCTTGGAATGGACTAGATATTAACATGCAACACGAAGTAACCAGTTTGGAGACTTAATTGCTAAAAACTACTACTAGATAAGAAATATACTTGAAATGAATTTGTTTTCAGAAAGCAATTGTAAAGTGAAGGATGAAGGAAATCAATTCATAACTGCAATATAATCTTCATGCAGACACCTTGAATGCTTTGAAGTCATACTAAGCCCACTATAATAAAATACAGCTATAATATTATCCCAGCTGAGATTATTTTTTATTTTAATTTTTATTTTGTCCTTCTGGAATTGCTGTTCAATACTTTATTTATCTCTTCCTTTAACATTCTAACAAGGTAGACACTTTAAAAAATACCTGGGGGAAAAAAAAGAAGTATCAGAAATATTTAGTAAGCAAAAATACTACTTAGTATCCAGAACAGCTCTTTTCTTCAGAGTGGAATAGAGTCCATATTGTTGTTTTATAGTCTTTGTGTGGCCTAGGTGTGATGTTTTTAAAAAGCTTCACTAAGTAGTACTTCCTCAAAAATTTAGTGATGTGTTATTTTTGACACTGTTTATTGGAATTTCTCTCTGGCATTACATCTGTGGTGCTGTGGTGTACTGTGGTGTAACACTTTTTTTTAATTATTATTTTTTATTAATAAATATGAAACTGTTTGGTTGGAGAATTATTGTATCTGCATTTTATAGTCTGTTATTAAAAATAAATTTTAAAAAGGAGCCACTAATACTATTGGACTTGTCCACAGGACATAATAGCAATACACAATTCAGGTACTGAAAATATTTCTCTCTTGTACAGTCTTCATAAAAGGGATGTATATTTTGTATTTGCCTCTCTACTAAGACCATAAAACCTCATTCAACAAAAAGCAAAAAGGTGACACTTTTATTATTGCTGTTGAACAACTGGTTGACTCCATGCATTTTTTTCCTCATTTTATGTCATTTTCAGGGAAGAAATGAGGCTAACTGTCCACGTGATTTTCTACAGCTTATAACTCGTCTAAAAATGAATGAATTTTCATGAGAAAAGCAATGGCTCTCCTCAACCTGACAAGATTCTGTATTCAATATCAAATTCTGCTTCACAATCAGGCATGTAAAATCTAGTCCTGAGCAGTAACTGTTCAGCACTGTGAACCTTGACTTTCTGTGTAATCTAGTATAAGAAGTGGCTTGTGGTAAAGTTTGTTAATGTTGCATTTCCCTTTTACCAGAATAAAAACATAATAATCAGACAATAAACTTTTATGTCTTTCTGAAATTTAGCATTTACAGAGAGTTGAAAAAAGAATGCTAATGGAATACAAGGGTGTCAGAAGCAAAAAATTGTACACAAGATTCCAAGGACATTCCCTAAAGATGATATAAGTACCTGTATAGTTTGAAAGTCTGTGTCTGAAGGTTTATTTTCTAAACAAAAGGTTCTTTGTAGCTAACAAGCTTTTTGAAACTACAGAGGAAGACAATTAGGACAGAACTACTTCATCACAAATCAATAAGCAACAATTACACAAAGAAGGCAGAAACATGAAGCCAAAAGTTTGATCACAGAATGCTATCAAGGCACATTGTGTACCACATTATAACATGTATCATTGAAAGCAAGCATGAAATGTTTGAAAAAATTGAAAATGCTGACTTGAATACAGTCAACAAAAGAAATAAGAAAACTAATACCTAGCAAAGTAGGCAAAAGAGCCGTCACAGTCAAATGAGACAATTACTCTGACTGATAGCCACCTATGTTCCTTGTCTGGAACACAAACAAGAAAAAATGTACTATGACCACAAAATACTAAAAAGCTATTGCGGCAGTGGTGCTATACTGACTACCCAGATCCCATTTTCATATTCATTAAGGACTATAGAAATTACATCCTTTCTTCAGATGGTGAATAAATACCACAAGATCTTGTGACAAATTGATCACAAGAAATTGTGATAAAAAATATCACAAGGTCTGTTGTAAGTGTAGCTACATTCTAAAAATATATATTCTGTCATGAAACTTAGTTCAAGGCTATTAATGCATTAAATATAGTTAAGTTGCATTAGGATAAAAAAGAGAAATATAAATAAATATTGTTGATAAACGTGGAAATATTTAAGGGGTTTAGAATTTACTTCTCTGATATGCAGACTTTATGAGAGAGTAGGAAGAACATGAAGACAGTGATAGGACAGAATTAGTATTCAGGGAGAATTAATTCCTTCTCCTGATACAATTTTGTTCTATGATTTTGTTTTTAACCACACAATTATGATTTGCAAGTACTTGAAATTCTCACACCCTGTCCTCTAAACAAACTGTTCAATTCTTTTTCCATAATGTCTCAAATCTCTTTAGCCAGAATGCTAATGTCTAATGCTTCACATTAGACCTGCTAACAGTAAACTCCCTTTCCTTCCAGTCTTCTCAGAAAAATCTTACCAGCAGTGAACTTGATTGTCAGGCATTCTTGAATGACTGAGTGTCAGGAAATTAACAAGACCCCTGCCTGGTTTCTATGAGAAGCCTTTACAGATGCACTTTTGGGAGGCATTCCTTGACTTTTACTTAAAATCACTTTTACAGGTTTAACTGTTAAATTTTCCATATTAAAAGAACTTTGATGTCTCCTGTTCAAAACTGAAGTGGTTGAGGGTACACAATAGAAATTACTGTCTTCTATTTTATAAAGGACAGACATCAAATTTCCACAGAACAAACATATATCCACTTTCTGTATTGCTGAAATGAAAAAAAAATACTTTGTTTTGTAAAATCATTATGACTCATAGTCATAATAATATATAGATCACAAGCAAAAGAAAACAAGAACAGATTAAGAGATGGTTGTTGTCAAAAGCCTCTAAACTGTTCAGAGTGCATTCTTTTGCAGTACTGGTGTAGCTTTTTGCTGTACTATGTTACTATAAATATGACAAAAAAATTGCTTTTCATGTATTTTCTCAGCAAAAAAATAGCAAGTTCTTTAAATTATATGGAATTGGTAAATTACAATCAAGTCAGAAAATATCACATAACGTTTTTTATACTCTCTAACATGGAAAAAAAAAGTTAGCAATTAAGTATCATATGAACAATAGAGAATTCTAACAAAAAATATCACAAGATCTGTGCACTTGATAAGCTTTACAATCAAGAACAATATTTCATTGTCTAATCTATGGCAACAATTAAATTTAACAAACATAAGGAAGTTCAAAGTACTTTGATACAGCTCTGAAGATTAAACATGCTTAGATGGATTCTGATGATCATTATGCCTGATTAGAATGAAAGTGATCACTTTTGCTGTTTTAGGACTTGTCTGCTTTGAGGCAGTCTAACCTCTGGGTGCTTTAGTATAAGAATTATTACTCAAGTGACTAATAGAGACAAGAGCAAAAGTCAGCTATATTTTAAGTGTGTAACCTCTTATTTATGGCTTTCTCTCATAGCACTCTCTCTCCAGTTTTACAGCCTCAAACTTTTCCTTTCCTGCCAGCGTAATATTTATAATAGACTTGTGTTAATCTCACAGACCTATGGCTTCCTTGCAATAGACCATCCAAGTCACCCTGGAAATGACAAATCTCAAGGATTTCAGACACTAGGGGCTGCAAAAGTCAGTTTGGGAACTAGCACCACTAACTGCTAGAAAAACAAACAACAAAACAAAACAAAAGCCTGTCGTTACCTAGTCTGTCTTTCTATACAAAAAGGCAGGTTGTAGCTAGACATAGTATGGGTCTGTAATGAAGCCACTAATGCTATTGTTAATGGAGCTTTTGAGAGGCTACACACACATATATAACATCCTCTGCCCCATTCCAGGAGACCCTATTTGCCTTCTAGCATCCTCCTAATTAGACAGGTTTAACCACACTGTCCCAGACTGCAGTATGCAGGAATAAGTGACAACCATTATCAAGGCACTTTGATAAGAAAACATGTTAAATATAAAAAGAGAAAGACAGTGACATTCCTGCTTTGTAAAAGGTGAAAATTAAAACAAAAAAGAAACATAAGGAAGAAACTGAGAAGAGACACAAGAAGAAAACTGAAGTTGTCCGGTCTGATCTTATGACCTACTGCAAAAATCATGCAAAAATATGTGGTACCAGAACTTCAAAAGAAAAACATAAATTGATTCTATGCTCGACATACTTTTATAATAGTCCATCCACATCAGAAAATCATGGTTCTTACTATGTGAAAATAAAAATATCTATTCTTATCCAGTAACACAGTCTTGAAAAAAAGAAAGGAATACAGAGAAATCAATGTAAGCATATTAATCTCAATTCCAGTCTCCTGATGAGGGTAGCTCTTAAATACATCTCAACACACATGGAGAGATTGAATGCTGATGAATAATACATATATTTTCCAGCTTCAAGTAAATAATTTATCTCTGCAATTACAAGTCAGCAAAGCTACTGAATGATTTTTAACATGTGACTCCTGACATGTTTTCTTGAGGATAAGACAAGCACATTGAACTTTTTCTGCAATAAAAAATTGCTACTAAGATCAGTTTATTTTGCACCTTTGATAATATTTAAACCCATAGCAATTGGGTATTCTTTAACATATAATTATTGTAGTTCAAACCTCTTTACAGAGATTATGTAAAAAAATTTTTAAAATTAAATTGCAATGGTGTGCTGGAATAAAAAATGAGACAGTAAGTTTAATGATAAAATTCAGTGGTTTTTGGTTGGTGTTTCTTTTTGGTTTTTTTTTTTTTGGTTATTTTATGTAGGGAAAATAATCTTCTCTTATGCCTCACAAGAAAAATGTAACCCAGCTTCTTTTCATTAGGGGGTAGGAAAAGAAATCAAAGTGAATCTGCCTGAGCAATACTGATCTTTGTTAAGATTTAAAATGTATCCCCTTTGAGAAAAAAAAAAGTGGTATTTATCCTTAAAATCACTTCCATATAAATTGGTTTTATTCTATGCATTGAAGCACATTCTATGCATCCCAAAACATAGCTGATAATCAGATGGTTCTACATGATTTGAGGTGATATAAGTGACATCTAGTGAGAAAATACTGAATCATTACTCAATCGATATTACATATTTAAAACTTCAATTTTGTAATAACAACTTACAGGCTTCTAAAAAAATAAACCACCCCTCAGCTTTGCTAAACAAGCCCAAACTCTGGCCCAGGAAGAGTTAAATAAAAAATAAACTAAAAAGCCTCAAAATATCAATATTAATACTACTTTTTATATAAACTATAGATTCTTGAGTCATACCTATGACTTTTTGGGAAAAGGTGATTCTTTACCACATTGGAAGATTTTTAAACCACATTTTTTAATTGTTTGTTTGGTTTTTTGGGTGGTTTTTTTTTGAGGAGTATGAAGGAGAAGTTTTTGAAGACACATTCATCTCAAGAATGCAATATAAGAAATTCCAAAACTATGGATAAAGCAGCTGTCCTGAAGTAGATAACAGCTATTTTTGCACTTGGAAGCATCCCCTCTCTTTGCTAAATAAGTGTAGTGATTTTTTTAATAGACTCCAAAGGACTTTACATATATTAAATTTAAGACCACAATCAGCATATTTGTGTCTGCATTTACTTTGCATTTCGCAATATATTGAAGAATAATTATGAATGACTGAAACTAATTTGTTTTCTTTCCTAAGTTGATGTTTCATACTTTTGAGCAACTGCTAAATTACATGCAGGAGGTTTATTATTATTTCAATACTACATAGTAAAACATATTCCAACAGTGTCATATGAGCACAGGGGGATACTGCCAGCTCTTGTAACATAACTAATCATTTAGCTAGGTACATAGGATTTGGTTAGATAGGTAAGAGTCATGAACTAGAAATTTTAGAATAGGGGTTTTTTTTAAGATTATACTATATCCTTGCAAAAAGTGATATGAGAACTGTTAATCAAAGCTGAAAATTGCTGGTTAACCTAGAACCCCTGGTTTTATATTAACAATATTAAGAAAACACACAATCATAATGAATTTAGTCATAGAGCTGCAACTAGTCAATAGCCAATATTGATGCAGAATATATGGTTTTATAATCCTGTTCCATTCTTGTGCAAGACAGCGGACAAAATTACAGTGCAGTATGGCATGCAGATATATGCCATAGAGACTAATTGCAACTATTTAGGAGTAGGTTTTCTAAATTATCTAATGTAAAAAATCAAAGTAAATACATGTATGGCTTAAAAAAATAACTGTTCCAAAGATCTGAATATCTATAATCCCAAACTCCATATAGGCAATATTAAACTGACAATGTAGGCTTACTAAAACACTACTACGTAATAAAAGCCACAGAATTCTTAATTACAGAATTTAAGATGTAAAAATTCTATTTTCCCTTACAGATGAATACATAGAGGACAAGAGCAGAAATGTAATAATAGTATCAATGTTATCACTGGTACAAAGACTGTTCCTAAGGCTAAGAATGATAACAAACCTTTTATTCATGGCCTGCATTTAAGATAAAATTAGATAAATGTACCTGCTGAACAGAAGCAACACACTGTAACAACAGACTACTAAACTACAGGAAAGCATGCACACGAATCTGAAAAATGAGATTCCCAGATTTCTTTCTGTTCCCTATTACATTAGCAAAGCTGTTTTAAGTGGGTGTAAACTATGCCAATGTTCTTTGCCTAGTGACTACTGACTACCTGATATCCAGAAATATCTTATGCAAAATAAATTGGTATCAGTCAAACCTATCCTGTACATAATAAATTATCACAGTAACTAAAATCATTTGGTAAAAAGAACAAAAACAAAACAAAACAAAACAACCCCCCAAAAAACCCACCAATATTCAGCATGTGGAAAAGTTTTGCTAAAACTCTAAAGGGGAAATTTTGCCCTGATGCAGAAACACTTGTTTTGGGGGAAAAAATGTGAAAACTCCAGGTTCAGGGTAGGCTTCTCTCTGGTAAATAACTGTCCTGCTCATCAGGACCACTAGCTTATAAAAGAAATCAGTAAGAATCACAAACATATATCTAGCAAGGTAAGTTTGCCCATAAATTTGATTGATCAATCTCTACTGACTACATCACAGATGAAGTGCTTCAACTCGCCTACAAAATCCCATACACTTATAGAATAAATAAATAATTTCAGGCTATCTCCTCATAGACCAAATGTATGTTAAGTGCAAATCTACTGTGTGCGTAAGAGAACTATAATAAAGCAAGTTCTGTATGTATAGCAACAAACAATTGTAGATCTTATAATTATGTGAAACATTTTCGCCTGGTTGAACAAACACACAGTAATTTTTATCTGTAGGTAACATTATAGACAGGAAAAGGATATAGTGCACACATAATGTGTCTCCAAGTCATCACACTGACAAAGCAATTAAAAAATCGAAGGAACACTCTATGCTTTCAATATAGTTCTTATAAAACATGAATTAAATTAAAATTTTGCATAATAATACTCTGGTTTCAGTTTGAGAAACATTGTACTGCGAATCTGCAAAGACTTTGATGAATACCCTATTAAGATAACAGCCCAGTCAGCTGCAGTATTGTTTATAATCTTAATGGGTTTTAGACAGCAATGAAGGAGCAATAATTTTGTTCCATTTCAAATAATGCAGCATTGAAGGGCGTTCAAGGAAACAATTCTATTATTCATTTTTGCATCTCTTGGTGTATGATGATTACACTGCATTTTTTGTTCCATAAAATAATGTTAAAAAAACAGTCTGAAGCAATAACTTTTCTCATGATGTTTACTTACCTACAATACTTATCAATTATTTGATTTTAAAGTTACGTTTATGAGGACTAACCAAATTACATTTACTAGGTAGTATTTTGAGAATTAATTAACTTTACCAAGTCTTTGTTTCCATTAACTGAATGTAATCAGGACTGAATGAAGCGTTTCTTTCACTGAGAATCTATCTGAATAAAGAATAAATAAGTTTTAAGAATCCCAGGATTTGGATATAACGCTTTCTCCAAAGAAACAATTCAGCTATAAAACTGTTCAAATTTCTCTTGGAGTGACTTGTTTTTGGTGAAATAACAATATTAAAGGTTACCCATAAATTTTTGCAGAACTTGTCTCCAAATTTTCTAAAGGACTAGGAGTTCACAATTAAAGTTATTTCTACAGGAGAGCATTTTTAAAAGGTGTTACCTTTCTTTTTCACTGTTGTTCTCATTGCCAAAACAGTCTTTAAAATTTACTAGTATAAAAAATCAGGGTTGTCCACTGAAGAGTTCTGTACTAGATGTAGATTATGATGCAATATGGCATATATGTAATTATTTCTAAATGTCACTGTCATTTAGAGCACATTTACATTAAAAGAAAAATAAATAAAATTAAGGCCGTTAAGCAGAACACTAGTTCCACTGAAGTCTGATTTAAATGTTTAGCTAATACTGAGTGTTCCTCTATCAATGTGGAAAAAGATGAGGAAGTGACAGACTATTCTCTGTAATACAATGAAGTGTCATCTGAACATCTAGCAACTGTGGGAACTCTGCAATTCTTTCACTTGCATGAAGGAGTTTGGTTCATTGTAAGACAATGCTAACTACTGGCCTAGTGGTGGTGTGGAGTAGGGATATAATACATTTTTCCTGTGGAATACAGTACAAGTCGAAAGGCAGTGGTGGGTTTAGCTCAGACCTCTTCACCTCATTGACACTATTTCTAGGAGTAACCTCTATTGCCATATGAAAGGGAAAGAAATTATACTTTCAAAGTGTTTAACTTTTTCAGTTTTTTGGGTTTTCTTTTCCCTCAAAGTACCAACAGTGCTGCTGTTTCTGTAGAGTCCAAAACTAACATGAATTAAACACTTTTTCCCAGTATGATTTTGAAAAAGTAATTCTTTTGCTTTAAACTCATTTCCTTATTTTTATTTTTCAGTGGAAAAGTAATTTATAATTGTGGAGTCAACTCTTGTTTAAATCATTTTAGAATAAAATTTGATAGCAGATTAGTTGTGTAGGGGTCTTGTTTCTTAGATTTTTCTTTCCTTCTTTCTTGGAAAGTTCTCTTATTAGCATTTAGTATATTAGCTTGGTCATATTTTCTGCCCTTTCACACTGAAGCAGAATGCCAAGTAAATAATATTACTTACTGGCAAAGGTTTTCTGAGAGTGTAATTAAAAGTTTGTCTCCATTTTTATATTTAGATTTTCCTGGCATTTGACTAATTTGGCAGCATATGGTAGGTTTGTTTATTACCTTGAGCACAGTAATTAAAGCAGTTCTTTAACAGAGACACATGAGAAATGTGTTCCATTTATATTTGAGGTGAAGGTATTTTTTCTGAAATTTACACATAATGAAAAGCATTTTTGAATTTAGTTCTTAAATCTGGAAATATTTGGATGGATTTATATAACTGTATAATAATTCATTCTTTATTAAGAATGGTATTAACAGATATTTTAGTTAGTGTTCCAAAAATGTGGCCTAAAGAAATAATTCACAAATGCTCTGTGCTAATATGTACTTCAGAGACTGACAAAATATCCTTTGGCACAAAGACTTCCAGCTTTTAGACAGTCTGTATTCTTATGTAGCTGTTTAGTAATTCAAAGTCCTCAATATTTGTCTTGAGAAACAGATTTATGTCCATGATAGGTAAGTTTCACATTGTCAGTATATTTATTGGTAACATGCTGATAATTAGTGGCCATTTCTTCTGGAAATTTGAATCTAATTTTTCGTGAATAGCAAAATAAATTCTCGCAGTTGGTTAATTCTGTATGAATGACTGCATACCATTACATATAGCAATATAATTAGCAGTCCAGCTCAAATCTCTACTTTATTAATACAACATTAGTATTTATCATGAAATTTGACCACTCCAGTATCTATTAAAAATAATGTTACTTTTATTTTAATCTTCAGTATTTGCTGCTCATTTAATTGCCTGCTCTAAAGGAAAGATACATTTTGATATAATAAAATCATAAAAAAATTATATTTTCAATAAGAATGTATTGTCTTTTGTATTGTTGCTACTTCTTTTCTTCTCTATGACTTAGTATGCAGTGAAAAGCCACTAAATTTTATCCAGTAATTTCAGGAGCCAAAGTAGATTCTTAGGATCTGATGCGCACACTGCCCTCTACCTATTGAAAAGTCTCAGAAATTAACAAAAAACCCCAAAAAAGAAAATACATATATGTAAAGTATTTGCAATGGGACTCACTGACAGTGAGATTGGAGCCTTGAATAAAGTTAGCTTGGTATGAGCAAAATGAATTGTACTAGGATGTACAGAAGATAAATTACTTTCAACACAGGAAGGAAGGATTTCTTCATTAACTGTACGAACAACAGGAGAAAATGATATACTACCTTACAAGACAGAACAGACTTATTTGATGGTATCTGAAAACCCTTCATAGATTATACACAAAACCACTAATGACGCTTTCAATGCTCTGAAATAACAGGCTACATGTAGGAAGAGCTCAATCAGGATTTTACTGTTGTCATCCCTCTTGCCAACCCAACAACTTGCCAGGATAACAAATACCACCTAATAAAATGATATTTGCTTGCTCAGATTTCTATGACAACTATGTCAGTCATCTTTTAGACTTTTACTACATGATAATAACAAATCTTTTACTACAGTGTTGAATGATAGCGAAAATTACTTCATGAGAAACTAAAATACATCGACCTATGTAAAAGTTGAAAACATGAAAGTAGAAAATAACATAGAAACTTTTTGCTTTTGTATGCATCCATTCTAGAATGGGATGCAATCTCTAGCGTACAAGCCTCACCACTGCCTCAAAGTCTGCAGGAAAATTTACGCCATTCTTAAAAACTTAAAGTAGTGTCTGTATTGGGCTTCTTATTCTGTTTGTTTTCCCAGAGCTACCACAGAGTCTCCAGCTGCCCTGGGGTCAGATCCTTAACTCCTCAGATTTTATTTAACAATAAAAATAAGAATATTTGTAGGTCCTTACATTACCAAAAGATCTACAGAATACTGGCTGTGTAGCTCCACTGAGCCCCAAAAATATTTATTTATTTGCAACTGTATCCGTAGAACCTCAAATTCCAAGTATTCTTTATCCTTCTGTGTTGCTTAAGGTATCTCTAAATATTCCCACTACAAGCATTAAATAATGAAAGCTAGAATAAATATTGATGCATTGTTGTGTAGCAGCAACTATGCTCTTTCAAAGCAGAGGTAGCTGTTTCCCAGGAGAGGAGTGATTCTAAATAGCCAACCCAAATTCTTGACTGAAGAGGTGTGTCAACTCCTCTTGTTTTTAATTGTTGGCTTGCATGTGCAAAACCAAACTTGTACATCCCCAGAAAGTGTCACATGTAAGGGAAAAATTTAGTTCTGTTGCTTAAAAAATTAACCAGTCTGTTTACTTACAAACGTATGTTCAAATATTCAGGGGTTGATGCAGAGGACTTGCTATGTAAACAAAAGTAGTTCAGGGACCAGATTTAGATTGCATATTTGCCACAGATCAAAGGTTTTCTAATGCTATTTTTAAAACAACATTTCTACATAATTCTATTTTGCCAAGTTCCTGTGCTTAGTCCTGGGAGCTTTTAAGTCATTTGGAATATGGATCATATATGTCTTTCTAGTGATATCAGCGCTGTGAAAACTTATTTGCTTGCAACCTCACAACTGAGGCCTGGTGTTTATACCAGTCAAATAATGGAACAGCACAGCAATGTCCACAAATTCCTCCAGTGACAGAAATTCCTGGCTTTTTTCTAATAAAATACCTTCATACCATATGGAAAGCGCCATGACTGCAAACCTGGAGAAGGGGCTAGAAAGATGAAGAAAAGCGCAGAAGTTTGAGTGCTAAGTATTGAAGAAGCGCAAGAAATTACAAAGGTTTCTGAAACTAAATGATGATATACAGAAAATATAAGTTCATCCCTACTAGATGGTGAAAAAATTACTGCTAACCAGATACAAATATTTAACCAGAGAACCACAGTATAACTGAGATTATCAGTGATCTCTAGAAGTCCTTACTGTGACTTCCAATGTCCCTGTTTAGTGAGGGACACCTAGGGAAGTTTGCCCAGCACCATGGCCAGGCTGCTTTTGAACATTGCCAAGGACAGAGGCTTCACCACTTTTCTGAACAGCTTTTCCTAGTTCTCCATACAGATTTGCTTAAATAATTGACTTATGAGAGCTGTGTTACCCAGAGAAAAAAATCTAATTATGACCTGCAAAACCATGTTAGTTCAGGTCCAGATATGAATTAGAAAACAAAGGCTAGTGCCAGCTTAAGTTGCTGTTTGTAATTTTAACTACAGATAAAACCATCCATCAGGTAACTGAAGAACCAAAGAACAAAAGAAAGAAGGAAAGATCATCACTAAACAAGGTAGTTTTCATATTAAATTATGCTGTTTAAATTATAAGTGGTCAGCACTTAAAAGATTTTGAGCTTCTAGTTGGAATGACATATGAAACCCAGTGACATTTTTCTTGTTTAAGAGGCATTCATTTAATTTATGAAACTAACTTGAACTTCTTTCTAGTGCTTTGGTCCACTGATTTTGCTCTTTGGTTTAAACAGCTTACTACTCACACCCTTGAAAAACTACAGCTTTCAGTGACTCTATCTACCCTCAAAAAATCATTGTTAAGGTAAAATTATATTTTTAGAATAGGACATATAAAGATGAAATTAGCAGTACAAAAGGTAAAAACTTGGAACCCAAACTACAGCTGTAGACTTAATACATCACAGAAAACTTGCACTCCAAGTTCATAAAACTTAGTATGTTCCTTTTATGGAAAACAGGCATAAGTGTATCTTTCTTCACAGGTGCTATTAAAATGTGTAATGCATGCATTTTGATGTGTTTGATTTCTTCCCCATTTTTTTATATTGTCAGAAAGGATCACTGTTACCTGATTAACACATATTTCAAGGTGATTCTTTTGCTTATTCCTACTTGTCATTACACAGCTAAAAACAAAATGGAAGGGTCATTAAAAGACAAAATATTTGCTTCCCAAAAATCTTGTTTCATATTAAAATGTGAAACTCCATAATTCTTTAGATCTTACTTTGAGAAACTCTGAGAAAACAAAAAATAGTGAAAAATTAAATATGCATTATACAAGACATATACATACATTCCTTCAGTAGACGAAAATTTTCTTTTTTAGTCAAAGGGCCCTGGAGTGGACATTTCTGGAAAAATTGACTTTTGGATCACTTAGATCCTCAGTCATGTGAGATTTGCACACAGAAAGAACCTACAGATTAAACCTTTACTCCTTTATTGATTCATCATTTCAGGGCACACCTTGTATTACCTTTTACACATAAGCATGGCGTGAATGTGTGATGAAAGCTGAGACTCTAAAGTAAACAGAATGTAAATATTAAGAACTCATTGAATTGAAGCTACATTTACCACTCTTATCACCAGAAGCTAAATGTCCTGTGCATTGCAGTTACAATTATGACGTAAGGACATGGAATATAGCTCCAGAAATTGTAGGCATCACCCTCTGTTCCTAAGGCAGAGATAGTAGTCAAACTTACCAAAATTTAACAAAAAACAATCAAAGTATCTGGCAGTGCTTATACAAATAAAGCACAAATTTTAAATACAGATTCTGGGCTACTGAAGAAGAAAGTATTCACATGAATAATTAGAAAATACAATTGTGTCTTCACTGGAAGTATTGCTTTAATGATTTATAAGCAGGCACTGGGGCATGTTTAAATGACACAGAAAATATGCCTTTACTGCAGAGTAAAACAAGCCTGTGTAAGTGTCAAAGAGAAGCAGGAGGTTCAAAACACCTTTACTGAGAAGACAACTGAAATACATAATGGGAAAAAAAGCTTTGCCCTCAGCTATCAATAAAGGTGAATTTTTTAATACCTTTGCACTCTTCTTCAGACCAATCAGCTTCAAGACACCAGAATTCACCTCATCTGCCAATTCAAAGGTTTATTTAGGAAAATATTCAAGAGATTTGTGGCAAGTAATATTGTAAGTACCTAAAATAAAATGTACGGTTCACTAGTTTCTTTCACAGATGGCTTCTTTTCCCAGGGCAACTGAGGATCAGGGTGTTTATTTCTTACTGACTCTTTCCTAATACAATTGAAAGGCATCCAAAAATCTTAGCTTCTGCTTCCTTACTTATGTTTATTAGTGCACATAATTAGCAACATGTATACACACACACACATATATATGAACTAATGCCCTCTAGCTATCTAAGTCTGTCCATTTAATAATTTTGTAAATGTACTATTAAACACAAATTGTAGCATTCTAATCACTGAAGTAATAAAAGAGTGTCACTCTGGTTTTCATTCACATACTTAAAACCCAACCTTTTATTAACTTTTTGTCACTATACAAGTATGCAATTTTTCTGAACGGAACTAGATGATCTTTAAGGTCCCTTCCAACCAAACTGTTCCAGGAGTCTATGCTCGTACATTCAACTGCCCAACTGAGACAAGAATATTTAGGAAAGACCACACTACAGATATATCCCAGTAGTTTTATTGAAAACCTGTTGGGGATACTCTCAGTCAGTTCTGGGTTCTCTCAACCATGTGCATAGGAACTTATTTTAATAGTATATAATAATGTAACAGCCCAAGGAGATAAACTAATTGTCACTAATTTTATTATTTCTATGGCTTTTGGCTTTATGAGTGTGTTTATGCAACCACATATGCCCTGTGCGTGCAAAATGGTAATAGGGTTATGCATCTCCCATTGCAGTCTTCAGGCAGATACAGTCTGCAGTACTGCATGAAAATCACTTTGAAGTAAGTGAAGTGAAAACCGATATACCAAGCAGTCAACTGACTTCTGTACAAACTCAAACTACACAGTTGGTTTCATCATTTCCCTCTACACAAAACACAGATAACAGTCCAGAAGTGCATGTGTGAAATTCCAACAATTAGAAACTTCAAGAAGCTGTACAGGAAAGAATCGTTTTAGAGTATTTATGAAATAATAGATATCCCTTCTCAAACTGATAGAGAACTGAATATCTGCCTATTGATGAATTAAGCAATGTGCTTTGCCAAGGTACTTATCATTGACCTCCACTGTGTCATAAAACATGATAAAGTAAGCTTTACCTATCTGTCTTATGACTCATATCTATTTAGCACTCACAAAAATAATTTGTTAGCAAAAATTACGGATGAGTATGTGTTACAGAATACGTGTGACCCTCAAAGGAGGAGGGTTTCTTAAATCCTCAAACAGAAAATATTATTCCCATGATCATGCTTTCAATAATATAGACCTCAGTTCTTTCCTTTTGATTTGATCAACAAAAAGCCATCAGATAAAGAGATAGCTATCTGGATTGAGATTTTCAGAATAATATTCCATTTGGTACAGAAATATACCCTAAAGATTATGCATTGTGCATTTTCTCTCCTGCCAAACTCACAGTATGAGTAGGAGAATTTTCATTCTGGAGCACTGGGACTTGGTTCCTAGTCTGATGGCTAAAAAGTGGTTGTCAAACTACTTTTTCATGACAGATACTAAGTCTTTGTTCTCCTTTGCTTTTTCATAGTACTGCAACTTGCTACTTTAGTCTGTTTCTCATTAAATATACATTCTTGCACAGTTTCCACCTGGTTTCAATTCAAGTGCACAAGCATCAACTACATTTGTCAGTGCAGTGGTGTACACATATTCATACCAACAACTTGATTTTTCTTAGTTCAGGTAGCAAAGTGTTCTATGAAAACCAAAGTGACACACAGGGGCATGTAAATATGATTCCTCTCTCTTTTGTGTCCAGAATATTTTAATTTTCTATGGTTTTGAAATTATACACATAGCAGTCAAATATTATGTAAGAACTTCCATGAGCTCATAGTGTTCTAATATTGCAGTAAATATAACATAAACAGGTACTGATGAAAAGCTTGCATGCAGTATAATTAATTATAAATACATAGACATTTATTTCAGTGATATGGATAAATGATATTATATACATTATTTTGTAAAAACTAAGTACATTCCTTAACTTCTATTTTACTCTCTGCTTCAAAATAACACTGCTTTTCATGGCTATACTACTACTGATTAGGCTTATGTTATTACTATTTTCTGTACATGACAAATTAATCTTACTACTAACTTGAAATATTGACAGGAAGGTTAGGTTCCAAAAAAAGGAACACAGTAAGGATTTAAATCCTTATAGGTTACAGCATTCATTAATTAGCGGTAATTTACATTAATATAAAAACATTGATCCTTCTCTGAGGGCACTCTCATGTGAGTAATTTCATCCTCCAGCAGACATTATGAGATACATTAAGAACTGGCATTTCAACCAATGAGAATGGCTTAACTGTAAGAGAAATACCCATTTAATGAGCAAACAGAAAATTATTTGTTTATTTTTTTATATTGCAGTAAGTAATTTTATTGCAATTTTCAAGGATTCCCTCATAAATTTCACTGAAGAAAAAGCTGTAGTTACATTCATGGCAAATAAAGACATCAGATTTCTCATGGGATATATTTCATATGTTATTTTAGAAAATCTTTCTCCTGAGTGTGTATTTTCATTGCATTAAGTAAAGGTAGAGTACCAAACAACTATTTCTACAAATGAGTAGCTACAAGAAAGAATTATATCCACATTTGAACTGAGTTCTTCTTGAAATGACAGACTGAGCCATTTTTATACTAACAGTTAGGCAGGATTACCTTAATGTTCTTCCCACTTTCTTACCTTCTAAAAATTATCTGTTAAGAGAAGTTGGCAGAAACTAGATGTAAACCTCTCTGATTAATTGGCAGCAGTATTGCCCGAAGTGCTCTCTATAAATTTTAGTTTTCACCTACGCAGAGACAAAAAGATTGAGATCTAAAAGAAGAAATAAAACCTCTAATGAGGGAAAGCTGGGACACCTTAAAAACTTTATGCATACAGACATGGTAACAGGCCAAGACAGAAATGATGAGTGGTTAAATTAAGAAAAATAATTTGGTTTATTTACTTGTCTATCATATAGCCAGTACAATTCTATAAAATACAGTGCTAATACTTGTGCTTTATATATCTCAGTTTTTATTTCTGTATAATGTGTTGACCACTACAACATGGGTATGTTATTCTGTGGGTGAGAAAGGAAAGAAAGAAAAATCCCTGATTAAATTTCTCTACATGTAAATAAAGTGGACTTGTGTCAAAGAAAGCAGAAAAAAATTATATTTCACTTATGTTCTTCAGATTACACCTTGGAGCTAGAAAATACTCAGTTCCAATTCCTGAAAGATGTTCCAGAGTTCTGTTTTTGTGTACACTCCATCTTGTCAGTCTCAATTTAAAAGTGCAATCAGCATCTAAGAAACATTAAAATAGTAACCCAAATCTCCAAATTGAATACCATTATATTTTAGGTGCAGATCCCTTAACATTTTTTTGAAGCACATCATAAATTACAAATCCATTTTGGATATTCAGTGTGAGACACTGCTATTCAGATAATATTATAATCATCAAATGTCATCTGACCAAATAAATTGGAAAACAAGAAAACTGAGAAAAGCTGTCATAGTAACATAAAACACATTATCTGCATTAAGCCGTGCTCAGTAGGAAAGAAAACTAGATTTTGGCAGTTGGAAGACTATGTCAAGTAGGAGGAAAGGTGAAATGAGCATCTGACTGTGATCAATGTCACAAAGACCCAGATTACACAGAAGAAATTATTTCTACAGTGCACCTAATATTTTAATGCTGACTGGAAGAATAACAAAGTAGAGAGACACAAAACCACCAAAAATAGTGTCCTGAACTACCATCTTCAGGAAACAGCATAAAATCAGGGAGCATCACAAGGACCACCAGAAGAAAAGTATGGGAAAGACTCTTCAATGGACATATATAAAGTCTGTTTAAATCTTACCTAACCACTGTTCTGCCTTTTCATCATAGGGTCAAATTGTATTACATTCTCTTTTTCTGTGATGGGACATCTCACTCTGTATTTCCTTTGTTCTGCTACGGTAATCCAAAAAACCTCTTTGCTGTCAGTATAGAGATTCTCTTGCTTCCTTCTTTAAGAGCAACTGGTGAGTCATTTGAAAGCACTCCTCTGCCACTAGTGAGGACTAACTCAGGGGTGAGTGATGGTTATCCTCACTTATTGATTCACTTTGGCACCTCACTTGGCAAAAAAACTGAGTGGAATCTGACACATAGCATAAAAAAATCTACTTCCAACTGAAACAGCATGACATGCTAACAGAAGTTTGCTCCTGTAAACTCTGAAACAGATGAGGTCTATAAATGTGGCTCACAAAAAAAAAAAAAAAAAAAAAAAAACAAAAAAAAAAAAAAAACCCCAAAAACAAAAAAAACCCAACCAGAAACAAAAAGCTTCTGGACATTTTCTGCAGCAAAAGACCATACCACAAACTGGAACAGAAAGAAGAAAGACTATTCAGTACTTTGAACAAACTTCTGAAGCTTTAAGGCTGAAAGCTCTTCACTCCTTAGCTTGCAATCTGTTTAAGGAATATCTTTTGACACACTCAGTTTTGCACAGGAAATTTAGAAACCTTAATTAATTCAGGCATTTTTCAGCTGGTAATAAAAACTTCTAAATATCTTTACTTACATGATTTGATTATTATTTTATTATTATTACTTTTTACTAATTCAGCTGAAGGACGGAAATAGAAATCACTATGACTGCATGAAAACAGTTGAGAAAGTAAACAGATCTTCCTTCACAAAAAAAGAAAAAAAGTTTACTTCTTGAGAAAATGTATTGTAAGTTCTAATGGAAATACGATTGCGAACCAAGCTGATTGAAACTCTAAGAAAGACCGCTGAATGATTTTAAGAAAAATTCAGTAAAAGACTTTTACAAACATACACATAGTAGGAATACACAAAAATAAAGAACTAGTGAGGAAGCAACCAAAAACCCACCAGTGGACAGATGCAATTCTTATCAGAATGGGAGGGTGTCATACAAGTACAAAGCAAAGTAAGTAAGCAAAACTCACCATCCATCCATTAGTAAATTTATACCCAAATTAATAAATAAGGAAGTGACTGAATTTGGGTGGTTATGGAACACATCTCTGCTTACTGAATTCATAATTAAAAAAGAAAATACTGACAATATTGTCAATGTAACCATTGAGAAAAAATGGACAAAGAAATATTTCTAATGATTGAATGTTTTCAGGTATTATACTGGAAGCTCTCAAAGGCACTAGAAACCATTACTTCTAGTAATTAATTAAAAATAATAAGGGACCAATGATTTGTTGGTTTTAATTTTTCACAAAAAGTAGCATGTACACCTCTGTTTCGGTTAGATTTTTATATGTATTATAAATAATTTAATGGAATTCTACAACATCATGCCATAACATAATCAGATCATTCTTCTTATTCATCTCTTAATTAGGTTGAACACTTTTGATAACTGTTTCACTCTGCTTTCAGGGTTTGCTGTGGTTTTGGGTTCTATATCATATTCATAAATTGCATAAGTGCTATGGCTTCTATATGTAATACACTTGATTGTTTTACATGAAGTCTGTAAACTACATATTTCTCTCTTTTTCCTCAAGTTCATAGCATGGTTTTGCAATCTTCCTTTTTGTTTTAGGCATTCAGACCAGGTTTTTCCTTACTGTTCTATTTTCTAAGGTATTTCTAGGTGTTTCTGTAAGCTTTATAGTTGCATGTCTTTCTTTTATATTTTTCCACTGACTGTAATAATGTTTTTCTTCATATTCTTTATATTCCTTTATTTATGTTCAATGCTGTGTGCCTTGGTAAGAAAGATAACTCCCAAAGGAAGGAAGCTTCAGTGGCCTCTGGGCCTATCACTGGGCACCAATGAAAAGAGCTTGACTGCACCTTCTTTGAGCCCTCCCTTCAGATATTTACGTACACCAACGAGACATCCCCTGAACCATCTCTTCTCTAGGCTAAATAGCCCCAGCAGAAGAAATGAACAAGAAAAATAAATAGTATGGGCACGAAGAGGAATGGGAAATTATCGTCTAATAAAACAACAACACAGCATGAAGCTGAGAAATATTAAAAGCAAGCAGTGATTTAGAGACTTTTGCAAAACTGCCACAATATGTTATGTATTTAAGAAGTATAAACAGCTTTAAAAGCCGAACTGTACAGAAATGCATGACTCTAAAGTCTAAAACTTATCTTGCAGAGTATCTGTACCAGCCAGAGATTACACAGGGGTATAAAATATCTATGTAAAAAATTATCCAGATATAAATAAGAGAAGTTTGATGTTGCCCATGAACACCTGACTATAAAATGTCTTAGTCTTGGTTATGGTTACATGATTAGATTGATGCAGCTTATCATACACTTAGTGGATGTTGTAAGTAAAGTCAAGGTAGCAAGTGGAAAAATAATGAGAAGAGAGATGAATATTGAGCTAGTGGTTAATGTATATACTTAACTAAACCATGTTAAAAATCAAATGTAGGATGTCTTTTGATTAACTGCAGGAAGTGAACCTTACAAGAACTATATGATTCTCATCACCTATGGGTGGATGAGCCAGACACAAAGGAATATTGTTTTTTCAGAGCAATTGTTCATGTGACTGTGATCCTGCCGGTCTTGGTTGTGGTAATGTATTTTTCCAGTTACATCAGTCCCTTTACTGGACAGTCTCTCAAAACAAAAAAAATTGACATCCTGGTCAACATCATGGAAGTTACAAACTACCATGTATGGTGCAGATAAATTTCCAGCTCTGGAAACCTCTCACTGATGTTGGCTGGAAGTGGAAGGGGATACCACAAAGAAAATAATTCCATTCTCAATAAAGTATTCATTAAGTGGCTGCATTTTTGACCACTGACTGAGAAAAAATATACAGTACTAAGCTAGAAGAAACATGAGCTTAGTTATGTATTTCTTTTATTCTTGCACTGTATTCTCTTGTCTATGACACACTTTAATTATTATAAAAATGCTCAAATTTTTTTTCCAACACTAAACATAAAAGTTAATAAATACTCTCATAAGCAGAAAAATATTTTACAGATCAGCCATATAGTACAGTGTTTTAAAGACTGCCTGGAATATCATGTTTATTGCTGACCATGTATGGCAAAGCTAAATTGTTTGATAAGTAGAAAGCATAAGTCTCCACGAAGCTTTCAATACATCAAAATTTTAACGCTCCAATCCAAAAGTAAACTTGAAATTACCAATTATTGAAAAGAAGACCCTATCAAATATTGGAATGTAAGAAATATGAAAGAAAATCTTCAAATTTTTCAGAAACTGTAGCAAAATATGATACTGATTTCTAAGAAGATATACTAGTATATCAATAAAGCTCTATCAAAAACAAGCCCTGCTGTTCTAGCCACTTATGCTAGGACTGAAATTGGTCCACAGTGATTAATTTGAACTAAGTAGTGTATGTGCAGTATATGGTTCAGATATTGACCCATAGCACTCTTGGGTTCCTCTGAGAATGGTGGGTGCAGTGGTTCCTGTGCTGATGTGTGAAATGTTATAACAAACGAGAAATCGATGCAGAGTGCACAGTAAACAGACACAGTCAATGAGCTATTCATTACCTTTTGTAAACCTTACATATAATTGGCACGTGGTCAATTTATAAACTGTAATCAACTGAGGCTTTATTTAATCTCTTATATAGAACAAAAGCAAAAATCTTCATGTTTTATGTAGTCTTAAGAACATGAAACTGGAGAGGTAAGTAGTTAGACACCCAAATGCACCCTCCACCAAAAACAAACAAACAAACACACAAAAACAAAAACTAAAAAATCCCACTTGTCTGATCTATAACAGAAGCTTTTTAGTAAACACCTCAGTACTGTATCCAGCAAAGACAGTTTGTGTGTGTTGTACTTCTATCAGATTTTTTTTTTTCTGATTGATCGTTAAAAACTAAATATCTCAGATGCATTTTTTAAATAAATTGTTGCCTTCAGGACAGCAATTTTTCCTACCAAAAGAGGGCACAGAGGAGGCACATGTTTAATAATTAATGTTTATCCTCATTTACTTACTGATGGAAACCTTTTTTATCATTAAACTAATAAAAGTTGGTAAATGACAAAGTTAACCTTTTAATTTCAAATCAAAACCAAAAACCAAACCCCATAATCACATTACGTGATACTAAATGCTTGGAGAGCTCCTAAAAGGAACCAGACCCTAAATGATGACTGCCTTCAGTAGACAGCACCAGCGTAGGATTTATTTCAAAATCCTGAGTATAAAGAACAAGGAGCAAAATGAGGAGGCTTGTACTAGAAATTTAGAGGAAATTTATTTGTTTAACCCTTCTGCTAATACTTCTTTCCCATAAGCAGATGGATTATAGGCATCTACACAACTTGTCCCTCCCTTCTTTTCAGTTGGTTCAGTTCTGCTTGGCCTCCAGAATGTCTGGGTAAGTTTTCAGTTATGGAGTCCTACACAACCCCATTTCCCCCCCTTCAGTGAATATTTGAGTTCTGCTTGGTCAGCAGATGTGAAAGATGTAAGTACTTTACAAGACAGTTCATTTAAGGGAATGTTTACACAGTTTTTCTAGTGTATTCATTCATACGCTGTGCCAAAGGAAACCACGGAGTGTTATCACATTGCAGAGCCCAAGATATCATACTTCATTTCATTGCTGGGTTAATTGCAGCCATCTGGTTTCATGGCTCAGTGCACAAGCAGTATGGACTTCCCTCTGCCTGAAAAATTAGACAAGTGAAGTTGAAAATGTCTGTGTGGGCATTCCCTTAAAGTGACAGCTTCTCCCCATGTAAGCTCAAGGGTAAGAATGAAACAGAGGAAATTAAATGTTGTGAAAAGTAAGCCAAAGAAGGCTGAGCAACTTACAACACACACAAACCCATTAAGATCATATCTGAATTACAAAGATGAAATATATACTTGATACCTATCTACTTCTGTACAGGTTGAGTAGTTGAATATTTCTTTTGTTATTTGAGTTGAATACCATGTCAATTTGCTCCGATACTGTATTATGGATAACTATAGCCTAGCATGTTTAGACTAATCGGAAGAGAATTGTGATGGGAGATGAGAGTTACCTAAGGGACAGTGTATGTACAGTAGCTCTAAAGTTTAGAAAAACTAATAATACAGTTATTCTTAAACTTTTTTAACTAGATGACTTGTATATCTACACAAAATTAATAATCAATACTTTATTTTAAAAAAATTAAATTACTTCTGCTACTGCTGACATCACTTCACAGTAAATGTATGATGTGCCAATGCTACATTGAAGAAGACTGTTAACCATATTATAAAACACAGATCTAATTTTATTATTGACTGCCAGATTTGGAAAATTTGTTGATTATATTGTTATATTAAGTTAATGAAAGAAGTAATCTGCCTGTTATAGCCATTCACTGTATGGTTACCTATTTGCTTATCAGTCATGGTAATTGTTACTAGCTTCCTAATTTTTATGAAATAAAGGAATTGGCTAAACTTCCAGGTTATGCAAACTGCAATTTAACATGTTACTCATAAATAAATACATAACACATTTTCTATTACAGCTTTATTAGTGCTTTGAGCAATATTTAGTTCAGCAGTTCTTAAGTAGGAAATAAAAAGAGCATGAAATTGTGGAATATCCTCTTTTAAAAAGATTTAGGATCTGACTATAACACGACTCTTGCTGAATCAGTCAAGGAAGTATTTTTTCCCTAGAGAATCTAGTGAATCATTTAAACTGTTACTTTCTGAAAGCAATTGGAAGACCTGAATATAATTTCATTATTTGCTAGTGTGTTCAGCAAAAATCAAAAGAGATACACATTTTTTCTAAATTTCTTTTTTTGAGTGACTAGGAGAAAAAAATATGTCAGAGATCCCACAGAAAATTTCCTTTTCAAGGAAAGGTTCACTGAGTTAAGGACTGGCTGGATGGCTGGATTCAGGAAATGGTGGTTAATGGTGCTGCTTCTAGTTGCCGTCTGGTCACTAATGGTGTCCCCCAGGGCTCAGTCCAGTTTAATGTCTTTATCAATGAATTGGATGTGGGAATTGAACACATCCTCAGTAAATTTGCGGACACCAAGGTGGGTGGGAGTCTTGATCTGTTGGAGGGTAGAAAGACTCTAAAGAGGGATCTGGACAGGCGGGACTGATGGGACAAGGCCAGCAAGGCCACGTGCCAGGTCCTGCCCTTGGGTCACAACAACCCCATTTATCAGTACAGCCTTGGGGCAGAGTGGCAGGAAGGCGACTCATCAGAAAAGGCACTGAAGGTGCTGACTGACAGCAGATGGACATGAGCCAGCTGTGTGTCCAAGTGGCTCAGTAGGCCAATGGCATCCTGGCCCGTATCCGAAATAGTGTGGCCAGCAGGACCAGGACACTGATCATCCCTCCGTACTTGGCGCTGGTTAGGGAATAGAATGAGTGGCTGTGCGGTGCTTTGTTGTCAGCCGGAGATAAACCATGACGGTTGTTATCAATAGCTTAGAGATCTATATTCCTCTCTTATACACCTTACTTTTCTTTCCTGACCACCTGCTGTTGCAGTAAAAACTCAGCTTTGATGCACTGTCTACCCTAGATTTATCATTAAATCTGTCCACCAGATTTATCATTAAATAGCACATAAAGTATTCCCCAATACCAGATGCTGAAGTAAAACTAGGAGTGTATCCAACACAGGAACACAGGAATGGGCAGTAAGGTAGAGAACCTGAGAGCTGCTGAAGACTCTGGCACTGTCAAAGTCCTCTGAAACTATAATACCTCTTTGAAGGTGTTAGAAAATTTTTATTTTCTGATGAAGGCAAGTTCAGCTGCTGAAATAACAATTTGAAGAAATATATTTTACTTAATATTGCTGGATCATGAATAATAAAGTAGTCTGATAGCCTACAACTAAGTGAAGGAAAGCAGATGACAACATAAAATTAAAAAAAAAAAACCTATAGTGAATGTAAATATTGAAAATGCCACAGTATTGCAGAGAAACAGAAAAGACAGTTTTGATGTAGCACACATATACTCTAGGAACAGTTGCACACATGGACAGATATTGACCTGGTAGTACCTATGTCTTCAGAAGAATCAGATATTAAATTAAATTAAATCAGATATTAAACTAAATTAAATAAAATCAATTATTTTTCTGACTATCCAGACACAGCATTTTTGAAGACTATTATGTAGCTATTGTAAAAAGACCTGTCTTTCACTGGATATGTTAATGATACGACTACACCACAGCTTTCATATTTGTTCATTTACTTTTCTTTTCAAGAAAGCATGAATTTATCTTATGTTTCAATTGAATAGCTTTGTGGAAATAATATCAAAATTATTTTAAAAATGGCAAAAAATATAATTATCAAATTTAGGGATGAAACTCGATCTTTACTTGATAATACCAATTTACAGGACAAGGCATTTAAAAAGAGAAGCAATCCTTGTTGAAACAGGATGTTTACAATCAGTTATCTGACTAGGTCTCCATTAATGCTGATTCTATCACTATCAGAAACCTTTAAGACAACAAGAAGAAAACAGAAAAGAAAAAGTTGGCTACACAAATGCTACATGGATAACCATTCTGCCAGGGCAAAAAAAAAAAAAAAAAAAGCATAAACTTAAATTTAAAAGTCTGGACACAAAAGATAACAGTACCTCCTGAAGGTCCACCTCACTTTTACAAAGCAATGACAAGATAAAGAGAATTATATAAGACAATATTAGATCTCTTTTCAGTTTCACCACAACAGGTAGCCTTGTAAGCCAGTAAATGTGTTGTCACCATCCCTTGTAATAAGCTACAAGTCTTGTGTTATGAGAACAACTGAAGTCTCCAAAACAATCACAATTAAAGTATAAATACCACTCCTATAATCAACTTTCTTCCCTCCCCCCATCTCTCCAAGCCACCAACCTCAGGACCAAGAAAAGCAGTGGAGGCCTGAGCACTACACAGAGATACTGGACAGATACTAGAAAATAGTCTCTGTTAAGCTTGTTAAGACTGTAACTAGATGAAAACCTTTTGGTTTCACATGTAAAGCTCATTTCTTTGAGTCATGAAAACTCTGCAAATTATATTGCAACTGCTTCTAAGATGCAATTTGGATGCAAAAAATTGGTAACTTTTCAGGGAAAAACTGTTCAATTTACATAGCTTAAATCAGGATTTTATCAGCTTTCTGATTTATTAATGAAAAATAATTAACTAACAATCAAATGAATTTTGCATTCATTATTAACACTGAAACAGACAAAGTACAATACTAGACACAAAATGCTGATAAACACCTCTTAATTTCTGAACACCTTCTCTACCCAATCCCACAAAGGGCACTCACACCCTCAGAATTATGGGAACATAGAAAACATATGGATTATAAGCACAACATTCTCCCCTTGGTGGGCAGGTTACCCTATTGACACAAACCTCGTGTGTGAGAGAGGAGCTCCAGCTCTGTGTGAAGTTATGCCTCTCCCCACAGGTTGCTAATCCACATTTCAGTGCAAAAGCATGCACGGAGGACACAAACACAGCCGAGGTGTGAGTCCCTACTTGTCTCCTCTCACAGTGACATGATGGAAGACTTGCAGCAGGAAGGAGGTTCAACTGCCACTGTTCCGCTGCAAGGTATCTCCCCTCCTGCCAAAGGTTTTCCTTTAAAGTACTTCTGTTAAAGCTGACTCCTTTATTTCAGAAATATCTTCAGAGTTCCCTGGTTAGCCTTTAAGCAAACACCTCCTCAGACAGTTTTGGGTGTTCCCCTTCACACATACCCTTCAACACCCACATCCTTGTCTTAACATCTGTTGTTGTCAAGGGTGGGCTGTGCTGGCATCCCTACAGTAACAGATTAGTGGATGGTGTAGGCAATTACAGACTTAAAATTTAGTGCAGAAAGAAAATGAAAAGAACTCAAGTACATACAGAAGAGGTCTTAGGAAAATTAGTGAAATAGACAGTGAAAAAGACAGTGAAATAGACAGAGGAGTTTAACAGAGATGTAGAAAGACCAAGTAGGAGACCACCAAGCTAAAAAAATATCAGATATCAGAGACTGAAGCAAAAAAGGAGACCTAAGTAAAGACTGAGCAATACTGTTGAATGATGCATTTTACTGTAAATTACTATGGGAGTCTTAATTACTCTAAGTAACTCAACATCTTGTTGAAGTCTAGTTAAATGGAATACCTTTTGGTTGATTCTGCATTTGTTTTGAGGATGAAATTATGTTAACATCACAGGAAACAATCTCCTTTTGCTCAGAATTTATTTAACCTACTTGTTCTTGTGAAAAAGTTTCTTCATAACTGTAAGATCAAGTTGTATTAACCATTATCTGAGACTGATATTACTTTATTAATTTTATTTCTTAGAATGACCATTGATTCTGAAAGGAGCAGTGACCAATGTTACAATTACCACACAAAAGACTCAGTTCCAGGGGAGTGTAATAAACTAAGAAAACTGAATCACAAATTTAAGCTGAGGTATTCACATATAAAACACATTTTATGTTCTTGCTAATGAAGTTGGCTGATGATGATGAAGTTGGCCTTCTTCACAAACTAAAAGACATTCAGAAATTTAAACTATTCAATGCCACTAGTTTTGAACTGGAGAATCTTCAGTAGAGCTGGATAAATAATTCCTTCACAAAATATTACTATTTGGGTTTTTAATTAAGGTGCTTTGAATTCCTGTTGAATTTCTTTGAAAAACTTGATGTGTATACAAAACAGTTTTCTGAAGCATAAAAAGATAATGATTATGTTGGCCCTACTTTCAGTTTGAAATTTTGTCTAAGGTATGGATAAAGTATATTATTTTCACAGAAAAATACTTTCTGACAAATATCTATATCAAAGTTCTGTAAAATATTTCAGAAGAATGAAATAATGCAAGTCATAACTTCACAATGAAGTCATGTCAACAGACTTTCAAAAGTAAATTAGTAATACAAAGTTATGCTCTTTGATGGCAAAATGCAACTTCTGTGAAACAAAACGTAACTTCTATTATGAGATCATGTATCCAAAAGCATGAGCCTGGAAGATCTGTTGAAGATCTGAATTCATATCAGACAGAAGAAATAATTACATATATCTTTCAAGACCAAAGATATGGCTCTACAGAATGTGTTGCTCCCTGTTACAGTAATATATTCATCCACCATACACTGCACATAAAAAATGGATGTAACCAAGCTTAATACATGGCATTCAGAAATTAAAGTGGTTGTTCAGAGGTTTAAACAATGAGGAACTATGTGCTTGGGACAATACTTCTTCAGAAATTCTACGTTCTGTCTTCAGTTTCATGACTTAAGTGATTCATTAGGTTTCCTTTATTTTCTTAGAAAGAATATAATATAATAAATGCATTTTATTTGTACATATTATCAAGCAGCTTAAGTTAGGTAGCATAATTGATTCCATAAGTCGTTAAACCAGTCTTAAAGGGAAATTATTTTTCTGTGTTGCACCCAAAAGTGAAAACTCCTAAAACCATGGTACTAGCATAAGCATTGTAAATGGGCTAGCAATTTGAATCTATGTGCATATATGTATTCAAGGCACAATCCTTTAGAAATATATTAAGGTCTAAAATTATTTTAATTTTATGAAGCTGGATAAAGTCCACATTGTCTTCCCCATTGAATAGTATTAAAAATAGCTACAATCTCTTAGCATTGATTTTAAGTTGCAAATATACATTCACTCAATCTGAAACGAAACCTTGCTTTATAACCACAGTGCAGAACTTGAGAATTCATTTTATTGGTTTTCCAGTTTAATTGCGAACACTTTTATATTTTCACACATATGTGTGTGTGTATAGATGGATGGATGGGTATGTGTTGGTTTCAGCTTTAAGAAATTTGTCTTTACATTGTGACTCAAAACAATAGAAACTTAGAATTCTAAAAAAAAAATGATAAATTTATTCAAAACAGCCAGAAGCAGTTTGACAGATAAGATAGTCTGTAACTATATTATTTTCATAGCAAATGCCAAACAGATATCTGGATACAAGATGTTCTTGAAGATGTTCATTTATGAAGAAATAGATGGCAATTTGAAGAAGACAAAGTGCAATACTTTCCCAAGCACCTAAGTGGCTTGCAAACTACTGGCCCTAGACTCTGACCCTGTACTGCAACCTGGAGCTCAACCTGGAGCTCATTATCTGTACATGCCTACTTGCTACAACAGATATTGTGGCCACTTATGTACTACCTTGATAAGTACCTTGTTTGCAACTTTATGCCTTCAGTGAGGTGGCAAGGTGCACAGAGCTTCAGCTGATGTTGAAGCTGTCAAGCGTTGCTAAAGGTATGATGGCTTTTGAGAAAAATACCACACAGGCTTTAGTAACACAAGTAAGGTTGCAGGCAGAAGGCTCAACTCCTGAGTTACAGATGGCGAGCAGAAAAACTGAGGGGGTGTGACTGGCATATACCCTCTGAGTACACTCTAGGTGCATACATACTTCAGAAATAAATGTTCTGATCAGTGTGAAGAGGAAAAACTGAGAAGTTTTGCTCGGATACCCCAGACTTTAATCAGAAAAAAATTTTCTGCAGAAATGACAGAAGTTATGTAAGTTACAACAAAAGTTCAGTCTAGGTATCTGAGACAGAAAAGACAGCTCACCCAAGATGGGAGAAAGTTTAACTCTATGCACTAATGACAAAGGAATGCCTTTGAACTCCTAGAAGCCTAGCTTAAAGGCCCATTTTTTTCTTAATTTAAATCATCATATTATGTCTTATATTTTCTTCTATTCTCAATCATAGAATCAAAGAATCATAGATGGTTCGGGCTGGAGGGGACCATGAAGATTCTCTTGTTCCATCCTAGCTGCTATGGGCAGCGACACCATCACTAGGCCAGCTTGTTCAATGCCTCTCCAGCCTGGCTTTGAGCACTTCCAGTTATACGCCATCCACTTTTCTGAGAAACTTGTAATAGTTTCAGACTCTTTAGAATATTCAGAATTTTTTTGTTTGTGGGGTTTTTTTCGTGCTATTAAATGAAAAGGTTTATTTTGTGCTATTAAATGAAAAGGTTTATTCACCATAAATTATATGCTTTTGACAGAGTATCTGAAATTGTCCACCTGTTTGGAAGCATGAACTCAGTTCTAAAGTTTTTCTGCTTTCTGTTTAAATGGGCTTTATATTTCAAAATCTCAGATTTAAAAACCATATGCACATTTTCACTCTATTTACCTAATGCAGTAGCATGGAAATGAATACTTAACTGTGATGTAAAAAAACCCCCAAACCTGCTTTGGTTTCTACCACATAACTTTCTGCAGGCATCTGGATGGAAGTTGACTTACCAGAAATGTATCAGGAATAAGATTCCTTTCATTGTAATATCCATGCTTTATAAATACTAGCATGAATATACACTTTCAGAGCAATGCAGATGTTAAGGAATTTCTACAACACAATAAACATTATAAAAATTAAGCACCATTAAGCAGTTGACTGATCTTTTAGTTCTCACCTGACATTTCTTCATATCACTACAAGTGGTTAGAAGCAGAACAGAACAGATCTAGAGCAACTACACTATGTAAGTCAGACAAAGAGATAGCTTGATCTGGAATAAAGCACATACACGACTGAAGATCCTGTGGTATTTTATAAAATGTTTTAATAGATGCATCAGTGAAGAGAAGAAAATTAAGTTGAAATGCCCCAGTGGTTCTCTAATGACTAAAACCCACATAATACCCTTGCTAAAAGACACACAGCACATGATGTATTTTTTTTAAGTCTTGAATTTCAGGATGGATAAGTATTACTCATTGCCTTCCTGAAGTAGATCATTATGTACTGTACATTCTGCTGGCATCTTATAGCCAGAATTTTCTAAAACAAGTGCAAGAAAATTCATTAGAGTGCTTAAAGTAATTAAAGTAATTAAAGGGATACAGTGATAAAGTCACCTACATGGCAACGCAAAACCTAGAAATCACCATATTTTTAATGCAAACTCCCACTCATAGCTGAAATAGAATGCTTCATTGCTAACCTAAGAAAGAAAATAAGGTTCAATATTTTTGATTCAAATAATATTCTTAGCTCAAAATTTAATATACAGGTAGGGTTCCTACTTAATAAAAGCTGAAGTCTAGTGATCTCTTTCCAGTAAATACAATGAAACATTGAGTAGAGGGAAAAAGAAAAATAGTACCCTGGTCATGGTAAGATTTCTAAGATAATTTCCCAAATAGTTTCAAAAGATTGCCAAGGTCAAACCTGAGCTGCCCAAATTGTCCCAAGACTCCTGAGCAAATTTCTGTGTTTTCCAGGAGAAAGCAAAAACCCTATTGCACACAGTCATGTCTGTCAACTGTTTTCAATTTCAAGAGAGTCCTCAAGTATCAGCACTGAACTACTGGCTTTTGAGAACTGGATTATCTATATGTGATGCTAGAACACAATGCTAGCCCAAATCATATGCAAGACACAAAGGTACTGAAGAAAAGAAATATAGTAAAGTCCTGGTCCCTGCACACTAGGGAGCACTTCCAAATCTTTTACAAAAACATTTCAACGCTTTCATAGCATTAGTTACCTGAAAAAATGAATGACCAGTGATATAAGTTTTATCAGCAGGTGCCCATGAGTGGGAAAATGATTACCACTGAGCTCTACAGTCATCTCCTCATTGGCACAGTTTGTAGTAGTAAAGATTTAATAAGTACTATTATTTCTTTTATTACTTCCTATGTTCAGGGCATATACAGTGCATTAAGTAGTTGGAGCTTTAATTTCTAAGAAACTGCCATGCAACACGAAAGCAGCTAGTGTCAACAGAAGGTTCACGCTGAAAAAATAAAGCCATATAAAAACTTAAGTAATGCAAATAAGCAAATACTATACAGCTCAATTTCATCAACTAAATTTGGAGTATGGTTTTTGCATTTAATTTCCCCTTTTCTCTGTTCTTTCCTTGTGAAATAGACCATCCCTTAGCCTCATAAGGAATGAGTTTACTAATGTTTATGTTTATTACAGAGTTATTAATGTTCGTGAAGTACTCCAGCACTTGCATGACAACAGCCACACTTCTCCTATTAAGGAATTAATCATTTTGTATTCAGAGCATTCTTTACATAATATACAATAAATATGACATGTTGACACAGTGTAAGCAGTGAAGAAAAGCAAAAACATAATAATGAATACTTATTTCTGAAATAATAATTTTATTTTCATACATAAATAGAGCTGTGTACCTGTTAAAAAAAAAAAGAAAGAAAAGAAAAAGATTGCCTTTGAAAACTGCTCTAATGCACATGCACGATGAACTGAAATAAGGGTATTCATAAGTTTAATTCTAGCAATTTCGCAGCCTGGCTAAACTTATTTTAATAAAACTGTTTATATAAAGGACAGTAATATTTCTGAAGGCGTCTTTGATAAGCAGACAGCACATTCTAACTGTCAGAACAAGCAGTGGTAAACCTTGGCAAAAACTGTTTCAGATTATGCTAAAATTAACAAAGCTTCCTGTTACTCAGCTGTACAATATTGCCCACATAAGGAAAAATGTCTGTAGAAATCTCTGCGTGAATGATATAATCATGGCTGTCCCTTAGTAAATCCAATGATTTCTTACAATATTAAGAGAGAAGGAAGTATCTAATATAACACAATGGCAATCATCAATAAGTACTGATTTTCTTCACATTAATCATTAAAAGGAGCAGTATGAGTGTTACTAAAAATATCAATATTAATCAGAGAAAATGAATTTTCAAAAACTTGTAGGGGAAGCAGTCTCCCCGAAGGTCTAAAGGAAAACAATTCCTGACTTTTGGAATGGAAACAGATCTCTCTCTTGCATAGCTGTGGTATTCTCCAGAGATAAATGGCCTAGAAATGTGGAATCCTACAGCAGAAAAAGCAGAAACCCAAATTTTCTTACCTCAACTCATAATGTTGCCTTTTCGTTGTTTCTCATACTGTATTTTATTGCTGTCAGTGGTCTTTCAACACTCTGGTTTTATAAATTCTAGCATTATTGTCAAAACTATCTTTGTGGAAAAAACCACTAATGGACTAAAACTTGGCCTTTAGTAAGAGCAGCATTTTGATTGTTCAGATCGGCAACAGTAATTAAGGACACTGATCCACTCAGGGTCTAAAATGTGGATGAAACACTTGAGTATTCTATCCTAAGATCTACCTAATGGATTTGTTTCAGTGTCCCATTTCCTGAGATTCTTCCTCCAGTGTGGGCTGATCCTGTGGGACTGAACAACTAATGCCGTGACAGGATGAATATTCAGTCCAATCAATATGGACATACTGACTGGGTTTTGTAGGCTTGTAACACTGCTTAAAAATAAGATGTAATTGAAAAAATAGATCCTTACTCAAAAGCAACACATATACTATATCTATTTCTGAAAAAGGTATTAGGTATATAATATATTAGGTATCTGTCTATATTTCCTAACACAGCAATTTTCCCACAAATTAAAGTTATTTTGTATTTCTTCTTTGAATATTTTTTTTTAAATTATGGCTTGGAAAGGACTATCTGCAAGTTTCACAGTGAAAATCAGGATAAGGTTTTAATGCAAAATATTATTTTCTAAGGACTCCATGTAAATCAACTGTATCCTTATTACCACCACTAACAAATGACAAGAGGTTTAATTATAAATGAGCGCACAGAGCAAAATTAAGCTGCTATTTAACTAAGTTCCAATGAATAAGTAATAAAAAATAGAAGTCTGCCTTTTCTTCTAAGTATTGTTAAAACACACATTTTCTTTCTTTTCTCTTAGCCATGATCACACTAACATCTTGCATATTGTAGTTACAGTGGTAAAGAGCTTTATTTTAATCAAGTGCTATGAACTACTTAGGATTTTTGTAGCTAAGCACTCCCAAACCTCTCTAATAGAACAGTACATAAGCCACAATTCTTTGAGAAAGCAGTGAACTCTGAATAAACTTCCTTAATTATTATCTTCTAACCATAGTACAAGAACATTATCAACTAACACTGAGAACAAAGACTGTTTTAAAAGCTATAGAATTATACAAATTGAATAGCTGTAAAATAAAAAGACCTTAATCCCTCAGATATAGGAAGATAATTTGATCTTTCTCATATTGTCATCCACACCTCTTTACACATTTATAGATAAGCTTTTATTAACCTAATTATGTAAAATTACATAGAAGAAAAATTCAAATATTTTATTCACTGCTTCATTGATCCTATCAATTATTTGCTATAAACACATATGCATATGTATGTGAACTTCCTGCTTTTACATTAAACTGTATTCCTTCAGTAGTTCTAACATTTAGTAAACTTTTCAAAGACTATGTGAATTGTAATTGTACTCTTATGCCATCACTTCAACTGTCCTGCTAATCATGGAGGCATTTTTACTTAATTATTTACTCTTCCCTTTTATCTATGTGTGAGCTATTTTGACTTAATGTAATCTTATGAGATTAAAAATGAAATCAAATTCCAAATTGGTAGCAAAAATATTTTATATTTCATATCAATCTAACTGAAAAGAAGCAGTATAACAACATTTCAAAAAATATTTTATTTGCAATGAAATAAAACTATCAAATATGAAAATAAGAATCATTGTTTAAAATTAGACTTAAAGAAATCTAGATAACAGCTATATATCTCATTTTTACTACATATACCATATAAGTATATAAGCTCTACAGTCACATGTCTTAAGTACAGGGCAAATTATCTAATACACAGGAGCAAAATTCAGATACTCTAAAACAGCTGGAGGGATTTGGCAAGGGATTGAGTAACAACAAAATCACACATCAAATTCTTCCTCCAGTGTTTTTTGTGATTCCTACTGTTAGCAACAAAATCTAACAGTGCTTCTGAAACATGTATTAATTTTCTGCAGTACTTAACTGTATGCTTAGAGATAAGTTCATATTTGTTTTAGTCAGTGAAATCAAGGGTAAAGAAAAATTAAAAGCGCTTTTTCAAAAGGAGGGAACTAAAACCAAAAAGCTAACTAAAACTGTACTGCAAAATCATATTTCAATGACAATCACGGAATACTGATTCCCCATAAATTGCATCACCCTTCAGACCCATGTGTGGATTCTTTGGTATTCCAGAATGCCTGAAATACAGTACGTATCTAACTTCAAAGAGTCACAGACACTGGATTTCTTTGTTTCATTGGCATCAGTAAAAAAGGAACTATGGCCAAGTGACTGCTCACTCAGCCACTGCTCAGATTTTGGCTAACGCAGCTCATGCTGACATATGCTGGAAGCAGGGCTATTAGGTCAGACTGAGAGTACCGTGCAGGCAGGACAGGTGGCCTGAAAGAGCTAAAAAGCCATAATGCAGCCATTATCACCTGCAGATTGCTGTCACCTGCAGCCATCATCTTTGCATATTTATTGTCTGGCAGTTTTCTCAGATTCTACTAACTTCCAGAAATGGTATAGACTGAATTTCAAAGCTGAAAGGTATTAAATATCAACTTACTCAAAAAAGTTTTTTTAAGAAGTGGATCTAACAGCAGCTGGACTGCTGAATATTTCCAGCCTCCCAGTGTGAGGGAGTGCCTGCATTGTGACAAAGGAGGATGAATCAGCACTCTCACTAATTTTTCGTCGCACGTGCATGAATTATGGGGTATAAGTTATGAAACCTCATGAATTAAGTGGTGAGTAAGTGAATTCATGGGAAAGACTAGTCTGGGCAAAGGGAATTGAGCCACTGTTTGCTCTTGTTGTATTTCTTAATGAGCTCATAAAATAAAGCCTAAATCACAGAGTACACTGTCCTGTAAATTAGAGAGATCAAACAGACTCTGACACTATGGTTGCAGAATTACATCTCCCAAGTGGATAAGTTAACAGTATGCACCTCACCAGTGGACAACAGCACATACAGCTGTACCTATAAAACAGTGAAGAAGGAGTAAGCACAACTCACTGCAAAGCACATTAAGGAAACCAGGGGCCAGGTTCAGCCATGGAAAGAATTAAGGGCAGGGGAACCACAAAACTACAGGGAAGGTACAGTGTGCCATGCCTGTCCCACTGGGGATGAACAGCCCACTCATCTTCCTCATTTGCTCACCATTAGCTGTCTATGCCCATGATGCAGTTTACCAGAATCAGGAGGGCATGTGAAAGACATAACAACAGAAAGATCCTACACATTTTCTATAAATAGCCCACAGGGGCTTATCTGATGCAGAGAAGAACACACCAGCTGCTAGGAGAACGTGACAAGGCAGCTGCAAGATATGTCAATGACTATATCCACTATGCACTCTCTATAGTCACGAGTACCTATTTAGCCTCTGGCTGAAAAGAATTCTCATCTTTCTCTAATTCCAAAAGCCAACTTCCCTGAACAAAAAGTTCTCTGAGATGTATAAAACCTTCCTGTTGCAGGAAAACTAAATTAGTATTTCAATGTGCCACTGGAGCAGAGGTATATGAATTCAGCTTAAAGAAACAAGTTTATAAACTGGTAAGGTTTTTCCCCCCACTCACAACTTAAGAATAATAATATACAGTGCAGATTTTTCTAGAGAACATTCAAATAAACTCTTATCTTCATAGAGCTGAGAAAATAATCTCTCATTCATGTAAAAACGTTAGTACTATTGCTAAACACAGTGGTATTTGTGCTTAGACCCTTAGAGCCATAATGATACCAAAATTAACTATTCTTTAAAAATACTTCTTAGCATGGTTCAAGTGTACCTCTTCTTCTCAACAGCAGAAGGCAAATTAAAATTTCCATAAGCTACTCTATACCTCTCAGACACACAAATACAAATATATATGTATATAGTATACACAAACATACCTTTACATAATATGCTAAATTTCAAGATTAAAATAATTTTAGAGTGGACTCATTATTTCTGAATGTTTCACAGTGATAGCATGATATTTTTCTAAGTGTGATTTTCATGTAAGACATATTCAGGAAGTACATTTATTTTAGGTACCATCTTTCTTTCAAAAGAGATTACCAACAGTAACTCTGCCAAGAGCATCTGTTATGTATCCTTTTGTCATGGTATTCCTTACTGCTGTTATAACCTTTCAATATTTAAAAAAAACTACAGTCGATAAGCATTGCTGGAGGAAATCTGCCTGAAAGACACAGAGGTAGTTTTAGAGGAACAGTGGCTAGTGATGTAAGGTCTTTAGGCACAGAAGAGCAGAGATATAATAATCTTTGAAAAAAGAAATAAATTCAGTCAAAGCCGTATCAGATAAACAAATTTGAGGAGATGGGGAACAGATGATATTACAAAATAGTAATACTGCCATCACATATAAGTTTTAGACCTTTATAAGAAACATGATCATTATAGAATAGAAAGAAATTAATTTTTTGGAAAGAACTCTATACTGAAACTTATTTTAAATTACTTAGGGAAAGAACTTTACTTGACAGCTGTTTAGAAAATTATGGTAAAATATTTGCCAGCATTTGGGCAATTATAGTGACACTGTGCTGGCAGTGTGAGAAAGGTATGCCTTTATAGATGGCTTTATGTCCTAGTTTGGCTGGCATAGCTACACTTCTTGGTAGCTGGTACTGAGTTGTGCTTTGGATTCATTATGAGCATAACGTTGATAACATGCTGGTTTTGGTTGTTATTAAGCAGTACTTACCTTATATCAGGGATTTTTCAGTGTCTCATGCTCTGCCAGTGAGGAGGCACACAAGAAACTGGAAGGGACCATAACAAGGACAGCTGACCTAAACTGCACAAAGGGATATTCCCTACCATAGAATGTCATGCTTAGTATACAAACATGAGGAGTTACATGAAAAGGCAGCTGATTGCAGCTCAGGACAAGGTGGATGGATATTAGTCAATTGGTGGTGAGCAGCTGCACTGTTTCACTTGTTTTCCTTTGGTTTCATTTTCCTCCGCCCCTGTCCTTTTTTTACTACTATTATCAGTTTTAGTATTAGAATTATTATTATATTTAATTTTGTTTTAATTATTAAATTGTTCTTATTTAAAAGAACAAGTTAAACCAACAAGTTTTATTTACTTTTCCTTCCTGATTTTCCTGCCCATCACATTGGGATGGGAGTGGAAGGGGGAATGAGCTGTAGTCTGTGTGGTACTTGATTGACCACTGGAGTTAACCCACAAGTCTTTTCGGTGCAAGGACTGTGGTGGTTTAACCCCCACTGGCAACCAAGCACACCCAACTTGCTCATTCCCTGCTGGTAAAATGGGGGAGAGAATTGGAAGGGTAAAAGTGAGACTGCTTGTGGATTGAGATAAAGACAGTTTAATAGGGAAAGCAAAAGCTGCACACAAGCAAAGCAGAACAAGGAATTCATTCACCACTTCCCACAGGAAGGCAGGTGTTCAGCCATCCCCAAGAAATCTGGGCTCCATAACATGTAACAGTTACTTGGGAAGACGAATTCCATCCCTCCAAACAGTCCCTCTTGTCTTCCTTCGTCTTCTCCCAGCTTTTTATACCATGCATGACACCATATGGTATGGAATATTCCTTGGGTCAGTTGTCCTGGCTGTCTCCTCCCAAGTCCTTGTGCACCTCCAGCCTCCTCACTGCTGGGGTGAGGTGAGAAGCCGAAAAGGCCTTGATACTGTGTAAGTGTTGCTCAGCAAGAACAAAACCATTTCTGTGTTATTAACCCTGTTTTCAGCACAAATGCAAAACACAGCCCCATACTAGCCACTGTGAAGAAAATTAACTCTACCCCAGCCAAAAAAGCAGCAAACTTTACAAGTGTGTCATCTTGACAACTGAGTGTATTTCTTGTGAGGAAAAATGGTGCCCTGATGAATTTCCACCACTGTATTCTAATAAAATATTTTCTGTAATCAATCAAGTGCTATGGTATGCGATCAGTGGAGGTTAGTGAATCTTCTGTGACAGTTATTATCTGCTTCTCTTCCTTGAAGGGGAAGATTCTGTTTTGAATTTGCATAAATATAACAACTTAAAATTTAATGAAACTCCCATAATTCCCAGATTACATATGAATGATATTAATCGTGACGATAGCAAAGGCAGAGAACGACTAAAAACTCTTCAAATTGGCACACATAATTCGATAGGCAGCTTGCTTACAAAATACAATCAAAATTAATTCATCCTGGATATTTTTATGCCCCTGTGCAATGTTCCATAAGGATATGGATGAAAATAATAACATCTTGTTTTTATGCTTCTATATGTTGTTTCCTCACCAAGTGGCAGAAATAGCTCTGGACAGAGAAAGCCTCTATAATCCTCTCACATGTTGCAAATTATGATTCATCAAAACAAAACAATTCAGGCTGTAGTTTATCCCTGTTGCTGGAATTTCACACAGAACAGACTTTTTAATGGTTTTGCTCAGATAAAACAGAAAACCCAACACTTGCCAAGGCTTTTCACCATTCCAGTGTGATCCTAAAAAACAGTTTTCATACAAGAATTTTGAGGCTTGCACAAAAGTATAAGTGCATTTCAAAGAAGGGTTTTTTTCAGACAAAATTTTAAGGAAGTTCAGTAATTTATCTTTTGGAATAAACTGAAAACTTAAAGGAATTCAATGTCATTTTTTCACTTACTTAGGAGAAGTAATTGCTTCTCCTAAGCAATAAATGAAGCTACCTTAATTGAAAAAGAATACAATGAAGCTAATTGCGAAGGCTCAAATTTAAAACAACATAGTGGTTTTGAACAATCAAAATGAGAATAGAATGAAAAGAGGAGTGGATTTTTGGAATAAGAATTGAACTATGTAGCTAAAAAATATAATAAAATTGCACTGGACCTAAAATCCTGTGAATATCAATCCATGAAGTTTAAAGCTGTATAATGTCTTCCTTTTCATTAAACAGTAAAAACAGTAACATATATCTTAATTATAACTTTATAGGTATCTAGTTCTGGTGTTTTAAAGCTTTTCTAAACATGCATAGGGTTTATGTCATCATGATCTTGGTTCTGTCTCCACTCCAAGAGTTAGGATAACTCTAATTGTCATAGAGGTCTGATTTATATTCACCTAATCAGATATTACTGATGGTGGCACTTTACTTTGTAATAATATATCCATAAATCTGTAAAAAACAAACAGAAATCAGATAAATCAAGAATATAAATGAGAAATGCTAGCACAATAATCCAGGCAGGCAAACTCCATTCACACGGAATATTCTAATGAATATCAGCTTAGCATCCCGACTGTGTGATTTCCTAAATGTTAAGCAAATAGCATGATAGCACATTTGAAACTCTTGTTCCATTTCTCATTAACTTGACAGGGGACCTTTGATAAAGTAAGGTCAACTAATTTTTGAACTATACTTATAATACTTTATATTTTCAAGTATCCATTCTGATCAATTTTTCTCCAAGTTTTTATCATTGTGTCAACAGATTTAAACTGTATGGGATAGAATAGTCATTTTAAAATATGGAACAGCTTTCAACTATTGCAATGCAAAATAAATTGCACACAGCTCGGTTATTCCTGTATGGAGTAAGTTATTCAACCCGTTTCACAACACAAAGATTCGAGAATACTGCTGGTCTATTCTACTCAGTATTTTTGAGTAATAGCTGAAAAAAAGTGAACAACACAAGATTAACATGCTTTATGACATTTAGGTCTTACACTTTGACAAACTATAGAAGCAAAAATAATTAGAAATGCTTTCATTGATTAACAAATTTGTAAATGCCTAGTGAATTACTACTATGACAAGGTTTTGCATTTATTTGCAAGAGTACCCAGGCAAACCCAGTTATTCACTGAGATTCTCATTTCAAAAGAATCCTTATTTTTTTCCCCTACCAGATCTGATGAAAATAGGTTTACATCCTCACTGGACAAGCAAGAAAAGGGGGAAGGGAGGGACAAATTTACATATTAATATTACAGGTTCCATAATCCTATATGGGCAATTTCCAAGGTAGATTGGGAATGAAAATCTAAAAAACAATGGGACAGCTCAAAGGAAATTAATGCAAAAGAAAGAAAAATCATATGGAAAGTAACACAACCAGTTTTTAAGAGAAAGAGCAGCTCCAACAATAAGATAAAAATTCAAATTCTATTCAGTACTGTCTACATTTTTTATAGTGGCTACAAATAAACAAAGCCATGGCAATTTTTAATAAACATATAGCAATGCAATTGTCTGTGAATTTTTTACATAAAAATTATCTTTTTTTTTTCCCAATACTTTTTTTTAAATGTCCAATATGATATGTTTTTTTCTGTTTTGTTTTTTTAGTTATGCAAAATTTGCCTGAGATATATTCCAGTTTCTACGGAGTTGGAAAAAGGTTGGTATCTAAGCCACAGAACATACTAAGGAGAGAGACAATCACCACAGAAGTTTCTCTGCCAGGAAACACAACAGAAGTCTGTGGAATAATCACATTCATTGTAAAGGAGTAGTTATTAGAAAGAAGTTTTCAGAGTTGAAATCAAAAATTCTGTTTTTTTAACAGGGTAATCACAACTTTGTTAATTATGACTAGAGACAAAAATGTCACTCACAACACTTGGGGTAGGTATTGCTTCGTAGACCCTAAAGAGAATAAAAATACATAGCAATAAACTTGATTGCCTGATTTACATTTTATTTTCTTAAATTTGTGTAGCTAATTGGCCAAAACTATTGCTGCCATTAAGCTAAGAAGGAAATTGACTCTGAAACATTTCTTGACTGCTGGAGAGCATCTGGAGTTAGGAGACTGAGGTCAGTTGCCTGGCTGCAATAAATAGTCTCTTTTGTCTCCTGTAAAATAGCTAATTTTCTGTTTTAAGTATTTTATCCATGATCTGCCAAAACTGACAAACTGTTCTTGGTTAACTAATAATAATAAAAACAAACCATAAAGAACTAGTAAATAACTAAGGAAATTATTTATATATCAAAATGAATACAGAAATTATTGTCATCTTAGACCTTTCCAGGACAGAATTTGCTACTCTATTTGGAAAAAAAAACCCCATTAAATCAACACTTTCAAATTTGACTTCTGGTGCACATCTGTGGTCACTGTGATTCTAAACTCTGGCTTTGAAGGAAGATTGTATTAAAAAGACAATTAAAGGCTCAAAATTCCCTTAAAAGGCTTAAAATCAAGGTGGAATTCTATAGCATTATGATGAAAATTAACAGAATTACTCACATGTTTTTCTAAGCAACCTGACAGAGAGAAGAGCCATAGAATACGATTCATAGAATATTTTGGGTTGGGAGGGACCTTTGAAGATCATTAAGTCCAATCCCCCTGCTGTGGGCAGGGACATCTTTCTCTAGATCAGGATGCTCAGAGCCCCATCAAACCTGAACTCTTCCAGGGATGAGGTATCCACAGCTTCTTTCAGCAGCCTAAGAATTTGTGGCTGAAGAGAGACCTTGAAACTACAAAAGTAATTAATCTTCCTTCGACATGTGACATCCTCTCAAAACTGGTGGAAATGGACACTGAGAAAGTTACTTGGACAATAGCGTTACTTTTAAGAGGCAAAGAGCATGAAAACAAAAGACAGGAAAATAACCTGATGTTTTTCAACAGGACAGGACAGACGCCTAGAGCAATCTGATATTAAAAGTGTAGCTACCTTAAGCTATAAAACAACTGGAATTTTGATGACAAGTCTGTAGTTCAAAAAAGCCCAGAAGTTCTTCCAAAAATTGCTGAGGCATTTGTTGAATATGTAACAACTTTAACAGAACCTTGAAAAAGCATCACATAAAATTAATGCTAACTGACACATCAAGGATGTTTTTCTGATTCTCTTTTGAAAAAAAAATAAGAGAAAATAGCTTGAAGATGGCAGCTGATAACTGGACAGGCCTGTGTAGTAGGTGAAAAAAAAAAAAAAAAAAAAGTTTTTATATTTCCACTTGAAGCTAACAAGAGATTTAATTAGTGAATATTGCATTGATCTAATATTTAAGTCATTAAGGAAGTGGAAAAAGCAATGAAAATGAGTAAAAAATAGATTCCAGATTAAACAAGAAAAGATGAAATACAGTATTTAGGAAGCCACACTACAAGGCTTCCAAGATAAAGGCAGAAACTTTAGCAGTTTGTTTCAGGCTTTATAATTTGGAGATGCTTAGGGACTAGATAAGGAGGAAAAAAAGACAATTGTTTTGAAAATAAATATTCTAATAATACATTTTCTCTAATTAAATAATTTGTAGGATACTTCCAAAAATTTGAGTCTTTTTCTTGGATTATGTCTTTCACTCAGTGGTTTCATGAAATGAGTTTTCTACTCTCGTCACAGCTTTCTCATCTTACATTGCTATAAAGTATATTGGAAGTACTGAGAAGGTTTTTCTTACATAGTTCTCTGAAGAAAGAGTTTATGTTTTTACAACTATTAATGTTTTCATTGCAGTCAGGATTCCCTACATGTCCCATCCAGTTGAATTACAGAGGATTGAGTTAATTCTTTTATCCAAGTTACAACATTCAAGTCTAGATGTGTGGATAGCCAAGTGATGACAGCACTGGTTGGATACTCAGACTCAAAGGGCGATTCATGAGCCAAGGTCTGCTCAGAAGCTGGTAACGAGTGTCCTATTGCTGGTGCCTTCGTAGGACCTGTTCTGCTTCACACCTTTCTAATTAGAGGTAAAAATTAGAGGAGGGCCTGTGCAAAAAGCTTGCAGTAACATCGAACTAGGGAGGTAACCACTATGCTTGAGGGATAAAGCTACCACCCAGAGGGCTCTAACCAGGCTGGAAGGACGGGCCTACTCTAATGCATGATGGCATCATCAAGGACAGAATTCTCATGAAGATTTCTGAACCATTAATTTTTTCTCTATAGTCCGGCTTCATGTCCTTTGCATACATCTCTGATGGAGAAATGGGCCCAGTTAGTTTATAAAAATGATTTTATTTCACCTGAGAGTCTGTATATATAGCTGCATGAATGTTCAAACCACAAGGAAAATCCACTCTATCCTTTTATTTCCCTGGGAGCATGGACTCCTATTCTTCCCTCATGCCCTTGCTTTTAACACTTTATAGAAGACTCCAAAGGCACATAGTTTTCTGTATTATGGGAGTGAAATTCCTCAAAATGTATCAATAATTTGAAATTATTTACAACATACAAATAGGAAAAATATAGTACTTTCTATTTTTTAAAAAACAATTATTCTTTTTTATATACATTAGAGGAATAATATAATGTATCCAAATAATGAGGAAATAAAGCCAAATACTGCATAAAATTACGTACAGAAGTGGAGCAGTAAACAGGTAATGATATGGATGTACTTGAGTAGAACTATTTCACACACCTGATCAATCTGGCTGCCCCCCTCTAGCATGTTTTGTACCTTTGATTGCTCCCAATGACATTTGCCAGTTTTGAATCACTCAAGTTGCAAACATACTGGAACAAATTTGTTTTCCTCGTGTTTCTGAAGCTACCATGCTTATATGCTAAATACAAATAAAATGCTTGACCCATAAAGGAATCGGCAGGAAACCTGAAATGAAGGCATTAGCCAGCATTTCATGCTCCTTAGTGATGCCATTTTAAATATTTTAGACAGCCTATAAATAATTAAAACCTCACCACAGCAAATTATGTCCTATTATGCAAATAAATAGCCTCCTCCCTGGTTTCATTAAAGATTCTAAAAGACAAGCTGAGCGGTTTAAACAAGGCAAAATACTGTAGTGAGGCGAGAAATCTTCCAATATTTTTTTTTAATTGTTAGTGCCAAGTTTCATGTGGCTTTTTACTCTAAAACTTTAATTTGCATGAGCAAATAAACCTTTAATAAACCTTTTGTAAGTGGTGAAAATGCATGATTTAATTATATTTGATTTGTTGTGAAACTATTGTGCCTCATGCATATTTAAGTTAAGCAAACTCTAGAGCAGAAAGTATACAGCTCTATTTTTTTATAGAAAGCTTTGTTTATGTACTGTTGTATCTTTTACATCTTTATTTGTTCACATGCACTATATATGGACAATGTCAAGTTTTTACACAAAAAATTACTAAACATATGATTTTGATTTCCTGGTAAAATTCAGATTTTATTTCAACAGAAATGTAATTCAGCTATATTCCTAGATGCCTACAGCAAGGATACTTACAACATTTAAAATGCTTTGATATGGGATTATGTTTTTGTAGCAATATATTTCCAGAAGTCTCGATTTTTCAAACCTATTCAGTTTATCAAGACCCTTGAAATTATATATTTTTGTATACAGAAACATGAACTGACCAAAGTACAAGATTATTTAATTAATTAAATAAATTTTAGAAAATCAGAAATCTAGGATCAAAGATTATTCCCATACATGTTTTTATCTCCAAATTTCTGATTCTAATCTAATTATATCCTTAAAATATTGTAGGAAAGATAAACTGCACACATACCAAAACATACCTGGTATTTCAAAATTAAAATGAAAAATCTTGTACATTTAATCAGCTCAAACCTTTTAAAATTCTTTATCAGTAGGTTAACATGAATTAAGTAGATACCATCAGAAACTGAAAAATGAATGTGTGCATACTTATTAAACTTTAAGGTTGACCAACAGCTACTTAAATGCCAGTTGGCAAGTCCAGTGCAAATAAAATTAGAGTTTCAGAATTATTTTCCAGTGTAACCCTAAAATTCATTGAATTCAGTTTTGCTCTGAGTAAAACCCACAAATTTGTACCTCCAATTCTCCAACTAAGATTAAAAATATTCATTAACATAAATTTTTTTATCATGAAATAAACCTATGTTGAACCATTTCTCTGATAGTGCTTATTTACTTGCACAATAACAAACCTTTCTAAAAATTCTCAAAGGAACAGGTTTTAGATAACATCAAAATGACCACAAATCAAGAAACTATAGTTTAAAAATATTCATTGCATTCACGGACTCCTGTAAGATCTGAGAGTTGATTCACTTCTATTGTATTTCTGCCTGGTCTCTGCTACAATCCTGCCTCTGACTCCCTCTCTTAGTAACACTCTTGCATTTCAAAGCTGGTTTTTATTGCTCTTCAATGCCTTCCAAATGCTCTCTCTCTATCTTGCACATCAACTGCATCCTAGACCGCCATTTTTTGTTACCACCTTCTAAGAACATCAGTTTCTCAAGGGAAAAAATACTTTGTCTACCCTCTTCTACAAAAACATTCCTTACAGTCACAGTTATTCTGTTACTTGTGTTCATTGTCAGACTGTGCATTACACTAAATGGTGCATCTAGATCATTTGTTGTCTGTCTTTCCAATAGAGATACTGGGTGCAATGCAAGAACATAAATTTCTTTGTTGCTTTCCCTGTGTATGTTCAGGCATGTGTACTGAGCCAAATTACTAAGAATCAAGTGCATTTTCGAGGTTTGAATACCTAAACCTGTACAACTGGCTGTGTTTTCTACGAATCCCTGTTCCCATGAACAACCAAAATCAACTCCAAAGTACTATCAAACAGAATAAATGAACTATGCAGTGTTTGGGCAAAGAATATAAGGAATACAATGCCAATAGAACCAGTCATGAAAAGAACAGCAAATTAGATTAAGCTGAATGATGTACATAATCTTCAGTTTGGAAGCAAGCTTGCTTTTCTGAAGCATAATAGCAACAAGCTTATTGGAAAAGAAAAATCTGACATCAAAAATAGGAGAAATTGCCTGCTTGGACTTTGGGTTTTGTTTTGTTTGTTGTTTTTTTGTTTGTTTTTTTTTCTCAAAGACAAAATTTTTTGTATATTTGTGCTACGCAAAGCAGCTGTAATACTGAAAATTAGTATTACTTGAAGCATGGAAAATATCTGTATGATATCAAATAAGGAAAACACGTTATGCAATTATGTTATACAGGTAAATATGAAATCATATAACTTCTGTTGCATTTAAATCTGCAATTGGAGATCATGTCCAAGGAGAAAAATTTAGATGAGCAGTATTTTGACTGCAATAATGTCTACTGTATTTGCTCAAAAAAATTAGGATGAGGGCATCTGTTCAATGAAGGGAAGAAATAAAGCACTAAATAAGTATTAAAAGTTATTATTTCTATTTTTAATTAATTTTCATTATAAAGCTATGAAAATAATACCATGATGAAGTAATAGGTATATAAATACATTAAAAACTGGAAATATGAAAAGAATCCCTTCTACATAGAAAAAGTATAAATATGTAATTTTAAAAGTTCCATCTACCTAAATGCTTAAAAATCCCGTGTTCTGGTAAGTAAAAATTTCAAGTTGAAATTCAAAATGCAAATGTATGAGAATTTTTGCACAGAAACTATCAGTTATATTTTAGTACTTCTTGCTTTTAGTTATTCCATTTACCCATCATTCACTCTCTAATCTCCTTTAAGCCCATGTTTCTCCATTCCATATACAATAGAAGGATTACGTACATTTTACCTCTTAACTTTCTCCAGAGGATAACAGATTTAATTACTGTTCTTCCTTCCATGCCAGCTTTCAAGTCAGCAAATTTTGTATGGTTCTGTGGCATAATCTTTAATACAGAAGTCTTATGTGTCTGCATTTGGGTGATAGAAGCAAAGCACATGCTCTGCAGTGTTAAATATGAATCTATTTGCTACTTTTATTTCTCATAAATTAAATTTTAAAAATGCATGGAACCTAACAGTTTTGGAAGTTTGCTTTTGATATTGATTATGGTTAACCTATAAAATAAAAGAAAATTTAATTAAAATCTGGTTTTAAGGTATTACATACTAATAAGAAGACACAAGAATAAAAGCATAATATAGTGCATATACTGAGCAGCTGTCCCAAAAGCATACTTTTCCTCTGGACATCCTGTGCTTTGTGACATGAAAATCCTCTGTACTATGAGACCTACTCCAACAAAAGTTTTTGCACAAAATCAATTCATTCCTTCAACAGAAAAATTGCAGTAGTTTTGCTTTCATGATGAGCTTCTTTGCCACAATGTTACAGAAGCATTTTCTCTGTAGTATAGTTTCCCCTAACCTATTGATATATGTGAACAGCTTTAACTGCAGCTTAGTGAAAAAATTCTCTTTTATTTTACTTTTTTTTGCCTGGAATTCTTTTAGAATAGGAAAATACTTTGAATGAGTCTCAAGAGATGTAAACTATAAAAAGTCTAATGTAATTTCAGCTTTACCACAAATATTTGAAAATCAAAAGACCAAGCTAACACACAAATGTCATAAGAGAAGGTGAAAGGCAAAGGAAATGGTAAATTTCAAATTCCTTTTGATACTGAGATTTTGTATCAAAACTTACTCCAATCCAAGAAAACAAACCCAAAGTTATGTTTTCATCCATCACCTGAGGAATGGAGAGGAACAACTAAGAAGTCAGAGGAATAGCAATACATCGAAGATGTACTTCAGCATTGATTGTAGAATATTCTAAGTTTTTATTCTTCAAGGTGAAATAAGACATTAACAATAAAAAAGCCAATGATGAAAAACCACAGCATTCTTTAGGTACTACCAGTTTTCTCCCCAAAATTTAGTAGTAGACAATACATGGGTAAAAGAAAACACAAAACAAACAAAACAAAAAAGAGCTAATGGAAACCCTGTAAACAAAGAGAATGGAAGGTAGTAAATTTGTGACTTCCTAAAATTTGAGCACTGAGAGAGGAAGCAAATTTAGTTGTCAAGGTTGTAGAAACATATATCCATGCTCCAATAGTCCTATGAGACTTAGCACATCCTTTGTATTTACATAAGGGGAATTATTCTGTTGCATTCCATGTCCTTTGAAAGCAACATAAAGCATGATCATATCCTGTAACCAACCACTTAGAAAAAAAACCCAGGAATCATCATTGCACAATGGTCAGCTTCTAGAAGAAATCGCAGTACAAGGCTAAATTACTTATCTAGAACTGAATACATACCGTGGGTTTTTTCCCATAGGAGAAATTAAAATAAGATTCTGTAGAACAGATTTGTAGTTAAATCAGCAGATAGGTTTAGCAGCCTAAAACTCAATATCCCTGTAATTTTGAGCAGTGTTTTAATACCACATAATAATAGCAGAAGTTACTTTATCAGAAAAAAATAGCTAATTATATATTCAACTATACCCATGAGAATAATAGTTCTAAAGCTAATTGAATGCAAGCTTTCATCCACAATACATGTTTCTAGGAAAGTTACAAATGGAAACACTGAAATAGCATCTGGAATGAAAGCGAAGTGCAAAAAGTAGAGGGAGAACCCTGAAGATGTGCAGCTGGAAAGGTCAGTCTGGAGCTTTCACATTTGTTAATGCAAAAAATGCATATAAAAAATATATATACGATAAAAAAGAGCTGCATGATGTCCTATGTAGCTTAAATAAGTAACCAAAAGATATAGGCATATTTTTAATTAAAGAAAGTATGTTAGGGGTATTAAATTGACTGTACTTTTAAAATGCTTCTTAAGTTCAACAGTAGAGAGTATAAAAACTAAATAAAAGACGTGTGGACAAATATTTTCCCTAAACACTTACAAAAGGAAGGAAAAAATGCATGCAATTTTATTGCATATCTTCAAATTGTTATCTATTTTGTATTTGCAGATAAAGTGGATTTTATTTTTATTACTACCACTTTAAGATCACAGTCAATATCTGATTTTTATATCGTAGCACATCTATCAAATCTTCACATTGCAATGTGAAATTTTGTCCTCCACTTTTCAACTTAACTAAACATTAGCAGATGACTTTGTTCCTTAAACAATTAGGTCATACACTGAAAATTGAAAAGTGTGAAATACCAACCACCTCAGCCTCCCCACATACCTAGAGCTTATGCACAAAGATTTAATTTACAGCAACATATGTCTAAAAATAATTTAGCCTGGGTTTGGCTTGGTTTTATTTGTTGTTTGTTTGCTTTCATTTAGCCACCTCAATATACACATTGCAGGTCTCTAGAGTGTAATTTGAATCTTGATCTCATTGGCTACAGATGCTGAACTAACTTAAACTGCAAATATTGCTAAACATTTTGAGTTATCAGATGATACCTGGTTTTACATTTTCTAAGTTTTCTGAAAATACCCTTTTCATGTGGAAAAATACTCAAAGAAACTATTTGTCTAGTTTGGCTACAAATTCCTCAACCAACGCTGCTGTCAAGGAATTATGTTACCACGACGTAATTTGGATTAAGCTCTAAATAAGCAAACCAAGTTCTTCATAGAATTTGGGTATGTAAAGAATTGAGTGTGAAACTGATATTTAAGAAATTAAGTATTACTGATATTAAAGAAAAACAATTTCGAAGTTGTGTTTATGATGAAAAGACCCCACCAGATACTAAGATTAAAGTAATTTTTGAGAATTTTAATACCCTACATATAAACATATGTGTTATATAGTTGGATTTTGAATGTTTTATTGGCAATTAATATTGATTTAACTTGCATAGTATGTGGTAAATAGAGGAAAATGAGTATATAAGATTATAGATGACCTCAATCAAATTAAGTTTTGTATTTCAGTGAAAGGATTCTGCTGACAGTATGATATGAACCGTGCAAGTGCAATACAAACAGTTAGTGAAGGTCAACTCCACTGGGAGAGAAAAATGCAAACTTTGCATTGAATTATCAGTGTCTGAGATGCAATGTCTATGATGAACTTAGGTACTAAGCACAGAAATGCGAAAAAGAAATTGTACTGAAAGTCTATCGAAATCACAACTGAGTTTTCTTCTTTTCTTCTATTTTCTTCTATTCCAAATATAAAAAGTCTTTTCTATTACAAGATGACTATCTATTGCACACTTTAGCAATTTTAGCCTTACTTTCCTTTCCTAAATTTCTTAGTGTGATTACAAGAATATACAACTAGAGTAATGTTTAAATTATGAAAGTAAACTAAGAGTTTATATAAAAGGGGAATTTTCAATTTCAGTACACTTTTTTCTTATTCAGTTTCAATATGAAATAACTACATTATTTTATGTCACTTAAATTCAAAACATGAAGTCCTGTCCTAAAGTCTTATAAGATGAATTTTAAAAAATCCCCATACTTAATACCTATACAGAGTCTCAAACTATAACTAAAGATTTGTATCAATGTATGACGTACAAGTGTGCACAAAAAATTTTTTGCAGATCAGTAACTATGATGCCTAGATAAAATAAAATCTTCTATTCTGGACTCAGCTCTTTGTCAGACACCGCCCAGGGCTTTGACATTTTGTGGGTTTGTGCTGTGAATCTTCACTGTTGCTTCTATAACTTGTTTTTCTTGCCTAGCTGTATAACCTTTCTAAACCCTTCAAGAACTACAGATTATTTAAATGGCCTGACTGACATATCAGTATGCACCCAACAGAAGGGAAAATACTAAAGTGACCCTATTTGGAGTTTGTAACATGCATTCAGTTTTGAATTGTGGTGGAATGAAATTCAACATGAACTAACATAAGGAACATATATGACCATAGGGAACAATATTCTTTGCTGTGCAAAATACTTCATGTCTTCAATTCTTTGTCGTGTCTGCCAGTTTTCATATTACTATTAATCTAGTAATTCCTTTAAATAACAATGTAAAGGAGGAAAAAATGTTTCAGGTTTTTCTCAGAACCTTCAAATAGACTGCTACAGCAGGAAGAAAAAAATCCTGCTGTGTCAAATTCCACAGGGCTACAAGCACTTTCAGCTTCCTCAAGTACCAAGTTGCAAGCTTTTGCATACGTGAACTGGTAAGAATAGTGAATATAATTTCAAAAGCATATGATTCTTCATACGTGTTAACATTGTATACCCACATATTTTACCAAGTAAAAAATATTCATCAGTGTGAAACATCTTCAAAATTTTCAGAGCTGTACTTACAAAATTTATATTCTCAGTACAATGGAATTTTTTCTTTAATAAACAAATTAAATATTTTGTGAGTGAAGACAGTTAAGACTGTTGTGGCTTGAAATGTAGTATGATGGAACACTAATTTCAACTATCATTGCACAGCCAGAACTTCAGATGTTTGGTGTTCTTTCTCCATGTAGTCCCTACACGCTCATTCAGTTTCTTTAAAAATAAAGAACCTCAGTGAGATAATTTAGGGTTCATGGAGCAAACCCACAATTTTAATAAATGTTCCATGAAATAACTCTAATTTTTAAACAAAAAAAAATTATAAAGAAACTGTTTACAGCAAAAGCTTTCCCATTGGCTTTCCTCTTACTATCAGTTACCTAATGACACTTGAGTGACTTCTGTCTTATTCAAAGCCCAGTTGTTGGAGCAAATTGAATCTCATAATTCTCTGGAAAAGTTTACAGTACTTGTTATGCTTTACACATACTACAGTTAATGCTCTTGGAAATAAATTGCCTCACAGATTGATGAAAGTGACAGACTTTAGCACACCACTGTTTGCACCCAACTGAGGCCATTATCATTCATTACAGGGTGTAGGTTTTTTTTCTTTTCTTAGCTAAGTAGCAATAATTTTCTCTAAACAATTAAGGCTTCTGTGTACTTTTTTTACTCTTTAAATTACTTTCAGCATTAAAGGTGTCACAGGATCATTTGTCCTCTCTTGAGCAGTATTTACTTCAGTGACAGTTACTGCAGAGGACACAAGGATGCCTTTTCCGGATCCCCTTCAACATGAAACTCTCCAGAAGGGTGAGTATCTACTGCATCATGTATATTCACAGTGCTGGGCACCATTGCTCAAAAGGCCTCTGAACAACTAAGTGGAGAAAAAGGTTTAACAGTGTAAGCCAGCTAATTTGCAGCCTTACAGTTTAGTAAATTTGGTGTTGCCATTGTCTGTCACAAACTTGTGGTTTTCTCTATCCCTTTCTTCAATAATTTCCAATATTTGTTTTGCTTTAGGAATTCAACACTTAAGCAAGGAAACATCTCAAAAAAATTCTAGGGAAGAAAAAATTTCTAAAACTTTCATGTCATGGAAACACCAGCTTAGGTATTTTTTTTTTTCAAGTGAAACAGAACACATAATTTTGTACAAACTAAAAATTACAAACAAAAATCTAAGATAATACTAATCACAGTATGATAGGAAATATTCACTGGAATATGATAGGAAATATTCACTGGAATATGATAGTCCTGTGGCCAAAACTCTTATCCGTATGCTTTTTAATGTGGAGCCAGAGCTCTGAACTGGGTACAAGCTTAGAAAGGTAATTTTCCTGGATAATCATGGCACCATTCTCTTCTCTTCCTCTGCAATTTTGTGCTTTGCATAGTGATAACTATTTTACTTTCTATACAGGGAAGTAAATACATCTAATGTACAAGGTGTAAAAATGACTGTATCCACATGAATTTAATATATAATTCTGTTTTATAGATATAAATTTTAATAATCACGCATAAAAATGTTTTTGTTTTTACTGGAAGCTAACAAAAACATAAAATATCTGTGGTATATTATCACAGAACAGTCAATACTTAAAATTATATATTGTGCACTTGAAAATACTTGTAGCTAATTGGTACAAATCCTTTCTTCTTGAATTTATTGGTAACTACATCCAAGGGAGCAAGCCAAAGGAAGTACAATAAAAATTATATGTTTAAGGAGGTTTAAGGAGTGATATAATATTATTTCCTCCTTTCAGTTCACATTAGTTTAGCTAGCTGAGCTGCAAACCTTTTTCCAAAGGTCAAATAAAGGATGTGCTGATGCTGCACAACGAAAGAGGCCAACTCTCAGTGACCGAAAGTAGAAATAAAATGAAATGATAACTAAGTGGCAACATCACATGAAAGAACACTAATAATAGTAGAGAAAGACAATATCCCCAGATTAAATATCTCAGGCAGCATGAATAAGCATTTAATGTTCCTGTGACATATCCAAGTGCATACATACATACTAAAAAATGCTGCTTCATCATCGAACTCTTCCGAAGAAGGTCATCGTTATCGCAACCTGGATTGAAACAGCATTCTTAAAATTATAACTAATACGATAATCATTACTATGACAAGTAATATTTTGCCTGAGTAGTTTTTCTCTTTACTATATTTTCTTCAGTTTTCCTAATATATCTTCAGAGTGTACTGTCCAGACATTATTTATTAGGTTATTTGAACTTGCAAATCCTGAAACCTATACATTTAGCAATGCAATATTAAGTAAGAGAAATAGGATATGCTGAATTTTCATTTAAAAGGAATTCCAATGCATTCCAAAATGAACTTTCATGACTTTTAGTTTTTAAAAAATATATATTGAATTTATTCTAACATACTTTTCTAAAAGAACCTATTACAAGATCGACAGAAAAACCATGTGATTAAAAAGTTTTCTAGCTTTCTGCGCTTAGATTCTAAGTCACCGATGTATCAAAAAGGTATCAAAATGAAAGAGTTTCTATTTAATGTGCTGTGTAAACAATCTACCTGGTGACACAATAAAATTTAATCATTAGAAGTTTTAATAAATTAAGTAAGCTGTGCCATACATTTCCCAGTGGTTGATCTGAGTGCGTTAGGACATACCTTTTGGCATTTGGGAGACAAAACATGGGCACACTGCTCCAGATGCAGCCTCACAAGTGCAAAATCAATGAGAAAATCACTTCCTTTCACCTTTTGGTTAGTCTCCCAAAGCAGACTGGTATGGCACTAACCAAAACGGTGCACTGCTGGCTCACACCTCTTGTCCTCCTGGGTTCTTGGGTCTGTTTCTGCACACCTGTCAGTCCAACCCCAGGTTGTGCTATTGCATAAGGTTAATTAATTCCATGTAACTGATTTCTAATTTGTCCTTATCAGACTCCACAATGTCTCTAGCAGCTCATTTCTCCAGCTTAATGAGATTGCTTTGAATGGCAGTCCCCCACAGTTTGGTGTCATCTGTCAGCACTGCTCCGGTTATATTCCATCCCATCTTTCTTGTTGTTGATAAAGATGTTAAATAACAATGGCTGCAGTAGAGAGCTCTGAGCAACGCCACTAGAAAACCACACACCTTGCACCAACACCTTGAAACAACCACTCCATTTCTTTTCCATTTGCCTAAAAAGGGTACCACAGCTATGGGATATCATGTCAAGGGCCCTAATTAAGTCAAGAGAAATTACATCCATTGGTGCCTCCTCATTCACTCAATCACCTAATCACAAAATTTAATCACATTAATGAAATGTTTGCCATTGTTGAATCTTTGCATGTTGCTTCCAGTCATCTTGTCTTTGACATTTCTGGAGATTTCTTCCAAGAGACTATGTGATCATCCTGGGAATTATTCATAATCTTCCTGGGAACCAAGGTGAGGCTGACCAGCCTATGGCTCTCCAATATTTCTCCTGCCCTTCAGGGGGACAGGCATGACATTTCCCTTTTTCCACTCACTGGGAATCTTTCACCCTCAACATGAACTTTCAGAAAGAATAGAGTGTAGTCCTGAAGCTACAAAATTTGCTTCTGCTGATAGGTATTGACATATTTCCCTTCCTTCTGTATATCAAAAGCTACATTCATAATGATGATTTTAAAAAGTGTACTCATGCACATGGGAAGAAAGTTGTTTAACAAAATACTGTTTTTTAAAAGAGTTACATTCTTTTTAAAACTATATTAAAACTGAACATGCGTTATCTACTTGAAGTTATAGCAGGTAAACTTCTTTTCACTATTATTTTATTGCTAGCTTAAGAAAACTGTGGTTTAGGCTTGAATTTGATCATTTTCTCCCACAAGACCTTCAAACCTTTAATTACAGAAGTGGTATGAAAATGGTGTCTGAATTTGTGGTCTTACTGAGGGAGCATTGATCAAAGGGATACTGATAAACATGGGTTTGGCTGAGAGGATCTGAGTATGGATTACAGTTTAACAAACAGAAGAAATATGACCACAGAGGAGTATGTCTAAAGTAAAAATTTTAGGAATTTTTTTCAGTACATTTGGAACTTTCTCTTGTAAAACATTCATCTTGTCCACACACCCAGTACTCAGCTTATACTTTCTGACTCATTTAGCTCACTTCAATGTTTATCTTCATGAGTTTTTTCAAAGTAAAATAATGTATTTCTCCCTACACAGATCAATGAGGATGTTACTCTGTATCTCCTGGGAGTGGGCACTTAGTAATTGCATAATTTGTCTTCCCTTTCACAATTAAAGTGAATAGAATTAGTACCTTTTCCATCGAGACATTTTCTGACACAGATAGGGAAAGGCTTGATTCAAACTATCAGAGCAAACACTCTTTTCAGTACGCTACAGCATACTACAGAAATGTGATGTGCACCCTTTGTTTGGTCAACCAGTTGATTCCGTTTCATACACTCATGTCAGCAACACATGCGTGGCCATGACTAACATTGTAGCACTACCAATTTGTGGCTTAGACAAGCAGTAAAAAGATATACAATTAAACCTCATGCTTAAAATGTTTTTAAACCGTTCCAACTTCGCAAGGTGATTCTGAGGCTATGGCTTGGCTTTCCAGTCAGGAATTCTCCTTGTGTAGAGCACTGCCCATGGAGCCCAGTGCTAAACAGTGACTGTTGTTCCATACTGCCAACTAACAATATGTGTGATATAGAAAATCCATTCCTTTCTGTTATTGTCAAAGCCCTGGCTATTGCCAAGTTGGTAGCCATCCTACAGATTCACAATAGCCACAAAAGCAGGTAACAGTTCTCAGGGATTATGTCACTTCATAATAATTTACCATCTCTGTTAGAAAATTGATCAGCTTGCCCCCAACATCAAAAAAATACTTACTCCAATTTTCCAAAATCCTACATTAATCATTTTTCAAAAAAAAGCCACCAAAACCAATTTTGCCCTTTTTAACATTTTGATACAATATGTACCTGTGTGATACATAATAATTTCCAAAATTTGTGAGGAAAATGAAAGACAGTAAGTGACTTTCAATGTGATTCAGTAATTTTCTTTTCAATGACATGTGAGCGTATAACATTCACTTTGTTGCCACAGGTGCAAAATCTACTCTGATACCACAATATCTCAGATATAAAAAAAGCTTTATCTCTGATTTTTCACTACCTCAGTTATCTAGCTTCCACCTCTTTGACATCTACAAGAAATTTCAAGGTGGACTGTCACTAGGCGTTGTCTTCATAATTTGGGTTTGGCTTTGTGATGACAAAATTGCATGCTTCCAGCTAACCAGAATTCCGTCTCACTTTGCCCAGTAGCAACAGCACATCCATGAAACCTCCTTGCAGGGAATTTTTTAGAAAACTTCAACATCCACTCATTCAAAATGACCAGACTAAATGGACATATGTTTAAGTATTGTAATGAGGCACTTAGTGATACATTTGATCTTCTACTGAAAATGTTCTGTTCTGTGTTCAGTATTCTGAATGAGTATAAGGCGTTAAATCTCTTCTAGTCTTGCAGTACACTGTTCACATTGTAGAATCTTAAAACTATATTCCAAAGTTCTTTTAAGTACTAGGCCTAAGTCTTCATTGTTAAGTGTTTCCTCTTGCCCCATAAGCACTTAATTAGAAAAAAATTGGTTTATTCTTCCCAATGGAAAAAAAAAAAAAAAACAACCCAAAAAAATCTACACAAAACTGGAGCTTCCTATATTAAATGTCAAAACTAGTACACAAATTTTAGTAAGTATATTCATCAAGAACAATAAAACTCTTGAGGATAATATATAAAGAAACCTCACTGAAATATACTGTTGATAAAAGTATTTCCTTAAGAAAAAAATTGTGTTTTGAGTTTTTTTTTTTAACATATAAAATAAAATGGCACGATGGCATTAATAGTGAGGAGAATCTCATTGTGGCTTGGGGATAGAGGAGAATCTCAGTGTGGCTTGGGGATAGTGAAATCTTACTTTCCTCTTCTGGATCATATAAACAAGGGAAGGAAAATGAGAAGAGGACAATACAGTGACTGCCATTACGCCCTTCTAGTCACCCACCACAGCATTTACAGCACCTTAGCTAACTTAACCTCATATACCAGCCCATGAATCTATATTGCTGTATTCACCTTTAAGACACTTTAGTAATCCAGTAGGATAACCCATAAATATGAAAAAGCTCTTAATTATTTAGTTTCATTATAAACCCCATGAAAAAGAATACCAAGATAGAAAATCTTATATCTGATTTATCCCAATAATCCCAACAATATATCTATTATATCATTGCCTTCTTCCTCAAAACTGAATGCAGGAACCTGAATGTTTACAATCTGACAAATTAGAATCCATTGTATGTACAGCCTTTCAGTGTAATTTTTCACTTCACCAAATACTTTATATATTTGAAAATATGAAATACATTTCCCTTATGACATCACCTGTATTTTTTCCAATAAAAGCTGAAAAATAAAGGTTGCAAGTGCCTCCTAGTTTAATCTGTATAATTATATAAAACTTTTACAGTAAATTCTTTTTAATTCTGTTAAGATCGAACATGTAAGTTTGGAAAAATTATTGTTCATTCCCTATTCAAATATACTTTCCATTTAGTGTTGGCCAGCTATCTTTCTTACTTAGACTTCTCAGAATACAGTGTTAAGCAAACTGTAGCCTGGTTCTGTGTCATCTAGAGTGGTCTAGAATAACATCATAATCTCACAGTTCTCAGGCTTTAATGACAGAAGGATCATCATTTCAGCAGGACTTTCATCTTCATCAACTTAACATAGAGTTAAAGTGAGGCAGGAATCTCCTTTATGAATAGATCAGGACTGTCCAATTACTTTTTAAAGTAAAATTAGTAATATAATTCAAAACCCAGTTATATTGATGAATAATAGGTTCTGTTCCCTCATTTTTGTACCAAAATATATTTAATATCATGTTTCAACAAGTGCAAAGATTATTGTCAGTGTGGAGGAAATTAGCAAGAAAAGAAAGTGAAAAACTCTAGCCATCAAGCATGGAATCTAATTATTACACTTCAATAAAAACAGCAAATATCTAAAATGGGATTAAAATACTTAGTATTCCATACCAAATATTCATTAAAATCTTACATACTAAGCAACACAAATATCTCTACTTTCTTCAAACCAATTTCCCAAAGACTATAAGGAAAAAGTGACATCTATTATGATGACATATGGTCAATTTTACATGAATAAGACAGGTTATGCTTTGCATCAGTGCCTCAAGGAATGCAGACTACTAATACCTGGTTATTACCAAGCAATTTAAATCATGGTATAATTACACAGACAGATGGATTGCAAAACCCTTCTAGCTTCCTTTACTCATTTAAAATGGAAAAAAGATAACCTGAGACATCTTAGTTTTAAAATGCCTAAAAAATAATAGATGAAACCAACAAAATCTGCAAACTAAGCTTAACAGAGTGGGCTTAAGGAAATCAAATACAGTATTTTTTTCATGGTACAAGGTAGTCTTTGCATAACTTCCATCAAAATAATTAAGTCAGAAGATCTGGAGGAAAAAAAAGTTATCCTAAAGATATCACTTCAGCTTTGCAGCTTGTTTTTTATTTACTACACATGTGCAAATTTTATTTTCAAACACTGCAAGCTAATAAAACTCTTTTTCCTAAAATTTTATCTTTACTTTCTATGAAGTATAACACGCTTATAGTGTACATGGAAACTACATGAAAACAATCATGGAGAAGGCTAGAGAATCCATAAGTGAAAAAAACAGAACCCTTTAAGTATTCTTGGGTAGTATACAGGAATTTCCTTAAAATCTGACCATCAAAGAGTTGTTCTAGAACACCAACTTGAATACAGTTAAATTCAATACATTGGTAAGAAACAATAGCATAATATTCTTTCCTTTTCTTTTTGTGATGCGTAATTTCCATTACATTATTTTTTTTGCAAATATCTTCATTTTGCAAAAATATTTGTTACTAAGTCTAGTAAAAATGTTCTGTGTTTTTTTTTCACTTGATACTTCTTAGGAAGGTTTGAGAGCGTGACTGCTCTGGCTCTCTCCCTGGCTTTTGCTAGAGATCCCTTTTAATTCTCTGCTGAATTTCAAAAAATTTGAAAGAAAGAAATTGCAAACAGATTAAGTTGCTTGAACTTAAACATAGTTCTGTATTTGGTCTTTTGATGTCTAGATTTAATTTTACTGAAATCCTATTTCAGCTAAAACTACATCCACAGTTCTATTAATTTATGTATACTTAACTACTAATAGAAAATAGTTATAAAAATTACTTAGTCAAAAAATTTTAACTATATTCTCATGTACTGATAAAAATGGTACTATAAATCCCTCCAGGGTGTTTACAGAAATTAACTGAACACACAAGAACCTTATGATCCTAATTTAAGCTATATAAGGGTGTCTCTCAGATAATTTTTCTGAACAGATCAGAAATCACTCATTTGCAACATTCTGCATACTCCAATACTACTTCTGCAAGCTTTATATCCTCAAACACCCTCCACATGGCTTATGTCAAGTAATTCAAATTTTCAGCAGCACACTATAAACCATTATATTGATAAACTGTGTTGCACTTGGATGTGGTCAATATACTCTTGAGAAGACCGAGCACTGTGGCTCACTTTTTCACCACTTTGCCTGAGGGCCAGCAGTCAGCTGTGATGAAAATCTTAAGCTATGTACTCACAGCCACAGGCCAATTTCTGTCTGCAGCAAACTTCACTATCTTGGCCCACAGCATGGCACCTGCTGGGAGCGCAGCAGGTTTGTTTTTGATGTGATGTCAGGGAAAGACCAAGAAAAGGATAGAAAATGGTATACCCTCAGGTCCCTGTGCCAATAGGGGATCAGGATCATTCACTAGATGTACTCCAACATTCCTTAACATTAATCTGTGTGGAACTGCACCCAAATCTTATGTCTGAATCTGTAAGAAGTAAGGGATGTTGTGCTTTGCTTCAAGAAGAAGCATACTATGCCTGTATGTGAAAATTCAAACATGGAAAAAACTTTAGATATAGCCTCAGAAGTAACTGCCTTAGGACTGTCACAACACGCAGAAAAGTTGATTTGTGTTGTTGATCTAGAGATAAATGACTCTCTAGAACTGCAGCGGAAATCAGCATTGTCTCCATGGAAACACACTTGCATGCATAAATGAACAGGAAAATCTGTGTTGAATGTGTTTCAAAAACTATTCACAACTCTTTTAGGAAAGAAAAAAAGAAAAAGAATCATATCAGTTTAAAAACACGTTGTGATTTGACATGATAGAATGAGATATACAAGTCACCATGGCTGCAAAAGATCATGACTGTATTATTGGATCTCGACAGTAATTCCATATTGGGTCAAAACCAGAGCATTCACCTAATATTCATGGATCCTAAAACCTGTTCCTTAACTCAGTAGCAATAGTCACTGCCACTAACAAATCAGCAAAGTTATGCCTCCAGTAATCACTAAATCCACAATGACAAGAAATTTACAGGTTCAGAAAGTCACAGGCTTTATCTGACAAACTTAAAAGGTATATTAGAAATTATTTCTTACCAAAAGCTGATAGTATACGTACTCATTTGTACCTCTATTTCGAAACAAACATAGCTGGGAATCTGCATAAATAGGCCCCCACTTATTTGCACATTTAGAGTCAATAAAAGCAGGACAGACAGGTCAAAAGATTTAGAAATCATTTAATCAGAGTATGACAATTTTCAGACTTAGAGGAAAATATAATGAATTTGCTACTTTCCTAATGCTGCTGTTTGACATTACTTTGGAATGCCTGAAGGAATATACAATTAATATAAATATTAGTAGAATTTGAGCATACACAAGTAATTAAAATCATAAAACACCTATTAATTTTTAAAAAGCATATTTTTCCTCTCTTTCTTACTGAGTGTTAACTAGGACAACTTAGATTTTCTGCATGTTACAGGCAGAATCAATACAATACCTACAGTTCAATTTCACCAGTATTTTCCAAAATAAAATGTGTAAGTTTTTCAAACACTGTCTATAATTAAAACCAGGAAAGAACTGCAATTACTGCTTCTGTACCGTGCAGTTGCCATAGAGTGTTCACAATAACTAGAAAGAAACGCCATATTAAAATTTCATCTTCTTCATGGCAAGAAGGAGATTGGAGCATCTCTCTGACCGTAACAGATGAAACACTGACAGACAGAATGAACATATGAAAAACAGACCCATGGCCATTTAGGACAGCAGGAAGCAAGCATGACTGAAACATGGCCAAAGAGACTACAAACTGTTTGAGAGACTGCCCTATGTACAGCTTACTCTATGAATTCCTGTGTTCCAAGCAACCTTTACTTGTATCCTGGTACTCTGTCCTTTCCTTCAGAGCATGCACAAAATACTCCGTTGTCCTTCATATCTTTTTGGTACCCCTGACTCTGTTTTTACTGCTCATGACTCACATCTCACTATAGCCCAAGCATACACACAAATAAATTGACTCACAATTATCTAAAACATTTAACATGCATCCACACTGGCATTTTAATTTTGATTGGGAGTGCATTTTTGAAGTTCGTCCCCTTTTCATAGTTAATTCTAACACTTTGCTTTCACTGACAGAAAAGTCTTGGTGCATTCAAATCCTTCAGGATGAAAATAAACCAGAAAGTGTGCTGGAGAAAAGCACTAAACACATTTCAAATGCTACCAGGTATTCACCCCAAGCTGGTCTGAAGTAAAACTAGACTGTAGGTGGCGTGAATGTCAGATTCAGATGTCTGGCTGATCTTTCCACTCAGCCATTAACTTTCTGAAACCTAAAGGAATATAACAACTTTAAGACATCTATTTCATTATGACATATTGTTGAACAGGTTCAAAAATTACTAGATGGAATGGGAAGAGCATCTGTTAAACCCTGCTTCCGTAAAAACGAGGGTAAAAATTCCAGAGTTACATATTTTTTAAAGGGTTATAAAAACAGATCCATTTGACCTTTTTGATATAACTCAAAGCTGATGAGCTCAGGCTGCCCCTTTCTCCCCTGTTGATGGCTGGTTTTCCACTCAGCTGTAAACTGAGAATGGTCATCAGCACCAGGTAATCAAGCGCATCTCCTTATGATGCCAGTTATTTCATTGTCATATGGTATTTATTAAGCATACAGGCCTGATCAGTCACCTTGGCTTGGATGGAATTTTGACCCTGACCAAGGTCTGAAAGGACTGCAGCAAGGTTAGAATTTTAAGCAGTCTCTGAAGCACCTAAATTCTTGAGCCACTGTGATAAAGAGATAAATGAAAAGCCAAAATAACAGAACCACAAATAGCACCTTATTCATCTACTAAATTTAAATTAACTGTTATGAGAAAATTAAAACCTAGATAGTTTTAAAATAGATTTGGGAATTAACTATTAGCCAATCCTCTTTTAAATTCCAATTTTGTGTTTTCTATATTATTTAGCATGTATTTAAATACAAGAGAAGCATAGTAGGACTTTCAACATTATAGGAGTGATTTAGAAGTCCGATATGACTAATTATACTCAGAAAATTAATACTTGTCATTGATTATTTGAGCATAAACCCCATAATTTTAATATCATGAGCGAAATCATCTGAAACATGTAAAGCCAAGAAAGCATTTGTAACAATGCTGAGAACAATTCAACATTAAAGACAGAAACAGCTTCCCCATGTTCTTTGTGAGCAGAAATTTGTCATTATATTCTAGAATATACAGCATTGTATAATGCAAAAGAAAGGTCAGAAGACTCAACATATATAAATGCCTGGCAGGAGGGTGCAAAGAGGACAGAGGCAGTCTCTTCTCTGTGGTGCTCGGTGACAGGACAAGAGACAAAGGGAACAACTGAAACACAGGGGAGTCCCTCTGAAAACCAGCAAACATTTCTGCACTCTGAGGATGATCGAACACAGGCACAGGCTGGCCAGAGAGGTTGAGGAGTTACATCCTTGGAGATACTCAAAAATCATCTGGCCACAGCCCTGAGCAACCAGCTCTGTGGGCCGCTGCTTAACCAGGGTATTGTATCAGAAGACCTCAAAAGGTGCCTCCCAACCTCAACCCATCCTCAGCAAGTATTTAAAGCTGAGAAAGATGGTACCTAAATGTCACAAACTTCTGTCTGACTAAAGAATGTATTTGGCTAGAACTGGAAAAAACATAGAATGACATAAGGAGATATGCTGATTTAATTACTTTACTCAGTCCAAAATACACTAGAACACTATTAAAATACTGTGAGTTATATCAAACTTCAGGAAATGAATACCAAATATAAATATCCACTGATATTTTGAACAGATTAGTTCACATTAATACTTGAGGATGATGGATACTTATTTTAAAAATTTATGGCAACAGGTTATTAGCCGGCTAAGCTTTGGATTACCTCATTATGATTATTATTTGCTGTTTATCCTTGGAGCTACAGGACTTTTCTTAGCTCCAATTTTTATTAAAATTATTTTTAAATCAGAACCTCATTAATCACTACAAAATACAATGTTGTGGTAAAAAACAAAAGAAAATAAAAAAGGCAAAATAAATTCTTTCCTGAATTGTAATTATTACAGATAAAATTTGGACAATTATTCAAATTTTAGGAATTCTTTGCATGTAATTTTTTATTTTTCTATAATCTGTATTTGCAACAGTACAGCTTTATAATCCAGTATATGTGCATAATTTATAGATGCATTAATCTGTCAACTGACTCCGGACCTCTACTTTCATGTTTCACATGTTTGGGGTGCATTTATAACTGTCTCCTTGATGCTTTTGTATTACTATTTAGACATTTCTGTGCACTAGAAAACTCATTTTATTGGAAACACTAAATAAAAAAAATCACATACAAATATATATGTGTGTGTATATATATATACACATGCATGTATACATGTATTTTCTAAGTAACTAACCATTGGCTTAATATACTGCAATGTTCACCATGAAGTATTGTTATTCTACCCAAGAACAGAATACACACATTTAGTGTATTCATAATATTCTCTGTTCCAAACTGCATTTATTAAATTTTGCAGAGTATTGGCTCTGAACAACTTTCATGGCACTACAATAAAAATCCATTGTTAACCCTCCTGATTTATAATTATTTCAGGTAACTAAAAGCATGTACATATATAGTGTGTGTGTGTATATATATATACACATACACACACACATATATATACACCTATATTCTCCAAAATAGTATTGATACGCCTCAGCTACCATTAAACTTTCTTGAGTTTAATTTATTGACATTAATCCAGATATTTTCTGGATATAGCTCACTGCACTAACTATGGGTACGTTAGAAACACATTCTTTGACTAATAAAGTAGGCGCTGAATTGCAGTCTGAATCTTCCACGTGAAGAGTAACTGCTACATGCTGAACCATGAAATATAAAATCCTACCCTGCCTCTAAACGTCAGGGAGAATGTATATTCTTCCTGGGAATGAGGAGGAAAGCTCTCCAGCTACATGGTCAGTCGGGTTGGTTACTACTAAGGCCTCAAAACTCCTGCTCATGCTATAACCAGCATTGCAAACTGCCATGTTCAGAGAGACAAAGAGTGTTGGCAGCAGGTGCATGACCAGAACATGAAAACTGTCAGCAAACTTTCCCCTGCTTACAAAAGATGCACTGGAATTTTGATGGTCAACAGCAGGAATTTTACTGTGCACTCCTTAAGGCTCCACATTACAATTATTATTATTTAAAGTACATTCCAAGTGGAGTAACCTCTGCTTCCATCTAAGTCAGATGTACTAACTCAATAGCTGGGTGATGCGGCATTAGGTTACATCAGATTATATTTAGTTACATTTTATTTTATGATTACAGATTCATGGCGGTAGGAAATACAAAAATACATTGTCCCAGTAAAATAAACATGAAAAACTGTATTTATACTAAAACTTGCAGTTGCAAGAAAAACAAGAAACCTATAAACGATTTCTTTAGAGATAAGATGAGAGTTCAACTCCTCTGATCAAGCAAGTGAGGCAAAGCGAAGATGAATGTAGGCCAGCCAGCACATCTGAAAGGTCCTTTAGCAGCTAATCTCCTAATTACCAACACACGGTGAGGTCAGCTAGGGTTCTGCTTTTTAAGGCCAGCATCTAGACTTTAAAATAGTATTTCTCATCCTGCCTGTGGAAAACAGGCAGACATCCAGTTATACAAACTGCCTATGCACATATAAATCATATGGAATATAATGTGCTTTCCATTATTAAAATGGCATACACAGAATAGCAAGACTAGTTTTAAGGTACTGAGATTCTACTCTTTTGCCTCTCACTTAATTAACCCCAAACAGTACAGATAAAAAGTTATGAACATCTCACATTTTATTTCTCTACTCTATCAGCTTGTAAACAAGCATAACCAAAGTTTACTTAAGATATTAGATAAATACAAAATAAGAAAAAAATTCCTTTTTTTTTCATCTCAAAAGTTCAAAAGACTGATGTTTTTTGATCAAACATAGTATCGAAGACTGGGTCACCTCACATGAAAGTCACACAAACTCTTAGAAAAAAGGTGCTGGAGAATTTTTCTTTGATTATTCAAATATCAAACATGCTCTCCAAGAAACTCGTTCAAAAATAGAGTAACAGCACTGCACCTAAACTGTCATCATTTAATATGAAGTGACAAGAAAGTGACAGATAATGAAGAACAGCCTGAAGATGGAATTGCTTGTCATTAAACCTTCATTTCCTCCTCAGGCACACTAAGAAGATCACAAGATTCCATTGTGCTGGAAGAAGTTCCCTAAAGAGAAAGTTACCTAATCTTATACACACACACAGACATGTGATATGTTTCAACTAGAAAATGGAGTCTGAGCAATCAGGTAACAGGAGGTCCTTTTAGAAGATGGGCAGGGTTTAAGGAGGTATGTTGAATTTCTCAGGGTGAGTAATGCACTTTATTTTGCTTTCCTGGCTATATTGGGAACCATCATGGATGGACCCCAGAATCTGACTTGTGAGTACAACGTCATCAGAAATAAAATAATAGTTATAGGAAAGTCTATAAATATTAACACTGTTAAGAACTTTTCCTGCAGGTGGTAGTTAACCATCAACAGAAAGATTCAAAACTATCACGATGATCTAATTTTGAAATTAGAAATATCTGGGTTCTTTATAAAAAACTAATAGTTCGGACTGAATTTAAATACTGCCTCTTCCAGCTACTGTCTTTTCTAGCAAACTAATTTGCATCATGTCTGCAATGACTCATGTCTGAAACAAATATTTTAATGCATGTTGCTTGCAAAAATGTGGAAATTCAAATTTTTCAAGATACGTACTTGCAAGGAAAGTTTTGAAAAGGACAAACTTTTTGGTCTACACCGAGCATTTAATTTTTTCTTTATTCCTGCTTATTTCTTGAGGCACTTTCAACTCTCTCCAAAGAGTAGACTCCTTGGTTTAGCCCTGTCAGGTTAGAAAATACAACATATTGAAGCCCTTTGGGTCTTCAAGGTTAGCTTTACAGAAGTATAATGAAAAATGTTCTTTTATGAAATTTTGCTAACACTTGTAATCTGATTCATTTAGTATCCCATTCTCAAAGTCTCTGAAACCTTATTTTTAATAATCAATAATTTGCAACATTTAAATGAAGACATCCAGAGATTTTTCTTTTTATAAAAACTCTTCTTTCAAAGAAATTTAATTTTAGGAAGAAAATAGGAAGGAAATATTTGAAGAGCTCAAAAAAAAAAAAACCCACAAACTTGAAATTTCAGCTCATGAAAAAATAAAGATGTATATCTGGTAAACACAATTTGATTTTAGTCTTATGATCTTCAAGCAAAAATATCCCGATAGGTCAACAACTACAATTATCACACACTTGGTCTTGTATACCAAAATATCCTGCCTCATGATTAATTTCTAAAACTTTGATTCCACACACACTGTGGAATTTTGACAAATCTGAATCCTTAAGATGTCAGGAAAATAAATTATAAAATCTATACATTATTTGGCCACATTTTAGAACAGGGTTCATTTATGTCAAAAAGGAATCACTGTAAGTAGTTGATGACCACCCTTTTTACCTGAAATTTTCTACAGGCTACAAGCACAGTAACTGGGTTTTCAGATATGTTCTGTTAACATTCGGTACAGTTCTGAGTGTGTTTGGCTTATTTTGACAAAGTATGAGGAAGAAAAAATGTGAAATCTCTCAACTACACTAAAGGAGTAGAAATTCATTACATGTGAGTTAAAATTATATATAGTTCTTCCAAACTTCTACTTTCAAAAGCTGCAAGTATGTTACTACATTAATAATTAATGCTGACAAATTAACAGACAACACTTTGCTATTATTAAAAATTCCCCACAATGAACTCTCAAAGCAAAAGAAATTTTTGAAAATCCTTGAGTAAGTGGTGTTTGAATACAACTGCTAAACCATTAAATTAACCACCGCTAGTAGAATCTTAGCACATGCTCACCCCTTATAAACATTCTAATTCTATTACTCTTCAGGTTATAACATTTCTAAGCCTGTTTCTAAGAGGTCCAATAGGACCTTAAAATACCTGTTATTTTTTATTTGATTAATATTCTATGTAATAATATATATCACATATAGTAAATTTCATTGCAACAGCATTTATTCCCTAATAAAATGCAAATGCTTGATCCATCTATATTAAGTTCAACCATTTTTATAATCAGAAAGTACCACTTAGTTGCAAAAATCTAAAACTTAATGGTTATATTATTGCCTGAAAAGAACATGAAAAATGAACCATAGAAAATAGGCCTGGAGGGAATCTTAGTAATCAGTTTGGTCCATTCTCCTGCCCAGACAATCATCAAGCAGAAAAGAAAGCTACATTCTGGTAGGGCATCACTAGCCAAAGGATTTTGCAGTGCAATTGAAGTGAATTTTTTATATTTAAATAAATTTGGTAACTGTTCAAAGATTCTGCATTTGTTTGACGTTTTCCATTACAATTTAAAATATGTAGCATTTGGAGGCATTTTAACAATTTAATACTTTAGAAATTTAAATCCTTCAAAACTATAGAAAATATCAAAAATTCAAAGTGCACGACAAAGAGATCAGAAAAAAAGAACTAAGAAACCACTGTCTATAAACGGTAAATTTTGGCAGGGACTTCAAGATCAGTTTCTCCAAGTGTTATATTCAAGGTAAAACAATGAAAGTGAAACAGACTGAAGCCTTCAAACACACTTTTGTAGATTAACAGCATTTATAAAAACTTTATGGGTGTGCTAAGGCAAATGGAGTGAGAAGTTCTATTAGTATCTCCCTTAATGAGCCAATGTGTGATATATGTTGTATAGTTTTGTTATTTGATTGCTGCTCAAGAGAACAGTCCTGAATTCTAACAAACTGTTACATAATCAGGTAAATATAAAACAGTCTGATTTACATTTTCAAGTGAATACGTCCAAGTGAAATTAGAATTAGATTTTGATGAGATTTGGTAAAAGATGCAGTAAAAATCCAAAGTGAAAATTAATACAAGAAAAACATTATTCCACTGTTAATGTCATTATTAACCGGAGATGTAACATTATTTTTTGTATTCATGTGTTCTTTCCCTTCTCAATTAAAAACATAACTGAAATGAGGTCTGCATTCACACATCTTCATATCCACACTATCATATCTCAGTGCACGTACACATATATGTGTGTACATGTGTTCATCCCTACTGAGATCACCAGAAAGTCATGTGAATATGATAATTATCCTTCTAGAGAGACATACAGGACTATGCAAAGGGATGGCTCAGGTCATTTATTAAAAACCTTAGCATTAACATAAGATGACAGCTTTCATCTTGCTGCTATCAACAGAAAAAAAAATGCTGGAAAATATGGAAAGTGTCAAAGATATCAAAGTAGTTTATAAAAACCAGATATGATCCAAAATAAAACCAAACATATTCATAGTTTCCATGTTTCTACATGTTTGAGGGACTGAAGCTAAACAAAGATGACAGGAATTTATAGACAAAAAAGCAACCAAGATGTTTACATTTAATGTGAGATTTTGAATAATTAACTTTCCTTTTTTTTTTCTTTTTATCTTCCAGAAATCAAAAAAATACAGATGCTTGTATGGTCGAATTATTCTTGGGTTTATTATGTTAACAGTAATGCAACTCACTACCTCAAATTTTTTTCCATGATTGTGTTATTTCCTACTCACAAAACAAATCTCAACACAGAGAAGTTAATTTTAAATCTATAGAGACACAAAACCATGCCTGTATACAGTATGAAATTTATATTTATGTTAGTGTTTAACCTAAAGCACACTAAAAAAATGCCTTATCCAGTTTCAAATCAAAAAAATTCCATTGTCTTAACAGCTTTTGTATGTTTGTTTACTCTATAAACTTCAGGTTATTCCTTATTATGATCTTGCCTCTTTTACACAATATATGTTTCCAACTCAGACAAAAAATAACTTTGCTCTTAAGATCAGTTACGAAAATGTTATTCGTGTTAGCTGCCTTTCCCTCCTGTCGTGGTTTAACCCCAGCCAGCAGCCAAGTACCCCACAGCCACTCACTCACCCCCCACCAGCAGGATCAGGGAGGGAGTCAGAGGGGTAAAAGCAAGAAAACTTGGACTGAGATGAAGACAGCTTAAAAAAAAAAGCAGGAAAAGGTGTTCTTAATTAAAATATAGAATCAAATACTCTCAGAATAAGAGAGAAGTCTGTTTTCTTCAGTCAAATACTATAGAAATATAGTTACTAAAAATAAAATGTCTATCAGTGAGATCAGGTAAAACACCCACTCCAGACTCTTATGAATCTAAATTGCTTTTCCTTAGAGAGGTTATGCAATCTCATTCACTTTGCACCAACTAGAAAAACACTAATTTATTCATTTCAGAAATTAAAATGTTATATTTTTTATTCTATTCTAAGCTTTTCTTTCGGTTCTTCTTGTCTACCTCTTAAATTAGTTTCAAAAAAGTAAAACACAATGTATTGATTAAACACAGCTTGGTCTGGTGCAGTTGGTAAGAGGAGTGAAATGTGAGGCATTCAAGGCTACTGTGTAAGTACTTCCATTGCAATGGGCCTATTGCAGTTTTATCCCTCAAATATAATGATAAAATGCAATTCTGAAGCGAAGCACTTGATTAAAGTTCATCAGAAAATGAAGGTAGGTAATAAAACTCAGTTGCTAGTGATGTGTGCATATAAAACTATGAAAATTGGTGTGTATAGAGATATAAAAGGATGCAAAACATATACAGCTATATATTTAATTGCATTTGAAGACATTTTTAGAGAACTAATGTTTACATTTGCTTTGCTACTACCCAGTGATGCATCTCATCTGGATTTCCTAGACTTTAAATACACACTCACTAGTACAGCATTCCTATGCTAGTTTTTTCATCTTTTCATTTTCTAATTTCCATTCCTTTCAGGTGAAAATCGCTTCAGTAAAACAGATAATTGCTTCTGCTTTGCAATGTCAAACAGTTTGCCTCAGGTTATGGCAATGTCTAAAATTAAGATGGGAAAGAAAGTTCTCATTATCTTTCTCCATTTCGAGCAACCTTTCATCTCACCCTCTTCGCTGGTGTCCAAAGTCATACTCTCCCTATTGTTTATTCTTTTCTACAGTTTTCTTGCATTTAGTTACAATTTTAGTTCTTTTCTTCCCCACAATTCTTCACCGTCAGTTATGAATGTCAACATTTTACAATGGCTAAAGAGGAAACCTAGAATACATGCAATCCAGTTGCTCAGTCCACAGCATTTTCAGTACCAGTCATAAATCTTTATGTCTTTCTACTTAATTTTTATGCTAAAAATTCTTCTATATCTCGAAACAGTAAAACAAAAGACTCCTTTGAGACTACTTATATGGACACTCTATTCTTGAAATCTTGAAAAGTCTTAAGATAAAACTGTCACTCATTTCCATATGCATATTTTCCATAGTCTTGCCTTAACTGTTATCTCTTGGCAATGAAGTTCTAAAACTGTGTCCTCACTGTTAAAAAGACAAAGCACAGACTGACAAATGTGAATCAATGATAACACACAGTGGCTCCTGCTGCTGGGCCATCAAATTTTAAAAGCATCAGTGAAGCAACCAATCATTATGAGTCTCCTTCCATTGTTACCATGAAATTATGCTTTTATGTTGGAAGGACTAAAGAACAGTTTTCCATTTTCTATTCAAGGGAAACTAGAGCATGGTGCTGATAATGACAAGGTTGTGGGTTCCATCTCTGTATGGGCCATTCAGTTAAAGTCGGACTAGATGATCCATGTGGGTCCCTCCCAAGTCAGGATACTCTGTGGTTTAAATTTTAGGCCTCCCTTCAGCTGGACAGCACTGCATGACTGGAATCTTTTGCTGAATATGTATTTGTGATTTTTTTCAGTCTAACCCAAAAAGCAAGATTTTAAACCACCAACAAAGACATTATATGTGAGCTTATCCATACAGAGATTTGTATTTTCTGTTTTTGTGGGCTTTAGCAAATTTAGAAACAAATAAACAGAAGTTATCTGACGTAACAGGTTGCCTAAATATATGCTTTCCTTTTCCCAGATGAGCACTAACATTCTTTATTTTGACACCACTTGTGAAGAATGACTTTTGGGTCCAGTCAAATGCCCTCTTACAAGTGAAATTCCAAATTATTTTTGTAAAAGTTGGAGAGCCCAAGCCTCAAGGAATGGGCTCATAAGACTTTTTTGACTTTTTTTTGATAAATCCACAAGCATTTTGTTTACAGAAATTCAATTAACCCAATTTTTTTTGTGTAAAAATACTGCCACTAGAATCAGTCACAAATTAAACTGTTTTAATTGTTTGATTATTTTAAATAGGAATTAATTAAATATTATTTTTTTGTGGGTATATATTTTAATTTTGTTCTCCTCTGGCACACTTACACAGCAGAACTCAGCTCATGCAACTGACATTCAGTATCATTTAAATATATTATTCAGGTCTAAAAAAAAAGATGAAATAGTTGGATGAGCGCCATAGCATTTTTTTTTTACATTCTGCAAAGGGTTTTCTTTGTGTAAAAGAGAAACAATATCCAAGTGATTTCAATTCTTTAGCAATTAGTAAAGTCTTAAGTTCAGATAAATATAACTGACAAAAACATTAGATTTAAAATTATACTCTTATTTTTAGATTACCAGTCAGATTTAACTGACATATAAAGAAATAATGCTAGTAGTATGAAATGTTAAGCTTAGTCAAAAATTATTCAAGTACTCTAGTAAAACTGAGAAGAAAATTGATTTTAAAATGCAATGACAGTGCAATAAAACTTTCAACATAACATATAAATGCATTTTCAATTTAGTTTTCATTAGTATGGATTTTCCTTAGTGATTTGACATAATATTTAATGAAAAATGCATCACTCTTCAGCAGTTTACATAGATGCCATTGTACTAAATTTATTATTTACTTTACTGTAAGCAGAAATAATGAAACAATGAAACACATATGTTTCAGTATGCTTTCTTATTAGTTAAAAAAGTTTGGTGAGACATTTCAAAGCAATTTTTTCAAACTATTGGAAGCAATTACATTCTACAGTATATTATTGATCTGTAGTTGTTCTCTTAAAAAAATTATTAAATATAAATTTATACATTGTATATTTAGTCTATATTTACAAGACGATATACACTGTATACTTTGCATACATTTAGGCACTATATTTATATAAAGTCTATAATCATATATGCATATTAAGTGTATTCTTAAAGCTAATGAATAACTTGTAAACCTTGACTCATCAAGTACAGTCATCAGAAAAACCATAAAAGACTCATTTCTAGTGATTTACACAGCATCATACAGGAACATATTGGATCATAGAGAACCAGCCTCAGAGGAACAGACAGAATTTAATTTCAGACGCAGTAATCTCTGATCTCAGTTACTTTGTTTGGCAACATGGAAGCTCTAAAGGGTTGAATGAAAAAAGGCTGGTTTGTTTCTTATATTTTGGGTCATAAAATGTTCAAACGTATAATTTTAGGAGATTTCTATAGAACTTATGTTGCTGGTTTTTGTCTGGGTTTTTTTTTAAGATATAGCACATGGCCTAATTTTGTTATCTGTCATGTAAAGGTGCGTGTTAGATGTTTTCACTTTTTTCAAAGTGTTTCAGAGATTGGCTCAACCAGATAGTCAAGACAGTTTATAAAATGCTCGTGGCATCTAACATAAGAGGGATTATTACACAGCTGAGAACAGAAAAAGAAGCAAAGGAAAGGGAGCAAAGCTTAAGCCAGGAAATGCACAGAAAGCTCTTCTGTCTAATATAAATATTTGCAACTCTACTGTCTTGCAAAGAGAAGGAGATAAAATTCAGCAGTAGCTTTAGGCCCTTCATCATTTAATGACCATAGGTTAATAGGATCATAATACATTTCCTAGACTTATGAACTCTTCCTTACTTCCCAAGTCTGGCTATATAAGAAGTCTGTTGCAGTCATGGATCATTGCTTAAATTCTATCATAAAATGTATTTGTTTACTCTCCTTTTCCCACTGAGTTGATATTCACATTCGACAATCTTGAACCTCAGCTGTTCTACATGAATATATACCAGGATCTATCTACATGAAGAAAATAGTCTAGATTTAATTTGCGACAGTGAGAACTAAGAACAAAAAGTATGAGGGAATAAACTTTAGCTATTCCTTTAAGAATTAAGGAAAGAGAGGTCGGTTATTCCCTAATTCAAGGCAAAGCAATAAAGAAACAAATTAGCAAGCACAGTAGCCAGGGAACAATAAATATGTCCACTAAGTTAGACACAGTGCATATGTGGCTGATAATTTAACACCATGAAAGGGGACTACAAATCTGCAGTGGTGCAGTGAAACACTAAATTCCAAAAAGATTTAGTGCAAGCAACACAAGGTAGCGTTAAACAGTTGACGAAAGATAACAAAGAAAAAGCAGACACAGTGTCAGAGATTTCATAATACTAAAAGACATAAGGCCATCTAAACACGTAGACATTGCATCACTCTTAGTGTTGGCTTAATCTCTACCCTTTCAAGCAGCAGCTTGTCTAGCAGCTAGAAAAAAAATTCATTAAGGACAGGCTATCTCAAAAAAATAAAAAGCTTTAAAGTAAGCTTTGACAATTTAAAAAATCAATTCATGTGCCTAGATTCATACTTTAAAGAAATATAAATCCCTAACCTAATCTATTACAAAGTGGGATTAGAAATAAATCAAGGGGTTCTGATAGTTTCCTGAACTACTTTAATGCTGATCTCTGTTGAACAGTTGTATTATAGTGAATCTCATACAGATTAATATTTTATACTTCTAGAAGTAGCATCTCCGGCTAGGACTGAGACAAATAGCCTAGAAATAAAATCACAAGATGTCCTAAAAGTATTTGCTATTGCTAACCAGGTTTCATTAACTACTTCTGGGTTTTTTCCATTAAATATGACAAATCTGAAAGACTAGAGTTTTCTATTCTATCATGGGAGGAGAAAAAAGAAAGGAAACAACAATTAAAACTAATTTGATGAAGTCAGCAAACACACACAGTACTGACATTTATTACATAATGATCCAACAAATATTTACCAAATAACATTTCAAAAGAAGTGTGTTGATGAAAGGGCACATACATAGATCTTCCATCAAGTTGTAATAATGAGTGAATTTTCTTAGGTGTTTCAAATTACAATTTACTAAATTCCAAAATGTTCTCTTACCTACCTAGGCTTTGTCAATAAAAACCAAACAAAAACCCAGCCTTCCAGACTTTAACATATTGGCAATAAACCTTCATAAGTACAAAGTTATTTAAATGGCATTATCTGCTATTTGTCTTATTCTATATTGCCATTTTTTCCCCACTGAGTGCTAATAAGTGCTTGCTGTTGAAGAGGTTTACATTCAACATCTGTCAGTTGTATCCAGAAGTAGCACCTACAGGGAACTGTCAAATAGATTGCTATTCTCCTCTGTAGCACCAGCAAATCTGTCTCACATCATTTACATACAGATAGTTATAGGCATTCATCATTTCATTATGCTGACTGCCTCACTATTCTAATGTATAATGTCTCTTTAATGAGCCTCAAAAAATACAATATTCCTTGATTTATGACTGCTTAACTGAAAAATTATACAGATTGACAAAAACTCATCATAAAGCCTTTTTTGTGTTCCCACTACCTTGCACTTTAAATTTAACAATTACTCTCAAGTTAATCTCATGATTTGCTTCTTTGACAAAAGAAATTATCAAATTTTACCACAGTAGGCTTCACAGTCATTGCTGTTTTAATAAATACACTTTCACTTCCACAAGAAAGCAGTATAGAATTTGACAAATTAAAATAGATAGTTTTTGTCCAAGAAATAAACGTATTGGACAATCTGTTTCAATATTATTATATGTCAATTACTGTATACTTCCTAAATTATCATGTGGAATACTGCTGTACTAGTCATGCAAGAGTGACTCATAAATGAGCCAATTTACATGTTCAAGTAAATTGAACTATGGTTTATTGTATGAACTTCAATTATTTTATACACAAATGCTTAGCACTGAAAAACAACTCTGCCATTAAAAGCACACTGAAGTTATTACAAACATACCTAAAACACCAAACAGAAAGCTGACAACAAGAGGCAAACACTTCATTCATTTGACTGCATCCAGGCATTTCAGTTCCCCCAGCTGCATCTCCCTGTGTTTATAGATATATCAGCATTCCTTGGGGGACATTGGGTTTTGAATACCCAAGCTGAAAAGGTTTACAAACTGCTCATGGTGACCATTAGAAGCAAGAATTTTCACGCAGTGTGAGAAAACTTATGATACATTGCTTCTGACAAATCTACAGCTGACAGTTGAATGTTTTCAGCACGTAAGAAAGTGTTGAGCTCTGGCTGAAGTTTCTCCCATAACAGAGAGAACTGCAATTTTTTACTCCCTCATCTAATACAGTTTAAGCTGACCCTACAGACAGTCAGTCAGTATGCAACTCCCACCTCCTGCTCAGCCATTTTTTACCATGCAAGTTTTAGAAACATCTTAGCCAGGCCCTCTTTTCAGATGCCACTCCTTAGAGGGTTCAAATGCAATGAGTGCAGATAAACAAATGAGCACTACAGTAACCTTATACTGCCTTATCTCAAAGCATCACTTCCTATTTCCAAATCATGAAACCAGGCTAAAAAAGGCTATCCATTCAATGTCGTAAAGATGTACAGAGATTTAAGTAACAGATGGCAAGCTACATTCCCCAGATCCATGCAAATAAAAGTAAAATTCAAGTGGAAAATCAAACAAAACAACAATACAATACTACTGAATATTCAAAAGCTGTTTCAGTTATGATATGACAGAAAATAAAGTGCACAAATGACACTGATATGTTTGACAATGACAAGTTAAATGCTCAATACAATAAAAAAATTTATTTTGTAATTTTGGACCCATATTTTAATTCCTTTGCACTGAATATTCCAGTCAACATCAACATCTGACTTTTAAAGTCAAACTTCTAAAGAATATAGCAATAGTACCCACTAATCAACACCATGTGTTTTTATCATCTAGGAGAATTCACATATCTACAGATTTCAACCATATAAAATGACAGCCAAAATCAAATAAGCCAATACAAAATTGTTTAAAAAAATTTTTTTACGTTAATAAATCACAATAATTCCATGTTATTACTTTGTATGCAGAACTTATAACTCTGAATTCAGAGAACTAGTATGTCAATCCAAACACCTGTTGCCAGCATAAGGCCTTAATTTATAAACCTGGATACTTCATGAATTCAAAATATCTCAACATATCCATTCATTCCCATAACAATAAGGAGATTTATATCTCCACTTGTAGTAGTGATAAAATCCAATTTAAGAAATGTTCAGTACTTACTAATCACAGAATATCCTTAGACTGTCACTCTGACAATCTCAGAGCTATCTGTCTGTGTCCCTTGACATTGGCTGTGAGGCACATAGCCAAGGGTGGCCATGGACCATATTTATGCTGCCTGTTAGTGCTCATATTGTGTATCTCTAGCTGGAAGAGACTATGACTAGCTGTTATCTTAGTGGCACAGAGAGAAGTTGATAAGAACAAATACAGATATCCCTATAATCCTTTCATGTTACAATTCTATATCTTGCTTTTCTTGCCTTACAAATTCATTATTTCATCTCCTATAGTATACAGAGTTACCACTTCCACAAACTGGCTAATAATGCCTGTGACTCATGATTTTCCTTTCTCAATCTGAGTTTCAGAAAAGGCAGTGGAGGAACATCAGAACAAGCTTTAAGCCTTCACATTGTTCTTTCTTATGTGTGCATATAAACATATGTAACTGTTTCGCTGGTAGAATACTGAATTATGCATTTTCCTTGTAGAGTACCAAATTACACAGAAACCAAACAAGATTTTATAATATGTTTCCCACTGATTGAGCCTACTTACAGAAAGGTGGTGTTGCAAAAGGATTCAATACTTCAATCAGTGTAGTCTGCGTATCAGAAGAAAATCCAGAGTGCGTTCTGTTCCTGTGATCAATTTCCTATCTTTCTGCAGATACACCTAGGAAATAACCAGTACAGAGTCAGTAGAACTAAATATAGAAAATAACATAAACCAAATGATTAGAAATTAAAAAATGAAAATATGTTGAACAATAATTTATGGCAAAGTCCATATTATTCATCAATATGGAATTATAGAAGACAAAAGTTCCAATTTTGTCTTCATTTAATTCTGTAGTACCCAAGTGATTCCAGAGTTCTTCAATCTCAAGACTGCCAAGTAGAATCAAACAGATGTTATCATTACACCTAAACAGCCATCTGGTAGCCTGAGAGAAGAAACATAATGACCACAGAGGGAACTTGTCCAGCCATCCAAAACAGCACTACTGTGTTTCTGTTCAGCATGTAGAGCAACTGGAGTATATAGAATATATGAAGTAAACAGACATGTTTATTTTAACAGTAGAGTTAATTCATAATTTTTGTCTTTCGGTAGAAACAGAAGAAGCAGCTTCTCTTCTTTCTGATCTTATTTACATTCTTGGCAGAATTCTAAAGAAAGTAGAAAAGTCAGGAATAAGGCATAAAGATGGCCTATCTTGGTATTTCATGAAGGGGGCAGGGTTCAGCTATATCTTCACATCTAAACCAGTACTGACAAGGGCCAGTACTATTCCTTTTAAGTAGCTGAAGTCAAAGCTGGACCACCCTGCCCAAAAAAAATCTCTACCCTGGGAGATAAGTATTCTCACTTTATCTTACTGCTGCAAATTAATCCCTGCTACTTGTCATATCTAAATCAGTTTATGCTGATCTCCTTTCTCAACAATTTTATATATTCCTACCCTCATTTTCCCCATTCCTTAGGTTGAATAAACTTGGTTCAAAGTCTTCTTCTGATGCCTTTAATATTTAATTGAATTTAATAAACAATGAATAGCCAGGTACATTTTATTTGTCCTTTTAGAAAGTTAAGACAACTTGATCCTCCAAGTTCTTTCACTGGATATTTGCATATTATGCACCTAAAGATCTGTAGAGATCAAGTGGATCTTGTTTCAGCAGTTTCTATCCCTTGTGCCTTTGCCACAGACTATCAACCCAGTAAACAGAAATTAGTAAGTCACTTCTCAAATTCATAAAGGGTGATAGAGGCATGATGTGTTTTCAGATGTGTCAAAAGATGTCTGCCAAGCATTTTAGCACTTCTTGAGATCTGCTACTGCTGAAAGGAAGGAAAACACCTGTGTAAGAAAGCAAAAAATATGGAACCAGCTACACATGTAAGAGTGCAGCATGGTAAATATACTGTCCCCATATTCTTCCCTCAAGTATTAGGGGGAATTCCCCATCTTGCATCTGCACTGGTAATTATTCCTACTTAGTGCCTGTGCTTGTTCTCACCAAGTTGTATGTCTATTATTTTCTAGTATTTCTACAATTTGTTGTGATCATTTTAAGCCTGAGTCCTGTCTTCTAAGGGACAGCTGCAAGATTAGCAGCTACTCTATTTCCAAAACTACCAGCAATGCCGTAGAATAATATTACACCCAGTACAGACTTTTACAGAATTACACTCCTCCCCCCACCCCTGTTACTGTTGAAAAAGAGTGACTGCAAATAAATATCACATCTTTTTAACCCAAAAAGCTTGAATAACACTTTTAGTCTAATCTTATCTAGATCACAGTTCCCTAGCTTGCTTAAAAGAATGCCATGTGTAATTATCAAAACTGCAGTTTACGAAATTAAAGTCATATATCTTCTAACCCTTAAGGCTTCCTGCAGTTCTTAAAGAGATAGAATAGGACTGACTTATTCCCCAGAAATCTATGCTAGCTGTTCAATCTCAGCATCTCTTGCAAATGCATGTAAAGAAGAGTTTGATAATTTCAGGTCCCTCAGGGAAATTCAGCTAAGACAACTACTTACAATTCTTTGGATATTTCTTCAGGTCTTACTGTCAGCCCTTTTCTGAGCTTTTGAAATTTCACCATCCTTAAGTTCTCAAGTATGATGTTACTATACACCATGCAAAGATTTGTTTACTCCTTCATGCATATCTTCTGTCATTAGAAGTCAAATAGTCTTTGCACCTAAGACCCAAAAAAAGGTAGTTCTTTGTTTCTAGTTGAGCTTAACCTCGCAGTTAAATTATCTGTATTTAGTTTTATAAGAGAAGTTCATAATTTTTTGTGTGATTAATCTGTTATATTTACTACAGTTATTGGATTCTAACATCACCCATCCTAGATTCCAATACTGCCCCCTCAATCTTCCACTGCTTTCTATACAGAATCAACTAGGATGGAAAAGACACTCCTTATCTCACAAAAAGAGGCTAACAGAATATGAGATAGGTAATTAACTGTTTGTGTTTAATTTTTAAGGTTTTATAGAATTGTATGTAGATTTGTCCCACCAGGTCCTCTGATCTTTCAGTGGAGATTTCCTTTAAAATCATCTTTAGCTGTTTAGCTTGCGCTAATTTTCATGCACAGAAGGGATTTTCCAAAGTTTTGAGTACGTTTAAAAATGAAAATGAAGCCTGTTATGTTTTTAAATACAACTGATTTTCAGAATGGTTGTTTCTGTTTTGGGACGTCTATATTAGACTGCTGGGTGAAGCTCTTTAAATAGAGAAATATATTCATTAGATTACAGGAAGTGTTTTAATTTTAAGAAAAAATATACGAGACAAAACCAGATGAATCTAAGACCACTCAGAACAAGTGTCTCATTTGCCCAGGTTCACCTGTGCCAACTCACAGGAAAGATAAAACACGGAGGTCTCAGTTAACCACGTGTACATGTGTGCGTGAATACCTCCATAACATAGCCCGTTCCTCAGCTGATTCTCCTAACAAGCTGAACTTAATAGCCAGTGTCACATTGTCTGGTGTTCCTTTACCCTGTCACAGAAACTGGTGAAGGATGTTGTTCCTCTTGAATAAATTAATGAACTACATGTTCACTACAACAAATGATTTTACCTGCCTTTGTTGCCCATATTTTTCAGCTTCTCTGCTATTCCAGCTCATTTGCGCCCTTCTTCTTCCTTCTCAACACTTCGTCCTCTCTGATCTATAAGCGTAATTTGCTTTCTTTAATATTAGGATGGAAATTAGGGACTACAGCTTTTCACAAACCTTAGTGGGCATCAGATACTTCTACTGGATTATCAGCAAAAAACATAGTCCAATGTCTAAGAAAAGTGTAAAACAGGACAATAATTCTAAAACAAATGTTCTGCTTAAACTAGGCCTTGGGATAGCTGTCCCTTTGGCATGTGAAAGCATGAGAAATATCAGCTATCCCTGGTGAGAAGACTACGTTAACATCTGTATCTCATTTTAAGCACTAGATTAATTTTTTTCATAAGACTTTCTCTGGCTTCTCTGCTCTGTAATATCCCACCCTTAACATATAAAATGACCCTAAGAAAAGCAGTTCAGCCCTGTAATTCTACTACTTCCATGATAATAGCATCCCAGATAAGGAATATCTATCAAATGTGTCAGAATACTATCTGTTCATTCCAGTCTCCTTTTTTGCCTTATTTTTCTTATCTTCCAGCAGCACATGCCTGGGCTTCTACTCAACATCACTCACAAAGCTCACAGATAACTAAATCAATTAAATAAATAAAACCTAAGAAATAAAATAAAAAAATAAATACCAACACCAAACACACCCTCACACATTCTTTTCCCTTTCCAAGTAAAGAGTTTTTTAGACTCTATTTCCTTTTCCATGACGAAACACAACCTTGCCTAGAAAACTTTACAATCTCCTAAAATCCTTGCAATGAGAAAGGGAGGTGTGGTGAGGTAGGGAGAGGGCAGGACAGAACAAGGTGTATTGGCTCTGGCTGTGCCGGGAGTAGCTGCGGACCCACGGTGGGCACGGCAGAGTGAGGCCGCAGGGATCTGTGGCTGGAGCGTGTCCATGGGGGCTGGGAGCGCCTGCACACCAGGGACATGAGGCCTCATTGGGAGGGTACTGCCACTGCCCTGTGGGACAGCAGGTCTAGAGACAAGCCAGAGGCTAAAAACAGAGGTACTCCATGCCTTTTTTCCACTGGTAAGGCTTCTCCTCAAGCCTCCAGGGTCCCTAAGATTCTTAAGAGATTCTCCGGACATGAAGCAGCACCTTCAGGAGAGGAAGGAGGTGTGGATCATTTACTTAACCCACTTAGACTTATATAAGTTCATGGCCCTGGTTCACGGCATCATGTGAGGTGTTCATGGAGCTCGCATGTATCTCTGTGAGACTTCTGCCTCTCCTTTTTGAAATGTTTCTGATGACTTGAAGGCAGCTGCTGTCATGCTCCTTTTTACGACAAGTAAAAATCAAGATCCAAGGAACTGCAGGCTGGTCAGCCTTAACTGTGTCCCTGGAAAAGTTGCGAACCAGGTAGCTGTAGAAAACATTTCTTGCTTGAGCAGATCATGCCTGACCAACCTCAGTGCCCTCTGTGGTGAGCTTACTGGCAGCTTTGGCAGGCAGTGCATCTTCATTTTAGCCAGGCCTTTGGCACAGTCTCCAATCCCAAAACTGATAAAAAACAAGCTGGACAAGTGGATTCTAAAGTGAACAGAAAATTAGTTTGACTGCCAAAACTCTGAGAACTGTGATGAGCAGCGGTAGGCAGTAGTTTAGTGCCTTCATTAACAACCTGGCTGACAGAGCACTCTCAGCAAGCCTGAGGATGGCACTGAATTGGAGTAGGCAGTCAATACACTGGATGGCAGGACTGGCTAGAGGAACCTGAACAGGCCAGAGAAATGGGCTGACCAGAAACTCTTTCAACAAGAGCTTGTACAAGGCCTTGCACCTGGGGTGGAATCACCCCATGCAGCAAGGCAAGGGGCACGCTGAGGGGACAAGTCTCCAGCAAGCAGCAGTGCAAAGAAGGGCCTGGGGGTCCTGGTGGAAAAGTTGAATATCAACCAGCAGGTGTGTCCATAAAGAGTAGGCTGAGCATATCCTAGCATTATTAAAACTCATAGGCAATGCATATTCAGAAAAGTGAAACTTTCCCTCTGCTTGGCACTTGTAAGACACATCTGGAGTACTGTGCCCAGTTTTGGGCTACCTAGCACGTGAAGGATATCAACATACCGAGTGATTCCAGCAAAAAGCAAACAAAGATACTCAGGGTACTGGAAAGCATGGTGTACAAGGAGACGGTGAGAGAACTGGGCCTGTTTGGCATGAACATGAGAAAGCTAAGGGGAGACCTTTCTACTATGTAAAACAACTTCACTGCAAGACAAGAGAAGATGCCTCCAGGCTCCCTTCAGAGGTGCACTGTGATAGGACAGAAGTAATAAATACAAATGGAAACATGAGAAATTTCTATCAGGTGTTCAGGGAGGTGGGTGGTGTGTGGAATTACCCTGACGGTGGTTAAAAGCAGCAACAGGTTGCCCAAACAGGTGGTGGAAGACTGTTCGAAGCTCAACACAGCCTTAGCCACCCTGATGTCCTTGTATCTGTTTTGAGTAGGATGTTGGGACTAGACTGCCTCTGGATACCCTCTGTGTCATAAAAACAATTCCGATAAAACCTAAAATTCCAGCAAGTGTTTATTTAGAGAGTTTTTGAAAATCTGAAGGATATTTAAAAATAAACTATATAATATGGCTGTTATATATTTAAAACAGATGGAAAGCTAAATTCCTTTGGAAATAGATATTGCTATCTGAAATGGACACACACAGGTTATGGATCCCATTATGCAAAAAGCAGATGTAAAGTTTGAGAAACTGTGTCATTTAAAATTTGAGAAGAGTTGCTATTTATTTTAGAAAAATGCTAAAATAATTAAATTTGCTTAGATTTCTTAGAAATACCTACTTTGGTGATTTCTTACAATTTTTTTCAAATGTTTTCCATGCAGATAATTAAAGCAACCTTCAGACATATTTCATTTGGTTAAAGATGTATCATTTACAGTGTAACTAACATATTTTTAGAGTTTTATAAAATCGTATTTATTGTTGCTATAATTTTTTTCCTTTTAAAATATGAAAGATATGATTTCATTTTCTAACAGCTTTTTTGTACAGCATATGTTATAAAAAACATGACATCTCTAGAAAAATTATGTCCAATGACTATGGTAAAAATATGAAGCTCACTTCCAATAAGATCTGTGAGAAAATGCTGTGAAGAAGCACGAACCTGAAAAAAATTGCCATCTTAAGGTGAAAAGTATGCTTGCAGCTTGAAAATATCAAATATTTTAGTTATGAAGAATCTAATCATACATCTTTACTGCTGCACAGCTAAACATCACACTTTCTGAATTCTTCATGTGTTATAAGTGGTCTCTGTAAGCCCACGTACCTCACACATGGGTAGTATAAAAATATACAGAATGGCTTTTAAACAATATGTATGTTGTAAGAGACATGTATATGTATGTTGAGATGACGCCATAAAGAGTTCATGACCTTAGAGCTCTTTTCCAAACTTAATGATTCTATGATTTTATGATGCAGTTAATGCTGCCTGAGAGTTAAAGCAATAGCAATTTAATCAATACCTTATTATAAGCATGATATGGGAACTTGTAAAAAAGGCTTTCTACCCAACACCCACAAAAATATGAACAATCCTTACTTGAAGACTCATAGAGCTTTTTAAAACTAAATATGTTTCCCTAAATTAAACCTTTTATGAAAATCAGGAGGATAGTTTCTAGCCATTTCTTTCCCTTGTAGTCCAGGTGTGACTGAATGAATCCAGAATACTCCATCTACTGTGGACAACATATTTCAAGTACAGTGCTCTCAGCTGGCTTTTAGCTACTGAATCTAAAAGGTGTATTAAAATGAAACAAAATTCTTTTTTTCAAAGTAAGTTTCTTGATTATTGCAAACTGCAAAGAACATGGTGAAAAGCAATTTAAAATACACTTGAAACTAATAGCACCTTCAAATTATGAAGTAAGACTTTTCTTTAAATTTTCAATTTAGACTGATTTTTATCATGTATAGCAAGTAATTTCAAGGAACTCCGGCAGGAGAAAAATATGTCTTAATAGATAGGAAAAAAGGAGTACTGCAAATGATGGTAACAAAAGACTTATGTTTTTAGATCCAAATGTCTATAAAACCTGGCTTAATGTGTAGCTTTCATGTTTTAATGTTTACTATATTGTGTCAATTTAATGTATTTTACACTTTCAATATACTTTTATCCGAACAGAACAACTATTTTCATACAGTAGTACTGTGTTTCACTAACTTTTCTTTTCCTCTAAAGATTTTTGGGTGAATTAATTATAGCCAAGGCACCAAATATAAACATCCTGATCTCACTAACACTACAGTTATTTTATCTTTATTACCAAAGACCTTTGCCCACATGCAACAGTACATCATGATTTAGTTCAGCAAGAGTGACAGGCTACTCTTTAGGATTTGACAGGATGTCACTGTAGTAGGTATGTTGACTATTTAATGGCTTTAGAAAGTCTCTTATGGCCTTTACTAACTCATAAAATTAACTTTCATTGTCCTCTTGCATGAGTACTGATGACAAAATGTAATCCTATTACAAGAAAGAAAATGTCTAATAGTTTCTTAAGTAAAATATTTTTCTTTAGTGATTCACTTCATAAAGTTTTGCCTTGCATGAATTATATTCAGTGTTTCAAAGCACATAGTAACCTTTCAGTATTTCAATGGTCTTCTTTTGGTGTACTGTACAAACCCTCAAAAGTGACATTGTCAAACTGTCACAAATCTACTTGATGCATGTCAAAGCCTCACTATTCAGAGCTTGTGACTAGACACCTGAGCAGTAACAACATCATAGTAAATTTTTACTCTGTATCTTCACTACAACGTGTCCATGTATGCCTACCTCAGCAAAGCAGTATTAGCTCTTGGCAAAAAGCATTCATCTGGGCTGAAACGCTGTCAGCAGCAATATGGTAGATGTCAATTAGAATAAAGTATGCGATGCAAACACATTTGCCAATTACATGCATTAGACCTCATAATGGCTGATGTCACAAATGTAGTTTGGTGATAAATTATCTTAAGGACAGTAATTACATTTTTCCATCAGTTGAATATACCCATTTTGAAGTTACAAAACAAGATCCACAGACAAAGTCTCCCTTCAGACACCAGAAACAACAGGAATGTCAGGGTGTGTGGTTGCTTGCTGGATAATTTTTTTCAAATTAGACCCAGCTTGGGCTTCTAAGTATTTGGAATAGTGTTGAAGAGATTGAAGAATAAATAAGTAACCAAAATTAGAGATTACAAAAAAAATTACATGACCAGATCAGCCGGTTCCAGTCCAACTCCCCATCCAATATGGGGAGGATGGCATCCAAGATAAGAAGAAAAGAGAACAGTGATAGAGACAGTGGCAGTTGCATATAAGTCTACCTGGCAGAATATCCAGTATTGGCAATTTTTAGATTATTAGTTACCTCAAGATGGGGAGTTGGCCTCAGTGATCTTTATGGGTCCCTTTCAACCTGAAATAGTCTATGATTTAATATTTTCCTTAATGTTCAAATGTTAATACAAACACCTTAGTTTAAATAGAACTCAGAAAAATTCTACAATCTGTGATATCTAAGTGATCAGAACTGTATTTTTTTGCATTGAAAGCAAGGAAGAATCTTGGAGACCTTAAGTTCTACATCTGCTTGCTTTCAGTGTTTCATCAGAAAAGACATACAGCAGGATTTTCTCCTGTCCCTCTCAACTTGGCTTAGCTGTACTTTTTAGATATCTCACCCCGAGTAACAGCATATCTCTAGGTAAAACTTAGTAATAAGACTTGGACAAACATTGGCTTCATAAAAGAATACTGATTTAAGTGAAACTGATTACGAAAGGCCTGGTTAGCCAAAATTCTAACTATGTAAAAATTACATTTTCTAGTAAAGAGCCATTGTAAGCTATGCAATAGCATTTTAGTGAGGATGAAGTTATGGCATGCACAGACATGCAGTAAATAAGGCATTTGTAAAGATAATGTCCTAAAGTCATGTAGTTTTTTATGAGCACTTTGTCATAAATGGCAGGAGTGTGACCTTTGCAGGGTCGCACTCCTGCTATCTGTATATATATATAAATGTGTACATATGTATGTATGCGTGTATATATATATACATATATATACACACACACACCCCTACATAAAAAAAACAGGGTTTAGAGTCTAACAATGACAACTGCTGCCACAATAAGTGAAATCCAGCAGGTATGAAAATTAACTGTTGGCAAAAATAGTACGGTTAATTATTTCACTGATGAACTGCACCCATACAGAAAGGAAATTCAGACAATAATAAAAAAGAAAACCTATATACAACAAAAAGGGAGTGCATAAAAAACTGAAGTTAGTCCTGAAACTTCTAAACAAGTGGTTAAACAGAAATGAGGCAGAAATTGTTTATATTATATAGTATGTATTAAGACTATTGGTAATCTATGCATGAGTGTAAATTGAGTATCTAAATTCCTTATATCATGAAAGAAAGAGAGAGTACCTTTAAAAGACATTTAAGTTTAGGACTCTTAATATAGGTGCCTCAAATTTGGGCAGCGTGGCTAGATCTCAGTGTACATTTCCATCTGCTGTTCTTTTACTGGCGTATTCTGATCAAACTGTAAATACAGGGAAAGCCTTGCACCAAAACAAATACTATTTAACAGCTGAACAATTAATGGATTTAGAAAAATACTTAGGTAGTTAAAAAAAGTAACTGGAAGTTATTAGAATAAGATTCAAAAAATCAGAGATTAAAAATATTTGACTTATTTTGTGGGTTTTAATAGGTACTAGATCTGTGTTAGTTAAGGAAGCAGAAAGAGAGACAAACAAGAATGAATTGGAGACCACTGCTCAGAACAAAAATAGCCAAAATATTAATTCTGAGCAAACTATTGGGATTCATACATTGCATTTGGAAAAAATCCAAATGAAAGAGCAAATATCACATAGCAGAGCTAGTGTACATACAGGAAAAAGCTGAAGCCAATTTTGCAATACTGTCAGGAAATAGCCTTTCCTAAAAAAATTGAGGTTTCTATGGAGTTTCTGTCTGTGTTCATGTTTTCCCAAACTATTTTACCCAACACAGGTCTTGGTCACTTGTCTCCTTTATCTCCAACATCCCATTACTGATCTTTCTGCAATTAATTTTTCAGTCTTTCTATATCAACACAAGCTTATTACCAAGTAAATGGCAATTTCTACATTTACTTGTAATTTTAATAAATTTAATGTGCATTATGTTGATGATATGATAATTCAGAATATCTATTGTTTTCTTCTAGGTTCTCCTAAACTTTGATGTAATTTCATTTCTATGCTAATGTTAAAGTTGGGAATTTAGAAGAAAATTTGATTTTTTTTTGAAGAAAGTAGTCTCAGGAACTCTTGCAAAATGCCTATTCTCAGCTTCTTTTTGGCAGCAATGGTTAGTTTCTAAATCCAACTCATGAAAACATTCTGTTGGTTTTTGGGTTTTTTTAAGAATGAGAACAGGATAAAAGGATAAAACAGGATAAAAGAATAACCTCCTTCTGTAGAAGCCTTAACATATCCCTGCACCTGTTGTAGATCTCAGCCTGGAAAGAGAACAGTAATTCCATGTTCAGTTTCCAGTTCCTATCAGATTTATATTCATACATTTTTAATAAGGGTACAAGGACAGATCTGATCCTCTTCTTTCCAGCCTTAAGAATGACTGTAAGAACCTGATGAGGGCCATTCCCTTGATGGATTTAAGTCACACAGCTAAAGGGGATTTTCTTACACATTGTTCAACTTAGAATGTAATCAAGTCAAGTCAAAGTCATCTGATGTTTTACAGAGCTTAATTCAAAAATGTGACATTTTATGGATGAGTACATTATAACAAGGTAGAATAGTTGAATACTAGTTCAGTTTTTCGAAAAGGAAATCCCGGTATTTTCTTTAAATTTAAAAAGGGTAGTAAGATTAGAGGGGAAGACAGGAAGCAATTGAGTTAGCAGCCTTTTACCACTTGAGTAACATATAAATAAGTAGGTCTAGCTTCCTGAATGTAAAATCCTTTGTCCCTGCTCTACTTAAAATACAGCATTGATTCATTCAATCACACTTTATCATTCTCAACATGAGCTTATGTGAACTGTTTGCCACTGATTTGACTATTCTCCTCCAAAGAATACACCAATAATAATCTAAGAGATTTTCTTCTAATTCTTGTTATATTTCTCCATTGAGATCACTTCTTTCTACTGGCATATAGAAGAAAGATTTTATTAAAATACAGCCGATAGACTGCTGTGTTAGTATTGACATAACCTTCCTGATCTCCTTCGATAAACTGAATCTAGAGAATGAAGCAGAGACAGAATATATCTGATGTTCCTGAGTGAGAAATAACATTACCTCAAAAGCACATAGTACCAAATTTTATCTGTCTTAGTGACATAGGCAATTTTGGAGAAACAGACCAGTGTTTTGGTGGGTTAGGTGACTATTCATTCTAGGTACTTATCTTAATATCTCAGGGTATTTAAACATGTTTGAAACACAAAACAAAATAGAATTATAAACCCCTCCCACAAGAAACCCTCCCCCAAAAACCCCGAACCAAAGACCAAAATCCTCAACCACCACAAATTCATTGTGCTTAGAGTTGAAAATGTGATAAAAGGAAAGGTTAGATGATTAAATTATTTTGATTAGGAGTTACTGTGGTGAGAAGAGAAAACTAAAGGAGGACTGGTCAGTGGACATGAACATGCCTTGAACACCCATATTAACTTCACAACTGGAAGAAAAATTACCTGTGTTTAAGTTTACTCATGTTTTAATATTCAAAATAATCTATTTAAGCTAATAAAACCTATGGAGGCTAAATTGCATTCTATAGCTGAAGTGATGCATCTGTGCATCTTATTGTACAAGTTCTTATGTCACATAGGTGCAATTCTAACTCATGGACATTTGACTCTTGTTTCCTTCTTTTTACATTCTTAGGCTGCAGAGTCACATATACCACAGTTTGTAGCTAAAGAGATCCATTTTAGCCACCTTTCTAACTCCTTTATCATTCTTTTTCAGAATGCCATTAAGATATAGTCTGCTGATGGCTATAAAAATGAGAAATCTGAAAATGACTGTATGTGTTATGTCTTGAAGCTATACTGAAAGTCATTAAAATTATCCAATAAAGAATGGAGTTAATCATTAGTTTCAGGTTTGATATATTAGTGGAATGCTCTGTCATTACAAGAATCTTTGTTCTTTTTATAATCTATCCCTATGAAGTTTTTACATTATCTACAAAATTGCTTGTCTCAATGACAGGTACAGTCTTCTGAAAGGACAGGCAGTTTTTGCTCTTAAAATATACTTGCCTAATCAGGATTCTGCAGGGAACACTAGGCTATATATAGCCACAAAAAAAGTTAGAGTAAGCACAATCTACAATTAAAAATATTTTGTCAATTAATGTTTAAACTACAGGAAATTCCTTCTCTTTGCTCAAGGTATTGCAATCTTGCCTAAAATATTATAATTTTTTGAGTCATACACTCACATGGGTTGTATTTATATGTTGACTTGACATTAATCTGGGGAAGAATATATGTATATAAATACTGCAAAGAAAATAGAAATACAATAAAACTGAATTAATCTACAAATTACATTCTGAAATAACTGTTGGTATTTTTATTCTTTTTATGTTTTCACTGTTTAAGAAACAGATGTATCCAGGTTCTACCTTACATTCTAATTAATTCTACATTAGTGAATCAATTGGTTTGTGTAAAAGAAGTCTGCAAGAACACGATTGTGGAAATATTTAGGCAGAAACTGTTTTCAAAAAGTATTCTCTTTTAGAAAGCCAGCTAACTTTGAATATTATGAAAAAGGCTTGATACCAAAAAACTGAACCTTCATTGCCAGAGGAAAAATAAATAGTTCAATAGACATAAACGTAACAAACTGTATTTATTAACATGGATTCCATATGTCCTAGCATTAACGTCTTAAAACATTTCAGATATTGTCCCACTGAATTTGGACAGTTGCGACTATTTCCAAATAGTTCTATGTGCTTTACGTAGGTAGTCTACATAAAAGGCAACAGTGAACATTTAGTACCATGTTATTTTGCCAACAGTGCTCTCAAAACAAGTTCATCATTCAAAATAAACAATAAATCTAATAAACAATAAACCCTAAATAGGGTTATTTACTCCAAAAGTTAAAAATTTAAATGGATTGCATCATAGCATATGAAAGACAAGCATGTATTTGGCAGCACCAAGAAAGTCCTTTTTTTGAAAAAGAAAATTCTTCATCTTTTACTTTTTTTTTTTAATGGGATGTTGTTTTCCTTAAAAATTATTTAAAATGTTTGATATACAGCTTCACAGAACACAAAGTTCAGAGAAGCCAATATACTGTACTTCAAAATACCCCCAAAATTGATTAAGTTAGTTCAGTATATTTTGTGACAAAATCATAGACACTGATGCAGTCAATTGAAAATTGAGGAAAAGTTTAGACTACCAACACTCTTCAAAGGCATCTAAATTAACTGACTAGAAAACTGAGAAACAATATAGATTTTTTTGTTAATTTTCCTGAGTTTGAATATGATTAAGAAAGCAATGAGCATATCAGAATGCATGAAGAATGACTTGAAAATTTACTCAAGAAATCATCATGGCACACTCAGAAATCATGGATACAATCCTCTCTGGAATCAGCTACATAATATCGATCACCTCCCCTAAAATACCTCGGTGTGAGCAACAGTCCAGAGAGAAGAAATTAGAAGTGTAATTATTCAATCTGTAGAATATGCAGGTAGTCTTGAGGTAAAGAATATTCAACAACAGAATTTGACATTAGTGTGGATAATAAAAATACTCAGTCTCAAAAGTCTGAAAGAGACAAACATGAAACTTTGATACCAGTTCTGATATAAAAACTAGATTTGAGGCAATTTTATAGGGAAAACACCCAGAAGATATCCAAATAATGTGCAGTGTGTAACTCTCACTTAACATGAGACATAAGCAAACATCACTCTAGGCATGTTATTAAGCAGCAAAACCAGATTCAGTTCTTCCTTTTCTTACTCTTTGATAGTGTAAAATGATAGGAAGAAATCATAAATCTATAAATTGTGGATTAATTTTTTTTTTTTAAGTTATGTCTAACTATCCTATTAATCTACATAAATAAAAGTAAGGCCATCTATGTTTTGCCAGCACATATATATGATCTACTGAAATGTATTCTTTTGCTCGTGGACCTGAAATAGCTTTTGTATTTTCCATTCATATGGTTTCTTGAGTCAATATATTGGCGTTTCCTCTTACTACAATGGGGTGATGAAATAGGAGAAGTAATGTTGTATTTCCTCTGCTACTATTCAGCCGTGTAAGAGTACTTAGGAGCCTGGCACTTAATCACCTAGAACGGAGTTGGGGAGAGTAGGGAATAGCCTATGATACTCTGTGTTCATTGTCTCAAGCCTCTCTGATGTCTTTCCTGTTATTTGGGTCACAAAAAAATGCATTTCCAACATAAATACATGTTTTATACATACAGCTACACACACATATATTAAAAATTTATATTTACACTTGAAAAAGATAAGAACTTTATTTCAAAAAAGCCCTTAATAAATGTGTATTTCCTATCTCCACCTGCTAACAGAGTCATTTAATGAATGCCCCAGAAAGAGAGATTTCAGGCAGTTCAGAGTACTCTCCTAAAATCCTACTTCTAGTACTTCTCAGAAAGCATTAAATTTCATTAATACTTCAGGCTGTCAAATTACAACATTTTGCTGCTAAATATAGTCTTCCAAAGGCAAAATACTAGCGTTTAAAAAAAATAAATCCTGTTACTATGCAGGCTTCTCTGTCAAATCACAGCCTTCGAGGTTTCTCTGAAATCTGCAACTACAATAGATAAGTAAAAAAGCACGTCTTTCAATCTCTTGTCTCACAGAATATAACTTCTCCAAGAACCAAGGCTCATCATATTTGTGTATGACTATGTGTGCTTTAGCTCATGGGTCCGGTACTAACAGCTACACTGAATGAGGTGACATCAGACTGGTGAACTGTCACTAGTGGGGTTCCATAGGGCTCCATCCTTGGCCCTGTGCTCTTCAGCCTCTTCATAAATGACCTGGACACAGGACTAGGAGGGATACTGAGCTAGTTCACAGATGATTCAAAACTGAGAGGGGCTATTGCCCCCCAGGGAGACCTTGACAAATTAGAGGATTGAGTAATCACCAACCAAATGAAGTTTAACAAAGGAATGTGTTGGATTCTGCACCTGGGATGGGGCAACCCTGGAAGTATGTGCTGACTGGGGAGTGAGATACTGGAAGGCAGTGCCAGGGAAAGGGGCCTGGGAGTCCTGGTTCACAGAAAGTTGAATATGAGTCAGCAGTGGTGTGACAGCCTGGAGGGATAACTGTGTCCTGGGGCACATCAAGCACAGCATCACCAGCCGGGCAAGGGAAGGGATTGTTCCACTCTGCTCTCCACTGGGGCAGCCTCAGCTCCAGTGCTGGGGGCAGTTTTGGGCACCACAATGTAAGGAAGATATTAAGCTACTAGAGAGGGTCCAAAGGAGGGCAACAAGGATGGTGAAGGCCCTTGAGGGAAAGCTGTGTGAGGAGTGGCTGAAGTCACTTGGTCTCTTCAGCCTGGAGAAGAGGACACTGAGGGGAGACCTCATTGCAGTCTACAGCTGCATGGTCACATCACCCAGCCTGAGAGAGTTCCAGAAGTGTTTGACAACACTTTTAGGCACATGGTGTGATTGTTGGGGCTGTTCTGTGCATGGCCAGGAGTTTGACTTGATGATCCTTGTGGGTCCCTTCCAACTCACCTTATTTTTTGATTCTGTGAAAATACTGGCAGCAGTATTTTTCAGAGTCTAGTTTTGGTCTATTTGCTCTACGATGTCAACAGCCATTTCTTCAGAGGGAGAGATCTACTTTAACTAGGAGTTAAATCACAGAACCATTTAGGCTGGAAAAGACCCTTCAGATCATCAAGTCCAACCGTTAAGCTAATGCTTAACCAGGTCCACCGCTAAACCGTGCCCTTAAGTGCCACGTCTACTCATCTTTAAAATACCTGCAGGGATGGTGACTCAACCACTTCCCTGGGCAGCCTATTCTGTGTTTGGTCACCCTTTCAGTAAAGAAAGTTTTCCTAATAGCCAATCTAAACCTACCATGGTGGGAGTTAGGGTAAAAATGCTGTAGGTGAAAAGAGATTTTGAATAGAAGAAACAACTGAAATAAATATTGAGGGCATAAAGCGTATTTTTATGCAAAAAAATATAAAATCTCTTGATTCTAGATTTTAATCCCTTGGTTTTTAGAGACATCACTACAGCAAGGCATATAACACAAATCTCTGCCCATGACTAGTAACCACACAGTCCTTTATGACAAGGCCAGTAACCGTACCCATGCATAAATAAAAAAAGCTGACTTGCAAGAGCTACAGAGAAATTATTACAATTGAATCTTACTTTAACCAGTATAAACAGATTGCTTAACTACTCTTCAAAAATATTTCCCCTCTGTATATGCTCCAATTACAGAGAAATCAGTGAGACAGAAATAAAGATTCCAAGAAGCTGAATGAAGAACTCCCACAGAGTGAGTTTATCTTTTCAGTCCTTAATACTAAAAAGATGAGCACTGAAGGAAATATAAAATAGATTTGTTTGAAAACTACTTTAAGGTTCTTTAAGCACTGTTTGTACCATTACTATAAACAATTTTCTTTAACAGTACAGTGCCCTGAATTCTCCTCTTCCTTGTGACAGCAACACATTGTTCATATCAGTTTCTGCAGGATTGAAATATTCAAAATATTGGTGCAAGAAAACCACTACTTCAAACACCCTACTTATAAGTAAAAATCCAATAGATTTTTGGGAGGAACTGTGGAAAAAAAACTTCATAGACCAAGTACTTCACATGAAATGTTAAGTCTAAGTATTCTTGTCAGTATAGAGCATGAATATTAAAAGTTGTGCAGTAATCCATGTACAGAAAACTGTGTAATCATAACATGATAAAAATTTCAGCCTGAAATCACTTTACTTAAAATGAAATTAAGCTTCAATGAAATTATATTCTTCTTTCATTGTACTTTCAAAGTCAGTGCTTCATAAAAATAAATTCTTATTTAACGTCTATTTAAGAAAAACTTAAAAATATTTAACAGGAATGTGAGGCATGTTTCTTGTATCTTATTTTTTCATCTACATACAATAATTTCCTATTTATGATCAGGAGCTATATATAACAGGTCAGGTAAACTACCTGAACATACAAATATGTGCTAGTGGCTCTTTTCTTAGCAACAAGCAACAAATAGGCCAGACTAAAAAGCCAGCAATTTTCTTTGTATTAAAAAGAAAAAAAAAACAAAAAACAAACTGTTCAAAGAGAGTACACGTATTGATATGTGCATTTTATTAGAGAACTCACTTCCATTAAATATAAAACAAATTTTAAAAAAACCCCATTGAATTAATAGTGACAAAGCATTTTTAAAGAAAGAATACAACTTCAAACTGAAATTCTAAACCACAGAAAATCCTTAGTTACTGTAGTAAGCGGCTATAGAGATACAATTGCCTGACATATTTTTCTAGTGATTTTAAAGTGCTGACTGATATCTGTGTGAATTTTATTTCTATGTTGAAAAACAAAAGACCCACACATAGTAAAAATTACAATTCTGTGTAATGAAGCTTAACATTGTGTGGTAATTATAATTTTTAAAATTACAACATTAGGAAAATTAACTGTAATTTTTCAAAAACCATTTAATAACTTCTTCTTCCACAGTTTTGGTGTATTTAATTTTGTTCCAGCATATTTATTTCTCCTTGACTGAATTATAAAAAAATGGAAATCTAAATGTTAAACATTCAAACATAAATATTACCCTGTGTTAATGATTATATTACTTTTACTAATCTAAACATTAAATTAACAGGTCATGTTTACTTGTGTTTCCTATTTACTTGCTGAAGACAAAAATTAAAAAATTTACCTACATTGATGTTTATTCATCTAGTATTAGTTAATTGTATACAGTTGCAGTAGATCAACGCACCCAAAATAAAACTACTTCAATCTCTAGGGAAAACATTAAATCTCTAATTGATGTTTGAAGCAAGAGAACTGGCTGTACTTAATAGGTATTTCTTCTATTCTGAAGTAATTTCCTGGGCTTCTACCTTTGAACCGGCAATAAATCTCTCTTCCCTCAGTCCCTCTTTCAGCACCTAAAATAGACCACATACTTTTGGTCAGACAGATGCTGAGCTAAGAAGGCACCATAAATATCCTGGGAAGAGATGTGATTTGCATTAACACAGAAAGTGAGTTACTATGAGATTTCATATTTCTAGTATTACCAAATCTTTTTGAAAGAATTTTTTTTTAGAGTTGGCAGAAGATCTTGCAAAATGAAAAAGAACATAAATCGGATGTTCCTTACAACAAAGTGCTTTTCCTTTGACATCATCAAGTAGTTTCTACAGTATGTGCCGCTGTTGGCAGGTTAAGTAGGAAAGAACATTTTGCACACCAGTTGTCTAAGTTTTCTGATGGAAAAAGTAATGAATGTATGGTTTCGGGAAAAATGATACTACCCTGTCTGAGGGATTTTTATATTCTTCACAGCATAGAAACTACTCAGAAGTTTTTACAGAAAGGTTTTTGGGTTTTTTTCCTGAAATGGTTACAGATACAGAGATGAAAATCAGTTTTATGGAGTGGTATAACCCAGGGTAATCTTACAACATTCATAATCCTTACAATGGTTTCATATCCTTAATTGCTTTCTAGGTATTTTCATTTTTTCCTTTGGTCAGTAATTTCTACAGTGATTTTTTTTTTTTTTTGTCATTGCTTTTTTGTACAATCAATAATGATTAAGCCAAGAAAAATAGAACTGCTTTTAATGTCACCCAGAAAACATTGCATTATATTAACTTTCCATGTTAAGAAAGAATCAGTCCCCAAACAAAAAATTGCCCAAGTTAAGCTACAAGATCAAGTGAGTTTTATATGTTTAGACTGGAATATTTTGTTTCATGGGTATGGTGCTAGTACAGATCTGTCCACATAATTATTGAGACAGTATTTCTATCAAAATGCAGTTTGGCTGCTTTTAATCTATTACATTGGCAAATTCAGTAAATGGCTTTCCTCTATTAAATAATGAGGGATTTAGGAAGACAAGAGTTTATACACAAGGATGTAGGAAATACATTCCACCATGAATTTATAATTTTAATTAGTTATTGTGGATATCACAATTTTTTAGGGTCTGGTCACTAACACGACAGTGAAATCAATATGATTGTGTTTCTGTACTGCAGTATGCTGTATTAATAGATGATGCAATGCTACTGGTCATTTATCAGTCATGGCGCTTAATTACTGCTTTAAGTATTTAACCGATTTATCTGGTATCAGAAAAATCAGCTCCATGTAAAGGGTCATGTGCAGTGCGTTCTGCAAGCAGTTTGTTTTCACAAGTGTCCAAAATTAAGTGTGCTCTCTGTATGAGAACTTGTTTCAGAACATGAAAGTCAGCATCTGTCAAATTCCTTCTGGTGAATGACTAAGAATGAAGGAGAAACTATATTACAATTCTGTTTCTAAGGATTTTTCTGTGAACTTGAAAGATAATAGGATACCAGCATGAACAGGGAAACATCCTCTTCTACATTGCTATTGCAACCCAAAGGAATTGATTCCTAGTACTCTCGTTGTTGTATTGTGACCACAAAGATATGAAGTACATACAGTTAGTCTATAGTTGGAAAGATACTTTGGACATGTGTACATAGAACAAAGGTTTCAGGATTAAAGCTATAAAGGAAATTTATGAACAGTATCAGAGGACAGGTTGCTCATTACAATGAAGCTTTAGATTAGGTGACTTACAATCCCTTCTCAATAGTGTATCTTGAAAATTAAGGTAAGAGCTTCCTTCCATGTTTCTAAAACACTATTTTCAGTTGAAGTTAACATGGCAAGAGCAAACAGACTCTCACTGTGTTTTTCAGCACATTTATTCTCACTTCATACTGTGATTCATCACAGTCTGGGTGCAGTGATTTGAAAGTCCTATAATGCACTAATGCATTACTGATAGCTATTTTCATTTATTAAAAGCAGTACCAGAATTCTTAGAGCATTTCAAAGCCTTGTTCCTCTATAGTGACTTTGGCAGAGACCCTGACATAGCTGAAAGTAGCTGAAACACTTTAACAAAAAAAAAAAAAATGAAGAAAAAGGCATCCACATGAAATGGACTCTTTCTGTTCTCAAGTTACTGTATATAGAAAGTATTGTCTGTTCTCGCTAATTAACAGGAGCAGGCCTCCTCCTTCCTTAGATAAATATACAATAGAGAGAAAAGAAAGCACCCTGCTACACAGCGCCCTCATAAGGGAAGATAACCACACAAGACATCCATCCTTTATCCTGCAGTGTGAGAGAGAATAATTGCACTGAAGGAAAAAGGATATTGAGGACCTGTGGTTGCTAACTGTCCACGGCTACAGAAAGAACGTGAATGTCAGTGCTTAAGATCCAGAAAGCATGTTACATTTTTTTTATTCCTTTAAGAATCTGACAAATGCTTGTAAGATGAAACTAAAAATCTTGTATGTTGCACATCCAGGTTTTGGGAGGTTCTATGTGTGTTGTTGTTGTTGTTTTGGTTTGGTTTTTTCTTACATAAACCTCCACACTGGCATCACTCTTTTAGTATCACAAAACCAAAGAAAAGAAGTGTTATAATGGGCCATCATTATTCTCTCCAGTAAAGACAGGAGGGCAAATTAAATTTTAATAGAAACCAATTCTTTTCATATCCATTAAGGAGGTGCAGAACTGTAGATTGAAATAGATATTTGTATATCATTCAAATAGACATTTGTATATCACGAACCTAAATTGGAAGAAGTCAGGGTGAAAATCATAGCCCTGTGATCACTAGACTAGTGCACAGTGATGAGGCACATCTAACTTCGGGTCAGAGAGGTGATGTTACAATCAGTAAAGCGAAGGTACTTTTAGCCTAGGTACAGTCCTACAACAGATCTCAGGAAAAGACCAAGGGTTTGAGCTTGCAGCTCTGTCTTACAACACAGCTGTTTCACACTGCCTAGCCCAAGCCAGCTCTGCCAGCTTCTGGGCAGCTGTACCCATGCTGGAGCAGGACACATTTTAGCCCTGAACCTCAGGGCATGTGGGCAGGATGGTACAGACCTTGAGGGAGAACTTGGAGTGCTGACAACAGCTCTAACAGTCTACAGTACTTCTCATGCTTCCTATTTTTTAATATTTTCTTTACCTAAGATCATAAAGTCCTTGCAAAATATTGTGGCAAAAAGTCTCAGTGTCTTAGCTAGGGATCACCAAATATCAAATGCAGTCTTCTCAATTTAATAGGTATTAGCATTCCTTAATGAAAGAACCTATAATAACACAACAACATATAAGAAGTCATCACATTACCTCTTTCATTCTGTAGTTTCATTAGGGTCCTAAAAAAATTAAATAATTCCTCTTTCAAAAATAACTTCAAGGTAGTAGTATTGCCAGAAAATAACTTCAGCTACATTGAGACACAGCTGCACTCAAAATGCTGTAATAAATTAAGAATTTATTTATGCTTTTACACATTTTATCCATTTTGATTTAGAATACACATTTATTCAAAATTTCGGAAGCATTACTAAAATTAATCAAGACCTAAACCGCTAAAAAATTCTGCTTACACCCAAACTGTATTATGAACCTTGAAGTCTGCTGGGTTTTTTCTTAATTTTAGGCATGATCCTGGTTTGTAAAACTGATTATTGATTTTGGTGTTTCAAGCTAAAATAAGACAGACCAAATTTTCAGGAAGCAGACCATAGGAGTTCTGCACTGCAAATCAGTTTAAAATTTTATAATTTTTTATTGGTAGCAATTTTTTCTAGGCTCTTGGTCATGAGTCCCAGAAATACAGCAAAAACCTTATTTTAATCCTGTCAACTGTAATGTTATGGTCACTGACCAATGAATCAGGAAATGTCTTTTGAAATCTGTTTTGTTTGTTTAGACAATCCCTCAGAGCAAGATGGTGTATTTAAAAATACAGCTTAAAGCATATAATTCAAATAAACTTAGTGATATTTATTTCCTAATATTCTATGCCTTCTTTTTAACTGTAGGACACAGCTTTAAGCAGATTTCATTCATTTAAAAATAATTTTCAGTTGTTTTAAGAAGTTTAATAAACTCTACAAAGCATGCCAACTGGCAGGCACAGATGCCCACAATACACACACTGTTATTTATAAAGCACTTCACAAATAGTCACAAAAAAAACCCAAAAATGAACCAAACCCAAAAACCTCACCAAGCAAGCTGACAATATTAATTTAATTTGTATTTATGATTAGTGATACCTTCTAAATTACATAAAAGAAAGTTTTGTTTTACCTGCAGATTAAATGTAGCAAAGTAGAGCATACCCATGCAATTTAGACACAGGAGAAAAAAAATTAGAAGGCATTCAAAAACAACTATAAGAAACTTCACATTTTATATTATAGTGTGTATTGTCATTGTTTCTAACAACTCTAAGTATTTAGTTTCAATAACACAGTATATTTTTTTGTGTCATGCAATCAGTTCTCACATTCACAAAAAACAACATGGAAGAATGTGAATGGATGAAGCCATTTTAATCCACCATGAAAGACAAATGTTCTTCCCCAGGCTTCAACATTTGTATCCAAGTTCCTAATTGCTTTTCATGCCCTAACAGTTTTTCGTTTTACACTGATGTACTTTCCTGGACTCCTCATCTCTCCCCCAGGCCCAAAAATCATTATGGAGTTTTACATATTCTGTCGAAAATTCTTCTTTTCCCACTAATTATTTCCCTACCTCATTATTTGTGATGTTTCTACAACTACAGCTGAAATGAAATAGACAAACTTGCAATTTTATCAGTAAATGATAATCATATTATATAGATTTGGGCAAGTTTTTTTCAAGACTGTACTTAATATATAGCAACACCAACTTTCAGGTAATACATGAGTATGTGTATGGTATTTATGTATCTTACACATTGCATAAATTGGGTCTATAGTGAATCAACTACGGTGTCCTTGTATATTAAAATCAACACTTAATCAACCTTATATTTGATGGAACTAAAAGGTCAGAAAAACCCAAAATGCAGCTGTTTGTTCTCATTTACAATTATGTACATCTGTTTGACTAAGCATTTAGGCTGAATGCATTACAGTGTATTTCATTGAAGGTGAGTTAGCAACCTATAGAAATATTGAGAAGAAAATAAAGAGCGCAAAAATATAAATTCTCACAACTATTAAACAAACGCCAAGGGGATAATTACTCTATGTAAACTACTAGCACAATATCCTGAAATTATATTATGACATACAAAGCCACAGTAACTGTTTACCAAATAATATGTTTTTGAAAACCATTTATTCAAAATAATAAATACCTAATGGAATCAATAATAGGCTTTCCATTGATATCTACTAATTTTCTCAGAGGTCTTGGATGATCAAAGGTTCCTATGTACTCTTTTATTATTAGCTCACATGAGCTTTTCTGACTTCTGTTTGGCTTATAATATTTGTAAGCAAGAAACATACTTGACATCAGCATATAGCAGTGGTCAAAAACCTACATGACTCAAAGAAAAACCACTCTTCACCACTACCACCACTCCTAAAAATAAAACCTCAAAACACAGGCTTGCATTTCCTCTGTATTGTTTTACACATTTCCAAAGGTGTTAAGTTCTCTAAAAGTTTTGTTTACTTAAAAAAAAAAAAAAATCAGTCTAGATCTATGAAAACCAGAAATATGAACAGCTAGGATGTTCAAAAAATAACATGAGAATTATTTAAAAAGAGAAGACATAATGTGATTTCATGTGTACACTGGAAGACTTGCTCGAGCAACTTAATGAAGATTGTATTACAAAGCCTGAACAGACTTAAAGTTGGATCAACTCCCTCACCACATTCCTAAGAGTCTGATCACAGGATATATCCCGCTGTGGTTCAAGAATACCAACACATTGTCAGCTCCTTTTAAGACTGTATTGTACATGTCATTACTTAGACATAGCTTGCCCTAAGGATTATCACCAGTCAAATAATAAAGAAATAAATAACTTTGGATGATGCTAAATGTATAGAAGTGAAAGACTGTACACAGTACACAACATTATAGTTATGAAATTTAGCAGCATATAATTTGACGATATATCATTTCTATGTTGCTTTTATTCTGTACAGGCTAAAGACAAATAGAGATGTATTTTATAGAGATGTGTTTTGGGTGCATTAAGTCTCCTCCACAGACAGCAGAATGAGTATTGTGGGGTTATTCACTTAATTTTGTATTACCTAAAGTGCCAGTTTTGCTACAGATTGATGTCTTGGTAGAGTTCAAGATCACACCGGTAAACATCAATTCTGTTGGACTTTTTTCATTTGTTTTGAACAACAGTAAGGAGTGTATTTTTGCTACTGAGTACTAGATTTCCTAACAGTGTGAAATTTCTGCTAGATTTCTGGGATGTATGAAATTTAGCTTGTGTATCATTTGCCACACTAATATCTTGAATAAGGTTAAGGTAAGAATCTGACTCTTATATGATCCTCTCTCCTATAGATTTTATTGCATGGGAATGGAGATGAAGTTTGCAGATTAATGGGCTTGGAACCTGCAGTTTGATACAGTTATCAGTTTTACAGAAATGTACCAAAACCCTGGCTATTGCAGTAATACTAACCACACGAAGGAAGATCTTTTTGTTTCATCCCCTGCCACAGTGTGTCCCCCTGCCTCATTTGCAGGTCACTATCTCTGTTCCATCTTGATGGTTATGTTTAGCTATTATAAAACTTTAACATGCCAAAGGTTAAGAAGCTTTTGGTGCAACTACAAAGCCTCTGGGATCATTCCACCTTCTAAAATAAACAGATGAGAAAGTTTTAAATTATTTGTAAACATATTTTAAAATGTTTCATTCTTTGTAAACATGTTTTTAGGCAAGTCTAATTTTCCTCTGAATATTAAGTACAGAAAACTACATAGCTTCCCACCCCTTCCCTTTTTTTATTCTTGAAATAGAATGCCTTATATGAGATTTGCTGTGTACTCCTTGGAATGAGAGTAAAGCAAGCTGTGGAAAAAGGAAGAGCTACAGATGTCATCTACCCAGAATTCTGCAAGGTATTTGCATGGCCTCCTACAACATCCTTCTCTCTAAATTGGAGAGATGTGTATTTGATGGATGGACACTGTTTGGCCCCCAAGGTGAACTTAATGGGGCCTTTCAGTATCTAAGAGGAGCCTGTGAAAGGGCTAGAAAGGGACACAGTGTTGGAACAAGGCTTTAAATTGAAAGAGGGTAGGTTTAGATTAGGTATTAGGAAGAAATTCTTTACTGTGCAGTGGTCAGACATAGCAACAGGCTGCCCAGAGCAGCTGTAAATGCCCCATCCCTGGAAGTGTTACTCCAGGTTGGATGGGGCTCTGAGCAAGCTGGCCTCGTGAAAGGTGTCACTGCCAATGCCACAGGGCTTAGAACTAGATGATCTCTAAGGTTCCTTCCAACCCAAAACATTCTGTGATTCTATGACTATTGGGTGCACAGGAAACTGGCTGGATGGTTACATCCAGAAGGTAGTGGTGAATGGCTCCATGTCCAGATGAAGATCAGTAATGGGTTGTGTCCCTCAGGGGTCCGTACTGGGACCAGTACTGTCTAATGTCTTCATCAGCATGGGATTAAATCAGTCATTCTGTCCATGGGATTAAGTGTACTGTCAGCATGTTTGCAGACAACACCAAGTCAGTGGTGCAGCTGACAGGCCTGAAGAATGGAATAACATCCAAATGGATCTGCACAAGCTTGAGAAGTGGTCCCATGGCAATCTCATGAGGTTCAACAAGGTCAGCCACAAGATGCTGCAGATTCGTAAATACAGTACAGCAGATGCTTCCCTAAATATTTTATTGCCTTAACACTAATATGCAATACTAATTTTAAATATTTTTGAGCTGTAAGGGAACCCAATGGCTTCCAGAAACTCCCTAAATTCATTTCCTTTATTGGTTGCATCAGTCCATGATGACCTTATATAGTGGGGAATGCATATTTTGCTACATAGCATACCAAAGTTGGGTACTAAGAACAATAAGTGTCATGCCTAAAATACATTTCAAATTTTATCTGTGAAATAAGCAAATTACCTGAACAAATTTGAGTCACTACTACACAGTCAATAATTGTCACTACCTTCCTCTGTGACTGGTATAACCAAGTTATACCTGCAACTGGTGTCTTCCTGTCAAACCTAAAGCATAGCAAAGACTATGAATGTTTAAAAAGACAATAAATCTACAGAATCAGTAAGCTTTTGAGTCCTCGAGCATGTCAACATGTGACAAAACAATCATTAGTTTTTGAAAAATTTCTCTCCTCCCTTCTTCCTCCCCCTTCCAAAAAAAACCGCAACTTAAATTATATGGGATGACATTGTTATTGTACTCTAAAAATATCACCTGACTCAATCCTCATAACTTACTTAAGAAAAAAATTCAAGTTCCTACCCCTTCAAGAAATATCATTCTTGAAGAATATATAAACTATTCAGAGGTTCTGGTTTAAAAATCACTCTACATCCTACCATATCAGAATATATCACACTGAAAGGCTTTTTTTTAAGCATATTTATATGCTCAAAAATAACATCTTTCCACTTTCACCAGTTCTTAGGCATAGTGGGAAAGGAGAGAGAAAGACCAAATGAGTCACAAATGTAAGCAGCATATATCAGTGAATAATTCATCTGCTGGACAGAAATGTAGCACAGCCAGACTTCCCTTTTGTACTTCAGAATGTGGTAAGACCAAACCTTACTCACTTTTCCTCCATCACAATTTTTACTTAAATCCTTCTAGTTTTCCTCTTAAGGAACTGCAGAAGTATCTGCTCCAGACTGGTATAAAGACTGGCATTCACTTACAAAGTCAGCAAACAATCAAAAATTGGTTGTTCTCATATATTAATTTCTATGCCCTTGCAGTTGTATTAGATACTCCCTGAAAAACAGGTATTTTAGATATGAAAATCAGGGGATGAGACCTATATGATATAGCCTGAACCAGTACAAGTTTAACTCATTTTCTTGGAAATTGTGTGCAAGTGTGTCAGTGCAGGATGTGCTACTAAATTGGTAACATAGCTCTAATATTGTAAACACTATTACGTATTTGATTCCGTGCTGAATGGGTTAGATTATGCCATATCTGTAAAATGCCACAGTGATAAAGGATCCTTATATTCTAAGTAACAAAAATCATAAAATGTTAACTGATACACACTGAAGCTTTATTACAAAAGATCATCACTGATTAATGCGGGTCTCATTATTTATCCCAGTATTGGGACGTCACGTTAACTCCTTTAGAGATACATGATAGGGAATAATAAAAGTAACAGGCATAGACCCAGTATGACAATGGCTACTTGCCAAGGACAAAGTACACAGCAATGAAAATACTGGCATGATAACAGTTTTGTTACTTGGTATATTTATTGATTCATTATCTCCAATTCTTCAGGTTCCATTGGCTGGCCCCAATGTTACAGGGTCCCTGGCTCAGATGTAGCTTTTTACTTGCCAAAGCCAAAAGATCCAGGAGAGGAGGTACAGATACTGGCTAAAAGGCCCTTTTTGTTTCTCTGTAACTGCCAGTGAAAAATGGAGTTTTACAGTAGTATGCAGAGAAAATGAATATTCCCTCAAGCATTTAATCAAAAATCTTTCAGCTGGATTTGAGCACTTCAGACTGCTTAATATTTTTTATAGTGGCCTTTTTTCTTACCTTGTGTAATATCATATATTATTTAAAATAAGAGAACAAGTACTAATGCAAATATATTATGTAAATTATATTCCTATGCCTCCTATACATCAACTCTGTTAAGAAAATATCTTAAATTTATAAACACATAATAGAAGCAACTAGTAATAAAACTGGTTTCTGACTCCAGCAGAAGAGGGATAACTTCAAGTCTTAAGAAACCATTTTCTACTCAAAATCAGACTTTTGAACACATGATAATTTGAGATTCATTCACAGTTATCATTCCGGGCATCTGGAATTTACCTCATGCTTCCAAGACCAGGATGAGAATCAGAAAAAAAAAAAAAATAGAAAATCTAACACAGACTTCTTAAAGAAGTGTCTTGAGCTTCAGTCACAGTTACACTCTACTTATTTATTTTCCAGAAGTGTAAAGAGACAATGCTCCAGAGAGTTGTTGTCCATTTTGAAGATGAAGCTCTACAGTGTAACTTACTTTGACAGGAAAATTAACTGGTCAATATCAGGTTTCTTCAATTAGTGCTAACTCCTGGCAAGTATTCAATGATAACTTAAAGCATTTATTTGAATTTTCTGTAAATTCTATCTGTTACTCAAAAATTACCTGTGTATCATGTCACTTAGCTTAAAAAGTCTCCATGAGGATGTTTGCTGAGAGTACTCCTGCTATTAACAAGCTTCAGATGGTGACTGCTCATCCTGACATGAGACATACTTCATTTCAAAAATCCCAGTCAAAATTAGAAACACAATGCTACAGTTATTTGTGACAAGCCTTATCTTTGTCTTCCATAATTAGCTCTCACTTTTGTCTCCTCACCTTTCACATAAAGTTTAAATTCCCTTTGTCAAAAAATAAAAGCAATCATAATCCTAGTTAGCTTCCATATTAATAATCCATCTCTCCCAGCTAAAATTATTAAAGTTTTACAGTTACTATAGACAAGACTTTTTTATTCTGTTCTTCAGCTACTTCCAATTTGACTTCTGTCCCATTGAAAATATTCCATTCACCATCTTCAGTAATCTATTTATCATGAAATCTTAAAACCACCACTCAATCTTCACATGCCTTTACTATTGGGTTACTTCAAACATACTGACAGACTTTTGCAGGAATTTAGTCCTTTTTCAAATCTAAAACTCTCTAATCTGCTTGGTATTGTTTTCCATTTAATTATGGTTTTTATTTCAATGTTCCCCCCAAGTTCTCCAGTGCAACTAATAAAATTTATTTCCATAAGTAACCCACATTTCCACATGTTGATAAGGTAAGTCACACCTTGCATTGGCTAGTTACTACAGCATTCCAGGTTGCCCTTTTCGTTTGAATTCCCACAGGTTAACAGAAGCTGTTCCATTTTCTCATTTAAAGTTCTCCTTAAAGTGGGCGCAAATTCCAGCTCACGTAGATGTACAGCTCTGGGCCTAAACCACTTTCCTGGCCAACCACCTTACAAAACTAGAGTCATTTTCAAGCTGCTTCCATAGATATAATTGCTTAGAGTTTATGGTATGTATTATACATCTGTAAATGAACAAATACTTTAAACTAAAAAAATGTAACATGATTTCATAATCACTGGCAGAACACAAAGACATTTTTACTTTATTTTTTTACTTTATCATCCTAATTACTGTCAAGTTACACAACAAGCAGTGCATGTTGGATTTGATAGATTACTCTTTCAAAGAATGATACAACAAATTTTAACTGATCTCCCCTTCACCTGCATGAAGAGACAACTTATTTTCCGAGCTATGACAGCCCTTTTAGACATCATAAAACTGTGCTTAATACCCTGAAAGTTGCCTCTATGTTCTGTACACCTTACTGTATAGAAACTAGCAAATATACCAGTTTTCAAACTAAGAAAACATGATCACCATAAAATTTACAGATAACTTTCCTACTTTTTATGAGCATTTCCTCTATCTTCCCTGGTGCAGAGAAGCTGTTCCACAGCTTACTACCATTAAAAATGTTAAGCTTTTGACTCTGCTTTGGATGTCACTCCTTCTTCCTTCAAAAAATGTTGAAGTGCATGACTGCAATTCAGTAATCAGTTTTAATTTTTTTTTTTTTTTTTTAGTTTCGAATAGTCAAGCACCATTTCAGTTTTTGTCCCTACTGTTGAAAAACATGTTAAATACACTGAGAGCAAATTTAAACTTCTGAAGGTAGTAACTGAAGAAAAAACCACACCATGTTCAACAATTATAGGACAGTGATTGCACTTTCATATATTTATTATGCTGCAGTGCAAATATCCTGGAATTTAATAATGCTAGCATTGTCTATATAAACTTTAAGAGATAAATGATGATGAAATAAGTGAAAACTGCAGCAGAAGAAGGACTTCTGCATCTCTAAAAATGTAAGACTATGGAACAGCACTTAGGTGGTGTATTTAAGAGGTATGGATCAACGTGGATACCAAGAGACACAAATCCTTTGAACTGAAAAAAAAAAAATCCAGCTTCTTTGTAAATGCATAAGAGGAGACTACATGAAGAATAAGACATGCAAAAGGAAAGCTGCTTGCTAGTCCATGGGTCTATATTATAGAAATAATTTATTACAAATACCGTTGCTCAGGAATGCCAGTGAGTACCTTTCCTTTTGGTTGTCACGATTCCTACACTACCGAAATTTGCTTCTAATTAATCACCTAGAATTACAAAATAAAACAGAGGGACACTTGATTGGGACAGAAGACACAGATAATGCTGACCACTGTGGATATACACGCTGTTACAGCTTCTAGGACTACATACCTGGCTCTTACCTCTAAAGAAATTCTAGTTAACTCTGGCAGTGTAACCATGCACATCTGAAAAGAAGCCCAGTGAAAACTTCGAACTGGTTTTAATGTTTTCTTCACAATTACAAGGGGAAGAATGGCATTTTGATTGAAAAGATTAAAATTTTAAGGGATGTGCTGCAGATCATTTAAAGAAGCTACCATCAATCAGCTTAAAGATCAGAGACCAAAGCAGGAACCTCTATTCTTATAGCATAGCAGCAAAGTGACAAGAATAAAAAATACATGCATTTATTTTAGAATAAGTAACTAAAAATTAGTAGGTCACTGATGAATTTCAGTCAATTTAAATGTCTTGAACATACTATTTCTTCCCATGTTTTCATCTTTAAATTAAGACTCTACTGCTTTCTTCTTGTTGAGGAAATATTATACATTCATCTTTAGCTGTGTGTCAAGAAAAATCAGCTTTTAGGACAAAAAAGAATAAGACATTAAACCTAGAGTGAAGAGATCTTTTGATTTCTTCTCTCATTCTAGAAATATCTCTAGCTGAAAATGAGACTAAATATTTTACATAGAGAGCAGACTGGTTTCCCTATAGTCTCTATTTAGGATTTTCACATACAAAGAAACAGAGAAGCTTAATATAGCTGTAATGAGATTCTTCATTTCCAGGGTAGCAAAAAGAAAAAGTAACACTCAGTGACTATCTGGTTCTAAAAGAGTAGAACAAATTTTTTAAATATCAGAGCATAGATTTCTCATCCTCATATTTTAAGGTATTAAATCCTAGCTGTTTACATTGCAACTTACTAGACCACATTCTGATTTCTTATAATGAATGCTTATTCAATAAATGTTTCATTTATTCTCTTCTTCTTATGCATTGCTGCTCATTTTTGTTCAGCAGTTGCCACACAGATGTTAGCAGTAAATATTATAAATATTATTTTATGACCAATCTTTGAAAAGGCAGAACAGTTTCTCTTCATTTTAGTCAATCCCTTCCTCAAAAAAAAAAAACCAAACCAAAACAAAACACAAAAAACACCCACAAACCCAACAGAAAAAAACCACCAAAAACAAAAAACCAACAAACTCCAGCCAACAACAACAAAACTCGAAATAGAAAGAGCAAAAAGCTAGGAGGATGCACAGGTCTGACACAGGTTATTCTTTTCTGTGGAGGTGAAAATACCAGTAGGATACATAGGAGCTTAGTCTCTAGCTTGATGCTAAATGTCAAAAAACAGTTGAGAAAGGTTACAGAGAACTGAGACTAATGCATTCCAGCAGTTCTCCATTTTGAAGTGTTTGGCTTCACAGAGAATAGATAAAGAAATGAAAAGAAATATTTTTAAGCAAAAAGAATATGTAGATATTTTCTTTTGAAAGAGAAAAGTTTTCTAAAACACCTTAACAAATACTTGCTGAAAATAAAGTCCAACTGCTGAAGACCTGGTATAAAGATTGATGCTACTAGTACAGAATCACTAGCCCTGCTGTCACATTACAAAACAAGCATGATGAAAAATTATATGCCTAATAAAGAATATAATTTAAGAAAAAGTGAGAAGGTAAATCTATGGGTTGGGGTGTTTTTCCCCCTAAAAAAAAAGCAGTTTGTAAAGAGGGGTTGCTATTGTAATGAGGTAACATGACCATTAAAGATCCAAAAAAAAACCAAACTTGGAAAATTTATGTAAATCTGATTTATTTTTTGCTTTGTCTCAGCTACGGTAAAAAAAGCAAACAAGTACATTGCTTTCTAATACACTCAGATTTGATTGCATAGTTCATACATGTCCAATTGTGTCAGTCACTGGAATTTCTTTTCATACATGTCCAATTGTGTCAGTCACTGGAATTTCTTAAGTTGCAAATAAAATTATTTATGAAAGTTTTTATGAAATATATTGCATAGTTATTAACAGATGTGTATTATAACAAACAGTATTTGCAACTAAAACAATGTTTCTTGTCTTTCCCACCTACAAGACCCCTTACATTTACAAAAGAATTAAGATAATAATGAAACATTTACTGAAATTTCCACTTTCTTTTAATTTTTAATAAAGCCTGCCTACAGGATAGTTAAAGCATGTTGAAAAAAATCCCAAAAAATGATAGAATATTTTAACTGAATATTTTTTGACTTTGGTCTCAATTCATATTAATAGAAAACAGGCAGCATATTCTATTTACAAAAAAACCAATTTAACTGTGTATCAATTACATTGAAATCAAGATGAACTTAACTAAATTTAAACAATAAATCTCTTAGAGTACTAATTTTATTCATTGTTATAGTACAGTCATAACTATGCATTAGAAAAGCCAAAATTTCCTTCATCTTTAAAGAAATATAAAATGTCCTTTGAAATCAAACACACCCTCTAAAGCTATCACTCACTTCACTGGGAAAGCTTTGCAACCTAGGCACTTGTACCCAAGAGACTGCAGCCAGTCTGCAGTCTGATGTCACTACAGGATTACAGCTTACAGTACATTATCAACGCCTGCTATGTCCTCTGAGAAAGGAAGCTCTGCTGGCTGAACTTCCCAATTTACTCACAAAGGTAGAAGAACAAAACTTCTGAGCACATATTTTAAAAAGTTCTATCGAGACAGGATTATATTTATTAGCAATGTTACCTTGTAGTTATTTAGACTAAAACGAATACTAAGCAAAGTTCCTTTGTGTACAATTAATAGGCAAAAAAACCCAGCCACTAAGAAATCTATCAAAATTACGGGCAATACATTCAAGGCAAAACAGTTTTAAAACAAAGCCGCCCAAAAGTAATTCATGCTTCAGAGTTAAAAAAACCCTCCTAGCAGGATTAAATATTATATCAACCACATTGCACCTAGACAACATGAAGGAGTTTCATTACTGCCAAACTTTGATTTACTACCACCATCCCCCTTGAGACCCCACACTTTAACCATCTCTAATCCTGTAAACATTGACTAAATAGATATAGCTATAATTATGAGTTTAAATTTGTTCAAGTATGAAAATAATCCCATCTTTTCTGTTAGAAAGATGAATATGAGGAACATTTCTTGTCTGTTTTGTTAAAAGCCTTCATTACAAAAGATTTGCAAGACTGTAAACCAGAAAGAATAAAAATGTTATTTGTTCATCACTTGCTGACATTTTGAGTGGGTGAAAAAGTGTATTTGATATGTGTTTTTGAATAAATACTGTTGTGATCAGAATCCATAATCGTAATTAAGTTCCACCTCTCCTTCCTATTTCCTGAATTTAGATGGAGGTGGGTGGGAAGATGCGGTGCAAGAAAGGTAGATAAATCAGGAGGACCCAGAGAAAGTGGGACTGTTGCTAGTACATGATTAGTATTCCACCTGCTCAGCAAGTCTGGCTTTACCTACAAGCAGCAATACAGACTTTAAGACAGACCTTACTCTCTATCAATTAAGGATTAAGTATTTTGCTTTCTAGAGTAGCTTTCTGAGAAACACTTAGCCTTTCTGGTTGCTTCTTCTGTTACATATTTTGCATTCTTTGGTTTTCTTTCTTTAGATAGACTGACCTTTCATAGGAGTTGAATCTTGATTTTGTATCAGGCAGTTCTAGGATGAATACTTGCAAGAGCGATGTCAATTCACAACTCAAACATCTCTCTTTGGATCAAAACCTGAAAACATTAGGCATGTCTCATTCTTTTTTACAGAACAAAGAGCTACAAAAGACTGATCAAATTTGTCACCTGTCTTTCTCTTTCAAGGAGAAAAGTTTTACTCCTGCAAGGTGTACTAAAAAAAAAAAAATCCAAAAACTTCAGTATGCTTCCTAAACCCTTTTACTATACAAAAATATCCATCATTTGTCATAAGTGTCATCTCTTCTTTAATGGATAAACCAGTAAGTCTTCTTCCTACTCAGTTAACTTATTAAAAAAAAATAAAAACTAGGCAAAAGTACTCTTCTCTGAAAAAATATATATATTTTCCCAAGTTCCCAGGAAACTTATAATGACATTCCAGACACTTTATTTCTTTCTACAAATAAAATAATAACACAATATGCACTTGTGGTTTTAGCAGAACAGAATCTGGAGGGGAAATGGAACACTATGGCAGCAAAAACCAGCAACTGCTGATTGATCTTTCTGTCTGAATGCACGAAAAAAATCCCATATGTCTGGATTGACACTTTATAATGAACAGACAGTATTATTTCCTCTGATTTTTCTAACTTTATTGTCATTTGTTTGAGCAAGCCAACCTGGTGAAGAAAGAGGAATGAAGGAAAGGAGGAACTAGAGAAGATGAAGGAAAATAGCTAAGGTGGAAGGTAGTGACATATTATTCACTGGAACTTCCACTTCATTTACCACACTCAAACATCCTACAATTTAGCAGTCTGCAGTAACTTTAATAAGAATAGATCAAAACAGTTCAGCTTTGTTCCATATTAACTTGGTTATGTAACTGTATGGGATTTTCTATCTTCATATTTTGAATATTTCTTGTGAGAGAGCATAAGAGATAGGAGAGAAACAATAATTAAATTAGTCCAGCTTTAAAGAAGTTAAGACTTTAGTGGGGCTAGAATTTTTCCCATACTCTTGCTCATTTCTCCTGAAATCCTGGCACATGACATTAGCAGCAGGAATAACAAAAAAGCTCTTAGATGCTACTAATGACAAAACTGATATACCAGATCAGTACAGACGTGTCCTTGACACATTCTGATTTAGTAAAACATAAGCACTGTTAGCAGATGCCAAAGTTTCAACTGATTTTTCCAGTGCAGGCTACTAGACATCTGAGCAGTTTAAATAGACTAGAAGTCTTAGAGTTCTCAGAGAACAACCTCATGTAAGGGTAAGGTCATAATCAAACAGCTTTTGAACAAGTGTCTGAGTATTCTGTAATTATTCATGTTCTGCTTTTATCTACGAAGTGAGAAGCCACCACTATATTCAGTGGGACAAACTGCAGGCACTAAGTCCTAACTAGATTTCTGTGTGGCTGATTGATCTATTAATTCCAGAGACAGCTATCTGGAAGCATCACATTAACAGTTCTCAAGAATTATTATATTCACTGATTATTTTCTTCAGTATTGTTGCAAACATTTTTTCTTGAAGTTATATAATAACTTCCTTGTATTTAACTACAGAGCTATGCAGAAGTTTCACTACGTTCTCCATTTCAAGACTTCAGACAGATATTATCTATCTATATCTCTTACCCTTCAGAGAATGTGGTGTTTCAATCAAGTTTTAAGTAGCCCTTGAAATCTGACTGCCAGTGTAGCTTGCTCCTGATGTATTTATAGAATTCCTCCTGTTCACTTAAAAAATAAAAGCAGCAACAACTAGCCTCAAAAGAAAGAACACCTCATTTTTTCCAATTTCTACCTTTAAAAGGAAAATATAACCAAGCAGATAAGCTTTTCAGAATTCCAACTAAAATCACCAGCATTACTGAGGTAAGTCACATATACATTTGCCAAGGTGTGTTCTTGTTTTGCATTCCAAACAAAATTGTTTAAACAAAATTTTCAATTAATGTTCATTTCTAAATAAATCATTGTGTCCATACTTAATTGTGTCAAATTCTCTTCTCCCTTCATATGATACTTCCTTCTTGAAAAATGTAAAACTTGTATCTTTAAAAAGATATTTTCAAATTATTCTCTGGGATTTCGGAGATACTTGTTTTTAAGTAATAGTTTTCATATATAATTTATTTTCTATCTTACTCAAAATAAGCAACTCTTCCTATAAACTGACTTCCTTTACAAGTTATAACAGTGCCACTGAACAGCAGAAGTTTTACAGCTGCTACCTTTTAGTAACAAGCTGAGATATTACTATTAATTTGGATGCCAGCACAGCTAAGCAATTACCTCAGGTTTTAAGAATAAGGGTTTTTTCTTTTTAATTGATAGGTCAATCAGGACTGGATGAGCAGCCTATCTTCTTCAGGCTTTCCTCCAATGACTCTGATACACAGCCCTGTCAAAAATCTGACATCTATGTTCCTGAACACCTAAAAAAGGAGGAACTAAGGAATATTAATGCAGTTCATACTGATTACAATCTCCTAGGAAATAGTTACTCCAGTTTCTCACAGCAATGGATTAAGTGTGCACTCTCTGGATGTTTCTGTCAGAAAGAAATTATAGTATCTTCCTCCTGAACTTGGCCAGCAAAGCTGCACGGTATCAGGCAAAAGACAAGGGATCACTCCACTCTGTTTTACGGATTTATGATAATAAATTGTAGGAGGCAGCAGCAGCAAATGGACTTCTAATAGAGGTACATACAGTGGTAGTTTTTCCTAGGAATCACTCGAATTGGCTTTATGCAAGGATCACTCAGTGCCCATTGACTATATAGTCAGATCTGCTGAATTTCTAGAAAACTTCCCCACCAAAAAAACCCTCTGAGAGCTCTGAGTGGAGACAGTGGTATCCAGCAAGGCTTTTCTTCTCTTTTTCAGTGTTCATGACTTTTCAACATCACCAGCTCCATAGGGACAGGGTGCTCCTCTAATACAGCTGTATTAGCAGGTTAGGGTACACCTTTAGTAGAAATTTCTCCTGTTTTGAAGTTCTTCAGTATTCACTCAAGCTCACCACTGATGCTCATAGAACCCAAAAAAAAAGTAACAAGTAAAAGAGCAGTCCTTTCTTCTTTTGCCTCCAGCCTGTAATTTCATTGAGGTCTGCTGAACTGTAGACATCTGTACTGAGAAGCGTCCCAAAATGATGACAGACATGAAGCTAGATGGGACAAGTTTTTGCAATATATCAGTTTACAGAGGTAGTTTCAGAGGCTTGCATTCAAACAGTTAAACCATATGCACAAACCAAAATTGTAGCTGCTGCTAATAATTTAGAAATCCATTAAAACTGTTATTAGGATATTCAGATAAAATGAAAAATCAGATTGAGGCTTAAATGACATGTCAAAATCCAGACCTAACATACACTAACATTTCAGAAAAAAAATTTACCCATGTCTAAGAGATCATGATTTCCAGTAACGCATCCTTACATATTTCAAGTGCAAAATGTCAATTACATAATTGTTATAATTAATAACATATTATTGTGTATTAATACATAATTATATTTAGGCATTTGAGCAACAGACATGGTACAGCTGTTGTAAAATAGTTGTTATATGGAAGTGAAAAAACAAACTTGCTTGCTCTAGCTGCTCATGCCCTCAATGTTATTTACTACAAATACTGCCATACTGTGTACAAATTTATATCAAAGATAAACCTAACAATATAACAGGTAATTTTTGACTCACACACACACTCTGGCTATCCAAAGTAAGTGACAATAAATATATCGGAATGTCCTATAATTGTAGGTCTGCTACTGGGATTCTTCTTTACTACAGACTCGATGTTTTCCTCCCATAACGTAACAGAACTTCACTTACATTCCCTGCTTACTGAGCCTCTCAACTAGCCTGTGAAAGAGGCAGGGACCTTGGGACCATTTTGAAATTCTCCTGAAAAAGCCACCCTTCAGACAAAGCACAGCAAGGAGTTCTGGATAGTAACCAGTCTCACTGATGTCCAGGACAGATCATTATATTGATTATAGGCAATAATCACTATACTATTTCTATAGTTCTTACTTATCATTTGTGAAATATTTATATTACCTTCTAGTAAACTGGCTGGCACACTTCCAGTGGTAACATTTTAAAGCTCTCTGCATTTCAAGGTATTTTTTCCTTGACTAAACGCTTCTGCAAAGAGTAATGTTTGTGTAGAAAAAGTGCTTAATCTGAATCACTAAGAGGAAACCCTTTTCTAGACTTCCAAATTTGATTCTTTAAAATTCTTTACCACTGTGCTTATGTATAGTTATAATTCTGGTTATAGCATAGTAATGCCTCAGAAATCTCCTTTAATACCTTCTCCCTACAAAAAGCAAGTCATAATTTTACTTCACACACTTTCAGCCATAGTAAGACAGATGAAATTTATGAAGACTATGCTCATTCATCTTAAAAACCACAGTTCAGCCCCTTATTTTTATACAGAGAAATAAACAGTACTTAGAATTTTTGTTATGGCTTATAAACTGAATATCTTTCTTGGTCTGGTAATTAAGCAAAAATCATCTTGCTTTATATTTGAAGCTTAAGCACACAGAAATGTAACAGAGCAAATGATCATATCAAATCGGGTAAGATATTCACCATATGTGCCATGACTGAGAACTGACTGGAGATAAATTTTCACCTCCACATATACCTTTTTGAAATACAGAAGGAGTTTATTACTCACTGAGTATGAGGGACACGCATTAGCACCATGGAGTTTACATACCTTCTTTTCAGTTCCATTTTTAAAGCAATTGAGTTGATTACTTAGAAGCCTTTGGTAGGGCTGTTAGTATACAGGCTCCCAAAGCAGTCTTAATTTTCTTCTTTTTACTAGCAGATTGCTAAACATTATAATTTGAAAATAAAACAATATAGAAGCCTTTCCACAATGTTTTTCCTAGTAAGATAGAGTTGTTTGAACCCTAGAACTCCTGTCAAGTTTCTGACAAAGTTCTCTGCTAGTCAAATTATAATAGTGAGTCTCTCTGACACATTAAATAAAAAAATACATTCTGTTTTTGTAAAGCGTGTAAGAATATTGTGATAATAGAAAGGTGGCTCATATACTTCACTAAACTTATTTCTAAAGCTATCATTCTTCGAGTACAATACTTGACATTCACTAACAATGCCTAAATGCCAGATCTTTTATATCCAGCTCTGACACTGAATGCCTGTGTCTACAACCTTAGCAATCAACAGTTTTAAAACTTTACTGAGTTGAAACCTAGATTCTAGCTCCTGCTCATAGAATTTATCTGTTAACTACATTAAAAAAAAAAAAAAGTGAAAGCAATCCAGTGGTGAATCCAAGATGCCCTCACATATTCACTGCATCTCAGAGTGATGGTCTTTGGTTATTTCTCTCTCAAAATTACTTGTTGCACTGCAAAAACACTAACCTGTTGTTTCTGTAGAATACTGGAGTTATTAATTAAAGATGGCAGACTGAGACATCAGTGCTTCCCCTGTCTGCACAGCCCAAAGCACTTAGAAGCGCCTGCATTCACTATTACTGTCTTTTTAAAGAGAATAAGCACCTCTCATAGGTGTTTACTCCTGTAAAAAGGACACCAGATTTCTGGCTCCTGAGTGAAAAGGTACTTTGAATGTGCAGCCCTGAGTCAGTCTTCCAAACCCTAAAGAGATGTGAGATTTCAGGCAAAACACTGTACACCTGACATTTTCTGTTCACCAGCTTGCTGCAGCCACTCAAGGAGCAGCTAGTCTTCTGACCAGACCTCAAAAAACAGTTTCTTCATGAAGCACAGAGAGCTAAGTGCCCTAACTTGGCAGGCTAGATCAGACTGCTTAACTTCCCCAAATTAAAATGCATGCCGGACCATACTTGGTATATTCAGAAAATTCCTAACCACACACAACAAAAGCAGCCAGTGATAAATATCCATTTGTTAAAGAGCATCTTCAGCTCATTTGCACACTGGCTTCAGCACACCATTGAATAAGGAGAACAAGGACAGGCAGGAAGCAAAATACCTTGTAAATCAGTATTAAGAATGACATTATAACAAAGCAATAAAGGGTACCTAATAAACAACAGAAAAAGCTATCCAGATTGTAAAGCAGATTAAATTAGCTCCCAAACCTGTGTAGCAACACTTTTACCATTAATCCACAGAGAAAGCATCAATGACACACTGAGAGGACTTTAGAGCCAGTCATTACCTGTCTACATATATACCAAGAAATTGATTCACCACATTGCTGGATTTCAACCAAATAACTGGCCAACCTAAGAAAATTCCTCACAATAAAGCACCTTTATATGGTAATTTAGCTACAAGGTAAGATATACGTCTATTACATAAAGTGATTATTGACTATGAGAAGCTTTCAATTTAGCAGAAAATTACTTTGTATAAGAGCTCTCCAGAGCTAGTGACAAAGGTTACATTTTGCTCTTTTAACACACAGTAAAAGAGAATGAGGCTTCCACTGGCCTACTCTATATCAAATCATCAAAAAATGGAAAGAAAATTAAGGATAAAATTCTTTGCATGGGTTTTCGCTTTCTGCCCAAAAGTTAATTATCCCCACCTTCCCCTTACACCCACAAAGGAGTGCACTGGAAATAAAATTAGTTGAATCTGAAATTCACTGACAGTGTTCTTCTCACCAGATACACACATACTTTAAGTATGACGGTTTGATGTTAATGAAGATACAAAATTCACTGAAGTAATAAGAAATTAACATACTAAGTTTTGCTAAGTTAACTGTTAATCAGAAATAAACTATTTTAAAACATACAAAAATTATATTCTTCACCCATTTAAAGTAATTATAAATTATTTGAGATTTTTAGCAACTCTACTACAAGAAATTAAAATATGGAAGATAGATAGGAGAATAAGTGAGTCTGAAAATTGAGCCTAAAACTTGTCACCCTGAAACTTTAAAAGGTTTGAATTTAAATCCACTTACGAAAAAATAAATGAAAAAAAAAATCCACTCAATGAACATCTTTATGTCTGTTATTTATTAATATTTTAATAACTTCAGGGAAAATGAGAAAAAAGAAGAAACCAGACCAAAACTTTCACAAGATTAAAATAATGAAGAGAAATTACTGGTCCAGCAGAAAACTAAAACTTTAGCTTCCAGTCTGAAGAAATTTAGCATTCAGCATTTTCAGAGTGGATTTCATGTTCAACACGCTAAAAAAAATATGTGCATGTAGAGAACTTTTTTTTTTAAATACATTTTTTTGTTTACCAGGTATGATTTTGTTTAATAATGAGATACTACTAGAAGTGAAGGATTACATATCTGGAGTAAAGGTGGCATTTCTTTTCACTGCAGATGGTTTCATGAAGGAGAGTTCTGAGAAAGAAACTGAAAAGAACAAGGCATTTGATTACTGTGTAAAATGTGAAAAAAAAGGATGTTTTCAACACAGTTTTTCCATCGGCAATCCTAGCCAAAATACATGTTGTACACACTGTCAAACCTCAAATCCTGTAAACCCTTAAGTTATCAATTAAAGTTAATTTCTCATAAAGACCATTTTCACAGCAGTGAAAATAATAAAATATTAAATAAAGAGGACCTATCACTGTAATATTATTTACAATATGCAGTATATTTGGTAGCTTTTGTCAGAGTTCTAAGGACCAGAGAATAATCTGCAGTAGCAAAACCACTCAAAAGTACATGCAATTTTTACTTTGCAATGTTACACTACCCTTGTATTTCCTTGCAGAAATGATTATAATGGAAAAAGACTGATTATTGATTTTGAGGAACTGCAGATATAATACAATATATTAATTCTGCACATTGCATAGTATAACCACTTAGAAGACAGTAAATGCAGAATTGAGACAGGTTTGGTATTCTTCACTGAGGACGGCACAAAGATGAAAGATTTTGTTTTGTAAAAATGAAAGTTCATGATAGTGGCTTGAATGTCTAATTGCTGAAATACCTTGCTTATGACACATATTTTCCCCCATTTAGCAGTGTTTCTACTGTGGTAATTGAGGGCTTTCAGACAAAAAAAATCTCCTACTGACATTTAAACTTCTACTGTGAGTCCCCTCAACACCCAGACTTGGCAAGCTTTTAACATGTAAAGACATTTATTCACCATCTTAGATTACAGAAGGAATGTTAGGAAAATGTAGGATGACTTTGGGAAGGTTTTTTTTTGTTGTCAACTTTGTTTGTTTTTCTTTGAAACTATTGGAGGTCCAGTATGCAATATTATTTTCTCCAGCTTACATTTTACTGTGTATGTTTTGTCACTGTAGATATTTTACAAACATGATAGGCATTTCAAAAATACTGTCATATAATAAGCAAGGATATCTTCACCGCAGTGAAGAAATAGAAAGAAGGTATTCACTGAAATGCAAATCGACGTTAAACCTAGAAGTGGCTTCCCAAAAGTAAGATTGAGATGAATTACCATGACAGTGATGAAATAGAGTCCTATACCTATGCACCCAGTGTGCATATTTTTCCTAGGTAAGTTGACAAGTGTTTCGTGTGGCTAAAACTCTTTGCTGGATTCAAACTGGCTTTCAGGGGAAAAAAAAAAAAGAAATAGAGGAATATGCTTCTTGCGTTATTCTGAGCAAGTGTAACTTCTGAGCACAACTCTTAAACAGATTATAATTTAATGATGAACAGATCATAATTACCAATGAAGAAACAATTTTTGTCAATAGACAGTATTTTAATCTGAAAAACACTACCCCATTGCTGCATCTTTTCCTCATGATTTACTCCTTCTATGAGAAACTTAAGAAAGAAGTGCTGCTACAGAGGTTTCACAGTAAATCTTTTTCCAGATTTACAGGTTATTCATGAAAAGGATTGTCTGAGACTCAGATTTGGCTCCTGAAATATCAACTTAGGAATATTTCTGTGGGGAGGTAAAGGGCAACGAGACAGTCAGACAAAGGCTCAGAGAAAAGGATAGCCACTCAACTCACAAAGCTCAGGATACAGCACTCAGACCTGACCACAGTGAATTCAGTTACAAGTTGTAAATGCAGATTAGCTGCAATAATAGCAGGAATACAGTCACACCTGAGAACAGAAGAGACCGAAATAGAAGACCTAGAGGGAAGACTTGTTGGCTGGCTGGAGAAAGTCATTGTAGTAAAGAAAAGCAGCAACAGAAAATTTCTGTAGCAAAAAAATTACAATATCTAGCACACTGCTTACTGTATACCAAGAGTTATTAATACATAAAAAGCAAATAGGATCATCAGTATGTGATCTGAAAGCCATGAAATTCCTCATAGTAAACAGATGTTAGAATGGTGCATGAGTGAGTGAAAAAAACCCAAACCCCAAACTCAAGATAAAAGTAAGAAAGCTTAAAGTTTAGCTACGTTTTCTGAAGTTCCAAATAGCAACAAATATTGTTGCATGTTTTATTAGATGGGCTACTTACATAAATGCATACATTTTGAAAAGAGAGGGGAACCTATGTCCAACATAGGGATACAACAGAGTCTGTACTCATTAAATGCACATGCCATGTAGCACAAGAGCCCTGTCCTGCTCTCGAACTAGGTCTCTAGGTCTTATGGAAGAAGACAGCAGATAAAAGATAACAATGAAACCAACACAAAACTTTCTGATTACAGAATATAGATGATACCAAGCATGAGGCAGAAGTTCTACAAATCTTTATTCTGATGACAACGGTGGCTAAAGCAGATTCCATCTCCACCCCTACTTTGCACCAGCAAAACTAACTGGAGGGATTGAGTGCCTCAGCATACATAATTTAATGTTGCTAAAAATGTTAAGTTTTTCCTTTTTTCTTTGTTGATTTTTTGCACCGCAGAATTACTCTTTTTACATTGGTTAGTTGTGTGTATAGTCCTCTAAATAATTCAATTGAGAAGGTTGTTAGAGGATAGAAATGAACAGCCAAAGAATTTGAAGGATTTAACTTTTCCATCAAGAAAAATATGTATAGATTCAAGGTTTCAAATGTCATGCACAGTTTTTGAAAATCAGCTGCAGATATTCAGTCAGGAAAAGAAAAGATTCTACATGAAAGTTTTATAATGAGAAAAAAAAAAAAAGCTTTGGAAAAAATACCAGTTTTCCTTTCGCTAATGAAGTTTCTCATTCACTGCCTGAAGATAGATACTCTTCCTGTAACTCTTTACCATTATGATAACTAGTAGTTGAACCAAAAATTGACAGAATCTTTCACAATATTACTCCACATGACACCAGCAGCAGTGTGAAATTGAGTGTGATCACAGCACCAGTCAATTCTACTGGTTCAGGGAGTTTTCTGTTTAGGTCAGTTTTGTCTTCTGATCCTCATGTTCTTCAATCCCAGGGTAAAGAAAACAAAGAAATGAAAGACTATAAAAAGGAAACAAGGGCAGAAAATTGTAGATATTACTAAAAGCTTTTCCTGTTCCCCAAACAAGACCACACAGCATAAGGTAAACCATGCATACAAAGAGTAGCTTTCCCCCACCTAGCTTAAACCTAAAGAAGCCTCATATTGTTTCAGACAGTCACTGCATGTCCTCTAGAACACATCACAGGGTCTTAAAGAGACAAACTTCATACCCAACTTATGTCTCACTCAAAAAAAAAAAAAAAAAGTGGGGTTTTTTAGTTAAAAAAGAAAAAATCCAAACATTCCCCCCCCCACTTGGTGACTTACCTTTTTGCCCCAAGAACTTCTGACAAGGTTGTATTTTAAAGCCTTCTCTGACTGTTCTCTTCTTACCACTCCTCCTTTTCTTCTTCGTGTTAAATCCAATCCTCACTCCTTCAGATCCTACTAAAGAGCAGCCACTTGTCCTCCCCCTTGATTGTTGCAACAGCTGGTGCTAGTTTGCCAATCAGTCTCATGCAATCTCTTTTCATTCTCTCTGTAGTTTCTTCCCCACATTTTTTGCATGACAAATCAGAAAGCATATCTGAGAAAATACTCACTAAGTTACAAGTATTTACTAGTGAGCATGAGGAAGGGTGGTAATGCCCAACCATTATTCTGGCCTTGGTGTAGCTAATCCTAGCTATTGCTGAAGTAAACCCTAACTAGTCAGTGTTTAAGAAAAAAATCAAATCAAATCTTCATTCTTGAACACTTTACAACAATCTACAATTCTTTTTCCCAGGGCCACATAAGCCACAGTAAATCTTTTGCAAAGTGAAGTAAAATTAATTAGTCTTGCAGCTGCAAATGAACATATTTTATTTCCTACTGCAATGGAATAGGAATACATTTGCAGTTTAGTCTGAAAGGCAGCTAAAAATCCAATTAAATTATCAGCAGCTTTTAAGTGAATGGACAGTACCTTCTTACCCATGGTACCTAATTCACAGGCTATCCTGTGCCTGCACCCTAAATGAGCAAATTTGCTGAAATTAAAAAAAAAGGTAAGAATCTCTATTGACTACTGCCTCTTCACTTCAAAGCTTGATTTCCCCTTAGACCACCAGCTAGTCCATTTTGATTCTCATCCATGTATTTTATCCCTTTCACTGTAGGAAATAGAAATACTTAAAAATTACTGTGGCAAGACTTGTATGTTCCTTGAATATAGACTTTTATTTCACTCTAAAATTAGGCTTAGTAATCTCTGCTGTCCAAGAACAAGCCATACCCCAACGATTTACAGGGGTTAGCATATAACTAGAACAGTATTATATACAGCTGCTGAGGTGAGACTTATTGCACACATCCACCAAAATGAAAACAGTATTTTTTGCAAAAAGAAAAGCATTAAACAGACTTTGCTTCCATTAAGATTATGCATCATATCTCCTGTTATATCAAGCTGCAATCCTAGAAGTAGAAGCAGGCCTCATCGTCAGATCAAACATGTATGTAGCATCTGCAGGAACAAGTTTTGAATGGCTTTCCTCACTCATAACATAAAGCAGTGCAATTTCTAATAATTTTCCTAGCGGTTCAAATTATTTCATTTGAAATCATACAGATAATGGTCAGTCTACGATACAGTGAAACTGGGTACTGAGATAATGTCCCTCAGAGCTGAGTTGGTGGTGTTTCAGTCCAAATTTCAACAAGCTTCACTCCTGCTGTGACCCATGGGCAATGTCCACTGTCAATTACCACATGCTTCATCCTTCTTTCTTCCTCACCAAACTTGCTCTAAATGTGGATAAATACAACCTCAGTCCTTACTGTCTGGCTGTCTTCTCCTGACTGTGCTCTGCTCCCTGCCCTTGCAAACAGATGATGTTCTTTTGAACACCATTACAGTTACATCTCAATGTGACCCCATTCTAGGGAGAACAGGCTTACAACACAAAGGTAGAACAAGAATGGGAGCAGTACCTCAGCCAGAATGATTTGCCATCATGTGTTTCTCCAGAGATTAAATCTATTAATTAAAGATGGGATGACTCCCAAATACAAAGAACTGTCAATGTATAGGTGTCTATCTGAAGGGAAGAGCAACCTGTCCACTTCCCCTCGTGTTCAAAATGCTCCTATTCCAACTATTCCATAGGAGTCCAGATCACATACAGTGAGATGGCTGTGAATCTGCTCTCTGCAGATCTGCACTGTCAAACAGTCACGATGCCATATTCTGGAGCACAGCTCACTTTTCCTGCTGCTTTTTACCCTTGGAGGAGGTAAAACTTCAGCTGGAAGAAGTCTTGGGTATTGGTATGGACAAGGACTGGTGTAGAGAGCAACCATGTGTGTGACTCCACAGATTTCTGTAAACTGTCCATTGAACTGTCATTCAATGAAGGGAAAGAGATGCTGCTCTCATTAGATTGCTACAACTGAAACATGATGACCAGGTTTCTCTGGGCATCTTATAAGGCGCTATTCAGGACTTTTGAGAAAAACCCTTCCCATTGAACAAGCAATGTTGAAATATTCTTGTTTGCTGAAAGTACGTTTGCTTAGCCACAGATCTTTCATTCAACAGGAGAACATTATACTGTTGTAGCATTTGATTCCATTTACATTACTGCCTAATTAACGCTGGAACATTTAGCAGCCATAAGAAGAGACATTCTCAAGAGTTCTAGATTTCAGCAGAACTCCCAGGCAGACTTTCTTTCATGCAATACTTCACAGTTTCAATTTAAACCAAAAAAACAAATTATCTTTGACTCAATTTGTGTTTCTAGAGGAAAAGTATTTGCACATGTTGCATGCTGATCTTTCTACATGCTACAGTAAAAGACACTTCCTGCACTTTAAAAGAATCTATGCAAATTCAGTCTTATTTTTTAATAGATGGAGTACAAGTTACTTGGGGTAGAAGGTACTAGATTAATTAAATGTCTAAAGCAGTTTGTAAAGCAGATAGTGTCTCTTGCTAAGATTAATTAAATAATTAAGTCTGGTTTTCAGACAGAAAGCATATATAAGCATACTTAGGCATGTAACAGTGCACGAGTGTGCTAAACCAAGAACATTCTCCTCTGTTTGATAAAATGCTAGTCTTCAAAAAACCTAGTCCTACACTATCCATCATTAAATTCCTGAATTCATAGTCCAGAATTAACAGGTCCACGTGTAAGACTTAGTTTCTTTACAGACCTGAATGAAAGAATGCAATTTCAGAAGTGAGAACATATTCATGACTTAACAGAGCTGCAAGTCAAGTCTTGTATGAAATTATCTTTACTGCACAAATAAAAGCATAATTTAATGCTTTAGTCATTCTGATAATTTGCAAACTGTGACTAGGCTAAACCTATAGAATGTACTAGTTTGTAACTTTAGTTGCTATCCTTGATGCAGTAAAATGCTGTTATAACAGAAAAAAAAAAAATCTCAGCATATATGAAGGCAACATATTTTAAAAATCCCTTTAAGTATTGGCTTCCAGAACTCTTATTCCAGTGTTTATCACAGGTAATAATTATTATTAGCTACACTAGAAATATTCTCAAATACTGAATTTCAGAGGCTCTTCACCTCAACGCATTAACAAATATTTTGCTTGTTTCCTAAATGTGTTTTACCTGGTATGAGTTTTAGCTGTAGCTTCCAAGTCAACCATGAGGTATTTTACTGTTACGACTTTACTGTTATGATAGAGGCATGTGCCCAGAAGCTGACATTACCTCATTTAACAAGAAATGTATGGTAATTATATAGGATTTAAGAACTTCTTTCCCTTCCCCCCAGTATTAAAATTGCATTTTCCAAGTTTAAAGTTTTTGGGTTTATCCATACGGAATTGTCAGTTTAGTAATTACAACATTTCTAGAAACCATGTGTAAAACACTGGTATGTCTTTTTCAGAAAGTGTCAGAAGAGAAGAAGGGAACTTTCATTCTAGCAAGGACAGTAAGTCTAACATTAGTATAACAAATGATAGGGTGAAAGAAAGATTTCAAGTGCTACAAATTGGAAGCAATACAAAAGAATATGCTTAATAATGCCAGGGAACCTTCTGACATAGATTTACAGAAAGAGCACTGGGAAAGAGCAGGGGAAAAGTATCTGCATGTTATAGAGAAGAAATGTGTCTCTGTTTCACTAGAAGGATTTTAAAAGCAGACTTGATTTTCTTGTAAAACTTATGCTGGTATCGTTTTAATAAAATATATGGAAAATAGATAAATAACCTCCCCCCCAGCCAGCATTATACAGTCCAGTACATCACGGAGAATATTTTTTAGTTTCAGAGTTGTGATTTTTTTCCCTCAAAAAAAAAAAAACCTCTACAGCATTTTCTCACTATCCATGTTTTATTAAAGACACATAACAAATCCAGATGTCAAGGCACCAGTGTTTTGTAAATCTCTGATAACACATTCAGATGTCTATTTATCAGCTGTGTGGAAAGTCATACTTTTGCTCTGAAGGAAATCCAACCTTAACATTAATCGGCATCTTCATTTAAACTAACATTTTTACAGGAACTGAGGAAAAACCCAGAAGTTGTATTGTTCTAATTTTTTAGAAATGCTCATTTGGACAGCATAGACTGGAATTCAGGTTCAGAAGTGAGCAGTAATGCTCATAAGAAATATTTGTATTCTTTGGTGTTCAAGAATAATGGAAGTGTTTTAGAAATGTATCTATAACAGTGAAAAGAGCAAGGTTGGGATATAACACAAAAAGATTTCCAAATGACAGCCATAGCACCCAACACAAGAAGAAAATAAATTACTTTCACAATTATGAATGTAACTTTTGTGAAGCTCACTATTTTCACTGACTTGGGAGACACACACTCCAAGCCCTTTCAGTACTCAGACCAGCATTTCAGGAGTTTATTTATGCATTTTTATACCTCAAAGGAGCACAAATTTATGCTGGTGACATAACTCAAGAATGACTGAATAAAGCATAGGTATATAAAAGTCCAGACATACTTTACAATTTTAATTATGTGCTGTTCTCTACAGTAGTTCTTAATATAGAATACCTTATTTGATTTGTGTAGTTAATCTCTTATTAAATTCAATTTCTGGCGCTTTCCTTAAGTATATGTCTTTGATTAAGATAATGGAAAACATTTTGTCTCTGGAAAAAAAATACTGCAAACATAAGATTACATTTTGTTGCTTCTTGTTATGCCAACTTGATTACATTAGGAAAACTTTTGCAACAAAATGCAACAAGTTTATGCAGTCCTTTTATGAGTTTCTCGTAGAACATTTTCAAGTTGCACAAGAAACATGAGAAATGTGGAGAACCAAGAGTTTTGAAAATACAGTTTAACTGCACAGTTATCACTTCATTACTGAAGTACAGTGTTTAACCTAGAATGTTATTATTACAAAAAAGAAAAATACTACCTTAGTTGTTTAGTTATTAAAGGATGACAAGGAAAGTGTTGTTACACCATCCCATATCCAGTCTCCACAATATCTAATAGCAATTATTTCCAATCAGTGCAAGTGGCATAAAGAGATATAAAATTCAAGTATTAAGTGGTTAGTAGCGTAAAATTCAAGTTCAACTATCAATTCAGTCAAATTACGTCAGTTGAAGATGGAAGACGATTTCACTGGACAATATGTAAAATATTGCCTTCCCTTGGATTTGTTTCACACATATTTCTACACCATTGAGCTATATTTACCCCTTAAAGGAAAAGTGATGAAAATCCAGCCTTCTCTTAACCAATGCTCTAAAATTGGGCAAAAGCTGTCCCAGTGCTGCTGGTCAAACTAACACCTTAAGCTCTTTCAGAAGTGTTACCATCAGTGTAATATAATTATTAAGCATTCTAACACTCTATTCAGCTCCCTGGAAGAGTGGAGCTTCCTATTTTAGGAAAACCTGCCCATTTAAATGTCATTAACTATCCAATTAGTACAGTCTGTTCCTTGCTAGCTGCCGAGTACCGGGATAATCTTTTAATTGTTAACCACTATTGAATAATTTCAGCAATTACGCTTTTATACATTCTGTGATAATTAAGACAGACTACCCCTCGAATCTGACCATTTTCCAATACAGAGCGACAAACAGAACGACGATCAATGGTAGAAAAAAGCCGCGTGTGAGCAGGGGTAACGCTAGCACCGCAGGGCACGGCGTCCGCCCGCAGCCCCGCAGGAAGGCGCGCACCGCCCGGCGCATCCACCTGCAGGAGCCGCTCCGGCCGCTGCGCAGCGGGCTCGGGGCTGCCGGGCCGCTTCGCACCGCGCCTCCGGGCTCCGCTGGCCACCCAGCCTGAGCCGAGATAAGCCATCCCCGGCGCCGCTCCCCACGGCTCCACCTGCCGGGCGCCCGCGCCCCGCAGCCCCCGTTCGCTCGCTGCCTTCCCCGCCCGCCGCCCCAGCGCGCATCTTCCGCGCAGCTGGGTGGAAACACCGTATCCGTCCCTCCTGAGCATCGGCAACTTTGTCTCCTTCCCAAAAGGAGGCGTGCCTCCGGGGGCTGCTGCCGGGAGCTCTCCAGCCGCCGCACGGCACAGGCTCCCTGCAAGGCAAACCCCTGGAGGTACTGGAAACAATGCGGAATTACCTAAAGGGGCACAGGTCTGCTGGCGGCCGCCGGGAGCCGCACGCCGGCGGGCGAGGCGCCCCTCCGCCCTCCCTCGGCAGGACGGTGCCTGTTGCACGGGCCCCGCGGGCTCCCTGCCGGGCAAAACCCAACTTCGCTCCGCCGGGCGCCCGCGCCGCCTCCGCGCCGCGAACTCGCGTGGGGCAGGGGCTCCGGGCTGCAGCCCCGAGCGGCAGCAGAGGCCAGCGGCTCGGACAAGCCCCCTCTCCCGACCAGGCTCAGCTGTGCTCTGCAGAGCGGGACCCCCCCTTTCCCGCCCCCCGCGGCTTCCCTCTGCGCAAAACCAATTAACCCCGAGCGCTCGCCCTCCCGCAAAAGGCAAGACAGAAGGTGCGGGAGCCGACAGGAGGCAAAGTTTGATAAATGAGCAGCTCCTGCAGTGACAGGTGACTACGGAGCGGAGGCACCCTCCGCGCCGGGCTGGGCAGAAGTGCGGCGAAGAAGCACTCACCTGTCCGTTGCCCTCCGGCAGGCTCGGGCGGAAGGCGGGCAGGCGGGAGAGGCAGCCCCGCGCTCCTCTGCCGTCCGTCGGCCCCAGCGGCGGGCAGGATGCCGGGCGGAGGGCCCGCAGAGCGGCGGGGCCGCCCTGAGCAGGCACCCGTCAGCGGAGCAGGTGAAGCGGGGCGGTCGCCGCCGCCGGAAAGCAACACGTTTGGCTCTGAACTTTGCAGCTCCAGTCACAAACAAACAAATAGAGCCCAAGAAGGACCTCTCCCATCCGATCCCAGCCTTCTCGGCAGCCGCTGCCTCTCTTATTGGTGCGGAGGTTATTTATTTATTTGATTTCTCCCCCCTCCCTCCCCTCCTCCCCTTCCACACAGCCCCCCCCTTCCCTTTCACTTCCCCTATCCCTCCCCCCTCCCCGGCCTTCCCTCCCCTCCCTCACGCCGCGCAGACAGCCCCGGTCCCAGCGCGTCGCACGGCGCGGCCGGGCTGCTCTGCGGCCGGCGGCAGCGCCGGTGCCGGGCGAGGGGCGGGCGCGCCGCGGGGAGGCGGGAGCGGAGGCGGGCGGGAGAGGGGCAGCCGCCGCACCGCTGCCGGGCGATAGCGGGGAGCGGGCGGGAGGTGCTCCCGTACTCCCGATCCTCCGCACCGGGCAGCGGGGGCGGGAGGGTGATCCCCGCCTCGCCGCTGGTCACCTCAGGGACAGGGCAGCAGGGCAAGGGATGACTGGTGACCGGAGCCGGGGAAGAGGGTGGCCGGCAAGTACCGGGCTGCTGCCGCGAGGAGCCCGGGGGCCCCCACGGCGCTGCTTTGCGGCCCTTGCCCGTGGGGAGCCCCGGCGGCCGCGGTGCGGCGGGAGCGGCTTGGCCGCGGTGCGGCAGCGCCGGGAACGCGCGCCCGGCTGCGGGAGCGGGGCCGCAGGAGGGGATGCCGCCCTCGCGGTGTGCGCATACAGGCAGAGCCGGGGGGCGTAAGTGCCTCTGGATGTGTGTTTACGTACGTGTGTCTCCGGTAACGTTGCACGGAGCTTGCTTTCAGGGAGACCCTAGGCTCGCTAGCCGCAGCGTACTTCGTGTGCAGAGCTTTTCCGTTTTGCTCAAGCTTATGTGTGATCAGTGCAGCGCAAGCTTTAATTTGCCTCTGTCTTATCAGATGCTGAACCGTTGTTTGCTGGTTTGTTGCCCTTTTTCTCCCCCGTCCCCTAAATCCACGTGCAACTCGAGCAACACAGTAGGTCTCACCTCTCCAATCCTTAGGGCCAAGTACACCGCTATGGTTATTGTGAGGAAAGGGAACGTGAGTTAAAAGCTGGGGAGGTAAGATTCCAGGAAGGATTCCTTTCACTGCTCCTGCAGTATCCGTCCTAGCTCAGTTTCTCGTTGCAGCTGACAGTGGAAAAAATGTTATTGTCCCACAGTGGCTGTTTTTATACTGCTATACACACACGTGACAGACAGAATATTGACAGTCTTGCCTTCTCTTCCATCCCTCTCCCTTTAGAAATTAGGGTTCAAATTAGACATCCCAGTGGTTGACGAGAGAAGTGTAAAATCTGTGAAGTTGGTCCAAACTCTTCAAAATGTTTGGGAAGGGTGAGTGTGTGTGAGAGAGTGTGTGTGTGTTATCTGGTTGGTAGGTTTTTGCTGGCTAAAATTGCCATCTTGCTCCCCTGGCAGTAAATAGACATTCTGGATGTTCTTTTTCACTTCCAGGAGAAAAAAAAAAAAAAAAACAAACCAAAAAAAATCACCAAAACCAGCCCAAACCATTGCTGCAATAAACAAGCAAGGAAATAAAAAATGTGCTTAGAAAATAAAGAGTTGTTCAATGATATTACTAGGAAATAAAGCATAAATTATACCCCTATTTCTGTTCAGGTGACAAGACATAGAGATGCAAAGATTGCTTTTATCCTCAGTCAGTCAATGAATTTATGTAGATTCGTCATTTCAAATAGACAGTACAAATCATTCTTTGTGCTGCAACTCTGTAATTCTACCTTTGTCAACTGAAGACAATAAACTAGAAAGATTAATGTACATTTTGTCTTCAGTAGTAAATCCTATTGTCAAATGGGGAGAACTTTTTATTCAAAGAATTGGATCAATGGTTGACTTTGTTTTGAAGCATTTATTTAAGAAGCTACTTAAAAAGAATGAAATTCATGCTCTTAACATCCTTAAAGAAATCTCTCAAAGGCAATTATTCTATTTGCCAATCTAGCGGTCACTGCCATGTAGCAGCAAAAAGCATGAAAGCTGGATGTGGAAATCCCTTTGGGTGCAGACAGTGCTTTCTCAATGGAAGAAGAACAGTAGGAAATTAAAAAGTGAAATGCACTTTAAAAAAAGTCTATTTGAATATTTTAAACAGGTTGCTTTGAATAGGTGAAGTTTCATCTCTAACCAGTAAGCTTCAAGGTCAATGAAATGCAAATGACAGATGCACTCCGTGCCTGAAAGAATGCCACCAACTTTAGGTAACCTTTAGTTGACTGCCTGTTATTTTAATCTGTAAACTGTGTTCAGCAAGTATTTGTTCAGAAGACCACAGAGTGTCTTTGACTGGAATTACTATTACATTTTCAAAATATGGGAGGTTAATGAAGATACTATTTTATTAATGACGGGCCTCTAACGACAGTTGTCTGCATCAGTGAGAAGACAGTGATGTCAGTTAAATTTAGTCTGACACACTGTAATACACTACGTGAAATTTCAACTGTTTCACAGATGTTAAAAAGCAATTTCATTATGAGTAAACCAAGACTTTCATTTTTATATAGATTCTAAGAAAAGGAGGCACTATATAAAGCCCGTAACAAGACTGATCCTATACTAGCACATTATATCTCCTTCCATTGAAAGGAATTAATTAGGTTGCTGGATACACCTTAAAAGAACTTTTATTTGACTAAGTCAAGCTAATAATCAGTTTTGGTGGCTACCTGACTGTTCACTGGAATTATGCAAGCAGAATATTTTTCTGTGTTCTGGAAACATAGCTGAAAAATATGTAAGATGGATAGGAATAAATAAATAAAGTTTAAAAAAACAGGCGTAAAAAAGGAATAAAGAAAGAAAGGAAAAAGGAAGACAAAGCTATATTTCCTAAAATTTAATCTCATGTTGTTTACTTGCCTTCATTGGCTTCTTTCATCACTTAAATCCTTGTGATCTCACACTTGGCATTTTGGAGTTTTAAAGGGCTTCAAACTGAGACTGCTAAAAAAAAATTTAAAAAGCAGCCCCCACTACCACCCACACACACTGATACAACCTCAAAAATAGCTTTCTTTATTTTCTCATATAATGGCCTGTTTTTTGTCTGGACTCTTTAATTTGTACTTCCAAGGGTTTAAAGAGCTGCTAACATTGCATGTGGCTGCTGATACACATCCCATGTAGTATGTTGTATTTCAGAAAACCATCTGATGATCTCAGCAGAAAAATAAATGTACATATTAATATTTTCAAATCAGTTATATCTGAGCAAGTTCTGGTTAAATATCAAGAGAGACAGCTACTCAGCAAGGCGTTTCTCCAAAACAAGCATTTTTTTGCCCTCAGCCATTTTATCTGTGTAGGAGGCTTTTTACAAAAAAGACGGATTTTTCTTCCACATCTGAACAAGCAAGTTTCCACTCCTTTTTCAATTTCTTTTCAGGTGGCTGAAATGCTTTTGATCACAATTTATAAATATGTCAGGCAAAGCTGTGAGTAAACTAGCAAGAATATATCGGGCAGTTTGAGATTTAAAATTGTGTCAAAAACCACATGCTGGCATGTTATAAAGACTCAAGAATTCTACATGACTGCACGTTAAATTTATGGATAGATAACATTTAATATGTTATGAAGTTTTACCTAATTATTACAGTCTCATGAAGATTTAATGAATAAGTTTTTCAGCTAGCCAGAATTGAAAATATTTTACTGCTGTGATCATTTCAAAGTCAAGAAAAGGTAGGAATTCTCCCCTTTTCAGACCCAATAATCAATGCATGGCATTTACCTTACCTTGTCCAACAGTTACTAGAGAATTCAGTCTTTGGACTGTTCTCTGGTTTATATAAACATAGCTGGATATATAAAACTGATCAGAAGTGTGATAATGTTTTATATTTTAAAGAAAATGGATGCCAATAAACAGATATGTAATAGGGAAAGAACATCTTAACAAGTGGATAAAAGGAAGAAAGTATGTAGCCTTTTAAGAAAAGGCTGCTTTGTTGGAAGATGATTTGCTTCCCTGTGAATTAAACCTTCAAGATGAGGTGATATGAATACATTTGTATAATGAGTTCAGGGTCTGACAACTTTTTGCTTTCCTTGTTTGGTTAGGGGAAAATGATTTCTAAGGAAAAATATCACACAGGTGAGGTCAATGGCTTCAAGATAAAAAAGAGTAGCTGCTTTTAGTAGTGGGATTTGGCTGTTTCTGTTCGGGTGACTATGAAGATCTTCAACTTCTGACCTCATCGCAGTCTACAACTTCCTAAAGGGGCGCCATGGAGAGAGGCAGGTGCTGATCTCTCTCTGTTGCCAAGCAATAGGACACAAGCAAATTGAATGAAGTTCTGTCAGGGGAATTTCAGGTTGGACATTAGGAAAAGGTTTTTTGCTGAGACCACTGGTATAAGTTTCCCCGGGAAGTAGTCACAACACCAACCATGCCAGAGTTCCAGGAGCAGCCTGATGTTCGTAAGTCATATGGTTTAGTTTTAGGTAATTCTGCAAGGAGCAGGGAGTTGGATTTGATGATCCTGATGGGTCCCTTCTTACTTGATACATGCTATGATTCTATTCTATGAAAGATAGGGATATCAATCACATGGGCCATTATTATTATTGTAACCCTAAAACATTCATGTATGGCCCCAGACAACCCCAACTCTCTCAGCATGTCCTCATAGGAGAGGTGCTCCATTGCTCTAATCATCTTGGTGGCCTCCTCTAGACTCACTCTAACAGGTCCATGTCTTTCTTATGTTGTGGTCCCAGAGAGCAGGATGCAGCATTCCAGGTGGTGTCTCATGAGAGCAGAGCAGAGGGGCAGAATCCCCCCCCTCACACTGCTAGCAACCCAGGACACCTTTGGCTTTCTGAGATGCAAGTGAACATTTGCTGGGTCATGTCAATCTTCTCGTCCACCCACACCCCCAAGTCCTTCTCCTCAGAGCTGCTCTCAATCCATTCCCTGCCCGGTCTCTATTCATGCTTGGGATTGCCCACACCCACGTTCATAACCTTGCACTTGGCCTTGTTGAACTTCATGAGGTTTGCAAAGTTTTACATCTCGAGCCTGTCCAGGTCTCCCTAGCACATCCCTTCCCCGCAGTGGCTGCACCACACAGCTTGATGTTGTCAGCAGACTTGCTGAGGGTGCCCTCAATTCCCCTGTGTGTGACATTGACAAAGACATATAAGGGGTCACACCCTATATTTATAAATATACACCCTGTTAAGCAAGACACCTCAGAAGATTAATTGACGTAAACATCTGAGAAAAGATGAAGACAACCTTTCTAATTCTCCGGAATAGGGAAATAATCAAAAATGAATGATGTTACAATTTTAATATATATATTCAAATAAATATATAAAATATGAATAGTGACAGTTTAACTGTGCTTGAATGTTCTTAGGAAAGAATACAGTGAAGGGCATGAAAAGATAGACAACACCTTTGACCCAAGCTCTGTTTTTACCCATGTAGTGCCAGATGTTGAGTTTTCAAGCAAATATTATATGCTTGTCTAAGCTTAGACTTCACCTTACATGGCCAACAGCTTTTTGACAAGGAGGGGTGTTAAGTGAGAGGTGTGTTTGATTTGGTCCAGTCTGTCTGCTCTTACATGGTTTTGGAAACTCTTCTACAACTCATATGCAATTGCAATGTCCCTACCGAGTGCCTTAGAAAACTACACCCACTTTAGAAAAAAAAAAAAAACTGTCTTAGAAAAAGTCATCACCAAGGCTTCAAAGGATTATGAATTTATGAAATCAAGAAGTTGCAATGATAACTATCTGTCACTGCAATAGTGAGGACTTATGTTAACAAGCAAAATTTAAAGATGAAAGCTCATCTATAACAGAGGTGTCTGAAAGAGATCTTAAATATTAAAATTACTTGTCTGAAGTAATACATTTCACAACTGGAATTTTGATACAATGATAGCTATTTGACATTTATAAATAGAAAAGAAAATGTTTGGGTTTCTACAACTTTTCAAGTAGATGTTATAATATTCATTTTAGTTAGTTTTCTGAAATTATTGCCCCTGTTGGCTTCATATAAAGGGATGAAACCACACACTTTTTTTATATTCAGCACTGTTGGTTCTGAAACTAATAAACTTTTCAGACATGTGCTCTGTATTGCTCCAGTGTGCACAGACAAATAGCTGCTAAAATGAACTGTTTACAAAATTGTATATATACAGAGGACCCATATATATATAGTGAAGTTACTAGAGTCCCATATAGAAGAACTACATTCTATAACATAATGGGGATATTCAAAACCATTTTCTTTTTGAAATCCTAGTAATCTCTTCCTTGGTAATTGACTGCCTAGTCTTCAAATATTTCTGCACATGCTAATTTTCTTTAACTGAAACTTGATAGATAGACGATTTGTTTATAGTTATGGGGGGGGAAAGGATGGTTAGACTATTTCTCTTCTAAATATGCAATATATTATTTCTTTAATTTTTAAAAAATTCTCTTCTTTCATTCTTAAGGAAAATGGAATTGCTATTTGGGAATTAAATCTAGGAGACGTATAACTAGATACTCTATATGCAGTCATTTTACTTTGGAATTTATTGGGCTAGATAAAGATTAATTAATCATTTTCATGAAAGTTTACAGTTACCATTGGACCAGTGCTTCCAGTGCTTTTAAGTTGCTTGTACTTACTGTTGGTAAAGAGTGGAAGGTCCTTAACATTAATGTGGAGAACTGATTCCTGAAAGAGGTTCATTTCTCAAAGTTAAACATGTTCTAAATTATGTTCTTTGGAGATTAAAGGGTAAGTAGATATGAGATTGTGACTGAAAGGGAAAATAAAGAAGAGGGAGCTTAGTAGCAAGCCAAATCGCCACTGTACCATGGTTGAGAACAGCAACTTCTAAAACCCCAACTTTGTTGGGTGACAATATGAGGACACCAGTAAGAAAAAAAACCGTATGTAATATCACAGTGTAAAATGTAGGCAGGAAAATATAATTTGATATGAACTAGAAGCTATGAAGTACAATGGAAGTGAAACCAAGGAACAATCGCTGGCTTAGCTAAGGACATAACATATATATTGAATTATATTAGGCAGGACGAGAAAAGATATTTCCTTATATATATATAAATGACACCATTAAAATTTTAAGAAAACGAAATTGCTAGTAGTGACAGAAAAAAGGAAAGTGTTCAATATCTATTTCATTTCTGTTTCAGGAAAGAAGTAGGAGAGTGCACTTGTACTTCATAATGATGGTGAAGTATTTTCCAAGCAATTAGTTTCTAAGGAAAGCATTAAGAAGTATTTTTATGAGGAATATTTGAAAGCAGCTGGTTCAAATGAACTGAATTCAGAAGTAGACATATATGGTATTCATTTTAGGGGAATCTTGGAACACTCTAGAAACTCCTGGAAGCAGAAAATGTAGTAGTAAAGCTAAAAAAAAAAAAAAAAAAAAAAAAAAGGAAGCCCAAGCAATGCGACCCGTGTTGTAAAAGAGAAGTTAATAGAATGGTGAGGTGGGTTTCTATACATAACAGTTCAAAAGCTTTGAGTACAGAGCACTACTGTTAGAATTCAAAGCAGAAGGTTTTTGGAAGAAAAAGTCTTGTCAAACAAATGTGAATTCTTTCTTTGAGAATGTTAAAGTTTGTCTGATAAAAGTAAGTGCTTTTGAGCGTCTGCCTCAGTAGTTGTATGCTTAGAAATTAGATACATAAGTGACACTTTCAAAATTGGGATTGTAGTCTTGAAAATGTTTATTCTCAAAATAATTAAAAGGTCATAAAATAGATAAGTCACTATCACACATACACACAACACCACATTGCATTTAAAAGGATTTTTCTCTTTATTTGTTATATGTAGAAATAAGTAGTGGTTAGGAGAATAGAGATTAAATTGTTCACATGTATAGTATAGATAAAAATGATAAAAGAATATTGTATCACCTCTTTATGCCCAGAGAACAAAATGAAGCCAAAAAGTATTAAATTTATAGAAAAAAGCCCTAAGTGCTTGGAAACTGGAGAATGTGTCTGATTTTCTTTCCAGTCGAGAAACACTTCATAACCTTTCAGAAGATTAACACTAAAACTCCTTAAAGTGTAAACACAGTACGTATTTTTCATTATGAGATCAACTATAGAACAAACTACAAGAAACAATGATAAATTCTGCACCCCTTCAGGTACTCAAAGAAACTCTGGATGTGCCTTTTAATTAGGTGTAGACTATGCTTTAACTAAATAAAACATTTAAATCTAAGTCTGAGGCAAATACAAGGGCCTATGATACGTCTGATTCTTTCTGTCCTTGAATCTCTGTTCCACGTGATTTTTAAATATGCAGTTTTAATTGTTTTAAAATAAGTCTGTATGAGTCAGGTTTGTGTAACAACATGCTAACTCACATTATTTAGCACCAAATTTGCATGTAAGACACTTTTCTTTTACTGATGTATCTAACACTAGCGTTTTCTCCTCATGCTCCCTTTTCACCTTCTAATATTCCCTTAACTATATTTTAAAGATTTTAGAAGATTCTAAACCTATACACACGTATAAAACTGGTCATAGTTATGTCCATATATTCTAATATTAAATAAAAATAGGTACTAAATATTCTAACACTGCATTAGAATGGATACTAAATTATTTTATAGATATGTTAAAGTTTTAAATTGAGAGGTAGTTATTACATTTTTAAATTTTAGAGCAAGGACTTGTATTGGAGGATTATAATTTCCATTTGAATAATGTGAAGGTAAAATATACAGTATTAGATCAGATCATCCCCATAAGATTTTTTTCACTCTCATTTTCCATCAGCAAGAAATATCTTACTTTGCAACCGAGTAGTTGCAAAGTAAGTTCCCCATAAAGGATGTTATTTACTCTGCTGATACCTCACCCTCACTAATGAACAGCCAAGGATGCCCAATAGCCACGTGTAAAATCATGGTTTGCTTTGCCTCATTTGTATTTCTTTCTTACTTCCATCAAGGTATCCTTGCCCTGCATTTTCTAAATTTCTGTGCTTTTTCACTTCCAATTAACCATGGCTTAATCAATGAAAAAACTCTTTCTCTTCTCGCATGAACAGTCCCAGGTTTTACTGTTGAAAACTTTTGGAAACAAAAAATTATTATTATATTTTTGTATAATTTTTACAGCATATAATGTTAAAATATATATTTTAGCCCTCCTTAGTAGAAGATATTCCTGTTGCACTTTCAGTGTATAAATTAGGCAGAAATTAGTAATTGGTTTTTAATATTTTCCTGTATCATACCCTTTTAAAAAAGCAATCTTTTTTGACTGCTGTTATTCATGATTTTGGGGTCATAGCAAGTCTAGGATAAGTAGATTTGCTACCCTGCAGCCTTTTTCATTTTCTCTTAACTGCCGTATTAGAGCTCACAGTTCAGCCAGATGACTCCAAGGCTCCAGCAGAATTCGTGAATAACTGTACCTAGGCCTAATGAAGTACAATTTATCTGTTTGTTCCAGTATTTTCTTCCTTCTAATATTCAGAAGATTCGTACATTATTTCCGTCTTCTGGAGAAAAGTGACAAAATAAAGTCTTTACTTGTTTTTTTGCCATATTGTATTTCAAAATCTAGCCATACCTCCAATCCTTTCTTAATTTTCCTTTGTCCTTTATTTACACTTTCAGGAATTGTTTATGTCTTTAGTTATATGTTTTTTCATGGTGTGCTGTGGAGTCCTCCTAATTTACATCTTACATTTTAACCTGCCAGAAATTATGCTCCTTTCTACAGAAGAAGGATTGAATTATACAAAAGAAAGATTGTATCTGTCAATGACAGAAGAAAATAGTATATTTATGGCTCATAACATATGGATCAGTATATTTATTCATTGATTTATAGTACTTAAGTATTCCTAACAAAAATTCAATAACTTTCTAGACTTACCTTAGACTGAGGGAGGGAGAGGTATCTGGCTGGTGAACATCCTTCTTAGTAGGACTTTTCCAGGAGACATCAGATGAATTTTTGTTTCAAATTTCACTCACTTCATTAATTCAGCTCTGCTTTGGGATTTTCTATACAAAGAAGAGTAATATTGTGGTAAATTCGTCTGCAGTTGCATTAGGAATGTAGTATTTTCAATATAGAATCATTATGTTAAAATTTGTGACGTACCTTAAGAGATCATGTGCTAATCTAATCCTTCCACATTTGTTCATAGATCATGTGGACTGACATTTTAGAGCTTTTTTGGAAGACTTAAAAAAAAAAAAAAGAAAAGAATCTGCCTGTAGCATAAAAACCTCGTGTGATATTAGCTATTTCAATGGCAAAGGGAAGTCTGAAGGGAATGACACTCATAAGTCAGTAATATCATGTCTTTTCCTTATTTGTGGGATAGACATAATTTCTGTTTCATCTCCTCTTCATCATTCTCTTTATGGTCCTGTGCACATGTTTTTTCATTGAGCTGTTCTCTATCAGTAGGACAGTGCTTGATATACAGAAAAATAGGGATTAAAGAACATTTTAGTAAACTTTAGAGGAAAGCGGAAATTCTGCTAGTAATTATGTTAGTTTTAGAAAATATCAACATAATATAGTCCATACTTAATGATTATGCCTTGTGGACATCAAAAACTGTTGGGACCTGATATATTCTTTAAAATCAAGGAACATAAAGTATAAAATAGAATATACTAAATTGAATTAGTAAATTGCTTCAAATGTATAATTTTAGACCGAGGTAATAATTTTCTGTGTTCACAGAAAAGTGCAAGAAAATGGCAGTATTTATTTATATTATTTGTGCACAAATTAATTGTACTTCCTTTTGCCATTCAAAATTGTTTATACAAATTACATGTTCTAGCTATATACTAGTACTTTTCTGCTGGAATGACTGTACTCATATAGTAAGATCTTTCTATGGGGCATATTTAAGGTCTTCTGAAATGTATGTTTATATTTTACATATGTAGAAATGTTTATGTATGTATATATTTATATTTCTTGCAATTTTTAGATTTTTTTCTTCTTGCAAAGAACTTCAAATGAAAGCAGAAAATTAATTAAGATGTACCTAAGCTTTTGGCTGGATTCAATACCATTGTATTGCTACTGAAAACAGTCATATTGGATAAAAGAGTGTTAACATGAAAATAAATACTTCAGGTCTCTAAATCCAAATTACGTTTTCCAGTGTCACTGCAAAAGCCACCAGACAAACATGTAATATTGAAATTGAAGAAGTGTCATGTGCATGGCATCCACAGCATTGTTAGACTTTTCCCCTATAAATGTTCATACCAGATGTTGAGATCAACTAGTCAAACGTTTCGATATCCTGGTACTTCCATTGATTTCCATTGTTCTACAGATCAGGCTCTGTGGTAATTCCTATATATAGTGCAATGAGAAATATTATAAAGAAATCATGGTAGTAATGGAAATAAAAGAGCTGGTTCAGATTTAGGACTAATTACAATGGCTGTAGTTGTTCTACACCTAGTACTATCACCAGATCAGGAATTCATATATAAACTCTGAGAGATCTCATTTCATGTGCCTGTCCCGGTTGCTCTACGCTGCTCCACATGACTGCTTTACATTCATGGAGCGTGAAGCATCTGGGATACATCTTTAATACAATCACTGTTTTGGCAGAGTGGCAACAGGTAGCTCAGAAGTTCCTCTCTCGGGTACTGGTAATGCCGTAGCTGTATAAGAAATCCCTTGCTGCTTGGTATTATGTTGATTATTTTATTTCAGTAAGTTAATTGCTTTTATCCCCTTCTGTCCTTTCCACCTTTCCACTATGTCGAAGTCGGAAAAATCTGTCATGAACAACAGGAACAAAAAATTAAAGTTGAAAATCTTAGATGTGCTCTGAGACAATGGGAGAATTGCAGAGCTGAGTACTGCATTGCACATTGTTAAGCTAATTCTTAAATGTATTAAAACACAAATACTGAAAAATGTACTATTGCCAATGGGCATGCAGAGTATAATGAAACAATCTCACTTATTTTTTTTAAATCGTTACCTGATTTAAATTAGATAATAATTTTCAAGCTACAACATTCAGTAGCTGGTCATTGTCCCCCACACTGATCCTTCAACTAACTGCTTTTCCTCTTATTTCATATGCTTTTTTTCTTTACTCTTCCTTTTGTTTTTTTCAAGAAGATAATAAAGAAGTGTGAATCCTTTCAAAACCTGTCACGTTGATTGATCTTGTCTATTTACCAATTCAAAATACATTTTTAACACCTCCAAGATACTAAAAAAAAAGAGGTTCACATTAAATCTATATATTGATACCGAGCTCTGTGTTTTTTGTGAAGAGACAAAGCTGTCACTAGCTGCCTGAGTGTGCTAAAGAAATGAGAATTTGAGGGAAGAGCCACTTCAAGCTCAACCCAGGCCAATGAAGTTATGTGAGTTGAAAAGAGATGCAATTTAACAAATTGGCAGAGACCATTACTGTTTCTCTTATCAAGGTTATTTCTGTTCTGACTTTCAGAACGTTGCATGTTGCCTCAAAGACGCAGTGTCGGTCTCCCAGGAATTTCCCTGTGTCTGTCCAAGGCTGAGATAGATTACAAAAATAAGATAATTTATCTTTATGTCAAAACAAGTGTATATACTTAACATATTACATTTTCCATTTTACAAGTGGCTAAAGGGCAAAGTCATATAGAAAAATCAAAACCAATAGATAAAGTGCTATTGACTAAAACCTTTTTAATTTACTTTTAAATAAAATTTTAGATCCAATTTTGCAGCGGTTACAAAAATATCAAAATAGATTCATTAAGAACATTTAGAACCTTTAGAACATTTAATAATTTAGAAATCACACTCAGGAATTCTGGAAAAGATTTCTTTATCTTCCCATTGAAATTTATGTTTTTCAGAGTATTTATTTCTTTTTTCACAGAACAGGAACATTACACAATCTATCACATATTAAGGAGAAAGAATGTTCATATAAAACCAGTACTTACTTCCCTGCTTTTTACTCCTCCTGTAGGTGGAGCTACAGATCTGCATGTGAAGTCACTAGGAAGAGGTTTTTTATTAAAATTTAAATAATATTGTATTTTTTTCAATTCTGATTTTGGTGAACCATTGTTTTTTTTCTTAAGGACTAAAAGAAAAAATATTCTTTTAAACTATTTGATTAAAGCAGAAATTAAAATGAAAAAGACATTTTTATGGCTTAAGTTTTGGAGCACATACAGAATATTGAAGGGTTTATACAGTAACATTGGAAGAAAAAAAATAGAAAAAAATATATGACCATGCTTATATTCAAAAGGTTATCAAGTTCCAGCACTTGCTATATATGTATAGAAGCAAATAACTTTTGAGTCAAATATTTGTGGACTGATTTCAGTTTAGATGTTTGCAAAGCAATGTGAAGGAACATGTTTCTTTCACTCTTTGTCTGCTTTCTGATATCATCACTCTGCAGATTATAAGAAAGACTTTATTAGATTCTAGTTTTCTGTTTTAAGAGGATTTTTTAGTGCTTTCTTTTAATGTGGTGGTATTGGTTTGCTGTTTTTTTTTTTTTCTCCTAAGTGTCAAGTCTCTGCTTGAAAACTCCCTTGCACTGACAATTTAATTTCCTTTCTTCCTTACTGGAAAACATCAAAGAATCAGAAAGGCGTTTTTCTCTGAATGTCTGTAGGCAGCAGTAGAACATTCCCAAACACTACCTATTGAACCTGAGTTTTCTTTACTCACATACACCTTCTTGCCCTATAAAAAGAGGGCTTCACAGAGATTTAGACAGTCGTTAGTTTAAATTAAATTTCAAAAATCCTCAGAGAATCTGGCTGAGAGTCCTCCAGAAAGAAGTGGGTATTGCACGTTCCAATGCAAGGAAGCTGTCTTCAATAAAGTTAAAGGGGACAAAAACCCTAAGTTCTGGGATGGAATGGCTTTCTTCCTGATATGAAACTAGCCGCTAAGAATTCTGTTTCTGGATTTTCTATTGATTTCCTGCATGGTTTTGCATGAAAAATGCTTCAGTTCTGCAGAGTGCAGAGTGCAGCCCTGCCCCTTACATGCTCCTCAGCTGCTTGCATTGACTATTTGTGGAGTGCAAACTCCAGTCTCTTACATCTGAAAACTGTAAAATATATAAATTCTGCTACTTATTGTATTTTATTGAATGTAATGTAAAACAGTACTGCAAAACAGTATTCAAAGACAATATGATGACTCTTAAGAAGTATGCAGTAAGTATTGGATCTGAAAGTCTGAATAAATAGGCATGGATGAGATAGACAATACTAAATGTAGCAATAATGTTCAGAATCTCAACGTGCCTGCATCTTTGTGTTCAGAAATTTTCAAGAACCTGAAATTTCCATAGAAAGGAATAGTGCTTTCTTAAGTGGCCTAATTCCACTAAAAAAATGGGTCAAATTATAACTAAAAGTACTGCCACACCAACTTTGAGTCCTTGAAAGAAAAATTTAGGTTTTCAGTCAGTCACTAAGTTGATGCAACAATTCATACATAAAAAGGGAAATTACTTAAAACAAAAAAAAAAAAAGGAGAGCCATTAAGCATCAATATTCTTGTATCACTCAGAAGAGTTAGGAAAAAAAGTTGAATAAAAATAATTTGTCAGGAGGTATCAGTGGTCTAATCTTAGAAAACAGTGACTTTATTCATTTAGACTATAGAAGTTTTTTCACATGCCTCAGAAGAATGTGTGTGGATTTTAGCCAGGTTAATCCAGAGGCAATGGACTCTGGATTAACCTTTTAAAAGATTATAATGGTCCTTCTTCCTTTGTAGCCACTAATACCAGGAGGAAGTTATGGCCTAGCTGATGGACTCATGGTGTAGAAAAGCTCATTATCTCTGTTGTCTTTAGCAAAAAGGTTTATTACTTAGGGGTTGATCTGTGGAAAGAGAAAATCTGCAAGAAACGTATTGAATGTTCTGTTGTGTTTTGTATGACTTGAATCTTCTTTCACACATGACTGGACATTTGGCTGATGGTCACTAGGAGCCCTTGGGCTACCCCAGCTGTTCCAAAAGAAACCCCACTACTCAGTCTGAAAGTCACATCGATGTCACAGGAAACATATTGTAGCTGAAGAGAGCAGGACAGTCCAAACTTCTATGCAGCTCTTTTCCTTTGGAAGGACTACTGGTCTTTAGACAAGGCTAGCTGAAAGCCCACCAATATCTTCTCTTGCTCTGGTCAGCCCAGTGAGTGCAGAAAAGTTCGTTCATTTCCATTTGAGGAACAGAGAAAGCTGTGGCATTTGTGGTGCAAAATATAATTATGATGCCTTTAGAAAGGCATCATAAGTTAAGCAGAATTAGCCACAAATACTGAATCTGCTACTCTGTAAACTGCCTTATGCTCAGATTTGCGTTGTATACCTGTATCATGTTGCAATGAATAGTGCAGTGTTCCTAGACTATCTTGGAAGAGGGCACCAAAAGATAATCATAACTAACTGTGAGTTGGGCCATATTGTCTAATCATTGTTATAGCCAAGTTTTTGGGATCAGGGCATGAGTTTAAATACTTGCTGTTATTTAAGGATTGTGCTGTTCGGAGGACAGTCATTCAGTTTTCTAGGTATAGTAGAAGCATTGCCTATGCCACTGAATCTCCCATATAGGGAGAATGAACTATGTCTCATGAGCACACTGCAATGTTCTGAGAGTAAGTGCTCAGTGCATGTCTGGGGGCTGGCACTGAAGCTACACGGTTAATAGTCAAATATTTCAAATTAGGATTTTTGCAACTTGACAACATTTTCACAATATGTCTCTATCTGAATGATGTCAAACTGGAAAAGCATACCATAGGCTTGAGAAAATTTTGCTAAGTGCAAAAATGCGAGAGCATGTGCTTGTGTCACTATGTTGGTTGGTTTGGTGTGTCCATTGTCTTACCTTCACAGAAAAAGTAAAGGGATAGCGTGCACAAGAAAAGTCATCAATAGTAAATTGAATGCTATTGACTAAGTGAGCTACCAATTCACAGTCATCAGCAAAAAGAAGCTCCCTAATGAAGAAATCAGCCACACGTGCCTGCAGACTGAACGACATGCATCAGTAAGAAACTGAATAAATATAGCTCTGCCAGTGGCACAAAGTGCTTCCATCTGCACAGCAGAGAGGAGGTGGAAAAGAGAATGGAAACTATTTATGATATTAAAGATATCTTTCCAAATTCTACCTATCTAACCACCATCTTGTTACTGAGACTTAGGTATGTCAGAAATCAAATTTGTAGGGCATTCATGGGTCTGCAAAAGCTTCAAGAGTCCCCTATAACTCACATTGTCAAAATATTTAGTTATGTCAGCAAGCAAAGACAGTAATTTGAACTGATACTATTTCAAAAGCATCATGTGTGTAGTGCTACTTTCTTAATAACTTTACGTACAAGTTTTGGGAAGACAGATTGCACGAAACAGAACTTGAGTCCATCAGTTTAGGTATTTTCCTAGCACTGAAGAAGAGAAATGCCACAATAATTATCACAGTTTGCATCATGATTATTTGTAATAGATATTGCTGGTGTCTTTGAATTGCTGTGAAATTGCCTCCTGCTTTCAGATAATGTGAGAAGAACTTGTGGTGTTTGTGTTGCTTTTTCAAATGTAATTTGCACCATGTCTTTTCCAGACCTGTATTGTACAAAGTCACTGAGTGTACTGGTTCAATGTCAAGACTTTGTACAAGAAAGAACACTTTTGACTGAAAAATTTGACAAGTCGTCTTGGCATTTTGAGCACAGGAGACTACAAATTTCAGTCTATGACAAATTTCTGTCATTCTCAGAACTGTGACTAAGGATATTTTTACTCTAAACTTCTACTGCCAAAATATGGTATTAAGTTTGTTGAGGTTACATTCTGTAACAGGTGAAAAAATATGTGTTCTGTCATTCTGTTACCTATGCAAGAAATATATACTACAGGTACAGAAATTGAATTGAGCAGGTTGATATTGACAAATACAGACCGGGTTTTGAGCTTCTTTTCTCTAGTAAATGGCATTGATTTCTCTAGATTCAATGTTACTCCAGAGTGCTTTCAGGAGTGATGTTGTTTTTATGTTAATTTAAAGTGTGTTTATACAATTTTGTCACTACGTTCGCTGTTAATGGACACCTACTTCCATCCCGACCAGTGCGGTCTTGAGCATCTGCCCTATATGTAATTTGTGCCACTATCAAATCTTATTACCTGCAACTGCTGGATTTTTGTTTGTGTTTTCAGCTGACAATCCAAAATCCACAACAACGCTTGAAAACAGAGGTATCGTTTCTGAAAATTGACAAGAGCTAAGGATAAGTTAGAGGAATTGAAGGGGAAAATAACAGCAAGCAGTGTTTTGGTTTTTATAGTTTTAGACTGAGGAAATAGTCTGGCTTTTTTACCACAACTATCTAAACAAAAACAGAAAGAGAGTACATCTTTTGAAGTCTACAAAATTAAAGCAAAATGTAATTTTAATTCAGAATGAAACAATCAAACAAGATAATCAGTGTATATATGGCACAGATTAAATAAAAATATGTATCATCCATATATGTTAAATGATATATTAAACAGTTCAAAACTAAGTGATTAATAATGATTTTCTTACAGGATTTTTTTAAAGCAAGTGGAAAGCTGTTTTAACGCTTTCCTAACTTCAGTTTGGCAAGTACAAATGCATTTATGTTTTATATCAGTGTTATCAGGCCTCTACCATTTATTTTCCCCAAAAAGGTGTGAAGCAATGTGTCCATATCTGTGCACCTTCAGAAGAAGATTGAAGCAGCCTTCCAATTGTGTTACTCTATTGCTGGTGAGTTACTGATGATGTCCCTTCCAGGTGCAGTAGAGTAACACACTACTGTAATAATATATAGATAAAATACAGTACAGAAACTTGTACTCTGCAAGTAATGGATAATATGTATATGTTCACCATATTTAAAATGATATCCTATCACCTTTTTTACAACAGCCTTTCTATTGAAATTACAAATTAAACACATAGGTTAACTTGGTACTATCTCCAGACGCTGAGTTCTCAGCCTTCTCTTAACTGACTCCTTATATTCTTTATCATTTCCATTCCCGCTCCTCATTCTTTTAGATTCTTTCTGCAAATGAAACATCCTTAGTGAAAATCAATCTTTCTTCCCTCTTTCTTCCTTACTTTTCTCTTCCTCTTTTTTCCTTCTCCTTCTTTTTCTTCTTCTCTTCGTCTTCCTCATTTTTAGTAGAGATAATAAATTATGTAGACAAAATCTCAGAGGCACTGACCAGGAAGTGTTTTTAAAGAAAATGGGAGGGAAAACACCAGGCAAAGAAATAGCAAAACATCCTTTTATGAATTTCAGAATATACACTTATTATGACAAGCTGTTCTTATTACCAGGAGAGATAAGGCCATGCCTTGCTCCTGTGTAGTTAACAAGTGAGATTTCACTTCTGCAACACACCTGAAATGGGTAATATAACATACAAATGGTACATAATATGACATTCATTTTAATGTTCTTTGTATTAGTCTGTATTTAAATAACTGATATATGATCACATAAGTTAGTGGTTCTCAAATTGTGTTCTGTGGTTTGTAGGAAACCTCTTAATCACTTAGGACTGTTGCCCACCTCTCCTCCTCTAACCTTAACCTGAAGAAGGATCAAATACTTTTTCAGTAATACTTTACCAGACAGCCAATTCTTACATTTATTCTATTGCCCAACTCGTGGTTGAACTGAGTTGGCTGTTAGTAATGGAGAGAAAGGAAGGGAGGGACATTTTACTAAGAAAAACTGTTTTGAGGAAGTGAGTAAGCTTTCTAAGCTGTGTCACTGTCACCACAACAGCCACAGGAGCTGGACTTCACTTCTTCCTTTAGACTCTTTGACTTTTATGAAAGTTGCAGTTCATGGCTCTGCCAGGTGATACCAACATGGGCTTGAGCCTCTTCCTCAGTTTCATGCTACTGCCATATAGAAAGTATTATTTTGAAGCTCTGCAGGGGTACTTTTTCTCCTTCTCCTTCAATGGGGGCAGTTTTGTCTGCCCTCTTTGCTTCTTCCCTCTACTTTCCCACTAGGAGAGTAGAGGCAGTGACAGTACCGTGATGAAGTGCTTGGCTGTGCCAGCAGCAATTAGCTGCTCAAATAGTTGCTTCTCTTCCCTAGAGAAAAGCTAGTAAAGCAGATGAAAGCATCCTGTGGGCTGGACTTGATCCATGGACTACCTGTAGAACCTGCAGAACTCATTAGCATCTTCTCTATTGCTTATAGTCTGCTAGGTGTAAAGGTATAGCTAATTTAATTTTAAATTTTATATTCCTTTAATGGGACAGAGTGTGCTTCATAAGGACATTGCTTGCAATACATAGAGCAGTTTTGTCAGGGTAAAATGATGTGTGTCTTGGACATAAAGTGCTTAGTAGAGGGCTTAGTGGCATAAATATTTCTACTGCTAGAGAAAGCTGCAAGAAAGTCCACCAGTAAAAATCAAAGAAAGTAAAATCTTAAACAAGGCTGTATTAAAAAATGACAAAATTTCATGACTTAATTTACAAGCTGTAAAGAAAACAAGGACACCATGTTTGGGTAAAGGTTCTCCTTACCTATGATTTATTATTTCTGAAGACTGAAAGGCCAAATCCCAAGAACATCAGTGGAAGTTACACGCAGCATTCTGGCAGAATTGTACTCCAAGACAATAGTTAACTACCTTCTAAGGCATTATAAAAGATATTAGAGGGTTAAATGTTCAGCTTGTAGCTGTAGCATTTAAACTTGAGCTTGGGAAATTTACATTCAATAAATATCCTTGCTAAGTTCTTTTCAGAAAACAAGTCTCATGCATTTTTATGTGCTTCTGTATTATTTAATATGCTACACCTTACTTAGACTTAGTCAGAGTTCTGAAAGAAAATAAAAAATACAACTGGGATAGTTCTTAGATGTAGTCTGCCAAATATTATTTTGCCCAGGTCATGTGTAATGTGCTATCATTAGCGTTCTGTGCTAGAAATTTTGTTGTTGGTCGGGGTTTTTTGGTTGGTTGGTTTGTGCCCTTTGTTATGACCTTGGGTCTCAATCAGCTCATTAAAAATTAAATTGCTTATTATAACCTGGCTTCATTTTCCACTTTGATCAGAAAGCACAATAGATTCCTTAAGTGGATTTACCCATAAAATATTCTGGTAATGAGAATAGAAGATGCAAGTTTAATAACTCTAATATCAAAACAAAAGCTACAGAAATACCACCCAGAGGATAATAACAGACATTTTTTCTAACAAAAAGATAAAACTCCTTGAAGTATGAAAATTCTGGTTTTTAGCTTACTAAATTAACATCATCAACAGCTTGAAATAGGTATCATTTCCACTTCTTCCATGGCTAGTGCTCATCTCCAATCAGCTTGTCAACATTACGGCATTATTTAATTTGTACTTCAATAATTTGAACTCAAAGAAGGACATAATCCTGTTTAAAATCATAGAAAAATTTGCTGAATGGTGTTAATTATCCATTTTTAACAGTTTTGCAGTTTTACTGTGTTCACTTACTACTTTCCATGCAGGAACATTTATTTTATCTCATAGGCGTTTCCTCACACAAAGATTTGGGAACGGGTAGTAGTAGAAACACAACATAAAAATATTTGTAATCTGAAAGCAAAACTCCACTTAGTCTAGACTCACTAGTCCACTTAGTCTAGTTTCTCGCAGGGTCTAGGGGAAAGCATGAGAGTAGGAAAAAATAGATTATACTTGTCCAGCTTCTTAACTGAGCTTTCTGTGACCCTTTGGTGCCAATGATCTTTGTCTTACCTATATAAACAACAATGACCTTAAAGCAGAATATTCCTATGTAAACATGAGTGTTTGATTTTTTATTAGTAGTACTCCCTTTTATTTAGTCCTCTATCGTTGCTTTGGTTTCTTTTTTTCTTTTTAATTATTCCCTTTCCATTTGTCTCCTTTTTCAAAGATTTCAGTTGTTCTGAAATGAGATCAAATCCCTGGAACTAAAGTGACCAGTCACAAGCCATAGAGGATGATCAGTTCAGCCATGGTTCTGACTGTCGAAAACACACAGGAAATGTTTGCAGAAAAGAGATGGAAATTAATTCATAATGGAGGGAATTGATCAACAATGAATACAAAAACCTAAAACCAGTCTGTCAAATGTAACTTACACTTGCTCGTTCTAAATGACTAAGGATCCAAACCAAATCATTAAGAATAACTTTAGGAAGAAATATGAAATAAGTTTGCTTACTATTAAGACAGCTTCTGAAAATTGAATTAACATTAAAATTAGTACTAGTTTTAAATAAATACAGAAAGATGAAACATTCCTTATAAGATTCCATCATAACATTATAGCTGCCAGTCAAGGGTTGGCAAGCTTAACATCTGACAAGGGTAGCTGTTTGAAGCCTGGTCTACCCCACCCTGAGGAAATAAAAAAGCCTGTCTGTCCCAAGTGGTGCCTTGAAATGAGACAGAAAAAGTAAATGGTGACTTGTCAACTCCAGCTAAAATCCCTGAGCATGTCCATATGTGGCTAAGGGCTGGGAAGGAACATTTTCTTGCTCTTATTATTAGTTTTTCAGTCAAGTGAATAGGATTTTTTCTTCTTTATCACACTTGCATAGTTACCTTCCTTTTTTTTTTTTCTTTTGTAAGCACAAATTGAGGATGTAACTGTAAAGACTGAGTATGAAATACTTTTCAAGAAGTTTATATTGGTTTCAGATTTCTGGAAAATGTTAAAGGTGAGAATTTGCTTATTGTTATTCAAACCTTTTTTAGATTTGAAACTTTAGAATTTCAGGACTTTAGGTAAGTTTCTGTTTAGAATTTTGCAAGAAAAGTTCAAGGGATAAGCAAAATATTTTACACATCTGTTTTCCCCATTTGTAAATCTCCTTGCTACTGTCTGGAAAATTATTGAAATAAGGTTGTTTTCTTCAAAGTATTTTGCATTATAAAAGGTCTTTTCATGATATGTATATAATAAGGAGTCGTTTCATTAAAAAAAATTATTATTTTAACAAAGTATTTAAGTTCCAAAACAAATCTGCTTTGTGGATGGAGTTCATTAAGAGTCATCAGCCAGCTGATAATATAGCACATTTTTTGAGATCTGAAATTGTCTCTTGGCATTATTTCGTGACTGAATTATTCAGTTTTGCAATCTGCTATTCATATATATATTTAAATGAAGACATTTTCCTTGGAAAATCACAGTAACCTAAATCGAACACTTGATTTCTGCAAATAGCTCAAATATATTTCCCCACATGATATGTACACTGTATGCAGAATAATTTTTACAATAAATCTATTAGAATCTTTCATGTGTAAAAATAAGGAAAATGGCAAGTTTTTTTATATGTTCATATTATTTATGGTCACAGTTTATTTTATGTGTTATTTCCTATATGGCAGTAGTTACAAACAAGCCAGTATTTTTCAGTCTTGGGCTGAATATTGTATTGAATAATTACTGTTCAGAACAATATCCTGATACAGGTCAATGATTTGAAATAAACTTTGATCAATCATTAATAAACTGCACTTCATATATTACATTTTATCTAATGTACTGCTTTTGGCTGTGTTCTGTATTCATTGTGAGTAGATTGCTCATTAAGGAAAAATTATTCTGTTCTCAAATTCTCCAGCCACTGCCATTCACAAGTGATTAGGTTAAACTAGTTTTAAAATTAGGAAACAATATCAGTAACTTAAGGAGCAGTAATAAGCAAAAGACTGTTAAAACCCAGATGATTCAAAATTAAGATGTACATGAATATACAATAAAATTGATAAGGCACATATGTATATGCATTTACATATTTAGACATACAAAATTATATATATTTACCTATACATGTATGATTGTAGAGACAAAGTAGAGATAGTCTTTAAATAAACAAATGAATAAAGGGCATATATATTTTCAATATTTAAAAAAATATGGGCTAATGCCTGAAATAAGTCTTTCATTCCTTGTCATGGGAAGTATCTAGAACCGTCTTTAAGTTTTGTTCCATATATTCAATATCCTGTAATAAATGTGCTGCTTTGTTGACTGCATTGGCTTTTCTTGTCATTGTTTAGGTTTTGTAAATAAAACCAAAGGGGTTTTGATATATTGCAAAGCATTAGCAGTTTCTGGCAGTACTTGGATTGATTGTTTCTCATGCAGAATAACAGCACTTGGGTTAACTTCCAATAAAAATACAACACTTCATAATGTCTCTGTTTCAGCTGACAATAAGGTGTGTGCTCACATGTAAGCTCGTGTTCAGTCCATCCCAAATCAAACCACTGTAATTTACATTTAGTGTCTAAAGTTAGTTTTGCTAAGGTGTTTGCATCTTTCCCATTGTTCTCGGTTATATAATGGGTAGACCTTTGTTTTTAATTTAGAGGGTAAAAATACGAGTTCAGAAGTATTGAGTTCCTAGTTAGTGCCTACTGTTTAACAGGATTCTTGTCTGAGTTTAGAAAAGTCGTACTACCTTCATTATACCATTTATAAACTAATCAGCTCTTTCGTGTTCCTCCCCACCCCTCATCTTATGCAGACTGAAATTAGTTTATCGATTTTCATCCAGGAAGAGGAAGTAATCTAAAATTCTCTCCCAGTAAAACAAAACTGTACTCTTTTGGTATGAGGTTTGTACTTCATTATTTTTGAGATAAGCCTTTGAAAATTCTTTCTGCAGGCAGACCATGTCCACTTGACAGCGGGAACATGCATTTGTAGTTGTTCTGAAAATACAGGTGGTTTGAAGTAACATTCGGGAAGGATTTAGTACATTGAGTCAAATCAGTTTCTGATTACTTTTCTTCTTGTGGAGACTACCCTGTTGTGTTGAAATATGTCCCTGCAATGCCATTCTGATAATCGACACACTGAAGGACCACTGGCTTGTTAAAGGGCAGAGAGCTGAAGTACCGATAACTTTTTGTTCTTTCTCTTCCTCCATCTACCATCCTAATAATTGCCATTAGGCATTAAGTATATGGAGGTGCCTTTATAACTGGCTTTCAGCTAAAGTTGCTTTCAGCTATTCTAACATCTGAAACTGGGGTTCACTGTTGCCTGACTGTACTACGATGGTTATCTAGATTGTCGTGCTTTTCAAAATTATTTCCTCTGCTCCTTTCTCCCCATTTTGACACTTTTATTCTGAATCTCCAGTGAGGCTGTGTGACTTTCTGCCATTTTCTGTTGCTGTACAGAAAACAAAAACATAGCTATGCCTTTCAGCTTTCCCCATTATCCTCAAAATCATACAACAGAATTTAATGTTTGGTGTTCTTATGCCATGTCCTGTATGTGCTATTTTTGAGCTTATCTATAATCACCATCCACACTTTGTGGCAAAATGTATCCAGAAAAATCCTATATGTTTAAAAGACAAATGCTATCGTTCGGTAGAATCAATATATCCTTTGGCAGAAGATGATAGATTATACACTATTTCTATATTATGTTTTACGGAATGGATTAGAATTTTCATGACAGCCTTTTAACATGACACAAAATACACTGATAGCTAAGGGACTGGAGAGCACAGTCTTTTCTTCTTCTTTCTTTTTTTTTCTTTTCTTTTTTTTACTTTCTTTTTTTAATAAGAAACATATTAGCTTTGATACTTTTCAAGGTCAAAAACTTTTCAAGTGACCTCTAAGGAAAAAATCATTAGGAGAGATCTCAGGCTCTTGGAAAAACTTTCCCTTATTCTCTTATTCTAGGAAGAAAATTTCATTTGGAGTCAGAAGCAGAACATGGGCTCTTTTACAGTGCAATTACTTAATCAGTACTCCTGAAGATTAACTTGAAATACTGCATAACTGAACAAAGCTCATTTTTCCTTACAAAAACAGAGCTCCATTAATTTAAACTTTAAAATAAAGTATATCACTTTAGGTACAATGCAGTACTCTGCAGTGTCTAATTACAATCAGTAAGAACTTTAATATAATAAAAAATATATTCTAAGTTAGGTCCAAAAGAACACATCATTGTCAAAGGACGTACTTTCAAGTTCATGTTTTTAGTCACATTATTTAGTCTTTGGGGATATTTTTGGTATGTGTTTCATTTACTCAGAAATTAAGATGTTTGTTGTCCCTGGCGCCATTTCATGTAACAGTTCGGATGATTTCCAGCTCCGTTTAAGTAAAGAAAAAGATATTTCACTGTGTAACACAGTTTTGCCGCTTTTTTTTTTTTCACTACAAAAAGAACTTGGAGTTGAAAGCTGATATTTGTCAAATAGTAAACCTCACTGAGATTTTAATGTTTTTGTACCAAAAATTATACTCTGTGTACTAAAAATGGGCAATTATTTTGTAAATTCACATTTAAATATGAAAAATTACTAATGTTGTTCACAGTGTGATGTAAAGGCCTGACAAGAGATATGGTCTTAAAAGTAATGGTACCAACATTTTGTCAACTGATCTGCAAAGTTTGTGCCTACTCAGAGACAGATTGGGTGTTTCAGAGTCACTGGAATGAATAGAAACTCTGAAGTTTTAACTGCCATGGCAAAGGAATCTTGAGGCACCCTATTGTTTTATATCTTACCAAGTTTCTCAGAAGTTTGCAGGATAATGCAGGAAAATCCTGTGGGAAAAATCCAGGGATATTCTTTTTGTTGTCCATTTATCAGTTTTCAGCTATTTTGATAAATGAATTCTATGCTCTTTTTTCATTTTGTATTGTCCTCCACACTGCTGAGTCTATCTATTCAAGTACAGAACAGCTGCACCTTTTAGGTATTTTGGTAAGCACTTTTTTCATAGTTTATACATAACTCTGTTTGTGTATTTTAGTAATAGAAAACATAGAGAGTTTTTTAGTTTGACAAATTATTTGGTTTATACAAATAGTTAAAAGTAAAATGATATTTTCTATTTAAAAACTATGTTGATAGAAAGGTGAGTTTAAAGTGTCAAAGTGGGAACCTAAGGTGTATCTTCCTCACTTATAATATCAGACAGGTTTCAGCTTTATGATCAAATATTTTGTCTCAGTTTATACTAGGTACTACATTTTTTCTTATAAACCATAGCAATCAATCCTAGTCCCTGTAATAACATGTGTGAAAAAATAAATCATGCCTTAAAAATACATTGATAAATGTATTTCCCCCAAAGCATTTGTATACTAGACATTGTTGGTATAATGCAAAATTCACAAAGCTAGTTGGTAACAGTTTTCCACTTTCTTTTTTCCTCCCTCCTTCTTCCCTCTTTCCCCTTCCTGTCCTTTCTGCTTGATAAGACACTGCCTTCTAATTTTCTTTTTGTGAAATCCCCTCAGGCTAGTGCTAATTCTAGAAGAAATTAAAAGCTTGAAATCAGACAGAGAACTGATTTGCTTACAGTTTAACCTGCGTTGAAAGTTGTTGACACATGCAACAAAGCTGGTGAGATTTTTCTCCTTTATTTCCTGTGAATAGAGACAAAATTTGTTACTATGAACACAGACAATTTCCTAAGATCCTCAGTTCAATGATGTCACAGATTTAAAGCTTTTGAACATTTACTGAAATTTTATGTCAACTGGCTAGCTCCAGTCATGGAATGGCTGAAAAAGCTGGTATTAACTTCAATGCCTAAGCACCCCTCACTACTGGGTAAGGATCTCTGCATGTGACAAATATTAGCAGTGCTTTTCAAACAAGGTCTTTCAGTCCAACAGGACCACCACTGGTTGTTTAATTGTGGTTTTGGCTAACGAAACTCATTGTATAACACTATTAATCACACTATTACTACCTTATTTAAATAGAATAGAACATTCAAGCGAGTGATTTGTTCCAAGTGAATAATAATAAAAAAATATTTCAAGGGCTAATAAATATTTATCTATTACTTTATTGTTCCCTACATGGCACATAATAAGTGATGCAATTGCTGCCTCCAATATCAGCTTCAGTGACCTACTCTTTCTCTATGGAAATTGGAAAAAGTCCCTTTATGCAAAATTTAAAGTTTGTCCTATATTTGTGTGCAAATATTCAACATACAAGTTAATGTATTTGCAAGATCAGCAGGCCCTGAAAGTATTTTGGCCACAGAATTAGAAAAAAACTCCCATTCAATAAATATAAAGACCTTCATATACACACACTAAAGAGGAGTATATCTTAAGTAATGGAAACAGGTTTTCCCAAGGAAAACCTTTGTGTTATAGGTGACTTTTCCCTTACATTTTCTTGAATTAATGTGCCTTACAATGGTAATTCAAATACTAGAACAGCTGCTTTTCAGATGTAAAGTAGTATTATGACTGCAAGCAGTTGCTTAAAGTTTGCTTCACTTTTTTATTTTTCATAGGAATTATAAAAAATTAATAATAAATAATAATAATTAAAAATAATAATAATGTGTAGGGACATCAAGTGGCTATTCAGTCAAGGCTTCTCTCATTCCCTGCCAAATCAAGGTCAGTAATACAAAATTCATTCCTGGAAGATGTCTTTCTTACCCATGATTCTTTTGTTTTTTAAAAAAGAGTATTTTAAACTCTTTCTACTTTACAGATAGTGTACTCTAGTACTTTCTTGAAAGAGCAAGAACTAAATGAGAATAAAAGTTTAAAATCATAGTGTGTTAAAAAATGCCTGCATGTCCCTTCATTCTTCAGCTATGTAACTTATTTCTGATTTCATGCTCTCCCTAAAAACTGTTGTTAAAAATTCCTGATATATCATGATTTCAGGAGGCAAAGCTGCTGCATTTGAATCAGAGGTGGTTATCTTCTACTGGATAACCTAGTGCTTTCCTTTTACTTAGATGGAGTAAATTTTTGGCAGAATTCCCTAAGATTTCACTGAAGTCATGATTTAACTCTGAGGACCTGAAGTAAACAACGTACTTAAGTTCTTTGATTTTATTGGTCTTGGTGGGATTTAGACACCTCTTGAAGGATAAGTTCCATGCAAATATTTGCCATATTTCTCATTTCTATACCTCACCTACTGAACGCTTCAAAATATGTAAGATGGTGTATCTGAATTCACAGCGGGATTGATCTAGAATGCTGTGCAGTTTAACTCGGCTGGGACTCCTGTTACAAATGAAGATGAAGAGAGGAAAGCACCGAACTCAAGTGCACAAATATTCCCTTCCTGTAGAGATCAGGCTCTCCCCACTACAGAAAGAGATTCCCCTACTCATACAGTCTAGCTGAGAATGGGGCAATTCACATCATGAGCAACTGGAAATGAGTTGGAGCTCTCTTTGCAAGAATATAAGCTGTAACCTTAAAACAATTCCTAAGGCATCAACTTTGTAACAGGCGTTTATAATGTCTTTCTAAACATATGGATGTCTTTAAGGATTCCTCCTGAAGGACCTATCTATATGAATTACTCCCATTGCACAAAACATTTCCTAAACATTCTTGAATCACCGGATTCATCTCCATCTCTTTTCTTCAGGGGATCATTTTCTCGATGAAAATTGCATCTGTCAAAAGAAAAAAAAAGGAAGAATCAAACATTCTAATGGACTTTTTTGTACCACACACATAATTTTTTAAAAATAGGATGATATCTTTTCCCACTGCTAACTTTTCTGCTAGAAATTGTAACATATCTCCTCATAAACTGAAATTTCATATGTATTTCTTATGTACAGCAAAACACCACATCTCTATTAGCCCAATAGAGTGAGAGTGCTGCAATTGCTACTCAGAAGAACACAAAGCTCAGTGTTTGAAAGGGACATAAAACCTCCTGTATTCCTTTGCAAGGATGGATTGTGCTCAGTACACATGAGTTGTCCAAAGCAGCAAGTAAGAATGAATCATCAGTTTCTTACCATGAAACACAAGAGACCAGGAAATGGGAGGATTTTTATCACTTACAAATACAGACATAGTTTTAAAAAAGGTGTTATTACACCCTGAAATACTTAAATGTGAAGCTCTTATTCTGTGTTTAGCTGTCATCAGCTCTAATGGTACTTTTTGATGGAATTTTTTTATTAGTAAATACAAAGTTCTATTGCTAAAAATAGTCAAAGACGCCTGAATGAGGAGGTTTTTTTTAAGTTTATTACTACAAAGAGACATTTCTCTGATAGCAAAATCTTTAAGTATCTTCTGTAGGTTTTATTGCATGAATAAAAGGTAAATTCTGTGTACAGTGCAGTTTCAGAGAATCTTTTGTATGAATTAACTCATATTTGTTTTCATTTGAATGAAATTTTACTTTCTCCAAGTCTGCAAACAAGACAGAAATTGATAAAAAGCAATTATGAGCATTTTTAATATTTAAGAAATTTACAGGTTTACTATTTGATGACCAAAGTTGGTATACTCTATGCTTATCTCCATTACATATCTTATGTATAGCTCAAAGCCAGGTTGGATGGGGACTTGAGCAACCTGGTGTAGTGGAAAGTGTCCCTGCCCATGACAGGACATTTGGAACTGGATGATCTTTAAGGCACCTTGCAGCCCAAGACATTCTATGATTCTATGATTTTTCCTAAAGTAAAATGTGTAATGAGGTGCTCCTGCAAATATTAGTGGACTTTCATGGTCTTACCTCATGGAAGTGCCTCATCAGAAAATACAATGTTAAGTCCACACCAAAAAGAAGTAGAACTTTACAAGACATGACTAAATATACAATCACTGTGTGTGATGCAGACTTTGACTCATTAACAATTATTTTGCTGTAACTTAGAGAGTTGCTGAATCAAATGTATTTGCAGTAATGCACTAAGGGTGTGCAAGAGTGATGCCATACAGTCATGGATAAATCTGTTTTTTACTGGTTGCCTGTAGATACATTTTTAAACTTTATAACTCCATGTTTTGTAAATAAGACTTTTTTTAGAACGAAAGCTCAGTGTAGGCAAAACTATTTCAAACAATGGTGATTAAAGCAATATAATAGACATAATCTGTAAACAACATTATAGGTGTGTTAGTTTTAGAGAACATAAATGCATTTGTCTGAATTCCCCTGGAGAATTTGAAAACATCAAGCTTTTGGCTTTGGTCTGTAAGAAACTTCACCCATTCACTCAGTTTGGACTGTGGCTGAGGGCGGGCAGCTGAGATTTGGGCACTAGAGTGTATGGGCTTATGTGTGACCATCTGCCCCTTCTATTCCAATAATATTGTCATTGTTTTCTCTTATGAGGACAGACACAAGTCACAATCACATTCTGCTAATGCAAGCAATTCCGCAGGATCATTCATGTGTAGGGAACTGATGCAAAAAAGGTTCCAAGATATAGATTGTCTCCAAAGAACAGGTATACCAAAAATTTCTTCACCATGGAAGAGGAATTAATTTCTGCACACTTTAATAACAACAGGGGAACACAGTTTTTATACATGATGACTCACAACTCTGTGTTGAAGATGGCTTGTGTCCCTACAAGAAAAGAAATTGTATCCTTGCACTGAGTTCCCTGTGACCTTGTGGTTGCCAGGTACACAAAAAAATCAATCAACATATGAAGTTAGTGTGGGTTTCTGTAGGGAAATGAGATATTTGCATAATAAATAAAGAAGATAAACCCCACATGAATTCCACATGAATATCTAGTTTACCCCTTTTTTTTTTTTTCATTTCCTATTATTTTCTGAGTCAGACTCAGAATTTTAGTGGCTTGAATGCTTGGAGTTCTGGAACAGAGCTTTCTCTTTGTTAGTCTCATGTGGCCCAACACTCAGTACATGAGGCAGAGGAGTTCTGAAGCTGAGCCTGGAAGATTACTCTGCAAATTAATCAGACTGGGTCAACAACTTTTTTTCTAATGTGGAACACTAAAAAGCTTTTTTCCATTAGCCTCACCTTTTTAATTTTGGCACCATTTTGCCTTTTCTTTTGCCTGTTTATATACAGCAATAACATTTAGCTCTATTTCTTTTTCCTGTGTGAATCAAGCCATAGGACCAGATTTCCTGCTCACAACTGACCTACCAGATGTGAGACTGCCCAAGTCTTTATGCAGGCAGTGACCAGGAACTCATTGCTAATCTTTGCATGCCAGGATGGTGTTTTCTCCATTTGATCACACCATTAATGGATCCAAGGATACATACGAGATGTTTTAAGAGCTTTAGGGCCAGTTGATTATTAGTCCTCTGAGCAGTAACTGGACTGTCAGCTGGAGGCAATAGCCTTGAGGGCCCTGTGAAGCATTCACTCAAGAGTTCTCAAGAGCTTTAGCCAGATCTTCTGTGCCCTGTGCCAGCTGATGCTTCTTTCATCCTCTGCATTCAGTTCCCCTCCACACAGTTAATATACTTTAGTTTCATCCTTCAATTTCATCATTTGTTTTCCTCCCTCCTCAGCTTAACTTCTCCTTTTTTTCCTTAAATGGACTCATGCAAAAATAAACATATAAGTATTTTAATATTGGTATTATCATGATGATTTAGCCATATGACAGAATCACATTATGACCTCTGTCTATATGTTAGTCCTTTATATGTGGTATAGTTTGTTAAATTTTTAAGTGTAACAGGATGAGTCTTTTCGTCATTATTTCTACTGCATCATTTTATATGCATCAAATATGTTTGGTATGGTATATCAAATTCTAAGTAATTTAGGGATTGAGATATTACGTGCTGATCTTTGATTATTAAACCTTGCAAAGCTGGCAAGACTTCCAGCTTAAGTGGGCTCATTATACTATAATAAAAGGATATGTTATGAGGCCAAAGATTAACTGAAGTAGGGATATCGGCATACTTTTTCTGGCAAATTTTTTCATAGCAGGAGTGTGTGATCACAATATGTTTGTTTATCAGACAGGAAGAAAAAATATACTTCAAAATAAGAAATATTACCAGTTGTAGTTTTATTACTTGGAAAGTAATTGCTGGTATAAGTAGAATTTTAATATGCTTTCTTAAACTTGCTTCCTGATGAAACCCACCCTTCAGGAGGTTTCAGCTGAATTTCAAAAGTTTCTTTGAGCTAGAATAGCAGTAGAAGGCATGTCCTTATTTTTATGCCTGAATTTCTGCAGATTTGAAACTAACATGTTAAACCCTCAAATCTGATGTACCTTTAGCTACAATTCCCCTACCTGTTGCTCTATATGCCTCAGACAGATGGTTGTCCTGATTAATATGCTGGTTATTAATAGGACATTATTTCTTAAACATATAACACTTCTTACAAAAATGGTGAAATATGTTTCATAAAAATATTTTATGTGACAAATGTAAATGTGTAACCTGAATAATCTTATATGGATGAAATCTGTCAAGATTTTGAGCAAATGTAGGCAAACTGTTGCATTTGACTCCAGATAGATGCATTCCTTCTTACACATTAGTCTAACAGTAAAGTCATGAACATTCCTTCAGTGTTCAAATTAAATCTTTTCTCTGTGACTGATTTATTTAATTCATTGATATTCCCCTACATTGAGATCAACAGAGTGAGATACATGGTGTCAATCAGAAACAGAAAAGTATACCACTTTAGTAATTTGGAAGCAGATCCCTTTTTCCTTTAAATCCAGTGCCATCAGTGTTATTAAGCCAGAAACGAGTTAAATTGTTTTCATTTGATTATTGCCTTGTACATAAAATCTGAAAAAAATGCATTCATATTTGTCATTATTTTCACACATGAAACAGTCTCAGTCTTTGAGAGCTGCTTTATAAATTCAGACTCTTTTTAAAATTCCTTGCAAAAAAAAAAAAAAGTAGGGAACGAGTTTAGTGGTGCTTAATCTGGAAAAAAAAATGCTCCTTAATACTTTCACTCTAGAAACAGACACCATGTCTGCTACCCCACCAGAGATAGTGCACAAATCTGTTGAAGTGAAACAAGAGTCTGCAAAACTTCCACATTTAGAATCTTCCAGTTCTTTCAGAAAAACAATGTATGCTTGAGAAGTTCCTCCGGTTATATTTTATCTTCTATAGGAAACATCGCTAGATATTTTGGGGTTATTTAAGATGTTTTGGGAAACTGCCAGTGTAATTGAACTGAAAACTCATGAACACTCAGTAAAAACTCAGGTCTGCACTACTTATATCATACATTCCCTGGACACTCCTTTTTTCCCTTTGCTTTCATTTTTGTTTTTATTCCCACGGGCCAGCTGGGTATGAGGAGCAGGCTGGAAGAGAGTGTGCAGCAAAATTGATGGAGCTGAGGCTCAACAGGAAACTTTCCATTGCTTCAGAAGTTAAAGGCAAGTCTCAAGAATGGGGGCTCTAAATACAAAATGCAAAGAGCATGTAAACTCTTACTTACACCTTCAAATATTCTGCCTAGTGTTCCCCTCTAGGTAAGTAACTGCAGTTTATTAGAGTGGACCGATTTACTTCTTTGTGTCTGGAGATAGAGTGGGATCAACATAGTAAAGTATAATTTTTTGAAGGTTAAACTACCTATCAATTATTTATGTGGTTTGTTTTTTTTCTCCACACTCCTTCTGTGACATGGAGCAGTATGAGCCTTATTTTCATGTCAGAACAACTGAGACAAGAGAGAGAGATGTATGCTTAGGGACATGTAAGAAGTTTGTGAATAGCAGTTCCAGATTTTCAAACTCAGTTCAGCATTTTAATCATTAAACTGTCTTCCTCTCTTCCCCACTGATACATTTCTGAAATGTATTTTATCAGTCTATGATCGCTTGCTGATTTAACAATAGAGAGCATATCAGGTGAAAACCACAGGTATTTAATTTCTCATCAGTAAGTGGCATTACAGGAAAGAATCTGCTTCCGAAAGACAAACCTTGCTTATATCTACTAGTAATTTAGCAGATGGCTGACATCACTTTTGCCTGCTTTTTCAAATAATTATGTAGCTAGATAATCACTGTATAAATCAAAGAACGAACTAAACTGAAAGAAGATCTAAGGGATCCACATGTACTTACTGCAATGAATCATCATTATGTGATCTTTATAAAACCCCATCTGCTGTTAGGTTGCTACTGCCAGCAAATTTTATTAGAAATACTAATTTTATAAAATACCTAATCCACTACCTTCAGTATTAGTTCACAGAATTATGGTATAGAAGTGTATATTATGTATGTTATGCAACTCAGAATATATTTATCAGGGCAGTAATACTACATTTGAATTCATCTTAACACAGAGCAGGCAGAACAATAATGTAAGTATCTATCTCCTGGTTCACAGGACTGAACTGAGAATAAAAGTGATACATTGTAGGCATATCATTCTTACATAAATAAAACAATCTTTGCAAAAATTCAATCTCCATAAAAAAAAGCCCAAAAAACTTTAATCATCCAGGAAATATCTATTCAGTTATCTTTGTGAGTAAAGGGAGTATACTAAAGCCTTAGGATCCTAAACAGAAAGACCTTAATGGGAAAATATCTTTAAGTACTATTGAATACTTTTGTAACACATATCACCTTTCTAGTGAAAACCACTCGGTTAAATAGTTTCTATGAGGTCCATCCTGCTCAGTTTGATTTTTTTATTTTATGTGAAAGAGCATCTTATACACAGCTAAAGCCCAAGTAATCATGAGGTAGAGACATTATTATCTCACTAAATTCCTCTGACCAGGACAGGAGGATTTAAGTATAAACAGTATTTTTATTTTAACCAAATTTCAGAATTGTAGTGCCTATTGGGAATTTTTATGAAGCATTCACTGCTGCCGACAATCAGCCTTTTTAGTCTTGCTAAATACCTATCCCTTATCTTCTTATCCATTCCTAAAATTTTTCTCTTGGCAAAATTCCATTTCCAGTTCAGTTTCTTAAACTTTACAGTGTAGCTACATGCATTCTGTTAGGATATAGCTCTCTTTTTGGATGAATAAATCAATTTTATATTTTATTTTATAGGTACCTCAATAGTTGTTTTGAGGCTATATGATCATCAGCATCAGTAGGAAAGATTTGTGTGTTAGGATCCATCAACTGCATCATGTGTTACGCTGTAGGAAACTGAAAGAATGGTTAAATCTATGTATGTTTAATAGAAGTTTCAGATAGTAGAATAGTAATAACTGCACAGCATTTTTAGTCCTCTATGTAAGTTTAAATTTTGGAGTAATGTGTGCTCAACTTCTGCCATTATTGTGCATTTATGGTAGGCCTGTTTGTATAGGGCTTGCAAATAAAAACAGTGTCAATAATGTGTGGTGCAGAAATGACAGTGCCCCCTTGGTCCCCAAAGTTTAGAGCTACCAGAAAATAGCTGATCCTCACTTGCCTCTGCTGACAATGTTCCATTAAAAAAAACTTCTTCAACAGGAACTGGGTGGCATTAACACACAATCATACTAAACTCTGTATCATTACAAGCCAACAGTCCTGGGAGGAATACTATTCCACTTACCTGAGATTTAGTGAATGTCTTTCCTCCTAGGAGATACACTTAGCTTGCCACTAATGTGCTAAGCATCATGCTTATATTAAACATTATGCTTATACTATTTCTGCCCTCTCTATTAAAACCTAGAGCTTTGTAGGCACTAGGGAGTTTTCTATCTATATGATTTTCCATATCTGTTGGATAAATTAGAGATCCAAATGCAAAATTTAGAGCTCATAAACATTAGATGGATTTGTGAGTGACAATCCCTGGAGGGCTTTAGGTCCATAAACTAATGAGACATAAATATAGTGGAGTAAGGAAGGGTATTTTTATCTATGATATACAAACTAGTTCCAAACTTGTTCAGGTCATTACTGGAAAACTATATCCATTTTCCTCACACCAGCATTACAAAATTTTGCAACATAATTAACATCTTTAAGAACTAATACATTATGTATTGGAACTGTAAGGGGGAAGTGATTTGGCATCCTCTTTTAAAACTTTGTAGTCATAAAAAGAGTAAAATAGGCATAGCTTTCCACTAATTGTCATATAAAGACTTACAGTGGAAAGGGACTCATACCTTCAAGTGTAAGGTGAGGTGTTAGCATTTCGTGACACATGGCATCCCTGTTAGTGAAGGGAGAGGCATGTCACAAAAACTATAATGATTTTGCTCTATGTCATGCCACAAGGTAGCAGTGTTGTGGTACAATCTCGATAATTTTCTGATGCAAGTCACTGAGCATGGGATCAGTTCTGTTTTTATCAAAATCAACAGAAGTTTTGCTGTTGACTTCTGAGGGCTCCTTCCAATATAACCAGTGAAACCTCACTTAAATGCTTTGTTTGCAATGTGTCAATTAGTATCACAATCCCTACTACATAATATTTCATTGAGTCATTATTGGACAAATACTGAAACAGTTAAATGAACAGAAAAACTTTCTAATCAATGCAAAAAGTATAATTTGATTCTTTTTTCTTTGTTCCTGTTTTTTTCTAGTATCTGTGAAAATGAAAATTACTACCGAAAAAAGTGGAAATGTGAAAAAAGTGACTAATAGAGTAATTAAGTTAGATTTTTATTCCATCTGTAGGAATTTGAGAATACTGTTCAGTCAAGCAGTTTTCAATAAATGCTTTTTTATTATTTTTGAAGGCATGTTTAATCAGATATGAAGGACTTTTTATTCTGAAGATCAAATATTGTGGAAGATCTATTGTTGTCTGGTGAAAATGAACATTAGTTCTATTGCATTTTTTTTAATGGCTTGGGTTGAAAAGGGACCTTGATGATCATCTAGTTCCAACCCCCCTGGCATGGACAGGGACATCTTCCACTAGACCAGGTTGCTCAGCACTCCATCCAGACTGGCGTTGAACACCTCCAGGATGGGGCATCCACAGCTTCCCTGGGCAACCTGTCCAGTGCCTCACCAAAACTGCAATACATATTTTTTTCCTGATATGTAATCTGAACCTACTCTCTTTCCATTTGAACCCAATCCACCTCGTCTTGTCACCACCTGCTCTTGTAAATAGTCTTGTCCCATCTTTCCTGTAAGTTCCCTTCATGTTCTGGCAGGCCTTAATTAAGTAATCCCAAAGCCTTCTCTTTTCCAGGCTGAACAATCCCAATTCTTTCAGCCCTTCCTCATAGGAGAGGTGCTCCATCCCTCTGATCAGCTCAGGGTCCCTCCTCTGGAGTCTTTCTAACACAATTTCAGCTATTGTGTTATCACACGTAGTTGTTTTTACTAAGCAGCAAAGTATTTTTCTTTCCAGATGGAGCCTTTTTTCCTGGGCTTCTGGACATTGATGGCAATTCATTTTCACTGGACATGAAGAGACCCACTTTTTCAGATTCCTTCATGCTCATGAATAGCATAATGTGAAGAGAAATGTCCAGGATTATTAGTTTACACAGGGACATGTGGATGAAAAAAATGTGTTAGGGATTTATGACAGAAATAAGGAGTATTATAGTGAAAATGCTACAGCCTGCCAATTGCCGTCATTCTATCAATACACAGACAACAAAGCTTTATGGTGTAGTCTACAGATTTTTATTGGCATGAAATTAATAGTGTAAATTACACAAAAGTGGCAAAGTGATGAAGGATTAGAGAAGATCGGGACAGATGGTCCAAGCTGTCTTCTGCATGGAAATTCTCCACACATATGGGATACTAAAGGTGAAAGAAGAAGCATTTATTGATTACTTTCAAGGTTGCTTGTTAGCACACCCTTATAAGAATATGTTTTCCATTGCTTGTTTTTCTGCAGTATCTGACACATTTGGTCTGAAACATTCAGATGGTGACGATAAAAGTCTATAAAGGTGAAATTATGTGGAAAATCATCCATACAGATCATCCTCATTAGCCAAAATGACAAATCTTTTGCTTCCAGGGACCACAGGGAAATGTTGGCTTGACTAGATATCAAATGGCAATGAAATTGAGAACTGTTTTGTCATGACACTTTACAACATCCATTATCTACACGTTTTGAATCGCATATGGTGTCTTTCACCACCCTCGTGAAAACAAGCTCATTTGAATCTCAGGGCATCAAAGGAGAGTCCTAGCACTCTGACATGCTAAATTCAATTAGGATTATCTCTGTTCCAAACATATGCAAAAAATAAGCTACGAAATGAAAAAGAGGTAAATAAGACTCCCTCTGCTTGCTACTGGGAGACAATTTTGGCACCAGGGTTGGAACTAAAATGAGGTGGAAAATTCCAGATGTGTTTATAAGACTTTCTCTGCTACCTGAAAGCAGGGCAGTGAGGGGTGAAAGCTAATGGTATAGGTGAATAAAAGAGAAAAACAATTTGGGCAAAAATACATGGGCAGGACAGGAAGAGAGGGTGAAGGCAACACTTGGGAGAGAACAATATAGGGGAGGTCTAGTGGGTCGACCCTGGCTGAACACCAGGTGCCCACCAAAGACTCTCCTCAGCTGGACAGGGGAGAAAAAACATAAAAGAATGTTCATGGGTCAAGATAAGGACAGGAAGCCGTCACTTACAGATTATCATCACAGGCAACAACTTGACTTGAGGAAATTAATTTTAATTTACTACCAAGCATATCAGAGTAGGATAATGAGAAATAAACCAAAATTCTGAAATACCTTTCCCCCACACCTCCCTTCCTCTCAGGAACCACTTTGCTCCTGATTTTCTCTGCTTCCACTTCCCCACTGGCCTGGAACTGGCTGCACTGCAGGGTTTCCACAGGGTCACAGCCCCTTTCAGTCATACACCTGCTCTGGCATGGGGTCCTCCATGGGCTGTAGGGGCACATCTGTCTCCCCATGATCTTCATCACAGGCTGCAGGGGAATCTCAGCTCTGGTGCCTGAAACACCTCCCCCTACTCCTTCTGCAGTGACCTTGGTGTCTGCAGAGCTGTTTCTCGCACGTATTCTCACTCCCCTCTTTGGCTGCTGTTCTGCTGCAATTTTCTTTTTCCCTCTTCTTAAAAGAGAGATATTGCCACCAGTGCTGATGGGCCCAGCCTTGGGCAGCGACAGGTCCATCTTGGAGCTGTCTGGCATTGACTTCAATTGAAACAGGGGAAGCTTTGAGAGTCTTCTTGCTGAACCCACCCCTGAAGTTTCCCTCTGCAAAAACCCTGGCATGAATAACCAATAACCAATAAATTAACTAGGCATTAAAATAAATTGGAAATAATCAGGAAGGGAAGGGGCAGGGTGATAAAAAAATGACTGCCTTTCGCACTTACTTAAACAGGTATCCTGTAGGGAAAAAATACCCATGAATGTGGTTACACACAGGCTGTGCCATGATCCTGTGCTCCCATTGGGGTCCAGGTGCCCTAAGCACTGTGACAGATCAGAAGAGCCAGTGTGTGAACACAAAACCCTATCACAGGGCATGTGTGGAATAGGAACAAACATAGGATCAACCGTAAAGATATTCTTGGCACTGCATAACAGTTGTGTCTTGACTCTGCAAAATTTCTGGTTTTTTATCACAGTTGTTTTCTTCTGGATGTAACAACATGTATGTTTGGTTAAAGATAATTGGATCCTCTATGTTCATCCCTGAGAGATTTCATTAAAGAAAAGGACTTACAGAGCCACCTTAATAACTTGACTGTGCCCAGCAATTAAGGGACAGGGAGATCGCTAAGAGAAAAAAAATCCAGACTTTTATCAGCAAAACTCCTGATTTCAAGTTTATTGTAATTATCCTAATCTCCTTTGAACAGCAGTGATCTCAGGTTTTTTATGTATTTTGGCTAGCTCAGGTAACAAGCACAGATAAGTTAGTTTTCTTTTTCTCTAGACAGAAGTATGCCGATTTTGTAAAGTAAAAGAGGGAAATAAAAAGGTACAACTTTTACTAAATATTAAAGTATGATTAGCTTCTATTTTTTTTCTTAGTCAGTCACAGTCTCCCTTTCTCCAGCATATGATTTACAAAAGGATTCTATCTTATTTTTATTGTAATAATTATTTTTATGTGAGTACACATATTTACAAAGAAATATATTACAACTAAACATACAAACAGTGGCAATTTTTAAACAGTGAATTATAACACTGAGTTTCACAGCAGTGTAGCTCAATGCATTTAACTCACTCATGGTAGACAGTTCTTCAGAAAAAGCATGTGGAGAATGTTGCTTGGTAGGAGTCTTAAAAACAATTTCTTTTATAAAATTATATTTAAAAATAATCATACAATGGCCTTGTGGTTTTAAATAGACATATATAGCATTTATTGACGACTCTATATCAAATCTTGCTTGAAAAGTTGTGAACTGTGAGTTCCTGCTTTTGTTGTTCCTCAGTTTTGTCACAATTTCAAATATAAAGTTACCCTAGAATCCCTGTCTCTCTGCAAATGCCTGGGCAACTCTATTTTCTCCAGTGGGCTTCCATAAATAAAATGGATGATCAGTTGTAGCCAATCAATAGAGTAGAACTGATCACAGTGGGACTGCCAAAGGTTGGTTAGCTAAGACTGGTTACCTATTAGTTAGGAGAGTAGATCTTGTTGGCTGATACACCTTGTTTTACTGTTTCTGTCACACTTAATATGTAGATCTCATTGCTAGTTGGGTAGGGGGTCTTCAAGACAATTGATGTGGGTGAAGAAAGTAGTACTGACTTGATACATGCAAATCATTCTTGAAAGTACTGTAAATGAGGTCCCTTGATAGACTAACATGCGAAGACTTGTTAAAAGCTTTGGATTTGTATGAAATCTAAAACAGAGTTCCTGACACTTTCAGGCATCAGACTCCCCTGAAATTTGGTTTGGTTTTCTTAACAACATATTTGAAGGATGGCAGGATCCTGACACAAAAGATTTGTGTGTTTGTGTGTGTGTGTGAAGTTGCTAATAGAAACCTATTCTTTTCTGTTGTTATCACTCTGAAAGGCAGAAGCATAATCAGAAAAATATTCTACAGAGCATAAAAAGATTTTGCTAGTAGAAGTGTAAAGGACAGGCAGCTGTTTTTCACAGGGAACCCCTAGGATATTGCATGGTATGGAGCAAGAAAGGATGAGAGGTATTTGCCTGGGAATCTGTTAAGTTCTTTTCAATTTCTAGTCTCTATTTAATCTTCTGGGGAAGTCAGTTCTTTGGAAAATGGGAAACCTGTCTGCGACAGAGCTTTTGATTGTTTCCCTGTGAGAAAAGTCAACTTTTGTTTCTCAATTTTGACTGTATTCATGTCTGGTAAGAGTCTGGATTCTCTACTTACCAGAGACAATGTATTTCTATCAGTAGAGGGAAAGGGAGACCCTCACTCTGGATGATCTATGAACTCTGGGCTCACCTTTTTCTTGTCTTCTTTCCGACTCCTCTATTACTTAACTATTCAACACAAAGTAGCAATTCACTTTTACTGAGAAACTGATTTAATCCCCTCTTTCATTCCACCTGCCAATCTTTCCTCAAACTCACTAGCTGGTAGCCTTATGGCCTTAATTTGAGATTGATTGTATGTAATCTCCTCAAACCTCAATCCTAGCCTTTTGCACTGAAGCAAGCCAGTGTTCAGCAAAACTTAATGCACCTTCCTCCTCAGCACCATTCCTCTTCCTTTTAGAACCCTGGTGATACTAGTTAAAACCCCAGACCTGTTGCTGGTCTGGATATGCAGGGTCATAGGCTGCAGGGAAGGGAAAAGCAGCAGGAATAATACACTACTGTGCAAAGACAAGAGTCATCTGAACCTATCCAAGATTTCTAGAATTCCCATGGGATGCTAAGGGCATACAGAGCGAGAGAAGCCTTTCTATTTTTCTTTTGTAAAGAAACTTAACTTTTTTAAAACCTGTCATTCCCACTGTGAACAGAAATATCTAGTTTGTTCTGCATGAAGCATATGCCCTGCAGGACCAGAAATCTTTTGGCAGGAACAAGTTGGATAAGAAGCTTTGATGCATGATGTAACTAGCAGTTGTACTCAGTATGCTTAATTGACAAAACCTCAACTTCAATAATAAAATTCTAACTATCTAAAATATGACCTTGCAATTTCAATAATATTACCTTTCATCTTAGTCACCAAAAATACATAAAATACTTTTACATCCTGCATTTTAGAAATGTGATTAGTTTTTATGAACACAGTTTTATATCTCCAACTCACTGGTTTTTAAATTGTAAGTCTTGCATTATTAATTTTGCTACTTGTCAAAAACTTAAGTTACTTTTTTCAAAAGTAGGTTTTTGTCCTGGTATCTCTATGGAACAACACAAATACAAAGAAAAGTTTGAAGACAGTAGGAAAAAATAAAGGAATTCTCATTATAACAGTTAATGCTCTGGTATATATTTGAATATTTTAATTTAAACTTGTGACTTGGGGGACATCACTTGATATTTTTTCATTCGTTGGTATTGGCAAGAAAATTTATAAGACCCTGAAATAATTCTAAAGGCAAAAATTTACTTTCTGCACTTCTCTCTAAAATCTCAGCAGCCATTTTGTGCAATTTTTGAAGCGTATCAGAAATAAGAATATTAACAAAATTCTGTATTCCCCTAGAAATGTGTAAATCCACCTATGAAATACCTACAAGTCCTTTTCAGTTACTGTCTAACCCTGGAGATGCTGTAAACCCATTACTGTGTATTTCTTTAATGATTATATTGCCTAACCAGTAAAATTCTGTCCCTATGTGTGCCTATGACTAAGTAAGTCTGAAACATTTTCAAACTATTAAAATACATTTTACTAGGAATGTAGTAAGTAGAAGTAGAGCTTTGGCTCAGAGAAAAAAAAAAAATTCCTGACTGAAAACTTCAATAGATATTTTAAAGAACATCTAATAGACTAACCCCAAGAGACAGAAGAAATGCTTTCTCATTTTAGCTAAAGGTAGTTAGATAATTCATTTGTAGTCTCTCATACCTGCCTGAAGGGTTCTGAATTTACCAATCCTATCTTGCACACCAATTCCAACTCCTGTAATAATGAATTTAAAAGACTCCCCTAGCCTTGCTCACAGAAACCATTTTACTTTACAGAGAATAATTAAAGACTTACTGGGACACAGAAGAGCAGGAAAAAAATGGTGAACCTACTTGCTAACCAGTGGGAAGTCCAGTTGCATAGCAAGGGAATCTAAGTTTTATTCTTTCTTCAGTTAATGTTTGCAGATTTTAGGTTAAGGGTTAGCTCAGTCTGGGAGAGGAATCCGGAACTTCGTCATGAGGACGTTGCCCCAAACACCTCTGACTATGCAATCTGGTGGATTTTTCTTGCACCTGGCTGCCACGGAGCAGCAAGGGCAGCCTGCTCCAAAGGGAAGGGTTACTGGGAGCTGAGTGTAACAAGATCAGCCTTGTTAGGTGGCACCACCCCCCTCCCCTGCCCAGACCTAAGCCCTAACCACCAGTGGGGGCAGTGGTGACCTTATCCAGTTTCCTCTGGACTTTGGGGGACAGATGGCAACACGGTAGCCAAGAGCTGTCAGTACAGTGACTCTGATGCCTTGCTGGTATTCAAATATGACTCTGAGTCAATCATCTTGCTCCATAAACAGCAGAGAGCCCAGGGCCCGCTGAGCTGTCCAGCATGGTAGTGGGCTGCACACCAGGATCACCCCTTGAGCAGGGATGCCTCCCAAGGCTGCTCTTAGAGCTTGAGAGATTTCTTGCCACAGCAAATTCTTGGTGATTGATAACGTGCTAAACTTTAAAATCTTAGTAAATTATCTAAAGGATGGACTGTGCAGATAGAATCTTTTGGACATAAACCATTGACTGAGTCATGGCAACCTACCTGGAATTTGGGAGAAAAATTCTGTACTGAAATCCTGATTAGTACAAACTACAGATTCATAAACTGATCTTTTCTCCTATGCTTTATAATATCAATCCATTCCAAACATATTAGATGAGAAAGCCACAAGGGTAAGCACTAAGTAGCAATAAAACTTTAACAGTGCAGTAAGGATGATCACAGAGTCACAGAATATGCTGAGTTAGAAGGGACACACAAAGATCATCAAGTCAAACTCCTGATCCTGCACAGCACCATCCCCAAGAGTCACACTGTATGCTTGAGAGCATTGTCCAACATCATCTTGAACTCTGTCAGGTTTGGTGCCGTGATCACTTCCCTGAGAGCCTGTTCCAGTGCCCAACCACTCTCTGGATGAAAAGCCTCTTTCTAATATCCAACCAAAACCTCTATTGATGCAATTTGAGGACATTCTCTCAGGTCCTGTCACTGGTCACCACAGAGAAGAGATCAGTGCCTGCCCCTCGTCTTCCCCTCACAAGGAAATTGTAGAGTGCAATGAGGTCACCCCTCAGTTTCCTCTTCTCCAGGCTGAACAGACCAAGTGACCTCAGCAGCTCCTCATATGGCTTCCCCTCAAGGCCCTTCAACATCTTCACAGCCCTCCTTTGGACACTCTCTAATAGTTTAATGTCTTTCTTATCTTGCAGTGACCAAAACTACACCCAATATTCAAGGTGAGGCTGCCCCAGTGCAGAGCAGAGAGGGACAATCCCCTTCCTTGACCAGCTGGGAATGCTGTGCCTGATGACATGGTGGCAAAAGGAAATTTTAGGAGGAGGTGGATGGAGAAAATTTAGGTGACCTTTACCATTTTTTCAAAAATTAGCATGACTAACATAATTAACATGTACATTAATCCCACTTTAAATGCACTGAAATTGCTATTAATACCTATTATTATGGTAAATATATTTAAAATCTCACATTATGCACCTGTGTTTATGAGAAGAATTACCATCTCTGGACTTTAATATCATGATTATACCTTTTATTTATTACTACCAGTGTAACACTGTTAGGCAATGAAATAGTAATAGACTTCTGGCAATGGATCTTAAACCCTTAATTAGCTGTAGTGCAGAAAAAAAAGAAGAGTTATAAAGTTTTGAGAGACCAAGTAGTAAAACAAGTTAAAGTTAAAATAGTCCTCATTTGTGTTTGGAATACAGGATCAAACACTTCAGAAAGATCCATGGAGTCTCGTATTTTATCTGCATTGCAATCTACCATCATACGTCAGAGAAAGCAAAAGAATCCCTTTGTGAACAATTATGAAGTAATTTGCCTTTTGGGATGTTTTATTCTTCTGTCAGTTGAGCTTCATTTGCTCCATAAAATATAAAGCTTATGTATCCTCAGAAAAAGTGACTAATCTTTCCTAATGCAACTACGGTGGTTATCACTATCTATATAAGTGTCTAATCCTTTAAAAGACTAAGCCTTTGACCTCGGTGTATCTAATTAAAGAAATTATACAGATTGCATGAGAACTGAAAGCCATAGGTCAAACAAGGCTGGCTGGAAGGTGTAGAGTAAATGAGGAGTATATAGATGCATGATCTTGCAAGTCCATAAATACACCATGCAAAATTCCTCATTCTTTCAGGTAAAACTTTGTTGTTTTATATGTTATTTCTTAACTTAGTAATATTCCTTTTTCATGCCCTCCTTGTTTTCTTTTTTCTTTCCGTTCTACCAGTATTGCTACAAAGAAAGCCACATTCAATTGCTCAATCTACTGCACAATCCTACCAAACTAAAACTTTTTTTCCAAACACCTAAAAAGAGGGCTCATACAACAGATTTTAAAGAGCTTTGCAAGGTCTCAAGACCAAAGCCAATTAAAGGCTTAAGGGAAAAAGCTAACACAAATAAGTTAGTAAATTAAGATGATCTGAGTCTTTGGCAGACACAGGATCTGGAGAAAGAAGACAAAAGCCATAAGGCATTAGCTTTTGTCTCCTGACTCTGAAAATGGCAATGAGCCAAAGCTTGAGATGCTCTAAACTGTAGTAGGTTTAATAAGTCTTCCATATTAATAAGGCCAAAGATCTGGTCCTGAGATTCTGCCTGCTATGGGATGCCTGCCTGCCTGCCTGCCTGAGATTTTATGTTTAAAATCTCGGTAGCACGATGGAATTGAGAACACATGGTAGGTCAGGTTATAGCGTCCTTTTCTTTTTGGAATACATTTTTTTTAGGCTATATGTAGTTTATAACTAATTATGGGTTGCAAAGGCTGGCAGGCGGCGGAGGCCTGAAGCTGTACCATGGGGTGATTTTCTAAGGCCTTTATTAAAACTGAGGGGATGGTTTTGCAGCAACACACTGTATCTGTGGCATCACACCAGAATGACATCCACAGAAGTACCAGGTGTCTATTGAAAGCCATTACCCATAGAATGAGGCTATCGAACAATTATTTCAGTTACATGGGGGTATACAGCCCTGGAGGATACAGATCTGTAAACATATAATAAGTGTTAAAATCCAGTGCTTCTCTGTGCAACCTACTTACTCCTGCTTCTTTCTTTATAGAAATGTTTTATCTTTCCCACCTGGGATTAACAAGAGTTAATACTTAGAATTTAAATTTGTCCCTACAAGGTAATTAGTATAATCTCTTATGTACAAACATCCCACTGGCAAGTCTTTGACTTTACTCCTGTCCCATGATATCAAATCAACGAGTTTGTCATTGTGCTTACCAAATGCATGGATGGACAAATATGGATTTTTCATTGTGGATTTTATTGGCTCTTAAATAATAGCTCAGTGTTACTAAATGAAGAAACGGTGGTAACAGTAACTGTATGTTGAGCCTGAATGCAGAGGAGCTGGAGTGGAGGCAGGAGCCTTTGTATCCAGTCTCATCTCAGAAGGACTCAGCTGACTGGGCTTCAGGTTTACTTTTCAATTAAAATAAGATTTTTGAAAGTCTTTATTTAAGATAAGAGTAAGTGATTAGAATGTGAAGTGCAGTTAAACTGAAACAGTAAGGATTTTTATATTACAGGGTAACATGGGCAAGAAGGTCATTTGGTAGACCCTCAGGAGGTAGAAGGCATCTCAAGGACCTTAAGCCATCTCTTTGTCAATAACAGAGTTGCCTTTAGGATTTGTGTCGACAAATATAAACTTCTGCAATAGAAAAAAAGGATGTTTCATGTTAAAACATAAGCAGTCATAAATTTACTGGTAATATTGAAGTTTTAAATATCAGTATATTTCTTCCACAAAACAGCTCTGAATAGAGTCTAAGGATCATTAATGCTGTCATGTTTTTAAATCTGAATTGTATCCCAAAGAATTATGCTTTTTGAAATCCCCATAGTTAATTGCATCAGTGGGAGAGTAAGCAAATAGTGATTTCTTATGTAACATTGTTATATCCAATCTCCCAGCATTGCCAGCTTTGCTTGTGTCACAAGTGGTGGGAAAAATTGTAAGTCTATATTCTTTTTCCAAATTACCTCCCTTGCTTTGGTCCAAAGAACTCATTTAGGAAGATTATTTCTCCTGTAAATTTTTAAATTTTTTTTGAGGGAATTTCCTTGCTTAAAACATTGATGGGACCTTATTGATCATTGTCTCAGAGAAATTGTTGTAATTAACATGTATGTTTTTGCAATTCTTAATGCTGGAGTAGGTGGCTAGACTGAATTGTCTTCAAGAAATTCTTGCTACTTTTTTTGTGAAGTTTGATGACATAGTGAGTCGTTCCAAGAATGTAGATATACAGGTAAGGGTGGCTGCAAGGAAAATGAGGTAGTATGGGTGGCATTTTCCATTTCTTCTTAAACAAAACATTTTGCAGCCTTTTTATATCTTATCCTGCATTAATGAATGCATAGCAAAAGCTCAATATTTTTATAAAAAGTACCAGAAACCTAACTACCAAATTTGGTATAACTGTAGGACCAACTCTTCATGTTATTTCTAAGCTGTGAAAAAGCTGGATCCTGTAACAGTACTATGTTGAGACATCCTGGTTATATGCCTTTACAACAGCTAGAGGAAGTCCAAGTAGCTACACACATTTCCTAGCGAAAGGAGTGTTGGGATGGTGACAGCTGCCACCTATGAAGTGACAGAGGTATCCTGGGTGTCTCTGTCAAGCTACAGCCTAAGGCCAGTCTTGTTGGAGATACAAGGAACTGTTAAAAGTACTGACAGGCATTTTAAGCAAGAAAGAATTGAGGAAATAGTGAAATAAAAAATCAGTGGGGAATTGTATTTATTATAATTTGTTCTTAACACAAAATAGAGCAGGAAGGCAAAACTTTTTTTTCTTTGAGTGACAGAAATGTAAACAAGAGAATTATGATTCCTTTTGAGAAATTAAGGTTGTGCTTTGTTCGTGACAAAAAATAAAACTGCACGTAGTGTGCTGGTAAAATATTTACTAGAAGACATTCTGTTCTCTCTGACACAAAGGGGCCTTGAGGCTGAGAACCCCTTAAAGCTATAAGCTTTTATGTAATTATATGATTGATTTCTTCAGTAGTGTGCTGGATGAGAATATATTCTTACAACTTTGAATAAGTTTGAGATGGGATAAATCTGAGCTTCTTAGAATTGTGCTAATTCTCATTTCTCTAATCCACAGACCTGATGTGCCTCTCAAGTGACTCTTCATAAACTATCATAGTTCAAGTAGCTCACAACAGTACCAACTAAAATTTTCCCAGATGTTTGTAGAATACTTTAAGCCGCTAACTCCATTTGACATGAACACTAGTTAGATGCCTGTACACCAGTGGGGCTTCTATTTTACAGATATCTTCCTGGTTTTGGGCCATTTAATGACACTAGAAGTCAAAACTTTTGGGGACTTTATAAAAGTGACTCCTTCCTGTTTATTTTCTCATTACTGCTGTAATTGCTGGAGGCGTGCCTGGCTTACCAAAGGGTGGCTGCACATTATAGCTGTCACAATTGTGATGACCCACCAGACAGATTATAAAATTTGTATCAGTGCAGATATCCCAGCCTGCAGGAAATGTTCTTGTGTATCAGCACAGACACAGAATGAAAAGAAATGCTGACTTTAGTTCAGAAACATCCACAGGCTTTGAGGTCAACAAATTTTAAAACACTATCAAGATGACTTCAGGCTTGCATTCTGAAATGACCTATATTGTCTGTCACTGCTACGTGTCTAAAAATAGGTATTCAAAATTCTTAAAAGGGATATGGAGTGTGGTTTGTTGGATTACTAGTTAATGCAAGCATTCGTGTATTTGTTAGTTGGCTGTCAGTAGAAGCTTCTGGGTAGCTGTGGGCTCATTGCAATTGTAATTGTCCAAAAGTCTTGTCACTGAAGTAATTTAGAGCAGCTCAAATAATGGAATACAGGGCTACTTTTTGCGTAAGTGTGTTGAAATCTAGTGGGAAAAAATTAACTTATCAAGCAGTTGAAGTACAGCATTCCTTGCTCAAGCTCTATTTATCTTGACATTAAGCCTGATAACAAACTGGCAACTCTGAAAATACAGTGCCTACCTATATTCTCTGTGGAATGACAGCCAATGAGGCATGAACAGGAGGAGGCAATAAGTTTCATAATTACATAATGTAAATAACATCTGTGTTATCTGTTTTCCATTTTGAAAACACCACCTTTCTATATGCTTCTATATATCATATTTAAATTGTGCAGTATGCCATCCTGAATGTGCTTGCTGCAGTTTGAGGGCAAAATGAAGTAGTTCTTAATACAGAAGAAAAATAATGTCGAAGAATATGTGTAAACAGACCTTGAATAATATCTGGGTTGGGTGGTTTGTTTCTTTTTTTAATTTACTTCAATTCAAACACTTTAACATCAGAAATTGGTTAAAATGCTACTTAAAATAATAATTTCTACTAAAAGGAAAGGTAAAAAGTGACACTGAGTGGTTGTTTGGTTAATCAGTACAACTGACAGCTTGACAAATGTCTCTTGTCAAATGAAGCTGCAACATAGATTATTCAAGCTCTTCACGTTTCATGGCAATTCACGTTTCATGGCAATTTATTTCTCCTATCCCCCACTCCCCACACACCCCCCACCCTCATTGTGTAATAACAGTGTAGTTTTCCTCTTGCATGGTAACAATTAGTCAACATCTCAGGCTAACACAGACACAGCTACTGTGACACAAACAATGGTCTTGAGCTCTAAACAAAACAAACAGAGAATTCACTAAATTCACTGTAGTCAGCAGTTTGCACAGAACAGCAGCATGTTCTCCTGTATGAAATATCTGTAATACTTTACTATTGTGGCAGCTGATGAAGTAGTAACAGTCTGCTCTGAATTTTTTATATGATATGCACATTTGTTCTTGAACACACAAACTGAGAGTAGTTCCAGTTTTGGAGGCTGGCTTTCTACACATAATCCAGATTCCTTCCACACAGTATATCTATTTGAAATGCAGGATAGCATCTCATGACTGCACATTGATAGCTTTCTAACATGAAAATGCAACAAAGCAAATTTAGCACACCAATAGGAAAGCTTTCACTGTCAAAATAAGTTTCTGTTTATCTCTTTAGCTGGTCAACCTACTGCTTCAATTGTTTGTAGAAAGGACAATAAACTAGAGGTTTTCATATAAAAAGTTAATAAAAATGTAAATCTAAAAAGTAAACTGTAACTAAAGTGGTACCTTTGGAGCTGTAGGCAAAAGAGAGTGGCATTATGGCCTGTGGCATGAAAAAGTTATTATAGTTAATGTTCAATTCTGACCAGCCTCTGTGTTCTGCAGCTGATAACCTTTACCTTGGCAAGCTCAGAAATTATTTTTACTAAAGTAAAAGTTCATTTGGCAGTTTACTTCACAACAGAATTTGTTACATGAAATATAGAATAGAACGCAAAAATGAACCAATGTAAAATACTGATAACTCCTGAAGTTCAGATTCCAGTCTCAGCTGGAAATCATAACTTTGTTTCCAACTGATTTTAAATAATTGTCCTTGTAAGAAAGAAAGAAAGAATTTCTCTGAATTCCTAACCAGGTTTTATTGATCAATACTGGAAAACCAATACAAAATTGTAGTTTTTTCCCAGTTTGCTCTCTAAAAGTTTCAGTCAGAATAAAGCCTGGATTAGTAGTAATTATAATATAAGTGCAGAGAGATGGGGAGAATTGAGGGAAGAGAGGAGGAGGGAGAGAGATGTCGTCATAGCACAGACTTTCAGTAAGCATTCATTTTGAATGCTAGGGTCATTCTATTATAAAGATTAGTAGGGACTAAGAAATAATTCCAAATAATACTTGAATATCTTAAAATTACAGTAACTCAGAAAAAATGACTATAACTTCTTTTGTAACTTCTCAGAAAAAATGCTTATGTACTAGTATAAAAGTGGCAATGTTTGGAAGGATATGCTTTGTTTGTAACTTAGTAAAGAAAATCCTTGTAGATTTTCTTGAGCCTAAAACTCATCTCGACCTTCAACACAGAATTACCCATGTATGATTCTTCTGTAATATTTTAATCATGGCACATTGAAATAATTTTATGGCAACACCAAAACACTCCAACAGTATTAAGAATAGACTAAAAAGTAATGAACCTCCCACCCTCTTCCATATCAAAAGATGGGATTTCTAGGAGCAGTAATCAAGTCTGAAGGTAATTATGACAACTTCACTTCCATGAATAATGATTAATATAGTCTTAGAATCATGCTTGTACACCTTGTCCTCACTTCTTCTAAATTCAAAATAACACTGGCTGGTGAAAAAAAAAAAAAAATGTTTTGGGGGGAAAAAACCCACAAAAACTATTTTTTATTTTTTTTTCCTGCAAAACCTCCCCCCCAGATTTTTTTCTTTTTATTCTAATGCAAAGTAGAACCTAAGCTTTTTCAAAACATTTGTACCCTTTACACCCCTGCCCTAAACCATAATCCATTCTTCAGTAACCTATTGGATAAAACTTCCTTCCTCAAATCTGAAAGAATCTCCAGTTTAGAGGATTTGGAACAAAGACCAAAAATTTGATTTCCTGCCCAATTTCAATCAAATCCTTTGATTTCAGGTGCCAAAACATGATGTGGTTGTGCTGTTCTGTTTTACATAGAAATTTCACCCAGGAGCTGTAAAATTTACCTGATCAAACGTGTACAAGATACATATCAACATTTGTGGAAAACTTAATTTCTCATAAAAAACAAACATCAATAACCACTCCAAGTTTGAAAGTGCACAGTTAGGCCTGAAATTTAAAATCCATTTGCTATTTATACACACTAACTTCAGAATAAATTCTAATTGTGATATTCAAATAAGTTACCCTTTATGTCAGTATTGGCTGGCATGACTCTATCAGGGGGCCTGTCTGACAAGGTGCTTTGGCTGTCTTCCTTTAATGCCTTCATACATTTCCACTTCTCAGAACCATCTCCAGTTGTTTCAGCTACAGTAAAAGTGGATGCTCAGTGATGCATTTCTGAAGCAAACAAAAAAAAAAAAAAAAGGGAATTGTAATTTTCCTAAAATTACTTTTTTTTTTCTTTTCCTTAAGGTTGGCTAAATAAATAACTTGGAATTTTTATCCAAAAATTTTTATCCATTATTTTACTTACAGTTGGTACAGCTGTTTATCCTTATGGAGTGTATCATGGAGTGCAAAGTGTCATACTGCTCTTTCATTTCCCTTGCTCCTATGTTGCTGTATTCTTTGGACACTTTTCTTCCTGTGTAGCTGTTTCTATCAGTCTCAAAAGTCAAGTGTCAGCTGAAAGTCAGTTACTCATTTGTCCCCATTGCCACCAGGACAGAGGAGATTCTTTTTACAGTATCCTGGCACTGTAGGGTGTGCCTGTAGTCCCAGCTACTGGGGAGGCAGAGCCTGCTGGATCACCTAAGCCCAGGAGTTCTGGGCTTCAGTGCTCTGTGTCAAGTGGGCACAGACAGACCCTGATGTTATTCAATACCATCTCACCTCACTTACCAGAGGTGGGAGTAAGGGAGTCTCCCATTTTTGGTCAGGGGAGAAAGTGTGGTAGGCAAAGTGGTCCAGTATTGTTTTATTTTCTGTGTAAATCACTCCTGTGTCTCATAACTTCTGTTATTAATATTGTTGCTGCTACTGTTCATTTTCTTATCTCATTGCCGTTTCCATCACATTGTTATCTCAACCTGTAGTTTTCACTTTTGTGCCTCAAATTCTCAGCTCCACCCCTGGAGTGGGAAGGTGGGTAGGAAAGGGGGAAAGTGAGTGAGTGGAGTCTGGTTTGGGAAAATCTCAGTGGGGGCATTATATTGGGGAGTACTCTTGCTAAACTACAACACCATTGCAACGGAATTTTTCTTAGTGCCCCTTGCCTTTGAGAAGAAATTCTGAGAATATTTTTTCAGAATGTGTTCCCTATGTATTTGTGAACCTGAAATATTCATTTTATCTAAAATCTGAATGAAACATTCAGTAATTTATATTTATCATGCTGAATTTCATGGAGTTTTAAGCCAGAAACTACAAGACAGTCTCACTTGCTCCAGTAACGCTGTGGTAGTGCTTACATTTCTTGAAAAAATAGAGCACTTTCATAGAAAGTACCATTAGGTGCTGAAAAAAAGGATATTATGGAGGAAAGAATATGTGGCAAGGAGTCACAGACAAATTAGTGGAAGACTGCAATCCCTTCAGGGCTTGGAGAGTCCGTGAATCACAATTCTTCATGCATCTCTTGCTGAAGTTGGCAGTAATGTACAATACATCGGAGTCCTCAAAAGCAACCAAGACACTTGCTTCCCTAAGAAAATACGTATGTAAACAGGGCTTTTATAGAGAAGTCAAATACTGGAGTAGAGAAGGTTGAACAGAGCACATGAAGTGAAGAATCTTCTATCAGATATGATCTCCATTAAAGAAATGGTTGAAAAGATGCTGACTCTAGGAGAGAATGAAGTAAAAACAAAATGCTGACATTCAGTTCTTCATGGAAGGCAATTCTGGCTCTCTATTTTTATTCTTAAGGTCAATCCCTTAAATGCCATCTGTATTTAGTGAGATTTAACATTACAAGAATTTATAGCCAGGACTGCAAAACTTGGATTCTTGAATGCCTTCACACTAGTAATTTCACTGTTGTCAAAAGAACTGCTCATGGTAGAGTCTATGAATCTATATAGTTTTTGAGCAAGTATTACAGGGCTTTTAACAGATTTATGAAATGTTTCCTGTTTAACACAATGGCATAATAGAATTAATTACGTTTCAAGATTATATGGTTAATTTTTAAGTAATCTACAAAATCCATGTGTGCCATCCACTAAACTTTCATGAACAAATTATTTTCTAAGAAGGGTCTTAAAAAAATGATGGGGAGACTTTTCAAGTGATCCAACAGGAAACATATTGTTTTCATTTAAATGCTAAGAAAGAAATAGATATGCAGAAAATTGAAGCTATTTCACAGAAGCAGGGTGCAACTTTCTAGATGGAAGGGAAAAAGCTGTCAGAATCCAGCCCTGTGTGTCTTTTCCTTTGTGTGTTTTTCTTTTGGTTTTGTTTTGTATGTGTTTTTTTCCATGTCAAGTTACAGAAGAATAAGTAGTTAGGTTTAAACAAAATTACCAGGTATAGAGCGCAAGTAATTTATAACAATCAAGGTCTCTAGATACACAGAAAATGAAGAATCCTTCTAGGAAAGAATTTACAGTGTAAAAAGGTAGCATTAGTGCCACAGAAAGATTAGATAGTTAACAGTTTTTAGCAGCAAAGTGCTACCTTTATAAAGTTCTTCTCAGTTTCATTAATCTAGTCCATGACAGAGAGGATTTTGAGCAGCAAGGGAGCTGCATGAAGAATACGTAGACTATTACTGTTCTGCCATTACTGCTGATGCACTGTTGGGTTATCACGCCATGTCTCTTTCATCTTTTTATGATCTCTACATGCCCTATAGCTATTGCTACATTATATTTAATCATCTCTAACAGCTTGAGTGTCAAAAAGCTAAATAGTTTTAACTATCTTTTTATTCCCACTATAACAATATGCAACTTAACAGCACCTGTGCTGAGCTCGTTAAGAGCTATTGACAGACTTTGTGCCATCCTGTGTCAATGTCCTCACCATTCTTATGATCATGTGATACACTTCTGCACTATTAAACTTATAGAAGCTGGTTTTGTTACAACCATGATCTTCCTTTGATACCCTCCTGCCATCTAATTTGCCTGTCAGTAATTGTGTAAGTCTTGGTCAAAAATTTTCCATATGTTCTCTATAGCTGAAGAGAGAACAAATGCTAACACAATCCTTTTATTGTAAAAGCTGGTGCCTCAGATTTTTCAGAATAATTGATCTATTCTTATATGTATATTAAGAGCTTTATTCAGAATTTCTTGTCCAAACATTCTAGTTTCAGGCCTGTCTATTTCTGTTAATCTCAATATCATGTATAAATTGCAATCACTGATAATAAAGAAAGATTAGTTAAATTTGCAGTAGATGTTGCTAGGTTGATAAGAGGAACAGAAATCTAACTTATATAGCAACTAGATTCACAAAGTATAGCGTAGGAGTGATTGGGGTAAAGACAGCTCTTTCAGTTAAGGAAATCTATGAGTTTCTTTCTAAAAAGCAATAGCTAAAGCTAATGATAAATAAGTTGAAAATTCTTCTACTATTATCTTCCAGGTGTAAGAAACCTAAGATGTTTAACCTTAAAAAAAAAGTAAGTTTCTGAAATAATTGTTTTGCATGGTTGCAAGCAGGAACAGGGGCTGGATTTGATTATCTTGATTCCTGACAAATTTCCATTGCTTCTAATTCTTTTTTCCATTCTCTTTAACATGGAGGAAAAACTTTCCTTTCTTACAATAGTAAACCAAAAGTAGTCTTCTTAACTGCTTCCATAAATATACTTCTAAAATTTGTTCAGGTTGATGTAATAGACTATGAAAATATCTCTGTGGCCTTTCCAACAATAAAGTGTTTTCAGATCCAGTTGTGCAGTCAGCCGGGCTCAGTAGCACAGGGCAACACAAGATTTGCTGTGCTGGTCAGGCAGGTGATGAGACTACTGGTGTACCAACTCTGGAATGCCCCTCTGGCATACATGGATTATTCACCTCTCCTGTTCCAGTGCTTCATGTCCATTTCATTTCTGAATAGAAAAAGGTGGAATGGTACAAATCTGTGGCTGTTGGATGAGCTACTAATGACAGAGACTCTGAAACTTCTATCAGATATATTCTCCTCCTGGAGCATTTATAACTGTGAAAGTGGAATGAATTATTTGTTTGACTGGCAGCTCTCTTTGTAATAGTTTTCCACTGCTACAGCTATTTACGTGAGTAGACACTTGCATTAAGAAATATACCTCTGCAAACAAAACATAAGTATTTTTTGGTGGCTTCTTTAGTTTAAAGGTTATGCTTTTGTCTCAAGCTGAAAAGAATAAATGCTGCTCTATGGGAGCTGGTAAGCATGTAACATAACATAATGTAAGGCAATGTAATGTAGCATAACATAATATAATATCAAAAATATTTTTAATGATGTGCCTTTAATGATTGCCCTTATGTAACGGATACTGTTTAAACACAGACTGTGGCTAAAGAGAATGTAGATTTTTTTCTGTTTTCCATTGTCCTCTCTCAAATACATATTTCCTTCTGGAAAAATCACAAATACTTTTTCCGTAAATGTCTACTTGAGGTTCTTAATACCTACCACTTTGCTGACAATTTGTTTTTGATAACATGTTCAGTACAAGGAAACATGCAATTTCTTAAATAACTGTTGAGTCTTTCTCAAAATCAGAGGATTTGGTTTCATTATTAAACAAAAGTACTTCACACAAAGTGCTCATCTATGTCAGGTTAATGGCTTTTTAATTAAAATGAAAATTGTTTAGAAATAATGATGACTAGTGTATGATTATCAATTGATCTTATGACTACTGAAATAAAAGTATGTTCATAATTGAATTGTTTTGAGATAGACAATGAATGGTGTTTGATATTAGAGATGATTGGCAAAAAACCTCTTTTTTCAATAATGGAACAGGTATTGTGATAACCCACAGCTAGCGCAGATTAATGACTCTATGCACCCTTTAACAATGTAAATAAAAATTTTGTTCCAAAACAACTAGTTACTATTATCCACCTACAATTTCATCATTACTCATGATGACCTTATGCTACTTGAAATATGCTCCATCCTCTGAAGCATATGACCTAGTGCTGATTAATGGTAATATATTGATATTGGAGAGCTGGGTTTAGCAGCATTGCTCTGTACACTGAACTCTCGATTATAAACAGAATGATTTCCAAAGTAATTCAAAGTTAGTTTATTTTTGAATCCATGTGAATCATAGATTTATTTTACTTTTTTTTTAAATCTGAAAGATGGGATCTGAAGCATAAAACTGGTCTTGACAGTACAAATGTTCACCCAACAATGCTTTTTTAGGCCATATATCTGGGAATTGAGATTATCAGCCAACAGATATAAACGAAATTAAAATTCTTTTCTTGAACCACAGGCAGAGGACAGTTGTCTAAGAGGAAGCAGGGAGTGAGTAGCACTAAGGAAATCACACAGAATAGATTTCCAGTAGATGAAGAACACAATTCTCTGTATTAGTAGTATTTAGAAACATTTTAACTCCTCTGCTGACTTGTGCTTATAAAAGAAATACAATTGCAGATAGGCATGTACAATTACATATACAAATAGTCCTCATACAGTTACTGTTGGGGAACATCTCGATAAAGACTAGGTTCATAGAGTGCTGAAAATAGTCTGCTATAGCAGATCAAACTTCAGAAGTTTGACTGGACCAAACCCAGTCTGCCTATAAAACTTTAAAATTGGAATATTTCCAAAGTAATTTGTAAAATACGAAGAATTTCAAGTATGAATTTACTGAAGTAGATAAAGAAGAATTTGTCTTCTTGAGTCATAGAGTTGTGTCATGCCAGTAACACTAAAAAGACAAATATTGCATAATTTATCATTGTTATTTTGTTATATGTAAGTATTGGGTAATACTACTAAAGCTACATAGATACAGAAATCTGCATAAAATGCATATTGTGATTTCTTATGCTGTAGCCTCCAGGCTGCCATTGCATGCGTTGCTTATGTTTTCTTGCCCTATTCAAGGTAACGATTCAGCAAATTTCAAATCCATGATTCTGCAAAAGTTACGTCTTTCTTTATTCTTAGACCATTAACCACACTAAATGTTATTCCCACTCTTCATTGTCCAATGCAAAGGAAGAATGAGGGCCATGATTCATCCACAGATGCAGGAAGTAATAATGAAGACATTTGTTCAAAGATTGAACTGAGTCATGTACTCATTCATATTTATGATGACAGAAGATAAAACTTTTATATTTATAAGTGAGGTCAGAGATGAATGTTTGGAGAGCACACACAGAGATTATCCTGGGTATTGAAGAAATTATTGAACATATTTTAAATCTGAGGCCTATGAATGTTAAAAAATGTCTGCAGTCCTTTAAAGAGATGTTAAAATTCTTATCCTTTAAGCATGATAAACATGGGAACATGAACAGAATTGTATTTCTCTAGAGGCTTTCATTGGCAGAAACATGAGATACCACTCTGTACATACATGGTACTCTCACAGTTCCCTCATACAGAAGTTACTGGCTAAAGCCAGATATTTCATACACAGAAAAGCCTTGAAAAAGACAAAACAGGCAAAACAATTATATTAATTTTCACACCACTTCACACTGTCAACACTGTACAGAGAGCTTGTTTTTTTTCATAGGAGTTGTTTCCTTTCCCATCACTTAGTAATTCTGATTGATAGGGCATTTCTTACAAGTTGGGGTTCTAAAATATCTTGCCAGTCCTTTGTGGGTCTTTAGTCAGATATTGCAGCAAATCAGTTTGATCTGTCATACTTTGGCCTTTAACTTTTCCTCTGAAGATAACGATGTTGGATGACAGTCTTGCATAAGATGTTCTTAGAAGTTTTTTAAAAAGCATTACAACAGCATAGAATCCAATTTATATAAAGATGTTCAACACACTCCTGTACTATGAAATATCTTTTCAGCAGCCATTCAGATGAATCTTTGAGCTTCATTGAAATTTATCTCTGAATGTGTTTAAGAATATGAATAATGAATCACAAGCAAGTTTTACTAAATACATCAGCTGTCAACTAAAATAAATGCTTAGTTGCCTGCAGTGGATTCCTGGTATGGAAGTAAAGGAAAAGTTAAAAAGAAATCTGTTAAATTACTAAGACCTAATGTAGGATCATATTTCTTTACTTATTTTATGAGGGTTTTTTTAAAATGCTTTTTTCCTGAAGGAAAATGGCTGCAAATGTGGAAGCTATTACTATTTTTTCTTGCATGAAAATGTGTGCAAAGTGTTCGAAGTAGGCACATAACTTGGCCCCTGAGAATTCAGTGTCTCCAGTGCCTCTAGAATTTTGTCTGTCATTGGTATAAAAATAACACCAAAGTTCTTGAAATGTTTTCTGCTTATGGAGAATAGCTTGAAAGCAGAATCCTGTTCAGACAGAGCATGGTATTGGTAACAGAAAATAAGCAGAATTACGTAACTTCATTTGTCATGCTGCTGGTGTGCTTCAATGTGTCCCTAGCTTTCTAATACAGTACTTTTATATTTCTTCCTCTGCTTGCACTCGTTGTTCTCTGCTCATTTGCAAAACATTTTCTATTTCATGAGTCACTGAAGGACTCAGGGACAAGGAGCATGTCCTTTTGTTCATAATGAATCAGTGCCATTCAGTATTGAGAGCTGTTAATTATTCTGAAACTGTTGCCTGGTCTTTACTCACCCTACTTGAACTAATTTCCATGAAAGCCACTAGGAGAGGTGAGTATAAACTGAGCAAGAAATTTGCAATCATAATGGTTTGAAAAGAACATAATGTATTTATTCCTAGCTTTAGCACTTCAGATTATATCATCAAGAAGCTGTTTGTCTGTGTAGTGACAGGTATAGACTAGTGAGTTGGAAAGACTTCACCAGGACACTCAGGTCTATGACTTTAACAACTGGAATTAATGTGTTCTGCAATGTCTAAGTTTTCAAACTTCTTTTATACTCCTTCTAGAGGTTTAATAAAGTTTTTTTTTTTGTTGTATCTACATCTCTGGAATATTGTTTAGAGTTTGTTCAGGTGTAAACCTTTTATACATATGTAATGCATGTGTAATATATATAAATAGTGTCACTCTTGCCATTTACAAATACGTAAAAGCAACACGAAGTAGTAGATTTTATTATCTATACGATACTATGTATTTTTAACCTTATCTTTTCAAGGATGTATATGATATAATCTTTTTACTACACACAAGATGAGCTTACCTTTAGGCAGCAGTCTGAAAAAATTAAGCTTCCACATCAGGCATGATTTGGAACGTGTACACATTTCTGAAATCAGCCTGGCCAGTTGAAGAACTGGCCATACTTTACAGACTTGATTTGACATCTACCAGATCCTTAGAAGGCAAGTCTGCTTCTGTTCTGGCTCATGTTTATGTTTCTCTGCTTAGGTGTGCTTTCAGGTTTTGACATGTTTCCAAAAAGAAGAGCAACTCTTTTTTAAGCATAGGAAAAACAACCTTTCACACATGCATGAGTTTTTGCAGGCACATAAAGGAGATAAAATCTTGGCCCTGGCTCTTACATGTGAATCGCTATTACCATAGAGGGCCCCTACTGACCTTAAGATATGTTGCCCCAGTAATTCATTTAGTCATGGATTATTTAATTTGTTTGCATGTGTGCCATAACTATGTAAACATCACGATGCATTATATACCCTCACGTGGGATTAAGATTTTGATTTTTTTTTTTTTTTAATATTTCCAGAGATAAAGAAAAGCTGGTAAAAGCATGCAGCAGCTGGAGATGAAGTAGACTTGGCACACACATTCCTTAGGCTACCTGCTAGCAAACGAGAGCATTCAAAAAATTCATAGCAACATTCAAAAGGTACATACTTCACAAATCTCATTATCTGTATTTATTCAGTAGGTAGCAAACATCCTTTAGGAGTCTGTGGAGTGAGAACTCATGGTTATGAGCTTTCCTAGTACTAAACTCTCCTTTGAGGTGTTACAATAGCCGCAAAAACTGAAATAATCGACATGTTTTCTTCCAAAGGGAATATCATTATTTACATGTGTTATATTTTGCAAGTGCCAACAAAATGATAAAAAAAAAAAATTCTTTTAGCTCTTTTCTTAACCCATACTGGATCTCAGATGTGAGCTGCAAACAGTTTTTGATGGAAATATATGTTGGAGTCTGTTAGAGTTGGAGTCTGTCTGTCTATTTGGCAATAAACATCAGGAAGGCTCATGCTGGAAAATTGAGGTCCTGGTAATAAAAAGCATAATATAAAATCTCCACTTTCTAAGACATTATTGACAGTAGATTACTGTCAGCTTTAAATATTTAATCTAATAAAATAATGAGCCAAAGCAAGTCACATGCTTGAGTGCTACTTTGGGGAAATAGTTGCAGTGCTTATTGTTTATGGATGAAGAAACAGGGGCACTGTAAAATGTTTTACACAATTTTTTAAATTAAATTTGGAAGCCAAATACCTTTTTAGATTTGGATTTTTGGGAATTTAATTCTTTGCAGACCCATCAGTTTACTACAAGTAATTATAATAAGTCTGATGGCATTATGAAAAAAAAAAAGTTGCATACTATGCTTTAGAAGTATCACAAACATTTCTAATAATCTACTTGGTATATCTGTCTGACAATGCCGGCTTAAATCCTGGAGACTAAAATAGATAAAGACAGAATTAGTCACATTAAGGAAGCACTGTGAAGGACTATCAGTTAAAGAATGGTCCAGCTTGGTTCTACTCAAGCTAGCAAAATTAGGTTTTGCAGATTCCATACGAGAAAATATCATTGAATAATCTAATCCACAACTAAACTGTTCAATAACTGTTCAGGCACTTAAAACTTTAAAAGAAATATTAAATTCCTCAGGCTTGAACCTAGGAGTGTTGAACCACTGACAGACTTCAAGCCTACACAGGTGAAAGGCTGAATAGCTTGCCAATAATTACAGTAGATTCATCCACTCCCACTGAGTGTTTGACTTGGCTTCTTAGCCTATGTCTGATATGCAGCAGCTGGGTCTCTGGCGAGTCTTGTGTTCCAGCTGGGAAGGAGCAAACACCAGGCTGACTAGGAAGTAGAAGCTCACAGCCTTCTCTATCCCTCAGAAGAGATTATTCTCTGCAGCCAGATGGTTTAACATAACAAACACTGCAGTCAGACATCACTTGCAGGTTGGAGGCAGTGGTCATATTGACTGTCTTTCTGCTGAGACTGGGGACTGCTTGGATGAATTTTCCTTCCAGTATGTTTTGTTTTCTTGGTGATTTTGTGCTAAATATTCATCAGTGGAATGTGTCAGAATAGAGAATGTGCTTAATTGTGCTGGTACTTGTCCTATGCTGCCAGGAAGTGTGCTCCAGGTAGAAAGCCATCTTTTAAATTCTTACATTGCAGCTCAAACATGTGAGGTCTGCACATGCTTATTTTCCTCATAGTGTTTCTGACTCCCAGCTGAGAATGGTGCATAGCAGGACTGATACTGTTCTGCTCCATGCTTGGAAGAGTCATCCTCTGCTTGGTTTTGAGGGGAAGGGAAGTCAAGATAAGAGATAATATAGAGGAGCATTCCTATTATATGATAGCATATTAAAGAATAAGGGCTAAAGCGTAACTAAGGAGAATAGGCATTTGCTGTTCAACATCTATTTCTGACCTAGCTGGATCTTTGAGATGAACTTTTAAAGTAATTCCTGATTTTTCTTGAGGATTTTTCTTGAGATTCTTTAATAAAATAAACCCTTTTTTACTAATGATTAGTGGATGATTGAAGGCTAGGAGGACTAAAGAGAGGTGAGAAATGTGGATCGGTACTTCTGCTACAGTGAAACAATACATTAAATGCAACTTTAAATCACAGTACAATTAAAAATTCAGAATGATACCAGCATGCAATTGTGGAACCAAGCTTAGTAATAGTGGAAAAAAACCTGTATGTGTACTTGAAGCATGTAGGAGATTTATATTTTCCTCCTCTGCCTTTGATGTAGGAGCCAGGCATATCTACAACCTACACATTTTCTGGAGTTTAAAACTTGACTCTGATTATTAGGGCAATCATATTAAAGAAATGTGAAAGAAGCTTAGATTCACTGAGTTAGGAATCACGGACTCATAGAATCATCAAGGTTGAAAAAGACCTCCAAGATCACTGAGTCCAACTATTAACCTAGCATTTCCATCTTCAAATTAACTATGTCCCCAAGTGCTACATCTACACATCCTTTAAATACTTTCAGTTATGCTGGCTTTATCACTTCCCTGGGCATCCGGTTCCACTGCTTAACAACCATTTTGGTGAAGAAATTTTTCCTAATAACCAGTTTGGATATCTGAGCCCCTGGATCAACTTGCGGCCATTTTTCTTATCCTATATCTTGTTATTTAGGAAAAAAGACTGAGCCCTACCTTGCTACAACCTCCAATCAAGTAGTTACAGAGAGAAATATGGTCTCCCCTCAGCCTCCTTTTCTCCAGGCTAAACAACCCCAGCTCCCTCAGCTGCTCCTCACAGGACTTAATCTCTAGATGTTTCACCAGCTCTGTTGCCCTTCTCTGGACGTCTCCAGCACATCAATGTCTTTCTTGTACTAAGGGGCCCAAAAATTAACACACGGTTTGAGGTTCACTCATGTTCAGGGCCTTTGGGCTTGCACTTCTGGATCCTTTTCTCCCAGACAGCTATCCAGCCACTCATCCTCGTGTCTGTAGCACTGCATGGTGTTGTTGTAACCCAAGTGCAGGATCTGGCACTTGGCCTTGTTGAACCTCATACAGTTGGCCTTGGCCCATCAATCTAGCCTGTCCAGATCCCTCTGTGGAGCCTTCATGCCCTGAAGCAGATCAACACTCCCACCCAACTTGGTGTCATCTGTGAATTTGCTGAGGGTGCGCTCCATCCCTTCATTGAGACCATTGATAAAGATATTAAGCAGGACAGGCCCCAATATCAAGTCCTGGGGAACACCACTCGTGACTGGCTGCCAGCTGGATGTAACTCAATTTTCACCTCCGTTCTCTGGGTCCAGCCATCCAGCAAGTTTTTAACCCAGCATACCTGTCCAGGCCATGAAGAGCTAGTAAGTTCAGGAGAATGCTGAGGAATGAAGGTAACTGAGAAAAGGCCCATCTTTTTTTACTTAAAGAATCCTACTTTGCAGAACTTGTAGGTAGCATGTTTCCATGGACAGCTTACATAGAGGTGTAGTAGAAGTAAAGCAGGGTAAACTGTAGCCGAGAAACTGTTAAATCTGTGCTCAGCACAATTACTTGTGTTGAACAAGTGCATGCAAGAAGACCATCGTGTTGACTGAGTCACCGACACTCTCTGACAAGAAGGGCGTCAAAACATCTGAGATGGATACTACTGGTTCTGAAAAAAAGTAATTTTTATTGCAAATTCTGCAAGGACAGACAAGGAGAAAACTGTATTGTTGTGTGCCTGCACAAAGGATTCCCTAGGGACTGAAGTCACGTCTGTGTCCCATGTGTCCTACAGAACTTCCAATATATACAGGAATTTGCTCCATCTTGGGGTGTGAAAAATCAAGAATTTTCTTTTAGTTCTTAAAAAATTTACTTAAAGCTTTTTATTCTTCTGATTATAAATAATTAAGCGTTGAACTGATATTAAAAAAAAAAATTTCTTTCATCAAATGCAGTGACCACAAATAAAATCTAACTTGAGTGTTCTGGAGAGGGAAGTGCCTAGTCCAGTAGTGATACATAATACATAACAAACTGCAGTATAATACAGGAGAATGTAGAGAAATTAGGAGAAATGAAAGTAAAGAAAGATACATCCTGCTAGAGAGAAGTAATATATATGGTCAGGAGAAAAAAAAAGTAAAAAATTAGAAATTCGGAGTTAGAAAATAGAATAGGAGTATAATTAATCACAGTAAAAGGGAGTTAGGGTAAAATCTTAGTTCCACTGAGGAACTGCCTGAAGTCCTAATGGAGTAGTGCCATTTCTGGATAGCATAGAGGATATAGAAAACATGACAGACTGCATTAAAGAAGGTGAGATTAAGAAGAATTTTTTTTTTTCTGCCGGGGTATATTTGTGGCATGGAGTATAGCTGCACTCACATATCTCACATATGGCCTAAAGATGTCTTGTCCTTTTTTGTTTTGGTATGTTTTTTTTTTAAATCTGGAGGCTGCTGTTAGATGAATCATCTGCTAATAGCTGCTAATTTAGTCTGTGTAACTGGAGCATGCTGGCTTTTTTTTCCTTAAATTTTTATCTTTTTAAATATCTGTGCTCTGTCCTTTAACAAAAACTTAGGAATTTTTAGTTCACTCTTTATTTGTGGACCTTTTATAATTGTATATGGAATAGAAAGGAGATCTGAAAATATGTTTAAATTTATTAAAATAGTTTTACATTAATCTAATGCTATCTTGAAATTGTCTGATATCTTTAAATGTATAACTCTGGGGAACCTTACAAGTGTAAGAGAGATTATATGAAAAAAACTTTTATGAAGTTCAGAACCAATCATAAATGATCATGATTTATTGCACCACATCAAAACCAGATAACCCCTAAAATCCATAATTCATTGTAATAGTATCATAGTCAAGCCTGAAAAAAAGTCATCATGTTTATACTTGGGTAGTTCGGATGAGTAATTTATTGGTTCTAAAAAATAATGTACTGTAAAAATACTTGCAGGGGTCTGGACTCTGTCAACAATAAAAAGCTGTATTATATATATAGGCCCATGCACTGAAAGTGTCCTTCAAGTAGCCTCCATGACTGTATTAAGGATAAACAGTATCCTGATATGCTAAGCAATCTTACTTGCCATAAACTTTTAATGTGCTAACTTTTTAGGAAGAAATACCATTGAAAATAATAATTTATCAGTGCTCTGAGGTAGATCACTTTATACTCCCTGGCTAATAGAGGCTACAAGTAATTTCCCAAAGTTTTACTCTCATAAAGTTTACCTTTTCTCCTAAAATACCTGTAAAGGTTTATTGATCACATTTATAATTTGTAGGATGTTTACAGAATTTTATTAATAATTAATGATCAAGAATTAAGTTCCTAACAAAAAAAAGCTAAGCTTTTAAAACTCAAGCCATTCTGAAATGGGGACAATTTATCTTCATTTTACATATCTAAGTAATAGGCAGAAATGGTGCAATGGACAGAGTATGGACAGCAGTTTTGTTCTGCAAATGAGAAACTTATTGTAGGAAAAACAAACCAATGCTTATAAATATAAGAAAACAGAAGAAAAACAAGTAAGGGAAGAACAATATTTCAGGAAATGGAATACATTTCAATGAGAAAATAACATTTATGCGTTAATAAGCCTGCATACTATTATGACAAGAGAATGCTTAAAGATTATTTCTGCTTGATTATCCAACTGAAATCAAAATGACCTCTTGCTGTAAGAGTACTTGAAACATTTAATAAAAGTTGGAATTTCTAGCCATAAAATCCCGATTAATGTTACATTTGAAAAATGACATATTTTAGTCCATATTGTCTAATATAATTTTTATATTATGTTCATTAGTGTGGCTTATTAGCAAATTTGATTGTCATTTGGCAATTTAAAAAAAAAAAAATCTTTTTTCCTTCTAAAATCTCGTATACTGTTATCCTGAACAGGTAGCAGCTCTTTTCCCTGCATAACCTCATGACATTCTTGTAGTACTCCTGAGTTACCCGTCCCTTCTTCCAAAGACCATAAACTCTCCTTCTTCTAAGTTCCAGTCAAAGCTCTCTGCTCTGCCTGACTGACCTTCCTGATTGGCTTGTCTTTCTGCACACGGGAATGGCCTGATCTCGTGCCTGTAAGATTTCCTTCTTGAATGGTGACCAGCCTTCCTGGACTCCTTTGCCCTTCAGGTCTACCTCTAGAGGGATTCTGTCAACCAGTGTCCAAAACAGACCGAAGTCTGTCCCCTGGAAGTCCAAGGCAGCAGTTCTGCTGAGCCCCTTCTCCAAAGATCAAAAGCTGTATCGTTCTGTGCCCAAGGTGGCCTTCAACCACCACATCTCCCTCCAGCCCTTTTCTGTTGACAAACACTAGGTCCAGTGGGCACCTTGCCTGGTTGGTTCCCTCACCAGCTGTGTCAGGCAGTTCTCTTCCACATGCTCCAGAAACCCTCTAGACTCTTTCCTCTCTGCCATATTGTATTTCCAGCAGACATCTGGTAAGTTGAAATCTCCCATGAGAGCAAGGGCTAGAGGTTCCAGCTGCTTATAGAAAATTTCATCTTCCTCTTTGTCCTGTCTGGGTGGTGTGTAACAGACTCCTACCATGATGCTTGCCTTGTTAGATTTCCTTGATCCTTACACATATGCACTCAACCCTATTGTCACCATCAAGAAGCTCTCAATGCCGGACCATTAATTTGTGAAGAGAAAATATTTTAATAAAGAGGTAAATTGTAAATATTTTATTACAGAGAGCAGTAAAAATTAACTTTTTAATGAATTTTACAAAATAAATATTTTAGAAATTAACAAGAGTCAAAAATGAGGGAAGTTTAAGTTTGGTGGGAGTAGAAAAGAAATGCAGTGCAGAGGAGAAAGTGAGGAAGACAGCACATGTTATATTCATGCATGATAATATTTGAAAATTGAGACTAGCAATCATTGGAAGGATATTTGGCTCTATTGCCACCCTTTTTTATTTTTTATTTTTTTGTATGAATTACAGAATGTACAAATTCACATATTGTTCAATCACCCTTTTCTTTTCCTTTGCTGTCTAGTTTTATCTGCAGTGTTGCTCAAAATCTCCTATCTTCGTATTTGCAATCTAGTTGGCACTCTATGTAACTTGTTGCATGTTTTGTTTTAAATTAATTTTGAAATAGACAACTGCATTTATACTTAGTATATAGGGACTATGATAATTTGAAAGTATAGCTGACAAACCATAGTTATAAGTCGATCAGTTGTGTTTTGGGCTCTTGTGGTTACAGGTGGAGGGTCTGGAGCACAAGTCTGATGAAGAGTGACCGAGGCAGCTGGGGTTTTTTAGCCTGGAGAAAAGGAGACTTGGGGGGATCTTATCACTCTCTACAACTTCCTGAGAGGACGTTGTAGTGAGGTTGAGGTCAGTCTCTTCTCCCAGAAAACAAGTGACAGGATGAGAGAAAATGGTCTCAAGTGTCCCCAGAGGAGATTCAGATTGGACATCAGGTAAATTTTCTTCTCAGAAGGGGTTTTTCTAGCACTGGAACTGGCTGCCAAGGGAAGTGCTGGAGACAGTATCCCTGGAAATGTTCAAAAAATGGGTGGGTATGGCACATGAGGACATGATTTAATGGTGAACATGATGGTGGTGCGAGGTTGACAACTAGACTTGATAATCTCAGAGATCTTTTCCAACCCTAGTTCCATGATTCTATGAAAGTGATAAAGGTCTCAGTTACTGTAGAAATTATTTCAGGTACTGTACAGGGACACTGTTCAGATTTAGCAGATTTACTGCACATGGATAACTATAGTATTTACAAATTATTTTACTTTTTTAAACTTTTTTTGCTGTTCTCTTGTTCTCATCGTTCCCATTTCAACAGATTTCAGAAACAAGAGTTTAAAAAATAAAGAGTTTTAGCACCTTCTTATCTGTAGAGTTTTTCTCATTTGAATACCCAGTAATAATGCTGAATACCCATCCAACAATAATTCTAACATACAAATTACTTTGTTAATTGTTAATCCCTGTTTAAAGCCACTTGCTTTGTTTCTTGTTGGTTTTTTTTTTATATATTGTTCTATGATTCTACTGCTTATAAAGTTTCTTCCTAAACAAAGTGAAGGAAATTTGTTTTGTAATCACTGGTGATAGAACTTTGGTGTGTTTTGGTGAGAAAATGTTGATGGTGGTGTAAAAGCAGGTGGGATCAAGAGAAATGGGATTTTGTCTGAGAATAGTGTAGATGTTTAAGCTATGTAGGTACTGCTTGTGGTCTCACAGAGAACTTGTGAACATGAGCTAGTATTTCAGTTTATTAACACAGCTCTGCTTCTTGAGCAAAACTGTACCTTCCTTCATTATCATTGGTATTTTTGAAAGAGGGGCCAAAAGATTTTATAATGATAGAGCTTGGAGTGACACAATATAGAACTTAAAAGATCTTTCTAGCTTCATTTGCAATATAGATATACTGTCTTCAAGGTAAATGCTTACAAATAGTGAAAATGAATTCCACTTTATTATTTTAAATTATTATTTTGCCTTTTCAGGTATGATGTCCACTGCATTCTAAGTAATTAATTCTTTCTTTTTGTTTTTTTTTAATGTGCCAGTTGTCTTATAATTAAAATTTTCTGTAATATGGGTAAATATAACTCTCCTAATTATGCTGGAGCATTTTTTTAGAATTTCATAGTGCTTTAATTCTCAACAAAAGCTGCACACACACACACACATAACTATTGCCTGCTGTGATTTGAATAATAGAAGGGGTGGGGATCACAGAAATAGTACTCCAAAATGAGAGTTAGCCACAAAGATTGTTAGTCTTAAGACTATGGCTTAATAAGCCATAAAGATTGTGCTAAAGGTTATGTGTTAGAAAGTTTTTCAAGCTTATTACTATATTCTGAATGAAAATGTGAAGACATATTTTAGATCACAATTGCTTAGAAATTATGGCAATGAAATAATAGCTAATAATTTATGTTTTCCAACAAATTACTGATTTTGAATTTTTATCCTGAAATAGAATATGCTTTATATGGTTTATATGATGCTCAAATAAGTGTAGCACTTCTTACAGGAAATAAACAGTGCTAAAGAGGAAAAAACAACCGTGCAAGAAAAAATGCTCACGGGAGTAGTAAAGTAAAGTAGTTCATTATTGTGATTTATCTTCCCTAAGTTCCATGTGTTACACAGGATGTCATAAATGTGCACTGATGAATTCTTGCTAGAAGTTTAAAAAACAGTTGTCAATAGCATATCTGCAGCTTTCTAATAAGATCATGGATGAACTTTAAATTTCAAGGCTGAGAAAAGACTGCACAGAAACCAAAACCAACAGTTTCAATGGCTGATTTGGCATTTTTTTCATCATTATAATTTTAAGATATGCAAATTTCAGCTCCCGCTTTTAGCATTCATCTTCCTCTGCATTCAGAAACTCACAAAGGCTGAGAGATGCATGAGAAAGAATTGTTAACATTACTTTGTTAGCAGTCCACCAGGTCATGATAAGTGACACTTTATTATTTAGAAAACTTTGGTGTATAGCTTTTCTGACAGGCTCAAATTAGATATGGATACCGTTGACACTTGGAGATAAAGTGGTGCAGCAAGAAAACTAAGCTTTTTATATGCTCTTAATTGTTTGTATCTCAAAAATAGCAAACCTAGAAAAATGTTCTTATGAAGAGACATCCAGTAATTCCACCTTAGAGCCATATTTCTAAGGCTTCTGGTTTTGTTTTTCGGTTGTTGGTTTTTGGGGTTTTTTTAAACTCAGATCAAAAGAGAACATTGTATTGCTTATTCAATGTAAATCTTAATTTTTTAATGTTATCTACATATATTTATGTTAAATAATTCATATGAGATTATGATTAGACAAAGGTTTTCCTTGTTTATGCATTTTCAAGTATCATTTTTAGGGCCTGGGGTACAAAATTTTAATATGAAAGTGAATTATGAGAGAATCTTAAAGAAAACTTAAAAATGTGTTTTGGAGGTATGGTGTTTAAAAAAACCCAAGATTAATGGTATAAAATTCTTGTATGCCTCCACACAGAACTGTGAATCAGACCTAGGGCCAGACACTGTCAGCTCCAAGGTACAGAGTATTTCCTTAGCACACAAGATCTAAATTCTAGCAAGGTAGAGTTTTGCATTCATAGTGGAACTTACAGTAACACTAAACTGTCTTTTTACAGACAGGTCTTTGTAATCACAAGTAACTATTATACTAAATGTCAGCTTGGGATAGCTCAGGTGATGTTCCTTTCATTACTTTTTCTTCTTGTTTAACTTTGCTCCCACATGCTGTAAGACTTGCTTTAAGGATTATGAAAAATGAGTGAATAAAAAGAGATGCTATATAGAGACAGGGTGCTAAGCTGCCTTTAGTTAGTTAAACTGAATGTATAAACGTAAAGCTATTGTTTTATTTATACATAATAAACAGCTCTAGTTAGGGTTAGAGATTCATTATGTTAGATGTGTTGTGGAAATGAAGATAAATTCTCTAAGGGTTTATAATCTTATCTGAAATAATTCACTGAGAAAAAGTAGGACAGAGATAGCGAGCCAAGGGGAAAACATGCAGGCAGGCCAGTTAAAAGGCACAACCTAATGGAGGCAGTTTGTCTAATATTTGTTTCTTTTTCTAAACAGATAGTACTGACTAAAAAAAAAAATGGTACTCACTTTATTAGTGGTAAGGAGCTCAGTGTCTTAGATACAAGGAAAAGGGGGGCTGAAGAGACAGGTACTGTTCTCAGTTCCATGTGTGTAGAAACTGCACAAAGTAAAGAGAATTAGCTGCATGAGGTTACTGAGAGGCCTCATTTAAAGTGTTCCAGTCCTACTATTTATCTGCCTCTGAAAAAGTTGAAAGGACTCAAATCTTAAAGTCTTCAAGAGAAGACAATAAGAATGTTTTGTCTCCTACTTTACACATACATACTTTGCATATTTTCACATTAAAGAATGCTGTCTCTTCATTGTTCAGTGCTGGCTCCTGGAAACTGTCAATGTTGTCACCAGTCTTGGAGTTGGGGACGTCACCTCTCACAGACACTGCCACTGCCGCTATCACTGCTACTACCACTGCCACACCACTTTGCGCATGAAAACAACAGTTTTAGTTTTCTGAGAATATTTCAGATTTCTGGAGGGTGTTGTACACCTCTGTGGTGAAACAGGAGAAAGAATAACTCTGTGTGGTCTGAGAAACCTCTACAGATGTCCCCCACGACCGTGGTGCCAGACATAGAGTGGAGGCCTTCACTAGTGGGAATGTGTTTCTGCATAGATCATATGTGTAAACATCTGTCCATGCAATAAATTAGAAATTTCAGCTCTACCATTCTTGAAAAGGACTTCTCAGTCAGTGGGGTGGATACGTTTTTGTGCCTGCCTTGCTCCTAAATTCCCATCTGATAAAGTTTGAAGCGTTACACATTTAGAAAATGGGATGACGGTGTGAGAAGACATAACCATACCAACTTACTAGTGAGAGTACAAACAAAATTAAAAAATTAAAGTAAATACAAAAAAAATAACAATATTACTGTAATAGAAGAGATTTTGAAATTCTGTATTCTGATCCTTGGACAAGATAAGTTGGTATTACCTTTCGTTTGAAGGCTAAAGAAAGCACTAGAATAAAATCTTTATTATGGTAAAAATGTAAGTAGGGGTATTAAAAGAAAAGAAAGACACTTAACACACACTTCAATTAAGTTAGAGAAACAGTCATTAATTTTAGCTTGGCTGCAAATATTAGAGAATTAATGCTATTTTTCCTGCTTTTAAAATTACCATTAATTCAGAGGAAAACAACACTTACCTTCAACTGGCCTACACTTACAACTTCCATAATATTGTGCAGAGCATCACAAATTAGATTTCTCAAAAATGCAAAGAAATACACGGTATTAATAATTTGACATAATGTGCAACCATAAAATACAAACTGTGTTGCAGAGAAAAGGTTTGTGACATCAGTAATTGTGATTAGAATAAACAATGTAGAAAGTCTGACATGACTACTAAATGTAGCATAGAAGAGTGTGCACAAGGAAAAACATTTTGGTAAATGGAGGAGACATTAAATACCAAGGAATAATAAATTTTGTATTAAGATTTATGATAATAGTGTTGACAGAAAAGCATAATGTGTTTCCAAAGTCACATACATTTCTGCCAAATCAGATGCTGGACGTAAACATCAATCAGCTCAGAGTTTGTCACATAGTGGAGATAAGAAGGTCCTTTTTTTTATTTCTTTTCTTTTCCTAGCACTATGTGAGACTATTTTAAGAAAGAAAGGAAAATGCTGGTCTTTAAACACTCCAACATTAAGGGCTGGAACTCCTCTTTTCCTATCCTTTGTGCTTGAAACACATTCAGGATCTCTGTTGCTTTAAGACTTTTGGTTTTATTTTGGAAGTACTGCTTGCAATTTCCATTGACATTAGTATAGGTTTGAGGAGCTAGGCAAAAGTGCCAAATTGTCTTAGATATGCTGGTCAATTGCCTACTTTTTAGTTTCACTGTGTAGCTTCTGGCAGTATATTCCTGCACTTCTCAGGCTGATGTGGTCTAAGGAATTACTATTGTGTGGGTGCAATACACCCAGTAGGTGGGTGATCCACTAAGACTGGGGTTTTTTATTTGTTTTTCAGCAACCTTTCTCAGGTTGGCCAAAACCTCTATTTTCTATCCATTTTTTCTGAGACAATTTTGTAACTGGCACTGCTGCATATGACCCAAAACATCTTCAATAAACTACCATAGTTACCATAAAAAAATCCCTGGAGTTAAAAAAATATTTTTAACTGTCAAAAATGAGTCAAATGCCAATTGCTCACTTTCTTTCTAAGACCCAAGAAATACAGACATCTTAATTAATTTCCCTCCTATGTTCTGAAATTTTCTGAGTATAAAAGGGAACCAAAAAATAAAAAGGTATTCAATGAAAATATGCCTGTGGTTACAAAAAATGCTATTGTTTTAGTAAAGTTGTAAAATAAAAATGCAGAAATACAGAGACTGTAATATATTCTCTATAACTACAGAATAATTCATGAAGCAGGATTATGATAATCTATTTTTAAAAAGATATATGATTCATTTTATGGCAGATATTGTACCCTCAGAATATAATTACACAATTATAAAAATTATAAACATTTAAAAATAATCTGAATGTATTTTCACTGAATATTTAGGTAGATGCATGAAGATGACTACTAAGAAAAAAACTATTATGAAGATGCCAAAAGAATTGTGAAAAATTGTCTGTTTTTCTCAGCACATAATACAATAGTAAGTAGAATTACAGAAGTAAGTGGGTTATTTAGGAAAAATAAATTTATGGGAAAATACAGGCACCAAGTATTGTTATTGTATGCACACACTGAAAATACTGAGATACCTGAATGTCTTTAGTTTACCTAATATCAATCCTGCAGAATTCTGATGCACATTCCTATTAAACTGACAGCAAAATTATCAAATATGAATGTTCTTGTGACCCAAATGAATATTTTTTGGGTTTTGGTGTGTTTTCCTTGCTAAAAATAAGTGAAAATAAAACAAGACAAATAATTGAGCCCCAGCCCCAAGTTGCTATGCAATGACAGACAGAGTTTAGGGATAATGTGGGAACACATTTGGCCACTTCAGCATTGACTGACAGGATGTGTGTCTGAAAAAGGGCCATGAACAGCATGGATTACTGCTTCTGTTATAATGCTGTTCTGCTGAAGACATTCAGGAAAGCCACCATGGGCTACTTGCTGCTATGTAATTTTGTTTTATTTTGGCACATAGAAGTGAGAAGATTTCCATGGGACCAAAAAGAGAGCTGGTAGCTGACTGTGACTGACAGCACAAAACATTGAAACAATAATCCACTGAGATCATTTATGTAAAAAAAGGAACCCAGAGATATTCAGCCCCTGAGGCTTGTCTTGTAAGAGGCTATTATTATTTGTATTGATTTTAGTATGCAAGTTCTCTTTTTCCTTCTCTCTCCTGGCCCACAGTGCAAACTATAAATAATAAACTAAAGAAATCTTGCCCTGAAACTATCACTACCTTTGCAGCACAGTAATTTGTGCACCTCCAGTTATAAACCCAGAAAAATCATGGGGAGAATGAGCAGGCTGAATGAAGCCCTACCTCCACAACCAAAGAAAATAGTTTCCAGTATTTCAGCTGCCACCAAGACCTCCTTACACAGTACTTCTTAAATACAACATGAAATCTCCTGTTTTGATGCTAGTTCTGCTTTGAATAGTGATGACTTGATTAGATACTTTTCTGTGTCCTTTCATATGTCAGGCAATATATTACTAAATCCCAATATTGCCAAGGCTACTATGCATCTTGGAAATCAAGATAATTACTTGTTCTCACTTTTCCAGGACACCGGAATTAGCATTAGTACACATGACATTTCCACCCTATTTGTCTGCTTCTAATAGTATTTGAATAGAATTATAAGAATGATGGGAAATTTCATAGCTGAATTACTGGCTTTATTTGACTCCATTTGAATGTTGTCATTAGCTTTAAGGATGGTAGGATTTCACTTTGACAGTATCAGGTATCTAATCTGTGTGTATCTCACCTTCCTGTATATTTCCCAGTCTTTTTCATTTCTGGCCTTAATGTGTAAAGTGATATGTCTGCCACTACATAATTGAGAATTTCAGAGTTTTGGGTATGGTATAATGTAATCCAAGGATAAGATCTTCCTGGTAAACATCTCTGCTAAAATACAGGGATATGTAATATGGGGCAAAGATTAAGGCCCTTTGCATTGTGTTTGACCCTGATCAGAGCTAGGCACCCACCAGCTACTTGCTCACTCTGATGCCTTCTCCAGCCACCTAGAAACAGAGACTAGACAAGAGTAAGGGAATAAAGATAGGTATTTATTTGAAGGGCCTTCAAGGTACACCCTGGGGAGCCAGAGGCTGCCTCCACGAAATGGACCCCAACATGGACGACAGGTCACGAGTTCTTCACACCTTTATAGGTTTGGTTCATTTGCATACCACGGTTAATTCTCCAATTAAAGCCCCAGTTCAATGATGTAATTCCCCTCAGCTTGCTCCCCCCTTAGAGACTTTGGTTTACACATTTTGGGCCTAGAACAGCCTGGCTGTCCTTGAAGGCAAAGCCTGGAGAGGCTTTGTTACGTCTATCTCGCACAAGAGAGCAGAAATTACAGGCTACAAGGAACTTCAGAGTTACACTCTAAGCAGTACAGAAATTGTAAAATATAAAAGCTAAAGCCTAAGGCATCAACTCCTCCCCATTGTATTGCTGGATGGCACATTGCACAGCATGGAATAGCTCTTTGGTCAGTCTAGCTCAGATCCCCCAGCTCTGTCCCCACCCAACATCTTCCCCAGCACTAGCCTACTCTCTGTGTGGGCAGAGTGAGAAACAGGTGGCCTTGATGCTGCGTGAGCATCAACATTAGCCCTGCAACAGCTAAGACTGGGGTATTATCAATGCTGTTATAGTCACAAATTTAGAATTAAAAGTGCCATATTGACCGCTATGAAAAAAATGAACTCCATCCCAGCCAGACCCAGTACACCTGGCAAGTATTAAACTTTTACTTATAAAAAGCAAAATTAAACAAATCCAGCAATAGCATTTTAACCAACACAACATCCAGTCCATCTAAACATATGGTTACATAACTTTGTTGATGAAAAGCCTGCACACAGTATATTCCAGTAACCTTACTGGGAAGATCTCAAAAGTGGTGGAAGTCAGTCTGAGAATAGCAATGGATTTAGTCTGCTTCTCTTTTGAGCAGGATAGTACAGTGTCCTGATGTGTCTTAGAAGCTGATCCTTCACCGATGGCAAGAGATGAGAGACAGTGGATATACTAAACATTTCTACCCCTCACAAAAATGCAAGTGTTGAATGTAAAATTGTTGGGATTTTTTTTTGTTTTGTTTCGTCAGAAATCTTAAATTTCTTAATGCCAAAATTCAAACTTTCTTCCTTTGCAGTCTGGTACATACAGATGTGACCTGCTTTTATATTTCAGTCAGGAACCCCTAATAACTAACATGCAGTGTGAGCACGTGATAAATCCTGGAGATACTGCTGAAAGCATTCAGTAATTTCTGTGATACTAGGGTAGCATCTGTGTGATGTTAGAGATGTGGAAATAAACTGAACAACCAAATAATCAGAAATGGTTTTGAAATGTGCTGGCTAGATGGATCTAGCTAGATGTTGCACTGGGGATCAAATTCATCCTTTTCAGTGTTGGCTTGGTGATATTATCATTCAGGTGAACTATTAAAGTAACAAGATATTGCCACAATAGGGACCTGACTGAAAATGAATGTATCTTATTCCTTTCTCAGTTCCAGTTGGCTGGTTCACACAGTCTCTCACTTTCCTGCTGTAGTTCAGAAAAACCCTCTGAAGTCTACAATCAGGACTTATTTCACAGTTATTTTCTATCCAACCCCCACCTGAATGGATATGTTTTAATCACTTTTATTTCCACAAGACTGAGTTAGGCATTGCTATAGCACAATAAGTCATTTCACTTACAGGCTATCTCAGAAAATTTTCTTTACAAATCTTTAGAACCACAGAAAAGTAAAGATGTATTGAGCTACAAGGTACTATCATAACTGGTTGCAATACATTTGAAATGTGATGTAGGAAGAATTATTCACCCTGTAGCACTAATGGAGTTAAGCATTCTGTCCACTTGAAAGTGGTATAATCTTTCATTGAGCTCCTAAGTGCCTGTTTATGGTTCTTTTGAAGATGCTGTATTGCTGATTGTATATTTCCATCCATTGCAGATGCTACAGAAATGAAAAAAGCTTCTGCAAAGCATACGAAATGTGTCAGATGCCATAAGACATATATAATTTCAGGGATAATAGATATTAACTGTTTAAAACAGTAATCTGTGAAGTGTCAAGTACTCATACTAATGTGAATGAAAAACAGATATGCATATATTCTATATTTTATTTATCAAAACAGAAATTACACTACTTTTAAAAAAGATTTTAACACCAGTTATCAGTGTGTTCTGCTGATGTTTTATTAGAATGGGAACTGCCTGGGTCAAACTGTGCTCCAAATTATGGAGATGGGCAAATATTTCTTCCTACCACCATCAGGTATCTGCAGAGATCTGGGCTATAACGTCATTGTGAAGAGCAAAACACACTGAATCTCTGCTATGCTTCACCAGCACTTCACTCAACCACTGGCAGCTCTGGAAAAATTTCTTTGCAACAATCTGTCTTTAAAATACTTAGCATCCAAACTGCATGAAAACATCCTTTTGTGAGAACTTTTTTATACATCCACATTAACAGCTCTTAGGCAACTAACCTGCATTTGCTGTGCCCTGGTATTATTTGTTTTGCATTAGCATCAAAACCAACTTCAGTAAGTAGCTGTTTCTGAAGCTTGCATAGCAAACTGATGTTCAAGGAATATAGGATTTTGATAACCTGAAGACAAAATAAAAGTACCTAGAAAGACAGATGAGTGGAGTTTTTGGACATAAGCACTGTACATGTGAGATTGCATAGTGCCAGAAATTTGGAATTATTCACTTGATTTGCTAGAAACATTCCATGCCTAATGTCACAAGAATATATGTACAACAGTAATTAAAAAAAAAATCCGCAAACAAGCAACAGTTCTCTACTGCTCCTCTCAAAATAAAACAAAACCCAAAACAAAATGAAGACAAGAAACCAGGCAGCTAACTGGATCAAAATGAAATTGCTTAAATAAATAGTACTTGGAACACCTGACTGTTTTCTTGGAGATTGTTCAATATTCAGACTGTCTCTCCAAAGCCCTTTTTATTTTTTCTAATCAAGAACTGTTGCTTTGTTTCAAGGTTGCCAAATTCACTGCAGGAGTCACTTTACATTTGTACATTTGTCCTGAAGTTTAAAGTTTTGTTTCTGGTCATACTGAACCATACCTCACAGTTGTTTAAATGAGCAGGTCAGGACAGGTATATCATGCCTAATAAAGTATACATTCACATCCCTCTATGCCTAAGCTAATATTAACTGAACAGCTTAATCAATAGAAAACATTAATTGAATAACGGGAGAGTTTTCATCCCAAAACTCTCTACTTCTAAATAATTTAACCTGGAAGGTAGATTACTCCCTGTGAGATGTATAATTCCTCATCAGACAAAGAAGCAGCTCTAGCTTTCATATTTGGAAGTGATGAATTCTGTTCGGGGCCATATTATGCCCACAATATTTCTGTGGTCATATTTTGAATGAAATACCTGATTTTTCTTGCTTTCTTTATGGAGGAAAATGCAAAGATTTTTACCACTAGGTGAAGTCACTTAATTCCCAAAGGGAAGTGGGTTTTCACACGAGCTTAGAGTGCTTCCTATTGGCTGCCTTGGACTCATCATTTTGGGTTAATGAATTTTCTCATGGACACCTAAAGAAAATTCTTAATGAATTTTCTGCTGCAGAGGCCAGTATACACTCCAGCACCCTTATGAATTAATTTCAGGGAGGTTATAGCCCACTATGTATGAAGCAGAAGCAATGAAACAGACTTTTCTAATCTGGTCTGGTCAATGACCCAGTGTTCAACCACAAGACTCTCAGAAAAATAGCTGAGCCAAATCACTTACCAAGTTGCTAAAATAATTCTATTAACGAGTTATTACTTTGGATATTGTCTGTGAAATACAGTGGTATTATAACAATTGTGCTCATGAAGAGCAGAGCTGTCAGCTAAAAATACAATGCAGGCTTTTGGCAATGAGTTCAGAATAGAACATCAGAGGAGGGAAATTATTTACATTCTATTTAGCACCTAATACATGTGGAAGCAACTTGGCCATTTTGTGGACATGCTACAACTGGAAGAGGACAACACACAAAATCCACTCTATAACTTATTTGCCATGCAATGTTGACTCTGCTCTAGCTCAGTGCTGATGTCAAGGAGAAGGCACATGAAATAGCTTTTGCAGGTTTGCATTCTCTGTAGAGAGGTGTTTCCAGACACAAGGAAATAGAGTAGTGCTGTACTGCTGCTGTATTTTTTAAGTAGCAGTATGCTAGGTCACCCTCTTGATTAGCTGGATTCCTGTCCCGGAGAGTGTGTGGCATATTTTGTATCTCATTCTGTTATTTCAGATGACAAAGCCTAATTTGATTGTAAGTACCCCTGGGATTTATGGGGAAGTCAAAGCTCAATTTTTAAAAAGCTTAATATGGTTGCTGTAAAACTTAATTGTACTGTCTGGGTCTTTTAGTGGTAAATTCTAATTAATCTAAAGTGTGGAAAGGAAATGGAAGACTAATTTTTTCTAAAAAATTACTTCCTTCTGTTCCTGTCTATTTCTTAATCAGAATATAACCTAATGAGGCAATATTAGTTTAAATCTAAGTCTGAGCATTCTTTGCAAGTGGTTAATGTAACAACTGATTTTATTCTTGTAACTATTTTATGTGCTCTGTAACATGGATAAGACTATTGATTTAGTCAATAAACACTTATTCATGTCTAAACCAACCCTAACTGGGTGTACATAAAATAAAGTGTAATACAATAATTATTTGATTGCCTATAAAAAGAGCTAAACACATGAACTAAAGTTGATGTCTTCCTGTGGGAAAGTACTATCTGTACAACTGTCTTTGTCTGAAGTGTCTGGCATTGCTAAAACTGGGAAGGGATAAGGTATGGAAAATTAATTGATCTGTTGTAGTAGCTCATTTGGGGCCTTATATACTCCTGCAAACAAGCAAAAGTGCTTCCTGTCTAATGAGCATAATTTAACTACTCAATAGCTGCATGAATTTCCCTCAGTCTCTGGACAGCATTCTGACTCAGACAAGCAAGTGTATCTGGGATGAAGTGTTCATTTTTCACCTGTATCGGCTATGGTGAATCAGCATGGAAATTACCTAATGGAATTAATGTGATTGTTTTAAACTCATTTGGGAAATGTGGTCCATTCACCTCCCCTCTACTAAACTTGTAGACAGGCTTAAATAGGTTTTCAAGAGTGGGCACTGCAGAACTAACTAAAAGATAATAAATTGCGATCTAGAATATTTTTAATCAGCAATATAGTGATGATGCTTGCAGAAACTCCAGATAGGTAGTCATCTCAGAGATGACTGAGAATTCTGCCAAAAACAAAAGAGTTTCCATTTGTTCCTGTCCCTGCTTCCTATTAGAGGTAAAAAAGTTGTAAGGATGAAAAATGTAACTACTTTTGAACTTTCTTTTCCATATGGGAGGTAGAGAACAAAAATATTCTGTCTTTTCTCTGAAGTGAAAGGAATGAAGCTGTGTTTTCCCATACAGACTTTAATCTCTGGTGCTGTAGTGCACATGACACTATGACACTATTTGAAACAGAAAAAATATAATCCCGTAAGAGATCTGCTATGCTAAAGTCCGGGGTCTGGGCAGGCTGTTTCCCTGACTCTGAATGAGATTCAGTGTGTGTGCAGGGGTAGATGATAGCAAGGTGGAGAGTGCTGTATAGAATTGACTGTTTTGAAGATTTGGATGATATGAAGGTGGAGTCACTTTGGAAGCCTGTGCAGTTTTAGCAGATTTTTGGGGTCAGTGCTGCTTTTGCTGCTGTCTTTGGTCATGCACTGAATGGCACCTGTGCCCATCTCTCTCTGCAACAGCCTCCTCGCTCTCTACAGGGTTCAACTGCCTATGAGGACCTAGAATGTATATGGCATAACTTGATAACCTTGGCTCAGACCACCAAGGAAACTGCTAAGTTGAGAGGAACCTTGTGGAGTAGAAGTATGCAAGATAAGAAAGGCAAAACTGTGAATGGAGTAGAATTGTTGGAACTGGATGATTAGAAGCTCAAGGTTTCAAGCAGAAGAACATCAGCATGAAATGGTATAAAATCCTAGAGGAAAAAGCAGGGTCAGTGAAAAAGAATCTGTTTCAGGGGCATTGGAAACTGGCTCTTCCCCTCCAGGCTGGTGCCTGCCTGGCCAGTGGAGACTCTGGGTGTCTTATCATGCCAGACTGTGTATTAGTCCCTAGTCTAGTAGCTTGTTAAATCCCAGATATCTCTGTGTGCATCAGCCAATAAATAACTGCATTATACTTTTAAACTACCTTTCTGGCAGATGCTCTTTGTGCAGGGTTAGAAACATCTGAAAAATGACCCAAGGATGGAGGAGGGTAACACACCTAGGCAAAATATCCCTCCTCCTTTCAAAGAAGAGATTAGTGCACATGACAAGAAAGTTATGTGTTTAGAGCAAAACATTTGCTGCAACCTCAGATTATTGCTTTTCCCTGTGATGGTTTCATTTCCCCCCTGATGCTGGAAGTGAAGCTATTGGAATGACTGATGTATGTAATCTGTGACTAGGTAGTTCTGCTGTATATACATGCACTTACATATGGTCACTTAACAACTGGATCATCAAAAATACCTACAATACATCAAAATAATACTGAACACTGGCTAATATAAGCCTATAACAGGAAAGAAGGAAGATAAGAGATGAAATCAAAATTTTGGCTTTTAGTGATCTTGCTGCTTCTAGGTATTGCAATATTTTACCTCAGGTATGTATCACTCTAGAAGAGTTTATGATATAATATTAGATGAGACTGGCTTTTCCATTTCAGCCCTGAAGTGCTAAGTTCTCCAGAAATTCATTTAAATGGTTTTTTTCCCTGCCTAATTAAAACATGCACAAAACAAATATGAGGAAATACTGAAGAAATATGAAGAAGTGCAGACCAGATTTCCTTACCTAAACTCAAAGCGAGAACTTCTGATACCAATCCTTAGTCCATTACAGTGACGGTGTACAAGCATAACCCACCTGAAATTTATGTCATAGTATACAAAGCATCTTTTTACCATTTGTGGGAATATATTACCTTTTGATGTATCTTACAACTCCATGGAAGGGCATTACTCTAAAGTCACACACAATCTCATTGCAAAGGAAGCTTTGATTTTTTCAACCCAAATTAAAACACTCCAAGGAGGGGAATGTTCTTAGCTTTTTTTAATTAGATCATAGTAAGTTATTTCAACTAGTCAGCTAGATATACATAAACTCACTATTATGGAGATAAATTTAGATTATACATTTTAGGAGAACTATTCTAATTTTAGCAGTTCTACACAGGTAGCTACCCCAGTGCCCTAGGGCTAAAATTTTATCTTGAATTCTGGAAGGCAAGGTAGATAAAATGTCTTACAAAAATGTGTACTGAAGTCTTTCTGCTCTATGAGCTAAGGTAATTTAAAATTAATTAAATTGTCCATTAAAAAGGTTTTGTTTTTGATTTGGACCTGTAACAGAGCTTCACTCACTATTCATGTCAGCTATTGGTGATTCTGCATCTTCTCAGATTAATGCAAATATTCCAACAGTGCAAATGACCTAATTTCTTAGTTTCTGCCTAGAAATTAAAGGTAAATTGTAGGTGTAGAGTCTAAAAATGTATCTTACATTAAATGCTGGACAGAAAATATTGGCTTTATTCAGTTTCCTTATCTTTAGGTAATTTGGAAGACAAAGAGGTTATCTGTACTACATCTGAGTAGAGCAAATATTTGTTGGTTATTTGAGGTATTTTTGTAAAGTGAATTATCAAATTAAACTAAAACCTAAAAGAAAAGAAAATTCTTAAAATATCCACCTTAATATCTGCCACTAATGCAGTTGTATCTCAATGGAAATAGACTGTGATTTTAAGGCTGTTGTATTTTCACAGTTACTGGGTTTTTTCTTTAGCAACAGAAGGGTGTGGGACTTTTAAATAATGATTATTGTGGTCTTTGTGTTTTCCTGCAGTGATTTCCCTCCTGCTCATAAGGAGCACTGTTTTAATAACTGCATAAATAGACACCCCCAGCATTAGTCAAACATTCTGTTGCCAAGCAACACTTAGTCCACATTTTGAAGTATTTTTTTTAATTTGACATCAGTCAGTCACTTATTTTCGTATAAAGTCTGGTGTGAATTTTGTTTTTATATATATTTTTATGTAACTGGTTATCAATAGCATTAATTGGCATAGATTTCATTGAAGATGCTGAAAATGACAATGTATTTGCTGAAAGCAGAAACAGTAATGTTTCACTTTGTGTCATATCAAACTTCCTTTCATCTTTTCCACTTTTATGAATCTTAACTTACAGATAATTCATCAGGGAGGATTTCCTAAAAATAACTTCATATTTTAGACCTGACAGTAATTTAGGCACTATGTGTACTGGGTCCAAACGTGCTTGCAAAAGAAGTGCTTGGACTAATAAACAGTGTTTCATAGCAATAAACCAGTAGCAAATATGTCCTTTATACTACTGAATGATAAAATTTTATAAAAAAGAAGACAAAAGCCTCCCTCATATCAAAATAGAAGTGTGAAAACAGTGGTGTGAAATTCTGCGCATCCTAGATAACATTTGGAAAAGTTGCAATGTACCTGCTTTAAGCGCTCCTGTGTCAGACCCTTTTGACTACAGAACAAACACATTAGTTTTGAATAACAACATTGTTTGATAAAAGAAGCACACTCCCGAAATCCCAAGAGGAGCAAGAGAACAGTGAATCCTGTCTTGAATATCTAATAGGCAAGAAAAATGATTGGATGATCTCAGTAGTGAGTCCGAGTAACTGATCTCATAGTTGACCTCTGATCTCACAGCAGACCTCGCTCTGAGCAGGAGGTTGAACTACGTGCCTCCTGAGGTACCTGCCAACCAGAAAAATCCTCTGATGTTCCACATATAGAACTGGGGGCTCAGCTTCCTCCACACGCCCATCACTTATCAACCTCACATTTCCTACGGGGTCACTCAATAGCATGAAATGCTCTGCAGTATTGCACTCAGGTTTCATTTTCACTACCTGGACTAATTTAGTACCATCAGCAGACTTACACTGCAATTCATCATCTTCCCTAGATAATTTATGAATATGCTGAACAGCATGAGTCGCTGCACAATTCGAGTGGGATTCCACTGATGATTCTCTACCAAAACCACCTGTTTATTTGGTATAGTGCATTGTAAGTAAAAATAAGCCAAGAAACTACACAAAAAACCTGTCAAAAGACAGTGAGCTGAGATCAGCAAATACATTTGCCTATGAAATGTCACCAATTCTTCATCTCGGTTTCTAAGAAAGTGAATTTGATTTTAAGGAAGGTGACTTTTTTTTCTGAGTTGAAGTATTGCACTAAAAATCCAAAATTTATATCAAACAGAAAAATAATTTTGAAAACAATTCTTTGTTCATTTGTCCTTTATATATGGGATTTTGTACTCCCATGGTTTAACAAATTGATATCAGAGGTTGCCTTGAGTCAGCTACAGGACCCTGCACTTGTCACTGTTGAGCCTTGTGATGTTTATATGGCCCCACTTCCCAGGTTTGCCCAGGTCCCTCAGGCATGTCAGCCAAACCACTCAGCTTAGTGTCATCTGCAAACTTGCTGAGGGTGCACACTTTCCCAATTGCATAGCTTCTTGATCAAGATATTAAACAGAATTTGTCCCGATATGAACTCTTGAGGTACACCAATTTTCACTGATCTCCATCTGGACGTTGAGCTGTTGACTTCTACCCTCTAGATGCAGCCATCCAAACAGCCCCTCATCCACTGAACAGTCTACCCATCAAATCCATCTCCCTCCAGCTAGAGAGAAGGATGTTGTGCAGAATTATGTCACTTTACAGAAGTCCAGAAAGACAACACCTCTAACTCCTGGTATTTCACCGATATAGTCAAATATACCAGATTTGTACTCTTTTCTGTCTGTATTTACAATCTAGTCATTCCTCTGCTGTTCTGTGCAAAGTCTTTCTGTACTTTGTTTTCATACCCATAATTTCTTTTATTTTAACATAAGCTTTGGTTATTTGGAAACTGTATACCTAATATTCTTACTGTATTTTTGAAAATGTCTACAGAAGTATACATAAATTCTGTTAGCAAAGACATGAAGAAACAGGTTAAGATGTCTTTTTCTCCTTCCTAGTGCAGCATTAGTCCTTCCAAGTTGTCAGTTGTTGCAGTAGGCAGTAAGAAGGCTGTCATGCATAGATATTGCATTCATCTAGCCATTTTTTTTGTGTGAAAGTAGCCTGTCTTCCATCTGACCAGTAACTGTATCCCCATGACCATTGCTTAATTATAAAAGTACATTTATATTACAGCTGCCTACGGGCCTGTTGGTGTTCCTCTCTTCCAATCAAAATTAGTATGGTATTATTATTTTTTTTTAATTCCTTTATTATTCTATTTGGGGAGAAGATAAATACATTTGTTAGTATCAATAAAGATTTCCCAGTAGGATTAAAACAAAAAAAATTCCCACTTTTTTTTTTTTTTTTTTTTTTTTTTTTTTTGTCCAGAACCTGGCTGTAGATTATATTACATCTAACTGATAATTAGAAAAAAGGCTGGCAAGGAGCTTGAAAGGAAAAAGCCTCATTTTTAGAGAAAGGTGCAATCTGGATAATTCTATAAAGAGAATTTGTGGAATACTTATAAAAGTATGGAATTAAAATACTGGGGGATTTTTTAGAAGTCCTACAGTAGCTGCCAGGGAACCTGGATATCTACACAATTAAAGCTAAACAAAGCCTTCCTGTTGAAATAATGAGACTAGTCTGTCCAGCCAGAAACAGAAATTCAAATAATACTTAAAGTCCTGAATTATTTTTTTTCCCTCCATTTTGCATGGAGGGTTAATTGGGTTCATGACATTATCTGAAGGATGGAGACAAATTTACTCAATTTATGTTTTGTAAGTGCAGGAAATTTTTCTGCATATGTTAATGGGGATAAGTATGTTATATAGAAAGAAAAGACCAGTAAAATGAACAATGGACTAAAATCAGGCTACATGTAATGAAGATGGTGAGTTAAAATATTCTGCTGTTACTGTTGGATTAGACCAGGTAAAGGTTGAGGAAACTGGCTTACCTGCCTAGCAACAGAGAATACAGCATGAATCACATGAAAGACACTCTAAAAGCTGCTTTGCTTACCTTTGACTTTGAAAATAGGCAGAAGTTCTATGTGTTAGAGAACTGCATATGCTACCTAAAAAACATGCTGGAAGAGCTATTTTTCCATCTCCATACCCTCAACTTGTGTGCATTCAGTATCTGCAATAAAGAAATTTTATACGGCTTATTGTAAAGTGTAGAATTATAAGGGTAAGTATCAACTTCAGAGTAGGTGATGAATTTGTAGAACCTGGTAAATCAAAAGCAGAATTAAAAGAGTCCTGGGAGAAATTCCTTTGGGAGAGAATCAAAAAGTAGGAATTGAAAAAGGAATTTTCTAGACTAGAAATTTTCTCTAAAAAGAGAAAATTATGGCATTAGGATTTTATGGAATATGGGCACACTATTACAGATTTCCAGGCGTATCGTGCACCACAAAAAAAACCCTCTAAATACCCATACTTAAAATTTTCTTCAAGGACTTCAGATACTTCAATATTTGAATATAAGATTGCATATTTTCAGTGCATGTGTATTTTGCACTAGTAAGTACATATTAGTGCATAATCTGTGCTGAAAGTAAACACATAGAGGTGAACATAAATCTGTGGCTAATCCAGTGGCCCTTTATTTGGTAGTGATTTATTTTTTCAAATTAAGATCAAGAGAGAAGTTCAATAAATCCAAGATTAGTTTTATAAGCTAACTAGAACAAAACTGAAAATATAAATACAAAGACTTGGTTTATTCCTCTTTCAATACCTGGGGTCAACACCTAGAAAAATAATTCTGGCAATATATGCATTCACGTTCTTTGCTTTCAAGTCTTCTGACCATGCCAGGGAGCAGTGAGGGCTGGCTGCTCCTTAAGAAAGGTAAGCTGGGAGTCAAGGTTGGCTCAGTCCTTGATACAGCAAATGGTGCATGAGGCCCATCCAGGGAGCCCAGCCAGGACAAAAGATGGTCGGGCCAAAGACAGGGTGGGACCAAAGACTTCTGACAGGAACATCCAGGCCACAAGTACCCACAGTGTAGGACTGAGGTCCACTGAGGAGGCAGGGCATCCCCCAGGCTGAGCTGAAATGGGGTATTTGGCACATTGGCAGGGGCAGAGGGTGAGTGGCGAGGCTCCAGGTGAGGCTGAGCAGGACCAGTAAGTCATATCTATGTGCACAGGGCCATTTCAAACTGTGGCATAAATTTTTAACTAATTAAACCCAAATATCAGCCTTTATATTCAACAGCCTATTACTACAGAAGAAATTCTAGTTCTTTCCTACATGTCAAAGACAGGAAAACCTTATTAAGTGACAGAAATTATACAAACTGAAAATTGTCAAGCTCTAATTGAAAACCACGTCTCTAAATACTTTGTAAGTATTCATGGTAAGTCCTTATCAAGGAATATCTAACAAACCAGTTAAGTAAAACTGAACGGCTTTCAATTGTGAATTTTGGGGTATTATGCTGGCAACTGTGAACAATATATCTTAGTGGGTTCAGCTGTGGAAGTTTTAGGTTAATAAATGGGTATTGTACTGTTCTGCCTTAACTACTACATATGTTCAGAAACTAAATCATCAGAAAAACTGAGTATATTTTAAAATTTTTTATAGCTCCACAGCAATGTTTCATTACAAGAATACTAGATACTAATGATCATATTTCTTAGACATCACGGTATAAGAAAGAATTTTTAAAATAAAGACTTGAGTTACCATTCATATTTTTTAGTAATCTTCCTTCTTCAAAAAGGTTTAAAGCTTTGTGAGAATTGACTGTAAGATTTTGAAACAAATACTAAGAATATGTGTTTGTTGAAACTTTCCAAACTAATTTTTAGTGATTTGTAAAACTAGAATTTCAAGCTTGCATATGTTATGAGATTTTTTTCTATTCTTATCATCTATATAAACAAACAATAGTTATTTTGTCATCATTTCAATATGGAGTTTTACCCTCCAATTTGAAATACTAATTAACAATGGAGAAGGAAGCTAAAACTTGAGAATAGATCAAAACGTCCTGTGAACTGGTATTGCATCTCTAAAGGTTGCCAGCCGTGGCTGACTATGGAAAAAGTAGATGAAACAATAAGCTCTAAGTGATCCCACAAGCTCCAAGCAGTCAGTGAGAGGTCTGAGAGAGTTTATAGTTGAGTCGAAAATAACTATTCCGATAATCTCTGTCATGCTTGCCTAGACATTTTCAAATTCTACTATACTGCTGTAGATTAGTATACCTTCCGTTTTGTTCTGTATTACGTTACTGATAATTCCTAATATTCCTTCTAAATTTCTTGCTTACTGCTAAGTGCTTAGGTGACATTTTGACAGAACTGTTAATGGTGATTCATAATACATTTTCACAATCACAAAGGCTAGTTTAGAGACAGTTCTGCAGTACTTTTCTGTGTGCACTGCTCTTGTTCCTGACATTGTTCATCTTGCCTTCCATTTGTAATTCTAAGCTTTTTATGTGTATATAAATTTTTAGGTTCCCATTTTGATATGGCATGGGATATTTTGAAAGGTCATAATTTCAAGAGTGTTCCAGAGACAGTTTCATAGGAGAAACTTAAATACGGAATTTCTGTTGGATTGAGAAATTCCAAATTTTAAGTTCAGATGATGAAAATATCATCCATGTGTCTTACATACGGAGTAATTTCGGTACTCAAGTATATTGAACTATTTAGGGAACTTATGTCAATTCTGTCACGCTATAAATCAATCTTCATGTTCACAGCTGTGGTTCTTTGTTTAGAGAAAATATTGCTTGCTGATGGCACATTTATGAGTTAATTTTGAATGACTCTTGATTTGAGTATATTTGGATTGAAAGTCTGACAGTTTATCTTTGTAGATGTTTCAGGTGGGTAATGATATAGACATTAAGTGAGATATTAATATGCAAATTATATTGTTCATATTGACAGGGGGTGTTGACAGATGTTGTAGAGTTTGTGCAGGACATCTACCATGTCTTGGAAAAGATCACTCTTGTCAAGAGATACAAGATTTTTGTGAACATGATAGATATTCTGAAAATGCCATGGCAGAAGATGACAGGAGTTTTCTTGCTTGTGGATTAGCTTTCAACTGGCCATGTCTTCATGACAGAGAAATGCTATTAAGCTATAGAGGAATAATTCAGAAAAATTTTTAATGAAGAGTGTTAGTATAACACAGTTTTGTGATATTATTCTTATGCAATTTCCTTTCTTGAATCACATAGTCTCACTCAGAAAGTTTCCAAGATCTCCGCTACATAGAAGTCAACATGTAAAAACAGACATTCTAATTAACCTATCTTAATTTCTACAGTTCATGCTTTAGTAATGAAATGTGGTCTTTGATTGCCGGGCATACCTTGTTTTCTGTGACAGAATTGGCTGCAAGAGTTACCACTGTGAAATATTTTAAGATTTTAAAAGAAATAAAACATTATACACCTATATGTCATATATATATATGTATACATGACAGACTTTTGGCTTTCTGGTACTGGAGACAAGCTTAATTAAGTTTTCAGAGTGAAGAGCATCTGCTGTAGGTCATAGGAAAAGACATGCAGCACTATTTTTATATTGATTACATGCAAGAGGATAAGGGCTATTTCTCTTAATGTCAGCAGTAGGTGAAAATAAGAAATAATTGTGTTTTCCACAAAAAAACCTGTCAAATCCACTCTTTGTAGTTTATATGAAGTCTTAAATACATTAATTTTCTTACATAATAATAATAGGTAGTTATGAAAAACATATTCTTCCTATTTAGACATTTTGGCAGGTATCTTTATTTGTCTGTGTACAAAGACTGTAGGGAAGGTAAGAGTTGGTACAGTGGGAGCAGATTTTGTCTTTATCTATCCACATTAAAAAAGGCCGAATCTCAGTGAATTTGAGGTTTTCTAGCAACACTGAAGAGCAATGGTAATACAAGTAGAAAAATTTACAGTGCCCATAAACTAAAACTGGACTGAAATACAACCATGGACCATTTCCAGCTGACAGACTTTCTTCTCTCCTCCCTCTTTTCACAGTATCTGAAATTTCCATGCCCATCCTGTTACCATTCTTTTCCCATCAGTCTTGATTAGAATTAACAAAAGAAATGGGTAATTATGCAAAGAAAAAAATGCAAAAGAAAAGTATTAATTAATAATTAATTAATTAATTAATCCCAATTGTATTCATTAAACACTAGGTCTTTTAACTAAACCGTCTTACAGCCTCTGTCTGTTTCTAGACTTTGTCAGATTCTAAGTTATATGAAATTGTAATGTCTTCCCTGTATATTTGTGTGTTGTTATTTTATTGAATCATCTGTGCACAATTCCAAGATAAAGATATTGATAATTATTAATAAATATTACCCCCTAGAGAAAATACGGATATATATAAAAATCTGCCTCTTTTTTTTTTTTTTTTTAATAAAACCATTTAGAAATGTATAAGCTTTCGAAAAATCTAGTGCAGTTTCTTGATACAGCTGTAGGATTATTCTATATTCTACCTTTTCCTTTTATTCTGGGTAAAATAAAGCACAGCTAAATCACAATAAAATAGTTTATAAGCATGTGCACATATATCCCATTGTAGCTGACAAGGTTACTCTTGTAACAGATAATGCTTAAACAGCCCCAGTAGCACATGCAGCAGAGCTGTAACAAATGACAATAAATGTGCCACAGAAATGAAATGGAAAGGTTTTTTTATCTGAAAGAAGAGGAAATCACAATATGAAATCCCATTTTGACAGTGGATTGGCCGTTAGCAGAATATAAGAATTATTGTTATTGATGCTGTTGCATGTATTACCTTTCCACACATTAATTTTTACTGCAGAACCGTCAATATAAATGAGAAAAACAAACATATGTATATTTGGCTAAAAACAAAATCCTTATTTGAATTCTTATCAGTATGGATACTGAGAACATGGGATAGTTAGAACATGGTTTAGGGACATTTTAAAACTCTTAAATATTGCAGTTTTAAAATTTTCCTTATGGTATCACTCACAGAAGTTAAACTGCTTAATTCTGTTGTCTGAGGTCATTATGTAGATTGTATTTCTGCATGTCTTGGAAAGCATTTTGGGCTTACCTAAGCATGCCTGTGTAGAAGGTGAGAACTTTTGCAAGTTCTATGGTGGCATTACAACATTACACAGAGGCCTGTTTGAGGCCTATGCAGAGAAATTAGAATTTTTTGTAAAATGGAGGAATAATGATATTTCACTATTCCTTTTGGTAAAACCCCAAGCTTGGAGGAAGTATACAATTCTTCAAATGCAAACAAAATGTGAAAACAGAGCGTGGAATGACACAAAGGAAGAAACCCATGATCAAAAGATCAGAACAGGATGATAACTATGTTAGTCAGTCAAGTGTGTTTCCCTCTTATTTATTTGAAAGGTTGCCTGTTGACAGCCTCTTTTTTTCAGTTCAATTTCACAGAAGCACAGAATATTCTGATTTGTAAGGGACCTACAATGTTCACCAAGTCTAACTCTTAAGTGAATGGCTCATAAAGGGATCAAACCCATGACCTTGACATTATAAACACCATGCTCTAAACATCTGAGCTAATCAGTTTGCCATTCATTGCCACATAGGCCCTACCAAATAAAAAAAAAAGGAAAAGCTCTAATCTCACTGAGAAGTGCATCCAAAAAAGCAAATGAATGGCTTCAGAATATCACCCACCTGCAAAAAAGTTCCTGAAATGCAAGGAAAACCCACCTCAAAATCCTAGAAGTTAGCTCTGAAATCCTTAAGTCAAGCCTGTTTAAATACTGATTACAGGAATTGAACTGTGTTTTGTACTGTTGTTATATGCAGCATATTTTTCCAAGCAAAATCAAAAATACAGATTCTGAGGAATTATAATTATTCCTAATATAGAGATTATTTATTTTTTTACTACCAGATGTTGCTGCTGGTTTATGTTGTCTTTAAATACTTTTATTTTAAAGGGGAAAATGATCCTGGTGGATTACAAATTATTTCACTATTTCGCACATGCAGTCCAAACTGCTTGTAGAGTGACGGAATTGGGAAACCCTTTTGTGAAAGGGTTCTGTTTTGATAATGGCTCTGTATCAATTATTTCAGAAACAGAGAAAAATGACGTTTTGGCCTCTGCAGTACACAAATGGAGTGTACAGTTCATAAAGGAAAAATTAATGTCTGGTTCAGACACTGAAAAAGCGACTGACCTTATATTTATGACAGTACTAGGCCCAGGAGTCAATCAAAGAGCACAGTCCTTTAGTTATGTGCTTACTTGCATGTTAAAGTTCATATTTGATCTATATGATCATTGAAGCAATCATTCCTTATCCCTTTTTGGCCTTTCCCTCAAGTATAAAATAGAAATATTACAGTGAAAGGACAATTTATTTCTGCTATATGAAGACAATTATATTAGTGCTTAATTGGGCTTGAGCTTCTGTAGTTTCCATTCAAATTTCTGCTGGAGGTCAAAAATATTAAGCTATCTGCTCCTCAGTTCACATAAACTTACAATAGTAAGGCTGAAGAGAATAGTGAGGCTAAAGGACTCCATAAAGCTGAGAAATTCTGCCAAAGGGGTTATCATGAGCCTGCTAAATTTACATGTGTTTTGTTTACACTGTAGAAGGGAAAAATGAATATAATTAAAGAAAAAGTTGAAAAAAGAAATCCATTAAGAACGACTGTTTAAACAGAGGTCTCACAAAGAATCTGCAGCTTCAGGAAGCACAGTTTTTAACCTTCTCCTTTTGTTATGGTTTCTGTACTGTATGTGTCAAAAGTGTTAATTTTGTTGTAAAAATAATTTCATCAATTTCTAGACTATGTAGTTAACATGGCAATACTTTATTATAATGAACCAACTGCTCTTAATCCTAAAATAGAACTCACAGCTTTTGGTGAATTATTGTGGAATTTATTTTGCCCTAATCTGCTATGGTGACAAGTGCAATATAAATAAAAATGTTAAGAAGAAAAATGTTCTATTAAGCCAAGAGTAAAAGTCAGGAGACATAGGTTAAGATTTTTCAGAACTGGAACCTAAAGTTCAGCCCAGAACCCTCTAATTACACACATAAAAAATAACCTGGGTGCTCAGTTGTTCTGAGGCTTTATTAAATTTCAGTTAACTCAAGGAAAACCACTCCGCATATAATTAGCTGGCAAAAGTCAAGTTGCTTGCATAGGCACCTGAGTATGAATGTAAAAGCTCACCTTTAAGACCTAATAAAAAAAAAAAAAAAGAAAATAATTTGGTTTAATTCTGCTGCATTGTATTATTTTAGAGTTTTTGTTTGCTTTCTTGATTGTTTGTTCGTTTCAATATTAAATAATTTGTTGCTCTGCTCAAAGTCTAGGCCACTGGGGGTAAGTTTTGATGTGAGAATTTTCTCTTAGTCTAGTTTAAGGAAAAAAATTCTCTAGATTCCACAGCTGTAGAGAGCAACCATTAAAAAGAATTATTGGAAAAACAACTGAAGTCCAAAATCCACGGAAACAAAAGCAAATTAAAAATACCATGGACAAATATAAACCATAGGATTCCAAACATATCTCAAAATTCTAAGAGTGGAAATGACTCTGAATTTCTTAATATTTGTCCTTATTCACACTGTGTTTAGGCAAGTTATTTCACCTTTCCATACCTAACTTCTCTGCTGTATGTTGTAGCTGGAATAATAGTATTTACTCATCTTTCAGGGTATTAGGAGATTTAATTTAATAATGCCCATGTACCACGTGATTAATCAGAGAGAAAAATAATAGAGAAGCAGGGATTATTGTCATTATTAATTAAGTAAAAGAATCTCCCAAGACTGGAATTATTATGGTCAGACGATTTATTTTCTAAGAGTATACTGTACTATTAGTTCTAAAAGGATTTTTGAGCACCCTGGAAGAAAACAAAAGTATATTGTTAGCAAAGTTGGATTTATAACCTTATTAAAATTTTCAGGTTTTTAAAAGACTCATTATTTCTTCAGTTGGATTGATGAGTAATTATTATGCAAATCCTCTTGCATTTCTTTATGGGTAACCTTTGGACTGGCATTTTAGCTAAATATTATGTAAGATTTTTGATAAGACAATTGAACAGTAACAGAAGAAATGACAGCAGTTATTGCATATGTAAAATGTTTTCTGGAGTTAGAATGTTTTTAAATATGACAGGTTGAATACTTTCATAATAAAAACATTCAGTGATGCTTTCTCTTGTTCTCAAATACACCACTAGATTAAAAGTGCTCAGTTTCCAAGCTGATCAGATTTTTTAATTAAAAATGAATGTGCTATTCTATGACAAATTGCAGTACTTTCTAAATAATACAAAACCAAACCACTTTTGAGGACATTTTATCACCATCAACATTACCACTATTCAGTAAAACGCAGTATTTGGAGTGATCACATATTATGTGATGTATCCTTTTTCTTAGTTAAAAATTATAAAGCAAGGAAAAATAACTTCTTACCCTACTGCAGTAAACCAACACTTTTTTGCTGCTAGTTTCAGTGCAGTAAATTTTTGCATCTCTTCAGTATTCTAGAGCAGCTTACTACATGCAGTTGCCTTCAAGAGTTTCATGAAATAAAGAAGGATTGGTGAAAAACCGTGTAAAGCCTCATCTTCGGAGTTTTGCCTGGCTCTGCTGTACATAGTCACTAAACAGACAAAAAGAGGGAAGCGAAATACTGGACCATGAATCTCTGAGATGAGGCGGGAGACAGTTTGAAGATCCACATATATTAGACAGACTTCTTTCCTAAAAGCTCAAGAGAACCTCAAGCCTACCTGCCTGTAAGAGATACTTGGCAAGAAGTTTACTAATATTCACATTGTTGAAGAATCCATTCAGTGCAGGTAGCCTGGTGAACAGCTGCAGCGTGAGCTGCAGGATGAACTCTGTGGGGCCACGAACCCAAGCCTGAGCCAAGGGGCTGCAGAAGCTGCTGACCCTTTGCATAACAGAGGGGAGCAGGGACCTGTAGCCCAGCCAGGGCTGGACGCTGGGAGACACAGCAGGAGCCAAGGATCCCAGACTTCTGCCCCTTAGACCGTGAGGGTAAAAAACCCAGGAGTTCCTTTGTTCTGCGTCCCTCCTGGGAGGCACCAGCTCGAGCTGTTATGTTACTATCTAGTTATTGTGCTATTATTAAATTATTTGAAGGATTTGGATGTCTGAAACTCTGCTATGGGAAACCTGGGGTTGAGCCAGTAAGGGAACCTGGTGTGACTGTGAGTTTGGGGTGTGTAGCTATGAGGGGTCCTTGGTCCCAGCTCAGGTGGTGTGAGAGTGACTGACAGTGTGGGCTCTGGGTGGTCAGACAGAGAAATTTCCTTAACATCACTGAGTTGGTGCTCAAGATCTTAAGGCAAGTACCTACATTCTTGAAAATATTTTACTTTTCATGGCACTCAAAATGATAGAAAAGTTTAGATCTTTTTTCAAATCTGTTTTCAAAGAAATCCTATTTTTTATCCCTCAAAGTCCCTTTTTTCAAGTTTGTTTTCATTATTATGAGAATTTCGGAGCTTAATTTTACAGTAAATAAAGAAGTTTAAAACTACAGACTTTTATGACTGTGTGATTACAGGACCTGAACATTTATGAAACAGGTAAAATATTATAAAAATTGAAAAAAAATGCACCAGACTGACAAAATTGTCTGCTTGTTTTGGTTCTCAGCATGCTTTTTTCACATTATAATAATGAATCCATTTTTGTTAACACAATTGATGTATTCAGTTGATGTGTTTGTTTTCAAAGGGAAATAAAAATATTGCACTTTGTATCTTACTTTTTCTACTACATATAAATTTTTTTTTTCTGTTTTCTCTGTTGCCTATTGACAATTTAAACTGTTCTTTCTGAGTTTATGAAGTCTGAGACAACTTAAATCCTTGAAGGCATTATGTCAGACTACTTGAATCATGTCATCTAGGATGTGAAGTCTGTTCTTGTTGGCATGTCAACAAGAAAATTAAAGAATGAAAGACAATTAAGAAGAGTGAAATTGTGTTAGACTAGTTGACTTTCTAAAACAAGGCCTTTTTGATACTTTCTGGGAAACTATTCAAGAAAAACTTAGCTGTATGTATTGAGATATTTACAAGTCAGCCAGTCTATCCTCTTGACCCTTTCATTCTCTGAGCATAAAGATTTCTGTTTAGGAATGGTATTCTCCAATTTGGTGTTCCCACTGAAACCATGCACTGCTTGCTCACTCCCACTCTCCCCCTCCTTTTGCAGAGGGCTGGACAGGAGAATTGGAACCAGGAAAGGCAAAGATCATGGGTTGGGATAAGAACAGTTTAATGGAAACTGCAATGAGATAAGAAAAGAAACAGTAACAGCAACAGTACTGACCATAGAGGGTACAAGAAAGAGGAGAATGATTCAGATGGAAGCAGCAATGCCCAACTGCTGTATCCATGATGCTGTGCCAACCCAGAAGGGGTCTGTTCTCCTGGCCCCTGGCAATGATGTGAGGTGGTACAGAATAATCTCCAGGTCCTAGCTACAGGTCCTCCTCGCTACTGCAAGAATTAACCCTGTCCTAGCTGGAACAAGGGCAATATCCTAATAGGACTGTATGGCATTAGATTTGGAATCATCATGAGGAAAAGTCTCTACACACCTGTTACATGGTTAACTGTGATTAAATCCAGTGTAATCATTGCTTTCAAGAAAGACAATGGCTTTTCAAGATACAAATTTCCTGGGAACAAGCATACTTAATCACAGGAAAACCATGTATTGCCAGCTCCTAGGTAGATGAACAGACAGGTTTAATGATTCTTACTATTTTGGAAGTTTTCCCACTTCGCTGTCCAAATCTCTGAAACAGTATATTGTTTGAAACATGCTAGAGTGCCTTGGGATAAATTCTTTTAAGCAACACAAAAAGAGAACTAAATAAGATTACAAGAAGAAAGAGTTTAAGAATTTCATAGCAAATATAGTGTGTGTTATGGAACTGAAAAGTGATATTTTGGGTTTAAACTGTTGTACTATGTTAGGACAGTTTCATTATGTCCCTAAACAGTTTAAGAAGAAACAGAATGGTGGCAGGTGGAATAAAACCAGTCATTCCACACCTCTTACTCATCATTGTAAACACTCTTTGGAAGGCAAATTTAGTATGTTAGAAGCATGCTACAATTGTCAGAACTTCATAAATCCCCTTTATTAAATTAGGAATGATTTCATATTTATTAAAATATACTCCTGCTTTCTCAAATATTTCCTTTTTCCTCCCTCAGGTTACTTCACTTCACTTGATTTTAGATTTGAATTTCTTAGTACTGCTGGATCATGCAGAATAATCTGCTCCAAACCAAACGTCTATTGATGATCCCTTATGTCATGTGTACTGTCCATTAAAATTATAATTTACCCCAACGCTTAAAAGCAACACATCCATCACAATAATTTTGCGCTGGGCAATGTGTCACAAAAATGCCAGAATAAAGCATCTTTGAAAAGAGAATGTGAAAAGAAAGTTGTAAAACAAAACTGCAACAACTGTATGCATACTAGATAAATTCTCTTTCAGTTTCTGAGTATTTGGAAATGTTAAATTAAACTTACCATAACACCTGCACAAACATACATCAGTCTGTGTCAGAAGAACTTTCAGGTTCCTTCTCATCTGTTGGTGTATATGTTTGCCTCTACCCTGCAAAGGCAGAGAGATACCAGAATGCTGCTTAAGGTTTTATTATTTCGTGATTTTATTATTTTCTTCCCTATGAAACTCTTTTTTGGAATTTTATGGAGGCTTGTAATATGCTGTAATAGGAGGAGGAATTCTAATAGGTTGAGGAACTAACACACTTATGAGGCAAAAGTTTCAGTTTACACTTTGCAGAATTACTGGCTTTTGACTTACTGTACCCATAGCTGAGCAATAGTTATACAAACTATTTTGAGCTGTTAAAGAAAATTATTTTTTTTAAATTTCAGAAATATTTCTATTGTTTGTGTTTTCATAAATAAAACCAAATGAGACTATTTCTCCCAACTAAAAAAAAATATTTAAAGTATATTTAAGGTCTGTAAAAATGACTTCTTTTAAATTTAGAGTCTTAATTTTTTTTTAATACTGTAACTTGTTATAGTTATTGTCTTCCAGTTTAGATTCCTGTTTATATTAAATATATTCTCTAGGGTAGAGGAAAAAAAAATTCAAAATTCAAGGCTGCAAGAGTCCTTCTTTTTTCCTTTTAAAAAATGTTTGATGCAAATACGACTCAAGAAGCTCAGAGATAGTGTATTTATGTTTAATCTGATCAAGGTATAGAGACTGCCAGCAACTGGCAGACAATGAATAGCAGCAATATTTTAGTTTTCTTTCCCTCAGTTGGAAAAAAAAGAAGCGACCTCCTGAGGAACCCTGTTCTCTGAAATAAGTAATCTTCCTTGAGTAAATTAAAGATAGCTGAACATAAAGAAAATATCTATTTTCAAAAGTGGGCTAGATAAAGGACCAAATATACTTTCAGTTCTTTATTTTCCTTGACTTCATGCTAATTAGGAGAAAGAACCAAACAATTTAAGTTTTTATAGGGAAAATATCTACCTTTTATTACTCTAAATGTTAAAACCATTAATTGAATGAACCTCTCAAGTCCAGTGATTTTTGTTGTATAGAACTGTCAGAGTGATATTTAAAATGAGTGAATATGGTCAGTGTTTTAAAAAAAAATCAGGTATTTTAAGTAGCAGTGTGGCAAGTATAAAGGCCAATCTTTTAGATATAATTGCACTTGAAAGAATGCCAATTAAGTTAAGAATTGCAACTACAGTGCTTATTCCATATTTCTAGATCTGAAAATATAAGTAGATGGTGGTGGTGGGGAAACTGTATTCTTTAAAAATGACCCCAGGGAATGAAATGTGCAGATATTGTACATTAGAAGAAACTAATTGTGATGCTAACTTTCTTTTCATATTTCTTGAGAGAAATGCGTGTGGGTGGAATAAAAGGGTGCTTTCATATAACCTTTGTCCTTCCTGGATTACGTGATGATTTGAGCGATGTGGTAGCTTTTGCATCAAGTGGCTCCATAACTCCATTCCTGACCTCTTGATGTGCCTTCCTACATGGAGGGACTGACTGAGATGTTGCAGTGCTCGTGCAATGTAGCTGCCTTAGCTCATGCGACCTCCAGTTTTTTTCTTTTTAGTATTCTCTTGGACAGCCTCTCAGTGTCCTCTTATACAGAAATATGCAACCAACCAACCAAAGATAAATAGTGGTTATTGCAATGAAAGAAATGCTGTTTATAAAGAGGAGAGTGGTGTATCAGCTACTGATGCATAGGCTTAAACAGCTATGAAGCCCTGTCAGAAGCTGGTATAGTGTGGAGGATAAACCTCTCTCTTACCCACAAACTTATTCCTTGTCCCAGTAAATACATCTGTAACACTGGCAACACCTAATAGTCTACCAGAGATTTCCAAATTAGCATTTCAGAATAATTAATCTTGTTGATAATGCACAATTCATTCCTCTGGATTGGTGAGAATTTAGTTGATAACTTGTGGTGTCCATGCTCTGTATTCCATAACATAATTCATTTCTTGACCTCTTGGAACACATATCTCCTAGTCGGCATTCTTATTAGGAATGACTAAATATCACCACTGCTTCATACCCATTTATGCTACTACCAGGTGACCCACTTAAAGCAGTTGTAAATAAGAAAGGCTCTTAGCTATAAAACTGAAGGGCAAATCCTCAAGGACTGCATTACTTTTGACAAACTGGCAAAATACTTAAAAACCTCGAAAAACTGGAAATCCAGGGTTTTTTTAAATGGAAATCCATAAAAATGAAGTTTTCAGCTTTAGTGTTATTCTAAAAATATATTTTCCTTTTTTACAGCATGAATTCTTTCCCCTTTGTATTCCTCTGTACTCTTTAAAGTGACATTTAGCCAATGTAGCAAGAAGTCACAGCTGTTGGGGAGGGCTGCGAGATCACAGCCCACGATGTTTTAAACATGAGAACTGAAGACTGAGGATAAGGAGTGTTCTGCTGGGTCACCAGGTATTGTTCTTGGAATGTTCCAGAGAATCACTTCCTTGATGACTAGAGATTTTTTTTCCGTTATTTCTAGCATAATTTTTTTCTTAGCTAGTGCTTACACATTTATTTTCATGCCAAAATACGCTTTGTCTTCTATAGCTCTTTTTCCTCTTAAGTGGTTACCCAATGATGTATTTAAAAAAGCAGTCATAGCCCCTCTCAGTCTGAATGTTGCTGAAAAAATTTAAAAAAGTAAATGAAACACAGTCTTCAGGTCTCATGAGGTTTTCATTCCTTTCATGAAGTATATTAACTATCATTTTTTCCATATGTTACTATTTTTCTTAAATATATGCAAATTAATTGTCCTCTTTAAAAGCAGCTGGAAGATATGTATACAGATAAAGAGTTGTCTTTTTTTGTAAACTCTTCCACATTGTTGTAACTATACAATTAGCCACTGGGATAAAGACAAGAAACATTTTTGGGGCAGTTATGAGTACACATATATATACTGCACATGAAAAACAATTGCCAGAGAACTGGAATTTTAAAAATGTCTAAATCTCAAATAAAAATCGTGCACATTTAGTAGGTAAAGTGTGAAATTACTTCTGCAGTTCTGATTATTATTATTTAGCATGATCCATATATCACCCGACCCTAATTGTTTGATTCTGAAGCTATAAGAAAATCGAAAAAGAACATGTATAATAGCATATTTTGCTAATATAAATTCGACATGATACAAAAAATACATGGTTTTTTGAGATTTTCTAAATAGTTTAGAACCAAAAATGCACTGGTACCATCTTGGTCTCCTCCATATTATGTTAAAAGTGTACAGAAGGTTGCATATTATTTTTAACAATTACTCTCTTTTAGCAATAATTTAATATTAGAGTTTTAACTTATTGTGAATTATCATTTCTTTTTCAAATCAGTGTTCAGAACTAAAGGCAATAAGATACTCTTAGCTATAGAGCTGTCAAAGGGTGAGAACAGTACAATATAATATTTATCTCTGATTTTGAGAGATGCTCCAGTCTCTTATGTTAGCAGAGTTTTGCTGGAGTCTCTCCAGTAACTCCACCTCTCTCTTGTACTCGGGAATCCAGAACTGGACACAGGTTTCCAGATATGACACAGTGGTCCAGGTCTGAAGATAAAACTATTTGACATGTAAAAATTTTTATTACAGGATTTAAATGTAATAATATCCTAATTTTTATAACTTTTGTGTTGTGTCACATACAGTTTTTCTGGTTACCAGTAAGGCAGTACTTCTACATGCTGAAGTAACACAGTAGTGATCAGGGTATTCATCAATCTTAGGTAGTCTATCAACATATGCATATGAAGCTAGGAAGATAAAAGCAAGGAATTTAGGAAAGGCATTAATTGTTTCTGGATAGAATTATACCTCCCAGTCTGGTGCACAAAGCTTTTTGGCATGTGTTTTTGTTGAGCTGTTAAACCAGGGTCAAAATGTAAAGCTTAATATAAGGAGAAGCTTCATCAGCTATTTGTCTTCTGCAGGTGGGTGGGATGGCTGAGACTAAAGATTAAGTCAGACCATGTGATTCAGGCCATAATAAAGAGAGAAGCATGGCATAGCTTAAGGACAGAAGCGAGTGAGGATATAAATTACGTATATGCCAAATACAGAAAAGAGTGTTTATAAGTCTGGATCACCGATGTAATAGTGGAAATTACAGTATAAGTAAAAATTGTATTTGACTACCAATAATGTTTCCAATTGGACTAACTCATTTTGCAAACTCATTCTAAATTTCTTTGGACACATATGTTTAAAGGTTTACCTTGTCAAAAAGAAATGCAATTAGCCACTTATCATTTTAAATAGGAATATAAGACGTGATAATCTTCTGAGTTTCAGCAAAATCAGTTTTGTTAATTTAAAACATTTGCTAATGAAAATGGTATTAAAAGACCTGCCTGAATAGTTAACAGGAAACTTGTCCTGCTTCCTCAAATCCTGCTTTGAAAACTATTTTTTTTCTTTGAGAAAAAAATTAATTTTGTTTGCAGTGTTATTAATTTGTTTGCCACAGAGAAAAATGTAAGGATAGCAGTTTAGGTTCATAGCAGATGTAAATTCTGCTTGCTTTAGGAGTCCTTGAAAGCTATGAATCAGGAACCTCCACAACATGTATCCTCAGAGTCAACAGATCCTGAGCCAGCCCTTTATATAGCTCTCTTGGTAATGATAGTTTTTTTTAATTCTTAGAAATTATCTGTAAGGCAGGCTCTACATTTATCTTCAAAACAGAATTGTAGGGTAATTGAGAACTGGAGTTTAACCCTTCCCTTTCTACACTGCTGTAAGATACACTGGTCTGCCATCAAAACGAAATTGATTCAATAGGATTTTCTACAATTGTGACAGTGACTTCATTACAGATTCATGAACACAATATTCACACCATAAACAATTCCACACACAGAGGCAGAGATGTAAGCATCTATATCTATGTGTGTAAAGATACTTACCAAAAGTTCCCCTTGGGTTCAATGAAATATTCACATCAAATACCTTGGTGATTCTCAGCAGGCATGGGTTGCACCTCAAGTAGAGTGCGTGTGTGTGGGTATCAGCCTAGGCCTTGTCATCAGTGATAGTTTTCCAAGCATTGCAAACTTGAGAGTTTTCAAGCTCTGAGAAGGGTCCCATTCAGAGGGAGGTAGGTGTTGGCACTGCTCACTGCAGCCCAGGGGATCTCAAAGGCCTCACAGGACTGCCGTTTATTGGGTTGCAAGATAATTGCCTCTAGGCATCAGTTTCATCCTGGATCCATCTCAAGTCAATAATTCCTGAAATTGCTCAAAAGTCTGTAACAATGGTACCATTTCCCTTGACTAAGATTAATTTTTTTCAGAGGGTCTCATAACAATGGTACTGTTTCACTTGGGCAATGATTCAGGAAAATGATTTACCAAGGCTAACAAGGATAGCTACTTATCCTTTGTCCCCCACCCTGGTCAGGCAGCTGAGTTCAGGTTGCGGCCATAATTGTCCCCACCTTTACCATGCAAGAGCTCCTGGTATGGTCAAGAGACACTTCACCCCTCAGCTGCTTGGGTCAAAGCTTATCAGGAGCGCCTGAGATCACAGAGTAGGCACAAGAGCAGATGCACCACCACAGCTTGTTACACTGCATTTAAATAATGATTGTTAATGTATTAGTTGAGCATCTATTTTGATGGTAATATATTTATGTACTTTTACTGAAAATTTCTCTCAAAAAACTAAGACTTTTATTTGCAAGTAAGGCAAGTCCCTATTTCAGCAAGTGGTCTTTGAGTGACAAAAAAGAAAAAAAGCTGGACTGTCTGACTGACAATATTATCTATGTCAAAAAGGCATATACCTGAAGGAGAGAAATCCTGTCATTTGAATAAATTGCTTTTACAATGCTTTGACCTGGAATCTTCTTCAAACCCTCCATTAGGATCATCAGAGACATATGTGCAACACCCTTTCCTTTTTTTCAGGGTTCTCAGCGCAGTAATGGCCCTTCCTGGCATGGGTCAGGGCCTGCTCCATGGCACAGGATGCCAGTTCAGCCCAGCCAGGGCCCCCAGTCCCTGCCCCAGCCACATCTCAGGGCTCTCTGCCCCTAGCCCTCTCCTTGGGCAGGTTGATTTCCTGCACTGATCTCACACATGCCTTATTACCACCCTTCCCAATGCTCAGCTACCCCTCTGCTGCCAGCTGGGTACCCTGACTGCCTGCCTCCAGCTGTGGGACCATGTCTGGGACTGAGGCAATGCCCAGCTGCCTCATGCCTGCCCACCCTGGAGAGCTGCACCCCCTCTGCTGCTCCTGATTGTCCAGCTACTCTGCCTGGACAATCCCAAATCTTGGGCATCTCTGAGGCAGAAAGCTCTTTTTCAGTGCTGTTCACCTTGCTGAGCTGAATTCTTAAATTGTTCCTACTAAGAGCAGGTGTGCGCTTGAGCAGCCATTAGGAAAGGGAACTATCTAGTTCTCAACCAGCATGGTTGAGAAACTAGTCCTGTGCTCTTGCACACAAAGACATGTGGGAATCTTAGAATTAGACTTCCTGTTTCTTATGGGTTTGGCTGTGCAGTAGTTAAAATGCCAGGAGTCCACAGAGAACACAATGCAGAAGGCAGCTTGCAAAGTATTGCAAAGCACTCATAAAGAATCCGATTATAATTAGGATTCTTGAGCAGCAGCAAAGTGCCCAGTGCCCTGTGGGTTGGTGCTGTGATGGTGTTTGGGTGAGATTAGAGGGTTGTGATTTCCTGCAGTTTGGGTGAGAAAGGGGCCCCTGTGCTGCAGCCAGACCTGCTTCTCTCACCCCCTTCAGCCCCCACTCACCCTCACAGGACCACCAGTGACGTTGGGCAGTTATTGTCATTCCATCCTGCTGAACTAAATAATTTAGCAAAAAAAATCACAAATTAATAAATAAATTCCAGGTTGGGCAACGAAGAGAGAAATAAGGGAATTTTGTGGAGAGGAAGTGGGTAAATTTAGAAACAAATGAACTCCCTTGGGACTTTCCCTTCTGAGGGAAAGTGTCCTGGAAGCTGCTGCTCTTATGTAGGGCAAACATTCACTGCCTGCCCCTTGTATCAGGCTTTCCCTCCTGCTCCGAGGAATCCCTCATTCTGGGAACTTTGTGCTAGAGTAGGTCTCACATGGCAAACTGACGTTTGCTGAAACAAATATTGGGGAATTGACCACATTTGAAAAACGGAAGTTCTTATGGACTTTAGATATATTTGGGGACCTCTGCTTCTTATAAACTTCAAATTCAGTTTAAAAGAGTTATATCCTAATGGATCTGAGCTTCATGAATGATGTGGGCTAAACATATGTTCCTAAAGCTCATATTTTCTGTGAATTGAAGTTTAGGTCTTGAGACAACTAGCAATTTGTCCTAGACTATTTTGTGTTTCTAGTAACTATTTTACCTCGGTAACAGGATGCTTAGGAAACCTAGGAAATGTTTTCCATGAGTCTGGCAAATATTTCTGTGTGTCTTTAGATATGTAATTAATTTTCCTGTGCATAATTATTGCATTTATATAACGAAAAGTCTTTTGTACGTTTTGTATCTGAAAGATATGTCTATTTTTTAGATTTAATACCATCTGGAAGGAATTGAATACACAAGATAAAAAGGAATTTAGCAACCATAATCCAGAAAAATTTGCAAGAAACTGGCATTAAAATAAAATCTGTGATTATTTTGAATGTGAATCAAATTTTTAGATAATGAAGTATTCACTGGAAAAATCACAAGGGACACAAATTTTGTTGTTTATACCTGTATATTGTAATCCCTAATAGTTTTATCCATCTGAAGCTCTCTTCCTCCAGCAAATGTATAAAGTGCAGATCTATTCTTTACACAGAAATCAATGAAATTGTGAAAAACTTGACAAATTCTGCCATCATATAGAAATAGTCTTTGAAAGTCTAACCTGCACAAATAGAAGTAAATTTTAGCCAGAATTGTGAAAAGTCCTGCACATTCTGATTGTCTGTAATGATATATGGCTTCAGGACTTTAAAATAAGGAAACAGGTCATAACAGAAAATTGAACAGGGACTTTAACTAAATATAGGATATCTTTTGATCTGTATTGCCTTCCATTCTAAGCCAATTATATATGCTTTTTCATTAAGAAAAAGACATAAAATATGCCTTAAATAAATGTCTAATCATCTGCCTTACTTTTTAATTTTGCTCAAGAGGATCTAAATCATTAATTAAAAATAATGTTGTACAGTGCAGTTATAACTTTAAAATAAAGGGGTTTTTTACCATTAAGAAGGACAAGTAGTACCTCTACCCCTTCATTTTCTCTTTTAAATTCTCCGCTACTTTATCCTCATTCATGGGATAAACATGAAAGGGATAAAACCCAAATCAATACATATAGCAGTTATTTAACTCAACATAAATGATGTAATTCTACCTAAACTGAAATTTCTAAATGGTGTTTCAATAGGCTTTTCAACCAAATGGAATACTGATTCTTCTGCTCATACAATTCTTATGTTGAAATAAATTTCCCATATATGAAAAACAAGGTGAATTGCTCAAAATGCTGATTTAAAAAGCATTTCATTAACATTTATAAATTGTAGTGATAATTTCAGATGCTCATTCCCTTACTTTTTTTTTTAACAGAAGTCAGCATGCAGGACCAACATAATAGAAACAGTTTATTATATCCCTGCAGTTGTGTTATGTCTTAATAAAACACCCCATTTTATAAAGCACATAAAGCTTTTAATCAGCATTTTTTTATGTTAAAGGAGCATAAGAGTAAAAAATGCAGCGCTCTTGTAGAACAATCATAGTTGTGAATTAATTGCAATAATCCAGGGAAATTAATACAGTACAAGCTGATAACAATAAAAAAAAATAATTCTGAGACGAACTTTACACTTGATTATAACTTGTGATTCAATTGCAGGATGAGGTAAAGACATTTCCACAAAATTTTATACTTGTATCTTTAACAGGAACCTATTTGTAAGTAGATTCAACAGAAGCAGATTTGTCTAAAACAGTATTTAAGAGACAGCAAAAACTGGACAATTGCTGAATATGCTGAAAATGTACACACTCTTGTTTGAAACTAGACTTCTGGACATCTAGGTGTCTCTTTGTTTTGCAAATCCACAGCTGTTATAAATGCCCAGCTCAAACCTAAACCTCATTAGGCTCCCAAAACAAAGGTATCTGCATGCATAAGACACTCTATGTGGGAGAAATAAAGAAAGTTCCATCTTTCATAACATAATCTTGTGGAAACAGGGTGCTGATGACTACCTATACACCCTTCTCCCCCCAGACTGGTCGTGTGCCTCAAAAAACCCAGTGGGGCAGTGGAGAGGGAAAAGAGATCACCAGAAAAAGGGGTAGACAATAGATAGTTTTTGTTAGTATCATTTTAATTCTGTGTAATTTAAAGTATCAAGGTTAGTATTGTAGCAAGTGAGCTAATAAGAATTCTTCATTTAGAATTCAAGGACTTGCATATACAGTGTGGTCCTTATGCTGATAGCAAGACTGCATGCAACATAGTGAGAATTCAAGCAGCCTATTCCATCGTTTGGATGCAAGACGTTGGTGATGCTGTGATACTTTTCCAGTTAGCAAAAAGCGAGGATAGGAGCAGTCCATTGATCCTGCTCTGTCAGTTTGCCAACTGGGGCTGGAACATGCAGGCCAGGAAAAAGATGCTTTTAGTCTGCAGGTGGCAGTTTGGAAGGAGACGTCTGATCTCTACCCCCAGGTTTTATTTTATATATTTGATTTTCCTAGTAGTCAGTAGGTAAGGCAAGGCTTCTGCAGGCATTTTTCAGAGTTCTACTTTTCTAAAAATCAAATGTTTGCATTAACAATTCTACTAAATATTTTAATGCAATAAACATGTTTGGAAAACATCCTTGGAGCTTACTTGTTATCTCAAGCTTTTGAGAAAAATAGTTCTTTACAGCTTCTAGTCTGTTTCTGTTAATTCACTTCATTCTGTCTTAACCACATATGTCCTTGACCATCTGTAATGCAGCAATAGCTGCCAGTAAAATTACGGCATTTTTTGTTCAAAAAAAATCAGAAACTTTTTAAAGGGGCAGTAGACTAAGCACAATTGACTAATATCCACACTTAAGACTCCCTTCTGCATTTGAAATCTATACCAACATTTATATTTGAAATGAAGAGGAAAGTAATATTCTTAGGAAGATATAAATTTAAATTAGAGTATTATATTAAAATGTGCTTTTTTGCTCTCAGTAACCAATATTTTTATACTGCAGGCATAATTTAACAACTAGACTGAACAAATGAAGGCAATGTCCTGAATAACATCATTCTCACAGTTAAACATCAGTATCAAAGCAGAGCATTTGAAGACATAAAAGGGAAAGGTAATGACATTATCCTTGAATCTTCATAACTTTCCTAAAGGTGAGTGTATTAAATAAGAACCGCTGAAGTGTTGTTGGCACTGTTTTATGCATCCCATCTGTTAGTCGTAATATTACATCAGTTAATTAATGCGTGTTACCTTGTGTGTAAAACAACATGTACTCTGTTGATTGCAGAGTCAATCCTAAAGTGGTCCTCAATGAAGCAGTTTGATTTTTTTTTATGTCAGAATGTTAGGGATTTTTCCTAATGAAAAATTCTGTTTTCATTAAAATATTCAAGATTTAAAATCCTATACTTTTTTTGGAAACTTGTGAAGAAATTATTTGTCCTTATATCATCCTTTTTGCTTTCTAAAATGCTTTGTCTTAAAATTTTAAAGAATTTTGTAATGCAATTTTGTCTTTATTTTTGTGTGCAGTGCATTTGATCTAGCTGATGGTGTACTTCCACTGACATGTCATAGTGTAAATTGTCAAAAATTGTGTTATGACATGACAGTAGCAATGGTGCACAACTAATTAAATCTAATAAAGTCTGTCATTTTTGCTTTTATTTTTTAAGTCATGAAGGACAGCTGCTACCTAGCACTGAAAAAATTTTTCTAGACAGAAACTGTTATTCTTTGTGTTTGCAGTGGTGTGGTCAACACTCCTGAAGGACAGGATGTTGTCTGGAGGGACCTGGACAAGCTCAAGAAGTGGGCCCTTGGGAACCTCATGAGGAGTAACAAGGTCAAGTGCTAGGTGCTGCACCTGGGCTGCGACAACACAGGCTGGGGGATGAGCAGATTGAGACCAGCCCTGCTGAGAAGGACTGGTGGATGACAAGACAGTGGATGTGAGGAGGCGTGGGCCTGTAGCCCAGAAAACCAAACGTGTCCTGGGCTGCATCAAAAGAAGTGTGGCAAACAGGGCAAGGGAGATGATTCTGCCCCACTTTTCTGATCCCATGTGGAGCGCTGCATCCAGCTCTGGGGTACTCAGCACAGGAAAGACATTGACCTTTTGGAGTGACTCCAGAGGAGGGCCGCAAAGGTGATTAGAGGGATGGAGCACTTCTGCTGTGAAGGAAGGCTAAGAGAATTGGGACTGCTTAGCCTGAAGAAGAGAAGGCTTCAGGGAACACGCTGCCCTGAGAAGTGGTGAATATATAACAGGCCAAGCTGGAGGAGGCTTTGAGCATCCTGGTCTAATGGAAGGTGTCCCTGACCAAGGCAGGGGGGTTGGAACTAGATGTTCTTCGTGGTCCCCTTCAGCCCAAGCCATTCTATGTTTCTATGATGATTCGATGAATCAGTTGAACCAGTTCTAAATTCCTCTAATTATCTTGGAATATGTTTGAGGAATATGTTTGGAATATCTGTGGCAGGGCATATCATCCCTCTCCCCACCACAAGTGGCCAGTGCAGATAGGAGAGATAACCCAGGCAGGCAAGGCCCAGCGGGTATCATCTCTTGGCACCAAAAGGTCTGTCAGCCTAACCAAGAATCAGCATCTTGGTATGGAAAGCAGATCTGGGAAGAGATAAAAGAAAAAACATAGGTGACAAAAAGTCCTGTTTTACACCACAAAAGCACTACAGATTATCACAGAGGCAGACGTCTCCTACACACACCCTGAGAAGCCTTCTACCCACACAACCTGAAAGCGTATGAGACTTATCCCTGGAGCCTGGACACAGATTCCATGGTTACTTTCCTGGGAATTGAGAGAAAGGATTTCGATGTGTGCTCCATCAGGAATTGGATGGTAAGAAACATTGGATGTTAAGTTATATTATTGCTTCGCTAACAGTAAATTAACCTTTAACCCCACGGGTATAATACTAGTTGTCCTCTTTTTGTCTTATTCCTTTGTTGTTATAGTCTGTTTTAAGTCTTATGTCTGTTAGTTTTGTGTCTGTTAAATAAAGTATTAATTCTACAATAGATTAAATCAGCCATTATTAAAGAAGTTACTGCTGAGAGTAGGTCTTGGGGTGCTGGCCACCTCAATAAAGCTACTGCCTACTGCCGGTGGCCTGGGAAAAAGGCAGGGACTTATTTAAACCCACATCATCAATTCATAACAATATCATATGTCTCTTGTAGCAATTAAGGAAAGTCCATTTGGTTCCTAAGGCAGCAAGATTGTTCATCATTAGTGCAAAATTGTATTTATGTCAGATGTGCTGCTCAGATGAAATATAATTTTATTTTGCAGAGAGGAAAGAAATATAAAAGTAAGGAAGTTTCAGGCATAATGCTCTTTCTACCAAATCTTACCTTCTTGGGTAGCAGTTGATTCCCAAGGTACTTCACATTTTTTTAAATAATCACTTTGCTAGACACTATAAACCTGTGCAGCTGCAGCCAGGTCTTTTTGGAAAGCCGTTTACTTCACCTTTCTTCTTGTATGGATTTAGTGAATAAAATATTTTTTTTAGTCATCAATTGTTTATATTAAACCATATTTTACATATTAAAATGTATGGATTCCATAGCTAACTGTAAAAATTGAAACTATAAAATATCCCAACGTCATTTTCTCAGCTAGCTGTGTGCATAGATCGTACAGTTTAATTACTTGTGATCTGACTCATTATTGCTTCCTTTCTCACAGGCTTTAATTTTTTTAAGTAATATCAAATGAGAATTTTGCCATTTGATAGAACCAAACCTGACCTTCCTCTTGCTATTTTGAAAGGTATTAATATTTCTGAGTATTGCTAATATGTCTTGTTATTGCCATTTGTATAAAAAAAAGTAAGCTTATATAACTCACAAATTCAGAATTCTTTCCAGTTTAACCCTAGCTGGCAACTAAGCACAACACAGCTACTCTGCCAGGAGAATGGGGGAGACAATTGAAAGGACGAAAATGCAAAAAACTTACAGAGTGAGATAAAGACAGTTTAATATGTAAAGCCAAAACCACATGTGCAAACATAGCAAAACAAGAAATTCATTCACTATTTTCAGACAGATGTCTTGTCATCTCCCGGAAAATGATAACTTGAGAAGTAAAATGCCACATGTCTGAAAGTTGTGTGTCATACCATGTCCTCCCCACCTCTTCTCCTTTTTTTCCTCTGCTTTTATTACTGAGCATGATGTCATGTCATCTGGAACATCCCTTTGGTCAGAGGGGGTCAGCTGTCCCACCTATGTCCAGTCCCAATTTCTTGTGCATCCCCATCCTCCTCCCTGATGGGGTGGTGCAAGAAGCAGAAAAGGCCTTGGGTCTGTGTACATTCTGCTCAACAATAATTAAACATCCCTGCTTTATCAACACTGTTTTCAGCACAAATCCAAAACACAGTCCCATGCTAGCTACTGTGAATAAAAGTTGCTCTGTCCCAGCCAAAGCTAGTAGATTCAGACAAAAACATTAGATATTTCTGCCTTTATTATAAGAAATAGCATGATCATTTTCTTAGATACAGGGTTTTCACAGACCAAAAAAGCTTTTATAACAGTAAATCATCATGACTGAGGTTATGTGAGGCTTTTGCAGTTAAAAGGAAAAGGGTGATAGTGATGGAATACTTCAGATATTTACTTAGGACCAGGATTTTATGTCATTCTAGATATTGAGTGAAATATGAGTATTGACCCACGTTTCTATCATCTATATATGATGAACATGTTTATCAATTTGTAGAGTTGGTGAGAACATGTCTATACTGGTGCAATGTTTAGCCATCTGTGTAATAATGCCTTAAAGTCTCAGTCTGTGTCTTCCAGTTATTCTGTCATCTAAATTAACTTCCTCCATCATATCTGTAATGGCTTTATCTGTTGCTTTTTTGTCTAAAAAGAATGGGAAAAAAATAATCACACCTGGAATTTGCTAGTCATCATTTCATGAATTTAAAAATTTATAGGATGCATTTTTGTATTGTAAATTTACAGATGAGCAAATCAGATTCATCCAGAGAAAGACGATTAGTGACTCCTGGAAATACTATATATATATATATATATATATATATATATATATATATATATATGTGTGTGTGTGTATTATTTTTTTAAGTGATGGACTTTATTATTTGCCTTCTACAAATATTTCTTTTTTTAAAATTAGGACTATAATGACATTTATTTTCTCTGAAACTCTGTAATAGTAGAAAAAATAGACTGCATTAAGTCTTTCAATATAATAAAAATATTTTTGTTTGCATTACTAGAAAGCTCTATTATTAATGATACTGGGGTTCTAGTTTTGATGACTTTCTTATTTCTTATGTGTTCAGTACAATGACTTTACAAAAAACTTCTTTGTTATCTTCCTCTCATCCTACTCATGATAATGTATTTGTTGAGATTTAAGTGTAAATCTACTGGTAAATAGGTTTTATTGTTTTTACAACAGAGTCCTTTTTTAATATCTAAACACAAATTAATTCCTTTGGTTCAACAATAACTAATAAATGTGTATGATGTGATTAGGCTGAAATCCAGTGTATACACAGTCACAATCTCCAATTGTGTATAATATCTGTGAGTGTTTATTGAAGAAAGAGTTGACATTTAAGTCAGAACCCTCTGATAGACCTACAGGTTTACAGCTTCTCTCAACCTCTCTTTGTGTTCTAGCTCTAATTCTAACCATCACAGCTGTATGGTTAAGAAATAATATTTTGTATTCCTGAAGGAGTAAAAGGCTTCTGTTTAAAAGCTATGATACCTCAAGGAAATAGAAAGATATTTTTATAGCAAGTGCTCTTAAGCAACTGACACTAATGTTGTTTGAATTTGTATTTTCTATTGTTCCTAAATAAGATTAAATATTGTCAAACACCTTGTGTAACTAATTGACTACTGATAATACGACCATAGTTAACAACAATTGGCATTGAAGTAAATTAAGTGTAATTTAATTAGACAAAATAGTGACATTCATTATCATCTGTTGATGGGACCTTCAGAACAAATTTTAAAAAATATATAATTATAGGTAACAACGGAAAAAAACTTGAACTTAGGTCTTAGTTGAATTAACTGTTTTATGTAGGAGTCTTCAATGTAGTTCTTTGGCTCATATGCAACACTAAAGAGAGAGCTGTGTGCTCAAAAGAACGGCAGATGCTTGAGTATACTGGCCTGAACAATTAGGAGTATTAAGGATTTTTAATTTATGGAAGTCTTCCTCTAGGTGCCTGAATAAGAATATGTATCTATTTGGTTCATATTATATTTTTATTATCTGAAATTAGTTTGGATTTCAGACATAGGAAATATTTCTGCTACTGAGTGTATCTTCTACTGAGTAGTTCAATGAGCTATTGCATGCTGTTTGTCACCACTGTCACCTGTGAGAGACAAGAATTCATTAGGAGGTCTTCTGGGAGATTAGACAACAGAAAAAGGATACAGTAATATTATCATTAATAATCTTGTTAAGATGCAAGACTGCAAATTTTAACTGCAGAAATTTGGTCAGTCTTATCAAAGAGCAAATGCAGTGTCATTGCTGCTTTTTTACCCTAAATCCAGAATTTGTTCTTATCTGTATCTTTTCTCTTTCTTCTCCTTCCAATTCCCTCTTCTCAGAGTTTTGAGTAACTTAACATTGCATGGGCTTGGGTTTTGCTAAAATGAATGGGCTAAGTTAATGCTTTGTGAAATGTTTTATGTTGATTGCTGATCTGAACTTTTGCCAAAGTTCTGTGATTTTCTGAAGTTGTCAGTAAAGTTTTTTGTTGTTTTGACCTCTTGAGGATATCTTGTCGGTGTTTTTCCTGTATGTCTAACTCAGAGTACTTTAAAAAAGTAAACCCTTTTAAGAGTCTGGTCGAGCAAGTTTTGGGGTCTTACAACTCCCCACACAGCCCACACTCACTGTCAGACCAGATTTCCTTACAGATTTGACCTCAGGTTTCCCAGAGCAGAGCAATTTTCCAGAGCAATTATTTTGATCCTTGAAATTAATTACGGTTCAACAAAAAACCAACACCGTGATCTGGGTGCCTCTGAGGACAGACTGCAAACAAAGGATAACCTGAGCTTTTATTCCCTTTCAGTCTGAGGGGGTGAAAGTTTGAGACAGGCTCCTGCTGTGTCTGATCACCTGGCTGGGTCCCCAGGCCCTTGGTTATGTACAGGGTTGGTACCAGCTCATGGCCTCTTGCCTCCAGCTCCCATCACCCACAGCTCAGCCTGCAGCCCTCACTGCAGCTGAATACTGAGCTACCTGTACTGTGTGTATTCCTCACCAATGTGAAATTATCTAATCCATGTATAGCACTACACCTCTTCACTAATGTTTCCCTTTTTTGACTACTACAAATAACTTTTCATATTCAGTACATATTCATTTCTGAAATAAGAAAGTTAGCTTTCATATTTGATTAAGTATTTATTAAAAGAGGTGGCGTGTGAATTAAAGAATATATTACTTTTTAATAAAATCAGATTAGAGGAAAGTAGTAAAGCCAAATATTAAAAAGGAACCCATCATAAAATAATGTAGATTATTTTGTTTTAAAAGTCAGTCTTCAGGGTTATCAGAGAAATTTGTTCAACTTGTCAGCCCTTCACTTTTGAGTCTAAAAGCACAGAAAATGCAACCACAGGAAATTTTGTTTAATGTTATACTTTTAATTTTTATGTAGTATCGACATCAGGATGCACTCAGGAGCATGCACCCAAGGGTTCCTAAGCTTCAAAGTTTAAAAATCTAAGTCTAATTTTCACTTTAGAGGGTTCACATGAAGGACTTCAGTCAATATAATGAGTTTTATTCTGTTTCTGTATTCACTATTTGATAACCTTCTCTAGTAATTCAGTCACATATCTCATTTGCATGAAGTTTCTTTTAAATGTCAGAATTGAGATATGACCATAAGTATTCATTCTGATTAATATGTTAGAGATTTTTTCTTGACCTTAAATGAAGATGTTGCTTCAAAATGTAATCAGATCTTTAAAATGGGTGGAGATTGGGGTGGAAAAACGCTATACAAGACATATGTATGAAATATACAGGCTCAAGGCCAAAATACTTTGCTATTTCCCAACATACTCTCTTACAGAGCTGGTATTCAGGATGCCATTCAAATGCAATAGAAGAGGTGTTTTGATACTGTTTTTATCTATCATTTCAAAAATTCACAGTTTGGCTATAACAATGTGACTACATGTTTCATTGGCACATGATTTAGTATCTGAGGATTTTAGTTCAAATAATCTTCACATATTTTTGGGTTAGTGGGACAGTAGGAGGTCTGCTTATACATTTAAAATTCTGAAAAATTTATTTTAACACGTTTTACTGTATTAAAGGTGGCTGTGGTGAGTATATTACTGTAAAGATAGCACCTTTTCAAGGTGTTTCATTTGCTTCATAAAGCATATTCCATATGCAATTAAAGGATAGACATGATGCGCCAAACTTGATACTAAATATCAAGTGTATTACAATAAATTACATTTCCTTGCAATGAGTTTTCAAGTAGAAAGAGGGAAGGTTAAGTGTATCCTAACTATCCTAATGAGACCTTACTCTGATAACTAATACCAGATAAAATAAAAATAGAAAATGGACTGTAGGCAACTGAATATAAGGTGCAATTCAGTGCTATTTTTCAAATTTATGATTCTCTAGGAGTTTAATGTTCTCTTTTCCCAAGAAGCAAGAATCATTTCAGTCCTGAAATGACATTGCTGAGCTGAATAGTTTCAGTTTGAATTATGCCCAAGTTTGATGAGAAAATTAGTTGTTGTTTTACTCACATGAGTGTGAACATAATGAGTATTTTGTGAATGAACTCAAGATACAATGAATACAAGTAGAATGCAAGTGGAAGACATGAGAAAGGAAATACTAAAGCTGCTTTGGCTCCAAACCCAGTCTAAAGGTAATGTTCTGTGAAGGAGTCTGTGAACCCATTCAGTGGAAGAAATTGATTGGAGATCAACCACCTGTTGGACCATAACACTTGCTGTTGAACTAATGAAGAAGTGTGTGTGAGGATGCCAGGGATATAAGAGAAAGAGAACCTTTTTCTGCACTTGAATAGGAATAAAGTTTTCTGTTCCTAAAAAAAAAGTTCATAGCTGCTTAGGTTTATCAGTCAATTCCGGACAGCAAACTGGTAGAGGGAAAAATATCGTACAATGCATGGTATGTACATGAGGCCAACATATTCCTTTCAAGTGAGCCATTAGTAGCCAGTCCCATACTCACAAGAAACAAGTTGTTAAGTCCTGTCTGACCACATAAGTTGACTCATAAGTTGCATCCAGGCCCTAATAACTAAATTCAGGGTCATGGATTCTGCAGGAGTATCCAATGCTCAAAGCTTACATTTTTTTTTCAAGCTCACTTTGTAATGCTGTATACTTTGATGAAGTTTTATATCCTAGATCACAGAAATCTAGTTCTGTCCCACTAAGAATCGATAACACTGCATCAGATACAATACTGCATTTCTGACTCTATCCAGTTTTTGAAAAAAAAAAAAGACAAGAAAGCATTTGACAATCATATGACTTGCTAGAAATAATTTGGGTATAGTTGCCTCATTATTGTAAATTTCCCATGTAAGCAATAGCTATGGCTATCCACGCAGCTTTAGAAGCAGTTAAAAATCTATGCAAATTAGGTTAGAAGTTGAAGTAGTTTAACAAAAGAAGAATAATGAAAGCTGATAGGTCAAAGTGCTATTCAATCAATAGTTTTTCTACAGCAGATTTATAGTATCACATAAAAACTCGTGGGCAATGTTCTGTTCACTTCACTAATCAGGAATATACCTGGCTCATGCTATTTGTTTTGACTATCTTTTTAAACCTAACTCTGTGCCCATCATATATGAATTTGATTTGAGAGAAGTTTGACTTCTGTTTATAGCTCAACAATGATTCTGTATGTTCGACATTAAATATATCTGAATTTTGATCTTAGGTTATCACATCAGTGACCATGAACATTCAGTTGAGCTAGGGATAAATAATACTTATTTTATACAGTTTTCTGATGAACAGTATGATGAAAAGGTGAGTTCAACAATTTCTATTTCACTGTTACTGAAAGCAGAACAGAGAAAGTGAAATGATATATCCAAAGTGGCACAGCATTAGGGCAGATCATCCTAGCCTGAGCCTATTGCTCTAGACAGTAGCCAAGGTAACATTTATAATCACTGCCTCAAATAATGACTTTTCTTGAAAGTACAACATTCCACATTTATTGGGGATGTCTCTCTTACATAGCATTATCCTTGGCTTGTGTTTCTCAAAGACTCTTTAAAAGTTTCAGTCCATGAGATCTCTACAACAATTCAGTCATTTAATGCAGTGCAAGCTCCTGATACTGTATCATCTGTGACAAACTAGGCCAGTAGTCCTGCACTGCACAGGCATGTGGTGTGTGGATGTGAAATGGAAGGGACAACAATTTAACTAAGTCTGCTGGGATGCAGCCACGCAGTGCCTATTAACATTAATTAAAATCAGACAGCTAAATCTCAGTGTATTGTGCTGAATGTGCTCCCTGACGTGTTTGAAGGGATACCATTTTCATACCAAATACTTGCAAGTGTGCTGCTCCACATTAGCCAATATCCTAGGAAAGGATTCCCATAACTTTCGTACTCTATAACAAAGATGATGTCCTGGAATTTTTGATTGAATAACTCTACAGGATGTTGTACATCATTTTTATTGATGATGAAGTTATCATCTGTGTAGACTCAGTTGAATGGGCATGGGTTGCTTTAAAGCATTATGTTCTTGGTTAACCATCACATTGTCAGCTAAAAAGTAGTTGATTCATGTTCTAATTTTTTTTTCCCCCTTCTGGCTCTATGCATAAATTTGACAGAGCCACAGGTCTCTATGGATTCTGGACAAACTGCCAGTTGTTCAGATGTTGCATTGTCCTGGGGTGACTGTATGATACTGTATTCCCTATCATCTGCCCTCCGCCAGACATGAATCCTGTGCCTTTCTGTACCTTTAAGAGCGAGGGCAGAGAGCCTCTGGAATTCTTTTGGTGGTTTGTGTTCAAAACACAGATAAGCTGACTGGCTTCTCCTGCCCGGCTGCTCCGCTTCTGCAGCAGGGAAGAGTTACATTCCTTTTGTTTTTTAGCTAGTTTCTTGTTCGTTAGCTAAAGTACGGAGCCCTGGGACTTTGGCTTCTTCTTCTTCTCTTCTGGACTGTTCAGCAACACCAGAACATCAGAACCTCACTGGGAGGCCTTTCCACCGAGGCCCAGAGGGGCCCATGCCAAACCCCAGCTCTGGAGAGGAGAAAGCCCCTCCCACAAAGGACTCTGAAACCTGCCCAGGTTCTCTCCATAGCGAGAGGTTTTATTATTTAGCATTATTCTTTTTTTCCCATGCCTGCGGGCACTTTAGTTGTTAATTAAATATTTTTTTTCCTTTTTCACTTTCCTCTGAGGAATTTCTTCCCGAACCTGGTGGGGGTGGTGTGGCTGTAACCTGCCTTTTATGAAAGGACATTCATTTCAGACATACCTCCAAATTTTTCTCAAACTAGGACAACCATCATAAAAGTTTAGCTAGTTCAGTTGCAAATAGCAATGGCAAAGTTACAGTTTTTTTAGCTCAGTAGTGATTTGTAGATAAGTATTAGGCAATGGAGTGAATGAGTCTAATTTAGGTCCTGTTGGAGAGTAAAGTTTATTGAGGATGATACAATGCATAATTGATCTCTTATCTTCCCCTAGGTACTTTTCAAAGGTATTTGAATGATTTGGGTTGTAAGGGACAGTGAGAATCATGTAGTTACAAGCTCCCTACCAAGGACAGGGACACCTTCCCCTAGATCAAAGCTCAAAGCCCCATCCAACCTGGCCTTGAACGCTTCCCGGGATGGGGCATCCACAACCTCTCTGGGCAGTCTGTTCCACTACTCTCACAGCAAAGAATTTCTTCCTAGTATCTAACCTAAATCTACTCTCTTCCAGCTTAAAGCCATTCCCCCTTGTCCTGTCACCACACGTCCTTGTTAAGTCCCTCTCCAACTCTCTTGTAGCCTCCCTTTAGGTACTGGAGGGCTGCCATATAGTGCACTACAAAACATAACAAGTAGTATTACCATGCTTTTAGTCTGTACTCTGTAAGAGACAATTCTGGGAAAGGAATCTTTACATGCTCATTATAGGGTCTCAAATAAAAGTGCATAATGCATATGTTTCTAACCAATTACATATCAGATAAAAATTTTTGGGAAGTATACAAGACTAGAAAATGTCATCCATCCACCACTAAAAAGTAGATACAGGGGATAATTACTAAAATGTCTAAATCATAGCTAGGGGCAAGGAATGTTTATGATTTTCTGTAGTTCTGCTGTCAGCCTTTGCTTTCTCCTCTTGCCCTTTAGAGTATTCCAAGTAGTATCTTTGTAGCATATAGCCAATTCTTTACCTTTTACTTGATTTAGCTGTATCATTATCATGATGTTTTAATATCGAAAATCAAAAGAAATTCAGAAAAAATAATTTGATGAATTTTGCCTTTCTGTCTTTGAGAGTGATTCATTTCTCAAATTTATTCATTATTCAGAGTGATTCAGTAATTCCTTTAGCAAATAATTCTTAATGTGTCATTTTAATTGTGAATTATGAATATTACAATCAGTTTGTGCTCTAACTTTGGTGCAGTAGCACACGTATTTGACTAACTTAAACATTTTACTTTGAATTTCCAGCTGTGTTTGATTATAATAGGTGTTAGCAATGTATGCCAGGCAATCAAAATCCAGATATAATATGATACATGGTAGCTAACCAACCCAGCATGAAGGCAAACTGAAAATTTGATAATCAGATGTTCAGTTTAAAATTTACTTTTAGCAAATACTCAAGCAATCAAGCCAAATGTATACTCAGTGAACTCTGGACAACTGAATGCTTTCAGAAAATGATCATGAAAAGATAAACTGAATGTAAAAACCAAAAAGTCAAGGATATTTCCTTCAATTATTTTGGGGTTTAAGCTGCTGACTGCCTTCATTTTTCTCCTACAGAATAAGAAATTTATTGAAGTGTCACAAATTAAGGACAGAGATAGCTGAACATCAGGAATGATGTTGCTGTTCCTGAGATGATTAGGGAGACATTTATTCTTATGTAAATATCCAATTTTTATCCTTTCAAAACTCAAATTATGCAAAGGATAAATGGAGATGACTGCATTTAGATCTCTGTATTTAGATCCACATTTTCTAATGTGACTAAATTCAATTTTAATGTGACTACATTCAATTTTAATGTGACTACATTGTGTGAACCATACATGTACACACAAATTACAGGTCAGTAGAAATGGAGTTAGACAAGACACAAAGTAATGTAATGTAAAATAGTAGCAAAGTAATTAGTACCAAACTCTCCTATTACAATCCATAAGTATATTCAGGCATCTCAAAATATCTGTGTGTCCATTATCTAACATTTAGTGCAAAACACAGAGGAGCCAGCTACCCAGTGCAAATTATAAACCTAACTGAGCCATAGACAATGCAAGCCTTGACAAGATGTTTGACCTCCTGGTTCCCCAGGCAGACCAGCTGTGAAATTGATAAAAAAAATTGTGTAAAAACAGACCTAAATGGAAAACAGATCTGCCACTGGCTTAGGCAACAAATATGAATGAACAAATGGCAAACACATTAGGGTCATCACATCCAGTTATGCTTTATGCTTGATAACAGAACCTAAATCTGAACAGTTAATTCATCACATATTTCTGAGTAAAGAAGATTAAAAAATGGAAGATAACACTGAAATTTAATGATCTTCCCCCCAGGAGATGCAGTACAATTTCAGTATTTGTTAACACAGAACACAGAATAGTTTAGTGTAAGTCAGCTGGATTTTTGCTGCTCACGATTATCTCACTGTGAGGGATACTGATAGTTTGACAACTGTGCACTCTTAAATGGAAAATATTAGCAACATTTTTTCCTAATTGTAAATACTATGTAATATTATAAAAAGAAAGAATTCTTAAATTTTTAACTTTCATGTTTCTCAGAGCTTGAACAATGTGAATTTCTTGACAATCATTCCAGTCCAATAGATTTTCTATCATCCGGAGACTCTAAATTCAAATCTCATACCAAAGATTAATACATTGCTACTCGAGACTTAAACACTCATGTTTTGGAGGCTTATTACTGTGTCTGGAACATGTATTTATCTAATGTGACTATTTAATCTGAAGAAACATTTTCCAGCTATTTTCTAGAATATATGGTAGCTGCATAATTTAAATGAGTCATGTGATCGCACTAAATAACTTAATCATTCATTAAAACTAGATAAACCCAGTATGTTGTGTGTAGTCAGTGATAACTAATTTAATTTTCAGCACTGTTTAGAAGTTTTAAATCTACTGAGGACACATTAGTTGATGTCCTGTTATTGACTGAGGAATAAAACAACACAGCAGACACCAATATTTTTTCATTCACACACTATTATTGGTGCTTTATGAACAACAAGTGGCATTTACGCTGTAGGTAGGAAATATATAATTCAATTTTATTTAAAACAGGAAACAATGTAAACTCCATGAAGTAATTGGAAAAAAAATTGCACCTTTCCTCTAAATTGAGAATGGTATTTATTACACTGTGTCTCTACTTGCGACTCTTGTTATTGAAGACGCCTTCATTTTTGACTCCACAAGAGATTGGAGTACTTCCATGCCATATTCTAATGTGTACTCAAAGATTTGACTCTCAAAAGCAAAAGATTTTTGTTTTCTTGTGGACGATTCTAAATAAATAATTACTAGCATAATCATTGAATTAATCAGAATTTTTGCTGCTGCAGAAGGAAACTTTGAACAAACGCAGTATTTATGTCATTTATGGCTGTCTACTAAGGTTACTATTTCACCATGAAAACTTTTTTATAGGCTCACAAATACAGTCAAGCTTTTATATTTCAACATTAAGAAAATCTTGCACAGAATATATATTAGGATGGTATGCAGGCATAACTGAGCTTAGAAATACTAGTTAGTATTATGCCTGGCCAAAATTGTTCAGTACAAGTTGTAGCTGACTGTCTCAAATGGTCCATATTTTAACCATAGATTCAGAATTAATTAAGTAGCTTTCTTAGTTTCTATCGTGCTAAATAATTTTTCTGGACTGCTTGGGTACAGCGGCACAGACCAAATTTAGTACCATACAGCATGTCACTAGGTTTAAAACAAAAGCCCTTAACACTTCCTTTATTTCTATTCTCTGAATTCGAATATCCTGTGTTGATTTGATTCCAGAAATCTTGTTGTTCTGCACTGAAATGAAATCAAATGAAAGAATTAATTGTCAGAGATCTTTTCTGCAGAAAGTAATTATTATTTATGCTTCTTGAAGAAGAAGTTGGGGGGAGGGAGGTAGTTTTAATCTGATTTGTATCCAAAACAGGTGAAATCCCTACAAAATCTTAGGAGTAATGTTAACTTATATTCTAAATAATTAGCTTTACCTCTTTCATAGCTTCAGCAAAGGATAGAAAAGATATTGGGACTGCTCAGTTTAAAGCTTGAAGCTGACAAAACTTTGTAGAAAAGGAGCATTTTTTTCCCCTAAGCTATAAATGGGATTTTAGATTTCTGATAATGTACAGAAAAGCTTTATAGTACAGTTTCTTGATAAACTTTTTCTGATGCCAGGATAACTACCTTTAAATGCGCTTTTTTAATGGGTAATGCTTATGGCCCCATACACAGCTTTAAAACAGGACCTTTCAAAGCTTAAGCTGCCATAACTGCCAAAATATCTCTTCCTCAGAAACTGCTGTTCTCAGCCCGGTGCATGAGTAGAGAGGCATTTCTGTTCCTTTCAACCAGCTTGTTCACAGCTTATAGCTGTAAGGGGGATGTATAAGATGGAGGAAAAAATTTGGCAATAAAACATTCAAGTCCAAAGATTATTGTTAAATTTTTTTTCCTTTGTGTAAAGGTGTCTCAGACCCAAAATCTTTGGCTCAGCTGCTACAGTAACTGGAAGGAATTCTGGTACATATCTGATATTGTGTCTGCAGTTCTAGTTTGCACTCCTCTCTTCTGCAGTGCCTACCTACATAAGAATAATAACAAGTAATTAATTTTTTTAAAAATTATATTTTCCGCTCTTCACCTTGTTGATTTTCAAAATCACTTCAGTCATAATGCCTGGACACGCATGTGAGTCCAGTTATTTGCTAAATAATATCAGTCTGGAAGGAACTGAAAGGCTGAGCAACACTTCTGCTTGGTGACTTAGAAAGGCAAATTCTCTCAGATAAAATGCTCACTAAAGCAGCAACAAATCTATCATTACTGCCAGAAGATAGTACTCAATTCACACTATTGTGTGAAGGGTAATTATGAGTTTAGTTGGTACCAGTTCTTTCACTGTTGGAAATTATTTTCACACTGCAGCTCTCATCATTTCAATAAATGTCTTCATCATTTTCCAGGTCTTTCTATTTGTAGAACTTAGCAAAGAATGAAGAATAGGTTTTCTTCAAAAGCATTGCAAAAACCTGTGTTAACTTCAGTCTGATAAGTAAGAATAGACTATGTAACTTCACACCCTGAGTTTTTTGCATTATTTCATCACATAAATTTCTAATACATTTGTATAATTTAATGTCTTTCTCTCCATTCAAAAAAGAAAGCCTTCCTTAAATCTTCCCTAAAGAGATTTATCAAGTGTCTCAGTGTATCTTACATGTCAGAAAGGAATTGTACTTCAGTGTTAAAATACCACTCCCATATGTAGGTACCTTCTTTGTGTACTTGCCAGGGAACCAGGATGCTGTGCTTATCTCCTTGAGTGCTTACTTCCATTTTCAAGCTTCTCTTCCACTGGTTTGAAGCTGGCATAGTCGCCATGCTAACATTTTGAAACTTAACTCCCTGGATTTTTTGGATAAAACTTTGTGTTTCTTGTCATTTTCTTTTCTTGACATTTTCAGTGAAGGAACAGACCTGTTTATAAAGCACTCTTTCTGGTCTCAGAAAGCTCCAGCAAACCTGGCAAGTCTAGAATTCTAACTGTAATGCCTACCAATTATTTTTAAAATCATGAGAAACAAAAAGCAGTATATGTTTTTTGGGTTTTGTTTCCTTGCCTCATTCAATTCATTGGAGACCACTGGTGCATATATGCAGTCCTTGTTAACATAATGGTGGCCAGGAGTATTCATCACCTAAAGAAGAAATAACTTTCTGTGGAACTCTCTGGCTTGAAAATCCTTTTGTTTTACACTTTGCTGCAAGCCTGTACACATTTCAGTACATGCTGTGATAACTACCTCTCTACCCTTAACCCTGTCATTTGTCTAAAATGTAGGAAAAAAAGAAAGAAATTTTCACAAAGGCGAATGCTTAGAGAAAGAATGTGAATCAATAGAAGAGCTAGAGCTGGTTGTGACAGCACGTTTTCCTAACATTTGGGAGAATGGTTACGTGCGTGTGAATTAACTTTGGATACCAGGTTTCAGACAAGTAATGACTACCTGACTGCATGGCAATCAAAAGAACATGTTAGAGGCAGTGTGTTTTTGCCCTAGCTTTTGCCCTGATCTTTGGGTAACTCGTAGCACAGCAGTATGTGCAGTGACAAATAGCATCTAGCTACTTCACAAGTGCAAAATGCATGCAGTACAAGGTGACGTGATATTGTACTTGCCAATTATGCAGCAAGATATGCACACTTTCATTATGCCTCCAGGTTTTTTAATGTACTTTTTCCACCGTAGCAGGCATAGGTAAATTCAAAAAGTGAGAGTGAAATGTTAATTTTCATCAGGTTCCAATTCACTATTGGAATATCATTATTTCCAATGTAATAAATAACACAGAACTGGTCCTGTTTATGATTATGTTAACCATTCAATGTACATACATTTGCACCAACACCTATATTTTGTGGAATAGCAGGGAGCTGTCATTATTTTGCATTAGCAATATGAGTAATGCATAACTATAAACTTTTGACGTTATAGGAAAAAAATTACCAGTTCAAAATAAATTCAAATTACAAATATTTGAATTATATTTGGCTTAATTTATGCAATATTTGGAGGTCACTCACACATGAAAGAATGTACTCAGTTATGTGCAAGTATACACAATGAACCAATATGCAATGAAAAAAGTGTTGTTTGAGTTTAAAATAAAACTAGCCATCAGAAGAATAAACTTTTTGAACCTGTGAATCTGGGAGACAGGCTGTTAGGTTAAATAATGCTCAATTAAACTTTACAGTGAATAATTCCTGAGATCACTTCATAGCTGTGTCAGTTTTAGACTGACATTTGTCTCAACAAAATATTAGTCAATAATGGTAAATATTGAGCAGATTAAAATAAGTCCAATATTTTATTCCTTTTTTTTTAAAATGTATGGAAACAGAAAGCTTGATTTGCATTTCAAACATTCCATCAGCTCTACAATTGACAAGGAATGGATATTGGAACAGGGAGATAATCTCTTTTACCCATTTATGAAAATTCTTTGGGATTTAGAAACCAATCCTTTAAAGTAAAATCTAAGAATTTTCTTATGGATAATTCTGAATGAAGAGGTGTTATATTACATACCAGTTTCATAGATCAATATTTGTTTCCTGTGCTTCAAAGAGAGTAATTGCTTTTTGAGTATGTATTTTGTGATACACCCCTCTGATCAGATGTACTGGATTCTTTTCCTTTTCTTGATTTTCCTTACATCATATGTCTGTTATGGCTGAAGGTTTGCACGGTACTTTTTCCAAAGTCTCATGTGGAAAGTAAAGTCATATATTAATCTTCATGCATATAAAGATTCAGAATCCATGACCTTTTTTCTTTTTCCTTCAATTGGAAGATTAGGATGCATTTTTTGTTGAATATAATTTTCTTCTTGATGGCAATGTCATAAACTTATTAAGAAACATTTGAATAGAACGTTGCTTTCCAATCTGCTTAACATCATATGTGAATCAAGTAGAAGCCTTAACTTTGTTGTTATCCAATAAATTAAATACACATTGAATACTACAAAACCAAGGCTGAAGTTTGTGATAGTTAACTGATTTATCAACCCAGTTTGAGACACATTAACTAGTAATGTTTTTTCAGCATGCATGATTTGAACTCTATTAAAGCTGTTATTTATTAGTGGATTAGTCTTGCTTTTAGCGGAGAAATTCACAGTCATATAGGTATAATATTAACAGTAAAAATACAAGGATTATAATAATATTTAAGTTGCATATAGTAGTTCTCATTGATATTTCCAAACATTCAATATACCATTATCTCCAAGAAAATTACTTGAAAAAGTCCGGTGACCTCACAGTGAGTTAAAAATCCTCAGGAAGAATTACAAGATAATCAGGGTCTCAGTTGGGACTACAGTGCAGATCTCCTTCAATCCAGTATTTTCTCTACAGAAAAAGATATTGTTGTAGATTTATTAATTGCTCCTCCTAATGCATGCACCTAGTGTACAGGATAGAATGGAGAAAGAAGTAAAGGTTTATTTAACACATCTGGAAAAATTGATCAGAGAATCATAGAATATTCTGAGTTGGAAAGGACTGACAAGGATCATTGAGGGGATCAAACCCACAACCTTGGTGTTGTTAGCACTGTGCTCTGATGTTGACTGTAGCAATTTAAAACAGATAAAAGAGGACTTGATTTTCTGTTTGTTTTCCTTAGGAAACATAGTTGCAACCTAGAATTATTTTTACATTAACCTCCATTCTCCGTCACTTTAAGTCATTACTTGTAGAATTTATTAGCAGAGGAAATGTTGTTGGATACTGTCTGGCACCCTCTGCTGTACATAAATATTCCAACCATAAATACTATATTATTGCTGATGCTCTGCTATAATTAAAGTACAAAGAGGGAAAAATATGAAAATAAAATACTATATCACAAAGTAAATTAACAGAGTGATCTTTGTCTGACAGTATGTACTTGTGTGTCTAGTAAGTATTCCTTAATTCACCCCTTTCACTTCGGGTGCTTTTTATATTCCTTTCCAATAAAGAAAAGTATGGAACTATTTCTCGATTTGAAAGACTTGTCATCCTGATGCTCTATTTGGACCTTTATGATGTAGCTGTCGGTTTGCTCCATTAATTTAAAAATGCAAAAATAGTATGATGTGCAGAGTTTTACATACATTCCTAGCATACTCTCAGAAAAAAAAAAAAACCATTTAATGGGAGTAAGCCAGGCAACGACATTAAACACATATGCTAGTCTAAATACTTTTTTTTGGAAGGAAAATCAAATGATGTTATTTATAACATGATCATAATAAAATGTGATAAACTGTAGGCATCTGATTAATATAGCAGCTCAAGGAATGGCATATACATATTGGAATATCCCAGTGTAGTTTTCAAATGGTTGTAGCCAGTAGGTGCATTTTCTACTGAAAGAAGCCTGTAGATATATGTCACTATCAGAGTCCATTACTTTCTGGTCACCTTATTTTAGATATTTTGTGTGTGGAAGTTGCAATATTTCATATCATATTTACTTATCTGAAGACAGATGGTTTTACAAGAGATTTAATTTAGCAAAATACATTGGAAACACAATACAATACAAATATATGTTAGTTACACTTCAAAAAATATAGCAATTGTGAGACACAATTCACTCATAAGACCAATATGATTCCCATTACAGGCCTCTCTAACATGTTCACTTCCAGAAGGCTGGAATCCCCAATAGCCAGGAAGGAATATTTGGGTTGAAGCCAGCTCAAGCCCATTGCTGTCTTCAAAATTGTATCGTTAATTGTTTTCACTCCCATGTCAAACATGTTAAACAGATCCCAAGTAGATACTCATAGGTTTTGAGGAGATTTCAACAAAATTTAGGTGAGATTCACCAGTACGGAGTAATATTAACAAACTTTCAAAATTTTTGCAACACTTACAGCCTGTGAGTTTTATGGCTTAGCCTAAGAGAGGAAAGAATATGGATGCCCTGAAAACCCTGCTTTCACCAGAATCTTTGGGAGCTCCAAGATTCTTGGTCTGTGACAGGTGAGGCTCTATAACAGAGGCAGAACAGGGAGTCAAAAATTACTATTACAATGTGTTCTAGAATGCTTGAATTTTGTCTATTGCTTGTTGTTTTCTCCCACTCCTTGCTGTGTCAAATGAGTGGTGAGAGTTCAGGAAGCATAGACTATTTTCACTGGTTTTTTTCCTCTATACTGGACATTTCAATTAAAAGAGAGATTGGATTGTGAATTTTTAAAAAATTATTATTATTTAAAGTAAGTATGACAAAAAAGCTAGATTTTTCTGAATTTCATGGAATGTCACCAAGCCATTTACTTTGTCTTAAATGAGAAATGAATGCCAGCAGTGTGTTCTCAGGAGTAGTCTTCATTGTGATCCCTTTTGGTCTGTCATCTCCCAGATTTCTTAACTTCACAAAGCTTATTAGTACATCTAAGTTCATTCCTTGGGCTGCTAGGGAGGAGGTTGTCTGATGAGTTAAAATCGTGTTACTCTATTACCTACTTTTTAAAAGTAGATAGTTATATGTGAAGACTAGTTTTTTATTGTTGCTGTCTTTTATTTTGTTTCTAAAGATCTAATGTCTGCACAATACTCTAGCATGCAATAGGTGTTCTGAAGAAAACATAATGAGTGTATGTGTAAAAATAATTAATTTTTCATGTCATTATGGAGGCCCAGCAGCAACTTGCAATGAAGTGGGGTAGGGTTTGCATCTTAGCGCAGTTCTTAATCCCCTTGGAGTAATGAAAGGGTGCAAAAAAAAAAGCATATTTTTTATTTTACAAATAATTCCTCATCTTATACATGAATAAAAAACTAAAGGTTTACATAAATAGAAAGCATCTCTCTGTCCTGGTCAGTATGTTGCAAACAGTAAGTGTTGGCCTATAGTGACACAAACAGAATTTTATCTCTGTCAAGGACTATTCCACGAAGTTTAAAAAGAAATATAATCCTGAACAACTTTCTTGTTCAGATTTTTAAAATGCTGTACTGAAATATCTCCGTCTAGAAATACATTAAAGGAATGTCTCTACATCTTATTTAGGTGAAATAGCAAGAATGTAGTTCTGGTATTAGTATATACTACAGTAACATGAATCAAGCTGTTACTCTTGTTGAAAAAGATAAAACTAATAAATTGAGATTTGGGCTGTATGATTTTTAAAGGTCCCTTCCAACTCAAACACTTTTATGATTTTATGATAATTTAAGTTATCAGAAAGCTAAATATCAGAAAGCTATACAAACTATTTATGTTCTTTACCATATTAAACAGCTGCCAGCTGCACCCTCTGGCCAGAGATGAAGAGCCTTTGGACTGCTGCCAAGTTAAGAAGAGAAAATTTTGTGTGCATCATTGATTCTTGGCCAGTTAAAAGTAGAGTATTTGCATGGAACCAAAGTTATGCTGTCTCCAAAGGAAATACATTGAGCAGAGCAAAATTCAAGTTGTATAACCCCTATTAGTCTAGAACATGCACACCCATGGAAAAGTGAGTTTGATACAACTTCTGAATAAAGAAAGTGTGCTAGTACTGAAAGAATATTTCCATGACTTGGCGCCTGGGTCCTCCTATTGTTATGAAATAGGAAGGACATTTAAAATCTGTGTTTATTTGAAAAAGTAGTTCTCTTCATCTTACACAGGGTTATAATTAAAAAGCCTCACATCTTAAGAGAGTATGTACCAAGAAAATTATAACATTTTAGTATGCAAAGTGCTCAACTAAAGAAATAAAAATATTTTTTTTAATGTATGTAAGTCTACTCCTCTTGAAATGTACTGAAATTGCAGTGTATTAAAGCTCCTGATGATCTAGTATGATCTTCTTACTTTTAATATTTAAAAATTGTGGTTTAAATACATTTCTAAATTTAAGATTTAATTTGATTTTAATATTTAAAAATTATTTATAGGCTCCTTTTCTTTCTGTATTGTTTCATATGGTGACAAAGTAAATGTGAATGGAAACACTTATCAAAGATTTAGTACTGGTTTACTTACATGACTGCTGTAGCTCAATGGGTATTTCTTCAGTAGGTTATTATTTTGTAAAAAGATATGAGAGAAAAAGAAAAAAAAGAAAAAAAAATGGCAGTTTTAAAAGAGAGTTGACCAAAACTGCTACTGTGCATCCTCTTTGCAGAGAAAGTGCAGCTCTGCTGAGAGGTCCACATCCTTCTGAACTCAGGTTCTCTTTTCATATTCTGAAGAAAGGTAAATGTCTTGTATATAGGGGAGCCTAACGGTACCTGTTGATATCTAATCCCATCTCTCTACATGCTCTCTGGAGCAGCAATAAAGTGAGGAAACTAGCTGTGACTCAAAATAAAGGAATAAATGTTATTATAAGAACTATTTGAAGAGCTGAATAGAAAGAATATGGAGGTGGTGGAGGACAAATCCTCCACATTCCTTTCAAAAATAGAGAGAAAAACAGCTTGCATTACTGATTTAGCAAACCTTGACATTGACCCCAAAGTGCTTCTCTAGCAGCAAAAGTTTAGATACCTAGAGACAAGTAAATTTTAGAGATAAGTAAATTTTATGTGAATACAATTCAGTGTGCTCTGTAGCTGCAGTAAGACTTGAAAACATTTAAAATGTTTTTCCAATGTTGTAGGACACAGGGCCCCTCAGCAGTACATGCACTTGGATATATTTCCAAGGCACATGTTTATTATTAGTTTGTGCTGCCTGAGCAGCTATGCCCACAGGACCAGCACTGGTACTGTTCATTACCAGTGTTGGTCAGGTGAGTTTCCTAATTTAAGCTTTAAGCTTGTTCAAAGGCCTAGAAGAGATCTCTGAGTGTGAGTCATGCGAGAGTTATTTTGAAATAGTTTGTTGTGCTGGTGACATGGCCACAATCTTTGCTAAGCTTTTACCATTGCTTTTCCATTGATGTGGCAGGCAAGAAACGAAGATTTGTTTCCAGAAGAGACAACACAGTGGGACAAGGCACCATGAGCTTCCTGGGCCAAACTCACTGAGGCGTTTGTCAGCAGTGATAACTGAAAAGCTGTGTAGGAATTAGGTCTTTAGAAAGAAAATCAACCATATCAGTTCAACAGAAAAATTTCATTTTCTCTAATTCTAAAAAATTATTCAATTAAAACATAGCAAATTAAAAAAAAGTTAGATAATCTAGTAAGGAATTGATTAAAGAAAAACCAAAGCCCCCTAAAATTTGGAATTACCTTTCTACCAAATGAGAAAGTAACCAGCTGACCAGCAAGTAATGATCATTTGTTGCATGTATTTCTTTTTTCTAGTGGTTTCAGCTAGTCATGCTGATTCCATAATACATATTCTACAGATTGAAAAAAGACTGTATGTATGTGAGTGGACTCGTATCTAAACACATAGTGAGTGGTAAGAAATTAAGGAGGAGAAATGATGGTAGGGTGAATGTTAACAGAAGCAAGTCTCAGTATGTCCTGGTGTACTTGTCATAAAAATGTGAGGTAGTTGATAGATAACATGGAAAAACATTTTTCAAGATGCATATAATAGTGGCCTTGAGGCTTTTAAGAAAAGAAACTGGCCTTATACAAAATCTACTACAATTATGAACAATTGAAACTACAGACACACAGCTTGGCTTTTAATTTTGATTTTTTCCTTTTTTAACTATTTTCAGGAAGAATAATCTTGAATGCTTTTGTTATCTCAAATTGCTTTTTCTGAAAAAAATTGTACGACTTAGTAGGCTTACTCGTATGACTTACAGTTAAGTATAGGGCAGTAAATGGTGCAGATATTTCAGGAAAATGTAAAAAAAAAATTAAAAGGATAACGTCTTTTTAGGAAATTATTGAGTACATCTCCCTATGTGGTTGCACCAATTTATATTTTTCTTAAATGAAAAAGTCATTTGGGCAAACACCAGTGAAGTTGGATTACTTAAAGAAGAAAATGGTCCTCAATGGAAAGGTAATCCTTGCTTTCAATTTAAAAAATAGATGCAAAATTTAAGGAAATCACAAAGTTAATTGTCTCATTACAATTAATTAGAACTTTCCAGAAACTCACTGTAGAATTTTGTACTTAAGAATCATATTAAGTCTGTGTAGCTGGATGCCAATGTGTACTTCTCTTCAATAAGAATCATACTGCAATCATTCCAGGAGCTCTAGCAAAGACTTTAAGAACTTCCTGCTCATTTACTGCTTGAAAATAACTTTTAAAATAAATTTTAACCATTAAATGACTGAATCTTGTTTTGATCTTGTCTATATGACAATGAAAATATATAGTCCATGGTGACTGAAAAGTATGAATTTTCAGACAGACTTACCTGTTAAATTATTTTTCCTGAGGCAAAGCCAACAGCTAAAACTTTTCCATACAGTTGGCAGTTGGGACTGGAGAACAAATCTGTCAAGCCTGTACAGCTTTCAAAAATGAGCAGGCCAATTATGATTGAGTTCTTTCTATAATTCATATGTTTGTTGGCTTTTTTGCTTTATTCAATATACAAAGGATAAGTTTGGAGTAGTAATACACTCCAGATTTAATGTATAGCTTAATACACAGTTATAAACTTGTTATTTAATAGCTATGTATTCATTTTATTTGTTGAACACTTGATTTATTTTAATAAAAATACACTGCATACTAAAATGATGCTCACATAGAATTAAGTTTCAACTATAACCTGAACCATTAAGATAGCAAAACTAATGTGGATCAATTGCCAGACAGGAAACTTACTGCTATTCTGCTTCCTGTGCAAACATCTATTTTGTGGAATGCTCACACATATTCCAGGATAATTTGTTTATTATGTGATTTATTGAAATGCTCTTGGACTTTATCTAAGAAGACAATTATAACATATGAATATTTCAATCATCAGTCCCACAGAAAAGGCAGCAGAGCTTTGGTAGAGTGAGATTGCATTGTCACCTAACTCATAACTCTCCGAAGAGTAATGATATCAACAAAACCCACATGAGGATCCTTGACTTTAATAAGGTGTTGATATAAAAAGCTTTCTAAAATTTTATTAATCATGACAAAATCGTTCTCTAATTCCTGGTTCTGCAAAACCCCAATCACATAAGAATCAAATTTTCTCATAAAGTTATAGATAAAATTTAACCATTTATATTCATATTTCTTTGCTTTATTTCACCCTGCCCTTCCTTTGAATACTGTCATATCGTATAATATGCAAAGTTGACTTGTGTGGCTATTACCACTGAGTTTTTAAACCACTGTTTTCTGCAGATTTTTTAAATATTTCCATGTTTAATAGGCATTTTGTGACATTTTTGAAAGAAAATTACTGTAACTGGTGTGAACCTAGACATTGTTTAAAGCCTTGCATGGTGACAGTAATGCTGTTTTCTTCTATCAGTGGAATTACTAGCATTTTATTTACTAGGGTGTCAGTGTCAGCTTCCTACATGTCTAAGATTTTCAGGTATTGCAAGGTTAGAAGCACTGTCCTGAAATCTAATTTTATTTTGCTTTCACCATTACCTTTCTTTATTAGCCTTCTCTGTGAGTTGTGCTTTCTCCCAGTGCATCTATATCCTTAAGTGCTCCTGCAGTGGGAAAAGTCACAAAGATTAGAACATTTAATCATTTGTGGGCTGCACTCCTCCTAGAAGACTGTAATAATTTCCCAATCCAGACAAGTTTTTCCTCCCATCTCCAGGACTAAGAGTAGACACTCATAGACCTGAGGGATGTAAAATAGAATGTAATGTATATAACATCATGCTGCCACTTAAGTCCAAATACAGACAGTTTTCACAACAGCTTTTTTTTCATGACTCACAATTAGTTTCTACAAGGAATTTTAAAGAGATGGGATAGTTAAAAAAATTTCATATACCAGATCTTCAATGGAATGACAGCGATAGGAGTTACTTCTGTGACTGCACTTGGTTGTGACATTTAGGAAACTGGAATATAATGTCTTGCAGGACTTCCACACAAGTCCCCTCCCATCCCTCCCATCTGTAAAAAAAAAAAAAAAGTTAGAGATGCAACAGGCATGGTAAATGTTTTCTTAATTTTTAACTTTGTTTTGCCTTTATAGCACCTGTGTTAATAACAATGAAGATTCTGAAGCAAGGATAATTTCCTTTTGGATTAGCTTCAGTATCCAGAGAAATATATCAGGAAGAAGGAAGGCAGTAAGTTAAATTTATGGGCTTAAAATGGATTCTACAACAGGAAAACACTGTCATAATTTTTACTTCTAGATAGAAGAAAGATTTCATAAGGTGAGCGATAAAAAGAAATTGAAAAATTTTTATCACATTTTCTAGGATTCTTTCTGCATCTATGCTTGGGATAAGATATTGGGAAAATTCTATACATTATTGTCTTTGTCACATTGCATTTTTAAGGACTGTTGAAGTATCATATATTTGAATTAAAAGAGTGTAATATATTAGCAATAAAAGCTGGAGGGAGAGAAAGATCAGAACAAAAAGAAAAAATAAAGCTTCTCAGGGTTGATTTATTCTAGTAAATCAATTACATGTTACAAAATATATAGTCAGATTTTTAGCAGCAATTTTATTTAGTTAAATGCTGCAGTCAATACAGCAAAGACTACTTCACAAGAATATAGGCAAAATTTTTAACTCTCCCTTAAAGGTTCCTCAGTTCTGTGCAATTAATTGTGTGAAGTCTTCAGATCCATATGACATACTATGTTAAGAGCTTTGCAGACAGGATATATTCTGAAAATACAGTTTAGCACTTCCCTGAAAAACACAGACAAACAATCTGTTTAATTTTAAAGATTTTTTTTTTAAATCTAAACTGTTTTCTTTTTACAAAACTCTGAATGACTGTTCTTTGGCTGCTGTTCTTATGAGAAACTGAAAAAAGATAAAACTTTATATGTCCTTAAAAGTAATTGATATTTCAGTGACACTAGAAATTAATTATATAAATTTCAATTAAAATTGAAATAAAAGGGATGTCTGACTTATCTAAGGAGTCATAGTTATTTCTATATTTTGTATATTATTATGAAAATTACTGCTTTGAAAGAAATCTTTTCAAAAGTCTATAACAGAAGATATATTATTTAAGTTCTTAAATTGGTCCTAATGTAATAAGCTGCTACTAATTCACTATTTCAATACTACTTAAATAGTCATGCCATTCTGTAGCTAAATAGTGACTTGAGTATTTCAGAGAACAGCACAAAGAATTATTTAAATTCCTTTAGCCTGGAATTAGTGTTAGTAGAAACTCGGTATATGAGCTACAAATTATATGCCTGTTTTATATTGTATTGAAACAGGTATTGAGAAAAAGACTTTCTGCGTTTTTTTTTCACAATGCTTTATGTGAACATAATTCAGGACTTCATAGCTTGGCTCAACCCAGTGACCTGTGAAGTTTCACGGTGGGTACAATAAGTATTTCTAAAGAAGATGGAAAGAACTTTTCTGAAAATACCTTGTTTGCTCATGGGAGAACTTTTACCCCTGCCCTCCATAATTGAATTTTGATATGAAACATAGATCTGATGAAACTAAATATTCTCTGTAGTCAGCATCCCTTATTTGAAAATTTATCCTTTGAAGAGGCAATTTAAAGGCTTGCTTAACAAACTGGAGTCATATTCAATTTCCTTGCAAATCTTATGGGATGAAGAAAGTAAAAGTGTTTGGAAAATATTGAAACTAGAAAATAAATGTGAAAAGGATTAAAACAGACTGGAATTCTGAGTCACCTCTATCACAAAAAATGTTTAAAGAAGCATTTTTCTCTTATGACTTTATAAGCTCTGAGATGTGTTTCCAGTTTTGTTGATTAGATGTGATTACTCAGGTATGATTTCATGTAGAACAGTCCTAAATGCTCTGCTCTGTTCATTTATTTTTCTCAGTGGAATGTAGAATCTTATTAATTTATCCATGGCTGGCATCCACTGTCCTGGAGAGGACTGTATGTTTTTTTTCCATTTCCTTTCTTTTACAGATGTAGCATCTAAACCAGAGGCCACCCAAACACACTTTTATTGTGTACAATGAAGTGACTCCATGTATTATAAGCAAGTTATCTAAAAAAATAAAAGGTATATGGTTAACAATAATTTGCAATTTAAATTAAAAAGAAACCATGCATTTATTTGCATTGGTGTGCTCAATGTTTATATTTTCATATTCATCAGTAATGAAATCACAGGCCTAAGGGAACATGATCATCTGTAAAAGGTAACATCCTGAAAGTATTACCCTATAAGATACATTTTCAGTATATCTACACTAATAAATTATGTCAAGCGAATTTGTTGTATCGCGGCGGGTCAGTGTTGCTGCTGTTGTGGGTCGGTGTTGCTGCACACCTCCTCAAGGGACGCCGACCAGGTGAGCCTGCACCTGAGGATCCTTCAGGATGCCGAGGCTATGGGGCTGGATCCCACTGAGGGTGGTCGCTCCCCGGGAGGGAATGCAGAACAGCAATGAAGACGCAGGAGGCAAGAGGCTTGCGGGAGGGGGGTCTCCTCAAGGTCTCCTTTATTGAGGGGTGGGCTGAGGGATCCGGGAGGGAGAACCGACGCAGGAGAAATCCCCCCGGAGACGGGGGTGCACAACGTTTTAAGGGGTACAGATATGGGAGGGGCGCCGGATAACAAACCAATAGGGCATCAGAGGGTAGGAGGGTACAGGGTCCGAGGGCAAATCAAAATTTTACAAGGGGGTGGTACACACAAATCAATCAACCGGGGACCAATCACTCGACGCACTCTGGGGAATCTTCTGGAACCTGGGCTGGGTTTACACGGTGGTGCAGCCCATGGAGTCCTCCTCCCAGGAGGAGTCTCCGTCCCCAGAGGCGGAGTCGGAGGCGGTGTCGGAGTGACAGACAGCTGCCACATTTGGAGTCTGCCCCTCCACACCTCCCTCGTCTTTATTAATTTGATGGAGAATGTGATCGATTAAAACCTTCTTCGGAACAACAAAACAGACAATTATGATAAGTAAAAACAAAACGACAAGTCCAATGTCACGCAATAGGGATGTTCTCTATTCTGAGAGTCCGAGCCTTTTCAGGAACTGCTTTAGCCAGCTTCTTGAGACCTTTGCAACCTCTCCAATGGAGTGGGAGAGTTGGTGGACAGTCCTGTTCTGTGCCTGCTGCATCCATTCTCGTGACTCTGACCTGATGTCATTGATCAGTGCCTTCATCTGGTTGATTGATGCGTGGATGCTTTGGGATTTACTGGACAAATTGAAGCAGCACAGACAGCCTCAAGCGATTCATTGGGAACTCAAAAATAAACATAAACAGGTGACCGTACCAAAATTAATTGACTTTGGAGGAGAGAAGGGATGAGGAGGGAGAGGGGAACCTGAAAGACTTTTAAGGGGAAGAAGGATTAGGGAAAGAAAGGTATGGGGGTAGGAGAAGTAGAGGTAGGATCGGGGGGGTAGGACGAAACAGGATCACTTCTAGGGGTGTAGCGGACTGTTCAAGGCGGGAAAGCGGGAGGTTGGAAAGGCGGGAAAAGGGGAATTGTGGGGAGAAGAAGGGGGTTGCGAGGGAGAGCTTCTGCCGCAGCCATTTTGTGGCTGGGGCAGGCTCTCCTCTCCATTTTAAAAAACAAAAGTCGGGGGATTAACTGGGGATTCAACTGGGGAAGGAGCACACAGGGAAACTCTCTTCTTATTTTTGGGGGAATTAACTTTGGGAGTAGAAACCGGGGAAGCGGGTTTAAGGGAAGATTTTTTAGGGGTGCTCGGAGAGGGTTGGCCAGTCCCCCCCGAGCGGGGCAAGGAGAAGCGCCGGGAGTGTCAGGGAGCAGGTGGCAGCCCTGGGCACTTTGGCTTTTTACACCCGCAGCGTTCCTTCTGGCAAGGCTGGGGGAATGGGAGAGACGGGGGACGGGTAATGGGGGAAGGTGAACTGGGGTCTTACTCAAAAATTGAAAAGAAAAGACGTCACACTACGCAAACTAAATACTGTGTATAACTCAGATATTACAAACAAAATGCGTCCAAGTAGTCTTGGGCTCTAACTTAAAAGATGTACAACAAAAACAAATTTTAGCTTTTTATTAAAAGGGGAATCTAAAACTTGGAGAAATAAAAAACTCCCGCTGTTCTGCAGATAGGCTGTTGCCTATTCTACAAAACACCTGCCTCAGTGCTTCAAAATGTACAACTTAAGAGAAAATGAGGGAGGGGGCGTCTTTTTTCTTACCCTTTTTCCGGGTCCACGAGAGGAATAAGAACAAAAAGAAGCACTGAGTCCTCCTCCGACCAGGATCCTCAGGTCTCTCTCCAGGAGCTCGAGTACGCTCGATGTTGGCCACCACCGAGCGGCTCGGGGGCTCTTTGACTTCTTGATGAGACGACAGGGATCCGGCCCCGGGAGCAGCGCTTGTAAAACCAAGCGTGCTAACGCACAGGGACTAGCAACACTGACGAACACAGGGTGTAGATCTCAAGCCTCACGTTGGTGCGCCAATTGTTGTATCGCGGCGGGTCAGTGTTGCTGCTGTTGTGGGTCGGTGTTGCTGCACACCTCCTCAAGGGACGCCGACCAGGTGAGCCTGCACCTGAGGATCCTTCAGGATGCCGAGGCTATGGGGCTGGATCCCACTGAGGGTGGTCGCTCCCCGGGAGGGAATGCAGAACAGCAATGAAGACGCAGGAGGCAAGAGGCTTGCGGGAGGGGGGTCTCCTCAAGGTCTCCTTTATTGAGGGGTGGGCTGAGGGATCCGGGAGGGAGAACCGACGCAGGAGAAATCCCCCCGGAGACGGGGGTGCACAATGTTTTAAGGGGTACAGATATGGGAGGGGCGCCAGATAACAAACCAATAGGGCATCAGAGGGTAGGAGGGTACAGGGTCCGAGGGCAAATCAAAATTTTACAAGGGGGTGGTACACACAAATCAATCAACCGGGGACCAATCACTCGACGCACTCTGGGGAATCTTCTGGAACCTGGGCTGGGTTTACACGGTGGTGCAGCCCATGGAGTCCTCCTCCCAGGAGGAGTCTCCGTCCCCAGAGGCGGAGTCGGAGGCGGTGTCGGAGTGACAGACAGCTGCCACATTTGGGTCTGCCCCTCCACAGCGAATAACCAAAATCCTTATTTCTTTGTGTTCTTAACAATTTTGTCCAGTTTCCATGGGCATTATTGTCAATTAGCTGGAGACACATGCTTATTTCAGTCAGCTGACAAGATTGAAAAAGCTACAAAGAGAAATTTGTTTGAGAATATCAGCATAGACATGATTTTAGATGTTACAGTCCTTTACCATGAAAACTATTTTTTACTTTGCCTTAATGTCTGCTAAATAATTGTCTAAATCAGAAGTGGCTTATATTCTTGCTTGGTCTCCTCAGCTAGTGCAATGTCACACAGTGTATTCTTTAGCAAGAACTTATCTATGCATTTTGAGAAAGTCAGTATATATGTATATATATACACACACATATGACATGAATAATTTATTCAAGAAGATTTTAATCCTTGCTGAAAGCCCAAACTAGAAAAAGAGAAAAAAAAAAAAAAATTAAAAAAGAAAAAAGAGAAAGGAAAACCAAAGCAGGAAACTTCATGCTGGATTTAATACTTAATTCTGTTACCTTGTTTTTTAATCCTGAAAAAATGTTAAACATTGAAGTCAGTAGAAGCAGAGCATGTGTTTAGCAGAACTGGGCTTGACTTTTACAAATACAAACTGAAAACAAGAGGGTTGACTCAGCCAAGATATCTATTTTTCAAATAACCTTCATACCAAGTGGGAATGGTTCTGTCAACATATTTTGGTACATGATTAATCTTTCTTCCCCCTTCCTATCAGCAGAATCAGCTTGTCATGCTACAGAGTCATATAAATGTGTGATGCTAGAGTTGCTTGTGTGATGGCAAGGAAATTCAGTAACCTAGAAGTTAGCTCATTAGGATAATAAGAATGGAACAGTTAGGAAAGCATTAATGATATATTTTGGCTATCAACATGCATTAATTCTACATGTTATACTAGTCAAAAATCTGTTTGTGTAAAGTTATTGAAATATAGTATATTGAAAATTCCTCGGCTCTTGGGTTTTCTCCACTGGCACTAATGCGGTAAACACTGTGTGAAATGTGGCATGTGGATGAGATGTGTTCTGAGCTTTTATTGTGAATCAGTTGTAAAATATGCTGGATCTCTGCCACAGGAAAAAAATGTAATTTAACTTATGCCTATAAACCTATTCTGAGTGAATGAGGTGTTTAAATTGTAAAAATCACAATCAGGGAACTATCAATCAGCATGCTTTGGGCAAAAGAGATAACAGCAAATATAGTTAGCTTGACAATTCATGCTTTTAAAAATAAAATCAAGTCCTGACCAGAATTTTAAGAAGTATGATGTTTTTTGTTTGTATGTTTGTCTAAAGCAATATATTCTGGTTTTAGAATGGTGATTTCAGTACTTACACAAAACTACAGAATGAATCTGATGTCATTTACAAGTCATGGGGCACAATGTCCTATGCTAGTGAAGGAAAGAGAACAAGTTTCCTAAACAGTCAAACTGGGAAGAAAGGGTCCAAAAATTGTAATTTATAATGAATAAATGGAACTCTACATATTAGAAGAATATTCAGAAATCCATGGTAACTCCACAGCTATGTAGCTATCTAGCCTACTGCCACACGCTGAAGGACAAACTTTTGACTCAAAGAGTAACATCTCTGTTCAGTCAGGATACAGGCTCCTGCAGTCCAGAATCTAGCCTTTGTCAAATGTGCAGTCATTAGAGCACTAAGCTGGGAAAGACTTGGTTCCAAGGCTCAGTTTAAAAAGAGTCAAACACACCTCACTGACTTGCCAGGTGTAGTTGTGTATTCTGGTCTATGAAACTATTGAACAAACTCAACAGGGTCAGCTTCTCCTTTTCCTACTGATTACTGGCAGGAAACTGGAATTCATTGCTGCCTCTGATGAAAGTGCTTATGTGACACTGAGCACATCTGAAATATTCACATAGCATACCCTTCCCCTTCCCTATGATGCAAAAATGAAAGCAGTGCTATGAACAGCAGAACTAAGTATTTTAAAAATTACCTCCTGGGTGTCTCACATTAGGACCTATTCCATTTGAGAAACAACCACAATCAATGCATCTGTGCTTTGACCTGAGTGTGGGATAATTTTAGATAGCTGTCTAACAAAGCAGTGGCAAGATTGAGAAATATTGGCTTCTTTGACAATGAGCATCATAAAAAACCCATGAAAAGCAATTCCATCTTTATAACAAATTAAATGAAAAAAAAATTAAAGTACCTGTCATTGTGGTAGGACAATATCTCAGACTAAAAGAAACAAAATTGTGACATACTTGTTCACAGAATTAATGTCACTCTACACAATGCATGAAACATAAAAATTATGTCACGGTCAAATTAAGTACTAGACTCCTATGCACATTTACAGTCATCTGTGTCCATGTTAATCTTTGTTATTTGAACTCTAGACTGCAGAGCTTTATAACCCTTTAATATTTTTGATAAGTACACATAATATTTTGAGCTCATGTACAGTTACCCGCCTCCTTTCAACATATATACGTAGTGCTAAGCTAGGCAGTCTTAATTCTCTTCAGTCTTATTTTACAGTCATCCTTAATAACTAAGCACTATTAGTGGTGAAATATAAAATTGTTTTCAGATTTTTGTTCTGTTGTCCTTATTGCTTGTAGTTCCAGCTGTAACTCTTTGATGTTTTCCTGATCAGTCAATCAAGGCTAAATATAGTAGGTATACAAAATAGGACAGGAATTGGCCTACTGTTCCTTCAGTGCTAAAGCTGGGAGTACTTTGTTCCAGGTCTGTAAAATTCTGATATCCAAGAAAAGGTGTTTTCTATCAACTTCATGCCCTGTGAAAGAAATTATTTTTGGAAATTTTTTGCTGAACATGTCCAAAGTAAGGTGTATGTCATTTTTACTGATGACTGATAAAGGAAATTCCATCTCTGAAGCAACAACATGAATTTTTAGTCTAAAGGAAAATATTTAACTTAACACATAATCATATCCAGAGGTGACAGTGTAGGAACAATAGACGATCTTCACCACAGTGCTTTCTGCAGATACTGTGCTACAAGTATCTGAAGATCCAAGAAGCTATATCATAGCTTGATTAGTGCAGTACCCAAAAAGGGAATAGTTTCAAACACTCAGCTATAAAAAGCTTTGAAGAATGTTCCTGTTTATTTATATTGCTGTCTCTAGTTTTCTTCCCTGTTTCTTTGTTTGTGATCTTTTTGTAAAGGATACTCTGGAGAAAGTAGAGAACTTGACAGACTTGTTTTCAACACAGAGGGCTCAAAATGTCCAGTTGAATACATTTGTTTAAGTCCACAAAAAATTTCTATTGAGCCCAATCAGGGCAATGGACCCTGGTGCAAGGTTTCAAATTTCTCTTTGTTAACCTTTATGGAGTTCCTGGTAGTCATCTCTCCAGGCTATTGAGGTCTTTCCAAATGGCAGCATAACCATGTGGTGTATCAACCTTAGCAGCTTCGTATCATCTGAAAATTTTCTGAGGATGCACTTCATCCCATGTACTTCATTAATAACTTTTTTTTGATAACTTCAGTCCTTTCATCTCTCAGACAGGCAGAAGATTAGAACTGCAGAGTCATTCAAAAATAGCTGCTGAAGTGGCTCTTTTTCAGTTCAATGACTTGAAAGACAGGGAAGATTTCCTCCAGCCTCATTTCTGCTAGAAAAATCTGCGATGTTTCATCAGTGTAGAACGCTTTTAATGTTGTCTACAAATACTCTATCTAGCAGACAGTATTGTCCTCTTTACTAATCATTGCAGGGAAAAATGAATATTCTATCAACCACAGAAAAGATATTTTTTGTGTATCAGCACAATGTCCTTTAGCACAGGTGTTTCCATAATGATGATATATTATAAAAATTCATGGTGTTCAATGGCTCTCACACTTGTATTTCCACCTCATCTGTCACATGTCAGTATAACTCCACCCTATGCTCTCAATAATATTGAAATTATGCTGATAATGTAAAACAATAGTAAAATATAACTTAATTTTCACCACTAAATTTAACTTCATATTACAAGGAAATAGATTTATTTATGAGGTGCTTAGAAAACAGGAAGTGTTTTTTATCATTATGTGGATACTTCAGTGAAATTTCTTTAATGAGACTTATGAAAATACAGCAGAGTCTTCTCTAAACAACCAGCATCTACAGTCATGTATTCAAATTGTTTTGAAGTAGTCAGATGCACCCTGATAGTGTAGATGAGTCAAATGACTCAATAGCTCTTGCAAATTGCAAGATAAATTACCTCCAAGTTATTCAAAATCATTTAACTTCTAGCAACTTAATACATCCTTTAAAACAGGAATTTTTATTTAGTATGTGTTTCATTTAATATACATTTAATAGGCCTTCAATTAAGGTTCAAAAGAGATGAAGTCCAGCTTTTACTACGGGCTTTTGAACATCAGCTAAAATTATGTCAGTGAATAATAATTTTATGATCACCATTTCAAAGAGAGGCAATATTTGTCAACACTTAGTATGTGCCAGAACAATTTCTCCTTTTTTTCATGTCTTCAGAATTATTGGTTCATAATATTACAAGATCTCATAAATGAGTATTAGCAGAATATTTTATAAAAATATATCAATGACTATTATTCAGCAATATCATTTTGCAATAGCAATGACAGCAGAGCTTAAGTAGAAAATAGTGTTTCAAGGCATTTTAAGTCCAAATTTTTCAAGTTAATCTCCTAATCTGGCAATTGCATCAGAAGGATATCTTGTAGCATTTAAAGTTAGCTATTCTAATATTTTGCTTTAAAAACTTTTTAAAAGAAATTTTGGTATGTGATCTTAAAAATGTTTCATTTTATTAAAAAAAAAAAAAAGAAAATAAAAGAAAAAAGAAGGGATTTGTTAATTTAAGGTAGCTCACTTCAAGGACCTCCTGATTAACACGGGGGTGAATGAGGTGGTCTCATATAAGAAAAGAAAACAGAAAACCTGTCAAACAATTATGCAGAGGCTTTTCAGCAAGACTGATATTCACTTGTATAGTTATTATAAATGGAGGTAAATGCATGTGTTTATATGATGCACTGTAGTTAGGAAGTTGTACTGCAAGACTAGGACTGAGATATAACAGTCTATGAAAGTTATTTTCTCTAGGATCAGTCCAGTACCAGCCCAAAGTGTGCACAAATTAAAATGATTAAAAAAAAAAAAAAAAAAAGAGAACTGGAAGAACTGAGAGGATTCAAAGCACTTTAACTTTCTAGAAAACCAAATAGTTGTTGATATAACCCTTGAGGTATTCTTGTATAACTGCTTGTACTCATTGTCTTCTTGTCCCCCACTTGCACTACTGCTCGCTACCTGTGGTGGTAAAGAAGTAAATACATATTTCATACACAGTGAAAACACACAAAGAGGTACAGTAATCTTCATCAGTGTGCTGATGGCAAAAAGGGTGAACTTCCTTTTACTCTGTTAATACTGATTGTTAATTTCATTTAAAAAACAAATTTCTCTTATTTTTTGTCTCCCCCCCCCCCCAGTATTTATCATCATACAGTTTATGTCATAAAAACGTTCAGGTATTTCTTTAATTTCATGCACAATACTGGGATTTTTCCAAATATGTATCTTTTATGCTTGTGCTTGGATTTAAATTCAGAGAGTCTGTAAGATTTTTGCATCATGCTTGAAAAAGGCAGATTCCCCAAGTTATCGCTGAAATAAGTGCAAAATTACTCTGCAATTTTCTGTAGGTGTATTAGTCTAGAAAACTGGGAAGAAATGTGACAGCAGTCTTTAAAGAGAAGGCAAAAACTGTTTTTCTTTTCATTCATAATAGGTAGAGAATGAAATTATAATTTCACATTCCTGTAAAGAGATTCAGATGGGACATTAGGAAAATACTCCTAAGCACAGAACTAAATAGCCTATGGTTGTTGTTGAAATGTTATAATTAGAATTTTCACTTAAAGACTAACTAAAAATTCCTGGTAATCATCTAGGGATTCCTAGTCCTTCTTTGAGTAGGTGGATATGTGGTTTAAATATCAAGCTCTCATCTAGGTAAATTTTTTGATTTCTAGTTGTCCATAGTTCCTATAATTTGAGCATTTCAGTATTGGCACAGAGTCATGCAATATTTTTACTCTGCTTAAATCCAAATAATTAGTCCATTATTATGACACTGTTTAAGGGATTTTTTTTCATTTTGTGGTACCTCTGTTGTGCAGCCGCACAATGACATTTCTTTGTTCTCATAAACACAAAGAGGAAACAGTCACACTTAGTCAGAATCATACTTTAGGGCAAAGAAGGAGGAAAATGAGGGGTATAACAAAGTATTTCTGCACAAGACAACACAGACACAGTCTTCATTAAATTCTGATAACTTCAGCATTGTTCTTTTCATTTTTTCAGTCACTTTCAGAGTGGAGAGTAGATTAAAAAATGAATTATAAATTCAGAGGTATCATGGTTTGTTTCTGATTTGCTTGGGTCCAAAGCCAGCAGAGAAGTAAGTCCAAAATGCGTGGAGAAATCTGAAAACACTGCAAGTACCTGGAAAGATGTAAAGGCAGTACAAAATATTAAATATCCAGTGATTTCATTATATTATTAATGGTAGGTGAAACTTTTTATTCAATTTTCTCAAAATTGAGGTTATATAATGGGAAATAAGGGTAATTTAATGTGATTTTTTAGAGAAAACTGTTTTAAATGAAGAGGTACAATTCTAATGTCACAAATGCTGTTCTCATGGAAATCATGCATTCAGAACTATATTAAAAACTGTTTTTAAAGGAATATGACAGATAATTCTTTTCCTTGCCTGGAGTTTGATAGTTTTGTGACTTCTATTAGCAAACCACATTTACATAAGCTTTGGTATGGGTCATGGCACAGGAACGGGAAAGCCCTCAGAATATTTATTTTGATGTAGCTAGCTAATCAGTTATTTTCTCAAAGATTCATTAACAGAAGAGGTCTTTTATCTGTAACCTCTACTCAAAACATGAAAACTACATTGAAATATTGCAGTAAAAGAACCATAGCCGTTGTACCATGGCTTGAAGTAAGGTCTTTTACTAGAGAAGCTTCCTAGTGCTTTGTTGATTTCCACCAGCAGAACATGATGGATACAGGTACTAACTCTCCTGAAAAGTTATCAATAGGTTACCTTAAAAGGTCACGTGAAAAAACTATTTCAGGACTTCCACTGCTGATATTTCTGATACAGAAAAATGTTGTCCAGAGGGGCAGTTAGTAGAGATTTATGAACATGAGTTTCATGAGAAAAATCAGGCAGCATATGCACATATATGTGTATAGGAACAGAACCTGTCCATTTCGTCACTCTTACAAAAAAGATGATTAAAAAAATGTCAGCGTATAATGATTGAAGTCCAAGATGTGGTGGAAACAATAATTTTGGTTATAACTGTAATAACTTAAAATGAAGACTTCTTTCTCAGCAACTTACCTGTAGTAACCAATTATGTGCATCATCTCCATTCATTTTAATATAAAATTTAACTATATTTGGGCTTTCTCCAGGTCAGCAGTAACAGATGGACTCCCTTCTTCTTAAGCTGTCCCATTTAAATCTGGAAGAGACATCTGCCTATGCATCTTTATTATAAAACAAGTCAAACAGAGTAACTGTGTAAAACTATGAGTTTTCCTTGGAATGATAAAATAGTATATAATAGATTTAATGTGCCTTATAATATAATGGACTTGTTAGAGCATCTACTGGAGTCTCCGAATTATGTGAATTCTGTTAGAAGAGCAGCCTAGGAAGTCTCAGTCAACATATATGCAACAGAAGCCAGATTAATTAAAATTTTACCAACATGCAAACTTCATTATTTTAATCTTCATATCACCAATCAAAGCAGAAAAATCAGCTGGTGTTCTGTTTTAGGACTGCAAGCAGCCTGGTGTACAAAACAGAAGTATGTTCTGTACACAAAATTCCCCTGGCAGCGTCTAGCAACTGTACTGTCTAGTGAAGAAAGGAATTCAAATATAAACATGCAAATTGTTCACACAGCTTTTTACTGGGAAAATTCTAGCAACTTTTACACTTTTCTGGAACATTCCCACGTCACTGAGAATTTCAAAGAACAAAGAGTGATTAATTTAAAAAAGAATGTTACTGCCAACCTGACCTCCTCTAGCTTTAAAAAACCAAAGGTGGCCAAGATATAGTTGTCTATTTTGTAGCAATGTTCTTAAGTATATTCAACTAGTATTACTTATGCCTATTTGCTTAGTGTATTACATCTATCATTACTGAAGTTGAAATGCCCATTACACATGTATTCATGGATAGAAGTATCACTGCAGTTTTCTTATTTTCCTATTTGATTAATCTCATCCTTCATAGTGTTATAATCCAACACATCCCATAACCTACAAAAAATTAACATTATGTATACATACGCACACACACACACATATTTAATGTATGTAAACATAAATAAAAATTTCGGAGGATCTACATGTTCTAGAACATTTTTATTCGTCAGCTGAATATGACTGGGAGAGCAAAAGCCTTTAGAAAATAAACTTTTGACAGACAGTATACTTAGTTGATGGCTTTGTGACCAAGTAATTGAAAAGGAGATTAGGATTTTTATGTATTTCCAGTGCAGTGGTTCCTTCAGAATAGTTGTCTGTCCATTTGCTCATCCCCTTCAGTAATGAAAAGCAGCATGTCACATTTACAGTGAGGAATTCATTGCCTCATTGTCCCATTTGCCATAACATAAGAACGCTCACAGCAGCAGTGCTACTTATAAAGCCCTCCACAATGTAACCATCTCATGTCAACTTCTCCACAGCAGCATCCCCTTGGTCTTCCAATCTGACTTCCTTTATTTCCATACATGGCAGTATTTCTCTACAATAGTTCTTTCCAGAGTGTAGTTCCCCTAAAATATACATATTTGAGTTTCTGTCCTTGATATGTACATAAAACATAAGCATTTCATAGTCTAATTCATTCAGACCCACTCTCTCCCTCCCATTTTATGAGTAAATTGGTCAGGATTTTTTATAAAGCACATAACGAAAGAAATAATTATTGGAAAGAAAAATCTTCCAGGCGTTTATTTAAAAATACAGATCATCTAGCAATCCAGCATTCCATACTCAAGATCATATACTTGTCAGGCCCTATTTTTTAAACTTAATGTCTAGAAGTAAATTAGGACAGCAAAATATTCGAATAATAATTTATTTTCCTATTCAAATAACAAAAATAACAACAGAATAAGACTAAACATAAACAGTATGCACGCATTATATTTATAAGGGAAATTATGAGAATGAATCAAGCTGTGTAATTCTTCTTTTGAAGTTCATGGCAAATACTATTGAGTTTAGCAAGAACAACATTAAGCATTAATCACTGCTTTATTATTAAAATTTAAGAATGTGTTATACCACATCAAAGTTCATGGAACTTATGAATATGTTTCTAGTTAAACATACATTAAAGTCTTTTGCTGACTAGGAATGGTTTCCTAAATGAAAACCTGATATAATAAATCTCACTTTTTCTCTAAACTAATTAATTTCCTGCTGTTATCTTTTCATTGTTGTTTTTCAAGTGCATGGTGACATTTTGTCATATTCACCTATTTTAGATGAAAAGATGGTTTCATTTTTAAAATCAATATTGGTTTTTTGGACTTATCTTCGCTTGCATTAATACCTTGCTGTGCAGAATATATGAAGATGGTCACAGCAGAGATCTCTTTAATCCTCACACTAGGTTATGTCTTTGATCATCTATTAACTGAGACTATAGTATATTAACTTTCAGCTGAGTCAAGATAAAAGGTTTGTGTGAGTGGAAAGTTTCCTTCTATGCTGTTCAGCTCTCTTGTATATTAATAACAAGAAATATATGAGCTGTCTTTCCTTATAAACAATGTAGACTGGAGAGAACTAATGCTCAAACACATTTTTCTGCATAGACTTACTGTTTTTGATACATTGACAGAACTTTATATAACTTCATATCTCTTAAAAGAAGAAAGCCCTTGAAAAGGGTGAAAAAAAGAAAAAGCAAACGTAGGCTTTGAAGATGTAAGTAAACCGATGTCATTACAGATTAAAGTGAAAGAGTAATAGTCCACATAGTTTTGTAAAAACTAACTTGACCAAGTGGTTTGAAAGGCTTTTTCAATTAGTTCTTTTGAATCCTATACCATCTTTGAGTCAATGGGTCAGAAGAACTTAACTAGTGCCATGCTTGGACAGACTGGAAGCCTGTTCTAGTCCCATACCTCTAATAATGACCAGAGGCTGATATTTCAGAGAGTAATTTGGGTAAAATTGGCAGACAGAATTAAATGTTCTTATAATAATCTTCCAAATAGATTTGTAGTTTAATATTTGTTTCAAAAATATTATAAAAATTTTCATACCTCTGACTATTCTGGATCTTCTAAGTATCCTAACATAAAAAAAAAAAAAAAAAGGAGATTTCTTTGCTTCAACAGCTTTCACTGCTGATAGAATATATTAATTATGGTAATACAACTATAATTACTTTGATATTTTTCACATAGGGAAAATTTATATTATGAAGCAGGATGTATGGCTGGCAGCCTAATACTTGACTGTTAGCATGCAGTGTTTTGCTACAGTGCTGTAGCAGAGCTACATATTAAGTAAAACAAGGAATTACTACTTTCCTTTTTTTTCTGCTAATTAAACTTGATATTTTCTCAAAGTTCTGCTGTTAGACATTTTCTGTACTTCCATTTCCTTTTTCTTATGGTTGTAATGCTTCCTTTAACATCTTGTCATTGTGAAACTGAATGTGAATAACAAAATTTTGGAAGCAGAATGTTCAGAAAATAAAAATGGGAAAAATTTGTTTTTGTCTAACATAAAATTTTTGAAAGTGTGCTTCTTGTACATTTAAGAACTTGGATTTTAGCATTTAATGTCTCTTCAGTTGTTGTTGACTTAAATTACTGTAGACAGTAATGATCATTAGGAATACTTTTTTGAAAATTAGTGCCAGGACAGCACTTATATATTCCTTGGATGAGCTGCATTCTTTCTATTTTATGCATTTTGGTTTTAAGTATGTAATGTGTTAACTTAATATCACATACTAGTTCTTTCTAGCAGAGAACAAAGTTGAAATATGTACGGTTTTAGTGTATTTTCCATTTCTATCAAAAGATTTTTAGGTTTAGGTGTGGGGTTTTTTGTTTCAGTGTTCTGCAAAAAGAAATCTATGAAGGGAAGAATTGCACCAGGAAGTAACAGCTATTATCTTAGTCCTGGTTTCAGTGTGTACAGTTTCATGATTTCTCTTCATTTGATGAGCAAAGAAAAATAATCCAGGAAGTCAAATATAATGTTTTATCAATGCATCTGTACTGATAAGTAGGGTTAGTAATGCAATGGGTAAGCAGATCAAAATCAGGAATGTGCTAGGTTATGCAATAGCAGCAGTGGATGAGAAAGGTAAAATGTAATTCTCTGAAAGCCCAAGATGCCTCACAATAACAAGGTGGAGATCAAGGACAAAAGTGTTCACGCCAGGAAGAAAGCTACATTCTTGCCAGATACAGGAAAAGTATCAGATTTGTTCTGTGACCTCTTTTTCTCTTACAAAAGATGGAAAGGGGCAAGGCAAGGACCATTTTATCAGACAGAATCAGTTCAGGAAGATACTTCTTAAGCTGCTAGAGAAAGATCCCAACTTAATCTGAAAGAGAGAAGTAGAGGCTAGCTGACAGACTGAAGAAGGTGAAGATCTTTATTGTTATATATAAACCTACTGTGCTTTTTTTAGGGTAAGAATTCTGATGCCACGAAGCTTGGCTTTTTGCTAAACATATTTTGGTCTTTAAATTCAGCCTAGTGAGCAAGTTAATTCTGACCTCTCTCACAGATAACAAAATGTTCACAACTGTGCCCATGGAGATCATTAAAAGCAGTCTAGGGGTCACTATCAGGTGCTTGGTTCCCTTGTTCACTGTATTTAAAGAATAATGCCATGTTTCTCTGTAGAACTCACAAAGCAGTTGGAAAGCAGACAACACAGAGGTCAGGGGACTCACATTCATATTTTGAGGATATATGCTAACTAGAAAATTATTTTGATGGGCTGCATGTTAAAGGTCTCATATAATGTCTACTAACATTTTGAGGAACGTTGCAAGCTATCTGAACACTTACGTGGTTAAGATACTACCTGTGTAGCACCTTGCTTCAGTCCTTTGTCACCACTGCTGTAAAATGGGATATAGAGGGGTTTTGGCCCCAAACATAGCAACTGTGCATCGCAGAGGAACTCTTCTGTTCTCCAGAAATATCTCTGCTAGTACAGCTTGCATTCCAAGACTTCTTCATGGTCATATTTTTCTCCTCTCTGTCATTCTTTCCCATGAATCATGCTTTGGGCCTTTGGACTCTTTGGACCCTAGACTCTTGACAATCTTATTAGCCCAAACTTTTTGATGCCAAAGAATATGGTAAATTTACATGACAGGACAGAATTTCATTAAAATAATAAAACCCAAAAGAAATAAATAGTCATTATCTAATGCTAATCCATTTACCACCATATATTTAGGCTTGGCATCCTGGTATTTATGGTTATACTGTGGCATCTTGAGAAACAGTTACCTTAGGGACCTACAGTAAAGCAGAGGAAGTATTTTATTGGCACGAAAGATTTTGCTAAGTAAGAACATGAGGTCATTTTGACAGTAATTTGAATTTCAAATGCACACCAAAAGACAAACCTGAGAACAGACTTCGATGCAAACTGTAGGCTTTTTTAGATGAATATGTTTCAATTCTTCTTAACCAAAAATCCCCACTTGTCCTGCTAGAAATCATCAGAGATCAGAAATCCAACAACCTGTAGACAAATATTCAAACACGTTCAAAGTGACATTTTTAGCTCTAAAATATTTTATGTGGGCAATCCGCATGGGTGGGTTGGCCTTCCCAATACCAAATTAGAGTTAGCAATGTAGCCTATTCACTTGGAGCAATTTGGTCCTCTGGAACATCCTCAGAACATTTTGTGTATTTCAGAAATCTTTATAATGTCCATTTTCTTAGTACGATTGATTCTTAGAATACTGATTTATGGTTTTTAATTTGAAACATGCAAAAAAACTTTGACTTAAACATAATGGAACTTGGCTGTTGTGAGATACTCTGTCAACTTCTGAACCCAAATTTGCAAAAATTCAGGGCTAAAAACTCATGAGGCTATAATCCGAAGAAAATTATTGTAATTTCCTGGTATACTTGGCCAGATAAATCAACTTTCACAATAATTGCCAAAACTATTGGAGCATACAAGCCATTGAGGTAACTACAAGAAGGGAACTGTGACGCACACTATTCAGATACCAGGCAGTTTACTACCATTACTGCAATTTTGGAAGTTAGCCAAAATCCACATGCTCTATGGTGTCTCAAAAACCTTCTATAAAATGTATAGTCAGTAATTATATTTCTCCACCATGAATTTCTTATAAGAAAACAATCAGTTTAAATTACTTTCAAAATGTCATTTTGGCTTATACTTTTTCACCTTGAATTTCTTATCATAAACAGTTTAAATTACTTTGTAAAAGGTTTTTTGGCTGGTGTTTCTTCATCTTCCAAATATTATTCTTCTTTACAGTTATTTTAACTAATTGATCTATATACTGATCACATTCATTAATGATCACTCTAGTCTTCCCTTCCTGAAAATTAAAATAAATAGATGCAAAATTAAATCCTGTATTTTGGAAATTATGTTTCTGATGATTGCACACTGCCAAATCTGCCTGATCTTTATTTTTGTCTGATATGTAACCTTATGGGTGCCGGAGCAGAACACCTAGAGAGTTAATGAATCAACATTTCTGAAAACAAACAAGATTTGCTTCACATACTAAATCTGTTCTCTCTTGAGAATTTAGAAATGTAAAGCATTTTAATTTCAGACATTGCTAACATGTTTTCTCAAGAACATTTTGAAGCAGTAGTTAATAAGGAAATTATGGATTTAAGGAAGTCAGTTGTGAATTTTAAGGATTATAGTTCTCTGTTGTTGGACTGAAGTTTTTTGTCATCAAGTCAAAAATCATAGACATCAATTGTTTAAAGCTAACATAAAAAATATTTCATTGCGTAGAGACAACATGTGACGGTGGTATGGTCTGTGAAACTATCTTCATAAAGTTTGACAGCAGAAAGGAAAAAGTTACAGAAGAAATCTGTGGGAAAAAAAGCACAGAGGGTTTTCTTAAAGTAAGTGTCTTGCTGTCTTCTTTCTGTTTCATATAATTTTATGTATTAGATTCCATTGACAAAGTCATTAAAAATAATGCTGATAATTGTTCAATATTAAAATACATATTTTTATGTACTAAAGAGATTTGAGCTCAATATACCATGAGAAAATATTGATAAAAATAATGACATCAGAAACTTAAAGTGAATTTCTGCACTGTATAGAAAGAACCTGAAATCTCAGGTCAATAAATTTCTGAAGCTGCAAAAATATTAATTGTAGCAAGGATGCAGAATCTTTTCCAAACCTTCTCTTGAGTAGTGAACCTGGACAAGTAATGGGGGTTTTTTAATAAACATTCCACATAGGTTTGCGGCCCACTTATACCCCAGATAATCCAATTCCTCTCATTATCACTGGCTTATATAGGATATATTCTCCTGGCGTTGCCAATACTCTTCCAGTACTGCAAAAAACTTTATAAATTTTTATGATAAGATATAAAGTGACTGATTTTTCTCTGATTCCTTTCTGCAGTGATCTTTTCTTTGATGAGGTTCCTGTATATCTGGTCTCTCCAAAACACCCAGCTTTTTTCTGGCCTTCCTGACTTGGGAAGTTTATTGATAGAAAATTAATTTGGAAAAGGCTTTTTTTCTTTTGCTTTCCTTTAACTAGACCATTAGAATAAAAAATAACTGGAACTACAAAGATTAGATGGAATTTTGCATTGATGCAGTAACAACTACTTTCAAATAAAACAGATTGGGTCATCATAGATTTTCTCTTAGTTCTATGATATAAAGGTTTCTAGTAGGAGAGTGTGATGGAAGATAGCGGAGAAAGGATTATAACAGTGTCAGTAGCTCTGCTGGTAAAAGCTAAAGTAGGATTCTGTTAAAAATGGCCCAATGCAGACTGGAGAGTTTGCTGCAGTTTTCTGGTGCCTTGCAGTTTAACCAGAACCCAGTCCCCTGGAAAAGAAGAAGTGGATGTGCTCGTTTACTAGAATATTTTTTCTGTTGAAGGAATATTTATGTTGTCACAAAGATGGTCTCACGATTCATGAGGAGGAAATAATCCTGTTGAAGTATGAAACTGTACATAAAAATAACAAAAAAATTCCTCTTAGCAGGTACAAATATCAATAAAAGTATAACTTTTTGAGAAGTCATGTTAATTGTATAATCTCAATTTTTTTTTTAAATGCAGTAGCTTGGGAAAATATCACATAATTTACTTAGGTTTATGAAATGCTGCATATTTATTTTCACCTTTAGTCATAAATTTTTCAAATAGTGTGAGCTCAGTTAATTTAAACTGAGACACAGTAGACAGAAGGAAAAAATAACTTCTCTAAAAAAATGTTCTTGAATTAATATATTAATTAAAAACTATGGATTAAGATAAATAAATTCAAAACTATGGATTAAGATAAATAATCAGGTATGTAATCATTCATTTGAATTGTCCCCTGCATTTCTTTTAGTTAGTGATTTCTATCTGTAAAAACAGAAGTGTCCATGATTCCAAGTAAACCTTTTGACCTTTCCTCATTTTTCCTATTACAAACAACAATTCTTATTCAAAAGAAATTTATGTAGAACATAGAGGTACTATTTTTAAAGTGCATTCATTTTTAAACAAATAGCTCGATAAGCATTATTTCAAATGAATTTTCTTAATTCTATTAGAAAAGGCAGATCAGTAAAAGATAAAATGAACGGTTCCATGAATAAAAGCTTCTATATTCTATAGTCACATGACAAAGTGAATTAAGCAAATTTTCTTGTTTATTTTCCTTTTATTATTATCCATCTGGGTTTTTTTTCCTCTCATTTTCTACCAGGACATATTTAATGAAAATATCCCCATTTCACAGTAGTTAAAGACATGCAGGTGACCACCTGGAAAAATTTTATATGAACGGTTGGACCAGTGTGTATGTTTTGGCTTTGATATTAGAGGTTTTTCTCTTATACCCTTGAGGAATAAATACAAAACATTAAACCAAGATAAGGGTTAATTCGACACAAGCAAAAAGCAATTGAGAAATTCTCCTTTTGCTCTAGCAGCCTACTGAGTAACCCACTGCAGTGTTATTCAGTGCTAGATTTCTTTCATGTCATAGTGACATGAATAAAACAGAAGGAATGCAAAATAGAAATGTTGCAACTGCAAGAAACATTTTTTTGTGTGTTTTAATTTGGTTATCTTACCTATATATTGGGAAGATTTCAGGAAATAAAATCCTTGTCCAGTTCTAATTATGTTGGATCTTTAGAACATTGAACATCCCTTTTCATAGCATCTATAGTAAGAAAAATGTGTATGATTTTATACAGTAAAAAATAAAAATCCACTAAAAGCTCCAGTTTGTATCAGTGCTTAGTTTTCCTTGGTGATCTATAGTGGCAGAGGAAACCATACTGCCTCGACCTCTTTCACACTTTGGGTGCATGATGTTGTGTTACCCAGGCTAAATCCTCTGCATTTACAGGCAATTTCACAAATCAAATTTACATTGTCTCAGCTGTTTTGACAATATTTCATTCTGATCATCTGACACAGTGGAAAGCAAAAAAAGCCCAAGCAGGTGGACATCACCTTCATGTAAACATAAACCATTGCTTCTTCCACTGATATTGATAGCAACTGTAAAAAAAATTAATTTAGAAAGCTTTAATTTATTGGCAAAACCTGAGCACCCTGAGAGTTTTGAAAGCATCAAAGAAGATGCATATTTATTCCTGGCTGCTTAATAATCTTCTTCATCCTGTGATCCCCATGCTTTCTAAATAATGCGGACATTTGGGTCAAAGGAAGAGATGGAAAAAGAAGATATTAGTTTTATTAAGGTTACTTTTAATTTTTATTTACATAAAAAGTACAGAACAACAATTCATATGTGGATCTCAAATTGCCTAGAAATAGTACAGATCAGCTACAGTTGATGACAGTTTACAAAAAAAGTCACTGTAAGGAAATTATCTAATAGATTACATTCAGACTCCTTCTAATATCTGAGCCAATCCAAATCAGGGGTACATTTTAAAGAGACGAGTTGTAACTTACTTATGTAGAATCAGCAGGTCGGTTCCAAAAGCGAGAGCATTCTCCACAGAGAGGACTGCTATTCAAGCTTTAGTTAACTTCAGTGAAGAAAATATGTGGTAGATAACTGTACGTTTTTACAACATTAGAGAGAAGGAATTAATTGTTGTGTTAAATTTTCATAAAAATCCAGAAAAATGTTTAACCAACTGATTTAATGGGGAATTTTGTTTCTGCCAAAGAGAAGTCAAAGACAGAATTAAGTAAAATGAAGCAGTAGTGCTTGCATACAGTGAATGCCTTATGGAGATCCTGAGAGCTGATTTACTGTTTTTTTAAATACTGATCCCAGTAGTTGAATCACTTTGTGCAGAAGTTTTGGATTGCTTTTTCACAAGTTCCTGTGAGCTCTTGAGTGTTTGTTTCTCTGAAAGTTTAAAGATGCTAAATGACATACTATTTTGAAGTGTAACATCATAAAGACTGAGATTCTATCTCTAAGTAAAAATTGCTAGAGGTGAGCAAGAGGGGAACTATCTATGTGTGCATTGAAGTTCAAAGGTGTTTTATGTTATAACTTCTTGTGCTTTGTGAGCTTTAAGAAGCAGCAATAAAGTGGGAAGTTCCTGTGTCACTGTCAGCAGACTTTCAGGTTAACAGCTTTTCTTTTTACTCTTTCTTGGAGAATGTCAAACACTACTTTACAGTGTTTTTTATGTATTAAATACTATTGTTTTGATGATAAGCTCTGTTGCATTCTCTTTCCAAAAGTTATATGAGAAGCTCAGAGTTCATTTTACTTGGACATTGCAAACAAAGGACCTTGCATTTATATAATATTTTTTCAAAGTACAGTTTTCCTGTACATGTACTAGTCAAAACTGAAGGTGACATTCTAGGAAAAAGGAAATGTGATAGTTTATCAAATTACATCAGCATCCCTTTCCTTCCTTTTATTTTCTGTGCAGTAAGCTCTTAGTTTTACATAATATATGGGAGTAACTATTTATATTGAAGGACTACATATGCCTAAGGACAGTATCACATAAAATTTACTGTCCATTGCAGTCTCATACATGTTTTCCATCATTTTGAAGATGCAAGGAAAATAATCTGTACAGAGGGTTGGGAGGATAAATGCAAAATGCTACATCCACCAAAAAATATATCACATACAAAAAATAAGTAATAAATAAAAAGGCAGAAGACTAGATAATATAGCAAGACATTTAATTTGAGTCAATACTCTTTTGTGGTTGCAAGACATTTCGAACTGAAAGGTAATTTACTATAAAAGACAGAGGGGATCCAACTCTGTTAAGAGTTAGTTACTTTACTGAAATACTGTCTGGTTTGGAGGTGAGAGGCAAACAAGCTTCAGGGATTCCACCAGAAGAGTGTGACACTAATTTTAACACTAAAACACAAGGTGTGAAGAAGAAACAGATTTTTTTTCATCTTAAAGTTTATGTCTGCAGAGGAATATGCGATAACTCTTGCAGTATAGTGCAAAGGCTGAATAACTTTTTGCTACCAATGAAATAAGAGGAAATTTTTTTTTTTTGCTTTTTAAGGGTGAGGGTGTGGTTTCTGTTTGGATCTGGTTTAGAGTTTTTCTTATGTAAAAATGTTCAGGTTTGATAAGAAAAAAATTAATTCATTATGATCCAAAAGAGCTGGAAGAATGTATTTCCACAAGGATTTTTCCAGAAATTTAGAAAACGTCTTTGACAGATATATTTGTTTCTTCTACATGTTCTTCTGTTAGTAATATTTTTTTTGTAAGAATAATAGATTAATAAGGTATTTGTCCATAATCTTAAAGTTGAAATTCCTCCCAAGGCATAATTTTCATTTATTAAAAATGGCAGTCTGAGCTGAAGATTTAAATATTTCATTGGGCTTTGTTTAGAAAAGGACTAATTGTTCTGCCTCTATCCTTTAATAATGTAACAAATGAAGAAAGAAAAAGTCACAATATATTTTTATATACATCATGGGTTCTTACTGGCAGCAGAAATCACTATATTTTGAGGGTATTCAAAGTCAAGATACTTACACAGAGTAATATATGAACTGGAGTAGATTTCAGGAAAATGACATCCTTATCAGTGTTTTGAAACACAACAGACTTCAATGTGAGGTATTTCAATGTCATCTGTGTGCCATTTGGATAGTCTTATCCATGCAATTATGTGCATATTGTGCAAGAATATAATCTCACTGACTATATCAAGTGGCAGTTCTAGAAGCTGAGTATATCCGCACCAGAGATGGACTATCAATTTTGATTGACCATGACAGGATATACAATGAAGTGCAGTTTGCTTGCAAACAGGATGTAGTTTGGATGTAAGCCTGGAAATTCTTTGTCCTTGAGTCCATGATCAAATACATGTCAAATAGCTCAGCAGTTCTTCAAGCATATTTTCAGGCTGTAGCCCAAAGGAAACAACTACCTTGATGATCAATGTTATCCAATTTTTTTCTGATATGTCAGTTGGATGAATGGAAAGTTATGTGTAAAAAGACTAACAGAAACACGGGACTCATAGAAGGCTGGTGAAGGAATAATGTGTGTGGAAAGGATGATGTCACTGAGTGAGATTTTGAACAAAATGATTAAAGAATGAAACACTAGAGGAGGAAACAGCTTTAAATAAAATAGGTTTGTTTTTTTTTTTCTGGTCTTGGGAGGGAACTGCAGCCACAGGAGACCTCAATATGATCTAGTGGCTAAGCAAACAATCAAATGATGTTTTTCAATTAATTATTTCACACTGCATGGAAGGATTTGTTTCAGTGTTGCTACTTTTCTTCAGAGTCCTTGAGTGCTTTAAGATTCCTGCTCATGGCTGGACATTACTGTAGCAATGCTTATAGTGGTATTTTACTTAAAGATCTGTAATAGTATAGGTGGCAAAGTTTACCATTCTAAAAAAACCAAATATCTCAAGTAACTAAGCTCCTTGCACTGAAAAAATATGAATTTACCTGCTTTGCTGATTTTGCTGCTATTCTTGCTGAGAAGAGTAAGCAACATGTGACTGTTTTATGCAGCTTCAAATAAACCCTTAGATGACAATCCATTACACAAATATTCAATAAAGAGTGTTTTCCTGTGTTTTTGGAATAGTGATCCCCCCTTTCTTTTTCTTTTTCAGCATTCAGAAGTATAGATGTAGGTTTTAGGTATGTAAATATCAAACTATGTCTTTCTTCAGAATCTTTATCCTGAGAATCACAAAGAAAACAAACAACCCAATGGGAAAATATAGTAACTTTTTATTATTGTTTTTCTTAAGTCTCCTCCAACTGACTTCTACCAATGAAAACAATAACAAGTGTCACAGAATCTTTTTTACCATGTTTTTTAGTTCTCCTTCTTTTTTTTTGCCCCTGAACAAAATTCAGGGCAGCAAGAAAATTGTACATCATGCTCATGTTCATTCCAGGAGTCTGATCTTTCAACAAAAAAAAAGGTGAAGAGGGAAAAAAAATGATACAGATATATTCAAAACAGACTCCAACTGTATCTACACATGAAAGAGAGATTTCCCTGCAATAAGAACTGTGGGTGAAAGCAAGGAATAAATGAGAAGGAGAGAAGAAAGTTCATAGGAAGTAGCTATATACCTTCATATAAGGGTACTTGCAGAGTACAAACTGGGGAACAGGATATGCAAAATCAAAAATAGACTTGGAAAAGGTATTATGTTTTGCATCTGCATTTTCTGCTTCCTAATCATGATTTCACATTTGGTAGACAATTGTAATATTGGCACAAAAATTTTTTTGCCCTGAGGTCAGTCTACCATTGATGGATACCAACGCACAGTGTTTGAACCCAATACCATAAAAATTTATATCAGCATTTCAACAAACCTCTGTGTTTATTCCTATGAAACCTAGTCCCCTTATTTTGATAAATCATATATATATATAATTTGGTTTTTTTCAGTATTGTTGCATCTCTGATGAAAAATCAATGTTTTGGAACCATTTTTGCACAGATTTCTGGCACTGAAATCCTTTGCAATGTGATTTCTTTGCATCATTTATCAAAATAAAAAATTGTCAGGTCGCTGTCAAAAAACCTTCATATTTTAGGAGAAAAAGGCAAATATATGTTTTTAAAATATGTTTCACTAGCACATTGATATATTGTAACCATTTTTATAGTCTCCAAAAGTAAATTTCATGTGTATACCTAATATTCAATGGCTCTACAAATATCACAACCCTTGTACCTAGATTTATTTTGGTACCAGATGTTTGGGGTGTTTTAGACACTCCATACTAGTGGACATTATGTTCAAGTTTTCTTTGCTATCACACTGGGTTTTTTTCATCTTTCTCTCTGATTGCCTTCCATCTTGCATTGTTTTGTGAAATTTATTCTTTCAATGTGGTTAGACAAATTTGCATAAATTGTCATAAATATATGGAAAGACAGCTGACTTATCTGTGGATTTATATCACCCAAGAATATGACCTAAATATTTTTCAAAACTAGAACTTGATTCCTTTTCATGAGGTCTGAGGCTTGATTTTTGGTAACGCATATATATATATATATATATATATACACACATTTTTATAAGTAGGTCATAACGTGCTTGAGTCTTCTTACAGATTTTCTTTCCCATAACTATAATTCAGTCTTTAAAATTGCTGGGGTGTCCTAAGATATCACATGAAATAAATAATTGTGTCTTTATTACTTCAGTGTTTTTTTCTAGTTTCTGGGGCCATTCTGGACAGCAGACATTCCATTACTTAATTTCCACAGTTAAAACTGTAACTGTAAACAATAACAGTATTTCCCATGTGTCTTAACATAAATCTGTAATTGTTTCTGAAAATTTAGGCATGGAGGAACAGTAAGATAGATACATAACTAGTTTTTTAGCAACATGCAATAAGAAAAATAGAAGTGACAACATTCAGGTCAAGGAGCATTATTCCCTCGACTCCATTTCAAAATAAAAAAAATTTAATGCTGGATTGTCCAGGCCATATGGGATGAAACTGAGAAAAGAAAATAAAGAAACGCAACAATAGCAACAAAACATCCTTATTCATTGCGTAGGTTTGGAGGAAATTGTTTGTACACTGCTTCCAGGGGCCTTTCCTGACCAAGAGTGGATAATTGCAAAGCTTTATAAGCATCAGGTAAAAAAAAAAATACTGAAAGGCATTCAGAGTACATAGAATTGGATTGATTCCTGTGTCCCACACCTGTACTGTTATGCATCCTATGGGAATTTGCACAGTGGAGGTTCAGAGTTTTCTGGTAATCACCCGAAGTAGCAATGGTTACACGGGACCTTCTGTGAACTCATTACCTGCTGAAGTTATTACCAAGTAAAACCTATGTTTAGGACTACCTGGTGGGCCCACTACACTCTCAATTTCAGGCAGTTTTAAGAAAGCTTGTATTAATAACTTCAACAGAGAAATCCCAGGTTTAAGATAATCCACAGTAAAAAATTTAAATATCTTTGCTTTTAAGATCTTGTATAGTTGAGTTTTAGACGTAGGACTTATGCTTAAAATGATTGGCAAATATTTTGATAGAAGAACAGCCTGTTGAGTCTCAAAATTCAAATTCTGATGCCACTGTTTGCTCAGTTCATGGATACTTACATTTATATTGTTCCTGCTGTCTTCTTAACATGCTTATCCATTCTAAGGCCAAAAGCTATATGTATTTATATAAAATGCACAATTATATAATTAGGTACTTAAAGATCCAAGCAACGCTGACACCAGAATCAACTGCAAGTCAGAAGAAACAGTGTTTTATTATTTTATATAATAGTGTTATCAACATTTATTTCTGTCATAACTTTAGGGTTTCTACAGGTACTCTATTCAGTTGATAGTCTATAAAGTTTACTTTCTTTCCATTTTTAAATTAAGTAGTGTTCCTATTTGTTCCTACTTTAAATAGTTCTTATTTATCTTAGCATTTTTAAAGATGTGATTAATCTTTTTGGCTCATAATACATATAAGTAAGTTTCAAAAGTAAATTAGCATATTTCATCTGCCATAATGGACTTGAACATGCACTAAGTTTGCTGTGATCAACTAAAAATGTTTTACCTTTTTACTCCCCTCATATTTTTCTACAAATTAGTCTATTCCTACTATTTAAAATTTTTCATACCTTTAGGAATCTATTTTGTTTCAAACATAAACATGAGTATTTATCCAATGAAGTTTTTCCTGATATGTGAAAAAGTATTTTCTGGTTCTGCTGTTGTCAGGAGTGGGGAGGTATTGTCTATTCTTTTAAAGACTGCCACAAGCATATTTGAAGCTAGCCCATGTATCAATTAACATCCAAAATCTTGGGAAAAAAATGATCTGGCAAATCCCAAACATCACTTTCTATTTTCCTACCTGTGTATTTCTATATCTATCAATGGATTTCTCTGTATTTGCAAGTTTCCATACGAAAGATTTTTAGTAAATGTAGGCAGAATGGGATGACAGAGCACAGGCAAATAAAGCTGAGCTTTCACGTTCTTCTTTATATCAGGGACAAATACTGAGCTTCAAGACTGGAAAGAAGTGCTTTTTTAAAAAAAATTTTGGCAGGTGAGTTTTTTTTCTTCTGATTCGTATGGAAGACAAATGTGATCACTATCTGGACATGGATACTGCACATTTTACCTGTGGCATTTTAGTCTTAGGGACACAACAGTTGAGTTCCTGAAGTCCAACTAGTCAATTTAAACAATGTTAAAGCTTCTTGCTGGCATCTTTTACGAAGTGCCAGTTTTGTGTTATCTTCCTTATTTTTGATCTCCCTATTAAGTGTTTAGCAGAGTTTTAAATTTGTCCACTGATAATTTGCCAGGTAATGATGTCCTTCCAAACAACAATCTTTGTTCCCTCATAGAGGACTGTTACCTACTCTTATGAATGCTTTGAAGTGAGGAAGCTGTGATCCGAAGTATCACTGGTGTAGCTGCAGGGTGAAATGAAGCTGAAAAGTTCAAAGATGATGATTAGTTTTAGCACTTTGGTTAATAAGATTGCATACGAAGATAAACATACTCTGTACTCTTAAAACATCATGAAAATTATAGGCTAAAGGGAAATAAAGGAGAAAAATTGGATTGGACAACAATTATCAATAGTGCATTACTGCAACCTAAGTCTGAATGAATTGCTCTTAGGGAAAAAACCAACCAAACAAAGGCTGACATGCTGTGTCCATTTCTAACAATCAATGTAGTGACTAAACATGTGGAGCACAGAATGGTGCCCACAGCTAGAATCTTTATTTGCTTTTAAGCAGATTTAAATGTGAACTTTCCTTAAATGTAAACAGAATAATATTTGAAAACATAGATATTCTGTTAAAATATATTTTGTAGCTGAGAATTTAGTAGTGTGTTATCAGCATTTGGGCATATTTGTTATTCAAGTGGGCTCTTGATTTACAAAATTGTTCTCATTTACAGATTGCTCTTGAGATAATTTAAAAGCAAATGATGGAGATGTTCCTTTATATAGGATAATCCTGGCTGATAGTTTTCCTGATATAATACAGGAAGATTTAAGGATTTATGATTTTATCTTGATATAATATAGGAAGATTATTTTCTTGATATAAAACACGAAGATTATTATTTAGGGTGGTATAGAAAATGTTTCTATAATTTTTCTCAATTAAAAATCCCAAAAAATATTTGGAGATGGAGAAACCATTTAAAACCTCACAAGAATAAAATCTTAAAATATACCAAAACTTTGTTTTCAGTTGCTTTTGGAAGGAGGCAAAGGTTGATTTAGGGACTACTTAAACAAACTGTATATACAGAAGGTCACAAATGGAATGGTGGTTTGGCTGTTGTGCTGTTGAAGAAGATGGTTGATGTCATTGCAAGTCTGTTCTCTATTAACTTTGTAATATCATGGGGATCTTCAATTTCACTGAAGACAGTAAAAGGCATAAATGTCATATGTGTCTTAAAGAAAGGAAAGAAGGAACATCTGGGAAACTACGGGTTTTGTCACTTATTAAATTGTCTTTCTCTTCACCCATGAGTTTTTTCACTTTTGTTCTTCCTATTCTGTACCCCATCTTACTGGATGAATGGTCAAGTTAATCTACAAGAACCTTGGTGGGCTGGAAGCTTTATGAAGTCCAACACAAGCAAATGCTACCCTCAGCTTCCTGACACAAGAAAAAATTGAAGAAGGAGGTAAAAAATAACACACTGAAATACAAAGTTTGCCTTTATTAAAATTAATAGGGATAAAGTAACAGAAAGTTGTGTCATCATTTAGGTCACGACTTTTATAATAGGCTTTAGAATAGACTTCTGGAATACACTGGCTGTACATGCATAACACTGTTTGACCATATTCAAACTGCTATTTTATGCCTTCTCCTTACAGATTCTTGGCTTGCCCAAAATTTAAGGACTGTGTACTATTCTGTGCCTTTATCTCAGGGAAAATATGACAGAACTGGAAAAGACTAATGGTCTAAGTGAGGTTCCAAAATAATGAAAGGCTTTCCATGCAAGAACTGATAGAGTAAACTAGGACTCTGCAATGTGAAACAGGTGTGAATTCTGGGCTGTATATAAAACACGGCCCTCATGGAGAGAGAGGCTACAGAGCAGTCATTCACAGGAACTAGGTGCCAGAATAATAAGACACAAAAATATGAAGAAAAAAAAAGTGGTTTATCACTAAGGAGGTGATAACCATACAGACCTCCTTGTCAAAGTGTGGTTAGGTTGCAAAATGCTTGCCTGGGTTCAAGCAAGATCCATAAGAAGTTAACAGGCAAACAGAAAATCAAATTTTCAAACTGACGATCTGAGCTGGAAATAATTTGAGGAAGTAATAGGAAAGAGGTATAATACATATAAAAGGAAAATGTTTATTTATAGAATATATAAAGCAGAGATTTTTAATCTTCTTTATGACTTCTGTTAGAGAGCCCTGAACTCCTCAAAGCTTTTTCTGTTGAGTGGTTTTAAAGACACTGAGAATATTTGCACCTGCTTCCATGAAGACTTGAAAGGAAACTGTTTATTTAAACCATTGTAGAAATTAGCTTGGATGGTCTCATTCAGGGCTGAAGTAGCACTATTCTAATTCGATTTAAACTGACAGAAATTGATTTAATTCACCTTGAAGCAAGAGCTTAAGAGCTATAACTGAAAGTTAAGTTTCTATAAGAAATACACTTGTTATATCTATCTAGCTAGTAAAGTTTTTAGATATAGATATGTAACCCAAGCTCAAAGTAGACAGAGTGTTAAGAAAGATGTACTTTCAGAGGCTTGGTTAATCAGCTCTTGCCTGAATAATTGAAAGGGAACAAAGGCAAGCACAGTGCTCCAGAGGTTAGTGTTGCTGCAGGAGGTGGGAACCTAAGTAATGACATGTAAAGTGAAGGTAAAATTAATTCCAACTAATTCTAACTCAAATTCTACTAGGCAACAACAGGTCAAAAAAGGGAGTGCTCATTAAATTTCAGCAAACTTTGCTCTTAATTAGTTTAAATTTAAAAAATAGATATTGTGCCTTAGTGTATGCATAAAACTAGCCATTTGACACATAAAATGCAAGCTATAAATAACATGGAAAACAGAGATGTGATAAAGTTTTCTAGTGCTTGCATTTATTCAGAATAGCCCCATCATCAGAAGCAACATATAGAAAAGCAATAAAAGCCAATTTTAAATTTAACAGAAGCAATAGAAGTGACAAATTATAGTCAGCGGGAGTCTATGTTGTAGCTTGCTGAAACAGATGTCTAAGAGTTTTCCAAAACACTGAGAAGAGAAACAAAATTTCTTACCTGAAAATTACCATGGATCATCTAAATAGCTATTTTACATTCAAGAACACAACAGCATTTGAGAAGCTCTAACTTTTTGTAGGTAAAACAGTTGAAGTCAAAATCTCTAAATTAGTTCATAAAAATCTCAACTGTAACACACTCAAATGCTACTGTGTTTTGGCACTTTTGCAAAATGAGGTTGTGAAAACTTGCTCTATTGACAATTGCAGGAAGATCAGACTCAGGGAACACTGACACAGACCAAGGCTGACATTTGGTTAACAGCCAGTCACTACTGTAGCAAGAAATCATTGCTTGATGCCATTTATAAAACATAAATAAAACTATTCCAATAGCACCACAGTGAATTCTATCAAGCAGAAAGGTGGCCAAGTCAGTGAACATGGTGGTAGTGTTAGGCACTATCTGAGCAAGGGACAACATGTTGCTGATGACATCCACATGCGTCACTGTTTCTCCAAGTTCACTTCATAGTAAACAGACAGTGTGGCTGAAGATAAGTCTACCTTCTCCAAAACAAAAAAAGAAACTTACATGGGAGCATCAAAAATGCTGCTATGCAAAGTAAAGACAATATACGCTGAGTAGGAATTAAAAAAAAAAAAAAAAATTAAGGTTTCGGTCATTTTTAGTAAGAGTTAGATACTTATATCTCTCTGGTGCTCATTTGCCATTCTTTTCAAAAGATATAAACAGAGAACTTTATCGCCTTTAATGTCTAAAATTTCACATAATGTGATGTTCATTGCAGAAGTCACCACCTATAATATAAAAATTATTTCCTACATAGGAAATAAGTCAATAGACTATTGTTGCTATTAATCATACTTGTATGACAGTAAAAGATGAGATATTATTAGAGAATTGCAGCTCCATTATTCTATTATTCATTTGCATACTTGATCTAGGGTCAAGGTTTTCTTCTGCTGGTTTTTTTTTTAATGTTTTTTTAAATTTTTAGTGTCTGAGACACTATACTGCTGTCATTGATAGATCACTTTCACTGGTCATCTTCTCAAAATAATCAAGGTAGTGCACTGTGAAATACACCAGGTAATTTCAGTCTTCAGGATGTTCTTCCTTCTTTCAGCAAAGTTGTAAGTCCTGATCCATTACTTTCAGTCTGAGTACTAACCTAAATTAAGAGCTTACTCCCTGTATAATAATTGGAAAGAGGCTGGAATATATAGAAACAATGAGAGCCATTTCAGATCTCTAATAACTGCTAGAGATATTTGTCTATTTCTAGTAAAGACAGGAAGGGAGCTAACCGTGTCTTTTTTTTCCTAAATTGGATGCTTTGGATAATTGTCTGGGCAGGATGACCAAGTCATTCCTTTACTTTCAAGACAAGCAAAAAGTTAGACATTAACTAAAGGCACCCATCTCTCAGTGGATAAGTTCACTGCATATCTATCACATAAAGCAGAAATGCAATTATTTAAATCCATGGAACAAATGTTATTTAAACTAATGCAAAATTTTTCTAATACTTTTGCTGGCTGTGGTTTAATAGTTGTTTGCGGTGTGTCTAAAATTCTGTTTGCAGGGGCAATATACACATATTATTTTCTTGTGAATATAGGCTTTTGCTCTCCCCACCTCTAGATAATCTAATAAAAAAGTTAAAGAGAGTTAATACTAAGAGTTATGGAAATTATATACTTAGTATGTGTGTAATAAGTGGTAGGGCTGTGCCAAAAAAGATTCTGTGCATTCTTATAGATCTTAACTTCTCATTACCAGTAAAGACAATCATGTAGCTCTGATAAGGAGAGGATATTCTAAATATGTATCAAGCTTAATTTATAAGCATTTTCATGCATGCTTTAAATAGAAAAAATAATTGGAATAGCATTTTTATAAGTAAGAATGAGGATGAAGCCTTAGAAGGAAGTATTTATGGAATAAAATATAGCTGAGATAAGTAAGGTTTCAATATATATTCTGTGATGGTTATTTCATACCATTAAAAATGAAGATTATACAGGTTCTTTTTTTCTCAGTAAATATTAAATGGTAATTTCTAGTTCTACATTAAAATAAAAACTTTCCTATCTTTAGAGGAGCACCCTAATGCATGCCTTCGCTTTCTTTGACCAAAACTCCCGTGTTCAAACAGCTAACAATTTTAGAGTTAAGTCTCACCTGAAATGGGAAGAAGTCAAAATTCAAATCCTTATTTTTGTGTATAAACTCTCTGGTTCGACTGACTTCACCTTATATGAATATGGTTTGGATCAGAGGAAGTAAGATTATAACCATCGGTGTTACCACAGTTTGTTTCTGCTATTCAAATGTTTTAACACTTTAAACAAACAACAATATTAAAAAGAAGGAAAATATGCAGGATGAAGATATCTTCAATTTGCGAACTATGTACTTCTAACTTGTCTAGTTTGCAGGAATCCTCAGTCTGACAAAATGCTTTATATTCGTGCATGTAAATGTATTTATAAATACACATGTACGACACAGATATACACATGTGCCTACACATGTGTGGCCACACAAACATATAAACATACACATACTTTAATGGTCTTGTGACATTTCTGGAGCCCTGCACTGGCAAAGAGGCATTAGGCACCTGCTTAATGTTAGCTTATTTTATGTCCCAAGCTTTAGTGATAAAGGTGGAATAAAATAAGCAGACTATTCTAGCTTTCAGTCATGAGTTTTAATTGGCATTAATTAAATTGGCTTCCAAAGGGCACATTATGTAGGGAACCTCCCCATTTAAATAATTATTCCATGTTTGTCAAACACATTAGTTCTGGTAGAAAGCCAAATTCAAAAAGAGATGCGGACCAGGTAAGTGTTACTCTTAAGTGCCCCCTAATTGTTTTGCAGTAATTATTGGGAGCTTTTATTATGCAAATGTTAATAGTAGTGCAGCTTTCTTCACTAAGAAGCAGTACCAACATGCTTCCAAAATGAGCACGACTTTTACACTAACAAGCACCCTAATGAAAACATGAAAAATATGTAGAAGTGTCCAGAAATGGTCTGGAGTCAATAAGTCTTCCTCTTTGTATACAACTTCAAAGTAAGTGATTTTTCATTTAGTAAAGCCAGAAAATAATTTTCATTAAGCCTTGTTTTGTTTATCACAGAAACAATAAACTTTTGTGTATCTTTTTGTTTCACTACTTAGTAAAACATTGTGTGTAAACTGTAAAATATTGAGGCTTGGTGTATTCTACTTGACAGAATTATGTTTCCGTAATAATTGAACTCTCTTCTTTTCCAGCTTGAGGCTTAGAAAATAAAAAAGCCTCTTGCATTCTCTTTTATTTCTGAAATTTAACTTCATACTCAAATAGTATAGAGAATACAAAATATATCCAACTGGGTTTTGTTACCAGGAACTTATTACCTCTACCATGGTGTGAAATATTGCAAAATCTTCATTTAAAGTTATCTTGCCAATGCACTGAGAAGATATGTCTTAAATTATTTCTTTGCCAGATATTAGTTCAGGATTCCTACACAAAAAAAGTTATTTTAGGATCAAGAAGTTAAAACTGGAATTTCTAGATGCATGGAGATCTTTCTCACCCATAGATAACCAGTGAGAAATTTTGGTCAGCGCTTTCTGAGTGTTGAGATTTGGTAGGCTATGGTGAATCTATTAGCCTAGGCATGTTCTATTTCAGCAGTCTGTGGAATGCAATTCTTTTGGGCAGCTAGAAGAAAATAGCTTTGTTTTGTTTTGTTTCTTTAAATTAATGGTGTGTTCTAGTGTTTCAGTAGTGATAAGACATTTAAAAAATGGTAGACTCCTCCATTGCTGAAAGAGATTAAACCATTTCCACTTACCAAAACACGGCTATGTCCCAGCAAAGAGATTGGCACAAAGAAGAGAATACAACATTGCTAGAGAACCTCTGCTAAGTTTCATAAGAACGGTGATTATTCAAATTCAATAATTTTTGTGCATAATTTGAATGAGTGATACCTAAGTTAAGACAGTGTTCAGTGATTTACTATATTCAGTACAAGAGAGGAAAATGTGGCAGCCTAATGACTTGTCAACATCTAGAGGGACTCACTTTCATGAGTGTAATAAAGGATATTGAAAATTCAAGAATTTAAATCATACTTAAATCAACACAGGATGATTATGCTATTTTTCTTTTATAGCAAAAGTCCTCATATAATTTAGCAGACATGTTTTGATTTGTTTAACTGGTATTTACAATGTTGGGGTGTTTTTTTCCTTTATATCCTTTCTCCAATAAATCTTGGTTTAAAACAGTAGGGATTGTTAATTTCACTGAGAAAAGTTGCTGTGTTATACTGCACAAGTGCAGGAAAATTGCCAAAACATGTATTTCCCTACAGTTCTATTATTTTACTTTGGAACTGTCTGGAGTTCAACACAAAGAACCTGGGCTGTAACCCTTCTCTTCCAGTTCTGTAGCTCTTCCCACAAAGACACTTTTCTCCAGGCATACATTTTGCAAAGAGGCCCTGTGCAAGCCATGTATGTACACACAGAGTAAAAACACAGCAGCTCTGTATGTGTCTGATACATACAGTAGATAGATGCAATGCCAGGTTAAGCATTAATGCACTTATCAGTTCTCAGACTCTTGTATGATCTCTGCTGGCCAGTAAGTGGTCATTCATACCAGGAGTGTCACCTCCTGTAATCTTGGAAGTGTCTGACCTTTGATCTTGCTGATTCGTTGCGTTCGAGTTGCCTGCTTTTTCCTTAAGGGGATATATTTTCCACTTCTGTGTTTTTCCCTTGTGGTTCCCTGAGCTGCCAACTGTTGTCATTGCAACAATTTCTCTTCTGCCTGTGTTATTACTTATTTCATGTGGCTCCCATTCATGTACTCCCAAAGCTTAGCAGCAACCTTCTTGGTAAGGCTGAGCCAAGGTCACACAGCTATGCTGCACTGGAGTAGTTCTGGGGTCAGAGAGCTTGACTCAGGGGCCATGGGTTATGCTCTATCTGTAGTGCCAGTTATCTAACTACTTACATTATAACAGCAGTCCATGTAGCTTAGAAATCAGCCATCTTAAATTAAAACTTTGTAAAGATTTCATTCTGTAGTCTTTATCAGATATGACAAAGAATTTTATTTATAGGATATAGTCCTGAATTATTCTGTCTCTGTGAATGGGAAACCCTTATGATGTCTGGATTATGTATGCATATATTTATTTATTTATTTATTTATTTATTTATAAAAATCTTTCTGATTTTGGAGGAGGGATTCAGATACTTTCCTGACATCCACAGGAACAGAAAATTATCTGCTAGTAGCACTACTTAGATGTAAGAGCGTTTTATGATTTTGGGAGTAAGTGTTACAGGGCAGTATGATTGCTGTATTTCCTGAGCATTTTGAACTTTATTGAGGAGGATGTGAAGGCACAAGGAGCATGTTGCAATTTGTAAAAATACTTGCTTTTCCTAATGTTGATTTCTAGACCTGATGGTCTAGACAGTGTCTCTCTCATAAGAGGGGAAATATTCCTAATGAAGACTGTGGAGGGAAGCAACTGTTTCACATCCTTGAGGTCAGTGTATAGGTGTAAAAAGCAGGCATCTAGGAGAAAATAAAGAAAGAACAGGAGACAAGTCAGCTGATTTTGGAATATAGAACACAGAGGGATGCTGGAGTGTGAAAAGTAAAATGGAGAGAGAAATAATCTTTGAACAGAGTGAGAATAGCAGCACTAAAGCAACAGTAAGAGTTCATTCGATAAGAGCATTCTACTTTCCAGAACCAGAAATGCTCTGAGTATTTATATCACTACAAAACACTGGACCTAAACCACTGTCTTCAGAAACTTTTTCCTCTGTGGTTAAAAGACAGTTCTATGAAATAATTCTTCAGTGGGATTTAGCATGTGTCAGGCTGTGATTACATATGCTTGTTTGTTTTCAGTGAGTACTAAGCTTCCAGCCAAAGTTTTTGTTTTAATCTGAAAATAAATGAGAGTCTCTGTGACATTGGTGTGAGTCTGGCACTTGTACCCATTCTGTCACAACAGACTGCACAGATTTCCATTTCAGCCCTTGGCAAAAGAATATGTGTGCCCAGTTCTCACTGATCTGAATGCATGTCAGGCATTTAGGGATGTTTCATGGGCTGAGAAAGTTGAATAGTGAGAATGGCAGATTTGTTTCTTGCCTTTTTGAGTCATTTTTCCCTTTATTTCTGTGATGAACTTAGTAATGAGAACTCTGGGTTGGTACTTATTAACTTCTAGTTATATAATGTAAAACTATCATGCAACATAGAAATGTCTTTATGAAGGAGGAAGAAGGAGATCTGCAGTAGTGGGAAGGATGCATGTCCTTTATAGTTCAAAGAGCACTTTACAAGTAGAAGTTTGATTTTTCTCTCTTGGCATGATGTATAAACATATGAACAGGATTTGTCTTGGAAGAAAATTGGATTGTGCTGCAGAGGTGTATTGCACTGGTAGCAAGTGGGCAGTCAGTCATACTACACCCAGTTTAAAACACATGAAGCCCAGCAACAACTAAACAAAATCCTAAAATGTGTACAGTGTTGATCTCAGAACAGCCACTGTCACTGGTCTGCACAACCAAATGTCTATAGTCTCACAATTCCACCACATATCAATGACTTAAGTCTCAGTCAAAACACACTTCAATTCAACCCAAGCTTCTAAAGGGCCAGTTGCCTTGAGTAGCTGAAGCTGTTATCTTGAGTTAGAAAACAGCAGGAATTAAATCTTGTATCTGTCTTTTGTGTTTGTCTTCAAGAAAACTGACTTAACCTCCTTTTGTCACAGATGATGAGCTGAACTACACTGACTGAGTTGCAAGAAGCAACATTAACAATCATGTAGTGCCTGGCAGGGTCATGAGCCTGGCCTTAACACCAAAAGAGAAAACACTGAACTCAACACTAGCAGTCCTTGACTGTAAACATTCATCAGATATTCTGATGCTGTTAATCCCGGTACATTCTCATCAGATCTCTCTGTAAAATTCCAGCTCTAATTTAGAGTTGTCTGCTCATTTGTCAGACACCTAAGTTCACATCTTCATAAAGACTTTAAAAATTAATTCTGTTAACAATACCCACACTGCACTTCCTGACTGCTGTAATCATTCAATAATGTCTTTCTGAGCATCTAATGAAAAGATTAGTACACCTTCCCTTCTATCTCTAGTAAGTCACAGATTGCACTCTAATTTTATTTTGTACTGTAGATTTTAATAAATCACTTGGAGTAAAAGGTCTTGTAAAAGTAATAAAATAAAAATCCTGTGCTGATATTGTTTTTATAATGAAATCATACACAAAGAAAAGCAGTACATGTCATCAGAGTGCTTTTAAAAATTTTTCATTATGAAAAGGAGAATGTTATGATCTGTGCATACGGGAATAGTTTTCATTATTCACCTAAGAGGACAGCATTAGGTTTATGAATGTCTCCAGAAAGAGTGACAATAACCTTTCTAGGTTTACTGTTCTCAGATTCTGCTCAGCTTAAGTAATACAATTCTGTTATGACCAAAAAACCCAAACAAAACCCAACACAAACAACACTTGAAATGTTTCACAAAAGTGCAGAGTAAATTAAAAAGAAGAGAAGGTAAGGGATGGCTTTTTTTCGCCTGTGGAACAGAAATATCTCCAGAGTCTAAAATTTAGAGTGAAAAGTACTATCCTTTTTATTGTAATTTTATTAATCTATTTTTTTCAGTTTGTGGGATCTTGTAAAAGGGTAAAATTAAAATTAATATATGATAAGAACTACATGTATAAAACAGAAATTTACAACCACCTTTTGAATCCTTTGTCTGTAAGAATTAATATCAGAATGGTTTTATGTGCGGCTTTGGATCTGTGTTTCAGCTCTGTGATTTCAGCTTGTGACTTCTGATTCATGAATGAATATATTTATTAATCCAATTATAGATCATGGAGAGCTGCAGCTCAGCAACTCCAAAAAAATTTATTTTCTCCCTGCAGATAGGTAGGTATGAGATAAATACATAATGTTCATACGGATCTATAGTGGATTACACAGAATTATTGCTCTGTAACAGAAGCATGATAGCAATAGATTTTTCATGTTATGAATATTACAAGTTTCTTTGTCCCCTTAAATTTTTTTCTATTGTTCGAGTCCCACTAGAATCTGCTTATACTTTGCCCAAAGCTTCCCCCCGTCCATGACTACCTGTTTACTCCTCCTTTATCTGTCTATGGAACATGGAGTAGGAAATATTTTTATGTTGAATTACACAAAGTGCAGTAGTCGACATGTAACAAACACATTTTTTTTTAATGAAGGAAGTTTTTATCTTGGTAATTTCAATCCTCTGTGATAAGTAGAAATTCTTTTTAAAAGAGCCATTTCTTGACACCAGTGAATAATGCTGGTGACTATAACATTCTCTGACCTTGGAAACTAGTCATGTCCTCTAAAAAAGGTAACCAGAGTCCTATAAAAGGCCTGTTCCTTTGACAGGTCAAATACATCACCTTGAAAGTCTGATTTGAAATAAATAAATAACCAAACCTTATTAAGTCAACAATTAAAATTTTTAAAAGCTGTTTCTTAGCTTTACAAAATCCAAAGAGGGTTAGAATCCCTATGATCCTATGAATTCCTTGTTTTTTGAAAAATTTTGGTTCAGATGTTACAATCCTTTTTCCCTAGAATACCAATTCATAAATGACCCTTTCGGTATTATCAGACTGACATCCTTTTAGTTTGTTGCAGTTAGACATTCTTTGATCATGAAGGCTCCTATTGCATTATTGAACAAAAGTGCTGGAGCCCTGAGGTAGGGACATGGGAAATTCAACTGAAAGCAGTTTCCATAACCTCTTACTTGATTAAGTTATTTCTGAACAATTTGTTAAATCCTATTAAATAGAAACATTTTGGCATCACATACGTGTATGATGTCTGACTTGGCTAATTGTGTCTTCAGGCCTCAAAGACTTAGCTCAGTGCAAGTGTGATGCACCTCTGATGAACAAGTCAAAAGTAAAAGTGTAGAAAAAGAAATTCTGACTCTCTCCCTGCCATATCCTTTGCTCCCATACCTCTTACTGCGTATGAGTCTGCCACAAGTTGTTTCTCAAAGGCTTTCTGTGTCCAAGAGGTCTCAATCAGCATTTTGGGATGAATGTACCTGTCAATTTGATACCCACGGCCATCTTATCAAAACCAGTCATGCACACATAAACCAAATGCAGAATGATGGCAATATTTTGAATTCACAACAAGAAGCCATAGGCTTTTGTTGCAGTTAGAGAAAATTAATTGTAAATTATTTCATTACTATTTGACTTCAATATTATTTAGAGAAATACAGACATCAAAGTTCACAGAATGTGTAGGAATGTGTGTGTATTAAATATTGGAAAAAGTTCTGCATCTGTTAGAACAAGAAAAAAGCAGCGTAGTCTTAATACAGGCAACTTCAAAAAATGTTGGTATCTCTATGAGACAGCTATATATTTTCATGTAGCTAATAAAATCTCATCATTTCAGTTGGTTTTGCAGCAGACACTTTGGCACTGACAAACATGCAGGCTTAGAAGGGAATTGAAAACACCCAGGCTGAGGTGTCAGAAAATAATTGCTTCATAAAACTAAAGTTTATTTCTCAGAGGTCCCAGCTTTTCTTAAAAACAGACCTATCCTTGCTTGCTACAGGGGACTTCATCTTTTAAGTTTTGCTTTATGTACAAATAGAGGTGTTCTGCAGATTATTCCTTTCACCTATGAGGGAGTATAAAAAAAGTGGAGAAAAAAATAAAGGCAGTGTATTTGCCCTAAAGAATTCATAGGCAAGACCACTTAAAATCTTTACATCGAATTAATGTGAGAAGCTGACTTGATATTATATATAGCTTTATGGTTTGTATTACAATAATCAATAATTTTGACAAAAGCCACGGGGAAAATAAATAAGAGTAAGTGCACTAGATGCTGTATTATTTAAGCTATTTAAGAAACACTGTGAACATTTAAGGTTAGTTACCAGTGTATGTAAATATGTTGTGCAGGGCTGATTCTCCAACTATGTGTTTTGGTACTTTGTTTTGGTTTATTTGGGGTTTTTTTAGGGGTTTTTATTTTATTTTATTTTATTTTATGTATTTTATTTTATTTTATTTTATGTAATGTAATGTAATGTAATGTAATGTAAAGTAATGTAATGTAGTGTAATGTAATGAGATGTTATTTATTTAATTGTTGTTGTTTCTATGTATAGAATGTTTTAACTCTTCATAGAAAGAGATTATTATTTGAACAAGATGACATATGGTAGCAATGCGTATATTTAACTTTTCCAGGGAATGAATGACTGGGAAGATGCATCAGCTTAACCTCTAGTGAACCATTCAAATTGTCCTCCCACAACTCTAAATCTAATTTCTGAAATTTAGTGCACACTGCCTGAAGTTCCAGTCTGCTTTCACAGTTTTTTTTTTACAGGAATGGCTGTTTTAAACTTTGCACATATCAAAGATAGTAATTGTCATATCAGAATATTATTTTTGCCAGTTATGTTTTGAGGACTTTCACTAATGAAAAAAGGCTCCTAAAATTAACTGTGGACAAGTGTGATTTGAAAGTGAATTAATAATATTGTCTAAACATTTTGATTATAGTCTTTAAATGAATATGGTACATGAACCTGAATATTCCTAAAACTCCCCAAACTAATTTTTATCCTATATTTTGAAGATGAAGCAGATAGAGCAAGAATCTTTGCTTCAGGTTTATTGGTCAGAGGAGTGATCCTATTTTTTATCAAACAATATATTGAAAGTATGACGACAGTAAATAATTGAATCACACAATAAATCTGTGGGAGATTAATTTAAAAGTAGCAAAGGATAAACCTGGCTGTTCTGAGGCAAAAATACTATTTGATTTATATCTAGGAGTGTGCCGCAGGTAACTATCTCTAATTAACACCTCACATCAAACATGGACAAGATGGCACACAAGCAACTGTTTGGGACTGATGTTAGATCCTCAGCAACAGCTTTCTATCCTGGCACGTAATTATAGAGGTGAAGAGAGTGGGAAAAACACTTATACTGAAATTAGCCATACCAGTGAAGCCTTTGCAATTGAATCAGCAATCGAGAAAAAAACGTAGATGGACTAGAAAAATGAACACATTTGTTTTCTAGTCATAAAGCAGATAATCAGAGTACTAGATGATCTGCAGAGTATTTAATTGCTGTTGTGGTGAGCATCTATCACACATTAGTGCTGTTATGGATGTTGCTTAAGGTTTCATTTTAGTCAAATCACATAGCTCTACTTGTATGAGTTGTACTGAAATAGATGACATTACTCACCTGACTAAGCTTAGCAGTATTTTACCCATTAGCTCTTAATTTGTGGGTTAAATTTCTTTTCATAAATAGTTTATAGGCATCATGTTGCTTCTTGCACATTCATTTCCTGTTTCAGAAATCATCTTTGAATGTTGGTTTATACTGAAAGCAAGTGGCCATTATAATTATTATTTGCCTTCATGAAAAAATGACTAAGTCGCACTAATTTTGATTTCCATGGTTAGAGGTTGTCAATAAATTATAAACATGCGAACAACTGACCTTGGGGAAAAATGATGGCTGTAAAGTGTATGAAAAATTATAGGTATTTTGAAAATAATTTTGAGCCATTTATGATTACCATTTCTGTAGGTAGTGTGAAAGAGTTAAGTTGATTTTCATGTTAGATGAATTTTTTCTCTTATATGTATATTTTTTTAATAATCAAATTTCATTGCTGGTGTTGTGAGTCAAGGTCCAGTAACTGTTTTTCTCTTCTATGCCTCTGTGGTCTGGTTATTTTACCCCTCTAGACTAAATTTTCTTCTAAAATAAAATATAGCATAACTGACTGTGCACTAGTATAAATAAATAATTATTTTTGTGTCTTCATTACGTACACAGACACATTCTATATAATCCTCTTTAGTATGTTTTCTCATTAAGTTGCAGATGACACCAAGCTGGCCAGGAGTGTTGATCTGCTGGACAGTAGGAATGGTCTACAGAGGGATCTGGACAGGCTGGATGGAAGGGCTGAGGACAACTGTATGAGCTTTAATAAGGTGAAGTGCCGAGTCCTGCACTTGGATTACAACAACCCCATACAGTGCTACAGGCTGGGAAAGGGTGGCTTGAGGGTTGTTCAATGGAAAAGGACTTGGGAATGCAGGTCAACAGCCAGCTGGACACGAGCCAGTGCGTGCCCAGGTGGCCAAGAAGGCCAGTGGCACCTTGGTCTGTACCATGAATAGCGTGGCCAGCAGGACCACAGCAGTGATCATCCCTCTGTACTGGACACTGGGGAGGATATGCCTCAAGCATTTTGTCCAGTTTTGAGTCCCTCACTTCGAAAAGGAAATTGAGGTGCTGGAGCATGTCCAGAGAAGGGCAACAAAGCTGGTGAAGGATGTAAAGAGTATCACAGAATCATAGAATGTTGTGATTTGGAAGGGACCTGCAAGGATCAAGTCCAGCTCCTAGCCCTGCACAGGACAGCCCCAACAATCCTGCCATGTGCCTGAGAGTGCTGTCCAAACACTTGAACTCTGTCAAGCTTGGTGCCGTGACCGCTTCCCTGGGAAACTCTTTCCAATACCCAACCACCCTGGGTGTGAAGCACCTTTTCCTAATACCCCAAATTAACTTCCCCTGAGTGAGCTTCATGCTGTTCCCTTGAGTTCTGTCATTGCTCACAAGAGAGAAGAGATTGGTGCTTGTCCCTTTGCTTCCTCTCATAAGGTAGTTAGATATCCCCAGGTCCCCACCAGCCCTTCTACAACTCCATCACTGTGCCTTTTTCACCTACTCTACTTTTCAAAATTTCTCACCTTTCTTATTTGTCCTGAGAGGAGTGGCTGAGGGAGTGGGTCTGTTTAGCCTGGAGAAGAGGAGGCTTAGAGAAGACCTTATTGCTCTCTACAACTGCCTGAAAGGAGGCTGTAACAAGGTGGGACTCAGTCTCTTCTGCCATGTTTCATGTGAAAGGATGAGATAAAATGGTCTTAAATTGCACCAGTGAGGTTCAAATTTAATATTATAAAAAAAAATTCACTGAAAGAGTGGATAAACATTGGAATAAATTGCTCAGGGAGGTGGTGGAGTAACACTTTGGAAGAATTCAAGAAGTGTCTGGATGTGGCACTTGGGCATATGGTTTAGGAGTGGTTATGATGGTGCTGGGTTGACGGTTGGACTAGATGAACTTGAAGATCTCTTCCAACCTTGATGGTTCTCTGATTTTGTGCTTATATCCTGCAGAATAACAGAATAATGACTTTATCTGAGTTGTACAGTAACCCGTTGCACCAAAAATGTCTTATCTTCCTTTTAAATAGGTATTACATAAATATTTCCAAAACTTCCATAAAGTATACTATGCACGTAGGCAAGAATAATAGTCTTTTACTTCAAACTCATAGTTCCTTTATTGAGAAGTTGTCTAAATCAGGGGACTAGTCTTATTTACTTAAGTGGTACTGCAGCACAAGAGCACATGAAGGACGTGTGTCCCAGTTGCACTCTGTTCTGTGGTTACTAAGATAACAGCATACAAAATGACTAAAACTTTTTTTTCATGAAGAAAGAAGATGCTCCAGGAACAGATACACAGAATGTTGAATTTTCTATCTGATTGTGAAGTTAATTTTGCACACCTAATAACAGACCCTATAACTTAGTGCTCGTGTGTTTGATCAAACATTTTTTCAGGTTGCTAAATATGAGCTATACTGCTTTCCAAAGGCTTTTACATCATTTGTTTTCACTCTTGCAATGATTCTTCCTTTCACTTACTGTTTACTTTCATTTACCAGGCTTTTTAGTAGCTTGGCTCATTTAGTTTATGTGATTGCACTTGTTTATTCATGAAAACTCATGTTATTAATTTCGCACAGAAAATGCACCATTATGAATAAAAACTGCCAAAAACCAGGAGCTGTAATCAAATGCTTCATACAAAAATGAGTTATGTCTCTGAATACCACAAGAAAGGATCCATTTTTCAGTACCCAAACCACCTTAGAATTCATCATCCCTTCCATTTTCTCATGTACTGCGGATACCAAATGATTAGCTAACAGATATCTTTTATGTATCAAATGCAAGTTCTGACTGGTAAGATGTTTTAACCTCACTATTAAAAAAAAAGACAAAACCAAAACCAGCAAACCAAACAACATCCCCCACCAAAAAAAAAAGTCAAACAAAAAAATCCCAACCCCCCAACCAACCAAAAAATCTCCAAAAATCCTACCAGGATTTATTTTCATATGTTGGTAGACTACATGAAATTCATATTTTTCATAGCCAACTTGGCAGATGCTTATTCCTTTATGGAAAAATTCTGTTGCTTTTGCTCAGAAAACACATATTACATACATATCATTTTTTCAAGAGACAATATTCTGTGTTTGTGGGATTAACTTTTCCCAGAACATGCAGTGCCTTACTGGATATCTTCCTTGCTTTGTTCCAAATTTGGTGAATCTAATATATTGAATTATAGCCATTTGCTTATCACTGAAGGAGGGAAGCATGCAGAACTGGTAATAATATACATGCCATTGAACATGCCTTTTCAATGGAGACCTTTATTTTCAATTCTGCTTGATTTTAACACCGTGTTTTTCTTCATTTTGTCAATATAACATCAGAATGAGTCCTTGCTGCTTCATGGGGTAACCCATCTTATATATATCCATATGAGTCGATGTGTGTAAATATATGCAAAACAGATGTCTAGATTTTTGTAAAGTACCTGGAGTTCCATCCACCCACAGAGGAAAAAGCTGTATCTGAATTCAAGATAGAGGGAGAAAAAGTGCAATCGGACTGCTGAATCAAAAATATCGACGAAGCCTAAATGCTGCAAGGCATTTAGAATCATAGAACCTTATAACAGTTTGGGTTGGAAGAGATCTTAAAGATAACCTAGTTCCAACCTCTCTGCCCTAGGCAAGGATACCTTCCATTAGATCAGGCTGCTCAAAGCCAAACTGGCCTTGAACGATTCCATGGATGAAGCACACACAATTTGTTTGGGCAACCCATTCCAATGCCTCGCTGCCCTCACAGTAAAGAATTTCTGCCCAATATCTAATTGAAACCTTCTCTCTTTCATTTTAAACCCATTCTCCCTTGTCCCATCACTACAAGTCCTTGTAAATGGTCCCTCTCTTGCTTTCTTGTAGGTCCCCTTCAAGTACTGGAAGGCTGCTCTAAGGTCTTCCTTCAGCCTTTTGTCTCCTTCAGAATGAACAACCTTCTATGGCTGCCTCCATAGAAGAGGTGATCCAGCCCACTGAATATGCTTTGACCCTCCTCTGGATTTATTGGCCATTTTATGCTGGGGGGCCCAGAGCTGTACACACTTCTTCAGGTGGGATCTCATGAGAGCGGAGCAGAGGAGGAGAATCAGCTCCCTCAGCCAGCTGGTACCAGTAGCTTCAAAAATAATGGTTTAGAATGTAGAAGGGTATTGGGAAGAACTTATTTTAAAATGAAAAGACCTGACTATACCGCTCGTAAAAGAATTACAGAATCCCTTCTGAGTTAGAAGGGACCCACAAGGATCATCGAGTCCAGCTCCTGGCCATGCACAGGACCATCTTCAGTACCTCTGAGATTCTGCTGATACAAATCTTAGTTGGAAAATATTTTCATGAAATCATGAAACAATACTAAACACTGTTTTAGTAAAGAGCACCAGTAAAATAAAGGCATCCTGTTTAAGCAATGTCAGATTAAGCTTCATTAATACTCATGAGAAGGAATTTTTTGTCAGAGCTAGAGCTGTAAATAGTTCGACCTTCGTACTGGGTTTTTTGTTTAAATTCAACTGTTATTTAAAAAAAGATTCTGGATTATGTCTGTGTTTCTTAAGGTACGATTTGTGGTTTTGTCTTTAACTTAAGTCTACTCTCCATTTAACCAGAACTCCAGTCTTTTCATCAATAAAACTTTGAGTTTTGAGGGAAATCCATGACCAGAAATGTCACATATTAAACTGTTGGCAGCTCTGACAAGGGAACATTGTTAGTGTTGCCATGGCAGAAATTCCACATAATTTAGTACTAAAGGCCTTTGTTGTTTTGGTGTTTCTTGCTTTTATGTATTGCCTGAGTCCTGTGTACGCAGAGATAACATTCATATGGATCACATTGCAACTCTTGGTTTACTTTGGATTTATAAATGATTCACAACAAATTCAATCACTCTGTATGTCTTTGAAGGTACGGTACTCTATGAATAACCAAGTCCCTAGGGTAGATGGAAAATTATTGTGCATACATTTGAAATAACTTTCAGTATTATACAAGTGAGGATGATGATGGAGTTGTATGTTCTAGAGTACAGGAATATGACAATGGCATACAGTCATTTGAATAAATGATAAATCCACTTCCACCATCTTAACAAATGAAGCAATTTAAAATGTAAGTTGAACAACAATAGAGGCTCAGGAGGGATAAGACAAAGCAGAAAATAAAACCAGAGCCAAGACAGCAACAAAAGACAGAAAAGCAATGATCTCCAAAGGAAAAAGATGGAAAAAACCCTAAGTGTCATATCCCAGTGTGGCCTTGTTTCACAATTATGCATACTGAACAGTGTTTATGGGTATTTAGAGCACTGAAGCATTGTCCATAGCTCTGTCAGGAGGAGTCAGAAGATGTTGTATGTCGTGGAAGTTACTGGCATCCAGACACTTCTCAGCAAAATATGACTGACCAGTCACATATCAAGGCTAACAGTTCTTTGCAAGGATGTATAAGATTCTAGAAAAAAAATAAAAGGAGTTGCATTTAGCTACTGGTAGTATTAAAGTTTCACAGAATATGAATGTGTGTTCAAAATGAAAAAAATACTGTGTATATATGTGGGAAATCTTTTTTTCTATAAACATAAAAGTCAGTTTTAAAACTGTCAGACAAAAAATCATCTCAAGGGGTAAATATATGAAGAGATTAATATTCTTTAGATGATGAAATAAACCTCTCAAAGGTAAATCATCTTTTATAAGATTATAATATCTTCTTTGCCATTAGACAAATTATCTCAGAGTTTACCAAACTCAACCAGCTGCAAAGAATTAAACACTTTCTGGCTAAATATTTCCAATGGATATTTGTAATTATTTATTCACTTTTACTGTGAAATTTTGACCCACTTTTCATTTGAGTAAGACTTTGCTATGGTCCAGTTATAAGAGATGTCATAAAGTGGCCAGATTAGAGAATTAGAAGGGAAGTGTGAGACCATCCCTCCACTGCCAAAGCACGTGTGCTAGTGTCAGAAATTCTAACTTTAGGTTTGCAGTATTTAATATTGCAGCTGTTAGTAAAACCAAATTAGCTATAACTTTGGAAATTTTATTCTGTATTGCAGAAAAACCTTGGTATTGTGATAGTGCGGTCTCTGGGTTTTCTTCAGGGTTAAGATTAACAGATTTCCATTTCTCACATGGGAGCCATAAATTAACCTCAGCAGGTAATCCTTTCTTCGTTTACTCCAGTAATTTTAACTCTTTGACGTCCAGGAAGCATTATCAAGCCTCTTGGCATTCCACTGCTTTAATGTTGACTGGATTTCAATCTTGGCTTATTTATAGCCAGACTTTAACATCTCAGTAGCTGCACAGGGTACCATTTTAGCAGAAGTTTGCTGACCATGACAATTATTTGTAGTTTCAATTTTAATTAAGGTTCATAACGTTACTTCCTTGTCATCAGACTCCAGTGCAAACTGTATGTCTTGCTCTTTATCAGAACAACAGATTCACACACTGTGTCTCAACTTCACCAAACACAAAAGGTCTGAATCATAAGACCATGTTTTGAGAATGTCACAGGTTCTACATCCTGCGATTCTTTCCCTGCGATTCTTTTGCACACATTCCAAAGATCCATCTAAAGCTTCCTAAAATGATCATGGTCATCAGCAACCAGCAGCTCTGCCTGCAGCCTTTTTCATTTTCCTCATTTAACTAAAAGTGCAGTTCTTTCACCAAATCTTGTAAAAATACTATTATTTCATTTTCAAGTTTCTGGGTAACCAATCACTCTTTATACCAATTTTCTTATGCCACCTCCCCTCCAGAGGAGGGGTGGAGGTGCCCCAGGTAGAGGGGAGATTAACACATTTTCAAGAAGGAAAACAAAATATTTTCTTTACACTGGCCACCCAGGATAGCCATTTTCCCAGAAATTCCCACAGAGGGAACCGCACAACCCACACACAGATTCCCTAAGAGGAAATTAGTTGCAAAATTTTCAAAAGTTAACACAACCTCCTCAGAACAAGGTTTCCAAAATGCTCATGCAGAAGAACAGCATCCCAATTCTGACACTAAAATAATGTTATGATCCAATTATAAGAAATGACTCTGCTTGGATTAAGGTGCAAACAAGACCATGTGCCAAAGTCAATAGTACGGATTTTATTTAACAGGAAATGTGACGTAGAGAGAGAGAAAGAAATAGGAAGAGAGAAGGTGGGGGAAACAAAGACAGTCAGAGAGAGAGGAGAGATTAAAAAAAATGTTACAACTGCATGGATTCCTGCAGCATCCTGCTGGTTCTTCTTCACCTTGGCCTTTGATGTTAGGGTCCCGAGTTGTTCTTTTGGAGGTACCACTTTTGTACAGTCCAAGTCCTGGGTATTCATGGGGTGTAGACGCTGTTCTCAGAATTTGAAATGGCATGTGCAAAAGCACTTGCTCCCCTCCCCCCAGTTTGCCATGGTGAGAACTTTTTTCCAGATGCTAACCAAACCTTTACCTCGGTTAGGCCTGGAATTAACTGCTTCCTGCCATGCCATCTGCACTTATCTCAAGTTCCATTGTGATGGCTTATCTCATGGGCACAGTGTCTTGAGAATGTAACTGCATTCCTTAAGTCTTCACAGTCTTAAATTACTTCAACTGAAAAGACAGTAGGTTTACTGTGATGGTATCTTAAAGCCCATCACATTAATTTCAGTCATATATATGAAGTAGCGGCATTATCATCACTCATTCATCTATTATAGTTGTGTCTATGTGCCAGTGCACTTATTTCAAAAAATATTTTATGCTGGTTTTTAGGTTTCCCTGGCCTGAGAAACAACTTTATAAGAATTTCCACTTGTCCTCCCTTTTTTTCTTTCTGAAATTAATTTCTTCACATTCAGCTGCAGTCACACTTCTGAGTGCAATGCAATATAGCATTAGGTGACAGTTTCAGTACTGAGAGCCAATTCCTGAGGGGAGAAGGCTGCTGGTGTTTCTCTACTTGTTCTTGTTATCTCCTTCACTGTTAGTGACCTTTGCTATTTTGACAAGTGCACAAGCATAGCCTTGTAACCCAGGGAGTATTGAGGAACAGTTGTAACAGGCTTAGAGGATTTATGTTAAACTAACAACACAGACTTCAAACACGCTGGTCCTGACCAGCTTGGAGCCGTGTTTTACCTTGTAAAAGCAATGATCAAATGACAGGTGATTATTACAGCCTTGGTTTTAGCTTTTGCTTACTTCTGTTTAGCTTTCTGGAGATATGCTATGTTATATATCTTTTGCAATGAAGAGATAATAATAGCAAGTATTTCCTCTTTTTAAACTACCTGTGACCCTAAATAACAATACAGTAGTGGCAAGAATAGGCATGGGGTGATTGAAGGGACTTCAAATGTGTGGGTGCCAGCCAACATTGGAAGCCCCAGGATCTCACCAATGGACATTATGAGTCGTCAAAGAGATGCATCATTAAGAACTGTGTAACACCAGTTTAAAGATCACAAAGAAATTAAAAAAAAAAATCCATAACCCATACAAATCCTCAAATAGATAAATACACCATTCACTGAAAATTCAGATACAACAAGGACTTGCAAATCAAAAAAGAGTAAGCCATAGAGCGTGTTAGCAAGCATATGAAAGTGACTCCCAGCAATGCTAAAGTGAGGAAGAAGATACTATCGACATGATATTCTGGTGAATGAATTTGGGATTTTCACAGTTCATTGTATGCCCTTCCAGGACCATCAGCTTTAAGTCCAAAAAAGACAGTGGAACAGTGAGCATAACACCAGAGAAAACTACACAGGGTTTTAATATCTTTTTATGTGTTTTAAAATATCTTCTAGATTGAAATTAATATTTAGTGAATTAACTCATTCCAATAAATGCTTGCATTTCCCAGACTAAATTTTCTAGATGTTTGAAGCTTTCTATTTACCATTCTGTCAATGCTGCTCTTTGCTGCATTAAAAGATCTGATTTTTCTGTGTATTTTCAACTTCTGTTTGAGTTTCTATTAAAATAGTCTCATTTGCTTTCTCATTCAGACAAATTTCTTTTTTCCTTAAATAGCCGTCATTCTCTTGAAAAAAAATTAGATTTTTACAGAAATTCTTTCTGTAAAATTTTTCCACCAACATTTTTTCTTCAGTAATTTAAAACTTGTTAAGACTTCCCTGGAATCCCTGCAATCTCTGAAAACTATTTCCTACAGAAAAAATGCATTCTATAACTTAATGTGTAGATTTTGTTACACTTTGATTTGGTTTCCCCTAACAATGTCTGTGTAAATTATTTACTTTTAAGGCAGATATTCAAATGTGAGAAGTAAAAAACTTAGGTATTTTAAATCTTTCATTCCCAATTAAAAAAATATCTTACCATATATCACAATACTGTCTGTGTGCCTATAAGAAATACATACTGTGGGAACCTAATTTCTTTTCTTTTTAAGAATAAACCAGGTTTTAGAATGTGTCCTCTCATTACACGGCAGCCCTTTCCATTCTTATCGTACCACTATGCTCAGTGATATAGCAGGCATTTATCTTGCAAAGTGTACACTCAGGGGGAAAAAAATGATGAGGAAAAAGGTAAAACAGGCAAAACCCCATTTTTACATAAAGTTGGTATTTTTGATGGCCTGAAATCTCACAGGTTTTCCAGCTGGTTATAACCATTCTTCTCCCAGTGTCACATACCCCTCTGAGACAGTCCAGTCCACCATATGTTTGGTGTGCTCTGTTCTCTGCACTTGCAAAATAAGAGTTGCTCCTGCTTTGGAGATGACAAGCATACAATTCTTTTTCCTGATGCATTATTTTGCACAATTTTACCACCTTGAACTCTGTTAAACACTAATATCTTCAGACTCTCAAAATTTCTCACTAATTTTTATTCTGCTTTGTGGTACATATCTGATTTGTCTCTAATATTTGCATCTTTTCCCCTGTTTTCACTTTTTATCTTCTATAAAGACCTCTAACAGCAACTAAATTGCCCTTTCCCTCTTGAAGTCTGTAACTTAAACTCACTGTAAACACTTTTTTCATTAATTCTTTTACTTGTGTAATTATACAAATAATGGCCTGTGATAAACAACTATTATAGCTTTGGCTTTTGCAGGTAGTAAAATGTAAGAAATATTATGTATCAGAATACGTTAGGAAATATCATGTGCAAATATGTTAAGGATAACTTCACTATGCAGATTTTAACTAGTTAACATTATAACTGGGCCAAAGTCACAAGATGCTTATACAGCTTGAGTTATAAGATACCAATATAACCTGAATCATAACTTTCTATACATTGTAATAGCTAGTATATGGTTAATTGATCACTTAATTAATGCTTAAATAAACGGAAAATCGCCAGGTGAATAATATCAAAAATAGACAAGTATAGCTACATTGGGAAGCAGCAGGATGTACTAATGAGAAATTGGCAAATGTAAATTCAATTAGCCACAAAATGGAGAATTTAAACCAGTTAGATCCAGAAAGACCAAGGAGCACCGTAACTGCGCATGCTCCAAAGACAAAGTGGAAAAGTTCAGATGCGAGGAAGACCTTGAGCCTTCATCAAAGACCCCCAAAGACCCTCACGATCACATTACACATGCTCTAAAAAGGCAAATCAGATGAGGAACTATGTTAATCCCTTCTAAGAAAATGCAAATTAGTTCTTAGGAAAACTGTGCACATGCGTTGTTGTTTATTAATGTGTATAACGTTAAAGCATATAAACGGGAAGTTTGCGTAAATTTGTGTGCCTCTGGCTGTGAAGGCTTTGTGCTCCGCTGCCTCCCCGACGGGGCGGGCGCTGCTGCAGCCACCGCTGCTTGTTCCCAGCCGTGACCACCGCTGCCGCTGTTTCCTGCGCTGCCCGGCCCATCAGCCGGCTGTAGCACAGCTGCTGTAGCACCAGCCTGCTGTAGCGGTGACCAGTCTGCTGTAGCACCAGCCTGCTGTAGCCGCCAGCCCGTAGCCACCAGCCCGTAGCCACCAGCCTGCTGTAGCACCAGCCTGCTGTAGCCGCCAGCCCGTAGCCACCAGCCTGCTGCCGCTGCCTGCATCCAGCCGTCACCGCCGCCGTGTTCCCCATGTTGCCCGCGGCAGCGAGCCTGAAGAACGAGCCTGCGGCACCCAGCATGGAGCACAACCCCGTGGCACCCAGCATGGAGCACAACCCCGTGGCGCCCAGCCTGGAGCACAACCCTGTGGTGCCCAGCATGGAGCACAACCCTGTGGCGCCCAGCCTGGAGCACAACCCTGTGGTGCCCAGCCTGGAGCACAACCCTGTGGCGCCCAGCCTGGAGCACAACCCTGTGGCGCCCAGCCTGGAGCACAACCCTGTGGCACCCAGCCTGGAGCACAACCCTGTGGCTCCCAGCCTGGAGCACAATCCTGTGGCACCCAGCCTGGAGCACAACCCTGCGACTCCCAGCCCGCAGCCGCCGCCGCCCGCAGCCACTGCGCCCCGGCCCTGAGAGAGCGCGGCTGCTGCGGGAGCCGCCCATAACCACAGGAGTCTGTTCCTCGCCGATGGAAGGGACACGCTGCATGCTGCTCTTTAAAAATCGCGCCCAGACCGCCACGGGAGCTACGCAGTAGCACAGCGGTTCGCAAAACGCACGCTCCGTCTGCTGAGCTGACACCGACAAAGCATCTAGAGTTCCCGTGGTAACGCTGTCCCTATCTTCTATTTCTTCCTTTTTATCTCTTTATTCCCCTCTCTACTCCCTTTTCTATCCCCTTTGGTAAAAACACTTACCCCTTTCTATCAATAAAGGGTTCTCAGATATAATATCACCACGTTTGTGCTTTATTTTTGTCCAAAAAGATCTACCAAAAAGAATCCTCCCCGACTCTGTATATAGAGGAACGGGACAGTGGCATAGAATAATCTCTGCGTCCTAGCCGTGCCCCCTCCCAGCTACAGCAAAAATTAAGCCTGTCTTGGCCAGAACTGGGACACACGCTTAACTTACATGTGCAGTGTGACAGCGACTAGTTGCTTGCACTGCATTCAGTAACGGGTGCCTGATTTTTAATGTGAACAAGATATGCATTAGCATTAAAGGTATGGCTGTAACTTGACAAAAAAAAAAAAGATATTTTAGCTTCATTTAGGGTTTTTTTTTTTAAGAGTATCACTGTTTAACTTCTGGCAATTCACCATTTTTCAATTTTGGATGAAATACACTCCAAGAATGGTAGATATTGTGCCAAGATACATCCTGTTTCCAAGATGTTCTTTCACTGCCATCCCAGGATAAAACAAGCAAAGTGCAAGAGTTCTAGCTAGGGAGAAAAGTGAATGTACTTATATCTTGGAAAATTAAGAGTCTGACAGACTGTTAAACCGGATGCACAGTCCATTAAAAGTAAGACAAACTTTTATTATCAGTATTTTTCAAAATCAGCTGCAGTTAGGTAAAACATTATTTCCAGCTTTAGTTGTAACATGTGAAGGATACTGACAGCTGCCTTTGCATGCTGAAGGATACTGACAGCTGCCTTTGCATGCACTTTCAAGCAGAAGAAGCATTTTCTAAATATCAGCAGTGTTTGAAATACCGTGAAAGTTTTGCCAACAAAAGAGTCTGTACTGAAAAATTGAAGAGTGTATATCTATTGGCATAAATATTGTTAATATGCTTAGACTATGGAGTTCTACTAACTGAACATTTGCAATATACTGTTTTTCTAAGAAGTTTCCTTTAGCTAAGTGAATTGAGTTGTTTGTAGAGTGAAACGTAAGACTGTTATCCAGAAAAGTTTCATCTTTTCTGCTGACAATTGCAAATGAAATGAAATGGAATACGGGATATTTTTCTGAAGTTCAAATTTTGGCTTTTTAGACTTTTGATTAGTAAAAAGTGGCAGTTAAGTTATGATATCATGGACTGAATAATATATTGAGAGTGGAACAAATTAATTCAAGTGGATATTTCATTTTGTAATAAAAAAAGGAGACTAATTAAATAGATACAGGTCATAATTAGAGCCTAAGAAATACAGCCACAGGAAAATTTTGAAATATCAGCAGTCTGTCAGAATCTTGGGAAGCCACCATGTATAGTTTTATTGCAAATGGAGTATTAATAACAGACATTTCAAGGAAAATTTGAGAATAGTTAAAGAAAAACTAGTCTAGCTGCCATAATAAGCATCACTTTCTCATAGCCGGGTTGACATGTTTTATTTCGACTTCTGCTTCCTGATCAGATTTGTTTAGGTGAAAGATACTCAGCAAATTTCTGCTTCAATTGCAATGGAATTCCCAAATAGCTTAAGCTCATTAAGTTCTCCATAGCTTCCACTTTAGATTTCTACCAGCTCTTACCTAATTAACTAATAGTTCTTTTTTTTCAACAGAGTTGTAATGAGGTTACTTCATATTACAAAAATACTCTGTGCTTTATGGCTCATTTTCATCAAATATCATGAATGGCATTAAGAGCACCAAGGTCGTTTGAATTTAATGGAAAAATCAGATTTTTAGCATAATTCAGAATGCATTTTTTAAAGATGTATTGGCACTTATTACAAAGTACTTATTGTTTTGTTAGTATACAAACAGTCATATAAACATCAGCAATAATCTTGCTGCTTGTATTTCTTTCTTCCAGTATCTACTTCATCTCTATTTTATTTGGGTCTTAGCATAATTTTGCTCTGATAAAATCATTCAGCCTTCAAGGCAAGCCTCAATATAATTTTCGTTTTCCTTTTCCTTTTCCTTTTCCTTTTCCTTTTCCTTTTCCTTTTCCTTTTCCTTTTCCTTTTCCTTTTCCTTTTCCATTCTCTTTTTCCTTCTCCTTCTCTTTTTCTTTCTTTCTTTTTTTTCCCCATTTCCCCAGAAGAAACAGGCATCAAAACATAGTTCTGACTTTCTTAGTCTTTTCACAAAGTTACAAACAGAATGTGCTGATCTGATACATAGAAGCTGTTTTCTAAACTTTCAATAATAAAATGTATCAAATCACAAAGTTTTACCTTTCATTGGTTCATCGTTTTTGTCCCCTTCAACATGCATTTTCATGCCTTTACTTACAGGACTCTGTTCTGTTCTGGACTTCTCTGCTAAACTGCCTCATTTCCCCAAACATAATTTTACCTCTTTTGCAAAAACACTATATTGTATGCTTTAAATTTCTGGTTATGCAGTTCTTTCTGGTCTACAAGTCTTTGTCAATTCAAATTATTTTTACTTTTAAAATTTTGCTGTGAATGTTATCTCCTACATGCAACTAACATTTTGTTCATTTCATTAAAACTGTTTCATTCAATAAAGTTTTCTCAAACAGTCTTTGCAATCTGCTTATAATTACTCCACCAATGAAAAATGTGACTTATTTCAGTATGCTGATTCCAGATGGTTGCCAGTGAAGCATATGTATCTATGAATCTTGTACAATCTTTTATATTCCTCTAGTCAGTACCCTCCTGTGTGCATCTTCTTTTCAGCTATGAAATTCAAGAAACATTTATAGCATGTTGAATCTTATGATCTGCACATTAGATGGAGAGTCAGATATTAGATATATAGCCATAATTACTGGTGTTGAGGAGTTTTGATAATATAAGAGATAACTTAAACCAGGAGATTTTGATACCAAATCTTTATCAGAGCACTGTGAGTTTCTCTACGTTTGTTTTCCTTGTCATGCTAATAAAAAAATTATTTATTCTGTTATGAAATTACAGCTTAAAAGGTATTGCAGAAACACAGTAAGTAGCATCTCCAAAAGGAAAAGCATGAAATTATAGCAGAAATTGAAAATGCAAGCACAGGGAACTGTCAGAGGCTCCATAGATATAAGTAACTCAGAAATGGTTAGAATTGTTTCATTAAAGAAATGCAACCTTGGGAGCTGTTTTGGTTTTCAGGTTTTGGGGTTTTTTATGAGGGTGGGGAGGTCAGAGAGGAAGGGATTGTTGGCTTTTTTAATAATGAAGACAGGAAGGAAATGTAAACCATATCACACGTACAAAATTAATATGCAGCATGGTGTTATCAAGTAACGAAGTCACAGCAATTATGCTGCCTGTGTTAGCAACTCTGAGAAGATGACTGAGTGACAGTGACTTCAAGAGTGAGAAGGAAGATACCACTGATATAAACACCATATTCCTCCTGCAAAGAGAAGGTAGAGGCCACCTTAGTCATGGTTAGCAGCAAACTCCTTCCAGAAAAGACCACAGGACTTTGATTTGTTGCAGTTCCTTCTAGAACTCCCTCTCTGGAGTACTACAAAGGTAAAATCATTGTAGAAAGGTGTCAATATTAGAAAGTATGTGTATTTCAGTTTTCATTGAGCAGTATTGGGAATTATCTGAATAACTGGGCAATTGGAAGTGCAAATGCTAATATAATTGTAACAAAATTACTAATAACCATATGATTTGACTGCTTAGACTTAGACTAACTTAATACTTTTGACTTTGTTTAAAATTACCCAGGTGTTTGATCTAGTAACATCGGCCTGGAGGTCAGGCTGTTAACATGAATGCAATGTCATTTTCTTAACAGGAATATTATTTCTAGCAGGCAGGTCATATATCTGCAAGGAAAATGATGTGGCATGACCTTCTGGAAGCAGATAGTATAACTTTGCAACAATTATGAGGATTTCCAGGCTCAGGCTCCTCTCAAAATTGTTGTACTGAGAAATTATTACTCTATAAATAACAATCAAATTTTACTGAAATCTGATAAATACCAGGACCTGCAGAGAAATACATGTTTACATATGAAGAGATTATTGCACCACACATATTTTTCTCATTCATCATTTTTCTCCATTCCCTGATATTGTAATCAATGAAATTAAAAGATTATAGTTGTCTGCGATACACAGAATTTGCCCTCTCTGAAAAGTCTACAACATTAGTGATTTCATTAAAATTATAATTTATTTGCTAGCATTCATAATACATTAAAGAACATAGGGCTTTAGGTATTTTTTTTTTGGTTTTGTGGATTTTTTTTTAAAATACAGAATTTGTAGGCAGTGGTCTCATAGATCCTCAATAAATTAGAGAAAAGGTAAATGCTAACTCTGTAGAGGTATGCTGGAAGGATGGAGTTCCCCCTCCTGTTTTGAAATAGGTGGTGCTGCCCAGGACTCCCGGGTGCTAAGTATTATTATACTGCTGGATGCAGTGCTCCAGGTGGGGTTTCACCAGAGCAGAGTAGAGGGGCAGAGCTGCTGGCCATGCTTCTGTTGATGGCAGGGCATCATATAGTGTCCAGTGCTTGAGAAACACCAAGATGGAACTCAGTCCTTGCTGATAGGGTTTCAGCTCCATAGGGAATATGACCAGTGAAGCATGGAACACAATCTTCTCAAAAGTCCCAATAGAATTAGACCAGCTGTTTTCTATAAATGTTCAATAGCCTCCAATAAAAATAACTTCAGAATTTCATCTGGAGGGACAGTATGTAGAATTAAAGAGCAGGGTATCTATCTAGCAGGCAGTATATCCATGTACTGTTGTTAGGGAGCATTAAGAGCTACCTCAGGAAGGCACAGTGGCTAGGGTTCCTCTTAATTCTTTTTTGACCTCTGCAGATAGCGAATTATCTGAGACTTCCATTACAGTTAATTGAAAAAAACAGTCATCTTAAGTGACTTATCTGATTTGGAAACTGGTATTTAAAATCGCTTGTACTACAGAAGTAACCATCTCCTCTTCTAACTGTAAAAGGATAAGTAGCAGAAAACCAGCATGCTGTGATTTTTCTATCCCTTTGTCTATGTCATTAATGAAGATATAAAATAACACTGGTTCCAATATGGACCCCTGAAGGTCACCACTTGCCATTGATGTTTGTCAAGACTGAGCTGTTGACCACTACCTCATTCAAGCAATTCCTTATCCACTGAATGGTTCACCCATATCTCTCCAATTTAGAGAAGCACGTTGTGAGGGACCGTGTCAAAGACTTTATGGAAATCCAGATCAATTAAGTCACCTCATCATAGAAGGCCACTGGGTTAGTTATGCAGAATTTGCCCATGGTGAGGCCATGTTGTCTGTTTAGAATCTGCTCCCTGTCCTCCATGTGCCTTAGCATAGCTTCTAGGAGAATCCGTTCCATGATCTTCCCAAGAACAGAGAAGAGGCTGACAGGTTGGTAGTTCCCAGAGACCTTCTTTCTACCCTTTCAAAATATGGGTACAATGTTTCCCTTTTTTCAGTAGCCTGGGACTTCACCTAACTGCCATGACTTTTCAAATATCGTGGAGACTGGCTTGGCAACTGCATCATCCAATTCCCTCAGGACCCTGGGATGGAGTTCATTGGGTTCCATAGACTTATGTATGTTCAGGTTCCTCAGGTGGTCATGAACCTGATTTTTACATACCGTGGGAAGCATTTTTTCTTACCCTGATCCCTGCTGTCCTGCTGCCCATCTGCTCAAGAAGTGTGGAAAGAGACATTGTCACTGAAGACTGAGGCAAAAAATTTTTGAATATCTCAGGCTTCTATCCATCTGTAGTTCACTTCAGCTAGGCTGTCAGACATAATGCCTTCTTAGAGGAAGACCCCTTAATTCCTGCAAAATATTTCCCTGATATTTCCCTGGTATTTTCCTGGTTAGTTTGGTTTTTTTATTTTAATTTATAAATATTTATTTTTAAAAAAATTAGCATATCAATTCATTGAGATAACTGTCAATATATTTTAAGATTTTGCAATCAGCATCTCTATATATGTAGCTTTTCTTCACTTCAGCTATTTAAAAAAAAAAAAAAACTTAGCTGAAGAAGATTAAATATGTTGCCATTCTCAAATCTTAGTTAACTGAATCTCAGATCCTTATTTTCATTATTTTACCTCAGGCTTCATGAAAGAGTAGCAGCCTGCAGTTACAAGTGTCACTTCCCTTATTTTTAAGCGGTTGTATAGTTACATCAGACTTCAGTCTGTAGGAAATTCCATTGTATTCCAAAATTTATTAAAAATGTATATCCTCATTAAATGTTTACAATATGTTGATATTGTTTTATACCTCTTTGCTCACTAATGGATTGGAAAGTACTTTATCTTCTTTGTGTGATAAGAGGATTCATCATGCTCTTTTCCTCTGAGTAAAGAACAGAAATATATATTGACCTCTTCTATTTTCTTCCATCATTAACTGCATTACCATTGTATTCTAGCATTGTCATTTTTCATATATTTTTGCTGTCATATTTTTCACACACTTATTTCTGTTTTCTCTGGTCCCACGGTCCATGGATTTCTCTTTGGTAGTATGTGGTCCCTTAATCATTTTTCAAAAGTAATAACTGCAATTTCTTTGGTAACTCTTGTGTGTTTCTTTTTTAATCAGTTGTAGCATTTACCCTCTACTGAAACAGTCTATTTAGATAAAACATATGGAAGGATGAACAAGAAGTCCTTTTCAGATATATTTGCATAAAACCTGGTAAAGGATCTGATCTTCTACAGCTAGTAATATGATTTTATTTTCCAGTGCCCATTTGAGGTCAGGAATGGAGCATATTCAAGGAATATTCAAGGGATCGGTTATTTCCAGTTGAAAATACACACAACCTCCATTTAAAACCAACTGAATTAATTTAAAATTAGAATTTTCTGTTTTGGAGCTGCAAGGTATTAAGGATATAAAACTGTAGTTTTCAGTACTCAGTACTAGCAATAATCTGGATTAATTTAGAATAAAGGGAAAATCACAGAATCATGTAGTTTGGAAAAGAATGCCAAGATAAAATACAATCTTTGATCACCACCTTGTCAACTATACTAGAACACTAAGTGCCACATCCAGCTGTTTCTTGAACTCCTGCAAGGATGGTGACTCCAAGACCTCCCTGGGCAGTCTGTTCCAATGCTTAACAACCCTTTCCGTGAAGAAATTCTTCCTCATGTCCAGCCTGAACCTCCCCTTGAGGTCATTTCCCCTTGTCCTTTCCCTGGTTTCCTGGGAGAAGATGCCGACCCCACCTTGCTACACCCTCCTTTCAGGCAGTTGTAGAGAGTGATAAGGTTTCCCCCAAGCCTCCTTTTCTGAAGGCTAAACAACCTCAGCTCCCTCAGCCGCTCCTCACATGACTTGCAGAAGAATATTGACTCCTGCCATCTTACAGGTGAATTGCAAATTCTTAGCAACAAAATCTTCTTTCTCAATTCCTTTGCATAGTCCCAGAATGTAGTGAATACACAACCATCACGGCAATCTTCCTTTGTACTTTATTGAGTGAGATTCTGGTATTGTATGCAAGATAAAAAGAACCACTCCTAATTAAATCATGGGCAGTTAAAATTCTATTTAGTATTGATCATGCATTTAACAGCAAAGACTCCAAGATACCAGATCACTATCTATTGACATTCTAGCCCCTTGAGAGGTAATTAACAATGAAGCCAGCAGTATCGGATTAAACATTTCGCTTGTGGTTTATTCTCTGTGTGCGATTGTCTTCTGGCCTTCTTTGCAAAGACTGCACTTGGGAATAAACCAACAATTTTAAGTTAAGGTGCCATAACTGTCATGTCAAATACAACAGACTGTAATTTCTTTTTGGAATGATTAAATTATTTTGAAAATTTCAAAGTCTTTTTAAAAGCATTTTTGACAGTTTGCACTAAATATCTTGAATAAATAATCATTTGTGTATCTTCTAAGCATTTATATCTGAAAATAACTTTAGTGACAATAAATTAGTTTTGTATTTAGGATATCTATTAACATTATTTAATAATCACAATGCAAAATTTTAAAGTAATACTGTCAAGGTAAGTACGTATATTCAATATATGTACATTCAATTATTTATTTATGGTTTTAAATTAAGAAATGTACAGTGTTAAAAAGAGACAATATCCTCTCGTGATTTTGTTTATCTAAATTTTGATCTGTGTTCTTTTAAGATTGATTAAAATGCAGAAAAAGAGGAGCAAATATTAGAAAAGTGAGAAAATATTAAATACTTGCTTCATGACACAAGAATGACATACAATTCAAAGCTTTGATTACATCTGTAGTGTATTTAAAATAAATAGGTTATTAAGAACATACACTTTAACTTTTTCAATCATACCTTACAAAATAAGCTGCCAGTCAAGAACTGGATTTTTTTAATAGTAGCTAAAACCTTATTGAAATACTGAGGACTGAAAGAAATAGCAGAATAGAAAACACAATTATGTCACTAAATAAATTAATAGTTGAAGCTTGGCTGAAGTCTGATATATTGAAAGATGAAGCAGAAATACTAAGAAGAAAAAGAAAGGAAAGGGAACCGGAAAAGAAAAATTATCAAATGCAGAGAGCTACCTGTGAGGACTGAATAAATAGATTGAGATTCCTCACTATGGAGAAAGAGATCATTCGTGGGTGGGCATGTTAGAAACTTAGAAACTCACGAAAGCTGTGGGGAAAGAGAACAGGAATGAAGTGTTCATTGACTCTTCTATACAGGAACTAGATGGCACTAAATGCAATTAGCGAGGGACAAATTCAAAATAAACAACAGGAGGGAGTTCTTGTGAGTTCTCAATCACAAAATGTGATTAAAGCTGTAAAACTGTTCCATCTGCATGCTAGCCATCTACATAGCTTAAAATTATGGAAGAAGAATCTATCAAGATTAAAAAAATAGCAATGATGTGTTCAGAATCACCTAAATGTGAATTGTGATAGGCTGAGAAAATATTCTGGGGAAATATCATTACATGCTTTTCCTGTTTTACTTTTTCCTACTCATCACCCAATGGCTAACATAATATTATGGAACATGTAAGCTTCTAGCCTGATGTGGACATTCTTGTCTTTTTGTATTTAAAAAATTTACTGATCAGAGATGTAATTATCACTGCCTAAGCCTTTAAAAAGAAAAATCACTCCATGAGCTTTTAACTGAGTTCCTGCAGGATCTTACCTGTTTGTAAAATTCAGCTAAAATACATTCAATGAACTCTACATACTCATCCAAAAAGGCCATAACCACACTTCTTCCCTGAAAAGCTCATAAAACTTTAAAAAACATCATCTCTTTACTAATTTCAAAGACCATTCTTAGAGACTGGAGAAAATGATTACTGGCTCAAACCAAATCAAGTGTGTGAAGGCAGGGCAAATCTTGCATAAGTGAAATGGTTCAGTGGTTCACATCCTACCCCCCTGAAGTGTCTAGTCCAGCCCCAGAATGGCTATTAGCCACTGGCTCACCAGAAAGTGTACCAGGAAGGGAGGATCACAGACCACATGGACTTTATAGTAGCTGAGATCATGCTGGAATTCAAGCAGCTAATATTTATCTCTCTCTCTTCCTCTTTGCCTTCCCCTTCTTCCCCTTCCTGTCTTCTTTCTCAGAATCCTGGTGACTTAATTTTGGATGGGTTAGAATTTGCTAAGTCAATATTTTTTGAAATTCTTTATTTTGATTGAATGTTGCTTTAAAATTTGCCAAGTGCCTTCTCCTTTAAAGTTTTATGATAAAAGTTTTTTTTTAACCTCCTGAGAACTTTGCCATGTTCTCCCTTGTGCCCACCTCAGGGAATCAGAGTACCTAAGCTCCTTTCAAGAAACATGCCAGGCGAGTGTGGGGCTTTACAGCTGTCTGCAAAAATCATGGAAAACTTTTGAAGTGTTCTATTGCCTTCCCAATTATATTCTATTTACATGAGTTCAGAAGGTATTTCTTCAGCCAAACAATTGTGAGGTTTGGTCCCATGCTTCTTTGGTCTTATGCCTCACCTTCTTTTTGGCTTTATCTTTTTTACCCCTAAGGAAATAAGCTAATATTTGAAGGAGAGAACATATCTGTCCTGCAGGAAGGACCAAAATAATGGAGAGAAAAACAGAAACATACCAAAACCCCATCAGAAAATTTCCTTGGCATATGGTTTTATTTCTCACTGGAAAGAGAAAATGAAGAAAAAAATCTGAACACAAAAGGTGGAAGGGCCTACTGAACTTCATATTAAAACAGGTGAATTACTACATTTGAGAACAGTTTGAAATATTTTAAAGTAAAGAATATTTAAGGAAAACAAGGGTCATGGTTGCCAGCAATATATATTTTTGCCTCTCCTTTCAGACTGATCTAAAAATCAGTATTGCAAAGATGATCTAGTGGGTTTTGGAGATAAATAAAGCTTTAGGTAATAGGGTAAAATGTTTTTTTGCCAGTAATTTAAAGTTAGTTGTGTGTCACCTAGCTGAATTGTTGCTTCATAAAATAGGAATTAGTATTTCCCTACACAACAAAAATAATATAATTATTTTAAATTTTTTAATCTTTTATATGTTCTGGTTGATGAAAGAGAGATTTTCATGTGATGTGAATTTATTGGTTAAATCTTACTCAGTTGCTCTGTTTGTTTCTTCCACAATTTATACCATAGATTCTTTCCATTTTCTACCACACGGTTTGGAAATGAGCGGCCAGTTTTACCAGTCCAGAACTGTCCTGATTAATCCAGAGGAGATCCTTGACTTCCTTGGAGTTTCTGCATCTGTAGCAGAGTAAAATTCAGCAGCAACACTGAATTTTAATTAATTCTTAGATCCAAAATATACTTCTTTGCAAACTAAGGTGACCTCAGAGAAAGAAATCTATTATGGGATATATTGCATTTGACATTCATATCTGAGAAGTCTGATTAACTCCTAAAGGAACAAGTCTTCATGTGTGAATAGAGTAAATAGATTTTGGCCCAATTGAGCATGTTTTTAATTTTTTTTTTCTTTGTAGAGAAACATTTAAATAACATCCTTAAGACAGTCACACAAAAGAGAGCATGTTCTAAATAACGACTTCCTATTGAGATTGAATTCTATTGTTCCGAGACATTGCAGCACATATTATCTCTTCCTACTGAGATCCACTCTCCCTCCTACTGCATTTCCTAATTGAAACCTTTTTGTGGAAAAAAGTGACAATTCTGCATTAGGCTTGTAATTTTAAATGTCAGCAAATTATGTCAGTAAGCAACCTTCAGAAGGGCATTTCCATTATTAATTGTAAGTTTCTTATTAAAATAAATATGTGTAAGTATTCCTCTGTAATTCCATTGGATTATCAAACATGGCATTTCAGGGATTAACACACTGTTTTCAGAATCTGAGGAGAATTGGCTGGGAAGCAGTTTATGGAATTTTTAAATTTGACGTTTTTTGGGCTGTGTCTGCCTGTTGACCAAGACCTTAATTGGGACATGCTGTTCACAAAAATGTCAATGGCCATCTCATGAAACAGTATTTTGATCAAAAAAGCAAACAACACCAAAGCAGCTGAATGCAAAACTATGTCCCCACGCACAGAAATAGTGCTCCTACTTTCAGAGAGGAAGCCAACATATGTAAACATAGGGGGCAGCAAGGACATCCACTATTTTATGTGTTGCACTTTTTGTGCCACGTCACATAGATATAGCCTAATGCAATCCTTGGACATAGAAACATGAGACAGCACTAGTAAGAGAGTCACCTGATCTTGTCCCTAAATATTTATACATCAATATTTGGTATATATTGGCTTAATATACATTTATTGTATAGATGAGGCCAGTATTGGAATCTATTTGTGATGATTGCCATTAAAACAATGAATAAGGTAAATAAGGAGGCATATGGACATTAGCTTCATGGATTTGGAGAGACTGAAAGGACCCCATCTATTTATCTTGTTAAAATGAAGAGGTGATTTGATTACAGTCCATAAATATTTTCACAGGGTGAAAATAAAAGATTAATTAAATTAGCAGAAAAGGGCATAACAAAGACAGCTGGCAGAAAGATGAAGCCAGACAAATTCAAATACAAAGTTAGAAATTAATTGAGAGTATAGTTAATTCTTTAATAGAATACATGGAAAAGGAGTACTTCCTGTATCTCTCCTCTTTCAATGAGGCCAGTGCCTCTTCTAAAGATAGATTTTTATTACTGTGCTTTGTGGAACTCAGTTCACTGTATTCGTGATGTTTTAAAATATTTATTTCAGGATAAATAAATTACTTTCCTTTGGGGTTTTTTCATTTTGTTTTTTTTTCTTCCCCTAAGTAAAATAATCTACTTGTAGCAGAAGCAAATACTTTATAAAGCCAACTTAGTTTTTAATATTTAGAATCATTATAAGTTTTACTTTTATGTTTAAATGTTATCATTTTGTATTGTATTGTTCTTGTATTTTATTTCATTTTATAATTTCATTTCATTATTTTTTTGATAATGATCTCAAAATACATATTTTTGCATTTAATGACTTCTGAAAAATTAAAAAAAGAAATTAAGCAATCCTGAGATGATTTTCCTTTGCTCTTTTCTTTCCTCTTCCTTAATCACAAACATAACTGAAAAAAACCACAGAATAAAGATTATTAAAATAGTCTTATTTTTTCTGAGAAGATTCGTTCAAAACCTTTTTAAAGTTTTAATTTAGTTTGAAAATTGTTAAATTCAAGCTAGACAGAAACTTAACAGCAAATCAAGCTAGTCAAGATTTAAGAATCTCTTTCGAAAGCGGAAGAGTTTGTACTGGAGATATTACTAAACCCAAAAGAATAAGTGATCGCATTTCCAGAGATTACAAGTTGTTCTTCAGTATGATCGAGTGTTTTGTTCCTCCACTCTTAGTCCAGGCTGGAAAGGCTACAAGTCTGCTTATGGAAAGGCTTAGGCTGTAAGTATACAAATAGTATTTCTCCAATAGTTAGCCAGCCTTTCTGTTTATATTTTTACCCAAAATCTCAGATACATTTTCTTTTATTTTTCCCTCTTAGGAGTTTCAGATCAATACAACTGAGAGTTTTGTTTATGAAGCTACTGGTCAAATGAGCTCTAGATAATGCTGCGACACTAATGGCTTTTTAAAATTCTGTTGTGTTATATTTAGTTAATAAAGCTGTTTAGATTGCAATCAATAGAGATGAAGGACTATTTGCATGATGCTTGCAAAGTGTTATTAAAAAAAAAAAAATGTTGAGTGAGACAGAGGAATGGGTATTTTGTACTTGTGTCTTCCAGAAAAAACCTGGGCCAAAGTAACTTCTATCTGTAGAGACCAGTACGTCATTTCTCTTTCATTGTAATTCATGGTAATCCTTTTAAAAATGAGGCCTAGAGCATTCTTGTAAAGAACTCTCTTACTATTTCCCAAACCCATCACACTGGAAGAAATACTGCACGGAGTTTTCAAAAAGACGCAGAAAAGAGAAGGTTATAGCAAAAAAAAGAATACTAGGTCTCACAAAGCTTTTACTTTATGGAAGAAAGAAAAGTAATATTTTCAGTGGAGTAACGGTATTCTTCTCAATTCATAAACAGTTGTGGCCTCTGCCCCCAGTCCTTCAATAACTCTGTGGACAACATTTGAATTTATGTGAAAGAGAGCTAAGAGGAGGAATTAGGAATTCCTGAGGGAATTTTCTAAGAGAATAGGAATTCTCTAAGTAGACCTAAGATAACATTAACAAAAATTATAACTGAGTATAATATACATCAGCAAGTATTAGTTATTAAATTGACAGGTCAACCAAGGTCTTCCAGGTTTATGCCAACATAACTGCACACACTCCTGAGACGATAATTTGGGCCATTAATATATTATCTTAGATGATTCCTTAATGCAAACACACAAATTGCTAACACTGAACTGCATTAATTAAACTATGTTTTATTAATTACTTTTAGACTTCTAAAAAGGCAGTCAAATGTTGCAGATACCAGTTTATAATCCTTAATGATGCCCTGTTATAGGAAATCCTATTATACTGCCACAATATCCTCTATAAATTGAATGCTTAATTTAATTGGCACAGCAGTATTACAGATCCTGTGCATGCTGCTCTGAACTTGTGATCTTTAGAAAGTTTATATAGTCTGAAACGAGTGTTCGTGTTGGAAAGTCTTTCTGACTTCAGGGGGATTCTCAATGAGAGAGATGAAGATGTCATTGCATTACATACCTCAGTTTCAGACTTCAGTACCTAGTCCCATCCACTTTTGCCACTCTTTTACCTCCCTGCATTGAATGAGAATCAGCAAGTATCCAAAATAAGAATTTAATGCTAGTACTACTAAAAAGCTATCAATGTTGTATTTCCATGACATTCTTTGAGACCTCTACTCTTCTTCAACACATAGGACATTTTACTATATTATGGTATAAATGAGAAGGATCTCTTTTTTCCCAAACTTTTTTCAATATTGTCATGAGAATAATTTTAAATTCCTAACCTGTAATTTCAGACTCATTCCTGAGGCCTTGCACCACAGGACTGCATGTGATACAAAGTGATGCAACAGATTCAGAGACTGCTGCAAGAGATTGTGTCAAAATGCCCCCACTCCAGGGGGAGGTACCTGGGCATTCCCACCTGGCCTGAGCATATATTAACCCATTGGATTCTATGTTTTTGGGGGGACCCTCATCACCAAGAAGACCAGCTGGAAAGGATCATTGGGATGCCAGTGGGATCCATGGAATGGTGAAATTTTCTTTAATCTGTCTCTGTCACTCTCTTTCTGTCCCCCCTGCATCTTTTCTATTTCTTTCTCTTTCCTTTTCTCTCTTTTTCTCTCATATTCACTATTAAATAAAATCCATATTATTGACTTTGGCATGTGGTCTCATTTGTGCCTTAATTTAGGCAGAGGAGTTTCTAGTAACCTTAAAACCCAGACTGTAACACCAGGCTAAGCTCCTTGTTCTAAGATGTTTCTTGCTTTTTATACTTGAACAAAAAAAAAAAAAAAATCATATATTGAGATTATATTGTGTATATATTCTGAAATTAAAAATTACATTCAATTTAATAGCAGTCATTCCCTTTTGCTTAGCTTGTATTTCTGAAACAAAGTCTAGCAACAGGTAGAGGTGATAATCACATGACAGAGTGCAAAAGAGGAAGGTGACCAGAATAAAATTTATTAGGTTTTATGGGAGATTAATAGAAGCTTTTTTAGACAGTAAAAAAGGGTGGCTTTCAATGGTCTGCTTTTTCTTCTAGGTTTGAAGAAGAATGAGCACAGAAAAGAGTTTTGATTAGGTGGAGAAAAGGATGGCATGATAAATTACATTTTTCTGACATAGTGGGACATAAAGATCCCATCTAGAAAATAGTCATTAAAATGATTATTTATAATGAATTCATAATAAAAAAGAATAAGGATGTGAATAAAGAGGGAAAAGTTAAATTTAGATTGAATTTCATATTGAAAATTTATTAGAAATCATGCTGTTGTGAAATTCCTATTTTTAGAGCTTAAACCCTCACCAAATTTTCCAGAGTTCTGTGAGGAAGGACTTCAATCACCTCAGCTGGTAGTCAGAGAGCTCAGGCACGGTGTTTCCACTCATCAGGGAGCCAAATCATCTCTGCTCGCCGAAAAGGATACATCCTACATTGCAACAGTGACCCAGGCAGAGCTCCCAAAAAGCTGCCTGGCCGTTCAGGTTTCAGGCTGTAGGGACAGCATAAGCCTTGCACTAGGCTGTAGCAGAGATAGAAGTTGTGTCAGATATGACCAAGTGGGCAAGTTTCTCAGTCTGGTAGCAGAACTCGGGATGCTTAAGTGGGATGCTTAAAGAGTATTAGAGAATCAGAAAGGGAGATACACTGGAGGAAACCAAGCTTTGGCCTCCCTGAGACAGAAGCAGCCACCAGAAGTAATACAAGACTCGGAGCAACCACAAGATCAAGGGGAATCCTCTACCCCTTTCCAACAAGGAGCAGCTAGCAGTTGTGAAGAAAGGAGCAAATGGACCATTTACTCAGAGTGGCAAGTGAAATCCTTTTTCAGCCACCCACTTCAGGTGCCTCTGCACATTGGTTACGAGGCTCTGTATGTGGAAGGCCAGCCAAAGGATGAACAGGATGAAGTTACATGAGAGGTATCACTGCAATCAGAAAGGTCAAACCTGCATAATGCAACCACTTCCAAGAGGAAAGGATGCGTTACTAGTTGCAGGCAATTACCTTCTAAGGGGAACAGAGGGCCCAATATGCTGACTGGGCCCTACCCATAGGGAGGTTTGTTGCCTTCCTGGGACCTGGGTTAAGGATGTCACCTGGAAACTTCTGAGCCTAGTGCAACTCCTGGACTACCACCCATTACTGATCTTCCATGAGGGAGGCAAGGAAGTAGCAACTCATAGTCCAATGGTGATCAAAAAGGACTTCAGGCCTTGTGACACTTGGTAAGGGAACCTGGGGCACAAGGTTTACTCTCCTCTGTAGTTCCAGATGAAGGCAGCAACACTGGAAGAAACAGTCAAGCTGAATCATGGCTCTGTGGCTGGTGTCACTGCCAAATTTTGGGTTTTTTTGACAAGGGAATAGTCTATGCAGCAACAGGCATGCTGTCATCAGATGGGACTCACCTCACCTTCCTCAGCAAGCGAGTAGAGTCTTTGCTTGGGAACTAAGAGCTCATTGGCAGAGTTTTAAACTAGATATGATGAGAAAGAGGGAAATATCTTGTTCCCGGTAAGCTGGGAGATAGAATTCAGAGGTTAGAGGGACAGGTGCTAGTGAGAGTCCTCTGCCAGTGACTGTAAATTGTGCTAGCCACACTGGACCACACTTTCAGTCTTACAGAGAGGAAGGAATTCTTTACTGTGGGGGTAGTGAGGCACTGGAACAGGTTGCCCAGAGAACCTGTAGATGGTCCATTCCTGGAAGTGTCCAAGGACAGGCTGGATGGAGTTCTGAGCATCCTGATCTAGTGGAAGGTGTCCCCGTCCACAGCAGAGGGAGTTGAATCCATACTGTCTTTAAGGCCCCTTTCAATCCAAGACATTCTGTGATTCTATGATTCTATTTCATATTAATTTAATAAGAAATAAGGTTAATCTTGCTGGCAGCAACATTTTCTTTCAAATTTCATTAAGTAGGACTTGTGTTCCAGTGCTGGTCGGTCACACTATTTTTTAGATTCAGCAAAGATGGTACCCTTGTGATGATTTTAAAGTTATTGGCCTGGTCCTTAAAATCAGAACAGACTGAGGATAAAGCTTTTCTTTATAGACATGAAAGACAAGTGTACAGACAATTCTATATTTGCAATTTGGTGGTTTAAACAAAACAACAAAAAACAATCAAACCCCAGTATTACAATATTTGGGAACACACACAAAAAATAATTTACCATTTTAGATATGATGCAAAGTCTCTATAGCCAGTATGAAGAGCAGAGATGGTCATAGCCCCTGAAAAAATGTGCAATGTTGTCAGAGCCTGGAAGGATTGATGTCTCAAGACATTTTGAGATGCCTGTGTGTGTGGGAGGGGCCAGATCAGGCCTTGCCCTGGCGGGACAGTGAACTGCCCCACACCCCTCAGCCCAGAGCTGGAATCCCAGCTTGGCAGAGCTGGCAGTCAGTGGCACACTGTGGGCAGTGCTACACTCTGCCTTGCCCAGCTCCTGAGTAGCCAAATGAACAGAAGTGCCAGCTGGGAGAGGGCCAGTGGTATTTAAGGCTGAACATGAGGTAAGCACAGGTCTTGACCCTACTTTCCTCTTGAAGTTTGTACCTGAACACCATGGGAACCCAAGAGTTGGTAGCTATACATGCGTTCTTCTATAATTTTTTTTGTCTTTCTCCCTTTCTTTTTCTTCTAATTCCCTCTCCTGCATTCTGAACATTTTGAGTAACAACATCGAACGGGTTGAAGTTTGCTAACTTAACATCTGATGGGTTTAAAGTTTTTTTTAAGTTGAATGGGCTGGGTAAATGCTGTGTTTTACATTGATTGGATGTTGTACTAAATATTTTGCCAAAGTTCCTTGATTTTGAAAATTTGCCAGTAAACTTTTGTGTTATTTCGAACTCTTGAGAAAATATGGTTGGTATTTTTCCTGTGCATCCAATCCAGAGTACAGGAACCCTGTAAATCCCTTTCAACCAGCTGTTTGGGGCCTTACAAAGGTATAGGTATGTAACGCTGTAACACAGTGCTGCCACGGCTTGGTACGGGTCACAAGGCTTGCACAGAGTTTGAAAGGCTTCAGGACTGGGTTTGTTGTTCTTGCTCATTGCAAACTTTTTTTGACCTGCCTGCAGCTTTGTTTTCCTTGCTTTAGCTGTGACAGCAATTTCTTTAATTGATCAGATGCCTAAGGCTAACTTCTTTTACTTTTTAGCTGTTTATGTTACAGCCATACAGAGTTTCATTGAGCCAGTAGTGCATACAATTAGTTTTATGCAGGTAGCAATAATAAGTGGCTGCTGTGGGAAGAATAAGGTATTTACCTCTCTAATACCATGATGTAGTGCAGAGACATACAAGCCTCATATTAAATTAGGGGTATTGAGGAGACCCAGGGTTTTGCATAGAGAAGTACAGGCACCAGGGACATAACAGAAGAAGAAAGAGTAGAAACTCAAAGAAGTGTGTATGTCAATTTTAACTGCATTACTATTCTTTTTCTGTTACAATTGTATCTGGACTAACGATGATTATATTCTTTAGGTTTCAGTTATTCTGACAATAAAGATTTGGCTTATGGGGTGTGCTGCTGCTTTGCCTTTTTTAGCTTAACAATTTTTCTAAGATCTGATCTTGTAAATCTCACTGAGCAGCATAACCGATGCAATAGCTATATGACTATGTCACACATGGTATATTTTTGTAAATTATTTTAAGATATAACCTATTACTTTAAAAAAAATCTAATTTTTTAGAGGTCAAAAAATTAGGTTCTAATTTTTTTTACCATAATGAAAACAGTTTAGTTTTAGTCTCTCTTAAGTCATTGAAAACTCTTCCTCATCCTAGTTAAGTACTAACAAGGAGGAAATATTTTTCAAGGTTTCAATATAGCAACTTGCTCCTTTTTGAAATATTTGCATTTCTTTCTCTGTTGCTGGAGACTTGCCCTGAAAATCACTAAAACTTTAAATTTGGTAAATGCAAGATCAAAACAGTAACTTTCACTTTGCCATAAGCATTTCCCATCTATGCACTGAAAACCACTTACATACACTTAAAAGCACTGACTAGATCATGTTAAGATTTTTTTTCTGGGAAACACAATGAACACTGCTTTCTGACATGCTCTCTTTCTAGGGCCTGCTGGAGTGCCATACAAGTGTCTCTCTGTTTAAAAAGACTATGATGATTTTCTGCTCCCTGTCAGTAGGGAAAGAGGTCGTTTATGAATGAGTTAAATAAATAATGCATTTGAACATTATATACTCAAAATAATTTGTAAATTTCTCTTATGTGCTCTGGTGGTCACTGAACTTTATGGCCCCTTGAAGCCTTGAATTTAGACAGACGGAAATGCCAGGAGGCTATTTTAACAGATTTGGGTAAAAAACATTGGTGGATTTCCTAAGGGCCATAATTAAGCAGGTGAAACCCAAAGTTTCTGCCTTTTTCTGAATGCTGATGGGAGGACAAAAGCTTATCCCAGATGGGTAATACCCAGATTCCCATACTATTTGGTTAAAAGCAGTACCTGTAAAAACAAAAAACCACAAGAATCCAAAACTATTTAAGGTGTTTTTCCTTATTGTGGTAGCACAAATTTATCTAAAGATACAGAGAAGTATTATTGTCTCCATTTTATAACTGGGTAACAGAAAAACTGATATTTTACTGAAATTATTAATAAAACCCTGACAGAACATAAAACAAAAATTTAGTCTTTTGCATCTTCCATTAGCTCCTGCAATGCCACTAGGAACTCTTTTTCAAATCAGTATGCTGCGTTGCATTGATTTTGGTGTCAGATTACATCATCTCCAGAATCAAAATCAGGAGCCAAAAAAAAAAAAAAAAGTTATAAGCTCTGTAAAGAATGACAAATTTGGTGCAGAGTATGGAAGAAGTGTTTCCTCTGCTGAGCTACTAATACAAATCCAAAGTTAACAACGTACTGCTGATCCAGTCAAAAAACCATTTAATTCCATGTAAGTGTTGACTAAGATATTTCTGTATTGTTGTGTGGGGTTTTCAAACTGTGCAGTGTCAAGGAAGAATGGCCTGTCCCTGTACTTTCCAGGGACTGCTTGATTTTTGCTACTAGAAACAGGTTTTGCTAAGCTCTGGTGTTGCTTCTTGTCACGCAGAAAAGGTTATTCTACCTTGTAAAAAAATAAAATCAAAAGAAATGGTCATGTTAATAAGCTAGACATGGAGAAATATTTTGACAGTCCTTTTATCTGGAGATGGTTCACTTATGTGTAAATAGTGTACAGTTCACCCGTTTTGTGGATTTTTGGCCCACTAAACTGTTTTTGTTGCTTGGCTGCCAGGCTGTTGCAGTCTAGAAAAGTGGTCTAGAGAAAAAGGATCACTAGATCCAGGCTTCTATTTTAGTTACCTGGGATTCATGGTTTTCTTTTCATTTGCCATTTTTATATTTTTATTTAGAAAACAGGACTGGGTAGTTTGTATACTTCATATTTTGTTCTGTTTGTTTTACTTCAATATAGTCCAAACCCCCAAACGTTCATTAATTTCCTAATTACTTAGTACTTCCTTGTTTTGCATGGTTTTAGTTTTTTTGGGGGTTTTTTTTGAGTTGTTGAATTGGTTTTGGGTTTTTTCTTTGTTTTGTTGTGAATTTTTCCACTATGCATTTTGTATAATGAGATTTGGGAGAAAAATTTGGTGGAATTTGAAGTCCATCAGACATTATGATTTAAAATCACTCCTTGTGTGATTTCGCTGTATTCATTAGTGCTATGCCAGAAATTAATTTAGCCTCCTGAGTTCTCCTTTCATTTTGGCAGTGAAAATAAATTAAGATCTGTATTCTTGGAACTGTTTCTTGGTGAAATAGGGAAAAGAAGAATATTTAGTAATAACTTTGCAAAATAGATCCTTTCACTATAGTTTCTTTAAACAACTATTTAAGGGGCCACTACAGAGGTCACAGAATCAGCTGGATTTTTCACCTGTGTCTAGCTTCCTTTGTTTTCCCAACTGATGTAACCATCCCACATCTCTGTTATGAAACATTAATAACATTATTTTTCCTCTTTTTCAAACATCAAAAAGCCTATTGAGCTTCTCCAGAGAAGTTCACACTAGAGATGTATGAGAAACAACAGTGTTTTCTTTGACATTCCGTCCAATGATAAAATCATGTCATTTATCATTTTCCTTTCTTTAAGTGAACTATATCAAGATTTTTAATCAATAGTTGCCACCTCTAATTGCATCCTTTGTTTTTCCCATCTCTATGGATTCCTAATAAATCATTTAAAAGTCATACGCTCTACCATTACTCATAAGACTACAGTGAAAATATTGAAACCCCTAGGTATCTTGTAAACAGATGGATAGAAACATAGGTTTTGGTACAAGTATGTTCATAATTTATTTTTTTAAGGTTAAGGATTATTTTAGCCTTACACTAAAAACACTAACAATGTGTAGTACATGCTGATAATGATCTCTGGGAGAAGGGACTTCCTATTGAGAAGTTTGCTCAAAAAGTGACAGTATAAACCTAACAAGCACAGCTGCATGTATTTCTACTTGTTGAATATTTTTTTCTTGGAAAAATTTTATTTCAAGAAAATTTATTTATTTACCTTTTAAAATAACATAGCTTTGAAAAGGTAGAAGAATTTTGTTTTTAGCTGTGGTTGTTTCTTGTTAGGTAAGAATTAATCCTAGCAGGATGGAAATTAAGTGTTTGGTTTTTTCTCCCTCTACTTTGATGCTAAAATTTCACCAGTGAAGCATGATGATAAAATGGTCAGTTGTGCTGTCACAAAACTCTGGGTTTGGACTTCACAATCAATCAAACACAAACTCTTGTTTATCATAAAAAATATATTGATGTCTGTGAATTAATTACCATCTTTTCCTGCTAATTCACCAAGGGTTATTTATAAAGCTTACTAGTGTATGTCAAATGTTAATATAGTTAGATCATAATACATTCAATTTACTAGCTAGTCACTTTATTAATTTTAATTATTCTGGATAAAAGTGTAGATTATTAATATTTTTTTTTCTCAAGAAAGGAATATTCCTACATCTAAAGACAAATTACAATAGTATGTGATAATGTTAAGTCTGCAATGTCATGACAACTTCGGAAAAAATTATTTTCAAATTCACTTCTGTGCCATGGTAGTAGTCTTGCAAAGTTCAAAAGGTACTAAGATACAGTAAATTTTAGCCATAGATTAAACAATACTATTTTTATTCTCTGTAAGGCCCTTATGTAAAAATCTATAACCTTATTACCAATGTCATATCAACCTGCATTAATTTACCAGATGTTGTCAATTGTATTTTACACTTTAAATGATATAATAATTTTATATACTGCCTGTGGTGGATTGATGCTGGCTGAACACCAGGTGCCCACCAAAGCTGCTTTATCACTCCCCTCCTCAGTTGGACAGGGGAGAGAAAACAGGATGAAAGAGCAAGGAGAGATCACTCAGCAGTCACCATCAACCAAAACAGACTTGGAAAAATTTGTTTAATTTAGTACTAATGAGATCACAGTAAGGTAATGAGAAATAAAACCAAATCTTAAAAATGCCTTTTCCCCATGCCTCCCTACTTCCTGGGCTTAATTTTACTCACAAATTCTTTACCTTCTCCCTATCATCAATGCAGGGAGATGGGAAATGGGGGTGCATTGGTTTGAAAACAAACCAGTGGGAGATCCCAAGTCAGGGTTAAAATTTAATAGGAAAAACAAATTAAAAATAAGTTAAATAATACAAGGGAGAGATAAAAAAAACCACTGACAAAGTCAGATACAACCTGACACCCTGTTAGGGTGGTGGTAGCAGTCCAGATGAAGTAGTTCAGTTGAAGTGGTGATCCTATGGAAGGTCTGGTCTCCAGCTGAAGGTCCAGTGGTAGCTCTTATACTCTGGGAATCCAGTAGACAGGGCTGAGTTAGGCAGTGCCAAGGCCAGGTTATATCCAGGTGGGAATGCTTGGCTCCTCCCTCCTGGGTGGAGCATCTCACAGTAGGATGAGATAAGTCCATGAGTCATGCAGTGGTTTCTTGCTGGCCCATTGTCTGTTATCAGGGGTGGGTCATAGCAGGAGATAACAGCTAATGGCCCACAGCTGCTGGTAATAGAATACATCTATATTGTGACCTAAGACAGGGGGCTATGGTCAGTTCATCACACATCATTTCTGCTGCTCCTTCCTCCTCGGGGGAGGCCTCCTCACACTCTTGCCCTGGTCCAATGTGGATCCCTTCTGGAGGCTGCAGTTCTTCAGAAGCAGACTGCTCCAGTGCAGGTCCCTTGCAGGGTCACAAGTCCTGGCAGCAAACCTGCTCCAGTGTAGGCTCCCCTCTCCACAAGGCCACTGACAGGAGCCTGCTACAGCGTGGGTTTTCCAGAGTCATAGCCTCCTTTTGGCATCCATCTGCTCCAGCATTAGGTCCTCCATGGGCTGCAGGTGGATATCTTCTCCATAGTGGACCTCCATGTGCTGCAGGGATGTCTTCACCATGGATTGTAGAGGAATCTCTGCTTCAGCACCTGGAGAACCTCCTCCTCCTCCTTCTTCACAGACCACGAGCTGTTGCTCTCCACATTCTTTCTCCTCTCTCCAGATACAATTTGCTGTAGCACAGTAAATTTCCCCCTTTCTTTAACTCTGTTATCCCAGAAGCATTAACACCATCTCTGATGGGCTCAGCCTTGGCCCGTGGTCAGTCTGTCTTTGACACATCTGGCATTGTCTCCATCAGACACGGGAAGCTTCTGGCAACTTCTCACTGAAGCTGCCCCTGTAGCCACCCTGTTACCAAAAACCTGCCATACAAATCCAATATATACTGCCCCATCAGAATTATAAATGAAAAGGTGTTTCTTCACTCTATTGTTGTAGAATAATTAAAAGCAAAGACATATTACTAGTATAATTTTGACAGCATTTTTAATTAGAGATAGTTAATACATTCAGTAGATCATATGTATGAATGCTACTATCCTAGTTTAAATTTCATGTTAAATCTAGATAATTAGATAATATTAAATTAATACACTGTAAAAATTAAAATTCTTATATGACAGATTAGGCTAGAGGTAAAGTTAATTATGTCCTTAACTTTCACATTATCAAGGAAATTCATAACATGATGCAAAACTTTCAGGTTCATCTAGAGCAGTTTCTTTTAAATGTCCAGTGAAATCCTAATGTACCCAGATGGATCCATCAATTTACAAGAGCAGAAAATCAAGAAAAAAAGTACTTTTTTTGATGTTTTTAAAAATCATATGTGACAGCCGCTTTTCAAAAAGTTGCTGAAGGCCTTCATTGACATAATAATGTTAAGAGTGTCATCTAGATGCAGATAATTCTTCATAAAATTTGGTATACATTTATTTATTTTGAGTATGGGAGTGGGAGGAATTAGCTGCCCTTAAAGCTACTCTTTTAATCTAGAATAAAATTAGAGTTGTAGCTATAATCTTTGTTGTCAAAGTATATTTTTCCTTTTCATAAAGTAAAGAGTGGAGGGATCACACAGCTAAAACTGCGGCAGGCATGGAATCTGCACCTGTTTCCTCCACAAATGAGTGTGCTTCAGCCAATGTGAGTTCAAGATGACTAAGTCCAAGAGTTTAAAGTCAATAATCCTTTCAAATAGCTCAAAGAGTTTTTTGAACTATAGCTTCAGTATATTCATCTGTCCAGCCGGAGAGATACTGCATTTATCTGTGTTTGGAAAAACATCTTTGTAGGCAGGAGTATGATTCTTTCTAAATCCTACAGTACTGTTGTGAAAAAGAGAAAAATACTATAAAATATGTATCTCTTTCACTGAAATAAACCATAAAACAGTGCTGTTACTAATAAAAGTGTTATCTGCGCTGTGTTTACAAAATAAATATTGTGCTGATTCAATGGGGCTTTTTTTGTGTGTCAGAATTCTGCCTTGTATATAATTTTGGACTTTCATAAAGCCACCTTAGTAAAACCAATCTGTATTTATCTATTATTTTTTGAAAAACACTTAGTTCTACTTTTTTTTCTTTTTCTTAAGAAAAAGAAAAAAAACATGGTTAATATATTTCAGTCTTTCTAGAATAGCACACCTACATTGGTGACTCCCTGAAAGCAGATAATTAGGAGTTATGAAATCCCATAACTGTTTGGAAGGAACATCCAGAAGGTCTCCTATTTTAGACTACATCCTAGAGTGGGGCCAGTGGCAGGTCAGCTGGAGCTTCATGTACATGACTGATGAAAAACTCCAAGGATGGAGATTGTCTGGGAAGCCTGGCCATGCTGCAGTACCCCTAAAGTGAAAAGTACATTCCTAATGGTGAGCAAAGACTGAGCCAACAGTAGGACTGACTCCTAAACTGCAGGCACCAACATGTCTTGTTTTATGGTGCCCAGTCTCATGGAAACTGTTTAAATTAGACTCAACAGTGGAAGAACAACTGCCTGCAGTATTCTCCCCAGTTGTTAATTTGAGGCATTCCACATGATCTGAAGAAATCTAAAGCACGATTTTTCCAACCAATGGACCCATTTCCAGCTGAGCTGCTTCTACAGAACCTCATAGTCGTCTCATTGGTGGATTGCTTCACTTCTATGGGCAGTCAGGCAATTTTTCATGGAGAGATTATTGAAAAGCCACAGTACATTGTTGAGGTTTTTTGTCCTTTGGAACAGAAACTGTGTCCATTACAATGTGCAGAAGGTTGGCAATTCATTCACATATTGCTAATAACTGTAAGCCTGTGAGAACATAATTTTTCTCTGTAAGGTAGGCACAAAGTAGTACAACTAAAAAGAATTCATAAATGATTTGTAAAGTGGAGAAAAAAATTATGATGTAGGCACAAAGTAGTACAACTAAAAAGAATTCATAAATGATTTGTAAAGTGGAGAAAAAAATTATGATCTCAGTCAAGATGTCTTGCTAGTAGTGTCAAGGAAAAATGGTATTTTAAATGCAGTTAGTCTTCTCTCATACCTTCTTAAATATTCTTGTATTGCCAGCTATAATATTAACACTTCAGGCATCACAACAAAGCTTCTATAGTAACAAGCGTTGATAAATTTTCTCTTAAAAAGCCAATGAAATATATTTCAGTACTTATGCTTTGAAATTTAGTTTTATTTGATGCCTTCTTTACACCCCTGCTTTTTTTTTACAGAATAAGAAATATGTGGAAAATAGTGAAATGAATATATGATATAAGCAAGACCATGTCTTTTATAAACACATGCATACACATTTTAGAAAGGTTTTGAATGCAAGAAAGGTGTATCAATGAACTACTGGATTTCTTTTTGGTTCAGGATCCATATTATTCTGGTCTCAATTTTATAGCTGAGTTAAAAATCCCAATTAAATAATAATGACAATCTCTTTCCACCATGGAATTTATTATAAATTGAGAAGAAATTTTCACATTCACCTCTTCTCTTCTGGTTAAAGTTTTTTGACATCAGAGATGAAATTCCATTCTTTCTCGCAGGACTGTCTGACATGAATCTGTGCAGTCCTATAGCTAAACTTCAGCTAGTAGCTAAATAAGTTTAATTGAAATGCCAGAAACTGCTTGGATTTTCTTACACTATGCTGCAGCCAAATATACAGGCATGTCTGCACTGAGATTTCAGATACTCATTCAGCTCAGGGAAGCATTAGGACAATTATCTATAAAATTCTTTGTTCTCAATAGAGAGGTGTGAATCAAGTCCTATAAATGTCTCAGAAGTTGATTTTAGTTTGTTTTAAGCTATCTCTCTTCATTTATAGAGAGATGTGATTTACCATTTTGGGCACTGTTACATGCTTATATATGTAATCAACTTCTGGATGAGAGGTTACTTGCACTTGAAGGGTTTAGAATATACAGGATGACTGGCATCTTGCACTAGATCCATTATTCAAACAGTTCCTAGTTTTCTCTATTACTGGCAGGTTTATGAAGAAATTACGTTCTGATGTCATTGAACAAATCTCATTGAACTTATGTCCTGGAACTATATTTTTTGTCACGTCAAAAAAAAATTCATTCATGGGACATTGTTTGGTTTTATGAGCATCAACTGTTATATCTGTTTACCTGATAGAGCACATAGAAGAGATGAAATTCAATATTGATGGACCATAAAAACATTATCTAATTGGAGCAACTGTTTTTTACCATATGCAGTAAAGGAAGACAAGACCAACTAATATATTGCATATAATCATATAGAAGCTAAGCACTTAAAAACTATCAAGGTGTGGAAATGTATTATGAAATGCTGACTGCTTGATGACTTAAGTGCAAAATAGGCAGGCCTAAGTAATTTCATAGTAATTGTAATGAAATGGCTTTGAAATGGGAAATTCTCTCAAAATTTCTTTGACATTGTGCCACATATCACATCACATCAATGTCTTTCTATATTTGCACAACCAAAATAAAATATTAGAAAGTAAAAAAGTTTGTTGAGTTTAAGAATCTGAACACATTTTTAAAGCTGAGCAAAATAATTGAAGCTTAAGAGTAGTTTCAAGTTTCTGAAATAAGAAAATGCTGAATTAAGAAATGTAGATTTCAGAGATATGCTAATAGGACCACCTCTCTATTTATACCACATTGTTCCTTATAATGAATTAGGTAGCTCATTTTGCTGATATTTGGGGCAGACCACACAAAACGAAGCTTATACCACTGAAAACTTTATGAATCAGTCAAGACTAGGCCTTATGGGGACATATATTCTGATAATGCTGTCACTTTATTTTTCAGAGTAATATGCAAAAAACCAGAAATAAGTAGATGGAGAAAAACATGGTATCTGCTGGGGATTAACTGTTCAAAGGAGGAAAGTAGATTTCTGAAGCTCTTGGTAAGGTACATCTTTGTTATCTTTGTGTCTGACTCAGATTTGTTTTCGTGTTTGTTGTTCACTACTACCTCTAAATCTCTTTCAGTGTGCCAGCTTTCATAGTTCTTCCCAGTTGTACTGTCCTGGTTCTGGTTTATTTTTCCCCAGATGCATAAGGCTGTTCTTTTCTTTGTCTATTTTGTTATTTCCTGCCTGTGTTCTCTGACTTCTCATGTCTCTGCTGCTGTCCTCAGCGGAGTGTATAGCACTTCCCAATTTAATACTATGTGTGAATTCAGTTCTGCTTATCTTCAAATCATTAGTGAAAATGTTAAATAACAACAGACCTAATATTACACCTAACACAAAAAATACCTAGGAAATTTCATGTGACCATTAGTGATTTATTATCTATATAGGCCATTTCTATTAGTATGAAATTTTTTTTTCTGTTACAAAAATATGTGCAGGTATAAAATCGCACAGATGCTATCTAAATGCTTATATTAAAGACACACAAATATTATAATTCTTCTGTTTCTGCATCTTAAGAAAAGAAATTACCTGCTTCTGGATGGTTAATTGAACTAGTAATTACTTTTGAACATGTGGGTTGGTTGTTTCCTGCTTGAAATAATTACCCAATGAAGCTTACCAGGGCTGCCAGCAGGATACTAACAACTGGTGTATTGGTGAAAAGAGTTTATAAAGCATTCCTATGCTTCTTTTTCTTAATTTTTCTTTTTTTTTTTTCTTTGCCAGACGGAGGAACAGATGGATCTGTAAAGCACACAAAACCAAAGTACATGATCTCAACTCTCAACCAGTAGCCACAGTGAAATGTACAAAAATCAGGTGTAGCTACTCTACAGCTGTTGGCTACAAAGGAATTGACCCTCTGCCTTAAAACAAAATTTCTAAGATTAGTATTTCAGTTTTCATTTTACAAAAGCTCAATTAGAAAGTTTATCTCTGAGCAATAGAAGTGTCACCAACATTAGTGGGATTTATGATTGCAAATCATCAGATAAGTGATAGCATTCTGCTTCATTAATTCTTTAAGTTTCATTTTATGGCTTTCAGTAGGTGTTCTGTACTCGTATTATTCTCTCATATTTCTAAAATCCATGTTTGGTTTTTATTTGTTCTCAGTGGTTGTATGCACTATGTTTAGAGTGCTGATTTTCAGTAACAGTAGTTTAACTTTCAAGTATAATCATGTATGTTAATTTTTTTTCTTCTATACATGCACTATTCCCTTGTTCCCAATATAATTGACATTTCAGTCTCAGCACAGTAAGAGCACAATCATAGTTGTAAATGCATTGTCAGATTGTGCTTTGGTTTGCCAAAACTGTTCCTATATTAATTTGGGGTCATTGACTGTTAACAATATGAAATGTCATGAATATGAACTAAATCAATGTGATTACCACAGTGGAAAAATTAATCACCTAGCTTGTCTTTATCGTTTGACTACCAACAGATAGGAATCTATAAACATAAAAGCAACTAAAAAGCACCCAGGTATGCTCTTGCATATTTATACTCTTGATAATAATATCTTTGAAAAGAAGGCTATAAAGGACACATTCAACTTTTTATGTAAAAATACTGAGAAGTGAAAATATATTAAGTAAATGAACACAATTTACAATTCATTTTCCAATTCGTAATAAATATTCATTATTTTAAATCATAAAATACTTCAATAAAGAGTCAAGAAATAAGTAGTGAAGATGTAAGAGAACAAACAAAAAGTAAGGCAGAAGGCTTTTGTGCTGGTAAAATGGTGCCTTTTTTGTGATCACCTGCAGAAAAAGCCTAGATATACACTAAAAGACATGATAAACATTTAAGGGGATTTTATTTGGAAAACAAAGCCAAAAGCTTTCGGTAGTATTTGTGTTACAATGGATGTTTAAAAAATAAACTATGACAATATATTTGGATGGGCTACTGAATAGTAAGGCCAAGAAAATTACACAGAAGGATAATTCTGTATTAAAAAATAAAAGCAAAGGGATTTTGAAAAATAAATCTCAAAATCTCTGAAAGGCAATAGGTACTTGATTCATCATAGGTGCACAATGGTTCATAAATATATTCTCTTACTTGTATATGAAATGGTACATTGTTGGACACATTGCTCAGTGATAATTTGTGATCGGCTTTAATTAATATAAAATGATCATGTGCTACCTTTCAGATTGACCAGATCAAGACCTGTGAGTACTGCCTAAACCAAAGTTTCAAAGTCACATGAATAACTAGCTATAAAAACACATGATTACAGTTGAAAACAGGTATTTTGTGCCAGAATTGCTATCAAGTTTATATACTATAAAAAAGTAGCATTGGAACTTGACATCTGAAAAATCAAATAACTGTAGAGCTCATATACCAAAGTGAGTGATACCTACAGAATTCTTTAGAAATACAAAATGAATGTGCCACATGATAAAAAAGGAAAACTGAGAAAGGAATCAATATAATTTTAATATACCATTAATATTCTTAATTTTATAATATTTCATACACTAAATGGGCTGCTAACATTTTCATATCTTAGTAATCGAAGAATTGTTGGCAAATAATAAATGTTTTTAAGAATCAAAAGATGTGAAAATTAAATATGACTTGGCATATCTTCAAAGCAGAAGTTGAGCAGAATTTGGCTTCTCTTTTTCAGTAAAGTTGGGGACAGACACCTAGGTTTCAATTTGTTATGGCATCTTTTGCACAACTTGGTAATGATATTTTAAACAATATATATTATAAATACTGTGGGGGTTTGTGGCAAGAAAGTGCTGCATATATTGTTTTCCTGTAATGCAATACAGTCGATATTTAACTTTTTAAAAATTATAGTGATAGATTTGGTTATAAAAGAACTATGAATTGCATATTATATATATATTTTTTTTTCTGGTGACACTATTGGCACTAAAAAAAACCAGAATCCCTTTCTTGAAGATTATAATAATATCATTGATTACTCTGAGAAAACTAGTTTAACATCTATATATGTTCAGACAAGTAATTTCATAGATAAATGTGTTCTCATATGCTTTTTTCCTATCCTGTAAATTCAAAGAATAGTTTGTAAAGTTTCTTTCAGGATCAAAGGATCCTGTCCTAAATTGGTCCTTTTTTTATTAATTCAAAAATAATAATAAAAATATGTTTTTTGTCATTTGCTTGGGAACTGATATGTCTCCCTTAATTCAATGATATGAAAGTGCTTTGATGATTTTGTGTCCTAGAATCAAAAGATGAAGTTCCCAAACAATATCAAAGGTGGTAACATAGAGAGTAATACTTTAATAAAAACTTTCAGGTGCACAAAATACAGGTATGTGTACACACCACACTGGATTATCACAATTTTTATAAATTTAATTAATTAGCCTATCTAGCAAGTATGTCTAATAGGAAACTAGTTGCCTTGGTAACCCAGACTTGGGCCTGCCCCTTGGAGTCTCTGCAAGGGCTCTTAGCCCTAAATTTCTTTGTGTCCCAACTACAAGTGCAAAACAGGGTGTCCTTGTTAGACATTCTTTTTCTGCAAATAAGACTAAACAAAATTTTAAGAAGATGGCATAATGTGTGAGAAAGGGTAATCTGCTATTCTAAGTGTTAAAACACTACTATGAGAAAGTGTTAAAAACTATACAGCTATATATTAAAAACCTACAAAGATATAAAGAATATATAAAAAGCTAATAGTCTGTAGGCATCAATTTAATATTAATCTATTTTTCTGCAGTCTCTCATTAAACCTAATCAAAACACCAGAATATTATGAGCAAATTAATTGGCATATTACTGGCAATAGTATGTAACTAGCTATACTTTCTTTAGAGCTTTTCCTCTTCCTTTTACTTTTCTATTATTTTCAGACACCAAGTTTTAGTTCAGGATTTTAGAAATTCTATGTGTGATAACATTTAATGCCATCAACATTCCTCAGAATAGAAACTTATTGTAATGTTATGGCTAACTGCAGTCAGTGTTAAAAAAAGACATTTGAAAATGGGCAAATGCTATTTCATGTCTGTGATTTATTTAGTATATATTTGAATATAAATTTCCTTCATATTTCCTCTTGAACATTTACCACTAACATCTATTCCTCTCATTTTCTTTTTCATCTGCTTATAGTTTGGCTTTACTTAACCAAAGTTAAGTTTAGTTTAAAACTCCTTTTTAACAATTCCCACTCTTCTTAACTTAAAATAGTTTTAATATGCTATATACATGACTTACATTGACAACTAGGAACTAGGAAGAGGCTAAAAAATGCAAATCTATATTTTGCCATCCACAAGTTCCTCTTTCATTCATGGACCTGTATGTTTGCTTTGTTTAAAGTGTTCTCAATTCTAGTTTTAGTTGGCTTAGAATGTCTTCTCTGTTAATGCAACTTCTGATAGCTTGTCTCTTTCATAACTGTTAGAAGATTCAAAACTTCTACTTAGCACTAATTTTACTGCCAGTCCCCAATGCTGCAGTGACTGAGAAGTTGAACTAATTACTCCCTAGATCAATTCCCAACCATGTGAACACATGGTCACAGACCACCTCTGTTAGACACGCATGCAATGAATGAATGTAACTAAGAGATTTCTCCCACAGAAAATACATGACTGCAAATAATATTCTATTATGAGATCCAAATCCAGGATCTGAAAACTGGGTTAACCTTAGTGGAAAAAAAAAAAAAAATGAGAGAATGAAATTATTTTCAAATATTTTTGTATTTTAGCACCATGAATAATTTAGGGTCTCATCATGAATTAGTACACATTTTTAATATGACTTGGTAAACTGAGGAATCCAACACATTCTGATTTTCGTGGAGCAGTGGAGGCTCATGATTTTCCCACCTAAAGGACACAAATTACCTGCTTCAAAAATAACTCTAACATCAGTAAATAAATGACATGCAGCTGAAGACTGAAGGAGTATTATCGCACAATATTCTAGCATCAGGTACTATATATGAAGATTAGGGGTCAAATTTGAGAAGACACCAATGTAACTTGGAAGTTCCTAGTGGAAGTCTTCATGTCAATCAGATGAAATTGTTAAAATCCAGTGGTATTTTAATTAAATGACAAAGTAGTGAAAATTTGGCAGTTGTAGATGTTTAGATATGTCACTCTTTTCACTGAAGTCTACGTCAGTGAATATTTATTAAGGGTTACATTTTAAAATATGCCAACATGTAATTTTTCAAATTATCCTATTGGAACATGTATTCCCAGGGGGAAGGCTCTGTGCACAGATGACTTGATATGAACTGGGAGTTTTACTCTCATTTTGTAGTTAAGCTCGTAATTTGAAAGTATTTGTATGTTAGCCATGTACTACTTGTTCCATTTGCTCTGGACAGTTTTTGACTGTACTTTACGCAGACTGTGTCTCAGTAGGTACCAACATGAGTTAAGGAAAGAGACTGAAATGAGACATAATTAAAGCAGTATCCCCTTACTAAGTTAACTGTTTCCACATTGATCTGTGCAGGATAGAAATGCAGGGGGCCAGGGCATGTTGTTGAAGCCAAAGAGAAATATGGGGGAAATGCATTTGGGCTAGAACATGGAAAGAAAGTGCAAAAGGGCATTTTTCCTTAGAGCAGGATTATGTACACGGTGTGCTGCATTTTCAGCCTCAACACAGAAAGTTAATTATAGATTACAGATTTACATTTACATTTACAGATTTACTCTTAGAACAAAAAGTTCTAACACATAGTCATGAAATCAAGCAATTGCATTGAAGTAACAAATTGGGTCTGTTATTCTGTGCATTCAAATACTTTGTTAAGTGGAAGTGAACATGAAAGGTTCATTCCTGTTTGAACACTTCTCCCTTTGTACGGTGCATTGAAAATTTTGTCTTAAATGTCCAGAGCATTTTCTGCAATCAGCACCATTTGGATATCTCCTGTTGGAATGTCTTTGTTTCAGTATGAAGATCTCATACAGTAGTCTTAGAAAAATAATAGGTACATCAAGGACCAAGAAAACACCAACAGAACCAAGCCAACACCAAAATCAGTGACAAAAATCACCAAACAAAACCAGCCAACCAACCAACCCAAAGAAATAATTTTAAATAAAGAAAGAAGCCAGGATATTCCAAATATTTGCCAGAATGTGCTTTTCTTGTTTTGTGCAAGGTATATGGTTTTCACCAGTAGCTACAATACAAGCTGGCCTATAAAGACAAGAGAACCTGTGTAATAACTTTCATTTAGAATAGAAAGATTCTTATTCTGTTATTTACCCATACACTATAAACGTAAAATTTTGTAGCCACAACTGTGTTGTATTCATTAAAATAATTTGCTGAGTTGACTCTTGTCTGTGCAGTTGGGCATATAAAAATAGAAGTAGGGCATATAAAAATAGATACAATGGTATTATATATTCTCTTATTAACAGTGAACTTCCATGTCAAGTCTTTTACTGCTACTACTGAGTATTTAAATAGAAAATTTCTCAAAAAATATCATAAGTAAATTTCTGTCACTGTATGGAGTTCTTCTTGACTATGCCAAACTGATGTTTTTGATGACATTTCTCACCTTTTGTGGCTGATTAATCCAGAAATCTCTTCAAAAAAGCTAAACTCAAATTCCATTTTAAAGCTCATGCACACACAAAGCAAAAGCAAAAATCCATATACATTACACGTTTTGGGAACTGATAACTAAGGAATACAGTCCATTTTTCCCTCAAGACCCTCTTCATCACACTCATTCACTCACTTCCTGTACCTCAGAAGATCACAGAGCAGATCCTCATGGAAACAACATTAAGGCATATGAAAGTGAAGGAGGTGATCTGAGACAGCCAGCACAACTTCAGTAAGGAAAATCATGTCTGACCAATCTGGTGGCCGTCTATGATAGTGGAACAGTCAACAAGGGAAAACCAGCCGATGTAATTTACCTAGTCTTTTGCAAAACAGTGCCGTATGATATCCTTGTCTCCGAATTGGAGAGACATGGATTTGAAGGGTGGACTTTTCAGTGGACAAACTGCTGGCTGGACGGACTCATCCAGAGGCTGGCAGCCAATGGCTCTGCATTTAAGTGGAGGCTAATGACAAGGGGTGTCCCTCAGGTCTCTGTACTGGGACTGGAACTCTTTAATGTCTCTATCAATGACACAGTGAGATTAAGTGCAGATGACATGAAAATGGGTGGTGCAGTTGACAGACCTGAAGGACAGGATGCCATCCAGGGGCATGTGGACAAACATGAGAAGAGGGCCCATGAGAACCTCATGAAGTTCAACAAGTCCCAGTGCAAGGTGCTGCACCTGGATAATGACAATCCCAGACCTGAATACAGACTGGGAGAAGGACTCAATGAGAACAACCATGCTGAGAAGGATGTGGGGATTCTCATGGATGAAAAATTGAACATGAGCTGACACTGTGTGTTCACAGCCTAGAAGGCCAGCCACGTCCTGGGCTGTATTAAAAGAAGAGTGGCCAGCAGGTCAAGGAAGGTGATTCTTTCTCTCTACTCTGCTCTTGTGTGACTCTGCCTGGAGTACTTTGTCCAGCTCTGGGATCCTCAGCACAGGACAGTTGCAGATCTATTAGACTGGCTTCAGAGGAGGGCCATGAAGAGGCTCAGAGGGCTGGAGGTCCTTTGCAATGAAGACGGGCTGAGAGAACTGGGGTTGTTCAGTCTGAAGAAAAGTCTGTGCAGAGAGCTCATTGAGGCCTTAAAGGGGGTTTACAAAAAGGAGAGTAACTTTTTACACAAGCAGAGAGTGATAGGACAAGGAAGAATGGTTTTAAACTAAAAGGAGATTAAGGTTAGGTGTTAGTAAGATATTCTTTACTGTGAGAGTAGTGAGACACTGCAACACGTTTCCCAGAGAAGTTGAGGGTTCCCCATCCTTGGAGGTGTGCAAAGCCAGGTTGCATGGGATCTCTGAGCAACTGGGTCAAGTGAAAGGTGTCCCTGCCCATGGTGAAGGGCTTGGAACTAGATGGTTGTTAAGGTCCCTTCAAACTCAAACCATTCTGTGATTCACAGTTGTTTATCCTGTCACAAATCTTAATTGTTGGCCTGACTATTGTTGAGGAAATACATATTTTGAAGACTACAGTCATGGATATCCAAGGAAGCCATTTGTCTGTTCTAATTTGGAAATACTGATGTTTTTCTTTTTGCAGCTTTTAAAAATTTTACTTGAAACTGTTCAGTTGGATCTATGTTAAAAACTGATTGTGAAACAGTGGGTTATGAAGGATTGTGTGCTGTGTAAAGAAGGTTCTATAACCTCTCATTTCTGAAACATCTTAATAGTCTGCTGCCTTTTTAGAAAAACTGCATAATATTTTTGAAAAGTGTAAAATTGTTTCTGCTGCAAATTGGGTCCAATAAACAGGCTTTCTGCGTTTCTTATATAGAGTTTCATATTAGCATATATATATATATCTATAATCATTGGGAGATAACTGCATGAAATTTGCCATATAATTACTGGAACTCTTGGTACAGGAGTCACTCAGACAATGGAAAAAATGGCAATTTGCTAGCAATAATCCAAAACTAACAAGAAGTGCTTTTCAGAACTGAACATACAGAGAAGCAAGTAAATATAATGATATTCAGGGAAAATAGATAATGAGTTATTTCTGCAATAAGTTTGTCATTACATATCTGTAGAAAAAGACTGTATCTACCTTTCAAAATCATAGACAGTGTAATGTATTTAGTTAAAGGAAGATTTTCATCTAAGAAGCAGCTGATATTAGTTTGTTCAAATTTCTCAGTCAAAAGATTGTAACATGGTATTTTGATTATCAACAACTTTAAAAGTAGAGTTAATTCTTTATTTAGAAGCTAGTGAAAATTTTGAAGATTGTTATGGAGTAGAGCATTTTGTCACACAGGGTTAGCTTAATTTTTCTACATATTTTCTTAAAAAGTATAAGAGTAGGAAAATATATTGAGTTTTTATAAACAGTGCATTTCATATAAGATGGATGTCAAATCCCTGAGGCAGAATCTCACCTCTTACATAACATCTTTAATGATGTAAATTTGCTTGTATGAAGAAACACTGAATTAGAATAAAAAGCAGAGGGAGTTCAGGTTTCTATAGCACTTCTTTTCCCTCCTTTTGGACAAAGCTAAAATAGAGCTCTCTTTCCTCAAACTGATGTGACTAGCTACCAGAAGTAGTAGAATCCTGTAAGATCAACAGAGAGAGATGCAGAAGGTATGATTTATATTTCAAAGTACCTGTCAATTATTATGACTGACTTAGCTTTTGTGAAACAAATTTTTCTGAAAAGAACCCCAACACCTTGTTTTGAAAGACTCTTACATCTTCTATATGATGTGGGATAGAAAGATATAAAATATGGCTCATGTAGATATTATGTTTCTGTCTAGTATTAATGCTGAAGACTTCTTCATTTAGTCTATTTAAAAAAAAACAAAACAAAAAAAAAAACCAACAACCAAACAATCATTCTTCTTCATATGGCTTTGCAGAATAAATTATTCTGGTCTCTCATGGTTTCAGATGTGAGTTTCGAAGGCAAGGTACTGGTTAATATGGTAGTATAACGACTTATATTTAGAGGTATGTAAGTTCCTCATAGTGTTTCTAGACATTTTTTGAATCTACAGTCTCTGAATGAATGCAATATTATGCAATTTATAAGGAGAAGTTTCTGGTAAATATTTTTACCACAGAGCAAGGATTTAATGGGTTTCATAAATATCACTATAAAAATAATTGTCAATTGTGTCCTGCAGATACACTATTTTTATCCACTTTAAAATTTAATTGATGCATATTTTTTTATCATAAATATTATGAACAGGTTTAAAATGAATGCATTTCTGCTTCATTTTTTAACTTTTAACTTTCTGGAAGGTAGCCAGAAGTATTGTTAACAAACAGAATTAAAGTATAACATTTAAAAAAGTTTTAACTTCTGAAACCTGGGCCTTCTGCCCAGGAGACATTGATTAAAGAAAACATTGTGGCAGTCATTCAAGAATGAAAGTGATGCTTCCTTTAGGTCTACAGAATATGTCATTGCTTAGGAACTGTAAACTTCATGAAACAGGTTTAATACAAGTTAATTTGCATTACTATTCCATGTCCAGGATGTTAATTTGAAAAAGGTTATACATTTACTTCTCTGAGGTGTCTTTCAAATGAAAAGTTATTTAAAGGCTAAAATCAATTGGCTACAGAGTACCATGTTTTCTGATGGGAATAATAGAGAAAATATGAGTGAAAGTTGTTTTTTACAATAATAGAGTTTTTACCTCTAGTTATTATCAGCTCATACATTCATCATTACATACTACTCATTTTTTTTATTATATTGATTTATTTTATTGCCTAAGACAGTTTGTACTTGTATGAAATTCAGAAAACATTGATTTACTTAAATTATTCAATGCTTTAGTATATGGCTATTATGTAATTTAACACTTTAGACAAATCAATACACTTCCCTTATTCAGAAGATTTATACATGTACATTTCTGGACTCATTTGTTTGCTATAGGGTGATGATGTTTTATACGTTACCTATTTTAAGACTATAAGGGGTTATATATATATATATATATACGCATATGTATAAATACATAAATAGTTACAAGTAAAATGAATAATTTAAGCTTGCCTAAAGCAAGCTGTAATGTAGAATATTGCTTTACATTTACAACATTATTTTCAGACATATCATGATATGGCCATATAAGGCTATTTTGTTTAACTTGCAATCATTGCTGGATGTTAAAGTTGTCTCTTCCAGCATTTTAAAGACTGGAAATTTTGACTTTCGACAGAGAACAGCCTTCAGTTGCCTGTGGAAAGTTCTAACTAAGGCAGTGGATAAGTCTTGAGCACTAATGGATTTTTGTAGTTGGGTTACAGATGAGAAGTGTGTGATCAAATACGACAAGTGAAAACATCACCTACAGGTTTATAACTCCATCACAAAGAAATAAATCTGTGCCATGTTCTTACTGAAATCTTGTGATTTTTGTAGTGTACAAAAGCACAGTCCTGAGACAATGCTTTTGTACACTAAGGGCACTGATCCCTTTTTCCACGTACACAATCATGGTGCCTAAACAAATGTCAGTTTAGAAAATAAAAAGTTTCCCATTGATTAAAAGAGGCATTGATTCACATCAAAAGAATTCATATTTTTAACCAAAGTATACTAGAACAATGAAGCTATTGAATAAGTAGATTGTACAGCACCATTTCTCTGCAAGAAAATCTTTTTCACCTGCTAAATAGAGCAATGAAAAGCTGAAGATTAATCCTGAAAGGATTTATTATTCAAATTATGTTTATATTAAGAAATGTATTGACAACAGTATACAAGTTTTTATATTTGAACAGAAATTAAGTATTTCATAAGCTCAGTTGGTTAGACCATGGTGCTAATAACACCAAGGTAGGTATTATATCCACATTCACTTAAAAGTTGCATTTGGAGATCCTTGTGGGTCCCTTCCAACTCAGAATATTCTGTGGTCTGTGAACATTTCTCCTCCACTGCAAAAGTCTCCAGGAAAAAACCAAAATCCTATATTTGGGTTCTCTATTAGTTATTTACTTCTTTAAAATTAGAGTGCTCAAATTAGATTTGTTTTGATCAAATAGCTCAGTTTTTCATGCTCATATTGGACAGCTGATGAATTAGGATGATATCGTTTTTCTTGTTTAAAGGTCCAAATTTTTCACCTATTTCAATCACATGGAAAAATCCCCTTGGCCTGCCAAGTAACAGTTTTACTTCATCTCATTCCTTTTCTTAGCAATGTTAGCTCCCACAGACTTGTGTTAACTCACATTAATGCTCTGGAGCTATGTCTATATCATCAATAGCAGTACACAAAATTATTTCTAAAGCTTAAAATTGTACATACAATCCATATGCATAATTCATTTCCACAGAGGTTTAAAGTTCAAGCTTGCTGCATTGCAAAATTCCTCCTATTTTGCTCCAGGCTCCATGAAACTGTTTTAGATCTTGAAAATAAAAATACTCTGTAGGTAGCAGTATGGATCAGTTTATTCAATAATCTGTCCTATCTGAAACTGCATAATGTGGCTGTTAAGAAACATCTTTAAGAATCTTAAACAACCCAATTTTTAGAGGTCAGGATGCAGTTGCATTGAAATAGTATTTCTTTAATTCTGAAGGAGTTTTCTAGGGTTTTCTGGAGCAACATACATGTTTTCTGCAGTATTTGCCATATTACTGATATTTTGTCAGATGTAGAAATATTTTTACTAGAAGGGCTTATACTTGAGAATTATTCAACTCTCATGCAGAATCATATCTATTTATCCAGTGATGTGCTGTAAGGAAGTATTCTACTATTTCAAATATTAGGAAAAAAGTGACAATTTATAGGCTCTTACTGTGCAATGGGTGTATACTGAATAACAAGTGAAAGACGACTCTGCCCACGGCAGGTGGGACAGACTACCTTTAAAAGTCCATTTCAACCCAGACCGTTCCATGATTCTGGCCACAGATCTGCCTTCTGGCCACGCAGAAGTTTTGCATGATTTGGGAGGACACAGAGAGCAAGGGCCAACTTGAAGTTCCCACTGCCTTCTTGTTCTGCTAAAGGATGGTCTTAAAATGACTTAAGAATCATGATTAGAAGATCTCTTCCAAGAGGTAGAATGTGTAAGATATATCATGAATTATAATCTAATATAAGGAACTGAAATTTAATAATAATAATCCATTTAACTAAGAACATATTGCCAAGTTTTACAGTGCTCCAGAAGAGACATGGAGATTGTATGCAGCTTTGCTGGAAATGTCTTTCAAACATACATAGAATATAAAACCATATATGTTAAAGTATCCAAAGAAGCTCTTAGGGAGTTTTTGCTTGCTGAATGAATGCTTTCAGTTGGAGATTCTACACATGGGGTAACAATGCTCTTGACTGATTAAAACAGAAAAACCCACTGACATGTCATGGTGAAAAGGCCATTAAGATATGAGGAAGAAAGTCAAAACTATCATTCTACTGTATTTGGGCATGCCCTAATGTAATATAGATTTCATAACAAGACAGTAACAGAAGGCTCATCCAAAGCATTTAGTACAGGAGTGGGATAATAACTTGGATTTACAATGCTGGGAGACATTGTGCTGGGCAATTCAAACAAGGACACCTATTTCCTGTTTCTTAAAAATCCTTTCCTTATAACCAGAGCATTCCAGAGGACGGAGACACCAGCAGCCTGGCTGATTCCATATGTAACAATCAGGACCTAGTGCACCTAATTAATAAACAGATGGCAATAGCCCTGTGGGTCTTTAAGTCAGTAAGGGCTTTTGTGCTCCACTGGTTATGTCACAATATCCTTTCTTAAGGGATGCATATGCCAAGACTGTATAATGGCACAGCAGATGCTTCATCTTGGTTTCAGCAAGGCAGGAAGCCTGCCAAGATCCCAAGGTAGTGTCCAGACAGTTATGGAATGAGCTTAATCTTGTTACAGCAGGAGGCAGAGTCTGCCTCAGGAGCTATGCGGAGAATAATTCAGCGTGGAAGTGATTTTGCAATTCAGAGAACAAGTAGGATTGTAGTGGAGTGACCTCTTTAGGTAACACAGTGCATGACCAGCTTCCTAGAGAAAGGCTTGTCACCCTCCACTCTGATGAGTGTGCTGTTGACCTTTCTAGTTTGGTTCTGTCTTGTGGCATCCCCAGACACTGTTTGGGCACAGCAATTCAAAACCAGCTAGGAAGTTTCTGTCCTAAGGACATGGGCACAAGAATGAGGTAAGTGTCTGCTGTAATGGCAAATATTTAGCTAAACATGCATTAGCAGCATGAATGCTACCTTTGACTATAGTGGAAAATATTGTTATTATTTCATTTTGGATTTAGAGTGTCATTTTTTAGCACACTCAGCAAAAACGATTTCCAAACTATTGGTAACTAATATTTTAGTTGGAATTGTGAATGTAAATATTATTCTGTGCACAACAGTGGAAAGATCTGTCATATGTGTAAAAACCTAGCAGGTTGAGGGCTAGTGGCCTGCCTATTTAGATGACTTCTGTACCATTCTAATATTAAAAAAAAAAAAATTGGGGACACTAGTTGTCAAGTGACAAGCACACTGTAAGAGAACTCCTCTTTTCTGATTCCCTTAAGAAGAAATATCTGCAAGTGTTAATGTCACTTATAATGTCATCATGAATTCATTCTAAAGAGCTGTAAGTATGTCAGTTCTTTTCTGTTTGTTCAAAAGTGATCCAACTTGTTGGAATGGCTATGCAGTTGCTCCAAGACAGGCATTTTCTCTATAACTATGCCTGCCATATTGTAGGAGTCCATGACAGCTGAGACACAGTCTTGTTTCTAAGTGCTTTGTAACTGCAGGAACTTCTCAGGCAATGATTGCTAGCCACAAACATGACCACAGGTATCTGTAATTATTTAACCCAGTATAATACCATGATGGACCAGATTTTGGGGGATTCCCTATAATACAGGTTAGACATGGATTTTCTCAGACAAGTAGAAAAGCCATTTATGGTTGTGCCATTCACAGATATAGTTCCTGGCTTACAGTCACTTTTTATTAAATTTTTTGTGTAGTTGCAAGGGGACAGAAATTAAGCCAAAATGTAATTGTTTAAGTAGCTACTATGCTTTGTGGCAAGCTGAATTAGTCAGGCTAGAGAAATTGCTCACTGAAGAAGGCTTGTTACTTGTGGTATCTGCTATGATTTCACTGTTACAGAGTGGGCAGTAAAAAAGGAAGACAAGCATAGAAGTCTTACCATTTTCTGCCACATCCTAAAGAATCCACTACTTCAGTAGCCTCTTGCCTATGACTGAATAACATCATCTACAGACTACAGAGTTTACTTGATACAAGTACCACCTGCAGAGTCATGAGTGACAAGTACTGTTAATGCCATAAAGCTCTAGAAACAGAGTGTACGCCTAGTTCCTTCCTTTGCTATTCAGGGAGAAAATTCCACCGAGTCATGTTAAATATCCTTCTATAGGCATGAAAAATTCTGTCTTGGTTCTCATAATCTTTCTGCTTTAATTTAAATTAATACTGTTGACTGATTCTCTTTAAGAATCCTATGCAAAATTGTGCTTACAAGTCAGCTTTAAAGATCTGAAAATTGCTTAATGTAGCATTTAGGCACAACTGTCTTTGGAATAGTCCTGTAATTGAAGGGGAGGATAGAGTCCATCAGTTCCCTGTACTAGAAGGAATGCTCTTCTTTTTTTTTTTTGTCTTTCTACAGATGTATTAAAATCAGAAAAGGAGTTAGCCTAACTGGTAGTGCTCCAGAAGTCCTGGGGGTGTATCTACACTAGTGCTTTAGCTGAGATCAGTAATGCAGTTATGAAGCAACTGTCCCCATCATCCCACTTACTGTACTTGGTCTCACGTATTACCTTGCAGCTGCAGCGCACATGCACAGAATCCTTCTGGGAAGAAACTAAACTGGAATTCATGTTCCAGGAACATGCCTAATGCTTTTGAAAAACAGTCTGTACACAGGACCAGGCGGGCATTAGTCTGAAGTGATTGATTTGATTCCATTTTCATTATAATGGCTTTATTGACTTAAATTTTTCCTCTCTGGTATCATAGTCACATGGTAAAATCCTTAGTATTCATTATTTAGGTTGCTTTAGTAACTTTTTGGCATACCTTTGTGAAATTCCAATGTGTGAAAGCATTGTGCTTTCCCTATTGCCTTTTTTTTCAAATGGTATGCCATGATGGCAAAACTTAAATCCCTTGCTCAACTGGACAAGTTAAATCTCAGAGTCACCATCAAATGTCACAATTTCCACATAATCTTTCACTTTGTGTGAACAATATCCTCAGCTCCCTAAATTGCAGGCTTTTTTGTCTGCCCTTTAGAGTGACTGAACACATTAAATTCTATGGAATTTGGCATATAAAAAAAGGTACCATGTCCTCTATATTCTTTTCTATTGCCGCCCTGGGTTGCTTTTATTAACTACTTTTTCTTTCATTTGGGGATTATTAAAACCTTCCATTTCTATACAGTACCAAAAACGTTCTCTGATCAAGTAGGCACCAGAGGACCTAAGATAAGATTATTGCAAAGGCAGGGTGACAAGACATTAACAGAGAGACTCTTGAATGGGATGTCGAATATCAGAGGTCCAGCTTGCCAGTGCTGCTTCTGCCTGTGTAGGAAAGAGCACGGCTTCTGTGGTAGCTGGGAGGAAGAAAAGAACAAGAAATGGGATTCTGCATCCTAGAAATCAAAATACTTTGTTAGATATTGAATTTTGGCTACTACATAGATCATCTATATGATACAGATAACTTCAATGCTTGGGTTTAATTTCTTCAAAACAGATTAGATGATATTTCAAATGCTTCAAATGGAGGAGAAATTCACCCACTTGCTGGGTAAATGTCTCTATTACCAGTGGAAAAAAGGTTGCCAATACCAAAAACTTTTAGATCACTCTGACAGAAATAGAATATGCAGAGAATAAGTTTTAACCAACAAGGAAGAAAAGCTCTTGTGTAGTTATTTCATGAAAACTAACAGTGCTATCAAACATTTCTCAGTAAGGCAAAACTGGAGGTGAGTCAAGATATTCACAGTATGCTGGCTCCTGCCTTTATGGCAATTAAATGCATCATTGAATTCTGTTACAGAAAATTTACAAGAGATATGCCTTGTGCTGTGTCACCTAATGATTATTTGGGCTTATCAATGAGATAAATGAAGATCTTCACAACATCCCTACCACAGCGTGCCTGATAGCCTCTAATAGTCCAACAATCAAGTGGCTAAAAGAAGCTTCTTATAGCCAGGTTCATTTTTCCTAACAGGAAACAGGGCATAGATAAAAGGTTTAAACCAGTACTGATGTACATCTGTTCCCTCTTACCTGCAATTTACCCTTCCATTTTAAAACTCCCAACTACCTCAATTTCTGAATGACAGAGCTGAATGCAACCTCTCATTGCAATGTCCTTTTTTTAATACTTTGTCTTCTCCTTATGTGTCTTTCTTTCAGGATGAGAAATCATTTTCCCTTGCCTTCCTCTCCAACCCAGCAGATCCAATACTAAATTTAAGTATTCTCTTTGATTCTTGTACCTGTAGTATCTGGTACTGGGCTCCAGCAAGGAGCTGCTTTCTCTTTAATTATTTGATTATTATTTTCAAAAGATGTGATACAAAGACAATACACCATACTTGGCAACATTTTATTTCGTGTGTGTCTCCTTGTTCTTTGCCTCCTCTGATTTAATGCAATACTTTATTATATTCATAATTACTTGGTCCTAAGAGTGATAGAGAAATGCTTTGATATTAACCATAAAATACCTTAAAAACACTTCAGTTCTGTATTCTTTCATTGTGAATGTATAGAATTCATTAATTTAATTTGTAAAGGGATTACTTCAGAATAATCTCATTAGAGATGATCATATTACCAGATAGACTTACATAAGACAATCTCATTAACTGTGCCTCAGGATGTCACTTCAGATATCTCTTTTGTACCCCCGATATAAATTCATTACATGCTTCAAATTGGCTTCAAACCTTAAACTGACAAGTGTTCTGTGTGATGTGTGTTAACCAGGTTTAGTATATTTGGGTTTATAATTTGTGACTATAGATGCTTCCAATAAAAAATTACAGAATTTAAATGCAAGTATAGATTTAAAATACTGCAGAACCATATATTGGTATTATTTTCTATCTTGCATAGCATATGCAGTTCATATCTTCAAATATTTTAGACGTTGTTGCTCAGGCTTAGTTTTCATCCACTTTTTATATTGTTGCAGGTATCTAAAATAGACTAGCTGAAACTAGTAATAGGCAATTTGTGTTGATTTTGAGAGGATTTAAAATTAGTCCTTCTTGTTCCTGATTTTAAAAAGAAAATTGTAAACCAAATCAGACCAAAAAAACCCCCAGCAACAAATAATCCCCTGCTTATTGAAGGAGGAACAGATTTCTATTCCAAAATATATGGTGAGGAAAGAACTGCATTATGTATAACTATAAGCAGTTTCAGAAATTTGACCCTGCAAATTAAAAATATGTTTTTATGTAATTATCAATGCTTTTTATGTACATTGGGTTTTAAATGCAAGAACCCAGCTGTCTATGCCTTCTAGAACAAAGAAGAGTAAAATTTGGATTGGAGCTGAAAGAAAAAGAAAGCTGATGCAGAACTAGGGAAACATGAAGAACATTCCTTGGCTATCACTTTTTTTAAGGCCTTAAAAGTATTTCCCTCAGCATTCTGTAAGCAGGCCAGTGAACTATAGAGTTAAACTCTTCTGTCAGTTTTTGGTGGCAACTGAATCTTTGGTGCCAGTCCCTCCGCTGAACAATCTGGAAAGGTTTGTCAAATGGTTATTTTGGTTCCCTAAACTAGCAATCAAATAGACTGGCTTCATTCCCCCTTCAAACAGTTGTTCTTTTAACCCAAAAGGGTGGTGTTTTTAATTTTCCTTTTTTTTCAGCACAAACATATATACACATTGAGGATGTGCTATTTACTTTTGGTTAGTTTTCCACAAGATATCAATTTAAAAATTTTTGTAAGAGTAAATGTCTATATGAGCATACAATATAGTATAATGTCTCAATTTTAGGTTATCACAGATGATTTACACTTCAAAATTTTGTTCAAATTGTACTTCTGACATGTCTGAAAGGAGAATATTATAGAGCAGTGTGAACCTTGCTTCCCTAGAGGAGGACAGTGCAAGTGTGAGAAATTGCATATCTACCACTAGACTCTTCTGTAGGACTCTGAAGTGAGATCCATGATTTGAGGCTGCCGTATTGAAAGTCTGCATGCAGGCAGTATTAGAACTGTTCCAGTGACATACAGGCAAGTGCCCACATTATAATGATAACATATAGCTCTGCTTCCTCTTTGTCTCACATAAGACTGCCATTGCCACAAGAATGGTTAAAAGTGCTTGAAAGGCTGTTCTTGATGAAGAATGGCAGACTGAAGCACTACCACAGCAAGACAGTGATTATAGTGGAAAACAAAGGAAAGAAAAATTGCAGAAATGTTCTAATACCCTGTTTGGAAAGCACAGAGAACAGCTCATTAATTTTGTTTAAAGTTTACATAAGGCAAAGCAGAACTCCAAAGCATTATATTCTATCAGTTCTGGTTGGCTGGGAGACACTGCTGCATTCTGGAAAGTGGGCTTGTTTTGCGGTATTTATGTTTGTTATTTTGACAATTCTTGGCAGAGCCAAGGTAACACAACGTGATGAAATTCAAAGCTAGCATGCTGGAGTTTATCCAGCCATACCAGACGTGTGAGAACAAGGCACCAGAAACTATCATTGTAAAATATTCTATCCAGTGAGGCTGGTATTTGAAATTTGTAATATGTAGTCACCAAAACTGACTTTCTTAATTTATTTAGTAATATGATATTATGGAAAATAATTTTACTAAAGAATGACTCAAGTCTTTCTTTTCTTATGAAAGTATTTCAGATAACTCTGCTTATGTTAGATCTAGCAGCATCATGCTGGGAAAGACACAAGTCAGAGAGACAACTCTCAAGCCATATACATTTGTGTAGCTTCAAACAGCATCCTAAATCTACACTGAATACACAGTAGACAAAAAACTCAGCAGTAATTTCAGAAATGAGTGTGATGTAGTACAAAGCTGTTTAACATGCTAGTTCTATTTACCTCTAATTTTAGACTCTGTGTGGATATGCAGTGCAGTCTTATAACCTTGATGCAAGAATGGCAATAGAAAGATCAATACTGGAAGAAAAGACTGTAATATATTACTGAGCTATAGAGAGCTGAGTGAAAGATGATGACCTAAAAGCAGGAATAATTAAACACTGGTGACTGATAGCAGATGAATTCCACAAAAGCAGTATAGCTGAAATTATCACCTGTGTTCGTGGGAGAAGAGTTTCCCTATTTTCTTTAAATTAACTGATTTCAAATTGTAAGATTATCTGTAAATGCTAAAAATTGTGAGAAATATTGTTTTAGGCAAATTTCTACATCTGGCTGAATACCAAGGTGGAGACAAAGCAACACTTTGTATGTGGCAGTCCCCACATACACATAGAAATACATTTTTCCCTCCCTCACAGTTACTGGGGAAATGTATGCCCACATTTGAGAGCATGTTAGGAACATCTGCCTCTTTATATGTAGGAAGGCATCTTAGCTTTGCGCTGTAATTTTATTTTCTAATATAGACTAATAATTTGTGTTATGAAGGAATAAGATGTTTGATTTTGAAGTACAGTTCACTAAATGTGGCTCAGAATTACATATTCTGTTCTACCATATGATGCTGGAACTTTATCTGAAATATCTAAGAAAGTTTGAATATCAAGTTTTATGGTACAGGAAATGACAATTACATTACTTTAGAGAAATAATTGCGGCAAATTGACATTTCTATAAAATTCTTGAAATAAGGTTTACAAGAGAAATTCAGCTAGGCTTTAATTATGATACTGTTAATGGTGAGTGTTAAATCGAAAAGAATTGGGGTCAGGAAGATGTCTTAGTGAGCTGTGTTGGGGGAAGTGGCTTTTAGACCTTTTGAGATGAGATTATTAACTCTTGAAGAAAAAATGTCTCTTAAGCTGATAAAACAGAAGCAGGAAAACCCCACAGTACTTACCCTAGGTGCTGTGCAGACACATGGTGAAGTGTAAGCTGCTCCCTAAAATGTAGCATGTATGTTGAGGGGAAATACCATCAGCACAGAGTATGCAATGAACAAATGGCACGTTTTTGTTGCTCTGGTTTTGGTCAACTCATTAGAGATATTCCTCCTAGTACAGTACTGCCCTATGTGTTGAGTCACATGTATTAACACTGGCCTTCTATGTTGTGATAGAGCATTTGATTCTTTTACATTAAAGAACTGAATTTAGGACTCAGTCCTGTCATTCTTGCTCCCTAACTGAGAACACTATTGCTAAAACAATCTTACACATTTGGAAAGTGGCAGAATTTGCACTGTTTTATTCCACTATTACTTATAGAAAATGGAATTTTCTAGTTCACTAAACTAAAAATATGTCTAAATGAATACATAAATTTATTCAGTAATTTTCTGGGACTGTGTTGTATTATTGTAAAAGCCTGGTGAAAATGTTTGCTTAAGGGTTCTGATGAGATAGTCTTTTGCTACACTTCCTATTTTTTAGCTTAGAGTTGTGCAGTAATTACAGTATATCAACATCTGAAGAATGGTCTGGGAGCAATTGCAGTTTTCCCTGTGGACTTGATAAAAAATTGAGAATCACTACCTAAAAAACTATATTACCTTTCTTTACATCTGCAGAATTTTTCTATCTATCCAAAATGTCAAAAGGAAGTATCTTTGAATTTGTTTCTATTGCTTTTAATAATTTAAATCTCAGAAATATTTTTTATAAATAAAACAAAAACTGTAGCAGAGTACTGAAACTTTAATGTCATCGTACAGTGAGCTCGGTCTAACATACTCTGTTTACACTGTTCTGCAGAAATTTTTATCTTACTGTGTTACTTCTTGGGCAGTAGGGCAAACAAGACAAAGAGAGAGTTTCTTCAGAAGCAAGTCTCTTGCCCAGTCTTAAACTTCTTCCTAGGTTTTCCCCAGTTCACTTATACCTTTATGTTTATTGTCAGGAGACTCTATGGCTTTGTTTTCCTCCCTAACTTTCAAAATGCTACATGAACTGGAATCCTACTTACTTCTGTGTTTGCTACATGTTCAAATTTACAGTCTATTATCTGTCCAAATATGTCCAGAAGAATAAATTTGATCATTCACTTAGCATTTAATTTAATTTAATTGTAGTAAAAGTAGGCCCTACAAATCAAAAGCCACATTTCTGCTTTATATATCAGCAATGCCAACTTTTTGTTCTCATGGATGTTTGTAGCTGTCTGGATTGGCAATTTTGGTTGTCTGAAGTAGCATGGCCTTATTGATTCTCTCCACTTTCAATTCTGCATTCTTATTTTCTATCACTAGACTTCAAAATTATTACACACTTTTAGCATGTTACTGATCAATTGCAATGTTCATTCTTTACCTTCATAATTTGTCTTTTCCAATCAACCGAATTAGAGAAAAAGGAATAGCCAAGTCTTGAACTCTCATCAAAAAATGCACATCATAACCTTAGATCTGACATTTTGAGAGATGTAAAATTCAGCATATTCCTCCTGAAATCAGAGTTTGATCCTGGGTCCATAGATTAAAAACAAAATAAAAAAAGAATATAATATGAAAATACATCAGAACAAAGGATATTTTTGGTCTTCTGTATTTTAGTATACTCCAAAAGAGTTTGATGACTCTAAGAGTAATCAATTATTGTGTCTATTTGCCATCATCTTGTTCATGGTGGGTTTTAAAACTAATCTTACGGAACGCTTAGTGCAGTTGCATGTCTGAAACCTGATATATGAAATGACATTGAAGCTCCTAAGCTGAATGTTCTTTATGTATTAATCCCCAAATTTCTAATTTTTATCTCATAATTTTGTATTGTAATTATGTATAAAATACATGAAGTAATATGGACATTTGTGTAGACTACATACAGAAAGAAAAAAGCAAAAACCCACCCCAAAATACACCTAATTACTTGAAAACCCACAGCATTATTGTCTTTGTTAAATCCTTGCCCTTGAATAAGCAATGATTACATATTTTACCTGAAGATTTTTCTGTTTTAGAGCTTTCTAATTTTTCAAGCATATAATCCACTTGCAAGAAAAAAATATTTCTGCCACTGGTAATGCAGTCCAAGAGAAGCAAAATTTCAGATCCAACTGCTGTAGTCAGCGATCTAATGTTTTCATCTTTTTTGTCTTGTTACTGAACCTTTCAGGCAAAAATTCTCATCTGCACAGCATTGTCCTAAAGCAAGGAAGAGAAAGCTGTGTTGCAGGTGGAATTCTTGCAAGGGAATTGAAAATGATGGAAAAATTCTGCAGATTGTCATCAGCTTATGTGTTCTATAACACAGAACTGCAGCTCTAGCTGAGATACACATCTGATAAAGCTGTGGGTTTTGACAATATATTTCTTCCTTTTATATGCCACATATTCTTTCTATGATCTTGGCCATTTGTATGTGGTTATCAGATCGCAAGCACTGAAAACATTGCACTAAATATATGCACAGGTGTATGCATTTTTTGCCCATGCCATAAATTTCTGAATTACACATACTTCCACATACACAGACCCATTGGCAGTTAGAAAAGTAAAATGAATATTAGCAATGCATCCTCAATTCCATTTTCTCCTGAAGAGATGGAGTTGTTTAATTTCGGTACTCACAAAGGTTATAGGGGGAAATGACTAAAATTATTTTTAAAGTAGTAATTTGAGCTATGTTAAAGTATAAGAAATAGGAATATCACTCTGGTGGTTAGTGCAAAACTTACAGATTCTTTTTTTCCTTTTCCTTATTGTAGATTTTCTTAGATAGAAATTGACTTTTTTAGACTATTTGGGCTTCTATTTGCACTTGCAGTTGAAAACGTGTTATTTTTTAGTATATATTACTTTGCAGCATATTAAGAACAGCTATTTTATTGATTTAATTACTTATTTCTTTAAGTCTGTGAACTTTGGTTACATATAAGTGTTCTAAAATCCAAAGTTCACTCTGGAGAGAGAGGAATAGAAAAGGAGGAAAATGTTAGTCAAAAAGTAAAAGGTCCCTATTACCATGACTTCAATATTTTCTTTTGTGTTTTTTTTATAATTCTACTTTAATAATTCCCCAAAGAATATTAAAATAGTGTTTGGATTTTTTTTTTAAATAGTAGTGCAATAAAACCCACACATTTTAGCAGGGGATTAATCTTAAAAAATCAATAAATAGAACTTACCTAGATAAATTTACACAGTATATTATTATCATGGTGCTTTTCTCTGCAAGTTTTGAAGGGAGCAAGAAAGAAGTTAATTTTAACATGCCTTACAAATATTACATTTGATTTATGCTTTAACACAGTTATGTGGGAACTGCATAATAAGAGAGAATGAATTGTTCTTTTGGAGTATATCTGTCTCTAAAAATCCCTATAATACCTTCTGTTTCTGTATTCTATTGTAATTACTATTACTTAGGTGACAATATATTTTTCATTCACATTCCTATTATTATGATTTTAAATGTTTTGCTATTTCTTTTCAAAAGATATGAAGGTTAGCTTATGACATTCTTGTTTTGATTTCTGTTAACAGCATATCAATTTCCATCCCCCATTGAAAATGGGAAGTTTAAAGCACTCTCAATCATTCACAAAATAAACTCCCTTGGGATACCTGGTGCACATGATCTGCAGATATTTCAACAAATGACTGCTTCAGAAGAGATATAATTCAAGTGTGATTACCCAACTGATTGGCAAGAATCAAAGATTAATTCTTTTAGTGGCAACAATATTGTAGATATAAGCCACTGAAAACACTTGCACATAAATATGATTTTCTTATAGTTCTAGGCAGTACTTAGGACCGAGTGTAGTCTTTTATGTACATTATAATTATGAATACACAAATACTTGAATGCTCCAGATTTTCCTAAATGATACAAACATGAATAAAAGCAGCACCCTGAAACCCATTTGCAGTCACAGGAGGCTTTTTAATTAGCAGTCACATCCGTGTAAGAATACTATATTTTGCAAATCTAGCAGCAACCTAAACCATATTATTAAATTTTGAAAAAGATTAGAAATCTCAGTAGACCTGTTTAATGGTTGAAGAAGTAGTGTGGAATGATACCTCTGGCCTCCTGAGTCTAGTTTGAAAATAGCTAAATCTTCCATAATGATGTCATTAAATATTTAATAGTATAATATTTTGAACACCTTTCCTGCATAAATGACATTAAAATTTAACCTGTTTAAACTGATAAAGGTTATCTGAGAAAATTCCATTAGAATACACTTTCAAAGCCAATTAAAGATACCTTCATATTAAAAGATGGCTTTTGTGAAGAAATTGAATTAATGTAAACAATAAAAAACAAAGATCAAAGTGAACAGGTAGATTTCTTTATGAAGTATTTCATAAGGTTGTGAAATAAAATTATGAAACATTATTTTATTTTTCAACATGTTGCCATTGATCCTATGTAATCCTGATCAGAATGTAGTTGTTATGCATCAAAATTCTCTATTAAATCAGAGCAAAAGCTGTAAAGAGACATCGAAGTGTGAAGAAATATTGCCATTTTAGGATAAAGCAAAATTTCATTATATGCAAAAACCATCTAAATTTTTTCAATAAAATAAAGTTTTAAATATAAAGGAATGTCTTTTCTTGGTGTTCTGGCCATAAATTATACTCTTGCTTTTGCTTGCTACTTGCAGATACTCTAATGGGACTCTATGACTGCAGCTTTTATTCTGTATTCATTTTTTTACTATCAAATATCTTTGCTGCTCCATCAAAGCCCTGATGGCAACAGGCTATGAGAATGCACAGGAGATTTTATTGGGGTAGTACTGCCTTCACTGTTAGCAGAGTGGGCAAAAAGCAGCTCCTTAACAAAGTATCTGCCTTCAGGGTGTTGACGCCTGATTATGATCGCCAGCATCTCCGTGTAATGGTTTGGTATTTCACAGAATGGACAGAAAACAATTCAAAGTCACACATCAGCAGTGCAGAAGGAAAAACCATTCAATCACTAGGAGTGGAAGGCAGCATTTCAGCTCCGCTTACTGTTCAGACTTTAAAGATCTGCATCAGTTTGCAAAAGTGACCTTCATAGTAAGCTTAAACATTTTATGTTTCATTCAAGTAAAAAGTAGAAATCTTATGGTAGAACCCCATATCTTTTTAGAGTTTTGTTTTTGGAGGAGAAATAAAAATGCTGGAGAGTTAATAAGAAATTATTTTTGTTTTTATTTGAAATATGATAGTATGTGTTACCAACTTGACTTTTAAGCTGATATTGGTAAATAAAGACAGCACAAAAGCAAAACTTTGTGAGATTTCTGTTCAATAAGACTTGTCATTCTCCAAATATTTATGTATAATTCAATCTAAATAATTACATTGACTTCAGTGGGGTTGTTCATGCATACAATTGCCAGAACTGAGTTTTATTATTAAATCTATAATGTAGCCAAGGATTCATGATATTTGGTGTTATATAATGTGCAGAAGGTTACAGTCATCCCTCTGATAGCAAAACTCTGTATACTGCATTCACTTTTGTTTGAAATATAAAGAGGAGAAAAAAAGTTTGAATAGAATCATGGACCATGTATCACACTGACTGTGGTACCAAATTACATCCTTTTTAAAGCTCATAAAAATAACTCAATTTAATTGGAAAATCAGTCACAACTTTGAATACTGTTGTCTTTAACTTAACAGGACAGGAGCGTGGAAGAAAGGAGCTTGTGAGACTTGTTTCTACTAAATATCGTACAGTACAGTTTAAATTCCTTCTCTATGTCTCCTCGTATGAGAATGGGTTATCACCAATTTTGAATGGATGTCAGAGACTGTGAAGGTCATAGCTGTTGAGCCAGTTCTAACACAGGGTTTACAGTTGATTAATAGGTGGACACATATGAAAAAGCACTGAAAGAATCAGTGTTCATATATGTGGCTATTAAAGGCCATTTTCTCTGAGAGTAATCAGCCTCTTAAGAGCTTTGGTTTTAACTAACACAATATTTTGTTTTCTTTTCATATCCTTTAATTTGATGAAATAACAGATATTCCTCAAGTTCCTCTGGCATTTTGAACACAGCATTTTGTTTGAATAAAACACGTTTAAGAATTGAGCACTGGCAGAAAATCTTTTTGTAAGGTGCATGAGAAATTTGAGTGATTTTAAATGGTAAAATGGTATGACATTGTTTCCTGTTGATAGAATTTTGTCTATGCCTCATTCCTTTTATCCTTATACTTGTTTCTGCTAAGAACATGTACCCTTTCCTGTGGGAAGAAATAATTCCTTATAAATAATATTCTCTGTTCTGAAATCTACTTCTTAAATGGATCGCAAAAAAAAAAAAGCAGAAAAGATATAACACATTTTGATTTTTCTTCATGGGTAGTTTCTCTTTTGTACCCACTTGTCTTCATCATACTTTATGTTATTATCTTCATATTTTTCAGAAAGAAATGTATGTAAGGCAAAATTTGAGGGGTGAGAGTGCAGTTTTAGTAGAGTTCAGAGCAAACAGTACAGTGAAATTTGGGCTTTCACTTACTCTGTTAAGGCCTGCTTCTTCAAAAGTTGTTGTTTGCAATAAGCCCTTCTTTATGACCATCTCTGCCAGATTTGGTGTTTAACATGAGAGTGTGCATGTAGCTATATAATTCCTTCAATTTCTCTTTCTCTCTCTCCCCTTCCTGCCTTTCTTACAGAAATATTTTAATCTGCATATGCAGCTATCTTGACATCTAACTTTTTACATATATATATATTTGGAAGCAGTTTTCCATTATCCAACCTGGTCTTTCTAAATTTATTTTGATTTGATTTTTTAATAGAAATTGCTTATATTGTCCCAAGTTAGTATTTACCCTAAACTGAATTCTAAGACAGTGAAAAATAAAACTCTTCCTTCATTAAGTAAACTTCTTTGTATTTATAACATGTGGTATTAATTATTTATTAGGTAACATGTCATATTTTAGTCCACAAGAAACTTAATGAGTTTCACACTAGCGCGTCAGCATGGGGTTTGCCTAAGGGAAACTTGGTTATTTGAACAAGACAGATGACCTATTGATTTAATGCTCAGGACTCCAACAATTTATCTACAGCATGATACTGAAACATTGTGTGAAGCTCAACATTAAACTGATCACTAATCTTAGAATTAACCAGCAGGCATAGGAAAAAATAAAAAAGCAGGATCTTAATTACCTCATCAGTTACAGAATACAGTGCTTATTCACTTCAGCAGAAGTCATATATGTAGAAATAGACAGATGACATGGGGTTTTAATTTTCATTTTTTAATTGTCTGTCTATCTTAAACATTGAACTAAGCTTTTGTGAAAAAAGTAGCTTTGACTTAATACTGATGTGCAGGAGAAAATATTTGGGATGTTTTCCCAATGACCTGCTAACTTTGAAACAAAGTAAAATATTTTAAAGCACAGTTTAAATTTGGATCTATTTCATTATTTGTAATATTTAAGGCAGGACAGATTCCTTGTTTTTCAGGGAGTAGAACAAGGAATATGTTCATATGTGTAAGTCCTGTGGTCTCAGAATTACTCAATAGAATAATCCATTATAACTCTTACCCCCCAGATTATTGTACAGCTGTAGAACAGGCATGGCACTAACCAAATTGCAAGTGACAGTGGTCAGGACCTTTTGCAGATGGGGATGGAACCTGTCTATATCTTCTCTCTCTTCTGTTTCTGTTTAGGTCCGAGGTTAGAATGATGAATGTAAGGAGAATGGGGGTTGTAGCTTTAATAACTCTAATATGTAGGTAGCTTTATCATGTCACATTGTGAGGTTACTAGGACAAGACTGTACTTAATGTGGCATTTCAATATAATTTGATTGACAGGTTGTGCCTATATTCATTTTGCTTTTTGTTCCTGGATCTTGGAGAAAAAGAACATGCAGATCTAAATACAGATGCTGGTTTCTTCTTCCAAAAAACTCAGCTTCAATTATTTGCTCTTTATGAATGGAACTCTACACATGCACAAATGTTTTCTTAAATCATTGATTAACACATGCTGTTTTTAGCAACTGCTACTTCACACTGCCACTTGTTAATTCATAAATTGGTTCGTTGAGTCTAGTACAATGGAACCACAGTGGTCATATATTTCTTGAAAGAACAGAATGATACGCACCATCAATCTCAAGACTTTGCCTCCTCTTTCTGTTGTAATTCTGTGCCCACCAAGCTTCTGTAAAAAAATGATTCAGACCTTTTTCATAGATCTAGGCACTATCATTAGCATCACAGGCAGTAAATTACAGAGTCTTCTATCAGATTGACAAATGGAGGTTCTGCTAAAGCATCTGGCATGCTTCTATTAAAAAGGAGCTGCTTTTTTTTCAGATGGAAAAGTCTTTCAAAAAAGTCAATCCATCAAAGCTGAGCTCATTGCATCTTGAGTTCTTAGGTATTATATACTTACTCTTTTCACTTTTTTTAATATTGATTACTGTTCCTAGACCTAATAATTTTGATTTTTATATCTTTTGAACACCTGTCTCTGTATATGCTCCTATAGACTGAAATTTTTGAGTAAAGGACAGGGCATTAGGGAATAAAATGTATTTATTCTCCTTTAAAGAATTTTTGATGTAGATATACAATTTCATGGACAGCTACCAGAGAACATGACTTAGTGTAGTTGTTTTCCTCTATCAGTGATCAATGAGATCAGTGTGGCCTTAAAATCCTAGTACTGTGATGCATGGAGAGGAGATAACAACCTATTTTGCAACACTATTTTGCACAAACTTTTATTTGTTTTTTAAATATTTCAGCACTACCTAATTCAGCATATCCCTTTATGTGTTTTGTTTTTTTTGTTCTTCTTAGAAGGTAATAAGACCTCATTTTTCTAATTATCTGTGTAGCAATACACAACCTCTGGTATTGAAAAACTCTACTGCATAACTACAAAATTTACATACCTTCATGTGTTTCACAAAAACCTAATCTGATAATTCTGCAGCTGTTTGAAAAGAAAAATTATTTCACATCAGAAGATCATGCAAGATTAAGTAAGAAGAAGACAAGGAAAATTTGGTTTTTCTAAACAATGACTCTGAGCATGGACTTTGTGTAGAGCTTCTAAACTTGAGACATACACAGGTGTTGGTGCTTTGGTTGCTTTGAAGATCCAGAGAGATGTAAATCTAAAAGAGGAAACAATCTAACTAAAACTTTAAAAGTCACGAGGAGGCAAGACACATTGGATCTAATATGACATAACTGCCTAAGGCTTGGATTTTCATATACTAGATCAGTATGCATTGATGAATACAACACCTTGGCTATGCCATACACTTTAAATGTGCTATTTGTGAGATATTACAAAACAGCTTCTTAGCTTACATGACATCTCTCGGAGCAGCAGAAGACTGTCTGTTGATGTATTTCACAATTCATCCATATGAGTACACATCCTTGTGCTTCCTGACTTCCCACGTGCAATTACAACTAAAAATGCTATGAAATTATGTTGAGGTAATAATTAAAATAGTTATCTCAGCTGGAGGTTCCTACATTATCTGTACATTTGAATACTAGCACTGTTTGGGATATCCTGTTAAAGATTACTCAGGAACAGATGTTACTGGAAGAGGTTAGGAATGACATTTCCCCTCTGTATATGAGCTGAGTGATAGCTGCCATGACAGTGCAGCTATACATGCACAAGGTATCTTCAAAACGTAGTTTTATATTGCCTAGAACTACCAAACTCCTCTGGGTTTATGCCCACTCAAAAAAGCCTGTCAGGAATTTGACAAGAACTAGTAACTTTCCTCAGTGGCAAGTTCGCAGGAGAAGTAACTCTAAAAATAAGTGTTAGGGCATTAGGAAGCTGTAGAGTCCAATGTATGGAATTCTAAACACACAGATGAATTCTTCACAGTTAGTTTTGTATTTTGTGCTAAGTATGTTTCACTGGCTGAAAAACTTTGGGTAGTTCTATGCTACCACACTGTTACAAATAATAACACCACATCAAATTGCCAGAGATTGTACACAGTAGGTGACAATACAGATTGAACATTTACCACAGAATAGAAAAATGCTTTTTTTGTTTCCATTTTGAGTATAGAAAATGCAGCCAAGACTTCTGTAAGAAGGAAATGCAAGGATGAATAGGCATTTCTAAAAACAATACACACAGTCTCCTTCTTGTGTAATGCAGAATGGTTATAGAGCTATATTTCTTGTGAAACAGATATTTTCAGAGGGATTCTTGCAACCAACACTCATTATTTTGGCAGTGCAAAGACCACCTGGTTCCAAAAGCTTTTTGAATCACCTCCTCTGTGCCATAGCATTCCCTGATTTTTTTCTCTACATGTGATATTTAATATTCTTAGAATTGTGTTAAGGCAAGAATCTCTTTAAAAATTGTAAAACTCACACTTTCCAATATATATATCTTTTAAACCATGTATAATTTCATATGATGAGCCATAAAAGGGGGTGGAATATTGTTTCAGTGCAGAAAAAACATTTTTTTTTCCTTCCATTTCTGCAATACGGTACTGTATTCTCTTTATTCACGGAATACATAGGTCTTAAAATAGATTAGCTGTGGGTTACAGCAACTTCATGTACACCTGTGTTGTGAATTTCACTACCAGTTAGATTTTTTTTTCTTATGAGAGAATAACAAGTAAGAAGAGTTGTTGGGTCAAGTGAAAAGTGAGAAATTTCATACATATGCAGTATTATATACTTGGAAAGAAAAGGTTCAAAATATGGATAGGTATGAGTATGGTACTGTACAGAACTGGAATCTCAAAGTTTATGCAGCATCCTTGCTCAGACAAGAATGCAGCAGAGATATGGGCCTCAGTTATGGTGGAAAGAAAAGTGCCTAAGAAAGACAGAGAATTCTGGGGAGTTTTCTGAAATTCAGAAAATAAAAAAATTAACCATATCCAGGCCTTGAAAAAAAAAGGATCTCCCTGGAATGACACAAGCTTAAATGCTTTTTCCTGTTTTGTCTTACAATTTTCTTTCAAACTAACTTTTGAAATACATGGAATATTCTAGGTTATATTTACGTAACAGCTGATTTCTTCAGGTGTAAAATCCTCTCAGGCTTTCTTTAAAATGTTCAGTACAGAGAAAAGTTGTTACAGCTTTGACTCCTTTCTTTACCACAAAGATTGGTGTCTGTGTTGAAGTTTATCATGTGTCTTGTTTTATTTGCAAATTGAGCAGCCAGTACATTTCCTACATTTCCCACAGCATACTCCTGGAAAAGCTGGCAGCCCACGGCTTGGACAGGTGCACTCTTTGCTGGGTTAAGAACTGGCTGGATGGCCGGGCCCAGAGAGTGGTGGTGAATGGTGCTGCATCCAGCTGGTGGCCAGTCACCAGTGGTGTCCCTCAGGGGTCTGTGCTGGGACCTGCTCTGTTTAATATTTTTATTGATGACATGGATGAGGGCATTGAGTCTTTCATTAGTAAATTTGCGGATGACACTAAGCTGGGAGCATGTGTTGATCTGTTGGAGGGTAGGAGGGCTCTGCAGAGAGACCTGGAATGGTTGGATAGATGGGCTGAGTCCAACAGGATGAAGTTTAACCAGTCCAAGTGCCGAGTCCTGCATTTTGGCCGCAATAACCCCCTGCAACGCTATAGGCTGGGGACAGAGTGGCTGGAGAGTGCCCAGGCAGAAAGAGACTTGGGAGTACTCATTGACAGCCGACTCAACATGAGTCAGCAGTGTGCCCAGGTGGCCAAAAAGGCCAATGGTATCCTGGCCTGTATCAGGAATAGTGTGGCCAGCAGGAGCAGGGAAGTCATCCTTCCCCTATACTCGGCACTGGTGAGGCCGCACCTTGAGTACTGTGTCCAGTTCTGGGCCCCTCAGTTCAGGAAGGATGTGGAGACACTTGAGCGTGTCCAGAGGAGGGCGACAAGGCTGGTGAGGGGCTTGGAGCACAAGCCCTATGAGGAACGGCTGAGGGAACTGGGGTTGTTTAGCCTGGAGAAAAGGAGACTCAGAGGCGACCTTATCACTCTCTACAACTTCTTGAAAGGTGGTTGTAGTGAGGTGGGGGCTGGTCTCTTTTTCCGGGCAACAACTGACAGAACAAGAAGACACAGTCTGAAGTTGCGCCAAGGGAAATATAGGTTAGATATTAGGAGAAACTTTTTTAAAAAAAGAGTGATAAAATATTGGAATGGTCTACCTGGGGAGGTGGTGGAATCACCATCCCTGGACGTGTTTAAAAAGAGATTGGATGTGGCACTCAGTGCCATGGTTTAGTTTAGTTGATGTGTTAGGACAGAGCTTGGACTCGATGATCTTGAAGCTCTCTTCCAACCTGGTGATTCTGTGATTCTGTGATTCTGTGATTCCTGTGTTTGCTTGAAATATGGTTGCGATTTATGTGTATCTAAAATTAAAACTTATTATAGGAAAAGTTTTCTGACTGTTGCCTTAATAGTTATGAAGTCTGGGTAGATTAAAAACTTAATATTTGAGTAACTCCCAGGAAATATCTTTGCAAACCTGGAAAGACACAATAGTAATTGCAATTATGTCTTGACCAAGAAGAAAAGGTCAAAACTACTTCTTGGAGAAGTTAGGACTAAGGATCCCAGAGGGAGGTGCTTACATTTGAGTAAATGACTAGAAGGCATTACACAAAGGTGTATATATATATATATCTCTACATGAAAACTACATATATAATATGAAAATAATGAAACTGACAATGGCTTCCCTGCTATGGTTTTCAGCCTACAATTATCTTTAAGATTTTTAAATGTAAGCAGATCAAGGATACTTAAGGGTAGGTCTTTTTTTTGTTTGTTTGTTGGTTTGTTTGGTTTTTTTTTCTCTCTCTCTTTCTTTCTTTTCCTTTTTTTTTTTTTTTGGTGGCTTTGGTCTGGCTAACTAACTTTTTACTTCTTTTTTCTTATTGGCAATTGTATGCAGATAGTTTTCAGGATAAGTAATTAACAGAGAACTTCATTGCTTTGGTGTGGCATTCTTAAAGTTGAATGTCGAAACATTTTCCAATCCCTATTATTTTATATCACCCTGGAGGGGTGTAGAAGGCACCATGATAACTCACACCTTAGAGGCATGGGTAAATGTGAGGCCATACCACTAATATAAGGTATGTGAGAAATGTAAAGAGCTTCAATACTAAAGGAATCTACAAAAGGAAGTTATTGGTATATTTTAGCCTTTTAAAGATAATCTAGCTTCTGTAATTATAAGAGGTAAATTAGGCAGCATCAGTTTATTTCTAATGCATTTTATGATCTCTTTTTCCCTCTTTTAACCTCTATTCAATAAATGTCTTTTTATATATCTCTGTGTCCTCGTATGAATATGCACATATTCAGCAACACTTACGTGTTTTTTTTACAAAAAGGCAAAATGTATGTTTCCCAAGTCCATAGTAGTATGGAAACGCTCTTGCAGGATTTTCTCCTCCTAGAAATTAATTCCCTAGTTGCAATAAATTCTGGAAACATGATAGGAAAAACAATACAGTAGTTCATTATGTTTATTTTCTTCTACCGAAAGCACATTTTTAACTTACATTGTGTCGCTTTTGGAATACTCAACTACCTTAAGAAAACATAAAACACTCAGTAGCCTTTAGAAAAAAGTGACAAAATCACCTTGTGATTTGAAATTACAGCATTTAAATCATTAATAAATCAAAGATTTGATCTCCTCCTCCCTCTAATGTCATCCTGATAGTCAGAGGAAAGTGAAACTCTACTGATAAATTCATTTACTTATTAAAAATAGATGAGATGTCTACTAAAATATCATGTAATAGAGTTAACTTTAAAATGTTTTTAGTCTAAATAAATACGGTATCTCCAGAAGAAAAGAAGAAGAAAACAAGTGGAAATACTTCCAAGGAAATGAAGAACCAGATTTTGCCAAGAAAGCTATTGTCTAATATTAGCATCCAGTGAGATTTTAAAATTATAATACTTGGTTGTTTGAAGTTCAGTACTGCATCAGCTGACTCTCAGTTATCCATTTTCCAAAAAGGAATTTCTACACCCAGGTTAGTTTTCCAAGTGTACTGGACTATTCCTGCAGAGAGCTGTGAGTCCTCACGATGCAACTCACATTCAGAGCCATTGCATTAAATGTCTAAACTGTCTTACCTGGACACATGAACAGGTGTTAGGTAGAGGAGGCTTTCAGTTTCACTTGCCTGAGGCTGACTTTATTGCCTTTCAAGACCTTGAAGGAGTTGTTAGATTAGTTCAGCATTCACACAGCTTCATGAGGTTTGATGTATAACTATTCCTTCCACAGAAAAGCAGAAAGTTTCTTTTTTCTTTTAAAAATTTTGAGGGATGGCAATGCAATTTACAGCTTTGCAGAATGAGCTGGTGCTAGGCCATTCTCACATGCACTTCAGCACTCTTCTTTGTGTTAGGATGTTAAAAAAAGTCTGTCATTTCCTAGAACACCTAACGATTAGACTTCAGGTAATTTTCCTCTCAAAGCTGTGCCACTGTGCAGAAATAATTTAAGGCTCATCAGACCATAACTTTCAAGCTCAGTGAGTAGAGCACTTACCTGAGGGAAGGATAGACTCGGATTTGAATTTCTCCCCCAAGCTAGTTGTGCAGTTTTTCATCAAATAAACATTCAATAAAAGACTGAAATGCATTTGTTCAAAGCATGAAAAGATAAGACTCTTACAATGAGGCCAAGAGCCCCCCTGACAGACTAAGGCAGGTTACGTGGCATCCATGTTGCTAAGCAGCTGAAGGCATTCCAGCTGGGGAGATGGCAGCTGTTGGTCTGTACCATCTAAAGTTGAGGAAAAGAATGGATCTTAATCTTCTTCTACCAGGTCAAATTTCAGCTAGAATTTTTTTTTCAAATAAAGAACATGGCACCTTTCTAGCTCCTCCTAATTTGTTTTTTTTTTTTAAATATAGTGTATTGGGTTTGCATGGCAAGGTTTTGGTAGCAGGGGAGCTACAGGCTTGGCTTTTGTGAGAAGCTGATGGAAGCTTCCTCCATACCCAGCAGAGCCAACGCCAGCTGGCTCCAAATCGATGCACCCCTAGCCAAGGCTGGGCCCATCAGAAATAGTGGTAACACCTCTGGGATAACACATTTAAGAAGAAGATTAAAAAAAAAAAGTTATGTGCAGATGTAATTGCAGCCAGAGAAGAGGGGGATGAGAACATGTGGGAGGAACAACTCTGCAGACACCAAGGTAAGTAAGGAAGGAGGGGCTGGGGGTGCTTCGGGTGTGGGAACTGATATTCCCCTGTAGCCCATGGTGCAGAGAGCGGTGAAGCAGCTGGGGTCCTGCAGACCATGGAGATCCATGTGGATGCAGAGATCCACCTGCAGCCTGTGGCCAGAGACAGTGGATGCCTGAGAGGAGACTCTGTCCCTATGGGAGGCCCGTGGAGAGAAGAGATAATGCTGGAGCAGGTGTCCTGATAGGACTTGTGACCCTGTGGGGGACTGACACTACAGAAGCCTGTCCCTGAACAGCTCTGTTTGTAGAGAACTGTTGCTAGTGGGATAGACTCAGGTTGGAGCAGTTCATGAAGAACTGTCTCACATGGAAAGAGCAGGGCATAGATTCCTCTCCCTGAGTAGCAGGAGAAGCCATGGGTGATGAACTGACTGTAGCCCACATTCCCTGCATCCCTGCACTGCTGGTGGGTAGGAGGTAGAGCTAAGAAGGAGGAAGCAGTGGGGTGAAAGCATTTCTAAAGTCTTATTTTACTTCACATTATCCAGCACTTATTTTGCTATTGGTAAATTCAGTCAATACCTCTAATTCAAGTCTGTTTTGTCTGTGATGATATTTGGGGAGTGATCTCTCCCAGTTCTTATCTTAACCTATAAACTCTTTATTATATTTTCTGTCCCCTGTCAAATTGTGGAGGGGAGTGATAGAGAAGCTTTGGTGGATCAGCCCACCACATACAAGTATCTTTAGCTGCATATTTTATCCAGAGCTCAGTGAATTTAAGATGTAGGTGTTCTCAGACCAGGTTAACTACACAGTCTTTGAGAGGGAAAGAAAGAAGACCACCTACTTTGAAAATCACAGTTTTCCAAAAATTGTGCTATTCAGACAGGGAAGGAATCATTGTACACTGTCCTTGAGAAAGTGCTAAAGAATAAAGCTTGACACTACACCAACTCGTGGACTTTTAGACCATAAAGTTTTTCTATTTAAGTACTCTTAACATACTTAACTTCTTTCTGCTGGTCTTGGGCTACATACCTAATTCCACTTGACTTCAGAAATAGTCAAGGGCACTTAAAAGAGCAAGAATTTGTCAAAACCACACACGTTTCTTGTAATTCAATGATGACAGAGTCGTTCCTTAATATCAGTGTGGTAATCAGTAGCAGGGTTATGCTGAGATTTCTTTATAAATGATTTTGTTATTTATATCTAAATAAGTTACATCACGGCAACTAGGCATAGTTAAATTCTATTTTCCACTTGTACTTTTCAATAATTATAGCTGCACACATCTCACATCTGCATAATGCAATGGCTTCCTTCCAAGCTACCTGCAGGACAATAGATGAAGTGAACAACCAATGCCTAAAGGCATTAACATGGAGTTCAGGACAGGCTAAAGATGCTCTCCAAAAGCAGTAAAGTAACCTTAGATACCATTATCTAAAAAAGCTTCTGTTGAACCTATTTTGATACATTTTCATAAACCTTTTCATCAACTCTATGGTCTGACTCTTCTCAGAAAATTTGACAAGCTGTCACTTGGACACAATATTTATGAGACAAAAATTTCGTGCTTGATGATCTAATATCATTTGGCTTGGAAAAGAAAAAGCTAGGGGAAAGAAAAATCTGAAAAGCAGAAAGTTTTTCATGCTGCATTGAACTAGAAAAAATATTTCTTTCTCCATGATAAAGAAAGATAGGTCCTATACATATTATCCAAGACATAAATAAATGAAAGGGAAAAATTCTGAAACCGATGTAATTGCAGAGCTTTATTACCACAAATGTTTAGGTAGGTCCTATTATTTCTTTTTCTTTTAGTTGTAACCACCAACAAAAAGTAGTTACTATGCCTATGGTCTTTAATGCAATAGGCAAAAATTCCCTATTACCTGCAAAGTGTATGTTAACTGGCCTTTTTTGAAATAAGCACACCTTATTAGGAGAAAAAAGTTTTTAAATATTGCATTAGGCTGAAATTAAAATGTACCTTTCATGCACATTTAGTCTCTGTATACAAAAGAAACCATATATAAATTAATTTTTTAGCTTTTTTGAGATGTAAGGGGCAACTATTGTCAATATTAGACTCAGTTTATTCACATGACTTAGGACCACTATCCACATTGTGTAGTGATAAATGCAACTGTCGAACCCTAGGTGGACAATAGGTTCAGTGTTATCAGTTGGCTGTTAAACCCCAGGGGATATCAGAGATCCAAACATTTATTTAGACATCTAGATTTAAAAGGGAAGGCAGTCACAGGGAAGTAAGCTGCCTGCTATCACTACATATCTTCCATTGTTGTAAAGGGATGATGGCAATTATTAAATGAAGGGAAAGGGAGAATTGTTAGAATGGCTTTTGCTATTTCCTTGGGTTTAAGATCTCATCTTGCAAAGAAGTGATAACACTTCATGAAAAAAATCTATGATTTTGTAATACTTATTATAATATTCCTCTGGCAGACTTTATTGCTGTTGGCACTGAATCAAATAGGAGCAGCCTGGCCTTATCATTTCTTTGCTCCTGTCCTAGCAATTTGTTCCTGTTGCTTCTCAAGATATTACACCACAAAATTCACAAAATCTGTACTGCTACTCACATATCCTTTAAAGCTGGATCTGCTGTTCAGACTGAAGTGACAGAGAGTGCTATGTACTTTGAATCTTAATGTAATAAAGTTAATAAACTCAGTTCTATTATTTCAAGACATAAGTAGTGATGTAGAAGGTCACTGTACACATGAAGCTCCTCTTTGGCAGCTGCATATGGAGGAGTACTAATAAGAACTGGGATTGCTGTGTCTCACTACTGCTCTTATATGTTACCTGAGGGACATTATGTCAAGGAATTCAGCCAAGATAAGATTTTGTGTGCATGCATTGTGTATGCAGTAGCAAAAATTATAAATTCATTCAAATATACAATATTGAGAGAAGCAATAAAACAGCTAATGTTGAAAAGGAAAACACAGTGCTGTACAGTGAACAATACTCTGTGGCAGCTCACTCCAGTGACCATATTACCCATATAATTCTGCCAAGGTCAGTGAGAGCTTAAGCTATGTGCTGCATAAATACTGGAAATGCAAGTTAAACTTTCTCCTGGGTCAAGTACTACCATTCTTATGCTACTTGAATTTGATCTGTGAATGAGCATTCCTACTGTGCAGTGCTTTCCCCTTCTGCTGAATCTGTGGGTCAGCTTCAGCCTGTACCTTGTCTCACAGCACAGAGATCAATTCATATTTTATCCTCTGCAACAGAGCAAAACCAAGAAAATCCCAAACCTTGCTTTACTGGTGAATGTGAAGTCGATAATGAAAAAACAGTGCATATTTTATACTGTGGTCATTCAGAACATGTTTATGATTATGCCTTCTTCTGATCAAGCCAGGGAAAAGATCAGCATCCCTTTCATTTTCCTATACCAGACCTTTTTTTTCCTACAGAGGATGTGCAAGTTTACTGGTCCGTAGCCTAGCATCCATTCATTGTCTCTCTGGATAAAGAAGTATGCTTGGGATTTTTTTTGAAGCTTTGACAAATGGAAAAATGGCTGCCTTCAACACTTGGCATCTAAGAAAACAAGATAGTGATTCTCTTCCTGAACTCTATCAATATTTGGTGGCAGGGTCTTGTGCTTTCATCTGACTTCTGGGTTTCTGTCTCCCAGTTGCTTTAGAGAGGGAAGAGAGACTTCTTCAGCCTAGGGAAACATCTCATTTTTTCCCTTTTTTCTTTCCTATATGACTGAGAATTAGAAAAAATTGACATCTAGGAATCTGCAGTCTCTCTGGTATGCAGTTATGAGAGAAATGTCTTGGAAATAGCTGCAAATTCAAAGTGATTGTCACATTTTGGGGTGTGTGTATGGTCAGTGTGAAATAATAATAGTGATCTGCTAATAAATAGGAGGTATCTTACAGATAAACATCAGAGCGGCCTTCAGACACAGATATCCCAGCAATTTTTTGGGTGGATGTGGGAGCTGCCTTTGCTGATGCTGACATTTTGCAGAACCAATTGAGAAATAATGGCCTGCTGGAAAAGTTACATTAATGCTTTCTTTTAGTTGCCTGCATCAGCACTGCCATAGAGAAAGGCTGTCAGGCAAAGGGCTCTTAAAAAAAATAATCCTAGTAGCATTAACATTTGCACAGGTGAAATATGAAATGTAAAAACAAACACTAAAAAAGCACTCTCAAGTACTCTATTTACTGGTCAAATGTGAAGAATATACACAAGTTTTTCAGAATTCCATTTTCAAGGTTTTTTTTTTTTCCATTGTATTATATCTCTAAAGACATCAGCAGTTCGCTGAATATCACCAAGTCACTTGCTCAGTTCAATTAATATTTGTTAATATTCCCCTATTATCCTTTTATCACTCAAAACTGCTATCATAGATATTGAGACACTTGCTAGAAAGGTCATTTGATTTTGAAATTCTGGCATATTTTAGTACACTGAGTGTTCCTATGAATCAAATAATTAATGTGGTCTGTAAGCTTAATGTGAATGCAAACTGCAACGTCCTGGCTTGTTTCTAATCAGCATTAGAGATGTGCCAAACTGTCAACAGCTCATGAGCAATATGAACACTACAGTTCTTCACACCCCTTTGAGTTCATATCAATCATTTGAAAATAACATTTTTTTTCAGGATGAGCTGTCACTATCAATTTGAATAGTAGCTGTTCGACTGGAATTTGTCCAATTTTTCAGCAAGCCATTTGGTACATTATGTCATGAAGCAAACAACTTGCAAAAGCAGATTCTTTTCATGATGCTTGTAGGACAGAAATGCATGTTTAAGCATTTCAAGCTTCCTTTGCCAGGTGAGACTCAGCTTTCATCTGTAAAATCCAGAGATCATTTAAAGAAGAGACTTCTGAGACTTTATCTAATATATTATGATGCACAGACTTTTAAATGTTTTATTTACTACTTAATATTTTGATAGAATTAACAAAATAATAATCAAATATAAACTCTCTGAAATGGTATACATTTCTTTATCTTATGCAACATGTATTCTGTTTATTATTTTAAAACTCAGTTTATCAGATACCTATATTAGTCCCCATGAAGAAAAAAAAAGCAAAAAATCATTACTTGTTGAACTTCTATATTCTGCATATATTTTTATATTTGAGGAAATTAGATATATTTTAATAAATCTAATGCAAAATGGGACATTTTTCTGCTCTTTGCTTAATGTTATGGGCTTTTTCCTGTTTTAATTTCCCTGTCTCCAGTACATAACAGTTACTGTCAGTAAAACAATGTGGGAAGAATCAAAATATTTATCCTTGACCCATATCAGGACAGACCACTTAATACCTTTCCAAGAGACATATCAACAAAAAACACTAAACTGATGAATTTTCTTGCAAAAATTACAATGCTTGTTTTTTCTGTGTCTTAGAAAACAAGCTTCTAAATTTTTCTAACAAAATGTTTTCATTACTTCTGTGGCATTTCTGACACACCACAGAAACAAACTATAAGCATCACACTTTTTCCTTCTTTATCTGCAGTGAAACAGGGATTTGGACGACATAAGAAAGGTTTTGAGGCTTTATATCCATGCTCATTTCATTTTTTCCCCAGCTAACTAATCTAAGAGGCCTGAAGAACCTTGAAAATACTTCAAGGACATGAAAATACGACTGTTTTTTCTGTGGACATATCATGAATATGTGAGCTAACTTCTAATTAATTAATCTTTTTTGTTACAAAATCTGTTTTATCAAAATTTGAAGAAAAATCAGCAGTAAGAATTATAGGTCTATTATTCCTCTTTGAAAAGGAAAGAAAAAGGAAGGGGGAAAAAAAAGAAAATAAAAGATACCCATTTGACTACTAAAACTTCAATGAACTACAGAACCTGACAGTATATTGCTTGATTATATGAATTTATGAGAATTGAGTTGTACTTGGGCACCATCTTTTAATAAGCAATCTAGGGCTTGATTATGCAATAGTTGTGAATTCCAATCTCTGATTTACCCAATGAGAATAGATGCAGAGTAAAGCACAGAATCAGAATCGAGGTTTAATTTTTATTGTCTCTCTACTTATATTTAATTTTCTAGTTATATTGACCATATGTCAAGGCTTACTGGGTGCTTATGCTTCTCTCTGCGTATAACATAAAAAAGAATATCTAAGAAATTCTCTCCCTAGAAACTACTCCTAAGCAAAACTATGATACACCAAGAGCTATTGAAACACAAGTGATAACCCCTATTGTAAGAGTATTTCACCAAACCTTAATCCAGTTTTATCTGGTTTCGAAAGCTGGAGCATCAAAAGAAATGTAGAAAAAAAGGTATGTGAGAAAGAAATCTAATTAATCAGATTTTCAAAAATAAGGATCATTAAGTGTGCGCATGATAAAGCACATTTTTTCCTCTCAGCTCTGTCCTCTTTGCTTGTGAAAATGTCTTAATATATGCATGTCAATCTATCATCGATTTAATAGAATTATGTTATTTTTTCAATAAATATTGCAGTGATTTCTGAGTGTGACACCTTAAGGCAAAAACCCCTTGCATTCCAGCTATTAGATATGATTTGTGTATCATCAATTATTGACTTACTGTTCCATCTAGATAGTGTAATAGTTGATTTGAGATCTAGCAACCATTATGAAATTTATTACTGTCAAGAGAATACAATAAGTAATAGGAAACAGCTTAGTCAAATAAAAGAAATACAGTCTGCACTTCTTCACTAAATGAAAATTCCTGTAACTGCTCTTAGGACAGTAGTGAGTCATGCCATGCAGCAAGGTCATACAAGATAGAATCATCCCAAACAGCTGAATGGATATACAAATACTATAAACTAACAAAATGTCTGTGCTAGCTGTAGGGTCTGAATTTAAACATGATGTGAAATTATAGCAAGCTTGGCAAACACGTGACAAAAAATATGTTAGCTATTTAAAATACTCTGAAATAAAGAGCATGTTGGAAAAAGCAGCAGGACAGTTTAAGATGGAATTCTCAGCCCTGTAAGTCCTCAAACAGGAAACATTAGTGCTTGCTGTATTGACAGCTGGTGGCAAAACCTTCAAATTTTCCACTGCTAGTCTGCATCTTTGTTTCGAACAGTTCTGGAGATTTGTTGTGCCCTTCAGGTACTGGCAGCCTCTCAGAAGAGACACAAATAGGAAAATCCTAGGGCCGCATAAGTTTTTCAGGGGATGCCTTCCAGCATTGGAAAATGTGGAATTACCATGACCCAGGTTCTGTCCTGGTTCTTTCTTGTGGGAAAATACTTTTGTATTAAAAGTCATACAGTACTGTGTGGAGAAACTGTGACAGTCTTGACATGTTGTTTCACTTCTGCCTTTTGTATTTTTGATGATGAGACTAAATAACACTTTATTTTGAGAAATTCAATATTGCAGTGAATTAATTGCTACAAATACTAGTATTTGTCTGCATGCAGAATTCCTTCTGAAACAACAGAAATAATTGCTCAGAATTGCATTTGAGTGAAGTGTCTAAGACTTTCGCAGTGTCTCTGTAAGTCAGAATGGATTTTTACTGGGAGTAAAAGCTGGTTGACCAGACTCCGTTAGAGTATTTTGTTATTTCATACAGTTTATCATTGTATGAGGGATTTGCAAGGCTGCTAATTAGAGCTAATCAGCTAAAATTCTTTAACATCTTACTGTTTTTTCAAGGTTAAAAAGATACCTTTGTAAGATACCCAATAGATATAAAACCCCAAAAACCAATAACCCCAAAAAACCCCTAAGGCACTCTTTAGATTCTCTCTGTAACATAATTAATTTTTTGTCTGCTATTTTAAGATCATTTATGCAATCAAACTTTGACTCACTGAGAGTAACTGCATTTTTATAAATACTTTAGTCTGTGATCAGCTGGAAAAGATCACTGTAGATTTTAGAGGACTCCTCTCAGCCAAAGGATCTCTTCGTGCCATGGCAATTAACTCTCTGTTCTTAGGGCATCTTCACACCACTATGATTAAACCTGAAAGCAGTGTAGTTCTCATATTAGAATAAAGATATAATATAATGGCACTAGGAGAACAATTTATTAGTAAAAGAGGATGTTGCACTAACATACCTTCTACAGCTTTATAGCAACAGAACAGATAAAAAAATTCTGGTAGATTGGTACTATTGGGACAAATCATGCTAGGGTGCATTATTCATGTTTTGTTATACCCCTGAAATTTTAGCAATTTTTGCCAAACATATGAATTAACCTTTTCCTAATGGTGATCAACAGCCCCCACACCCTAATTTTTGTGAGGCTCTGCCTCAAGGACCAAAGGTTTATACACCTAAGTTGCAATAACTAGATTCCAGGAAATTTTTGGTATTTGAGTGCAGATATGGGTTATGTTGATTACAACAGTTTAGTATAATCAGGTGCAGGAGTGTAACAAGGCTTTTAAACATCATAACATATAAAGGTCCCCTCTTTTTCTTTCACACTTTATTGAAAGCAAAGTCTGCTTACTATCTGTCTTTTAATTCTTGTAATGCTGGCTTTCAACATTCTCCACTTGAGTTTTTTTTATTATTGTTATTTATTGTTGTGATAGGGTTTTTTTGTTGTTTTTTAAAGATTACTCATGCTCTTAGCTCATTGACAGTTATATTTCTACATATTAATTATATGTATTATTGTATTGTACATATTAATTATATGTATTATATGAATAATTTATTCACATAATTATAGGAGATACTGTTTGGCCTTCTTGTCAGTCATCCAGTTTTACTGTCTCTGCCAACATTTCTGAACTGGTCATTCCTGCTCTAAATGTGCCATGCCTACACTTTCCATAATGCCACAAAGATGTGTCCAGTTGTTCTCTCTGTGGCTGTTCTGCTGATACCTAGTAGTCTTCTTTTTTAAACTTTAACCTGATGTTTTTCAGATGCACTTGCCCGTTTGATCTAGACGGGCCATTTTTTTTTCCATTTGCCTTGGTATTTTCTATTTGTTCACCTGTTGCATTGCATCTGGAGATGCAGTGCTGAAAGTCCAGATTGGAGCCTCAGGTCATAAGACACGATAAGGCCAGCTACATGGCTCTGTAAGTTAATGGATACCAGAGATGAAAACTTCCAACCACGGATTTCTCATATTAATCAAAGAATCCTCAGCAGCTGTCTTTGCTGAAGAAAGATCAAGTACACATTAACAACTGACGTGAAAGCTTTGCTGCTTTTGCTTAAATTGATATGAAAAAATGTTCTTCATTTATTAAATGGAATTTATAAAAACATTATTTAAAAAAAAGAAAAGATAAATCTTTCTGTTGCCAGACAGCTGATGAACACCCTGGAGGTGTTTAGTAACTTCCTGAATGATGATATACACAGACTGCTTTGAGAACTTGACATGAGTTGGAGAGATACATTTTAGTAAAAGCAGCTCAAGTATTAAAAATTGTTTTATGCTCAGAAACTGCAATTTCCACAAATGCAATAAATATTCATAACTCCACATTAAAACAAAAAATAAATACACAATGTCAGTTCTTTGCCCATGTTCACTGTTATCTCTTGTTTCTTGTGCAGTTTATATTTCATAATAAATTCCTGATACGCTGCAGGGTTACCAACACCGTCTTTAATGTAACATTTCTCCTTGAAGGACTGAAACCAAGTGGTATCTCCAGGGCATCATAAATCTTAGTTTTCACTTGGAATATAGAAACCATAAAAAGTATAAAATAATATTTAAGCTTCAGAGTAGACTAATTTCCAATATGAAATGGGATTGTTATGACAGTAAATAAATGAGCAGATGAGAGTAAAGATTCTCCAATTTACAAAATCTTGTGAGAAAGAGGAGATAGTTAACCCTGGAAATCCAGGGATATTACAAGATAGAGCAGTATCCAGAAAGCTGAAATGAACCACAAGGATTTATTCAGCTTTTTGAGATGCATGTCCATACAAGTGTAAAGTGCTTGTGTTCAAATACTCTACTTAAAAGTCTAATGAAGAATATAAATAATATTTGTGTCAATACCAGTGTGTCATATGATTTTGACAGATCAGAAGTAATTTTGGTAAAAATATAGAATGTCTATCAGACAGTTTTTAAGAATTAGGTGGTTTTAGATTGTTCACTAATTGCAGACACCATGGTGATAAATTTAAAGCATTAAAGCACAGCAGGAGTCTTCTGAGACACAACATTTTCTGCAAGCCCTTTGAACAACTTCACTAGTTTAGAAGCTCTTGGAAAGTCAAGAAAAACAAAGGAAAACAGATCTTCAAATTGCCCAGGTCCCCGAAGTTCTGTCATGCTCTTTTTCAGAGACCCTCTAGGGTTTCCAGCAGACAACAAAAGCGGACAGGCTCACAATCATCAAAGGGAAGGCTAGAAAAATCATCTTTTTGATAAGATAAGAAATATGTTTATGTTTGTTTAAAGTATTAGTATATGACTTAGCAGTGGGAATACTTCTAATAATGGTGTGTGAAAAAGCATGTGTGTGATGGGGATGGTGTAGGCTTTTGTGAATCACTATGACAAAACCACCATATTTGGCCTCATTTTGTACTGCTGGAGATTGCTTTCTTAATTTGTCTACCATTGTAAAAGAAACAAAATAATTAAGAACTAAGGTGGTTTTATTTATGCTAACCATCTCTGGGTTTAAAGGCTCATTGATAAAGTACCATGTGCAAGTCGAATTTTCAAACCTGCCCAAAGATAATTGGAAGCCCTTGGCCAGCATTATATCAACCATTTTCTTTCTACCACACTGAATTATTTATTTGGATTGAGAAAAGCATTGAGAGTTCTAAAAGGTTCCTATAAATTGTCTTCAGGCCACATAGAAATGTACTATTGATTCAAAATTCTAAACATTGTGAAGAGGAGAAATTCAAAGATTTTCCTTTACAATGAAAATTAAAGCGGAAATATTCAGTTTCTTTAAAAGGAAAAATTGCCACCAAAGTAATATAGGAAGATATAATACTTCAGTGGAAATTTTTCTTTTTTGCAATGAACTAAAGGAACAAAACCAAAAGCAGGGAACAACTACAATGGCATCATACATGAAACAATAAAAATTAGAAATTGCTCAGCTGGACTGAACGTTGGTTATCATTTTAGATGTAACAACATTTTTAAGGCTACAGTTTTAAAATCAAACATATTTATTAGTCTGTATTAAGGATCTCAACTGTAGGTTAAAAAGGAAAAAACCAAACCCAATCCAATCAACAAAAGAGCCAACAAAGTGAATAAAGTAAAGAATGCAAAGGAAACAGTAACAGATTTTGAGAAGCTATTTCGTACTCAAATGACTCAATTTATGTTGGAATGTTACCCATATGATCTGCAGGGTGTCTGTGAGAAACAGAGCAACAGCTGAATAGGAAATGGCATCTGTGGCTCAGGGAAAGACTTGGCAAGAAAAACAAACAAATAAACAAACAAACAAAAAGGTTAAAAAATGCTAAATGGCCATAAAATTGCAGTCTTATGTGAAGCACAGGGGTAGTCTAATTTCTTAATTTTATTTTCTGCTTTTAATTAAAGACTCCTAGATAGAAAGAGATTTGAACTGCTATTTCCACTGAAAAATAAGATCCTAACATATTTTCTGCAAACACTTTATAAATTTTACTTTATGCCTGGTAAACTACGCCAGTAAGGAACACAGTTCTGTGGCTTGAAAACACAGAGAAATTTAAATTCTTAAATTGCCGTCTGTGGCACCACATCATTGTGGATAAGTAGAAGAATGGTGGTAAGGAAGACCAAGCAGAGTCAGATAAATGGAAGTGTATATAAAGGAGGAATGTAGCAATCATTATTCCTGACTCAATTGTTAAAATCAGTGTAATGTAGGTAATTCTAAGCTGACACAAGATCATCTGAGAAGAACACAGTACTTTTCAAATATCCTGAAAATCTGACATGAAAACAAACCAATAAACCAACCAACCAACCAGCAACAAAAGCCAAGAAACAAAAAATTCTAGTAAACATCTGTATTGGTTTGGCACATCCTGGTTTTAGGTAGCAGGGGGGCTACAAAGATGGCTCCCCTAAGGAAACTGCTGGAACCTTCCCACCATGGCTGGCAGAGCCAAGGGCTGGTGGCTCTGAAGATGGACATGCTGCTGGCCAAAACTGGGCCAATGAGAGAGGCTGGTAACACCTCTCGAAACAAAGTCACAGGACTTTGGATTCTAGTCAGAGAAGAGGAGGAGGTGAGAACATGTGTGGGAAAACAACATGGTGACACCAAGGGCAGTGAAGGAGGAGGGGCAGGAGGTGCTCCAGGTGCCAGAGCCGAGGTTCCTCTGCAGGCCGTGGTGTAGCCCATGGTGAAGCAGCTGTGCCCCTGCAGCCCGTGGGGATCCACGGGGGATGTAGAGACCCACCCGCAGCCTGTGGGGATCCACGGGGGATGCAGAGATCCACCCTCAGCCCGTGGGGATCCACAGGGGATGCAGAGATCCACCCTCAGCCCGTGGGGATCCATAGGGGATGCAGAGATCCACCCACAGCCCGTGGGGATCCACGGGGGATGCAGAGATCCACCCGCAGCCCGTGCGGATCCACGGGGGATGCAGAGATCCACCTGCAGCCCTCGGAGGAGGTGCCCGTGCCGGTGCAGGCGGATGCCTGGAGGAGACTGTGATGCAGTGGGAGACCCGATGGAGAGAGAAGGCCCCTGCTTCCAGGCTGGAGCAGCCTGTCCTTGGAGGGCTGCACCCCGTGGAAGGAGAGAGCCACGTTGTAGCAGTTTTGGGAGGGCTGTGTGCCCGTGGCAGGGACTCACGCTGCAGCAGGGGCCGTGTGGCTGCTGCTCCTGAGTGGACCCACACCAGGGAAGTTCAGGAGAACTGTCTCCCGTGGGAGGGACCCCACGGCCTCACAGGGGAAGACTCCTCTCCCGGAGCAGCGGAAGGAAATCTCGGTGATGGACTGACTAAACCCCCGTGCCCTGTCTGCCTGTGCTTTTGGTGGGAAGGAGGGAGCAGCTGGGGGGAAAAGGTGTTTTAAGGGCTTATTTTGCTTCTCATTATCCTCCTCTGATTCTGTTAGTAATAAATTCACTTTGCAACTTAAATTGAGCCTGTTTTGCCCTTGAAGTGTTTCTTCCATCCTTACCTCACTCGTTAAGCGTTTGTTAATTTTTTTTCCTGTCCAGCTGTGGCTGGCGAGGGTGAGCAATCAGCTCTTGTGGGTGCCTGGAGTTGGGCCAGTGTTAGACCATGACAACATCCCAGCACCAGCAAAAATTTTAAGCTGGTCATAAATCAATGGCTGGGAAATGATATTCTCTCATTTCTTTGGAGTTCAGCAATTTTGACCATGGAGGGTAGAGAGCTGTCTTTACCCATTGCAGTAGCAGCGCACTGAACAGAATGTGAGGAGACCACAGATTTGTTACAGAGGCCAGGCAGAAGTAAATTGCAATAGCAGCAGTATGATATAATGAAAGCTCACACAAAATCCTATGTGTGTGGTATATATCTCTCCTAAATTCAGCCAGATACTTATGATGGGGAAGGGAGAGAGTGCTCATTCAATCCACATATCAGAGATGTCTATATTGGCATTTTATTTCAGTCTCTAGAGAGACCTATTGCCTTACAATAACTAGAGCAATTGTATAGACTAAATAGGTAGTGTTTTTCACTGGGATTCAAAATGCACTCAGTTTTTCACTAATAAAAAAATTCTGAATTTGTAAAATATTATTTAGTTGGCTGCAGTGTTATATAAAAAAGTATAAACATTAACAGATATAGTACTGACAAAGCAGCACAGAAAGCTGACTGTCTATTGAGGGCATAAATGAATAAAGATTTTTTTTACCCTTATCTTTCTTTTGATGACACACAAGTATCAGAACAATATATATGATCAAACAGCAAGTGCACATCTGCATTAACCATGACTGTGAAAACTTGGGCAGAACCCGAAAAGAAAGGCTAATTGTATGATAAATGCAATACTCCTACAAAACAAAAGGACTAAAAACCAAAGCTGTAGTTTTAATAAGTTGACATCATACTGACCAATGCTGACAAATTGCTATTTTAACCCCAGCCAGCATCTGAGCACTGGGCAGCCACTCGGTCCCCTCTGGTGCAGTGGGGGAGAGAATCGGAAATGTGAGAAAACTTGTGGTGTGAGATAGAGATAAAACAAAAGTCACGCATACAGGCAGAGCAAAACAGAATTCATTGAGCCCTTCTCATCAGCAAGAAGGTGTTTAGCCATTCCCAGGAAAGCCAGGCTCCGTTACGAATAGCAGTTATTAGGAAAGGCAAACACCATCGCTACAGACATTCCCGCTTCCATCTTCTTTCTCTCGGTTTTGCATGCTGAGCATGGTGCTGTATGGTATGGAGCACCACTTTGGTCAGGCCTGGCTGTGTCCCTGGATGTGATTTCCAGCACAAATCCAAAACAATGCTTCATACTAACTACTATGAAGAAAATTAACTCTACCCCAGCCCAAACCAGTACACAAATGTGGAGTCTGAGTGGTTAAAGAAATGCTCTTTGTAGATACTTGAAATATGTCACACATGACAAGTTTATCAACATAGAAACAAAAGCACTTAATGAGACAAACAATATCCTGACAGTAACATGTCAGTAAATACATAAATAATTGATTCATGATCTTAGATTACAGATTTTAACAAAAAAATTACTTTGCTCTTCAACTAGGAGCAATAGTGAGCCTAAAATTTCTAACTGACAGAAGAAAATGGAGAATAACGACAGGAAGTAAAACTTGCATAGTTTCAGTGAGAATGTTTGATGCCTGAAATCATATTATTTGGTCCATGCTTAACATAGTATAGCAAGCTCCCAGTTCCCTGTTTGTTGGTGGTATGGCAATCAATTGAGAATGCTGGGAAAGCATAGCCTGTGCAGACAGAAATGGTTTAACTGTATGTGATGAATAACTGTGGAAAAATGTGATGGCATAAAAAACTAAGCAGGGAAAAAAAAGAATCCAATTAATTTAATTCATAAAGTTTGTAGGAAAACATAATTTTTAAAACAGGCTGTAGGCTTCTAGCAGCTCCATTGTCATCTGATCATACATGAAAGCTATGTATTCACATTACAGGAAAAATTGAGACAAAAGTTGATGGTTGCAACATAAGTAGTGCAAATCTGTATGACTCCTACAGAAAGAATTTAAAGTTTCATGGGAAAAAAATACGTAAGACTTGTATATACAATTATTCTTTCTTCCAGACTTTAGTTTTTAAACAAAAGCTAAATGTTAATGGCGAGCATAAGAGGAAATTCTATCACTTGTGGTTTTGGGGGATTTTTAAGTTATTTCTGTGTATGTATTTTTTTTTCCATATTAATATTATCTCTTTATATTACTCATCATTTTTCCCATGAAAGAGTAAAGACTGCAGTGTATTTCTTTGGCATCTTGACCCCAACTATAGTTATGTTATTTTGATACTTATGCTCATATCCTGTCACTGTCATAAGTAAGCCTTATGTAGTAAAGGAGCTATATTATCCTTGTTTTTAAAACAAATAAGCAAACCAGCAAATCAGAGAAGGTAATTTCCTTGAAGTTAAGACAGAAAGTTTATTAATTGATTTAATTTGACTCTGAATCTTTCAAAATGCAGATTGAATTATGATGTTTAACAATAGTAAAAGATAACTACATAGTGTTTGTAAATGACCAAAGCAAAAGAAAAAATTCTGCTTCATGAACGTTTGTGTAAATTAATACAGCAGAGAGCTCACATAATCTATATGCATAAGTATCTTCATATGTGCAATCCATAAAAGATTTTAAATAACAAAATGGATTAATAAAATTCATGAGTGCTCATTGACAATTTGCAACAGCACTCAGAGGCCAAATTCAAAGGATACATTGTTTTCAATGAATAATTCAATGTATTCTTATTGTAAGCTCTTTAAATGAAATTTTATATTATGAATAGATTACTGCTTTGCAGCAAATTTTATTTCATTTCTTGTTTTTAACTGCCTGTAAATCCAAATTAATCAGTTTTATTTTGCAAAGCAATCAGAAAGACAAAAGCAAATAAGAAACTCCATTTTGTCACTAGCTCCTTATGAGAAAAAGGTTTTTTAACCTGTCCTTAATAAAATTTATTCTACTGAGACAAGTATTTACTCATTTAGTGTTTCAATTAAAAAAAAATAGAAAAAGGAAAACACAAGAAAAAAGAGAAGCTCCTTCATATTATTGCTTGTACATGAAATAAGCCTAACCTGCTGAATTCTTTTATTAAAGTTTTATAGTTTGTTTGGTTTTGATTTTCAGTTTTTACTTTCTAATTTATGGAATAGTTTCATAAATTGTATTCTGTAACTGCTATGTACATAATAATAAAATTAGAATTGTTAGTTTCCCAATGGAAGTAAGAAGTCTGAAAACTCCAGCTCTAATACAGAGAAATTGCAGAATTTAATTTAGAAGAGTGTACCTAATTTATTCTGAACTCATCTTTTTTGTCTTTTTTACTATCATGTTCCATACTTTCCTGATAAGTCACCATAATTTTGCTCAGTTCATTTGAAGAAGAGAAGATCCAAAACAAATTTTACATTGTTTTTTTCATTCTCTACAGCCCTTGTAAAATTTTGCCGTCACAGTAATATTATTATATTTTCATAACATATTAAACAACTTAGTGCAATGTTTTTTCTTGAAAGAGATATGGTAGGAATTCGAGTGTTTTTTTTTTCTGGTTTAAGTTAGTAAGGAAGGTGAGAGTTGGTTTGAAACCAGATCCTCCAGCTGGAACACTCCTCAGAGTCTCAACCCATGGTATGTAGGGTGGCAGCTACCTCCATCCATAATCAAAAGTACAGTAACACATACCACCTCTGGTCAGAAAACACAGTTTAGTTCTCTAGTTGACTTCTTAATTAGATGGCCAAGTGTTTTCTGGAGTGGAGGACGTACTAAAGAAAAGCCAATTACCTTGTCACTATGCATGCAACTTTATACACATTCCCCAAAGTGAGTCAGGCTGCAGGACAGAAAACATGAATTAGAATAAGCTGAACTGTAAAAGTGCAAGATAGGAGATGTAGCTTCTGCTTTAAGAGGAAGATGCTCGAAGGTTAAAACCAACAAGTGAATACTGAAAAAATATATGGGGAGTAAGAAAACAAAACTGTGCAATGAGAAAAACAAAACTGTGATTTTAGCAATTAAAACAATGTATTGTCAGTACTGGAAATCATGGATCAGATGACTAGAACTGCAAAACTGAAAAAAAATGCTTAGAACTGAATTAGACATAACAACAGCAGCACCAAAAAATTGGTAAGATTGTTTCAAAGAAAGTTTCACTAAGACTAAGTCACCCTTAACTGTCAGAGAGACTAATAAAGATGTGCATGGGCCTTATAAATAAAAAAAGGAAACTAGGAAAGGCAGAGCCAGAGGCAAATGTCTGGAAGATATTATGCCACTATGTTACATCCCTGAAAAGTTTTATACAATCAGACAAGAGTAGCAGACCAAGCAAGCTCTAAATCAGTTAATTTGAAACAATTTTTTCCTGAAACTCACAGATTAAGCACCAATATCCCACTCGGAGGAAAATATATGGAGAAAACAGGAGCTCACCAAACTGTTTTGCAGTATGCAAAAGAGGAGATATTTGGATTGGTTCAGAATGTTGTTCAGTTGTTCAGAATGAAGTGATGTTAGTGTTAGGAAAGTGATCTGTAAGAATAAAAGATAGCCAGCTTTAACACGAAAAAATTTAATTACATGCCTTAAATGTTTTATCAGTGCTAGTGTATAAGTTGTGCCTGCAATGCAGGCAAGTTTCCTGTTTCAGGAGCAAAGGAGACAGCTGCAGGTAAGAGCATCAATAAAATATTTTGAGCAACATGTAGAAAATACGAGTTCTGATGAAGAGTTTTTAAAAGCCATGACCAGGCATACAATAAAAAGGAAACTTTTGGGACTTGTAAATAAGGTGTCCATTCTCAGTGAAGCCTTTAATGGAAACCAGCTAGTACACCAGAAAAGCCATTTAGGAGAACTAGGAATGCATTTTAAGAGAACTAGAAGAGTTTTAGCAGGCAGGGAGAGCACTTGACATCAACTCAAAAATGAAGATATAAGCCCAGGAAAATGACATAACAGAGCAGAAGATGTGGTCTCTGCCCTAGGCACCTCCACTAGCTTTGGCAGGATGAAATGTGATAAAGACACACTAAAGTGAATGAGGCACGTCTTTAATCCTGATATGATTCTTTTGCACGGCTGTAAAAGGATCAGAATTCAATCCAAAAGGACCAGAAACGCAATGCCTGCTGGAACAGTTTCTGGTGGCATTTTCAAAGGGCTGCACACTACCCACATGTGTCATGTCTCTGTCTGAAATACCAGATTCTCAGTGGATTCTCAAGAACCAGTGGTTAGAGATTTCTAAAACCAGACCAGCTTCAGAGGTTCTCCTCCTTTGTGCAGGAGTCACAGACCCTTTGGTAGCTTGGGGCCTCTAGAAACTTCTTTGTGCTGAACTACGTTTGCCCCTTTCAACCTTCTGGTCCTTTGTTGAACGTAATTCAACCATACTCAGAGATTATTACCTGTAATTTTTGGTGATCATGAGATTTCCAATGACATTGCAGAGCAATGTCTGGGTAAAGTGAGGGAAAAAAGATTGAATGGTTTAAGATAAATTTCCTAAGGCCGTATATATTCATTTATTTGAGATATATTGATTCAGTGAGCAGAGAATAATTTTAAAATGAAAAGCAAAAGAAAACAAGGGGTTGACATACATCTCAGCATTTCAATAGTCTTTTAAATCTTAATCTGGGTATCTGACTGCTCCCTTTCGCTAGATATTCCTAATAATATGTGTTTCATAAAGTATGCATTTTCTGTCTCATAGACTGCCTTTTGCAATCGTGGGTAAGGGATCTCACCAAGCAGCCATGAAACTATGAATTACTCAGTGTGTATTTCTTGATTCAGCTTATTCTGTAGTCAGGATTATGTTAACTCACACAAATCTTAAATGCTAAAGAGGCTGCAGTAGCTGTAATTCTACCTTTTCTGAGGTACAGCAGAAAAGTGGAGCTGAATTCAACTGTGATGAGATAGCTAGTGTCAGATCAGTTTGTGCACTGGGCTAAATTTGTGTTAGAGTTGAGGATTTGCAAATAGTGAAACAAAATAATTAAAGGAGTCAATTTACATTTCTAATCCTTAAGAAATAGCATTTAGGAATTGAAAAGGATGACAAAATATGTATGACCTTAAGCCTGTTGATATATCAAATTATGAAAAGAGTTTCATTTATATCCAACACAGATTTGCTTTCATGCATTCATCATGCAAAAATACCAGAAGTTATAAGGTGAGAAAATAGTGTTTAATTTGAACTATAACAGAACATTTTCAGGGAAACTACAATGTTTTCATTTTATAATAATACAGTACTTTTGCAGTTTCTTTGTTAAGTTCTATGTATATTTATGGAAAAACTGATGATTTTTCCAGATTTTTTTTTAATAAAGGAAATTAATCAATTAATTCACGTCTGGAAATATTCACAAATAAGAATCTAATCCTCCCTGAATTTTTTCATGGAAGTTTAACTTTTTTTAATTATACTGGATTGAAATAAATTGAAATATAGCAAAGGATAAGGGGGCAGCATATTTTTACTTCTTCCTCGTTTCCATTACTTCAGTATGTCATGTGTGCTGTTACATTCTCACCATTGCTGGTAACTTGCTGAAGGGTGAAGATTTATCCCACATTGCCCCAGAGACAATCTTGTACATGTTTATGACACTTTAATATATTTAACATGTAAATAGTTATATATTAACTGTTAAATGACCAAATATGAAGACCTGACCAACAGAACTTGCTGCAGAGCAATATATTTGGATTTGGAATGTGAGTTTTTATCTGCCTAGGTCTTTTTCCCTGGATAAGAAGCATCTCTTAAATGTAAAATTTGCCCAGAGTCACTACAGAATAGAAAATAACAATTAAGCATGTGTCAAAAATCTGGGGGAGGGGAGTGCTTGTGGAAGTGAAATGGCACAATAAGATTATAGGCCATGCAGGCACTTAAGAAATGGAGTGTATATTAGACCTTCAAGACGGCCAAAACAAGCTGTGATGGCCAAGCTGACATATAGTTATAGAAACAGAGTAAATTCAGAAAGAAAAGGAAGACAGAACAACAGAGTAATATATTTTAAACAGGAGAGAAATAGATTTTTAAATAGATGGTAAAGAGTATTTTGAGATTCACATTAATAAGCAAAAATAAGTGAAAATAGTTTCAGATCTAAAAGGGAGGTGCTACTAACAATGTAGCTGCAGATGGCCTTACATATGACAGCTCCTTTAAAAGATCTGTTTTCACTGAATTGCCTGACAGCCATCTATCACTGAATCAGACTTAGGTGACAGGAATTGAATAGATTTTCAGAGCAAATCTCATTCTTTCAAAAAACCACAGGGTTGATGCTGCTCTATATAAATTGGTCACTCATAGCTGCTGATAACTTACACTCCCCTTAAACCTGTAACAATTACAGACCTCTCTAGTGGACGCTGTGTGTTTCCTTTGGTGATTACAACACAGCTTGGCACAATATTTCTGTGGAAAGCAATGAAAGTTATTTTAATGTCTTAGGTGACAACCAAATGGAAGTGAGCCAATTAATGTGTAGCCCTTTGTGTTTAACTTCCACATAGGTCTCATAATTTAAAATAATCATTTCTGCCATGAAATGAACAGGCCAACTGCCGACCATTCTACATGCATTGACAATACAATTCTACCACTGGATGGTGGTATGAATCTGCTGTGACATGGTGTGCCTGATCTTAGAAAGGATTGTACCTGCAATTCAGCTTTGCCTCAGCCTGCTGTTGACCGGTTGCCTCGAGGCTGAGTACGCAAAATGTAAGACAGTTTGATGGTCCTGCCATGAGCATCAAGACATTGCTTCAGTGGTGACAAGTTTTCCTGTTCCTCTTTTGAAAGCTCCTTGAAGGCTCTCTTGCTGTACCAAACCACATACATGAGATTGACATCCATTTTGGGATGAAGTAGGTGGTGGAGGACAGCTCTTCTCAAAACTGGAAAAGAAGCAGGCATGTGAATGTCCTACATAAAAGATGAGATGTTTTCCTTGAGAGTGATAAAGGGGCAGTTGTGATGGGGGTTAGTGCCAAAACACAAACTCTTCAGCATGCGCTATGAACAGCTTTGGGGTGCTCTGCAGATAAAGCAGTATAAATGCAATGGAGCACTTTAGCCTGAGTGCCTCCCACTGAAGCATCCCTTAATCTTTCAGGAGCTGGATGTCTCTCTCTCTTTTTTTTTTTTCCTATGCTTCTTCAATATTTAGCTCTTCAGTAGTTACCTCTATTTTTCTTCATATCTTCCTACCTTCAGCCCTTCTTCAAGGTTCTTCAAACTCTTCTATTCCTAAAGTCCTGTTCCTTTTTCCCATATTCCTTTAAAGAGACATACAGCTTCCAGATGTATCCTTTCAGCTCTGTTGTTCAGCTAGACACATTTCACACATGTAGACCTATCTTTTTCTCTACAACAGTGATTAAGAAATCATCATCATTCTTCCTGAATAAACAACAGAAAAGTTTATTTCCCTGAACTATATTTTCTTTTGTTCCAGCAGTTAGTGGAGGAGATGGTGATTGACTCACTCAGACAAGTCTGCATGCAGTTTTAATTTGAAATGGGTTGCAAGAAAATACCATGAGATCAATGAATTTAAACTGAAATTAATAAGAATTCACTGAATATGCAGATATCAGAAAGGCTGAAAAACAAATGGTTTGTAAAACCAAGATTTGTAAAAGTATCTACATCTATGTCTGTGGCTTCCTAATCCAGATGCTGTATTTGCACTGTGTAGTCCCCTACATATTCATTCATACCTGTAAATGGAGTAGCCAAAATAATATTAAAACTTATTTCACATCCATTTTGAAACCATGTGGATGGATACAGTGGCATTAAAATGTTTACATGTGAATATTTGCGTACTGCATAAAGATGTATTTGCTTACCAAGTGATAAAAAACTGCTAAAAGCAAAACCTTAGCATAAAGAAAGTGCTTTCATACCATATACTGGAAAAAAAACAGAATGTGGCATTTCCATAATGTCTAAACAGAGGATATTCTCAGGGTGCTGATGCCACCTATGTGATCAGCAGAATATTAAGGAATTTGAAACTTATTGCAAGATTGTTAGCAGAATTAATAGCAACTTGGAAAACTCTCTATTAATGAGTAAGGATCAATAATTAAGATGAAACCAGCACTTTATTGATCGTAGACCACTTTCTTCTATTAAACAATAAAACATTTAACATTTAACATTTAACAATTTAATTAGATTAGTAAGTGTGAGAGTGCTGAAGATAAACCATCCTGTTGGAGATTTTGGCTTTATTACCACATCTGCCCAAAGGTCATGCTGCTCTTAACCTGCACACTATCTCTGTGAAGTGTTGTGTTGTGAAAATCTATTTCAAAATCTCTGTGACAACCACTATAAAAATACCTTACTCAATATTTCAAATCTAGTAATTTAAACATTTTTATACCATTCTTTAAGCAAGGATATTACCTTCCACCTAGGAAGGCACTTGGGTTCCTTAAGAGTCTTTAGCCAGTATATCTATCACTAAGAATTATCCTCATGATGATGTTCTTAACTGCGTATATTCATTATTTAATAAAGTAGCTATTTTTATGATGGAAATGATCTGGACATGACAAATAAATTATTCAGCATTATAAGGATATTGTCATTGGCACCAGGTGTGAGTTAAAATTTTTAAATTAGTCTGCTAGCACTTTTGACAGATCATGCATATGTTCTGTAAACTTTTTGCTTACTTTACTATTTTTACCAATTCATTAGTTTCTGTTACTAGGATGCCTTGTAGAATTGAAGAAACATTTATTAGCAACTATAATATTTAGCTGATTCCTTAATTACATTCCAATGTTTTGAAAGAAGAAAACATTAATTTTATAATTCAGGAATCAAGAACTTAAATTAGAAGTTAGGAAATGTTCAAAAGTTAATAAGTTGAATTGAAATTTTTCCCCAAATCACTTTGCATGTAGAGGTTATCCTTTATGTTAGAGATCCTTTATGCTACATATTATCCATCTACTTAATTTTGCAACTGAAAAAAATACCACTTTTCTATTTATTTAGAGTAAGTAGTAAGACAAAGAGTAAAACCGGTAAAGGACAAAGAGGAGATTTGGCCTCACTGTCCTACTCCTACCACAGTGGAACATAATCAGGGATGAGGTCTACAGTGGAATCGCTGGATCAGGTGCGCCAGACTTTCTGTTGCTCTTGGTGGTCTGCTGCTCTGTCAATATTGTCATTGTGCACTGCATCTGAGAAAAACCTCGGCCAGGCTGCCTTATTTGCTAATTCTCCCTATTGCAAACTGGCTGCTTGAAAACTTTATAAAAAGTACAGAGACTTTTTTGTGTCCCAGGTGATTTGTTTTTGTCCCTGAGGCATAATTACTCTGTCTTGAAGATTCTTAGAATTAAGTGCCAGCAGTAACAGTGAGACAGCATGAGGTGTTCCGCAGAAATGATTTTTGGGGTGACATCCCAGTTCTGTACAGGGAAGCATGGGGCACACTATGAAGCGTTATGAAGGTGCTGGAGAGGTGCAGGATTTTCTGGTATTTTGGAGCATTGGGAGGACTGGGATTTTCCCTTTTGTAAATTGCCAAAAATTGATGCTACCAATCAGTAGATGGCTCTCCTGTCCATTGTGCCAGTTTCCTCTTGGAGGGAAGGAATACCAGTGGAAATTGCCAGTGAACTAATATTCAGGCAGTGTGCATAAGGAAACTGCAGCCTTGACCAAAACTAGGAATAAGTTCTATTGACAGTATTGACACCTCCATAGGTGGAACTGTGAATTTCTGAAAGAGGTAACAAAAGGAGAGAGGAATCAAGAAGTAGTGAAAAAATAACGGCACTGAGGAAAAGGGAAGGTAACGTTTCTAATCGTGTAATTGTCTTTCTTCTTGCCTACTTCATTGCCCACACCATTGCCTATGCTACTAAGGAACATGTGTCCGTGACTACTGAAAAATGGCAAGCTATATGGCATAGAGATTCCTATGTAACACACTTATCATTCTGTGACTGTGACAGCTGTAGGACTGTCTGTTCATTAGTATTTAAATCAGTTCATAAATATTTCACTCTAAAATCCGGCTTAAATAAGCCTTACATCTGGTCACAGTAATGCTGTAGTTTAGCGTCTGTTGTAAGCCTTAATTCTAGCCTGATATAATGCTATTGTGTAGTTATACAATTTCATAAGGGCACTTATACAATAAAACAGGGATTTAATGGAGCACTTTATCTTTTTGCAATTTTTAGTTTCAGCTGACCATAGCAAGTGAAGCTAAAGGTTGTATAATATTGCACATCTCCCTCTGGCAGAAGGACTCCTTTGCATAGAAAAGTTCTCCGTTTTAAGAAAAGGATGTGATGTTTTGGGAAGTCTTAGTGAAGATTTTCCCTAAGAAATGGGAATGCCTGCAATGCATTCCTCTCATTTTCTTCCAGTTTCTCTCTTCTGTTTAATTTTTAATGTTTTAAGGGATGACTGTGAAGGTGTCAGAATGATGTGAGTAATGCCGTTTTCAAAACACAGAGAATCTTAAGGACAAGTGGATACAAAGGAAATTTTAGGTCAGTACAAAAAGTCAGAAACTGAATATAAAAGGAGAGAGTTTCCCTTGTATTTCCACATTACTCAGTGTTAACCAACACTAGAACCTATTCCACTCAAATACCCCAATCTCCATAATTTTCTCATTCTGTATGAACTTTGGGAAAATAATTAATGAGAGGACTCTGAATTTGTCAAATGAAGATTAGGTAAAGAGAATAGCAGAAATGTCACCATTTTTCATTAGCAGTCATATAGGTGCAACTAGTTACTGTGAAAGAGCATAGTAGGAGAAAAACAGTGGTATAGAAAGGTCAGTAGCCATCTCATTTTACAGAGGACAAATATCTGCAGGAGGCTGTCAGGTGTTTGCCTTTTAGCTTTGTCCATTATCACACATTACAGTATCCCCAGTCCAGTGTTTCTCTCTAGGCAACTCAGACCTGTTTGTTTTTGTGTAACCTGAGGTACAAAGCAAGACACTAATGGAAATTTAGTGCAATAAAACTAATACTGTGTGTTGTGTAATAATAATAGTAATAAAAATAATACTCTGTATTTAAATAACATGTACCATGTAAGAGTCTTAGGTAATTTTAAAACATGAAGTCAGTAAACTCTGTGACATTTTTGGAAACAGAAAAGAAAACAAAGCACAGAAAGCCCACCTAAGTATGCAATTTATTTTCTCTGACTTAGTCCATCCAAAAATGTCTAACATAAGCTCTAAGCCTAGGATTCTTCTATAATCAAGACAGAGAAAGAAATATTTTCAGCAGTGGGTTATGCCATCTGTCTATTAGGTAGTTATTCTCTGGCAGGTCTTCCAACATCTATAGCTGAAGCTATAGGCATCTTCAAGGTGAAAAAAGTTAAGTGATATGAATCTTCAGTAGCTAAATGGCAGACTTTTAGATCTTTATTTCCAATTTTTTTTTCTCCAAATGCTAAAGAAAATAGTTAGCTGAATATGTTGCTTGCCAGGGCTTTTCACTGTCATCCTCTTCTGTACTGTTACCCTAATTATAGAAATGCAATGCTATAAGTCAGCACCAAGTATTTATAAGTGGCTTTTCAAATGGCTGGGACATATTTCAAATTGCTGGGAGTCATCCTCTGGTAAAATATTTCGAAATTATTCAATACTGGTATAGACTACATTTTTATGGTCTGATTTTTCAAAATCTCTAGATATCCAGTCTACTGAAGTCTTCTGAAAACAGACTGCTTATTTGGATATTGCAAATGGGAGATGAATTCCAGGGAAATTCTGGCTGAGAATGTTAATGCTGAGTTCTTTTTAAAAAAACTAGAGATTTAGAATAATACAAGGGTTAATGTAGCTGAAAATATGCAGAGCCATGAACAACTGGTGTTTCTTACTTGTAAAACCACCCTTGTTGAAACAGGAAACCTCTTGTGATTTTTCCTACTTTCAAATAAAATCAACATGCCAAAGTTATCAATATCATTTCCAGTATAATTCTATTTTGCTTAGGTACTAACATAGATTTGGTGCATTAAATTTCCAGCTGAATGGCTGGAACTTGGTGGTTTAATTGCCAGTTGCTCCATGGTTTAGTAGATAAACTCAGCAGCTGTTGTTTTGTGTTGGACGTGGTTTGGAGAATTTGCAGATACTTCAGCTCTTCTTTGAAAGCCAAAATACTTTGACCCAGCTGCACTATGAAAGAGAGCTGGCAAAACTTCTCTTCAAGAAAATATATCCAATTCATTCAAACTCTGCTTACAATATGTTTGAGACCAGATGCTGAAACAGCAGAAACTCATGATGAATAAGAGATCAAGATCAAATAAACTATGAGTAGTAGTGGTTTTCTTAGTACTGCTCAGGAAGTTACGCTATCTACCAAGACTTTGGCTATTTTTGATTTCTCTGATGGAACTATTTTCTTGAGAGTGAATTCTGATATTAAAGCTGTCCTGACAGATATCAGGAAGATGCTTTGCATATAAAGGGATATTTTTTTAAAGTGAAAATAAAATCACTATGGAATCACAATAGCTCCAAAAACCGTGAGAGAAAGAATGTTGCTTGTCTGTTTAGAAAAATATACGTGTACACTTCAATGCAAACTTAGAAGTATTAAAGAATGGCCTAGTATGCAGAGTCATAAACATTACATAGGTAGTTTTCTGCATAGAAAACATTTTTCACTTCTTCTGAAAACTTCAGATACTAACAAGTTTCACAAGCCGTGTAGTATTTCCAGACACATTGTATGATAAAGTTTTGGCTACCAGAATACACTTCAGTTCCACAATCAGTATTGAACATCTGTAGGTTCCAAGATACTTAACAAAACTGAAAACATTTTTTTTTTGCATAAGGTGCAGAATCTTACAAGGGAGGTATAGATTTTAAAAGTTAATTTAGTGCATTACTTGCACCACTGAGGTCAATGAGTGTTCCATTACTGACTCAGTAAGGATCCACCATCTTCTTGCTGAGCTGTTCCAATGAAACATAATTAGAGGAATCTTACCATTAGTTGGGGCTCATGATGGCTTACTTTATGCCCTCAACTACAGCCTTTACAGGATAAAAACTGAATGCCAGGTTTACAAACTCCTGATAGGGTTCCTGTTGAGTTATGGAACCATAGGTACAGTAAGAGTTGGGTAATAAGCAGTTTAAGCTCCTATAAAAATAATTTGGTAAGAGTAGGGGGCTTCAGAATAATAGCTGGCCACACACTTGATACATTTTGAATACGACTAAAGGGCTGTGAAAAGAACATTTTAGCGTTGTGTATATTCCAGTGACTCTGAACGAATTTGAGGTTAGGTCTTGAAGGTACAGAAGGATGAAATACATAGGGAAGTGGCAGCTCCAACTAGTGAACTCTTTTCCCCACCTCTACTGCTTGGCACAGATTAACCTTTGAGCTTGTCTCTCATACACTGAACAGTTGAATTTTGCCTGTACTTCTGAACAAACCAGACTCAGATGGTAAAACTACAGTTTCAATCAAAGCTGTGGCCTTTCTCCAAAATTTACGTAGAGTAGAAAACACATTAGAATGCAGGTTAGTGAAATATATATTCAAAACCAAGGAACTCATAGGAGACCTGAAGTCTTTCAAATCTTTATTGTATGCTGTTACATAAAGTTCCAGCATAAGTTTCGATATTTTTCCTGGGAATAAAGGTGTAAAAAGATTAATAAGAACTTGAAGTGCATTCACATTCATACCACAGAACTATTTAGGAACAGACTGCAAAGGATTTACATGAAGATGATGGATGTCAGAATAAAAAAGTATATCTAGTTTATTGCTTGAAAAAACGACTAAGAAAGAATCTCTGCATGAAACTGCACTGACAAATCAAATGTTTTATTGGTTTGGAAAGACATAAATTCCAAAATTTGAGGTTCAGGACCTCAGAGATGGCATCTGTTTCAACTCTGCTGCCAAATGTGTAATACAAGTCCCCAAGTTCAAGTGGGATTTGTACAGAAATAATGTTGATGGTATTTCTTCTTTCTGAGGGACAGATTACAGTAGCAATATTTCTTTTCATAAAAAATTGAGTGAAAGTGGGTCCCAGCTATACAATTCTGAATAGAACAAAAGAATCAAGAGAGAAAATAGAAAATAGTAATACAAAAGGCAAGCATTCTAACAAAAAAGGGTTTTTTTATGACCGGTTGCATGATTTAACTTCATTCAGACTGTATAATTTATGCTAATACTGTTAAAACATAGAATAAAATCTTATATTCTCAATAGAACAGGAACATAGATGTAAATATTTTGATCATAAGATACAATTCCAAAAAATGCTGCCTGTACCTTTCCTTTAATTATTCTGAAGGATATGATTCTAGTATGATTTCTTTGGTTTACAGAATCACTGAATGAGTTTCCAGGTTCCTGTTTGCTAGAAGGTTGTTCAGTGGTGAATTCTCACAACCCAGGTTTTTAATATTCCTGTGCAAGTTGTAATACATGAAAACATATTTCTACTTCATCTGTTATATGTTTCATTCATCACATAAAAAAAGTATTATGCAGGTTTTGGAACTGAGAGTCTGAAGTAATTTATTTTCTCTGTTATGTGAAATGTCACATACATGGACTGAAAATCCGGCCTCACTGAACTTAACAGAAGTAATTTCTATTGGCCTTCACAGTAGCAAGATTTTGTCCATAGCCATCAATAAAGATGTCAGTATTTACTAACAGTTATAAGACAGCTTATTTATTTATTTATTTATTTATAATGACAAATAACTGAAGAAGCTTTGGTAACTGTGAAAATTGTTGCCAAATGGTGACATTTTATTAGTGACTCCTACATTGATCATGTTAAAATACTACACACATTGATTCTTTAATGTTTTATCCTTCTCAGCAATGACTGAGACAAAGTTTTGGTTCTGTTTTTCTTTGAAACTTAAATTAAATTTGTGACAATGGATACTTATAATAAATGCTGAATAATTTTAATGCCTGAAAAATCCCATTATATTATACTTTTTTATTTTAACATTTTTTCCTAGATTATCATAATTTTTTTCTGCTACACAGTACCATTTTTCTGTGGTCATTTTTGAAAGAGTTATGAATGCTTTGAAAAATAGTGGATGACATGCATTGACCTGACAGTAGTTTAAGTACTTCAATTATAAATATACATTAATATGTCATATTGGAATGACTAATTACATTGAAAAGTGTTGATTAATTATCCCGTAAGAATTCTACACTGTAGTATTCTCACAAGGTGACATCTGCAAATGCAAGCCTGACAATTTGATAAGGAAAGTGGCTTGTAAATGGAACCTGTAACATCAAATAGTTGCCCTGAACAAATCTGTGTGAACACATTTTGATTTTTCTGTATCCTCAAAAGACTGAGACCCTTTCATTCAATCTTCTTAAGTTTTGTTTTCTCATTCTTTTCAGTGAAGCACCTTGTAAATGCTTCCCAACTTAGGAAATGCAATATCTGTTCCTCCTACCACACCAGAGACCCTGATCCCACAACAAAGAAATAGCTAACATTTCCATTTCAGGAAAGAGAATAAGCATACAATTAACCTTGGACATGGTTACGGCACTGTCAATTATGTGCTTACACCATTAAACAAAAAAACCTGATAAATAATCTTCCAGTATTAGGGATTTACAATTTAAAAAGCACCTTGTTGATCTAACCCCTGTTACTATGTTCACTATATCATAAGATTTCATGCAGGGATTTAAAAAATCTCAACTATTTTATCAGATTTGCAAAGACAGGACTAGTGAATACACTTTTTTCCCACCAAATAAATCCAAATAAATGGTGGTGATATAATAGCATTTAGCATAATATTCTAGTCTATGTGTATATTATGCAAAAGCTCTATTGATTAAATAGACATGTTTTGTGCAAATATATACATAAATAAAACTCTAATGATTAGTGTGCAATCACAACATAATATCAACACATCATCACAAAATCAACAAAATGTGATAATATTTTAATAAAGTGTATTACAAGGAAAGCAGTCAACCTATTTAAAGAAAAAAAAAAAAGTTAAATTTTGTGAACTTGAAATTTTTGCTTGTACATGGTTAGTTGTGTTATCAACTCAAGATGTCAGTGTTCATACCCTTTGTAGGGGAAAATTATTCTAAGCCCCATGAAATCTGTTTAGTTATTTAGCAGATTAAAACAAATAATCCAAATTTTATAATAGTTAACATCCTTATATGATTGAAATTAAAACAAGTAAACTTCTGTAGCTTTCTATAGGTACTTAGAATAAAACCTTATCTTTAATATGAATTCAGGCAGGAAGCAAAAATTCAAGATCAGGGGAAAGTGAATGAAGAAGGAAAGAAAAACATGGATCAGGGTTATAGATGTTCTGTCCTGGACATTGATGAAACAGTCATTACAGACAGAGATGGCATCCTGTGAAGAGATGAATTGCTGCTGCTGCTGCTACTTTGCTGAAGGTGCTTTGAAATGGAAATATTAACAGGCTTGAATGTCCTGACCAAGCAAGGTTGTGTGCAGAAATCAGAGCTGTACTTGGCAAATGATAAGAAAAATTGCAATCAAAGCTGAGTGGCAGAAGTGCAACATGCATTTCCACAAAAGAATTAGAATTAGGCAGTATGGCAAGGATCTAGAAATGGAAATGTTCAAAGGCACAAATAAATTGTCTTTGTTAGAAAGAATTCAAATCTAATCCTCACTAGCACAGGAGTGCACATAAAAGATATCTACTGACATAATCAAATTTGGATTTACACCAGCATCTGTAGGGGCAATATTTGGGCCAATCTGCTTTTATTTGAAGAATATGCTATTAGACTGGATGAAACCTTTCTGATAGTCATTGAGAAAAAAATAGGGAAATAGAAAGGGGCAGCGCTGATGAAATTCTGTCAGATAGTTGTGTGAAGCAGTAGTGGCATCTCTGGGGCTTACAGTTCTTGAGCAGCTTTGTTAAATGTGCAGTGTCAGGGGTCTGTATCAGATGAGCTATCAATTATGTTGAGGTTCTGGAAATGGAAGAAACTCTAGTGGACTATGGAGCTTTCTTTGGAGCTGTGACATCTCAAAACCCCATTTCCAAGCTACAGAAATGGAAACCTGGCTACCACATTAACTTTCTGTCCAGCTCATGAAAAGGCTGTCAAAAATGAGAAATTTGGGGCTCAATGAAGAGGTGTTTTTAAGTGAAATACTGCCTGTAGTGCTAAACCTCTATTCAAACCTAACAAACTTTTAATCTCCTTCAGCTGTTAAGTAGCTGAAAGCACTGAAGGCTCTGCTTTGAAAAAGAACCCCATATCTGAAGTATAGGCAAAGCATGTGTGGGGAAAATTTTATCACCAGATATTTTGGGGAAATCCTGTAGAACTGCATATTGTGAAGTAGACTAAAAGTGAGGTGAAAAGAGGGCACCAGGTATAATATGAGCCACCACTGAGAATAGAAAAAGGCAAAGAAGAGATTAAAAGCCAGATGGAAATTGAGTTTGTTCTAATAGGAAATGGATCTGTGAGCAGGAAAAAAAAAAAATTGTATTCCTCCTTAGAAGAAACTGCCATTTATTGAATGTTTTAATCTACATAGCCACAAATTTTGGCTCATAATTTTTTTCAGAAATACTGTATGTTCATTCTGTGGCAATTATGTCAAAATAGGTCTTTTAAAGGAAATTTTAAAAAGAGTATAAAATATAAATACTGACAAAACAGATGTCACTTTGCTGCTATAGTATGTTTACAGTAAAGTTATGTCATGAGAAAGTTTCCTGTTTCAATTAAAATCCCTTTTGTTTTAAAATAAGAAATCTACCAGGCCTCATTAGTGCCCTACAATTCTTATTTGCAATTCATGTGAAATAGTATTTGCTTTGGAAAGTTTTTTTCATCCAAGTATTGGTATTGTGTCACTGACCTGCAGAATGCAGGAGACATACTATTATATTCCAGTTTCCAGAGCAAATCTGAGCCCTCTGGGAAATGCAGAATAAATCATAAGAAAGTTAAAGAAATTCATTCAAAGCTGCATACTTCTTCCTTTTCCCTTTTTCCTCTCTGTTTTCCCCTTTTCCAATGTCTCTGAAAGTTTCTGCGTCTTTGGCAGTCCAGAAGACATTTCTTCAAAGTCTGCAAGGCACAAAGGCAAGGGGACCAAAGGCACAGCTTGTTGAGGGCTATGTGCACACAAAATGTTGGTAAGTAGTCTATGCCTTCTCACACCTCCCCTTTCCCCTGCAAAACAAGCTAGGGTATGTGAGGATGGCACATCAGGGTGGCTTTCTGTGCCTTGTCTTTGTGATGCTGTGAAGAACTCAGGCTAGGGCAGGGCAGATGAACAGGCAAATGGGAGCAATTCGGGGGAATGGGGACTCCTCTGAGCCAGCCCTGCCAAAACAGAGAATGATCACAGACAGGAAAGGAGTCTTTGATGAAATCCACAGTTCAGAGTGTTGGTGGGTGTGTGTGGCTAGAACCCTCAAGGATCTGGGAAAGGATTTATTGAATAGAGTTTTGTGTCTGTACGTGTGTGGGGGGGGGTTCCTTCTCTCTCTTTTGGGATGGGGAGGGCTGAGGATGAAGTCAATAAATTGTTATATTCAAGGTAATGAGTTAGGGATGTAGAGATTTAAGGTATCTAAGGACTTCAGGAAGGTCGGAGAAAGGAAGAAGTGAACTGAAGGAAGAGTTCTCAAAAGCACCAGGAGTCCTGGTGCTACAGTGCATTAGCATAAATACACTTCTTTCTTACCAAAAGCAAATGCAAATTATGTTTCTGATACATCAGTCAAGATATAGCTGTTTGGCAGAGAAAAATGTCAACATACATAAAGCTTCATAGATTTGTCTGAAGTATATCTATGCAAAATAGAGATAAATGTTAACATTTTGAAGGGTTGTGACAGGTTTTAATATAAAAAATTATTTTGTCTTTTTTTATGCTTTAAATGTTTAAAATGTTTCTGCTTAAAGATAACTCTTTCAAGTATTGACAAAATAGGTATGCAAAATTGAAGAAAGGAGAGTGTGGAGTGAAACAGAAGCAGATAACAGACCTCGGGTATTTCCAATGATCTTTGCTCCCACTATTTAATCTTACAGCTACTTCAGTGTCTTCCTCAAATTTCTACTCACTGTGTTTGTCTTCGAACCACAACAACTTCTTTACCAGTGCAAAAATATGACTAAGTGCAGCACATACATTCAGTTCATTGTAGGTTTCTGGGCTGTACCGCCACTCCTCACAATATGAAACAAACTGGTAATTTTGTGATATGCTTCTTAAGAAATGCAAACTAACAATGTTCTTAATAGAGCAATGAAATCTGAAAGATTGTTTATTTTGCAGTATCATATGTGAAAATATTGCTTAAAATTTTACTTTGATAACAAGAGTATTTAATTGTTGCATGGCCTCATTTACCACATGCTTCTTGGACATTTTGATCATGAGGAAAAGAAAGAAGATGGGTCTGCTCTCCCTGGCTCAACTGAGATTTGTTTAGTTCATGTAAATATGTTTTCTTTAGTGTTTGTCTTGACTTCTTCATGTGTGGAGTTTTTAGCTCTTTTCCCTCAACATACTCAACAAAAGTAACATGTAGATAAGAGTAACTTGTACATGTAACATGTACATGTAACATGTAACGTGTACATAAGAGTAACTAAATCTCTCCTTTAATTTTTGAAGCATGGAACAATGGAATCTAATATACTAAATAAACTTTTCAGTTATCATTATCACTAAGTAGCTCATAACTTCAGAAAACCAAACAAAATAAAACACCCTCAAAACTTAAGCCCTCAATAAACCTTGAGGTAACAAAAAAAATTTCATGTCCCCAAACTACTTTCCATTTGGTCTTTGAATTGAGCCAAATGTCTAAGTGTGGCCCAGAAAGACAGACAACGGGGTGTTGTGCTTCATTCAGACAGTGATATTTTTGGTTCCTGAGGGTATATAATCATGCACATCTGTGTTCATCAGCACTAAGAGACTTCCCAAAATGGTCCCATCAAACTATTTTAACATTCATGATTGATTTCTCCCTAGCTTTTCAATGTGAAAACTTCTCTCCTTTTCCACAGTCAGGAAGACAAAAGTAATTCTGATTAAATGCAGTTTCAGTTTCTACCACTCAAGGCTACATGCATGTGAACCTATCCCACTTCAGGTCAGAATGTGAGGCATACATTTTTCTGTGTGAGTAACCTGGAGAAAAGTCAAACCTTATCATACCTGTCTACATAGACAAATACAATCAGGTGGTTTTTATTCCATGCTGTTAAAATGGAGACCTTAAAAGCTTGAAAAGATATTATACTTAACAAAGAACTTCTAATGTTCTTTACTAAACAAGTTTTGTTTCCTCAGTTTTCCTACTCGAACATGAGAGTGAGGTTATTCATTAAAAATCCCATTTCTTTGTGGAGATTTTTCCTCTTAATAGCAAAGAGGATTTATTTTTTACATACTAATTAATTGTGTGAAGGAAATAAGGGAAGAAAAGCCACTTGTGTACCCTTCATATCTTGCACATAGATCATACTATATGTTATGGTTGCCTCTTTTTTTTTATGTACATAGATATATTTATTTAGAGTTATCAAAGAAGAAAATGGGAAAATTGTGGTAAGTTGCATTTATCCTGAATTACTTCATTTAGTCAGTGGGGCACTCATTCTGGCTGAAAGCTCTGAATTGTAGTAAAAATGGTGTATTATATCAATGTAAGATTTATCCCACCACCCACTTTAATCCAGTACATGAATAAAACAACTATGAATAAGACAACCTATTGTGAATTAATGGATGATACAATAATGAGAAAAAGTGAAAAAAAGAGTAAAATCTTTTTTAAAGAGCAACATATTTTTTATATCATATCTTTTTAAAAAAAGGACAGATTAGAGCAATTCCAGAGATGAATCTGTTCTGGCATTACTGGAGCACTGGCAGTATCAAAGCTCTCCTGTGTGGAATTTATTTTGTAATCTCATCATTTTTTTCTATGGCAAGAAGATTTGAAAGAAACTTTAAAACCTATCTTGTCTTCCTAGAGGGACAGTATTATTTATATGGATTGTTAAATGAGAGGGAGACATTTTGGAGGTAGCAAACCTGGTGTGAATTTCCAGTCAGTTCCTTTTTTTTTCTTTCACTGAGAAGTAAAATAAGGAAATTAATGTACAAATTTCTGCTGTACTTGAACCAGTCTCTTTTGTAGATGCCACTTCCAAATTCTGTGTGAAAATTTTATTCTTGAGATGCTGCAGACAAGGGTAAAAAGGAAAGGCAAAGAGGAAAAGGAAGAATATAAATTTTGAAAAAATTATGTAACATAATAGTAAATTTCAAAACAAATGTAATGTATTAAGTGGGATGATATGATTAATAAGAAATTGCACATGGTTCTCTCCCCTTATCTTTCCACTGTATTGGTAAGAACAGACAGAAGGAGCATTACATGGCACACAGATGGATTCCACCACAGACATTAGTGATGCACGCGAATTTTCAGTGGGGGAATTTAAAAAGCTTTGCTGACGTGAGCATTGGTGCCACTATGTGACGTTTAGAGAGGTGTAGGAACACAAGGACAGAGTTCAGAGAGGGGATATTTAAAGTAATTGTTAGGTGTGAAATGACTTAGAGAGGGCAGCTCAGATTTGGTTCTTTGGGACAGATGTGGAGAATGATACTAGGTTTTTTGCCTCTCATTATAATTTCAGGTTAAGATTTTCTCACCAGCATCTTCCTTGTTCCTCCTCCTTACTTTTTGAGTTATGACATATCCTTGACTGATGGTCACCAATTAAAAGGCATTTTGAATATAGTTTTTATATTCCAAGTGCATTGATCCCATGTGCATCACTGTGCAATATTATCTTTATAATCCTGATTGTCATCAGATTATCGTACCACTCTCTCAATTACCCTCAACTGAAATATTTTTTTCCTCACATGATTTTATAATCCATGAAATTTCTGTGAATTAGAAAAGTAAATAAAGTATTTCAATAAAATGTGATTTTTAATTAGGCTACAAATAATTTGGGCTGTTCTGGTCTCTGACATCTGCTAATATGGGAAGTTACTGAAAGGCTAAATTGTCTGTACTTATGACTTCCTGTAAAAACTCCTGAAACAAATCCCAGTGACCAGTACCAGTTTGTGAACAGATTAATCAGTATGTCCATTAAGAGCTTTCCAGCCACACCTTCCCATCATTTACGTTTCTCATGCATGCACAATGGACAGGTCTGTTCTTACATATTGCCATGAGGTCAGTTAGAAGACCAATCACAATGCCTTTTTCTTACACCTGAAGAAGATTACAGAGTATAACCAGGGGAGTCTTTTTCTAGGATACAAAGAACACCATCACAGACTGAATTCCTCTTCAGATTTCCATATATACCCCAAATTAGTGGAAAGGCGCAAAAATAATATCTATAGCACCTGTATATAGTGCAATCAGTTCTTGTTGCATAGAGCATGTACCTGGGAGGATCAAGATCAGAGAATATTCATGCAGTCAGTGATGCAAAGACAAGTGTTTGTAGAAAGGACAGAGTAGAGGTATGCCCTTAGGCAGGATAAAACAAATTCTTCTTATGCCTATGCAAGTCCTGTGAAGGTCCAGCAAAGGTAAATAATCCTTTGCTAAGGGAGAATCTTTAACAAGGCAGCAGGACTTCTTAGCTCCTCTAGCCCCTCCTGAACTCTGGAGTGAGCTGCAAAGCAGGCAGAAGACAGCTGAAATGACAGTTGCTCTTTCAGAGCTGAGGAATTTAATGAATGTTGGGTGCCAGCTAGGTGTCTCACTCAAATTCACTGTTGTAACACCATGCATGATAGAATTGAAAAGAGAAGAAAATGGAGCTACTCACTAGATTTTGCTATCTCTGGTTTATTGTGTTCTACCTTTACATATTTGGATTTTTTTAAAAGTATGTTCTGATGAAGAACATTGGTTTGGTTTGGCTTATACATAGTTCTGAATTTTAAAAACACTCATGGATTTCTTGTTTACAGCCTGATCTGACCATATTCTCAGTAATCACTGTTTATGTTTGCAAATTTGATAAAATTCCCTAGTGGCCGAACCTGACTTTGAACTCTGTGCAGCTGCAAAGGAGGAAGCAACCCATATTCAGAGAGATTGTTTGGTAAAAATGATGGAATTTCTATGCTTAAAGCTAACCTGTGAGATACAAACATGCTTTCTAGTCCTGGGTCTGTAACTTGTTTCCAGGTATATCTTACACTCACCTCCTGCCCTGCATCTTTATGCACTTTTCTCACTAAGGAAAAAGAATTCCTTAAGGAAAGGAGAAAAAATGTGTTCCAGTCCTGTGCCTGATCTAAATGATCAAATGAGCAACATTATGGAGTGTCCTGCAAAATATTTTGAGCAAAACTCATGGGATCTTGTAATGTTACTCCATTTTATCCTTAAATGTTTAGTAGAGAGGATAAAAATGAAATTGCCACTTGATTGATGACTGTACCTTTGTGTGCATCTGTATACATCATCATGTACATCACCACTATCTGATAATCACGTGATTCACATCACTGTCTTTGCAATGTTATCTGAAAGAAGAGTTTTTCATGAGTATTTCACACACTGGCAGGGAAAAAAAAAAAGCTGTTATGTCTTTTATCCTTTCTTGTGTGCTGTTTTTCTGCCAGCTTTTCAACAATAAACCAAAGACTGAAGGTAAGCTTATAGACATCAGTGTTAACACAATTTGGAAACACAAATCAATGAACATCAGCTCTAAGTTCAGATGCATTTGAGATATTGAGGTAAACAGCATCACAAGAATATTACCAGTTGTCTCTGACAGTTAATCTGGAAGATCAAACTATACAGGCCTAGGATAGTCAGTTCCCAAAGTGACAGCAACCACTTCTGCACTAGAGAAACCCCTTCAATTTTCTCACCACTTGGTTTTCAATTACAGAACTTCTGCTGCCATTCTGCCTCAATACAGGGCAACAAATTGCAGCATGCATCGTGTCATCCAAATCAATTATGTCTGCTTCCACACTTATTGTCTTTTTTTTTTCAGAGTAGTGAACTTTGTTTTATAACCTTCTAGGTATCTCTTAATCTCCCATGGGCTCTCAGAGCTGTCCTACTACAGTGACACTAGACTAAATGTTGTGATGAACTTCTTTGGTGTTTGTGTGGCCGATTTCCATTGCTATAAACTGGACAAATGTACTGCTCCCAGCAGTCCCACGAAAAACCAAACTTGCAATAATTTCTTCTCTGATTTGGAAAACTAGTTTTTGTATGACATAAAGAAATTTAAAATAAGCATCAGAGATCATGAAGCAACAGCACAATCCCAAGAAACACACTGATCTGCCAGTTAACAAGCTATGAAAGTTTTTATCCAAATTTGGTAGTGGGAGGAAAGTGGATGCACAGCCTGTTCATAGGCAAGGCATGAAGTTGTTGGCACGAAAATGAAGAAACAATGATCAGTAATAACTTGATAGACTGCAACTTCTTTACATGGTAAAAAGTGTCAAAAATTGAAAAATGCCAAAGGAGTAACAGTTTTATAATATATCTTTTATAAGCTGATGGTTTAATATATACATGTTTTACTCATGTTGGCTTGTCAATAGCAATTCCTGAAGGATTTGACCACTACATTGTTTTTTATTTACTGGTATCTTTCATATGCTTTATCAATCAAGTGTGGGATATAAGAAATTGCTTAAGAAAATATTTGAAAAAATTTTTAAATATAAAATGGGGAATGCAATGTGCATCTATCTAGATAGTCTGGAAAGGCTTGCACCCCAGACTAGATGAATTTGCTATTTAAGTTAGTAAAAAGTTTTTAGCACGATTAATTAGTAAATTACTATTGTCATATCTGGTGTATTACGTCTGTGCTGTTCCAAACCATCCAAATCCCAGAACTTGTGTTTTATAGCAGCTATAGATGACACTGATGGATGTAAATACCTTTATAAATGATGTTATACAGCAGCACTAGAATGTGCTATTGAAGTTCCTTTAAACACAGTCCTTACAACATTGACATAACATCTCTGCTGAGTCTTAACCATAATGAAAGTAAAAATGACAATGTGCCAAAATAATATGTCACTGCCAAGTTAAACCTCACAGTAACAACTGGAAACACTAGAAGTTTTAAAATACATACTGCAGTTACTTTGCTTTCCTTTCCTTTGCTTTGCTCTTCATCATTTCTGTCTGGGAGGAAGGGATGTTTCTTTTTTAGCCCAGATGTCTTTTTCTATTTCATAACTCATGTATGAAATTAACCTCTTCTCTACAAAATTTAATTCCTTCCTTCCTTCCTTCCTTCCTTCCTTCCTTCCTTCCTTCCTTCCTTCCTTCCTTCCTTCCTTCCTTCCTTCCTTCCTTCCTTCCTTCCTTCCTTCCTTCCTTCCTTCCTTCCTTCCTTCCTTCCTTCCTTCCTCCCTCCCTCCCTCCTACCATTCTCTCCCTCCTCTCATCCATCCTGTAGTTTTCACATGCTAACAAATAATCTGTGTCCTTACAGCTGTTCACCTTTGCATATGGGCCCTCATCAAAGATTTTCAGTACCGTGGCAGTGCTCTACAATTGCAGTTTAGAAGACAACTCCTAGTGTTTTGCAGAATGTGCATCCTTAAATCATGTAAACCTTACTATTTTCAGGACAGTTTGCAAAGGTACAAATACGTGCCGTCTTATGAAAGTCAGACAACAGAAAGGAACAGAAAAATCTAGTGGTGTAATCAATTTGTAATATGGTAATTTCAAATCTAATAAATTTATTTAAATTTGTTATTTTTTTTCTTTTACATCAGCTGTGTTGCTGGGCTTAGTCCACATGGAATTCCAACATTGTCTGCCAAGAAAACTAGGAATTAGCACCTCAGCTGATATATCAAAGTGCATCTTACCATTACAAAAGTTGAAAAATTCAAGGTAGTAGACAGAAAAAGAGCAAATTAGAAGAGAATAAAAAAGCTTGGAAACACAAGATTACTGCTGGCATTTTGTCAGCAGCTCATGGCAGCAGTGCAAATGAAATTCTGCAGCTACGAGGCAATGGTGATGTTTCTATGGCTAAGCCACAGTGCTATTTATGCTCTAGCCCATCTGCACTTCAGACAACAGAAACCTGGATGCCAGTGTCCTGGATACCTTAACTTATACAGTATTGTAGCTTTTTGTATTAATTTTGTTTTTATGCTCCTTCCTGATGGTCTGAACTACACCAATGCAGTATTTCTCACGCTGAAGTTACTACTCAAAATCCTGCCTCATAAAGTAAGGTTTACACTACTCAGAACCACCCTGAGATATTAGTGTGCATATCAGATCAGGTTAGTGTTCACAACATACATTCTACAAAGGGAGACAAGTCAGGGACAAGAAGTTTTACTGATGATACCAAATTATTCAGGATAATGAAAATTAAAATTGGGTAATACTAAGTGGAAAATGGCAGATATAGACAAATGGACTTGGATCAAAACAAGATATTGTCAGTCAAAGCTTTGATAGCTTGAGGCCTTTTGGATATCTGAAGACAGGCAATCAAAGATGAAATTATCAAATAATATATTTAGTTGTTGGGGCTTTGTTGTGTTTATTTGTCTGTTGGGTTTCTTGGGGGCAAAATTTTATATTTTACACTCCTCTTTTGAGCAAAAATTTAGGGGATTGTGAAAGAAAACTCTGTAGTATGATAGGTAAGGATGTATTTTAAAACAAATTTACGTGCTGGCATTATATTTTCTATTAACATTAAGATTTTTTAGATATAACTGTACTTTTAAAACATCATTTAAATAAAATTCACTTGATCTACTGATTTAGCCATACAACTGCACAACAGTCCAAAAGACTTGGAGTTTAATACAATAAGGAAAAAGATCTGCAGACCCACAAACTATGTTCACAATTAATTTTGCTGCCCTCAATATTTTGCTGCTCTAGTTGGCAACCTATTCTGCTTTTATGGCAGAGTCAGCCCTGTTTTCCTGCTTATGACCTGTCTATTATTAGCCCATTTCCTTAAGGAAAATAATTACTTGTTTGAAATTAATCTTTAAACCAGCTGACCAAAAGCTGCAATATTTGCATTCTTGCAAATCTGATACACAAAGGCACATTAATTCTACATTTTTACCAGCTGGCCAGATTTTTTTGCACTTCTTTTCTTTTTTTATAAGTGCACATTCTAATGTTATTCTTTGCTTACCTTTCCTATTTATTGTACAGGTTTATAAATATGGTCTTAGGGAGGCTAGGGAAAATGCCTTTCAAGAGAATGGGCGTTTTTTTCCTTTTGTTCTTCAGCAACTTGTTTAATAAATCACTTTCTTCATACATAGACAACATAAAGTTTTAATACTTCTGAAATCTGCTTCTCTAACTCCTCTGATTCTGACACTCATTATTGTGTGCTGAAACTCTTGTGTTTAATTAGTTACAGACAACAACAATTTTTTTCATTCTTATCCACAAGCTTGAAACTTTCACTGAAAAGATACTGTAAATACATCCCTTAATCTGGCTTGTCTCTCCTTAAATAATAAACCAAATAACTAAAATTATTCAGGTAAATCATAGTTTATAAGTATATCTACTACAAAGCTATTGTTTTTGTAAAATATATGTATTTTTCAATATTCCTCTGCATTCTCACTCTTATTGTACATTGTCTTGTGCTTCAGATGTGCAATTGATTTTGACTGGATCAGTTCATGAATCTACCTACAACCTCAGTGAAGCGGGAAAAAATATTAATGAATAAAGCTGTTGCTATATACAATTTAAAAAAATTGTATTAGTAGACTTCAGAGTGAGATTTCTAATTTGTGATAAAGACTATCAGAATAATGATTTTTTTAAGGATGAAGAAGCTTAATATCAGTTTTCTGGCTTCTGCAACAACAACACACTTTGAGGGATTAAAAAATATTTAATGGCAGACAATGACAGCATCTGTAAGACACTACAGAAAACTTACTAGTGGCATATTCCTCTGAAGTATTGGGCATAAAAGGAAAATACTAAAAAGGTAGCCATAAATGATATATATAGTCCTTGTCCAAAAAAACAACAATCTTCTGAGATTTCTGTATTTCAGAATGGAGAGAGTATTTTCTAACAGCCTCTGAAGTGCCAGGTTACAGGAACTGAACAGGAATTTTCCTCACTGAACAGGTAGTTTCACAATATCCAGCCAGGCACTTGGCTTGAGCATTCAGAAACCAAGAGGTTAGGCCAGCCTTAGAGCCAACTCTTAAGTGAATTTAATGTCAGCCAGTTTCAGCTTCTGTAAATTAGAATAGGTACATTAACTAATACCAACTGTGGGCCAGCTGTTGCTGGGCTTCTTCTATATAGTTTAATTTTCAAGAGTCTTTGTTAGTTAAATTTGCCTTTAACATTGACCAAGAGTTGTTATCACTTGTTCAAAACTACTGGTTCTTCCATGGATTTATTTATTAGCCCATTCTTTAACCCCTCTGACTCCGTTAAATATACAGAGCTAGGAAGTGACTATTTATGGAAGACTTTGTGATCAGATTCCCTGTTAAATTCCTTCCTGCTACTGTTTAGCCAAAGCCATAAGCCTGCCTCGTGGTAGAGGCTTAATTTTCATTCAGTCTATTGATTTATTTATTTTTTGTGACAAAGAGGTTATGTTTTACACAGAGAATAAGGTTTAATCTGATCTCTAACCACACAGTAGGACTAGTATTCTTTTTTTCTTATGGAACTGTGCTATATGTACAGGTTTTTATGGGTGCTTTAGATGTGCTCTGCACATGGCTTAACATCTCTGGAGAGATTCTATTGTTTCTTGTCACTGTGGTATTTCCACTGACTCTCACTCTCAGTGTTACTCAAAATTCATTAATACCTTTAGAAATTGTTCTGCTGCTGTGCGAATTCCATTATCTAAACATACATTAAAAACAAGAAAACAACTACCCACTGAAAATAAATATCTTCTGTGCAATTAATTAATATAAAAATATAGTTATTTTCTATGTATGCACTAGCATTTGCCCATCAGAAAGTAGCAGAAAGAGTAGTAGGAAAACAGAGAGTGAGTGACAACTTCCAAGATTTTCTTTGATGCAGAGATAATTGTTACAAATGGAATGCTAGCATTTATTTTAGTTTCTTAGGAGCTGTAGAAATTTCCTGATTTTTCTTCAAGACTAAAAGCCCATCTCTATTGCTGCCACATTTTTCTCTGAGACCTTGGCACATTAACACTCCCTGAACTAAATTCTACCCCTTCCCAGATTTCTGTGGCAGCCTCAACATCTAGATTTACTGTCATGTCAGTAGAAATATGAGTGGTTTCTGTTATGAGAAAACTGAGCAATAAACCTTACTTTTAAAATCTGTATGTGACACTCTTATTTCCCAAACAATGTTGCAGTGATGTCATTTTGTCCATATTTTTAATTGTGATAACATTCTCTCACCAATATATATCTCATAACTGTCAAATTATGTAACTGAATTATTGAAGATAAATGCAGGATCCAGGTGTATGATAATTATTTCTCTTGAAAATTCTGGCCTACTGTGGAAAGCAAAAATAAGGATTTTAGAGAGCATAGCATTATGATCGTTTAGCTTAACACATGTATGATAAATTGAAGAAATATAGTATGTGTCTGTTTCAGCACAAAATCTCACACAGTGATGACGTTTAGAAAGTCTAAAAGGAAAGCCTTCTCTTTTTTTCCCTGCACATGTTGCATTTGCTTCTTTTCAAAACCTGCAAGATAATGTGCATGTTTTTTTATAGAATTTGATAGCTAACACTAGAAGCAGCTTGAAAATAATTTACTGCAAGCCCGTGCTATGCCTTGTCACTGAAAATAACAAGGCTGTCTTTAAGAATTAAATGATATTTTGTAAGTATATGGCTGAAGAAAGTACTCTTATTATGCTCTCTCTTCTTCTGAAACTTTTTTCCTACATTTGATATAAAAATATATTTGATGTTCATCTAATTTTATCCAGCCCTACCAATACTACTTACTATATTTAAAAATATTTGAATTCGAAGTTTTTAAAAAAATCTTAATTCCCTTGTCACAGCTTTTCAACTTCATTGAAGTGCCTGGGTTCTTGTAATTACCCATTGCAGTATGCTCCAAAATATTATTTTACTAAAGAAATTTAACTTTATCTGTAGAGAGAGATGCTTACATTGCTGAAGCTAAAATGGCTGTTCTGAGAGATCAACACTTGGCTGTTCTTTCAAGTTTCTGAATTTTTTGTTATAATAATAGAGTATTTTATTTTGATTCTTTGTTTTCTTATTCAGTGTATTGGCTTACACTTTGCAATATGAACAAATAGTGGGAAACATCAGTAAACACTGTGAAAAAAGCAAAGGCAGATTGAATGCTTTCATCTGGTAAGGTTTTTCCCTTTCTTTTCCTTTATTTTTTTCTTTTTTTTAACGCATGTGACTTATTCCTTCTTTTGGTAGGTCTCATATACTTTTAAAAAGAAAATAAATTTTGGGCAACCAAGAGAGATGAAATTCAAGGATTCTGATAATCCAAATGTAATGCAAGCCTTGAAGCCAGATTTGAACATTCTTTTCTTTTTTAAATGAATGGTGTATTTGTTAAAAAATATAGTTTTGATCTTCCAAACACAGTAATGAATAGTTTCAGCTGTGAAGGCAATGAAATCAACAAACAAAATCCTCAAGGCTAGCCTCATCAAGCTGTCAAGGTATGAAATGGCATTTATTATCCCAGTGATTATATATGTGGAAGAGTAAGATTCTTTCTTTGCTTCAGATATGGCAATCAGTTTGATCCTGAATATAGTAGCTACACTGAGTGAATACAGCTTATCATCCTCTCCCTAAACCTGTAAGGATTGTTCTGTGAAAAGTCCTTCAGAAGCCACATTATACAGTGGCAGTGTGTATGTGGCAGATTTCAGCCCTGACTTGTTTTCTTCCCGGAAGAAAATGTAAAGTCTCATAATTTCATTAAAGGAATATATAACAGATACATGCTTTAGTTTTTTCCTCCCTCCAAATTCATGCACTTTTGGATGCAGTCTTCATCTCTGGTTAAGGAAAGGTCTGGTTGAATTGCTTGTTAAAATATTAGACTGTTACTTGGTCAGTTACCAGGAACTGTTGCTTTATGACTAAAATGAGGATAGCTGATTTAAAAAAGTTAGTAGACTATTGTGATCAATGGTTATGTTAACCACAAACTGAGAAAAAATTATGCAGGGTTGCAAGCTAAACCAGGTCTTTAAACCTAGAGTATATGGGGAATTCAAGGTTTATAGCAGAATATCCAAAACATCTGAGGTGACAAAATAAAAAGCATGAAGCAGTCAAAGCCATCAGGTTATGTCAGATAGCCAGAGGGAAAGGGAGAAGAGTTGGGAGTGTTGTGTTTGCAAGGGCGCTAGTGCTGAGGGGCCTGAGAAGTGCAAGAATGGAAACTGCTTGACTTTCAGAAGCCAGAGTAAAGACAAATTCTGGGAAACTTGGGAGAAAATCCAAATAGAGAAATGGAAGTTCAAAATGCAGTATTTGAGTAGCATCTGAGAATGCAATTTGAAGCAGTTGTCTGAGCTGAATAAAATGCAAGCACTGGTCATAACATAAAAAATCATTTAATTTTACATTTTATTCAATCCTTTAAATAATAATTTTTAGTACAAGGAATGTGAACACCCATTTCCCTGGAATTAGAAAAAGTCATATGTGATTATTCATTATTACAAAAATATTAAAATTAGTCAATATTACAAATATTAGTCAATATTACAAAATCAGTTTGAATTTTTAGATCTCAACACAATGTTTTAACAACCGTATTGAAAATAAATGAGCAGAATTGTAAATGACAGCTTTCCTTCCTCCCCCACAGTACTTTTGGTCCAAGAAGAAATAAACTGCTATCACTCTAACATCTACCACCATATTGCAGAAAACCATTTACATCAATAAAACCTTCAAAAGTCTTTTCAGAAGGCCTTTAACAGGACAGCAGCACAAAGAAGTATTAACATGGATAAAATTTTGTTCTCATGTGATTCTGGAAAGAACCCAATTTTAAAAAGCCAAAATAAATTTCAAATGCAGAAAACAATTTTGGTTTTGATCTCTTACTCACTACTTCATTTTCAATTTAATTATGTTTTATATATACTGTTTTTCCTTCCTCTACTCTTTTTGTGCTTTTATTCATGATCACTTAAGACAATATGTGTCTGATAACTTCTGTGCTTCAGTTAACTTTTTGAACCCAAGAAACTTGTATGGATTTGAAATCAAATCAGATGAATTTATACACCTGTACTTACTACTAGCCAAGATGAAAAGGGTCTTTTAAAAATATCTGTTTATCAACTACTAACGACAATAGATCTGCACCTTCAGGGAGAATTTCACAGAGTTTACTCTGAACTTGACCTTATATAAGCTTGCATGAAAAGTCAAATACAAATTACTTAAAGATAATCTCACAATATGAGCAGAAGTTCAACAGCAAATATAAATTGACATACTGCCCATGATTTCAGTGAAGCTTAAATTTATATGAGGGATCTGACCTAGGGTTGTAACATGGTAACATACCTATCATTGTGGAGTCTTCAGCTATCTTTCCTTTCTTATGAGAGCAGGTCCACTGAAACAATTAATAGCCTTATGAAGAAGGAAATGTATTTTGTTAAGTCTATCGTGAACTCACGGGAAGATTTGTGATACACAAGGGGTTTATTTATTGTGTAAAATATAAATATATGCATTTTGTGTATTTGTATCATCAAATTACCTGGTTGAGTTTGTTTGAATTACTTAAAATCATGCCACTTTGCTAAAGCTTTTAAACAGCTTGCCTACACTTACTAGGAATTAAAGAGCCACTTCAATATAAAGGAGTGCACACTGAAGAAGTGAGAGTAACAACTACTAAAATTTTACATTGGAACTGAAATCCATAAGCAAGCCTTTGTATCATGTAACTGGAACAAGTAAAACACGCACACATGCATGTACATACACACACGAAATCCAAATAAATTAACTGCATATAAAAATTTTGCAGGATAATCCCCTTATTTTCCTCAAAGCTATATTGACATTAATGTAAAACAACCTGTAATGTAGAAATCTCTGAAAGAAGCTCCCTGTATAACACAAGATTTCCATAGGTTGAATCCCACCTGAAAACACAACCCAAACATATGAGGTATTGACTATATCTGCCCACATTTAACTGAGTGGGTTTATAAAGGTCTAAAACCAAATAAAAATAGATTTATTTTGTTATATTACTGCTAGTAATGTCCAGCTTTTTATAACAAAATTATAAACGAGTGAATATCACTCTGTATTAGACCAGGAGAGGTGGAGAACACATAAGTGAGTCTCCAACAATGTGCAAAAGGTTGTGCCCATAATGGAGCCATTGGGGCCAGGCCACCACATGAGACCTGGTATCTGGAGCAGTGGTACTGGCTGGAGCAAGGGTCCCCTCTCTGACCTGGTGTGGAGTGGCAGGGACCTTTTCCCCCGAGAAACTGTGGCCTGAATGCCACAGGTTAGAAACTGCAGAACAGCAATTGCAATCACCCACTGAGCACAGCCCACTCAGTGGATGGATTTGAGATAACATGTCCCTGAGTGACCTGTTCTTGTGTCTCCCTCAATTCCCCTGAAGCAAGAACAAATGTAAAATATTGATGCTGTCACCATTTTAATAGCTGTTTGTGCACTAGTACCACATGACTTTTCAAACTAACTTTTCATTTGCTGGTGTGGAAAAATACATGGCAAGAAGTTGTGGTAAAGATCTTGTTAGTAAAAACCACAGTATCCGATGTCTCCTGCTGTCAGTAGGTTTTGGGACCCCTGCTTTTCAAGATGTCCGCTAGATATAAATTGGGTTCTGCTGACTCCAGCTGCTTGATTCTTATTTTTCTGATTTCTTCATATTGTTGAATGATTTATTTCCATTTGGGGCAACAAATTCTTTCTTCCAGAGTTGTTGTCATAAATTTCTTGCTATACATTCAATTGTTAGACTGCTGACATGTAGCAATATTTATTCTACCTTCTGATACTTCTATTTGTTGCCCAACTTCTTCATACTCCCTTTCATATCTGAAAGTTTATTGAACCTTTGCTCACCGTACATCATATTCCAGAGAGGGTGGATGACAATTCTGTAAGGTTGAGCATGGAGGCTGGCACTGTAAGGATATGAGGGCTGGTGGACAAACACAATTTTATTGGGAATGCATTGCATATGAAGAGCCGTCATACAATAATTTTTTTTCAGTTCTTTACATGAAGAGTATCTGACATCAGTCTCCTTTCTGTATTTTTGAATCAAACAAGTACAATTTTCCAAAAATTACGAAACTCAATCATTTAAGATAGTTTAAAATGGAGGTATTTAGGATTACCTGCAGATAAGAACATACTATAAAGATGGTTAATGTTCAGCATATCTATTCAGAGAGAGAAACAAAAAGTGAAGGCTCTGTTTATGCCTCTCATGTGATAAGCCAAATCCAAAGATTTAAGAAATAACTATTAACTTTATGCACTGGACTCTTGCTTTTTGTTTTTCATCTCACCAATCACTTCACAACTAGTGATGCAACATCACTCTGAAGAATGGGGGAAAAAAAAAGAGAAAAAAATGCTCTCTTTAAATTTTATAAAGAATGATAAGAGATAAGCATATATAGGTCAGAAAAAGGGCAATTTCTGGAACCATGTTCAAGAAAACAGAGCAGAAATGGAGGTTTCTTGCTGTCTGATGTCAGCTTCACAGATATATTCTGATATACATGGCATGAAGTCTCCAAGATGAGGATAGAAACAGGACATGTAAGATCTTCCAGAAAGAAAACCACGGTCATTTCACAATTAGCTTCTTACAGATCACATCCACATAGATACATGCAGTATGGAAAAAACCCCAAAAATAAAGAAAAAAGAAAATATCATCTTCTCAAGTGTATCTTTCAATAAAACTTACTAAAAATGAAAACACTCTTTTAGAATCAGAATTCTTTTCTCTGTCTTAATTAGGTTGCAAGTGCCCTGGAGACTCCATACCTTGCCAAGACCTGTGTTTTAAGGCCTAGATTCTGCAAGCATATGGATGTTCACATTCACATGACTATTACTGTGGTATACGGTGAATGCCATGAATGATTCTTTATGAAAATTATGCAGTGAAATAATTTGCACATCTGCAAGTCATTTTATATAACTTCTGTTTATGGTCTGCCTCAAGCAGAGTCAAAGGTAGCACCAAGAATATTAAATCCTGTGCATCATGAGTTTCCTGTGTGAGTGGTTTTTTGCAGGGGAGGTAAATAGCTTAGGGCTGCTGGAGAGAGTCTGAGCTTTCTTGATGCTAGGATGTTAAGGTTAATGAAAACACTGAATACCTGAATGTATGCTGAAAATCTTGGGTATTTTCTGAACCTTCTGTTCTGGTGAAGGAGGATCTCCACTTACAGAAGAGTTGGTAGTACGAGAGATCAAAATGCTTTTGGATCAGTGGCAGCTGAAAGAGGGCTGCAGTCTATCTGGGAACACTTGAGTTTTTCTCCATGCCTGTCAAGGAAAAATTGTGGGGATGCTTTTCAGGATGTGCTAGGGAGTTCATCTCTCACAGTGTCTGCAAGGTACCTGACCTCTTTTTAGTTTGATGTGGGTCAGGGAAGTGAGCGGACAGTGAAAGACAATTTTGGGACACCCTGTGCATGCTCAATGTCCCTGATCCCTATTTCTGCTACAGTGTCTTCTGGTCTTGTTAAAGCCATAGTGCCAGTCTTCCTGTTGAGGATCTATTAAAAACACATTCAGAAAAAGCTAAGTTTTCTTGACTAGCAGACAAAGTGTCTTACTACTCTAAAAAGAAAAAAACTGAAATAAAATTCCTTCTTATTCCCCTATTTTTCCTGTCTATATAACGGAATACATGGATACAGGGGGAAGATATCAAAATAGTTTGATAGTTGGCCTTATGAACTATTACTGTTTTTATGTACTGATGTTTAGGTACTGCTCAAGATGTAACTATCTTTACATTGATTAATGGAATGGGGCCTTCAGACAAATTTTACTTGTAGACATTAACATAATACACATAATAAATATTGCTGTTAATATTCCACTCTGTGGCACAAACATAAAATTATATACATAAATTCCCATTCAAGTGTGAAGAAGCAAAAAGTATGTTCAACAAGTCATCCAAGCATTAAATTTTAGGAATATAAGATAAATGTTAAAATACTAAAGTTTGAAATGTTATAATGCTGTAAAATAATTTAAATTCAGATTAATTTCTGTTGACACCATTTGGATCTGGAGCAGAATATATCTCATAACTCCTAAGTGAAACCAACTGTAATTAGAATAGGCTGAAAAAGAGATGACTTTCAATGTTTAGACATAAGACATAAAAGGATTTGATTGTAAAAGGTTTACATAGTTTTGACAAAAACCCCATGGAGATGTATTTCCTGTGGATCAGTCTGTGTTGAGAAGAAAGCCACACGAGAGCAGTGGACAGTAAAGCCTAGTGGTGGCAAGACCTGGGACTGCACAGGGGCACTGTGGGAGAAAGGGAAGCACAAAAGACGCAGGGCAAATCTAGAAGTCCCGGTTTTTCATGTTTGGGTTCCTTCATCAAGTTTGCACACTGTTACGTGGTACTAGATATAAAGTATATGGTGGAAATAAGGAGAGAAGCAGAGATGTGAAGGCTTTGTTATTGAAAGGAGAGCAGGAGTGAAAGTCTGGAGAGAATGCACTTCTCTTAACCTTTTCATACCCCTGAAAAGAATAAAAAGAAACTTTCTTTGTTGATAAGACCCTAAAGTCAAATGACATGGGATTAACTGCAGAACTTCTTGTATCAAAAATTATTTTCTTTGTTGTAAAGAATGTTCAACAAAAGCTATGTAAGATGCTTCTATTTAAAATTTCAAAAAGAGATGGTTTTCTTATGTACCTTAAATGTGCTTATCCTAGAGAACTCTGTCCTTGATTGTGGGAGTTCATCTGCTGCTATAGTGTAAGGTAATAAAAAAATAATCATGAGCTTACTCATATTTTTAATGTGTTTCTTCTATCGAGAGCAAGTCAGTGAAAGGCAATGAAGTCAGGGTGGAGGAAGTTTGTAAATAGAATCAAAGGTTATACTGTTCCAGGTGTTTTAAGTGCCACTCATGCTTGAAAGAGAAAGACAGCCCCCATCATTTGAAGCTGGAAGTTTTAAAGCTGATTCTTTACTATTCCTTGAAAAGCTGCAACTGAGTGAAAATCAGAGCATGTTTTGTGATTATTATTATGCCAAGCTTTTTTTTCTTTTGGTAGGGGGGTGGGTTGGGGAATGCGTGGCTTTTTCCTTTTTTTTTTCTTTTCATTTGGTTTTTTTTTTCTCTTTTTTCTTTTTTTAATTTATTTTGTTGTTATGAAGAAATTTTTTTTGGATATGTGAGGCTGTCAGATTTATTACTGTCTCCTGACAGTATATTAGGAGTGTTGAAGTTGCACATACTTTAACAAGAAAATCAGAATTTCTTTATCATTTATCTCCAAGATGATTAGGATTTCATTTTCTTCACTAAGATCTTCAGCTGAATGTGATAAAAGACAAACAAGGATGTGCTACTTAGCTGCTAGTAAATTTCCATTCAAATAATAAATATATTGAGAAGTATAATAGCAATAAATTTTTCAGAGTAAGAAATGTATGAAGGCAAGCTGTGAGGAAAAAAAACAATGGATTACTTCTGCAGACATATTTTTACTCCTCATTCAATAAAATTATATAAAAAACATAAGGTAGTGGTGTGCAAAGGTCTAAAACAAAGCAGATATGTTACTCTGTGTCCTGCTGAGAATTAAAGAGTCCCAGTCATGAAACAAAGAATCTGTCTTTGTCTCAACACAGGCGGGAACACTTAAAATCCATTTTTCTGGATTCTGGACCAGCAGTCAGTGCCTGAAGACACTGGAGAGCCAGCAGCTGGGGTATCACCAGGCTGCTCTGGAGCCAACATCCCTCTTTCCCTGAGCTGTCCCTGTCAGTGCAGATCTGGGCCTTAGGAGGAAGGAAAGAGTCAAAAATAAGGAGTTTCCTTTGGATACTGGACTAAGAAAAAAGAGAAGCTTATCTTTAGATTGAGGAAATACTTGTTTTTTCTGCCTTTATTGTTTAGGCTGCAAAACTCTTCACTCTTGGTTTGATATTAACTTCATCAAAGATATTTCACTAGCAATCAATTTTCTCAGCTAAGAAAGACAATCCATTAGATCAAAAATACTTAGTTTCTTGGGACAGGAAGTGCTGAAACTGGTGGTAGCAGCAAAGCATATTGTGTGTTCATATGGCTGTCGAATCAATACGCAATAAATAATGGAGATGCTCATAGATATAAAAATAGCCAAGAGGAATTGATATAGGACCGAAAGGAATTAAAACAAGACTTAAAACTGAGCCAGGAGACTCCACAAAATGAATTAAAGCAACATCTGGAAACCTTCCAGAAAGAATTGACAAAGAACTATTGTTAGAAATGATATCTTTGTCTGAGTACAAACTCAAAACTACAGAACTCTGTCTAGTTCAATAAAATGGAGGGTAGACATGAAGTGAGTTCCCTAGATCAACAGGTTTTCCAGGAATAGAGGAGACTGGGAAACTTGTATAATTTGAAATTTCTTGACAGAAATGGGCACTCAGGGGACTGGACAATTAAACAATAGCCTTGAGAAGAAAATTATAGGGACTTTAGAAGACAACTGTCTGGGTGGGGAATTGGGCCAGTGGAGATGGCGACTGATGCAGGGTGTTTGCAAGTTTTCCATCTTGTTTTTATTCATTGAGGCCTGGAGGGTAGAGGTTGGGTTGGCTCAGCTCAGATAACACAACCCTCCTCCCCTGTATCTTTGTGAGAAAACTCCCTGGGAAGCTGATTTGGCACAGTTCAACATCCTAGTCCAAATGAATGGTTGGGGAGATGAACAGATGAACACCATATGGTCGGAGGCACGGAGCAGTTGTGAGAGGCACTGTTTGCTCTGAACCCGTAGGCACATTTCTGTGTTAGCGGCTGGCTGTCTTGTCTGCCCCCCTCATCAATTCCTTGTAAACACGGTTCTTAAGCACATTTGAATAATTTTGGCTAGCTGGAGGAATAACTAAAACCCTAAAAATACTGGCTATTTGAATTGTTTGCATAAGGTGTGTTGCAGCAAAGCAGCTGTGCTCCAGTCAAAATTTATGATTCTTATCCTAAGCCCAGTGAAACACCTTTTCTGCCTGCTGCGATGCCCACTTTTCCTCCTTCTTAACAATTATGAGATCAGAGCATGTGTAGAGCAATTCCATATTGCTGAACTTGGTTAAACATTTCTTCAAGATACAACTGGCTCTCTGCACAGGTGCTGTGCAAACGCAAAATACTGAAAGCTAATGTATAAAGGCTCTGCTCTTCCTTCAGCAGTATGCTGTGGTTTAAAGGGTCAATCCCAAAGAGAATAAGAAATTTCTTCCCTGATTTTTTTTCTTTAACCAGTGCCCAGAATGCTTCCAACATCTTTAGCTGACCCCAGGATGATGAATGAGGTCATCTTGCTTAAGTCTGTTACTTTACATTATGTTTCTGCACCTCAATAACCACACTTAAAGGAGAATCTCATTTTCATAATAGAAAAAAATGAAATGCCTTCCTGATACAGCTTGCACCATTTCAGGTCACCCCGTTCTCTCTGCTGTTTATTGAACTGCATTAGCATCACCTTCAGAGGAAGTTGGTCACCTTTCCTTTATGTGAAGGTACAAAGTGGTGAAGTGAAAAGGATGGGTGAAGCAAAAGCAAAAATTGCAATTAGTTTAAGTGCTGCTCTTAGAACATTCTAGTCAAAACTGAAAACTGAAAGGAAGAAATAAGGGGGAGGAGGAGGAAGCAGTTCTAATTTAAATTATAAGGTTTTATTTACATTTCAGTGCCTAAGAAAAAGACAAAGAAACTGGGATATGATTACTGTGAAACTGTCTTATCCAATATACAATTTTATCTAGAAATGGTTGTACATAAATAGTTTACATGATTGAAATACATGCTGAATTTTTTTTCTCACAGAAATATTTAATCTGTCTCCCCAAATGGAAACTCTTAATTAATGAAACTGTGATTATTTTTAAAAGGGAATTTGTCTGTAACAAAAAAGGCAGGATTATGTCCTGTGTGTTGCTTTCCCTATTAACTGACAATAGTACTAAGGAAGATAACTAATGAGATACTTGCATCCTTCCTTATCAATATTCCTATTTTGAGTTGTTCCCCTTTTTCAGAAATACCACTGTTTTTAAACTCCTCATTTAAAAAAAAACAGAAAGAAAGAAAAACATTTCAATGGTATGGATCATAACTTTCCAAATCTCTGCTGACTGTGTAAATACACCTCAGGTTTATAACTTGATCCTTGTAAGAGGGAAAATGTTTGTAAAAGCCATCAGGAATGCTTTATTTTCTTGCAAAAAATTAATCTTATTTTTCCTGGTAGTATATATTTATTTTTTCTTAATTGTTCATTGCAGCACCTCTACTCTTTTTAAATCTGTGAAAATATTTTCTTGTAACAACATTTGTCAGTAACAATATTTGTCATATTATTTATACTTGGATTAATGTGTGAAATTTTCTTTCAGAGAAAGTGTGTGTAACAATGATTGATTCATGTGACAAAGGCAGTATGCAAAGGAGGACCAAAGGCTCTGGATCCAGGCAAGATAACAGAGATCAGTCTACAAGAAGCAGACAAATATGTGTCTTTACACACACCTACATTAACGTAGCAGATTGCTATCATTGGGATGTCTCTAGAACTTCCTCACTTTTCTCTTCTCTCCTTGTGTCTGCTTCTATGACAGGCAGCATTTCAGCAATTCTGTGAGACATGAATATCTGATATCTGATAAAACCATTTACATCACAAAGTCCTCCAAAAAGCTAAACTTAAAAAGATAATAAGGTCATCCCCTTTCAGGATCAAAGAAAATTTATATACAGATATTTTAAGCTTTTTAAAATTTTTTTAAGGACATACAGAAAACTGTTTAAATACTGAATTGATTACCAAGAAGAACCTCTGGGAGTTTATTGATAAGCATGTTTCCACATGAAGTTGATAATCGAGTATTTGAATATACTATTGAAAAGTATAAAAGAACAAATGAAATGGGCATTCGAAGAGGAAGAAAACAGAGTGTATAATCAGAAGAATAAAATTTTTACTTATACTCTTGATTGGTTCATTTAAGTATTCAGCTACAAGATCATGTCAAGCATACAATAACAAGAGGGGTTCTATACTGTCAGCCTGCTTGTCCATGCTGAATGAAATACAAATATAAAACATATTAAATACATTATGATATGAACAGGATTTCTAATATATATATATATTTTTACAGATATTTAATATTACAAAAAATATAAGGCTGTACAATTCTTTCTTGGTACTAATGTCACTTCGAGTAGAATCACAGAATATCCTGAGTCAAAAAGATCACCAGAGTCCAACTTCTGGCCCTGCACAGGACAGCCCCAAAAATCACTCCATGTGCCTGAGAACCTTGTCCAAAACTCACCTGGACTCTTACAAGCTTGATGCCATGACCATTTCCCTGGGGAGCCTGTTCCAGCATTCAACCCCCTCTGGGTGAAGAACCTTTTCCTAATATCCAACCTAAACCTCCCCTGATACAGCATGAGGCCATTCCCTTGAGTCTTGTCACTGGTCACCACAGAGAAGGGTTCACTGTCTGTCCCTCCTCTTCCCCTCACAAAGAAGTTGTAACTGCCGTGAAGTCCCCCCTCAGTCTCCTCTTCTCCAGGCTGAACAAACCAAGTGCCCTCAGCCACTCCTCCTATGACTTCCCCTCAAGGCCCTTCACCATATTTACAGCCTTCCTTTGGACACTCCCTAATGACCTTAGATCATTCTTATGTTGTGGTGCTCAAAACTGCATAAAATATTCAAGATGAGACTGCAGCAGGGCAGAACAGAGCAGGACAATCCTGTCCCTTGCCCAGCTGGAAATGCTGTGTTGATTCATCCAGGACATGGTTGCTACTTTTGGCTACCAAGGCACACCATGGACTCACATTCACCCCACCACTGACCAGGACCAATAGGTCCCTTTCCACGGCTTTGCTCTCCAGTCTCTCATACCTCAGTCTGTGTATGCATCCAAGGTTGTCCTGTCCCAGGGGGATACTTACCCTTTTCCCCCTAGACTGGATCACATATGATGTGGCCATCACATCATGGGATGGAATGGGGAAGAGCGTAAATCGATATAACTTTTTCTTTGCCAGTCTACATCTTTGCAGTGTGTTTCCAAGTCTGGATGAGGTGAGCCACTTACTGCATGGCAGCCAGAAATGCATAACTTCTTTATATCAGCTTGAGCGTGCACTCTGTAGGGCTCCAATATCAAGGTCTGACAGGAGGAAGGCATACTCATTTTTTGATAAATCCATTTCTTGTCCAGAATGCACTATGGCTAACTAGTGTCCGTTTTCTCCCACTGCATGATGACAAAGAAAGTTGCCTACTGGTAGTCCCTTGCTTCAGGATATCTCAGTCTTATGCCCCAGACTTTGTACCATCAAACACTGCAGTACAGTTAAAATTTGGTACAGTTCCCTCACTGCATATCCACACAGCCTTTTCCCTATCTATGGCGTACACATAGTGGACAGTATCTTTGCATCTGATATTGCAAAGGAACTGGAGATTATGCATTGTATTGTTGAAATGCAAGATGGTTAAAGCTCTGGTGTTATATAGAAAAGAAAAAAGGAAATAACGAAAAAAGATGGTTTTCCCTTTAAGATTACACAACCAATACTTGAGACCACCAGTTCTAAATAAACTGCGGATGCTGATTATCCAGGATTGAGTTCTAGATTTTTTATTTATGGGCATTGCTAAGCAAGTTGTCACTGAAAACAAACATTTACACCAATTTTTTGTCCTCTGAATTTTCTCTACAATGTATGAAGGTACCTAATGAGAATATGATGACAACTTTCTCTCACATATAGATAAAGAAAAACTCATTAAGCAATTTTTTTCTGCCAAATATAAGAAGAATCATAACAATTCCTTTGAGCTCACAAATCTCAAAAGTTAAACTTAATGAATACAGGAATTTTTAAAAAAACTATTTTTAAATAGCAATATGCCAGAATTTTGTAATAAGGAATATAGTATAAATAGCGAAAATGAAGAATTTATTATTTTGTTTCTACCCGACATAAGAAAAGTAGAAAAAATAAATTAATTTTGTAAACACACTTGTTTTTTGGCTCTTGCTTGTTCTTGAATGTTAGTGTCTTCACTTTGTATCCATTTCTGAGCTCCTCAGTGCAAGAAAGACAAGGAACTAGTGCCGAGGATCCAGCAAAGAGGATGAGGAGTCTGGAGCCACTCTGCTATGAGGAGACCTGTGGGAGCTGAGGCTGTTTAGTCTAGAGAAGAGAAGACAAAAGGGGATCCCAATAATGAATATAAATATCTCAAAGAGTGGTGCCAAGAGGATGGTGCCAGACCCTTTTGAGTGGTGCCTAGCAACAGGATGAGGAGCAATGGCAGGAAACTAAAACACAAGAATTTTCTCCTCAGCATGAGGAAGAACTTCTTTATGTTGAGGATAGCAGAGCACTGCAACAGGCTGCCCAGGGAGGTCTTGGAGTTTACCCTCTCTGGAGACATTCAAACCCAATCTGGATGCTTTCCTGCGTCGCCTACTCTAGGTGACCCTGCCTGGGCAGGGGGAGTTGGACTAGATTATCTCCAGAGATCATTCCAACCCTAACAATTCTGTGTTTATGAAAGAGTAGTTTGCTCTTCAAGGTAATATATGATGCATATTTTTGCAGGAATTTCTAAGATGGGATCCATTTCTAGTTGTGCTATGCAATAATAGGTTACTTAACCCTTTTTAAAATAAAGAAAAGGGTGTCTACATTCCTTCAAAACCTTTTTGCACCTTTGGTTTAGCACCATGATAGAAAAAACAAAGTTCAGTCACATTAAAAAATGTTAGAAATATTTTTGCTTGAGATATTAGAAAACACAGTATATACTCATTAGTATAAATTGCATGATATACAAAATTTTCAGTGTAAAATGTTATTTTATGAGACCTTTTTTCACACCCATTACCTACCTCTCTACCTTCCTCTTATTTTTAGCAATCCTGTGTACAATTCAGCTTTATATATACTTTACTGACTGAATGATAGACTTTCTATGACTTGCACTTGTTTCCAGCCTAGGATGAAATTTCAGAGTGCAGAAAGATGAGCAGGGCAAGTGGTTAGATTAAGAATCTGCTTTCCTGTACTTAAACTAGTAATATATTTTTGCATTGTTCAAAGCTTGCAGGTATGTTTTTCCCCAGCCTACTTCTGTGCTAGATAAATATCCACAGAGGCTATATTATAACTTCAGTAGTTCATCTGTGAGCCTGAGAAGGTAACCTGATTCTAAGAGACCTCTGAATAGAAAAATGCAGGATTTGAGAAAACATTTAATCATTTCCAGGAAATGCAGATCCCAATGTGCATATGACACTGCTTTATTATGTGCATGAAGATTTTTGAAGAAAAAGATCTGAGCTTCCAATGGGGGATTTCAGACTTTTTCTTATGGTATCTATATTAGCAATAGTAATATATGCTGAATGAACCCCTGCATTCTGAATCAAAATAGAATATTTTGCTCTTCCTCTCTCTGTAAGCAGCAATTGTTATTCAGGCTATGTCAGCCACTAAATGTGACATCAGGTGTCCCTGAATGATTTTTCCTAATCTTTATTTCTAACAACAGATTATCAAGTGGACCCTTTGGCCATCCTGCTTTTTAGACAAAGCCTTATACTATGAACGTTAATATAGCCTTCAACATTTTCTGCAGTACAAAAGAAATTCTGAAGAAATCCAGTGGTGAGTATAATTGGACAAAAAGAAAGTGCTTTTCTCAATCTCGATCTTCAGGTTCAGAGTTGATGGATTCTCTTCCTTTTCCAGCTGACATCTGCCTGATGAAAAACCTTTCATTTGAAAGAGATGCTTGCCTCTCTTTATCTACCTGGTCAAGAGTGTTTTCACTTTCACATTGCTATCTCTGTCTTAGCTGGGGACTTACAGAGAACTTGTTGTCTGTATCACCCCAGCAGATTCTTATATTTGCCTCTTTTTGTCTATTGTGTCTTTTACTGTTACTCTTGAAACAGGCTGTTTATTTTCTATAAAACAGTTAAACTAAACTAATTTTTATCACTAAATTATTTACAAAACTGCTAGACAAAAATTCAGGAACTGTTTCTTTTGTAATCTAAAAAAATCAAGTTAAAAGTATTCAAGAAAATGGAAGACATCTGGATACCATTTAAGTTTGAGAATTAGGTCCATACAGTAATAAATACTGCACACTTCCATTACAGCAGTAAACATATGTATGACCAAGAAGTCTGAAATAACTCTAGCGAATAACCATTGCTATCAATACACTGATGATATTGATTTACAGCGGTACAATCTTAATTACCATTTTTTATTCCAATTAAGTAAATTGTGTTATTATTTTATTTTCTAGAAAAATTTTCAAAATTTATCTTTACTACATTATGACCCATCAAAATTCATCTTATTTTGACACTGCCAAATTTCATCTTCTTGACTCAAAGCTAAGTTCTCTGATAGCTTTGACAGTTATAGCAACTTAACCATGCTTAAATCAGATTTTTCTTTAGGGACACTTCTAAATAATTAGTAATATACAGCTCTCTTTAAAGACTGTGCTAAGAGTACAGTACACACTGGAATGACAGGGGGAAAGTGAATATGGAAGAAATAATTGAAATTCATTTTTCATTGAAATTGCTTCTTATAATTGTAAATTTGAAATAAGGTTACAATGGATAAACAAACTTATGATAATGCATGAGGTGAGAATACTTATCTTGAGATTCTGCAACACATGTATGACTGTCACAGCATAGCACAGGGTCTGTTTGAAGATAGAATTTGCTTAAGTAAGGCTTCAGAAGATCTTTTAAGAGAACTGGAATTCGTTTGTCAGCAGTCTTTTCTGGTACACAGAATTTGTGTGCAGTCACTAGGTTTAGGGCATATATTTCCAAAATGTATCTTTCCACAGAGTGTTCATCAAAACTGACATCCCAGGCTAATCAAACTGAAGCATCTTGGGTTTCTGAAAGGATTTAATAGCACCTGTGGGTTCCTTTGATTCTTAGGATAATATGGACTTATCCAAATACTTCTTAATAAGGTTACTCGTATTAAAAAATCAGCAGTGTAGTTCTGCCATTAGTACCTTTCTTTCAGTTTATTTTTAAACTATCGTATATTATATGTAATAATGATTCTTATTTCTATTTTATTTGCATGTGTTTTAATATTAAAACATGGGCTGTTGTTTATGTAAACTGATATTTTCTCAATTCAGACTGCACTTCTGTTTTTCTAAACAGAAGCTCATAAAATTTACAATTTTATCATTCTGCCTTTCATCAAGTACTTGAATTAAAGAAGCCCTCTTCCTTTCTATGGTTTTAACAAACTTTTTGCCAAGTCTATCACTGTTTTGTTTTAACGTAATAAAGTATAGTCAGAAATTATTTATACTTTCCCTTACCATTACTTCTTCAGCTTGAAGTGAAGGCAATTTTTTTGCTCCCGAGGACAGTGTTAAGGATATGCTACCACAGTTGCTGGGGAGATCTCTTGATTCTCATTAATTTGCAGAAATTCTTTTCATTTCTATTTCCATGACATATTTAAAAGGTGAATCTTCTAAAAGACGCATGCTAAGATGCCATGAGGAGCTTGTGCTTTTTGTAATAGGCGTGTCATGAGGAAGTAATATGACAGGAGTACATTCTTCAGTGTATTATACTGTAGGTAATCTGAACAGAAGAAACGTCTATTTTGGACTTAGTCAAAAAGCAATTATATTTTCTTTTCTGAAACTGATGCTATTCTAGGCATTCAGGCTTCTTATTAGACTGTTCTAGACTTTTTTGCATTCAGTTTTATGATCGAATAAAATTTTCCACCCATATGCTTTGGGACAGCAACACGTATAAAGTGTTTTAGACATGAAGATGTCTGAGCTGCGGAGAGAGGATGCTGTTCAGATTCCTTAGCTACAGGAGAGTAAGGGACTGTCTGTATCCAACTATGCTCACAATCTTTCCTCTTCTGAATATTTTTGGTATATGGCACGTGACTGTACCATGCATAATAAGCGTGCTCCGAATGACAACTGTGGATTGAGAAACTTAGGAGTGTAAATAATAAGAATTATCTGAACATTCAAGAACTGTGTATTCATATACAAGAGATACTTATCTCTTATACTAGAGATACAAATCTAGGTTAGTTTCACCACCTAGACCATGTTATAAAAAAGTAGAGTATATATATAGAGTATAAAACAGTATTTACCACTGTTACGTGTATTTATCAATTTGAACAGTTGCAGCAAGGGTTTTTAACAAGAAGGGGAAAGAAGGAAGAAAGGGAGTAATCATATTTCCTTGTCTCTATATGAATAAAAGGAAAATCCTACCAGTATTTAGAAATATTTATCAAATTCTGCTTCAGTAGATGAAGTCTAAGCTTCTTTGCATGGGCTACCCACTAGCCTGTATGAGAAAACTGGGTTGAAAATGTGGAAAACAAAACCCCTTCATAATTTAATATATGTTTTAGTATATCTTCAGCATTTTCTCTAAGCAGCTAAGAATAACTGAAGAGTTAGAGGAGAAGCAAACTAAATCAGAGATGAAGAGACTATTTCCCTCACACACTGTATGACTGCAAGTCATTTAGGAACCAGTGCCATCTACTACAAGATTTTGTGTTCAGGCACTTAAGACTTTGCCAATCTAAGCAGTCAGATTGAAATGTCTTATTTCTGAATTTCTTTTGCAAAGTGAAATTGTTTGGATTTTTCCAGCCATGGTGATTTAGTTCTTTTCAAGAATGATACCAATAAAAAAACTGTTGACTGGCCAACACTGAAAAAAAATGAGTAAATTCATGCTTTGAACTTGAAAATTGGCAAACTATTACAGTATGTGCTTTTTCTGTCACAGTAAAATGTGTTGGAAGTTGTCTATGAGCTATATGATTAAAAAGAAAAGCATAGTTCACATAAAGTTGATATAAGAATCTTAACAGTTTCCAGAGGAATTCTTCTTTTATGCAAAGCTTGCCTCAGACCGATGCTAGAAAAGGCACTAGGCTGAATGCTGAACATCCCTGGTTATTCCTGAGTGGTTATTTCCTGAACCTGCATAGAAGTAACAAAATGAGGCTCTCAGGGGCATAAGGGATACAGACAGTGGGGTAACTGGAAATGGGAATTGGCAAAAGACAACAACTGGAGTAACAGACTAATCCGCAGAAACAAAGCAATTGGGCACAAGGGAAAAGTAGTACTGAGCCTACAGAAACTGAAAGGGAGAACCTGTGAACGTGGAAACGGGAAAATGTGGAAAGAGGGACAGGCAGTTCTGGAGAAAGGAGTTGATGTCCAGCTGGTGCTGGACATGGGATGAGCATTTTGGCTGGGGGCCTGGTAGAAAGCATAGAAAGAAGCAGAAGTCAGCAAAGGTTGACAAAAGAGACAGTGGCATTGTTATTGGAAATAGAGAGAAAAGTTGTCACTTTAGCAGGGGCAGGGTTTTGGCAGGGGGTTGGAACTAGATGATCTTTAAAGTCCCTTCCAACCCAAACTATTTTATGACTCTGTGGTTCTATGATGGTTAGAGCTTGCTCTCCTTGCAAGTGCAGAGGAAAACTATTTCTGAATCCTAACTTTGTCAGTCAGAACTGTTATGAAAACCACTGGCAAAATAGCCTCTTTCTTTATAAACGGGACATTGGTGAAGATAACAGAAGATAATCAATTACTTTTATCTGGTCAAAGGAGTGGCAAGCATGGTTAAAATGAGCTATTCCACATTTTGTCTCTGAATATAATCAGTAGAAGTTTGGAAAGAGTCTAAGAACCATGCAAAACTTACAAAGATTCAGATACCATTGCAGAGAAATAGGATGAGTTTTTACTTTTTAGGAATCTATGGGTTAAGAAAAACCTACACTAGAGATTGCAGCTGGGCTCATTATTGTAACTGACTTCTGGTAGATTCTGCTGTGATAAAAGTGAAAGCAAACATCATGCAATGGAGTGATTTTTCATTTCACGTCTTTCCCATTTTCTGAGAACTCTATAGCCACATTTATATATATATATATATATATATATATATATATATATATTTAAGCCTCCATGGTGCAGCAACTGCAATTTGAACATAACATGGAATCTGTACTGGCAAATTAGGTTCTAATGGCTGGGCATTGAGATATGTTTTTCTGGCTATGAACTGTCCCTACAGCTCATTGATGCTTCTGTAAAATGGACATCATAATACTTATGTCAGCAGACCACTCTGAGCATAAATTCAATTGAATAATCCTTGTGAAGAGTTCTAGTAATACTTTCCTGATTGGAACAGAAAAGTTCCTGTAGAAATTAATAAATCTGTCTTCTGAGTTTCAATTGACTCCATTAAATAAGAAATAAAGATAGTACAAAAAGCTAAAAGAAACAAAGGATACCATTGAATTCTATTAAATGAGAGCTATTCATCCTGTGCATGAAAAGGAAGAGGAATCTTAAAACACTGCTATGTTATCAGGAGGCTAAAGAGTTTGCAGTGATGAATATGAAAGGCACATGATCATGTAAGGTTTCATGTAACTCTGGCATTGCCTAACTTCTAAACATGTATCCCTGGAACCCCCAAAATCTTACAGTGCAGTTTATCTGTCCTCATGTGTTTTATTTGATCTATTGTATAGTCTGTCTAAGTCATAAGATCTGTGCAGGAAAGGCAAAAATTTAAAAAAAAATCCTATTGTTTCTGGGAATCTTTAATAAAACATGCCTTATATAACATAAACCCTTTAATTCTTCAAATGTATATAATGCTGAAAAGTCAGATGTATTTCCATTCAAATACTACATAAATGCTGAAAGGGAGGACCAGCTTTTTACTGATTGCTTTTGTATCCACATTCGGTTCAGCAAGAAGCAATCAAACAAGTTGCTTTTTATCTGTTTTTGTTGTATGAAGTGTGAGGAGAGGTCAGGGGAAAATTATTTAGGTTCATTTTAAAGAATTGCCTTCTTTCATCTCATCATTGTGGTTATAAATTGAATTTGTATTTCCTGTTTATGCACAGCTTCCTTGGAAGGTCAGGGCAGACACATTATATTAACTAGAGCTGTACAAAAGATTGATTTTTTTGGTTTGATGAACCAACAGTGAAAAAATACATGTAATGGATCCAAGGAAACAAAACATTTGAAGGCATTGTTCTTTTTTAACAATTTAAATTGGAAAAGCCACACAAGTAAAATGCAGTTTCAAAATGAAGTGTTTTCCCCCACTGCAATATTATAACCCTTTAAGAAAGGATCGGTTTTATTTTGGTCTGGCACTGGAGTTTATTTGCTGTGGAATTCTTTACAGTTTTGATGAAGCCTCTGTTTCTGTGTTGATGGAAATCCATGATTCTTGTAGCAGTTACATTTTTACAATAACTTTACCTATAATGGAGCACACTTTACCTTTATAGCTGAGCATCAGGCATAGTTCAGTACAACCTTATTTAGATATGGTTAGATCCAAAACTCACGTAATAAAATATCTCTGTCTTTTTCAACACACAGTGTATCAGTACCCAGTTTTACATAAATTCTTTTAAATACAGCAAGTCCTGAGCTTCCAGGCTCAGCCTTCTTTTAAAAATATGTCATGAGAAAGATGCGCTACTTTCAAAAAGTGAAATATGAGTAACTTTTTGAAATCACATATGTCTCAAACAGCTGCCTTAATGCATATCAAATAGTTGCATAATTCTTTTGCTCTTACCAGAGACCAATTATGCAAATTGCAGGAAAAAGGAAGAATTATTTTTGGAATTTAGAGGATGAGTCACATGCAAAATTTTTGTGAACTTAACTGAGGAGCAGCTCCAAACTCTACAGATTGCAGTAGATAAAATAGTCCCCTTAAATGGACTTATGAATAAACCTTAAAGTACGAAAAATATAGCTTTTTGGATTCTTGATTTTTCAGCCGTATTGTCTTTAAAATTCCTTTTGGATTAGGAAGCATATTTTTTAACTGGTTGAAGAGTGTCGGCATGATACGTTCCTCGCTGGTTTATATTTCAGACAGCAATAAAATTCTGTCCAAAATTTCAGCAAATAATCCATATTTTGCCAGTATTGTTATGGAGCTTCATTTTTATAATAGAATCAAAGCATAATTTTGAAAACTAATTTATGACTAAACTCTTGTAGATATCAATTGGTTATAGTATAGGGAATTTTTTATTTCTTAATATGCCATTGATAAGAGAGTATAAATTATCAGTTTTAAGAGCATAAAAATAATCCATTTTATAAGCAGCAATAAACTTTTAAATCATCATCAAACAAGGTGATTCATTTGGCACTAAAATACTTTGAATGTCAATATTTCTAAAGGATAAGCCTGATTTCAAACTAAAAATCTGCATTTAACAGAATTGTTATGAAAATTAAAGAATATTTGAAATTTCTGTTGGAATAGAGTAAATTGTATAGGTGTTCATGAAAGTTATTTAGAGGTGACTTGTGGAAAAAAACAGAGGTTTGAGAGACTAAAATAAAAAAGCCGACTGTGAGTCCACTGTCAGTATACCTGAATATATTTTGGCTCCCTGTGTAATTGAATTGATCGTTTTGCAATTTATTGCTTTGTTATATTATTTTGAAATTTCTGTGAAAACCAAAAATACTCATACCAGCTCTACATGGCAAGAGTTTGTACCGAGGGAGGGCTGCAGAGGTGACCTCTGTGAGAAGACACCAAGGGCTACCCTGTGCTGGGTAGAGCCTGTTCCATCCAGCTCCAGAACAAGCCCACAGCAGGGCACTGCTGAGGCTCTCAGCAGCTGGCAGCACCTCTCTGGCAGCATACTCTAGAAGGAGTAAAATACAGCAGGCAGAAGTTGTGAGAGAGGGAGAGAGAAATGATAGAGAAATGGCTGTGAAGACATCCAGGTCAGTTAAGAGGGAGGGAGAGGATGTGCTCCATGTGTCAGAGTGACACATGCAGCCTGTGAAGATTCCGGAAAAGCAGGTTGTTTTCCTGCAACTCGTGGATGACACCCAGTGGAACAAATATCCACTCTGCAGCCTGTGGAGGACACCCCGATGGAATAGGTGGATGCATCCTGAAGGAAGTTGCAGCTCATGGAGAACCCACACTGGAGCAGGCTCCTGGCAGGACTTCTGGCCTGAAGGTGACCCACTCTGGAGAAGTCTATTCCTGATGAACTGCAATCTGTGGAGAGGACCCACACTGCAGAAGTTCTTGGAGAAGAATCCATGGAAAGGACAGTTGCAAACAGAGCGGTTTGTGAAAGATGTCTCTCTCCCATGGGAGAGACTGCATGCTTGATCAAGGGCAAATTATGAGGAAGAAAGAGCAGTAGAGCAGGAGTGTTATGAACTGACCACAAGCCATAGCTCCTCACCCTCTCTGAGGTGCCTTGGAAGGGAGAAGGCAGAAGAATGAGGAATGAAGCTGAACTTTGGAAGAAGGGAGAGGTTGGGAGAAGATGTTTTCAGTTTTGCCTTTGTTTCTCATCATGCTACTTTATTTTTAATTTTCAATAAATTAAATTAATTTTCTCCAAATCAAGTCTGTTTTGCCTCTGATGATAACTGTCAAGTAAACCCACAAGCTTTTTCAACCTGTCCCAGAGGGGGTGGAGGGTAATGAGAGAGCAGCTGGATGAGTATCTGGCAGTCAACCGAGGTCAAGACAGCACAATAGTTTAAAACCATAAATCTTCCTTTAAGTCACATTTTACAGTAACTGAATTATTAAAAAAAAAAAGCAAAAAGCAAAAAACAGCCAACAAAAAACAACCAACACAAAAGTCCACGTTGTAAGAAAGATGACTGTGCATGAACATTTGTAGCACTTATGCCTTGTCAAGAATGTAGAATTCCTTTCACTGTAATTGTACAGATATCAGCAGATACATCAGTGAGGCTGACACATCTTACAGGGTATATTCCCATATGGCTAAGAAGTAAGTTCAGCACACCTATATGCTCTTTCTCATGCCCCACTTTTGTACCTTATTTGCACTTAAGAAATGTTAAGAAGATGAGGGTGTAAATCTTTCTCAAAAGTGACTGCAGCATTTACTTCTGAGGGGAAATAGCAATGTAAAGGGCAGTAGCCAGAATCTGGAGTCCATGATCTTGGTGTCATCAGTATTGTATCATACACAAGAGATTGTTCTTCTGCATGAGTTACAGGTTCCTCTGCAGAATTGTGGAAATCCTTTGCGGAAATGAAGTCTAATTACTTTTCTTATGAATGACTGTCAGCAACCTCAGAGTATATAGAGTTCATGACCAACAGAATAATCACTTGATGCTATAAAAGGGTATGATTGTGCAAAAACTTCTCTAGCAGGAAACTCATGAACTTTTGGTACGACAAAAAGACAGGAACTTCCACAGAAGCCACAGAAAATACACCGACAACAAAGCGATCTAATCACATGCCTTGTTATAAGGGATCCCTGGAATAATATCACCAGCTGTCCATATTTGCAGCAAACTCTTTCCACTTCTCCTGGACATTTGGTTCAAGGCCAAGCAGCTTCAGTGTGGATCATTTCACATGAACACAGTTGCTTGAGAACTCTGCTGGAGACACGAAGACAGCAGGAACCTGAACAGCAAGCAGAGTGGTGTTTGACTTTGAATTGATTCTCTGGCTTTTAAAATTGCATCCTTAGAGAAAGCTTTCATATACTATTGCTACATTGAATCCTGAGGTTAATGATTAGTCAACTCCTGCCACTGCACACTGTTTTCAACATGAATGTGTGTAAAACCAAGCAGGCTGTATCACTGAAGATCAGCAAAGTTATGCTAAATCTGTTAAGCCAGTAGGTACTTTATCTGTGAAAACGTACATAAAATTAATACTAAAATGGCAAAAGTCATTGCTAAACATGTGAGCTTCAGATTGTTACTGAGAATTGATGATTTCCTGTTACTGAGCATTTAAAAGTTAATCTCACAAGATTTACTACTACACTGGAGCAGGGTATTAGAATGAAAATACTGCTGCTAATGAATTGGACAGTGGCTAATGTGTCTCTCTAGATCAAAGCATTCTTTCAACAACATAATCTAAAATCCTTAGTCTCCCTGGAAATGAATTTAATAAAAAAATCTGGGTAAGGATTCTAGCCGTAATTTTTGTGTTGTTGCTTAGAAAAATATTAGTGAAAAGGTCAAAGAAATCGTATCATCTCTCTTCCAAGCAGAGAAATAATTGTGATGACTAAGAATTAAATATATTTTCTCACATAAATTTATTCCACTCCATTATACTTCAGAACCCTTTTTCTAACTGAACTGATTCCACTGTCTTATGTAACACTAGAAAGGTTTTGTAGATTTATGCAACAGTTGTCAATATAGTATAAAAAACCCACTACAGCATTAGTACTACTTTTGGTATATGTTTTTAAGTTAGGTTACTTCTGTATAACTTCCATGAGTGTTTCAGAAAGCCAAGGACATTTCTGACTTTTCTTGCTCATTATGGTAAGTTTAAAACAAAACTTTCCATTTGATTGACACAGGAACCTGTTTTTCAGCACTATTTTTTAGAATATATATGTAACATGTTCAGTCCTGACAAGAAAAACCCACAAACCTTCAACTATTCTTCAGATCAAACATAAGTTAAACCTGAAAAATTGCTTAGGATTTTGAGAAGGAACTCATAAGGGTTTCCAACACTTCTTAGGTTACTTAAGTGAACTAATTGAACCCAATTCTTCAGGGTATAATGTGTGCTGATTCAAACTCTGACATGAATGCTGTGCCTCAGTGTGGAAAAAATGTGAATCCAGTCCTATTTACAGACCATAAAACCTGTTGTTTTTGGAAAGTGATCAGCCTTTAAAGAAGAGAAGAAAATTTGAAGTTTTCCGTTAATAAGCAAGCTGTGTAGAAAGTCCTGCTCAGAGAAAATGCTAAGAAATGCTAAGATAAAAACTGTCCCATCTTATCTCAATATTGAGATGAATCTGAGAGAGATACGAGCTTTTGGCTTCAGGTTAAGCATAAAAACTATCTAGAAAAGGGAAAAATATGAACTAAGCTGTCTTTCAAGAAAATGAAGGGGAAAATATATGTATTTGCTTATCACATAAGTTATTCACCTACTTGTGATACAAACAGTATATGAAATTAAAATGAGTTTTAGAAAAATTAGTTATTCTTCTTCCTTATATTTTTTGAACCTCTGAGCTGTGTTTTAATTTGCTTATGGACATAAAAGATCTGTATGGGAAATATGGCTTTTGTCTTGGCTTGTTATTTGTTAGATGATTTCCTGGCTATGTCACCTGTGTGTAATGCACCCTTGCTTTTTCTACAGCCAGAAAATTTTCTTTTCATTATTATATCAATCTCAGGATGCAGTGGAAAAAATCACAACTGAAACTGGCCAAGATTTAGGAAATAAAAAAATTATGGATAGAAATGTAAGATAGTATTAGTCAGTGCTATGAAAATAAAGTACTAGGCTCCACTACTGTTTAAATCCATTCAAATCAAGGACTCTGTGCAAATTATGTGACAATAGATACCCACTGGCTTAGAGTGGAGGTAATTTGGATCAGGAACCATATTTATCCTCATCTTACTTACTTTACTAAGATTAAAGAAAATCTTAACCATCACTTTTAATGCAAATATTTTTCTGTCTTAATAATGGCCTTAATAAACAAATATTTTTAAAAGACTTGGCTGAAAGGGTATAACTGACAGTTGTCTCACATTATCACTTCAGGATACATCATAATTTCACAACAGTCATGTTACATATGTGGCTCTTTGCCACACAAAATTCACAGCTTTTTAGACTATTCCCCTCAAATTCAACAGGCATTTTGAGTATGACTCTAGATTTCAATTCTTCTCTCTTTGTATCTTGATTATGAGAGCCGCTGAAAAGAGAGTGGCCTCAAAGAGATCTAAAAGCAGATGTTAATCACTCTTCAGTCATCAAGCAGGCCAGTTACAGAAACTGCAGGCATAGCTGTATGTTAAAACTAATGCTGATGCTTTTAGGGGCAATTACTAGTTTAAGCACCAGCCTGAAGACCTGGATGGTATATGGGCCAATGTAATTATCAGCTAATCTAAACAAACAAGGCATCAAAGAACCATTTTGCTTTGCATTTCTTTGATTTTATTCAACAAAATGTTGAAAGAATAACAACTATAGAATAAGCAGTACATATTATAAAAACAAGGAATTTTTTTTTCTTTGGATGGTGGGAGATAAAATTGCTTTCATTGAAATTAAGCAGCTGTAAACGAGGAATACTTAGTTTCTCTACCCACCTAGCTGTACCTTTTTTGATTTGTTCATGTAAACAAAATGTTTAAAATGGTTATTTTTTTCTTTTAATATATGTATATATGCAGTTTCACTCTTGATGTTTCAGAAGCCTGAGATTTTGTATGTGACTGTAGTCTTACTCTAGATCATGGTTAAATTGTAATTTTCATTTGGTGTAAGTACATGGCACTTGTAAATAACATGTTCAGTAGGGGCAAGGAGCTACATCATCACATTAGAAGAATACAAGAAGTCTTCTTGTAGGAGGTAACTAAAGCATCTGAGCTCCAGAGGGAGGGGACTAAAATTTTCCATACCAGAAAGACGTAGAGCCTTCAGATTCCTGGAAGCTTCAGTTCATTGTTTCTTTGAACACCATTTATTTACTAATTTCTTCTGTGTGCTTTGTAAGTACTTTAAACTGAAAAAAAAAAGGAATTATTGATCCTCCCTTTTTAGTCACTTCATATATATCAGGTTACTGACAGCTATATGACTGTCCATGTCACTGAGGTCTTTGTGTTTTCTGTTATTTTCAATTTTCTGGCTCTGTTGGAGATATTGGACAGTCTAGTTGTCTCCCAATTCTTTATACTTCATATATTAATTCTTTATACTTCATCACATTCTAGATGTGCACAAGCCAGTAACATTCTCGGCAAAGGCTTCATCTGTTCTGGCTTGGAAAACATAACTTCATTGTACCTATTGTGGTTAAAGTCTCTTCCAGATATAGCCAGTCTGCTTCCTTATTTTGTTATCATGTCACATGCCATCATCCAAAACCACTCACTTCTCTGTACTAATAATGAAGTCAGATTCGTCTGTATTTTTGCTGTGGTGTTTAGCCATTATGTAAGTCATTGCAAAATAAAAAAAAAAAAACAAAAAAACCCTAACATTACATTTCCTCTCCTTCCATGGGCTTGGGTTGAGGGACTCACTCTAAATCGTTCTTAGTTTCATTTCTGTATGTGCGGCTAAGTATCCCAAAACAGGGAATGCCTAGCCTGGTGGCACTTGACTCTGAGCAGGATCCTTGAACAATAGCACAAGCAAAAAAAAGAGGATATAGAATTATTATCCTTTCATCTCTTCACATGCAATCTTGTCCTGAGGAAGATGAGTCTCATACATGTTTGCTTTTGGTTCATCTCTCATTTCCTTGTTGATTCAATAAAGAACTAAACATCATAAAAGAGAAGAAAGGAAGAAAAACCCAAACACTTCAGACACTGTATTTCAGATGAGACAGTGGCAAACATGTTTAAAAAGAAGGAGTTGCTTAAGTGCATTGTAATTTGAATGTATGCTTTTATTTTTCTTAATTACTATTTTATTTTTCGCTATGTTTTACCAAAGGGCAGTAGCCTTTATTCACAGTGATGAATGCATGGATTTAGCCATAGAATACTCCCTGAATGTTTAGTTTGAAATATTAAACTCTTTGGAGGATTTATAGCCTTCTTCAGATATGTCACAGAAGTATTTATAAATATAAAAAATGAAGATAAAATATAATTTAAGTCCGTCTACAGATTATAAATGTTTTTTATTGCTGTAATATGCAGCAAAATATTATCAGACATATGGTATTGTTATGTGAACCATATGCCTGCATCACTTGTAGAGCATATGGTAAGAGTTTAAAATAAGCAGCATTATAAAAATATGATGGGCTTTAAAAATGTATCATTTGTACAAAAAAAAACCTTTTTTTTTTTCGTGTTGTGAAACAGATATTTGCAGAAACATGTCTGAGAAAATTCCACCTGCCATATATTGCAGCTGTGTAATACTAAGAGTACCTCTTGTCTTTTTGCCTGCTTCCATTTCCACTGGGAATGGTTGAAATTATTTAGTGTCATAACCAAAGTGTAAGGAAATATGTTTTGCTGAAAAAGCCCCGATGGTGTAAAAGATAGTGGATAGGGTGCATAAGTACTGTCATATGGGACTAAAACAGGATGGAAAACATTTGCTGTGAGTCATGGGCTCCTGTTTTGGAACATGATTGGGGAAAAATAAGATGGGCAAAACTGTAAAGCAATCTACTATTGCTTCACCTTTAAACTTCTCTGGAAAAGATTTGTTCCTTTACAAGGGGGAAGATTATGAAGAATCTCAGAAGGGGACAAGTCCTATTCTTCCCATCTTCTCTGCCGACTGTTTACTGATGGGATGAAAAGCCTCATTCTGTACAGACTCATATAATGTTTCTATCACCATGGTGCCTTAGTTTAGTTTTACTGAGTCTTATATTTCCAGTCACATGTATTGATATCAAATCTCTTTTGCTGTGTTTACATTACTTCAGCTAAGACTTAATTAGCATTTAAAATCCATCACATTTCCTCAGAAAATAGGTAATTAACAATGTGCAAATCCAGCAAAAAATCAAAAATCTTACGGTATTGCTTAATAAGCTACCCTATATTTTTGACATTTTTGAAAAAGAAGAATATTGAACCTCAGTGCAACCATCCACCATTGTTTCTGCTATGCTCCTTTTCATTACACAGTTTTCAGTATTTTCATTCTCTCTCAGTCTATCCTTCTTTCTGTCTTTATTTGCCTTTCTTCTTTTAGATTCTGTAGTATTGCTACTGTAAAAAAAATATTGATAAATGAGGCTTGCCATTAAGGGGAAGCAATTTGTAACAGAGTGGGAAGTTATAACAGTGCTTTGAATTGTTAGAAGGCAGTGATTCTTTTGAAATAGAAATGTGTGCAATTTCATGAAAAAGTGCACAGTTATTTGGGTTTTGTCCCTTGCTTTATCTTTGTGCATGGCAGTACTTAGCAATTAAGTTGTATAACTAAAAGACACTTCTGTTTGTTGCTCAAATAGAAAAATGGAAGAGAATGTTCTGAAAATTTTTACATTTTTATTCTTCTATTAAAACTACTTACAACTATTTTTTTTTGCTTTATCTAAATTGATAGATTTCTAAATGTAACACTGCTTTTAATTTAAGATCTATTTTTCTTCAGAATTGTTTCTGTTCTAAATTCACAGCTCAGCAAATCATCAGGAACTCAGAACCATTTCTCTAACAATAAATTTGTATTTATTATCCAAGGTTTAAAAAAAGAGAAGTATTCTAAACATTGCATTTACCTATGTGTAATAATAATGTGGTATAATATTATCCTTTCACTCCTGCCTTTCCTTCAATCCAGCCTTCTTCTCTTTGACTCACATATTCTTTCAATTTTATTCCAGGTTCTTCTACTCCAAAATTCTTTACCTTTCTATTTTTTGTCTGTTTTCTTTATTTCAGAAATTCTTTTTTCAGTCAATTCCCATATTTGTTCTCTTAAACCATAGCTTCATAGGTAAGTTCCACTGTAAAGTTTTTAAAAATATAATCTTTTAAAGGCCTTTAATAGGCCTTGATAAAGGTCCTGATCATATTTTTTGGGGGGAAGCATGCAAATTCTGCTTGGAGTGAGTACTTACATTTCATAAAAAATGCATGTTGGTTGCTCTCTCTACTCCCTTATGCCAAAGAGTAGATGTAAAGGCACAGGCTTTTCTGTGGAAAAGAGGGAAGAAATCTATGAGAATTAAAAGACCTGATCTTATCAAAGTCTTACCAGATACTAGGAAATGGCTCTAAGTTTGTTGCTTGATTTCTATATATTTATTCCTGATCTATATGAATGGAAATGTAAAGTTGTCAGAAATCCTATAAAAAATACAGACCAAACTTCTTAATCCCCATTCCTAGACATCTGGTATTAGTGCATGTTTATAGAAAATGATTTGACATTTTGGCATTTTTCCATTAACACTAATAGTATTAGGAGTAACAAAAGTGTCAGTTCAAAATTCTGGGTACGAGACAGAAGTGAGAATATGCTCATTCCATATGTGTGTGTTAATCTGCAATGTCTATTTACTGTTTGGTCCAGTGACAACCACAGCATTAAAACTGCACTTGCAATTGTAAGCGTAACATGGTCAGGATAAATATTGATGAATTAGAATGAGTTGTAGCAGGGAGACAGCTTGGGTGTCATCCAGCAAGGATACACATGTAAGGATGACATTGTGGGAAGGGCACCTGAGGAAAAGGGTTTGCAATCTGCTTTTCAGTACACGTTGGGAAAAAGGGACATCACTTCTTCCTTGGATGTATGGGTAAATAAGTGCCTACCACTTCTGCCAAGAGGACGATAGCAAAAATACAACCCTAAAATCTTCAGCAATTCAGCAAGGTGAGACACAGGTTTTCTCTTTCATTGCAGCTTTCCAGAAAAACAGATTAGGTTAAATTTTCTGGTGAAATGCATTGCCCCTATGCGGTGGTATGGCATTTTGAATCTGATCAATCACACCAGACTGTGTTTCCCATCAGGGAGCATTTGTTATCATTCTAGTCACCTCACATTAGAAAATGACATATCATGTTGGAAATTTGAATCAAAAGGAGAACCATTTTTAGTAATTACATTTCTGGAAAGTGAGCTGACAAACAAAACTAATTTTTCTAGGTGGTCTGACATCAGCATAGCAACATTAACCCTAAAAAGCTGCAGAATTGCTTACTTGTTAGAGGACTATCTTTATCAAATGAGGGTTGATTTTTAATTTTTTTTTTTAATGTAATATTGCTTATATATTCAGGGATTTCATGAAAATGTTTAAACCAGAAAACTATTTCCTCCACAACTATCACTACCTTTTTGTATGTCCTCACAACAGAAAATACTGTTGCAAATCTTGTTCCATGAGAAGCCTAAGTAACATCTTCAATACTTTTAAACACCTTCTTGTCTCTGCAAGAACAGAAATATTGTCTTCAAGTAGCATCTACTCTCCCCTTCCTGAATTTTTAATCCTAGTGGAGCAGAATCAAACTGGACCTGGATAAACTATAACAAGTTCTACTAAGGCTCTTTGTCCAGAAAGTAAAGAATTAAGTTTAAATATTTGAGTTTGTAATAAAATAGAAGTCTCCAATTGCCATCTATTTTTAAAACTTTCCATTCTCTACTTCAGATTGTCTATACTTCTTACTCAGAAAGAAAAAAAAGCATTTGATAGCCTATTTGACTTAAGCAAAGTTTAAAAAAAAAAACCAAATCAGAGCTTATATGAAGTGTCCAGACATCAAAGAAGGAAATATTCTTATTGTTCTTACCTCTGTGGACACATATGACAGCTGGACACATAAGTGTATCACATCTTTAACCCTGTTCTTACACAGCATTACTTCCCTCTGTTCAACATCCTGGCTTGCTGAATGCATCTTGAGCAGTAATGACTATTGCTGCTCTGTATATCAGACCTTACCACAAATCTATTACTACAGGAAACTGTAATATTTTAAATACTTAAGCAAATCATGTGTCACAGGCTCATTGGTAACAGCTGTCCTGGTAAAGGGTAAGATGATCCCTTTTTGTTTGGTCCCTCTACTTCACCTCCTGCAACCATCTTATATACTTTTACCTATCCCGCCACTGCTTTATAATTAAAGTTTTCTGTCATTTTCAGAGGACTGGAAAGGCTTGCCCCTGACTGTGTGGGTGAGAATTGCCTTGCAGATTGCAAGTAATTTTATGAGGTCACACAGGGTTCTGTAAAATCTTCCCCAAAAGTGCTCTAATCTGAAATAACAGGAGAGGAAAGATAAACAGCTGCTGATTTCTTGTGCTGCTGGGTGCTGCTTTCTCCTGCACCTGGTGCTGCATCTCAGACCACAAAGAAATACTTCCTGCCTTGATAATGGAAGCAACTATTGTAAGCTGCTAAGGCGTTTAAAAGCTGCAAATGGCATTCTTTCCAAGCAGAATATTCTAATACAATTTAAATCCAAATGTTAGAATTTCTGCAGTGGTCTAAAAACTGGCTACTTCTTGGCTGAAAAATGCAGATGCTATAGCAAAAGCTAGAGTCAGACTCAAGTGACAGTGAAAACAAATAGATTAGCTAAAACAGTTCTCACTGTTGGATTAAAAAGCACTTGAAAACTCCCCAAATCTGTAAACTACAGGTAGATCCCTTTCACTCAAATTCCCAGAAAACAGGATAGTTTTAATTCCTGAGCATGATGCATTGCCCTTTGCAGTGTTATGGCAGGTTGCATCTAATCAGTCAAAGTGGATTACATTGCACATCAAAGCAAATGTTATGATTCCAGTCACATCAGATTAGAAGATGACATATCATGTTGGCAATTTGAATTCAAGTCTTTTGAAGGGTAATTTTCCAGTGTGGGATTAAAATATCCATTCCAGTCAAAGGTCAATAGGTGCACTTCAGATATCAAATGTGCAATATTTGGCACATTTTCCTTCCTTTATATGCTGGGTTGATGAAGCCAGATGCAATTGAGACGAAGCAGGGAGAAATAAAGCAAAAGGACACACTTTTAAAATACTGGTGTCTAAACTATGGTTGAAAAATATGGGCAACACATGGGGAGAGAAAACTGAATATTCATAGCATGAATTTAGGCATGGAGTATATATGATCACAGAGAAACAAAAACAGAGGCACTAATATGATTCTGCAGTGATCATTAGGATTTGTTTTGCAAAGCCTGTACCGTACTACATAAGCAAATATACATCCAGTATGTGTGCGTATGTCAGAACTCACCTTTCAATTTCACATTTTTTAAAACACTTGCATTTGAGATAAATATTTGAGATACTGGTAGTTAGAGGCAAGACTTGCAGTCTAGAGATGGGGATGCCAGAACAGCCTCAACTGTCCTTTGTTCTCTTTAAATCCTGTGAAGCTTTTCTGTGTCATATGGGTCAGCTCCATCTCCACTTTGAAAACTATTGAACAAAGCACTTCACTCCTTTTCCAAACTGGTTTGCCAGGTCTGTGAGGTGTCTGAAAAAGCAGTTTCTGGGAAAGTGAATATGTAGCCCATGTATGCAGCAGAAAGCCAGGTGGATTGCCCATTGTCACCTCTGGTTTATTCACTGATGCTCAGTGAATGCTGTTTTGCACGCTTCAGTGGTAGTCCTGTCCCTTGACAGTACTGCTCCCAGCCGTCCAGAAATTTTGAAACTGCTCTGATAGTAGATAGGTGGAGTATGACCATAAATCAGAGGAATTTTACTTCAATCTATCTAAACTGAAAGCAATGCTTTCTTAGGGTTCTGTTACAGCTGGGAGTCTTCAGTGTAAATAGTAAAATGCCATGGAAAAGTGTCTTTTGAAGATGGTGCTGGCTCCTGCTCCACTAAGATGAAGGAAGCAATATAACTTTTTTACTGCCTAAGAAACTAAAATAAAATCAGATGATGCAATTTTACACAGAATCCTAGAACTGTTGCTAGGAAGGGACCACCGGAGATCACCAAGTTCTGCCTCCTGCTTAATTCAAAACTATCACCAACAGTAGATCAGAGCAGCGTGAGTTCTTCTTAAAAAGCCCTTAGTCTTAAAACAGTTTCAAACACCTTAACGTCTGTAGTTTCTGCAAGTCCCCAGGCAGTGTATTGCAGCCCTACACACCACGGCTTCCTAAACTCTAGGCTGCTAAACCATTTGCCCTAGACATAGATCAGCTCTGATTTCCTTTTTCATTTCCAGGTCCTGGACAATGCAAGTGCAATGTCAGCATTCACTCCATGAAAATGGATGGCAAGCTAGGCAGTGAGTGTTTCTGCTGAAGGGATTAGAATTACTTCTTTCTTATTTCCTTGCAATTTCTTCCAGAAATTTATAATTTCTTTCGAATTTTTTTTTCCTTTTCAGTTCAGAGAAAGAAGCATAAATACTGTGAACATGGAAGCTTTTAACTGATTTTTTTTATTACTAGTGTGATTCAATTCAGTCCACTGTTAATATATGTTGTGTTTTATTAACTGGTTCTTGCAACTAGCCTGCTTATTCCCATTATAATGCCTTTTGCATAAGCATCTTGATACAGCTAAGGTATTTTAATGAGATTTCTTTTCACAGGACTTCAACCTAAAACTAGTCTGTTTCTAAGGGGAATTTTGAATACTTTTCCATCTTTTGTTATAACTTTAGAAGTCCAGAGTAGAATCCAGTTCAAGAAGATAAGATCAGATACTGCTGTAAGGATCGGGAGTCTATGCCCAGACACATAAATCTTCGGGCTAAACATGAAGCTATGTTGAGAACAACTACCAGCATTTACAGCTGCTCAGATTCATTGGAATTTAAAGTGGAACATTTACCTGCTCTTAAACATGTAGATGTTTACATGGTGAGATTGTACCTTGTATTTGCCAAAATATTACTGACATAAAAATGAGACAGGCTACTGGGTGCACACAGTGTTTCCCTATGAAAAAAAAAGACCATGATTCCTCTTCTAATTCTGTTTTCTCCCCCACCATAATTGGAGTCCAACTCTTCCTACTCCATTTTTTATTGATTATTTTAAGGGCTTGGAATATTTTTGGTTCCAAGAAAATTTTAATGCTGTTGTAATTATTTAGGTGCTGTTCCAACTCAAAGGTTCTGTGAGATTTTCCTCTCACTGTGGATTACTCTGCATTTTCAATAGGACAGAGACCCATCTCTGAGAATGGACATGCAATTTGGTTTAATCACTACATTTGTCGTGATGAAGGTATGCAAATATTTTTGCTTTTCAGGTTCAAAAATTTGGGAGTTTTTTGGTGATTGGTTTTGGTTTGCCGGTACCTACACTCCAACCTATGGCTCACTCTTTCCTAGATAGATTTGGCAGAAACACTACTTGGTGTCAAGTAAATATTCATTGGTTTCCATGTATTATTCAAGTTTTTTTCTGTGGCTATATAAACTATTCTAATTCCAGATGAAAGACAACAGGTAATCTTCAAGATGAAACATGATTCCTTCAGTTTCATGTTTCCAGTAAGTGGGGAAGATTCAAAAAGAGGAACACAAGTGTACTGTCTCAATTTTTTATATTTCTATATTTTTTATTCAAGTTGCAAAGAGATCATCCTAATGCAAGCACTCTAATTTTTTCATCTGCAATTATTATATCATTTTATTTTAAAATGATTTTTTAATTTTATTATTAAATAAAGAGTACTAAATAAAACAAAATTTTATTTTATTTAGTACTCTTGTAGAGATGCTATGCATCTCCAGCATATAATAAAATGATGTATGGACAGCTGGATGAATAGTGGTCCTATTGAATATATGTTCTCTGCAAAACACATAATAAGGCAATAAACACATAATACACTATATATAGATATTTAAGAAACCACCTTTTTATTTTATTATATAAATATGTTATAGATGTCTATCTAATTCTCTTCATATGTGAGTATTTAAATTTTTTTAGTTGGAGGACATATTCTAAGGTGTTTTGAGACAAGTGATGAGTTCCTAACTGAATCAAAAAATGCAGTGAGAAGTGCAGTCAAGCTCTTTCGGGAAGAAGTTAGGTCCCTAGATATTCCTTCAAAACTTCAAAAGCCTATGCTTTGGGGATAGTGAGGTTATCAATTTTTTTCTGAAACAGCAATAAAACCACTTCACAGCAAACTGTGCTCCAGCCCTGACTGTCATTCAGAAACTTCCATTAGAAGTTCCTTTAGACTGTAAGAAATCATGAAAAAAGATACCAGAATGTGGGTATTCTTTATTTTTCCCTTGCTTTCCCAAGAAGTGCATGAGAATGCAGTGAAATATATGTAGCAAGATTTCCTAAAAATTTTTTATTATCTTTAATTGGCTATCTCCTAGGTCTTTATATGCTCAGACAGAAGGAATAAAACATACTCAATGTAAATTGGTGGATTTCACATACAAATATAAGTGCAGAAGAAGATAGCTGTACACATCATATATCCATATATTTTATGTATTTATAAAACAACAACTTTTCAGAATCTTTAAATGAACATCATAAACTGAGAAAGAAACAGAGAAGTCTGCAGTCTTATTGGAAGGTTGCCACAAACATACTCTGGTGAATAGTGAGGGTAAGAGTAGTAGTGAATCTCTTTTATGGTGCTGTTATCAGGACATAATGTGCTGAGTTTATGGCATGCCACCACAGCCAGTACCCAAACTGCCAATGGAAATATAATTTAGGATCTGATGTGAGATCTTGCAGTGCATCGGTAATTTAATTGAATCTTTCATCATTCCCATATGTAACTGTCATTACCTGATAATATCTTATCCTGAAAGAAGTAGGGAATTTTGTGCATACCTGACAGAGCTCAATGTGTACTCAGCACTTAAACAGAACACAACCTACCACATGATTCCTATGCCAAGGAGAAGAGAAAGAGCTCTTTAGCCTTTTGATCCCCAAGGTGAAGTGTTTTCCTAATCTTTATAAATGTTCCTGTGAAGTCCATGATTTTTGTAGGTTTTTGTGTAGCTTTTTTTTAACACCTAAGGGCATAGGTGCAGTGTTCTAATAAACCATATCCCACACCAAGATGGTCCTCAGAGAGGCATATATCATATTAGACGTGTTCCTGCAGACATTCCCTTGAATCATGCAGGAGATATTTCTGTGAATAGTATAACGGGAGAATCTGAATAGAGACAAATGAGGACATTTTAACTCTAAACATTTTATGTGTCTCTTTGCTTTCCCAGTAGGTGATTTGAAGGTTCTCCTAAGCACTGCTGTTATGTACTGCGCAGAAGGTCAGAGTAGATGATCATAATGGTCCCTTGTGGCTTTATAATCTATGAATCTATACTCCTGGGGAACTGTAAGTGCTAAGAAATCTGGTTAAAAACACCGGTTACAGAGAAAGCAATCAAAAATGATTGGGAGAATGCACCCCCCACCATCACTCCTAATAAGGGTCCAGAGTACATAGAGGGGGGAACTTTGTGACACAAATTATAGATGGATTTTTTCTTCCAATTAAGAAAGAGAGCAAATAGGCTAGGCAATTTCAAAACAACTCATACACAATGTTACTGACAAAGGGGGCAGTAAGAAAATACTGTAACAGACAATTTGATTGCAGCAGATAGGCATGTTAAGGAATGACGATAGAGGAAAAGAATGCCTGATTTTTAATTATTTTGCTGTCAAAATCAGAGACAACTAGAGAATTCCTGAAATACTAGCAAAAAAGCAAGCAAGCAGTAGAGCTGTGAATAATCCTGAAACTATCAAATCATAAGCTTAAATTTTAACTTGAATGAGTCAAGGAAATAAATGTCAGGAGCAAAATGGCCATTGAACAGCTAAAAGATAATGAAATCATTAAGAATTAGCAGAATTACTTTTTCAGGAAAAAAAAGAAATAAGTTTGTCATTGATGATAAAATTTTGATTTTAATACAAAAAAGAAGGAAAATAGATAAAAATTATTTCTGCTTGAATCCTGTATGAGACACTTTAAAAAAAATCTATTTACATTATCTGTCAAAATCTCTTTTTCAAAATTAATTAAAAGGTGTTTACATAGGGACACTGTCATATGGACTGGAAAGCGACTGAAGGGACACTAACAAGGGGTAATGATACACAACAATGTATCAAGTTGTGGGGGAGATGTCTGGTAGCCCTGAAGAGGCTAGTGTTAGTTCCAGAGGTTTTGTTGACAGCCTCATTAATGATTTGAAAGTGGGAGTAAACAACAACTTAATGAAATTCACATATCATACTAAATTGGTAGGTGCTGCAAACACTGGTAACGATACAAAATTAGTAAGAAGGGACCAAGCAATATTAGAAGCATGGACATATGAGCAAAATGAGAATCAATTTGGAAAAAGGCTATCTAATAACATATGAAGAAAAATAAGCCAAAACATAGCTATGGAGTAAGAGAGCGAAACCTGGAAAGCAGCAATGCCTAAAGAACCATGGAGGTGGTAATGGGCAGAAAATTAGGCATGAATCTATACAGTGATATGGCATTAAGGGAGGCCAACGAGCTCTTGGGCTTCATGCAAAGAGGTGTCAAAGTCTGAGGAAATAATAATCATTCACAGCATAACAGTCCTGCAGCTAAGCCTGGAATATTGCATTCAGTTCTGGGCATTGGTTTAGTAGGAAAGTAAATGAACAAATAAAATGAATTTCTAAGTGGACCAGCAAAAATGAACAAAAGATGAGGGAGATTATTTTAGGAAGAGAAAGTGTAAAAGCCAAATTTCACTCTGTATACCTTGGCCAAATGACAACAGAAAAGAGCTGTGAGAACAGCGTCTGCATAAAGGTTGCTCAATCCAAAGGTAAAAAGAGGATTTAGGAAGGAACAAAATGGTAGCAATAAATTTAATTGGGTAAAATCATAAAAGAAAAAGCTAGAAAACTAAACACCAGGAAAGAGTTCCTGGATTTAGTGGAGTTCCTAATTTATTTTATTTAGAAGAATTATTCTGTGAAAATGGGCATTCAGAAAACAAAAATATATTAAAATTTTATTAACTTTACTGTTCGAAATTTCCTAGTAAAACATCCATTCTCGTTATTCTCTCAGTTACTGACTACAACTGAATTCCAGTATAATCAGGAGGTAAAGTAGTACACATTGCGTTGTCTGGAACATTTTATAAAGAGCTAAATAAATCAACTCTCCATGTTTTAACAATCCGTGCAAGTATTAGCTAAAATCAATAGCTGGGCAGATATATGAAGGACAAAAATAACAGAACGGATGAACAGAGCACTCAATAGCCAGAAATATAGGCAGAGAAAGGCTGCACTGGCTAGAGGGGGAGTAAAGGAGAAATGCTGTATTCACTCTTTCACTGCACTGGGTAGAATAAGAGAAGAAGAACAAAACACTCTTCCCATCTGAGAATGTGGAATTTCCAAAGAATAGCTCCGCCCCGTACTGACATATAACATTTGATATAGAGCAATATGTATTTCATTTACTTCTTCCTTTCTAGAAAGGCTTCTTATGAATGCAAAATTTAGTAAAAAAAAGAGCTCCTTTTTACTGTGCCTGACATTATCCTTGAAGTTTCTATAATGGAAATATACATAGCTATCAAATTCTAATCTGGTGGTCTAAATGTTGCCAGAATGAAAGGAAATTTGAAAAAAAAAATTAAGAAATTAAGGATTTCATTAAAATAAAATATATAAGGAAATAGATTAAGACCCTTATCCAGGGAAATTAAATTTGAAAAATAGAGATTTTTGTAGGTCTTTTTAGTTCTGTACTGAGCTACTGAAGTTTGTAAGGAGACCACAGGCAAATAAGGGTTACCAAAAAATCCCAGCTCCCTGTAAGACAGAAAGAGAGAGAGAGAATGAAATAAAACTCTATGTGGAGGCAAATATGTAACATACTGATGTCAAATAGGGTATTGCTGCCTACCTTTTGTTCTCTGGTACGACGTCCCTTATGAGACTTTCCTTAGGAGCACCTTTCACAGGTGTCTGAGACTTGCACTGGCTCTTTCTGGTGTTATTATTTTGTTTTCTAGGAAATATTATAAGGTCTTTTGAACACTTTGATCTGCTTGTGTGTTTTGGATATCTCTTTCAATTCTTATTTTGTGGAGATACTTGTCCTCTCTACTCTCCATACAAATCAGATCTGCAAGAAATCTGTTGTTTATATGTATTATTTTGGGGTCAATCAAAGTGAAATCATCTAATTTATTATTTTTGTCTTGCTAAACTAATTTGATGTCATTTAAAACACAACACATTTGTGTACAAGGATCATATGCAAAACCAAATGAAACCTGGGATATTGACAGAAATAATTTCTGCCCTGATTGTATGGTGATATTTATACAATTTCGTGTGATTGGCACATCTTAATTCAAATGTAGAAAACAGTTCAGCTTTTCTTTTTAGTGTGGTAACATGTCTTTGTAACAAATCTCTCCTGGAAATATGGTATAGTCCATGGTATAGTAATTTTCACATGTGAGAAAGGTTGCTATTCTGATAAAACCACACTGTGACATTTAACCTTGCACAGAAGGTTACAATGACACTAGAAGATAGTGAAAAATGGCTGAGGAGCAGGACAATGACACTCTGGCATGATATGATTTATTTTTTCCATAATATGCTTTTCAGCTCTTCCTCTTCTATTTCTCATGAGAATAACACATTCACCTGAAGCAGATTAGTTAAGATACAGTTTCATTTATTCAAAAAGAAAGGGCTAATTGTAAGGGCTGTATGGCAGGTCTAAATGTTGTGAAGAATGTCTTGGATTGTTTAAAGCCCAAATATGCTGTGACAGACAGAGTTTTTTGGAGCAATGTCAAAAGCTACCCTGGTATTTGTAGGGACACAAGCAATGGGAGTTGAAAGGTGTCTCTTCTGCAGCTGACCATGACTGTTGGAAATGGAAGTTTTGTTTGACTTTGTCCATTGTTGATGAGACCAACACAAGGCAGCCAGGGTGCTGCAGATGGCACATGCCTGCCTGGGGTCAGATGTGAAGTTTTGTCTGTGGCTGCCCTGGAAAACAATGGTTTTTTTCTGCCTCTTCTCTCCAGTAGGGTTTGCACAGGAGCTCCTTACTTGGGGACACAGAATCTCTCTAGCCTGCAGTTGTTCAGCCACACATCCTCACTCTCTCTGTCCCTCTTTTCCTCTATTCTCCAAGAGAGGCCCAGCATATGGACAATGAACTACTCAGAGTATTTACTACTTACTGCTCTCCTCCAGTTCCCTATGAAGACACAGCAACTAACTGTAGCCTCTCGGTTTGATTTAACACATGCCATTTCTTAAATCAATACAACTACTACATAGAGCCTGGATTTTCAGAAATCTAATACCTTGCAGAGATATAAGGAAATGTAATGGGAACTACTTCATGCCTGAGCAAACGTAAATCAAAGGTAATAGCTGCGTAATGAAGTGCGTAGACATTCCACAAAAAATGTGGCTGCTAGTCTATAGGCTCATCTAGCCAGTAGCCTGCAGCCTTACAGAAAAATGTACCCCTGTTTAAATTATAGGTTCATTAAACTTTGTTAAATCTAAATTTTTATAAGAAATAGACAGCTATTCATAAGACAAAAGCAAATAAAGATAATAGAGAGGAAAGACATTGAAAATGGACAAGCAGATCAACCAGTATTTAGCCATCAAAAATCCAATGCATAATGATACCATAAATTTAACTTTGCTCTTATACACTTGCTGCTCCCTGATCTAAGAGGAGCATTAACCATTTTTTTTTTTTTTTCTGGTGGTGGGGGGAGCACGTTCTTTTAAATTTTTTTTTTAAATTATTAATTTTTTTTTTCAAAAAAAGAAACCCCTATAAAAGAGGAAAAAACTGTTTAGTTCTTATAACCTTGAATTATTGTGACTTTTATCAGGATTATGTCTTCATACTGGTGCACAATAATGCAGATTTACTCCTTTATTGGAAAGCTTATAATGTAATAGGTAGATTTGCAAGGGTAAATTGATTTCCCATTTTATTTCTATATGTATTTGAAATGCTTTTCCTGAAAAACACTCCTGCAATTATAGAAATGTCAAAAGCGCAGTAGTTTGCATGTCATTGTAGTGGAGAACACAGACTGCAGGTAAGAAACATCCGGGGAACCCAGCCCATACTCACAAAGGCATGAGGAAGGACGCCACACCTTTATTGCAGGTTCATGGCAGATTTTGGAAGGAACCATTTGCAAGCAGTCTCCTCTCTTATGATTAATGCAAGTGGTGGGCTATAGAGATGGCAGAAGGGTATAAAAAGGATTTTAAAATATGATTTATTTTCAATTAAAAAATAAAATCAGAAGATCAGAGAATCCCACTTCTTCCTGACTCACACAATTTTTTTGTGCCTTCTATGGCTTGTAAGAAAGGATTTTGTGGAAGACAGGTTAGTGAGCTGGTCATAAACAACTGAGGGAGTGTACATTAGGAGTTTTGTGGTCCAAGCTTAAATTTAAAAAGTAGATGGATGTGATAAGATGATAAGGTAGAGCGACAAAGGCAAAAGAAAACACAGGAGAACAGGAAAAAGAGCAGTAGGGAAAAACGAAGGGTAAAAATAACAGTACTGAATGGTATTACCAATTAATTGCATATAAATTGGAGATTCTCATTTTTTTCTTACAATCAGAATGTTGTTACAGATAAGAGAAGCACATCTTATATGCAAAGCCAATGGTTTACTGTTACTTCAATTAAAGTCATGCCGGTTTAATGGAAAAATTCTGTTTTCTACATCTTTCTTGGTGGCATATTTAACCTTCCACTGCCCTACTGGGTCCTAAACTCAATACTTTCACTATGAGGAGAGAGGTTTAGAGCAAGTCTTCAGCATGCCAAGTCCTTCACTGAGATGGGTAAGTTTTCTAATAAATCATTAATTTTTACAATATTTTTTCCCCAATCCTATGATTTTTTTACATTATTTTGATACTTTTTTTCTATTATGCATTGCTCTTTTCCTCCTTTTCCTGCAAACCCACTTTATGTCTCCATTTACTATATAAGGTGTATGTTACATGAGTTGAATACTTGTTCTGTGTTCTCTTAATCACCCCGAACACTGATTTTGCCAAGCTCTCAAGGCTGAGGTAATTTTATGACCAGTAACTCACCATGGCTGAGCTGTTTATAGACCTGTAACCTCTACTATCATACTGCACATGATAGTAGAGGCTCCTTTTATCTTGCCATGTATGCATTTCTCTACATGCATTTTATATTAGGGCATAGATAGTTCATTCTAGCCGGTAACCTCTTATTACTGTATCGGCTATGGTATATATAACAATAGATACATACTACACCAAATAAAGAAAAAACTAAATCGGAGTAGACAATAGGTCATTGGATTACTGGTATTGCAGTCTAAAACTGTCTTCAGGGAGGTTCAGACAGGCTTGAATTTTGTGGTGCTAACTTGGAACCAAGCCATTACAGATCATGGTGCTGCCATGTTTACTGGCCTCTGAGGCTGTGGTGGGAAAACAGACAAATAACCAGAGACTAAAATGTGAGGCAGTAATATGTCAGGTAAATAGCAAAATTATCTTGACAGCTATGGTGAAGAGATGACACTAATTATTGAGTAAAGACTGATGAGAGTCCATGTCATATCTTTACCTTTTTTGTCAAAAAAATGAAATCGTCCTGACATTAAGTAGAATAAACTGAATATTCACACAGTAACTCTGCAATAGAAATGCTTTTGAAAGAATTTCCATACAATTCTGTAGTAAAACACTAAGTGGGAGGGGAAAATTCATACATACTTGGAACAGCATCAATCACTCAATATTAGTGTTTCATTTTATTTGTCATTTACCTATGTTAAGTATATTAAATATGCAATCTTATAACATTATTCTTTCTTTCACAGAACAGACCGTAATTTCTAATTTTCTAATTTCTCATTTCTAAAGTTAAATCCTAGAAGGGTGACATTTCCATGGTTATTGTTACTAATACAACAGCTTGAAATGTTTCTTCTGGATATTTAGCACTGCATTACTATTTGCACACTACAAAAGGATTAAACTCTTGCAATTTCAAGTCAGCAACCACATTCTTGGTATGTTTAGGAGATCTAAAGCTTTTGGCTTGCAGGACAAACTTGAGCTATCTTGCGAATTTGCAAATTCCCTTGAGCTTTCAAGTGAAATTACAAATACTGCATGAGATTTCTTTCCAATTCTATGTCTTTAGAATATTGAACATTGAGGCTTACTAGATTAAAGCTGCTAAAATAAAACCTGTTTTGACCCAACTATTCCAACATAACATGAAAAAACACAGTCACATTGGGTTTTCTCTGGCAAGTAAATAATTTTTCACTTGATTGGAAGAGAAAAAAAATAACTGGCTGTGAAGAAAATTTGGAAAGCCATTCTAAGAGAAGATATACTATTTTTGTTTGTAATTTTTTTCCTCATAATCAAGTTATTTCAAGTTCCCTGATGTATGCAGGAAAAAACATATGTATTGATACCAAATTGTGTGGATATATGCCTTTCAAATATGCACCAAAGTTGTATGATTTATACTCTAAAAATACTGATCAAATAATGAAAATGAAAAACTATTAGTTTGGAACAGTGTATTTTACATTAAACCCTCGCTCTCTGCTGATATATAGCTGCACGATCACCTTAATTCTTTCAATTCAATTTTCACCTCAGAAAAGTAGAAAAATGTCTATTTCCCTTAAAGCACAATGAAGACTCAAATAACTGGGGAAAAAAAAATGCATGTGGGTCCCAAAATAACTGTAGGTAAACATGATGTGTCACTATGTGTCAGTATTTTGTGCCATCACCAACATTATTTTTTTTTTTTTAAATAAGAGAAGGAAGATGCCTGATACTGCCGATGACCAAATTTCAGCAAAGGGGGAATAATTTACATTCTCATGATCAGTTGAGCCTCTATAAAAGCAATTCTCTGATTTACCTTCTTTTCCTGCTGAGACAAAATGCAGGGGCATACTCTAAAGGAAACATAGAGCTGGGACTTCATGCAAAATATTTGCCAATCTTAGATGAAAGGTACTAAATAAATATTGTTTTTATTATTACTCTCTGTGGAAAGCACCACTATAAGGTCTTTTTGGAAGGCTTACTTCATGGAAAATCTTCATAATTTCCATAAAAAATATTATGCTAGAAATTGGTATAGCCTTTATAACTTTATGGGGCTATAAAATGTGATGGTTCCAATATTAAACTGCAGTGAAAAGTAATGTAAACAGAATAAAAGGTATACAGGAAAATATATACTTATTAATGAAACAAATAGTATTCAGGGAAGAAATCCATATTAAAGGTTGGAGGGCCCAATCAGAGCCTAAACACTTTTCAAATATTGCTTTTAAATCTTCCCAAAGTAGAAAGTAGATTGCAAATGTTGAATTGTGATGGATTTTTGCTTATTTTAGTTTAAGCATAACAGTATGAGTGTCATAACTGCACTAAATATGCACTCCAGGAAGAGAAGAGGTTTTAACTGTGGAATTTTTCAGGAAGAATTAGCAGGTTGCACAGATGAGCTAGGAAAGGGTCTAGCAGGTGACTGGCCATGAGTTCACAGCCTTTTCCTTTTGCCCAATCTCTTCCCACTCAGCCTGTACCATTACTTGCTGCTGCTCACAAAATGCCCATATTTGTATTTCATGGTTTTCACCCAACTAGGCATGAGGGCTGAAAATGAAAGGCTAAATAAGCTTTGAGGTTTACTAGTGTCTCTGTTTTAAAAAAACAGACATTCTGTTAAAGTTGAACAGATTGTTCCAACCCCAGTATATTCTATAGACATCTGTCAATTATACCAGGCACTATCACTACCTTCCTTTCTTTACAGAACATGAATTAGAAAGAAAAATCTGTGCATCTAAAATCCAATCTGTATCTTCTGTTTCACTGTAATAATTCAAGAAAATAGAAGCCTTTTGATCAGCCATAAGAGCAGTTTGTAATGCTATGCTCAATTTCCTATCACTAATATTTCATTTTCACCTTGCACCACTGAGGTATATTATGGTCTTGTTTCCTTAAGGGAAATGAAAAATAGCATTAAAAACATTTCAAGTGATTTAGTCATGAACTACAAAAAACCAGCATAAATCCTTCTTCAAACTAGTTTTCCTAAAACTTCTTTCATTTTTGTTTGTATACCTTTAAAATCAACATTTGGACTAGAATTATCTACTATTATAGAATAAGATCTAATTTGTGCTGTAAATTTGCTGGAAAAGACTAAAACACTTCTTATTGATTAGTGATAAAGTGTCTGTCAAAGTAGACTCTTTTAAAGGTCCAAGTACAACATAGCAAGCCTCCCCAAAATATTTCGAATTATTTGACTGAAAATGGTGTTGCAAGACTAAACTTACCTACAATAATAATTTTAACAGTATATGTATAAAATTTGTCAAATGTTTCTCCTTAATTCTTGACTGAGCTTAGCACTCAATTATTGAAAAAGCCGAGAAATTAAGTCATGGTGCAAGTTGCAAAACTTAAACAGAAGAATGTGGCTGTCCTGATGTATAAAACAGCTTTTCTCATAGGTGAGTCTACAATTGAACTTCTTAATAACAATTCAAATACTAATGCAAAGAGTTCCATGGATTACATTCCTTCACATTCAAATGCTGAAGAGCTATTAAAAATCTCACCTTATCTTCTGCACATACGGAAATATCTTTGTGCAATTTACCTGATCTTTACAGTAAACAAGAAGGCAGAGCCAATAAAGTACAGTCCGATTTTTGATAGATATTAGTCATAATTCTTTGGTCTGGAGTTTGCTATAAATTTTGGTTTTAAAATAGGTGTCATAAAACACAACTTCATGCAAGTAATTCTGGCTTAAAATCGCATGATTCTGAGACTAGTAAAATTCAATTAGCCCTATTCATAAAGGTTGCATATACACAAAAGAGAAGGGAAACTACTTTTTACGTGTTTTAATACATAAATTAAGATTCCTGCTTTTAATTTTCAAACTATAAGTTCAACAAAATATGTATACTGTTCATCGTCAAATGTGTTATTTTTTTATGTTTATTTTTTTTGAGACACCATACTATTAGCTAGGTTTGGTGGCAAATTTTACATTGTTCCAAAGACTGATAAAATCATTCCTATAATTCAGACATTCTTTTAATGTGGTTTTGGTCTTGATATATATTAGGGAACAAAAGTACTGAGGTATGAAAATGTCACATCAATCTTCAGATGTTGAGTTACATTTCAAAAGATAAACAAAGGTAGGATAATGAAAAGGTAAAGTCATGGACAAATTTTGATATTGAATATTTCAAAATGTCTGGTGTGGTCTGTTGCTGTGATATGATGTATGACAAACAAATGAAAAAATCTAGACTTGCTTCAGAAATTGTTTTGCCACTGACTTTATAATATTTAATGTTGTGGTACATGTTGTGATAACTGGTTAGGAAACTAGAGAAGAGTGTTTAGAATTTTTTAAGGGTTTAGGCTGGTGTTAATTGCTAGTCTGAGCAGAACCTGAACACTATTGCCAGATTAAATACAGGTTGCCATGCATACTTAATGCATCTCCTTGGGATGGAAGGGTACAGTAGCTCTGCAGCACTGATGCTCATGATCTTTTTGTGAGCTATTTATTTATTTCTCCAACAAGAAGGAGAAAGGAAAACTAAGAATATCCTGCGGGATTTCCCTAGGTGCAGGATCAAGGTGTTTTGCAGACATTGCAAACTTACTTTTAATCCATTTTTAGAGAAAACAGGGGTGGAGGATAATGAACAAGGAAATACTGAGAAGGAAAAGACTTTTCGCTTTCATCAGGCTTGCTCTATCTGAGCTTCTTTTGACCCGCCCACTTCATTTTATTTGGCTGTTGCAACAGCCATTTCTCCAATTGGCCAGGTGTCAATTTTTAATTTCTTTTACTTTTGTTTAGTTGTGTATATAACAGCCAGTTTTATATGGATAGTAGTAACAAAAGGTTGCTGTAGGCAAAATGATAACTTTACCACACAGGGTGATGTAGTGTAGAGATGTATGATGCTGGGAGCCTTATGAAGACTGAGGGTATGCTGTGTTTAAGGCATGAGGTGATAAGAGATGGGACACAGGCTTGACACTGGTGACCTCTGGACTCAGTAGCAGCCAGTGAAAAAAAATAAACACACAAGAAGAATAGGTCTGAACACAACTGCTTCTAAGAGTGAGAAACAGAAGGAAGAAATAATGTCTAACATACATGAAAAGGGTACCATATATAGTAAATTTCAATCTAAATTTTTCTGGACCTGTGGACCAGTGAAGAAAAGATAGTTTGCATGCTAGCAAGCTTACATAAATGAACCAAAGTTGAAATGGGAAAAAAATGAGAAGAAAAATCATTAACAAGAACATCATATTTCTCCTGGCTGAGGGTTGAAGATGTGTCACAATTTTAATTGCATTATTGATAGTATTTTAACCTTTCCTCTACCTAAATAGTTTAAATGCATTATTATCCTTTGTTTTACTGTAATAATTAGATCTAGACTAGTGATGATTCCTAAACTACACTGTTTAGGTTTTAACTATGCTAACAATAAATTCTTGGCTTTATTTTATATATAAGGTGGACTTCTTTTCCCCATAATCAGTTTAACTAAGAACCTGAGAACTCCAACATAAAGAAAAAATACAGAAATTTTAAATGCATGGCGAACATGCAGTACTTTAGATAACCGGAATATTTCTCCAAAATGGCAACATGCAGGAAAAATTTCCACAAGTGTATTGTCCGAGAGGTAGCCAGGCAGTTGAGCTGCAGGGGAAAAGGGAATTTGTCAGTGGATTACAATTAATCAGTAGTTACAGGAGATATACCATTATCTGTAAACAGCTAAGACCAGAAAACAGTGTCCTATCTAAGCATGAAGCCAACTAATCAAAACCTTTAGCATCTCCTTCTCAGCAAAATACAAATTAGGAGATTAGCAACAATCGGATAAAATTCTGCTTGAGGCTAATAACACAGCATTGACTGTTTGCAGACAGCTCCTTTTGACATTGGAGAAAGTGTTAAGAAGTTATATATGACATGCAGGAGCTAATGAGTCTTCCTAGGATTTTCCAAACAATTTTACCTAAGCCAAGAAGAGAAATTAGAACTGAAATGATGGACATTCTTACCAAACCAAGGTATTGAAATCTAAACAATTTTCAAATTTTGAGTTATGAAGTGTCCTGGCTAAAGAAACTGCACCAACCACGGAAATATTTAATCTGCTTGAAGGTTACTCTTTCATTTAGGTTCTGTTTTGTACACCTTTGGCTATAGTCCAAAATGTGAGTTTCTTCTGTATTATAACACAGTTTCCCATGGTCTTTATATTTTCATCTATTAATGAGACTGGGGTTAAGAAGGTTGATACATTTCACCTGCAATTTATTTTTCAAGAAACTTCAAGTTAATACCATTTAAGAGAAAACAACAACATCTTGCTCTGCAAACTGTCTAAATGTAATGGAGAATATGCAAATATGTTTTCTTTTTGTAAGCCTAAATAAGGAAAAGTATATGGCATTGCAATAATTGTTTGTATTATCTACTTCTAAGTTAGCTTCAATTCCAGGTATCACATAATTTATTTAATATAAAAATTTTATTATATGCTGCACAATATGTAACATATTCACATATTATATAAATGATATGTAACAACTAAATATAAAGAATATTTTAATTTTTTTCCATCTATATTTTAGTTTATATAACATCAGTGTGTTGTGGTATTTTACAGGATCTACACATCAGTTTCTTATTTTCCTTGATATGTTTCCACTATTATTTATTGATTGATTGATTCATTCATTCATTCGTCATTGTTTTTTCCTTTTCTGGAACAATATTTATAGTCAACACTAATGAATTCTGACAATGTCCCTTATTGAGATATACAGAAAACTCGAGCCCATGCCACTTAAACTGAGGTAAGGGGATCAGTGATAAGAAATGCAGTGGAAAGAAGAGATATCCAGAATAAAAAATGGTCCTGTGGTACAGAAGGATTGGGTGGCTGTTCCAGGAACAGAGGTTAATTCAAAAGAAAAGAGGATAAACGAAGAAGAGAAAGATACTCCTTCTTTACAGATCCTTTTGCCCCAGTGCAACTCACAATTTTCAAATCTCAGGCCTCTACTCCAAAATTAATCTGAAGACATCTATATATCCTGTACAGGATTATGCTATTCTGCTAAAATTCTGATTTTTTTCCACCAGGAATTGGAGAAAAAGCATACTCAGAGAAGCTTATTTGAAAGTCAGACATTAAGACTGCATTCATCCTAAGTGCTTAAATGATTTAAACCTTTATGTGCTTATGTGTTAAACATAAGACATAAACACATTAAATAAAGGTGTCTGTGTACACCCTCTGCTTTAGCACTAAACCACAATATATTTGTTTGAATGGATTTTGGCAAAATTTTTGTATGAGGTAATCATTATACGCATGAAGAATGAGTTAATCCTGTGGCTTTAAGTACAGTAATCACCAAGACTGGGACACTGGTAGCTGTTAAAGCACTAACCACTTCCTCCCAAATAAAAAAATAACCATAGCCAACTGTGTGAACACATTGCAGTAGTTATGATATCAAAGTCTTTTAGCTATATTTAAAGCATGCAAGAATACACCGATTCCCCCATATATATATCACTAACTTAAAGTATTTCCATTTTACATCTAGAACCTCTCAATGACATAATTTTGATTTATTTTGTCAGAATGCTAGTCCCTTTGGTTACTGAAAAGTAATAAGATGATATGAACAGATATAGATTATCTGCAGAACCAGCGCTAAATGGTAGATATTCAACAAAACCCAAATCTGACTCTCACAAGACTTGAAGAGCCTTAACAAGGACTGTCCATAATATCTTGAAGTTTCTGCAAACAAATAGTTTTTTTTAATAAGAAAGTTTCTAGAGGAATTTAGAAAGGAAGGAAGATGACTGGCTCTAGAAGCAATATTTATATAGCCACAGGTTATATAAACTTTGTTCAAGGTAAGGAAGATTAAAAACTGGAAATCCAAATGTCCTCTAAAATGTAAAGAGTGGGGTTGATAAATGTGGCTAAGTTCTATTGAAACCATTAAATCTTAAGTTAAACTACTTAAGATTTCAAAAAGCATTTCTTTCAATCTCAGCTTCTGAATTTTGTCATACTTTTGGAGGGAAATGCTTCACACACCCTGTTTTCAGAATGAGTCCAATATAAATATTAAAATATGTGAATATGTAATTGATTCTGCCTTAATAATTGATACAGATAGAAGCTTTGGTAGTCTTCTACTTTATTCACTGTTGGATTACTTAATAATCTTTTTGTGTACTATACTGAATATGTGCAGACATCTAGGCGCAACATTTGTCATCCTGGCACAATTTAAATTTCTCTTCCATAGTCAGTTTTTTCCCAAGAGTTTCCACGGTCATAAGCCATTATCTCCAATGGAAATAATAGCTTATGAGATTGCAAGCCGTTTCACCACTATACCTCATGATTCTAAGACCTTCCAAATGAATCCCATAGTGTTCTTAATATATGTGCACACTCATGCATAGTTGGAAATGAAGAAATATCTCTAATTTCAGAGAGCACATCTTGCTGTATTTTGCATAATGATAGTGAACATGGTACATCACATAAATGAAAGGAAATAGCTTTTAGTGCAGTGTCCTGTCACAAGAAAATAATAAATCAACAACCTATGAACTCCAGGTCCATTTGAAGCATATTTAGAGCCCTCATTAACCTACAGAGGCCAGTTTGAATAGAAGCCATTTAATGAAGACACAGAGGGAATTTTTAATAATTTATTATGATGGAAGAAATGGAAACAAGCTAGAAATGGAAGAGATTACCCAAATGACAATGAAATCCAAAAGTGGTGACATAATCATCTGAATCAGGCAACAAAGATACTAAACAGCTGCATAGGGGTTGTAGCCCAACAGCGGGAAGTAATAACTTCCTATGCCATGGCAAGATCCACTTGTTCACATTTTCTCTTTGCTTTTTGACAACGTAATGGAAACCCTCCTCAGCAGAGAGCACAGGATTGAAATGTGTCTCTTCTGTAGGAGAACAATCTATTATTATAGGCTAGGTGCCACAAGTTTATATTTAAATTGACAGAAATACCTGCAAGACAAAGACAATATGATTTAGTGTCTCCTCACCCCAGGATTACACAAGAAGGTAGAGTATTTCTCCTCAGTATATTTTAATGTGTAAAAACATCCATATATTGAATGAGCAGTGAAGGAGTTCTTGTGAAGCTCCATATGGTGTACATTATCCTGCTACATTAAAATGCAGTTTAAATGTCTTTACAGACAACAGGACTCTTCCCACCCGAGAGACAGCCCAGACCTTTGCTCATGCTCAAGCAGAACTGAGTTGAATCTATTCTGACAGGCACAGAAGGTGGAGGGGCTAGCTCAGACCAACACTCCTCTGAGCTGGGAGTGATGTGCCCCTGTCTTTAACTGCCCCCAGCTGAGTAACAGCAGTTTCATACTGGATAAGCAGCACCAAAGATCACTGAAAAGACTAGGCTCCTTTCAAAAGTGTCTGCCACCACTAGACATTTGTCGTGCTGTCATGGATTTTTGCAAAAACAAAAAAGTAATCTCGGAAGCTAAATCTCTCCTGCCCCATCCAAGAGCCCTGACCAGTAAGTGGCATTTCTTCCTTTTCTTCCTTTATCTTCAATGAAGTCAGATGGTGACAAAATATCTACAAAAGTGCTTGTGGAGTGTCTTTTATTTCTGCATCCGGAACACCCCATATTAGATTCTGTATCATAGTCCTCTGGGAGGTAAAGGTTTGATGTTTGTGTCCTATGTGCCCAAGGAGGCAAGTGAGTATGATTTGCCTTCTTCCGAAATGGTAAAATCACTTCGTAACAAGGTGCCACTATGACCTGCTATATTTTGGAAGAAGAGAATGAACTCTGCTCCATGTATGAAAGCAAAGTCAAAGATGCCTCGCATTCAGAGAGACTCTATCTTAAGGATTGGAGCTGCTTTCCATGAAGTTTTCAGTAAGGTAGGTGAGAGAAGGGATTTAAGACACGGCTTTGCCTTCATTTTTTTTCATCGTTACATATCGGTTGTATACTAGAGGCACAGATTTTACATTTTCAGTGTGCTTTTTTCACTGTTCTCTCTACACATGTAAAGGTCAAAGGCACCTAGGGCAGGACCTATTTGGAAGGATGGAAATTCATTCTGTGGCATCAAAGTACTCAGCTTTTACTAACAGAAAAGTGAACTCAATAAAGTTTTGATGCATGGGGTTTTGTAGAGAATGAATAAACACAATAACAATGTAATTAATAAACAATGTAATTAATGTAAGCTTGTACAGTTACATTAAAGTTTTCTAACCAGATTTCATGCAGTCATAGAATTTGCTTTCTTTAATTTAGAATTTGATTTATTATCAGCAATTTAGTAGGTGGACACAAATTTTTGAAGCTTTTTAAGTTCTGTTTCATTTGTTGCCATTGTAAATCGCCCCTAAAAGTGTTTTGTTTCATGGCAGCAACAATGAGGGTTACGTTTGATTCATAATAGTTTGGTTTCGGTTTTTGAACCTGTCTATCCATGGCTTACTTTTTGAGGTACCAATCAAAGGGACACAGATGATGAAGTCCTGGGTTTAGAGTCTTTGTGCCATATTTAGCTTATTTTAGATTTGTCTTATGCATTGAAATTACTGAAACTGATATATTCAAATATTTTTGCTACTTGATGGAATAAATGAACCAAAGAAGCTAGAAAAGAACAATGAAAAAGTTATACTTCAGAAACTGAGATTCTTGATAATATTCAGCATGACAAGGTTTTAGTGCATTCAGCCATATTTATGTGAAACATTCAGCACTACAGGAGCCCAGCAGGTTTGAGAAAATGCTCTGTCTCTCCATGGTTGAATATTTATTAGAAAGTTGGTGATACTGATATCAATCCCGAGAGGTAGCATCTCTTTAAATAGTTCAGTATTCTAAGCTGTAGCCAAAAATGATATGCATTGCCAAGAAGCTTGAATATTGACTTGAGTATTCAAATATAAAAGATTTAAAATTAGAGAATTTAAACCTCCACTGAAATAGGTGCTTGAATAGATACTAAGTGTTGCTAATCAGTACAATTCATTTGGTTGTGCAAATACATATGAAATGGTCTAGTTATTGGTGCAAAACATTTCTCATGGGAAAAAAATCCAAAGTAGACATTTATCAAGTCACTCTGATTAAATCCTGGCTCTAGGAAATAGTGCCATATGAGCTGGGGTTTAGTCAATCAGACTCAGATGAAATCCATATTACAACTTTCCAAACAATCATCTGGATGATAATGCAAAGTTTTGCCTGAAGGAAGAACAGAAAAAATTGATGACATCTAGTATTTCCATGGATATTCATGCTCTAATGAGAAGAATAGCATCTGAACTACAGCCTTTTTTTTTTATTAATACTGCATTATGAATTGATGTGACCCCACCATCACCACAAAATTAAAAAACAAAAAACCAAAAAAAACAGACAATAAAAAATAGGTTAAATGTTATTAATTTTTGGAATATCAGGCCTTGTTTTTGGATAATTTATCCAAATTTTAATTGAATTGTGTAAAAATTTATCCTGTAGTAGAGATTCCCCCTGATCTTTACCTTGGCACATAAGCATGACTGTAAATTTAAAATCACCTCATGTTTTTACGTCTTATCTTTGTACAGCAAAGTAAAACCATCTCCTAAGTGATAGACTAAATAGATTACCTCTGCCTTTAAATGTTTAGAAGTGTCTGGCTTCCTGGTTTCCATACTATGAAGAAATGTTTGAAGTGAAACCTCAAGGAAAATGTTGAGTAGCTAATAAATTTCCCCTTCTTGAAAATTTCCATGAATGTTCAAAGTCACTGGAACCTTTGATTTTAGAAAACAACCACCTGTTGCTCTTTTGATATAAAAGATCAAAAGTAATTAGTGTGAATTTTAGAAAGTCTAGAAAACCATTAGAATATTCCCATTTTCTGTGTTTCTTTTGAGAATTTTTCATACTCTGAGGTTCCCACTGGAATATACAGTTGTTTCTTCAGGGGAGCATTTTTAGAGATTGAATTGCTGATTTGATTCAAGCTTTTATTGAGCAAACTGAAAAGTTACTGCAACATGATATTCAGAGGATATTGTCTTTCAGACTGACTTTTACATGTTTTCCTTATAAAGTTCCCATAGCTCTCTTCTTATTGCTAGAATCTGAAGATCATTAGTAAATTCTCATCTCTTAATACTAGGGTGGTTTAATGGACTATGAGGGATGTCTACCAAATTAAACTAGTGCATGCTTTATATTTAAGTTCAGCTCTTGAAAAAAGATAGCAAAAAATAGACATTATTCTTTAAATTCTACTTTATCTCTTTGTTTTTTTAAAGATAATTATTTCTTCTAAATGTAAATGGAATATGCAACATTTAAATAATGATGAAATAATGAAGAAATGATGATGAAATAATGATGAAATTGACTTGTCAGTTCAGTATGATAGGATTTTAATTTGTAAATCTCCAGTGAAGAGATAAGGTATTTTTGTCAATATTTTATATTACACAGGCAGAAGGAGTGGTTCCTAGCTGGTATATGGGAAGAAAACATATCTCAGCACCATACGACCACTCACAAATTGCATATGATAATGTTTTAAGGAAAATTTCACAAAAGTAAAGTCAGTATTGCAAAGAGATGTTATAAGAGAGTGAGTCTAAGGCACTTATTAATTTTAAACTCATACTTCTGATTCCTTAAAAAAAAACCAAAACAAAAACAAAAACAAACCAACCCAAAATTTGGAAGCCTACAGCACTTTGTATCATATTTTGCAATTATTGCAAAATTTCATATTTTTCAGTTATTGTTACAAAGAGATGCATATTTGGCAAAAAGAAACATTTATTCAGAAAACTTTTTTTGGCAGCTTTGTGTAAAGATGATTAGATTTGTTTAATGATTATTTTGTGGGTAAACCTCATAATTAGGTAATTGATAATCACTTTCATATTGCTTCTGAAAAGTATCTTGAAAAGGCAGAAATGCAATGAATATTTCTTTTTCTTTGTCTTTCTTCTTAAGCAAGAGAAAATACTGGTCACTAGCCCAAAAAATAAAAAAGCCAGCATACAGTTGAGTTGAATTTTTTTAGACCATAAAGAAACACACTATATTTACTGTGGTCATGCATCATCATGGCTTGTATTCAAACAGGTAAGTGAAGATCAGAAGAGGGAATAAGGCAAAAACCACGTGTCTCAATAGTGAATGATTCAAAACTCTTTGTGGAGTGGTTCAATTTCTCTAACTGGTACAGTAAGAAATATGTTTTGGGGGTAAGGCTGGAGACAGTTCAATACAGACATGTTCCACTGAAATACAAAGGGCTGTTAAACAAAAGTTTTGAGGAAGGAGTCTCGGTAATAAATTGGCCTAGTAAAACTATCTTTTAAACAGTTCCAATGCTTTTGGGCATCCAAAGCAGGCTGGTTTTTGAAATTTTGCTCCAATCAAAAACTAAAATATCTTCAGTCTTATATTTAAGCCAAATCATTCTTTTTGGAATGACATGAAGCTCTAAAGTATCAGAACTGAAACTTTTTAAACAAGACTAGCTATGTTTTGAGAGAACAGAAGAACAAAAATACACTAGTTTTTGTTAAGATACCATTAAATTGGACAGATTTTTCTTTTAGCTAATGACCTGCCACTATATTTTTTCCTTCATGTGTTAATTTTGAAGACATGAAGACATAACTTCAGAGCTCTTGACACATAAGCATGTTCTAATCCATTGAGCACATTTTTATGTAGATAAAAATATGACCTGAAATGAAGAATATTTAGAAACCTTATTATAAAGAAAAAAATATTTCAGAAATTACAAGTGGGTACATTTTCACATAATCAATGTATTTATTTTAAATGCTGATTTTTATCTTGACTATTATGTGAAAGGGCTCTATGCTTTGAAGTCCCTTAGTTAAAGTGGACTAAAAAATCAATTTTTGTACTGCATTGACCTTAATGAATAAATTAAGAACTATTTCTAGTAAGTGTGTTTAATAAAAATCATAGGTTTAGTAAAAAAGAATGACAGTGAGAATGCTTGCTGATTTTACCCATGGCAATCGAATAATACCGCTTGAGAATTGTCAGTGTTGGAAAGAAATATATTTTCCTACAGAGTGATTTAATTTATTTTTTTCAAATATAGGAATAATTCCTTTTGGCTTGTGTTTGCATATCCATATCTGCAGTAATGAATTGACATAGATGGGAATACAAAGTGTGATCATCCTGCCTGGGTTCTGAGAAACGTACAATGCTGGTGTTGATGCTCACTGATCACCTAGCAGTTATTAATTGTATTACATGGTAGTAATATACAAGATATAGAGGGGTTCTGAAGGAGAGACACCTGGGGCAATTACACTGGAAGATGTCACAAAGAGGCAACTGAACTGATACCTTCTATAGAGCAGGATTTGTTCTCCTAACTTGCCTTTAAATTCTCATTTTTAATGACTGCCAGACTCTGATACAAATTAGGTTAAGATGAATTGCTAGCCTGCAAAGAATTCATAATGTTTAGCATGTTTTAATACATTGAATTTGCAGAATATATTTGAGGCAAAATTTTGCTGTGCTTTGGAAGGAAATGACAACCGCTATGACAAGGTAAGATGGTACAGAACGCTTGGGATGCAAGTTCCAAATCCCATTGACAATCATAAAAATACAAAGCCAACCTGAGAGAGTCTGGATTTTGCTACAATGCTTTTGGATATTAAATAGATATTTTGATAGCCGTACTCTCTTCACAGACAGTCTTTGTAGCTCCATTTGCTGGTTTATAGATGTCATGAAGGACAAATCTTCTTACAGTCCTTAGGCTCATAAATTGTCCTGTAATATCTATTTAGTAGGATTTATGTGCTTAATCTTGCTCATAATGATGACTATAATTAGTGGGGAAAGAAATTTAACATGGTTTTTCTTTTGATAAAAGATTAAAGAATGGACAATTTCAAGCAGAGGAAAACCCATCCTATTTCTGTGTCTGCGTATCTCTCTCTCCACCCCTATACCCCACCCAGCATCTTTTTCTGCAGTGCTTTTGACATGAAAACTCTTGAGTTTTTTAAAGAGGGGCTTGGCCTTCCACAAGAGAGGAAAATGATACAGCTACAAATTCTACTTTTTATTTGGGCCAAGAAAGTTTTCTTAATTAGTTCATACCCTTCCCTTCTGAAATATGGAAATGAGGTTTTTGACTTCTGGCTCTACGTTCAGAAATTGTTAGAGATTGTCTGTAGGAATGGCTTTCATAATTTATAAAACTCAAGTCGCTTCAGAATTTCTTTCAGTCTTAGGAAAATAAGTTTATTTCCAGAATTTCTTTAGAATTTGTACTGCTAAAACTAAGCCTTCAGCATTCCTAAATCCCAAAGCACATGTCCAGTCTCATATTTTAAAGTACAATTACCACATTCAGTAGTTCAGGCAGCTTGCTCTTTTGTTTTTCCCAAGAAAACCTACTTTGGACTGTAACACTTCAGTATTTCTAAACACGAAGATAGTGCTTAGGTTAGTTGTTCAAAAATACTTTGTAAAAATTAACTAACCAATACAAGTCTTTAAATTTTTGTCTACAGTGGAATAAATGTGAGATTCATCAGTCTGGTATTTGTTTCAAATCTGTCCAACAAAGCCCATGAGAATCTAATTGGTCCTACATTTATTTTTATTCTACAGGACTCAAGACTTATTTTCATCTGTTTGACACAAAACTGGCATTCAGGAAATTAGATAAAGAGAAAAAATGTTACTTCCATGCAATGATGTAATTCCTGTTTTCATAGATGTGTGGATACATATATATATACACATATATATATACACACTGTTAAAAAATGTTAATAACAGCATCCAATTTTTAAAGAAAATATTACATTAAAATTAGTTCCCAACACAAATTGATGACTGTGTATAGCACTGTCAATCAAGCTATTCCAGGTCTGTTGCTCAGATATTCAGTTCTACTTACAGATTTTATACCTGTAGTAATTTCAGATATTATTCAATATCTTCTCTATACCAACCCATGTTGGGACTACTCTCCTCATCATTTCTGCAGAATAATTTGTGGATTCTTTATTTCTAATATTGTTGAGCATATATAAATTATTTATGAAAAACTGTATCTGAATTTTTTTTACAATATTATCTGGCAATTTAAAATATATTTAAAATATGCAACAACATTTCTAATTTCTAGTAATATTTTCATTAACAACCAACCAAAAAAGATGTCATTCACAGAAAACAACACGAGACTGTTTAAAAACAGGAGAGTAAGTGCTGAAGAGATTACAGAAAATTTGTATTAAATCACAAGTGTGGTACTTGTTGCATTCAAAAATGTAGAAGCTAAAATTAAGACAAGTGTTCTAGTTCTACAGCTCAGAATTAACCACAGGCCTGATCATATGCTTTATTTTTTTTTTTTTTAATTCACATTGTCTCCTCTGAAAGCCATGGAAAAATTTGTTCTCACTTCAAAAGTAACACTGAACTTGTGAATAATTAAAAGAATAGCCTTAATAATGAGGAAAATGGAAATATTTATAAGGAAATGTTTTCTAGTCTGTACATTATTAGAACAGAATGGAGAGAGGAATTGGTTTCTAAATCTCAGAATTCTTAGACACAGTCAACCCAAGACAACTGCCTTTTGGGTACTTATTTGTCATTAAAAGTTTAGGTATGACACAAACTTCAGGCTGGATTTGCCTTGAAATCTGTTCCACATAATAGTCCTAAGGCACACAGGAAAAGTTGGTCAAAATATTGTGTGATTCCTCAGTTTTATCAAATGCATATAAGAATGAAATGGTATATTATTTTCCAGTTTTTCTAAGATTCTTTTTCTTTAAGAGTAGTCAGCTCCTTAATGTAGCTACTCTTGTAAGGTTTTTTGGGCACTCAATTGACCAGGAATAAGAATCTTCCAGTTTGCAATCCAGCAAAGAACTAAAGCTAGGAATAATTTGTTGTGATTAAGAACAATAAAAAATCCATCCAAAATGGATTTTTCTCTGCTCTACAGATGCTTTAAAAATGTCCCAAATAAATTAAAACATCACTCAATGCCAATTTAAAATGAAAACTGTGGAGATTTTGTATGACTATTTTGATCTCACAAAACTATTCTTTTTCAAAGTGTGAACTATTGGAGCATCCACCTATGGTTCTAATTTTCCTAGTGGATGAGGGAAAAAGATATGACAGACACATGGGAACCAATACAGAAATTTTTATTTAGACCATACAAAGTTATTTTGATACCAATTTCTTTCATGACAAATGGATTAAAATTAATAAAGGAGATAGAAATCTTTGAAAAGTTCTAAAAATCATGTCCTTCTTAACGTCACTGTGGCATCTTTAATGCAGGCATTGCAATCTGGGACGTGCATTACCATACACTTAAGTTTTGCAATCTGTTCTCACAAATCAATTTTACACAGCTTGAGAATATAGGCAAGTTTGTATTTGTGCTATAAAGATGTTTCAGAGGGGAAAAGAATGAAAACAGTGTTGTAGCTGCAAACAAATCAATTGGACTGTATTAAAACTAAATTCATGATGTCAAAGATGGATGTAGAGACAGAAACAGGGACAGAGATTACCATGGGGTCTAGACACATACTGTGATTAATCATCACACACATCTGGAAAAGAAAAGCACAAGAAGAAAGAATTTTTTTTTTCTTCTTTGTCTAGACAGTTTAGCAAGAAAGAAAATTGTATTATGTTCTTCATGGATGAAAGAAAAGATGAAATAGATATTAACTGTCCTCCATTTGCACCAAACTGAAAATCTGACTTTCAGTTATATTTTTTATTATTTGGAAACAATACCATAATTCATTTTTATACTCAGGACATAATTATATCTGCTTCTTTTTCAAAGATTTATTTCAATTTAAAAAACATATTAAATAATTATATCGAGTTTAATTTAGAAAAAACCAATTTAATTAAATTCAGCAAATTTGAATACAGCAAAGATGCTGTACAGGGATTTTTTGTATTTTTTTTCTTTTCAATGGGTTTTGCAATTACAGTCTAAAACTTATTCAGATGTAAGGATCACTGAATGCAATTCTAATTACTGGGAACATGACTCTCTTTGGCTACACAGGATAAGCTCAAATGAAAAGTCTATTTAGACCTTTTTTTTTTCCCACATGCACAGAATACTGAGACAGCACTATAGTGCTCAGAAACTAGCTGACGAGTTTTTCAGCTTTGGAGACAAATTTCACCTTCATATAGAGGCTGATAAAACAAATACGTTTGTAGTGCCATATGATAAATAGAGGCTATTAGTATAAAAAAATAATTCTGCAGAAATAGCTCTGAGGATTAGGTCATAGAAGCATCTGCATGTCAGCTGGGAACAATACACCAGATTTATTTAGGATTACTTGATAATTACTAGGTTCATGGAGTGGGGAGAGGAGGAAATATTTAACTATTTTTTTTTTCTTTTAGCCTCTGTATAAACTTTCCAAATACTCATTTTACTCTGGTTTTGTCACAACAGGTGGCAAAAAGAGCCTCACTCATTTCTTGTCCTTGTATAATTGAACATTGAGTATTATGTTCGGTATGTGCCAAGAGCAGAAAGATTTTTCAGTCTATTCCTGCTGCAGATCTATGCAGATCTACTCCTGAAACTGGCTTTTGCCAGTTGGATACTCTCTAGAAGTGGTCATCACCTTCAGGATTTTCATCTGATCTGACTGCTCACAAAAACTGCCTTCCAGCCTCCTTTAGGTTACTTTTAAACCTCAGTAACCAAACAAGCAGTCAATGTTTTTCTGTATTTCCTGAGAGTGGGGAGGAAAGAAGTATATGCATTGGAAGTATGTTGGACTTCCTTTCATATTTGTAAGGATCCAGGAGAGGACTTAAGTGTTTTTCTCAGCCGAGTTCAGGACAAGATGTATAGGGACTGGATATAGGGTTGTTGGTCATTCTTTTCTTATGAAAGCATTATAAAATCTTTGTGATTATTTACACTATTTTTCTCTTTCTCCCACCCTGCTCATGTAGCTTATGTTCTCTTAAAGGAAAACATGATTTAAGACTCATTTTAAAATGTCTCTAGGAATGACATAGTCATTAGGAAAAAGAAAAAGCAGTGCAAGCCAGGTGGAAAAAAATAGGATGGTAGAATGAAATACCTCTGAGGACAGTTTTGTTGTACAACATTTGGCCTTAAATAAATGTATGGGCCTGCTTCTGAAAATATATTACATTTGTCAAAGGAACAGTAATTAAACTGCTCCCTCTAAGCCTTTTTGATGGGCCATTTTCAGAATGAATGGTTGAGGCTGAGAAAGGGCACTTGGCATTTAAGAACCCTACCTTTAGGGTATTATTCTCCTTGCTTTCTCATGCTCACACAATTTTGCTTTTTTCCTACCATCTTAGAACAATGTTAATAATCACTGTTTTTGTTAGGGAAGACCTGTAAAATATGAAATAATTGTCATGTAACTGTAATTGACATTGCCATTAAAACAATAGATCAGTTTGTCACATCTTATATTAAACCTGAAAAGAGAAATATAAAGAATTAATCCTGGTGAAAATGGCAAAATTTGCATTTTGTCATTAATTAATGGAAACTGATGTAAGAGACAGTCATTTATACTAGATCACTCAAAATAATCATTACCTTCTTAAAATGGTGTTATAATGAGTAAGTAATAATAAAAAAAGACACTCTCTGACTCTATAATGCATTTCTTCAAATGAGATAAAAAATATCAGATGCTATGAAGTGACACCTCAACTCATTGTTAAGGAAACTGGCAGATTCTAGAAACTTTTTCCAAAAATTGATGTAAACGAATTTATGTTTAAAATAATTTTTTGACCAATATTACTGCTTCATATGACCTGTATCTGGGACTCATATTTCTACACTATAGCGGTGATCACACTCACAATAACATATCTGTATAAAAGAAACAAAGATTAAATAAAGAACTGTCTTTCATTTCCCTTAATGCAGAAATTTCAAGAAAATAAATTGCAACAGAGTGAAATAGATAAAATTCTGTGTTGTCTCTAGGAATTATTCATGAATTCACAATGCCAGGTGACAGAAAAGTCTTTACTTTTTATAATCTATTGCAGGACATGTTTTACATTAATTCAGACAATCACAACCCTATTGAAACAATTTTACACTTTTATGATATTTCTTTTCTGATTTGTGTACACCATATGGCAGTTCATTTCCATGGACCATGAATGTGTATTTCCAGACTGCCTAAAATGGACACTTATGCGTCATATATTTACTGCATTAAGGTACTTTATTTTGTTTTTCATAACTTTTTTCCAGTTTTCAGAACCTAACTGTTGAAAGATTGCACCAATGCAAGATTTTTTCCATCTATGAAGGTGAAAAAAAGTCTGTTTATCAATCTGTTTTTTTTAATTACGTTTCCCAGGGTAATTGTTTTACTTTGTGCTGTAGCAATAGGTATTGTATTTTGTATTTTTAAACTGTGACAATAATAGAATGCCAGAACTCTTGTACAGATTATAGTCTTTTTGTGGCCATCTTAGAAACTTCTGCATTCCTTTAGTTTTTCTTTTGCTTTTGGATTATTCTTCTGAAAACTCTGTGAAGTTTGGAAACTATAAATACTGTCAATATGCAGTCCTTATGGATACACCCTAATAAAAATAAAGCCATTTTTGTTTGTCAAAAGGATATCTGAAGAAAATGTAGAATGGAATGACTTTGCAATTACAGGTCGGACAGAAATAACCAAAATGAAAAGTCTTATAAAAGAGAACATATACTGAAACTCGGAGAAAACCAATGGAATTAGAATACCAGAAATGCTAAAAACCTAGGGTTTTTTTTTCCTTCTCTAAGAATATAAATGTTATTCCAGTTAAAGCAAAATAATACAGAATTTTGATTTCTCTTTTAACAAATTGCTCATTCACTATGTTTTAAGTGTGATAAAAGGAATTTACAGAATTTTGCTGTTAATTAGAAGAAAAATGTAATTATAAAGAGGAAAATATATATAACAATTCCTAAGAAATAGGTTATTTGGCCATGAAAGAGAATATTTTCCATTTTCCCTTAGGACAAGTACAAATTTCTAAAACCTTCTATTATATGACTGTCACACACTATGCACCTGCACAGTTGCTTTCATGAGAACTCTCACAAGTTCAGCAATTGTTTTGCAAAGCAGATGCAGTGCCATCTGATCCAGGCAGTTCCAACATTTCTGTGAGGGAAGTTAGGAAGAATCTTATGAAGAAGAAATATATTCTTCCTCCATTTCTCCTTTTCACAATCAGCTGGTACAATAAGACAATTCACACAAACTCTTCTTACAGGTACTCATTTCTGACTAATTTACTTGGGAATATTTGGTACATAAAAAGCTTTTTTTTTAAATTGTTATTTGTCCCTTCACTCTACATGCACAAATGCACATGTGCATCATATGTAAAATTAGCTAGTATTGATGTCTAATTTCATCTCTTAGTGTGAGTAAATAACTAGGTTTCTTTCACTTTTTACTAAATATATAAAATATGTAAAGTATGTACAAATAATTATCAGCTTCTTTTAATAAATAAAAAAAAGAAAAATATGCATTAATCAACTTACAGCTCTCTGTGGTTAAATATCTTTCTCTTATGGTGTTCATTTGCAGTCTAGTTAAATATGCTTGATTTAAGGCAAATGCTTTAATCTTTCATTCCATTCAAGTTAAAAGTAACATGCAATTCGATGTCTTAGTGAAATGGTGACAAACCTCTTTAATAATTCTCTGCTGAAAGTTTCCATATTTGTAAGACCAAAAGTAGGTACAACTTTAAATGTCATAAGTCAGTGTTTATTGCCAAACTTTGGTATGGAGGGAGAGAGAAAGATGAGCCACAATGCAGGCATTTACTGAAATCAAATTATCCTCAATGATATCTGCATATGAGTTGGTAGGCACTATTATCTGTGAAGCATTGTTAACAACTAAGCTTGTTTTACATTACATTAAGAAAAATTGCCTTGGTTATTGACTATTCTTTTGGGAAAGCACGAGTGGTCCTGTGAAGGGCCAGGAATTGGACTCAGTAATCCTTGTGGGTCCTTTCTAACTCAGGATGTTCTATGATTCTTTGATTCTGTTGTTACAATGCATTTGTTTAACTCCATAGGATGGAAAGTGGAAAGCTACAAAGTTTAAGGCTCAATATCTAAATTCATTTTGAATGAACTGCTAGGTCATTCTCTGAAAATGTTCTGTGCTCAATACAGAAAATGAAGAGTGATCTTTTGGGAGGGTACAAGGAAGTCCTTGGATTTGTTGGCCTCCAAGCTTGAAGAATCAGTACAAATGGGAGATTAATCATGTGCACAGACTATACACAGTGTACATAATAAATGTGACTAACTGAGCTTTAAAAATAACGAAGTTCCAAACAAAGGAAATGAGGTCAAGAGGAATCAAAGTAGCAGCAAATATTCTTCATGACAAATACTGCACTCTACATCTGCAGTCCACAATTTCTCCACTGAGAAGAGAGTTGCAAAGCTAGTGAAGGCAGATATCTCCTATCCTAAATCTACAGCAATGCCTCCCTTGGTCAAAACATCCACTTCCTGCTAGTGTGGAAGAGCATTAAATCTTTCTTGTGAACTGCAGGAATTCTCACCAAAGGCCTGAGCAAAAGAATGGATTGATGTCTCTGTAAAATGTTTCTACAGTGGTTTTAGTATTTTTGAAATAGTTTATCTCATAACTTCTAAATTTGTGAAAATTTAGCTGCAGCAAAAAGTAGGAAGTAAATGTCAATAAAATTTATTAATTTATTAGTAGATATTGCTGGTGAATAGAAAATTGCGTAACTGAAAATGATCATCAAGTTTTCAATAATTTTAGTGAAGCCTGAATACTTAGATGCACGCTTTTTTTCTTCTAAATGGTACTGATGCCAACAGTTATTAAAGGAAAATCTGTCAGCAGGGACAGCTGACCCCCTGACCACAGGGATAGTTCATACCTTATGACATCATGATCAGAATATGAAGTGAGGGGAAGAAGAAGGAAGCAGGGGGATGTTAAGAGTTATGGCATTTGTCTTCCAAAGTCACTGTTGACATGTGATGGAACCCAGCTTTCCTGGGGATGGCTGAACACCTGCCTGTAGATGGGAAGTGGTGAATTATTTCCTTGTTTTACTTTGCTTGCATACAGAGCGTTTTGCTTTGCTTTCCTTATTAAAATATCTCAACCGACTATTTTCCTCACTTTTACTATTCCAGTTCTCTCCCCGAGCCCACTGGTGGGGAAGTCAGCAAGGGGCTACATGGTGCTTAGTTGCTCTCTGGGCGTAAATCACAGACCTGGTTATAACAATCTGACAAATAAATATGTAAGAAACTTTGAGAGAAGAAAGAGATGCAATGAGACACAGCAAAGGAAGTGAGAGGTACCTTCCACCTTCTTGAAAGTTCTTTAGGACCACAAGAAGATACACAATAAAACATAAAAACTCCAACATGCAAAAACTCCAGCACACAAAAAATGTCCTGGATGAAAAAACTGTGTTGCTAATATAGTTGTCTTTTTCACTGTTTTGGCTGATGAACTCTTGGACTGCGTAGACTATGCAAGCATGGACAGATACTCAAAAAAAGAAGCAATTACTGTAGAGCAAGAGTCTCAAATATCTGTTGCACCTGCAAGGCTTATAAGGAAGTTGTTTTACTGGTCAATATTTAGTGGTCTTTGAGACTACGGCACAAGACTGTGATTTTGGCAGTTTTCAGTAAACTTCACAACTGAGCAAAAAAAATTCAATATGGATGGAAATCTTCTCAAATGTACTTTTTGTGTAAATACACTGTCTAACCTGTTTCTTTGCCTTATAGATTGTATATTATTAAAGTATAATGTCACACATCTTTCCCATAGTACACCTTCCCAGGTGGAACTACTTTTCTTAGAGTCATCCACCATTGACTAAATGACAGATCCTCTAATAAAGGAGAAATAATTACTTTTGTCTTCCCAGGATAAAGGGGCTGATAAGTACACTGAGCAGAGCTTGCTACCACCATAAGAGATGCATAAAAAATATGAAGAGATTTACTCACTTGATCCATGCTTGTGATTAATTCTAATGACTGTTAAACAAATGGAAGTTAAAATGTCTGTTCTTTGAAGTCTGATTATGTATGCTGTGAGCAAAACTTTCCCCTTTGCTTTGGCATGCCACACACTGAACCACTGGAAGTGGCATGATGGCTCAAGGGCAGGATTTTGTAGTTGGGATATAGAGTGGGCATTCATCTTACTAAATGTGTGTTAGAACCTCAATTTAAAGTGCCAAAGCATATCTCAGGATCAAAATCCATGGGGATTTCACTAATATACCCTCACACTGCTTCAAAATCCTGCTTTTAGCTTCCCAAAGCAGGAAAGGGTGTGTTCATTCAAATAATGTTAATTTACAAGAAGTTATATTTCTAATTTACAATAAAATCAGTGCTAAGACTTCTGACTTTGAAGATTTAGTGGCAAGTATTTTAGGTCCAGAATATTAAAGTCAAAGAGCAGAGTAACATGAATCAGAAAGAGATGATAGAGGAACAGTAAATATTGAAGGAGAATGTAACTAGATAGAAAATATAAAGAACATTTAAAAGACTAATAAATGACAAAGCCAGTTCAATGCAGATAAATGTAGAACAGTGGTGACTTTGATGAGTCTTTATAACACAACTGTGCATGCATTATAAAATAGGAAGAACAAAAAGTGTTCAAGTCAAAAGGAAACTGTGTGTCATTGATGTAGGAAAAGAAAGCTCACAGACATCTCAACACATGGATGAATGATGACTTTGAGAGTCTGTATGACAGAAGACTGTTTTTCATAAAGTGGAAGTATGAAAGAGCAGGGCCTAAAAAAATAAGAGAGGGAAAAAAAAGATAAATTCTACATGGAGTTTAAAGTATGAAAGAACCACAGCAATGTTTCTGTAGAGGAAAAAAAAATGATGTAGATGAATTGTTCTCACTATATTTCTAGCACTGATCTGACCATGCCCATTACACAAAAGTAGTATTTACAGGAAAGATTGCCTTCTCTTTGGCCACTGTGCAGTGATTATTTCTCAAGTGTTTATTTTTCATGAGCAGTAACAATACAGTGACAAGGATAATAATGTTCACACACAAAAGACACAGATGGGGGAGAAAAAGAGATATGAACATATAAAAAAGGTATGCAGGAAAGGAGAAGAAATAATCAGAAAGCTAAAAGGATGAAGAGACAAACGGAAGTGAAGTTGAAGCAACGGAGGGAACAAAAGTTCCAAAATACATCTTTGGCTCAGATTTCCATAGCCAGCTTTAAACAAAGAGGCATTTTGGGTCTCCTGCAATATGTAGGCTTTCTACAACACATCTGTACAGCGTGGTTGAAATTAAGGACTGCTCATTTCAGTGTCTCCTGAGTGACCATTGGGACCAGCCACTATTCCTTGCTGTACTGTGGTTCCTTGTCCTCTCTGCCTCCTAGGCTGTTGCTCCTTCTCTTAGGGCTATTTAGCACAATAATGAGCAAGAGCAGCCAAAAATATGTATCTAACCCACGAGATTCCTGAAACTCTTTCCCTCTCACCTGGCGAGTCTCCAGCTTTTTGAAGCACTATACAAAAACTTCAGTCAGGAATTATCCTGTCACATCATCATCAAGTGATGGCATTTCTCATCACGGTGGAGGTAAAGTATACAACTGAATACCTGAAGACCATGAAGATCATTTAACCCAAGTTCAAGCTTTTTTTTTTGGTGGTTAAGCTAATGTATAAGCTGATACTCTGTGGGATTTTGGTGTCAGACTGTTGTTAGACCAGACAGATAACTCCAAATTATAATTGCCAGATTAACACCTTCAGACCTTTCAGGTACAGCAATTCCATTTTGTCTCTAGCAGAGTCAGAAACTGCTTCACCTTAAATAAAATGATGCACACCTGGATAGGATTAGACCTTAAGCAGTTTGAAAATTAAACATAAGATGCTAACGGTTCTAGAGGTGCAATTTTTTGAGGCATCTAAATAGACATATCAATAAGTGTAATTTTGGTTGTAGGCATCTCAATTCTATGAACATCCCAGGCTAGGCTCTTGAGTCATTCTAAGAAAGTCACAACAAAAGGGGATATGTCTTATCTGAGAAAGCTGCTATATTAGGCTCCCTACAGAGTCGCACAGCTATTACAAATTAGTTTGCATTCCAGTTCATAATTTCAAAGACTTTTCTCATAGAGAAAAAAATAGCGGAAATAAAAATTGGAATTCTAATATCATTGCATTACTCTGGGGCAAACTTGTCTTTTTTCTATTGCAGTCTAATTCTACGTAAGAGTCAAAGAAATCACCTTACTCAACTTATGTACACCAGAATGCACTATAGTTCCATTTTGGCAGAAATGACTTTCTGTTGAGTCTGGATCAGTGGTGTTAAAAAAAATTGGGTGCCCTGCGTGTGTACTAGCCTGGATGCTAAAATATTTACTAGAGTTTCTGTGTGTTTAACTTGCCCTGGAGTATAGTTGGTGTGCTTTAGTTCCAATTTTTTAATGATACTACTACTCCTGCCAGTAATTTTTATACCAGCTGCACTGGACTAATTATGTGCTTTTCTCAAAAGTCTATTTTTGAAATAATTATGGCCTTTGAGCATGTAATAGACAGCAAGATTCGGGCAGAGAGAAGTAAAAAACTTTCCATTTGAGCAGAAAGGATAAAAAAGGTGGCATATCATTGTTATGTTCTCATTTTGAATGCATAAACCTATACACCATGTCAAGGTGTCTGTCTAATAAAGCTTTGTTCCCTTATGTCCATGTTGCTTCAGTTGGATTTCTAGATTTTTTTTTGGTTTAATTATTTCTCATTAACTGCATTTTGCAAGCTTCTTTAAGTCAAAGAAAATAAATACTAGCACTGTTAACAGTAGTGTAGGATCATTTACGGTGTCTTATGGCCAGAAGTTTCTTTTGTTTTATTTCCCTTCCTAACTTGAAATTGCTGAAGAGCTGAGGCTTGTCCCCATGCATACTACAAGGTCACCTCAAACACAACGCGAGGCTGTCTGCAGTTTGAAGACTATTTGTGAACAGTCTGCTTAGCTGCTGACTTCAGTTATTTTATAGAAATTAAGTCAAATATGGAAAATTGTTATGTTTGTAAAGGTTTTTTCTGGGGCATGTGTAGGGGTATATTTCAGAGCTTTGAGCTGGTCTAAGCCACACGATTCTTTTAAAGTTAATGAGAAAGTCACAGTTAGAATGGCATGTGATAATCTGAAAATTTGCCCCTTACTGCCTCTTAAGATTTTCTGTGTCATATGTTATGGTAATAAATGGTTCTCAGCATGAGGTTGATTGAAAGGGGTATGGCTGCATGAAGCAAAGAACTTGTCTTTCCTTCATGATCTCTGGATAATATTATTAGCATATGCAGGATCAGTTCTGAGAATAAGCAGCCTTTGTGACCAGGGAGCCTGGAATTACATCAATTTGAGTGAATTTAAATGTACTTTCATAATTTTTCATTTGAAGTTATTTCCCTTAAAAGGAACTGAACAAATATATGGTCTTTTTTTTTCTGCATTATTGTTGACTACCCTTAATGTGGCTCTGCCATAGTAAGTTCCAGGGCCTGTGCTTTTCAGATCATTATAAAAAGTCCTTGGTCTGGCAAAAGTCTAAAGAATATATGAAACTGAATGGAAAAGCCTCTAGGAGACTCTAGTCAAAAGGTTTGTTGTACATGACTGTATATGATGCATATTATTAGTTTTGAAAAGTTATTTTCAATTGTAATATTGATCATCAAGGTAGGGAGGAACCAAGATTCATTCACATGTGTAAGGAAAAAAGGTACAGTTGATGAGGTTCTTGAATTTTCTTCCTTTTTAAAATGTTTAAGAAAACCCAAGATGAGGAAAATAACCATTCTCCAAACAAACAAAAAAAATTCTCCAAAACAATGTTGCTTTTCATGGGTTCCATTTATTGTTCTAACAAATTCATTTTAAATAGATAAGAGCACAGGTAAAGTAATGAAGAAATCACTTGATCAATACTTTGTTGTAAAACTTAGGAAGTATCTAACAACTTACTTGTAGAGAAGGTAATTGCTGGAGAGAAATTCTAGGTTTGGAACTAAACACACCTATTTAAAAGTTTCTAAATTTCGCTGCAGAGATTTTCAAGGCATTATTCTAGAAAATCTGATTATAGACCTATTACAGATAAGAAGAAATATCTACCACACTAGTTCTCTGAGGCCTTTTTAACCTACTCTAGTGGTGTTATTAAAATCAAAATATGCAAATAGTACAAGATCTGATTGTGGGGAGTGTTCTCAGCATCCTATTTAACCCCCTGTTAGTGGGGTTTTGTTTTCCTGAAATCTTCAGCTTCCTAAACCTGCAGCTGGCCTGGAATGATGTAGCTGGGTGATGTGGTTTAGTAGATTAGGGGTTACAGTGACAGGGCTGGGTTGACATCTTGACTTGATAATCTTATAGGTCTCTTCCAACCTTTGATTTGATGATTTTATGATTCTATACTTAATTTGTGTTTCTATATAGCTTTTAATTCAAAACTTTGAAATATTCCTTAAAAATAAGGAATTTTTGTCATTATGACAAATGACAAAGCAGGTAAAGGAGTTTTTAACATCAGTGTATGAATTGACTGCTGAAATAAAAGTCTCTTAGAAATCATATTCAGTTGTGTATTATCTAATTATATGAATCAGAAATTTGCTATGAACAGCTATGATTAATAATATTTGCTTTTAAGAAGAGTGCTACACCTAAAATGCTAAAACATGGGGGAACTATCTTATTAATAGAATTTTCATTTTTCTATCTAATACAGTCTTGACCACCATGAAGAGAAAAATAAATAAAAATCAATAAAAATTAACAACATTTGAGGACCTTTCATTAACAAGTTAATGGTGTCATATCTGTGACTTGATCACCTGAGTTCTAACAGTCCTAACTGTCTTTTAGGTAAGACCATATTACTCACAGCACTCTCACAGCAATAAGTCAGGCATGAGCTCCTCTCTCTGCAGGTAACTTGTCGTGCATCACACACCAGGCCACAGGTTATGAAGACACTGGTTCTTCCTATGTCATGAACAGTTTGGCCTTTACCTTGGGTTTCCTTCCCCTTTGTAACTCACCTAAAGGAAAGTGATAAAAATTTTTATGATCTTTGTATCATGATTCAGCGGGAAAGTGATAAACATTTTTATGATCTCTGTATCATGATTCAGCGACTGCATAAGGCATCATTTGGCTATTTGAGAAGAAAAAGAATTAGTTTTTATTTAGAAAATGTTAAAATTCTAAAGTACGATATAGTTACAAATCCAGACAGGCAGTTACAAATGCCCACACCAGCCTTCTTGAAAGCCATCTTGCCAAGTTAGGTCAGGTCCATTCTTGGATTAATAACCACACTCAAGGGAATACATAAATTATGTTGAGGAGAAGCTGCTCACATTTTTATCTACAATTTTAGTCATCTGGAAACACTCTTGTACTGAAGATAAGATTGGGGATGTGTTTCCAAAATCTTCACTAGTTCTAGCCTAGAATTACTCACCTCTGTTGCTTCCAGTTTGCATGGAAAGGAGATAAACTGACCTTTCTACTCCTTAGAATAAAGATAAAGTCAACACCTTTCTAAATAAACAAATTAATTGTTTTCACATCCACTTATCTGCAGAAATGTCTTTTAGTAAATGAATTATTTTTTCTGAAATCATCTGAGAATTGGCTATTGTCAACTGCTGCATGGATTCCAAAGAAAATTGAAAAAGTTGATTTCCAGTGTTTTACTAGACCATATTAAATTTTTTACAACACACATTCAGTTTTGATGAAACATCACAGCTCAGTAGCTGCATATGACTGCAATTTGGTAGGGTCCCATTAACCCTTCTCCTCAAGTTTATTATGCTCAGGAAAACCTTTAAGAAGTTGTAAACTTGACAATATACTTTATAAAACACTATTATTGATGACCAACCCTAATTTAATTTGATATTATTTTAATAACTACACATTACCAAATGTTTTCTAGAAAATTAACATTTCATAAAGTTTTTTAGCTAATAGAATTCAGTTAACTTTCTTGAATATTAAATTGGAATGTCAAATTGCCAGAGATTAGAAGATCTGTACCAGTTAGAAATTTAGATTTTAAAACCTAGTTTCAAAAAAAAAAAAAAAAAAGGTTCTTACCTAATAAGTTCAGTCTTGCTAATACTGAAGGTACTAATCAGAAAAGCTGTAGCAGCTACAGTATTGTTATCTATAAAATTTTCTACCCCACTTCAAAAGTACTGTCCTCCTGTGTATCTCAGAAGCTTATGGAAACATAATTGTCTCCCTGGAAAATGGCGTATTTTTCTCTCATTCTCATTCTCTCTCTCTCTTTTCAACTAGAGTTATATTCCAAAAAGTAATGCTTAAGGTACATTCATTTAGAAGCACAAACAAATGGTAATCAGCATGCTGGCTCTTGAATTTATACTACTAATACCCTAACCCTCAAACTTCAAGTTTTTGTTCTTCCAATTGTCAAGATTTGTTTGTTTACAATGGTTAGATCTTGGTTGTCTTATTGCATTTAGTAGTATGTTATATACAGTAGCATATAATAATCCATGCAATAAGAGTCAAGAAGGACAAGAAGGTGAACATTTGGACAAGAACGTCCAAATCCCTTTATTTATTTATTTATTTATTTATTTATTTATTTATTTATTTATTTATTTATTTATTTATTTATTTATATAATCTACTTGTTTGACTTGAGATATGCAGATTGAATTTTACTTTAAAACATCAACATATTTCAGGATAGAAACCAAATTGTGTTAACTCTTCCCATCTTCATATTGACTTCAATTTAATGTAAATATGTTAAAAGACACAGTCTAGTTCCCTCTGAAGAGATTTAATCAATCTGTTGCCAAATCTTTCTTCTATTTTGTCTTCCTTTGTGTTCTTTATTTAACATGATAACCTTAAGAAAACCTGAATGAAGTGAGAGAATATTTTGTTTCTACCTGTGTTAGTTTTCACATCTCCTGTTTCTCTTCTCATCTGTGAAACCATCAGAAAACAGATATTTTAAGCCAACTATGTTCAATATATCGAACAGCCTCTCTTACTTTTCAGAGTCCATGCAACTCACTTTCTTCAGTTTTAAAGTCCCAAGTCCTCTTGCATTTTCAGTTACTCTCTGTTTTATTGGATTGAGAAAAGACTTATGCCAAACTACTTGGTGGTGAAATGTGATTTTCACAAGAATATTCCCTTTGGTCTTCAGGGCTTTTGTGGATACAGAAGACCTACTATTACAACTTTAATAAACTTGTCTTTGAAACTATTGAGTTATGCCATGTGAATTTTCCCTTGGGTCTTCAGGGTTTTGGTAGAAATAGAAGAGATAATATCACATCTTTAATAAACCTGCTTTTGAAACTAATGAATTATCTCCTTTACCAGAGTGTAATGGTGCTGATATGTGGAAAAAAATGCCCAGGTTGATGGGTTATCCTGGAGAATGGATTTCATGCATAATCTAGTCAGTATTTACTCCCTTGGTCTTAGTGTGTGACAGTTTTTCTGACTCTATGTTTGTTAAACCAATTTGTGTTCACTTGTTTTGCTTGAAGAACTGGTGACAGTACTCCTCAAAGACCAGACAATCTTTAGTTTTCACACTTTGCTGGATCTGATTTAGATTTGCTCTATGCTCAATAAAACTTATTGAGGCAGAGAATTTCTTATTTGTCCTTATATTTCAGTAATTCCACAGTTTCTTGCATACAGAGTAATTAATAATTCTTTTTACAATTCAATAAAAATCTCTCTAATATCCACACATCACTGTAATCTTATTTTTCAAACACTTGTCTTCGCTCATCAGATTTCTGTTCTAAGGTTACATGAATTGAGAAGGAGTAGGTATGGTTATTCTTTATCTAAGCTCTTGAATTATTTTTATTTGATATGGTCAACATATCCAACCACTGCTTCATTACCGGGAGTCATATTCCCAACACATATGTTTAATGCAAGTTCATTTAATTTTCATATTGGTTTTTTATGCTCTGCACTTTATTTTATTATATCATGATACACTAATTCTTTACTTATATACATCATTTAAAATCAAGTGGTTTTTATACTTTGTTTTTTTCTTGCATTACCAGAGTTTCTGGGAAGATTTTTGTTTAGAAAAAAAATTTCAGGGTTTCATGTATTCAGAATTATTAAGTCAACCATATATTTGATCAAAATAAATTTAGCTACTCATTAACTATTTTATTCTTGTCTCAGATTGCTTACAACAATTAAATTATTTGATTTTCATAACACTTGTGTCTGTTTATCATTTATATAAACTAGTTCTTCTTGACTCTCTTTCTAGCTGCATAGTTTTCCAGACCTCTCCCTCCTACACTGTAAGTACTGACATAATCACCATAATGGCAATGATTGGCAAGCGTTACTATATTTTTGAAAATGAAAATTATTCAGGTCGGTATGCTTTCTTTTTTTCCAAGGTGAAAGCTGCATTCATGGCTAACAGATTTTAAAATAGCATTTGAAAGAGCAAATGGATAAGGTGGGAATGCACACGTAACATGTGATTACTAAAATATAAGAAAAAATTTGTTGTGTGTTCTTAGATCACGAGTCTTACACAAAATGCTATTAATGACTGGAAACCATTATTTTCAGACCAGTACCTAGTTACGTAGAGATAGATTTTTCACTGTGCAGTTAATCCTGTGCACTACTGTGCAGATGCACTGTTGAATTGTGAAATTCTATGGACAGTAAAAGTTCCAGAGGAATTTTGGTCTCCCTCAAGGATGAGAATACAAAGTCTCTTGATCTACAAAGTCAAACAAAGAAATGCGAATTTTACAAGAATCTTAGTCCTATTGTTCTTACATCTCTCTTTTCTTCAAGGCAAATATTAGTGAAATTCTAAAGATCTGAAAAAGAAAAAATAATAGGAAAAAACACAGTATTCCATGCTCCAAGAAATATGGAACTACTGTCAATACAATCATATATAAACATTTTCTACATGTGTGATGGTACATACCTTATTACTTGTATATTGTAGAAAATTGTATATGTAGCTGATGCAATTTCAACTATCCATGAAGTTCCCAATTTAAAGTCCCAACAACAACAAAATTCAAAAGACACACCCTACTCATATTGTTAGGGGTCAATTTATACCATAGTCAAGGTTCAAGTGCAAGTTATAACAACGCTTCAATTTAAATTACTAGCTACCCTTTTTATAAGAGTAGGACCAGACAGCAGCATGTGCAACAGTATCAGTGTGGCAGCTCAGGCTTCAGAGAAAAAAATATTTCCATAATTTCACAGGTGACTTTGTAAGTCTGTGAAGGCACAGTTTTCAAACTAGCTAGTTTATTGCCAGTTCAGCTATTTCTAAATTAATTACAATCAGACATGGAGTAAATGAATATGAATCAGTATTACATAGTCGGCAAGAGAAGTGTCCTGTGTGTTATTTGGAAGTATGATTAGCAGATGTATATAGTTAATTATAAAACTTTTGCTGTAGTCTTTGAAATGATTGATAGTCCTAGAGAAAAGTGAATACGAGAAAACCTAGAAAAAAGTGTATAGGAGAAAAGACTTTGATTCTATACTCCAGAGCAGATGGATTGAAAAGATAACAAGAAAATGAATATGAAAGGAAGGACAAAAAAATTTAAAACAAAAATGAGCAAAGCTGATCAAAGGTGATGAAGACAGAACAAATAGAATTTTAAGAAATCTACAGCACCCTGGAAAATGAAAAAGTCCCAGTCAGCAGAGTTGTCATATTTACTTTGTTGAAGAAACATCCATGAAACCGGGTCAGAGAAGGTTGCAGGCTGCTTCAGAAGCCTGTGGAATTCAAACAGACTTTTCCTTTGTTCTACATTTTGGACCAGGATCTAACGTGCAGGTTTACGAATCCATTTCATCTAATTAAAATTTGCACCAACATAAATTGAAGACAGAAGAGTGTCTATCCTCCCTTCCCATTGATGTCCTGTTGCTTCTGAACCTCCCCAAGCCTCTTCAACATCTTTTATGAATTTTCTGTTGGAGTGCTGATAGATTAGTTTTAAGCTTGTTCTACATGCCCTTTTCTTTGAGATCTACAGACAGATGGAGGAAGGAAGTAAGACCAGTCACTGTTTTGGAAGTCAATACTTATTTATACTGCCTTAAACCAACTGTTGAACTATAGGGAATACTCATATTGAATAAGTTGAATTTACTATAAAAGTATAATTTTTAATATTGTAATCAAATAAATTGAAAGGTCTAGCATGCATACATAGCAGTCATTAGAAAAATACAATTGTATAGAAAAATTAATATATCTTTACCAGCAACAAAAAAGGACATTTCTGTTTCCAGCACCTCCTTCAGCTGAAGTGCATCCACAGAGAAAAAATAGAAAGAGCTTCCAGTTAACTTTCAAACATGTAGTCCTAGATAAAAGCCATCTCATTAATTCAATCCAAATGTCAATAGGAGTACAGATTTTGTACTGAATCCTGTACATATTAAAACAGAACAAAACAAAAAATGCACTTTAAAAAAGTGTTGCTCTTAGAGTCAAATGATGACAGAGAGAAAACGCAACTTCTATGAGGAAAGAGGATGGCATGCATATGTACAATTTTCTCAGCTACATCCATGCTCATTCAAGGACTTCCTAGCAGGCTCCTTGCTCCTTGATAAATCCAGTGCCCATCTCTTTTCCTGGCAGTAGCCACACTGTCATCTTTTTCTCCCACCCTTCTCTGTCCTTGCCTGGACTCCCTGCTGTGCTCACTACACTTCCCCCTGTTCACATCCCATCCCTCCCAATACACATCTTGCCCCATGAGCAAGGAAGGCTCTGTCTGCCTAATTGCTCCTGGTACCTGAAGAAAAGAAGAATGAAAATTTTCAGACAGGGTAAGTAGTAAGGGTAAGGTTGCTCTGATTGTACTGGATAGCTGATCCCATCCCAGGCACTTGAATTCCTAGAGTCTTGTGGCCAGGGTAAAGGCTATAGAGAAAATGGCTGACAGTGTCACAATACCTTCTTAGGGTTCTGACTGCATGAAAAAAACCCCCAAATTATTAGTGATATCAATCCTTAAAAGCAATCCATCTGCCATGCATCTAGAAGACAAAACAGAAAAACTGTATTTTCCAAGGCAGTTATCATTTTGTCAGACTTTTGAAACAATTGATGAGGAAAGACACAAACGGCATAGCTAAATGTTACTCCAGCATAACCAGAAGCAAAATTCTGCCTTAGCATATATGATTCAGGTGAAATGATAAATAAGAGATAAAATTGCTAGGGAGTTTTCTGTTCTATTATTAAACTAGTACTTTTAATTGCAATTCTGTAGCACTTGTTTCTTTTCTATTTTATTAATTGTCTGACAAAGGAAACTTTCTACCACAAAACAACACACAAGAATCTACATTATTAGAGACTTTTTAAAGTAGTGCTTGGAATACATCTGTGGCTTCATACAAAAAATAATTGCTATAGAAAGACCTTTTCCTGCGTTTTCCTTAAAGTTTTAGACTATCTCTTAAATGTATTTATTACTTAATGATTGGCATAAAGGCACTTATTTGCACAGCTGGGATAATGCCTGTTCATAGGGAACTGGAGTGATATATTCTGCAATTGCAACTAATCTATTTTGTCTAAGTGTTTGTTCTCAGAGGCCAATGTCTGTCTGGAAAGTTCTTGTGTGTTAGAATGAACGTTATTTCTTTCAGTGGTTTCTATTTATCACTGTGCTGTGAGACACTACTGGCAATTTAGAAAAGAATAATGCCCTCCAGGTTAGAGACCAACAGCAGGAGCTGCTCCCATAAAGACAAATGTACTAAAGATTTATCTGTTTACCTATGTAATTTTTCCCTCTTTAAGATACCAAGGGATTTTTGTGCATCATTTAGTACTGATTTGTAAGAGGTTGTTGTCTAAAGCAAAGAAACATGGCACCTTAGCCTTTTTTCACTAAAAATTCCTCATGTTTTAGACAATTTGAAGAGAACAGAAATTATTTTATAGTGAAATACATTTTCAGAGCTCTTAATGAACCTACTAAAACATATAATTACCTTACTGCTCCAGAGTACATTAATAGTTTGATTCTCAGTAGAATTGGGGAGGCAGGGAGGGGGAAGCAGCTGTCATGTTTCCAGGAGCTATTCCCAAGTAGTAAAGATAGGCTGTGAATTTAAAACTTCCATTTAAAGAAAGCAATGATAAAATTCTAAGAATTAGTGCTGTGTTGAATTAATAAGTTAATTATAGACTTAATTTGTTTTTGTATACTGAGCTGGCATATGGAATCCTCATTAAGTCTAATGACAGGTTGTTTTCAGAATATTTGCTAATAAAAGCCACAATAATGAATGATTTGAAGAAACATTGGAATAAATTTTAAAATTTAAAAACATCAGCAATTGCAGATTTTAATTTTTGGGCACTGCAGAAAGTTTGAATGCAAAGAAACTGTTAAAAATTGACCTTAGGTGTAATATTTTACATAGGTAATTTTATAGAGAGAGACTTGTATGTGTGTGGGGGAGCATATACACATTTATAAGAAAAATGCAACTAGATGTTACAAGAATAATAAAGGTATCATAGATACCTGCTTTAACTGGTGGCTTGAGGATGTTTATGGGAGACATATTTCTGGGTGTTGATTTTGAGCTGCAGGTTATGATATATGACAAAATCACCTGGTCAGTGCCAACCGAGATGCTTCTGGAAAGTGAAATGAAGAAATTGTGAAATAAACCTGAACACCTGACTTCTAGATCAGTCCTGAAGCAGCATGAGGTCTTCCTGGAAGACATCTACGTTGGTTAGAAGTTGCTGCTCATCATTGTTTTCCTAGTGATTGAGTAAAGAATATGGCTTTGTCCCTCTTTCCGAAAGTCTGCTCCCAGAAGAAGGTTCACCTAGTTTCTCATATCCAAAATCTTGCTAAAACAAAAAGGAAAAACCTATGTAAAGTAGTGTTTTGTTTAGAAGAGTCAGTGAAAATGAATAACCTAGTTAACTAGAGATGTGTCTTGGGGTGACTCTATGATGTGTATCCCTATCATGGCTCTATGCCAAAAAATTAATTTTGTGCCTTTAAACTGAGCTTGAGAGGGGAGGAAAAAAAAAGGAACTTTTCAAAGCAAGTTCCCAAGGACACAGAGATAGAGACTCTTCTGTGTTCTCTGGCTGCGGGAACATGGAGGGAGCACCCTGCCTGTTTCTTCAGCCAGCTTTTTCAGGAATTTTTTCCCTTTTTCTCCAGCATGGTTTCCAGGGCTTTGTTTTTTTTTTTTTTCCTCTTTTTTTCTCTTCTGGACTGTTTCAATAACATCAGAACACATCGGGAGAATTTTCCTTCAGGCCCAGAGGTGGGCCTATGGCCTATGGCCTCGCCGACCCAGCTCTGAGGAGGAGAGAGACCACATCTACAGAAGGACTCTGAAATTTTACCAGGTTTCTCTCCACAGCGAGAGATTTTATTACTTAGCATTATTATTATTCTTCTCCTGTGTGTTTCCTAAATAAATAGTTTTTATCTCTTTCACTATCCTTGGAGGAAACTGTCTTTTTTCCCGAACCTGTTGGTGGGAAGGGTGGTTGTAACCTGTTTTTCTCCCAGAGGATATATTGCTAGATTTTGGCCAAACCAGCACAGGATGGAAGAAATGGGGAACTTTGTCAAGACCCCACTGCCATTCAAAGTGAGCGTGAAACAGCCAATTTACAGCAATTACAGAAAACTCACTTCTTTTTCAGGCCTTGCATAACCACCAAATTTAGACTGCTTCTAACATGAGTCTGGAAATAAAACTTCATGGATTGTCTCACTGCAGACAAGTAAGGGAAAAATTGGAGTTTACGTCTTCGATAGCCAGGTTTTAATTTTTCTTTCACATTTTGCATGGGTGCAATCTGATGACAATTATCACAATTAGATATCTGTTAATTATTTCTGAATTTGGTCCTTAACTCATATAACTGTGATGGTCAGTGGTTGCTTGATTATTTGCTCCTACTAGCTTATATGAGAAGGGTTTTTCCTGATTCAAAATCAAAGACCTTAAGCCAATGCAAATCTGAAATCTGTGTGAATAACTGTATCAAGCATCAAACAAAAGTTTTGCTAAAATTGATGTTCTTTTTCATAATGTTCCCCAATGTAGAGCACTTAATATTTTTTCCAGTGCAATGACTTAATTGATTTTATATCACTGTATTCTGTTGAATGATTTACGTTTAATTTCTTGCTGTCCAATTAACAGTATAATTGATTGTAGTTCATCAGGGATACTACATCCTAAGCAGTGTTATCTCTTCTGAAGGTGAAAGTCAGTCTTCCTCAAGCCATCACTTTAAACTGATTCAATCCTCAACATTTGACATCCCAGTTGTAAATCTTCGAATTCCCTTTACACTTTTTTTTTAGTCCAAGAGGTACAAATACTCTATCAATCTGTATTTTCATTATAGGATTCAAGAAAGCAAAAACCAGTAGATGGTAGATGTAGGCACATCTATTGATGAAATTAAAAACTGTATAAAATCAATATTAGTATGGTTTTGGAAAGTAAAGTGAGGAAAGCATAATGTGATATAAAGAGGATACCAAATTCTATTACTTCCTCCCAAAAAATTGTGTGTGATGATAACGGACCAGGAGACTAAACTGGTACTGCAGAGGCTTAAGAGATCTTTAGGAGCTGTAAGAGAAGGGATTTTTTTTTTTAAATTAAAATAATTTCACATGACTTGGTGAGATAAGATTCTAGACATTGTCTTTAGAATTCCATTGATCTTCATACTGAAACTACATTTCAAACTTGAATACTTGTGGGAAAGAAAAGAAGGCTATTCAAGCTATCTTCCAGGGAAGTGATTTGAAACGGCAATTAAGGGAAAAATCTGGAAAATACAAATATTTCGGACAACAGAGAGAAAATAAATGAAGACTAATAGGAAGACAATTGAGAGGTCTTGAGAACTTTTTTTGTGACAGTGTAATGCAACCATCATTTGCTTTAAGTAATAAATAGTTCCACAAACACTGGAACTAATAGAGTTGTGTTTTCAAATGATTTGTGTTTCAACAAATGGCTTTTTAAATGAAGTAAACTAAGCCTGAAGCATGTTTCCTGTCCTTATTAAACACTAGAGAACTCATATATGGAGGGAAAGAGAGAATGAAAATGAAAGCTAGATAGTGTCTAATAAAGTTCAAACTTTGATTGAAGCTTTTCCTAGAATTAAAGCATTTATAACCTCTCCCTGCTATCTACACTCTTCAACACAAGAAATGTGCGTATTCAGTAATAGTGCAGTTCATACTCGGGTCTCTCCCTCAGTGTAGGTATCATTGTAGCCTTTTTCTTGCCCCTGGCTAACAATTTTCACAGAACTTGTAAGTGTAACATCTGAAAACTCTATCTCTCTGTCAGATTTTATAGAAACGGGCTGGACAGTTCAAAATGCTAGAGTAGCAGGGACAGCCATGCTCTCACAACAGCAATGACTCATGAACAACCTGACTAGCATGAACATTTCATTCAGGAAAGAAAGGGAGAAAAAATAAAGAAAACAGAAAATCTCCCTTTGGGAAAGTTTCACCAGTTTGTTCATTATTTTTCTTTGATTTTTATTATGAAGACCAAAAGAAAAGTCTTGGTTTTGTGTTGCTTAGTCCTGATTTATAATGCTTCCTTCTGGTGCACTGGGCACAGAGATTTCATTTTGAATCTGTTTAGCAAAGTATTAAGTTGCATCCCTGGCCAGCCAGTTGTCTGGTTCATACTGCACTTCCATTCTTTCCTGCTGGGTTGCTTTGCTACGAGTGAAAATGATTCTCTCTACTCAACACATCATGTATCAAGACATTATTTCTGACAAAAACATCTGCACATCTTGGTAGTCAGAATTTTCGGAGTGCACCTTGGAAGTACTATTCTGTCTAGAAATCCTGCTCCTTGGGGAGAAAAGGGAGCTTCCCGTGTTGAAGAACTAGCTCTCATCACCTAACATACACCAAGAAGTAAATTAAGTTTACTGTTTGAGATCAGTTCAATTTATTAAAAAGGTAGCAGATACAGGGGTCCTTGGCAAAGAAAAGAGTTTTCCTTGCCAGTATTATATACATCGAGGCAGTGAACAAAGGTAGATGCAAGCCCTCAGCTGGAGTGGGTGCAGGACGACAGGGCACCACGGCGGCATCCTGCCAGCCAGATGATGACTGTGGAAGTGACCCCAGCAAATCTGCCCACCCACAAAGGGAATGGCTGTGCACAAGGTCTCTTAGGGCATTTCAGTCATCATGGACATAGATGCATTTCTGCCTGACCTTGACACTTAGCTTTGTTCTCTTTCCATTTACAAACTCCTACCCTCTTGTCTTCCTTCTGAAACCATTTTCTTTTCTGCCCTCCCACTCCCTCTCTTTCCTCTTTCATAGGAGATTCTCCCTCTGTTGCCATAACAACAGACAGCAACCTGGCCCTGGCTGGGCACTCCTGCCCTTTTCCTTAAAAATTCAACCTCATGTAAAAGCATTTGTGTTTCATTCTTTCTCTCTGAGGAATCCTTTTCCCTCTGGTTTTAATAGGAGAAAGACTCTGCTCTGCGTGTGGCCACTGCCCTCTCTTACACTGTCTCAAACCAATGTTTTCATACCTCAAAGAAACACAGATTTGATGTTTAATTATCCCCTACTGAGCTTCCTATATAATGTACTCAGAAGGGCATGCCACTTTGCAAGCTTCACTGTGCAAGTGCGTTTATCTTTGCCATCCTGGTGCTCTTCTGTGCAATCACTGCTCTGCAGCTGCACCACCTGGACCAGATGCAGATTGATAGAGAAGAACAGCTCTACCCAGACAAAAGGATAAGGAAATGTGGAGAGCTGTGCCACAAAGTTATCATATCAGATAGCAGCAACAAAAACGTCCTCTCCCCTCAGCTAATCTATAAGACTAAAAGAGAGCAGTTTGATAATCTTTTTCTGGCCATTGACAGTGAACAAATAATGTAATTCTTCAAAACTTCTGTACAGTCTCATTTTGAGTCTTGCTTTAAGGAGAATAAATTTCTCGCCTGAAAACCAAGACAGACACAAGTCTATATACCTGTATAAGAGTAATTAATTTCAGTTTATTTTAATCTTGTAGCCTAATGTAAATGTGACTCTGGCACAAATGATTTAGATGTTAATAGGACTTTCAGCTCAATTCCTCTTTTTGATACCAAATCATGCAAAAATGCAGATGGGAAAGTTATCTTTGAATTCACCCATTCTGTCCTCTTCCAGTGTACCTGGCATTGAGCAGAGAGGATAATTTTCTGGAAGTCCTCAGAATTTTAGAAGCCTCCAAGGCTTGGAGCACTTATCAGAGCACGGTGAGTATGAGCTGGCTGGAACAGCAGGCAGATAATGTCAGCAGCACAGAACCTGCTTTTCCTCACAATTTTTAGAAGCTCTCTAATGTTTCAGTGCTCAGATATTACCGGCATGGAGTTCAGTTCTTTACAGTATCTACCTGCTGTCCCAGATATAACATCTCTAGACCACAGAGAGGTGTGGGTAGAGAAGGAGCAGTGGAAACATTATTTCCTTTGGCTGGAAATTTATGCCAATTTTATATTGACACTGCAACCTCCATGACTCTTTGGGGAAGATTTTCATCTAACTCAGCATATTCTGCTAAACCTACATCTTGCAGAAAATGGCCTCCGTAGGTAAATTTCATCTGATGAGTAGCTGCATGCATGCCAGTCCTGCTACAGCTCTCCGTTTTGTGAGACCACGCTCCAAAAGGGGTAAGAGATGTGTTCTATGCTTTCTACATAAATCCATTATAACTGAATATCACAGAAGCACATCTTACCAGAATTGTTTTTCTAGTAGAAGGTTAAACTGCAGGTAGGGTCCACCTCCCTGCTATACTTTTCAGATGAAGAAGAGCACATGAAGAATGTTACTGAATTATGTGAACTGACACAGAGGAATACTGTAAAAAGTAGAAATTCACCCCACTAAAATGCCACGTTAATCATGAATCCCAACTAACTATTCAAGAACCAGTAACCGCAGGAGGCTTTAAAAGTCCTGGTACAAGAAGAGGAGAAAGGGATGTTGATCACAATCTGTGTTTAGGAACTGAGAAACGGCTGTGTGAGTTTCCTGTTACCCTAAATTGAAATAAGGATTCATTCTCAAGGCAGACCTTTAGATCATCTATTAAAGCAGAAATTGTATGAGGGAAGGAAACATGCATGGAAGATATCAATATCTAGCTCATATAAAAAATATGCAGACTGTTATAATCCCACATTCTCCCGGTAGGATACCCAGTCTGTTTTCAGGAGTTGCAGGGGCTTAGAAGGAAGAAGAAAATAGTTGTAGAATCTTTTATGCAACTAAACAGAGACAACTTTTTTTTATTTATGCCCATCTTTTCTGCTGAGCATTTCACATTCATAGCTCTCTTACTCGTCTAGTTAGCTACAGTTTTTGTAACATTAGAAACATTAATTTATAAAACTCTGGCATTGAATTGGTGGACTAGCATCAGACAGTGACAGAATAAAGTTAAATTTCAGTGGTATGGTAGACTAATAGAGGGCATGCTATGGGATCTTTAGAGAGTTAGTTTAGAAACCTCAAAGTGACTTCTGTGCCACTGAAGTTGTACAAAAAGGAAAGAACCCTGAGTCAAAATATTTCTGTCCCCCAAAATGAGTCTGACAGCCCTGCTTCATCCAGTGTCTAAGTCCTAAGCACAGTTAACACGAACTTCTGTTGCTGATAATAGTGTTTAACAGGGCTTCTTTCAGAGCTCCTCCAAATCTATCATGTCTGCTTCTCACTGAATCATCTACAACTAGTATTCTATCTCAAGGTCTCCAAATTCAGTTTTAGAAAAATGAAATGTGATTGTTGCACAGTTTTTACTTCACAACAGGAAAGAGAAAGTTCATTTGATATTTCAGAACATTAATAAGAGAGAATTGGTAGCAAGGAGGAGAAAAAAAGGCACAAAGACTTAGTCTAAGGAAACAGACAGATAAAGTGTAAATAAAACTGGGTATTGATTAAGTTCACAAATGAAACAAGTGTGGATTAAACCAAAACATTTTTTTTTTCTACAGCTAATAATAGCACCAGCAATAATGATAATGGTTCCATTGAAAGAGTTATGACTTTTTTACCAAATTATTCTATGTTTATGAGAAATAAACATTATCACACTGTTCTAATATTAAGGCCAGCAAGAAAGTAGAAGCAAGGAAAAGGGTTAGGAACAGCTTCAGTCTGTTTTATTTGTCTGCACTTGATTTGAATTTTCAGTCATGGGTGGCATAAATCTTCTACTTGCTGTTAATATATACCATGTCTCATACCACACTCATCAACAGTTCACTGAGTTGACTGGCCTCCAACGTACCTGTCACCCATGACAATTAACTACAGTCTCTGTCACAAAGAATTTAGTAGATACACATCTGTGCTCCGTCAGTCAGTCCCAGCTGTGTTGTGCATATGTCTCATTTGATGAACCCAACTCAATAACAGGATTCTTGAAAAAGTGTTAAATACAGCGACCTGAACCAAAGACAACAATGTTTAATCTGTTTACAAGTAGATCAAATTTACATACCTTCTGCTCTCTTACAGGCTTCAGAGATACACTGCAGTGCCACCGGGAAATTCTTTCTTTGAAAGCTGTCCTTTGTCCAGAAAAAAAAAAAAATATTGCACCTGCAAATAATCTCCTAGAAGGCAGTGAAATAAGTAATAAAATTGCTAATTATTACCATTATTATGGTAGATTTGACTCATGGTTGCACCTGAAGAATGCTGATATATACACACACACACACTTGATTGTTTGCATTTTGCTGCATTTATTGTTTGTTGATCTTTGTGATATATTGTGTTGATCTTAAGACCTTAAGAGCTTGATTCTAACAGGAATTAATATTTTAAATAAAGTGCCTTCACCCATACATATGAACTAACCAATCTGCCACATAACTAGAAACCCACGTTCATTTAGTAGCTGGCATAAAGTAGTTTCTAAACTACTGCCAATACCCCAATCCCTGATATATGGAAATATTTGTATTTCTCAAAAAAAGAAGGGCCTTGAAATCTTATATGATGTACTAGTACATCAAGATTTTAAGGTTTCATACATTTTAAGAGCATAGAGGGAAATGTGTCAGATCTGGAAAATGTACATCTGCATTTTAAAAGTATTTCCCTTAAAGTACCCCTAAAGAATTGTTCCTACCATAGACCATTCACTCAGAGGCTGTTCCTTTGTTTTACAAGCATGCTTGACATTTCAATGCCTTTTTTTAATGTTATGCTGTCATATATAGCTGTGCAAAAATTGCCAAGTGAAAATGGCAGTATTTCATAATTCATTTGTCCAAGTAAAAGCAATTACACAAGTCACAAGACAATGAGCAGTCTATAAATGCCTGCCTGAAATGAAAAGCACAGTGTGGTACTCAAAGAGATTATATTTTCTCTTACAGAAATGTTCAAACCAGTTTTTTATAAGGTAGAAACTACTATCATCATATTCTCTAGTTGTACTGTCCGGTAAATCAAGCAGACTTGATCAGCCTGTTTTGAGGCTAGACACTGCCTACCTTACTTTAAATTACATCCAGTAAACACCAGTAAAATCTGGTGTTTTCTTTTAGCTCCAGATATCTACTCTCCCCAGTTTCAAATGGTCCACTAGGGGAAAAAAAAGCTAATGCCATATTTAAAGCTTTCCCACTTCCACTAATAAAGTAAAGGAGAGTTGGGAGACAGCAGAGAAGTTGCTGTGTGCCATATACTGGGATGATGTTAGTTCTGGGGAACTGTTTCACTTTTTCTAGTCAGTGAGAACTTCACTGATTTGCCATAGCTTCTCAAATGTGATGGTTCGTGGCTTAGCCACTTCATCTACCAGTTCCCTCAGAACCTACGGACGCATCTCATCAGGTCTCACGGACTTGTGCAATTGTGCCCTTTCAGGTCCCCTAGATGGCCTGGAACCCAATCTTTTTCCACTATGTGGAGTTCTTTGCTCTTACAGTGCCTGCCTCTGCCCCCAGCAACTTGAATCACTTGCCTGTGAAGACTGAGAAGAAAAGAGCTGTTGAGTGCCTCATCCATATGTCCTGGGTAACCAGCTCTCTCCCTGTGTCATGGGTAACCTGACCTCCCATTTCCTTCCAGTGTGCATACAAAACTAGTTCCCTAGCTTTACTTTTCTTCACTCTTTTTGGTATACTTTTCTTCTTGGCCTTGACATCCCTGGCCAGACTTAATTCTATCAGGGCTTAAGTTTCCTAACCTGATCCCTGGCTACTTAGACAATTTTTTTGTATTTCTCCTAAGCTTCCTGTCCTTGCTTCCATTCTCTGTAGGCTTACTTTTTGTGTTTGAGTTTTTCCAGGATTTCGTTGCTCAGAACAAGGCGATATGAGCAGACTTATTAAAGACATTGTCAACAAGTATGCAAGGAAATGAGGTTAGTGTGGATATTCTTCACTTGGTGAATACTTCTTGTTTCAGACTAATCAGACTAATCAAACTTGGCTTACTCAGTCTGAAATCACTGAGTTTAACCTCACTCAAGCCTGCACAGAACAAGAGTAAGTGTTACCAATGGTGCCACCCTAGAGCTACTGAAGTCAAGCAACAGTGATTTCTGTGTCTTGTCCAATAGATGGATGGATTCATATCTGAGCAACGGCAGCGTGTGTGTGTTGAGGAGATGAGCTTTATGTGTGGATGACCAGTACACACAAGTGCTTTTCTGCTACAGACGTTGAGTGCTCGTCTGCTGTAACCTGCATCTGATGAAGGCTACAACTTTGCTGCCTCTACTAGAACAGGCAGAAAATGTTTCCTTCCACTGCAAAAGTGGACTTAAAGAAAAAGTGGAAAGATTTAATAAAAATATATACAAGCAAATGTAGGAAAAAACGAATTAAAAGCCATCTCTGTGCCTTGTGAATCCAGTGAAGACTTCTATAGAAACTGTCTCAGTCATACCTCCACTTACTTGTTAATGGAAGGAACAACATATAAGTCTTGGCGAAGCTTCTACAGACTGCAGAGTTGTTTACCTCATGTTTTATTTTTTTAGATCCTCAAACACTTTGCACATTTCCTAAGAGATTCAGTATACAAATAATTTCTTGGTTCATGGATCGTCCCTCTTAGAGCATGCAACCAGAGAATAAAAAATTCAGTCTGTGAAATAACTGATTGCCCTCATTATTTAAATACTATATTCCAAAAATAGCATTCTCTATTAGCTGGGATTTCACAGCAGGTCCAAATCTTTTTTTTAAAAACTACTAGATAACCATTTGATAGAAACACCCTGAACAGTTTATGGGAATTTTCCAACAGAAAGAGGCCATGACTCTTAGCAGATTGTCAAAATAATATAGTACATCAATTTTTTATATGAAAAGCAGCAGTAGAAGAATCATATAACAAAAATTAATTATGGGAATGCAAACCCTTTCATGTACTGTACATGCTACCTACAGTGAATAAAAAATAATTAATTGTATAGCACCTTTTATTCATTTTTATCTGGAAAGACTTTCCAAAAGGTATGTTATGATTAAGTGAACCTACCAATTAGCTCATGAATTGTTAAAGAACACTTGCCCATCCACTAATTTGTTATTAACCTGACCTAAAATCATAGCTTTAAAATTTATAAATCTATGTGTCAGTCTTATATGCTATGTATTTATAGAACATTAAGAAGCAGTGTTACTGATAGAGAATTTAAGACAAAACAGCTGTTACTTTCATCAAATGTAGAATAGTACAAGGTTTTCTGAACTCTAGCTAGCAAATGCTGAGAGAGAGAATAGACGCATACCTGTCAAGATCTGATTATTGAAGTTCTTAGAAATACCTCTGCTCGAACTAAGGTGCAAATGAGACCATATGCCAGTCAATAGTAAGGGTTTTATTTGATAGTAAATATGAGAGACAAAGAGAGAGAGACAGAAAGGAAGAAATAGAAAATAGGTGGAGGACAGAAAGAGAGTGACTGGCAATAATGAAAATATCACCACTCCATGGATCCCATTGATGCTCCGCTGATCCTCTCCAGCTGGTCTTCTTGGTGGTGAAGGCCCCCGGAAAGCACAGAATCCGATGGGTTAATACACCCTCGAGTCAGGTGTCAATGTCCAGGCCTGTCCCCCTGGGGGAGGGGGCATCTCTTACAGCAGACTCTGGATCTGTTGCATCACCTGCATTCCTGTGGTGCAAAGCCTGTGGGGAGCACTTTGGGGGTCTTTGATGGATTATAGCTCCCCCTCAGCTGTCTCTCACGTGAAAGTCCCGTGGACGTGGCCTGTGGGGGTTCCTTGGGGTTCCACAGCTGGGCCGGTTTGTGTAACGGAGGATGGGTGCTCAGTGCCTCTCACCAGAGGTTACACCATGCACCCAAAACCTCCTCCTCCCCCTCAGTTGGGGGTGAGTCTGTGTAAACCTGGCTTCTGTGAGCTGTGCTCTCCCCCCACCCCAAACGTGGCCGGGGATGATTCTCAGTGCAGCCGGTGACTTTAGCCTTTTGTGGATGCAGACCTTTCCCTCAGCCTGAGATGACTGAACAATGGGTTCTCCTTTATGTAATCAGCAGTTTGGCTTTCAGTCTAAAGTCCCAGTCTTCAGGGAGGCTTCTTTGGTTATAGCTTCGTTATAATGACCAAAACTTTGTATCAATGTTTGAGGCATGAACTATTTTCAATCTCTGACAATGCTCCAACCCTTTCTTCTGCTGCAGTTTCTTCTTTTCCCTCTATTTATGCCCTTCAGTTGCTTTAGTTCTCTCCAAACATGCTTCAAAAAGCAAACATGCCATATTTGGTACTGCAGATTTACTCTCACTTAGTAATCTCATTTAAAAGATGGTGCTTATGTTGGCACTATGTCAATGAAGCAGGAGTCACTGTGGTGATTTGATTTTTAAATCTTCACAAGCTCAATTTTGGGTAGAAGCCTATGACAAAACAAAGATTTTCAGTTCCTCTGTTTGTTTTCTAAATGAAGTATACTTAATTCTTTAGGGGTATCTTAAAGAAATTGAAATTAACTGAAAAGCACAGAGCTTTGCATTTTTTCCTATTGCAATTACAACTATTACTTTAAGATTAGAACTGCTGAGGGGAAGAGAATAAAGTTACAGTTAAATTTTCTTAATTGGCCACATTTAGTACAAACTGAGATATATAAAATGCAAATGCCATCATAGATCAGACTAAGGTTCTATGATCTGACATTCTGTCTACTGTATTTATTTCTACTGCATGCCTATATAGAATACATATTGTTTTCACTCTTTCAGATTACTTCATTCTCTCAATGAAAATGCATATTTTCCGTTGGAAAAAATGAATACAGGAATGTTACTGAGACCTATTTAATCCCATAATCTAATTGTAAATTGGCACTCTTTAATAGGACCAACATAAAGAGGGAACAGAAGAAATAATAAAATTAGCTGCTAGCTCCTGAAGTATCCATACCCACTAACCTTGGGTTGCGTGCTATTGAATATCACAAAGGAATTCTGTTGGTCACAACTTGCCTGCCAGTAGTAAAGCGCTGTCACATGTAATACACTTCTTCTGCATTTTTATATTAGCTGATGGTATCAATAATTTAAGTTCAAAGAAGTTTGATAAAATGAGAGGCATAAAATTTCCCCATCTGTTCCACAAAGGACAAGGAACATTTGGTTGATTTTACAGCACAAGTACAGCCTATGAGGTCAAGTATTGTGTCACTATTACTGAGGCTATATAATGGACAGGGCATTTCTGGGAATTGCAAACTACACTCAAATACACAAAATTTAAGGTCAAAGACTTTGGGACTTCATTCACATGAGAGATGAAGTAAGTACTCAAAATTCATGCAAAATATAAATTATATTATAAATTAGAATAAGACTTCATACCTGTATGTTTATTATTAGCATAAATCTCTTCACACTATATTACACCTTTAAATAATTTTGCACAACATACTGACATTAGACAGGATGAAAAGTAAGTATCAGAAAGGAAGGATGCGCCATCTGTCTGGAATAACTCTGTAAGGGTTGAAAGTTGCTGCAAAACTGCAAAGATCCATTTATTAAATAAAAGCAAAGACTGGAAAACTATCACCTGCAACAATAATAGTACCTAGATAGAACTAGAATAAACATTAGATAGTTTGCACAGTAATTTATTAAAATCGAACTGTCAATTAGCTCATAAAACCTAGTTTCCTAGAACAAATCAATTCAGTGAATTGAAAAGGGTTCTAAACAGAAAGGGGCTTATTACTGTTTTTAAAGGAAAATAAATGCCACTGCTTCATACATCAACAGTCACTTTACTTTCTTGTGTGTATAGTGCAAGGCATATTTATTGTGCAAACATATATGCAATACATAGAAAACAATTAAAGGAAACAAATTAGGCTACGGGTTCTTAAAATGGAAAGAAAAAAACCAAGACAAACCAAATATTATATTGATACTTTTAATTTTTATAAGTTGAAGAAATAACTTGAACTTTTACCAGAGGTTAAAAGTTTTATTATTTCACATTAGTCTTGCATTGTAATTATGAGAATTGGCATGTTACTTCCTATTCCTTCTGAAATTTTGCTTTTATATTCTTTCAGCTTTAAAGGCTCAACAACTGAAGACTTATAAAATTGCTCAAAAAATATCTAAACCCAGAAATATTCCCGGGAACAGAACTCTCCTTTTAAATATTAGTACCTTCCCTCAACAGTTTTTACTTATTTTACCTTACGGAGACATTGACTGAGACGAGCGGGCAATTCTGACTCAATGCTTTTGTAAAAGGGTGGGGCAGAAGAGCGTAAGAAATCCCTTCAAAGGCTTTTGCCAGGAGATAAAGAGATCAGAACTCATCCACAGGGCTGAATTGAAAAGAACAGCACAAACGTTCAGATCTTAGGGCACCAGGTTATGAATTATTTCCATTTCTGGACAGATTTGTTTACTACTATTATTTGAGAAACAGAAATCCAATAGATTTATGGTGTGGATATTTATACAATAGTTAGCTGATGAACTGCTAATGCTATAGAGAAGCTTTCAGTGACCCCGTTCCAGAAAGAAAAGAAATCAGAGCCTATTTTTAGTTATGTATGTGGGTTTCCAAGTTGCTAAGAAAGAATATATATATGTATTACTGCACTGTTTTTAGTTTCTGCTTCTGCTTTTATTCTCTTCCAATTTTGTATTTACTATATATTTGGGGCATGTATTGTATGGATGAGAGACAGAAAGCTAGGTCCTCACCTATAGACTGCTGAATGGTATTTTTACATTGTGTTCAGTGAGGTGGGGTTTTTTTGTGTTTCATTTTGGGTGGTGGGTGTTGGGGGTTTTTGTGACATTTTTCATGTCAGACCATTGTACTGTGGAAGAGATCTGTAAATTTTTGGGGGATAAACATACAGTTCTACACTAACAGGTCCATCTTCTGCTTTCCCTCAGCAAGACCTTCAGGGGATATATACTGCAGCATGAAACAATTTATTCTGTGATTCTCAATCTTTCAGGAAAATTTATATTGAAAATGAGCAGGGAATACTATTTTTCTTTTTTCAGTAACACCCTAAGGAATATAAATTTGTTACAATAGCTCCTGATTTCAGTTCTGTTTCTCAGATGGTTTATCCAGTGTTTCCGACAATATCAGATGCAAATACTCTCAAAATAAAGTCAAGCTACTGTTCTTTATAATTCTTTGGTGCCTTAAAGAAAGAATAGGTCCAAAGATAGATGACAGAAGTTTAACAGAACTATACTATAGGCTAAATTGCTGGAAATAAATGTACAAACTGTAAAATTATCAAACGATTAACTTTTTGGACTGCATTGTGATCTACCCTTAGGGTAAAATAGACCAAAACACCTGTTAAATAGCATAAAATCTAATTTTACTTAATGGCCTTTATTTCTCTAATTTGCTTAGATCTTGGGAAAAGATGCGATCAGGAAAGTATTTTATTCCCACTGTGGAATGAAGTGCCAATTTGTTCCAGTTCCATTCAGTGTGTGTATTGTACTTATGCACAAAGAGAAATTCATTTGCAGATGAACTTTATAGCTCCAGGAATTTGCTACAAGAACTATGATATTAAAAAAAATCAAAAAACTTTATCATGTATGCATATATACCCCTGGAAGGTACACTCTTGTTTTTGTTGGGGTGGATTTTAATGACTTAGGCCAATAAAAGTACAATGGATTATATTAAAATCATAGAAATTATTCTCTGAATGTGATTGAGTCCTTATCAGTTCAGAAATGCCTAAAATGAACAGCATAGTCTTCTGCACACAAAATGCAAAGTGTATGGAAGAGTATTTCAGCCGTCATCATAGATTTAATTTAAGTCATAATGTAGTAGAAATCAACTCTTCCAGTATATTTGGCCCTTCTGCTGTGCTCTGCATCCAAAAGTCTTTGTAACAAGCTGATTGATCTTCCATAAGTAAATCTTAAATATCTCACCCACACAAATACACAAACACAAAGTAGTCCAGCAAGCCCAAGTGTTACCTCCTAAAAGTAAGGTGACATTGGGAAAGACTTTGAAAAATCAGAACATAAATTATTTTTCTAAGACATTGCTCTTTACACTCCATTTCAAAATCCTAGAGAAAAGGTGAAAAAGAAGCTTTTATCCATTCAAAGAAAAATAAAGGGATTAAAAAAATGGGGGGTTATACTCCTTGAATGCAAGTAAAACACTTATAAAAAGTACTGCTTCTGGGTTAACTATCCAAAAAACTAAAGAGAAGTACAGGAAAACTGGGTGAATACATAAGCTAAACTAGTTTTATATCTAAAACATGCTAGGTACATGGGCATTTGGCAACTATTTAATGGCAATACAGAGGGTATGGGCAACATGAAAATTAAGTCATAACACCTGGCCTCAGATGTAAAACGCAGGGTAAGACATAACTAACAGAAGAAAACAAATCATATACAAATGAGTCCCACATCATTCATCTGTAATAACAATTAAGTTCAATTCAGGGTTTATATTTCCCCACCCACCAACAAAGCTGACTTGAGATTATTTTTCTCCTTTTTTTTCAAAACAATTACAGTCTATATTAGTTGAATTATATTATCACATAGAAATAAACAGTTATACTCCCTAATGATGACAATCATTTTCTAGAGAACAAAAGGTTCAGTTGCTTTTGGGTTTTTTTATATAAAATGTATCTTTGTCTATAATAATCAGCCATTATTCCTGGCAATATCCCTGTGGCTCCCCTGCCAGCTGGAAGAGAAAACAATTATACAGTTGGCATTTCTTTAGGATAGCAGCTTCAGAGTCACTGTACAAGCAACTATTTTCATCAGTGTTATTTAGATACTTAGGAATTACCTTCCCAATTTGTTTCAAGAAATCATTTTCATCCTTTGAGATTCAACCCAAAACTCAAAGATATTTGATAGTCAGAAAGTGATGATTTCATCTGAAAGTTATACAGATGTTTAGAAGAGAGTTTTAGAATGCTTTATGGCATTTCCCAGTGATTTCTAGTTTTGTGTGGAAGAGAGAGATGGAAGAGGTTTCAGGTCTGAGAAAAATTTATCTAAGTGAGGAGAAGATGCCCCATTCCTTTGAAAGAATATCTGAATGCCAGTCCCTCTTTCTATTTCACATTTTAACATATATCAAGTTTTGTAAGTAGCATTTTCTAGACGTAAGGTAAAAACAAATATGAATGAAAACCCATTATGAAAAAGCCATTCTCCAAAAGGTAAAGGGATGAGGCTTCTAAAAACTAAAAAGAAAACAAACACAAGCCTTGTAGAAAATTGCAGCTGCAGTCATTATTAGCTGGCTGATTTCTTTTTGGCATCACAAAGATCCTCAGGGGAAGAGCTGTGAGACGAAAGTGCAGTATGATCTCTGGTATGAAGCAGGCAAAAATGTGATAGATGAAAATGATGGATATTGTAAAAAGAAATCTGATATTGGTATCTGGACTTAGGAGGTGGTACATCACCAGGTTACAGTACAACACAACACCACAGAGGTTTGGGAAGAATCTGAGAAAAGGTTTAAAAAGCATTAAGATGAAGGTCTGACACTGGCCCAAATCCAGGCACTCACGAGAGCTGCTTGCTCACCCTCGCCTGCCATAGCTGGACAGAGGCGGGAAAAGGAAAAAAAAAAAATATCAAACACTTCATGTGTGAGATAAAGACTGGGAGAAACACTTCAAGGGCAAAACAGGCTCAACTGAAGTTGCAAAGTGAATTTATTAATAACAGAATCAGAGGAGGATAATGAGAAGCAAAATAAGCCCTTAAAACACCTTTTCCCCCCAGCTGCTCCCTCCTTCCCACCAAAAGCACAGGCAGACAGGGCACGGGGGTTTAGTCAGTCCATCACCGAGATTTCCTTCCACTGCTCCGGGAGAGGAGTCTTCCTTCCCCTGTGAGGCCGTGGGGTCCCTCCCACGGGAGACAGTTCTCCTGAACTTCCCTGGTGTGGGTCCCCTCTCAGGAGCAGCAGCCACACGGCCCCTGCTGCAGCGTGAGTCCCTGCCACGGGCACACAGCCCTCCCAAAACTGCTGTGCCAGGGCTCTCTCTTTCCTCGGGCTGCAGCCCTCCAAGGACAGGCTGCTCCAGCCTGGAAGCAGGGGCCCTCTCTGTCCATGGGGTCTCCCACTGGATCACAGCCCCCTCCAGGCATCCACCCTCTCCAGCATGGGCACCTCCCCTACGGGCTGCGGGTGGATCTCTGCATCCCCGTGGTGGGTGGGTGGTTTGTCCTATGGATCCCCACGGGCTGCAGGTGGATCTCTGCATCCCCTATGGATCCCCACGGGCTGAGGGTGGATCTCTGCATCCCCCGTGGATCCCCACGGGCTGAGGGTGGATCTCTGCATCCCCCGTGGACCCCCAGGGGCTGCAGGTGGATCTCTGCATCCCCCGTGGATCCCCACGGGCTGAGGGTGGATCTCTGCATCCCCCGTGGATCCCCACGGGCTGCGGATGGATCTCTGCATCCCCTGTGGATCCCCGTGGGCTGCGGGTGGGTCTCTACATCCCCTGTGGATCCCCATGGGCTGCAGAGGCACAGCTGCTTCATCGTGGTCTGCACCACGGCCTGCAGAGGAACCTCAGCTCTGGCACCTGGAGCACCTCCTGCCCCTCCTCCTTCACTGTCCTTGGTGTCACCATGTTGTTTTCCCACACATGTTCTCACCTCCTCCTCTTCTCTGACTAGAATCCAAAATCCCGTGACTTTGCTTTGAATTTCTTCTTAAATATGTCATCACAGAAGTGTTACCAACCTCTCTCATTGGCCCAGTTTTGGCCAGCAGCATGTCCATCTTCAGAGTCACCAGCCGTTGGCTCTTCCAGCCATGGTGGGAAGCTTCCAGCAGTTTCCTTAGGGGAACCATCTTTGTAGCCCCCCTGCTACCTAAAACCAAGACGTGCCAAACCAATACACTCATGGAAGATTGTATCCTAAGATACACATGTATTTTTGAAAGTTTGGCCCATAGGCAGACAGCGTAACACATATGCAAAAAAGTAATTAAACATGATCTGGGGTTATCTACTTATTTTTTAAGAAGACTGGTTGCGAGTGAATTGCGGTCCACGTATCATAAAACTGTAAAAACCCACTGTTCTGTACGGATACACAGATCTTCTCAGGAAAAGTTATCTCACCATTTCACACGTGTCTAAATGGCCTTCATAATGCATTTCAAAAACCTAAGAATGAGATCCGTTTCAACTTTGAAGCAACTCATGCATAAATATATAAATTCAGAATAGGGTACCTAATAAATTTTTTTCCTAGGGAAAACAGCTGAGTATGATCCAATAAAACAGTGGAGAAACTGCTCATACAAGTTAGCATCTTAATCATGCTTCTTACTGTGCCTAATGCTCAGTGAAAAACAGTGCACCAGTTAGTACTTTCAGACTGGCCAGATCCCCAAATTAAAGCCTGGCACATTGGCAGGCACTACATAGCTTCAAAACAGATGTTCCAGGAATTATACAGCCAGTTTGCAATTGTGTTTTCTCTGTCTTCTCCCCACACCCTCCACTTTTCCCATTCATTTGTATAATGCCTCAGTAGCTGATGATGTTCTGACAAGAGCAAAGCTTCTCCAGATTTCCATGGGAGTTATACACATAGAATGTAGCTCAACATACAGCCATCACATGAGGCCTTGTTACATTGTGCTCACAATAAGGGAAAAAAAGAGAACAAACCATTACTAGGTGCATCATGTTCTGTATCCTGTCCCGTCCCATGCTTTTTATCGTAGGTAATGGCTTTTGCTTTGAAACCAACATTCTGCCTTTCTCATTAGATAGACCCTTCACAGCAGTGAACTGCATTATTAAAGCCAGAAGTACTAGGCCAAACAAAATTAGTGGCAGAATAAAGCAACTAGGAAAAGCTTTAATTTGCTTCCAAAAATCATTAACTGTACAGATGTTTAGCCATATATAATTAATACAGTCATTTTGGTTTTCAGAAATGGCCAAAAAGTTGTCTGGGAAAATCTAGGAAGCACTTAAACTTCCAGTTCAAGGCTTGGCTACAGCTGAGATGCACTGATTCATTTGTGGCCAGCAGGTTGAGGGAGGTATTTCTGTCTCTCTACTCTACCCTGGTGACACCCCACCTGGAGTGCTGCATCCATCTCTGGGGTCCCTGACATAAGAAGGACACAGAGCAAGTCCAGAGGAGAGCCCTTGAAGATGCTCAGGAAGATAGAACACCTTCCACATGAAGACAGACTGAGTGAGTTGGGGTTGTTCAGTCTGGAGAAGGCTCAGGAGAGACCTTATTGCAGCCTCTCACTACTTGAAAGGGGTTTACAAGAAAGATGGGGGCAAACGTTTTTGTAGGGCTGGGATAGGACAAGGGGTAATGATTTAAAACTAAATAAGGGTAGATTTTGACTAGATATGAGGAAGAAATGTCTTATAATAAAGGTGTCGAAATGCTGGAATGAGTTGCTCAGAGAGGTGGAAGATGCCCCATCTTTGGAAACATCTAAGATTAGGCTAGCTGGGGCTCTGAGCAACCTGCTCTAGTTGAAAAAATTGTCCCTATTCATTCCAGAGGTGTTGGATTAGATGATATTTAAAGGTCGCTTCCAACTCAAACCATTCTGTGATTCTAACCCATGTTCACTGTGAATTCCTGTCTTTCTTGTTTCTGGGCTTTTTGCTTCTTTGGGAAAAACTCCTCATTAATATTTTTTTCTGTATTATCCTTTACTCTGTACTTTTCACCTTTTTTTTTAATTTATTTGCTTTTCCCTTCTTTATCCATTTCATGGTCACTTGCTCTTCCAAGAAGTCACCAACAGCCATGTAAATTTTCACTTCCTTTTCTTGTCACTCCTGATTTTCTTGGGCCCCTAGGCCAGGCGTGTCTTTAGTGTTTATAGTGTATACTAGACAGAAAACCAACTTTTTTGCGTAGTTGAAATACTAAATCAAAGAATATTTATATTAAAAACATTATTTAAAAATAATTTCCTGCTTCAGCCAGATAATTAATTTTACATAGCCCAATACAGATTAGAAATACTTATTTCATGTCCACTTCAAATAGGATATAAAATAGAAAAGGGAAATAGATTATACAGCAGACACTAGGATTTTCTTTTTGCTAGTACAATATTTAAATGGCATCCAGTAGTGCAAGTCTGCCATAATAAATGAAAGTACCATGTTATGCGCTCTTTTAAAAAAAAAAAGTTTGAGATGTAAAACAGGAAGAAAAAATATGGGCACAAGTTTATTCTGCAAGATAAGAAGATTCAATATGAGGATATCACAACAATAATGTGAATTAGAAAACTTATGTATTTTCCTCTGTAGATCACATAATTTACTTTAAATTAGAAGCTTATATACAGCTTTCCTTGTAATCTTCTATCACATGGTGTCTAGAAAACTACTGAACCTCCACAAACACTGAAATCACTGAACAGATAGAACAATTTTTACAGGGTTAAGAAGTGACTAAGGCAATGTACTAAAAGTAAATACTAACTACTTGGTACCTTAAAAAAATAGATTAAGATGCAATTTGACTTGAACAATGACAGTCAAGGAAAGAAACAAAAAGAAATGAAACTTTAGAGAGTATATTTTGCAATTATGGGAAGGAATGTTCTAACTCTTTAATAACTCAAGAGAGGATAAATTTTTCCCTAACAAAGTATTGGCCGCACACTGACAGGAATAAATTTGATGCCTGGCAGAAAAAGCATCTGCTAAGATCTACTTAAGCTTTTATAAATCTATCGTGTGGTACAACTTTGCTATACCAGACTAGCATAATAAAACAAAAACCTAGACTTCTGGCATTAAAACTAATTAGTAAGTAGAGTGAGGGTTGGGAAAGAGGCCCAGATGAGGTCAGCCACATGGTAAAAGTTTCTAAATATGCAGAGGACCTAAAAAGTAAGTATGCAATGACAACAGCTCTTTCAAGTTTTAGAAAAAAAAACCCCTCACAATCAAATAAGCTTTATACTTTTTGAAGGCAAGTAAAAGCTAGCAACTTTTCTCAAGTTTGTATAAAATAAGAGTGCCTTCTGAGACTATAGTAACCACAGTGACCGCTTTAGGAATCCCCTAGCCTTTGAGCTCATCTCATCCTGGACAGCTATATAAAAACACTTTGATTAAACTAATGATTACTTTTCCCCAAAATAATTTAAAGGATCATCTGTATGTTCTTTAAATAGAATGGAATGGAGAAAGATGCAGGAATGTGAGAAACACAATAAAATGTGGATTTATTAAAGAATAAAATCCATGTTCAGAAAGATGAGGGAAGAAAACACTGTATTGCTTTCACCTTCAAAATTTCTCCTGAATTGTGTATCCATGTTGCCACCCATTTCTGAGGAAAACCACTCCCTAGAAATATTCTTACTCATTTTTAAGCCTTAAGCTTCCATACTGAATACTTGGTAGACTCGATGTTAATGAACAAGTTGCATTTATTTAAAAAGGAATCCATGCAGTAGTGGAGGAAGATGTTGGAAAATTCTTTTAACTTTAGCAGAATAATTTTTGATTCCTATATCCATGGTTAATGCTTGATTTTGTACTACATAGTGCTTAGTACAAATGCCAGAGATTAATGTGGCTTTGTGTTTATTCTCTTTATCTGAGACTAATGGTCTTGTTCCAGCTATTGCTTCCTTTCTAACTTATATCAATGTTTAATATGTACTAGCAGATGTCTTAGTTTTGGGAACAAGGGTTGTGTGTCACAGCGAAGACTGGTAAGAGAAGTGCATTATGACCTGACCATATATTTGAGAGACTCTCAAGGAGAAAAGATTCTTTGGATGATCCGGAACCACATCCAAATAACTCCACTGAAATAAGTAGCATACATGCGTGTATTCAGGAAATGTAATGAATATGTAATAGGGATGTAGTGAATATGTATTGGTTTCATTAATATAGCCAGGTCTGTTAAGCTGCTGGGTGTGCATGTTAGGTGGAGAGATCCCCCCATGCACTCAGTGTGCTAAATAAAGTAATGCTGTCTTTCTAACCTAACAAACTGGTTGGAAATTTTATTTCGCAGTTTTCAGTGACACAGAGGAGGTAAAACCTTTAGTTTATCTTCAGAAATCTCAGATGTTCTTGTATATTTTTTATACCAATATGTACTGTGAAATATTCTATATCAATCTCTCACACTGTTTCTGAAAAGTAAAAATGTACCCTAGATTTATGTTATTTTTTTTAAATACGGTCTAAAAATTTTCTTAGGAAAGGATTAAACTTTGGTTACATCCTATACTGACTGATTTCTAAAGTAAAACTAAATTCAGGCCAGAAAGCAGACTCAGCAATGTATGCAATTATTTAAATTTAAATCTGGTGGTCAAGGTCTCAGGATTGATATAGCCTAGTGGGAAGTTTAATGTTGGAATAAAAGCCTATTCCACAGTTGCATCTCTCATCTGCAATGATAAAACTTGAGTTGACAGCTGGAAGAGAAGCAGACTTAAAGCTTTGTGGGTCAGCCACAGGAGAGAAAAGCATGCTGACACACAGAAAGCATTAGCACTTATGGAAAAACCTACTCATTGTACAAGTACCAATATATTAAGTTAGAGTAGAAACTCTTATACTGGTAATCACGAGCTCTCATGAGTCATTTATTGGAAGGAGTATGAGCAAATATTCAACACTGCAAGAACAGCTCTGTCTATAGCAATCAGAACGAAGAGAAAGAATGACTAAAGAATCATCTCTAAGAACAAAGCAAAACTAAAGAAAGAATATTAACTGCATATCTTGTTCATTAATTTCCAAAATTACTGTTTCTCAAGGAGATATATTTTAAAAAGCTGTTTGCAAAAACCGCTCCAATATTTTTTTTCCTGTGCTGATTTTTAAAGTTTTTATTCAAAATGTGAAAAACAAGAAAGAAGATTAGACAAAATCTATGTTTCTTGCACATCAGCCTCACCATCTTGGTTCATGACATTAAATCTCTTTTCACCAAATATTCATTCTCAGTCTGTCTCTCTGAGCTCTGTAGAAGGGCTAGAATTTCAGTAGCTGGTAGGACCAATATGCCTTTAGAAATAGACTTGTCAAAAGCTTCAGCCAGGAAAAAGAATTAGAAAAATAAACAGTCCAAAATTATTTGATGCTGGCTCCAGGTATTATTAAATAGATGATGAATGAAGGTCTTCTATTTACAACCAATTTGTTTGTTGTGGTTTTTTTCAATAGAGAGGCATATTTCTCCAGACGCTGAGTTCTGGTCTCTGTCTGTCTGTTTGTTCGTTTTTTTATTTCTTTCCTCAGATGATATTTATTATTGATTAGAAAATAACATTTTTAATGACAAACAAACCAATGCAATCCTAAAGTCAACAGCTGGCAGAAATGAACAAGTACAGCACAATGAATATATGAATAAGAATTGAAGCTCTGAGGTAGGGTTAGATTTTCTTACCCTCTCAGGTTCAGGAAATGTGTGATTACATCTCCCTCAGAATGGCCTGACAACCCCAGCAGCAGTTTCTAGAAATATTTCTAAGTAATAAGTTAGTGGGAAACAAGTACATATGTGCTTTTTTCCTATCTGTTTCTCTTTCTTGCTCTGCAGTATTTGATTATTTCATGGCATGTATATGTTTATATATAACAGTGTAAGAGGAGGGAAACAAATATTTTTTCTCATAATTTTTCAGCCTTATGTTACTTATGTTACTGACTCATTAAGAAATACTAATAAGAATAATGCTATTTTTAATGGTCAAAACTGAGAAATAATGGCTAAATTTGTCAGTCTGTGTTTGTCAGGATAGATTTTAAATTCCAAGATATGCAAAGATTTTTAGGCAAATTACTAATTTTAAAATTGCAGAAAGAGAAAAGCAGAGGAAGAAAAACAGATCCTGCATCAGTGCACTGAGCTAGATTTCACTCATCTCAAAAAGGTAACTGGAGTTATTGTAAATACTGTTAGTCTTTTAGTACTGTCTCACAATATGTTGTGATTTGAATGTTGTGAAAAAAACAGTGAGGGACATTGCAAGAATGTATATACATATATGTATAACATTAAATCCAATAATAAAAGTGTGTCCTTTATGCAAAATACTCGCATACACTCTGACAATAAAACAAAAGTTTCCCTGAAAACTGTACTTGCAAACTGTTCTCCAATGTTACTAAAATGTAGCAGGAGTTTATCTCAATTTGTGAAAATATAATGTGCTTTTTGGAAAGATGGGGTCAGGTTTCAGAGCTGAAAAAAGTAAATCCCAAATATATTACCAAAATAATTTATGGCAAAAAACTCTTCTTAAAGATGTTAAAAATGGTACAGGTAGTGAAAAAAAAAAAAATTCTTATGTTTTACATCTATTTTTAATGAAAATTAGTTTAACTTAGAACATTTTGTTAATTTATTTTGTTTTTTTTATTTTAAAAACTTGCTTCATTCTCTGATTTCACCACAGAAGATCAATTTTATTTTCTTTTTTTCTGTCATCTCCCACTAGCTTGGAATTTATAGTCATCAAGAAATAAGATTATTTGATTTCTAATTCTTCAAAAAGTTGTTTGACAGAACCCAAAGTAGTATTTTATTTAGCAGGGGGGAATCCTTGAAGACTAGGCTTTTTCAGCTAGGACAATTCACTTTTAAGTAGAATTTAGTGTGACTGTTGTGGCAAAATTACGACTATACTGGAGTTTATCAATACTTGCTGTCACATAATTGTGAAGCTTCAATACAGGAAAATGTGTGACAGAGCTGGCTCACCTCTGCTTGCTGCCTATTATTCTCAGTGTTTGATGAATAAACTAAAACAAAGCAAAAGAATATAAAACAGGACATCAGATGGTAGAGTACATTTCCATTTCTTCTTTGGACAAACATTGATATGAATACTAATGAGCAAGTAGAGCACTCATGTTTCATGATAAACAAGGTTAAAAAAAGATTTGGTCTAAGGCAGTACAAAGCCACTCTTATTTTCAACTCAATATTTTTCTGGTGTCTATGTGATTTTAGACTTATCTTCCATCTGAATTATGCAGGTTATTCACCATACAAAATTGATATTATAATTTAATCTTCCCTCCCTATTCATTTGTAAAGTGCCTATAAAAATGGCTCCCAAATGGAAGATTGTTAAGAACAATGACATAATAAGCAGAATAAACCATATTTCAATAAATCTCTTATTCTGCAGAAAGCTGTTTTTGATTTCTCTGTACAATGAAAATTAAAGTCTAATTTATGACTTCAGTCCTTTCAAATGCTACTTCTTCAGTATGTGTTAGGAGTGTTTTTTCTTGGGTATCGCAGTGCAACAACAGATTATTAACCAAATAATGCTACAAAAGAAAGAAATAAGAAGAACGATATAAAATCTATATTCAATTACGTGCACACAATTTTCAGAATATGCAATGTACAGAAGAGGAGCCAATTAAATTGTAACTGTTAAAAATAATATATATTTTTTTATTCATTTAAAGGAAGAATATAAAACAAAAGCAAGTCAGATTTTTACACCCAGCACCAATTTTAAAAGTAAAATATTTTTCTACATAGTACTCATTTTGCAGATTACTTATTTTCTACTCAGTAATGTATTTTTTTTCTTTTATATGTGTACAAATTATGAAAAAATATGTGCCTATTAGAATAAGAAAAATAGAATTGGGAATATTCACCATCAGTACTATTTTAGTTGCTCAGCTGAGATAGACAGCATTATTTCTGGACTTGCTCTGGATGAATTCCAAGCAGCAGAGAAAGTACAACTGTGTGTACTTTCAAGGGTAATTGCTGTGCAGGCATGTGTGCATTCGCAAGGTGGAAATACTACTTTTTCAGTCATACTTGTGGGCAAAATGCGACTCACATCTTACCTTTGTAAAGAGAAATGTTATCAGAATAAGTTGTTACTGTTTAAGTAATTGTGATGTTTTAGTATCTTCATGGTATGATATAGTTGTCATTTCCTGAAATTCAATAAATATTTAAGTACATGTCCCTGTTTTCTTTCTCAACATACACTGGTTATATAAAACATGCTATGAGCAGAGTTATTCCCAAAATATATCATATTATCTTTTTGTCATTGCTAAATTGTTGAATTTAAAAAAGAATCAAGCATTATATTCCATTTTCATAAGCAGAAAGCAGTTCTTTAAATTGAAATTAAAAGTCAAATCTGTCATCAGATTTTTTCTTTGCAAATGAGTGCCTTTTTCCCTGAGTCTGACAAGGCTTTTGATATCGTTCTGGTCTCCCAGGCATGAAGACAGCAACAGTGTTTTCATTTAGCATGAAATTCACACCTGCAGAAATGCACAGACAAAGCAAAGAAGGGTTTAAGTGGGTGGCAATTAGTATAGCTTGGTAGGGTTAATCTGTATGTAACAGGGAATTATCTTTTAATGGATACGAAGACTACTGTAGCCTACCTTGACAGTCATGGTGGGTTTCCAGGGACTTTTATCCCTGTCTGGAATCCTGTAAATGCATTCTCATGGTGACTGCTCTGTCTCTTAGCATGGGTGAGCATTCAAACACCCAGCAAAGTACATGCATACAGATCTTCATGTTAAGAGGCCAGAAGAGCTGAGCAAGGCACAGGTTAGTGGCTGTGAATTGGTGGCAGGCAATGAACTTGTAGAAGGACACGGTGAGGACGAGCATAGGACTGAGGCGTTGCTCTGAGGTGTCTCAAGGGCTGAAAATTATGCATTTAGCATAATGTGGGATTTCTACAGGATTGTGGAAGATGCTTAGTACTGATTTGGGTGGATCTACTGGGTCTTTGCAAGCTGCTTCTTGAGATAGGACTCAAGTTCACAAAGTGGCCTAATCTAACTATGTTACCTGGTGTAACAAAACCTCAGTATGAGCAAGGTACTGGCATTACCTCATCAAACCGGATTAGTAATAAGTACCTCCTTCCTTAATAAGATAAATGGGAAGGACAACAGGTAGGTATTTTGGAGAACACATTGTTTTATGCTCAAGTATTACTTTTGTCCTGAAGATTACTGAAGTATGTAAACTGGTGTCATGTTTTTCTTCCAGGAAGATCTGCAGTATCAACGAGCTTCCATCAGCACAGTCAGAACTCACATGAAACTGGGAACCAATCTGGATCTCAAAAGTCATAAGAGGCTGCAGTTCATAATGTTTCATCTGATATCCTATCTTCTTTTGTGGAGCTAGAAAAATTCAACCTTTTATGAGTTATCTATTTAGGATCAGAAAAAGATGTTATCCTCTTGATGAAATCCTCTTTACAAATACAGTTTTGATTCCCTGAACAGAAATCAAAAAATAAAGTTTGAAAGTAAAGAAATAAAAATACTTTGGTTCACCGCTCTGAGACCTTTTTAAATAGTATGCACCTAAAAACTTTTTTAACTTCCTTTTTGAGCTCAAGGTAAAGTTATCTTTTTTTACTGTTATGTACATATTTCTCAGCAAGCTACACCCACTCAGCCTGTAATCTTTACATCCCTATTTTTCAGATGTTTTTTTCTTTCTGCCTAGCTACAAATTTTGTGGCACAATGTAAGGAAAAATTGGGGGTTTTTTTAATTATTAATTTTTTAGAGATTTGATTTATCACATGGTGCCACAAACATGATCAAGGAGGGCAATGAGCCACGTATGAGGGCAGACAATTAGTAATTTGACTTTGCCATTGAAACAACATTTCCTGATTTTTTGTCTTCAGGACAAATACTGGCCAAAAAAAGCATCTTCATTCCCTGGGTAAGCTCTTCTTTGGACAGATCTGTATTCTTGGGATGGAATTACTTAGTGGCTTAACCATGTTCTTACTCATCCTGTCTTAGACGAAATGTAGTGTTTACAGCTGTCAGGCTGAATGAGGTGTAACTTAAACACAGTAAAGAAGAACAATGATTTGGCAGCAGATAGCTCATCAACACTGAACAACATTGCTTGTATACAAGCTGGAGCTGAATATCTCTTGTCTATACAAGGCACTTTTCTTGCATGTCCAAACTAAGATGCCTGAGGATTTCTAGAGCACCGATATCCATTACATCTGGGATGTGGAATTTACTTCAGTGTGGCAGTTTTCACCTTTATTTTCTCTTTTTAAATGTTTATAAATGTTATTTTTTTTCATTTTACAAATTTCAACTCTAGGAAACTCATTGAACTCTAGCAAAAGAGCTACCATCTTCTGTAACAGTAGAATATAGTCTTCAAAAGCTGTTTCTGTGACTGCCAGAGACTTCAGCTTCACTTCATTATTCAGTCACTTACAAAAGCAATCTTCATTGAGTACTGTTTGCCCTTGAACATTAATAGTTCAGATTATCATTTGCTTTTGAGGATTCTGAATTCTGGTAGCAGGTTTGAATGCTGATACAAGTTAGAAAATACATTAAAAGTGAACCAGGTAAAATTAACAAGAGAGAAAATATAGAAGTGCATTATAAACAGTGAAGTAAAACACTATTTTCACTACAGATATCTTGTTTTTCAAGTGGTTAATATACAGCAGAAGTGTCAGGTTTACTAGAATAATATAAATCAATGAACTAAAAAATTGAACCTTAACGGATTGCTTTTTCTGAGAGCAGTCTGTTTCAAACACAAGCCCTTAAAAATCAACTCATCCCCAGTCTAAAGTGAACCAATCACTATAAATGGTAAGTTGTGTTATTCAAAATCTTTAAAAGATGTTGTGGCAATGCTGCATGTTCCTACACTGTCACACTGCCCATAACACGACTGGGGACTGTGTCAGAACCCCATTATTCCCTGTGATCTCTGCTCTCTTTCATGGATTTGTTAAAACCCAATTCCTTACTGCCACAGCTCTAGGTGTCTGCTCATTGCTTCTTATTTATATTCAAGTTTCCTATCCCCACTCTTCCATTCTGTCTCTCCATATAACTGTCTTTTATACAGACTTTCTTCTGTTTTTGGAAAGGTCTTTCAAGTTTCCTCCTTATCAAAGGGCCTCTGTTCAACAATATTTTTTCTTCTCTTGTCATTGCATGTTTTCCAGATTTTTTTGTCTTCTAAATTCTTTACACTTTATCAAATATAACTGTGCTTTCATTTTATCTGCCATCTTGACAGTAGCTGAAAATACCTTCAATTTTAGCATGTTTTATTGCAGAAATACAGTTTTCCTATTCTTGCTAAGGCTCATATTACTTTATGCCTTGCCTTTCCTCTATTCTCCCCCTCTTGCCTCTTTTCTCCAGTAGGGTTATTCTGTTTTGTTCTCCTTCTAAGATCCCTGCTGTCTCTCCACCTTTTCAGACATTTACTTTTGTGTTCTCTATTATTATTTTCCTGTTATGTCTGGGAAAGCTATTCATGGTGTTTGCATTTTGACCTGCAATAGGAGGAGAAGCTGTAATGAGACAAAGGAAAGTAAGGTAGTGCCTAATGCCATTATCAAAGCAGTAAAATACTCTGAGTTGTGGAATATTTGCATTAATCAGATTATTTGTACTTATTATTTCTTAGTACAAAATAAACCAATTACATATTCCCACACTATAGACATTGAGGGAATAGGCAGATAGATAAATTGGTCTGCTGGATTTGTGGATGTTCTACTTCTTACACTAAATAGAAAAAAAATAAGAAATTGTGTGTTGAGTTTCAGTATGTAATTTTCTGCTATCTCAAACTCAGTCAATGTAGCTTTCCTATATAGATCACAGCAATGGTTCCTATAATGCCAGTGAAGCAGAAAACATACAGATGCCATTAAAACACAACCAATCTATTCAGAGCCAATAAAGTAGCAATTAAATAACTTACATCTGCATAAGTTAAAATAGGCGAGAGGAGTTAATTAGAAAATCTTACATCTGCCTGTTTTCTCAAGGAAATTACTTTACAAAATTCTTTTTCCTTAGCCCAGAGTACTTCAAGGAGAACACATGTGGAGAAGAAGAAAAGATAAATTAACTCTTAAAGGTTTTTACACTCCTAAGAGTTTACCTGGTGACTAAGCATCCTGAAAAAAAATCTGATCAGGCTAAATGTAGCTACTGTTCAAGGACTAAATGCTAAAAAATGTCATAAAATAATTTGTTTCTGCGTGAGATGTTCTCAATATATTTTGTTTTTTGACTAGGAACACAGACAAAGAAGAAATGCATATCACTTTCCTGTTACTTTTACAAAAGACTAAACTCAGCTCAGGCATAAAGTTTTTGAATGCTTCATCCTATTCCCTGATCAAAAAGCAAAGAACACTCAGTTGGACTGTGAAAATTACATACTGTGGAGTTACCAATTTTTTGGGGGTAGTTTACCTTAGCAGACCCATTTTCATCTACTTATTTTACATTTAGTGGTCAAATGAGGATGAGGTCATGAGCTCAAGTCCACACAATTAAAGGAATTCTTGTCTGGAGTTTGACTATCTGACAAATTATCTCCTTCCTTTCCTTTTCCTCTTCCATTCTCCAGAACAGTGATTTATTATGAATTACCTCTTGCATGGCAAAAAGAATCGCTTACTTATTTTTATATAGTACTTAGCTTCAGCTTCCCCTCACTTACATATAGATTTTTTTTTTTCCTAAATTCTTTTAAGAAAAATAAAAACAAAGCCACTTTTGGATCATGTTAATAGTGTCTGATAATGTCAACTCTGACTCTTTTCCTGTATGTGTTCTCTTAAGAAAATATTTAGTATATTTTTCTTGAAAACATAACAAAACAAAACAACACAACACAAAAATACCCCACAAAATTCAGACACACAAGTGCAAAGAAAGGTAAAAACACTTTAAAGTAAGTGCATATATGAAACCTTTTTCAGAGAAAATAATATGTAAATATGAAAAGCATGTTAAAACATATGGCACAGGAAGATAATAGTGTGTTTAAGTAGAATTTTGTATCTGGAAAAATATGAAGAGGTATAAAATTCTCTGGTGACTATTTTTCAGAATTTCATTATTTTTAAAGCATAAAAGCAGTTAGGGGTTAACACAACGTATGAAACTGAGGATTCCTCAGGATATTTGTAATTCTGTCCCCATAAATTCATTTATTGATCAAGTTGATTAATGCCTTTACCTCAGCCATTCCGATAAGAGCTAGAAATGTGGGAAAGAGAACTCTAGTTTTCACAAAGGCTTTTAAAATGTATTTTATTTTTCCTAATCTAAATAAAGGACATTTCAGACAGAATTCTAATAGTACGTGAATGCCACTAGTTAGCTAAAATGAAGAGAATATAATAATATTAATTTATAATATTAATTAATATAAGATTTATTTGTATTTATTTATATTTATTTATCATTAATTAATTGATATATTAAAAATAATAAGTATAATAATAATTAAACCTTTTATTATAGATTAGTTTTCTCTTCCTTTTTATAACATTTTTGGTACAGTTTACTCAGTTACTTGTTGCTTAATTTTCTTTAGTTGTTTTTTTCAAATTTTCTCTTTTCTTTTTAGGATTTTTATTTGCTTTTGATACCTTCCCATTCTCTTTTGTCTCATAACTTCTTTCCTCTGCCATTTGTCTGACTCTGTCTCAGGTATTGTGTTTTCTTCATTTTTTTCTCCCTCGTGAAATCCTGACAACCAAGAAGCAATGAAGACATGATATTTAGAGTGATTTTAAAATATTTAGAGTGATATTTTGCCTTACATAGTTTACATTTCTAACTGTGTTGCTAAGTTTTATATTCAATTCACTCTGTCTTTACGTTTATTCAGGAATCTGGATTAAAAATATCCAACTGACCAAACGAACAAACAACAAAAAAAACCCAAAAAACAAAAAAACAAAACAGACAAAAAACCCCCAGCTAGACTAACAGCTAACATGCTGTCCTAATGAGATTGTCAGTACTTTCTATAACGTTATGATTTGAGTGTCAATAATGTTACCTTTAGAAAGCCAGCCACAAAATCTTAAAATACTTAAAAAGCTTGAAATTAGATTACGTGCATGTAGCAAAAGCTTCATTTATCTTTTATCTCTGGTAAAATTTCTTCTTAACAAGTATTGTTCACTAATACTGTTTATAATAAAATTTACGCTTAATTTTTGTCTGTGTTCTATGTCTACTGAAATGTGCACCCTCGATGAATCACAGGACATTCAGCTGATAAACCTACACACCTAATTCTACTAGAACATGTTTATGAAGAGGTTGTCAAAATTTCAGGCATATTTCAAGAATCATCTTGTGTCTTAAAACCTCAGTGAAAGGAAAACATTTAATTTAATTTTGTCCAGGCTTCCTCAGCTTTTTTTTTTTATGTGGGCCTCTTCCAGACAACAGAAATTTACTTCAAAGAGAATCAGATTTAATTATGGGAAGAAAACAAAGGCCCTTCTTTCCTTTCATTTGGTTAAAGCCGTGAAGATGAAACTCCATCTGTTTACTTCTTTTCCTAATATATTCTTTTGTGTCAGGTAACGCTGCTTCAGTGAAGAGAGAGGACCATATACTCTTTAGATGGAGCCCCTAGCCTTTAAAACAAGTCAGATTCAGAGGTATTTCCACAGAAGCCCAGACCCTGTTCCCTGATGCTCCTTGCTGCCTTATTATTACTTGACAGCTCGTCTCCCTGAGGGGACTGTGAATATTTTGCCAACAGCCATCCCAACCATTGTCTCTAGACAAAAGGAAGTGGGGTCTTTGATGCATACACTATGAATTCAAATCTTTGGGATTTCTCAGGAGATAGGTACCAAAGGGGTTTGATGAAACCTGGATTTTGGGGAAAAAAAGTTACCTAAAGCTTTTTGCTACAGGTACTGAATCCTTTGTACCTATTTTAGCATTAAGAGGTCAAATATTTGGCAAGTGGGGAAGAAAAGACAGAAGCTCTGGCTTTGTCCTGGTGCAGTGGAACATAGGGTCTTGTCTTTCAAATGTCTTAAACATCTGTTAATGTACCCTTTCTCCTCTGAAACAAAGATCTATTTCCTTCAAGCTTACCCTACAACTATTACATAGTGCTCTCTCCATCACATTTTTATATGGTTTTGCAGTAGCATCGCAGCTTAAATTACTTAACTATTCTTGCATTAATTGGCAATTTTCTGTGGTCAGAATAATATACTTAAACACTGTGTTATGTTTGTACTGAGATGAAATACAGGAAATCTTATAGTGGCAATGAAACAAAATCAGCAGGTGTGATTATCATGATAACTATACCCCTGGGTGCTTAGAAGCACATGGCTGCATCTGGTCTATAGTTATCTCTCCAGGGGTGAGATTATTTCGTGATAACCACACCGCCCTAATGGCCCATTGCTTAAGTAGTATTCATGACCCTTATCCAGAATCTTGCCTTTATTGAACAGACTGAATTTCTCCCCCACCCCAGCTGTCTCTACTTTTATGTTTTTAATGTAGTTCTTTCTTTGTTCATTTCTATTCATTAAAGAGGAACATTTGATATAAATGCAGAATGCATTGTGTTTAATACCAGAATTGCAGATGAGTAAAATATATGGTTTGGATCAAAACAAGCATTTATCTAGATCCTAGGTATAGCATAACTGATTTTGTGTCACACATCTGGTGGAACCTGACTAGCATTATTTGCTATGAAAATATCAATTCCAGAATAAGGACTTTTCCAGTGCTCTGAATAAAAATAATGATTTCTGTCTTGTCATTGTATTATTGCTACAGAAGGTGTAAAGAAATGAGAGCAGGAGCAAGAGTTTCCTATTCTTTCTCACCTTGTAGTCATTGACAATCAGTGTGATTAGCAATTAGACTGAGAATACTCTAAAATGTTACAGAGGAAGAACTCCAGAATTCAAAGAACCAAGGGCTGGGCAATGCAGATTTTAATGCAAATGCAAAGTTTAATGCTACCCTTGCAACTTCTGTCATCATCTGATTCCTGGTACATATCTTCAGCTATGGCAGGGCTCTCTTAATATATTTAGCGTCCTGTGTCACCTAATTAAATCTGGCTAACAGTGTGCAACTGTAAACACTGCATAAACAATTAGCACAGAAAGAAAATAAATACTATAGCTTGAAGGAAATATTTTTATATTTCATATAATAGATTATTTTGCCACTTCCCTTTAAAGGTTAATGTATTTTCCCAGGGGTTTAAGTTCAACACAAAGGCTTAGAAAGAGAGAAAATGACAGGAAAGTGAGTGTTACCAAGTAAAAAACAAAGGCTTTCTTCCTCTTAATGGGACTCAAAACACCACTAATCTCATCTGCTTTAGCAGATAAGGTAGGCACCGAGATGGTGAAATGGATTCAAACGAGGAATCTTTCTTTATCAGGCACATTCAACTTTAATTTTCTTTTTGGTATTTTTTTTCTTTCATAGAAACAAAAAAGTTAGGATTATTACTTTTCACAAGGTAGCAATCATTCAATGAGTTAAACCAATATTTTATTTTTTAAATTGAGGGGATGGCACGAGATATTTCTTAATTAATTTCATAATTCCTAAGAGCAATTAAAAGGATTATTGTGAGAATGACTGTTGTAATTTAAATCAATTTTAGTACATAAAGTCATTTTACCACCGTATCCTCTCTCCCTAGCAACAGTGGATCAGAGCATGACAGGGAAGTGAAGTATGCCCACTGCATTCAGACTGGGTAAGCACAAATTAGAATGTTTGATTTCCTGAGTCTCACACCTCCATTGACTCTGAACAACACTTTCAGGCTTTTCTCTTCCAGGGTTTTCTTGTTTTTAAAACTTTCTATATTTTACAAATAGGATCCAAAGCAAAGATATTTTCAGGTAAAATGTAGAATCATAGAGTCATAGCATATCCTGAATTGAAAGAGACCCACAAAGGTCATTGAGTCAAACTCCTAGCTCTGCACATGATACCCCAAAAACCCCATCCATTTGCCTGAGAGCACTGTCCAAATGTTTATTGAATATTTGGCAGGCTTCGTGCCATGACACTCCCTGGGGAGCCTGTTCTAGTGCCCAGCTGCTCTTTGGATAGAAAACCTTTTCCTAGTATCTAACCTAAATCTCTCTAGAGATTTTCCTCCCATTCCCTTGAGTTCTATTGCTGGTCACCACAGAGAAGAATGAGATTGGTGCCTGTCCCTGTGTTTCATCTTGTGAGGAAGTTGTAGGCTGCAGTGAGGTCTTCCCTCAGCCTTCCCTTTTTCAGCCTAAACAGACTAAGGGACCTCATCAGCTTCTTCTCTAGACCCGTCATCACCTTCAGAGCCCTCCTTTGGACACTCTCTAATAGCTTTACATCCTTCTTATATTGTGGCACCTAAAACTGCACACGGGACTCGAGATGAGGCCGCCCCAGTGCAGAGCAGAGCAGGACAATCCCAATCCCCTCCCTTGCCTGGCTGGTGATGCTGTGCCTGATGCCCCCCAGGATGCATCTGGCCTTGCATTCACCCATTCACACTGTTGGCTCAAACTGACCAGGGCTCTCAGATTCCTTCCCAGAGCACTGCTCTAGTGTCTTGTCCCCCAGCCTTTATGTACATTCAGGATTGCCTCATCCCAGGTGCAGGATCCAGCACTTGCTCTTGCTCTTGTTGAATTATGTGCAGTTGTTGGTCATCCAGCTAACTAAGTCGAGGTTGCTGTGCAGGGCCTCTCTGCCTTTGAGAAAATCAACAGCTCCTCCAAATTTAGTATCATGGGCAAACTCACCTTCAAGTCCTGTGTCTGAGTTGTTTATGGAAATATTGAAGAGTACTGGCCCTAAAAGGGAGCGCTTTGGAACTAGTAACTGAAATTTGTAACTAGTAACTAATTGTAACTAATTTGTAATTTTGGAACTAGTAACATGAAATTTGTATTTTCTGGTCCTTTTTTTGTGAAATATTTTGCAAAAAACATAACTGAAAGAACTAGGAGGAGTGGAATATATGGTATAGATGGAAGCCACAGAACACAAATGTTCTGCTATTTTAATATTATTTTTTAACATTAACCAGTTATGCAAAACTTGGAAACAGAGAAACAATAAGCTTTTAAGCAATTTACTTCTACTCCTAAATTTTGCAGCAACAAGCCTACTCAAGAGACATGCAACAGCAGCACTGTAGTTCGTTCTCTCTCTTAACTTCAGGAATCCCAGCTCAGTAACCCCTAGAGAGCTCAGTGAACAATTTAATTCTCCCTCTAGAAGGGAAAAAATGCTGAAATCCAGAGACTTTTCCTCTAAACATCTAAACAAAATTATCTTCCCATACAAGTCATAGTTTTCCTTCTCAGGCAGCCACTCGAGCACTTGTATAATATAGCTGTGTGTCACAAGGTATACAAATACAGCCTTAACTTCAAATATTCCAGGTAACTTCATTGTTAACATTTCTTTAATAACAGTTTTGTGGAAGAAAGGGAAAACCATGTTTATCTCTTATAACTTTTTCCTTCGGTTTTATTAGTAAGTGCCTCTTTTCCCTAAAAGAGCTTGAATTAGTGAGATATAAGGGAACAAAGAGAGACATTTAAATAAGTTCATTAAGCTCTGTTATTCTCTAGCTGAATGATATTTGAGCAATTCTTACTGATTAACAAAGAATGAGGTACTTCTGAAGAAAACATGACCTCCCATTCATGACATGGGATGAAAAGTGTAGAATTAAATTTTTCATTCCTAATACGCAAAATAAATTGAAAGGAATTTCTCCTGTGTGACTTAATAGAAAAATAATATATATTTTTCACATGCCATCAGCAGAAGCACGTTATGCTGTTTTTTTAAATTGTATTCTGCTCAGGAAAATATGCAATCTTATGCAGAGCTTCCACCATGTGAACTGTCCCATAGGAGCTGAAATTATATGACTTGAAAAAGTTAAAGCAAAACTTATTTTAATTGTTAACTTGAACTGAGATCATTCTGCTTACAATTGTAAAGTATTGGGCATCAGGGTTTTTACATGTCACTGAATTTGTCTATGAAATCATTTTTATAACTGAAAATGAGAGTTTTACAGAAGAACCCAGACTTCCTTTTCACTTTTTTTTGTAATTATCTAAGAAATGCTAACTAATCGAGAGTTATAATATTGGGATCACCTTGTGTTGTCAATAAGATATGTAACCACAAATTTCATTGTGCAAAAAGAGTTCTTAGGCTAATTTTTTTTCTTCAAGATATCATTCATCCTTCTTTGTATGTGTGTTAATGGAAATTTTCTTCCTTATATAAATAATATTTATATAAATAAATTTCTGTAGTAAATATTCTAACTTCGAAGGAATGTTTATATTCAGAATAAACATGATTATTACATTCTCAGTCTCTTAAGTAAATTTTGTGTGCTGTTTCTTTTCAAACAAGGAAAAAATATTCTTGTTGGAATGCAAACAAATGTTTTCAAAGAAGAGAAAGCATTGAGAGCTATGCAGAATTTTTACATCTCATTTGGAATTACCAAATTAAAGAAGGAGAAAATAATTACACTTTCCTGTTTAGTACAGAGCTGTTTCAGATCTAGCACAGATGTAGCACAATTAGGCAAGAAGAATAAGTCATGGGAAAATAAGGATGAAAACCGCTATTAACAGGTCTGAAGAAATGAACCCTGCTTATAAATGTCACATGGTAAAACTTGGCAAGTAGATGAAGGGAGAGCAGCTTCAGATTAATTCATCATTATTTTGAATAGGGCTGTTAGGCTTCTCTCTTTAAATATTAGGCCATTACCAAACTTAAAATAGTGCTTCCTGTGATTTATATCCATGATTAAAGTATATAGCAATCCATTCACACACATTTTCTTATCTATTTTATTTTGTATCTGTTTTTATAAATAAGATATCTCATTTTAAAAAAATAATTTTCAATAAATCTGTACATTTCATGATTTAAGAAAAACCTGCTTTATCAGTGGCAATAATACCACCGACAATAAAACAGAAATTATAATGTGTTGCTTTAACTCTCTCTCATCTAATTCTAGCTATTAAAAAGACCCCCAAATATTTATTTCTAATGTTTGTTTTTTCTGTGTCTGTGTCAAATTATAAGTATATCATGCACAGCAGGTTTCGTAATTATTAATCTCTTGTTTAATAACTAAGTGAACAGTAAGAATGTCTCCTTGAAAAGCAGATTGTCCTTTCATGAGACACATCTTAAACATATAAAAAATTGCTTGTTAAAAAAAGTACTCAAAATTTACAAGATTAGACTTGTGACTTTAAATAATACACAGTTATGAAAAGATGATTGTAGTCCTCTTTGTGAAAAAAAAAGAGCTTTGCAAAAAAATCTTGTTTTTTTTTTAAAAGCACTAACATAATTGCTAATTTAATCAAAATATTTTGAAAGGAGTCACTGAACTTTGTGTACCATTATAAGTTCTGTCCTGGGTAGATATTTATGGTGGAGAGAAATAGCATCACTGCACTTTCAATGGTGAATTGTCTTGGCACTAGCAATACTTACAAATAACATCTCCTTCCAAATAGAGCACATGTTTTTTGTTCCTCAGATAATTGAGATGACAAACCTCATGAAATGATAGGTTATAATTTCCTGATACTCATACTGTTCAGTAATGAAGCCATTTTTGTATAATAAAGCAACACCATTTAGGCTGCCAAATAGAAAAAAGCCATATAAGCATAAAGCCCCCATATACTAACAGAGTAATTCATTTTCTGACAATGGTTAAGAAACTTCTTTTATGTATCTATTGAATAGTCAATGGCCTCTACCCCCAAGAATGCTGAGAAGAAGCAAAGCAATTATTCTCAATGAAACAACATGACCAAAAAACTATTCAAAAGAAAGATACTTTTAACAATAGAGTTTTGATAAAAAAAATTAAGTGCTGAAAAGTTTTATATGTAATGGAGTGTCTGAATTTATTAGAACAAACATTTCGTCTCTTTTTGTAACTGATGAAACTATCTACCCGTGATATGCAGACTATCTACCTACCATGTACTGTATATAAAGTAGCAGACTGGCTATTCATCAGCTAAAACATGTAATGAAAAATCTCAGAAAGAAATGAGGCCAACAGAAAATGACAACAGCTCATTATGAATTCAGAAAACAATGAATGAGAGTGTCCTCCTTCCTCCATTTATTTAGAGATAAGGGATATTTTTAAAAGCCTTTGGAGCTGATCCAGGTCATTTCTCTGACCTTCTTCTCAACCCTAGATCACCGTTCCCAGATCAGTCTTGTTACTCTAAGAAAGCAGAAGCTAAGGACAACTCTCTCCTTCCTCCCCGTGGCACCAGCCTGAATCTGCACAGCAGGTTTTCAGGTCAGCATGCCTCCGCCATTTGATTTTAGAGACAATCAAAAGAAATGAGATGGAGTTGTAAGAGACTACTTAATAAGAGTTTTCTCTCAAGGATTTTGAATGGGCTATTTAGATGATTTTATATGGTTAAGCACTAACAGCTTCTTTACTTAAACATGAAGTCATTTAGACCACTTATTTTTGGAAAGGATGTAGAAGCCAAGCCAAAATGAAAATAGTAGAATTAAATTCACATCTCATTCATTTTTCACTCTCATTACAATGTTTCTTTTGAGAATTGGCTTGCTTATTTTTTTATTTATAAAAGTTAGGGAAATGTTGTTCAAAATGATGCAGGTAACTTACAATAACAATCTTGTCAATATCTTGCCCATTTGTAAATATTCAAATTATCAGGAATGCAGTGAATACGTATATACAATTTACAGAAATAAGGTGTGCTGGTTTCTCCTGGGATAGAGTTAATTTTCTGCTTAGTAGCTTGTATGGCAGTGTGTTTTGCATTTGGGACTGAAAGAGTGTTGACAACACTGGGATTTTTCAGCTGTTGCAGAGCAGGGTTTACACAGTCAAGGTCTTTTCTGTTTCTGACACTGTCCCACCCGTGAGTAGTCTAGGGGTGCACAGGGAGTCGTGAGGGTACACAGCTGGGACAGCTGACCTCAACCATCCCACACTGTCTGTCATCATGCTCAGCAAGAACAGCTGGGGGAAAGAGGGAGGAAGGGGGGTCAGTTTGGACTTCCTCTATTTCTCTTCCCAAGTAGTTGTTACATGTGTTGGTTCCTACTGTCCTGGAAATGGCAAAATAGCTCCCTGTTTTGAGAAAGAGTAGATTAATTTCTTATTTTCTTGTGCAACTTTTGCTTTCCCTGTAAGACTGTCTTTAGCTCAGGCCATGAGTTTTCTAAATTTTACCCTTCCAGTTCTCTCCCCCATCCCATTGGAGGGGGAGTTCCGTGCTTAGCTGCCTACCAGGGTTGACCACAACATGAGATGACAGTCTTGCCTAGAAGAAAAACAACAAGCAAAACAGTTTTGGGGTTTTTTTAATTTGGAATTTGATCTAAGTAAATAATGGCTTGTGTAGTCCTCTTTTAGTTTTATTCTTAGATTCTATTTGCCTTTCTCTAATATTAAAATCATCATAATTGATAGTAATTTTCTTTTTGTTTTTCTTTACCATTGAGTCCTAGCTGAATGAGGACAAGTGTGGGAGGCCAAAATTGTGCTGGTCATGAAATTAAACCTGACATAAAGATGAAGTATTAAGAACTGAGATATATCTTCTAGAGAAAGTACCCAGACTTAACTTTAACTCTTTTAGTGTTGTAAAATGAAACATGACACTTTATAAATTGTATGATTGCCTTTAACATTATGCTGCACTCTTATTGTTTTTATGTTTACCACTGAATCTTATCATATCTCTGCCAGGCTGAAGATCCCATCATCAGTTTTCTTCACAACAATGCAAGTATGATCAAGCCAAGGCTGATCTTTTAATGAACTCATCTATTTTTTCATCACAAAACATACTTTTTCAAATTCACAGTCACTCTCATTCTTATTCTCTTACAAATCTACAAAAGTTTGTTCATTTTCCTCTTAAATCTGAACCTATTAATTGCTCACATAACAAGAATATGACTATGTTTGTATGAAAAATGATAATTACTATTCTCAAAGAGAAAAAATGAGCTGAGTTAGGTAGATAAACTTTTCTTTACAATGCTCTCAAAAAATTTCTGTCTCTTAAAACCTGAAGTTACTGCTACAATAAGAATATTGTTAACTAACTGAGGCAGCAATCTTGACTCTCTTAAGAGATTTCTTCATCATTTTGAAATATAATTGTATTATCTTTCTCTTTATACTCTTCCAACCTCAGCAGGGCAGAGAAATACTTGTTTAATATGTCTGTGTTTTGTAAATATTAACAAACATATAAAACTGACTAGTCAGCACATTTCTGGTCCTTATTTTTAAGTGGTTTTAATAAAAAAGTAGTTAGTTGTGGGGGTCTTTTGGGATTTTCCTTTCCTAAAAATATTAGAGACAGTTTACCCATAATAAATCTGGGAGTTTTGAAGTTGTTTTGAAGTTCGGTTGATTCAACCAAGGTCTTCCTGAAGTCAGATTAGATGTTTGAAATGAGGCCTTCTGGCCTTACATTCTGTGAACCTATGACACAAAATATATTTTAAAAAAACACCATATCCAAACTCTTGAAACAAGACATTGTATGGATTTTACTTGGTTTTGACAGGAAAAAGTAGTAAATTTTTTTCACAGTAAATCTGTGAAAAAAAAAATCAGAAAGGTACTTTTTATTTAATGATTACTGCCATATCTAGTCCATGTTATATGGTCTTTCAAAATTGATTGATACAGGCAACTTTGAATTTAACACACAACTATACACAAAATATAAAAGTAAGACTTTCTTTAAATACATATTTAAATGTAGATAACTTGGAATATAGCAGCCATGTTATAGTTTCAGGATCATTACTGATCTAATAAAAAAGTCCAGTGGAAATTGTTATTATACTTTAAACTCAGAGGGAAAAGATCTTATCACTAGAAAATCTCAGTAAGTCTCATACTTTACCAGATTGTAAATACATAATAAGTCATTACCTTAAATCCCATGCCCTCATTTCATAAAGTTCTGTTAAACACTGAACATAAATGTCTTTTTGAATTAACCACTCCTGCAAGTAGGAACACACAGCTGTAGAAGGGAAAAGGCCAGGCACATTGAATTTTTCAATTAATCAAAGAAAGGGGAGGGATAGAATGCAGTCTTGCTCTCTGAAAGGCAGCATTGCCTTGTAAACTGTGTATTCCACAAAAGAGATTATTGTAACTGATACAAATGGCAAAAATTTCACTCCATGTGATGGTAAACTACTTATAATTTTATGACTAGCATTCTTCTGAACACGACGTGATATTTACATATTGTCTTCTGTTATCTGAGGTTAATAGATATATATCTTTCTTACTGCAATTTTCTTATTAATAAGAAAGTCACACTTCAAGTTATGAAAGGAATAAAACATTTTTGGCAGTTTTCCATAATTTTTCAACTACAGTTTTATTCCTTGTGAAAAAGTCGTAAGATATTTGTAGAAATTATATTAATAGCAAAACCAACATTTTTTCGAGGTCATGTATGGAATTCTCTATGGGTGATAATGATCTTCAAGTGCATCTGACACGGCCAGCATTGCTGAATTAAATAAAAGTGCTGTCTGGAGAAAAGCATTCCAGAAAATTGGTTTTGTAAGTGGTTGTTGCAAAATTAACATAATCCCACTGCAAATTTTAGACTGCTAAATCCATACTTGTAATTATGGCAGTAATTTGTGAGTCGTGTTCATCACCGGGATAAGTTACACACATTTTTTTATAGTCTACTTCTTGTAGCTACCAGTATCCTATAAAGAATGTACTTTAGAGTGTTCTGTTAAAATATCTGGATTTCAGAGTGAAGTAATGTGAATGACTCTTACTTTCTAAATTTATGGATGATAAGTCCTAGGTTAAAGCTGCTTTATTCTTGTTACTTCAATTTGCTAATATTTATCAGAACATCATAAGTTTCAAAATAAACTGACTTGGCTGTCTCACTCCACCTGCTGTGGGCAGAAAGTTTTAAGATCCAACCAGATTTTTATTCCTTTAAGTCCTTTTTTATGAAACTATAGTAAGAGAGCAAACATCTAAACATCACAGAGCACTGAGGACAAAAAAGAAGTTTCAGTGAAAATGCATCTCTAAAAATGAATGGGAGGGTGTAATTCTGCTTTAGTATGGTCACTGGAAACTAGTATAAATTTGTCACCTTTATTCTTCACAAATTCTTTATTCTTTGCAAAGTATATCACCATTGGTACATACCAATGCATCTCAGTTTAAGGCTGGTAGGTACTTCAGGATCTTAATCTTTCAAGACATTTAAATTAGTCAATATGATGCATTTTCTGATTTAAATAAGATTTTATCACTGATTTCCATCATGAATGCAGGAGCTGACAAAGTTTATTCACACTTTTTGAGTACATTGAACTACTATTGCTTTGAAGATAAACTGGCTATTACTGCATTTGGCTGTGATTTTAGTTACTTTGAATGGTTTTTTTTTTTTAACTGGGGACTTTTTGTGATGTCTTAATGAATGGCAATTTCGACTCTACTGAGAACAGCAGCAACTCTTTAGAACATACAATTAAATGTCTGTTTTGTGCCTGTGACTATTTTTGCCATCATTTCTATTATGAAAGCTGAAAGATTGACCTTTGAATGCTGCAGTGCCATTTCATCAACAGTGAGATTAAGACATAATTACGTACAGTGCAGGAAAAAATTCTCTAACAAAATTAAAACTGAATAAGTGGAAATTCTAAGAAATAAAAAAATTCTTTCTCCTATACCTGTGTTAGACACATCTGTTAGGGAAGGAAGAATCAGGGTGGACTTCCTAGGTAGATTAGTTTTATTTGGTAACTGAAATCTTTGAAGAGTGCTTCAAAATGGATTCTGGAGATTGCTAGGCAGGAAAAGTCTTGTTTTCCATGTGTCGTATCTACTTATGAAAAGAGGATCAAAAATTTCCAATAATAAAGTCTTTAAATGGTCTTTTTTAAATACAAATGGACTGCACATGAATAGCTGTGGCTTGAAAACCAAGAAAGTAACCAGTATAGAAACTAGATCCTGACAGTTACTACTCTAATTTTCTTTTTTTAACGCAGCACACCATCACCTTTGGCAAATATCCAAAGAAACAACCAATCCAATAACAAGGTTCAGTTACAGTCATGTGCGAGTCTACATAGCAAAGAGTGGCAACCTTTCCATTTAAAAAAATGTACAATAATGCAACTGATACAGATGAATCAGAAGTGCATAACAGCATAGGGATAGAAATGGGTGCTCAATACTGAAGAAAGACAAAATGGCTTAAGAGAAGTGAGGAGAAGAGTAGGTGATGAAATATATATTCTCATCTTTAAAAGGACCAAAAAAATCCACACAAGTATTACACATGCTTATTTTTATCCTGATTGTTTTTCTTGTGTTTATTTCCACATTTCTCAGGTTTTGGCACTTGAAATTGCAAGGTCTTTGAGACAAAAAAGATTTTTCCTATGTGTTTAGAAAGCATCCTATGCTTCCTAATACTATCAAACTTCACTCAATAGATATATTTCATTAATGTAGTTTTTGTTTTATTTACAATATGCTTGCCAGAAGCAGAGGTTGGTATATTTATAGACAGTATTTGGGCAGGAGGTCAAAAACATTATCTAATGTAACTTTTTTCATCTTTAATTAAATTCCATTTGAATGCGCTGCAGGAATAGCTACAAAATTAAGTTAAATAGTTCTGTATTTTAATGTTTATTAGTAGAAGGTCATGATGACAACAGCCCCCTTTTGCAAGATTAGCAATTTTACTTCAGAAACCAGTAGATGCTTTTTATCAGTTTTAATTCTTATGTGTGCAAAGTTTTCATTTTTATCAAAGTGCTATAGTGGTGGTTGATAAGAAAATTATCCAGCTGCCTCTTGCTCTTTCTTCATGAGATTATACAATTCTTTATCATCATAGGCAGATAAAATGACACATTGTAGGTCAAGAATAAAAAAACTTAATTGTAACCCTTTATCATATTTCTTATTAGATAAGCAGACAAAGAATTCAGCCATCAAGATTTTGTCCAGTGCCTAGCTCTGTGACAAATTGCTCCTGAATAAAGTCAAGACAGGCAAAATGAAGGGCCAAATCCAGCTTCAATACAGTAAACTACATTTCCTTATGATTTCAGAGTAGAAAGTCTGGTTTTACTACAAGTCTAGGAGTGAGTACATTTCATATTCTAAATGCTCTACAATGCAAGTGTTTTGTTTTGTTTTCCCTCTTATAGGTTTTTCTAGAAGCATTGAGTGTGCTTTTCCCTAGCAACAGAGTTTATAGCATTAGTGGCAATATTACTAGTATGTTTGGATATTTACACTGCAATTGTTTCGTAGGAAATAAGTCTTGAAAGATCCTTGAGAAATTGTATAATCCATACCCTGCCCCAAGGCAGTGAAATAATTCCTATCAGTTATTTGTCTAATTTGCTTTTTAAAATCCCCAGTTTTCTCTTCCCCAGTTAAATCTTCTCATTTAAACTAGTGCTGAACTATCCTTACTTTTGGCAAATAATTTTTTTGATATCTAATACTGCACTTTCCTTGATTTACTTTTACCTGTTATTCCTTGCCTTAGTCTCATGAAAGGGAGTTTATGCTTTTCTCATTTTCAGTTGTCTGATCTTGGTACCCTGAGCATTCTCTTCCACAGACTAATCAGCTCCAAATACTCCTGTCTTTGTAGTCATCTATCATTATTACCATTCTGCACTGATCTCCCACTAGTTAATTCTGTTTTATCTTTTCCGAAAGAACGATGACTTCAGTAGGATAAAAAGCTCTAGTATATGCTTTATCAGCACTGAGCAGACTAGAGGACACACTTCAAGTGTCTTTCATGAAGTTCTTACCAGTCTTTTTCTGCAATAGTCCTTGTTAAGCCATGCCTCAAGGTTTCCACTGATTTTTACATTCAGATTTATTTTCTTCTGGGTCCTCTTAGCTTAAGCATCCACACTGTACTCATATGGGATGAATGTCAGGTTCTCTTTTGCTTTAAACAGTCCAAATATTTCTCCATATAACTCCATGTTTGACTGAGCCAGGGACTCTTTCTGTAATATTCATGGAATCGCAGAATCATGGAATGGTTAGGTTGAAGAGGACCTTAAAGATCATCTATTTCCAACTGCATTGCCTTGGGCAGGGACACCTAGACCAGGTTTCTCAGAGCCTCAGCCAGCCTGGCCTTGAACTTTTCCAGGGATGTGGCATCCATGACTTCTCTGGGCAACAATATGCATCGGTCTGCAATAAGTCTTCCTGCTTCCATATTCCAGAGTATGTGTCCAATGCTAAGCCAGCAGGTCCTTCTTATTGTGAAATCTAGTATGGAACTACTAGGTTAAGCTTCATATCAAGATATAGTCTAATAAAAATATTGAGTAAGAAAACTGCTGACCAGAGTAGATAACTGACCTAGAAAGGCCTATTGGACTGAGAAATTTAAAGCATTCACATGTCCTGTAGGAGGTACTAGACATCAAGTGTTACTGAGTGCTATACTCCAGACTGTTCAAGAAAGGAATAGGCACAGATGGTGAATCTGTTGCCCAGGCATGAAGAAATCACTTTGGAGTGACAACAAAGATATTACAGACATTTTCTACTCATGCTGCCTAAAAAAAAAAAAAAGCAATAGCTGACTTGATGTAGTGCTGAAAATATCCTGTACAGGTTGTACTTGGTGCCTCCCAGAAATTTGTACCGCTAGCACTAGGACAGCATGATTCCATGAATCTATAAAGGCTCAGCTAAGACCAGGTCATAGCTGCAGAACTGCTGCTTCACCAGTTATCCTCTAGATCACTTTTCTTTGGCTTCTTACTTCTCACAGTAGTGCTTTGAACTTGTCCATGTTGATGGACTTCTTATTTATTTCAGTGAGGCTTCCTAATTTGTCACAACCATTTTTCTTTCTAGCCTTTCCCTTTGGAAGGGTATCCTTCCCAGTCTGCCAACATGCGCAGACTAACCGAGATGCACTGCAGATCCATCACTCAAGTAATTAAATACCGAATTATGCCAAAACAAGAAAAAGCCCTGCAATAACCCCTCCAATTTGATAAAATCCCATTTTGAGGGAAAAATTTGTTAAATACATCTTCAGTATTGTGTTCTGCCTAATTACATTTTTCTTTGCATCACTCTTATGGATATGTCTATGCAGGTAAATAGAAGACAGGGAAAAATTCCTAGCAAAACATAATGGACTGACGTGTGTCAACACTTCTTGGGGATGCATCCTTCTACAATAATAAGGAATATGCTTCCAGATGATCTTCCCCCAGCTTACTTTGTCCTGTGAGAGAGAACCATCAACACATCCGTCACTTTGGACCCTGGGCTGTCTCAATTGAGTTCTGGGTACTGAAGTTCAAGCATGATTCACTTCCTTCACCATACAACTGGTAGTTCTGTCTCTGTTCCTAAGCCAGAACTTCTTCAGGCATTTGACTGTGGACATAAACACACATAAGAGACCTGTGATATATAGGTATGTGATAAAAGCTCATCTGTGGGGCACAGAGACCATGGCAGGAGGGGGTCCCAAATAAAACCTTGTGTCAGCTGCACCCGGGACCATCAACCCATTAAACTTTGATTTCCACTAATTCCCAGGAGAACAGGGACACAGGTGCACAAATTAAGGGTTCAGAGAAAGGCATGTCCTGTCCAGTTCCCTCCCATAGCTTTCTCAGGAAAACCTCAGTTCAAAAGTCCACTTGTGAAACACATAGAATCATAGAATGGTCTGGGTTGGAGGGGACCTTAAAGATCATCTAGTATCACATCAAAGTGTGCCAGTGCTTCGGGAACACATTTTGCACTAAGGATGGTCACTGTTGGGGGGATACATTATGGGATGCAGGGGAATTTTGGAATTGCACAGGACTTATTAGCAGATATTTAGAGGGGAAACAAAAAGTGGGAGGATCTGGGTGAATTGGGAAGGGAAATGTGTGTGAACAGAATAATATGGGAATGAAAAGGGCTGGTGGTGATAAAATAGTTTGGTACGCTTGTCTGTCCATGCTCTCTGCCTAAACACTATGATCAGTACACCTTTTTAAATTCCTTTCAAGCTCTTTCCTTGGATGAGGAATTCTATTTCATGTGTCTGCTTGTGTGTGTATCGCAAGGTGAGAGCCAGGAACTGGAGTGGCATCTTGGGTTGTAGAGGCCTGTGATACCATCACCTGGAGCAAGTGAGGTCTGGGTGTCAGCAGATGGACTGGACCATAGGCCAGAGGGTCTGTGTACCTGGGTGGCAGCGAGTGAGAAGACCCAGGTGAGTGACAAAAAGGGCCAGGCAGAGGCAGGTGAGACCACTGCCCAGAGCCCTGTGCCTGTGGTGCAGCACAGGAAGCAGGTGAGAGTGTGTGTGTGGATACCAGATATTGACCAGGGAGAGATGGCAAGAAAATGAATTGACCTCAGGGTGGCTGGGGGGTCTACGTGCAAGACTGTGGAAGAAGCTGACTACGGAGAGTCCTGGGGAATCCAGCTGGGCTCTGGTAGTGTCCAGGTAGGACACCCACTGACTTTCCTCGTTGTATGTGTATGTCTTTAAGAAAAAGAACTCAGAGGCTTCAGTTCTCCTGGGGAACCAGGAGAATCCCACACAGCTCTCTTTGCATGTGTGTGTGCATTTTTGTGTGCATGTGAGGGGGAAGGTCTGTGGCCTCAAGGGCTCAGATGTCCACATGCCAGCAGCTGAGGAGACTGCAATCCAGGGACTGTACATATGTATATGTGTATATAAATATATATAAAAAATTAAGTGAAATTTATATTAATATACACCCCCCTTTATATATATGTGTGTATATATGTGTATATATATATATATAAGCCCTAACAAGCTCTTCTTGCTTCACAGCCGGAGAGGGGAGCAGGATGAAGCTGCTGGTGCTGTCTGTGTTGATGTGAGTGACTGCATGTCAGTGCTCAAAGGCCAGCTTTGTTTGTATGTGGTGCACACATGTGCTCCGTGTGCACGTGCCTAATGGGAATGGCCCTTGTTGAACCTGGGGCGTGGAGCTGCAGCAGCATAGCTTTTCTTGGGCTCACATCTAGACTGATAATTTAGACTAGAAATAGGTACCTGCGGACTTTTGCAATGTATAAACTTATCCAGCAGTGGCTGAACACCCTTTGAATCTAAAGAAACTTTCTAATTTACCCGTACCCATACCCTGACTGAATCGTTAGGTTAGAAACAATCAAAAATGAAATTAAATAAAATTCCCTGCAATTTGATAATGTACATGACACCTGTTATGCATATGATATCACATTAGACATAACAAATAGAACTGTGGCCTCTCTATAACCTTCTTTCTTACTTTGTGTAAAGTAAATTAATAAACCACAACATCCAATAATCAGGATTGCAAGAAAAGCCAAGGCTAAAGTATATGTATGTAAAGTATGTTCAAGAATTAGTTACTGTTTATCTAACCCTTCACTCCCTGAATGTCAATCCACATAGGATATGTATCTGAGAAAATGTACTGCTTCATTTGTTACAGCTAAATCCTGGCAATATTATTCAATTACTTATTTCAGGACTATTTTTTTCATGATATAGCCACCTCTTTTCCAACATGTCTTAGATGTGTTTGCACAGCTCTCATTGTCTTTACAGTCTGAAGAAAGCTGACACTCATCTGCGCTTCAACTGTTTTGTTCTTCATTTTAATTGGGATATTGTTACTGCTTCTATTTTTTCTCTCTCTTTTTTTCTCACTGTTGTTCTGGCTGACATATTACTTGATTATGTTTTTTTTTTATCTGGCAGATATCTTCATCATCACCATCCAATTAGAGGACAGTCAATGAGGATGTATGGAGACTAGAAACTAAGCACAAACTGTGTTTGAACTATAAAATGCTTTCTGCAGCACTCACAGAATATCTCTTTGGGGCTATACCACTGCAAATACTAAAGCCTCATATACATGTAGAATAGACCTCTGAAAATTTCAGGTATTTCTCTGAGATTCTAAACCCATTATGTTCTCACCTAATGTTTGAAAACAAGCTTTGAATATACTGAGCATTATATAAAAAACTTTTACATAAAATTACTGTGTTCTAATATTTTTAACATTTAACATCCTCTATTGCAATAATTCCAGCAATTTTTTTAGGAAATTTTCCTTCTAAGAGCATTTGTCTAGTACCTTTTATTTCGTGCATTGATTCAACCAGTCTTTTCACAGTTTTATTTCAATTTTGGAATTTATTATTCTAATCAATAAAAACAAAAGCTTTATGAAAAATCTTCCAACCTGTTCCTTGTAGTAAGTAAAAATTCCAAAGGTGTTCAGCATATGCTGGAGCAAGAAGTGAATCTGGCATCTTAAACTACATCAGCTTGGGGAAGATATGCCTTCTTTGTGAGGTTTCCTGATCCTTCTAATTTTGTGTTGTGCATTACATTGCTCATTGAAAAATGTGTTAATGACATAAATCTTTAAATGATGCTATCTAGGGAAAAAATGATGGTTAAATCAACTATTCAATCTAATAACTGTTGTTATTAGATTGCATGGACAGCATGCTACAGATACATATAGTGTTACTTCTCACTGTAGAAACTGTATGAAGACAATGTAATTACTACATGTATAAAGAACTGGAAAAGCATGAAAATAAAAGAAAAATGTGCTTATCTCATGCCATGACAAGCTTACTGAGGCTTTAAATGAATATATATATTTATAAAATTGCCTTTGACAATTCACAAGATCTGATTATGTGGCAGGATGCTCTGACAAAGGATTTGATTATATGGTGCACTGAGCTGTGGCTAGTAAATAATAACCTTCAATGTTCATGCTTCTACTTGTTATTGTTAGAAAAGTGGCAAAATATTGAAAATTAGTAAGTGCCATAAGCAAATCAATTATTGAGGCAGGACAGCATGTACCATTTGGAAAACGTAAATAGGATAAGCCATTTTATTTCTCCTGGAGGGAATTTTATAAGTGGCTGCAGTGAAGTGTAGATCTTATGCATGAGCCATAGATGAGCCAAAGGGAACACAGGAAAACTTGTCCTATATTTATTTAAAAACAAGCAAACAACAAACAAAACACCCCAAACAAAACAAATAAAAACCCCATTCGAACCCAAAAACATTTCTTTCCTGAACAACAGACTGTAAAGGATAGTGTCTAAAAGAATGACACAGTGAATGTCTCAGCCCTGAGGGTACTCTCTGGCCTTACTGTCCCTTTCCCCTCTGCACCCTGTTGTCTAGAACCCCATTTCTACTCAGCCCACGGCCCTCAGTCCCTCAGATCACAATGAGAGGGCGCTGCCCAAGGAACTGTAAGATTTGAATAAATGTTAAATATACTCACAAAATAATATTGCAATCTCCTTCTTTAGCAGATACACAGGTATGACCCTTATGGAAAGAGCATGGAATCTGCAAAACCTGTTGACTTCGAGCAGACCAAAATCCTACAAATCCTACAAAAATAAGGAAATTATGTTGCATAAATGGAAATCTTCTGCCATCACGTCTCATCATGTCTCATCATACTTTATTTCATACTTGCCATCACTTACTAACTAGGAGAAATGTACTCATTTAGTGTTCTAGTCATACTACAGAATATAGCAAAGACATCAGTCAGGAGTTATCATACATGCTAATAGATGCCATAACAACACAGAAATCACAGAATCAAAGACTCACAGGATATTCTGAGTTGGAAGGGACCCACAAGGATCATCAAGACCAACTGCTAACTGAATGGCCCATACCTGCCATTTCTTACCAGTTATCTTGTTGAACTGAATCATATGCATAAAGGTACAGTACAGACTGATGATAGCCCAATACAGTTCTGCTTGTGTTATTTCTGGTGCTGTGATAAGATGTCAGAATATTCAGTTTCCTATTTCAAAGTGTCAAATTGTGTCTTATTAGAGAAACAGAAAACACTTGAATATACTAATAAATTAACACAAACTGAGTAGAAATTAGCAGCTAAGTTAAACCATATTTTTAAAGAACATATTTCAAAACAGTGGGAATATATATTGACATAAAAATAAACATTTGAAATCACAACTGTTTAAAAAGTAGTTTGAAGAATTATATAATTTTGGGGTTTATGAATGATATTTTTTTCAGTCTAAAAACAAAGCATATTTCACAAAAATACATTAAATATTTAGTCTGACACAACTATATTCTGAAGAAAATAAAATCAGTTCAACTGACTAGCCAGATCCACAAGTTTTTGAAATGTATCTGCTGTCTCATCTCTGTTTAATTGACAAGTTTGATTGCTTCCTCATGTATCCAAGAGTCTGCAGTAGCCTTTTGAAGTATTACCCAATTTTAAGTTCACATTTTCAAAGATATTGTACAAAGAAAGACTGCATACAATAGCTGTATTAAAACAAACAATATTTTGTGAAGCATTTCCATTTATGGATTCAGTACAGCTTGGTTTTACCTGTGTAGAAAGATATGTGGATCACTCCACAGAGAAAACAAGATTACAAATGACCCAAGCAACAGAAATAAGAATAATCCTTGATAATATTGATAATCTCTTTCTGTAAGGATGGTTATAACTTACACTTTTTTGTCCAGAGATAGTCAGCTTCCAGGGCAACCAGTTGAAGGTTTTATTATTTATATACTGCCTTGATCTTAAGGTCCCTAGATCATGTCTTCTAGTACATGAAAATACTGGGCAGTTTATGAGAAAAAAACAAACCAATTTAGTGTTTGTGCTTGTCTCAGTATGTGAGAAAAACAAACCAAACACTATAAATTTATTTTTATTTTAAAATAGGATATAGTTTATGTTTTAGTTCACAGTGTATATACATAGAGTTTTTAAATATTAAGATATTATTTTCTTATCTGTCAGGAAAAGAAATATCTCTTCTATTGCTGGATGATGTTAATATGCACAAAAGAATTTGTCATGTTTAGAAAGATTTACAGATTTGATGCTAATGGAAAGTAATAGAGAGTAATCCATACTTTTTTTTTTCCTCTTTCAGATATATGGCAAAAAATTGTAGATTTTGTTTTCCTTGCTTCTTATTATTTTTTCACTTTGCTTGTATGTTTTTTTTGCTCTCAAGAAAAGCATTTTTATATGGCATTATTTATGATAACATATGAGTGTAAAATGCTTAGCTTACATAACTAGTCAAAATTACTATCCCATATTACACTTATTCCTACCTGTTCTTTATTAGTTTTGGAACAGGTGGAGAACACAATATATTTCAGCCCTGATTTCATAAATAAAGCCCGCATTACCATACTTCTGAGCAGATGAAAGATGAAACAACATGCCAATGTTTTGAATAGCTGCCATGGTGCTAGCCATTGTTCTGAACCTACACAATACTCCCTATAGCTGCATAGACATGTGCAGACTGGGAAAAATAAATTGTATGATACCAATCAGATTGAAGGGGCTTCCAATTGGAAATGGCAGGAATATGTATAATATATTATTCTTCCAAAAGTATTAAAAATGGTATTCCAACATTCACTGGACAAATTGTAAGAATTCAATTTCAATTTTTAAAACTTTATTTTTTATAAGATTGAATTTTCAAAAAGAACCACTTTGAACTTAAAATATAAGACCCTCCATATTGGCCAAAACACTTAATTAGTTTCAGATATTTTTTTCACATTTGGAAGTGAAAGTATTCTCCACAACAGGTTGAAGAACAAACAGGAGTATACTTTCACTGTGGCAATATGTTGGACTTCAGGGAGCAGAAGACAAGGTTGAATTTATAACTTATTATTTGGCCACTTTTTGAGAAAGAATACATCACATTTCTGCTTTACACAAATGAGCAAATTTTGGAAATGCATCAATTTATCAAGTATAAGTAGCTACTGAGTTGTCAATATACAAGATGAATAACCAGAATTCTCTTACCTATGAGACTCATTTCTGCACATGAGTTGCCTAAAAGGTGGACTGTTAATAATTGAAGAAAAGCAGGTTGGTACACAAGCAGCAGAGCAAAATGCTTGGTTACTGATGGCAAGCACACTTCTTTTTTCCATTCTCCCTGACCATTTTACAGTGTCTGTTTTGAGAAACTTGGAGTGTCAAAAACAGCACATGGTCTCACTGACATATTGGAGCTCGTGATTGAACTACACACACAAGCTGATCAGATGCCTATGTACTTGTGCTGTATATGCTGGCTACTGTTGGCTAATACATAGTGGATAACTCTACATGCCTTCTTTTTGAGATCTCCAATTCATATTCTTGACATACCTGGGATGAAAGAGACTTTTAATCCCAAAATTTAGTTAAAACTCAGCAAGATATTAGGCAGGGATTGATAAATAGACCCATTAACCACCAATACAATCACATCAGCCTCTTCTTCTTAGCCTGAATGCTAAAAATTATCGAATCCAAAAATTGTGCATGTTACCAAAGCTCAAAAAACTAGAAATAGGCACGAATTATTGACTTTCCCCTTGAATCTTGTTTTCAGGTGTCATAGGGTCAGTTCACGAACGACCAGTAATATACTTTATAAACTAAGTTTCCTAAAGGGGTAATTTTCCTTTGATTTCTTTCCAAGTTTCATTTTGAATATTTTGAAGCAAGCTGTTATTGAATTCATAGCATAAATAGAATGGAAAAGAAGTCACACATTTTATGAATCATGCTGTGAGCATATAAAAAAACGTTTGAAATCAAGGAGAAAGATAAGTGCTTAGCAGATTAGAAAATCAGACATAAAAAATGTAGCATTTTATTTCATTTTTGGAGAAAAAGAATATTTTGCTATTCAAAAACAGCTTCTAATCAAGTTTCAGTGGTCACAGTAGAGGGCTGGGTAACATCTAAGCATTTACTGAATCTACAGTTGATCTGAACCAAACATTTAAGACATTGTATTAAATTCACTGGGCATCTGCAGTGCATTATTTTCATATACTTATTTTTGTTAGAAGTGAAAAACTGAGATGTCTTGACAGGCCTGATGTGCTAGAGAATCTTGTAAGGACACTGGCATAAAGCAGCAGGGATTTGCCTGCTTTTTGTACTTTCATGTGAATGTTTCTTAAACTCCTATCTGTTCTTGTAAGCTGACAGGAAAAATTCCATATATCCAATGCTGAGAAAACTCACAATACATTCTCTTTAAACATCAACAATCTTCTTTGATTGCAGGATTTTAAATATTCTTTTTTTTCTTTCTTTTTTAACTTTCCAGGTCATGATGGCACTTCTAGTTATCGTTTTACATTTTGATATGGTTTTATACTGGCATTTAACAGAGCTTAAGTGTGCTGCAATTGTCAAAAAAATAAAAATCTGCAGCATATATGATTTTTTTAAGAAATGTCAAAGTATTGTCAACATTAGCAGGGAAGAGTGACAATGAAGTATAAAACAAAAGTACAGTTTTTTCTTGTAGGTTATCTTAATTTACTACAGTAATAAAAATAAAATGACAATATTTTACTTGAAATGAGGGAACATATGTCTTAATAGGTGATAGACCAAAGCAGTAATAATTTTCATCACAAAAGACACTTAAACAGCATGATCCCAGACAAATGCATTAGAATCTTTTACTGTGTTACTGGCTAAGCTTTTTTAGGTAGATTATTGTAGTGAGAGCAGATGGTCTCAGTTTATGCCTTTTGTTCTGCACAATTATTGATGTGGATGCTAATATGAGACAATAAGTGGGCTATTTTTTGTTTATAATTGACACTAAATGGGTAATATTGAGGAAGCATTATGAGTAGCTGACAGATTCAAATCCATATAGTCCTTACTAAAAATCACGCAAGTTCAGAATGCTGTAGCCAAATTACCACCATAATTATCCACATGCAAGAGAAACAGAACAAAGTATCAGTAGGGAAAAAAAAATCTTTGAGGGTATTTATGGTATGCAAAGTACCATACACAGTACAATTTCAAAGAGACAGAGGTGGCATTCAAGCATCCATCCATTTTCCTGTACTCAGAGCTGTGTATGCACCCTGCCATGGGGATGTGCCCTTCCCACACAGCTGTTTTGGTTCTCATATTTACAAATACCTGCTTGTATCCACAGGGTCAGTCTCCATGAGCACCAATTTCCACCCAGGAAGACCAAGTTTTTGCCCTATCAGGGCTGCATCTTCTTTGTATTTAATAAATTGCAAAATGAAATCAGTTCAGCCTTGATAATCAGCAATGTTATTTTCTCTCTTGTTTCAGAGTTGTTAATGGTGAGCAAATAGACATCAGGAAGCCAAAAGGTTTTCTGTGCTTATTTGTTTTTTCAGCCCAGTGCATGTTTTTTTGTTTTTGTTGTTTCAGGGATTTTTAGTTTGTTTGTTTCTTAAGACAGTGTTTAATCTGTACGTTGCTCTTACTAGGAGTGAGAATACATTCCTTACAGATATCAGGAATATAGTTTTTGAAGGTTTTATAACCAGATTTAACTAACATCTGTCAGAAATGTCATTGGGAGAACTGATCTTGCCTGAGGCATGAGAGATGGACAAGATAATCTCTTGAGGTTCCCTCCCAGCCCATTTTCTGTATTGTAGGAGGTTTGGACCAAGAAAAAAGCCCATCAAATTCAACTTGGAATTTGAAGGTTTTAATATATATCTGAAATAGATAACTTGTAATAATTTCTAGATCCATACCAGTTTGTGCTAGTTCAAAATTACTGAGACACAGATATTAAGCATGCATATACATTTATTTAATGCACCCTAATTTTCTCCCTGATATTAGTTTTAAAATAGATATAAGCCACTTGAACTGGATCTACCCTTATTTTAGCAGTCTGGAATGAATAAAAAAGTGGATCTTTAAGCAAAATTGATCTGAAATCTTGATCGTGTTCATATCAGCAGAGGTTTGCTGTTGCTACTGGGTTTTTTTTTGTTTTCCCGCAGATGAGTATTCCTATTGACAAAGGAAATGGTACTATTCTGCATTTTATAATACAGATGGGTAATAGAAGTTGTGAAAATTTTTAGACTATACAAATAGTTATTGAGATTTTTTTCTTCAGGAAAAAACCTCTTTCAATATATTTCAAATTAAGAGAGTCGATAAAGTCTCTGAGAAGAAAGTCAAGAGCTCAAGTTTTGGACACCACAAACACACATGAGTTCTAGACATACAAAAATCATTATAATAACATTATTTTGACAAGATGCTTCTGCCATTTTGGAAAATCGCTTAACCTATTTCAGTGTTCTCTATTTTCATTAAGATAGATATTTACCTTGTTTTCTTTAGACAGAAGCTTGCAAAATATAATTTAAGAGTGTTTTTGGAAGAAGATTTCATAAAAGTGTGAGATACATTTTTTAATATCTATGTGGAACCTTCTAATTTAAAATATCTTTAGGTATTCTGTTAAAAGTAAGTAATCTTTTCTATAATGCAGGTTTATGGCAGATACTGTACGAGCATCACAGAACACTTCACAGACTTCTGATATTCATTCTTTCTGGCAGCTGGACACATTTAGACTTCATATTCTTAAGACATCTGTATCTTTTACTAATTCTGTCATTCTTGTATGAAATTATTCCTTAATGATAATGTGCATTTACATTTAAAATCTCATCTTAGGATATGATATACTTCTGTGTTATCCTGAGGGGGTGTAAATAGGCAGAGCTTGATTGAGTTCACTGGATATTTGTCAATGCATCTGTTTGGTAGCTGGTTGCATATATTCAAAGCAGTATGCAATATAGGAGGATCAAAATGGATTTTGTAAATAAATACTATGATATTTGTCTTTTCCTCAGATGACAGCTAAAATATACACCAAACATGAGAATGTTTATTTGTTATGATGAGAAATTATGTACTGGACTCTAAAGAGAATTCAACTGAAATTGAAATGACACTCTTTTGTTCTGCTGCATTCAGTTTCTGAATGATCCATCCTTAAGGTGAAAATTTTCCTTCAAGGGAATTGTATTTGGCTTTTTATTGAATGTGCTGTGACTTACTTGTCCATATCTTGGTCTATTATTCCACTGACCCTTGCATGAAAGCTACTGGTAGGGAAAGAAGTTGGGGACAATTCATTGTGAGCCGTCCCTGATTTTAGTAGGGATCTGTATGCTTGTATTTGTAATTAGATCTTATTCAATTGAAAATCTCATCCTTTTCATGTCTTTTTGTTTTTCTTATTGCATTGGACTTTTCATTTTTAGGGCTTTGTGCATGTAAATGTTCAAATAAGTTATTACCCAAATATCTTTAATAAATATGATCAAATTTTTTTGTAAGTTGAGACTGAACTCTAGGTTAGTGTCATCCTCTCTGCTGGATGAAAAGGAATGGGGACTTCAGGGCTCACCAGAGAGTGTACCTGTCCCAGTCACAATATATCTGAGGCAGCCTTATTCCCTTTTCTTTTATCTTAAAGGAAGATAGTTTGTTACGCTGAAAATAGAAAAAAAAAGCTATTTAACAAAACAAGTCAGTCATTATAGTTTTTCAGCTATATAGCTTTTCATATAGTTTTCCAATCATATAGATTTTCAACAGTTAAAAAAGCTGTTATTTGCTTTAAAGAAATAAGGTTCCTGAATTAGTTTCAGAATTGCATACCTTACACCTTATTTTGCTTTTTATCTGGCAAAAATTAAGAAATACAAACCAAAATTAGTCTTCCTATGCTAATTTTGAAGGATTTCATGAATTAAAATAGTGTTTGCTCGCATAGCTCACATTTAGTGATTCTGCAACAGATCTAATGTGGTGCAGTTTATCTGAAATGAATGAATGCAAAATACAGTCATAAAATATATTAATTTGCTTTTGAGGGGAACTGTTGGATCAAAGTCCAAGACACAGTAGAACACCTTCAAAGTGAGATATAGATACTATGAATTCCTAATATGTCTGTTTGCTTCAAATCTTTGTATTTTGCTATAAAACCTGGGCACTAACAGGAATAAAAGCAAACCATCAACCCCAGAGAAATAACACTTCTCACTTATGAAGCCTTTCTAACCAAACATCAAGCAGCTCCAGATGAGGATCAAAGCGTGTTAATAAAATCTATTGCGTTTGTGTCTGTGTTTTAACATCCTGACACCTTATTCAGGTATGCTATCAAGGCAAACATCTCATCTCTTTCAGAGATCCCTTCTTTTATTTTTCTAATAGAGTTTTGAAATAATTACCATTTTGTATTACATTGAAAACCACCAGAAATGTGTGAGCATGTATTTTATCGTGTATACACTTGAATGTGTGTGAATGTTTTCTGTTGATTTGAAATATAGAGGGCAGATGCTTCAGATAACATCTCAAAAGGCATTTGGGTCTAGTGTTGTAGCTGGCATTCCAGCAGATAGGTGATTAACAGCAATTAATTGGTAGATAAACTCTCTCTTATGTAACAAAAGGAGAAACACTGTCAGGGATCTGCGACAGCAATTCACAATAGCTTCAGGAAACCTGAAGGATGTTGAAGAAAGAGAGGCCCAAATTTTACAGGCTTGCCCAAAATGCTGAGTTACCAGGACCCAAGGATCAAACCTAGGTCTTTCCTTAGGAACCTGTGGCAAGAGTTCCCAGAGATGAACAGGGAAGCCTAGCAGCCTACCACCAACTAAAGAAGGGGTCCCTTTTCCCCCACTGAGTCTCTCCCTCACTGCTGCCAACCATGTACTTCCCTCACCTGTTTACACCCCTCCAGTCCTCACCTCACCAAACCTGTTACTGAGCCTGCTCAACATAGCAACTCAATGAATTGCTTTTGGAATGTCATGGAATCACGAAATACTTAGGGCTGGAAACCTTAAAGACGAGTTAGTTCTAACCCCCTTGTCATGGGCAAGGACACCTTCCCCTAGGCTGGGTTAGAGCCTCATCCAACCTGGTCTTGAGAACTTCCTGGGATGGAAAGTCCACAACCTGTCTGGGCCACCTGTTCCAGTGCCTGACCTCCCTTATAGCGTAGAATTTCTTCCTAATAGCTAATCTAAACCTACCCTTCAAACAGTCCAGGAGGCACTGGGGATGGGCAGTTCCCATGTCCAGAAGGCATTGTGGAGGGTCAGCATGGTGTACACGGGAGCATGGAAAGACAAGTGAGACTATGCCTTTCCGAGAACTAGGAGATTTCAGATGCTCTGAAAATCTCAGTCTAAGTAGCCTCCTCAAATAAGATAGAATACAGCAAGAAGAAAGAGAGGGGACCAGTTGCAGACTTGCAGATAATTTTTGCAGTTAATACAGCAACAGCATCCACTATATCACATCACTTATCCCGATCAGAAAAATTAAAGTTATTAAAAAATAATCAAGTAAATTTTATTACTAACTAATGTGCTAATTATTATTTATTAACATTTATAATCAGACAAATAAATAAAACATATATAACATTTACATGAGTTAGTATGAGGTAATTAGACCAAATTTGTAGTCCTTGGAACCTGAAAATCAAATTAAGTGCCTCTAAGACTTTTTTGACTGGTTTAGATTTTTCCCCATACATAGTTTACCCGTTTGCCCTGCCTTTTAGAAACAGTTTGCCACAGGCAGAATGCTAACAACAAAGTCTATACGTTGAAAAATATGCTTAATCCATCACCTGTGTGAGCAAGAGACTGCAATCAGAGACAAATTCGAATGGGATGTGTTACAATTGTCTTTATTCCTAGGCCAGGTACAAGTCACTGGTGTAGTGCCTAGCTATAGGGGAACAGTGTGGCTGTATCGCCATTTCGGAACAGGATCTGTTATATCCAGTATTTCACCAAGGTGTCATCACACCTAGACAAAGTCAGGAATGCTTGTGACCATGATTTACAGACTTTAAGTTGGCTTATACCTTGAACGATGTAAATTGTGTTTCTGACTCTCCCTCACTGAGAAAAAAATGTTTTATTTTCCTAAAAAGTTATTAAAACAGGCTGTAAAAAGTATTTCTTAGTATTGGCAGTGAACCTTCTATTTAATTTGATCACGTAGAAGTAATTTGCCTTTTAGTGTTTTGCTTGCATTACCAGCCAAATGAAAAGATTTTGAAAACATGTCTGCTTTGATGCAACATTTATACCAGATGAATGGTGATCCTGGGCAACTGCTAATCAATTACTCTAACTTCTTTTGGATTCCTGGTGCCCCCAGGGTTCTCATATAGTGCCATAGAGAAGAAAAAATAAACATAAAACAGCACTTGAAGAGAATTACAAAAATGTGGAGCTTTCAGATCTCACATATTAGTGTTTTACTATGCCCTTTTTGTCTTCCCTATTACTGATCTGTCTTATTTTATTAGCATAAATTAAATAAAATTTTGAATGAACGTATTTGCAGTAGTTCTCCAGAGCAAACAATATGAAATCTGCCAATTCTTTCTGTAAATAGGCCTTGGTTACATTTTGCACTTACTCCATATTCATACTCCTTTAAGAGGATTTGCAGATGGCAAACTACATACAGATTGTTGAGAAAACTCTGGAATTATCATCTGAAAATATTCCCATAGTCACACATTCTCACTGATACCTCTGCATATTCATAAGCTTTTGGGAATTTGCACTGAGCACTTAATGCATCTCATCCACCTCTCCTTCCTCCCACCCCAACCTGCACAGAGACTGGATTGTCATTCATTTCCATTATTACAAGTACTCTTGTGCCTGAAGAATCTGCTTTATCTTCAGCAGTCATATGTTGCCACACTAAGTACATTGCACAAATATTTATGTAGACAACACAAAACCTCCATGAGCATTGTCTTCTTTACTAAAGATGAAAATTTAACAGTTTGAGAGAACTGAATGTGTACATAATTGACATGGATTGAATGTTTAAGTAGGGTAAATGGTTGTGTTGGAGAGACAAAAACCTTCCCCCTGTAATTGTATTTAGTAATATACTATTGAGAATGAATTGTTCAAAAATAAAGCAATAACCTGGGAAATAGTAGAAAAACGTGGATGCTCAGGAACCTGTTCTGCACTGATATTTTCACAGATGTCAGTGTCCTAGCTCTCTCTTCTGCTGGTGAGATGCCCATTCATGTAATGTTATTGTTATTTCTGGACAGTGGATGCCATTGCTTTATTAGGTGTGCAAACAATGATTCACTTACAAAGGAGAGTCAGAGAACTACATTATGCATTTTCAATCAGTTTGTACCTTCATGTATTGAGGGGAAAGGAAAACAGGTATCTACATATTAAAATTTTTATCACTGGTTTAAAGTGAAATTTATAAGCCAATGCTTGATGAACCCTTCTCTTTTCAAGATTTTTCTTTCAAAAAACTTGACATAATTTTAAAGTACTGAGAAGGGGAAAAGAAAGTGGCTTATTTTACAAAAAATGTGGCAAATTAAAAATTCATCAACTTTGTAATATTTTCCTGCCAATGTGCAATTAATCTTGATGTTTCTGTGGAGGTTTGTATCAACTTCCACCTCATGCTTTCTTAGTTTGCATATTAAAGAATTCAGATCACAAACCTGGTTTTTAAATGAGGCCTAGAACTGTCAAGCTCTTACATATATGTGAGATTTTATGTAAGTGTCCCTTTGCAAGTGGATTGCTCAAATGTGTGAGCTACCTTTCCATGTAAAAAATTGCTGGAAGAGGGCCCAAAGAAGATTTTGTGCTCCAGATTTTTATTAATTTGTTTTGTTCTTCACTAACTTGGTGGATTGCAGATTATGCTTGTGGACTTCCTGAGCAAGCATTTATTAAGGAAAACATCAGCAGAGCTGAGCATAAATCTGCACGGGTGACAAACACATTAGCTTATTCAGTATCTTTAGCCTCTTATTTAAAACATACTTATGCATCTGAAATGCAAGGTTTAAAAATGCCAGTCATGATCATTTATTATAGACCACCAAAAGCCAGCTGCCTAAGAAATTTTCAACAAAATTTTTTCAATATTTTATTGATTTTGCAATAAACATACAGTTGACGATACCAATGTAAGGATATTGGAAGATGCATGTCTAAAAAATCCTGCAATATATTTGCAAATAGGTAACACATCACCAGTCAGCTTTTAAAAAAATCTAGAGTGGGATACAATTTCCTGTGCATAAAAGTTTATCTCGTTTAGGACGAATAAGCAACAATTCAGTACACATTAATCTGCATTTCTACCATTTCATCTGATGCCCACTATACAAATAGCAGAGGCTAAACTTTGGCTCTTCAGATATTTTCCAGATGCTCAGAACAAAGAAAATGGAAGACTGCAGTGGCTGAAATAGGCAATTTATCTACATTTAACTTCAGTCCTCATACTATCGGAATTAGGAGCCTCGACTATTTAATGATGACTTCAGAGTGTGATGTGAAATACCAAGACTCTGCTCTCATTTCTAGACCCGGGTACCCTGGAGAGCTCCAGGGAGCTCTGATAGCAGAAGGTGCCCCGGCCCCTCACTTAGGTCTCTCAATCGGATGGGACTATCTACTGTGCCAGCACCATCAGTTGTGATTCAGTAAATTTCTTTTCACTGTTTAGGTGCGTCTTGTGTTGCTACATGAGCTGGTGAACAACTCTGTTCACTTGGGATAATTTGAGGCTTCTGAAGCACTACCCTGCAGCAGTCTGGAGTTCTGTATATGTGACTCTCCAGGATCCTGCTATTTCCCTCAACTTATTTTAATCCGGCGTCAGGCAGGAAGACACTTTTTTAAAATAAGCTGTGATTTAAATTTTCTTTTCTCTTTCTTTGTGTTGAGGATTTCTCCTTGCTCATTCTGTTCACTTTTTTACTTCTTATACGGATAATTGCCACCTATGTTTGCAGTGCTATTCCGCCTTGAAGCAGGTCTACCCAGCCTATTCAAAATTACTTCTTCATTTCATTTGACCATAGTCATAAAATATTTTTCTTTTTCCCCCAGTGTAAACATACTGATATTTACCTGATGCATTGATTTTTTATTTATCAGAGCCTCCTGTCCAAACACATTAGTAGAAATGTTTGTAAATTTCATTCAGAACATTTTTGCTTTTGCTAGAAAGAGGTAAGAATTCAGATAAGAATGAGATCATCAACTATATTTGCCAAAAATAGTGAGTTGCTAGTCTCAAACATTTCAGCTGGATTTCTTTAAACTCATTCTCCAAGTTAAATGCATTTTGACATAATTAAAGAAAAAGTGCTACGAATATCCTAACTTGGAACTGAAGTTTGGTAACAGAAGTGGAAGCCAAGTGGGACACAGCTGAAGCACCCTAGACAAAGGGAAATTGAGTTGGTCTTTGCTCATATGGCAACATGAGACATCCTCAGGGAAGGAGAAGACCTATTTTTTTTATAATTACAGACTGCAACAACTTCTATAGTCACATAATAATGCATATCTCTGAGAACAGCCTCTCCCATGCTGTTCTAAATAATTTCAAACCTCAGGCCTCCTTATTCCTTTCTTTTGTAGGTGAGTGTTTGGATGTGTATAACAGGTTCCAGAATGAGCGTTCTGTGAAAAATGAAAATTAAAATGTCTCTTCTACAAGTTCCTTTGGAGACAAAAGAGGAACTATTTATCATTTTAATAAATATAATTGTGAATTTCATAATACTGAGAGTCTCTCTCTTCAAATTAGGCCCTCTGAAAAACTGACAGTTCTAAGATAACCTTCAGGTGGTCACTGGAGCAGCTTCTTTAACAATGATAAATTATCTGATGCACTCACGGCAGTGATATTTTTTTCTACTTTTTGTATTTTTGACTAATTATTAAGTGTTCTGTGCCTAAACAGGTTAATGCAATATCTTCTACCTGCACAACCTGGGCTAAAACCACTTGAGTGAAGATAGGGAGAGATGTTGACTTGTGATGTACTTTTTAAAAAAGGGAGAAAACAAAACCCCCAAAAAATTGTAAAAGGATATTTTCTACTTCTCTCTCCTTAGAAATGTGATTTTCAGAGAAAGGAACAATTCTTCCTGGAGGGTCTCTGCTCTCTGTCTTTCCTCATGACAGCAGCTGTGTCTTTCCTTGTGTAGGCTGCCAGATGAACCCTGTTACTGGTGGGAGAAATAAATAGATCTCCATACAATTATATGCTCCTCAGCTACATCCTTCACCAGAGATGTAGTCAACATCCAACCCTAAGCTATAGTACTCAACAGCTTTGCCCATATCAGCCAGTCCTGGTGCTCTGGTATCACACCTGAATTAGGAGATTTTGTCCAGCAACCATACAAAGGACAGAGTGTAAAATGAATACTTTTAGCAACCTTGTAGGAAGTGACGATCTAAAAGGCAGTATTACAATCACAGGGTTTCAGGAAAGGAGAAAGATTTTAAGACCAGTAATTCCAGAGAAGGAATTGTGTAAAAATGGCATAGAAAAAAACAGCCAAGAATTTCAAATAAATGTCATGATGATACCATCACCTTTAAATGCATATTTACATTAGTAGTAACCCAGTAAAATGTTTATTGGGCTAGTACATCTGGTTTGGGGAGAGTGCTAAGATAAACCAGAAGTTATTAAAAATGAGGCATTGCTTTCTGTTTGGTTTTTTTTTTTTTTTGAGGGATAACACTTTCTTCCAGCACCAGCCTATTTTAGACACATTCAGACATAAAACTTAACAGAAAGGAAAAAGTTGCTGTGTACCTGTAACTTCTATCACTTTACAGCCTTAACTACGCTTAGTAACATTTATGTTCCTACCAAGATAGAAAGATCAAAGGTCTGGAGTACTTTCAAATGGAAATATGTGCATTTAACATTTTTAACAAGCTAAATTATAGGTAAGAAAGAGATTTCTATCCCTATTGAAATCTATTGTGCTTTCCATTTTCTGTATGTGTTTATCACAGACAATCACAGTGGACAAAAGCAGAATTTTTCAGAACAAACCCTGTAGATGCAACCCACTCTGTTCCTTATAATGAAAATAATTACTTTAGCTTGTCAGCCTATAGGCTTTTGACATCATTGCCAAAACATGGAATATGAATTTCAGAAGCTGGGCAAAGGTAGAGAGATGGAAAGTGGTTTTATCATAAAGCAAGTTCAGATACATTCCTTGATGAAGATTCAGATTACTAAAAATATTCATATTTAGAAGAATTTTATGGCTTTTATTTGCAGAAATCCATCAGTATTTGTGGGAACAGATTTTTTTCTGGTAAATTAAATGAAAATATACCTTCTTAATTCCTTTCTTTCTCCCACTATATCTCGCTGTTGGAAAAATTTTGTTGTTGTAGTGTCTGTGATCTATTAACTCCTCAAACAATGCTTTTTAAATATCTACATGATTGCACCTGAAAATCTTGCCCTCTGGTGGGGTTCAAATGCCTAAAGTTTTTCTAATAAGAGAAGCTTCTCTTCTTTTTTCATGACCCAAATATGTATTTATATTTAACGGGACTGGCATTCACAGGAAGATGCCAAAGGCCTGTTAGAGAGTGACTGGACTGATAAACTGGTGCTATGGTTACAGAAACTTTAGCATTTGTTTGGAATCAGTCACCTAGTCCTCCCCAGGTGGTGTGTTTTGCTTGGCTCCCCTGATCCTTTCCTGTCTGATGAAACTGAACAAGAACGTGCTCCTCAGGTTGGCACTGAATATTTTCCAGCTAGTAATGGTCATTTGGACAATGGGGTCCAGCTGCAGCAAGTATGAAATAAATGTGCAGGGAATGATGTAAGCTCCTCCACATGGTCTGCTTAATTCCGTAGGTCTGTCCCTCTCTGGGTTATGCTATCTGCTAATGCAGCCTTAGCCTCTCTATTTTACAACACATGGCTTCACGATTGAATCCTTACCACATTTTTAAAGTCCACCACACCACAGTCCCCCAATACTTATGATTGGGTTTATTTTTTTTTTTGGCAACGTGTCTGCCATCTGCCTATGAGAGCATTGTAAACAAGAAGCATGTGCAGGAATTGTGCTGCTACAAATATTCAAGGCACATAGCTCTAAGGAAATGTGAGTTCTTTTCTTGTTTACTCAAAGATCTGAAAATCCTTCTCTCTGAAGGAAATCTCCTCATACTTACACAGGCAATCTACAGATAATCAGATTTCACTGAATATTGATCTGATCCCAAAGCATTCTGCTTAAAATTTTGTGTGGACATTTATTTCATGTAGGAAAAGTGAAGAGTGAAATTACTGCTACACTGACTATTTCATGTGGGAAACTTGACTGTATGATATTCAGGTTTTCTTCCCTGAAATAGTATAAAATAGTGTAAGAACTATTAAATTATTTGACTTAACAATATATTGGAAATAAACACTCAAGTTCCACAGGGAATAGTCATTTCTTGCATTACTTTTTTTTCTTAGGTTAGATCTTGGTTTGTTTATCTTTAATTATCTGTGCTATGACCTGAGATCATTAATTATTTCTCTGCCAAACAAGGTAGGCCTCTCAGTGATTTTTCTCCTGTCTTAATAAATATACATAAGAATGTGAACTAATACTTAAAAATCTCCATATGATCAGCAACAGCTAGCTATTCGCTATGGGAAATGAAAGTTGGGAGGAGTGCTTCCATGCGTGAGTGATTCTTGGAGGTTTCCTTTAAAGTGTTTTTAGTGTAATTTTTACCTCCCTTTCAAAAATATAGAAACAGAGCCACTTAAATAATCACTCCTTAGGTACTCACCTGATTACATATGTTGGGAAAGAAAGCTTCTGATTGACATAATCTTGTTCCCTGAGAAAATGTCAGTCAGGCTTTGGTTTTTTTTGTGTGTCAACATAAATATGTTATTCAGTTTTGCGTGAAATATTTCAATCCACATACAGAGAAAATAAAGTCCTAAAACTAATAATAAGGGATTAGCTTGTTTAATGCATAAACTCAATGTATTCACCCAACAAATCAAAAGGGCAGTTAGAGATTCCTCCATTGCTCTAAAGGTTATTCAGTTATTCCTCGAAGAAAAGTCGAAGGTGTTCAATCAAATATGCTGTCATAAATTACTCTGGATGTCTTATAGTGATGTTCTCTGTCTTGATATGAAGTATTAAAATATATTCTGAAACAGGAACCAGGAACCAGGCAAATGGCTTGGTCAAAGCCTACAGGGTCATATACATTTTTATTTTGGCTCAATGAATATTTGAGTGTTTTATAAGCAGTTGAAAACCTCCACATACGAAGACTGCAATCATAAAGTGGAGACTGCGTATTCTAATAATAAAATTACTTATACCAAGTGGGGCAAAAACCAACAAGAGATTGAGATACTTTTCCCTCAGAACAAGTGAATATATTTCAATCAAATTCTTATTGAGAAATACAGACTCAAACACAGTACTTTCACCTGGTCAAAAGGTGTAGCCATAGTAAGGGAAAGTAGTTGCTCATTTCCTTGTGGACTAGAACCTATGAATTGATTTCAAAACAACACACTCCAGCTTAAACCTAAGAGAAAGTCACAACTAGCTCTGAACAACATAAAGGATAAGTAAACAGACAACAGGAAACTAAGAAGAGAATGGAAATTATGCTAGTCACTTCAATGGAAGCAAAAATAAACCATAAACATTTACTAAAACAATAAAAAAATTTAAATCGTTTTCATAGCTTAATTTTTCTTTGACAATTATGATTCATCTTTAAATACTTTCCTTTAAGTCTAGCATGTTTTGAAGTACTAAATTCAGGCACTAAGACCACAGAGCTACCTAGGTACTCAACTCATTATAAATAAATTTTCATAAAATGCGTTCTCAGTTCATTGAGTATGCAGTAAACCATAATTGTACTCCCATACTGTTTTCTACTCTGTCATATATCAATTTTCTTTCTTCTAGCAAAATCTTCCTTATTATTTTGAATTACAATGAAGTTTTGGTGAGGGAGTTGTTCACTATAAGATTTCTTTCTGATGAACTAAAAGGATTATTGTCAAGGGCTTCTTAGTGGTTAGTTCTTTTAGTAATATATTTTCTAAATACAAACTTCTGTTTCACAATCACTCTTTGCTTGCAGGGTGAACTGCTTTAGTTTAACTTCTAAATGCCATATTCTCAAATGCTTCTGTACAAGAGTTGAACTAACTTTCCTAATTCCCTAGGGAAGACCATGGTAATTCTACCTTTCCCAGTGTCATGGAGGACTGGCCATCCAAAATAGCAGTACCAATGTTCTCAGTGTGTGTTAACACTTCTGGAAAAGCTAAATGGATTATCACTCTTCACTACAAAGATATCAATAATATCTACCTGATGAAAATATCTTTACGACCTGTCATTAACTAAGGCTGTAAATCTTCACTGCAGTTAAAATATGCATTAACTAGAATTGCAAATTAAATATGCTAATACTTGGAAACAGATTTTAAAACGGTAAATCAAAAGTTATTGCTAACGTCCTGCTTAAATGTAAAGAAATATTTAACTTGAAAATATTCACAAATGCAACAAGAAATTTGTGTATACTGGTCTTTCAATAGACTTCAGGGTGCTGATAGTATTTTCCAAAAGAATCATTTGAGCTAGTCTTCAAGAGCAAGGCCAAGCTTCTCAGAAGAACATCCTGCTTGTATCTCCAAAACGCCAGTCAAACTTCTGTCTACAATTCTTCCTGTGAATCTGGTGCCTTTATCTGTGTCTTCTCAAAATAATGTGACACATAGGTAAGAGTGATGTCAAGAAGGGCTGACTTCAAACTGTGCAGAGCTGACTTCAGTAGTCTGGAGAAAGCCAGCACTAAGCATACCAAGCACTGTGAGTGCCCTTCTGATTGATTGGGTATGTGCTTCTGCTGGAAATGGTGTTTCCTGGCTTTGGAGCCTTCTTTGCTCCTACACAACCAGTTTTGGTCCTCTGTAGGTAACAGAGCAGGAAGGTGCTCCCATGTTGAAGATTTACTTTTGTAAAAACAAGAAATATTCAAAATCTGATGAAGTGTTTTTTGGTTGTTGGGTTGGGGTTTTTTGTTTGTTTGTTTGTTATTTGTTTTGGTTTGGGATTTCTTGTGGGTTTTTTGTTTGTTTTGTTTTGTTGTTGTTTCTGGGCTTGTATAATTTATAATTTATAATTACTGAGATTTTTTAGCTTATCTTGACTTTTAAGATTCGTCACTCATGAATGTGCTTTCAACCAGGCTATTTATTAGCAACAGATTTACTAATTTAGCCTCATGGCTGTAATCCAGACAGTGTTTTCTTTTCTTTAAACCACTGAGTGTTTAAGAAAAGAAGAGCAGAAGCTGTGTAGTTTACTGATGTAATGTCGTAACACTTCCTGTGTTACATGATTTATAATGTTGCAAGACAATTGCTTCTGCTTTACAAAGACTCTGAGGAAGCTCAGAGAAAATATAGACTACTGCAACTGAAATGACAGACACCTGTGCTTTTTTCAGAATAAATGAAAGTGATATGCCTACTATGTGCAGCATATAGCACTGGATCAGGGAAAAAAAATCAGATTACCTCAGAACAATCAATGTTTATCTGTCAGTCATTGATTTATAAAAAACATATAGTATAAAAAATAATACAGTTGTACTTTCAAAGACACCACATCTGTGATTCCATGGTAGATATATCATTGTTTTACAGATCTTTCTATATTATTTAAAAGAAATTCTTTGTATATATAAGAATTACCTAGCTCACTCACCCTTCTGAGAGTGGTGTATTGACTTTGGCCCGAGGCTTAGGTCTTAGGCACTGTCAGGTCCTGTCCAGTTGTGCATAGAATACAGTTTGTAAGCTTTGAAACCTCTGAAATTATGAGTTAATAAAAATATTGACAGAATCTGAACCGGAGCATCCTAAGCATGCTGCTGCACATTAATGCCGTTTTTTTTCCAGAGGGAGAAAATCAAGAATTGTACACCATTAGGATAGCATTTATTTTTTTTACTAACAGGAGGACTGTTATAATTAACACTGAGAAAATAGGCTTTAGTGATAATAAATGTGCAAAGAATTCATTAAAATATCACACAAAGCATTTGTTCTCCTGGATTGAAAGTTGAGAGGGAGGGGGCAAGAGCAAGTCAAATGGAATGATATGAAATAGCCTGAGCCTGCCTGTCTTTCTGTTGTCATGGCATTCTAAAGCATTTCTGTATGCTAATTCACTTTTTTTTTCCTCTGTTCTGATTTCAGCCACTCACACTTTACAGCTGCATTTGTCTAACTTTTTCTAAATATTTTCAATTTTTAATGTGACGTTTCCTTTTGTGAAGGGTGTCACATACCTATCATTTGAATGCTGTCTAACTTGTAAAGCTGAGACAATATCTGATACCAGACTGATGGCCTGGAAGAGTTAAATGTTTCAAAAGAATAATTTCATTTCCACACCCAGGTACCCTTTAGTCTTTCTGTAAGAGTTCCTAAGAGTCTAAATAATTATGGAGAATTATATGACATTTATCTACCTGGAATTTTACACTCATAATTTTTTTTATTTATTACTGAACAAGAAGAAACAATAAGATATTTACCTAGTTACTTTCTTTGAACTTGTAATTTCAGTTAAATGGAGGCCTGTCGAGCAAATTTTAGTCCTGTTTTCATTAATAATTTTTTATTTTAATTTTTTTTTTCTATTCTCTCTTATTTTCAGCCACACACAGGAAAAAAAAAAAACAACAAAACAAGCCTTATAACTACTGTCATTCCTCATGTTGAACCTTTTTCAAGGACATTATCAAACTGTAATTCTGTGAATGTTGACACTGCACATTACTAAGTCTTTTGGACCATGCAATACTGTACATTTTTAAGGTATCTTTCATTCTAACTGCATGCATAATCAGAATGACCAGTGCTCTTGTTGTACCATTTTAACCAAACAATTCTGCGAATTTGGTCAGCAAACAAGAATAACAAATTTCTGTTCTAATAGACACAATTTGAATCACTATAAGAAAAAAAATGACAAAGAAAAGGAAGTCTTCATGACAGATTGCAGTGATAGCTTTTTGCTTCAATCACACTGTACCAATTCTAAAAATAATAAAAAAAAAAATTGTGCTCAGAGTTCATAGAGAAATCAACCTGAAGCTTCATAACACAAGATTTAAAAAATGGAAAAAAAAATGAATGAAGTGTTTCCAGTCTACTACTGAATTGCTGGGCAGCAAGACATAATGAAATTAAAGGATGCATACCAGATTTGTAATAAAATATTGCTGTTATAATTAGGTACATTTTAATTAGGGATAATATGGTATAAAGACAAATTTTTTAATGAGCTATAGCCAGTTGGAAACTTGCTTTCTAAGTCAATGAAGAGGTGATCTCCACCCTATATAAGGACGTTGGCACAGGATGGTCATAGAAGGAAAATCTTATGTACATAACATAATGAAAAAGGCTTTTCTTTTTTTTCCCTCAGTCTCTTAGCAAAATAAGCAATGAGTGACCCATCCAGGTCCCTCTGCACCATCAAAAGCTTTTGGACTACTACTGCTCTTCCAACACATGATATTGAAGTTGTTGTGCTTTAGGGCATAAGTCAGTCATTAAGCCTTCAAACACATCTCGTTTCAAGAGTTTTCACAGGACTAGCTTTCACTGAAATACAGAATCTTGTCAAAATCAACATGTTTAAAGAATCAGGTCAATTAATTGGAATTTTCTTCTGAAAGAAAACTGGAAAAGCATCCAGCACCTTTGATACAAATCACAACCATACATTCAGTACATTTTTTTTCTTGCACCCATCTTTCTGTGATCTTTGTGCATTCAAATTCTCTTTTCCTCATCAATTCAAGCTCTTGCCATTGTACTCAGGTATTTTATGTGGACATAAGCATATCAGAAACAATAAATTATTTTATGTATGCCTATGCTGGAAGTTGCCTATGTTCTCTAACAAATCACTTGAAACTATCTTGAAAAGTAAAAGATTGCATCAGAAATATCCTCTTACTCTGTAATCCTGTCTTATGTTAGGAAAAGGGGCCAGTGTCTTTACTTCTCTATTTCCCTTTCTCATGTCATATTAAGTGGGACAAACCAGCAGATTTTTTTCCATTTTCTTCCACTTCCACTCCTGTTATGGCTGAAGTTGTACCTTTGATTAATGTTTAGAACAACTCATTAGTTGGCCAGTGTTCAAAAATGCAAAAATGTTTTAAAGCCTAGAAAAGATTAAACAGCAATGGACAGATCTTCCTTCAGGACATGGGTTTACCTCCTTTTTACATGCTCTCATTCCCCTCATACTGTCACAGCTTCTTTCCATTTCTCTTGGTCTGGACAATGGGGTTGAAGATGTGCTAAGAAGTTGCAGGACTGGGTTGTCCTGGGGTTCTAGTGGCACAAACTCTTCAGCAGACAGGTAAAGAGGGGCAGGAGGAGAAAAGAGGAAGTACTGTATCACTCTATATTTTCTTCTTTTTTTTTTCTGCAGTTGTGATTTAACAAACACATCCGAGTAATGGCTCACTTGTAGTACTGTTCCCCCCTGCCCCCGCCCCAAAAAGCTCCAAATTTAACTTGGATTGAGCATAAAAAAGTTCCTGATTAAATTTATTCTTCAACTGGTAGTTCGTATGTCTAATTTTTAATCTAATTGGTTCTCATCTCTTTTTTTCTTTGAAAAAACATTTTTTTTGTGTCCCAGATAAGCTCTGCTACAACTTTGGTCTCTGATCACTTATGGACAAGAGAGGGAAAGCAAAACTGAAGTTAGCACTTTAAAAAATCTCTGAAACTGGACAGAAGTTTCATTAGTGCCGGAATATAATCTGGCTCACATCTCCAGCCACTGCTATAGGCATTAATATAATTTTTAAATTAACTGAATAAAAGTAAGAAAAAGCTGTCATAAAACCTTAGCTCAAGTTTAGATACTTTGTCCAGAAACACATCCTAATCAATGTCTTCTTTTTCTGCGAATAGGTGGTGGTGGTGGTGAAGCTTCCTTTTATCCGCTGCCAACAACACTTGCAAAATTGTAAGCATACTGTCTGTACTATTTGTTGTGAATCACAGTCAAATTGTGTCTTGTTTACTAAAGCAACCAGTTTTACAAAATGGGAAGAAATACTTTTGCTTGCTCACCTCTCATAGTCAGTCTTTTGAAGTGATCCTGCAAAAGGCCATATGAAAAGTAGAGTTTTAATATGTAAAGAGGTTAGAGAACATTTATTATCTGAGGGTTGTTTTCCTTTTTTTGAAAAAAAACCTAAATGTTTTTGACTGTAGAGGAAGATCTCATCAAAAGTAGACTCATGATTTTCTTGAGAGACCAGAAAATCTCTTGAGCCACAAGGTGTTGTGTTCATTATGTAGAGCAGTACTCTCTTTTCCCTTCTCTCATGAAAGATTGGCCTTTGCAATTCTTACCCAGTCCGATATGAGTTAAAAGCTGAACAATACCAATATTGTTATTTTCCAAGTCTCCAAAAATCTGTGCCTACTGAAACATCTGTAGTTATCTGCAGTTTGGTTGTGTTTCCATAGAGGATTTTTCTATGCCTTTGCCTGAAGAAATTGGTTAACTCGAACATTGTTTCCAAGGCATCAGTGGATTTAAAGGAATGCACAGTTTTGTTCACAGTGTTAATGCCAAACATCATGTCCATTAATAGAACACTGGATAACACTCCAGGAGCCTTCCAGCCATGCTTTCACATGACGCCAGCCCTTCTCACTGGAAAACAGCAGTGTTCTCTGAGACCTGTACAGAAGCAAGAGCTTTTTCACAAGGATCAGAGGCAGGGTGACATGTACATTGGTATTCTGCTTAAAGGAATTATTCCTGACATCACTACTAATTAATGGTATTCATATGTTAAATACAGCAGCTCAAGAGGTAAGTTTGCATTTTCTAATAAAGTCAGGGGCATGCTTGATGAGTTCCTTAGCTGAAGATTTACGTAGCTTACTGTCAATGAGAGGAGAAAACACTAAAGCCTTTACTAAGCTTATTTCTTTATCTGCAGCAAGTTGTGTGCTGTGACCATTTAATTTTATTATTGTTCACTGCACTAAGCCATTGATTAATGCTATTATAAGCTGACTTTACACTGATTTAATTAAAAGTCTATGTCATGGTTTAACCACAGCCAGCAGCCACGCAACCACTCACACACTCCCTCACCTGCGGGTTTGGGGAGAGGATTGGAAGACTAAAAGCTGGAGAACTCATGGGCTGAGATAAAAACAATTGAATAGGGGAAAAAAAGCCATACACACAAGCAAAGCGAACCAAGGGATTAATTCACTGCTTCCCATGGGCAGGCAGGTGTTTAGTCATCTCCAGGAGAGCAGGGCCCCATCACATGCAATGGTGACTTGGGAGGACAAACACCATCACTTCAAATGCCCCCCTTCCTCCTTCTTCTCCCAGCTTTATACACTGAGCATGATGCCATTTGGTCAGTTTGAGCCACCTGTTCCAGCTGTGTCTCCTCCCAACCTCCCATGCACCTCCAGTCTCCTCACGAGCATGGAAGTACGAGAAGAGAAAGGTCCTTGGCTCTGTGTAAGCCCTGCTCCACAGAAACAAAAACATCTCTATATTATCAACCCTGTGTTTAACATGAATCCAAAACACAGTCACATACCAGACACCATGCAGAAAATTAGCTCTAGCCCTGCCAAAACGATCACAGTTTCATACTTTAGCATTTTCTCTGGCCCTTCATGGTTTGAAAACACTGTTTGGGATTCCTAGGAAAGTGCTCAATTCCAAAGTTACTCAGAGACAAGTAACTGAGATTTTACAGCCTCATTTTTAAAGCTACCTGAACTTTCAGACCTTATTATTTCTTTATATGGTGCATTCATAGTAACACAAAGCATAGTTTGGGGAAAGTGATACACAAACTATCAGAGGAGCTGTAATGCAATAAAAGAGAATTTGTAAAAATTCCCCCTCCATATCTTTACAAATTCTACCTCCAAAGCCTAAGTAGGTTGTATTTATGTGATGGACTCATCCTGGCTATCTGATCCAGCTGTCACCCCATTTTGTCTCAAGAACATTAGACACATATGATTCCTTCTTCCACTCATCTTTCTGTCTCTTCTTGTCAAGAAAGTCCCTTTTGCCTAGATGGGAGGTGTCATGTGATCATCAGCTTGAAATGTTAGTGATTAGGAATTTGGGAAGCACTGAAGACCGTCTCACTGCATATTTCAATTGTGTTCTCAGGCTCTAAGTACCTAAACCTGTTTTACATTTTCTATTTGATTAGTCTTTTAAATACCACTAGAGCTGCACCATGTAGAGAAGCAAGCAAGAGTTCTAGATTGGGTTCTGAAAGAACTATATTTATTTTATCATTGAATTACCTTGGAGTAGTTAGAAAGGACTAAGTGGCAGTGTTGATATCAGTGAATCAGAAGAAATGACATGCTGATTTAGGTCTCTGCCCTTTTGTGGAGGCTGGTGAAGTTATAGTACAGACTCTGGAAGCTATAGCATGTATGTTTTCCTCTATTTTACCTTGATAGACAGTGCACCCAAATATTTTATCTGTTTATTCTTTCTGCTCTAGGCTCTTTTCATGACAGTGTTATTCATGTGTTGCTAGGACATTGACATGTTGGAAAAGAGGGAGAAAAGTCACAGCTGCCTCTTCCTTATGCCAAGACCTTTAAGGCAGAATCTGAGTCACTAGACAGAGATATATTTACTAAATTGGGACCAAGAGGATATGTTCAAGGTGTCCCAAAATAGAAACTTCAACTCCTTGGAAAGCCAAGCAGGTTTTCAAATGTAAATGTCCTCAGTTAGCAAGAAGTTTAAAGCAAGCAAGGAAGGAAGAAATGTCTGAGCATTGTTAGGGGGTATTATGTCTCCACATGGAATGAAAGAGCACCATTCAAGTACAAAGAGCGAGATAAATTACCTTGCTCTAAATAAAAAATAGAGTGTATTTGCATCTGTTACAGAACACTCAACACCACAGTAAAGCTGACAGGCTAAATTAGGGTGCCTTCTTAAAAAAATCAGTTTTATTAACTCCTCAATCATTAAAATTCTTCCCTTTTTGGTGCACCAGTCTTGGACGAAGAGTCTTGTGAATACTTTGCTCTCTATTTCATGGGAAGGTTTTACACAAAAGTAGAACTGAGCTTGTTTGCTGCCAAATTTGATTCAAGCATCTGCTTACAGATATAGCAGAGAAAGGTGTATCAACAAACGTACAAACATGGAAGGTGATTAGAAAGAAAAGACATGCAAGTAGCATATCTGTAGATGGTAGATGATCTCTAGAGCAGCAACGGGGAGGGAAGCACACGTATGAGCACAAGCATGCAATGTGACAGAAAAGTTAAATCATGTCTCAAAGTCTTGCTAGTATCAAAGCCAGTGGTTGATTTGTTAGTGGTTGGGATAGTAAGAGTTTTTGAAGGGCTGAAGAACAATCTTGTTTGTAAAATGAATAGTGGGAAGTCTGGTAAAATTCATCTAAAAGAGAAAGGAACAGGATGCGTGATTTCCTAATGGCTTATTATTAAAGCAAAGAATTCAAAAAAACAAGGGCCGTGGCAGAGATCCTTAAAAATTAAAGTGATTTTATCTTAAACTTCACTAAACTGAAATCAGCAGCAGACATAGAATGCTTAAAATGCAAATGAATACAGTTACAATTTTTTAAAAACTTCCTAACAGAAAATCAGGGTGATAATCCAATTAAATTTTCATAAAAGTACATTGCATGAATTGTAACTAGTATAATGTACACAAAACATGATCTTTCGAAGAAAAGCAATAAAGTTGCCAAATAAACCAATGAATTTCATAAATAATCTGTATTACAAATTTGTGGAATGCAACAAGTCAATGTATTTCATTAGTCAACAAACACCTAAGAGCTGCAAAACAATTCATTATGTACATAATTCAGTATAGTCACCAAAAATGCATGAGCCTATCCTCTTTTTCCTTGCGTCTTTGCATTTGCTTGGTGTCTGGAATGGAATTGTTTGTACTATTTTAAAACAGAAAAAAATCCTGAAATAAACAAAAGCCATATTTATCTATTCTGATGTGATTTGAAACATATATACACTTAAAATGTCTGGTTTGTACTCTGGGTGTATCCAATTTGCAACAACTCTTTCATGAAAAGAGGAAATTAAAGAGCAGATTGCTAAATGGAATATAAACATGATTTCAGTCAGGCTTGCTAATACATCAGGATGAAAGCCGACACTCTCCCTTATTTAAAATTATTCTAAACAGTGCATGTCAAATATTTTAGACATTATTGGAAATGGCTGTCACATAAAATGTAAAAGGGCTCCACATATATTCGGCATGGCTTTACTGTCTGAATGCGTGAATCTCTACACTGACACAAAATTGCTACCCTGTCAGCATGTAAAAGGACGGATCATTTAATCTCTTTAGTGATGAAGTTTCAAATCCACAAAGCAAAAGCTATCAGTCCTTTGAGATGATTATGATGCCTCGAACCTGACAGCTTGTGATGACAGCTTTCACAAATTCTGGAAATCAAATTGTTCCTGCATCTAACAGAAGAAGGCAGGTGTGTACATAACAAAAATGGATGAGGTTAAACATGGGGATAGTGTGATCTTTATGTTCGGTGTAATTGTTAGAAGTTATACCAGGGAAAATTATAGATTTTGGTTTTGAACCTCTTCGTGATATACACAGATGAGGGCACCAATAACCCATATGGGTAAAAGGTTTGCCAGGAAAGGAATATCAAGATAAACAGATGGCTGTACCATTGCCATATGGCTCCTCGGAAATTGGACAACGCTATGGCATTTTGCCACAAGATAGATCTAGTGTTATTTCTGTGCCAATATTTTAAGCAATTCAAGGAAAGAATACATAACTATCTGCAATTAGCTGTGTTATGTAAATATATAAAAACCTAACTGGTTTATGGGAAGTTCTGTAGACTGATATGTTTCTGAAATACAGATAGCAATTCACTGGAAAGTTATTTGCTTCAGCTCTTAATTTTTCATACTTTTTACTCAGAAAAAAGTGTTAAATAATCTAAGTTGCTGTGCTGATGAGGCTTAATTTCACAGTTTATCTCTCTGTATAGAACAAAGAAATTGTCTCTGAAACAAAGAGTTAGCAGTGCGAAAAAAGCAAAGGAAAGCAGAAGGAAACCACATACCATTCAAAATAAGGTCAGTAATTCCAAATCTCAGCTCAGCTGGATAGTTGCATACTTAACCAAATTATACAGATATGACCTTGTATCCAAGGTCAAAGGTCTGCTGTTACCATACTTAGTAGGACTTTCTGATGGTTCAAACACTGCTGGCTGACATATCAGGTGTATTGCTGCATTTTCATGTATGTTACACTCAAGTTTTCCACTGGCTCAGACGTACCTTTGGTTCTGGCTCAGACTGGTATTCTTTTAAAAGAAAGTGAAAGTATAGCATGAGGTACAGATATGCAGGAGACTATAACACAGAGGGTATTTCCATGTCATGGAATGGTGACTTGGCTTCTCATGTTATAATAGCAATAATAGGGCTTTCAATAAGAAGTTTAGGGATCAATATGTGAGTATAAGTATTATATTATTTGTATACTTAAATCCGAAGCACAAAGCTTACATTTTTATTAAGAAATTACACTCTGGGCAGATCAGAGTGAAAGCTTCACTTATAAGGACAATAATGAGTCTCAGAAAACTGCATTAAATAGTACCTAATATTCAAAAACATCAGCATGTCTTTAGGGCACAAAACCAAGCAAGAAGACACAGAAATGAACCCAAGATTAAAAAAAAAGGAAAAAAAAAAAAAAAAAAAAAGAAAAAGCCTCCACATCATTCTTCAGTGATATTTCCTCCAGCACTTCAGTTAGCAGTTATTCCTTCCAAGCACTACATTTTACTGGTTGAATTCCCCAGCTCTAGAAGTATCTCAAAGCATTTAGAAACTTTTTGACTATTTCTTTAGCTAAAATTAGCACTCAACCTGATTCTCTCTTATTTCAAATCTTTGTCTGTAAATCATAAACATAAAATCACAGAGCAGTAGAAATAACCAGAAGATAGGTTCCACAATTAACCTGTGGGATGCCAGCCATTGATGGGTGTTTTTGTGTAAGAAAATAAATGGAAAGCAGCTGGGGAAAAACAAAGCAAAACAAAACCCCAAAACACTAGAAAGTGTAAATGTATTAAAAAAAAAAAAAAAAAAACCAACAGATTGCTGACCTTAAAAGGTAGCTAGCAATTTTACACAACTCCTGTTACTCGGAGATAGCTATACTGACATGTTGCCTTCACAGAAGCTTTGGAGAACCCCTTCAGACAGTCCCTTTTAGAAATCCATGAAGTTTTCAGAGGATCTATGTATACTTCAAAGTTTTGATCACTTGAGCTTTTCAGTGGCCACAGAACTGCGTAGCCTGCAGTACAGGTCTTTTTTGACTCTTAATTTCCCTGCAGTATTGTAGGCTTCAGGGGAAATTTCAGCCATAGCTTTGAAGCACAGAGATAGTTGAGCTACAGTAGAAAGCTCTGTGGGGTTTTTACACTCAGCAAAATGATTTTTTCATGCACTTGCATTCTTTTCTGTAACCAGTCTCGCATCCCTACCCACATTTCATTAGAAAACTGGTTCTACTGCAGAATATTCAGGAGTAAGACCAAGGTACGCTAATATTTCAATTTTTTACTGAAATATCAAGGCTTTTGACAGACAAATAGTAAGTTGACCACATCTTTTGGCATAAATGGATTACAGGTCTTCAAAACCAGCTTGCTCTCCCACGTAATTATTATTACTGTGAGTCACTGTTAAATTCCATTTGTTTAATACTGTATTCAGCTATATTCAGCAGATTTGTTCCACTAGGTTGGCTCAACAACAGCTCTTGGTCACAGTCTTTTAACACCTTATCCAAGGGAGGAGAAGTAGGAGGGAAAAGAAAGGAGGCAGAAAATGAGAAGCGGATTGAGAAAAGGAGCAAACTTGTAGGGAGCCTAACTTAGTTGATTATTATGGCTTGTCTATTCAGTACAATGAGAACAGTGTGCTCTTAAAGGAAAATACCCTCGGCATTATAAAAGTCATCTTTCAAAAACAAGATGCTGCATTTAGTGGCCAGTACATAGACATCTGTAAGATTCTAATTTTTAATTTTCACCAGAATTCTTCCCACTTTAGACCTGGGAGGGGAAAAAAAAAATCAATTATCAAAACAGTATGTTTACTTAATGGGAATTCAACCTCCCTTTTTCCTACACATTTTCTTTTAAAATGGTTTTGTTCAAATGACACATATCCTTGAGATATTTTTCTTTTAGTGAACTACTAATGTCCTACTTATAGCTAGAAAGGTTTTCACTAGTTTTACTGGTATATTTGTGAGCCATTTTTTCTGTGGTGCTGTAGCCTGAAAACTGTATTTTGGCTGCTCAAAATTCAGATGTTATTTTACAACTTAATCAGAAAATCAGCTCTGGGATGACCTTACCTAGACAGAAGACTGAGTATTGCTTGAATCCCCTATTTGCAGAAATGATTAGACTGGACGAGAGAATAGACATTAATAGCAATCTTAGGGAATAAAGAGGTATTTTTCTGGGAATACATAAATTGAGTTATTTATCATAGCAAAATGAAGGCCAGAAGGAAAATTACTTTCTATAGCTATACTGGAAGGAAAATAAGAGAAAACCTGTTTGACTAAAGGACAATGTTAGCACAATAATTGCTTATAAACTGACTTTTGAATGCTTTCTGTCTGGCAGTAAGGACCTTTGAGCCCTAAAATAGATTGCATAGGGTGCTTAGGGAAACTTTTTACTGCAAGCTTTAAAGAACAGCATAGACAAATGGTTTTGAGCACTGTGATCTACACAACATGGGGAAAGACTAGATAACTGGACAATCTCTGAAACTTCCTTCCAGCCTTATTTCTGTGATGTGATTTCATACAAGAACAGAGGATTCAACCAAATTTGGTGATCAAACTACTGCTTCCAGGACTGCACTGTTATTCTTAAAACAAATCAAAACCTCCAAGCTACTTTCTAACTGTCAGAAGACCATGCCTTCTGACAAACTTTTTAGCTCTGCTACCCAGAATGGATATCGTCACATACATGACAATGGGACACTTTTCAGAAAGTTTTCATGTCCCAAAAGAAATCTTGCATAGCGCCTGGAAGAAAGGGGCAACTTTTAAATGTGCATTTCAGAAGGTAAGTTGTATAAAAAACAAAACAAAAACAAACAAACAAAAAAAACCACAAAAAAAAACCCAAACCAAAACAAAAGAAAAGAAAAAACAAAACAAAGCAAAACAATCCCCCTAATCACAGGAGAGTTTGAAAAATACAAAAAGGAGCTTCAGAAGGCTTTGTCCATCTCCAGAAAAGAGTCTTTTCACACATCTCATCAGGATTTTTAGGACTAAAACTTAATTCTGGGATAGTTTTTCTTGGGTATCTATTTAATGCAATGTTTATCTCCTTTAGTTTCTAGATGCCATTGTATATCCTATTAAAATACTTTCTGTGACAATATTAATTACATTGTTAAAGGTTTTTTAAATTAGCTTACCTTTTATTTATGTTCTGGTAGCACCATAAATCTGATTAAAAAGAGAACCTGTCAATACATAGTTGTAGGTAAAACAATGATTTCAAAGACTGTGGGTAGTGGAGTTAAGTAGTATCGGTAGCGGAGTTAACAACTACAACCATTTCCTTCAAATCAGGACTTACTTAGAAAATTATTTGTGGTCAGCAAGTATTACACATTTCAGTTTGTGCAACCATGATCTTTGTTGTATGGGAACTTCATACACTTGGCTGAATTTACATTCTCAACTTCAGGATTGTGATTGCAGCACTCATGGCTAACCCCCCGAAGCCTGTATCTCCTGAAGGCAAATTTTGCTTTGTATGAGGAGCTAATAATTGCTATAGCACAGACACAGATCACTTGAATTTTAGGATCATCAGATCTCCTCATGTAGAAAGAAGGTACTACAGATATTGAAAATGATCTGTGGGATGTTTTCTTTTCATCAGTTTCTTCACTTGTCTGGAACAGGGACTTGCCCTCTGTGACTGAACCTGGGGAAAATGCCTGTAATGTCCTAGCAGCACATAACAAGCTTGAGGATAAATGAAATCCTCAAGTGCAGCAGCTCTCAGTTAGCTATACCCAGAAGCAGCATGAGGATTCTTGAGACGGGGAAAGCTTTGCAACAGATGCCTAAGGACAGAGTGCTAGGATACCTAGGGTTTTCAGAGACAGTGTGCTGTATTAGAAATTGGTTTTTTGTTTGGTTTTCAGCTTAGGCTATAAAACTCTCTTGGTTTTTAAAGAAAACTTATTTTCATACATTTGCTGGTTTTGTGTTTTTTTATCTTCTGAAAAATGTCTAAAATTAGTTAAGCATCTGTTTTCTTCTTTGTTTGAAGCAACTTTTTCTTTTAAACAGCTGTTTAGCCTATGATAATAGTCTTCCTCCTGGGAAAGCAGTTCATCTTTGTTGCTAGTTTCCATTACCTTAGGATGGGTTGTTTAAATTAATAAACTGATAATTTCTGCTGAGTTTTCTACTGCATATTTGTGCCCGTGTGACTGTTTCTTACTCTCTGGCATATTGGCACAATTCTTGTTATATTTTCTAAGCTGTTAAGCACTTGTTATGTAAGACCTATGCCACTGATTGACCTTTTGCTTGAAGAAATGTAAGATATGAGGTATGAATGGAGTGGTGAAGTTCATTCAGCTTTCGTTTTTTCCCCTCACTCGCCTGTGTATATACCTTCTTCATTGTTTCAGTTCTCATTGTTTTCTAGAAAAAGAAAGGCTATACTATATTATTAAATACAAGAGAATGCAGAAAGCTAGTTTTCCTCAGCTTTTACTAGAGAATATGTTGGAGAGACTCTCAAAGCCTCATGAGTCAAACCAGAAATTCTTCAGAGCCTGAGAGAAAAAACTGTAATGAAGGAAGCAGAAATTACTGAGTTTGTTTTCCTTAGGTTTTTGTTTTAGTGAAAATGATAAATATTTTTATATGCAGATTTAAGAATTCCTCATGAGAACAAATCACTCAATATAACCTTCATCTTCTGCTTTATTACTACCCTGTAATGTAGTCCATGTGTCCCAGAAAAATGTTTTGTCTCTCACATTTTCAGGAAAATTCTACTTATAGGAATAAATGTTTTAACTCAAAGATTCAGGAAGATGCCAAAATCTTCCTTCTACTGCAAGACAGCAAATAGCAAGAAGTTAAATATAGCTTTATGCAAAGTCTAAGAGATATTTTACTTATTCTTTTTTGTTAAGACAACTTAGGATCTGCAAACCATTGCCTGTTACCCCATTAGTTTTGACAAAAAAGAGTCAAAGACCTTGATCTCTGATCAGTCCAATAATTTACTGTAGTTAGGGTTTTTTTTTGCTAAAAAGGTATCAGTTTGTTATCTCCATTTCTGAACATCTGTCTACAGCATTTCCCCACAAACACTTCTTTAGCAGCAGTTACTGAAGAGGAAGAAAATCAACTTGAAAGTGAAAATATGTCATCTTCTGGGTGAAGAAACACTATGCAGAGCTGCAATCCTATGTTCAAATTCCAACTCTCTTTTATAACAGCTTCCACTTTCCTGGTTTCCATCCTTAAGAAAATTCTCTGTCTTGAGTAATTCATATTCTTTATCTTTGCAACCTTAGTTTCATTTCTCTGGGAAACCATGGTGTAACATCATAGGACATTTAAACAATAAGATAATATGAAAAAATGGGTATCATGTGCATCAAAGTTGAAAGACTTTTTTCTATGACACTACAGAGGTTATATTTTTGCTGAGGACTAAAGCCAAAAGATGTCTGTCTCCCTTTGCATCTTCTCTCACTAGTTTTCTTCAGCCATGCAATCATAGTGACTAAGACTTTGTGGATGAGACTTTCAGAAATGTTCAGAGTTAGCTTTCTGCTGCCTCATGAAAGGATTGGCTTTTTGCAGCAGAGCAACCCCTTTGTAAGAACTTCAGTTCACACAAAAACAATCTGGAACAACCTGTTCTCCTAATTCAAAGTCTCTGGTCCACAGCACCTTGGAAGGTTCTGAGGGTGTCCTGCAGCCCCACTTAGATGAAGGCATGTGAGAACTAACCTTCACTCTCTGTGAAGAACCAAGGACTTGGGCTCTACTCAACACTAGGAAGGCGTTTCTGCATCTGCACTGAATTTTCAAGTATACTTGTTAACCAATTTAAAAAGGACAGAGTTTGTCACAGAGCTGCAAAAAAGTCAGCCTTAGATTCCATGACTAAAGTGAAACTGATATGCTTGTGAAAGATCACAGGCAGTAGGGCTAAGCTCAGTTGACACGTACTCTGGGAAGCTCTGGTTGTGCAATTGCTGAACAGTTCATCTTCCAATATTGCATGCTAGAAGGTTGTTGTCAGAAGATAGCTGGGTCTTTAGGCATTCCTCTTTTAGTTTTCAGGGGTGGATTCCAGTTCAGAACTTGAAGACTGGGACCTGGAAGACATAGATCTTATTGCTGGCTTTTTAAGATACTCAATTCAAGTAAATTGTACTTACTTTAAGTCATTCTTATTATATCAATCTTATAGCACACAGGGAGTCAATAAACATTATTTTACTCTCTTTTTCATATCTCTTTCTTTTTTTTCATATCTCTTTCTTTAGTGATTTTCTTCAGAGGAAATAAACACAGGGAAGAAAGGAAGGTAAACAGGATAACAGGGCAGGAAGACAGTATAAAATGGAATCAAGCAGGTATGAAGAGGCTGTGAGGAAAATAAGTGGCTGAAGAAATTAGTGAGACAGCAAGTCAGCTATAGCTACAGATTCAGTGAATGGTCAGGTGACTATGCCCTGACTGATTCTGTGCCTATGACCAGGTATTTTTCCTTTCTGCTGTGCAATTTTGACTCACAGCTGCAACTGCAAGTGATTATACTTTTGTGAAAACTATGGATAGAAGCAACCCTTTCATTCCCTTCTCATGAAATTTTTGCTCTTCCCATTCGGAGTCCTCTACAATTCACATAAACACTTCCACCTTTCAAAACAGAATGTTAACCTAGAGATTTAACATGAAATTAATAATCAAAATCCAATATAAAAAAAAAAAGTGTTTATTAGGAAGACAACAGGGTAAACATCAAGAATCTTGAAAGTCCTACTTGATTCCGCTATAATCGTTTTCAGCCATAACTGATGTTTTCAAAAATGCTATGTCAGCAATGATATTATAAAGCTGTGAACTTTAGAGTGCTTTTAAGTCTGTTTATTTTGTTAGGATTCTTTCTTCTCTAAGGTGCTTCTAGGTGTAAAGCACTATATAAAATGTGCTGTCTATATGTATTCATGTATCCTGTATACAAAACACAAATGAAAAGGCAAGAAGTAATAAAAGTTAAAAAAAAGCCATGACAAGCCTCCATTGTGCATTTATTCCTTAGGCCTTGCAACTTCTGGAATATCAGTCAAAGTTGTAGCAAAGGGACATGTGATTGCTGATATTATCTTCACCGCTATTCTTTTTATCACTGCTGCTGTCAGTCTATAACCAGGGTTACTGGGGTACTGCCTAGCAAAATTGCACTTGAAAAGCTGAAGTGGCTCCTCTCACAGGGCAGAAAGGTAGGTATCTAGCAACTCCTATGAACAAATATTATTACACCAGTAGCTGACTTTCTATCAGAAAATTTCATCCATTAAAGTCAATTCATATTTACAACAACACAGGAAATGGAAATAGAGCTTTTACACTCCCGAAGTCAGTACACATTTTGGAAAAGATTCTTTAAAGTTACAGAGGAGCAACCTTCCATGGCTTTTCTCTGCCGCTACTTAGGCATCATTTGTAATGACTCATCTGTCTGGTTATCAGAGACTTTGTCTTAAATTTTTACACTGTGCTTGTTATTTCATCATTTCATCAAACATTTCCTGTTTACTTCGAATGGTCTGCTTGCTATATGAACTCACACATTCCACATATGTATGATATTTATGGGATGATTATTATAATAAAAATAATAATTTTGGCTTATCATGTTGTTTTTACAAAGAGGGAGGGGCACATTTGTCAGTGAGCAGACTTTCAGCTTGCAAGAGATTTGTTGTTCTGCTAGCTAAATTCCCCTCTTTCAAATATAAAAGAGCACCTGTTTTGCAGATATTAGAAAGGTGACTGCTGTTTTGCATTACTGTTCTAATGTTGCATATTCATTGAATTTTCTTTCACAGATGAATTCCACGTAATATTTTAAATAACCTTAAATAAATTCTATGAGGGAGAGGGATTTTCTCTTCTTTTGCATGTAAAAACAACTGTTTGTACAGTATTATTTTTTGTTATTTGTACATTTCTTGTTAAAGACAATTTGGAATGTTGAGATGCGTTTTCCCCTGTGAAATATAATAAATTGTGGACTAGAAATATATGAAACATATGAAACCTGAGCTTTTTAATTATTTTCCCAAAGAAGAATAAGCATAATGGCACACAGGGTTGCTGAATTTGCAGTGAGCTCCCCACAGCTGGAAAACTGCAACAGCAATTTTTGCAGCCAGCTGAGGTTTGGCTCACATGTTTCACCTGGGATGTATGGAGAAACTTCCTGATTTTTCATGAACTCATGGTAATGACAATGTTTGTGGCATTAAAATAGAAAAGTACTTTAAACTTTTGATAATTTACCCTTGGAAAAAGAATTTTCTCTTTGTAAAATCTGGCAAAAATTAAGACAGTTACTCCAAAATGGTTCAAAAACGAGTTGAAGAAGAATTAGGGATTTTCTCGTTTTTGAATGATACTAAGAATCTTTGATTATCTGTAGGAACAAGTTATTGAATATAGATTCTTACATATGTAGATTAGGCACTTAATATATTGTGGATAGGTTGTATTTATGGTACAATTATTTGCAATAACTTGAGAGGCAGCAAAATATAATTTTCTTGTTTATCATAATTTCTTTATTTTCCTTTGTGCTTTGCCTGCAAGAAAACACTTGTTTAATCACAAACGCTGGGTCAGAAACTCCTGTAAAAATAGCACAGCTGTAAGGTGGGTTTAAATTCAAAATTGTATCTGTAATTGGACTTACTGTGTAACCAGACATAAGCTGCATCAACTGCTTGGATGCAGATTAACCATTAAAAACTCCAGTTAGGGCAAAGGAAGCCTTTTGTATCATTTATGACATTTACAGACTCTATTTGATAAAAATGTAAGAAATCCAGCTGGTTTCACGTGTCTGCTCCTTCATATAGATCAAAGTCCAGAGCTTAATATTACTCAAACTTCAATTTAGTTTTTGAGTCCAAAGCAGTTTTTTTCTACTGAAATTAGAGCAATCTGTGTCTAAATAACTTCAATTTTATTCATATCTAAGTCAGAGTGTTAAAACACCTTGACCTGTCTGGCCTTCCAAAAAAATTCCCATTTGGCTTCTCTTGCCACAGTCACAGGTTTATACCATAGTCTTATTTTGGGACCCTAAAGTAGGCTTGTTGCCAAAACTTCTGGTTTCTGTAGTTATTCAAGTTTCTTCTTGGCTGAATTGGGACCTCACCTGACCTGTCATTTTCCCTCTCTGTCTCCCAGGATGGAGGAAATACTCCAAGAAATGTATTATTTTCTGGACTAGCTAAATTTTTGTCTGGCCAATCCTTTAGAAAAGAATAAGAAAATTTATTTCTTCTTGTAGAGCTAAAGAGACCCATTATACAATTCACTTGGGATAAGAGGAAATTCGGGGTTAATCATATTTTTTAAAGTAAGGAATTTAGCATATTAGTTAGGTCCCTGAAGTCTTTTATACTAGACGTGGTTTACATACAAATTTTTCTTACGTAATTACACTCTATTAAATACATCATAACAATTTGCCCAAAAAATTTTAGAAAAAAATATAGTGCTAGATTCAGCATGGACTTGTATGGACTCTGCTAATCTTTACATGCTCTTTTTTGAGGCATTCCTGTGTGATGTTTCTATTGTGAAAAATATCACATAAAATCTCTGCAACGTACCTTCACCAGACTAGAATATTTTGCTACAGGTAAACAAAAATGAAAAACCAGTTTACTTAAAAACAGTTGATGCATTAAAACCAAGTCAGAATTCTCTTATTATGAAGGTTTTATTCTCTGTAAATGTCAAGAAGTGCTGTGAGAGTAAGGGAATTTAGCAACCACATTGCAGCTTTTCTCACAATTGCTGCTTGCTTTTCAGGACAAGTTTGTTTGCATCTCACAATTAGCACTTTTTCTCTTCATTAAAAAAATTTCCCAGATGGTTCTGAAACTGAAGTATGCAATCGATTTAACTCTCCTGGGAAAGACTAAAACCTTTTTTTTTCCCCTCAGGCATCTTTCAATGTTAGTCACAAGTATTTAAGGGCACAATGGTGACTGAAAGAGTTCGGAGTGTTGTGGCTTGTCCAAGAAGAGTGTCTTATGTCATATATAGTCCCTTCCCACTACTCATATGCCTGTCACTCAGGCAAAAGAAACTCTGAAGTTAATATTTTTTTTTTTTAATCATACTTCTGGTTGAAAAAGGCTGATATCTGTGAAAACATCATTTCCAGTAGACCTGGAGCCTGGAAAAGAGAATTAAATTTGCGTGCTTGAGGTACACATGGTAGAAAAGTCTTCTTTTTATATATTCTTCTTTAGACACAAGACAGTTTCCATATAAAACCTGGTCTGCAGCTTGGTCCTCACTGGTCACTTTTGTTTGGGCATCTTTGACAGAACTATATGGGACTTATATAGCACAAACCAAGTATTTATTAGTATGCCATGTCAATATTTAGAACCCATATTCTATAAATAAAAGCATGAATGTGCTCCCTACCAGCTCAGCAGGCACCAGACAAGCATGGGCAAGTGGCCACTGCTCAGTTGCTAGGTTTTGTGACAGAAGCTCGTTTGCATCCCTACAAAGCAGAACGCAGAGATAACATTTGGGGTGAGGAGGCCCAAACCAACCCTCACCTTCCTGCCAAACCCATCACAGGAGCCATCAGTCCATCAAAGGCTCATCTCCACAAACGCAGAGATGCACAGGGGCACAAAGTCATTCAGCAAAACAAATTAAGGACTTGGAGCAAGAATTGCCCTGTTCAGGCCCCCCTGTAGTTGTCTCAGAAAAGCCTGTCCTAAGCCCACTGTGAAACACATCAGTGAGCCAAAGCAGGAGCACCTTTTGTTTTGAGGGGGTCAGTGCCTAAGGCTGTGAGACACATTAGGGGATGCAGAGGAAATGCATTTCAGGATTTCACAAGAGTTCTTATGGGTATATTTGGGGGAGGGATCTAAGTGGTTTGGTAAGGAACAAGTGTGGGAAATTAGGGAATAAGACCTGGTCGTGTGTTGTTTTCCAGTTGATTGGTTGGTTATCTGTCCCCAGGCCTAGTCAGTACAGTCTGTCTTATATATTAAATTTCTAGCTCTTTCCCATAGGCAAGATCACAGGAGTAACTGGCTGTCAGGGGGACCAGTATCTGACACTGAGGGGTCTGTGAGTCTCTAGAGATGAGACCCCCTGGTGCACGTGCATGTCTAGGGGGAAGAGCACAGAGGGGATGTCTGCTGGGGGCCAAACATGGCATGGGGGGCTGTGTGTGTGTGAGAGGAACCATCAGTGCCAAGAAATAGAGCTGGCCTACAGCCTCCAGGGTTTGTATGTCCAGGTGACAGTAACTGGTATCAAATATCAAGTGGACCTACCCAGCAAAACATATTTTTCTCTAACACCAGCTGGTCCTCAAAACGTGTTGATTTTTTATTCCAGTGACTAATTGTCTTCCACAACTGATTGTGTGCTTTAGGTTTTCATGTTTTTCAGAATGCTTTGAATTACTATTACCCATTTCAAAAACTAAATTCTGTTTTTATTTTCACTTCTCTTGTCTTACATGGATTCAGCTTGTGTATTTGCAGAGTTCAGTAACAGTTTTGTTCCTTAGAGCTGACTCAAAAGTCATACTGTTGTGCTTCACAAAGCACAAACTTGCAGACAGCTGAACCCTTAAGCTGAGTTGTGTATCCAGATTCTTTCTACAGCAGTTTCACTATTTTTTTCCTAGATTTTACTCCATGCTGTTTTAGGTATCGATGTATTTATGTCTTTTCCATCTCTTATCATTTATGTCTTAAAATATTACCTATACCCACTTATTTGACTTTAGCTTCCACCATGTCACTAATATAGTAATTCTCCAAATATTAGAGAAAACACAGAGGTACAATATTTTCATTACAGGTAACGTAAAACCACTTCACTTTTCATGTGACAATTAGGGCTGCACAAGTGTTGAAATATATGTTGGGGGATGCATATATTTGCTATTTAAAAAAACAGAGAGTAAAGAGAGAGGTAAAACTGCATACAAAAACCAAAACAAAACACTCTTTCTACAGAGAAGGAACTCTAAAAGCAGCACACACAGTTTGAGCATTACTGATTAGATAGTGCTTTCAAGCCTATTTGTTTTGAAAAATCTGTCCTTCCTACACAGTACCCTTCAGGATGCAATGTAAATTGAACTGCGGGGCACTCTATAGCAAATCTACAGTCATTATCTCTTAGTTGATTCTGTCTTGTGCCTCATAACTTTTCAGAGGTACATATGAAGCTCCTCTCATAAAAGCTATTACTTTGTCTCCATGATACCTGTTGATATAAGATGATGAAATAAAGATGATTACTCATCCCAGCAGGCACCTGCTTTGACCTTGTTGTGTGTAGTTTATCACAAACATTGCTGTGTGGTATTTCAAGTCGAAAATTAGGCAGATGCGAGAACATAACATATGCCACTGGGCCATTTTATGTCTTTTGGCAGTACACATGAGAAGTTTATAATGCCACAAAAGCAACATTATACAGATGATACAGCAAATTTAAACTAAGCCGGCTGCTAAAATTGGTCCACATGAAAATGGGGCCTAACTACTTATTTTCTCACTTTGAGAGCAGAAATTTTGCAGAGAACACAGTGAAAAAATCTGTAGAACAGAAAAGAGAAAAAATTAAAAACATATTTTTTAAATTAATCCAAATGGATAAGATATACTTGTCAACATTAATGTATATTTATAATTAATGTTATTTTCCAAAGATATGCCTCTGTAATTTGAGGAGAAATAAACAATTTTTAGTGAAAAATGTTAACCCCTTCAAATATAGTATTTCCCCCTTTCCGTTTATGAGCAAGGCACAAATAGGTATAAAAAATTAAAAAAAAAAAAGGTATAAATATAACAAATACAGATTTAAATATAATTGTTTTTAAAAAATAAAATATTATCTCCAGACTTGTCCAGGAACATATGTTCTAAGGATTTTACCCATCCAATTAAATCAGACAGATTACAACACCTTCATTTTTTGCTCGAGTTTTCTTATGACACTTTACTAAAGCAATAGTGGTTTTCTCCCCTGATTTGTAACTTTCAACGCTGGTCTTTAGAAAGCTAAACAGATTCAACAGAGGAAACAAAGGCAATAAAACCAGAAAAATAAAAGACTCATAACTTCTATGTTTTATTTCACAAAACAGCTGTATTTCAGAAGACCAATCAGCTCCTGAAATGTTATTGGTTAAACAGAGAAAATTGTATTAATGTAAGATGTTTTATCCTGACATTTTGGTGATTAATATATTCAGAAGTGATTAAAAAATGCTATAATGAGGCTTTGAGATTCCCTTCAACAACTGTATTTTCCAACTAGGCAGACACCTGACTCAAGACCTTAAGATTGGTTTAGTTGATTAGAGCATGGTGCTAATAACAAAAAAGGTGTGGGTTCATTCCATGCATGCGCCATTCACTTAAGAGCTGGACTTGATTATCCTTCTAGATCTTTCAATCTCAGAATGTTCTGTGATCTGGAAATGATAACAAACTATATTTTACATTCACTGTAAGGCAGTCACAAAAATCAAAGTGCCCTAAGAAGCATTCACGAGTGTTTGCTAAAGTGTGACAAAAACAAACTTAGGTTTGAGTTAACTTAAAAGTGTTAAATGCTCCTTGCCTCCCTGATCGGCAGAAAAAAGTTGTTACTCCCCCCACCACACACCAGTCTATATTTCTAAATACTACATATGGATTGCATGAATAAAAACTGGACTCTAAAACTGCAGTCTAAGCAATTTAGGTTTACACATCCTATTGACTTTCAATGACACACTTCTTCGATCAATCATGTACATGTAAAATCTCATCCCAAATCCTGAGACTGAGTTTAAACTGTACATGGAGGTCTATAAATACCTTGCCTTCAAATTAATTTGAAATTTTTGTAGCACACAGTAAGATAGGGTAATTTTATCAAACCTAGTATCCTCTTGTCCAGGATACACTGACTGGTTTTTTCCTACAGTCTTTCTGTATAGAAGCTGGAGACACAGGTCACTTTCAAAGGACAAATCATGCTGTCCTAAAATATGTTTCTGGAAGAGTAAGATCAAATGATATTCCTAATTCCTATTTACTTCTAATATACTCCACAAACAACACTGTGGGCTCCTGGTTTGATATTGGCCTGATTCCAGCCAGAGCACTAGCTCCGTGTGCATCATGGCATTGCATCTTTTGTCATATACCCTTAGACCTGCTCCAGTTTCCATTTGGTTAAAGAGAGGCTTTCATAGATGCTTAAAACAATAAGCCCTGGATAGATAGCTATCTCTTTTGCTCCAATTCATGCTGTAGAAAATACTACCTTTTTAACAATCAATATTATTAGCAATTTACTTGTTTACAAAGAAGAATCTTTGTTAATCTAACACTCATCATTTAATTTACTCTAAGTATTGGTTTTTCTGGAAGAGTTTATTTTCCAGGCTTTCCACAGGTATATTTTATTCCCAATCATTTTCTTTGCAGAAAAAATGTTATCAAAGAGAAGAAATGTCTATTCACCTTGGCCAGATTACTAGCAAAAATCAAGTTAAAAAATAAGGGTAGAATAGTAAAATGGGATGGGATCTTCTATTCACATCCTAGTAGATGCCACTACTTAACTGTGTTTATTCATTGGACAATATTAGTGGAACAATGCATCCTACTTGTAGAAAAAAGAAAAGGAATATAGAGAGAATAAAACAAATCTATAAATATTTCAATTAGTTCCTGTGTTCCGTTTTTACACCTCATACTTGCTCATTCCACTAATAATCTTGTCAGAATTCTTTTGTTTAAGGTAAATCAATGAAATATAAAGGCAGCAGACCTAATCTTTAATGAAAATACATGAAAACTATTATGCAAGTAAAACACTGGTAGCCATTATACACAACTACAATAGAAATCTTCCATTCCAAGTAAAGTGCATGTAGAAATAATGATAATCTTTATGATGCCCTGTATAGCAAAGGCGGACTTTGTAGTTGCAACTGGAGAATATATTTTGGAATGTTTTAGACAAAAGAACTAACTAGCAATTATTGTTTTTTGTATTCAGTAAGAAAGAACAGTGTGTGAACATTTTATTAATGTTGCCAGAATAATTGTAAAGCACAGATGGCTTGTCCCCAAGACTATCACACAAGACAATAATGTAGGGTAGTTAATATGTGAAAGACTGTTCATCATGTCTTATCCTTTTCTTGAGGAAATATTTTAGGTCCTGTATAGGGATAATAACACGAATAATAAGAAAATAAATAAAAATAAGAATATGACTGGGGAAATATATGGAAGTCAAGAAAGGCATACCTATTTACATCAACCTGTGATCCACCACAAGACTTTTTTGCTGAAAACACAAATGTGCTTTAGTGAGCAGGATTACTGAAACAAGTTTTTATCTTTTTAAGGAGCTGATATACAACCTATTTAACTCACCCTGCATTTTCTCCTTCACTTTCCACATAAATTCTAAGTATTCTTTACCTGGAAATACCATGTTACATTTGACAAAAAGTAGGAAATATTTGGAAAAGAAGTAACCTTTATTTTAGAGACTGCTTTTATGTGCATTCACGCATGCTCTTTATTCCCAGACGGCTCAATCCAAATACCTGAAACATTAGAGTTATCATGAAGAAAACAGAGCCACAATGGATACTGAGAAAAGTGAGGTGGTTTTAATTCAGAGATGTGTCCCAACATTTAAGCGCTGTTCTTTGACCTACACATCAAGACTCTGCTTTCACAATGTGCACAAGCATATAATTAAATCTGGCTTTATTCAAAAGGCAGTTTCCAGCCCCTGTACTTTTGTAATAGCTTGTTCTTATGTCACACTTAAGCCCTGATTCCTGACTGTCTGAAACAGTATTGTGTGTGTATATACATTGGCATGCATGATGTGCCTCTCTTTCTGGGAAAACCAGAATTTGGGTAAGAAAAAAGAAATTAAAAACTAACTTTCTTTTTATTTTCTTCCTTTTAGGACATGTGTAGAACATACATGCTTAAGTGAGGGCTGGATAAAATTGGCTCAGTCTTAGTTTCTTGCAACAGTAGTCTAACAGACTTGGCACCCCTCCACGTCTCCATACTGCACCCTTATCTGCCTACAAAGTCAAACTGCAAAACTAAGCCCTCTGTTCAATGCCCTCTAGTTTTTTAGAAATGGTTATTCCACCCTGTCCTCATCTGACAGGGGACTCCGAATTATGTGGCTTTTTCTCTTGGTGGCACGTAAAATGAGCCTGTGGACTCATTTTTCTTAAATGAGTCTGTTCCCACTGTAGCCTAACAGTACTTTATTTTGGAGTCCTCTGGAGGAGCATTATCCAGTTGAACTTGTGAGCTCTTTTACATCTAGAAGCTTTTCTGAAAACCTGAATGTTATAGTTGTCCCTAGACAGCCATCCTCCCAAGGAAAAGGGTTCAGTCCCAGCTGAGCGGTCAAAGCAGACAAAGTATACATGGGCTATAAAAGGCATTGCAGCAAAGTGGCAATAGAGTTGCTCTGTGAAATTTTATATTTTATTACAGTGGTACCACAGGAGTGGTAGGCAAATCCAAAACCCGTATTCTTCACGATCCTTCACACTGGCATATTGCTAGCTCATGGGGTAGAGGATATGGATGCTCCTTTGTGAGGGGGAGAGAAGAGGCAGTGAAAGTGTTTTGTTTGAGAGGGTCCTTTTGTGTTGTATGTAAGGCTCTAGGGAATTCTTTGTCATGTGTTTAACCTCTCCACAACAACAAATCTCATACTGGACTTCAGATTTAAGATGGTTAAAGAGATAAGATATTATTACATTATAAAATCATGCAATCATTTAGGTTGGAAAAAACCTCTAAATTGTTGAGTTGAACGGTTAACCCAGCACTGCCATATTCACTACTAAACCCTGCTCCTAAGTACCACATCTATACATCTTTTAATTACCTCCAGGGGTGGTAACTTAACCACTTCCCTGGGCAATTGTTCCAATATTTGACTACAGTTCTAGTGAATAAATTTTTCTTTTTTCCTATCTAAATTTTTCCTATCTAAATCTCCCTTGGTGTAACTTGATGCCATTTCCAATCAAGATCTTGATTATGATCATTATCAACTCTCTGAGAAAAGAAAAAAAAACAAACCAGACCAAACCAAACCAAAACCAAAACAATACTGAACAACCTACTGTTCTTTTATGGATTCTAAAGCATACAACAGAAAATTGGAAAAAAAATCCTGTCTAAAATAAACCAAATTCACAAAGATTAGTTTACTTCCCTTCTTTTTGCATCCTAGTAAGCTGTAGATCTAGAGTACTTCTGTGTAAGCCATAACTACTGTTTCATATGATTCTTACAGACTTTCCCCATCAAAGAACTCTGATGGCACTGGTTGTAGGAGCATATCTGTTGTTTTCTATCACTCTTCCAAATACCTTGGAATCAAAGCTCAAACTCCTTGGAGCACTGTCTCTTGTTAATTTTGGTCTCCTTCTCAAAGTACTCCTAAGTCTAGATAATGCCTTGCAGGTGTGAGAGACATGACAACTTGGGTTCATATGAATTATTTCACACCTTTCTCTTTTTTCTAAAGTTTGTGCATTACCATGTGCTGCATATTGACAGTTATGTCACTTTTCAGAACCTGTACCCACTTCCCGCAAGCTGTAAATCCTTGGGATAGATCTCAGTGTGTGCTATCAGTGTAGGAAGAGATGCAACAAAGAAGGTTAAAACTCAAAATTATAGAATGAAGCACTTTAACACCACAACAATATTTGTCAGAACACTAATGCTACTCTGTTATACTTCAGATATAAGATTCAAAGAAATATTAAATAAAGCAACACGTTTCCTGATATTAAAAGCATCTGCTTTTCAAGAAAAAACAAAACAAACAAACTCCCAAGCTATTAAATTATTCTGTAGAAGTGAGAAAAAACACTCATGCAACTCTAAGTAGAAAATTAACTAAAACAACTAATCACAGACTATTATAAAACTACTTAAGGAGGTCATCTATACAGTTACATATTCTTGAAAACCCCATGCTGAGAAGTAAGCACAAAGGACTAGTTTTGAAAATCAAAATTTGTGACAATATCGAAGCAAAGACCAATACTGGTAAATCCAGGAAAAGTAGATGAAGATAAGATCACACTATGCTTTGAGATCACCTCCTTATCCAACAAGAGAAGCACAAACATGCAATAGTAAATTGATCCCTCCTTCAACTAGACTTGATTAGATTTCAAGGAAGTATCAATACATTTTCACTAGTCATTTCACAAATGAATTTTCTGGAATGGTTTTCTAAAAAATAAGGCAGTGGATTTCATTTTCAGAGGGCAAATCTACAAAAGTGCAGCGGACAAATAATTTTTGTTTAGACAGAGAAAAGTTGATATGACCTCAGGAAAGTATTTACTTACTCAGCAAACAACAACAACAACAACAAAAAAATCAAAGAAAATTAAAAGTACAAAAATTTCATGAACTTCTGTAGAAGATTGTGCAACAATTTGAAATGTCAGTGTAAGAGATAGGTGAGCACAAACCTGATTTATTTCCATAAAATTGTGACCTGGTTTGGAAAATTGAGCTTTGCAAAATTTTCAAGGTAGGTTTTTGTTCTTAAGGCTGAAAAATAAACAGTATAATGTGACTTACCCTACCTTTGAGCAAGCGAATTCTTCTTTTAGGTACCCACAAAACAACAAAGCAAAGAAAATAATTTGAAAATTTAAATACAGTGAAAGTATAACCAGTGAATCAATTAAATAATTGTAATGTTACTGTATTGTCCAACAGTACATGAAAAAGTAGTTTGACATGTTATTAAGACCACCTACTAAAGAATATTCCAAGATTCTGGGGGAAAAAACAAAACTAAACAAAAAGAAACACAAAACAGAAACCAACAAACCAACCAAACACACCCCCCCTTCAAAAAACCAACACCAAAAACAAAACCAAAAAACCCCCCCCCCCAAAAACCAAAACACCATCAGCACTAAATTAAAATAAAAGAAGGCTTTCATTAAAAAAAGTAATTTAAAAGAATATCTTAGAAAAACAACCTGCTGCAAAGCATTCAGCAGTGAGAAAATTTTGTCATGAAAGGCAAACTAAAGTCCATGCAGAAACACAGTCCATGTTTCCAAAAGATCGAGAAGTGAGATGTCCCACGACAGAAGACAAAAGACAGAGATGGGTCAAAAAAGGGAAGTAGAACAAGAATGAACAAAACCCATTATTTAACTACATGAAGCAGGGCATTGTCTTATATCCACATGTGGTAATCGGCTTATTATCATTGTCTTTCAGCATGAAGAGTATATAAAGATGCGGAAATAAAGGAAGAAAAATTAGCAAAGGGATGCCCATACTTCAACTCACTTAAAATATGCCCTATAGCAGCAATAGCGCATGATACAAATCCAGTTAATTGCTATCTTTTTATCAGAGAAAACTGTGTATATAATTCATCTCCTGTTGCACAAAATGAAGAAAGCAATATAAATACGCAAAGATAAGAAATCTGAAAAATAATAGAAAAAATTAAAATAAATACTAATTCAATCGGTCTCAAAACACTCAGCTTGAAAGAAAAGCCTTAAGCCTATTTTTTAAAATCAAGCCATAGATTTTGTGTTCAATAGTACTGATTTATGTGTCCTATTTGATGACTAGCAAAAACCCTTTCCCACAAGTAATTACACTGCAAGACGGGCATTCTGTTGTCTATTAAGCAAGAAAATATTTACAAAACAATAATCAAATCAATATATATCACAGCCTGAAGACTGCTTCCACTTCAGCCAAGTTTGAAAAACTGGTGCTCTAGACATCAAAACACTCATCTAATAAATCACATACAGGCTGCCAAGTAACTAGTAAATCATCCATATAACAAAAATGAATAATGACCTGTACAGTTTATAAAACTGTTCTTAGGAATGTCCTTAAATAAAAACCCTGGCAAACATAAATGAAGTGCATATAAAACAACTCTGAGACCACACTGCTGAATGTGGCCATAAGTGATATACCGATGGTAGTGAAAACCAACATAAAATATTAGAGAAAAAGCTTTATGAGAGAATGTATTTTCTGTATTCCTCAAAACTGTGGGAAAACATGTACCTGCTGTTGCTTCTTAAATTTACTTCAGCTCAATATTATACCTGTTACAAAATGTTATGTCTTGACTTTGTTTACATATACAATGAACAGAATAGTAAGTGCTTTTGACAGAAATATCTAGCCCTCTTAACACGAGAGAAAAATACAAGTAGAAAGTGCATTTTCTGTTAATCCAAAGGTTCATTCCTGCTTTTGCTTATGTCAATATTAGTCTCGACATTTCTGCTGCCTTTAGAAGAGTTGATTGGTGTGCTGAAACTGGAATAAAGAACAAAAATTAAATTGTATTACAGAGGAAAACAGTGTAAAGAAGGTAATGAAAGGAAGAATTCAAATTCAATACCCTAGACTTCAAAGAGAGACGGAAATTGAAAACAAGCATACCGGTAGCATGGACATATTTGTATTGGTTTCCCATTTTTCTCCTTTTACAATTTATAATCCGGTGAATTCCTTATTCAGTCCTACCTGAATCACAAAGAGGTATTGTGTGAATCTGTCAGCTGATATTTATTAACTGATTTGAAAAGGTATTGAGTATCCCGCTGGACACATTTAAGGCATGCTTTTAAAATGTCAGTTGAAAATTATTTTAGAACAACATATTTTCAGAATAACTTCCATTATGAGCAATGAAATGGAAGGTGATCAGAATAGGAGTGACCTAGAGAAGCATTAAATAGAAAATCATAAAAACAAAGGCTAATGAATCAACCTGACACTCAAGAACCTCTACAAGACTGAAATAATGAGTAGAAATAGTGGACATGGTTCTTATATGAAGGGGTGGGAAAATGATGACATACATGTGGAAGATAAGCTCTATATGTCATTATATTTATTTTCCCAAGGTTCAGTTCTATACCAGGCCCTAAAATAGTTCACCGAATTGAAACTACAGAAAATGTAGGCCCAAATGTCAAAACAAAAATAAAAATAACTGTATACTGCATATGCAGCTGATACTTAAGTGTCAACAGTCAACTATGTTGTTCCTGATTGGTAGAACATAAATCATCATTTTACTTCCTTTCTATCACAAAAAATCCCTCTTAAATATCAAAAAGCTGTTTCCATTGTGAAAGGAAGTATGAGTGCCCTTATTCCTCTGAGTAGGCTCATTTTTATAACTTTTATTTTCTCAGTGAACTTTTACTTTCTTACTGAATTTCTGTAATCCTGTTTTCTGTAACACTCTTAAGTGATGGAACGTTTCTTGGAATTCTGTATGTTAGTCAGGTTTTGTGATATAGAAGATCAAGGGAAAAAATACATGGATTCTGGTATCATCATGTCTTATGTCTCACCCAGGGAGCACATTTTTCTTTGGTTGTATGTCTAGCTTTTTCCTTTATTTCTCTTTTGTGATGAATGATAATATTTTCTGAGCAAACAAATTATGCCCCCCATCTAAGAAAGATATATTAGATCTTGATTTTATTTTCCAACAGTGGCACTAAGGCATACCATGGTATTATTTTATGTATCAGAAAAGATAGCCTGTTTTTGTTTCAGTAGTCACATCAATTCTGTTCTAGTTCCAGGCACTTACACCACAGCCATCATGTTTACAGCATAAAATGGAAAAGGAACAATATTTTCTACTGCCTGATTATAGCTGAAACTATACACACTTCTTTACTTTTCTGGGAGTTGCATGTAGTAGTGGGTCTGATACTACAATAAATTGTCACAGATGATTTCAACACAAGTGCTGACAAAATCAAGCCATGGTTGAAGGCTGGGTTCAGCAGTGCCTGTTATTACCATATAGTTCAATGCCACTTTCAAGCAACCCAGAAAGTACCAGCAACACCAGCTTAAAAAGTATTGCAGAATTGCCATATCATAGTTGGAATTTCTATTCATATGGTTCCTGCATAGAGAAACACAAAAGTTGGAAGAAATCCAGTTAACTTTCCACCACCAGTATAGGGAAGGCTCTCCCTGTCTAGAAACAATAACTTTAAATTTCGTCCTTTTCTAATATATGACCCATAAAACTGTTTGTGGTACCTTCCATTTAAAATTCTAATTGCAGTAGTACAGATACAAAATTTATTTTGTAAGAAAAGCTTTTCAGTATTTCCAGCTTGTATGCTGGCATGTATTCCTCTCTAACCCATTAACAATTACAGAAAAAAGGTTTTGCCTAGTGCGGAAAAATTAAGAGCTTGCTCATACAGCTCTCTTCTTCACAAAGACAAGCAGCTAGAGTTACTGAAGATTTTTCAGAATGTGTGAATGTACATATACCTGATTCACAATCAAATACTGTAATTTCTTTCCCTTCTCAACCTCGAAGGAAGATAACTTCTGTTACTTTTTTTTTTAATTAGCAGTTATTTGTTGTGTTCTGTAACTTGAAATGATGTAGTGTAATAAAACATTCTTACATTTGTGGGCCTAAAGAGTTGACAAAGATATTTGTCTTTTTTCAAGAAGGATTGTTGATATTAGGAGAAATTTAGTTTACTACTGGCTCTATTTTTGACAAAATAAATTAGTAGAAGCAAAAAGATCCAAAATTTACTTAATCTCCATTCAGTTGTTTCCTGAAAGTCCAATTTCAATGCCTTCTCTCAGGACTTAACCATGACTCCTTCCCTGTACTTGCTTTCCTCTCCTACCATGTGTCGTTTTCAATAGACACACCCTTCTATTTACTCCTGGTCTGTCATATGTCCAAAATCCTAGCTGGTTCCTTCTCTGTATTAACAAATACTTTCACTGTGCCTGAAACACAGTGTCTAGAACACCTGATGGCATTAATGAAGCCTGTAATGGATTTTGGATCAAAGATTTTCTTGGTAATGACCATCAGCAGCTCTCAATGTATTCTACAATAAACTGCCTTTTTATAGCAAAGATTTTCAAAAAAAGCCTTCTAATCTGTGTGTAAGATTTACAAAGCTGCTGCCTTTTGATGTTTCAAACACATTAGCATGATGGACATATCTTGTTATCCATATGGCTTTAATTTCTGAGATGATTTAGTCCCCTTCAAATGTTCATTTCATCACATCTCATAAGGTAGTAAGATATTGTTATGCTTATTTAGGAGATGGGGAGAAGAAAAGGGAAAATTATAAGTCTAGAAGTCATCCTCTATTTCAGGCATATAAAATTGTTTTAGGAGGCTAAATGTCTATCAGTGAGTTACCTCAACAATTTCCATGTAACGTCTAGTATCTACCTAGCATATATCTTAAAGATCCGGGATGTGTGGCTCTTATTCAGAACAGCTTGAAATTATAGGTGTTTGTCCCACTACCCATCCAATTGTGTGTCTCAATGTGCTTCTCACTGTGTCCCTGCTCCCCTCCCCACATTTTTCTCTCTCACACTAACATGCACACACACAGAGGATTATTTCTCTCATCCAAAAGTGCCTACTCTCCTTTTATTCACTTTACAACCCTGTAGGTTTTCCAGAAAAAAATCCGAAACTTATTTGTAATCTTCCTTCTTTTGTTGACTTGTAAACTCTCAACAAAGTGCTTTTAGAAGTATTACCTCTCATATCCAAGGATGCTAGATGTTCATTATCTTATGACTTCCTTTTAAGTTGCTGTGTGTGTCTAAGAAGTAGATTTCACCCCTTTCCCCTGTATCAATTTCATCCTGCTCATAACTAAGCTCTATAATTCTTCTAAAAGAATATGTAACATTACATGACATTAGTTTTGTACCAAAAATTTCTGTCATTATTCAGAATGCAGAAGAAACTTAGTCTCTTTGATGCATTACAGCTCACATCATATCATATCACTTTGAGCCACACAGAGCCATATGCTGACAGAATCACACATAACAAGACACAATGCATCAAATCTCTTTAGTTTTATACTCAAAGTGCAAAGAAAAATGCTATCATAGAGGCTTGTAAGGCTGCTTAATAAAACTCATCACCAGAAAGCTGTGCATCCTGCAGCAGTGCTGCACTTTAAGTGCTTCAGTAGAGCACTAATACGATATTTGATAGCATAATGGTAGAACAAACTTACTGACATGGTAAAATGAACTGTTACTAAACATAAAAAGGCAACTCACTAAATAAATCTAGTGGCACAAGTTTTCTGTAAGGAGCAGTATCAGTGAGATACAGTAATTTCCTCAACCCTTACCCTCCTACTGATTTTTCTGTTTACATCCCTGTTAACTAGCATCCCATTTAGAGTGCATGTTATTTTCACAGCACTCCTTAAGCTAGGCACATCCAAGAACGACCATCTGTTCACATTTTAAAACTGTAAAAGGGTGTGATTCTTGCCTGCCCAATGTTTCAGACTCCTTCCTAAAGATCTTTCAGTCCTGATATCCGTTCCTACCATTATCTACTAGGAAAACCTTATGGCACTTTACCAGGATTAGTTTGCCCCACTGGAGCACTTTCAAGTTTTTGAAACATAAAAGACAGCATTTAATAAGTGGCTATTTTGATGGGGTACACTAGTCAACTATTGTGTTTGATCTTCAATAGTACAATTAAAGGACAGGTTTTTTCTATCATTCTTTATCAGTTTACTAGCTGTCAGCTTACTGGCAATAATATTCAGAGTAGCAATGATCCAATTATAGTAAAATCTGTTAAAATATTACTGTATTTTGCAAAGCTACTGTGAAATGACCTGTTTAAGTGCTGAGCATGAAGTATGTATTTTCTCTAGAACATGACATGTACGTTGCACAGTCTTAAAACATCATTCAAAAAGTTTATGTGAAAAAGTTTATTTATAAGAATGGAAATTTAATGGCAGCTGATCAGTTCTTTTGACCAAAGAAAGCAAGCAAGCAGCAAATCTTAATTATGAATAGGAGGGCTTCTCTTTCAAGAAAAAAAAAATTAAATGAGAACATTTGAGAGCAGTTAGGAAGATGACATGGCGATGACTTGTACTTGAAATGAAGGAGGTAGCTTTCTAGTTTTGAGTTGTCATTGCTTCATTTACTTCTATTTACTTACCTGATGATATAAAATACAAAAAGAAAAAAAATTATCCAGTCTTAACTAACATTCAAGTGGTAAGCAAGCAGCATTAAAATGTAACTATCTCAGTTTTGAGAGCTTCCAGAAATAGAATATTAGTTTAATTTCAACCTTGTTTGGCACAGTACACAATAAATTAAAGAACTAGTTGAAAAAAAAGATGTCTTGATTCTCCAAGAAGGAAAATAATAGAGCTTTGCTAGTATCAAACTGATGCACTGAAAACCATACAGAATGGCTTTGTCTGTGTGTCTCTGCACTGCTATGCCATGTTTTAACATTAAAAAGTCAATCATCTGAGTTTTGTATAAGCATCTATTGTGCAAGTGCAAACAGACAAGGGTTTGTCTTTCACTCAACTTTTAGAACTGAGTTTCTCTTCTTAAAATATAACAATGAAAGTAAGGCGTAAACATTTCTACTTTTGTAGGATGCTGATTGAAAAAAGGAGTCTTTAAATAGCTTTCCGCTAAAAGCAAGTTCAAAAATTGTATGTTGATTCAAAGGCCCAGAACAGCAGTTGAAAACAAGAGTCTTAGAAAGATGTGGCACTTTTAAGAACCAAGCTTTATTCCTTGTCATCTTCTGCAATTGTACTTTTTCCAGGGCCCTTTCTGCATGAATAAAAAATGTCTCTTCAAAGCTTTAATTCCTCATATATTTCCAGTGTCTTGTCATAAATAAAAATTAAGGGGGGAAAAAAAGTAGAGAATTCTTAGATGATTCACAGTAATCTGTTTTTTCCTGGCACTTTGGCAAACAGACGCTGTGGAAGAGCAGAGGCAGTAGCTGGGCATGAGTATTCTTGTTAGCTAGGTAAAAAGAATCTTGGTCGTGCAGCAATGATCCCTCAGAACAAGGAAAAATAACGTCTCTCATAATGACATAGTCACTCAAAAGCAAGAGATTATGGAAGTATTTATACTCCAGAATGGGATTAAGGAGATTTAAGAGAAGAAAAACAAATCTTTGCAGCAGTCTTGCAGTGCTGTAAAGACCTTATGGTTTCAATACTCAGCATGGAGCCATCCGTCTGCAAACAAAAATGCAGAATTTGGATACATATCCCAGTATCACCTCAGAAGTACACAACACAAGACTGACATCTGCATTTTTATGTCTATATGCTTTTGTCTGTGTCTACATAAATTAATTTTGGTGTCCCTTATGATTTAAATGAAGTAAATTGCTGTATGATATCAAAAGTACAATACACTTCATCTTAGTAGTTAAATGAAAACATTTTATAAAAATTGTTGGAAAAAAAAAAGACATTAAGAACTTGAGTTCTCATTGAAAAATTAATGGCAGAAATGCGTCTGGACTTTTCATGGTTTTAGAAGCAAATCTTCAAAACTTTGGAATGTACTTGAAGGCCACCTCCATGCATGCCACAGAATTCTTCTGGAGATGTGGAGTTTCTGAAAACTTAAAATGTCACTTAATAATGAATATGTCCTTTCTGAAACAATGCATGCAAGGAGAGGTAAATAAGGTCTGCTCAGTAAAGAAAAGAATTTGTAGGAAAGGAGTAGCTTCTCAGTTTTGAAGTAATTAAGGAAATGCATTTTGCTTGTTTCTTCTAAGGCAAAGTGACAACAATAAAAAAAGAAACTACAACTCCCTCAGAAGTTTAAAGTTATAAAAGCCTGAAACAACAGACATTCCAAATGACCAATAAAAATCTCAGAATCTTTTTAAGGGTTTTTTTTTTCACTGATTAGGGTTATTCAATAGCTGAAATCGTCTATTTTAAGATTGAAGAGATTAAGACCAACCAAATTGCCTTTTAGTGATATATTTCTTAAACATTGAATTATGCTTTACTTTTCATAAATCTCAAGATTCCAACTTTAAAAGTGAGACATTCATTCTTAACTTAATTATTTGATAAGATTAGAAATAAATTATTAATCTGAATCTCAAAGAAATCTCTATTTCTTTACATATTAAAAAGAATCTTTTCACTGTGCCTGTGGAAGGAAAGAAGTGGCAGGCTAACAATCTACAACACATCTTTAGTGGCAAGGAAAATCCATTTCCCATATCCTTCATGTTTGAAGAATTTCTCCATAAATTCTGTTGGATGTCTTTTCCATTTGCTCTAGCTCCCAAGTGAAATGAGCTTTGACTAACCAAGAAAGGACATGGACAAGAGAAGGGCTGATTATCACTGTTCCTTAAGTTAGAACATTAGTAAGTTACGATTTTCATCTGGGAGCAGTAGCACACGATTTTTTCTGCTCACACCATACCAGTTCCAGTGCTATCTTGGTCCTTGCTGCATGGGGGACGTCAACAAAAGGGAAGTGCTTGTGCCAGCTATACACTCTACAGGGCTGTCATGTTCTCAGCAAACCTGAAGGGAATAAGTAAGAAGAGGTACAAATCCCAGCCCATGAAAAATCAAACCAGAGCGAACAAACTTGAACACACAGCAGAGAGGTAAACCTCCAGATAAGTTTCATGTAGATATATATCATATTCTGTTAGGAGCACATGACTAGGTGAGTGTGTTTGAGAGCCAGAGGAAACTGATGGTCTAGCAGAGGAGCAGGTGGCTTGCTGGGGCTGGTTAAGAAAACAGTGAGAAAATTCCCCTGCATACAGCTCACGCGCACTGGCCTTGTGTGATGGTGTTTGTTTGGCTCTGTACTGCTCACTTCAGACTCTGTAAAGTGCCCCGTTTTGTTCCACTGTTTGGGAGTCAATGTTGCATCTTCTCAAGAAGAATGAGAGGTTCAGAGGACTGAGATGTTCAGAAAGACTTCTAATAATGGATTTAAGTTGTACTCAGATTGTATTGTACTCAGATTAAGTTGTATCTCTGATAGAAAAAAAAATGAAGGTAAAGATAGAAATAAGAACAAAGAAGGGCATGAGAACATGAAATAAGCTTCAAATCCCATATAATATCTGTGAATAACTGGAAAAACACTTGTCTTTATAAATAGCATGGATCAATAATTGTGCTGCTGAAATACATTTGTTTCTGTTGCTGGCAATGACTTTAAGAAATAGGCCGAACTATTTCTAGCTTGTATTTCTAGTCTAAAGAACATCACAGAACAGCTGGATGCTCAATACGGATTGCTAAGTCAGTAACGGAGATGGTAATTTCCCTCTGCATTGATTTGAATTTTTGTTTTTATTTTTATTTGTCAACTCATAACTCTCAACCAACAGATCTTGTTGTCTTTGTTAAAGAAGAAAGGTGTGTTGTTTAGATACAGATCTATTAGTTCGTGGAATACATAGCAATTTGTCAAGAGTTCCATTAGTGAACACATGTGTAAGATTATTGCTAGAGAGTTACAGAGGTAAGCAACATATTGTCATCATGGGCTGACATTCATTCACGAGTGACCATTAAGTGGTAATGTATTGGTAATTGTTAACTTGACAGAAATTTCAAGCAAGTGGAAAGTTAAAATTTCCACCTTATCTTTCGCAACTCTCAGAAGTTCAGCTTCCTGTTCCTTAGATATGAATAGGCCTTAGAAAAAGACTTTCCATTATAAATACAGGGCTTTGTGTGCTGTAAACAGCCAGAATGTGTCTTAAGATCACATGGAAGGGTGCATTGCATCTAAAGAAACACAGGACAAACAGAGGAGCTGAAGCCCTAGTGGGAAGATTTGTATGGCTGTCATTCTACTACACTAGGAAACAGTCTTGAAAGCCAAATGATATCTATATGGGTCATGGACACATCCATATATGGGGGGTTTTGTTGCAGTGGGCCTTTCCCTTCTCTGTCAGTCCTGGTTACTTAATTCTGAAGAGCAGTAAGGGAAAGGCATATCAGCCTTTCAGCCTCCAGCCTCTACAGATGTACTATTTGATTTGTGAAATTTAAAAAAAAAAAAAAGAATGAAGAAATGAAGAAGTTACTCTGTTTTGCTTTTTTTAATAAAAGAGAAGTAATGCAAATGTGTTGAAAGTAGCAATAAGAGAAAAGATACTTTACTTTTAAATTCTGTGTATTAAAGGTCACAAAGTCTATCTACATTTTGAATGCCTTAACATATGTTTAAATTACTTTAAGAGGCCGAATTTGATATTTTAATTGTATTTAATCGTGTTTTTAATAAAGTTTCTGTTGTGGAAACACATTAATTCCAAAACTGCACTGCAGTTTAAATTTTTTTTTTTTTAAGTTTTTTTTTTAACATTTAAGGGGTAGGGGCTAGAAAACAAAAAGCAGGTACCGAGAGAGAAACATGCTAAAAATGGGCCCTACTAGTGGTTCACTCAAAACTTACAGTATAAAGGAAGCAATGGACATTCATCTAGTTTTTTTCAAGGCTTGCCTTCTTTTTCTGTCTGGAAATCATTTGGCCACTTTTTCTATTCACTTATGAGTTTTTACTTTCTGCAGCCTGGATGACATTGGATACAGATGAAGGTATCTGGAAATTCTGGACAAACAGCTGAGAACCAGCATTTCAAATCTGCAGTATGGATGCAGTTAAATTTATTATGCACATGGCACAAGAGCGATCCAGTCATATATTTTAAATGTGATGCATTCTGGATGAGTTATATTCTGGGTATTTGTAGTTCTGTGGCAAAGAAGAAACAAAGGGGAACATCAGGAAATCTTTGACTTTTATGCCACATAGGCTTGCTAATCTTTCTGTTCATACCTGCTGTTAATCCCATACATGATTTTGCTGACTTTATGGTGTTGAGTAACTTTCAGTATTTGTGGGATGATTCTCTGCTTTTCCAGTTACCTCACTGCATTCCCGGATGCTATCTCTCTCACTGATGGATTCCATCCATCTCATAAATAACTGACTTAATCCACTGATTCCTCTTGTATTGATTCAAACTTTTAATTTGGTTATAAATAGACAGATTCATTTCTTTTTGGCATTCAGTCTTTTGTCACACTGAAATTCTCTAGTGGTTTTAATTCAGTTTTCTTACGTGTCTGTGAAATTTTAAGCCAGGGAGCAACTTTTCTTTAGTGAGGCTTTATTTTTAGGCTCATCCAGCCCTGTGCTGACATGTATTTGACTGAAAGAAATCATTAAGAGGCATGTACATGAATATTTGATCTTACTGTTCTCTTCTGTACCTTATAAGATAATCAAACATGCATTTGAGGCTCCAGATGAATGAAGACTGTCAAACATTACCATTTTTATTGTGGTTATTCACATATTAGTCTTTTTTTTTAGCTTATAGAAAAATGGGTGGTGTAAATCTCACCCTGTAGACTGGATTCAAAGTTTAAAAAAAGAAGAGTAGGGGAATCTAGTAAGAAATACAGTAGAATATGAGAAGAAACAAATGGGGAGAAATGAAGGGAAAATGAAGAAACATACATCTTTGTGAAATCACAAATCTGTAACAAATTCTCTTTAACATCACACATGAAGCCAAGTACCTCAGTAACCCATAGGAACTAGTAGGAGAAAAGACACTTAGCAAATTTCATGCAAATAATAGAAATGATGAAATGCAAGAGATTTCAAATTAGTCAGTACTGGGGCTTGAATATCTCAAGTGCATTACAGTTGGACCCACAGCTAGAAAGGTGAATGTATGAGCAGAGTAACTTTAGGGATAATGGCATATTCCTAAAGATAAGAAGTCAATCTACTCATTAACAAGTGCTTGCTTACTTCAGTGGGAATATCAGCAATCTGACTTCAAAGGCTACTGGATTAGCCTATGTTATTTAGCTGTTACTACAAGGACTGAATTATCCATAGCAAAGCTCTTGAAAATGAAAGCAAACATCTGTGAAAACTCCACAGGATGCTCTTCCAGTCTTCTGAAAAAAGCCCTGAATATCATATTTTTTTCTTTTAAGATTTAGTAAATAAACACTTGTGATTGCAGTGACAGGAATTTCACAGTAAACACTACATATAGTCCTGTGGTCAGTTTGACATTCAGTTTTGCTGCACAAGTGTCAAGATGTTCTGTGGTACAGAAGCTGGGACCTCTAGTAACTTCTCAGTAGCTCCTGTATTACTGTAATTTAGCTGTTAAAACCATTTTCCTCAGTCATGTGTAATATGTTGACAACATCACAACATAGTGTGTTCATGGTGATAGAGATTGGTAATTTTGATGGACACTGACGCAACTTTGATTTTTCTGCTGTAGGCCATGAAGTAATGATAGTGATAGTTACAAAGGAACTGACTCTTTCTAGCCTAATTAGTAGATATTTTTCCAAATATTTATTCCTAATAGGAGCAAGTGCATTGTTATAGACTATCTGACTGAGTACATCTTGAAGAATTTTATTTAATCATTTCAAAATCTCTGAAGAGGTACCGTGTAGCAAACTATTTTTGGACTTAGTTATCTTTGGTAGTAGTATTAAAGATACTTTCCTCAATGCCTGAGAATAGAAGAAAGAAGAGTCACAAGCATCATGTAATTTATCCATCTTCTGAACTACAAATCTATGCAGTAGAAGTATCAGAAAAAGAAATTATTTTCTCTCTTTTGTTTTTGGAAGCCCTACCTTTATTTATAGGATCTAGTTTCAGTGATTTCACTGAAGTAATATTGAAAATAGATATCATAATATGACTCTGGGAATGTAAAATCATCACATACCTGTGAGGAAATTAATATGCCTTTAAGTAATGCAGCATTGATTATCCAAAGTAACAAAAAACCTATACATGAATATGGAAATGACTCGGTCTGGTTTTTAATGGCAATAACTTAAGCCAATGGAACAGCAATTTGAATGTCCAAAGCCAGAGCTACCAAATAATAATTTTGGAGTGAGTTTCAAGGTCTTTCTTCATACTTTCCTCTTGGCTACACTCTGGTATCTCTTTTCTTTGGCATTCTATGGCATTCTTTTTCTACTGAATATGAGTTTGAATAAACTGTCTTTACAGTGTCAGACAAGAGTTCTTAATTCTTCTTGGAGCTCTGAAATGCGAATGTATTGCACTTCAGTAAGTCATAAAACTGAACAAATACTACCATGGAAAAAATTATTTTGTAAGTGAGTTTAAATATTAATGCTCTCTATGCCTTATTAAAATTCTTAGAATTAAATAAAAGTGAGTGATATTTCCCTAACATTGTTTGCAGAAGGCATCTTAAAAGCTAACAATCTTTTTATGCAAGAGGAAAACAAAACATGTTTGATCCAACAAGGAAAAAAATATTGCTCCATAGAAGGCCATATAGAACCATAGAATCATTAAAGCTGGAAAAGATTTCTAAGATCATCAAGTCCAAGCATTAATCTACAATCTGGAATTCATCATGTTCTGAATATATTTTGGAAGGCTGTTATGACATAAGCCCCATGACCAGACACTCCAAGAGGAAAATGTGTTTTGACTCTCTTTTTAAAAAGAGAAAAAAGCTTCCACAAAAAATTTAATTTTCATAAATCAGTTATTTCTGCACAGTTCCTCTACTGGCACATGGCATGTCAGTGTCATATTTGAAATGGAACTTTGGAATGTAGTAGCCTCTTGAATAAACAGGTCCTGGAGGAAACAGTTTATTTCTTAACAGTGAGAGCTTTAATTTACCTTTAATTCTCTTGCCTCTACACCTCTGTGAGAATAACACTGTCAGAGAAACCGAGTTGAGGACAGTAGAGCTGAATTGGGTCCACAGAACTCTTACACGCTCAGTAAGCTCAGTAAAGCTGAAACCTTAACCTCATTTAAGTGATCAGTGTACTGGGAGAGCCTATGTATGGGAGCCAGGCAGCAGCTTAGCAAATTTGCACCTTGAAATTGACAGACGTAAATATATTCCGAGCAGTTCCTTGCATGCAGACTCTGATTTAAATGGAAAAACAGTAGAATGTAAGGGAGAGGGGTAATTATATTGATACGTTGTATGTACATATAAAAATGTACATTTATATGTACAAAATACATATGAATGTACATATAAAAAATACATTAAAGAGAAATCACAATAAATGTAAAGATTGGGAAGAACCCTACTAACCTCACCAGTGAAAATGGCACTTACTGAACTGACTACCCTAAAGCTGCCAAAGAAGGAAATTTGGTCATAGTCCCTGATGGGAAACTCACCAAGAGTCACAGAATCATCGAATGGGTGAGGCCAGAAAGGACCACACTGGAGTCACCTGATCCAACCTTCCTGCTCAGCCAGGATCATCCTAGAGCACATGGCACAGGATTGCATTCAGACAGTTCTTTAATATCTGCCTTGAGGAAGACTCCACAACCTCTCTGGTCTATCTATTCCAGTGCTCTATCACCTGCACAGTAAAAAAGTTCTTTCTCATATTCAGGTAGAACTTTCTGCGCATCAGTTTCTGCCTACTGTGTGTTGTGCTATTGTTTGGTCTAGAAAAGGCTGGCTCCATCTTCTTGAAACCCTCCCTTCAATGTCAAGGAAAGAAACTCCATCATGAAAGCCATACAAGGTAGATGGTGTGGCTGCCTGCAGAAGTAGAGAACTTGTTGGAGGGTGCAGGGGAAGAGCTTTTGGTTACTAAGTAAAACTTACTGTAAGAATCTTATGGGCAGGACCAAAGGCAAGAAAAGGAACAGCCTAGATCCAGGAGGAGCAAGAATGGGAAAATGTAGCATTGTATGTGTTGATGTGAGTGTCAGTGAAGGAGCTAGTCTCTGAGCTGACCTGTGTGACTGTGTGTAGGGCTCTGTGTGCCCTCGTGCATGTGTGTACAGGTGCACACACCCGGCTGCCCCCCTGGGGACACATGCCCAGCCTCACCATTGACAGGGCTCGGGAGCACAAAGCTGTAGCAATATCACATCTATCAGGCTGGAATGGGAGAAATCCACAAGTAGTCTGAAGACTACCTTTAGGCTTAGGTTACCTCTGGTAGCAAAATATCCCTCTTAATGTTTATACATATAAACTCTGTTCTTAAGCGCCGTTTGCCCGACAAGAAGTGTCCTTTGTGCGCTGTCCTGCACCATGCGTATGTTCTATAAAAAAGGAATCAGTAGGAATACGTAGAGGGAGAGAGAGGTGTGTGGTAGTTCTTCCTATGAAGGAAATACAATTTTCTTGTGTTTTGAAGAACAGGTATGAATGAAATCTTGTGCCAGCGTATTTAATTGCCAAAAGGCCATTTATCTCCTTCTCCCTTTTTGCTGATGCTTCCTCTTGGTAGAAAGGTTTTATCTTAAAAGCTAATATTGGTCCGCATGTTACAACGAGAAGAAAAGCACAAAGATAAGAAGTACAACCATTTAAATGAACAATACTACTATCTGACTAAAATGTCACAGTAGTAAATATGAAATTAATTGCATATTTAGCAGTTGCAAGGAACAGCATGCAGTATATTAGTCTAAAAAATGCTCATATTGGTAACTGCCATTTCTATACAAAGAACTTTATCACTGCTCAAATTAGTTCCCATTTTTTCCTTGTGTTTGTTATCTTTGCGCAGTCATACCCACATTAATATCAGCAGTTTTTCTTGCAAAACATGCCTTTCACTCCATGTAGGTAATCCAAATTTAAATCCCTACCTGCAATGAGACTTCTACTCCTTTGAACATTAATAATTGAATCTGTACTTTCTAAATGTGAGCAATGCTTCATAATAAATGATAAAACTGAGTTCAACTGCAACTTCCACATTGTATTGGCCATGTGGGTGTGCAAGCTATGGTCATCTTGTCAAAACCATCATGTGCAACAAAAAAAGAATAGCATAGTCAATTTCATTAGCACCAGCTAGGTCCTTTGCTCATGAGAGGTACCGAAACATTTTTGGAATTATCATAATCCCCCTGGTTTTTAAAAGTCATATTTGTGCTTTTTAATTGAGCCCCAAATTAGTATACAAATAAATGTAATGTATTTGGTGGGAAAAATAATAAGAATCAACTCTCATTGAATGACCAGGATTGTGCAGGTCCTTCAGGCACAATTTTGTGTGTTTATCTATATATAGCTAGGCTTGATTTAACTCTCTAAACACAAACATCTTTTTGAGATTTTTTAGGGCAATCTCAATGGCCTAAATCTGCTATTCTAGAAAGGTACAAGTTTCTGGTAGGACCTATGTCACATCCACAGGTTTGTGTAGCTATCTTGACTATCTCGGAGCATCTCAGATGGACTAGAAGCTGTGTTTAGATGGCTGATTTGATCTGGTAGTCAGTACACTCAAGAAGCTCATCTTACTCTGATGCAGACACATGAGATGGGATTTGTTTACATAAATACAACCTCCTTGTAAACTTTTAGGCAAACAAGTCTCAAGTTAGCATCTGGTCAGTTAAATAGCTCCTTAGAAACTTCTAACCTCATTTACTATATCTCCATTAATTATGGGTCTATGTCCAATTGACAGAGAGTCTGTCATTAAAGTTATTTCCCTCAAGCAAATATTTCTTATTTGATATTTTTCATTATTCAGGTAAACTGAGTACCTTTTTTCAAATAAGTCAATAACTGTATAGTTAATTAAAAAGGAATGCATTTTACAGTATAACACTGCAACACTTAACCACCTTGAAAATGTGTTTTGTATACCACTTTGCCATAAAATATACCTCCATATGTAGAGCAAAAGGTGATTTTTCAATGTGGGTGTATGCCTTTGAACCATGTGTCTCATAGTTCATAAATATAAATTATAAACACTCCTCCCCAAAAAAAGAACCCCAATCTAAAACCCCCACAAAAAAACACACAAAAGCCCCCAAATAACAAAAAAACCCTAAATCTGACTCAAATTATTGATACTTCAGTTTAACTTTTACATGGAATGCATATTTCAAGGAAAAAACCCTGTTATGAATATATTCATCTTGCTCAATTCAGCTTTTAACCATATAGGAGATTTACAAGGAGTAGAAAAACTGTAAAAAGTTGCCAAATAACTGCAGATGATTAATCAAAGATGTATTTCTCATACACAAAGAAAACGCATATTGGAAACAAAAATTAACAGCTAGTGGGCAATATGTTTACCCCATGACTATTTTTGAAACTAAGAAGCCACAATATATATATACTTGGTTTTAAAATATCTGAATTTTTGCTAAAAATTTGTGTATTTAGTACTTTACACATTCAAATGTGAACTGAGATAGAAATTTTAAGATAACAATAGAAACTTACACTAAGAAATTAATTATTTGATAAGCACTTGGTAGGCTTTATCAGACCTCTTTATTTTTAAATATTTAAAATAGCTAAGAAATATAGTATCACAACAAATAATAAGCAATTACTTTCAAAAAAAATGTTAAAGACAGGTCTATACAAACTTCTCAATGCAACATCCATGAAATTTAAAATCCTTTACGTGGAAATCACAAATTTTGTCCCTCTTGACAAGAAAGATGACCCATGTTCTAGTGAAGTAAACTGAAAATTAAGAAAAAAACATAGTAAGAATTAAGGGTGTGGTGTTTTTTTGCTGGTGGTTTGGTTTTGGTTTGTATTGTTTTGGTTTGGGTTGGTTTTGTTTTTTGTTGTTTTTTTTTAATCTGGTCTATGTAAGATCTTAATTCTTTTGTTTTTTTGGCAACCACCAAAAAAATAAAGTAAATGCATAGCTAAATACACAAGTTGTAAACTGCAAGAGCAAGAATGGTCAACGGCCACTTTTTTTTAGCAATTTAAGAGCCTCTCTATCTTATGTAGAATGCCAGTGTTTGGTTCTTTCTGATACTCACAGAAGGTTGATGCCTCCTCCTCAGATATGCCTTTGCAATCAATTTCCTTCTCTTCACATAAGCCATTTCTTATTCCTACCTGGAAGGTAAGAAGAGCCAGTAGAGGTGTCTGACCACTGTCAGAGAAAGAAGTCCATGGATTTTGCAGCAATCCCATGAAATCATGTGCAGCTGGACTTGGATTAACACATTATCTGAGGAATTAATCATATTTTTGTTTACTGTAGTTTAACACCAGATGCATATTGCTTACTGAAGCCTTAGAGTTTCACCAGCAGTTCATTACCTGCCACTTAGAACTCCGGGATGGGTTGCAGAAGTGTCAGTCTTCCATGGCACTCTCTCTTCACTTAAACAAGCACTCAGCAGAGCTGGAAAAGAAACCATAATGTCCTTCTTTCTACATACCTCTCTCAACTTGGAGACTAATGAGAACTTATTCACTACTTTGTGTTGGTCCTAATGAGTGTTAATCAAAATAGAATAATTCCAAAAGAGAGTTTATAGTCACCCGCTGCAAAGTGAGGTCTAAAACTGAGGAATATTTTTTTTTATTTTCTACACTTTTTTATTTTTTCCAGAAAATTTATTCTGCTGAAGTACCTCTACACCCAGTGCATGTGTCATTGATAATGAGCAAGAGGAGCTGGAAATCATGGTGGAGTTAGGAAACTATGACTTATTTGCTATCATGGAAACTTGATGGGATGAATCTCTCAACTGGAATACTGCAATTGAGGGCTACGAGCATAGGGTGGGAGGAGAGGAGGCGTTTCACTCTAGGTTAAGTAATGAATAAGCAGTGAAGAGCTGCTTCTAAGAAACAGCCACAAACATGCTGACCGTCTGGGTAAAAATCAGGGACAGGACCAACAAAGTCCACCTTGTGGTGGAGGTCTAAGTCCACCTGCGCAGGAGGAGCCTGTTGATGAAGCCTCTTGCTTCTGCTGCAGGAGGCATCACCCTCACAGGCTCTCATCCTGATGGGGGATTTAAACTACCTGGATTTCTGCTGGGTAAGAAATACAGCCAGCTGTACACAATCCAGGAGACTCCCGGAGTGTGTTGAGGATAACTTCCTCATCCATGCATTGGATAAAAAATCCAGGGAAGAAGTGTTACTGGACCTGGTGCTCACCAACGCAAATGAACTCATTAAAGAGGTTAGGAATGGAGGAATTCTGGGCTGTAGCAAATTTTTGATCTTGAGAAACATGGGCCTGAGCTCTGGAAGTGTGTAATTCCATCTTTTTAAAGAATTAGTAGATGAGAGATCCCCTGGTAAGCTGTTCTAACCGACAGAGGAGCTGGATGAGGCTTTGAACATCCAGATCTGGTGGGTGGCATTACACAGTGGGAGAGTTGGAACTAGATGATCTTTAAGGTCCCTCCCAATTCAAGCCATTCTGTGCTTCTGTGGTTCTATGATTTCTGACCCTGTGTCAAAGAAGTGACACTATCTCTAAGTTGACTCTGAGTTATGAACTCGGAAACAATTCAGTTAAATCTCTAGTTTCTAAAGCCATCATCACTAAATCCATGATACTCACCCATGCCATAGCTGCCTCAGTACTCATGCAGCTCTTTATCTCCTCCCCTGGAAACTTCCAGCACTCCTTCTTCTTCAGTACAACTGATAAGGTATCAGGCAGGCTGATTCACGGTTTCCAATAGTTTACCAAACCTTGAATAGTGAAAATTTTTTGCATTAAAGAGTAGATTTCATAAACACCATCTCACTAGCTAACTTTCAGACACTGTTTAGGGTATATTAAATCGTAGCCTTTTAAAGTAGTTTGCAACACAATTAATTGCCATTTACACACATTGCCATCAGTACTCAAGGTAACAGATTCTCCATGCTCAACATAAGCTTAACCCCAGACTGTGATCACACATGGTGAAGCACCAGGAGTTTTATTCTGCTTGCCAGTCTGGTGGAAGAAAATTATCTGGCAAGAAGTCACTCTTAGATTTGCAGAGGTATTTCATCTGCCCTGTTTGCACTACTGCCTCCTTCTTTCTTCTCAGGGAAGCTGAAGTGTTCAGCAAGGGAAGAGATTCAGTCCCTATCTCCCTTTAATGAGGGAAAGCCAACTGATGACTCCATCGCCTTTAGAAAAGATGGATGGGCTCTCAGATCCAAGCAGCTGTGAGCAGCCTGCTAGCTCATCAAAATATTTCTTCATAATATACCTGAACTATTTACACTTCAATCCAGATCAAAATAACAGATTAATTTTGGTTTATTTTAATCTTTCCCCTAAGTCCTTCCTTTCTTGGGACATGGCTGCTTAGTCTTTTCAGGCATTTTAACTGTTCTGCATAGACTATTTTCACAGGATATATAGGAAGAAATTTTCAGTTATTGAAGTGGTTTATGCCTTCTCTGTATGTTGGCTTTTTTGGCAGCTGGGAAGAAAAAGCTCTTTCCCTTATCACATTTTACCAAACCCTTAAATTTTACATGCCTGGTGCTTTGACAGTAAATATACTTGGATTATGGTGGATTCTATTAAGACTCTGTGAAAGAACACCAGAACACTTGTTTCAAGTGAAAAGAAAACCAAAAGAACTAAATTCACAAATCCAATAAAAGATGCTGTATATTGTATTTTCATATGTCAGAACTGAACCTGTGGACCTCTGCAGAGAGATTCACATCATCAGAGTGGAGGCAGTGTTACTGCCACCTGCCTTCCCTTTGAGTTTCTGCCAAGAAGGAATAACATTTTATTGATGCAGATCTCATGCCCTGCGCAGGATTTTCATTCCAGACAGAGAAGCTCTTTTCGTGGCAGTGTTGGCTCCAATCCTCTGACAAGGAAGGGGACTGAGACTTCTTTCCAAAAAGCTGCTGCTGAGGACTAATACCAGACTTATGAGAAAAGACACCATAATCTAGTACTGCATGAGTCTCACAAAAAAAAAAAAAAAAAAAAAAAAAATTAGAAGATCTAAAAAATTACAGAGGGAGAAGAAAAGTATAAATTTCAAAACTTGGTTCTGTCTCCTGTCCATGTAATTTTACTGTGACTTCAGAGAAAAAAAAATTTAGGGACTGATCATATTATTCATAATTTTTAATTGAATTGAATTCATATACCCCATGAACTAATACCATTAAATCCTACTATGCCATATAAATCTCCACAGCTATGATTACTCTATGATAACTGCATGCCCTGTTGAACCTTACTGCCTAATTGGTAGTTTACAAGGAAATATCCATGTTGGTTTGAGGTTAACATCCTGTTTCCTCAGCAACAAGTAATATTTGCTCGACATGCTCAAAGTTATTGGTGTGGTTGCTTGCACAGAATGTAAGTGAAAAAATATTCTGTTCATATGGGTAGTGAAAATAATAAAAACTTTAGTGGTTTGCAAGGTGAATATTTTCTGTGATATTGGAGAATTTTTGGATCCTGCTTTGGTGTTCATTTACAGCACTGCAAACCAGGTAAATCTCAATGATATGAAAATCTGAAAGTCAGCAAAGAATCTGGACCACCAGGTAGTGCAGAAGTCTCCATTAGGCTTCATGCAGGGCCCACATATAGGAAGTACCTGAAGAAGTATCTCTGCCAGCTTGGTTAGAAACTGGATATCCTGTACTAACATTTTTGATAAATAGAGATAAAGGAGCATCTTGGATGTCCCCATGCAACCAGCTAGGACATGGGACTAATTTCCCCTAAATCCGCTGGCCAGAATGCACTTAGATTATTTGGGAATTTTGTTATTTTTGCATTTTTTTCCATGATAATCCAAGCAGAAAGCTGACATTTTTCATCCTTCATGGTCCTACAACTCTTGGAGCAGTTTTTGGTTCAGTTGCCTCACTTCTTGCTCTATAAAAACCCCACATAAGAAAATAGATTTCAGTAGGATGACAGGACATCTCAGTAATATTTCAAATCACTTTAAGATTTACCTACAAAAAAATCCCAGCCATAGAACCTCATGGGTTTTTGATCTGAAAATAGGTAACAACTTGACTACCTGTTACTAAGGGAAATATTTTATCTCAAGAAGAAGAATAATTCTTCCATGGCTAGAAATTTTGATCATGGAACAGCCTGTTTCTGGACAAGGACTCAAACCGACACTGAAAGATATCTGCCAATACTGACAGACATCTGCATTTGCACAGAATTTTTCAGAGTGCACTGTTCTTTTCTTTAGCTTCCCCATATACCTTTCCTTGCCTTTCAGCCCCACCCCTCCCAATCTAGGATTCATTTCTGGCAGCATCTCTGTCCTGCCCTCATCAACAAAGAACTTTCTACCACCTCTATTACTTATGAATGACTAGAATAATTAGATCAGAGGTTGTACAGTTCACATATCTTCAGGAAGTTGCTTCCTGTCCACTGAGTAACTAAATCTTGATTTCTGAAGTGCAATGCAGAAATTCCTGATTCAGACACAGCAGGTATACAAGGTACATTATTTGCGTGTTATAAAGAACAAGGTTAAACTAGGCAGAGATGTGCCATAAGACTAAGACTTCCAAAAATATCTTCTGTGGTGGCTAGAGAAAAACATCCCCTTTTTTGTGAAATGTGGAAAAAACCCAATTTTAAAAATAAATATAACATGATACAGCAACTGTTGGAAAATACAGTTAAATGAAAGGAAAAGCAGACAAGAAAGCCTTAAGGGAGAGATTAACTTCCCCAACTCCCATAGCTTTCTGAACACTATTTGAAGCCTAAAGAAATGCTGGTCTACATAACCCTTGTTCATTACATCTAGAGGGTCAAGTAAAAGGAGTAAATTACAGTCTTTTGCTATTCTTGTTCTTTAAATCTGAGTTTCTCTTCATCAACCATTGAACATTTTTATGGACTGCGTATGTTTGGGAGCTCAGTATAGACACAAGTTAACATAGTTCTGCCAGTTTTGCATAATATAGAGATCGGGTTTAGGAACAGGTGTATTTTCTCCTCTCTTCTACCAGGGCACAAATCTCCCCAGCAGTCATGTATGAAAAATGATGAAAAATAGTCCTAAAGGTTCATGTCTGTGTTAATATTCAAAGAAAAAATTATGTATACATCATAATTTTCTTCCATTTCCTTCTCTCCAGTTTCTCCTCATAAGTTTCACAGGTGTCTATTTTTTTTCTGTTCTTTTGCTCCATACCAGTCTTTTTTTCCCACAGCCTTTAGATGTTCCCTATCATCTTATTCCAAGAAAGGATTTCTTTGAGACAAAATGTCTGCCACTGTGCCCCAGTCCCTCACATCCTCTTTCCCAGAATATCCAAGAATCCCAAATCTAAATGACTATTTCCTTTAGCATCAGGCACAGGAGTCACCATCCCATATCTTTCCGAAGCATGAGCTTATGTAGGGGTTAGCACTTCTCATGAGAGTAAACATGCCCAGCCACCACACTGCTCCTAAAGAAAGAGACTTTGGAAGTCCTAATACATTGTCACCTACCACCCATGAAGCAAGGTGGCTCATGCATCTGGAGAGCAGAGATGAATGTGCCCCCACATTATGATGTGCACCATCCACCTGTCAATTGCAGGATATTGGGAAGTTGTGTGAGACATCAAAGAGTGCCTCAGAAAACAATCTCCATTTGTACTCCCTTTTTCTGTGCCATTTTTCCATGCTTTGCCTCACTTCTTAGAGGCATTACAGCAGTCTCTAGATGAAAGCAGTTATTTGGGTCTGATTTTCAATCCTGTCCATTCCTTCTTTATTGATGTAACTTTTTAAAATGTTACCTTTCGGATTCTTAAGACACCTGTTAAGGAAAACCTTGTCTCACTACCCTACAAAGAGTTTTCTCTCTCATTCTCCTCTGGATCTACCAGACCACTTCTTGTGGAGTATTCTTTCCTACCTGCTTAAGTTATCTTCTCTTTCCAGGTGGGTTCCCAGAGTCAGCTTTAAAAAGTGAGTCCTTGCAGCTTCAATTATGCTGCCTCTCCCAGTGTCTCAGAAGCCATTCCCATATCTTCATATCTTCACTCAGTGCAAATGTGCAAATTCACAGGCACTCCTCTCCTCCAAAGTGTCTCATGTTCTCACAGCTGGACTGTTTCTGGACCACCGGGCACACTGCTTGGTGCCATCTTTCTTATGTGTGACCCTATTCAGTATGGAAATTTCATAGCCAGTAACAGCATTCTTATCTTTAGGTGTAATTCATTTTAACATCCGTATAAAAAGAGTCCTTGAGATAAGGCAAAACCTGAAAGATTCAGTTGAATCCTAAGAGAAACATGCCAGTTATTTCTCATGAAGGTTCCATTTATTTTTTTTAGTTCACTATGACAGAAATACCATTTCTTAATTCTCTTAGATTAAGCTCACAAAGCCACTAGCCCTGTTTCCAGTAACATAAGAATCTGAGTAGTTTCCAAGTACAGGAAGATTCATTTTGAGACACTTTGCTTTGTCCACATCACTTGATTTTAATCTTGTTCATTTGTCACTGACAGCATCACCTGCTGAGCTAAAATGTTTTTCAGACTGAAACTGGAGGATGGGCAGCCAAGATTAATGGCCCACAAATCACATGTTAGGAAGTGGTTTTCTTTGACCAGCACTGAATCCTCATTTATGCTATTGTTGGATGGCAGTAGGAAACCGTAGTTAGAAAACAGTGCACATTCTTCCTTTATAATATTTCATTTTCAGTCAACTAACCCCCAAAAGTTGTCAGATTCATCACTTAAAGACACCATCTGCTGACCTGTCATGGAGGGTGGTCAGAACTGTCACAGTGGAGCATTTTTCTCCCAGATTTTTGTCTAAAAGCAGCCATAGGAGAAAAGGGTTTATTTGAGATACAGACCTACACTTAGTAGTTCTGTTTGGTGGATTCTCTACATGATTAACATTTACCAAGGCAACAAAGAAATAGATGAAGAGGAAAAGCAAAAGCAGTGTGTGGCATGGGAGAAGGTTCTTGTATGAAATGTGAACTTTAGGTGGTTTTTTTCTGTTCAGCCATCTCTGCTAGACATACACATCTCATCCCTGGTTCACTGGGATTTAATTGGAACCACTGAATGCAGTAGAGTGCAGGCAGATGGTGAAGCCAAGGAATACCATTAGTGCAATTTTAGTCTTTTTTCATGCTATACAGTCAAAATTTCTGGTTTGCTGACTGTGTTCATGTTTCAAGAAATCTGATTTTGAGGCAAGGAAAAGCAAAGAGCAATAAACTTAATATGCACTTGCACTGGTGCAACTGTTTTTCAGTCACAGCAGCACAGACCCACAAGATTTTGTACAAGACAGATTATGATTTAAGTTAGATATTCCAGAGATGTGTCCTGCAAATACTACTCCCAAGAATTCCAACAGCAAATATCCAGGTTCCCTATGAAAATAAGAAATGTTCTTCTGAAACCTCATACAGCTTTTCTTAGATCACTAATTATTTTTCACTGTAACCACAAAATTTTTCGTGCTTTTTTCTTATGCCCTACAGTTATATTGGAAACCAGAAAAGCTATAATAATGGCATAAAGACTTCTGCAGCTATCGAAAATACAACTTTAACTATATATGAGTGCTATACACAATTTAAACATAATTTTGGCAGTAGTCATTAGCATGGTATCCTAGTCAGGTATCCAGACAGCCAATGAATAAATATCTTTTTTCCATGAAAGTGCTTTCCACCACCTACAAAACTGCATTTATCCTGTTTCCAAAAAATGCTGAACTGTCTTCAGGCAAGCCTGCCTTTTGTCCCTTAAGACATGTTTCCCATTCCTGTGCTCATGACATATCACATAATGAGAATTGGTGATTTCAGATACTTGCTAGCTAGGTAAGAAGAGCCTCAAGTACGATGAGGCTCATTTGTTTCTTTCTGTGGGCCAGCAGTCTTCTTTTTACGTCCATAGGAAAAAAAGACTGCCATCATCAAAGACTACAAAAGTACCCAAAATGAAGCATTTTTGTGTCATTTTCTACCAAACAGTATGCTGTTCTGAATAATTTGGGACCTATGGATGACAATAGGACTTATAATAGGGTTTGAAAGTCCCTTCCAAGAGGAAATGTTTTCTGATTTTTTGACAAATTGGTTAGGTGAACAATTCTAGGTTTCCAGAAAATTATGACTCTCAAAACTTTTTTCAAAGACCATTAGGAAGACAATTCCTCTGTGTCTGAATATTCTTTGTTCATCAATGGACAGAAGCAAAGAACTCCTTTATTTCTGTTGTGGCTATTCACCTGTAGTTCTACATTAAGAACATATGGAAATACAGTGCCTCTGTTTGGGTTTTGAGTTTTTTGCCTCTTCTTGGGTTTTGGGTTTTTTGCCTCTTCTTGGGTTTTGGGTTTTTTGCCTCTGCTCATCATCAAGGAACAAAATTCATTGTGATCCATAAATGCAGGTCACAAGAAATAAGGATACTTATATCAAAGGCTCATTAGACTAGAAGTATTAAATATTATGTTGTCTTTCCAGTAAGATGTGAATGAGCACTATCCACTGAGTCTGACCTTCCAAGTATTGCCATCTCCACCTTGATCAACTCAGCAGGAAGAAACAGAAGGGGAAGGAAAGAATTTACATCATCAATTCTTCCTTAGAAAGTTTATAAATCGTCATTTTAACATTTGTGCATAAATGTGAGCATGTTCTTATCATAATCTGACTAGATTTCTCTGAGAATCCCTTCTCCCCTTCAAAAACCTGACCTGTATGACACTGCCCTAAGCCTCTGTTAAAGGCAGAAGGCTGAGCCATTAGTATTAAGAGCAATATGAAATAACTGGAGGTCTCCAGGAAGGGACAAAGAAAAGATTGGAAACTATGACATTTTCTCCTCGGTCTTCTGCATTGTAAACAGGCATTATGCATCATGGCTTTGGGGCAGTAAGCACACAAAGAGCCATTAAATCACATTTTTATAAACTTCATCCAGCAGAAGGACCATGCCTTTGAAAGATCTGGTTGCACACACTCCCGGTGTAGCTCTGCTGGTTGGCTACTCCAAGAAGCAAAGTGAGGACAGAAACTTTGATTCTTAACATGCTCTTGCTCCTTGCCCTGATCCCTTTAACTGATAAACTTCTCTCACCCACACCATGTTGGTGTCAAAGTTTCCTATGTCTCTAAAATGACAGGCACATGTCAAATTCATACTACCCCCTAAACTGCTGAACACTAAGGAATGCACTCTTTCCAGAAATCATGAATTAGTAGCCTGGTTGCCATCATTTTCCTCAGATATGTTTTTAATAGAATCTTTTTCTGGCTCAATTCTCTATTTGTTTTCACTTTCTCTCTTTCTAATTTTTTGTCCCCCAGTGGATGGGTTAACATAGTAGCTGTTGCTGTTTCATCACTAACAGATGGTCATCAAAAACTGTTTAAAGAAAACTAATGAACATTCCAGCATGATTTACTGAGTGAAACTGAGAACACTGCCTTCCCACTACTGATGTACATCATCCTTTCAATAATTACCCACAGATTTCTTTTCAACTTCAAAAATGCTAATTGTGTGAGTATTGTTTATAGCTAAAATATTGTATTTGTATTAAAAATGAGAGGGAGAAAATAGCACATTTTGCCTTACTATAGCATGGTTGGTTTTGGTTGTTTTTTTTTTTTTTTTTTCTGGAAAGGACTTGTTTTTTTAATAGTTCACTATTTTTCATTTTTAAAGATGTCTTTAAAAACATATGTATTTATTTATAAATTTTCTTTCTCCTATAGTTTGTGGTTGGCATATTTTTTTTCCTACTGGAATAACCTACCAGATACTTACTAAAGCATATTTTTTCATATGTTTCTAAGAAGATATGCTTGGCTCTCCTGGACATCAAGTGGGACCTGTTATTCATGCTTCTGTACTTTGAATAATGCAATGGCAGCTCATAATCCTCTTACACGTGAGGATTTTCAGTAACGATTCAATGCCATGTGAGATGCTTTCTTTGGCTTTTGGAACTGGCCTTCACTTGTGTGCATGTTACCTCAAGAGCTCTTTTATTCAGAGGGTTTTTTTAATTTTAATACCCATATGATTCTTATTAAACAAAAGCCCATGGTCCTGTGTAATTCAAAATGCAAAGCCTTCTCCAGAACAGTGAGATATACATAAACTACTTACTAACCACCATGTATTTTTTATGCAGTGAAAAGTGCATTTTTGACCTTAGTGCCACCATAAAGTCTGGAGAAAGTTGTTAGGACTATTAAATCTCCGGGTTTGAGTAGTGGTAGAAGTACAGCCACTGGAATTTTTAAAACAGGTCTCTTAAGCATTTTTCAAGTGATAATATATCCATCCCAATGATTTGATATCTAGCAGAATCTTGCCATAGTTAAAGCTGCAGAAAAGCACCTGGAAAAGTATTTTACAGCAGTATTTTGTGACCTAGGTCTAAAATGGGTTTAGACATTTTTGTGATTATCACATCTCACCAAATGTAACACTCAGTGATCTAGAGGAATGGAAATTCCTGCTGCAGTACTCCAGGCTTTCAATTGCTATCTGTGTAAGTAATGTATTGGTGCACAACCTGCTTGCGAGGTGCTCAGAGCCAGCCATGAGAAAACCTGTTGCAAACTGAGTTTAATGTCTAGCTGAATTTAGAACTGACATAAATATCAGGATTAAGTGTGTAAGAGCTTCCAAATGTATTCTTAATTACTGTTGCATACTGTAATGTGTTCAAAGAGGGTGTTCCCTAAAGGCATCTGGCTATTAATGAGTTTTATTATGGGTCACTGAGCAGAGAGAAAAAAACAAATACAGACAAGCACAAACTCGGGGTTGGGAAGCGACTATTAAATGATTAGCAATACAGTAAAAATAGCAAAGATACTCACCCATCCTTCAGCCACATGGAAAAAACCTACTTGATGCATAGGCTGCCTAAAAGAAGCAAATGGGAAAAGAATTTAAATTTGCCCATGAGAGATACTTCAACATAAGCTTAACATGAGATGAAGGAATAATTGGTCAAAAGAGATATGACCCTGGTTTTACAGTGAGCCTCTTACAATCAAGGAAAACCACAACTGATGTCACATTGATTCCCACAGCTGTTAGCAGCACTAATCTGCCCTTCTGTAAATCAGTGCAAGAGAACCACTTGCTTGCAAATAAAGGAAATTAGTGTTGATAAGATGAGTGAATAATAAACTTGATGTCACTGAAAACTCCATTTCCCCACTGAGTAGAAAAAACCTTTATGGAACACTGTCTGCTCCTCGATGTCTCTTTTTAAAGATTTGTGAACGCTGAAATCCAAGGCAAGGTTTTACAGTGAAAAAGACTTTGGCTAAGTGCATAGTGTAGAATTTTGTAATCTTCTTTATAACATGCAGTCATATTTCCATTATTTTATACTTTTTGGTACTGGTGAGACCACTGCAATATATCTGCCTAATGCAAAAGAATTAGACTCTCCAAAAAAATGCATGAACTTTCAAATCTCCTTCTTCCCTCCTCCCCCCAAGTTTGGCATAATTTATTTTAAACTGTTTTGTGATTACCTTAATTAAAAGTCAGTTGGTCTTGATGGAATATCCTTTAATTAAGACAAAACCTGCAACTGAATCAATGACCTAAATGTCCCATTCTTTGCACACACACCAGACAGTGCATGTGGCTATATGAAATGTCTTAAATCCACTACAACATCAATGAACTTTGTAGCACAGAGATAACATTATGGGGAAAATATCAGCCAACTGGTAAAGACAGCTGTAAAATTATAACTGTCAGTTATTTAATTTCATATTTCCATTGTGTGTGGAAGAATTCTGTGAATAAACTTTTTTTCTAGATACTGTAAATTAATCTAAAACATGATAAAATAAACTTTTTAGGTACTTCTCTTTTAGCTTTTTTACCCATATCCACCACACACACCCATCTACTCTCCCCACCTCAGCCATTTTTAGCCATGGTTAAAACTGGTCCTGTGGCACACAGAAGAACTGAAGTGCATTGATGTGTGGATACCAAAATCAGCATCCATATTCCATAGTGGCTACAAATGTACATAACACAAAGGTTATGGTTTGTTATTTTCTTCTGGATTTTCAGTGCATGATTCCAAAGCTCTGCCTGTTCTAAACCTAGTGATATGTTGAAATTGTATGCTCAACTGATTGTACCCATGAACTTACCAAAATCTTCTCTGTCACTGAGTTCTGCTCCTGTAGTCCTTACCTGAAAGATGGCAAACACATAAATTTCTCTTCTGCATTAGTTAATCAGCACAAATATTTTTCACATGTTTGAGCAGAATAGCAGAATAACTCCACCACATGCAACAGTTACTTGGGAAGACCATCACTCCAAAAGTCCTCTCCTTCTGTTTTCTCCTCCCTGCTTTATATATAGAGCCTGACATCACATGGTATGAATACTGCTTGCTCACTTGGGATCAGTTGTCCCAGCTATGTGTCCTCCCAATTTCTCATGGACCCTCAGTTTCCTCCCCAGCATGGTAATATGAAAAGCAGAAAAGGCCTTGGCTCTGTGTAAGCCCTGCTCAGCAATAAAAAAACATCTCTATATTACCAATCCTGCGTTCAAAACACAGCCGCGTACCAGCCACTGTGAAGATAATTAACTCTACCCCAGCCAAAAACAGCACATTTGTACCAGGCTAAGAACAGAAACAAATGAAATCTGAAAAGTATCATGAAACAGACTGCTTTTGCACAAAGTTTATTGAATAACCTCATACAACACACATGAGTAACAATTATAATTAGTTTTCACAATATTTTTTAACATTTTTGACATGGAGAATTTTCAGATTTGGTTTTATGGTCTGCAGCTGAATTTTCTCCCTCGCTCTCAGGACTTAGATGTGCTCAAAGGCTGTCTCCTTAATTTTGAACAAAAAAACCCAACACAAACAGCTGTTATTTACTGGCTTTAAGGCCATTTGCATGGCACAGTTTGCATTCCAAAGCCCACAGAAATAGGTAGTTTCATGTTTTCTTGGAATAGTCAGTAGAACATGCTACTTGACCAAACCTTATTTGGGCACTGAATGGGAAAGTGCTCATGTGTTTAGGTAAAAAAGCATGTAATGACTTGGACCTGCTGTAAAACAGTGTGGGTTATCATGTGTGTATTGGGTTTGTGTGGCAAGGTCTCGCTAGTGAGGGGCCAGCGGTGTGGTTTTTCTGAGAAGGTGCTAAAGCTTCCCCTGCATCCAATGAAGACAATGTCAGTCGGCTCCAAGTTGGACATGCCACTGGCCAGGAATGAGCCCTTCAATGACAGCATAATGCATCTGTGATAACATATTTAAGAAGGAAAAGAAAGTTATTGCGTGAAAGCAATAACCAGAGAAGAGAGGAGTGAGAAAGCAGAAACAGCTCTGCAGGCAACAAGGTCAGTGAAGAAGGAGGAGGATTTGGTGTTCCAGGCACCAGAGCTGAGGTTTCCCTGCAGTCTGTGATGAAGACCATGGTGCGGGAACTGTGCCCCTGCAGCCCATGGAGGTCCACAGTAGAGCAGGTATCCACCCTGCAGAGCTGGTGGATGTCTGAAGGAGGCTGTGACTCCAAGGGAAGCCCATGCTGGAGCAGGATCCTGGCAGGACCTGTGGCTCTGTGGAGAGAGGTTCCCACACTGGGGCAGGTTTGCTGGCAGGACTTGTGACCCTGTGGTGGACCTATGCTGGAGCTGTCTGTTCCCAAAGAACTGCATCCCATGGAAGGGACCCATGCTGGAACAGTTTGTGAATAGCTATAACCTATGGGAAGGACCCTGCGCTGGAGCAAGGTGTGTGAGAACTCCTTCCCCTGAGAGGGAAACAGAGGCAGAAAAAACATGTGATGAACTGACCGCAACCCCCCTTTCCTGTCCCCCTGCAGCACTGAGGGAAGGAGGTGGATAATCAGGAATAAAGCTCAGCCAGAAAGGAGGGACAGGTTGGGAAAAGGTGTTTTTAAGATTTGGGTTTACTTCTCTTTATTCTACTATGATTTGATTGGCAAAAATTAAATTAATTTCCCCAAACTGAGTCTGTTTTGCCCATGGTTGCAATGGCAGAATGGTCTCTACATACCCTTGTCTCAAAGTATGGGCCTTTTACTACAAATTCTCTCCCCTATTCAAGGCAGGAGGGGAATGATAGAGAGGCTTTGGTGGGCACTTGGCATCCAGCAATGGTCATCCCACCACAATATGATCTTACTTTAGTGTGAACCTTGCCCTGACCAGTATAAACAGAGCAGGAGGGCCATGGCTCCTTTGGAGAACCAGTAGTCAGTACAAGGGTTTTACAGGATGAGAAGGTGACTGACACTTCTTTCTATGTCACTTTTACCTGGAAATAAAAATAAATAGTTTCTGTAGAGTAGCTTAATTTGGGGCTTTTGTGGTTGTACCTGAAAAACACTTGAAAATTCCTGAGACAGGGGATGAATTTTGCTTTCAGGATAGTAAGATACCTATTGTAACCCTGATTTTAGAAATCAATAGGAAGTAGTGGACAACAGCACTACTGATGCATTATTCCTCTTTAAATTAAAAAGTGGATGTGAAGTTACTAAATTTTTAATTGCAATCAACTTCACTTGTGGTCCAAAGTATAAACTGAGTATTAGACAATTTAACAATATTATAAAAATCTGTGCTTTAGAAAAGAATAACATGGATACATTATAGGAATCTGAAAAGAAAACCTTTGGGAGAAGAGCTAATGGTAGCAATTATACAATACGTAGCAGGATAAAAGTTCAGCAGCATAAATATTGATGGCAATTAGCTAAGAATTAAATGCACATTTAAAAAGGTAAGTGCTCTATGAGAAGTGAATGCTTCAGCAGAAATCTTGTTTGGAAAATGCAGTGGGAGATTATTTCACAACATTGTGCTGTATCATAAACACACCACTACTAGAGGTTTTTGATTAAGTGGAAGAGATGAGATTTGTTTCTCTGAAACTTAAAAGCCTCACACAAGCATACAAAATGAGAAGCAGCTTAGAATTAGACTGCAGCAAAGGAGACTTGGTTTTATTCCTAAAACAAGGTTACAGTAAGTCACCCCAAAACTTACTGCATCCCCAGGTGATAACAATTGTCTTGTCTCAATAATATATATAGATGATAGAGATATATAGATAAAGATATCTCCTGTCTATATATTTGCATGTTAGTTTTTATAACCATTGATATGAGATATATTTCAGCCAATGAAGTTGCTTCACATCGATATCTGCACACCAATGCCACAGTTTCAGTCAGTTTGGGCAGGCATGAATAGGCTCTTCTGCTGAACCAGCCATTCCACCCTCTCCTCTCCCTGGCTGCGCTACTCTCTCCCCATAGCACTGCCTCTTCCATTTTGTCACAACTTGCTGTAATTTCAGTCGTCTTCTCTGGGTTGATTGTCTGATTCAGACCAGAATTGTGCAAGCACAGATGAAGGGCAGTGCCAAGGTGAGGATGGCCAGACATGAGTGGGGGGTTGATATTAAGTTCCAGCAGCGATGCCAGCATATTTTGTTTCGGACTGTTTGGGGAGCCATGCCATCACAAAGGAGAATTAAGGTGAGACAAAGACTGATCTGTCAAATTCCAGAGACAACAGCTGGTCTAACAAAGCAACAGATGGTTTTCTAAGAAAGAGCAGTAATACTTATTTTATTAACCCACTCCTGAAATAGAAAGACATTCTGGGCAGAAAGATGGTAGGAAGATTTATGGGTTGTGGCTGTTCTCAGCGGATCATCAACTGCTCCTCTGCATCTTCTGGAAAATGAAAAAAAGTTTCAGTAACTCTAGAAGGGGAAATGTCTTTGTAAACCTGTGTGGTTTTTTATCCTTTAGAACCATGGGAGGTAGACAGGTATTAATTCACTTGTGGCAAGAAGAGCTGACAAGGTTCATGGTGCAGAGAGCTCTTAGTAATTTGTCTACTCAAGAAACAGAGAAGAAATTTTGGATGGAGTAAGAGAGTTGTCTAGGTATTGCTCAAGTTGGCACTTTCTTCATAGTGCCAGTAAGTAGAAAAAGCACAACTAATATAACAAAAATCAAAATCAATTCCTATTTGGTGGCCCACATGAAGAGGGGTATCTGGAGCCTAGCCCTCAGACATAAGAGATATGAAAACAGGCTCCTAAATCCTGAGCCGTCACTAACAATCAGACCACGGCCAAAACTCTTTGTATGGTTGTAGAAGTTACCTTCACAGAGGAAAAGATCATTCAAGAACCTGATGGACCAGGGACACAGGGATTCATGGCTGGAAATACAGCAAAATAAGATAAGATAACTATTATTTACTATAATATAAGCAATGTATATTAACTATAAATGAATAAATAAATGAATAGATATTAGGTTATAAATAATGGGCTGCAAAATCTCTGAATTACGTCATTCATACTTTGGAGGAAAACTTTCTTCTAGCTAGTATTTCTAGAATCCCTTACTGTTTTCTCAGGCCCCTGCCTTGAAACACCTTAAATGGTCCTATTAAAATAAGTAGGACTGTTTCATGTGAAAAAAAAATAATTATATATATGTCTGAAGGACTGAAGTTTGAGCAGCCAAATTACTTGATTTGTGGGTGCTCTCAGGCAGCTAGAATTCTTAATGGACAATGTTATGCATGAACCCACTGAAGATAAAAATAACACCCACAGCTTTCAAGAGCTGTGTTAGAAATGCGAGCCACCAAATAAATTACCATCTACGGATTTACATAAATGGAAATATGAAAGTATCATTCTTCAGACATTTTGAATGCCACTAGAGCAAGAAATTATTTACTCGAAGCCTAAAATGGGCTGTTGCTGGATTCAGAAAAAACACTTTGTCCTAGTAGATCTATATCATATAAAGGTCCAGAATCCCAGCACAGTTCTGAAAGTTTACCAAAATTATTTGAAATTAATAACAGTGATATTCAAATACTGCTTCAAGTATTTTTGTTCTAATAAATGTAGTAAAATTGTTGTATTTGGTGATTAATGGGAAAAGCAAAATCAAATACTATTTAAAATTTATAGAAAGACAACTGCAAGCTATCTAAGGTACCTAACAACAGAAGAAATAGTTCACTTAATGTGGACCTAGATTCTCTCTGAGATTGGTCAAATGTTTTTGATTTTAAAAATATGGGGTTTTGAGAATGGTATTCAATAAACTTGGATACTGTATTATCTCCTGTCATGAAAGTCTAAGGGATAAAGAAAAATTTCTGCTAAACTTATCATCAATTTCACTGGGTAAAGATATTCATTTCTAGTAAATATCCAAATGTTTCTTTTTCCAACAGAAGATCTTCTGGGAATAAGGTCTAAAAGTGTGATTCACTCCTCATTATAATTGCTTGATATCTTCCAGATAGGAACAGGATGTAGGAAATTTTTTTCAACTTCTTCAGTGTCTTTAGCCCTGTTTCCTACTAGTCTTAGTACTGTAACCAACAGGATTATAGAGTAAGGCAAAGGACTTGAGCCTGTCTGTTTCAGAAAGTAAAAGCAGTGGAATATATATATATATATATGATGTACGTGGATTATAATCTATTATCAGACTTAGCAGTTTAAATAGTTGTGTGTTAAAAATGAAGCAGAAAGGAAAATAAAAATAGCATGATTAACCAACAAATCAAAGTAATCATTCAAGCCAGGAAGACACTGAACTCCAGTCTTGGTGAAGTAGGGAGGAAAATACAATTATGTTATATAAAACATAAATTAAGTGGCTTCAAGGCAATCTGAAGTGCAAATGTTCAAATCTTACTGAGAGGGCAGGAAAATAGTCTCACTGATATAAAGGGAAAGATCTAGTCAAAAAAATCCAGCTTTATATTCATCATTGTTTTCATCTGGTTCAAGTTAATGTCACAGAAGCAAGCTTATGTGTAGAAATTTAAAATGGATCCCAGGTTTCTGGTTTTTGTCCATATCGTGTTACTTCCTACAACTTTAGATGATGGGTGGCTCTTAGTCACACCCACTCTGCCATATAAAAAAGTTAGTTTACTTAGAGAAACACATAGCTTCTCAGGTGCCAGATGTTAAGGAGCTCAAAACTTTAGTTCTTAATATCTCAGAGAAGGGCTGAAAATATTCCTGGTTCCTCCACAGCACACTAAGCCATCCACCGAGGCATGTCAGACTGCCAACTCAGTGACCTGCAGATGGGCCAGACTTTGACTTTACCAAACAGACAACCTGGAATTAGTTCTGCTTAGATTAGCAAGGAGCCCAGCACAACTGGCAGACCACTTGCTTCTGAGGACTGGCGACTACATTACACATGTTTCAGGAGGGGTTTCAGAACAGACTAGCTCTTTGCTCTGTCTTGGGAACAGAATGCCTATTATGACTTAGAGGGTATTAGATACTAGATACCATATTTGCTAGTTTAGCTTCATCTGAAAGAAAACTATTTTTTTGAACTTTTGTTACCACCTTGTGAAGCAAGACAAAAAAACCCCAGAAAATGGAGGTTATTGGGAAGTTTATGTAAAAAATGCACCCTTGATCTCAAGTAAAATGTTCATGCAGAGGCTCACTCTCTGATGATTAACTTGAAGAGAAGTGTCTGGTCAGATTCAGATTGCTTTTGTGGGCAGCAATGAAAATGGATTTTTGGCATGTTGAAAACATGGAGGGAAAGATCTATCTGAGCTTGTGGAGTTCTCTGCATTTTTTCTTGATCAACTTTTAATTAAGGAATCAATTTTAAACAAGATTGCCAGGGAGTAAGAAGACCAGTCTTTCCTCTTCAATACTACAGAAAAAACAGATGAGTTCTTTTCATCCATCTTTACCAGACTTGGCAGATATACACCTGCCCTAAAGCTATTCTTGGCTAGTAATGAAGATGAGGCACTCTCAAAAATCAAGATGAAAAAAAGATTAAGAATTTAATGCCAGAACAAAGTGAGAACTTAAATCACAATAATTGGTCAGAACTGACTAGTAGAATTGGAATGAATGAAAACACCAAATTGCTAACAAAACAAAAAACAACCCTCAGTCTTTATTGGACACATATCTTCACAAGAAGTGATGTTGTGATTTGCTAACCATTGATGTTCACTCCATTAAAAGGTAAATTAAGTTTAAAAACATGTACAAGTTCTTAGTAGATGAACATGATAAATAATGCTGAACTCTCATTGATTCTTAGCTTCAGTAAGGTAATATGCTTCAGTTGACTGAAGCCATTTGAAACCTTAAAATACAGCAGTCATTACTTTTGGGGTAGAATTTTAACATACCACATTGGTTTTGTGCTTTTTAAAAAACAAAAACCTTTTAGTCTTTTCTGAGGCTATGAAGCTTACAGGTTGTAGAGTGCAGTCCTTAGGATTACAAACACAGCTGTACCATTTGTCACAGAGTGATGCAGACTGCACAGGAACACGGCAAAGCAGAACACCCGCAATACATCAATGATGTCATCGCACGGGGCAACACCACTGAATAAGTTTTTAGAAGAAAGAAATACAGAAAAAAAAATAGTCAGAATCTTCAACACCCATTTTTCTCTTAAATAAAGGAGACGGGACCTGCACAGGAAGTCCCATTTTTAGGAATAAAATGGTCGTATGGATGTCATCAGATCTCAATGGATGCAATCAACAAAATCACAGCTGTCTCTCTACCAACTGGCAAAATAAAACACAGGCTTTCTTAGGTATTGTGGGGTTTCAGAAAATAAACTTTTCAAACTACAGACTGATTGTAAGCCCTCTCTGTCAAATGACCTGGAAGAAGAACAATTTGAAATGGGCTTTTAAATAATGACAGGCTTTTAAAAAAATTATCCAGGAAATATTTCGTGCAGTAACTATTCAGCCAGTCCAGGAAGTAAAAAATATTAAAAATGTGCTCTTCATGTCAGTCAGGGAGAATGGCCCTACCTGGAATCTCTGGCAGAAGGCACCAGGGAAGACTTCATGTTAGACTTTTGAGTATTGGAGTTCTCTATGAAAGATCTGAGGCCAGCTATACTCCAACTGAAAAAGAAAAATTGGGAATGTATGAAGGGGTTTGAGCTGCTTCAGAATTTACTGCTCCTGAAGCACAGCTTGTCCTGACAGCGGAGTGCTTGCTGTTCAAAGGGATGGCTTCTTCTACGCATTTTGCAACTTGTGAGCTACTGATCACACAGTAGGCTCCAAGAGGAAAACCTAGTCATCCAAGAATTCTGGAAGTGGTCATGGACTGGCCAAAAGGTAAAGATTTTGAAACATCACCAGAGGAGTAGATGATGTGTTTTGAAGAGTCTCCACTGTATAATGAACTGCATATTGCTGCTCAGGTAGAGAACCTGGTTGTAAAAGTGTATTTTACAAGAGTGGGGGCACTGAAGAACATCACCAGAAGGTGGATCAAGCTTCTAGTATTGAAGTGGCTCAGATGGGTCTGGGCTGGTAATATAAGGACTAATTGGAGGGCCCCATGACACCTCAGGTCATCATGGAAGAGATGCAATATGAATGTGCTCATGATCAAGGTGTGGATTCAGTCATGGACATGGATTCACAGGTTATGCACAAATGTGAAACATGCACTGCAATCAAGCAAGCCAAGTAGTTAAAGCCTCTGATATGGAGGAGGATGGCTGAAATATCAATGGTGAGGCCTGGAAGATTGATTATATCACACTCCCACAGACCTGCCCAGGCAAACACCATATGCTTATAATTGTGGAAGCAAACACCAGATGGCTGGAAACATATCCCACACCCCATGCCACTGCCTGGAATACCATCCTGCGCTTTGGAAAGGAACTCTTATGGCAACATGAGTCATACAACAGAATTCATTTCTGAAACAACCTCATAGACACGTGGGCCAAAGAGCATGGGACTGGGTGGGTATATCACAGATCCTATCGTGCACCAGCCTCTGGAAAAAGCAACAGTTACAATGGTCTATTAAAGACTATACTGACAACAATGTGTGCTTGTGCTGGGATATTCAAATATTAAGATACGTATGCAGCAAAAGCTGCCTGGTTAGTGGCCCCACCCAACCAGAACTGGCTTCATTATACAACAATTAAACACACCAGACCACCTGCCTCAAAAACTACCGTGACATGTGGAATTCAAAGTCAATGTATTAGTTTGAAAACAAAAAAGTGGGAGATTACAAGTCAGAATTATAATTTATAAAGAAAATTAAAATAAATGCAATAGTACAAGAACACTGACAGAGTCAGGATATAACCCGACACTGTTAGTCAGGGTGGTGGTAGCATTCTAGATGAAGTGGTCCTGGTGAAGCAGTGATCTTGTAGAAGGGTCTGGTCTTCACCTGACAGTCCAGTGGTACCTCTTGTCCTCTGGGAATCCAGTAGGTCGGACTGCTTGTACTGTTCCAAACCCCAGATCATATTCAGGTGGGAATGCTTGGCTCCTTCCCCCTGGGCAGAGAATCTCACAACGGGTTGATGTCATTCTATGAGTCATGAGGTGGGTACTTGATGGCCCATTAACAGAGACAGCCTCCATGGAGGGAATTATCAGGGATGAGTCATGGTAGGAGATAATGAACATTGCTCCACCTGCTTTAACAGCTTGTGAAGATGATAACAGAATGCATACTTTTGGTTACATCTTACACTGTAACCAAGGACAGTCATTTTATAAATCATAAACAATGGATATTTTCAAGAAACAGCCCATAGATTTAGAGAATGATGTCTGCATGTGTGTATAAAAGACAGGAAAGGATATCTTGAAAAATGTGAGACCTGGGCATGATTTAATAGTATAGAATAAGAAGTGGGTATTGTCCTGTTTTTGGCTGGGAGGGAGTTAATTTTCTTCCTTTTGGATGGTATAGTGCTGTGTTTTGGATTTAGAATATGAATAATGTTGATAACACACTAGTGTTCTAGCTGTTTTTAAGCAGTGTTTCCACTAAATCAAAGACTTTTCAGCTTTTACCACCATCTAATCAGCAAGCAGCTTCAAAGGCACAACAATCTGGGGAGAGAGAAAGGCAGGACAGATGACCCCAGCTGACCAAAGGATTATTTCATACCATGTGGAGTCAAGCTCATTATATATACTATGGGAAAAGCTGGTCATGAATCACTGCTTGAGAACTGTCTGGCCATTGGTGGGCAAGAGGTGAGCAATTGCATTATGCAACAACGTATTCTATAATCTAGCTATTATTATAATTATTTTTTATTTTTTTTCCTTCTGTTTCTGTCTTTAAACCATCTTAATCTCAAACTAAAAATTTCTCCTCAGTCCCACGGAGGGAGAGGATGGAACAAGCAACTGGCTGGTGTTTAGCTACCTTCTGGGCTAAGTTACAATACCACTGAGCATAAACAGTTAAAGTGCATGATAAGAAAGAGCAGAAAATACACATAACACAAGCAACTTGTTTGTGATATTTCTTAATTCCTAGTTTTGAACATTTTAATTTTGTGCTTGTGCAATTTTTATAAGCTCATCATTACTGCTAAAGTAGCAGTCACGGAATACAGTTGAGACATAGAACATTAGGGCTCAGGAAAGAAAAAGAAATATCATCCAAACAATAGGAATCACAAATGCCTTACCAAGGATTAAAAAACATGCTTTGTGATATCATTCTTCATGCTTCACAACACAAATCCTAACAGTGATTGCCTGGGGTTAGGAAGAGATGTCCCTTTCATTACAGGGGTCTCATATCCAATTCTGAATTCTTCAGCATCACAACACCACCATGTCCGGCCATTAGTCTGATTCAGCATGTCAGCTTCTGTGTTTCCTGCCTCTGTGCCATTTTTCCAAGGCAGAAACTCTGCTTTATTACCTAGTAATAAGAAAACTCTTAACTCTAATAGCTGTGTCTTAAAGGAAACCAGCCATGAAAGAGCATTCCAAGTCTTGATTAGTAACATATACAACTTCCCTTCCAGGCCTCTAAGCAGAAGATTGGGCAGGTGTGTACAGTTGTTACGATAAGAGAAACACATACTGCATATTAGGAAATTACGCAGGAACAAGACATGAAAACTCAAGTAGAACTGGAGCGTTATTACAGAATCTACTGAAAGAAATAATCTGTACAATTATAAAAGTTCTATTTGGGAGATAACAAGGTAAAAGAAGAAATCCAGATGTCACAATATAAAAGACAAGCAAACAAACAAATGGAGATCTGAGTTTATTGAATCAACAGTACAGAGAGATCAATAAAGATTTGCCAGGGCCAACCTCCAGAGAAGCAAGGTCAGTTATTATAGGAAACTAGCTCTTTCACTCAAATAACTGAAAGATTTTGCACTGTATTTTTAGCATGGGTAGATGATGAAGACTTTATCTCGCAACATGAAAAAATGTTATAAAAATAGAACAATTTTAATCTCTAAAATGTCACTGATAACTTAAAAACAAATTTGTCTCCAAAGATAAATTACTGTTCAAACTAGTATTCTTACTATTTTCAAAATCTTCACAATGTTATGGTGAAATCTTCAGAAACAGTAGTTGAAATGACAGTGTTGTTTCTGACATAGAAATATTTTAGCATTTTGAAGAGCCATATAATCTTCTACAAGATACACTAGCCCAGTTTCACGGGCACAGTTGGCAGATATTCCTATCTGTTCCCTGTTCCGCTGTTCTGCATGGGTGCAAAAAGACAGATGAATCACCCTTTACAGTACTTAGCTCAAAGTATGTCTCTTCCTACACATTTTAGATATCTAAACCTGTTTTGGATTCCTCTCTGGTGCTTGTCATCTAAGAGATATAGTACTAGGTTTTAGATGCAAATTTCAAATTTTAGGTAAACTCTGAGATTCTTGCCCCTTAAGTTTCACAGATTGGATATGGTTTGGAGTCTCTCTTTCTTTTCCCTGGTACTATGTCATGTCTATCTATCCAAGATCCAAAACTTACCAAAACTGGTAAATTTTCTGAATACAGATAGTCCCTTATGACCATCCATTCAAGAGCTGAGTACAGCTCAGCCATCTTTCTGTGTGTGTTTTCTTAAAAGACAGCTGGTAATCCGAATCACACTCTAATTATGTGACAGATCTACTTCATGCAAGATCTTGTTCAACTTTACAGTGCAAACCCCAAGAAACTTAACGCATTTGTCTAGCCACAAAAGGAGGAAAAAATCTCTGTTATGTGACACAGGTTTTGTTATTGCCTGGTAAGATTTTGGCTTTCCCCCAAAGAAGGATTCAAGGGTCATGTATTGCACATTTTTTACTCGTGCTAGTGGATATTGATTACTAACATAAGTTTTTCAATAGTTCATACCTCTCTATAGGAGACATCAGCAAATATATACCAAAGCAGTAGTTCTGTGCAGGTACATAAAAAACACATTTTAATATGAATGGAGTTTTGCATTCTTAAGATGACTCTCTTCTCTGCAGAAAACTTTAATAAAATTATTCAGTTTTCTTTTACGAGAACATGTAAGAGGTTAATTTTTCATACTGATTAGCACTTACAGTCTAGAAATCAGGACACTTCCTGTTGGAAAGGCAAAATCACCAGCAAATCATAAAAAATTATCTTCCTTCCCAGCATGAAGTGAGTTGCAAAAAATGAAACTGTTGCTGTCATAGTTACCGTTATGGGAGGGTGGCTGTGTAAAAGATTAGAAAAGAGTTTGATCATACTTTTGATTTTCAATTTATCTTAGGCCTCTTAACCTTCTGTAACACATTGTGCTTGAGGATTAAAACCATTAGTCTAATAACTATAATTAGTCATAATTATCCTAATAGGGGATATTAGTTAATGAAATCTCATTTCAGCGTTCTTAATAGATTTAATTAATACAATATTTATGTCAGCTTGAAAAACAGAGGCATTTTGCAATGCACCTAATTCTTTATGACTTACCAAGAAGTATTAATTTAATGGAAGTTGCCAAAATACAATCAAAGGTGAACTCTCAATGTACCATGAATTTACCTTGCACCAATCACAGTAATAGCAAGATCTTTACACCTCTTCCCCTTCCTTTTTCTGAAAAGAATTTTTAAACATCCCTGCCTGGTATTTTTCTAATGGTTTGTCTTTCTTCCAAATGTCTTGGTTTTATTCAAATTCAAATGAAAGAAAATTCAAATGTTATTCAGTCACTAATGTAGTTTCCTCACCTACGGCCCCTCTTTTTCTTTCTGGGAGATGGCCAATAAAGCCAAACAAGACAAAAAATTTCCAATAACAGGAATAGATCACAATGTGGAAAGGATCCCCATATGATTCTTGCCTCTCCGCAGCTCTGGACGCAGGGAATTCATGCTTACATTTATAAAATACAAACTTAAAACAAACCAGCACATGTTGAATTTTGCTGTCATAGCTCAGGGCCTCAAGCACAGCAAAGAAAGCTGCTTTAGATTTACAGAAATATCCTTACCTGTGAACAGAAGCAGCTCTAACTTTGGGGAAAGCAAGGAAGGCCCGTTCTCAACTATAATCATCAGTAAAATCCCATTCCCCATCTGTGCTAACTGTGATGATGCCCAACCACAGTAGCACCAAGCCTGTCATCACAGCATGTTGGAAGCGTATCTTGCCTGTGTATCTGCCCTCAGGTGCATATCACCAGCAGCCAAAAGGCCATAGAGTTCTATGTTTAAGTATATTCGGTTGAAAGAAGACAAAAGTTTAAAAAACATTATAGATTCTCCAAGAAAATTAAATATTTCTGTGAACAAGAGAAGAATTTTTTCATTGTTTTGAGTAACAGATTGAAGACTCTTGTGAGGTTTGCTTTTTCGCTGAGAAAAATTGATAGGAGTCTTTCATCCTTTCAGCCTTACTGCCAAAGAGCCACGGATGCTTAGCCTGCCTGTCCCTGCTGAAAGCAGCAAATGGTCCAGGAACTTGGACCATTCATGTAAAAATTGAAACTGATAGCAGTCTTTTAGGTGAGCAACCAGGGACCCATCATTTTCACTCTTTCCACCATAAAAAATGCTTCCTTAGGAATAAAAAGATATTTCCTACCAGAAATTGATTTTAACTCAAAATTATCAACTACCTCTAAGCTTATAATGCTTGTGCATGAACTCTGTACTAAGTAAATTTCATCTCCAAGTTAAATGTTAGCATACCATCTAGGCACAGAATTTCTAAAACCAAGTAGGTTAGAAGGCAAATTTTGTTTTCAGCAATGACTTAAATATTTATGATTTAAACACTTTGGAAATTTTAAGTCTAGGGTTTTCAAATATTTCTCACTAGAGATAAAATGTAAAAATGGAGGTTAAAGGACGAAAAAGCAACCACTTAACTGAGAGTTGAGGCCTTCTACAAAGACTGTTATATAAAACGTGCCACTTTGAGAGTCTGAATTTTCCATGGGAATGGACTGATATGGATTGATAATTTTGATAACTTTTGCTTTGCTTGTGATTTTTTTATATCCTGAGAAAGCTGTTAGAGAGAATCTAGTGAGTTCTTAGTTCCCACTTCTCCCCAGCTGCACGTTCCCTCCCATTCCCTTCTGCCAGCCTTTGAGGTCCAATGGTTGCATCATTTAGTCAAGTAGGGAGCCAATGTACTGGGACCTGATCCTTTATTGCCTTTTTTTTTTTTTTTTTTTTATTAGTTTTAAACAGTGTCAGCTCATTAAGGACATGAGAATAGAACCATGACAGGATGAGAAGTGGGATCTGCACTGGCTGCCCCATTTTATGCACTGGAAATAAGATGGGTAAGGGAATGGATTGTAAAGCCACTGAAACTCAGAATAAAATTTCACAACTGGCTTCTTTTTCTATCCTGTTCCTCTGAAAAGTTGCCTGTTCTAAAAATTGAAGGATTTGGACTGTCCAAAGAAGCAGGTTTATCGTGATGTAAATCATGCTTATAGAACTTTCTCTTCCATGTCTATGATTTTGTTACCTTGTATGCCTGAAAGTGGGAGAAAAAATGAGGAGTAATATCTATAAGCCACTTTTGCCTTATCTTTCCTAAGCAATGCATGTCTAAAATCAGAGGTGATGTGTAAGTTAACATAAATAGTCGAAAGGCAGCCCATGCTGCTGACATTAACATACCGAAGAGCCATAATTTGAATTTTTTTATGTCTTTCAAAATGTTCCCCTGATGAAGGTTAAGCATGATAGTGTTATACACCTCATTCTTATGAAAAATTAAAAATTCCAATGGGTTTTCAGCTGAAAGGGATCTCTGCTATACAGTTTGCCTTTTTTTTCAAATTACTGAACAAGTAAACATACTTACATAGAATTCACTAAGGCCTCCTTGAGCTTTCTTCACCTATCACAAATCTAGCAACAATGTTCACAAAGGAACTATGCTAGTTACCCTCCAGAGATTCCGGAAAAAATGAAGTTTGTCTTGAATGCTTATTTCTTGGTGTTTCTTACTTACATCAAGCTTACTGTTGAAATTTACCCAATAGAGAAAGCAATCTCCAAGCTAATGTATGTGCAAAGCATTCTAACTCCATTTTTGAGGATTTCAGAGGGACTTCAGAAACATTTTGCTTTGGGCTATCCCTCCATTGGGAAGAGAACCTTGCCCAAAGAGAATCTTTACAGTAATTATCATCATCCTGGAATTCTACAAACAATGCACATGATAATGAAGAATGCTTTAAAATATCACCCTAATCATTATTAATTCCTTTGGTATTTATGGTAATAATGGTAATTGTGATGAACTCATTTTGCATTAATGTGAGTGCTTGTGGAACTCCACATTAATTTGTAACACTATATTGAAGTGTTATTCAAGAAGGATATTACACAATTTATTTTTTAAATGTTTGCAAACTCTTGAAAATCAAAGACCTTCTGAAAAAAGCACTTTTTTTTTCACCTGAAGAAATTGTTTTTGTTTTGTTAAACCCATAGTTTCTGCTGAGATTTACCAGTGATGTAAACTGACAAGGCTGAAGGGAATAAGGTGAGGCTTATGTCACAGGGAATACATACAGAGAGAGAAGAAAAATCTTGTACTTTTCAAAGGCATTTGCTTAAATAATTTTTGCTTCCTAGTGACAACTGCCAGATTTATGCCACTGAAAATTAAAAATTATAAGTTTATTCAGTATATAAAGAATGCCGGCTTCTGCTAATGTTGACTGTATCTGATTGAAAGGTTGATTTATAATGAGACTTGGCTGATTCAATCTGCATATCTGTTCCAGTGTACCACCATCACTGCAGTATCTTTACTAATGATTGGAGTGTTACAGATGTCTTAGACCACTATGTTCACAATATGTCAGTTTTTCTTAATTCAATAATTTAAACTGTAATCCTTCAAACTCTTGAAGTTAGCTGCCTATGGGGTTTATTTTTCTACTTGAACTGCCTGTTGCACTTAGGCCTGAGCATCCTCCACATGGGTGAAAGGTCAAATCTAAAGTAGATATGTGGTTTGCTCTGCATTTTTCAAAGCTTCTTTCAAAATCTTAGCAGATGTTGAGATTTACTTTTCACACACCATAAGCACAGGACTATTGCTCCATATTATTTCCTCCGGCGGCAAGGCTGATATAAGTGGCCTCTGAATCCTGCCACCCCTTCTCCCTTAAGAACTGCATGGCGAATTCATATTATTTAAAGCTCCTCCTTTATTTTTGCAGTGTTATTGTCAGTGCAGCTGATGAGAAATCACAGGGGGTGGAAATCATTGGCAAGGGGAGAAAAAGCTGCTTAAGTCAACTTTGCTTCCCAGGGAAAATGGAATGACTGACCTTAGGTTTCTGTATTAGCAACATTCGCTGAGGGCTTAAACTAAATGTCACTTAAGTAGTGCATTGGCTGCTGTTCACAGGTGTTTGTGCCCTGCCAAGGAAAAACTGGTAAGAATTCATTCAGATTCAGGAGCAATGTCACTACTTTCGCCACCTTTTCATTTTTGCATTTTGTAAACACTGGAGTTTGTGAATGTTTTTATGCTAAAATACACATGAAAATCAATGAGCAAAATCAAATGAGCTTTGTTAAACTCAAACTCTCTGTTATTCTAGACAGGACACAGCTGGAAATCCTCTGAGCTTGGCTGGTTATTCCTCTGGAATAAAGAATGTGTAACCCCTTCACTCTCACGGATATTGCTATGTGCCTCTGATTCCTGGATACTAGCTTCTCTCCTCTGAGCAACAGGCAGATCCCAACGCAGCCTGGATGCTGCCAACACCACACTGCTGCAAAAGGTACCTTTATGCTCCCTTTTGTCCCCAAACCTTTCTTCACACACTGCTTACTTCACTGGCAGCTGAGGATACCTGTCACATTAATGGAATTGTGTAAGAAAAAGCAGACGTGAGATGTAGGAGAAAAAAAAATGCGATGGAAGATTTCCTGTGAAAAGATAGATTCCTTCATATTTTTCAGGTGTTCAGTGGTACTAGAATGTTTCCCTGTAAAGGAAACCTTTGCTTTGACCCGTAAGTATATACTTCAAAAAAAGACAAAAGGAAAAAACAACAAAAAAAATCCTTAACCCGAGTTAGAGAGCTGTCCAGAAACAGACATACAAAAACACTCTCACAAAAATGAAAGTGAGAAAAATATGATAGGCATTTCTCAAAGGACAGCTCTTCTGTATCGTCCATTTTTCTACATGTTTATGTGTCCAGCTCTACAGCAAAAGTTTCAGGAGGAAAGAAACTTTCCACAAGGTGCTGGATAGCAGTGGTTTGCAATCTCTGATGTTGTTGATCATCACATCTGCCAAAATGGGAAATGACTACATTTTACAGAAAATGAGCACACATCCCTTTGTTCATTTTTTTGATACTGGGAAGAAGTCAAAACATTCCTGATCTCTATATCCTGAACATCTGTGGATATTTTCCAAAATACCAAGTGAATTTCCCAGAATAAATACATTCAACTAAAATGAGTTGAGAATGTACTTTTTAATAGCTTTACGAATTGTACATATGGTATGAAGTTATATATAGGTTTATAAAACTATTTTCTTTCATAAAAATACATGCAACTCCATGGTAATAAAATGGCTAAGGAGAGAACAAAACTGACTGCAAAAGCAGAAAATTATATATAAATATAAAGAAGCCCAAAACCTCAATTAATAAAAGTAGCAGGTTTTTTAGAACTTTCTAAATTTGTGCTTTTTCTAGAAATATATGATCTTATTCTAACTCTCAGAGAAAGAAAAACATCTCTAGCTTAAATTCTAATCCAAAGAAACATTGAATATACAGGGAGAAAAGAAGTTAGCACCTAAAAATGGAAGACAAAAAATACTAATTGCTAATATTTTGGTAATTCTCCGTCTTATAACATAGCCTTCTAAAGTGAATATGATTATTACTGCTTGTTTCATGCAAGATGGTTTCTTTCCCAAACACTAGTGAGATTTTTGATTCCCATATTCCTTTCACACTTCCCGATCACTGCTTTGGCAGGTGTTATCCCTGTATTAACTTTATTTCTATCAGGTTTTTTATTCCTCGTGTTGTTTGATAAGCTTTACATTTCAGTATCTTTTGCATTGGTATTGCCACTTTTTGTTTGTAAATAAAATGGATTTTACAGTGCCTTGCATTTTAATTTAAAACACCATGAGAGCTATCAAACTTTAAAAATTTGCTTTGAAAGTATGTTGAAATTAGCATTTGTATTTCCCACTTCAGTGTGCTGGTAATAATCAGTGGAACAAAATGTTAAACCACAGAAATTCATCTTTTATGGCTGGATAATCCCATCAAGAGGGAACAAGAATAGGCCGTTCTCTTCTTTAATAGGCTTTGAGATGCATCTGTCTTACAATAGACGTCAAACAACATCAGTCATATTAAAAATTATTTATATTGTCATGATTTAGTTACTTAAAATAAGACTTATAAAGACCAAAAACTTACTTATAGTTTTTGCTCAGTACATTTACAGCCTTTTACTCAAAGGACTGCATAGGAATACAATTTAAATATAAGAAATGCAAAGAGAAATTTGAATCCATTGTTTTCATTGGATCACATAAACACTATAACCATAAGATTAGAAGAAAAGTAGTAGAGATAATCCTGTAAAAAAAAAGTTATAAATTAGTGCAGATAGGTTTAAATTATTTACATTTTCCTAAACCAAAGCACAGGGGGGTGTTTAAGGCCCTGTAACTATAATGAACTGACTTTCTAAAACAGCACATTATCTGTCACTAAGACTGGTATTTGTCTCTATGCGAAGCATTTTCATCCCAGAATTACAGTCTTTCAAATGTTGTATAAAGTTAGCACTATACTCTAGCATCTTTAGAACAATATACCAATGCATATTGATTACTGTTCTGGTTCCCATCTGTGAAATGAGGGCTTGATATAGTGCCATCAGTGAAGTCAGAGGTCAGACGTGCACCTTCTCTGGTATTTTTCAATTTAAAAAATTAGAGAATGAAATTAAAAAGTCAAATGACAGGTACAGAGGGTAGAAAGAAGACTTTTACATGAACAGAAAATACACGGGGGAATGAAACTTATATGAAAGGGTATTGACTAACCCCACTCAGCTCCTTACTGAAAACTGTCGTCAAATCAGACTGAGCTACGGATGAGATGAAATTCTTCAAGATGATCTGCCCAATGTACCTGTTGATTCAAGACCATAACGAGTGATTTTTCATATCCAGTTTTGAACTCTGTAGGTGGCTTATGATCCTAGCAGAGTATGCAGGTATAAAGAATTATGAAGGAACATGGCAAAAGATTTGGCATTAAAGTTCATAGCCTTCCAAACCTGGGCTTTGAGGTGGCAATTTTTATCTAGGGAGAGGGAAAAGGGATTGTTTTCTCAGAAAGGCCATAGCCCACATTGTAATTACCCACACGGTTAGCCATGTACCCACCCCCAACTTCAGCAATTCTGCCTGCTGTTGAAGAATTGGCAGTGAATATCCCTGTTGATCCAGGACAAGCAGGGGTCACCTGAGGATTTGGCCATGTCCTGGGTGCAACAGAAAACAGATTGGTGGCAGCACAGGGTTGTGCAGCAGTAAATCTGCTTATGTTTGTCTGCCTTTTCCTATTCCTCATATACTCTGTTCCCAAACCTTTTATTGCACATGCCAGCAGAGCTTGTTTAGGCATCCTCCAAATTCAGTTTTTATGATAAATTCTTTTGTGAACCTATTACAACAGATGACTAGGTTAGATATGAGCCCTTTCATGCAAAGGTCTCCTTGATTATGCACATCTTAAATATTTGTTATAAAATTTCAGCAAATATTACATCTGATGCCAAGTTCTCTGTGACATTTTATTGCTGGTGTTGGAGAGAAATACTGCTTTAGTTGAAATAAAATGGAAATGTACTTGACACCTGTAATTTACTTGAAAAACAAAATAATCAACTTTTTTCTCCACAATAGACTGATCCACTTCCAGTTTGAGCAGGATGTTTTCAGAGTTTTTGATCTTTTGTCTCTGAAATGCAGTATGTACTTACAGTATGTAAAAGCCATCAGTATCTTTCTTGGAGATTTTGCTACGCTTCAGGTACAAAAGACTGAATACTTTAAAAATGAAATAATTCATTACTTTGTAAGGGCCAGTCAACAACAGAGAGTGGAGACTACGCCTGCAGGAAACTATTTTAGAGTAAGTATCAAAGCCAAAGTATGAAATTAGGCAATATATATTTTAGAAGAGAATCTACATAAAATTTTTAAATATAAGTGCCCAGCTAAGAACTCAGTGTGGGGGCCATTTTTAATACTGAACTCATGACTCTAAAAGATATATTATTTTATATATTTTGATTAGGTTAAACTATAGTGTAAGAGGGATATCTTTTTTGAAAACATGAGTAACTGCACATGCCATATGAGAGGCCAGGAGGTTATACCTGACATGTGAGCTCGATTAATACCACTGAGATGTATGCACAATCAGCTAAAGGACTTTTTAAAAATTGCTAGTAATTTGTTTGATAACTTGCCTGAGTTCCCTAAGAAAAATTAATTCATTTGAAGGGAAGTATCCATTTCCTTCTTCCCAGAAAATTAGATCCTTTTCAAAAAAACTAATTTAGAAGAACACAATTATTTCTCAAACTAAAATAATTATATTACAAAATTCTTTTTCCTTATGTGCTTTGTAAATTTAGTAATACTTAGCTAGAAGCAGATTTTTTAAGGAACAAAAAGCTTTTTTTACCTACATTAAAAAAATCTATTTAAGATCACAGCTACTGCCTTAGTACAGAAGCAAATCAAAGACAGTTACTTACATGAGAAGCCATAGTTTCTACCAGTAACAACTATCTTCCTAACTAATACAACACATTCATATTGAAAAGTTTTTGGGGTTTTTTTTTTTTTGAAAGTTACTATTCCTTTATTCTAGGATCTCTTTGCTGTAGCTTACTGCACTTGGCTGTTACCGTCAAGGGACCTGGCTATCCTATAAGAGAAAACTGCACACCTTGTGAGCTTTTCCATGCATCAATATTCTATTGGCTCAGAAATTAAACATGACACTGGATTTCTGTTTCTGAAACTCTTTCACCTTCTTTGACCAACATAAATGTGACTAGTAAATAAATTCATGGAAAATTTATTTATTAGAGGTGTCACTGCCATGTGGGTTTGAGTCATAATATGAAATTCTAATATTTCTAATAAAAAATAAGTGGAAAACATTTGTTGTATTCAATTTAGCATTTTGGAGTGTGTTGCAACTGCTGATAGTGGTTTAAATTGATTTCCAGTTAATGACATTAGAAAACTACTTAATTCTGATTACAAAATGAGAGGCTTTACAGTCTAATGAATTTTTAATAAAGCTTCTGTGTATCATTGTATGGGCCTGCTCCTTAGCGCATGAGATGGAGATAACATTCCTCATATTCCATTTGTTTCCAATTTCAGGGAAATGATAATAAATCATCTGAATATTTGCAGTTCCACCTTACCCTCCTAAGTATAATCTCTCTCAAACACACAGGACAAAATTTTTTCCTTAGTTAAACCTTTACTTTTGAAAAATTGATGCTTGACAGCTTGATTCGTTCTTCAGAAAAAACATGTTCATTTCTTAAATCATATATGCAAAATGCCACAAAGTGCCAACTATATAGAGTGGGCTCAGATATCTCCACATTATCTGCCTTAGTTTGTTTTAGTTGACTCAATTATTTGCATTATCAATAAAAAGAGACAAAATATTGCAGAGAGCAACTATCTGTTGAGTATGTTTTATCTGTACATCTGTCATATACCACACCTAACTCTCTGTTTAAGTTTTGAATGTCACTAAATAAAGCAGGGTATCTATTTCTGGATATTGAAAGTAGCAGAGATGAGATGCTATGTGTAAAAAAATGCAGATCATAAATCTTTGTATCTTCTCCTTACTCAGGTACTCAAGGTGAAACCAGGTACAATATAATGTTTGGGATATGTGGGACTTTTTAGAAGATTAGAGGAAAGGGTAGTTTGTATTCGATTGAATTATTTCTCCCATGCCTCTTTCAGAAGGTAAATACTGGGACTGCAATTGCCAAGAGCCCTGTCAGTCACAGGTGTTGAAGTACAAAATTGTGCCTCAATGACATTGATCTGTGGGAGGTGTTTATTTATTACCTGATCCCATTGTTGTTTGTGTTATAACCACAAGAAAACCATAAGATCTGCTTATTATTTACTTAAAGCAGATAAAGTCATGCAAAAGGGTGGCTTTGTCCTTGCTTGATGAGTACTGGGCCCTTGCATTACTATTCCAAAACCATTTTAGATATGAATATGCTCAATGAGCAGCAAAGAAAAGAAGTTAAAGGGTACATCATTATAGCTGGTGTTTCTTCCCTCCTTTTCCTATCTTGCCCTACTAAGTTCTTGTCTTGTATGTATTTCAAGATGCCGACTATGTTTGTGGAATCTCTTTTTGGATGCTCAGAGATTTCAGTTTCATGTTATGGAGTTATTTTATGAACACTTCTTTTTCATGTTAACGTTGTTCTAATAAAAATTTCTTATGTGTTATAGAATGATGAAAAATTTATTTTCCTGCAGTTGAGGGAATATAATAGAAGAACACAGTAGTTGAAGGCTAAGGTTTTCTCTGTGCCTGCTATAAAGGAGTTTAGAATAATTTAAAATTACTTAAGTAACTATTAGAAAAAGGGCATTAGAGGGGGGATGAAAAGACACAGAGGATGTTTTGGGAAGAAAACAAGAAAAATACAGAAAGGCTTTCTCAGTGATGGAGATGAGGACTCCCCAGGACCAAGAAATGGAAGTCAAGAGTTATTCAGAATATGTACAACAGAAAATGCAGGAGAAGATTCTTGCATAACTGAAAATGACCCATCCCTGGAGCAAGAATTGAGAGAAAGGTGCAACAAGACAGTGTTGCAGCTACAAAATTTCTTATACTAGAAAGTAAAGAATGAAGATTTAAATTTCACTGTTTATGTTCCTGCTTATGTTATACAGTGCTCCTTTCAAATACCACTTAAAACCTAGTTTTAGACCCGGGTCTGGAAATCTATCAAGATGTGTCCCAAGACCAGTTAGCATGCATCATTAATTCTGGCTGCTAGGGTTGCATCTCCAGTGAAGAAGTAACAGAGCGCCCTATGCCTAGGAAACATGTTGGAGAAGACAAGACACAAATGACTTCCAAAAGCCACTGATCACAGTGTTGAAAGCAGGACTCAAAGCCACGGAGTATCCTTATGACTCATGAAGCCAACTGACCAGTCTTGGTGTCAAACTCATAGAAACAGAATGGAGAACTTAGAAGAGAGGGATTTTTCCATGCTTGATTTTGCACTGTCTTTTCTGTCGAGTAACAGTATTATTCAATCTTTCTGGAGACACCAGCTCTAAAAATTTAGTCAAGCTATTTGAGGAACGTCTTTTATGTCTTCCCCACCCCACAAAGGAGAAAGACAAAAATGACAACAAAAAGGTTTTAAGGAAAAAAAAAAAAATCCAACCTTTTTGAACGGAACATTATTTAGGCTCGTTAGGAGGAAACAGGTACTTGTTTGTTTCTAGAAGTCCTAAAAGAGATGCTATGCCCTCTTACTATCCAAACTGGAGTTCAGCCAAATATGTGATCAGTGGTTGGTGTTGCTCAACTTGAATCTGAAATTGGTGAGCCTGCTGCACTTCATAGCAAAACTTGTAGAAAGACAGAATATATTTTATTCCAGGACTGATACACTTGATGAAAAACTGGAACATTTCATTGCATGCTAGTGGTTCAGACATGGAACAGAAATATCGAACTTCTCATAGAAGAAAATCTGATAAATAGACTTAAAGAACAAAAGATCTGAATGAAATGTGAACTTGCTAATCAGAACTAATGGGAAAATAAGACACTAGTAGGCTAGTAGAAATAAGCAATAAAATAGATCTTGTGAAATCTGGAGAAATTTTCACTCCACTGGGAAAAAATTATAACGTATTTCCATGAAAGTCTATGGTCTTCAATGGCCAGTGAGTGATGAAATTTAGTTCCCAGGCTTTTCTTTTTAATTTATTCTTTAGATATTCCTTTAGACATCCTGGACTGAGAGGTCAACTATAAACTATTTGTTGTGAAAGATGTTCTTCCAGCTGTGACTGGGTGTCTCTATTTATTATGTGGTTTCATTGTGTTTGATAGAGTTCATCCATTTAGTTTCTTGAAAAGCTTTTAATTAACTGGATATGATAGATCGTATTTTGGAATGTGTGTATGTAGGATCATGGATTTTCATACTCCAGCTTCTTCAAGGTGTTTGCTGATGTTCAAGAAGATTATTTTTTCTGCTGATGAGCTTAAAAATAATGGAACTGGGAAATTATAGGTTGTAGTTGAAATGGTTTTCCATGTAGGTTTCAGTCCACCATTACAATAAGGTCCTTGTAGCCTTGAATTTAAGAGGATGCTACAAAACCACACAATCCACTGTATCACTCTAATTTGTTTTGAGGTATAGTTGCTGTAAAGACTGGTATTAGATTGTGACAGCAAACACTAACAGAAAAAAAAAATTCAAAATTTAGGAGAAATTCTTTATTTGCTGTTAAAAGTATCAGAAATTTCATGAAAACAAAACTTTGCTATCTGAGATGTGGTGATCCAAAGACAACAGTTTTGGTTTTTGGTGTTTAAGATCATGATAACATGAGCTTTCTTCTGTCATATAAAGTTTTATCTCTGGAATTTTAGTTTTCTTACTTGTATTCAGAAGCTGCACATGAATTGCAATAAGTCATATCTATTTTATAACTAAGGTTCAGATTTCTTCCTGGAGTGTCACCCATTTTTCCTTTTATGTACTTCCAGAAAAAAAAAGTTATGTGCTGCTTATGGTGACTGCGTGCACTAAATGCAGTATTTTAATGGATGTTGCTACAGTGCTAGAATTTCTTTTAAAACAAAATTTATACTTTCAGATTAAAGCTAATGGCTAGTTGTGCACTCAGCATATGGTTTTCACAAAGTGCTGACAAAACTCTCCTCCCACTAAAGGAAATAGGAGTGTTTCTGCAGACTTCAGCAGAAGCACACTAAGACAAAGAGGACTACAGCAGTAACTAAGGTGCTATCCTTTTTAACAGATGAGACACAGTGATATGACAAAGAAAACCCGTTCTGCAGAATTACTGTACAAATTAGGCTTGTGCTTAGGGCTTACAAAAATAATGGTCTCAGTGGGTGATTTAGCACAGGTGAAGTCAAGGTGGTGATATAAGCAGGGCTGAATCCTCTCTGCATGAAAAGCATGAACACAGTCCAAGTTTTTTACTCCCCTGACAGCTGCTCCATGTCGTAGAACAGTGATGTCATTTTTTTTCTCTTGTAGCTATAAGTAAAAATTAGAATACCAGAAAAAACAAGTGCTGTTACTGCTGCCAGTGTGGTTGTAAGGATTGTCAGAAAAGAAGAGAGGAAGTAAAACTGCATGTAGGCATCAAAATCTGTACCAACATTCCACAACAAACACCAAGATATGGTTGTATAGAAATACAGGCTTACGAGAGATGCACTGCTTTAGCATAAAAAGTCTATTTGCTGTTCTGTACCCTATGAAAAACAGAAAATAATTTAGTAAGCCTACACTGAGAGGTCTCATCCTTTTATCTGGCTCTTCTAGAAATCCGTGGAGCCACTCAATACTAAACTAAAAAAACCTGAGTACTAAACAGAAAAAAAACATGCTCATCTGTAAGAACTGCCTGGACAAGGAGCTGTTGGAGAAGTCAGTCTGTGGTCCATGCTCACTGCGGTCAGTTGCACTCCTTGTCTTTTCTCCTAAAGAAATTAGTGCTGCTGCTTCTCCTTTTTCTCCTCCTTCCTTTCCTTTACCTTCTTCTTGAGGCAAACCCACCTTCTGTTGGCAGCTAGTATTCCTTTCTCACTTGACTTTAAGAGTCACCTTTCTTTACTACCAGAGTGCAGAAAAAACCCAGTGTATTTCTCAGGGACTGTGTTCCCTTTGTAATAAGATCTACAATTAATAATACATGGAAGGCTTATTTAAAATATCAACTCATCTACTGGAAAAAGAAAACAGCAGCTTCAAACTGTTCCCCAGCTGAAACTAGGAGTTTAAGTACAGCAATAAACTGCATGAAAGTAATTCTCACAAGTCAAAGGGGTTATTCACAAGGCAGAGGCTAATCATGCCTCAGTACCAAAACAGAGGCACTAATTGCCTGATTTTCAGTGTCACTGGACACCTGCACCTCCTACTGAAGTGTACATTGTGGGCAGAGGAACACGATAATAAGAATGTATAAGGTAGTTTTCTGTTAGGATGCAGAATGCAAGGAAAAATGTAAAAGAGCAGAAAACAGTAGCAGAAATAGTTTATCCCCAGTGTAGTCTGTGTTTGCTATTTTAATTCCTGTTTACAAAAATGTAATGTTTAATGTCCAATACTCATTGGTAAAGTGAGCTCAGCAAAACAATATTGAAATTAAATCTAAAACCAATGTAATGTCAGCTATAAGTCATATATAAGAAAATGACAAATAACCCAGCTCAGATTTTGAGAATGCGCTGTGATAAGCTGTATAAAAATTTCCATGGAAACACAGACAGTTGGCCTTTTAACAAATAATCTGTATGTTGAAATGTCAGCATGTCATTTTTGTTAAATGGACAAATGAATGAATATTATGTTCAGCTTGTGTATAATAAAATAGAATTGCCTTGAATTCCACAAACAAATTGTTTGCTGCAAATAATTCACCAGTTTCCTTCTGTACTATAAACTCTAATAATTTTCCAGTCTTTCAATGAAGCAATAGTTCCAAATATTTTTATTTTCATGTCGTTTTGCAGTGGTAGCTATTGAAATATTGGTTTAGTTTAATTAAAAACTGGCTTGTACAATGTTTTTATTACTCATGCAGCAAAGTCTGGTTTAGTTTGTCGGATAATTTTTGAAATAAATATGTTTCAAGGCACATGAAAAGCAATATTCAGTCCAATTGCTGTGAACAGTTTTAATGTGTAAAGAAATTGTGAAACCACAATATCGAATTAAGCTGCATTAATCAACAGGTACCTAAATGATGCCAAAAGTAAGGTGCTGGAGAATATAAAAGGAAGAAAAAAGTCCAATTTCCAGACATTAAGAACCTCAGCTACTTTTTAAACACTCTCACCTGCTTCCTGGTTTGTGACAATGTATTTTTGCTCTATCGGATGTACTCTATTTTGTTGGATCTACATAAATTATTTTCTTTTCTTAGTGCTAATTTTAAGGAAGGGAAAAACACTTTAAGCCAGTGTATATTATTGAGCATCTTTTGAAATTCTGGAAAAGGAAGAGAAGGGAAAGGAAGGGAAGAAGAAATGGGGAAGAGGAAAGGGGGAAGGCTGAAGATAAAGAACAGAGATAGTAAAAGTAATTTTACATTCCAATACCATCTAAATATTGATCATAGCCCACTACATGTAGAATCATTTTACGATTTCATTCAAGATTATATATGAACAGATATGTTAACAGAACATTTTTTCTGTATTCCTCAATTTAAAAACCATAGAGAATTAAGAGACCCTTGCATTCGGTCAAATCCACATGCCTGTTAACACTGAAAACTTACAAACAGGGAAACAAACTAAAGATATAAGCAAGAGAGAGCTGTGTCTAATTCACACATTCTGTGAGTGAATTTATAACATTTTTCCAAAAGATTGTAAAATCACATATATCTCATTTTCAAAAAGAATGCTGCTCCTTTTCCCACACAGATAGCTGTGAATGCATCAGAATTGAGAGTAGTCTAGCTTTGTCTCTTTTGTGCTGCAGAATTTACTGGAAATTCTCTACATTCTTTTTGCAGCTTCTCTCATCCAAGTGCACAAGGTGGCTGCAGAGAAACTATCCAATCCTACACACAAGGTTACAGAATTCTTCTTGATCTGTTTATTTACTGTTGGAATTTAGACGATTTTGGGAGCAGAGACTATGAATCTGGTTACAAAGAATTTGAATAAAACACAGATGTCTGTTGAAAGAAAAACATATGAAACAACCTTCTGTGTAGATGACCAGAAGGCAACATGCTTCTGAATAAAGTACTTATGAGTAAAAATGTACATTACTTACAGTTTTCCACATGCAGAGGATAAAATTTTTAAAGAACTGAGGTTTTTCAAAGTGCAAACTCTACTATTGTTTCTCCTAAATCTTTTTTTTTTTCAAACTTACCACTTTAGGCTAAAACTTCTTTGGAATGGTGCCTAATAGCATTTGTTTTCAACAAAAGCATCAGGATATATTAGGAAGCCAAGAAAAACATCTTTTAGTATTGGCATCATAAATAATGCACAAAAAGAGCTAAAGATAATTAAGTTATCATTCATGGGTTTGGTGGGTTTTATTTTTTAAATTTCTGAAAATTTAGTCAGCTATAAAGCAGAAAAAATCTTTTTGGGAACAAATAATATTATCTATTTCACCCTTGTTACAGCCCTGAAGTGGACATATGTAACACTTTCTTATGCAAGTAAGCTGAGTAAAGTCTGTTTAAACATGCAGTGCTCATATGAGCGATAAACTGTAGGACAGAACTTTCATGTCTTTGATGGAAACATAGAGTTTGGTGTATTGCAAAAATATTCTCATTAGGGAAAAGAACAGGTTTTCAGAACACTGATACCCACGTAAAATGTTTTTTAAGTTGAAATACAGAACAAAATATTTATATCTTTTAAGGAGACATTTACATGTTTGGAGGTTTTTATGGTGACACAGAACAAATTGTGATTTTGCTATCTAGGCTCAAAACCTTCTGCTATTATTTTCCTTCAAAGATTAATTTTTAATTTAATTTTATCACACATGATTAATACACAGCAAGGAATAATTTCCTAATCTCTTTTGAAGAGAACATATTAGAAAAGAAGTTGACTGAAGCCATCCAGAACTGGCTTTATGAGTTAATTGTAGGAGAGACCACTCTAAGGGTTCCAGAGGGACTATTTGGGTTTTGCCTGCTAATAGTGCTGTTATTGTTCTGTGGATCCAACTCTTCAAGGGAATGTGAAAATGAAGCTGAGGGCATTGTAGCTTTGATCCCTTTTTTTCTTCCCCATCTACATCTCTGGACTGTGGAGGCAGGGAAACCCACTGAATAGAAGGAATGCAGCCTATAGGAATGGCTTTCCAATCACCTCAACATTGACAGATTTGAGCATATTGCAGGTGGAAGATATGAGGACTTGCACTCTACAAACAAAGCAACCTTTGCCCTTTTTCCTTCCCTTACAGTCTATGCCCTCCTTATAGTAAAAGTGCATGCTGCAACTCCACCACTATTTTTATTCCCAGAAGAAGAAAGCACTTTGGCATACCTATTATTTTAATTAGTGTGTAGCCTTCAGCAAAGCTCTGAGAAGTAAAATTTCATGCATTTACATAAACCCCACAAAAAAATTACTGTAAATTAGTATCATGCAATACCTCCACGACCTAAATGTTACATGTATGAAAAAGGTGTTTTAAAGAAGCTCATAGAATTATACAACACGTTCATTGTAACCAAAGCAGAAAGAGCAACTTGACCTCCTATTATCACCTTGAACTTATCAATAGAATTGTCCTGACCAGCTTGCCTTGCCAAACAAATAACCTGAGAAATCTTTCAGTTCTAAGGTGTACTCTTTCTTTTAACTGAGACATTGCATGTGATGCTGACACAAAGTGCATCACCATTACCCATCCTGGCCACTTGAACTGTCTTGGCTTACTGGCCGGTAAATCAGGGGCAAATGGCTTTGCAAGGAGATCTCCAAAAAGACTAGGAAAAATCTAAAACAAAAAATGTTACTATTGAAATTGATACCTGTTTATTAGATCTGTCAATGACTGATCAGTAGAGTTCATAAATGACTTATTTCCATTTAATAGCTTTACTTCAGCAAAAGCTTCTAAGCAACATATTTTTTCCTCCAGAAAATAGAAGTCTAATGCCTTAAGGTTTGCTTTAGCAGATATCAGGATTTTTTTTTTCTCAGTGGTTGAATGAAAATTTTGCAGATCATGTCTGCATTAAAACTGTAGCAGTTTTAGGAATTCAGGCCAGGAGTCTTGCACCGGATTTATTTATTTATTTATTTACTTTGTCCCAGAAAGAAAGGAGAAGTCGCTTTCTATTATATATTTCTGCTTATTCAATGAACAAGATGCCTGAACAGAAGAACATCCAGTTTCTAATTTATCTGTCTTTAGCCAGGTGGAGTTCAATATAAACCTTCTGCATTTCAGATTTCTCCAAAATACTTCCCTCTTTGCACCTCAGGGCAGAAGGAAAATGGAAAATTGGAACATTCTTTTCTCAGTCTTTTTTGTGAACATAGTTCCACTGTGCGGAAAAGACATTTTGGGTTACAGGCAGAAGGACCACAGTTTCAACTGAATGATCTCTTTTCTGATACCTGACCTTGGGGAGCTTTCTGCCATTATTTTAAAAGGTCATCAAATACTATGTTATGTTACATCATCACAGCATGTAGTATGTATTAATTGTTTTATTTCTTAAAAAACTTCAGCATAGAGGTGCCATTGAGTCAGGCTAATTAAAAAAAAACAAACAAAAAAACAAAAACCGACAAGCCATTCCAAAAAACTGAAATGTCCTTTCACTAATTTGTGTACTCGGTTTTTGATGTAAGCAGCCAGATTCTTCAGGTTGGTTAAGGGCTTCTGTATCTAAGTGTTTTGTTTTGTACTTCAGTAATGTAGAACAGAAATGAGGAGAAAAAATATATTATTATCTAGTCATTGTACTCACATAAGAAAGACCATGCACTCAGTTAAACTTAGTTTTTGAAAATCCAGTTTGAGGTAAAAATCAAAGCATGTTGCATGTTACTTCCTAGTAAAATTATTGAGACCTTTGTCCTCATTATCAACAAAGACAAAATGTCATTGATCTTTTCCTAGGAAGATATCTATAGGTCTGTGTACAAAATGCAGTGAGACGTAGACCTTCTTAGGAGCAGGGTAGACTGGCTGTGAGATTGCCACTATTTCCTGTGACAAAGATCTAACTGAAATTTGCAAAAAATCCTCTAGATTTCATCAGTAATTAATGTGATATACTATCTGTCTTCATCCATACTGCAGACAGACTTAAGATTGTTTTGTAATAGCTTCAATCTTTAATGTAAGCTTGAATGTAAAAGTCAACTAATACATTTTTTTAACTGAAGTTGATACAAATTATTACTTTTTCCCACACAGAATACATTACAAATAACTCTAGTCTCTAGGCAAATATTTCTTATATATCTGAAACAGACAATTTCCTGAAGAAATTTCCATTAATTTTTGTAAGACAATATGTGCTGTACCCTCAACCTAACCTCTTCTTTTCAGTTTGGCTTTGTCAGAAAGAATTATTGACATTCTTGGAGACAGGCAATATTCACAGAATATACAGTAGTGTTTACTTTAAAAAATGAGACTGTTCAATCAAAGAAGGTAGACAGCTAGGACTTTCATCTAAGCCAAAGTCATCTCAATGGGAACTTTCCTGCCGTGCAATGCTCCATATTCTAAATTGTTACCATGCTGTGCCTGTCTTCTTATTTTTAGGTAACAGATGCAGCTCATTGCTTGGAATACAATTTACAGATTTTTATAATAGAGGTATGAATTATTAATCTGCCTTTCAGTTGTAACTTTTTGTGTATTGTAGCTTAGTAAATAATGATAAGCAAGAAATCAACAAGAACACTATGGTGCGTTTCTTAAAACCAAACAGGTACAAGAACAGAGTTAAAAGAGATAGTGCCCAGACAGGGCATAGGCTTAGTGACCACTGTAAATATATGTATTTTCTGTCTCTTAGGAGCAAAGTATTTTGCTGGAAAAAATTTAGTCTGAAAACCTTCAAAATATCTAGAAGATTCAAAACAATTCAAGCAGTATATAGTGCAATTCTTATGTAGTGTTTTCTTGGTCAGGTCAGCCTGGAGAAGAGGAGACTGAGGGGAGACCTCATTGCAATTACAACTTCCTCGTGAGGGGAAGAGGAGGGGCAGGCACTGACCACTGTGGTGCCCAGTGACAGGACCCAAGGGAATGGCCTGAAACTGTGGCAGGGGAGGTTTACGTTGGATATTAGGGAAAGGTTCTTCACCCAGAGGCTGAGCAATGGAACAGGCTCCCCAGGGAAGAGTTCAAGCCTGACAGAGTTCAGGGAGCTTTTGGAGAATGCTCTCAGGCACACAGTGTGACTCTTGGGGACGATGCTGGGCAGGGCCAGGTGTTGGACTACACGATCCTTGTGTGTCCCTTCCAACTCAGCTTATTCTGTGATGCAGCAATTTTGAAAAAAAAAATCATGTCCTTAAAACCATTTGAAGAGATCTGATTGTGAAAGATTTTTAATTCTATATATAAACTAATAATGTCATAATGTATGACAAAGAAATATAGCTGGAATTTTTTTGGCACCAGAGGCCATTTACAAAAAATGGAGATGAAAGAAACAGACTTCTCAGTGATTTTTTTTCAGCATCTTAGGCCTCACTATTAAATAAGCAGCTGAATGTATTTTTTATCTAAAATAATTTTAGCTAATATAGCTTAAGGCTAATATTTACTTTCTGCTTCCTAGCACTTATCACTCCAGAATTCACCATGGTGTTATTTTGTCATTTGAAATTCATTTTCTATTTCCATTTAATCTACTCCATTTTCTGTAATGGATAAGGTCAAAATAACAAAGAAAAAATTTTACTGACCTCACTATGAATGGAAGCAAAGTAATTCTCCCACTATTTTAGCCATTGAGCAGATAATCAGTATTTTTTTTTTTATTTTATAGAATTATTTAATATGCTTTAATAATTTCTTGGCACATAACAACATGTTGTAGTATTTTTATAGACTATGATATTAATATAGGCTGATGAGCAATGCAACTTTTGTGTAATTAAATGAGCAGACTCTATCTCTAAAGCATGGTTCTCTAACTTTAGTAGACAGCATTTTCATGGAGGGCATGGTCATAATTTTAAAACATTCATCGTTGGACTAAATTATAACTTGTGACCCATGAAGAAATTTTTACTTCTACTGTATGCCTAACACCATATGGGAATCAAAATCATTAAAAAATTAGTGAAATGAAAATTGGTACATTCAACTGAGTCCTCTTGAAGCCAAATTGTCAATAATTATGGAAAAAAAGTATAAACACAAAATTTCTGTACCAACAGGACAGACAAGATAATCATGGTGAAAAAGATATGATGACGGAACTATATCAACTATATATTTATAAATTAAGGCTTATAAAATAATGCATATAAAACACTAAATAAAGTGGCACTATAGTCCTTAAAACTTTGTCTGTCTTTTTGTCAGTCTTATACTACTGGTAATATTAATGAAAAAGAAAGATAACATCTTTTTAATGACCCTGAAAATGTCTGGTATTTAGAGAGTTTCAGCTCATATGTATCCCCATAGCAAATATATACTTATTCTTAGATTTCTGTCTTCAGGCAAGGACCTTTCAAAACTGTTTTGCATTTTATTCATTTCACACCAAATGCATCTGGTATTCTTTTCTATTATTTGGGGTTAGAAGTGCTTGAATACTGCTGTAACTTTAGAATTCAGACATGCACGCATGAGTTTGGGTACAAAGTTTGCATACAATCCTCTCAGGATGTGCGCATGAATTTCAGTGCATCAGAAAGGCTCAGAGCAAGATATGGATTTTCTGCATGATGCTTCCCTACTTTCTCTTGCAAACCTTTACTACCAAATTTTATACCCTCATTAAGCACTAACAGTAGCAAACTGTGGATGTAGGAGGAACTAACTGAATTTAATTATCATGGAAGTAGATACATTGAAATCCTTGAAATCTCTCTCTTCCATAGTTATTTTTTCTCTTGTCAACATTAGCCTAAGGTTTGCTCTCAGTAGAGGATGGTCCAGATTTTTCAAAGATCCGTGAAGATAGCAGCACTCTGCCCTCGCTAATATCATTTGGCAGATTGTGCCACATGCTTTGTCATAAAATGGAATTAAGTCTTGGCAGAGCTGCTCATTTCAGCTCTCCGTACTCAAAGACTGTGTTTTTATAAAAGTAATCTGCAAACACTGCAGAATCAGTCACAGAGTCACAGACAGGGTAAGGTTGGAAGGGACCACACTGGGTCATCTCGTCCAACCTCCCTGCACAAGCAGGGACATCCTAGGGCACATAGCACAGGATTGTGTCCAGATGGTTCTGGAATATCTCCAGTGAGGGAGACTCCACAGCCTCTCAGGACAATCTGTTCCAGTGCTCTATCCCTCATGCAGTTCTTCCTCATGTTCAGGTGGAACTTCCCATGCATCAGTTTCTGCCCATTGCCTCTTGTCCTATTGCTCAGCACCACTGAGCAGAGCCTGGCTCTGTCCTCTGACACCCTCCGTCAGACACTGACAGACATTGATGTGGTCACCTCTCAGTTGCCCCTTCTCAAGGCTAAACAGCCTCAACTCTCAGCCTTTCCTTGTGAGAGAGATGCTCCTGCCCCTTAATCATCTCAATTGACCTCCACTGGACCCACTCAAGGAATTCCATGTCTCTTTTGTACAGAGGAGCCCAGAACTGGGCACAAAACTCCAGGTGAGGCCTCAACAGGGCTGAGTGGAGGGGTAGGATCACATTCCTTGACCTGCTGGAATGTTCTTCCTAATGCACCCCAGGACACCATTGGCCCCTTGGTCACAAGAGCACTGCTGGTTCATGGACAGCTTGGTGTCCAACAGGACCCCCAGATTCTTCTCCACAGAGCTGCTTTCTGGCAGCTCAGCTTCAGCCTGTCTGGTGCCTGGGGTTATTCCTCCCCAGGTGAAGGACTCGGCATTTGTCCTTGTTGAACTTAAGTGATTTCTTCCCTGCCCATCTCTCCAACCTGCTGACATCCCTCTGAAGTGCTGCACAGCCCTTTGTGATATCGGCCACTCCTTCCAGCTTTGTGTCATCACTGAACTTGCTGAGGAGGCGTCTGCCCCTTCACCTAAGTTCAAGGATAAGCTAAATATTGGACCCAGCATTGAACCTTGGAGGACATCATCATCAGTAACAGGCCTTCAACTAGAACCTGTGCCATTGATTATGACCCTCTGGGATACAACCAAATTTCAATCCATCTCACTGTCCACTCATCCAGTCCACATTTTTTGACCTTGCCTCTGATGATATTGTGATAGCCGAAAATCTTGAATCTTCTGCTGGCCACTGTCTGAAATTTGTTCTGTGTTCATGAAGTGTTGTAAAATAGACTTAAAGAATAATTAAAACACAGAACTTCTCTGATTATTCACAAGCAAGCATTGCATTCACATGGATGCCGCAAGCATGAGTGTGCGACTCTCAGTAAAATAAAGATGCCAGACTGTTCTCTAGTCCATCATTGAATCTGGTTAGAAATGCCCTTGAGAAATGCCCTTGAATATGGTTAGGAACAGTCTTGAGAATCTGGTTAGAAATGCCCTTACACTGAGGTTTCAATTTAGAGCTGCCTTCATTTAAATAATCACAGAGAGCAGCAGCAATACAGATTTCCTTCTGATAGAGCATTGCCTTCACAAACATATGAAAATACACTAAAAATACTAAAGCAAATATTTTTTCTTTTTTTTCCTCCTAGATCATTGTTTCAATGAAGTTTAGCACTTGTCATGAAACATAGGATTTCCTAACCAGATTAAAGAGCCCTAAGACCTTTCTAATCACGACTTAATAGTTACCTTCAGCTCAGAAAAGGAGCTCTACAAATTATCTATTGATCTACCAGCATTAAACAAAGACAAAATATTTTTCCATAATAATCTCTTCCACTGGAATAATTGCTCTTAGCCTCATCAAGATTCTTTGCAAGATTTTGTGAATTTGCAGAGGGATGTGACAAGAGTAGCTCCCCAAACAGATATTTCATTAAAAATATACATGAAATATAAACAAGAATTTCCTTAAAATCTACACTGAAAAAAGTAAAAAATGATGCAGAGAAGCTTCTAATTACTATCATCTTCAGCAGACTGCAGATGAAAACAACAGCAGCCTCTGTTTGTGATACATAGCTGCTCTGCTCCTGCCCTTCCCTTTGAGAAAAACAGCTCTCAGATTGAATATACCAGCCAACCAAGTACCTACCAAATATTGCTTTTTTAGACCAGCTTTTTTCCCTTCTTAATTGTCCACAATATTTCACCTATCAATACCCTGAATTTCCTCAGAGATAAAAAGAAACAATCTAGACAGCATCTCCCCCCACAGTAAAAATAGTAACCGCACTATGCCATTAAGAAACCGGAGCCCTATTTATTCATTTCACACTTGGTTTCTGGAGGAGACTGGTTTGTTTCTGTCCCTGGAGGAAGTGCCTGGTATGAGGTTTGAAACGTCAGGGATAATTAAGACAAACTGTGCTTTTTTGCCCCAACAAAGGAAATATATCCCTTAAAATAACTCCCTACTGAAATCTCTGAACAAAAACCAGCCCAGCACTGTTGAGGTAGCTTACAATGCTAAATCAATTGTCAGCATTAGCAAGGCTCTGAACTGGAGCATCTTGCAGTTTCATTGCGATCCAGCAGCTACTGTGCTATCAGCAGGTGAAAGTACAAATAGAATGCTGAATAGTCAGATATGAAAGAGCTGGTACGGGGATCAAATAAAAAGACATATAACAAAGATGTTTATGTCTCAGAAACCAAAAATATAATTACTGTAAGGTCAAAGTTTAGAGATCAGAGGCATTCAATAACATTTTTCATTCAGCCATTTTAGTGTCAGTAGTCTTTAAGCAGAGTTGGAGTTCCTATTCACTTAAGAATTGTGAAAATTACTGTATTCTGTAGAACCAGTTCCCCACTGCACTGTAAAAACATCTCTAAGAAACACTGAGCAAATTTCTCTGCCAAGCTGAACTGATGTCAGACCTTGGTTTCATGTCTGCTCATCAAGTTTTAAGACAGGAAGGTAGTAATTTTCTTTCTGTTTTTGTTTACTAATCCATCTTCAGGACACTGAATGAACCCAAACATCTAATTTTTTTGAAAAAAAAGTTTTCCATCACACTGGGTTGTTACAGTGACTTTAATCTGTCAGTGCTTGATTTTCCAGCAATAATTCAATAGATCTTGGATTCCATATTCTGAAATCTTTTTGTAATTACCAGTGCAATGTTAATCCCCTAACATTTTCTTAAACCATTATGTTATGTAATTTACTTTCTTCTTTTTTTTTTTTATGTTTTAGTTTTAGACTTCTTTTTTTAAAATAGTCAGTAAAGAGTTTTTCTTGCTCTAACACCTTTTCTTATGAACTAATACTACTTAGCCCAAATAAGACATTGATGATAGAGTGCTTTGTAAAAACAGTTTTTCTGTGTTATAACACAATGTTTAATATCTTGGAAAATGTAGTTTAAAATATTAGAAAAAAAAGCCTGATTTTCAGTTCTTGCAAGACATGTCGAATAGCATGCAACATGACCCTATATAGGATGATGGAAACTGTGATTATTACAAGAACACTAGAATATTTTCATAATTTTTAGATCCATCTCATCAGACCACTTTCATGCAAAACACGTGAAAACTGGATGGATACCTCTGTTAAACTGTTGCAGTGAAGCCATGTTGACATATTTTTTAATCGTAATGGCATAAAGGACTTTAAGAAAGGTATTCATAATGAGCTTGGTCTCTGTTCTTGTTTCCTTCCTGCAGCTTTGGTTGCCACAGTGGATGATGAAACTCCCCCTGAGATGGAGGGACTCAGAGGGGTTAAATAGGAACCACAGCAGCAACAGCACTGTGCTTAGGCACTAACCTAGAAAAGCTGGTAGAAAAATGCTGAAAAAAGGTCAAGCCCCTCTCCAGTATCTCCTTTCTTCAAAACACTGTTGTTTTTGCCAGTAAAGCTGATAGTGCTATCTCTTCTTCACTGTTTTTGATTGCACTATAGCTACCTAAATAGCTATAAGGGAACCAGGGTTCAATACACTTTTCTAATGTTACTTAGGAAACAAGACAGTCACATGAAAGCAGAATTTCTGAGCTCCATTTTGTGCTTTAAGAGTCTCATATATCCTCTCCAACAGAAATACACTATCTTTGGAGCTGGAACTGCAACAAAGGTGCTCTTCCTAAGTCATAAAATCCTCTGATTCTTATGCTATCATCTAATTCCACACAAGTCTTCAAATATTCCATGTAAAGCAGAAACACATCAGTATTTTGAGATGTTCTCTGTCTCATATGCCTTAGAATAGCCTTCATTTGTTAGGCGGGTGATATGGCTCCCATTTCTTTCAAGTGGGGAGGACATGTGATGAAGAGAGCTGATCCTGACAATTCTCATCCTGTCAGGCTGTTTTACCCTTGCCTTTATAGAATAAGTGGGACATTACCACCTCCACTGTACTTTCCTTCAGCAGTTATGTTTTATGAAGAAGAAGGGATCTGTTATCTGCCAGTTCTTTCAGGGCAGACGTACTCAGGTGGAACAGACTCCTTCTCTTGCACAATTCTCACTCCACATTGTGAATGCTAGTGAAATTCAGATGTGCTCAATATTCAACTGTTCAATTATGTGAAGCTTTAGGCATTTCAAGACTTCTCCTACAGTAGAACTGTAGGACATAAAACACCCAAAGGTCTAGATATGAATGTCTTTGGACATTAAATCCTTACAGTGGGATGGCATCTGAATGAGCTTTGAGGTTTTTTGCATTAATTGCATTCCAATATCATATGAGATATCTTATTCCATCAGTTTATTTGGCCCCAAATAACTTTGTGCTTGATGTTTTCAATCCCAAAACTCTAACCTTGCCACAGCTGCCGGCATTACAAAAGTTCATTGTGGAGATAAAGTCTATAAAGCATCCTACTACCATGGTAGCAAGGATTGCCTTAGGTAAAGGAGTAGTGCCAAGACCTGAAAATATTGTAAGTGCCTTTGGGCACTTTTTCTTTTCAGGCTTCATATATTTACTTATTTTCCTAATCAGAAGGACTTCCAAGTCATGTCATGTTTAAGAAATTAAAATCAGAGCAGCTCTACAAATTCATATTAATACTTCCCCCCGAAATACCTAGAATGCCACACCCACAAGTGCTGCCATAGTTCTTCTAGGATGAATCAGATATCACTGAGTGATGTGGGGACAGTAAAAAAGTAAAAAGCTCTAAATTAACAAGTGTTTCTTTCACGTCTGACCATTCTCATTTGTCTGTGTGTTAGCACCTACAAATTATGTGGAAAGAGAAATAACTTGGAATCTGACTCTGCATGAGGAATAGTAATGCCAGTCTAAGATGTGAGGCTTACTCATGTTTGCATTAGCAATAAATAATCTTTTCAGCAATATAAAGGGGGAAAGCAGTAGTACAGCCCTGGGAATCGTAAGCCCTGGAACCATGATGAGGTCTTACCCCTTACCTGCTGAATACAGCAGACAGCTGCCAGATATGCTGGGCAAAATTTTAAAAATACCTTAAAAGAGGCAAGAAAAGAAAATTGGTTATGCAGAAACACCTTAAGGGAAGAAAATCTTTTGTGACATTGTCTTATTCAGAGAAATTCCTTTTTCCAAAACACAAGAGCTAGTGAACAAACAGCCAGCATCTTTGGAACAGATATTTACAAGCAGCAGCTGCAAGCATCAGCCAACATCTACCATAGACTTAAGGACAGAATTGCTTATATCTGACACAAAAAGGAGAAAACAGTGGTAAAAGAATGGACTAACTGACACATGACTATATTAAGAATGGCCACAGTTCAAGTACTGGTCATGAATATTGCTCTTCAAAGAGCACAGCAGGAGGAAAATAGTGATTCAGAGGGAGAGATGACCCTGTGGCAAAGCCAGTAATTCTTTGAACTTGTCAGACTTGCTTTGCAAGCTCCACACAGATTTGGATGAAGCTATGAATGCACCATTGCTTGATGGATAATTCCAGGATAACACTGTTCTCTTTGCCAATGCATAATCTTTAATGTCTTGGCAGCTCACAATGGCTCTTTCTAGCAAGTCCTGCTTCACATAGTGCACTCTTAGAAAATTCTTATGAAAATCTGCCTGCCAAGATACAAAATGTATTCTCTCTTATATTATCATAACTTTATAACACTGACTGTCTGATGACACTGGGACAATTTTTCCAAGCAGAGAACATTGCCCAAAATTTTTCCCATGACAAAAATCTCATTAAAAGTGTTATGGATGAAATTATATATCCCTTACCTGAGAATAAATAGATAATGAAGATAGTGCCAGTATCCTAAAATCAAATATTGTGAGCACTGGACTTCTGGATTTAAGACTAAACTTGAAAAATCCTAGTAAGGAAAATACTGTTACAGTTGCACAGTGCTAATTTTGCCATAATATCATTGCAGAATTTATAAGACTTTTTTTTTGCTTTGGGACTCAAATTAAATTAAAGCATGTTATTGCCTCATTCTTCTGTACTAAATAAAATCAGAGATTTTCTTTTATGGGAAAATTTTTCTGTGTAGAACAAAATTCATCAATTTAAATAATGAGAAATCCACCCCTTGGGAGCATTGCTGCAAAAAGTTTGAATATGGTGGTCAAACTTTTCTAAGTGTACAAAGTACATTGTATTTCCCAGGATTTTCATACACAGTTTCAGATGTATATAAAAAACCATCTCATAAAAGTGTAAAAGTATGTCTAAGGGCAAAGGTTTGGTACTTAATGGCCTGCTACTTCTTCATGTAATGAGGAAAAAGGAACATATGGTTTAGTTCGAAGACTGATTGTAGTTTAATTGTGTTGATGGGTTTTGTCTTTTAATCGAGTGAACAAATAATGAAAAAATATGTGTATCTTCTGAGGCCAAAGAGAATTCACTGAAAGAGTAAATGACAACTAAGTATTTTGCAGACATCACCTATTAAAAAACAGTCTTGACTTTCTATTCAAGTACACAATTAAGGCCTCCAGGAAAAATTTCACAACCTTAGTTCAAGTTCTTATCATTGGCAAGCCAACCCCAACAGCAATTTATTATCTGTTTGATATGTTTGACCTGCATAAGTTTGCACATTTTTTATTGCAAAAAACAAGGCACACTTTTTGGGAACAGACAGGAGAATAAGCTCTGTTAACAGAAGGAAAATCTGCAGAAAAAAAGGTAATCTTGCTGCCTGAAAAACAATAGCCAATTATGCCAGAAAAAAGTAGAAAAAAAATTCTATTGAAATTAAAGGTGATTTCTATGCTGAAAGGGTTAGTCATATGAGCTACTCACCATATATCTGGCTTATATCTGGAGGTCTATAAGAGAGTAAAACTAAAAATTCTGTTAAAGTGAAAATTCCTATGGTTAGCATATTTAAAAGCACTTTTTATGAGTGTTCATCTTTTTTTCAGAAATATTATGATTGGAGTTGTCATAAGCAGATGACTATAAAATTGAAATGAAATCAGACACCAGTACAGCATTCTGAATTTATTTTGGATTCAAATGGTCTTTAGTATGTGCAAATCATTAAAGCGCTAATCTATGCTTGAGGAGTATAAGGCTTGCTTCAATATTTTATAGGAGGGATTTTGATCTATGATTTATCAGTCAACAGACAGCACTAAAGGCAGGGTGTTGGTTTTTTTTTTTTATTTGGAATCAATTATCCTCTTGGTAGATAAGGTTTTTTATTTCTATTTCCTTTTTTGCCATTGAAAAAATGTTTGGCATATGTCCGTCAAGTTGAGTGACCACCCACATAAGTAATGTAAAATGCAGGTTTTCTTCTGAACTGAAGAAAATATTTTTATGGCATTAACAGTTGGACATAACACTTTTTTTTTATTTGCAGGTCCTCTTGAACCTTGTCACATATATTGACTTTTCCTCTCCTGTGCCATTTAATGCAGCTTTTCTTTTTTGTTTTCTTCTGTCTCTGATACCTGTAGATTACTAGGCAAGCATTTGACAAGTCCAACAGAGTTTTCCCATTCTTAGAATTTGCATCTCATAATGCATATAAAAACACACTGCAATCAGTGTATACTTTACCTTCTGCTTTTTGTACCTAACTGAAAATATTAGGAGAGGTGAGTAGTTTTTAATATTGCCATTCGCTTGAAAAAGAAAATAGTCTGGAAAAGCAATATCTGAGTTACAGATTTTATAATAAGCCTCACTATTATTTATTTCTGAACTGTTCAACAACAACAAAAAAAATGCTAGTCAGTGTATAACACGGATGTTTCCTAATTGATTCCAGTTGTCCTGAAACAGCATTGCTTTTCTGAAATTCTGAAACAGCTTGACTTGTGGTTCTACAAGGAGCTGTGCCTGCTGGAGAAACATTCTACCTACCAGTAAGAGCAAAAAATTTTAACCCACCCACAGAAACTAGAGCCAATACTTGTTTGGATATTCAGATGGATATCTCCATCTTTTGGGTATGTGGATGCTGGGGGCTTACTGAGAGTTCTTTGCTATTGAATTAGACCCAATTATCTTCTTTCTGACAAGAGGCTACAACCTTGATGAGGGTTTCCCAGGACAAATTTTGCAAAAGTCCTTTTAGGTGTAGAAATATTATCCTGTCATCTGATGTTCAAATTGCTTAGAGGAGACAGAAAAAAAAACGGCAAAAGGCAACCATTTTGTTCATCTTGTGAGAGGACATATAAGAATTAGGAGCATGTTTTTAGTATGGTTCCTAAACTTTTATCAACTTCTGATAGCACATCAGCCTGTCGGGAAATTCTCCTCAGAAAAGTCAGGAAGAGGCTGTTATCTTTTAAAGACTAATGTCCCTGAAATCCAGCAGTCAGTTGTAACCATGAAACCGCTTTAAATTTTTTCAAAAAATTGCTGCACTCTGAGATATGTGATGTGAGAATCTGCAGTGATACTGACTGACCTACTTCAGGTCAAACAAATATTGTTTTGGAAATTTTCTTGTCTATATAAAGCCCAAAGCATCAGGTCTCCTAAAATAATTCTCTTCCTTTGGACTATGCAAGCAATACAAGGACTTCAGAATCCAGTTATGTGTCTTCAAAAACACTCTCTGAAGTAATGAAGTCTCAAGTGAACTTTAACCCAGTTCCTCACACGTATTTCATATTTTCTGTAGTGTTTCTGAGAAGAAGACTCTACCAGGAGCTGAGACCACAGCCTGATTGCCCTGGATGATGGCTGCTGGGGTTTGCATGCAACAACAGTTTCGTTATAGGGGGTGCAGCTTTATTAAGACTCATGACTGTGTGTGACATAAAGGCAGGTGACTGGAAAGAGAGTCTTCTCCTAAACTGTGCTCTTATTATGCAGCAGCCAGTCTAATTGCAGAACATAATTTCTTTATGAGAGATACTGTTTATATGGGGATTCTCCCTAGACAAATTTCTAATGTAAAAATCCTATTATTAAGAAGGGGTTTGGGTTCATTCATTTTCTTTCAGTGACAGCAATGTGCCAACTGTTTGTATTATCCCTATGACAAATCATGCGTAGCAACAAACCTAGTCCTTTCTAGAGATAAGAATCTTGCAATGCAAGATCCACAGCTTCTTCAACAGCTCTTCATAAACTGAAAGTGATTAATAGCATAGAGAAAATCAAGTTTTAAACCACATATGGATAGTTACTGATAATCCTCTTGTGGTCACAGAAATGCTAGTACACTAAGATGTGAAGTGCTAGTACACTTCACAAACCCTGAAAGAAAATGAAATCTCTATTTAGTCAACTTTTTCATGTATATATGCTTTTCCATGGAGCTGAAGCAGTAAGAACAAGATTTTTTTTTTGAAGCTTTACTATCAAAAACTTGACAGCAAATTTTTCAGTGAAGTTCTTATTAAGAAGTATATTAAGTATGCACATTTTCAAGGTAGCTAGAGTTTGTGTAAATACAGGTTTCTCGTATGGATTTCACACACATTTTCTGTGTTTGCTTATGTGAACATCTGTTGTGATCTGAATTTCACCGTAGGATAATCTGGCTTTACACATCAGTTAGGAGGACCAGTTTTTTACGAGAACCACAAATCTAACACATTGCAAAATATTATGAAGCAAGGCAGGAGGCGTAAAAGAAAAGGGCTAGCTGCAACTGTAAGAGTCCAAGATATTACGCTGAACGTACCTTGATATGAATTTGTGTAATGTTCATGCTGATTTGTACAAGATCTGAGATACAATGATGATGGCATTGCTGCTGAGTATGCCCTGATTTGTATTTTTATGGTCTTAACCACAGCTTTCAGCATGCAACTTTGTACATTTCTGTAATGCTGGTGCTGGCATTGTGCTTTCAAATATATTTTATAAACATCACTGCACTGCTATGTATTTTCAGAAAACTAAAGCAGGCTTTGTGGGTGCTGTGATATATATCTGCTATTGCTGCTAGATTTTGCTTCTACTGTTGTTCCCTTGGCTCACATAAAGTTAGCTTTCATTTAGTTCCTAATCCATTTTTGTTAATTACAAACACCTTTCATTAGAAATTATTTGAATTTAAAGTGAGAGGAAACATAATGATACTTTTGAAAGCAACACTTTGTGGAATGCATTCCTAAAGCTTTTATGATTCCCAGATGTGTATTTACATGTATGCAATTTATCTTGTGGATGCATCATAGAAGATGTTAGGAAATTATGCTTCATCGTTAGAAATTCTATTATATTCATCTGTTGACTTTTCACAAGATCTTGATGAGCAACATCCAAAACTGAATAGTTGGAACTAAGTCTGGAGCTGCATTAAAAAGGGATAATTCAGGTATGAAGGTATGAATAAACTCATGTCTTAAAATATATCCTCGTATGGCTTTCATTTTACCAACACCATGTTCTTGACATAACAAATACAATTAGCCTCACTTTCTTACCCAAAACACACATTAGCAATGAATTCCTCCCTGTGGTACACGGTGGCTGCAAAGATTTCTAGCACTGCTCTCTAAAGCCTGAGGGGGATTCTAGCACAGCACCTGCTCCTCTCTTTGATTAGGCATCACCAGCAGCCCCTGTGCCTTTAGGCTGCATCTCTGATTGTAGCAGTACACCTGGAAAATTCTTGGTAAGACAGGATTCTTGTGTTTGGGAGTTCACTTAGTTTCCTCACCCACAGCTCAATGCATCCTTAACAGCTTCACTCTTTTGATGGTTTTCTGTGCTTTAGTCCTCTCAATTATTTCTGATTGATTTATGACATAACTTTATGATGCTGTTTATCTTCTTCAATATCAGTATTTCAGACAGTTCTGATAAACACAGTGTAGGACAAGGTAAAATGTAGGGATGTGCTTCACTTTATTAAAAAAGTATTAAACTGCTTCTGAATTTGGGACCTGGGGCCATGAGTCTCTTGGCTGTTCTTTAGGACTTCATATAAACCCTTTGTATTTTGAATTAAAACAGAGATTCTCTACTTCTAGAAGATATTTTACTGGATTGTAGGGAATAACCAGCAGTTTTGCATGCTCTACAGGCTTCTGGTTTTGAATGATGGGCCTCAGGTGGATATTAATTTTGGTGGTAGAAAGCAACTTGCATGACTGAACACACTTTTCTGAGAGGCACATATTTTCTTTCTACTAACAATCTAGTTGGCAGCAGGTGCTTTTGCATGGATAGTAAAAATAGTTAAAAAAATAACCATTTTAGAATATTTTTTACTTTCCCAACTCTCTTCTTGGAAATAAACTCTAAACTTACTGAATAATTGTTTTCTTTTCTTTTTTAATCACAAATAGGTATTCTTCTCTGTATATTTTTCATTAAAAGACTGCAGTGGTTTTTCAGGGTGTTCTTGGATCCAGTTGACACCTTGCTGTATGATGATGGAACATGCAGATGGATTTACATTTCCAGGTACAAATAAATGAGCTTGAATCAGATTTACCACTTTTCACAGCTATAGGGAAACAAATGCAGGAAATGTGGATTGAAAGACAAATTAATTGCTAATAGCTGCTCCAGCAAAATAGAAAATCAGCAGACGTTCTGGCTTATGGGTCTGAACAAAATCTTTCAGAAAAGCCCACCAAGTTTTTCATGTTTCTCAAGCTTTCTCAGCTGGTTTAACAAAAGCTGGTCTAACCTTTCTGTATACACCTTGTCTCATTTAAGGACATTCTGACCATTATAGTTATAACTACAGCATTGCTAATACCTAAACAACATAAATAAAAGCATTGTTTGATTTTTTTGCTAACCAGATGTTTATGGCGTGATACTAATCAGCCAAAATGTCTATATTCTGGCAAATTACACCCATTTCCCTTTATTTTACTTCAGTTTTTGATACTCTGATGATGATTTGCTCTGTTCACTATAGTACCTGCAAAAAATTGAAAGGACACAAAGTGAACTTATTGACAATGATGTTGACATTTTCAACTTTTCTCAACTTTAGTTTGCTGATAGAAGAAAAACTTGAAGAAAACCATATTTTTAGTTTGAAAAATACCTTAGGTGCTTCTTGTAAGTGAAGCCCAGGCTTCCAGGGACGTTAATGCCATGTAAAATGATGAGCTTCAAAACTCATTGATTACTCCGTACCTATGCAACTCATTTCTTATTGAAAACTTCATTTTACTTGGAGAGACAATTTAGTATCGGACAACATGAATCCTGCAAATGGTCTTAAGACCCATCCTGCCATCATTTGTTAGTAGATTATGCGTTTGTTGCCATGAATAATCCATTACCCTTTGAGTAGTCAGCACTCAATGCCAGCTAGTAACTGCTTATAAAAATAGACCTATTGGCTGCAATTCATAAATTGTCTCACTGACCTGAGTAAGCACATGCATAAATATTTGCAGGATTGCACTTACATGTTTTTGCCTATAAGTAATCAGATTGTATGCGTCTTTAGTACTCAAGTTCAAGATCGCTGAAATATGGCAAAAATATACAAACTTGCCTTTGTGTTCGTGCTATTCTTAGCATTTTATTGTCATAACTTTTTTAACCCATCCCCTCACAAATCTTTACCAAAATGGAAAAAATATTATATTACAAAATACAACAACTCTAACAGTAATTTCCAGTGATTGTTTTGTTTTGTATATGTAAGTGCCATTTTATGTCTCACAAAGGAAAAAACTTCTGTGCACTTCTAAGGAAATAATCTTCATCTATAGGGAGAGCTATGGTTCCTAGTATTTGAATACTTTCACAATAAACTCTCAAATAATAGAATGTTCGGCCAGGTACTTCAGCCACAAATAATAAGCTATCTCGATCAAATAAACCAGTGGTGTCTATAATGACTATTTGGGGACATCTACATATATTAACTGAAAAAGTTATGTCCCTGCTATTATTTTATGGTGTCAGGAACCATAAAACTACTTAACAGAAAACACCCATATTCAAACCAAGTTACTCCTAAAGCAATCTTGCTTTTGCAAAGCATTACTAGTGGACAGAAGAAGCAATTGAGAAAGTAGAACATCTGGGTTCAAACCAAGACAAACAAGAAGAAAAATATATTATAAAACTGTGTGCTATTCCTTAATGTGTCATTAAATACATGAAATATCATTTTCTAAGGTTGACTGAGTTCCTCTAGGAAACCCCCAGGACAGAGTTTCATCTTCACTATCATTTGCTTGACCCTCATGTTCCAGAGCCTCATATCTTCTGTTCTATAAGGGCAACTGCAAAGGTACAGGAGGCCAGAAGGAACTTCTCCTGCTGCTCGGAGCAGGGAACTGTTTTCATTTCCCCCTGTCTTTTAGGTCTTCTCCTTCTGCCTGATGTCAGGAGTGTCAAAATTCCTCTGACTCTTGCAAAGCTTCTATCTGCTGCATTTCCCAGGGATGGAAGAGTGTGATTCCACCAGTCTCTCACACCCTGATACTCCTCAGGCTCTCCACTTCAAGCTCTGCCACCAGGCTGAGCAGATCATCCACCTGGTCACACTGCACACAGGTGTCACCTCTGCTGCCCTCTGGTACTAACGTCAGGTTCAAATACTCCCTGCAGCCAGAGACCTGGGCAACTGCATATTTCTAATGAAACTCCATCTGGATCTCCAATCTCCTTCTAGTGATGGCTTTTGGCTATGTGTGAACCATCGCTGGGTCTGTTCTAGTTCAGCAGGCAAAAACCCCCAGGTGAGAGTGGCTGTGCTATCCTATACAGACTGTCACACAAACTGCCACATCATGTACTTCTAACACACCACGTCCTGTTTGCCTGCCCTGTTTGCTGAGCTCTTGGTTGCTTATGCTCCCTAGAGCCACTTCCATCTCCCTCAGTTGCTCTGTCAACATCCTCATCATGTCAGCCTCACTCGGAGAGCTGCCGGGGCTTGCAGGGTCTCTCTGCTGTCTCAGGTTTCTGTGACTCTGGGAACCCCCTGTCTAGTGTTTTGCCCCAGAATTTACCAGAGTTGCCACCGCTGTTGCTGCCGTCACTGCTTATCTTGCTGACTGAAGTGAATACAGTCTTTCACAATTTTATGTACAAAGCATTTGAAACAAGATGCAATACTATATCCTTAGCGTGGCGACACTTTCTGTCCTGTTATAAGTCTTTGTCTGTCCAATTACTCCATGTTGTGATTCTAAACTAGCTGTTGCCACCAATCCTTTCCACTAAGTGACAACTTTGCAGGGTGCTCTGAGAAAGCTGAGGGGTAGCCTCATCACAGCCTACAGCTGTGAAAGGTGACAGTGGAGAGGCTCATGCTGGTATCTACTCTGGTGACCAAAAATAGGACACAAGGAAATGGAATGAAGCTGCATCAGGGAAAGTTCAGGTTGGACATTAGAAAAGTGTTCTACACTCCGAGGGTGGTGAGGCTAGCCAGGGAAGTGGTGACAGCACCAAGCCTGAAAGGGTTCAAGTAGTATCTGCATGATGTTCTTAGTCATACAGTTTAGTTTGAGGTACTCCTATGTGGAATAGGGAGTTGGACTCTTATGGGTGCCTTCCAACTTGAGATATTCTATGATGCTCTGACCTGCACCATGTACTAGAATTTTCATGCAATCTGTCTTCCAGGGTTTAATCCTTGTCTTAATCCCTCATTTATCTAATAGCTTTTCAATACTTCCTTTCTCAATCTCACTCAGATGTCACTTTTATGCAGATGGTACAAGGATTTAAATTCCTTTAACTGTTCAGAATACAGAGGCTTTATCTAATGACCTTACTATCATCATCATTTTTTCCCCTATTTTTTCTTCAGCATAATTTGGATGGTTTTGCTAGCACTAAAACATAAATAGTACTTCATGCTTCTAGATGCCATGCTAATCAAGAATTAGAGAAATAAGTAACAGGATCATAAAAGGAGATGGATTGATTATCTGTCTGGCAGGAACATTGTGTTAAAGAGTTTAAGCGCCAGTGATTTTTTTAAAAATAGAATAATGGATAACCAGAAAGACTATAGATTCTCCCTGTATATACAATTTTAATATAATGGTATTTGCATTTTTTTTTCTGTATTCTCTGCGACCCTTGAAGTCATTGAAGATTTAGAAGTGTTAAATGACAGTTAAATAATTCACCTAGAATTTTCTGGTTTACCCTGTAGATCCATAGAAGCAGGCTCTCTTTTTCCTCTAGCAAACAAGTAGAGGCCCCTGCAAGTATTTGTACGATTAAAAGTTAATGACTAAAAATAACTTTAAAGTTCAACTGAAGGCTCCTTTATTTATTAAAATATGAGTGAAAAGTACATAGAAGAAATAATTACGCTAATAACCTTAATTTTTAGTATCTCCATTTATGTTGATACTCAGGATTTAATGTACACTCAAAGCACTGAAACTGAAGCAATTTTTTTATAAATATATTATTAATTCTGTGAATACTTTTAAAACATGCTATAGTTCATTATGATTTATAATTTTACTTTACGTACACTCTATGTATGTGTTATACATACAAATATGCATCCAAATATATATGATAAAAACATATAAATATTCTTTATACTCTACAAATACTGTAATGATCTTTATATAGATTTCTTCACCTTCATTCTCTTACTAAATTATTTTAAATGCAAATCTTTAGCAATATGACAAGGATGGCAGATTTACTGTGAAATATGCGATTCAGAATTTTTTCTTTCTTCTCTTATTCCTTTTTTCTTATTCCTACTGGAACAGTATTATGTAGCATGTATCGCATGGATGCTTTTGAGAAGAATGACACCATAATATTTCTTCTCTAAACACTTTGGAACTCTTTCAGAAAGCTGTATGATTGAGGTTTTCAGCAGCTAGCAGAAATCCAGTCCTTCAGATAACATTTAACTTGCCTCAGTTACCACCAAATAAGAATTCAATAGCTTATGTGGAGTCAGCATATGAGAAGTCTATTTTTCTAAGGTTCTCGCTTCAAAAGACCTTATTTCCTCACATGTTCAGCAAAGTCAATTAAAAATGCATATGCCATCTTTCTTCCTGTCTGCTTTGATCTCTTCTTAACAGTGGCTAAATTTAAAGCAAATAGCTTGTAGATAAATAAAAATTCTGCAAGCCACAAGCCATAGGGCACCAGTTTTTCTCCTTAAAATTTTAAGTATACTAATTTGGAACAACATTCTTTATATGAAACATTTCCTTACTCTATGAAGATGATTAAAATCAGTAAGACAGATTATATCCTATATTTTATCTGTTACAAGTGCTTAATTCAGCCTTTAGTATTAGCAGCTTTCTTGACCCTGCAAGCTGTGAAGAACTGTCCTTTGCCCTTTCTGCTCAAGCTCTTGTGGCATTGCTTGAGGTGGTAAATATCTGTGGGATTAACATACTGCCTGTGTACAAGAACTCTTTCCTATATGGCTTAAATAATGTGCAATGTGTTTCACAAAGCAAATTCCATAGTTAATACAAACTACTTTTTTGATGTTCCTGATAGGAAATACTCTACCTTGTATTCTGTATAAGGACAGACACAGAATATTAGACAGGAAAACTCAGTGTCTTCTGTATTCATATCTTCAGAAAAAAAAAAAAATAAAATTACATGGAGTAGTAATACAGAAGTGGATTACAACAGCAGCAAAACATTTAGAGTATCCTTGGGACATGAACAACCAATAACCGAAGAAGTTTAACTGAACTGAATCATTGTCTAATCAACTAATAGTTAGTTTAATACAAAAAGGAGGAAAAAATGCTTATTACCAGTATTATAAGGATGGGCCTAGAAACAATGATTTAGTGTCCTTTTTTTGTCTTAGTATCTCTTTCATCTTTCTTCTTCCTCTACCCTCATCTGTCTCTCATAAGTCTCAGTAAAGACATTTTCCATGATTCGTACAAGAATCAACAAACATAAAATATGGGAATCCTTTCTGGAGCTATTTTGTGTATTCATCTTATATATATGACCTGCCTGAATAAAAGCTACTTTTGCTGCCTATTTTATCCTATTTACCATTCTTGTGTTCTGGCTGATGTATAATTGCATACCCTTCTTGTGTCTCAGTAAAAGTATAACCTTTTGAAGATGAAACCACTTTTACTTTCTGTTTGTTTTCAAATGTTCAGTCAGCTTTCATCAGAAGTTTCTCTGAAAAAGTGTTACTATACATATAATATAGAATATGACAATAATACTGTGCTGCTATAGTGTATAATACTATAACATGCAAAGACCATCCTGTCATTCCCTGCTGAACCAGCTGCCTTCCTTCCTTCTCTTTTTTTAAACACTTATTCCTCTATTTTCTCACCCTCGTCCTCTTCTGTGCCTTTTGCCTTCTTCATTTCTGTTTCAAGTTGTCTTTATCAACAGCCATTTCTTCTTTCTTTTTCAATTCACATTCTTCCTACCTTACAAAAAAAGCATTGTGTGAAAACAGAGCTCCTTTATCTTTCACTTCATGTGTGTGTTGTCCACTTGGGATATGGTCTGTCTACTGCTTTTTATTATTCATTTATGCCATTGGGGTATCCTAGCAAAAAGCTACCTGAACAAAGCTGATGCCCTAAGGCAACTTTGGGGAAGTTTGCTTGTTTATTTGTTTGTTCATTTAGTTGTATTTTTATTTGGCATGGAATAACACCCTAAAGTGCACATTTCTTTGGCTATAACTGAGGGGTTTAATATAATTATCTCACTTAATATGGGAATTCAAGTCCAATGGCCTCACAGTTTTCCTAAAGAAATCCCTTCTTTCTGTTTTCTCAAAGACACAGTTCTCTAAAACTGTGTTAGTCTGATGCCCTAAGCTTTTTTGCACCAAGGGCACCTTGTCAGCTGAAACTTAAGGAACCAAAGCAATGCTCTCAGATATTATTTGAATTGCATGGCCTTGGGGCTTCCTAAGGCAAAGATGGCTGCAAAAAAGATAAATTTATGTACCAAAGCCATTTTTTCTGTTGGACAAACTAATGTGTTCATAGAACAGGCTTCTACATGGGCCTTGAAAGACAAGAGAAATTCTTTAAAACTGGATGCCCTTGGAAATGCATATCTCCTGATATAAAATGATGCTCCAAAGACATTAGGAATATCTTACACTACCCAAATCCCTAAAAGTAGCAAATAGAGTTTTCCTGAACTTGAATGAGATATAGTTATAATTTCTGTATTCTGTCTGTATAAATCTTATATTATTAAATAATAATTATTAATTATGTTGGTTTTAGCTCTAGAAAATAAATTTAAATCTAAAAAACCAAGAACGCTAGATACTTTGCATTCTTTTAAATAGTGCTTTAGCATTTAGAAGGTGTCTTCTAAAGCTAAAGGTTTAGTGAGTTCTGTCAAAGAACGTTAATGTTGAGAAGAATCTTACAGAAATTTAGGTAAGGAGAAAGACTACTGACAGAAAATAGTTTGTCAGTACTGGGCTCACTATTGTTAAACTTGTTCATCAATGACCTGATGAAGCAGACTCCTCCTCAGCAAGTTCAGTGATGACACAAAGCTGGGAGGAGTGGCCGATACCCCAGAGGGCTCTGCAGCCCTTCAGAGGGACCTGGGCAGGTTGGAGAGATGGGCAGAGAGGAACCAGCTGAAATTCAGCAAAGGAAAATGCAGGGTCCTGCACCTGGTGAGGAATAACCCCAGACACCACGACAGGCTGGGGCCAACCTGCTGGGAAGCAGCTCTGTGGAGAAAGACCTGGGGGTCCTGTTGGACGCCAAGCTGTCCATGAGCCAGCAGTGCCCTTGTGGCCAAGAAGGCCAAAGGTATCCTGGGGTGCATCAGGAAAAGCATTGGACTGTGCAATATGTTTCCCAGAGAGGTTGTGGGGTCTCCCTCACTGAATATATTCAAGAATGATCTGGAAACAACCCTGTGCTCTGGGATGACCATGCTTGAGCCAAAAGGTTGGACCAGATGACCCATGGTGGTCCCTTCCAACCTTACCCATTCTGTGACTCCGTGATTCAGCGAAACACCTATTTCTTCAACATACTACAGTATTAGATTGAAGGAAATCCTTGTTTTTGTCAGTCCCAGACGGAGACTTTACACTATTTTACTGAGGAATCCAGGAAAGATTCTCTCATATACTCTAGGCTATTATTTTTCATCCTTGCCTAAAAAAAGTATGAGGTATAAACCGTAATTAAAAAAAAAGAATGAAAAATAATTTGTAAATAATTTTTAGTAAATGATATATATCCTAAAACTTTACAAACATTGCACATTTTTAATTTATAAAATATAGTTTGATTTATTTAAATATTAATGTTTTATATTAAAATTAATATCTAGAGAATTTTTGTAAGCAATCACTTACACAAAAAGGCTTTTTCTTGTTTATTCTAGAAGCAAAACTTGAGTAATAAAGAATTCAAAAGAATACAGACGATCTTAAGAGGAGCGTTTCTTTTTTCATATGTTTTAGAAAGTGATAAAAGACCTTTTCATGCCTCATTATAAGCCCGGTTTGCTTTTATAAGGATGTAACCTGACTGATTTTTGCAGGCAATTTCATGTGATAAGTATTAATAGGAGTTAAGAACAATGTACGTGTTTATAAGCAAGGACAAGAATATTATTTCTTTTGTCTTTTCACAGCTGTAACATGTACTTCTGTATTTGTTTAATGTCCATAGCATAAAGATTTTAGTACATTTCTAAAATTATGTCCGTGAGATTATTGCATAACATCAAACAGAAATTGATCTTAAATGTTTGCAACAATAATTGACATTTTTTGTTGAGTTTGTGCAAACATTATTGGTAGCTTTCTTATCCTCTATAAATTTTTTATGTTGCCAACCCTGAGGATTTCTTCCTTGTCTTGAAAAATAAATCCAGAAACTGTCTATAAAGCCAATGGAGAAAGCCAAAGCAAAGGACATTACAGCATTTTTTTTCTGGATATACATATATAATTCTAAACAACAGACTTTGGCTGCTAAGAAACATGAATATACAAATTCAATTTTATATATAAAAATAGAAATATTTTGTATATAAATTCAATTCTCAATGGGAGCCTGGATGACGGAACAGTATATTCTGTGCCTTCTATATTTCTAAACTTAATTTTGGCATTTTGGTGTTTTGGCATGGTAGAAAAATATATAAGCTTGTGTGCACACTACATTGACTAATATTGCTATAGTCCATCTAATGCATTTGTTAACACGTGCTATAAATAATTATTCATAGGCAAATTCGTAAGATAGCTATACCATGTGTTATCATATTTTTTCAACATTTGAATACCAGACATAAGAATCAGAAACTTCGATGATATGAAAAGTATATTCAGCACATAAAACTATTACTGGTGCCACAATGTAAGTCCTAACTTCTCTGAGTGTTTGGCTACACGGAAAGAGTCTGTGCTGTCCATCAAAACCCCCTACAAAAAATGTTTTCTTCATTATCTGCCACTAAAAGTACAGGGACTGCTAATATTCAAGGAAACTTCTGCAATGTCTGTATCATATAATCTCAGTCTATTATTTTTACCTCCACAGTTTAATTTAAAAAAATCACTGAAAATATTAAAAGCACAGACACAAATATAAAAATATATGTGTGTACATACCTGTGCATTTTCCTCTTCTCTGCATAAAAACTTTAGGCAAGGTAAAGACCAGTATTCCTATATATTAAGTTCAAAGATATTTACATTTTATTCCTATGTATGTGAATGGAGTGAGCTAGAACTTGATGTAAACTCTTTAAATCCCTCAGTATTTCATTACAGACAATAATTTTCCAAATGTTTCTTCACCTTTTGCTATATTTATTGCTCCAGAAAACTTTTGCTGTAGTTTCCTCTTCTGGATCCAGTCACAGAGCCTTGTTATCTCAGACCTCCTGAGCTTGCAGAAAACTAAAATGTAGATATTTGTGTTCAGAAATGAGGTCTCAGAGGGAGGGTGTAAAGGAAGGAGTGAGTGTCACAACCCTACAGAATATGTTAAACTGACAATTTTAAATGGCCAAAATACTTTTAACAACATGTGATCTGTCAAAATACATGGCTTTTCAAATTCAAGTTGTTCTGCAGTGATTTATTGATTTTTATGAAAATTTTTGTAACAAGATTTTTGACAGATTTTTGCTTCTGGCCAGAAGGACTAACTTGAAACTTGGGGATCAAGTAATCTGACTCTGTTTCACTCAAACTCACAAAATGTTTTGCTCTCATTCCAAGAAAAAATTAATTACTTTGTAAGCTGTTAAGCACACATAAAATCTGCACCAGTGCTATGCTAATGAGTCTCTCACATAAACAGAACTCGCATAACTTCAGGCTTAGAGATTTGGGCAAATACAATAAAATTCAACCAAACCCCAATAAGTAGTTCCAGAGTTTCCAGCTATTTTCTGTGTTTGAAGGAACATATTCCATTTGATAAGTCAGACGTTTTTGTTCTGCACTATGTTCAAAGACAATCCTGTACTGCATAATCCTGCTAGTCTCAGCTTCTTTGTGTCTTTCCTATCTGTTACCTTTCTTCTTTCTTCTTGAAATTATCACTGTCAAAGTGATATCTCAGGATCTCCACTGATTCTGTCCCTGATTCTGTCTCCTTTCATTTCTAATCACCTTTCTCATTTATCTTTTCTCTTTAATTAGATGTCCCCACTTTTTTTTTTCATCTTGTAGCAATCTGCAAATCTCCACTTCACTAGCCTTTAAGTCTTCAATATTTTCATCTGGAATGTAGAAAAAGTTCAAGTGCTTGGAGGTACAAATCGTATGCAAATTGTTAATGTAGGAATTACTGGTGCTAGTAGTGGAATTAATGAGACTTCTTTTGCTAAAGGAGAGATTACTTTTTTCTTCAAAACTGTATTATTCAAGAAGTAAAGTCCTGTGCTATAGCAAAGAAAATAATCAAGAGAAATCTTCAAATAATTTAAAGAATTAAAATATAAAGACTTGATAGATAGCACTGTTGTTTTCATATATTTCCCAAAATATTTGAGTAAGTCATATATTGTAGAAGGAAGTTGGAAAAATAACAAGTCTTTTGTAGATATGTGTTGGAAACAGTCAGTGGTGCTGTGAAATCTTCTGTGTTGTGGTGGCTGGAAAAGGATGAAACCATCTTTAGAAGATAAGAACAATATTCCTTTTCAGTGAAAATAAAAAGTTTAATGAGCATATGTAACTAACACTATACAAGTTAGTAAGAAAGAAAATTCAGTGCTCTCTGACACTGTCTTCACTAATGATACCCAAAGAACTAAACTAATTTAGCTTCCAGTTTGTCAGATGAGATTCAAGGAGTAGTGATAACTGAAGAATAAAAAGCAAATTCGTTTACTTTACAAAAAAAACCAAAAAACAAAAAACAAACAAAAAAACCCCAAAAAACAGCCAATCAACAGTGTTTTAAATAACTTCTAACAAGTAACCAGATAATTACTTTTATGATATTGATGTATTGATGAAGGATATCCAAACAAATTCATAAAATTTGAAAAAATGGCTAAATCCTCATGACAGTATCAGAGCACAGATAACTCAGAAGTTAAAAAAAGAATAAATTTGACAAAATTGTCTGTTTATATGTTCTGCAGCATGTGAAGAAGTCAAAAGCTACTGAAGAAATCATAATACTGAATGTAATTCCTATGTGGTATTTAATTTTTTTCACCAAATGTGTTTATTGATACAAATTTTTTTGGCAACAGATTGAAATAAAAAGTCTGTTAAATAACAATATGATGTTTTATGGTAATAGTAATTATTTTCTTTCTAAATTTCATAACAATTTCATATAAGCAAATGCCCAGAATCAGACATGTTGACCAGAATATTTATCACAAAGTCCAACCACATTCACACCCTCAGGATGTGGTACTCCAGTTAAACAAATGTTACTCAGTCACTACTAGGAGACCAGAGTGTAATCAGGTATGCAAACCACAAGTACATACAGTACCTGGCTTTAGAAACATTAACAGAATGACGTGTTAACAAACCTCTGTTAAAATGTATTTAAAATCAGCCTGCATGCTTCAAACACACTCTAAAGTTGTTTATAGTCAAACTTCAAAATACAGAAAGTCCTTCACGTAAAGTTCAAATTCATCTGAAAAGCAATAATCCACCATTTAGAAAAAAAAAGGAATAATTTGTTATGGAGAAAAAACCTAAAAGACTTTGTTCCAAATATTTCATAGAAAATTATAAATGCCTTAAGAAGGTGCTAAATTTGAAAAACTTATCAACTAAAAATTAGACACATCAAGGCTAAGGATAAATGTTGGTATTAGTTTATTCAATTGTGCTGAAATATTTACATGAATGTCTATTAGTACAGTTATTACTAATAGAGATGTTTATTCCTCTAATTGAACTTAAAAAAAATTACAGTGCTGTAGAGTTATAAAATTGGTAGTTTTATTAAGAACTTGCTTCGTACATTTACTTTAAAAAATCTATATACATAAAACTGACAACAGAGGAAGAAATAATGAATATATGAAGCATCTTCATCTCTATGCAGATGAAGTGTATGTTCATGTCCTTGATTTAACATTCACAGAAAATCAACTAACTTAAAGAGTAATATGAAAAAATATTTGTGTCAGCACTTTTACAGTAATCATGTGTTTCAATATAGCAGTACACAGTTTAATGAGAATGCCTTCAAAATAAATCAAAGCACTGGTGTTTTTGAAAGGTTTGCTCATCATGAAATATTCCAAAGAATAGAAGTAATTCCTGGCAAACAATAAGGAGATCTTCAAAGAAGAATGAAATATGAACATAGGAAGATTTGTTAGTGTTTCTATTTAATAATGTATTTACAATTAACAATATTTACATAGTTAATAAATTCTAGACTGAAGCACAAGTTCAGAATATCAAATCTGTTGACATTAAACAAAACAGCTTTTGATTTACTACTCAGTTGAAACAGACTGTTGTAAACAATCTACAAAGTGTCCAAGGTTATTTATCTTTTTTTCTTAGTTTATGTGTAATTTTGTTTCTATATTTATGAAGGAACCCAATTCGCAATAAATAAAAATGAATGGAAAGCAAATATTGCAAGATTCATCTGGGAATAGTGTGTTATCTTCATCTTCCAACTTCTTTCTTGGTTTTATTTGCCTTTTGGGGGCTGCTGCTTTCTTATTTTCTTTAATACATGCATTGACTAGTGCCATTTCTCTCCCTCTCAGATGTGGCAGGAAATTTCATGTGTTTTGATAAGTGAGTAGACACCCAAACTCAAATCCCCACAAGCTTACTTCTGACATTCTTTAATATTACTATGATTTATCAAGTATTTCCACAGTTCCCTCCTGGCTCCTTTAAAAGATATTTTAAATGGCTTTACAATAAATCTGTTTAGTGGCTGTCTAATTTGACACACATTTTGACATAGTCAATTGTCACGTTTAACATATCTCATGATAGGAAAAGAAGCTTATGAACTGCTCAAATTTTGCTCTGTATGAAAAACATAGTGTTACTACACTACTGGGATTGTAAGCAGTGATTGGATGATTAAAGAATCCAATTTATATTTAATTATCTTTTAAATACCATTATACTATCTTAAAAACCAATTACTTATATTCCTGTCAGTATCTGGCTGTCAGGTTCTCTTGATGTACAGTCTAATTTGCCTAAAAATGTTCGAATTGTATTTAACATCAAGAATATATAAATTGGTTCATAAATATATTATGAAAATAATTAATGGGCATATTAGACAATTAGTACAGTGAAAATATTGGATGCAAATAAAATATTTACAGAATATAGAAGTATAAGCACCATATCTAGCAATGTGTTACCTACCGACTTCATGCTCCACTGATCTGAATTGTAGCAAAGAATTTTTAGAGTTTGATTTTAGAATTGGTTTTTAAATTATCATTTAATGAGACTTTAGAACTAATTTCCATAATCCTCAAAGAAAATATTGTTCAACATTCAAAAGAGATATAAGTATTCTTTTTCAAAAATCATATTAATGCCAGCTTCAAAAATGGGGATGTTTATGACACCAAGATAAGAAAATACAAATACAATTGTTAATCACTGTGTAATTACAAAATAGACTTTTCCTAAAGTCATAGCAGAGATACCTTGCAAGTGTTTATTTCACATTCATCTACTCACTTGATTCTTTCCTATTTAATTGTTGTGCAGGAAATTCATAACAGTCTACAGCAAACAAAGTTTATAAAACTGAAGAAAACTTTGTGAAAGCAAAAGTTATACCTTCTTAAAACATTTTGTTGAAGTTAATGTTTTCATGTTCTACAACATGTTTTGGTAAGACAGTAATTCTTTCAACAACCTTTGCTCAGAATGATCCCAGGGACTAAATGGAGCCTTGAAATGCAGTCAATACACTTATGGATGCAAATTCATAATGTAAAAGTGATTTTAATTTAAAAAGTATAATATTTAACTTTTAATTATTATTATAAGTATAATATTTAAATACTATTTCTGTGTAAAAACATTGTGGGAAGATATTTTTATTCACATCAAAATAAGGTGTTATCAGTACACACTGTTTTATTGGGTTGTTTTCCTGTCTCATGACCCATTATGGGGAACAAGCCCCTGAACTGTAATGCTGCATCTTCAGGATCTCAAGAGAGATCTGTGAAGAGCCATAATGATAATCTTCAATACCTTCATCTTCATGTGAGAGCATTCCTAACACCTGCTGGAGGGCTTTGTTGCTTTCTCCAGAGCTGTTCACCAGTCTTCCTGAGAAAAGGTCTGCAAAGGGGTGAATCTGCCAGAATGTACAGATGGCAAGTTACAAATACAGCCATGGGTTAGGGTGTCAGCAGACTGTAGCTGAAAAAGTGAATAATATTTTATATCTTCAGATTACCGGGAAGGCTAACATATCTTCCTTTCTTTTTTTTCTTTTTTCTGCTGACACATTTGAAGGAGAACATCAAGCCAGACATACAAGTCCTAAGAGGGATTCTCAGCCCTGGGCCCAAATCAATAGCTAAACAACTGTAACTTATCAAACTCATTCCTGCTACTGATGTCTCAGGCAGTCATATTTCCTCTGGATTTTTTTCTCACTTTTTCAAAGAAGCAAGGGGAGACAAAACCAGACCTTAAGTTAAGATAAGCACACAGAAATGGTTTTCTGCTACTGATTTACCTTTTAGCAAAAAAGTTAAAAAGACAAAAGAAAACATCAGCTGAGATTTTGAAGACCAATGTGTAAATAGGGTGAATGATGTCACTGCTACCCCCACAAATATTTTTTATGAATAAATTGACCATAAAAGATGAAATTACTTCTCCAATTTGTTTAGACATTGGCAGACAACAGGCCACAACACTGCACTGAGCAGAGCAAAAAAGGAACTTATTTATTTATTTTATTTAAATAGCTTATTTCAATAAAAGAAATCTTTTTAAACTGTAGTACTTTCAAAGCCTGAATGATTCCTTACAACTAGAGAAAAAATATGGAATTTTTTGACTACAGAAAGCCACATGTTGGCATAAAAATGACCCCAGAAAATCTATTTCAGAAGCTCCTGAGGGAGCAAAGTAGCTTTATATTTGGTACCTTTTCAGTTTCATTCTGTCATGTAATGCCCTTGTCAGCATACATTTCCTTTATGCTTATTGTTAGACACATGTGCAAATGCTGATGAAAAACCAGATGTGTTTAGCTTTTTGAAGAATTCATACTAGTCAAACTTTTCTGAAAGCGTTTAAGTTTTCATTTTCCCTGTCTGACAGTTAGCTGAGAATTCCTGTGAGATGAAGTCTGGAATGGAGAGATTTTAGAGGTGATATAAGTGGCATTTCAAGATTCAAGGGATATCTTCCGTGCCAAGAAAGAGGGAGAGCACATGTGAGGCCTATTAGGAGTGTGAAACATTATTTTGAGAGGCAGCCAAAGACCACTGTATAATAACCTGGATTCTAGGATTTATTACATTGGATGACATGATTTGATGTTTGCCCACAGGCTGAAGTTGCGTGAAACAGGTCAAGAAAGTGAGTCAGAGAGACCACTGCTTGAAAGAAGTAAAAAGGAGACGTGATCCATTCTGCACTAAAAGAAAGTCAGAGCAAATTACAGATTTACTGGAGAGAGCAGTGTTCCTGCCCATGCCCCCTAGGTATAGCTATTTAGTATGTGATGCAGTTTGACAAGCTGGCACGTGTGATTGCAAATTAGAGGCAGCCCATTCACCTTAAGTTCAGGATGCTGAAACATTCCTGTGACAACCAATATCTAAAATTCCTTGTCCCAGCCAAACACCTTTCTGGTGTCCTCAATAAACACATGAACATACTCTAATAAACTTATTTCCAGAACAAAACTGTGTATGAGATTTAAACCTCTGAGCTTCTGGTTATCCTGAAATAATCTGAGTAAATTTTGAGATGCATTGTTCAGTTTGGGATGCATGAGACAAGGAAAGAAAAAGTGTGAGGTACAATGTATAATACATATTTGCACCCTGCTATCTTCTTAATCCTAGGAAGATTTGTTAGACTGCATCAGTAAAAGAGGTATGTGCTCCTAGTGCTGCATGTGTTAGGCATTAGGGTCAGTATTAGGGTGGGAATTCTGCCTCTAGCTATGGAGAACAGACTAAAGCACCTTTCTTAGTCACTGCCTGTCCCAACAGCCACAGCACACATCATTTCTGCGTGGATAATCAGTGAAAAATGCTTTCCCCTCACAGATAACATGCTGTAGGTTTATCTAGTAGCCTTAATGAGTAAGGTCAGGCATACACACTAATTAGTGAGAGTAGCAAAGGATTTGGGTGTGTTTAGCAAGTCCTAGTGATTTCCTGCTGAGGGCTGGTATGGGTGTGATCAGGAGAAGTCACATGTACATTGGGTCCTACCGACACAACTTTGGCTTGTGAATACAAACCTAAACTCAAGCACATTTATCAAAGTCAGGTTTGAAACACCTAGTAGAAAAACCCCAAAATTTATTTATTTTGTTACAAATCAGGCAACTTATGACTTCTAACTTTATTTATTGCACAGTAAAAAGGTTTTCTTCACACAAACTCTACTTCTTTTAATCTGAAATCATCACGGGTTTTACATTTAAGTGCCTGAATTCTCATCCTTTCATGACATAATATGTGGATTTTTAATTTAAGTTTTCTACTTGAGTCTCTTTTCAAAACTAATCAGTTTTAGCAATAAATAACTAATATACTCAAATATTACTAATTGCAATATTGTATTCTATCTGCAGTGGATAATTTTACAGGTTTAGGAAAGGACTTGGATGCTATGAAAATAGTATATCAAATAGTATGTCTTTAATTTTTAGCATAAAGCCTCTCATTTTCCTGTGAATTACTGGAACTAGATTTTGGCCTCTTCTAGTCTTTGAAGCTCACTGATTTTTAATTTTTGGGTTTTTGTTTGGTTTGTTTGTTTTTTTTTTGTTTTTTTGTTTGGTTTTTTTGTATTATTTGAGTTTAAATTAAACCATCAGGGGCTTTACTCTCTTTTGCAGATATTGTCCAATGAGCATACTAAGTTAAGAAATCAATATATAAAATACGTCACACATCTGTAGCCTCCAGAGATATTTGCCAACGAATTAAGTACCAATTACATGGTGTTCTTCACAGAGATTTTTCATAAAAATCCCTGAAGATGCCAGTGGTGAATAAATGCCTTAGGTTTAATATTTGGGAAAGCAAGAATCTCAAAGAACAAGTGCATCGTGCTCTAGAGTAAAATAAGCCAAAATTAATAGATTCAGCAAAAATTAGTTCAAGGTTTGATCTGGCACTATAAACATCTAAACATAATTTGCCATGAGAAGAGAAAAACAAAATGCCACCAGTTCAGATTAAATGTTGGATTTTTTTCCCTGTAAACTGTTCACAAAAATGCAGTTTAGATTTCATACAAAGCATGCATATACCTTCTCAAAAAAAAAAAAAATTTACAGCTATCAGTTAAGGTTATCTATTTAGCTGTCTTGTAAATTTTAAAGAAATTTTCTTCAAAATGATTCTGCTGAATATGTAGATGAGCTGAATGCAAATGTGGGCGATGAAATTAAAAAGCCCAGATTTGGGGGCTTGGGAATTAAAAGACGAAAACAAGAGTGATTTTTGATGTTTATTTTTGTTTCCAATAACCTGTAGTCATAAAATGGAAGGATGTAACCTTTACTATGGCAATTAACCAAGAAGATACAGCAACAACAATACAAATGTCGATGGCTGTCCACGGAAGTGTAAGCTCAGCTAAGATGACAGAATTCACCAAGAGTAGACACCTATTTCTTTTTTGTGATAGGACAAAATATATGTACTTCATGAAAACAATATTTTCTTAACATTGCTAAAAAGTCAAAAACTTTGTGGCACTTTGATACCTCCTTTTCCAAATGCCTCTTACATTAATTTTTCTACAAGATAACACTATGGCAACTAAGCTTATAATTTTGTACAATTTTTTACATGTACTACAAAAAATTATACTTAAACTTGGTTTTTGCTTTAACAGAGAGAAAATTACTCAAGGTTTAAGAGATCTCCATGCACAGATAAAGACATATAATTTTCTTGCACCTAGTAAATTACCTCTGAGAATGTTAAGATTCTCTCTTACCAACTCCCACTCTTGTTGATCCCTTCAATGTATTAGGAAAAATAGCATTCCTAACTTCTTGATATTAATATAAGATGTGGATTGATTTAAAATTTATTTCTTCTCAAAATTTCCTGAAGTTGCATGAAAAAAGTACATATATTTTCCAGTAAGAAACATATATTTGTGTTTAGAGGATGCATAGTTACAAAGGAATTATATGTTCTCATTTTCCAAACAATTTAATAATTTAGAAAATATGTCTAGCATATAGCTTCTCAGTACCATGTGTAGAGATGAGCTCCAAGGATTTTTGATATGTTGTTAGAAAGCATCATACTGTTAGTTCCTTTCTGTTTAACAGGACTTTTTAAAGCTATGATGAGAGGTTAAGTCGTACCAAAAATCTATTTTTCTTAGTTCTTATTATATGGTTACAGTTTTTATTACTTACATTGGGCTCTAACTGAAACAGTTTCAATCATTTTATTTTTGTCTCACAAAGGGATTTTTATATGTTTACTATTTTTTCTTATGACCCCCTGCATGTTCATTTTCCTGACAGGGATCAGTACCACAATAACAACATGGAATGAAAAAGGCAGGCACAGCTATAGAAAAGAAATCTTCATTGATCATATCAAGAGGCCAGAGTTACATGCTGAGAAGTTTGGGTTTACCTGGAAAAAGCCTGACTGCCCATTCTCTCCCGTGAGGTTGTGGTAATACAATCAACTCCAAAAACCTTGGGTTTTTTACCTCCATTTCAAATAATCACTGTAGAGCAAGAATGGATCAGACCTCTACCAGCTTTTAACTTTTTTTACTAAGATGAGTTTTAGTACATTTAGCACCAGTGGCTGCAAATATTTTGTTTATACAGCTGTCTGCATTACTATTATTATGAGAGAAATTTGCCTGTAAGGGATGGAAACTCTTAAAACCTAAAGAATATATAGGCTGTTGCCAGGTTATGTAAAGTAGAAATTCTCTTATCCATGGTAATGCTGTTGTGGTGAAGTGGGCTGGGGCAGGCCTGGTGTTCAACCTATACTTGCAAGTAGTACCACCACCCACACAGCTGTTTGTAGAATTCAGAGCTTGGATTCCAGATCTAAATATTTGATTAGATTGCTGATATATAATACATTCAGAGAAATTATGTCTATAAATAAAATACTAATAGCAGCTACCACACTTAAAACAATATAGAAAATCTGTAAGGCTGATGTGAGAGTGCGGATCCAACACAAATATATCCCTGATTGACAAAAACTGATCTACTGCAATAAGCACAATACAATAGCTAGCTGAGGCTGTGCCAAATTTCAGTTAGACTGACACATATAGGGCAAATTTGTGCATAACAATCTCAGAATCACCTGGTTACATGTTTTCTGTCCCTTGTACTTGTAAGCCTCTTTCCTGAGCATCGTCATAATCCTCTGCTCCATTTCTCTGTTGATATAGCTGCTCAGTAAAAGCTGTTTTCCAGGATGTTATTTCTGTTCTTTCTGGGTCTTCTGCTTCTCTCTGCTTGTCTACTATACATAGTCTGAGAAAATTAACAATTATTTTTTTAATTAGTGCCTCTGAGTCTTCTCCATAGAATAAAAGATTAAGAAAGATCTACCTACCAGTTCCAGACTTCCTACTTCAGTTTCCAGACCTTTAGTTGCACTGTAATTTATTTTATATGTGTGTACTCTTGTGAAGTAACTGTTGACTTCCAGAAAAATATGCTATCGTTTTTCATGGATCTATCAAGCTTCTGTGCAAGTAGTACCTATATCGAATCTGATTCCTAAAGTGATTAATGTAAGAGTAGTTCTTAGGCTTTGGGATTCCAATCAGAAAATATCCTCTTGGTGTATCTTTTAATTTTACTTTTACAATAAGTTTTGAACCTAAATAATATTTTACCTAAACTGTCAACCTCCCTGCCCCAAACATACAAAACAGTCCACTATTAAAAAACCCAGACAAAGAAACAAACCCAAACAGAAACATGTTGCCCATTAACAAAAAAAAAAAAAAAATATTGGACCAATGTAGGCAGTTAATTTGCATTATAATCAATTCTGCAAGTGAGAGTAAACATATTAGAGTGCATGTTTAAAATGTGTATTTATTGAATGACCAAAGTTAAATATCTCAGAATAACATTCCTGTTACCCTGTATGCTTGGAATAAGATGCCTCAGGTAAACTATATGGAATGTCTAACAGAGAAGCATATATAACATCTTTTCTGTCTATTGAACTTTTGTGGTTAAGTAGAAGTTTGAATTGAGTATTCCTTTTTAAGTTTCTTTCTTTGCTTGTGTGCTAAAATACTTTTTTCCTAATGCTCTTTGAAAAAATATCTGAAGGAAAAGGAAGGACTGAGTCTATTTTTGTGGATCATCCAAAGTGTTGATGCATTCAAGATTTGGTCTCATTCTCATCTCAAAGCTAAACCATTATTTCTTTTATGGTCTTCATTTCTGGATGGAAAAATAGAAATGAGAATTTCCCAATCCCCTCTTTTCCATTCATGTACCTGTGTGTGTGTATGAAGGTATTCAAGTGTGTGCGTGTATATGCAGACTGTATTTCATATATTGTTCTGGGGTATATTAGATATAGGATTTTATTACTTGTTCATCTTACAAATTCTGTCATCAGCTTCATGGACAAGCAATTTGGTAATTAGTTTCACATACAATGTTCAAAACTCTTTCTCATCCAACTATCCCTGTTGTGGTTATGGAGTGTACTTCATTAAATTAAAAAAGAGTAGGTGAAAATCTGTTCTCCCAATGTTTGATTTACCTGTGTCGTTAAAGGCCTCAAAGAAAAGCAAATCTGAGTTTGAATTATCTATGAAAAATTGTTAAATTACAGTTTATGGTAAGCCCAGTCTCAGATTCTCATGTTCAAGCTGGCTATTTGTAAGATTCAAACAAAGTTTGCCAAAAGTTGTTTGACTACACACTAGCTTTGTTTCCTCATATTTGTACCCCTGCTATTTACTCAGTGATAGTTTGTTCCATAGACTCAAACAAGTGTCACTTTTAGTTGGTTCATGTGCTAATAATTTTGCTCTGATCTAGTTAGTTGGACAAGCAATACATAAAATATTTACAGTGGCATCATTAAACAGTAATACATTAATTGCATTATAATCACCTACTAAATTCTAGTGGCCTCTCAGGGACAACACAAAATCAGTTGAGGATCACTAGCAACAGGAATCGGAACTATAAAAATGTCAAATAAATAATTATTTTGTACATAGACTTCAGACTAATTTCCTTTCATTTTTCCCTCATATCTTCTCATTAAATGCTAATAGTAGAAGACATGGATGAACAATGGTACTTTTATTAAAATACACTCAAAATAAAACACCTTTTTTACTAGAGAATAATGAACATTTATCTCAAAGGTCTGTACACTGAGTGACAAAAAATGTGTCTGGCTTTTTTTCTGGTTTTTTGTGGTCTCAAAAAAAGCAGTGAGAGCAAGTACACACAATCACAGAAGTGGCATTTATTTTCCATGACAGAAAGCAGTCACACAACAGTGTGTGGCAGATACTTTTGAACTGAGTGTATACATACAGATTTATGCATGCATGGTTTTTTATATGTGTGTGTCTCTATCAGGTAATTTGAGATTACTGTGATGGGAATATTTAAAGGGCTGGCAGATTAGGGTATTCTTTAAATTTAAAATCAACATTTACTAACTTCATTAATTCATAAAACCCTTTGTGCTTCTTATATATTATTAATCATTATCACTGCAAATAACAAACTGATTGTCAATAAAAATCATATCCTGAATTAGCTGTGAACGTACAATACCTTGAAGCCGATGCTGTAAGGTCATTGCATGTTGGCTGTGGTTCACTGATGACCAGGTTTGAGTGATCTTTGATAAGAGAAATGAGAACAAACATGACCTAATCTCCTATTTTAAGTTCATCATTGACAGTTTATGCCTCTTGCTATACGTATACTCTTGCTATACCTCTTGCTACCTCCACCAAAAAGGGATCTCAGACAGTGCTCCAGAAGCTGTTTATCTTGGTTTTGTTTTTGACACTCAACATTTTTGTGTGTAAGCAGAGTGTTCTACCTACCTGAAGTCCCTTGCATTTATTTTGTTCATTGTTCTTTACCTTAGGATTGCAATTTCTGACATTGTGATTGCTCCTGCATGCAACTTGCACCTTTGCTCATCACACCGCTCCCATACCTGGATCTCATGCTTATATATTAAGTCTGGCATACCCCTAGAGTGTCACAAAAGTTTTAATACTATTTCTGGTAGCACTATTTTGATAGGTTTATATTTGCATGCCAGGCAAGTCACAAATAATATTATTCTGTTTAGTGCAATTTTAATTCGTAGGTTTCACAGATCTCTGCTTTAATTGTAATGCCGTCTTCTTCATTTGTTTCTTTTACTTTTTGCCCTAACAGTGGTCATGCCATTTGTGTATGAGACCAGGCTGATCTTAGAATCCTAAGTCTTCTGTATGGAAATTAGAAACACTATCTAAAATATATGGGATCTGGCTAAGCCAGAGTTAATTTTCACCATAGCAGCCCTCACGGTGCCCACGTTAGGTGCCGAAAAGGACTGTAGTGGATTGGCCTTGGCTGGATGCCCGCTGTACCAACTCTGCCACTTCCCTCCTCAGCTGGACAGAAATAGAAACCAAAGGCTTGCTGGTTGAGATAGGGCAGGGAGCGATCACTCAGCAGTCACTGTCATGGGCAAAACCAGATTGGACTTAGGGAAATTAGTCTAATTTATTACCAATGAAATCAGAGTAGGCAATGAGAAATAAATGCAAATATTAAAACTCCTTCCCCCCACAGCTACCTTCTTTGTGGGCTCACCTTTTCCCTCCCAATTTCCCTACCTCCTCCTGCCAGCTGTGCAGGGGGAGGAAGGGGGTCACAGTCAGTTCATCACATTCTTTCTCCCAGTCCTTGCTCCTCGTGGAAGGACTCCTCACACTCTTCCCCTGCTACATTGTGGGGTCCATCCCACAGAAGTCAGTCCTCCACAAACTTCTCCAATGTGAATCCTTCCCATAGGTTGCACTTTTTCGCAAACTATTCCAGCATGTGTTTCTTCCATAGGGTGCAGCTCTTCAGGATCAAACTGCTCCAGCGTAGGTCGTACCTAGGGTCACAATGTAGGTCCCTTTCCATGAGCAGCAGCCTTCAAGAACAGCCTGCTCCATCGTGGGCCTCTCACAAGGTCACAAGTCCCATCAGGAGACCTGCTGTACTATGTGAGTCCACAGGTCCTTGCCAGGAGCCCATTCCAGTGTGAGCCTCCTCCACTGGCTGCAGGTGGATCTCTGCATCCCCATGCTCCTGCATGGGCTGCAGGGGCACAGCTGCCTCACAGGCTGCCTCAGGGGCACATGGTCTGCACCAGGGCTGCAGGGGAATCTCAGCTTCCACTCCTGGAGCTCCTCCTGCCCCTCCTTCTTCCGTGGCCATGGCATCAGACATTAGCTGACATATGCAGACATAGCTGTTCCTCTTGCATATTCTCACTCCTCTCTTTCCTGTCTGCAATTACTTCTGGGCAATACGTTTGTTTTTCTTCTTAAACATGTTGTTCTAGAGATCCTACTGTTTTCTCTGAATGAACTGCCCTCGGCCAGCAGAGTGTCAGTCTCAGACCCAGCTGGCATTGGCTCTATTGGACATGGGGGAAGCTTCTGGCAGCTTCCCCTAGAAGTCACTCCTGTAGCCACACCTGCTGCAAAAACATTGACACACAAGCACAATATATTAAGAAATGCACTTTATTCCACTGAAGATTTTCCCTGTGATGATACACAGAATAGTTTGGGTATAAGAAACAAACTTACACAGAACATTTTCTCATAAAGTTGGTCAGAACATATTTTTCATCCTACTCAAAATATTAGCTTGGTCAAGGTATCTCATCAAGGTTTAGTCAGTCCATCATTTATTATAAATTTTAAGCACAGCATAACTGTAAATGTTCTTTCATTTTAAGCTTAAAGTCTCTCATGAATGTCCAGTAATTCCAATGTAAATCAGCATGTTTATTTGGTTTAAGAAACAGAATAAGCTGCCCTGTGTATAGGTGAATTTACACTAGAGGTTTTATCAGCGTAATTATTTAATCAAAAAATCACATACCATCCAATTATTATTCTGCTAGTGAATATTTTCTATATAGATCAGACTTAATTCATTTTATTGGCAAGTAGAGCAAAAGAGTCAGCTCTCCCTGTTGTTACAGATTCATGGACTGCAGCCATGAAAGTCCATTCAATCATCCAGCATACTTTTTTTTGTGTAATGTAAGAATTCAAATTAATTCCTGCTTGAGTTAGAGCAGCATCGGGGAACCAACCTGCATTTAAGAATTGAAGAATAGCAAATGCTTATCACTTGATTAAAATGTGTCTCATGCTACTCTCAAAACTGTTTTATTTATAATTTGAATATATCTAGCTTCAACTACAAGCCATCTGGAATTATTATGTACTTTTTCTGATAGATTGAAGAAACTTGTATTACCAATCAGCTGTTCCATTTTATTATAAAACTTAGTTGCTAGTAACATTTTTTTCTCCACGTCTTTATTTCTGTTATTCGTCTTTTAACCTGTTCCATTTAAGTCATGTTTGATGGGAACTCCAAAACTAGATGTTATTAACATAAAATTACAGCAGTCTAAGATAATAAAGTTTGGAGATTTTCCAGAGAAATTAGATCACTGGAGTTTTATTTGTGAATTCCCAGACTACATTATTCCAAGGAGTTACACTCAATGTATATTCTCAACTAATTATTAAAATTACTCAAAGTATTTTTCAAACCTCTGCTTTACATGATAGTGCCCACCCTGCTGCAAAAACAGCCTTATTTTTCTTTTGTATATTTTTATTGTATGCTTAGCTGTAGTTAACACTTTTCATTGGATAGACCAAAGCTTACTGAAAAAATCAGACTTTATAATATCAGTAACTAGTCTCATTCAACAATTTCAACCATATTTCTCTTAGCATATTCAATGAGGAGTAATGCTTTCCTACCAGACATAGGCAACAAACTGCAGTAAAACACAAAAAAATATCAAATCCCATAGGGTCCTGCTAGAAACTCAACTACTAAAATTTTTTCAACTCTCAGTTAATTTTGAAACTTTCTACCTGGACAGTTTTACATCTATTTGTTGTGTGTGAGACTGATTTTGTATCTTCCTTTTTCATTATAAATGGTGTGGTATAAGATCAAGAGAAAAACTTGTGGTGCAATGGGTGTATTTCATCAATCCCATTTTAATAGTTAACAAAACTTGTAGAGTTAAAAAACTTATCAAGTCAGTTTGATGAGGTTTATTTTCCATAAACCCTTTTTGACTGGCATTAATTATATTTACCTCATTTATTTCATTATTAATCAAATGTTCTCTCAGCCTCTTTCCATTACTTTGTCTGAGATCAATGTCAGACTGACAGGCCTAACATCACCCAGGTCACCCGACTCACCTTTCTTGAATGTTATCACAATATCATCTTTCTTTCAGTCTCTGGAGGACTGCCCCAGTGTTCCAAAACTTACAGAAAATCAATGTTAATAGTGCAGAATATTCATTTGTCAGACATTTTGCAGCAAGTTAAGTAAACTCTCTGATTAAAACACATTAAGCTTTAGCACAAGCTGTGCAACATTAATCCAATGATCAAAGAAGAAAAAGTATACCTTTTTTCAAGTAATCTATACACAACATCTGATATTTTCATAAGCAAAGAACAGAAAAACATAAATGTGATTATTAATGGAAAAAACTTATGATTATAATTAGAATTATTTCTGACACACACAAAATCTCCTTTTTAGCCTTATATTGACTATATTTCTCCGTGTGTAGTCCTAGTTTTCTTTCAAATTCCTAGCTTCTGATTTGTATTCTTCCATTTGTAACGTAGAGACACCTTAATTAGTTACTTAGCTGCAGGTTTTGGAGTCTTCATATCTGGAGTTATACAAAAAGCTGTCTGTATATGGCTTTAAGCTCTAAGTGCCCCTGCTTGAGCAAGGGTTTGGACCAATGCCCTCCAGCAGCCCCCTCCCCACCTTAACCATTCTGTGATTCTATGGTCATATGAAGATAAGACCTAATATGTTTTACTTGTGTCAAATCTAACAATTTTTTTTGTAAGGAAGATGGCTTTTATAATTTTTCTTATTTCAATTAATATTTTAGTTTGATCTTTGACCTATATCCAGTAGTTGAAAGCTGCACTGAATTCCTCTTTCGCAAGCAGATATTTTCCCCCAAAGTCCTGTAAATTAGCAGTAAGAGTCAGTCACCCTCTTCAACAGAGCAATCTGATGGTCTATGTCAGTTAAATATATTTCCAGATTAATAGACTAAATTCATTAATCAACTGTTGCTTCTGAGATGTAGCAGGGTACTTTTTAAAAGTGCTCTCCTTTTCTTTCTGCTCAGGAGATGCTCAGGTCTCTCCTTCAGTAATTTGAAGTTTATTCAAGGATGAACTATGAGGATAACTTTACTTGAAAAGTCATGTTTCTATCTTTAATGCCAAGAAAAATATGTATATTTAGAGAATATTACATATAGACTATATACAAATATATATTTAAATAAAACATACATAGGGTGTGGATTCAGTTCCCGATTAAGACAGTGTATTTAGGTCCATACATCTAGTTTTCTGCCCCTGTGCTAAATATAGAGCTGTGTACTACCCAAAATGGACCAACAGGATAATGTCAATGCTGTCTAAGAGCACTCAGATTACTCCAGCCATCCACACAGGTCCGACATGGAAACCCAAGATCTCCATCCCCTAGAAAACACATACTGAACATACAACATACTGAGGTTTTAGCTGCCATAGCAATGGAGTCATGTTTCAATCCCCTTTAGACATGTGTTCAGTGCCATCCGACATGCTCTAAGCCGTCTCTTCCTCAGGTTTTAGAAATCTGTGTTTTGAAGTGCAGAGCAATGAAAACTAGAATGAAGCTCTTAATCATCCAGGTTCTCTTTTTCTGGAGAGAGGTTCTCCTTTTCTGCTGTATTTTTCCTTAATTTTAAAGCATTTCAATCTCTTTTGAAACAGAGAAAACACTCATTTTTTCTTAGTTTAAATTAATATTTTCATAAGTTTTCTTATAAGTATTTCTGTGGAGCAATTATAACAATTTCTATGCACTTGTCTACTCCGTGAATGAATAGTTCTTAGTAACATATATGACTGATATTCTCTTCTATGAACTCAAGGTGTTTCCTCTCTTACACACTTTCCCCTTACTAAAAAAAAGGAGGTTTTGGTGAAAGAAAATTGTGCATCTTGACTGTGGCCTTTTTACTTAATTGATGTATACTTGCAAAAGTTATTTATATATTTAAATTTTCAAATACAAGTTTTTGAGTAATGCAGCAAAGTCTTTGAATCAGAAGTTCAAGATTAATTTCTAATTTCAGCTTCCTAGAGAGGTTACTTTTTTAGATAATGAAAACTGTCTCTTATTATATGTCAATAGGATTTTTTTCATATTATAATTTTGGCATTTCAAATTCAGAATTTTCTTCATATCTCCATGTTTGTACTTTAATTGGATGAGACTATCCAGCAGATTAGAACAAAAATGCCAACTTGTATTTCTAACCTCATTATTTAAAAACTCTGAGGAACATTATGACTTTGGCATTGCTGCGGTGCTGTTGTTTCACTGAATAAGACAGAGTGAATTTATGGCTATTTGGAGTATTTGACAAATACTAAAGGAAAATTGCTATATAAGCAATGTATAAATACAGTCAAGCAATTTATTTCTCATTTTCTAAGAAGCAATTTGATAAGAAAATGTTTGCAGAATTAAGTGAATGGCTGCATTATACGTTTGTAAACAGACTGGATTATTTCCTTCTTTCTCCTTGTGATAAGCAACTTTGCACTTCCCTAAGTGTGACTTTATTGGTGTATGAATAATTCAGCTTTTTCAACTAACTTATCTCAAGAATGAGTGTTATCCAACATTTTTCTTTCCCTTTCCTGCCATGCTCTTTGTCAATTCTTCCTTATGAAGTAAGTTGTTGAAATATAGACAAAAGGGAGATAAAAACTCCTCAAGGCACAGTGAGTGAAACAGAGGAATATTCAGTTTGCAGAAGTCATTCTTGATTTATTCTTGACAGATTTAATTGAATTAGCTTTCTAGGGGAAATAGCAAATGTTGATTAGAGATGACAAGCACCTTCTGACAGTTTTTTTAGCTTCAGCATACTGTATGAGTATATATGAATGGACATAATATTACCAAATTCATTTGTTAAGGTCGACATTCATGCTTGTCAAGTAGTCAAAATTCAGGCTGAAATTATAGCAGTTCATATAAGCAATGGTTTCATCATCATTCATGAAATTTCAGTGATACAGTGTCACAGAGAGACCTGGAATCCAGAACATGTGCAAAAATATTTTGAATAGATTGACTTATTTGCTGCAAAATGAAAATTCAGGTCAAAATTGATATATGCAATAAAAAAGGTGAGTATAACTGATGTCACGTTTAGATTTTCACATAATTTATTTTTATTTGAATGAGAAAAATTAGGCTTTTTTCAATATTTCAATATGTGCAACAAATTCTAAAAGTCAGTGAGTCTCACAGGGTTATTATACATAGTGAAACCCTTATATCATAGTAATAATAGTTAATAGTTAATAATTTAGCTGGAAATTAGAGTTGTACTGGTCATTTGCCTCAGCTTGTGAATTTAAAGTGTGAGCTTCAGGATATCTAAAAGCATTTGGACATGTAAAGAAGCGCACTGGTTTCCAGACATGTTTTAGAAAATAATAGTATGAAGCTATACTTCTGAGAAATAAGTTACCTTTTTTGCAGTCATAATAAATGAATCTCCAGCTTGTTAAAGCTCATTTGAAAATTCTTTCTCTTAGTCTTGTTTGTTCTTTTGGTGATATTCTGAAACCAAAATGCCTTCATATGAAAAAATGCTAGCATTCCTTGACTCCCAAAACTCCCAAGGCCTATGTTATATACAATGATAACTAATTATATACACTAATTTGGCATATATAATATCTTATTAAAAGTCAAATGGAAACATTCTGCAGCACAGGCTCTCTAAAGTCTTTGAACATGTTCACACATACATTTTACAATTCTTTCTGCATACTTCAAATGCTTAAATGTTGACCTTACAGAAAGCCTTTGGGGTAAAATATGTGAATGTTAATAATCCCCTAAACACTTATTTACATTATAAACTCTTAAAGCTTCAAAGAAACTGTCACAGGCTCCTCTCCCAAACATTTCAGTCCCATGTCCATTCATCATTTGCTTTTATCATGTAAATTCACAGGCAGAAAGAAAACTCCAGACTGAACGAGACATTGGCACTTAGAACAAATATGGGTTTTTTTTTTCCCGTGAGTGAGTAATGTTCTTTAATTTCAGCCTTTGGTAAGATAATTTCAATCACAATTTTACAGATCCCAGTTATAAAATCCATGAATTTTGTGTGAGTTGAGTAAAGTTAATATTATCAGTATAAGCATGACACAGCCTTACCAGGGACTCCAGTTAGGAGGGAACCCCAGGATTGCTGTGCATAAGACCAGTAGGCACAGTTTCTTCAAAGAAAAGTTTACAGTCTAGTTTAAATCACAAAGCTATAAGTGAGTATAACAGATTGAAGGAGAAAAGTGATGATGAAATAATGTTTAGAGCTACTGAAATCTGTCAGAATATTTTTCATTGTATAGTGTTCTTCCAATCACACTTTTAGTGCATGTGAGATTATTCAGTCTTAGATTAAATTTGTTACCAGTATTTTCTAAATTAAATTTCTCATAAAAAGCTCAAGTCAAGTAGTTATTTATTCTATATTATATTTTATTTTGTAATTTCTTTCATATTTTTGCATTCTTTAGTACATTTGTTTTATTAGTTCTATATTTTATGAGTTCCATAATAGTAATAGACAGCATTTAGTACTGCTCCTAAATGGCATGATAAATAACTTAAATGTGTCACTGGCTTTTATGTAATCCTCTACATCTTCAATGCTACCTTAATTGAAATATCTACTTTTCTAGTTTAAGATATCTTCTGCTCATGGAATGTCAGATGGTTTCATTAGAGCACAAACAAGAGTTCTGCTCTAGAAAATAATATAAGACCTTCAGGTTCTGACTGGAGGCATGGCTGTTTCAAATAGCCAGAATAGTCCAGAATATTTTTGCAGGATATTAGAAATTACGTTGCGTTCACAACAGCTTTTGTGAACCTCCATTTTTAAGAATTTGGTCTCAAACACAAAGGGTTCAAAATTGTGTCAAAAGCACACACAAATGCTACTTATCTTTCTTTGCAGATGTGCAGATCCTTGAAAATCCTTGCTGTTCAGATATGAGCTTACTTTCAGAAACCTTCAGTAGAAAATAAATAAGAGAGAAAAATGTTCTAAAGGAAGAACTTTACCATAGGTTTTCTCCTTACAGCTCCATTTTTCTCTGTCACACAGAAGAAGGTTATATTTTCTTGGTTTATTTCTGTATCTTAGAAGAGAAAAATGCAATTAAAATCTCTTATAAACTTATCAGAAAGTTGAAAATTAAGCAAAGTTTAAAACACTACATTTTCTTAACTGTATCAAGCACTACATAAGATATGGTGGTATTTTACAGAAATCACACAGAAACAGACAACATCCATGCAAGAAGAAATAAAAAACAAGAATACTTGGTTTTACATTCTTCTAATTCATGAAGGATTTCTAATGGAAGACATAAATCAGGCAGCATATCCAGAAAATAAAAAGCCACTTTTAAAAGAAGTGGTTTAAACTGAAACAAACTCATCGTAGAAAGTTGTCATTTCAGTCTAAGTAAATTTGGCATTATAGGTTAATAACAGAGACAAATCAACGTCTTCTGACTTCCTCTCATCTGCAAGTTCTTTGCAAACATCTAGTCACAAAACTCAACATTTGAAGGATTTTTTGCAATGTATGTATTGTGTGTGAGCACACAGTTGTGAATTGTTATCGCTAGAGGAAACTCTTATTGCAGTGGATTAATATTAATTTTCTGAATTCCAGATGGTGAGAATTTAGCATAGGCATTCTATTTTAAATAGAATTTTATTTCCAATTTAAAAAATATCTAACAGAATACTATTATTTAGAACACATTTGTTAGGGATATAAGGTTGATCCACTTTCAACTAATCTGGAAAAAAAACATGTTACAAGTTGTGACATCAGCAGTATCATTTTAGGGAGACCACTTTTTATGATTTCTGTACTCTGTACTGGGGAATAACATTTAGTGTACTTCAGAATTTGTTTTATCAAACATGTCTCAGTGAATGTTGAAATAGAAACCTAACTTTTTAAAATATTTTTTTTAAGGTTTAAACTTGTATTACTTTTAATTGCTAGAATACTCCACTAAAATGAGTGACAGAAAAGCTGAAATAACACTCTGAAAATGAAAACTGAAAAAAATTTAAAGCAATAGAGACATCTAAAAGGGAGACGCCACAAGAAGAAACAACTCTGAACTACAAACACTTTCGAATAAAGAGATTTGCAGAAGAGCAGTGTGCATGCTGGAGTCCAATATTAAAGAAAAGTGTTGTCCTTCTGAGGACATCCAGTGCCTGACTTTGCCTGACTACTGGATGAAAAGAGAAATGGGCAGTTTTATAATGTGCAAATATAGCTGTATTGCAGCTTTGAACTTACTGACCATTGTGTTTTTTGTGGGAAACTACATTAGCATTGATTAATGAGGTCTGTTGGAAAATATTCAGTTAGTAACAAATAAATAGTGGAAGGAAATGATCAAGTTCTTCTATATCTCTATGGTCTCCATTCATTTAGACAAGTTTGAATGCCTGTTAATTTAGCCCTGGCTCTCAAAACAATTGTCACAATCATTCTAAGTTTGCTTTTCTGGGTAGTACGTGTCATTCATCAGTTTTCAGATATGGTGCGTCCTACTGACAATTGTTCTTATTTTTGAGAAGTATTTTGAGGTCAATGAGCTGTAGTGTGCTCATGATGGGCAGATAAAGCATTTCTGTCATTTTGTATAAAAATGGGAAATACTATTTTATCGAATATTTTGTCTCTCCCTCAGCGTATATTTCCCCAGCAAATTGTTGTAATGTTTGTTTTTATTTTAGATGTTAAAACTAAAGATGTGAAAGGAGATCTCATGTGAAGAATTCAAATAAAATTCTCCCTTCCAATCAGAGCTCCAGCTGTGCAGTTAGTAGGGCAGCAGTCAGAGCAGTGACAGTGACAGAAGACACAACGAGCGGAATTGAAAAGAGATCTAATATCAGGAGCACCCTCCTACAGTACCAGGAGTACAGGCTAGCATAAAGGGGATACTACAGTACCTCTAAACTTTAGAATGTGATGCTGGACTTGTAAGGTAGTGTCACCTTTTTCCTAATGAACTTCAAGGAATGTTTGTTTAAGGCTCATGCAGACCTGGACTGTCACCGGAAGCTGACTCTCCACCTGTTTGCTATACTATCACTTAAGACAGTAAATATTTTTTCAGCAAGAATTCTCCAATGTGAGCAATTGATTCAGTTATCGCACCCACATAATGGAATCAAGGAGAGAAAATAAACTGAAAAATTAAAAGAAAGTCTCATATGCTTTAGCCTGAAAAATATTGGGAATTCCAGATAAAACGAGTTTTATTCTGCAGTGGGTGACAAAATGTCAGAACACATCTTCAGAAAGTTAACACATGCAAGAAGTCTCTCTCTTCACACTCTGTAATTTGAAAGTTATTTCCACTGCACTTGGAATTGAGGTAATGATACTTGAATTGTGTGGGCAAACTGACTGGAAAAAATATTGACAGATAGAGGAAAACTGTATACAACCTTGTCAGCAGTGTGGCACGGTGTCAAATTTTGACTCTTACAGATTGACTATACAGAACAGTAGTTGTTAAACAGTTCCACAATGTATTGATAACTTTGTCTACCCTATTTCACTTATTTTGAATCAATACAATTATGTATCAGCCATCAAAAAGGAAGTTTGTCTCTATATTTACCATTTTTTTTCTTCCTCCAAGACATTTTTTGATTGGTCCTATAGTAACTAGAGAAATTCAATTTTCAAGTGAAGTTATTATAAATTAATAACTGATAATTACTTCTACTACCATTTCTGGACTTTTAACACCTGGAGTACCCACAATATCTGAGGCTCTGTTGTGCAAAGCTTCAGCCAACAATTGACTTTCAGAATTAATTTGCCCACTGTTTAAGATAAACTCGTAAAGCTTCACAGTAAAATACATCTGGCTTTCTATACTCCTAGGTACAGAGAGTTTGAATGAATGTAATAGTACCTATGACTCCCAAAATTTTGCTGCTCTGTTGCTTGGTTTTTTTCTTTGTTACATCTTTACTGCTCCTATGAACACAGATTCTTGGGTTAAACTTCAAGTTGTCAAAGCTGGGCGCTTTAGTTTAGCCAATCTGTAGCTGTTCAGTGTTAACATGAATTTCCCTGCCAAGACAAATTGCTGTTTCTCTCCAGCACAGATAATGCCCTCGTGGAGAATCCAGACTAGAGGAAAATGTACATGGGGTGTGGGCCTCAGGCCTGACCCCTCACATAAGCCCAAACTAATATGGCCATACAGATGCAGAAAAATCTATAACTGAATAGAAAATACCAGGCAAGCAAGACAAGGCTTAAAATTCACTTACAAGTTTTAATTGTTTAGTTTGATTCTTCAACTTCTGATCTTTGAAGTGTTGCCAGGAATCAAAAGACAAAGACTTTCCAAACAATGTTAAGAGTGGTAAGAGAAAAAGCAAGTATTTAATGAAAGCTTTCAGGTGCACAAATATGGCTATGCACACACGTGATACAGGATTTCTATAATTTTTATGAGGTTAATTAATTGGTATATCTAGCAGGTACATCCAATAAGAAACCAGTTGCCCCGGCAACCCACCCTTGGGTCAGCCCCTTGGAGTTGGTCCAATTTGTCCTATATCTTGTTATGTCTTTCAAGTTCTGGTGAAAAACAAGATGTCATTGTTAGAAATTCTATTCTTGGGAATAAGACTAAACAGAATTTCAAGAAAGTGTTGGAAAGTGTTAACTTACTATTCTAAAATGGGAGAAAGGGCAGGCAAAGTACTAGAAACTGTACAACTGTATACTAAAAATCTACAAAACTATTAATATATGAAAAAGCTAAAAAACTAGGCATCAGCAGAGATAAAAAATAAAAATCATGTAAAATGGAACATATTGAGAAAATTGTAACAAACGTTATGCATGAATAGTTAATAACTATAGATGCCTTTTTTGCTTCAGACTGGTACATCTGTCCTTTACAGTAAAATGTTAAAGGTGTTCTGCTGTGGAACATAGTTTCCCACCTCTAAAACCAATATAATCAGACTTTCAGGTAAAAACCCTCAGCAGTTTATTCCTATGTAAGTACCTGCTGAAAGTGCTTGTACATCCCTTCTTTGATTCATTATTTATATGGGTTATTTCAAGGCACTAACTTTGCTGGCTCAAGAGGCTTTAATAATATACCACATTCACTTTCAAAATCAAGTTATGTTCTTACCTAGAAATAATTCTTCTGCTCTTTCTGTAAGGGAAATTTACAGAATTCTGTAAGAACAGCTCAAAACACCACACTGGGATTGGAGAATGAGGAGTTAATGTGTCAAACTTTTGTGGCGGAGGGGAAGAGATTGGAGTATGTCTTTCTCATCATGGGCCTATTACAAGCTAACGCAACTTAAAAGAAAAGACATAAAATATAGCCTTTCAGAAATCTACTGCGAACCAAAAATCTGCTGAAAAAAAAAGGAAAGCAGTTTTTTACAACAGTATTTTGGTCTGATTTTGGCAGACATGCATTCATCATGTCTGCATATGAAGACACTGAATACCTGAAGAGAAGAAGGGAGTTACTGATTTTCATGGGAAAAAATATAAATATTGTAGGGCTTCTTTGCCTAGAACAGAAAGGCATAACACGAATCAATGCTGAAGTCAGAAAAATTGAAATTAAAAGCACTATATATTTTTAATAGTATTATTAACCTTGGTAACAAGCAACAAAGGAACTGATAGATTCTCTGTCTTCTGGTGTCTTTCAGTGAAGATTATATTTCCTGGAAGACAAGTATTAACCGGTGATCCATATCTAAATGCAGATAATCAAGTTCAGTGGAGGTTGTCTGAAATGTAATGGCCTGTGATATACAATACAACAGACTAGCTGCTGCAAAGACGCTTTCTGGCCTTGTGTATTTTGAATCAATAAACATAAAGCTGAAAAAAAAGTGGAGAGCCACAGCTATGTTGTATATGCTATAACCTATTCCTCCCTCATGAGCTTCCAAGGATACAGTATTTTAAATAACAGTTCTTTCTCCTTAATATAACAAGAAGAATGCAGTTTTCTTCTGAAATGAACAAGAATAAGGATAAAAATCCACTCCTACTGACATTACAGGAAATGCTGATATTAATTACAATAAAGTCAAAACTTGAGCACAAATCTTAGCTCCATTGGCTGAAAATAATATAGATATATAACCCTGAAGTTCTAACATTAGGGAAGGAATCTGTCATTTTGTTTGAAATCTACATCTAAGCACAATTATGTTAAAAATTTTTGAATTATATTTAAGTGCCATATTTTTTAGTAAATTTGTAGAATTAAATGAACTGATTGAAAGCCTCTGGCTGCCTAGACTTCAGAAATGTATGTCTAGTATGTACATGACTCTGCTAGCTGCAATTCAAGAAGGTAATGCTTAACAAAGGAATTTAACAAGATGTGCAACAAGTCCTGTATGCTGTTTCGGCCAGGACAAAATTAATTTTTGCAGTAGCTGAGGGGGCGTGGCTGTGGGCATATCTAAGAGGTTATTCAAGACCATCTTAGCTCATTGTCAGGGGCTGGCAAGAAGGGACTCTATCTCTTCCCCTTGTTTCCGAAAAAGGGGCATCCCTTTCTGTTTGGGAAAAAACGTGGTGGAGGGAGCAGAGGAGTGGTGCTGGCTGCAGTCAGGTTGGTTTGGGCTGGACTCAGTGAGCATTTTCCATGTAAATCACCCTCTTTTGTACAATTTTGTTATTAATATTGTTGCTTCTACTATTCATTTTTCTTATCTCATAGCTGTTTCCAGTAAATTGTTTTTATCTCAACATATAATCTCTGCCTTTTGTATCTCCCACCAGAGCAGGGAGGGTAGTGAGTGAGCCCGTGAGGGGAAGAGAGCACTGAATTAGCTGGTGCTACTCCTAAATCATGACATAAAGTAAGGAGAATCTGGTAATGGTTATTATGTTAGGAAAATTATATAGCTGTAGCAATATTAATAGATTTTTTAAAGAATAAACTGGGATGATGTTGTTTTTCTATTGGAGATGCTGACCCAGAAAACAGAGGAACTGATGACTAAGTAAAGAGATCCTGTAAATACAGAAAAAAAAGGCAGAAAAAAAGGAATGACACATGGAGAGAGAATTAACTACAGGATAATTAACAATATTAAAAAATAAAAAAGAGAAACCAACCAATATGATTTAAAGACAAAGTCAGGCAAGAGGAAAATAAAACTTACCTTCACCTGTCCTTCTCAGCTGTCTTTCAATCCAGTCATTGTCATTAATTTTTAGCCTCTGATATTCTGCTGAGCATCTGATGTGCATGTGCTAAAGATTCTTCATTGGACTGCATTTAAGTCACTATCTAAAGTACATGTATTAAGATTAAAATTTTATAGAACATATATTGTGGAGTTGTGAAGTTTTAACAAAGGTATCCTGTCAGTCTTTTTTTAGATTCAGCCTTGTTGGCAACCTTGTTCTTTTTATACCTTTTCATTTTCACCAAGGGTAATTAACCTCTCTGTGTGGTGACAGTTTTGAAAAAATGTGGTTATTAATGACCATCATGATTCTATTAGAAATGCAAAAGATCAAATTCAGTAGGAAATTTCAATCAAAGTAGAAAAGGTAAGATGTTAAGCTTCAGTCTCTTAGCATTTCCTCAAGATAGATCCATAAAGAATTTGGAAGAACAATAGCATAACCTTCATCAAAATTCCATGAGAACATTACTGTGTTCCTAGGACATACTGCAATACAACACCTTGCAAATACTTACAATCTGCTTAGGTATTCAGGGAATATCTTGACTGCTGCCAGTTTCATTTATCATTAAGATATTCTCCAAGACCATAGAAGAAAAAATTATTTCAACACAATCCATATATATACATATATGTATTTTTATCAGTAGAATTTTGATAACAGTATTGAAATCAGCTGTTTTATTTATGTTTCATGTAGCAAAATTCAATAGACCATTGTAGTCTAAAGCTGACTTATAAAGATATATCTATCTGGAGAAGTGATAATGTCTATTTGTCTTATTCATTTTAGTGAATTCCCTTCTTCCCTGCATAAAGATCAGATTATCTGGCTGAGTTCTGGAAACACACACAAAGACAAGATCAGAGAGCAACACTCACACCATCAACCCACAGATGGATTACAAGGCTCCAGGTTTACCATTTACTTCCTTTACAATTTTAAATCTTGCTATAGGATAGGAGCGACATGCTAATGGAAAATTCAGTTGACTGTATAATGGGACAATAACTATATAACTCTATAATGGAAAATTTAGATGACTCTATCATGACTTCATGAGACTGAAGGCTCTTTTATCATTGTCTAATACTGCATGTCTCCTAGCATATTCAAAACTGACCGATAGCTTCCTCTTCTGATTAGACAGGATAGAGTTCTTTGCAGATCAAATCCTGTTGGAGTTGCTACTCATACCCCATTTATCATACTGCTACCCTCTCAATTAATTAATTCACCAGTGTCAGCTAACAGTGCACTCAAAGCTCACAGTATGCTCTGCCTCTAAAGCCATGATTTTTTTGTTTAGTATGCAATGTAATCTAAGCATGAGAAAATTAAAAAGCATTCAAACTCTATATTCTTTAATTCCATAATCCCAAAAATACTGCAATCAGTATTTTTTTCATTTGTGAGTAAAAAAATAAAACTCAGCAAAATAAGTATCAGATATATTTTAAATACTACTAATTTAATTACTTCTCAGCAAAATCTTCAGGCTAACCATGGAAAAAAAGGCAGGAGGACAAACAGAAACAGTTTTAAATTTATAATACACATTTTTGATAAGCAAGCAGGCAAACAGACAAATAGGCATAGTTCCTGAGCTTCAAAAAGAAAAGGAAGGGATTCTTGATGAGGCTAACCCTTCTGTAAATACTACTGCATTTGATAGAGCAAGACAGTTTTCAATATATTAGAAATCTTTTCAACTTTAGAGGTAATTTGGCCCTGGATTTATACACTAATCAGCCTTCATCATGGTATTTTATGAACAAGAGGTTTGAACTTAACCGTTATCAAAAAACTGGTTTGATCAGCCCAGAGTAGAGTATCAATGATGAGAAGTAAATTAAAAGGTGTTTTAAAATAATGAGGAGTGTTTAACCTTAAGGAATATTTTGTGCCAAAACTGTTAATTAGTACAATAGTCAATATTTGGAGAAAGCGGTTGAAAGTGTTCCTTAAATATTGAGAAATTTAAAGCCAAGTTACAGTACTTCTGAAAGTTCAGCTAGGATTGGGAAGAATAAGATTGGGGTTTTTTTGATATGTAAATAAAAGTCTCCAGTGAGCTATTTAGTCATATGTCTATAACACTCACATTCACATGTATAATATGAAGTGATTATTCTAGTACTTTTTGGAAGTGTGTTCCATTTTTTGGCCTTATATTAAAAAAATAGAAGTCCAAAAGTAAAGAGCTGGGTATGATACTGAATAGAGGCACATGTGAATTCTGAGCCCTCAAAGGTACCACAAGAACACTATCTCAGGTCCTTCACATAGCTTTAATTACTTATCTCAGCAAGTGCTACTGCAGAGCTAGGCAGGTAGCAGAAAGGTGGGCAATGTCCAAGAGATTTCAGGTCTCTGACAGCACAGATGCTGCCCAAAGGTACCCTATCTCATTGCTCAATCTGTTTGACCAGGAAGCATTAACCTGAATAAATTTGCTAATCTGCAGCTTGACAAGAGAGCAAAAACATGTCCAAAGGCTTGCTTACATATTCCAGCTACATCCAATATATCTATTACTTCTTGAAAAATTTTCTTCAGTTATATCCCTTAGGCTTCTGCAGTAAGGATATTGCTTCAAAAGCAGTTGCCTAGTTGCCTCACAGATGTAGCTGGGGTATCTTTAATCAAGACAGCTTTCACTGGTGCTCATAGCAGTGGAAGAAGAGCATGGACTTCATCATACTTCTTCCTACACTCGAAGGATTTTGGACCAGTTTGTTTGAAACACTCTTCAGAGTGACTGCTTGGATGCCAGGTCCTGAACTAAGCACAAAGGTAGAAACATATCTTCTACATTTATTATTTCAATCCTTATTGTTATTTTTATCATCTTCATCCTTGTCATCATCTTCAATACAGTTAGAGTAAAATATACTACGCTGCACTCAACAGCTCCAGAGGTGAGAAGCTGCTGCACCTCTGTGTCCCCAGTACAACCAGCAGTGCAAGTGTGTTCCCAGCAGGCACCTACACTCAGAGCACCTATGTACACCACATATGTATTCACCCAGACACGCAGACCCCAGATAGACAGAGCACTCAAATGGACACAAACAGCAACAACAGCCTGAGGAGGATGGAGGTCCACAGTACATATATACAAATATATAATAAATATATATTAATATTATAATAGAAATAGAATTCAATATAATTTAAATGTATAATAATATTTGATAATATTACTGTGTTATACGTAATTATATATATTCAATATATAATTATACTATATAATAATTTTATTAATTTAAAGGATTCTTTCTTATTTTCCCCTCCATCGTATAATCTGATGTATCCTTTCTTCCTCTTTCCTTCCCTTCTTTCTTCTCTTTCTTTCTTCCTTTTTTTTTTTTTTTTTTTTTTTCTTTCTTTTTTCTTTCTTTCTTTCTTTCTTTTTTCTTTCTTTCTTTCTTTCTTTCTTTCTTTCTTTCTTTCTTTCTTTCTTTCTTTCTTTGTTTCTTTCTTTCTTTCTTTCTCTCTTTCTCTCTTTCTTTCTCTCTTTCTCTCTTTCTCTCTTTCTCTCTTTCTTTCTCTCTCTCTTCCTCTTTTTCTCTTTTCTTTTCCTTCCTTCCTTCCTTCCTTCCTTCCTTCCTTCCTTCCTTCCTTCCTTCCTTCCTTCCTTCCTTCCTTTCTCTCTTCCTTTCTTTCCTTTCTATCTTTCTTGGCTGAAAAATATTTCAATAAGCAAAGAATACTTAAATGCTAATCACAGTTTTGGTCACTAATTACCTATCAAAAAGTTTAGCGTGATGATCACCAGGATGTGCAAAGAGGTTTTTATGGCCAGCAAGAGATACAGAAATTCAAAATAAGAGACTCTGCAGAGCAGCAAAAGAGATGAGAGGGTGACAGATTAAATATATAAATTAACTACTCTAAATAAAGGAGGCAATGTTGATGTAATAAAACTTTCTTTTCAATATGCACTTATATTCGATTAGGGACACCAATAAAAAGAAAATGTTGTAGAAGGCCAACAGATGCCTTGAGGCAAATAAAAATCCCAAATGTCATCTTCACAGATGAGACAATAGTTCCAATATTGTATATTTCCTATGGACAGACACAGCTCCTTTAAAGTGTGACCAAAATGCTTCTTGTAAAATCATGCATCAGAGGATTTTGAGAACAGGGAATATGGCCTGGCTTCCTCCGTGGTTTTGTGCAATGTTTCTAACTTTGCAATCCAGAAAATGTAGTTTGTGTGTAGATGACTTTTTATACATATTTCAGATACGATGATATTATAATATATGCTATGTGGACAAATATTGATCTGTAACGGTTAAAATAGAAAATTCTAATAAATAACCTTTCCTTGTATCTTTGAAGTCAATGAACCAAAGTTTACTTAGACTGTAATATTCAGTGAAACTCAAAGAGTTATACAGGAAATGCAACACAAGAATAGGAATGGTTATTGCAGAAAAATCCTACTGTCCTAAAAATATATACCATTTTAGTCCTAAGGAAGCGTCCATGTTATAATGTTTGACATTAAATTCTTGGACCAGATCCCTACGTGTGGTAGTCTAATAGAATTGAAATTTATATAGCAGTAAGACAGTTTGTTGTTCTGCTCTACAAGTCATTAGCAGTAAACATTATGCAAATTAAAAAGAATAAAAAATAGCATAAGCCACTCAAGCAAAGACCTTCAAAATACTTAGACTATGTCTGTAAATCTCAAAAAATAAATTAGCAAATAATGAACTAAAATTGCTCACTTTCATTTCCAGGAAAAAAAAGTAAAGCCAAAACCAAAAGCAAACCATTTTCCTGGATAAAACTGAATATATAATCAATGAACTTTAAAAAGCAATTTCTACCATGTCTGGTCAAAGGGCTACAAAGAGCACATTGGCTGATGAACTACATGTGGTTTTTGCATCCATCTTTTTCTTTTATGATGAAAAAGAATTTTTGCTCATTGTGTTTGAGAGCCCAGGACATGGCCTGAATCTCCACAATTTGCACATGATGTTTTCTTAGATTTAGGGTCTGGCTTCCTAAAAGTAAAAATTTTTAGTTTCTCTTATTCATCTTTTCATTCACCAGTCCAAGAAAACACATCATTAATGTATTCAGTCAGTAAAATCATTACAGCCACGTCTTCAAATTTTACCTGTATTTCTTCTCTAAACAGGGACATTGTGCAAGTGTTGCAAAGGTATTTGCCATCCATTGAAACAGAAATTCTGGAGTCCCTTAAGCAGCCAGAAAAATGATAGGGGGTGGAGAAGGTGATAAAGGCCTGTCACTCATCTGAAGACATTGCCTTCCCAGGCTGATTTCCCAAACAACAAAGCACAGCAATTCTAGGGCTAATAATGCCTATGGAGAGTAAAGAAGAACAGACGAAGTATTACGGTATTTAGGAATATAAATGTATTTACATCTTTTCACCAGAGGTGCTACAAAGCCATTGAATAAATATAAGATAACAGGCTAGAAATACTGATCTGGAAACACTCAAGGACAACCGAATCTGCAAACCAAATGCCAAATAAAAATATCAGCCTCAGACCTGTGTGCTAAGATACAAGATACAAACATAATTACTTAGACATAATGTACACAGCCATGAACGTTTTCCACAGAAATATGTCTGTGCCATAACTAGGAAAAGGCTGCTGCAGATACGGGACTTTGGTGAAGCAGAAGCTGTCTTTTTCCTAGTAAGTGGAGTAATACAGTATTCATGTAATATGTTTTCCCACCTGAGGAGGTTTAACAAGATACTGATTCATTATTTTACAACTCAGTATACTCTGATATACCCCCTCAAAAACTACCCAAAACTAAGAAGAAAGAGATCTCTTATGTCCATCTCCCCCTTCCCAAACATAATTCAGAGGACACAATTTACTCAACAAAGGTTCACTGAAGATACATGACAATTCCCATATATTACCATACCACAATATCATATACATTTTAGATACATATATATATATATATATATATGTATTTAGAATCCCACCTTCTAAGTTTTTCTGGGAATGTGGACATTTCAACTCTTTTGCTGTGTATTTCTACACTTATTTATTAGTAGTTTTAGTGCTACTGAAAAGGGTTGGATTGACAGTCCCAGAGAAGAAAATCCTACACAGAAAAAGGATAGGGTCAACAGATTTCTCTGCACTAACTCAGCAGAGCATTTTGGTGTTAACTTATAAAAGAAGGTCAATCCCATTGCCCATTTAGTTTTTAGCCTTTCTGATCAACCTGCCAAGTTTTCCAATTAGTGCTAGTTGCACTCAATATGATCTATGATCTGCTTTCTAACATAAGCAGGGTGCTGCACAAGTCTGCTTCATGTAGGCAAACAAAACCAATGTTTTAGCATTTTAAAGTCACTTCTAAACTAAGCATTATTTGCATTGACAACTAGAAAGAGAAGCTTTGTAATACATTCATATACAATGTGTGTGTATATATATATATACATATGTATATATATATGTATATATGTATATATGTATATGTAAAATTCACTGAGAATGTTTTGGTTAATTCCGAACAAAATCCCTGTTTACCCACAGCACATTACCCATTTTAATGTAAATGAATCACTTCTGGAATCTGTAACACAGTTAAGAATAATTTACAGTACTCTGAATAAAAAGGATGGATGTCTCACACCATATGCACGATAAAGGAAATGAGAGGACATGTGGGTATGTACCATAAGACTGTGACAAATATTGGCATGAAGTGAAAGGCAGGGAGCAATAAATAGGGACATATCAGTCTGAAACACAGCTTGTGTCTTACTGTTACATCCCAATCGCATATTACATATAGTTTGCTAGTGTCAAGAGACACAAAATTCCACAAGACTTAATAGCAACAGAGTATGAAGGTGGTGTCTTTTTATGAAGAAGGAAGAAATTACGCCTTGAGATTTTTTGAACGTTAATTCCCTGGTACAGCGCCCAGAGCAGGTTTGAACAGAAGAATGATAAAACTGACTTTATGGCTTTCCTGGATTGTGTAAAAAAAATTAAAATACAATCCACATTAAATTAAATTCAGTCTTGGATGTGGGGGCATTTGAAGGGGCAAAGGTAAGATTGTCACACAGATAAGGTGGGCTTTTTTGTCGGGTATGTTTCTTTAGGGATTGTAAAGGATGTGAAATGGTCTTAAATTCATATTGCATTTGCTATTTGTCTGCAGGAGCCCTAGGAAACCAGCCACTGTGCATCATCTGACTATTGTATTCACATTATACTGCCTTTCTAAAAATGGAAGAGAAGATAAAGGCACAATATTTTTGATGTTCACATCATGAAAGATGTCAGAGAAGAGGAAACACTTTTTAAGCACTCTGAGATCCAGCAGTAAATTTAATTACTGCACATAAAAGTTTTAATTATCATTTTAAAATAGGTTTTCTGCTAATACTTCCTATATGCCAATTTCATTAAACCATAATAATTCTTATATGTCTAAAACAAAGGAAAATCCCAAACAAGAAGAGTCAGACACATATCATTACTGATAAAAGACTATTTTAACTATGGTAAAACTGTCCATGAAAGACAGAGTTATCGTATGCTCTTCTGTAATATATAGTAGCATCAGAAAATCTTAAGGGTACATCTGAAACTGCAGAATGAATTCTTAGTTAAATCATCTAACTAACAGGAATTAAGTAGGAAAAAACCCTGAACATATTTGGCTCTGTTGGATGCACACACCATAGATTTGAGTAAAAAATCTTGGTACTTGATTTACAGTCCTGGTCATCAGAAGGACTCTACAATTTAAGAAGTACTTCAGCTTTTCATAGTCCATTGATATGGTACATACTGTAGATAATGTGGTGGTATCATAGCATAGCAATATCTATCCTTGTACAGAAGGGTCTGGACTACTCATATATGATCTTCAGGTAGCAAAATATGTTACCAAGTTTTTGTGCATCTTTTCTCATCTCAGAAATCATTCCCTTTCTCATATGAGGTCTTTATGATTCTTTTTCCCTCTGTGGATTGTATTACAATTTATCTTTCACTGTGAAGCAATGAATACCACTGATATAGTTCGGAGTGAAAAGACACATAAATACAACTCCGCAGATATTGACAGCCTGTTAAAATTTTAAGAAAGGTTAAACAGCTTTTTATTTTTAACAATTTTGTGCTATTGTTGAAGGTTTGCGCAAACCATGAGGACCATATCCCAAAGTTTCTAGTAAACTGATTTTGCAGGAGTGAAAACAATATTTACAAAAAAAATGTTATGAGAGCAAGTTTTGTAAACAATTTACATTTTTCTTTCCAATTTTTCACTATGGATAGCTCAGCTACACTTTTGAAGTTTAAAAGACTTGTATTTAGCTTGGCCTTAGATTTCAGTCCCATTTGAAGTGACTTCTCATGTATTTGTTTAAACAATGAATAATCCCAAACTGCCAGTATGAAAAACTATTTTGTATATTTTCTAGCATATTAAGCAGTTCTGTCCATACAATCCTGGTCATAAGCAGAATTCAGCTTGGAAAAATTTTCCTCTTAGATTCTGGCCATGTATTTTCTTCTAGAAGAGCAACAGCTTCAGCTCATTTCAATTACTTTTAAGAAGAATGTGATTGTAGGTGAATATTATACTTTTCTAGGAAGTATATGCTAGTCGTGCAATCTTTCATGCTCAAATGAGCAAAGGTTCAAAAAGGTCACGAAATGCCTGTTGTGATGGTTACTATCATACCACAAAACCTGGCATTATGATACTCCATTACATTAGCGTTACGAACAGTTGAAACCTCTATAGACAGAGTGCTATTAATCACTGAGTTGTGTTCCCAGCAACTTCCTATTGACTGGGTTATTAAGAGAAATAAGTTTGTGTCACCATAGGATATTATTTTCAAGTGTCTCGTTGTTGAAGTCAGCAACACAGGAATACAGCTGAAGAAGATGAAAGACTTCTAGAAAAACTAATGCAAGTAATGGTGCAAAATGATGAAAGGAAAAAAAAAACATTTTTAATTATGGAAATAAGCGCTAATTCTTGGAAACCTTGCCAATATGCACCTTTTTTTTAACAGTTGTTTTAGCACTCCAAGAGTATGAGCATACGAAAATGACAATATGAATTTTCTGGGTTTATTGGTTTCGCCTAAGTGTGTGCAACTTTGTCACTCCTTTCCTCCTGAGACATCGGTTATATTACATGGTAAATGCCACAAGTAAGTCAGATGCTCTTATCTGCCTCTAGTAAAGCCTTCTATTATCTCTGCTCTTCATTTTTGCCATGTTGATACATAGTAATTGTTTTTTTATTGACTGAAACCAAATCACTTTTCTGTCCATGCAGAAAGCATTTTCTTGTGTTCCTGGTGTTAAGAGTTTTCCCTTCATCCTGGAGGTAAAACATCAATAAATGGTAGATCTTTTGCCTTAAGATCGCTGTATGTTTGAATGTCTTGGTTCTCTATCCCTGGATATGTGATGGAAATTCTTCTGGATCTAGGCTGTGAAGACGATTTCAAGAATTGAGCTTCTGAATGATTTATATGTCACTTTTATTATTGTAGAGCCAACCACAAGGAACCTGAGTTTGTGAAATTGACTCTAAGAAGAACAGTTACATACCTGTCCTCCCAGTCTCCTACACCTATACAATGCAAGTTTTAAGAGGGCCTGTCTTCACAAAAAGCAAAAATTAAATACAGAATGTATTTCCAAGATTCTTAGTATTGTTATTCTCCAGTTATATTACAAAAATACATTGGTAATGTCAGTTTTGGTGAAGTTATTATGTATGTACAGTTATTATCTTTGGGAAAAACATAAAATGAAAATATGTTTGTCTGTTGTCCCTTTTGAGCCCTTTTCCTTAGATATCCCCCTTAAAGTATAGATTATATATTTAGTCTTTACATCCCTGAAAATTTTTGTTCCTTCATAAAATGAATGAGTGGGCGTTCATTAAATTAAGTGAATGAAAAATTTTGTCCCTCCAGATGATAACTGATTTCACCACAACACTAGCAGACATGGATCCCACCAATTAACATTGGTTAATACTTTAAAATATTAACCTATTAAAGTATTAGCCAATTAAACAAGAGTATACCATTTGCTTGGGGTTGTTGCTGTCCTTGGCTCTATTAATTGCTCCTGTATTTGTTTTATTTTCTGCTGAGTTCTTGAGTCCTGAGTTCTCTGCAGCACACTGGTAGTCTGTGACAGACTCTGCTCTCTCATATAATTTAAAAGATAAAATAGTGAAAGGAAAAATTGGATAGAGTCACTCTTCTACGCTTGGATTCTGCAGGATTTACTGGCTGAACTGTTTTCTCAGCTATGCCACAGTCAGTAGGGTATATTACATCTACACTTGTTTCAGCAGCTGCTCCTTAATGCGTCACTGGTGTGCCATTCATAAACAAAAAATCTCATGAACCTCATAGTGCAAAATCTGGCTGCAATTCAGAGGAAAAAAACATGTCTTTCCTACTAACTCCAGAAATGCACAAACATTTAAGTCCCCAGCACAAATAAGAAACAAGTTCAAGTCCTATATCAGTGAAAATGGGAACAAAAAGAAGCAATTCTTGTGGGTGATCAGCGTTACATTCATTAATTTGAAATTAGAAAGATCTTTCACATTTTTCCCTAGGTGTTCCACCAAAATTCTCATTTTGAGTATTTTATGTTTTGATAGAAAAATGGTCTTCATAAATCTTAGATTTTAAAGGTAGATATGTCTATTTAAATCACCAAGACTGTTAGCCTGTTAACTGAAATCCTGAAATCTGTTTCTCTATTGAGCTGATAGTTTTTCATCTTTTTTTGCTGTCTTCATGGCCTATTCACCTAAACATCACACACACCACCTTCTCAAGATGCTACTAATGTGTAGATAATAATTCACCTAATTTATTTCTCATTAGTTATGTTCTTCCTAAATGTTGATTTTTTTCCATAAAGAAATTTCTGCAACTACATTTTATAAAGTCACAAATACCATTGAATCAATAATTATTTATAGATTGTTCACTCCATTTTCAAGCTCAGGCAGTGAAGAAGCTCTTGTAATAGACTATATTTCCAATATTATTCAGGAGTCAATCAAGAATGGGAGAATTTTTCTAAAATATTTGTGCATATTCTTTCAGAGAATGTTAGACTGAGTCATGTGAAAATAACCATCTTTCCAGGGCCAGCAGACCTACCAACTTAGGACCTGATCCAAGACTCATAGAAGACTAGGGAATTTTTCTATAAGTCTCTGTGGGCTTATGATGTTATAAAAAAAATGAAACTTTTGTACCCTGCGTGAGAAGTGGGGCCCAATAAGCAAACTAAATGAGATATATCCACTTTGACACTGAATATTAAACGTCTCAGTTTAGGCAACCTGCTTTCTACTTGGATAGCAAGTTAGAGATGTACAAATATTTTATAAAATAAACAGACATAATTTCATTCTCTATCTCCTTATACTCTTCTTCCTTTGCCAAAAAAAAATCTTTTGAGAAGCAAAATGTAAAGGTACCTCTTCCACAAGCACGCATATAAAAAGTTTTTCAAAGAGGCATCACCAAATGAAACTGCTCAAAATGATTGACATTGGTCTGCTTAGCCAGCCTACATCAAAGTTATCGACAAAAACCTACAAATGCAATGCACCAATGCAGCTACAATAAAACAGAAAGAAATGTTCCCCTTATCCTTGAGGTATAGACTGTGAAAAACAAAGAACACTTGTAATTATGATTTATTTTGAGCATGGTAGTTGAGTCCCTGGGGTTTATTTTGCTGAGGATTTCTTGCCAGCAATGTGAAAACCAGAAATTTTTGCATCTGGCAAGGTTAAGCAGGGAATACTTGCTCTTCATTAGAATCCCAAATGACTTCAGCATCTCTACTGAAATTTGTGACTGAAGTTTGCGCAGACTGAATATACATCTGAGAAATAGTTGGTTTGGGCTTTAAAAATATCCCACTCTAAGTTTCTGTATTAAAAAAAAGACCAACTGGACAAAGAAAAAAAATATTGAATCAGTATTCTGGGTTGACTTTAAGGAAAAGTCATAGAATTTGTGAAAGCAATGTTTAGATTTAGCTAAATAATTTTCATGTTACTGTTTACTGATCATTCATTTGGTTTCCATTTTTTCCATTGTTTTCTTAAACACAGGTACTCCTTATGAAACTAGGCAACAAAATGTACTCTAGCAGGTTCAGACGTAGGGTCTTGTGCACTTGTATCACATTTTGTTCCTGTGAAATTTCACAGGGAATGCTAGTTATTACCACTTGGTAATTCCAAGATTATATATTATCTGTGCGACACTGCAACAGTATGGTTTACAAAATGCCTCTCACACAAATGACTGTAATATTATATGCTTCACTGGAATATACAGATTATTTCCCATTATCGCGAATGTATTATGCCTTATCTACAACTGTAGAAAATGTGATCTATTTTTTTGCAGAAGAGTACGCAATATCATAATTACATTTTTGTCTTTTATATGTATCAAAACTGCACTAATTAATTTGATTTGGACTACATACATCAACTGAGCCCTTTTCTGAAATATAACATGATTGCAGAAAATACAATACCTAGCCTGACAATAACTCCAGCTTGGAAGGGTATTTTCTGTGGTTTTTTGAACTGAAAAGAAACACACAGAAAATGTTGGCATCAAGAAATCCGGACACAATATAAAAGAATTAAGTGGCAGTAATGGTTACTCAATCTGATCAGAGATTTTGAAAACATACATATATTTTTAGATAAAGTTTAAACAATATTGGGAAAGAAATTGGTCAGAGGTATAAATATGAGCACTTCACTGATATTTTTTGAATACTGCAGTGTCTATCAGTGGAATAAAATTCGTCAGATCTGCTTGGTTGAAAATGGTACTATTCAAAAGAAAATACCTGTTTAAAAAACATTATTTTTTTTAATTTGGTAAAACAAAAGTCAAATATTTCCTGAAAATCAACTGGAGATAAAGTGCTCTTGGAGCCAGAGCCAAAACTATTACCAAAATGAAGGAGGGGAGGGGGTGGATTTATTAGTTTATGGAAGAGAGAAAGAAGTTGTCTACTTGTGAACTGAGGAAAAACGAATAAAACATTCACTGAGTTTTGGAAAGCAAAGTACTTGTGGGGGATTTAGCACACCCTGATACTTAACAAATTATTTTTACAAAAAAGTGCAATCATTTTATCATATCTACCATGAAGTATTCAATAGAACAGCAACTGTGAGCAACATCAGAAACAAAGGTGTTATTATTTAAAATTTTATTATTGAAATGTATTTTTTTAACTCACATTTTCCCAGAAATTATTTTTTGTAAGCCTGTGAAACCAAGCTCCCTCTGCTAGAAATGGGCATAGCTTCACTGAAAATGAGCTATGGTAATTTACCTCAGCTGAGGTTCCCCAGGTCAGTAGAATGAAACCATTATTTCCTCTTTTACTGTGCCATGACAGTGTTGAAGGTTTGAGGGTTTGTGTTTGTTTTTTGGTTGATTTGCTGGGATTTTTTTAAACTCCCCTAACCATTCTTTTCCTTCTCACTTCTCAACATGTGCCCTGAAGTTAAGGAATTTTTTTTGTAATTTTGTTCAAAATTCTTCATCTGCTTACAATTCATTTGAAGGTGTTACTAATAGATAATTATTCCCCTTTTTTGCAGGGATTCATTTATCACATACATTTAAATCTGTTCTACATTTAAAATATTTTGTGTTCCTCATATATATGTACATAACACCTTTATATCAATTCAAATCTAAAATCTCTTTTTTAAAGCCATAACATACTGTCTACATGATGCAGACCTGCACTGTTTTCTCTCCAGTGTCTATACTAAAATAGACCTTTATTTCTCTGCTTTTCTTAGAATCAAATAAGTAAAATATTATTTTGTTATTTTTTAAAAGAGAATAAAAGGAATTACACAGTGATTAAAAGCTATTTCTCTTACTCAATATTACATAGCAGCCAATTAATATTTTAGCACATATGTTAGACAAAGGTTTTTGCTTCAAACCTTCTATGAAGCAGGGAGAAGGGGATGTGATTCAAAACCACTTTTCCTCATCAGGTTCACTTTCTGTAGCATGGAGTGACTATTTTATTCTGTCCTCACACAGAATGTTTCCTTCTCCTCTATCTTGGAAGCAAGGATGCAGAGCGAACATGCTGCCTCTGCAGCCCCTCACCGTAGTCTGTAATAATTGAAGAGTAACATCTCCACTTTGCTCCGTCTCTACGCCTACAGATTTTTAGATAATACTTCCAGAAGTTTTGCTTCCAAAGGACTTTTTTTTATTTTCTGTGTTTACTTAAACTGAAAACACTGCATATGGAATAGAATATTGTGTCTTTCCCAGGAAAGAACTAGTCCATATTAATTTCCTAAGAAAGAATTAGTCCATATTCACCTGCAGGTATTCCTATTTCAATTTCATCACAAGAGGCATTTTCCCATCACAAAACTCTGTGTTTTACCTAAGTCAGTATTTTAGCTTTCCTCTGGTAAGACTTTCCTTCTTTCTAAACAATTTCCCTAGTAGTGAGGAAACCACAATTTCTCCTGTCATCTGAAATAGTTGTGCATGTACATCTGTTCCTAGGGGTACAAAGATAAAAGAAAATGGAAACAGAGAGAACTTTGAGTAAATACTGAAGTGTAAAAGAGGGGAGATGAGCTGCCTTATTACTAGGTAATATGTTACCTGTATATTTTATCCTTTCCTTTATAGTGTCTCTGAAACGCAGTGCTTGACACATGAGTTAAAAAAGAAAAAAAAATAAAAACTTGGGAAGATTTAAGAACAAACAGACCAAACATATCAAAAACTCTTCAGATAAATCAAACAAATCCCATAAGCCAGAGTCTGAATCTTTTAGACCACCAGAGTGCAATCAAAGAGGATCAAAAGTCTGTAGGAAAAGTAAATGATTTATTGGCATGGGTCTGTACCAAAGAGGACATTACTATCCTCAGATTAGTCTTTACAGGTAATGAGAGTAAAACCACTGCAGAGATAAAGGGATCAAAAAGAGTTGATGGAACAACTTCAGAAACACAACTGAAATCAATCAAAAGGACCAGATTGTGCTCATCTAAGAGTTCAGTGGAAACTAGAGGATGGAGTAGCCAACCTAGTAATATACACATGGCTTAAACTCATCCTGAGAAAGAACTAAAATAAAAACCAGCTTAATACTCTGAGTTTGGTCAAGAAAAATTCTCATGATGAATCTAGGAATTCCAGAAAAAAACCTGTACTTCTGAGCAGGCCTAAACCCTAAAAGCTCTGTAATTTATACTATTCATTGAGAGTCACATTGCAGATTGCTAAATTTTACATATTAGCAATGGAACTGAAACAAAAAACATGAAAAAGAATGTTTCCCTTCCATTAAAGTAGATTAAGTTTTAATTCTTTCCTGCCTGTTTCTTTCAATCAGGAGAATATGAAAGAAAGAAATAACATAATGAAAAAGTATACCATATCACAGAATTATTCTGAGGAATGTTTTAATAATATAAATTCACAGAAAGGCTATATTTTATGTAAAACAAAACAGAGTTAATTATAGACCTATATCATACCTAAACATTGTTATGAAAAGTTAGGGGCTGTTCTCTAAAAGGGGCTAACCTACAAAGCCTTAGTATTAGAGAACCTTTTGAGAAATAATGTGGAAGCTTTTACCCGGCAAAATTTTCTTAATGTGAAAACAAAAACTTCACAGAGTTTACCCAAAAAAGTGCAAAAGAAAAGTGAAAAAAAAAAAAAACAGCCCAACAAGCCAAGTTTCTGATAGGCTGTTATATTGTGGTGCAAGCAAAATATGGGCTAAGGAACTAAGACAGTTAGAAAGACAAGGAAGTGAATGTTTAAAAGTTTTTAATTTTGTTTGTTTGTTTTTTTAACTTATTTATGCAACAGCTTCCAAGATCTATCTGTCTAGATGTTCTGTTGAACAGACTTGTAAAACTCTAACTGACCATGCCATTTTGTCACATGACTATTGTAGATATTTCCCTGTAGATATATCCTTCCTAAGGAGATAAAATGAAAATTATTTTATTTTTAAAAATCTTTTACAATATTAAATATATAAACATGTTAAAAATTACCTTGCATGTTGAAATTTTCTGAGGCTACCTAAAAAACTGATTAGTCTCAGACATAAAAATATGTAATAAAAGGGACACAAAAATATTGAAATGTAGTCTAGTTAATTCCACTGACATACTGGAATATTAGAATATACTGGGATATCTGCAAGTTTTCATCTTTCAGAGCAAATATTGCAGTCAACTACAGAGGAACTCAGTAGGACATCTTAGAAAGTTTTGTGCATGGACATGGTAATTAATGTTCTTTTTTCATTGAAGATTCATTTATGCACACCACTAACTATAAGGTGGATTTTTCTCACTTCTGGTCAGACAACATTATTTCAGCGATGGAATTTGAACTTCCATTAATTACAGCAAAGTCTGTCAGCTGACATTTTCACTCTGGGTGATATAGTGCTGTGTGAAACCTAAATACAGCTCAGATTGTTCCGAGAAGCCGAGCAGATAGCCTGGCAGCCGGCCACGCTGCGCTCCGTGCTGTGGCAGCTGCCCTGTTAGCAGCACCAGCTGATTAGGGACGTCTACCAGAGCTGTCGTCAAACCTTTGGCTGTCATTTAAACACCCTCTAAGAGGATGCCTCAGAGAAAACGAGGAGTTGAAAGCTCCACCGGAGATTGGGTCTTCACAATCATGGAAGACGATGGATGGAAGTTCCAACAGCACTTCATTGCATGGCTGAAAAAAAAAGAGCACTAAGAAGAGAGCAGTTTTTGGAAATGCACAGCTCTGGTTTCTCCTCAGATTTGATTGTAGGATGTTAACAGTGTAAATTTAATGCAAACATTTTAGGCATTAAAAAGCAAAAAAGTCTTGTCTTTATAAGTCAGCAATTGAAAAACCTGAATGAAAGCCATTTGTTGTCATTTTCAAAAGTGGCCTGAAAAATGCTCTGTAAGCAGTAAAGTGGGATTCTTTTAGCTGAAAAAATATGATTTCTAAATTTACACTGGATTTCCAAACACTGATATCTAACGTATTAAAGAAAAAATATAGGAAAATCCACTCCATCCTGAAATATACATCTTGACTTAAAAGAAAATACCCCCCTCAAACCAAAACAGAAAAAAACCCCACCCCAAACCCTCTAATAAACCTAATAATTCTGTTTGGATTTGGAAAAAAAAGGAAAAAACTGTGGCTGACAGAGCTATTTTTGAAACTGAGACTCTGCAGACAGTAATTAAGCACAGGTGTCTCTGACACTATTCCCTACCACTGCTAATGATTACATGAGAAAAATTAAGTATGAAATCAGATATAAAAAAACAGGATGATGACTCTTTATGTATTCTGGCATGAGGAGCTAAGAAAAAAAGGTATGTGAAGGTCTTTTAGGGACTGTAAAAAAAAAAAAACAAACCCTAAGGTAAGATTCACTTATGAGTTATGTTAGCCTGAATGAACAGTCACATAAGAAAAGATTTTAGGAGTTGTCACATATGCAAAAATATAAGCCACATCAAGAAAAGGCTCCCGCTGATATCACAGTAAAAAGCACTATTTGAAAGTGTAGTTTACTTTATACCTTTTTTCTTCAAAGTTGCATCCTGTTCCAGCCCTTTTGTCTCACTTTCTGCAGACAGTTTTTACAGGAACAGATAAGAGCTAAATTGATGATGCATATATCTTATTTTTACTAGACATTATCATTTGCAGAGTAATATATGACAGTAGGTCCTCCTTAGGGGAATGAGCTTAAGTCATTTAAAGTTAAGTATAGTTTAGACATGGAGCACCTAGTTCTGATCATCTCTGTTCAACAGCTTGGAAAGAAATAGTGTAAAAATAGCACTGTCCCTGAAAGAAAGAGCTGGACAGCCTTTTTCTGATACACCTCTAATGCTATTGCATACACAAGGAGCATCAGCTGAACATGATTTTGTACCTCCAAGCATTTTATTAAATGGAAAAATGGAAAAAAGGATTCTGGCAATACAAGAAGCCGATGTCAGAATCACTTGATCTTCCTAATGTATCAAGTTGTAGGTAAGACAAGCAAAGACATAATTTTTTGGGAACTGCTACCACTATAAGAAAGTAGTGTTGAAGTCATTAGATGAAAAATGATGGCCATAAACGGCAGTCATGTCACAAGTTCATATACGAATTTGTCACCTGATACAGACATTGCAGAGCAATGAGTGAGAAAGATGATCCAGTCTAACAAGGTCCAAACATTGAAACAGAGGACCCAGGGACAGGGACAAGCAGAACAAATACATTCTTACAGTGATATTAGGGTGACAGTGCCACCACATCGGGAGACCTCTGCAGGTCTGAGGAAAAATCCTTCAAGAACTAACAGGCCACCAGTTGAGCTGTTGAACTGCTTAAGAACACAATAAACTGTATGGTATATCAGTGTTGGCTTAAGTAATATATCATATATTGGCAGGGAAAATGTGCTAGTAAAGACCATGACACTGGGGTGACTTCCTCTGACACATGAACTGAATGAACCTCTCATTCAGTCTGGTGCCACTTAGGATACCCTGATTTTCTGTGTGTGTGACTGATATGACAGAGGAATTATATGAGATGTGTGTCATTGTGGAATGACAGCTGGAGCCCACAAGTAATGCTCTGGGGTATCACTGAGGTCCTTAGGTAGTCAGCCTAATGAGGACCAAATTTTTAAAGAGGAACTTCTCTTTCAAGAATGTTTACAAGCATCCAGAGCGCTGGATATTTACTGAATATAAAATTGCTGACATTCTCAGCCACATGCAGTACCTTTTCTAAGAGAAATTGAAAAGCCAGTGAGCTGTTATAGGGTATTGTTGTATGAGGCTTGTGAGCACCAATACATTTTATCAAAGACAGATGCATCAGTGCTCAGAATGAAATATTTTTTCTGTTACAACCTCAAGGAAAACCACCTGGAATTATGATTATAAACAAACTATATGTGGAAAGTACCATGATCACACTCATTTTCTGAAAGGAAAATCATTGCCACTCCAGGTCTCTGGACAAAAAAAAGACAGGGATTAGACAGGCTTAATATAATAGCTGGCATGTTTTAAGCTTTTGATTCAATTAAGTTATAACACTAAAATGCTAGGTCTACTTACTTGCAGTGCCATATAAGACCTAACACGTGAGGTTAACCAACAGTGTCATGATATACAGTATTTACAGCACATTAAAAAGTGATGCCCTGTTTGTGACCTTCTCTAAAATGAAGGACAAATTGCTTGCAAAAAGAAAAAAAAAAAACGAAAAAAAGCCCTATTTTTTCTATACAAGTATTGCAGACCAACTGCTATAGTATGTAGAAAATTTGCATAAATGTTTTATCCATTTCACCACTGAGAGAGCATAACTTTTTTTCCCCTGCTAAGCATCCTTATGACTGACCCAAAATGTTCAGTGGTTAAATTGTCCCTGGGACCTGATTATATTGAAATCTTCTCTGCAGGTATAAAGAGCTAGCTGTAAATACAGTAATTTGCTCCCTATACAATTCTCTCCTTTTCCAGTTTTATCCATTGACTAATGAAGGTCTCACAGCTCAAATATTGGCTATTTTCTTTTACCTACAGCAGTATGTATTTTATTAGTTTCGTTTTTTGGATAACAGATTTATACCTTAAATGTATCTCCAGGTGGGTTCCCGTAGAGTAAAAGTGACTAGCCCCATGCTTCCCTTCAGCTGGAGCAATGGTTGCAATTGTTAGGAGAGCTGTCAATCTCTTCCTAATGCATTCAAGTCCTTTGGAGGAAAGCACAGGCCAAAGGGGAAAACCCAGAAAGGAATACATCTGAGGCTGATTATAAAGGAGGCTGAGTGCTAGTCAAAGGTACAGTTCCAACAGAGTCTGATTAACATTCTCCCATAAAATAAGGACCAGAGAGTAAGCCATTAATTTTATGGCTATTTTCTCCCACTGCTTGGTTTTTCATAAGTTGGACTTCCTTCCAGGCTAATTAACCACTAAACATTTTACAAGCAATCCAAGTGCGGAAGCAGTAAAAGATGAATTGCACTTATGAAGTAATTGACAAAGGGTATATTGGGCCTTTTAAGCAATGATATTTGCATCTTAATACAGGAAGAAAGGAACCCTGGTACTGCAGTTTGATAGGTCATTAGTTAATTCTCAGAACTCTGCACAAGATAATAATGGCTCAAGGCTAGAATGAACCTGCCTGGATTAGGGTGGGGAACCCTACCTTAAAACGCTTCCAGAGAAAACACTAATGTTTGTGTCTTGGTATTATCAAAATACCCTCTGTGTTATCTTAGATTAATTCCCTGGCTATTTTCTTTTCTTTTGACAGCAAAGTCAGAGCTGACAAACCAAGGCAGTTCTCAAGGAAATTCAATTACTGAAATGTCTGACAGCTTGCTTTGCTGCTTCTAACTAAAGTTTTGAAAGTTACATGCTGCATGTATAATATGGTTTTCACTACAAAGGAATAGATTTGCATTTTCTAGGGGGAAAATCATTTTCAAGCTGTAGGAGTTTAATGATAAAAGATAAAAAATGAAATGCTGAAGTTTGTATTTTGCAAAGAAATGAAGTGAGTTGAGTGGCTGTCACATGAAACTAGGAAAATACTGTGTTTTCTTAAAAGCAGAATTCACTTACCTTTCTATAAATGAGGGAATGCCAGTCTATCTGAATAGTACCTGCAGATATAATTTTCTAATTAGTCCATATGATGCAAGATACAAATGTTTATAAAATTTAAAAAAAACAGGATTTTTTTTTCCCTATCTTAACATCAGTAACCTGATCTCTGGGTCCTATGAAGTGATGCCTCCATGTTTGTCACTTAATTACTTTTAGAGATAGGAAAATGGAAAATATCTTGGTCTCTGCACTTGCTAAAAGCAAGTCAGACCACATTTCGTCTCTGTTAAACTCATTCTTTTCCTTTTTCTCCAGAAATCTGCAAACAGACAAAAGACACATCTATAAGCAAGGAATACTCTCTCACAGAGCTAAGCTGTTAGCCAACTCCAGCTATCATATAGAAGGGGTAAAGTTAGAAGCAGATTCTGAAATAAGAGCTTTGGGCTGTCTTGAAGTTGTCAAATCAAAAGTTGTGATCCAACAACTTCAAGAACAACTTAAATTCATGGGTCATGTTCCTAATTCTTATGAAAGACTTCTTAGTGTTTATAATTTCAAATGTGAAGTGCCTTTGTTTGGCACAAATACCCTGAAAGTCTGCCTACTTACTAGGTAGGTACCCACTAAGTGCTAACCTGACTGTCGCAGTACGCTCCTGGGAAGCAGTAATTTCAATCTCTTCACTGCCCAAGCTGTAGGTTAAATTACTCTTGAAAGAGAAGATTGGTGCAGTAGGAGGTGGAACAATCCATTGTGCCAAAATGAAATATATTTTTAAAAAGGAAAGAGAACTTAGGAGGTATCAGCTTTTTCTTTTTCCCCAAGGCTCTTTATTCAATTCACATGCAACTGTCATTTGATTGAAAACAAAACGGGTTCCTTCTCACACAATGCAGAATCACAAGGAGCAGCTGTAGTCACAGTTGCAGTAGCTATTGCCCATTCTGCTGCACTGAATCTTGCATTACTGTCACATAACACCTCAGATTCAACCAGAGGAGAAAAATATCTTTCCCTGATAGTATGGCTAACATAATGCTTAGTGCGCCAGCACATACCTCCTTTCGACTGGAATTAGAAGCTACAATTTATCACTGAAAAAATATATCAGGGTTGGTGTTTTTGACTGTGCTAGTTTAAAAATGTAGCCTTTGCTTCTCTACTGTATCACTCCTGCTTTATATGAGAGAAATTCTATTACAGAAAATGAGTTTATGCCAGCATAAAATTAGAATAACACAATGATGAAACAGCCTCAACTTTCAGAAAAAAAATTGGTAAAAGTAACAAGGAGGTAATAGGTAAAGGAGCAAGATGTAAACCTCCCCAGCATGCAAAATTCCTCTGAAAATTTCTTTAGTTTGCCTGGATCAGCAATCCAGTTTAGATGCAGATTCATTGTTACTGAATCATTATGGAGTGTAGACATTTACCACATGGTACCCCTCTCACTGGGGCTGAATTACAGTAACTACTACAATAAAACTAGTCTCAGATCCGTTTTTGGAAAAAATGTTAAATTCAGAGGTAACTTTAAAAACTCATTATTCCAAGTGAACAAACTGTATAGGGCTCAGAAGAAACACCTACCAAAGGATCTCAGCAAAAATTAGACTTCCAAATCCATTTTAAAAAATAACAGGTAAACAACTCAAGAGCCTAAAGTTTTGCGTTTTAGGGTCTTCTGTGCTATAGTTTTATCTGATAGAGATAGTACAGTGTTTTGAAAAGTTTTACCATAGTAGAACAATTACTATCCTAGAGACAGAAACTCAGAGCATAGGCTGAGTAACAGAGCAGGAGCCTCCAATTTATAACATGAATAAATTAGCTTCAGGGATCAGCATACAAGGCATGTTGTATATTATCCCACTCCACAACCAAGTGATTCATGTGAATATGGGCTTGTAGATGGACAATTTTCCTCAAGATTTGGACTTGAAGAATTTAATTCCACTTCATTTCACTCCATTCATTCAGGCAATTAAACCATCAGCAGACCTTTCAGCAAAATTTGATCTAACAACCTTTGCTACATTGCAGATTAAGCACTCATACACAACCCACTTCCACCAGTAAAAAACAGAAGTGTGCCCATTGTCTCCCAAAGGCTAAGCCAGCATTTTAATAGGTCTGAGGAGGTGCAGTAAACCATCCCAGATCCCGAGCAGTGCTGGATCTGCAGCTACAATGTAACCTGCAACTGGGGTAGTTTGAATATACTATAAAGTATCCATTACCTTGAATATAGATGTGTAACTCGCATCTACAACTACAGCGTGGCCAGCATCTTAGAGATGAAAAGCAGTATTCTCCAGTATCACCTCTGGAAGTTTTCTAGAGTCCCCTTCTTATTATTGAAAAATTATTGCTGAAAGAACATTAAGTTATAGTGCTTGGGCAACAGAACCAGCAATACCATTTAGGTTCAAACTTTTAAAACACTGCTTCCTTAGAAAATCTGGATGTGACACCTAAATTCTCAAAGGATTTGGTTGTTTTATACAAATTCAATACACTATTTTAAGGTTTTGTGCTAATGATTTTGATGTATTGTTACACACGCTCAGTGTGTTTGACTACAGCAGGGATTAAATAAATTGTGTTTTAAGGATTTAAGGTTGAGAGGAAAGGATTTGGCTATGTAAATTAAGGTCTAGAAGGTCCTTGGTTCATTACACCTGTCTTTGGGGTTTTGTATCACCTTCACTCTTTGAGAAGACTGCTATGTATATTTTCAGATACATAGGATTAGATAAAAGATAACTAGAGTTATTAAACAGTTCTTAAATTAACTTTGAAATTAAATCTAAAAAAATAAACTTGCTTGTTTTTTAGAGTCTAGAGCAATAGTTTACATAAACAGAAAAAAAAAAATAAGGAAAGGATTTACTTTGGACTCAGTTAATTCAGCACAAATAATTGAATTCTCACAATCTTTTATGGTAATGAATGTACCCAGAAGACCCAGAGCAAAAGTATTAAGAATTAGATTAACTTATAAAAGAACATATATAAATATAAAACATACTTGGTCATAAATGTGCTTGGCTGAAAAGTATGCCGCTGTGGCCTTCTAATAGGGCCCTCCTCAAGTCTTATTTTCATTATTTTAGTGGGAAGTGGGAATTGCTTGCATTTTTTTACAAGATTGAATTCCAAAGGTGTAAAGTGCATTAAAAATTTCAATTATGCTTTTCTAGAAAAAATATTTATTAATTACCTTTATTAATAATATGAAAAACATAACAGTCAAAAATTAATGTATTATCTCCTTTGAGTATGAACCTATAATACTGCAGTAATGACCTTGTTGCAGAAAAATCTCCATTTTGTAGCACTGAAACTTGATTTTGTGAAATTTGACTGAACAAAAGACAGACCAAACAGAAAAAACAAAAAAAGAAAAAAATCTGATGCTTAATTGATAACAAACAACATTTTTTAAAATGCATGTTACCTTTCTACATCACAATCTTCAGATTCCTTGAAAAGACTTAATTTTATTTCACCTCCTCAAGTTTTAAGTCTTGGACTAATCAAGCAACAAAATGAAAGCAATATTTTCCACATAGTCACAGCAACAGAAAATAATTTTTGTGTTATTTAACTCCACATTAATACTAGCACAGAACAGTCTAGACAGAAGACAGTGTAAGATTGTCATGGTGCTTTGAACAACTGTGGTTTACTGACACCTTCTTCTTTCCTCACATGTATGGAAAATATCTGATTAACCAAACAGAGATTAATCATAAAGAATTACCCAGAGGAATTTCTGAACTTCTGAATTTATGTTTAGGTGGATGTATCTGGCTAAACAGAAATTATAGATAACAGTTGGTTCGATTTTTCTCCATTAATATTTCAATAATATCCATAAATCCAATATGCAAATGTTAACTATATCACATTTACCATGTTTGCTAGGATTTGAAGATTTTTATGGTATGAGTACGTTAACATGATCCTTGACTGAAAGAATCAAGAGACACAACAGGCTATGAAGTGAGTCAAACATAAAACATAAAAGAGTAAGTTAGCAGGTATTATTGACACAATATATAAAACAGCTGAAATAATATATCACAGCCTGAGATATTATGCAAGTACGGATGTTAAGGAGCTAACTAGACTCTATACATTGGTTTGCTTGTTCCTCAGTCCTGTCCATAAATATAAACCTATTTAGCTAAGAATTATGTTGGACAAAGACTTAAATTGGTTCACCACACTATTAGGTAAAGCCCAAGTTGGAGGCAGATGAATTTTGTGACATTACAACCATAACTACTGGACTATGAACAGTCCACTAGAAATGTCATAGAACAGAAAGATGCTGTGACAGACTGAAAACCACAGATTAAGTTACCATAAACCCAAAGAAATAGTGAAAAAAATTATTTTAAAATTATTTAAGAAGGAAGTAAACCCAACAACTTCTCAGGTCTTAAATGTGCATGAAATTACCAGCTACTTGAACATAGGTTTGCTGTGCATTTGCTATATGAAGAGATTGGAATCCAGGCTTTTTTTAAATGTGCAAATACATATCCTGAAGAAAATAGTCCTCTAACCTGTACAACAATACAACACTCATTTGCTTTTCTTCAGCAAAGGCCGCAGACCTGACACACTCTCAAGTCCACATAATAGCAATCTGGCACCTCTTTCACTCTTCATCCTGATCATCATGGAAGTAGTCTGCAGTAATGTTGCATGTGTCCCCAAATGCAACCATACTGATGTTTTTTTACAGAAATGAAAGTGAAGAAATTATCAGGTGTAAGAAATGTGTCCTTTTTTGGTATTTCTCATGGGATGAATGTAACTATTCATAATGAATTCAGACTGGAATTTCGTTATCAAGCCAAAGTGTATAGGAAATATATGTTAATCTTTTCTCTCAGTGGAAAGAGAAATATGAAGTCATAAATGATCCTCATGGTTAATAAATAGTTATAGCTATTACACATGATAGGAGTCCAGATTGCACCATTCTTCCTCATAATGCATGGTATCTTTACTTTCAAGTGGCTCTACTGAAATTAATATTGCTATATGGAGAACAAGTTATGGCTCAAAATGAAGAAGAATAAAAAATATTTCATTTGGGTTTTGGACAATAATTACAATATCTCCTATCATAATCTAACAACACTCTACCCTCTCCATCAACAACCTGGATGCACATATTGAAAGGAGATGCAAGGTTATGCAAGGTCTGAATCACATTCAGTGTGTTTGCATGTTCCTCCAGAGGTGACTGCAAAAAGATCACCCAGGTATGTGATTTTCAAGTATTTGAAGCTGTTGGTAAGAGTCAGGCCTAATGGAAGCTATGAACTATTTTTTTGCCTTTTTTTAGTATGGAAAACTTAAGCTTTTAAATTCTTGTGCTATTAGGCATTATAACCTTTTAAAAGTCTTCTTTCCATTTTTCTTTTTGGCACTTTATATGCACTCTTCTTCATGCCTTATTGTGTTTAACATTTTCAAACACTGTTTTTCATCCCCATAATAAGTTGAGTTTGAAACGACCTTTGCTGTGTCATCTATCCATTTAATCCTTCCTGTGTCACGTTACTTCTTTTAATTTGCTCAGTCCAAAATAATTTCCAACAGATGAATAACTATTTCACCTTGAATACCTCTGGAGGCAGTGACTCCCTAAAATCCTTTGGCAGTTTGTTTCATTGTCTATCTGTTTTGATAGTTTCAAAGATTTTCATACTATTTAACCTACATTTTCCTTGCAACAGCTCAAATTTATTACTCTGTCTTTGGTGACTAATGAGAATAATTTCCCTTGTCCCTTCACATATCTGTAGAAAGCTATCACACTTTCCTTAAGTCTTCTTTTCTTTAGACTGAACAGCCAACTTATCTTATTAACCTTTTTCTCCCCTCACGGATCATTCTTTCCAAACCTTCTATCATTTTCTTGATCTCTCTTTTCTTCATTTTATGTCCCATTGCTCAAATGATAAAAGGAGAAGACAAAAGCCAAGAAAAACTGTAGGCAAGCTTTTGAAAACAAAGCACAAAATAAGAATTTGTTTTAATTCATACTCAAAAAATACAAGTACAAAGAATAAAATATCCAACTGAAAATCACCACTGGGGGGCTGATGTGTGCACACATGCAGACCCTGTGTGTAATTGCATGACTGTTCAAATCCTTTGGAAAATAGTGTGGCTGCTTGTCAAGATCTAAAGGAAAAGGACTGCGATTTCAAAACAGAAATACAGACTCAAACAATCCCTTGCCTATTGAAATAATTTGTCCTTGCCTCAGCTGCAGGTCTCGTTTGATTTTTCTTTTTTTTTTTTTAAGCAATGGTTTGATGCTTTTGCTTCACAGTACTACAAAACAAAACAAAGGGAACTCTTTAAAAGTAGTGAAGAACTAATTTAGTCATGTCTGACAGAATATTAGAACAATGAAGCTCTGCTAGTGGTCAGTCTTTAAGAAGACAAGAGCAGTGTTACCAGGTCAGAACAAAAGACCACAGTGTTGTCCCTGGCACTGGTCAGTAGGAGGTGAATATATAATATAAGAAGCAGAATATGTTGTACTTACAGAGCCTGAGCATTAAATATTTTAACTGAGAAGAATTTAGTTTACAATGGATTTATTGTTCAGTTTGACCTCTGTAATTGGTTTGTTCCTTGCTTCATTGAGCTCATCCTTCTCACTCCCTTGTGCAAGACTGACTTTCACAAGAACTCTGCTGGGATGGTATGAATCAGTTTCAATTAAAAACATTACCACTGATGATGTTCAACTTGCCAAGAGAGATGATAAGTACCAATTTGAATTGGCATGTTTCACTACCAAAACAAAGGCAAGTTTTCTGCGACACAAACTGGGAGAGAAAGCAGACACACTGCAGTTCTTATTCAGTTTAGGATTACTTGGGAGGATTCGTTTTCCTCTTTCCCCCCTCCTCCTCCAGCTTCCTTCAGTCCCCAGATGAGTCTCGTGTCAAGAAGAAAGTCTCATGACAGAAGAAACTGGAGTGTTATCACTACAGGGGACTCGTCTAAAAAGTAATTAAACTGCTCAACCAGAACTCTTATTACCATTTTCCTTCACAACTTCATCCAGAAAACACAAAGAGTGAACTCAAAGCTAAAACATCAGAAACATCTCATAATGCTGTTACATTCTTATGCCAGATATTATTCCATTTATATCTATGGTATGTGTGAGGAAAAGCTGCTATTTGAGGATCAACTCTCTTACTGCAGGAGTCATTAAAAACCACTGGATCATTGCAATAGCTTTCTCTTTGAACACACTGTGCTTCTGGCACAGTTTTACAGTAGTTTCTTCAAGTGAGACCAGAGACAGTGGGACTGTGCCCTGGTGCTTAAGGGCTGGGCTGAACTCTGCCCAGTGAAGACAGTGGTTCCATTCACACAAAGAGCTATGGATTGCTAGGTGCTCTTTATCTTTTCCAGGACTGGTAATGACAGGTGCATTATAACAGAAATTTCAAATATCTTTTTTGAAACATAAAGTGTGAACCACGGACACACACACACACACACACGCGCGCGCGCAAATAATCGTTTAATAGTATTCCTTGATTTAACATTAGGAGAAAAACCTGATCTGGATTATTAATTGATAGAGTCCACTTTGGAAGGGGTGTTCAAACTGTATAGTTTGTAACCGTGTTTCATGTGGTAATGGATATCACTTCTTGCAATCTCTGAGCTAGCTGCTAACATGGTCACTGGGATGGAATATGATGGATGAGATTAAATGTTTTGAATCTTTATAATTCAAAATATAAACAAATTCAAACTTGTTACTCTGTTTTAAGGAATATTGTATCATTTCTGTTATATTAAAGCCATTAGAGAAGGGAATCACTTCTTTTCTCTTTCCAATTCTAACTCAAGAAATATTTCTCTCAGATACTCTTTGTTGCATCCTGATGGAAACCCCAAAGAGATTTCATTTGCCATGGCATTTTTGCCTGTGTCAGTCAGGTGGCCAGACTGTTGTACTGGGTGATGAGTGGTGCTGTTTCTGCTCTCACCTCCATTCTTTCCTCCTCCTTCCCCCGTGTTGAGCAGGACTAACAGCTGGGTAGCCCTGTCCTGACAGGGCAAACATAGGGTTCTCACTCCTTTTCCATTAATTTTATTAGTGCCTAATGGAAATGTACTAAGGTTGAAGAAGTCCTTTATGACACTTAGCAGCTACTGACTTATGCAGAGTTAATGAATGAAGGAAGTGTGTGTTTTGAACAAGCTGGTGTTTAAGTCGCCCTTGACTCAAAGAACAGGATCTTTTTTACATGCTTGCTGGGTTTTCCATCAAACAGGCTGGAATCACATAGCAATTGGAAAGTGGAGCAGAGGGAAGGATTGTGGTCTGTGTTACCCAGAGCGCATGAAACAACCAAGCTATCAGATGTGTAGCCTACATTTTATAAGAAAATTTCAGGGAATGAGTGTGATTCAGTTTTGAAGACTGGGAAGAGGTGTTGCTCTCCCACAACCTTAGAAGCAGCACAGTTGACAGTGATTTTGCCTTTTCAAATGTGGGAGGATGAGAGTACAGTCTGCCATGCTATGGCAGTCTTCAGCTGAAAGGTCCTTCTTGGGATTCATTTTCACTCATCCCAGATTAAGGAAAAAACCCACACAGTTACTGAACCTCAGATCTATACGACATCCCTAATAATTTCTTTAGGCCTGTCCCTGCACTGTATCTGACTAAACATAAACTTGGCACATCACAGGCTTTGACTTTAGAACCAGTATAAAGAATGTACTAGATTGTCTCTTTTTCTATGTATACAGGTCCCATCAAACCACTTCATAGATATTAGTGCCTAAAGTAATTATAAAAGTGCTGTCTCCAAATGATATGCAGCTTATTCACTTCACAATAAGTCTCATCATTGTTACCTTCAAACTTTGTCATAAATTAGATCATTTTTTGTGGGGGAAATTACTGGTGACAAATGTGACATATAACACAATTGTTTAAGCTGCTTTCCAAAAGTGAGCTCTAGTTGCTCAGACATTATTCATACATATTTGTAAATGGATTGAATTATTTTTCTTCTGAGGTTATTTGTTTGTTTACACTTATTTATAATGAATTCCCTTACACCCATCTGTCACCTGAAAGGAACCTCAAAATAGGTGCTTTCTCTGACACTGAGATCCTTTTGTAATGCCAGAGCAGTGAAAAGAGGCCTTAAGGTAAATGACAATAAGGTGCTACCTCTATTTGCCATTCATCATTCACTATTTCTTATTTGTATTGTGTGACTTGTCAAATGCATTGTTTCTTTTCAATGAATGAGGAATTAGAAGGTTTGAAGCAGGAGAATAACAAAGGTGTTGAGTAAATAAAGCACTTCTCTTTTGTCACTCACCCTAAACAGGAGGTGGAAATTGGCATGTTCAAAGTAAGTGCTAAACCAGAAAGGAGCAGCAGGGTAGCCCATACAACAAAGCAGAAATTGAGACATACTTTACACCAACTCCTGAAAGACAAGTGATGAGGAAAACTGCGCCAAACATTTGGGATAAATGAGAGACAGAACAGAAGTAATCAGGAATGAATGAGTCCCATAATTACCATGGTTAACAATCCATTCTGTTCTCTTTCTCCCTTGGTCATACATTTTATGTGAAAAACTGGAAATCTGGAACCAGAGGAGACAGAGGTTTACCCTGTACTGGGAGAAAAGAAGATTCATTCTCATTCCTTGCCCCTATTGGAATGAAAATGGATCCTTAACACTGCACTGATGACAAGCGCACTGAAAAGAGAAAATTTGACTAGCTCTACTGCTTTCATTATGGCAAGAATAAGCCTTTTTTCTCTTCTGTTGGAAAGAAACACTTAAGTAGAACTCAAAACAATAAGCTAAAAACTTAAACCTCTAATCGCCTTTTTCTGCTAAAACACCTTAGAAGTGTTTGTGATTTGTATAAAAAAAAGACATCAAAAAAGATTTCCAACAAAAATAAATTAACAATGATTTAAAACTTTAAAAATTCCTCTTTCATTTTTAACATTTCCAGGAAAGTAATTTCAGGTTTAAGTTGTACCCAAAAGGCTCACAATTTTTTCAGTAGTAGAGGAAGCTATACTGAAGAGATAAAATTTTCATCCATTCTGTATTTCTATATAATAGATTTATTTATAGAAACTTTACGAAGTAATAACAGAGGTAACAACTTTACAACAGTTGAAGTTTCATGGTAGGCACTGACATAAGGCCTTGAAAAATTATATTACTACAGAGTTCTTGGAAGAAACCAATGACTATCACTACTCTTCACTTTAGAGGACTTGTTATTGTTAACTTTTTGTCTCATTCTTCTTTGGCTGTTATCTTAAAGGTGATCAAAGTACTTTTGGAACACATGTTGCATAGCAACATTTCTGATAAACACAGTTTCCTTAAGAACACCTGTACAAAGGTTTCAAGTGACAAAAAGTAAATTGCCTGTCTCAGCAAAATACCAAATAAAGTGGGTTTTCTTCAATGGATTTTAATAGGAAAAAAGTGGAATTATCCAATTCTAGTCTAAACTAGTCCTGTCTAAAATATAACAAAAACTCCACAATCACAGAAATCATACTATTCCATTTAAAATGTTACAATGTCATCAGTGCACTCTCCCCCCTCCAGTCCTGTAAAAAAAAAAAAAACAGAGGAAAATGCTGAGACAAACTTGTCACTTCAGATCCTGTTCTACAGTGATAAACAAATATTTGCGTAGCAATCAAAATAAAATCAGGCTTTCTTTTCTGTTACAGCATAAAGTTTTTCATGTCCTTACTAACGCAATGTTCCCTTTATTTCACATCCTGAGCTCATGACTCACTACCAGTTGGGAGTTTCATCTCTGCAGCTGAGCTTGCATTAGTTTTATCTTCTAACATGAGCTAGCTGAGGTAATAACCCTTTCATTTGGAACCTCCATATTAGAAGAAAGAATATTCTGATATTGGTCTTGAACGTAGTTCTGCATGTCCCCTTCAAAAATGCCAGTGTTGTAGGGTCTGCAGAAATTCATCCAAACAGTGCTTTACATTGGTCTTTTAGCATATGAACACTCAGCTACTTTAGCATTTGTAACTCAAGCTAGGCAGCTTCACAATCAGACACTTCAAAAAGGGAGAGTTGAGGTCTGTGTGTGCATTCCCACCAAGTGCCTGCCTGAAACAAAAGAGAGCCTTAGAGCTTGTGTCTGTTACAACAAATTTTTGGATAAGCCTCTCTACAGTCCAATTCAATTTCAGTATGCCTGTGAAAATATCTAAGAAATTTGGGATCCCAAGCACTAGCAAAAGTATGCAAAAAAAGAGAGAATGATTCACATGCAAAAATGCTCACGGGAGACTCCAAGACAATGAACAATGGATGGATTCCTCACGTCTCCACATTTTGTTCCACCTTCTGATGTCCCTCAGAAAGACGTCCCTCCTTCCTGAAAGAGAGAGTCCCTTTTCCCCATTCCTGGCAATGATGTAATGTGGTATCATAATATCTTGGTCATGTCCCTCCCACCGATCTGGGCCAGAACCCACTACACACTCCTTCTTCTTTCTTAGCTTTTATTGCTGATCAGATGTCATATGGTATGGAAAATCCTTTTGGTCAGGTTGGGTCAGCTGTCCAGGTAATGTCCCCTCTCAAGGTCTTGCCAATTCTCAGCTGCTGATGGGGGAGGAGTGTTGGTGATACACACTGATGCTGTGCCAGCATTGCTCAGTGGTACTCTCTTAGTTCTGTTAATAAAGTTTTCTTTATAGTCTTTAAAGTTTTGAGCCTGCTTTGCTTTTCTCCTAGTTCTTATCTCACAGAGGAAAATGAGTAATTAATAGATGCAAACTTAACCACTACACTTAATTGGCGTTTCCGCCCGGTTTCTCAAACCAAACACACTACAGGTACCCAAAACAATGGTGTGTTTTCAATACTTTCCTAGCAAAGCACTGTGATGGTTGCTATGGGGAAAATAAATTCAGTTTCAGCTAGAATCAATGCTCTGATTCAGCAGGATCATTTGGTGTCAAAAATATTCTAATATTGAAAAAATCCCAAAACCATAGTGAGGGCTTAAAGAGCCACACACGCACATGAAACCAACCAGGAATAAATAGTTTTTGTGATAGAGCTACAGTAAAATAACACTTGAGAGTTTTGGCTTTTTTGAAGTCATTTTAATGAAACTGGATCAGAAGGACAAGTTATTGAAATTTTTCTGTGTAAACAGTTATTCCCTGTTGTTTACACAGACCACAGTGAATGTCAAAAGTCAGTCTGAAAAATGAGTAAAACTCATTTCAGAAGCAAATGCAACTGATATACAGACCTCTGGTAAGAGGTCAAGAGAACTATTGTTTGTTGTCCCCAGACTAAAGGAAATCCCTACTTCCAGCTGAATAAGAGGTCAGAGTTCTCCTCAGTGTCCTTGTGCTGAAATGAACTAATCATATAGGTATAGGTGAAGAAGTGGCAATACAATAACAAAGAACCATCAAATGAAATGCCCATCAAATGAAACTAAAGCATTTAGGCAATGGTTATTCAAAATATCTGTTTGTAGAAAAATAGTTGCTCTTGGAACTGAAATGCCAGCTCTGAAAAATTAAGATTTCATCTCTTCAAATTTTCACAAGTACCCAGATCAGTGCCCACATAGGCTAGGCTTGCTGACAAACACTAATTTTAGAGTTAAACTTATTTCTATTGCTATAAATGTCTGCTTGACCTGCACACAAGAAAGAGGAGCAGATAGACATATACATGTAAACATGCGCAGAAGAATCAAATTCCAGTGAGAACTGCAGCTCAAACTGTAAAGAAAATTAGTGTTCTTTGATAAAACTATTATTTAGAAGGTAAAAATTGGCACTTATTAAAAGCATTGGTCTGGCTGTGCTGGAAAAGGTGTAAACACAGGAAGGAGTTTTGTGAGTTTTCCACATTTGCCCCAAAATGCCTTTGAACTGACCTGGAAAGTATTTTAGTGTCTTTCTTTGGCCTGTCTTCTGACAGTGCCAGTTGGGGCACCAATTAGTGCCTTTTTGGCAGTGTTTTTATGTGACTTGAACACCTCTCTAGGAGGCATGGGGCTAAGATGGAAGAAATGTGTTTAATAACGATGGAGAGAGAAGCTGAATGGAATGCAAGTGCCTTCTTTAAATGCCAGCAGCTCAGCTAGTGTTGACCCACATGGATATCTATGATAAGCACCTGTCATGGCTGTTACTACCCTACAGATAATTACCAAATGTTAGATTTCTATTTTTGTTCAGATTCTAGATTATAAACTCTGCTTTTCATTTTGTTGGGGTTTAGGATTTTAGCCTGTTTTTTCTCTTAAAGAATTTTACCCATACTAGTTGCTAGGGGACAAACCGCTGGATACTTAAAAGAAACAAAAGACCTGGCCACAGAGGCGGGGTGGGACTGGCCACCCTTTTGTCACCTGGGGGCTGAGATACCCGGGGGGCTGCCTGGTGTGCTCAGCGTTCAGTCTGGAAGCTGCCTGCCTTCGGTGTGGACGTCTCGGTCACACTGCGGGTTCCTGCTTCTTTGGCTGTTTTGCTTTCTGCGGGCAAACCCCGGGATTCCTGGGCCTGCTCTTCTCCTTGTCCCGTCTGGAAACGGAGCTCCTACGCCCTGCTGACTGAGAGACCTGCCGGGTTTCCCTGCCACAGCTCCGCAGTTTGATACCTCTCACTGCCACCCGAGATCTGCGCTCGCCCCTGCCGTTCCAGCCTGCTGTTCCTGAGGATCCGGCCGGACGCCCAGGGGGTTTGTGAGGCTTTCCACCCATCCCTGCCCGGGACCCCGCGCTGCCATTCCCGGTGCTGCCCGAGCTCGCTGCGGAGCGCCCCCTGCAGCCGCGGGGGAACCATCGCACCCGCCCTGCTCACCGGGAGCTGCCCCGCAGGAACTGCACCCAGGGGAAAAGTGCCCGAGGCCGAGTGAGGCTGCACTGAGTTTGTGCTGCTGTTTGCTGTGACTGCCACAGCTATTGCTGTTTGTTTGTGTTGTTATACATATATATTTATTAGTAAAGAACTGTTATTCCTATCCCTCATATCTTTGCCTGAAAGCCCCTTATTTTCAAATCTATAATAATTCGGAGGGAAGGGGGTTGCTTTTTCCACTTCAGGGGAGGCTCCTGCCTTTCCTTTCTGACACCTGTCTTTCAAACCAAGACACATTTACCCATGTATATTCTCCTTTCAGCACTGTAAATATCCTTCTGTGCCAAATAGTGAAAAACAGAGTTGAAAACAGTGTGAGGAACACCCTTCTTTTTTATCTCACTCCATTTACTTTCCACCGCTAAACTTAATCTTTTTCCTGAAAGAGGACAGGAAGATGATTTTTGCTAAAATTGAATTCAGTGTCTCCTTCATTGCACAATTTAATTACTATTCACATGATTTAATAGAGACAGGACTCATAAAACTGATTTATTACATTATTATTCTGTTATGATTACAAAAGATGTGGGTATATTCCTGAAAATTTAAGGTGAGTGTGGATATCAACTCCTTTACTGAGTGTGACAAATGCAGAGAGCTTTTGTTTTAGCAGTGAAATGCTGTTCCATGATAGTATTTCTTATCTTAGTGCTCTACCCAGCCTGTGATATTTTGCCATAATAATTCCAGCCTGTTATTTGCAGCACAGTATTCATGGAGTTGAAGCCAATACAAGACCTGCACATTAAATTATTAGCTCTTGAGGAAAGCATAATGCAACAAATTAATGAAAGTATAGGGGCACTATGCCAAGAAGTCGGTGGTCTCAGTCAAGTTGCTGATACACAAGTTTCCACATTAAATAACACCACCAGCAACAACAGCTCTGTTACAAACTCTACCTGAGATTAATAAATGTGGGGAAAGTTACCCAAGAGTAGGATAAAACACTGTTTTCAAGGAATTAGAGGGGGGAATTCTCCACTACTGTTTTTATCCTGTAAATATAGACAGGGCTGGAGTCTGAAGGGCAGATACCTTTGCACCTTTCCTGCACTTTCCCTGAGTTCTGAATTGAACTTATTTATTTTTAAATCAACATATACCTAAGATTTCTCTTCAGAACATTTTACCTGTAGTATTTTATAAACATAAGAGAGACAAGAGAAGCCAAGTTACTTTGTCTTGATATAAATCAAGAGTAGTAGTGAAGAAACTGTGAAATAAGAGAGCAAGAGTTTTCAAGAAACAAAACTCATCAAAAAGTGGGTAATTGCTACAATTGTAATTGTTAGAAGAATACTAAAAAAGGACAGTAGGAGGTATAAAAAGGTACAAATATTAAGTGCAAAAGTTATCAAGTAAAAAAGAAACTTATATAAAAGTCAGCAGAAGATTTAGAATAGCATATCCAGGTTAATCCAGTAGAATGTTTAAGATCTATCTAGTTTCTCAAACTTTTATAATTATTGGAATTATTTATATAGTTAGAGAGGTATGCCAGCACTATCTGTCTACAGACAAGACCACCTGAAATAGTAACTGACAAGAAGTAAAAATTTTGCTTGAGAAAGTCAGACAAAGATTTGTGAAACTTCCAGTTGTATTTCCAAGGTAATATTCTCCTCTTATTAGGGATATGGTTATGCTTGAAGTCTTCTTGGCAACTGCACAGCATGAAAGACTCAACATTGCTGAGGACTGAAAAACTGTAAATCTTCCAAAATCGGTTTTACCTCTGACATACAATATGGATTCACAACTCATCACTTACGATTATGGAAAGCACAAAAAGCAAGATCGGATGGAGCTCTTCCAGTTCTTGCTTATGCAATGGGCTGCTCAGGTAGGCCAGATTAGCCTGCCTAGTCTGAAGCCATTTCAGTTCAAAGCTGTGATGGATGGGGACACATTATGGACCAGTTTATTGTCCATCTGTGCTTATTAATGATAACCCACTACAAAGGCATGATAAGTAAATTACCCATGCTGTGAAAATGATCTTGGTAATGGCAATTGCCTCAAATTAAATGGAAGTACTAAGATTATAATTCTGAGAATAACTAATTTTCATTTTCCTGGTCATATAAGCACATTATTTCTATAAAGAAAAATCTAAAATTTTCAGAAAAAAAAAAGAATAAATTTTTATTTACCTAACAAGATAAATAAATGTAGAACAAAATAGTTTTGTGTAATCCTCAATATTTCACCTCATTTTTATTCATTAATATTTTATGGAATTGACCCCAGAATATTTTATTTTAAAAATACTAGAATTCAAATATTCTTGTAAATTTGTCTAAATCTGGTCAAAACTATTAGAAACTTTTATTTAGGAAAAGAAGGACCTCAAATCTTGAACAAGTGTCCCAAGCTTAAGAGTTCCTATAGTTACATTCCCTCACCATGAGAGGCTTTAGAAGATCTCTCTGTAGTATTTCATTAAGTTTGATCATATGGTGTCTGTAACTACATCCTATAATGCCTGGGTTTTTGAACACACCCCCACTGTGCTGTTATGAAATTTAAATGTATTCTGTAATGCTGTTGGTCTTTCACCTGCATGTCCTCATCAAGAGTTCCTTGCACCTGTGCTCCACACACAGAAGGAGGCAGAAAAATTTCAAAGAGTAACACCAAAAACCCCTGTGCTGAGATACACTTGCTTTCTAAGCTGTTAAAGATAAAAAGATAGCTTGAGGTGAGATAAAAGAATATGGAGAGAGATCTACTGGATGGCAGGGAATGACTTCACCTCTAAGGTGCTGCTTTCCGTGATTGCAACAGACTTGTTTTGAGAAAAAAGATATGTTATGACTGAAAAACAGAGATCTTATTCATTCTTCATTATTCCTTTTAGAATTTCAGAAACCTTAATTATGATCAAGATAGTTACATTAGGTAGAGTTAAAAATACGTGAAGAGATATGGAGGATTGTTGTGGTTTAGGGTAGCTGGGAATTGTAGTTGAAGAAGGCTGCATCTTCCAGGAAGTTATTCCTTGCAAAAAGGTGCTTTCAGCTTCCTCTAGACCCAATCAACTGGCCAGGTTGAATATTGGCAACTTTCTAAACCACTTAGAGAGCTTGACACGCCTCTGTGAGCCACATTTTAAGAAAGAGCAGAGCCCGGGAAGCCCTCTCTTGCTTCCGGTGGCCGAACAGGTAACTTGGTGGGGGTGGCCGGGCCAAGCCGGGCTCTGCCGGCCGGGCCTGGCCCAGGTCAGCCGGGGGGTGGCTTGGCTGAGATTGCAGCCACTTCAGCTCGCCAGACACCCCACCCCAGAGGCCAGGATGGCCCTCAGCTCACCCCCAGAGCAGCTGAAATTCCCCTGAGACTGCCATCCGGCAGGATTACGTGGCCAAGAGATAAGAAATTCCAAGGTCCAGCTGCAAAGCCCAGGGGAGATTAACTCTTTTAGTGCTGTTAAGACTTTTTTCCAGACCAGATGAAGCCTGCAGAGACTAATCATCTCCCCGATCAGATGGAGAGAGGAAAGTAAAGGTTTGTGAAGGAAACACTATAAAGATGCCCAAGTCAGTGAGGAAGAAAAACCTGAGACCTCGAGGAGATTGAGGAGATGCTTTAATCCTAGAAGCTAAAATTCTGTTGGAAAAAAACCATGGTGATGGACTATGATATATTAGACTACCCATTGTAATTTCTTGAAAGCATTGGGAGGGGGTTGGAGCGTTCAAACTGTAACTTGCTGTGAGCAACAGTTCCTGTGCTGCAATAAGTACATGCTGGAGTAGCTGTGATTTGATGAGAAATTTGAGCAGAGATCCTTTGAGAGAAAAGGACCTCTGTTCCTAGACCATGTGGATACTCCCAGAGAGGGTCCTTACGCCTTTCAGGCGCTTTGATAAGTGAAGAAAACTTCTGTTTCTGAACAGCTCATCCTTAAAAATAGTACCCCCTTAGCTAAAGAAACCCTCGAAGCAGCTGTGGGGAAAGCTGTAGTCGGGGGAAGGGACTTCCACATGCAAGCAGAAAACCATTCCGGGCGGCTGCTTTTGCTGTGACACTGAAGCTGCATGAGATTGTTTCGTGTGGAGATGTTTCCGTGGTTTGACCGAGAGAGACTCCTCTCCCTAAGTGAACTGAAAACCAGAAATTATTATATAGGTGGTGAACTGACCAGAATTCTCAAGGGTTGTGTTTTTCTTTTACGTTGGTGGTAGAAGGGAGCAGAGGTGGGGGAGAGAGGTGTTCTGAAGGTTTAGTCTGACTTTCTTTTCCTTCTTTTAACTCTGTTAATAAACTTGTTTCTATTCTTTAAGTTTTTGTGCCTGCTTTGCTTTTACCTCCTAATGCTTATCTCACAGAAGGGACATCAGGGGGCTACTGCCCAAGTTAACCCTCAACCTGCTACAAGGATATTCACAGAGTTCAGCCTAACGAGTTTAATTATATGGATAAATTAGGAACAACAGCCTAGCAAATCTACACTTGCTTGCTCTTTCAGGGGACAACAGAACACTCAGCAGACCCCACTTATACAGTCAATGGGTTCTACATGTCAATTCCCCAAACTGAAAAGCCTCACACTAAAGTCAGTGAGACTGCATGTCTGGGTTCAGAGGTGTGTATTAGTTATCATTTAAGAAAAGTGTAAGGCTTAGCATCACATGCCAGCTAGCAGTAGGTTTTCAGTTTATAAATGGCAATACCTGATGAAAGAAATCTATCAGTAGAGATATGCTTTTCTCAGATCTGTGTCTCTTTCCCTGGCAAGACTATTTTTGAGCAGGGAAATTATGTCTCTACAAGAAAGACTTATTGGAAAACATTGTTCTAAATTGGAGAAAGTCAGAAAATAACTGGATGTAATTAATGAAACAGGAGAAGGAGAGACTTAAAGTACCTTACTGTCTAGTTACATGCACAGTTTTATTGTACTGAAATACAAATATAGAGTGACATATTTGCTACAGCTAGGACTTCCAAAGACTCCCTAAGGAACATGACTTTCAGTAAGCCCAGGATAGTCCAACATCCTCAAACACCTTTAAAAACTCCAGATTAAACAAACCAGTAAGCATCATTTGAAGGAGAAATTCTGATTCTGCCATTCTTCTCAATATCCCAGTCTTAGCTTCTCATCTATAAAGCACTTGCTTTTGGACTGTGCAGGAGGGAACCACTGTCAATTGGAGGTTGATCTCTGTCAGGGGTACACATAGTGGAGCTGTGAACAGTCAGAATAAGCAGGGAATACAGTAGCCTACAACAGAGATACCTGGGGTTCTGACTGTAAACCAAGGAAAGCCACCTTTGTTGCATTCATAAGTTAACATACTAGGGCTATTGATTTACACTCACTTTAGCACTCATTTTAGCCCTGGTTTGCAACCACAAAGAGTTACTCTTTCAAAGAGAACTCAGTCCTGTTTTTCCTTTGTGCCAAGTGCAAAATGTCACATGCAAATAGATAAAGTAGTTTTTGATCACCCGAGTGGGCTTGGCACATATATATATATATTATCACTACTGCAAACAGATGACAATGGTCAAAACTTACACAGGGCAGACATCTCGGGCTCTGGGGTTTTGCCCTTCTCTCAGACAGATGACTCACAAAAAGATATTTTTGAGTACATTTTGGGTTTTGTCTAAATGTGTGTCTGGGCAGCATTTTACCCTTTTTTTTTTTTTCCCCTCCAACCCAATATGAGCTCACTCTGCAATATTACAATTTGGCCAGACAACATGCAGCCTGTTCGCATGGGCCTGAGCCTAAACCAACATAAATTCCTAACAGGATCTGATAGTTCACAACCAACACCAGGCCAGCAGAATCTGTACAATTGCAAGGTTACAGCTGGCACCCATTTGATCCACATGGAGCTCACACAGTCAAAGCCTGTATCTGCCTCACAAACATCATGTTGGCAGAGCCTAAGAGACTCAGCAATTGAATGATGTAGCCAATTCATCTCTCAGGTAGCTAACACTAGATAAGGAATGCTGCAGTCACATGACAGAAACTGCTTCTCCCTCACTCTGTCAGCTATGCAAGTATAAACTCATTTTGTCATCTCATAGTGGTCCAAAACACTTGGGTACATACTGGCAGGCCTTTTGCTGGATCACAAGACTTCTGCCTTCCCACAGCAACAATAAACCTGACAGAAAGGCATAAAAATGGTGAACAGTGTGTTTCACGTCCTTTGAGTAATCTGTCTAAACAATTCTAGGTTCACTTCTGAGCTGGTTCACATTTCTGATGCTGGACAATCCAACACAATCCACTGTTCAGTATTAAAGACTGCAGAGTCTTGCCTCACCCTCAGGGTGAGATTTTGAAAGGGTCTCAGTGTTCTGCTAATTCTTCAACAGGTGAAGTCGCTAGAAACTATACTACTAAAATCACAGTAGATAACTTTTACACATTCTGATCTCTTGCCTCTTAATATGTTAGATTCAAACACCATGCAAAATCAAGTATTCTATAAAAAGCTGAACTTTGAACACCAAGCAATAAGCAGGAATATAATCAAAAAGCTGAACTGGCAGAAAAATATGTTATATTTTCCAAATAAACTATAGTTTAGACATTATTTTCTATATTTAATGTAATAGAGTGCACCTACACAGCAGCTGAGATAGCTGACCACCAGTAATAGAGTTCACTACACTGGTTTAGAGAACTCTGTTCCCCAAACATTGCAGTGAGAGAGCTAGGTCCCTCAAAATTACGTCTACAACCATTGGCACAGGTGTGTAGAGACATCTAAGCTGAAAAGAAGGGAACTTAGATGAAAGGGCACATCTTTAACCGAGCTTATCTCTGGGGCTTCCTTCCCTTATTATAGGCACTTTCTAGACAGCCTTTCATCTTCTCATGGAGGCTAGCAACAAAACCTAGAAAAAGTGATTTTTTCTTCTAACAAGGTGGTGACAGTGCAACATCCTTTCCTGACATATGATAACTCAGTGGCTAGTGTGCAAAGTCAGGGACTACTAAATTCAGACTCTTCCACTGTCTGAGAAGACTCAGACCTCACCTCACCACTGCATAGGCTATCCTGGAGTGAAGGAGACACTTTAAAATAATTTTGATTCAGTGTGGAAGAATACATGAATATTCTCTGGTAGCTTGAAACAGGCTACTGGTTTATGAGCACAAAATAAATGCCACTGTTTGCATAAAGGCCTCTCTGAGAAGCAAAGGCCCAAATTATACTTCCTGCTGCATTTAGGTTGTCTGGTTTTGTATATTGTTCATTCTGTACTAAAGAGCCTCTGAAAAGAATCACCAATCACACAGATGTTTTTAAATTTACTCATTTTTCTTTCTCTGGTCTCAGTTTAATAAACTTCTCACCACAGTTTGTAGGTGCTCATTCTATTTCTGTAGTTTCATTTTCTCTATTCATGTTCTTTTTCTCACATGTATAGTAATCTCTTGACACACACACATTGGCCGTTAATCTACAAATATTTTCCCTGGGAAAAAATTATGGAAAATTTCTGTTTCCTTTCAGAAGCCGAAGTGGGTCTTTTTTCTTGCTTTTGTTTTCTTTAAGCACGTACAGGAATCTCTTTTACAGTTTTTCAAAATCCTATTTACTTTTCAATATAATGTCATGGGTTTGACTGTATCTTGCAACATCAAAGCCTACAAAAGCAGGTTACAGGGGAAAAGGATTTGCCTTCTTGGAGTGCTTCCCAGAAGACAAAACAAAATTCTCATATCCACTGTCTGCTCTTCTAAATTTTCTACCTGTCATCATTAAATGAGTCAGTGTCAGGATGTAAATGAGAACCTAACTCCTTCACCTGTGGATCTAGCTACTGAATTTGAAAAACAATCAAACAAACAAACAAACAAGCAAACAAAACAAATAAAAAAGAAAACATACTTTTTATTGTATTGTAAATATGTGTAGCAATATTTATCTGTGATAAATTAATATAGAGATAATAATGCATATACATTCGCTAGATTAACTGGACAATCTATTTAAAGGTTTGTTGTACCCTTACAGTGGGTCCCCATTAACTTTTTAGTTCAGTTTATGAGCACATCATCAAGTGTGTAGCCCTCATGGAGCTGCCTCTGAGAACATGAACACAATTCCTGTTAAAGGTAGTCAAGCTATGGGATGTACCAAAGACAATAAACTTTGTGTGTTTCAGTTATTAATGTACACTCAGTCAGCAGGACCAAAAGCTAGAGCAGGTGTGAAGTGAAACCTCACCAAAACCAAACCCAATGTTAAACTTACATTGTGAACACCACGACTACCCCTCTTACTCTTTTAACACCCTTACTGTGCTGTAGTTCTTTGTAGAGGGACATGGCAATACAAATCTCTGAATCTCCTCCAGGAGAGCACTTCTTTCTCCTCTGAAGAGAAATAAATAAGCCAGCTGAGGCAACTAACTCAAATGCAGGAGACTTGTTGAAGTAAGGGTATCTCCCATCATTGTCAAGTCCCACTCATACTGCATCAGGTTTTACAGCAATAGACACAAGACCTGACAAAAGAAATCCTCTCAAAACAGATGAATCTACACTATTACACTCATGAACAAATAATTAAATTATTCATCTCAAGATAAATGGAGGTTTCACTTCTTGTTATACTGTATGTAGTTATCTGGCAGAATGCATTTCAGGGAGAACACCTGCTGGAAAGAATCCTGACTTTCTTTTTTTTTTAAGGCAAGTTAATTTTATAATCAGTAGCAGTAATTTATTCTATCAGTAGCAGTAATTTATTCTATTATTTAAACAATGTTAATATTGTGGAATCATATATTTTGAAGAATAAGTTTTCTCCATGGAGGCCCGAACACTTCAGTGTGGACTGAAACATGCCTCATGGGCTCCTTGTTACACTCTATACTGGAGCAAGGTTGGAAGCTGGCTTTTCATATTCCATAGGTGTTGTCTAAAGTCAGAGATAGGATGATGAAGCTGATTGAGAAATACAGTACAAAAAAGGGAAGATTTAAAACAAAGTAGTTTTTATTCACCTCCCAGCCAAGATTCTGATTCCTAGATCATTATCTGTTTGCTTCTGATTTGCTTCTAGAGACTATTACTATCATCTTGCAACATTTTACATATTTTTTCAGTTTCAACAGGACAACTAAACAGACTTCCAACTGGAGAATATACTATAGTTTTCTTTAAAGATTCAATTGGCTTCACAGGATATAGCTAATGAGCTATCTAAAACTATATCAGTGAAAAGAGCTCACTGTGCTGTGTCTTATCCTATCTGTAAATGAGTCTTTAAAAGCTCTGATCACTATCTCTATACCATCCTCAAACAAAAGGATACATTGGCACCAAGCAGTAAGAAAAGCATTAAGTTGAAATGTTAGAGGAAAAAAGCTAGTTAATTGATACATGGATTTCTCAAGATGATAGCTTCTGCTTGAAGAAAAATAAATCTTCCGTCATGAGGATAAAAAACAAAAAGCCATTTAAATCCAGATAGAATGTAATGGCACCAAAACATTGAAAAATCTTCTTTTGAACCTCATTTTTATAATAGACAAGTACACTTCTCACTGTTCTTCACTTAATATACTCAACAGTAAAGTACAGAAAGAACTGGTTCATCATTATCATGAATTTGCCAATTATAAGAAAAACATGTTGGTTAATATAAATGCTTTGTGTTTGACGTTGCTCTCATTCCTCTACTTTTCTTGCTATGGCAGGTAACTATCTACTTCTCTCCTATGGGTTGCTGTTGGGAATTTTATTTTTCAGAGAGCAGGAACATGCTGGAAAATTATTTATTTCTCATCAAACAGCTAAGGCAATTTAGAATCCCCAGATAAGGGAAGGAATTCCTGCAGTCCTTCCAGAAAGATTCCAGAGTTGTTGAAATATTTAAATAAGAAAACCAAATTTCCAGTCAGCTTGCATGGACTGCGAAAAGAACACAGTTCAGTAGTAACAGAGATGTCCTCCCACCTGGGTGGTTATGTACTGGAACACAGAGGAAGGCTTGATTGCACGTTTTTAAGAGAGTCATAAGTAGCCATCATCTTGCATTCAAATAGTTCTTTGAAGTATCTTAACTCATGGTGTGCCTTGCAGTTGATCACATCTCTATTTCTTTTGAGAGTTTCTTATTTATCTGTCATTGCAGATGTTGGTGATAGACAATTCACATCCTCAAGGTCATAGGAGTAAGTGACCTTTTTGCTGACTCTTCCATGCATTGCAAGATAATGCTTAAAGGGTTAAGCTAATTTTGTGTGGATCATCAGTGACATCCAGTGGCTATTCAAGGTGATCGCAGGTGTGCGATGCCAATCCAGAGCCCCACTGTAGTGGAGTGATACGAACTGAAGAGGACGTTAACTAGCTGACTATGTTCCTTGTCCTGGTTGATCTCATATGCTGTGAAAATTATAATTATTGGTTTGTTTTGCAATATTATTATAATTAGCTCCATATTTTTCTTCTGTAGAGCCCAGTTCTTCCAAGCAGATCTTGTCCATTCTGTCGCCACAAGCAGAAAATGGAATTGCCCAGGAGATAGCTCTTATGTCAAGAACGTATAATAACCAAAAGGATAATCACATGAGGGGAAAGGGAAAGAAAAAGGAAAATAAATACTTAGACCCCACCACTCTAAGTTTCGTTGTCTAAACTACATGGTGAACGGGAACACCACTGCTGAAATAAATAATAGATGGTTTTTATTTTGTTACTTCATGATATTTAATTCAGTCCATGTCTTAAATCTCTTCTTCTGTTCATAACCAATGAGACATATTCCAGGTTTAGACCCTAAATGATGGAACCATTTTTCTATCACTATACCACCTATTTCTTGTTTTGCTCTGTTTTAAATGAAAACCAGTTACTTTGAAATCCTTTTTTTTTTTTGTCTTTCCTAACTTCTGTTTCAGTTTCACTCTACATAGACTGGGTTGTCTTCTTATATCTGCATATTATTCTGGCATAGCCCCTACACAGTTTGAGGATCTAAGTTATAACCACGCCTGTGTTGACCTTCATAACTTCTCAATCTCCACTAAAACTTTAAGTCTTTTTTGTAGCTATTCATGCTAGCTCATGCTTACCATCTTTACTGTGTATATTTATGAGCTATATGAATAAGATTCAGGTCTCTGCCTATGCTTGGTGGCCTGTCTGTGTACAGAGATTTATAAGCTCGTTACAGGCTCTGTCTAAGGAGCTGTCCTCTCTACCCAATATTCTGCCTGGTCACCACCAATTGGGTACATTGCAATGTATACTCCAAGCAAACAAGAAAAATTTCCAGCTCACCTAACCTGTGAATTAAAACCACATTTCATTGTCTTCTCAAATGTTCAACATGAAAAATCCCAAACAAAAACAGCCCAAAAAAACCAAAAAACCCCACCCATATCTTGGTACTATAAATAATTCATTAGCTTGTTCTCTAGACTCACTACCATTTTATGTTCACTAATATTTTTACAAAGCAATCTAGTGCTCTACAGCATAAAAAAAGTAGACATTTGGGTTATGACACACAAAATAATCTTCAAACCGTACTAAATATTTCTACCTCATACGCACTTAGCTATCAAAGTCCATGTACCTCAAAACATAGAGATTTTATCCCACCATAATCTTTTTTTATAAAGGCCATATGCAAAAATTTGGTAGTTTTATATCTGGCCAACAGCTAATGAAACACCAATTGTAATACCATTTTAATGTACGAATATTTATTCAAAACTAGAATATCTTGTAACAATGTACTTCTGATGCATCCATTAAATAGTTTTGTTTTCTTTCCATGTACAAAATATCCTAAAGCCTGTTTGTTATAACTTAACCCAGAAAACAATGGGCAAATGCAGAAATGCTGGAAAACACATGGAAGTTATACTGATCAGCATGAATACTTTTCTATGACAGAAATACTGTTTCTGTTTCTTTTACCTTCCTGGTGCTGTCAGGGTACACTAAAAAAATAGTTTGTTCCCTTGGCTACAACAATCTATCTTCCCACTTCACGTATACAGATTCAATTTATAAGCAATTAAGATAATACAGAAATCTGATCAATTCATCATCATCATCATCAGTGCAGTGCATATTTCATATTTGTAACTAGATAGAGGAAAATTATTAAGTTGCTACACTAAATCAAAAGGTTAGAATGCTTACTGAAATGGACAAAATGAAACAAGAGAGAAAATAATTCTGCATTTCAGTCATGTTGTGTGATTAGTTTACTTAATATATTGAGAGATAGCACTTTACTTTTAGTAGTAACTGTTATCTGCAGACCTACTTTTAAGTAAGACAGTGAAAACATTCACACAACTTTTAAAATATTAAACATAGGTTTAGAAATTGACTAGGTCATGCAAATGCATCTGTAGGGCAGAACAGTCTAAGGGAAAGAAATATGCTTAGATCACTAAAACTAGTTGAATATTTGTTGTCAGGCACTTATATCCTGTCTCTCAAGTTCTCCTAAATATTTGCTCTGAATTGATTCTAAAACCTAAACATCATCACCAGTACTGAATGAGAAAAAAAAATTGTTATGTAAAATAGATGGCACAACTTCAAATCAGAATTGGAAACACTATCAAAGGCTTCCAAGGGATGAAACAGCATCAGATGAGGGAACCTCAGGGATCATTTACAAAGATGTCTGCTCTTCAATCACTCTTTAAATTGAGTAAAGCAAAATTTTGTGACTTAAGCCAAATATAAATTACTTCTCATCCTAACAAAAGTAAGGTAAAATTCTCCTCTTATATCCCTTTTTATTTCCTTTTCTCAAACATTAAGTAAGTTTCTTTCCATAACAAAAGCAGTTCAAAACATGTACAAAGTTCTCTGTAACAATGGTGCATTAGTGACAAACCCTATGTTCTTTAAGCGGAAAGAAATCTACATACATAATTACTGTCTTCTGCATTCACCATCTTACTGCAAAATAAGAGGATAGGTGTCAAGATCAACTCTGAAGTTTCTAATTGTTTTGTGAAAAATGTGATGCTTCACTAATTAGGAAAATCTATACTCAATGTTCTTCCCACCCCCATCTCCCCCACCCCCTGAGGGTACAGATTATTCTGTCGTAGCAATTTGTTCAAGCATATTGAGTTATAAACTCACAAGAGCTCCATTTGTCTGTTATTCTGATCTCCTTCATAACACGTCCAGTACATGTCACATATGGATTCCTATGTCTACAGTAAGTATTCATATACATTAAAGATCAGAATGTGCCTTCCTGACTGAGTTCATTAAAGTTACCCTGTACAAGTAACCCTCAATGTGAGGAAAAGTGAGATGGTACTCCATGGGCTTGATTTACCATATTTCTCTAGGTTTTTTTGTGACAAAATTCCATCTCTAAGGTCCCTTGTGAAAACAGAGGGCAGATTCTGCTGCCAGGGAAAGGAAAAACAATCTCTAATTTGTCTCTTATGCCTGACCCTTCTGCTGAGACATGCATTCATCTTCATTCACAGCCCAGCTTAATATACTGCAGTTTGACATCCTAGTGTCTGAAGCCACACTGCAGTTTACTGTAATGCTAAAGTGGAAGTGAAAGAGGGAAAGATATCATTTTGTCACCAGATGGAAAGATGAGCAGAATGGGGTTTGACGGGGTGCTTAATAAGTGTGTTAAGAGAACACTGCCAAAATGGCAGATCTATTCCTTAATGCAATGATTTTCCTATAGGTATTCTCTACTCTTCAAAGGCAGACCTCAGACCCGATTTTATCATTTTTTCTAAAAAAGTGAATAACAGCTTAATTTGAAAATAAACCTTCCATTTCTATGGTACAAGGAAGTTAATACAATTTTGTTCTTAATTAATTTGCTACCAAATGATTAAAAAAAAAAAAAAAAGGTTGTTAATTGGTCATGATTTTTTAACTTTTTGTTACCCCTTACTCATTTTCACTCTTCACTTTATAAGCTCCTTATCTAGCCTCTTATTTTCTATGTAATAGGGGAGAAGGTGAATGTTCAACTCAATTTCTTTGTGATCATTGTTTTTTGATGAAGACATTCTTTGTTATATAGTAGAATATATTGAATAAGGCCAATTATCCGCCTCACATTGATTAAGATCTGTCATTTTGGTCAAGTTTTACATATTGAATTTTAATCACATTACTTTTTTTAAATCTCATTAAAAGTTTTTGGTTTTTTTAATACAATTGGTTCACCAGCCCTCTATTTCATTTGATTTCTAATCTTGGTGTGACAGAAATTGCATGTATTTAGAAATTAAATAACTACCAGAAGGTTTGCAAGAACAGCAGAAGCACAAATATTGATTCAGCATCTAACCCACTTTACCTTCATTGAAAATTAAGTATCTGCTAACACGACTAACACTGGATGTCACAATGGTTGTAGTGCATCTTGCTGAACTTAAATCTTGAGTTAATGTAAAGCCCATGTGATATGAAAACATATTCATGCTTCTTATAAATATTTTTATAAACATATTTGCATTACTGTGAAGCCAAACTACATTAAAAATGTGCCTGTTCCCTTCCATAGTGTAGCTACAAGTGTATACATGTTTGCATTTAAGATTTTTAACTGTATGTACACATTTCATAGTTTTGCACTGCAGATATATAAAAAGGAAACAATTATAGTCTCCTCATAAGTTCACTTTTTTGTATAAATAAATATCATCCTATGGTATTAGTACTACATTACAACTAAAACTAACACAACATATTGTAGAGATTAAATCACCCTTGCTGTCAATAAATCAGAAAACCAAAGAGTATGTATCAGGGGTTGCTTTTTATGCACTCTTTTATTCAGACAAGGAGAAATTATTCTTGATCTGTTATTTTGTTTAATGGCAAAAATAAAAATAATAATAACACAAACTTTGAAAGCACAGAGACTTTCATTGTGTCACTGAAATCAGAGTTAAGCACTTATTTTTTTCTGAAGATTTGTGTTTACATCACTTTTGACTTATTACCAGAGAGGCATTTGCACTATGACACAATTCCTTGGAGAAGCTGCCATTTCATTTCTGTTCACAGTCCTTGAGTTACTGTATTCACAAAAGAAAATTGTATGGCTATAATTGCCCAAAATGTAGAAAGTAAAACAATGTAATTAGTATATTCATCAGGGAAAGGAAGTGATTTTGAGATTCATTAAGATACACAAGGTTTCTCCATAAAAAAATCCATCTCCACTTTCAGAAAAAATTAAAAACTCATCAGATAGTGTAGCTACTCAGAGAAAGCATTGATTCAAAATATTCCAGTCAGAGCAGTAAAAAAATGAAAGAATGCTCTGATAACTCTAGAAAATAGAATAAAGGTATCTATCACAAAACTGAACTTTTCCAATGCTAACATTTCTCGGTGAAGAAAAAAAAAAATGAAAGAAATTTAAAAAAACATAAAACCAGTCAAGTAGAAGGCTGTCTCATAGATGGCATTTCCACAGCCTTGTGAAGCACAAGAGGAAGGCTCTCCATTGGCACAGTAACATAAGCAATGCATAACAACTCAGTTCTTATGTAATGCACAGGGATTTCTTCAGTAACATTCCCATTTGGGGTAACTCCCTGGAAACAGCAAACAGGTGGTGTGTGTACCACCACACACACCACCAGTGGTAATTTATTGTACCTGGGAAAAAGTGTCACACCCTTTAAAGATCTTTAGCAAATTATTTTCAGAACAACCAGGGACATCTAGGAAGTGTTCTGAGAATACACTATCATTTCATATAGCAGAAAAAGCCCAAAAGGCACCGTTTAGTCAAAGCTATTAACTACTAAACAAAATTTTAGAATTCCCGGAGCTGTGTGAAATCATATATGTAGGTCTGGAATTTAAGGAAATTAGAGTATTAAAGCAAGAGTAAAAATGTCCTAAAAGATGCTGCATTATGAGTGATTTGACACCATTCCACCAATACCTTTCCTTCAGGAAAGAAAACATGTTTAAAATCTGGTGTCTCTATATGCGGGCAGACTATTATGCTCTGTAAATAGGTTTAAAATGTCCTAACATTTCTGAGGCTTTCTTATCTCTTGCTCATTTACCTTTCTTTAGATTGCTTTCACACTTTTCCCCCTTTCCATTAAATTATTCAAGAACTCCTCTTTATAAAGGTCACAGTCATAAAAACCAGGGAATGGGAGCAGTAACATGTGATTCACAGGACCAATGAGGCAGCACACAAAGTGGATTGTGAAGGACTCATAAAACCTGAGGCCAGAAGGAATCGTCAGATCGTCAAATCTGATCTCCAGTATGTGACAAGTCATTATATCTCACTTATATAGACCAGAGAGTGAAAATGCCTCAGCTTTTCACTAAAAATGGTAATGTTATCTCTTTGGCTACTAACTGTAGGCAGGGGCGAGTTGACCAAACTAAAGGCTAGTACTTCCCATGAAGGTTATCCTATACTTCATGGGATTATTTCTATGTCCTATGAAGCAAGATTCAGGGAGATTTACTACTCAGAGCAAAGAGAAAACAGCACTCCTTCTTCCAGCTTCCTCCTCATTCTGGCAGAGGATCAGTCTGGCATCAGCACTGCCTTGACAATCAAACACAAACAGAGGCTTTGACAAGCAGAAACAACTCAAAATAGGCTCATGAGCTTCACTGTGTGATTTGTTGCAGATATAGATCCCAGCTGAGTTAAGTTAATGAAGCCACTGCCTAATTAAACCATATCTTTTCCTTTTTTACCTTCCTGCCACAGAAAACAGATGGGTTTGGCTAATACTTACTCTGGTGTACTCATTGTTTTCTTTGGTGGCTTTGTTCCAGTGGCTCATAATTTGCACTGTTGAAAATAAAAGTTAAGTGTTGTAAAAGGTGGCCAAGTTCTTGTTTGCATTTATCTTCCTTCAGTTTCCTGTCACTGGTTCTTCTTATGACTTACCTCTAATGAAAATAAGCCAATACGCAATGGCACTGCTGACACACTTCATTCAGGTCACCTTTCAATCTTGCTTCTGCCATTCCAAACAAGTGCCACTTCTGAAGTATTGCAGAAGAGCAAGTCTTTTTTGTGCAATACATAGACAATATTTGTGGCTCTGCTTTGTGCCTTCCTCACTTTTACAAGTGAGCCCCAGATCTGTGTGGAGCAATATAGCTTGATTCCAGCAGCACTGATCACACAGGCAAACTCTGTGCCTTCCCAACTTGGCTCCATTTACATGTCCACTGACCACTGACTCCCACAGCTCTTTTCAGTAAACTTATTTCCCATTCTGTAGATCTAGTTCTCATTCTATGTTTTGCTGGGGTTTTTTTTTATGCACAATTTTGTCTATATGATTATAAATGTCTATTTAAACTGCCTCGTCATTTTAGGAGAGACCAATACTCATCTTTTAAACTCACTGCCATGCTCCATGTCCTACATAAATGCTACTGATTCTATCTATCTATCTATAATTTAACATAAAACTGTTGAGAAAGGTATTGAATAACTTTAGATTCAATACCAAAAGCTTGCAGCAACTCCCTAAGTAAAACTCCTTTAATAACAATTTCCCATTTATGGGTTATTTTTTCATCAGCATGTTAATTAAGTTTTGATTTAACCACATATTTCTCATTGATATCTTACAGCATTAATCTTTTTGTCAGACTTTTAGTTATTAAATACATTAAAATTATATATTCATACATTAATGCCTCATTCATACATGCTAAATGCCTCAGTAATAACTCAAAGATATAGCTACCTTTTTGAGGGAAATGTGTAAAAGGTTGGTTTGACAAGTCTTACTTTCTATAAACCCACATTGAATAGCATTAATTATATTCCTAAACAATACTTGCAGTAAACAGCTAGTGAACAATCCATCAAATAAAATATGTTTGCACACTGTATTTGGCCTCTGTCAAGAGAAGTCAGTAGGAGTGTTTCCATCCATTCTTTAGTCTTTGGATAAGGCCTTTATCAAACACTTTAAAATGTGAACATTAATTTCAAAGTCAGTCTGTTCACTGACACTTCATAAACATGTAGAGGACTATATTTAGTGAAAAAGCTTACTTGCTACAAGTGATTCATCCAGCTTTACAAAAGCTGTATCTATGGAGTACTGAAATACTGGAGTTAACACTATTTCAAGGTCTTCCCTTTGCACTTCAAGTTGATAATCACTGTTCGTATTTTGTTGGCTTTTCACAGACAGTACCACTAAAAGAATTGGAATGCTTCAAATGCATGTAAGCAGATAAATAGCACAGGGCTCATGGGCTGGCCTCAGTAGGAATTCTTTAGAAAATGCTAGATGAGAAAATGAATACCTTGTTGCTAAGTTACCTTTGTTTCATTTAGTGCCATAATTATTTGTTGCTTAAAGAAAAAGCATTGACATTTTTCCCCTTAGTCCCTGCCATATGGAAGAGAGGCTTTTAAGATTCTCTTATGAGAGGTGCACATTTATAAGATATACCTTTATGTTCTCCAAGTGGAAGAATCAACATGCTGGGGGATAATCAAGACATTTCAGGTTTCAAAAACTTCTGCTATTCCAAAATAATTCTGATATTTCTGACAGTTTATTTTTAGAAGCAAATATACTTCCTAACTACTCGATTATATATTTCCCTACTTTTTAATCAATCAGGAAATGTGCAGATAAAATTATCTGTCATACACTTTAATCATTATGTAGAACTGTTTCTCCCTTCTGGAGGGTTAACAAAACAGATGGTATGAGTGAATAGGCTCATATTTCAGTTTTTAATCACACTCACCACCAGAGGTCTTATTTGGGTCCATATGATTTTGATATATTTACCTTAAAAACAATAAAGAAACACTGTAAATTATAAATGATGCCAAACCAAATGCTGTCCTAAATATGTTCAGTTGAAGACGTGTGGAAATGCTTTCCTGAATTTTGTGGCAAGCAATTTTTACCTGAAGACCTCAAAAAAACCTTTTAACATCACGAATCATCTATGTATGTGTATGTGTGTGTAGAAATATTAATCCTTTGTTCTCGAAACAGAGACAGTAAAGGATACTTGAACCGTATAGATAAAGTGATGCAACCAAAGTCACAAACTAAGCCAGTAGCAGAGCTAAGCAAGGTACCTGTGATGCCTTTTCCTGGCTTTAAAATCAAAAGTCAAACATGCTTAGAAGGAAAAAAGGGATTTTACCTTGGTATTTATTTTAAGGATTCTTAAGCGCACTATGTCCAGGTTGAATGCACCTCAATGCACACAGCAATGCCCCCCCCCCGCCCCCAAAAGATCTGGTCTAACATTATAGGTCTTACTAATTAGCATATCTATCAAAAATTCCCCAGTGAGAGGTTCGAATGAGTTGTTGTCCCCCCCGCCCCCGACCAAGGAGCCTTCCCCTGGATGATTCTATCTTAGTTTACAAAATGTGTTCTGGAGGGGGCCTTGGGATCTGGGGGCATTTTGATCTCTAACTATGAATCTTCTGAAATGTTTAGTCTCTTGGCTTGACAAACAAGTCCAAGAATGTAGGCAAAAAGCACTAAGAACACAGAAGTTGTAAAAAGGTATAAAAGGGGTATAAAAGAAAAGGCAAAAAGTCATCATGGAATCACCTGGATCCAGTATTTGATTCTGATTCTTAATGATGTATTTCAGACAAATTCTGAAAGCAAGATATGAAACCTTTAGCACTTTCTTCTTCCAGTGTCAGTTACAGCCCAGCATCACAAGTATGTGGGAACAGAAATACTGCTGCAGCTAGGGCTGTGTGAGCCATGGGATAGGTGTAGTGTCCTGTGGCTGTCGCCTTAAAGTGCTGATGTACCTCTTCAGTGCTTATACACAGTAACAGCTGAAGCTATAGAAAATGTCAGTAAGAGCAAATTAGTCCTTCTTTTCTGTATTGCCTCTTGAATCACACCCACAAAAATTGTAAGCATAACTTTTTTTTCATCTGGAGGTTTTCCTAATCAGATTCAGAAAAACCTATGCTCAGAGATAGATGTGATGAGTCTGTAGTACCAACACAGTATGAAGCCATCCATGACCCAAAGCAACAATGTATGTTCTTTAATATATATTTAACCAGTAAATTTAGTTAAGAAATCCTTGGCGGGGGGAGAGGGAAAGGATCCATAGTTTCTTCTCTCTAATGTCAAGGAAAGGAGGCAAAAGTTCTTCCTTCATTCAAATACTTGATTGCATAGTCCAAAAGCTAAATACCTGAGCAATGAACAAACAAGGCACTAGGATAAAAACATGAAAGAAGATAACGTATTTATTTAATCAAATAAGTAGCTTGTCCTTCCCAGGGAAGCTCCTCTTTACCTTAGTCCTTGTCATGTGTCTCTATAAACAGCAACTGTTTCACTGTTATTTGACAATAGACATAAGCTCAGTGTTTGACAAGCAGGCAGAAATAAGGAGCTATACCCTTGAAAAAGAAGCAGTGTGCTAGTATATAACGACCCACCAAGAGAGAGAAAAACCCTAAAAATATTTCATTTCTTTAATCACTTCCCTTACAGGGTTACTGAATCAAAGAGAAAGTCCTGGGTTTATTTCAGTATCATTTCACCTTGCTTTCATCAACTCCCATGCTGCATTTTTACATTTTCTACCTATTTAAGGACCCACTGAGGAACATGTTCACACATTCTTACTCATTTATCTTTGTCACTTGTAATTACCAGAGTGGCCATTTTCTTGCTTGTGCATATTCCCGCTCTACTCCTCTTTCTTTCTTTCCTCCTAGGAGGAGAGTGACACTCTTTATTCTAGGCACCCTTGGCTGTACCATCTGTAGGAAGATCAAAGACAGGGTCATATCCATCTAATAACAAGAGAGGAAACAATACTGTAGGTGAACACTCTATTAGCCTCCTTCTTCATTTTATTCAGGTCAGTGCTCAGGGACTTTCAGATGTCTTTGAACAAATGGATGTGAAAATGAAAGACAAGTTATAAAGAAATAAGTTTCTTTTCTTACGCAAGTTAGGCTGATAGGTTGAACCATGCTAGTGTTATAATAGTCTTTTCCCTGGGCAGCTCAGGAAGTATCTTTTCTGAACAACCCTTACCCTTCAAAATAAAGCATAAAAATCTGCTTCCATCTTGAGACTTGCAGCTATTAAAAAATGTCCAGAGGCAATAAACTGAAGACTTGTGTAGGATACTGAGGACATTTATTATTGACAGGAAATCAGTCTTCCATGATAGCTGAACTCCAAGATCTCTCTATAGAGAGGAATAATTTCTCCACTGGTGTAAACAGGCAAAGCTTTACTGACTTTGGTAGTGCTGCATTAGTTTATACCAGCAGAGAATTTAAACTAAAATCTTAAATTATTTTGGGTGCCTGGAACTGAAAGATTGTGTCACTGTGCTGCGAGAGCACCCTGAGCACAGGGCTACAGTGGACAGGGGTTTGTGGCTGAGTCACAAAGCCTGTCTTCTGCACCACAACTGCACAGCAGCAAAACACAGCAGGAAGAACAGGACAGGCAGTAGCCATTTAGTTTCACCTCAGGAGACCTTCTCATTTCTATCTCCTTCCATGAATTTTTGGTTCAGCTGACTGCCCTAAAGAATAAAGTAGCTGTTGTGATCCTCTTAGTACATCTGAGTGCCACATAACTGAGATAGCCTGTGTGTGTCTCATTGAAAAATAGTTATATTAACTAAAAATCAGACACTGCATTTCTTGCTGGAACAAAACTTATGTACATGACAGTATTTGGAACAAAAGTTTCAAATGCTTTTCTCAGGTGTTCTTTTGTGGGTTTTTTGGTAGAAAAATATTTCTTATGTATTACAGAGAAAGTAATTGAAAGCATGGAGAAATATTTTCAAAACAGAAGACAGAAAAAAACCCCACAAAAATTTCAGTTATGTCATTATATGTGCATATGAGACATTTTCTAGTGCTGGTAATGCTGTCACAGATACTTTGTCTAATGCTGGTAATATTGAGTGTTGCATTAAAATCCTATAAAGAAGTTCAGCATGTGCAAAGTTTCTAAAAATGCCATTGCTATTGACTTTAGCATCCTCTAGCTGAGGGCTTGCTCCTTTATTGGATTATTTTTTCCCAGATGGAATTATATAAGCTCAACTTTTCATCTGTGGAAAGGTCCTAGGCCGTTAAATAGAAAACACATTCCTACTGCAGTGTTCTAGAGGATGTTCCAGTGTTTCTTTCGTTACCAGCTTATTCTACACTAAGCTCGGTTTTTCAGTGGGATCTCAAACACTACACATTATTAATTTCTCAGTTCAATAGGTCATCTAAATAAATTCCTAACTTCATGAATATGGGTAGTTTACCTGAAGATATTGAGAGTACTTTACTGTATGGTCGACTCTAAGTTAATGGTAAGAGTTTTGCTAAATTAGGGCCATTCTACATATACATAAGATTTTTCTGTATATATTCCCTTAATGTAGAAAAATATATTATATTTATTACATATTAAAAATCATATAGATATAAAATAATAAAATATAAATAAATATAATAGTATTATAATATATAATAAATATATAATTCTGTTACTGTATTAACTGTGTTTAAGGAAGTCTGTTGGTGCATTCAATGATGTTGTCTTGAAAAAGAATAGTAATTCCTGTCTCAAAAATTTTTTGGGTAGTTGTTGCAGTTCACAAGTTCAGTTTTTTAAAATAATTGTGTTGCTGTGGATCAATAGGAGGGTAAGATGTGTTTTTCTAGGCCTGCTTGCCTAAGTAGAACTTAGCTAAGAAAAGCAAATATATCACATAACTTATTTTTAGTGCCTACCATACTTTATTATGTCATGTTATTAGCTACAAACCCTGTTTTTCAAAAAACAAAATAAAAGACAATATTAAACAAGGCGTTTCTCTAATCAAGCTGTGCTATACAGCTCCTTGCCACTCTTAAGAGCACCAGATGTCTCATTTTCATATATACAAATGTTGAGGTAGCAATCACTGTACAGGAATAGCTGCTGAGACCAATTTTTTGTGGTTTTTGGAGGTTTTTTAAAACTTATGTCCTTTGAAATAACCCACTGAAACCTGGGAAAGTATTGCTAAGCAAGTACTAGCACTTCACCAGACTATCATGAGGCTATATTTGTTTTACAGTGTTACTTGAAACAGAGCCATAGGTAGAAGCATATGTAGATTATAGCTGCAGCACACAATAAATAAAAAAAAATTGAATAAGTTAGTTTAATAGACAAAGAAATTACAAGACGTGGATAAACAGACCTTCAACAAAACAATGTCCCTTGCCACATTAAAATGAGAACAAGCTGTCTTTTTCCTCCAGGATGTAAAGGAATAGATGCTGGGAATATGAGTCTAAGAATTGAAGCTGATGCAAAATTCTCCTTTCAGAGTTGAGATAGTTTGAACACAATGAAAAAAGTCTATTATTTTCAGGGCAGCTCATTAAAATGTATGAAGGTGTTGCCAGTATTAGAAAAATACCACTTACAATAAAGTCAGTAAATTTCAGAGAAGGTCATACCAAAGATCCTATATTGGGTGAAAAACACCTATATGGTGCTCTAATGGGACTCAAGAATGTGCTGGCAGAAGTTCAGGTTTCTTAGGTCACCTGTCATCATAACAGTGACTGCTGGTTCTAAGAGAAGGATGAATGTATTTTAAGAGAGCTCTCTGTGGATTCAGCAATTGTCTTCAGCTGCACAGTGTCAGAGTCCTTGTCTGTTCCAAAATAAGTTCAGATCAGTAGCACAGAGGTGTTTTACCAAGTGCTGTGGGCCATGCAATTCAGTGGACAGTGAAATAAAGTGGTCAGAGATGCATGTTTTTTAGACATGCTTATTCTAACAATCTGGAGCTCAAAAATCTGTATTTATGGTTGAAGTAGTTGAACGATTTTGTTGAATTGCTTTTGCATTCTGTTGGAAAAGTGCTGTCATTATTAATTGGTCTTTCATTTTGCTGTTTTCCAGGCAGTTCTCTAAATTGTCACAAATCATAGGCAAATTTTAAATTCTTTAGGACAGGAGCTGTCATTGGCTTTCTATTTGTAAAGTGCCTAACACAGTACTTTGCCTTTTGGTCCACCTAGAATATCAATTTCAAATAAAAAATCCATCACCTATCTCAGCTAACCTTTACCTGGGATAAACATAAATATTACAACATATACAGAGTTGCAGTAATAAGGTAAAAATCAGCACACATTCTCCATATGAACTCTCCTTACACAGATTCATGACCCAGGAGAGATGCTTGTGAAGTTCAAACTTTGAGAAGGATGGAGAAGCATTTAAGTTCTTGAATGAAAACTTTTCTTAACCCTGAATAACCTGTTTCCACAGCAGTTGCAAGGAGGACCATATGATCATATTTTCTGCACAGTGTTTTAAAATGAGCCAGAAATGTCTGACTGTTCAGCATTGATAGTATATAATTTTCCAGGAGAAATATAAAAGCAAGAGCAATCACAACACTAATACTACAGTACATATAACCTATCAAAAGTGTTTTAACAAGCAAATTCACAATTCATGTTGATGTATGAACTACAGTTTCCATTTGAATTACTGTGCCGTGTAGTTTCAAAAAAAGACAGGCCTTCCAAAATTTGCTTAAAAATACAGGAACTAAAGCAAATGAACAAACAACTAAGACATTGCTAAATTTTCTCTGTTGTTATAGTTTTAGTCACTCAAGACTTTTCATGCAAACTAAAATAAAACAAGCTCCAAGTCAGATTGTAAAAGGCAGGTGTCATGTTTAGATGACATTCAATCCTCTGATCACCCATGGGTTTCCGGTTGCCTCGGAAGCAACGTCATCCTTTAAGTTACAAAACAGGACTCAGCAATATGAGTGTCCAGGGTGATTGCCTAGTCCAAATGTTTCTTTTAAATTAAAAAAAAAAAAAAAAAAATCAAGAAGCCACAGCATCACAGAATATTTTGAGTTGGAAGTCCTCACCCCTTGACTTGTACTGATAACTTTAAAAAAGTCTACTTTCAATGGCAGACGGAAATCTATGTACCTGGTTAAGTCTATTAACAGGATGGGTAATACTTAAAGTGTTTTTCATTGCAATATTTTTCTTAGGAAATAATCTTGGTTAACAAAACACTGGAATAAAATAACAGAATAAAGAGTATGGGAGTTTGGCTGAATGACAAGCTACAGTTTCACAAGGCTTTTCCTTTAATTTTGGAAATAGAGCGGTCCTATTTTACTGTGCTTTTACCTTTTTATCATATTGTACTTTAACAAACATCTGATTAAATTAAATCCTCGGTTCATATGTGTGGTTGATCACAATGGACCCTGAAAAGTAAATTTCAGCTATTGAATACTGAAATATCATTAACTAATATCTGTAAAAATTGCTATAACATGGATGCTGACAGTTCATAGCATCATAAAGTTCAGGCAGTTCAGATCTCAGATCTCTCCTGAAGCAAGCTGAACAATTAAATCCAGCCTTCATAATTTCATCTCTCTGGGTATGAGTACACCATTCTTCATCTTTCTTAATTCTATTGTGGTCCTTGGGATCTCAGCAAGTCTTTACCTTTGCATTGTTTCCACTCTATCATCTTAACCATCACAACATCATTGTTTTATGTCTCTCCATGAAACTTTAACTTTCCTCACAAAGGAATCTGGCAGATAAAATTTTGAGCAGGCAGCTTGCCACCAGAAATGCTGATTCTCCAATAAGAAAATCTCTTCTAATTTACTGTACAAACCACATATCCTAGACTTTTGTCTGACCCTCTGATGCCTCATTTGGAAAATCATACAGAAATAACTAAAGGCCAAGGCCCATATGTAATTGCCCATCAAAACTAAAAAAAAAAAAAAACAACTAAAAAAAAAAAAAAGAAGAAGCTCTTGGATATTCCTGAGGACTACTAGAAGACAAAATTTCTTTCTTCATACTTATTCATTTACTTCCCAAACAACTAAACTTTGGTTGAGTTTTATTCTGCAAGAATCATCTCAACTATGTGCAGTTTTGGGCATCACAACTTAAGAAAGATATTAAACTGTTGGAGAGCATCCAAAGGAGGGCTATGAAGATGGTGAAGGGCCTTGAGGGGAAGCTGTATGAGGAGCAGCTGAGATCACTTGGTCTGTTCAGCCGGGAGAAGAGGAGACTGAGAGGAGACCTCATTGCACTCTACAATTCCTCATGAGGGGAAGAGGAGGGGCAGGCACTGGTCTCTTCTCTGTGGTAACAGTGACAGGACCTGAGGGAATGGCCTGAAGTTGTATCAGGGGAGGCTTAGGTTGGATATTAGGAAAAGGTTCTTCACCCAGAGGGTGGTTGGGCACTGGAACAGGCTCCCCAGGGAAGTGGTCACAGCACCAGCCTGACAGAGCTCAAGAAGCATGAGGGCAGTGCTCTCATGGTGTCATCCTTGGGGGTGTCTTGTGCAGGGCCAGGAGCTGGATTTTGATGTTCCTCGTGGGTCCCTTCAAACTCATGATATTTTATGATTTTATGCACCTTGGTCTCCAAAAGACCAAGAAAGAGTTTCCCTATTCCCCCCACTTATAGGCAAGTAGCTAAAGCATCTCTTCTGACTTCAGCTTTTGTCATGACTTATGAAAAAAATAAGAGTGACTGGTTATTGTGAATTTGTTTCACTTTGTAGTGATCAGTCCTACCCCTACCAATGTTGATATGGAGCCAAGCAACTGAGACAGTAGAGCAGTGAAGAGCAATCAACTTCAGTAGCATTAGGTTCAAGGGGTTTTTTTCTGTGACTTATGACAGGAAAAGAAAAACTGCATCATTTTTAAGAAAAATTGAAGATGACACAAAATTTTGTGCTGGTCAGTTTGATAGAAAAATTAGGACTTTGGTAGTGATGCAGACATGCAAATGCAGTAGATGTCATTTTTTTAAATAGTTCTTCATGAAAAAGACTTTGTTCCACTTGAAAAGTCCGTTGCATTCATTCAAGTAATGTCAGCAGCAGGTAATCAAATTCCATTGGTACAACAACATTTTAAAGCTAGTTTTTTGCAAATCCCTCATGTTATCCTGGCTTCCAAGAACATCAAAAGATGGAAGAGTCTTCCCCTTCATTCTCTGGATTATTTGCATTCAATATCTAAAATGACCCCACTTAAAAAAAAAAAAAAAAAAAAAAAGGATGAAGTGTTTCTATCTCTTAGCGATCTGAGATAATTTAGCCTCCAGCTGCATACATTTTTAATATCACAGAAAACATGATAATTGACATATGTGATTCTGGCTCACACTTCAGATTTTAAATTATTTCACTCGACTGAAATGTGTTTAAGTGCACTATCGAGACACTTTCAGCAATTCAGCTTTTAATGATTATCTGTCTCGCCAGTTCTGCCTTTGATGTTAAAATAGTATAAGAAATAATGTGATTTTCCCACATTCTCATTGGGTTATATTCAGATGTTTCTTAAATATTTTATTTAAGTACTCTCCCTGACCCCAACCGCAGTAAAAATTTGAAAAGATTTTACTTACAGTAATCTCATATCTTGTAGTTTGCTAAACTCATTCAAATGATCAGGACCTCAAAACTAGCATTGATTGATGAATCTGAAATAATATCAAAGGAATAAATCAAGAAGTTACAGCAGACATAAAAATACAAGATGTAGCAATGAGTTTCTAATAATGAGTGTTTCCAAGATTACACTGTGTGAGACCTTAAAGATATATGATCATGTTTCCATGAATCAAAATTGGCAGCTTGAGAAGTTTTGTCACCCAGTGTGCCATGGTCCACCAGGCCAAAAAGAAGCATGTACAGTCCTGTGCCAGATAATATTTAATTCACTGGCAGTTAATAGATGCTTAATTGAGTGCTTCAGATACATCACACTTTGCCAAAGAAATTTCCAAACTCTATACGCAAATAAAGAGAGTTAAAAGACTATATAATCAGCACAGTTAAAAGAAGCAGATCCATGTTTTCATTCATCATTGTACATTATTTCCAGCAACAGAGAGAATCTGTGAGGTTTTTACCTACTAAAAAAGAAATTTAAAAAAAACCCAGAATGTAACCTGGAGTAATGGTCTAAACCACTCCAACATAAATGCTGTTACTAATGGAAAATTCTTAAATCATTGCTGAAATACACCTTATTTCCTCACTAAAAGAGAGACAAACTCATTATAACCTTATGCAACAACTCCAGTTTTAATCTTTCTTTTAATTTTCTATGTCAAATTAACCTTGCAGACAGGGCAAAGTTTTAAAAGCTAAGTTTTCTTTTGTCAAAAGAATAGTTTTCATTAAGATGTTGCCTACTTTTGTTAATGTTTTCAGACAATGAACACTAGAAATAGGATTCCACTGAGAAGTGCAGTTTCATTTTAAAGGGTTTGCTTCAATACAAAAAACAGATTTGTAGCTTTCTTACTGCTTTCCTGTCATCTTGCCTTTTAAGATCCCCTCTCCCCTTTAGAACTGCTAAATCCCAGGATATCCAGAAAGTTATGTTCTATCACCAGCATATCTTTTTTCTTTTTTTTTTTTAATGTATTGTATTTGCTTTAGAGAATCTTATTTTTCTTTACATGATATTTTTACTGCAATCAGCCAGGGATCACTTCATTGATTTTTCCCTAAAGATTTTGTTTGGTTGTGGACTGAGATGCATGACCTTCTCTGCTTCAGGCTACCTTTTAATTAATCACTATGAGTAGAAATAATCCAGACAACAAAGACTTCATTTGACAAGTGGTTTTTCTCCATTGCATTTTGGTTTGTTTGTTTTCAGCCCTTTTTTTTTCTAAAGAATATTTAATGGTATCTAAGTGTGCAAGCTCAACTAACCTCCATGAGATTCCTGCTATGGACAAAGGATCCCCATAAACCTTCTCCTCAGGTAGAAAGAGAATCTTTTTTTAAAAAGACAAGCTTTTTCATATGCCCTGCAAGTCAACTAAGCACTTCACAGGCTGAACCTAAAGTTGCCTAAGTGTAATTGCAGTGTCATTTAGTCACCTGACAGAAATTTGTGGTGAAAAGAAGTCACATTTCCACTCCTCAGAATGGATGTCCTATAATAGAAATGACCAATCCATTCCTTCTCCAATAAGTTTCATTCAAAACATACAGAGAACTCATTAAAAAAATTCAGCTCTCCCTATGCTGGCACTGATAGCATCAGAATTCCCTTTATTACTGTTGTCATCTTTACCCTCACATCCACAATTCTCTGTTGCAGGGGATGTCTCATTTCTGTAGAAACACTGTGGTACCACCATGATCACATAATCCTTTTCACAACACCAGTAGAAAAAGAGAGATTACAATTTGGGCAGAAACGGTCTGAAGAAAGAATGGAGGTCAAATACAAAGAACATCAGTAAAGTTTGAGGGAGTACATAGAACCTCTTTCCTGGAGGTTGGATAGCTTAGTAGCAGTTATTCTTTCCTCAGATCTGTGATTACCTTGTGCCACTGGCACAAGGTAAGGAATCAGCCATCAGTTTCAGACCGGTATGTTTACTGAGGGTGCAGAACAAACCTGAATGTCTATGACTTCAGCTTGCAGTTTTGCAGTTGGAATGGCTGGAGATGGCAAGAACTAATTAGTATCAAAGTACTGAAATCAGTTCCAGAGAGAGTGAGAGAGAGAAAGAGAGAGAGAGAGAGAAAGAGAGAGAGAGAGAGAGGGAGTTCAGCAGAGCTTGATCCATGACACTTACTTGGTTTTATCTCACCAAAGTAATGTGCATGACTGGTTTTCAAGGCACTGATATGAGAAGATGAGTTTTAAAAACTAGAGGGTAAGTAGGATGCAGAACACCTTGTACATGCTGAATTTGTATAACTTCTCCAGGCAGTGGGCAGGCTATTATAACTTTATTGTTTCAGGATATAAGCCTATTATACTCTGCAAATGAATACAGTGACATTTTGCTGTATCGGTTGAAAAGATTAACAGTTCACAAAGCAAACTGCCGAGTGCAGCAAATTAAATACATTAAAATGTGCAAGCTTAAAATTCTATACTCCCTGCGCTATAAACTTATATACAATACAGTTTAAAGGGTCTCAATGGCTCAGTTGATAATGCAGTGGCCTGTCAGCTTTCTGGATGGAATTTAAGTCTGTTAGGCTACAGTAAGCCATGGCAGGGTGTGTTTTTCTCAGCCATTAATGAATGCTGTAGGTAAATTGTGCAGCAAGAAGGTGGCCCTGAGGTATTCTAGTGTCACAAGAAATGTGCTAGGACTATTTTAGATGTTATTATTAAAAAGAAAAAAAAGGGTATTTTGGATAAATATAAAACAGCTTAAAAGTTAATTGTGGAGAAGGACTGGAATATTCAGACACATTTGCAGACTAAATCCATGAGAAATTTAACAGAGCCTCTTGTCACACTACTTGTCATTTTTAAATATTTTCTTTACTAAAGCTCATCCGACAGAAGAACTAGGCCAAAGAACTTTCTGTAATTTTAAGAAAATTAACATCAAAAAGACTGCAAACCCTTATGTGTCCCAAGGATTTAACATGGAGTGTCCTCCAGTAACTAAAATAAACAGTCTCCAACATAGGAAACACAAATATTTCAAAATAAATGGCTTGACCCTGGCTAATACTAATTTCCATTAATATAGATTGAAATACCCTGTTTCCTGGGGCAACAGCAATTTGACCATCTAAACGCCCACACAAAATCCATGGCCTTTTAGACCGAAACTCTTTAGTAAAACAGAACGGTGTTGTGGAATCAGGTTAAAATACGTACGCAACAAGTTCAAGGAGACACACAGAAAAATATTCAAAGCTTCATTTTAAAAAGACACTCAAGATTTTTTTACATTTATTCCTTTTGGACCAACCTGTCAGTTTTACAGGTTCTGAAAAGGGTTATTTTTAACAAGTACAGAGATGGGTAGATTCTATCAAATCTAGTGCTAGAAAATTATGTTCACAGATATTTTGCATTTATCAATTACTATCTAGAAGGTCTTTTCCCAGCTGTGGGTCTAGACCACAGCTGAAAAATGTGTTAGCTAGAACAAGAAGATGATAAAGCCATGGGAATAGGTAGATTTGCAGAGCTACTTTCCTACTCTCACGAAAGTTCAGATTTGTTCTGCTCCAGAATCAGATAGAGGATTTGTCTTGCAGCATTTTTAGCCATGCTGAATGGCTACATATTTTCCTAAATATTACTTAATAGCTCTTGGAGTATGTGGATAAATCCTTTTGCCCACTCTGGCTTTCATTGCCCTGGTTCAGGAACACAGAGACTGTGGACTGGTGGGAACTTGTATTTTTGCAAGGATGAAATAGAGCTTAGCAGTTCCTCAGCCACTTTCATAAACCCCTCGCTACCACTCCTGATGTTGATGCAAAAATGTCTTGAGATTAAGAGTTCATTGAGTACATTTTGGAATTAAAAAAAATTCTGGGTACGTGTAAGTCTGGTTGTCCAAACTGTATCAAAAATTATGCTCCTACAATATTCCTGAGTTTGAATATCCTAGCTACCAGGATGGTAAGTCTGGCCCAAGTACCTTAATTCCATTTCAACAGAAATCAGGACAGTTGAAGCATGTCACAGGATGTGTCCAGACTCAAGAATGTGGCATGATTTTCACGGTTTTCAATTTATATGTTTTGTCATATACCCAAATAGTCTAACCCACTTTTAAGAGCGAAACAACAGATACCATCTTTGTTTGAATGTTAATTTTTTTTTTTAAGTATTCTATGAATTCACAGAATCTCAGAACAATCCAAGTTGGAAGGAACCCAGAAAGATCACTGAGTCCAACTCTTAAGTGAATGGCTCATACCAGGGTGGAACCCACAATCTTGCCTTTATCAGTACTGTGCTCTAAACAACTAAACTACTCTGGGCCAATTTCTGCTCTGATCAGGGTACTTATTTTAGTGTTCTACCTCTGCCCCCACCATGTCAACAGGCATGACCTAAATCAGAGTTAGTGAGTAGTATGACCAAAATTTTCCAGAATTACTTTAAAACACGCTTATGAAGTAAGAATTTCTATAAAGTTCATAGCATTTTGGATCACTTTTGTCTTCTGTGAACCCTGAAAGAATGGTCTTACATAGCAAATGTTTAATTTTACTGACAGAAAAAAATAGAAAATAAAAGTTCGTTTTCCTCTCCCGCTACCTTCTTGTATTCAACTTTTTCCTCTGCAGTCTTAAGGTTTGCTGAGCCCTGAGGGGACACTCTGTGTGTTTTTCCATGAGGATCTTTTTGACACCATTTTTCAAATGGCCAGTATGGTACATTCTGACTGTAGCTTTAAACTTCTGTTACCTGAATACAACTTCCTAACAGTAGTGCTGGCTGCCTGTGCCAGGCCTCACTGATCTATGTTAGACATCCTAGTCTCTATCCAAATGCCACATGACAAAGTTCATGAAATGAAGTGTACAGTAGGGTTCTGAGAGAAGACAGAAGATACAGCTTACAGGAATTCCTTGGAAATCAGTTCAATGCCTTTTTTTCTATACAGGAATCAGCAATTTGGGTCAAGCTTCTAAAAGACTTTCTAGGATGGAAAGCCATAGTACTTTACAGAAACTAAAGCTGAGATTATTCCAAAATATGGGCATAAGTTTAGCTGCATGAAACATGAGTTTTGTCCATGCTTGGAATGAGGTTTTTCTATGTGACTGACCTTTGCACAAAGACCTGCAGGAATATCTGCAAAAACTAATAAAATTTAACACAGAATTTCACATTTTCTACATTTTTTTAATTTTAAAAGTAAAGCAAATTATTTATTACTTTTGAATACCCATTACAAAAATTTTACGGTTTAACATATTTGCAGAAAGGCTGTCATTCCTCACTATGTATTTATGTCTTTTTGAGAAAAAAGAGCTTAGAATCTGACTAATTTTCACTTTTCCTACCAGTCAGCTTTGTAATCCATATACTTTACTTATATAAGAGGCGTGCTGGTTACTTTTGGGGGAACAGTGATGGCAATTCTTAAACTAAAGTACTACTGTATCTTCTAAGGATGAAAAATTCTCTGGTGAATTCTATACATGCTGTTTTCAAAATTCAGAATGAAGAAATATAAATATAAAAAAAGTATCTAAGACAAATAGTAAGAAAATCTGGCTAAAATTAATTTAAACTGAATATTATTATTATCATCATCATTATTATTCTTTTTTTTAATCTTAGCAATATTAGTAGAAACCTGTGTTGCAGTACTCTGTGTATCAAGACTCTTCAGTACACATATACTTTCAAAGAGAGGAAAAATTTAGGGCTTCTACCTAAAGAATGGTAATTTTGCAGTGATACTGTAGTGAAAGCAGCTCCTCTCCTGGAAGGACTCCAGCCACATTGACTTCCAAGGACCTGATCGAGCACTCAGAAGTGCAATCACTATAAGGCAGGAGGAAGGAAAACAGAATTAAGGAGTTGCATGAAAAAAAGGAGCTCAGACAGGAGAAGAAATAATCCAAAATCAAAATTACAAAGTATCTACCAGTGTCAAATAAAACCTACTCTGCTCCTATGTTCCTACTCAATGGCAAATCTATCTTTGGCTTCAGGTTTCTGATTTGGGGATGAAATGTTTGTCCTAGTGATTTTAAATTATCTTTTATGGATTTATTTCCCACCTATACATGAAATCTAAAGTATCAGTTCTTACTTATGTAAAATAACAAGGACCTTGGATCTTCTCTAGATATTCTCCAAATTGCTATGGTCTCTCATCTTATCTCTGCAATGCCTCTTATTCGATTAGGAAATAAAAGAAATTGAGTCTTGACAGCAGTTGGAATAAATTATAACTTTTTTATTGTTTTTTCACTCCAGCATGATTTCTATTTGGGTTTCAGCTGGATGGAATTTACTTAAGAACCAGTCTTATTGCAAAAACTCCATTTGTTTTGATTTAAGCTTCTCCCAGAGGCTTTCTGCTGTGAAAATGGAGCCTGACAACAATGAAAATCTTGGCTCATGCCAGAAATCTCCAGCTAGATCTTTCCATGTATATGATATCACAGAATTCATGATGCTAGATGTAAAGCACATTTTATTCAACTATTATGCTTTCAGCAAGGCAAAGCACTTCAGCTGAATTCATACTTTCCAATTTGATCTATGGGGAATTTGGGAAAAATATTTTTCTTTTTCAGGATTTCTTTCTCTTCCAGAAATTTAACAAAAGGACATTTTTGTTTCTTCGTGCACCAACATTTTTTTATTACTATTAATTTCAGACAAGAGTCCTGGAATTGAACGTTCCTGAATGCGGGGGACACCTTTTGAATGTGCCAGGGAAAAGGCAGCTGCTTATGGTATGACTGGACAGGTTAATAAGGGAAAAAAGAAGAAATTCATACATATAAGATGAAAATCATGAAGGGAGAAGAAATAGGAGAGATTCCTAATTCTAATACAACTTATGAAACATGGTCAATGCTACCCTGAGTTATAAGACTTTACACAAGACTTTGTGCTATTTAAAATGCACAGCTACAGACTTACATATTGTCTACTTGAAAAAAATCACTGTATGGCAAAAAATACTACATACTTTCTAGATCAGGATTCACAAAAGCTGGCATTTTCTATCAGCTTTAGCAGATACCTTCAGGAGTCAAGGATGTGATCTTTTACTGGTCTCTCTTCCTGAAGAATGCTTCAAATACAAATTGTGTAAGCCTTTTAACTGTACTTGTAATTCTGATGGAAATGGAAATAAGTAGTTTTATTAGCTTGAGTTTAAAAACAACTTAACTGGAAGAAAAAGGTTATTTATTCACACACATGACACAGAAAATGCTTTGTATTAAAGTACTTTCATTACAAAATAGTTGGAAGGTAAAATAAAATTAGGTTCAGCTAGATCATTTTAATGTTTGATTATAACCCACTGAACTGGGATAAATTTTTTTTGTGCCAGCACTGGTGATAATAGGGTTACATACCCTCTGTAAAATAAAATGTGAAATTTACATGCAAAGTGGTGTGTTCTCCTGCTGCACACATATAATTCCCATTAGCATTAATGGGAAATATATGTGCCTATCAAGAAGAAAATATACCCTATTAAATTCCCAACCATCATGTCAGTTTCTGACGTCTTCTAATATGATCTACGCTCATAGAGAAAAAAAAAAATTAATAACTCAGCTCAGATATACTGGTTTTCATCTGTAGATCTCAAAGGATTTTATGAAGAATAAGTCCATGCAACTCAAAGATACCTGTGAGGAAACTGGAACTTCATTTATGGCCTGTGGCAATGCCTGGCAGGCATACCCCAAAAATCCCTGCAACAGATACTGAAAGCAAAAGAGCACAGAAGTCAACACAGGTGAATATAGCATAACTCATCACGGATCAAGTATGTTATACACAAAACTAGCTTCTTTATAAATACCCATGCTGGGTTTGCCCTGGCTAAGTTCCAAACGCCCATCCACCTTCTCACATTCCTCCTTCACGGGATGGTGCAGGGAGTGGAGGTGAATAGGAATAGACAACTTATTGATTTAGATAAAGACAGGGAAATTGCTTATACATTAGTGCAACGGGCAAAATAGACTAATTTGGGTAAAACTCAATTTAATTTATTGGCAATTAAAATAGATTTGGGTGATGAAAAATGAAGACACCCACTAAAACAACACCTTTCCTCTCAACTTCCTCAAGCCCAACTTCACACTTTTATTCCTGACTTTTCCCTGCTGCCCCAAGAGTCACAGAGGGGACAGAGGATGGAGGGGGCTACGGTTCCTCTCTGCAGATCCTTTCTCCGCATGCTTTTCCCCTGCTCCAACAAGGGCTCTCCATGGGCTGCAGTTCCTTTAGGAAAAACCCTCCTGCTCCAGCATGAGATCCTCTCTGGGCTTGTCCTAGGATACAATATAGATGTATTCTGTTACCACCAGCTGTGGGCCATTAGGTGTTATCTCCTGCTATGACCCACCTCTGATAACAGACAATGGGCCATCAAGAAACCACTGCATGACTCATGGACTTATCTCATCCTATTGTGAGATGCTCCACCCAGGAGGGAGGAGCCAAGCATTCCCCACCTGGATATAACCTTGGAACTGCCTAAGGGAGCCCTGTCTACTGGATTCTTGGAGGACAAGAGCTATCACTGGACCTTCAGCTGGAGACCTTCCATAGGATCACCACTTCAACTGAGCTACTTCATCTGGACTGCTACCACCACCCTAATAGGGTGTCAGATTGTATCTGACTTTGTCTGGTTTTTTTTCCTCTTTCCCTTGAATTATTTCACTTATTTTTATTTTTTTTTTTCCTATTAAATTTTAACCCTGACTTGGGATCTCCCTCTGGTTTGTTTTCAAGCCATTACAGGGCTGCAGCAGAGATAGCTGCTGTGGCACCTAAGTGCCTCCTTTGCCTCCTGCTACTGCTCCTGCCCCTGCTCCTGCTCCTCCTGCTGCAATGGATCTGTTGGTGCTGCCCCCAGCCTCTTCCCACAGAGGCCACTTCTGCAGCCCTTCTGCTGCCAACACCTTGGACATTTAAAGCAAAGCATGTAGATCAGGATTTCTGCATTGTGCCAGGTAGACATATTCTTTAAAGCAGCTGGACCTACTTCAGGCTGGGCCCACTTTCTGGCTAAGGCTGAAATATTCAATTTCAAAGATTTTGTAAGTATCTGTCCAAATACACCCTCCATGAGGCTGAAAAGCCTATGCACAGTTTATGCCCACAGGCTTTCACAGGCTTTGCTCTGACTGACTCACAAAATAATCTGTTCTCAACGTATGCAGTTCTTACCAGTAAATTTAATTTTTCACTGGTTAAAAACAGACCATTTCCAATGTGAATATGTCTTGTTTAAAGGGCTATGACACTAAAGTCTTATCCTGAAGTAATGTAATTGCGACTGGATGAGCTAACTGCTATTAGAGTATATAAGGTGTATTAAATAAGCATTCTGGTTCATATCACTGACAATGAAGAGAAAGGATATCTAGATGAGAGATGGACTAAGTAGTTTGGCAGGAAACATGAGAAATGAAATGGGTTGCTGCAATTTCTTCAGACATGACAGAAAATATGATGGCATTAATGCTATTAAATATTAAAAGACAATCTATAAACACATATCCACAGAATATCAAAACAAAAATAACTGATTATTCAGAAAAGTCTGTTCATTCAGCAATCTTTAATATTTAAGTGTTCGTTTGTGTGGAATCCTTTGAGATTAATTCCTTTGAGATTAATTCTGACTCTACTGTAAAATATAGAAAAAGTGAGAAGCAAACATTTGCTTCATAGATTTTATTTTATATTAACATAGCTGCAGATTATTTGAAATAGTCCAAACTAAAGAGGAAAATTCACTAAACTGTGATTTCAAGTCTTGTATTATTTTTGTATTTTTCTCTTTTCTTTGCCCCACCTTTTTCACATTGCATAGATTTTTTACATTTTATCATTTATAACAGAATAAAACCCAAATGTCTTAGGGCAAGAATCTCTGAAGTAGGCAACGTCCCAAGAATAGAGAGTTATTTCCTTTCTTCACCATCTTAGCCTTCAAGGAATTGATTTTAGGGGCATGACAAAAATAGCTCATGAAATAGGTCCAGGCTCTGATGTAACACAGCAGTTCTGTGATTTCAGCAGAGGTATGCCAATTCACACCTGCCAGGAAATCTGGCCTTCACCCCTGAAGTGGCAATTACAAGATGTATATCGCTTCATGATGAGATTTATATTATCAAGCACATTCTGTGGAGTTTTCCTTGCTAGCTTCAGGGGAATAGATATTTACAGACGAGTCATTGACATGTCTTGAGCTATCACAGAATCTCCAGAGAATCATCAACCTTTACTTCACAGAAGCAAAAGTAAGAGAAGCCGCACTTTCAGCTCTAAGATGTGGCTGGTTTATTGGAGATCATGTCCTCTGCACCCCCTTCAGCCCTTTGATTAATATATTTTGATAACATTTATATTTTATATATCAAACTTCCATTCCAAATTGTTTAGGTGACTACGGTCATAATTCATAATTTTCCTTAAATAAAAGGACAAAAATGGATTATGTAAATGTCTGCAAAACACCAAAACACAGATTGAAAGAATACCATGAAGTCAAAAAAGACAGAAGTGAAAGGTTGTTAGAAATGTGGAAATTTCTCATTCAAATGTCTCCTGGTATTAAAATAATAGTCTTTTCTTATATTTATATCTGTTTTCTGTGTAAAGGTCTTCATAACCTTTTTCTCCTTTGTAGTTATTAAATCCCCTACTGAAAAAACTACAGCCAAAAGTGTCAATGAATATATGTATCCTTTGAAAAATTCCAAAGTACCTCTGAATTATGTCCTTCAGATTTCCAAGTCTGTAATAGTAGATTTGGTATAAAATACAGTGGTTTTTGGGTGCAGCTATTGTTTAAGTAGCATATGTGCCAGACAAAATTATGAATCTTTTACTATATGAAGAAGTACATGCTCTTCTTTCCTTCTCACTGTATAACTTTAAACATAAATTAAACAGTGTGGTCCCAAATTTTTCTCGAAGCCATATGAAATAAATGACAATTGTATATTATTTTTACCCAAACATACTTATTTTACCCAATAACTGACAAAAAAGAGCTATTGAAACAGGTGAAAAGCTGCTAAAAGTCTCAAAGCAATTGTTGTTTACCAGTAAAATGGAATTTTAGAGAGACTAATGGGTCACATAAGCAATCCTATTCTACTTATGACAGAGAAAGTCAAACAAAACTGAATGTAAAACAAGCCCTTAGATAGCTAAAAGCATCTTGATTCATAATTTGGGGTATTATGAGCACAGGTCAGATTTGGGCCTGATCCAACCTGTCACTCAACTATAACTTCTCACTTTTTTATCTGCTATGAGGGTCTAATTTTCATTGATTAAAACTAAAATGATTTTCCAGAATACTGAAGAAAAGAATAACAAAATTGAAAACTCTGCAATTTGTCATATTAATGAATGGAGTATAATTAATAGCAAGAAAGAACTGAGACACAGTACAATAGCTCAATTGATCACAGTATCAGTAAGTCCATTTAGTGAAGCAGAATAGAAGTGAAATTACAGACTTCAGAACTATGTGAATTCATATGACCATCATGAGAGTCTAATAAAAATAATAACTGTTCTGGATAATGGAAGGAACAAGTAGGTAGCCATGTAAGCTTAACATATAGAGCAAAATAGTGGAATAAAAGGCCAACTGGAAGTTCCACACTTAGATAATAACTTGAAAGGTATATCAAGTGAAATTAACCTTAGGATGTTACAAAATGTCTCACATTTGCAAGATTATAATTGCAAGATTTGCAATTATAAATAAAATACAGGTAACATGCTATCCATTAGGAAATTGGAAAATGTATTTTAAACTCTGTCTCTTCTGGATTGATGTTCTTGCCTTCATTGATGTACGTAGTCTCTTGAATTACCTACCTAAGCATTTTCTGACAAAAAGAAACTACACAGGAAAGGGAGAATGAGGACTAAAAGAAAAGAGAAAATTATTTCCTTTAAAATCCACCCTTTCCTTTTTTTTTATCTGAAACTGTAACAGTTAAAAGAGTTGCTGAGAGATAAGAGACAGAATTAATTTCTCTTCTGCATGAAAGATTGTATCTGGTACCTTCTGGAAGTACTGTCTCATCCAGGGTTGAGCTAGGGGGAAAGGTATTTCTAAACCTTTTTTCCAAGGCTTTTCCGTTTTGCACAACATAAAGCAGAAGATTTATCAGATCAAACCAGAGCAAATTACCAGAATTCCTCTCTCCGGTGACCGCTGTCTACAAGAATGGACATGAAATTTTAAATTCTGCGCCAGGAAGAGGTTTGTGGTTTTAAAGCAGTTTTTACAGTGAATATTTGCATAGTTGCCTAGCAAGGACTGTCATCGTCATCTTGACTATGACGGGTGATTTTAGAAACAGTGAGTCTATTAAATCCTGGCTGTATTCTTTATCCCTATCTTTTCCTTGATGAAAAACTTTGCTGTTTTTCCACATGTTTCTAGGATTAGATGAAACTCAGCAGAATTTTGGTTTGTACTGAGTTACCTATGAGGAGGAGAGGTTAAGCAGCATTTTGTCACCTGTATCTTGCTGTAGATTTAAAATGCGCCTAATATCCTGTGGCAAATGATAACTATAAAATTATGATTTCATGTGGTACAAGATGAAATCCTTACTCTTACTTCAGTAATTGTCAAAATAAAGGATTCAATTTATGCCATTTAGAATTTTAATTGCGGGCTTTGTTCTTAGTGTGGATTAATTTTATGCCATATTATGTTCTTGTAATAATTTTCCTATGAAATGAAGTATCAGGGAATGGAAAATATATCGTCTTATGTACAATATTCCATGAATTAGAATAATGTACTCTAGTATCTTGACCTTTTCTATATTCTGTAATTTGACTGAATGGTCATTGCACTTTTCTCTCATTAACAAACTGAATAACCAATTGCTGAATTGATGACATGGGCATGAAGTCAAGAAACAGAATAATGAAATAGTCACAGCAGCGTAGTATATAGATGACTATGTCTAAGAAAACACAAGAGCCACTAAATCTCAGAATCAGTGAGAGGGAGTGGAATAAGAGCAGAAACTGCACAAGAAAGAAAACCTTTTCATGACAATAGAGAAAGCTTAGTCGATTCTCATTAAGCCCTTGTAAAATTCTATTGCCGTATAAAACTTTAGAGCAAGTAAAATATTAAGGTCTAATTTAAACAATAATCACTAGACTAGACAAGGTTTAAAGTTTCTTTAACAAAGAACTTAATATCAAATATTTATAAGCAGATTTAAGGTCTAATGAACTGACAGTCATCATATACACACAATAGTACAATGATGGAAGTATTACAAATTAGCCATAGAGGGCTACTGTCTAGGTCTACCCTTTCAGCCAGACTATACCCATGAGGACAGCACTTCCTCAGTACTATGTTAGTATCATGAAAGCATAATGCACATATTAGAATTGAGAAAATTAGGTCACAAGAAGATTGAAGAGATGTTATAGTTGTATACTATAGAATAGAGGGCATTGCTCTCCTATTGGATTCAATTTGTAGCTGATTGCAGTAAGCATTGCTTATCTGATTTTACTCAGCTTTAAAAACACATTAATTTTGTACCACTGATTTCCATACATAGTCTTCTCCCATATCTAGTAGGGAGTTCTCTGGATCATTATTTTCTTCCTTACTAAAGCCATGAGATTCATAAAGAGGGGTAGTATGCAAGCTTGTGATAACCTTTTATCAGCTTTCTAGGCAGTGTTGTTCTGGTTCAACAGGAGGAAGAATAAAATACCTTTAGCTCAGGATAGGAAGGAAGTACTGCAAATTTGCAACTAAATATGAACTCTTGCTTCAGTAATGCTATTTTTAAACTGCTGTGTTTCACCAGTCCAGCTGGAATTAGTTCCACGGATTTGCACGGGTTTACTTTAAGCTTGTATTATCATAGTTCCTCCTCACACCAGGAAGAAAGACTGTTTGTGATTATTTATAGTCCTAGTAAATGACTAGATAATTCTTACAGTTAGGTAATACTGCAAATGTAACATTTCCAGATGGCTATCATCGAACTCTGGATAGAGTGAAATAAAACAAGAAAACTTACACTTTCTCCCAGTTTACATAAAATAGCTGAAAATTCATTTTGTAGGTTTCATCATTCATTTTGATGTTCTTTCCTTTTTTCCCAAGAAAGAAGTATATTTAAAATTTCCAGAACTGCCTCAGAGGTAAGTGGTATCCAAATATTTTTCTGTAAAAATAAAATATGTACAGTGTCAGTAGTATGTGGCTGTGGATTGATGATGTATTGCACAAGGCTATAGAGACATCATTACTATAAAACTTGTAACATTATAGTTTAGGATATATTTAACCTTTAATACAAATCACTTTTATTTCCCGCATTTGGAATTCAAAGCACTTTTTTTTTTAATGTTTACTTTGTTTGTGGGTTTTTTTCCTATGTTTGCTTATACTCTGGCTGCCACAATTTTTTTCTTTTAACAGAACTAGAATAGTGGATTTGATTGCAAACAACAAGAGTAATATAAAGAACTCCAAAAGGACCATCTTAAGTGGAAAAGATTTCAGTGCAAATGAGTTGGAAATTGGGCTTTCAATAGGAACTGGTGAAAATATATTTTACATTGGAGCTGTCATCCAAATCAATCTTGAGAAAAGGCTAAGCCTGTAATTTAAACTCACAAACCTCCCAGAAAAGAGACTGGCACAAATACCCTGAAATTCCTGCTTCTGATTTTTCCTTGGTATGTCTCTCCCCTCCATTCAGGTTCCACACCATTATTAGTCACCAATTTATTTCATGTATATTGTTTATAATCATTGAAGAGAATTTGCCATCTGACAATATCTTCTAAGTAATCAAAATACGTAGTGGTTTTCAGTTATGTGTGATTAGTTGCTTGATCTTCATTCCAAAACACAAAGGGATCTCTGTAGACACCGCGGATTAGCATTTACTTAAACGTCCTTCCAAATGTCCTAGCAAAGGTAACATTTGGTCTTGGGAACGCACCCTTTACAAACGCCCTACCAGTACAATGACTTTATCTAGAGGTATTCCTCTGATCCGTATCTGACTCCAGAGGCAGTGGGATTTGGTGGTTGGGCAGAGGCCCAGACTGCAGATTCTCCAGCCAAAATTTGTGTACTCTGAGAAGCAGACCTCTTGACTCTGAGTGATAATTGAGTCAGAGCTGCAGCAAATTAGGCAAAGACCTTGAAGAATGAAGTCATTAAAAGCCTCACAACAGCTGAAACGGTAATAAAAGGAAGGCAATTTAGCAATAGGTGCTGGAGAAAAGGAAGACAGGGAGCTATTTCGAACAATAGGTGGCTGGCTTGAAGCTTTGATGTTTCAACAATTTTCAGTTAATTCAGGGCTGAGGAGGTTAACTATGAAATTCTATCACTGAAATTTGAGGAGTCCTATTCCAAATACAAATTAAACTTTAGGTTTCTTTCCTCCCTTCCTCCCTTCCTCCCTTCCTCCCTTCCTCCCTTCCTCCCTTCCTCCCTTCCTCCCTTCCTCCCTTCCTCCCTTCCTCCCTTCTCTAAAGTTGCAGGACTCCTCTGTCTCCTTCCCTTCCTCCCTTCCTCCCTTCTCTAAAGTTGCAGGACTCCTCTGTCTCCTTTGTGGACACTGGCTTTTCATAGGGTGATTTGCTGTACAGTGCTAATTACCATTAGCTGAGCATGGAAGTCACTAGATGAAGCTGAACAGAGTGGTTAGTTTCATACCTAGAGAGGTATTAGACAACTCAAAATATCCCCAGCAGAGATATGTGTGTTCTACAGAAAGTAGTAGTGACCCTTCTGCCAGCAGAGTTCCTCCAAAACTGGCAGACAGAAAAGGTGCAGGTAGTGAAAGGTGTCACAGCCCGCAAATGCACTATTGCATGGAGGCTGATCTCATACTTTGCCAGAAGTTTCAAAGCATGAAGCATAGAATAAAGTAGGTGCTAGTGTCAGAAAAAGAACCAAACCTTTCAATACCCCTGTACTAATAAATCCGATTAAAAACTGGAGCACATAACGTCCAGCAACACAATAATTTCTCTTAAAACTTTTATGAAAATTGAAAATTTTGCAAGAAGTTGAGTACCACAGCTGCTTTCTTGGTTAATGGGAATCACAGCCCTGTGACAAACTAGGTAATTTAGACTGTGCCTAATTTGCAGAAATGGGGAAAGAACTATAATGGATTGTGCAGCTAAAACCAAGAGATGATTCACACATTGCATAAAAATGGAACATCATCAGCCCAATGAAATTCTTCATAGCAGCACTGGTGAGCACTACTAAAATACCATGTCTATCAAGGGTTGTGATACAAAACCCACAAATTAACATTAATTAATGTCATGCTGCTACACCAGCTACCACGACTCCCAAACTGGTAATATCAATATTTGAAGGAGACATCAATAATAACAGGTAAATAGATGAAATGTGACCTTCAAATGATGCATTTCTTATTTCCTAAGGAGCTCTACCTTGTAAATCTATAGATCAAGCATGGAGGACCAGAACTAAGCATTTTTTGTCTCAAATATTCTGACTATTATGACAGGAAAGAGGCGATTGGAAGATAAGGTCCTGTGGAGGTGGGGCAGTGCTGTTCTGAGCCAGGTTCCTGCTCCACCTTGAGACTCATGCTCAGTCGCCCCCTCCTCGACTCACTTCCTGGCAGAAGACTCCAAGGGCTGGTAGTGCATGTGTGAACAGAACTGTGAGAAAAATCTAGTTTACATAACAGCTGTGCACCAGGTTAACTATAAAAGGAACCCTGTTCACCACTAGTCTGGACTTGATTTCTGTCTCTTAGGTTTTTTCTCTTGACTGCTAACTTTCATATAGTACCAATACTAAAATACTCACCCCTTTCATATAGGACGTACCTAAATGACGTTTATTTACAAGAGCTAGCACGCACACGTCATGTATCTGCCCTCTACCTCCCATTTGTCATTCATTTCCAGTACGACTATAACTGCTCTGAAGTGAGGATTATTTTCTACTATATAATCTAAATAGCAAAAGGGACCTTGATCTCAAAGGTGGCCACAAAATACAGCTGTAATGTAAACAATTCTAGTGCCAAGAGCAAACATGGTTTTTTCCCAATACTTTTTTCAGTGTTGGGAATCCATTACTCACCATGTTTCAGAGGAAGCAGAGAAAAGGAAAATCTAGGTCTCTGAAGGGGAATACCAAACATAAAGCAACATGATTCTCTTGAGAAGAAATTGAAACTTATTATATCAATCTACTTTTGGTAATTTTGTTTAGTGTTTAGTTGAAATTGAAGGGGAGGGGAAAAGAAAGCCCAAGTCTGTTGAGCACTGTCAGTTACACAAAGCTTGATGAAGGAATTGCAAATCTCATATGACCACGTTGTAAATCTCGCTGTACAAATCTCTGTTTTCTTCAGTCCAAGGATTTGAGGAACAATTTGCAGAAAGTACTTTAATGACCTAAGGGAAGGACTCGTGGGTGGATTTTATATTTGTTAAATGTTTCATTAGATTTATTGTGAGTTTGAGTTTTGGAGATCCTTAAGAGTTTTGTAATATTTCCATGAAGGAAGAGTAAGTTACCTGATTTCTGCTCCTCCCCAGCTCAGGATATATAAACTTCACAGCCCGTTTCACATAAACTTTCAGTTTAAGACAGAAAACGGACAACTGTGTCTACACCAGTTCTGTCTTCAAGACAATCTTAAAGGATAAACCTATGTTCAGTAAATTACAATTGCAAGATGAAAGTTAACCTCTTTCTCTTGCTTTAGTTACATTTATCTAGTTCTTAGAAATAATTTCTTAAAATGTTTTGAAGATTTGCAGTGCAGATTTAAAAAGCTTTTCCCTCATAATTATAGATGGCACAAAAAATAAGGTTAATATTTTTTTCTACCTACCTAACTTCTGTTATGCTTTTTAATATCAAGTATTCAGAAAATCCTATTATTTCATGGAAGCTAAAAACAATGTAATTCAGAATTAAAACAAAATAGTGACAGTCCTGTCACCATTCACCTGGCTCACCTTTCAGCTGAACCTGAATCCCACCTAAGCAATTGAGTGGAGAAGGGCAACTTCAGATCTGGCTGAGATCATCCGTCTCCCTTTTCTTGGAAGGAGGTTTCAGAATGTGATAAGCAATGTCAGCAAATGCCTTTTAATACATCTCTCAGCTCTGACATGGCTCTAACTTAATTGCCTAACAGAGATCAGCAAGACTGGCAGGTTCAGAAGCACTCTGATCTCAGAAATCAAGATAAGAAGCACCCTAGCATATTGGTAGCAGCATTGAAATGTAAAGGGAGGTAGTACTTTGAGGACAGCACTAGTTACATGTGCTTGTATCCAATAGTCAAGGGGGTTCTGCAGTCACCTCAGAAGGGGAGACTGAGTGCAGCACTGTATGCCAGAAATTAAATATTTTGAGGGATGGAAGAATTAAGAACTGGATTACTTGACACTGTTAATAGCGAGGCTGTGGCAAGACAGTTTCAAGCCTATTCAATTATTAATACGAGGCAGAAAGGTTTCAGCAAGAGAGTGAGAACCCGCCAAGGAATTTGGTGGTTTCAATACTCAAGCCTCATTTTTCACCCCGCAGGACAGGAATTTAAATCTGTATCTCCTATACCAGAACAATAATAAAACTCCATATTTAATCCAAAGATATTTAATCCAAGATATTTCTCTGTTTGTAAGTAGGTATAGATGCTGAATGACAGAAGGAGTTTTGTAACATAAAGGAATAGCATTTAGTCATCACTGAGACCTCTCCTTTGCATTTCACTGGTGCTGAGCAGATTATGAGGCTCCTATTCTGAATCTCATCCAATTCCCCCCACACTTTATGCACAGCATGTGGGTGCACTTGTATCATATGTAGGTGCCCATTTTAGCACCTCCAACCTTTAATAACATGCAAACAGGTGAAGCTGGCAGGCTTTGCAGCCTGAGAGACTTCCTTCTGATTTGTTTGCAAGCAAATCACTTTTTTTTCCCCTACAAAACTGAAATTTCCTTGAAATAAACCTATGAGTGTTTCCCAACCAGTTCCCCGCTAGAGGGCAAAAGTATCTTTGCTCATATGAAGGGTATTGTGTGGAGCAGTCCATGTTCAGCCATGCCCACAGTAAATGTAGATGAAGCCATGAATGTATATACATAGTCAAGCATATGCACATCAAATAGCGCCGGTATTAGTTACAGACAGCAAGGTACATTCACTCATACAGCATATGAAGCTCAGAGCTTAATCTGTCCTAAAGATTTTTTGGTACTAAAGGTGTGAAAATAAATGTATTGTAACATTTTATGATGCAGGGTTCTGCTTTGCGTTTTTTTTTTTTTTGTTGTTTGTTCTAATGTATTTACCAAACAATTGTTAAATCAACACTGCATTCTGTGCAAGGAGAGAAAGCACTGCTGTCTCTGGGGAGAGTTTTCCATCGATTATGCCAGAGAAGAGGAAGAACATGTATCAGCTAGATCATGTTCCCTGTTCTAAAAAGCAGATGCAACTCTGGTTTATGCACTGAGTAGAAAATTAGTATGAGGTAATGCTATCATAAATAATTGCTTAAAGCACCTCAATATTATGGAGGTTGAGATTTCAAAAAAAAGGAGAAAGGCCTGTAAATGTAAAAGCATGGTGAAGGGTAGCTTTTAAAGTAATTGAGGATTTTTCATTGGATGGTAGCTTTCTACAGTACATTATTTAAAATCTAAGTGTGGAGTACCCTCTAGCTGATATCTGAAGATCAAAGCTGCTATTAGATTTTTTTTAACTGCTGTAAAGGTTCAGCTATTATAAAGGAAATTAAAGGAACTAATGGAACAAATAACATAAAATAGTCTTCCATCGAACATAGCAGATCAGTATAACTTGTGAAAGGGTGTTTGTTACAAAAGGCCCCAAAGCTTTTAAATACATTTTTGGTCTAAAAATTGAATTTCAGGTAGCACAGCTGAAAAATCAAACATTGACTTTAATGAGTGCCATTTAAGATTCACCATTGTTATTGTCAGGATTTATTCTCTCTTCTCTCTGGAAACTAAATTTGAAGCTGAAATGCAAAGGAAACAAGCTACTGCGCTCTGGACAAGAATTCTTTGATCACAGAGGCAAACACAAAATGGCTTATTAATGATTGCAGCTCAGTGCTCTGCCTGACCTCAGGGCAAGCAGATTTTTTAGAATAAGCCTCAATTACATTATATAGTTTAACCCTTGATGGGAAGGCAATTTTTGGGTCTATAACCTACTGTAATTTGACAGGAGGCCACAGCAGCCATTCAACATAACAGTCAAATGTGAGGCTCTGCAGGATTAGCATTCCATTGTCAAAGAGGGTAGAGCAGTGCCTGGCTCTGTTGTTGGACTGGGGAGCTGTTGGATGGTGTCACATGTTAGGCTGTAAATTAATGAACCATGAAGCTAGTCTGGTATTCCTCCTGGATGAGGTAAAACACCAAGCCACCTGTGAAATGACAGTATTCCTGTTTTCATGAAGACTACACTGAAATAAAGATGAATACATTGGTATCTGATGAGATGCAAATAATTTTATAAATCTCTCCAGGGCTTAGCAGAAATGACTAATCGTAATGGCTCATAAGAAATGAACTAGCAGCTCCAATTCTTTGTCTGGTTTTGACTAAGTCTAAAGTAAATCTTTGTAAACAAACTCACATTTATTTGTAAACAAAATTGCTTTATCCTGAATGTCATGTTCGTGGTCCTTTGTGAGAGAAAATACTACAGTCTTGCAATATAAAACTTTAAAAATGATACATGAAAATTATACAATCACAAGGTAGTGAAAGCTGGACTGGGACATCACTTGTAGAGTAAAGAAAAAGCATTCTTCTAAGTGCTTTGAGTTTTTGCTTTAACCTTGCTCTTTCTTTCTTGATATTGCTAATTCTGAAATGAGACTTCTATATATATAAAGCCCTGACAGAGAGACACACAGAACCTGGCCCCAGATTTTACTATATTTGCGAACAGAACAAGAATAAACATTAGACCATGAAACAACTTTAACAATGAAGAATTTAAAATTGCATTTGTCTCCAGCTTAACTAACACAAACAGTGAATATCTATTCTTTCTTCTGCAACTGCAATTAATTTGCTTTAACCAGAGCACATGGTTGCCCTTCTACAGAGGGTAGCATATATGAAGAACATTTTTATTGTGTTTTATACACATGCTATTATTCTGAGGTTGACGTGCAATTTTTCCGTAAAACCATTTAACAGGATTGTCCAAAAAAGAATGAAACATGGTAAAAAGTGGAAATAAACCACTGATTAATAAGTGGTGTAGGAGTTTGGAAACTTGTGGAATCTTCATCGAGGGGAGAGGACAATTGTTTGAGTTGCCTTTATGTGATAAAAAAAGGAAGAATTTTGGTGGGACAGCAGTCTGCAGAGCACTAACAGGCTGGATGGGCACAAAGAGGAATACAAATCAAACAATTAGCTCCAAAGCAAGATATTGTTTACAAAATTAGCCAAGGCACTAAGAGAAGACAAGGGAATGATACTTATTAACTATTTATATGTCATTGCTGAGAATAAATAGTAAATAAGACTTGGAATTGCTCATTTGTCAGTATGCATTGTCTCAATCAGAATTACAGAAACCCGGAGGATTAATGACTGATATGCCATTAAAAAAATAGTATAGGGGAGACATAAGAGACATTCCTTGCCCAAAATGGTCCTTTTTTCGAGTTTTTAAATCATTGATAGGTTGTTGCCATTGACTTTGAATCTATATAGATTATTTCTCTATCTTGTTCTTCTTCTAGTTAGATCAATAACTAACATCATGTACTGACTCACAGATTTAGGTCTTGTAAGCCCAAAAGATTGGCCTCTCCCTGTACATATTAGTGCTTATAGATAAAGTATGAGCAGAAGGAGAGGAAAGCACTGAAATGCAGAAATGAGATTTAACAAACATCAGGAACCTATGACATTAAGATAAATATATTTCACTTACCTAAAACCTATTAACTAAATACTACCTGGTTATCACCTCTACAGGGACACATGCTGATGATTTGATTATGTCTGTTCTATAAACAAGATTAAGTGGATGCATTACTACAAACTACTACATGCATACTACACAACCCCCAAATACTTATGCTCATCAGGGGAGGAGAAAATTTTGAGCAGAAAAATGTGAAATATGTAAAAGTACAACACTGGACATTTATCTAAGACAAATCTTAAGAAAAATAATTTGAATATTAGGAAAAAAAGTAACACTGCAATAATAAAGAGAGGTGATGTCTGATTTTAAAAAGTAGCTATTAACTGGAGGATAAAAAAAAGGTAAGCTTTTAGTCAATAGCCAAGCTAATAATAAATACACACACGATGTTAGAAATCATGGAAAGTTCACAAGGAATGTGGAAAGGAAAATTCTACATGTGGAAAAATCTATCATTATCAGACTGAAAGCCTTTTTTTCAAGGAAAATATGGATCAAAAAAGGATCCTAGCAATGAAATTGCCCAGCAGCTAGATTAAAATGCCATTAATCTCAATGATAATGGAGAAGAAAACAAATATTCATTAAATACTTGTTATGCATTCAAGAAAGATTCTCAGTACATATAATGTATCTGTATCATATGATGATTATGAAATACTTATTACTCAAAAGCCGAGGAAATAATTTACATTTTGATATGACCAACAATACAGTTGTTCATGAATGAACAAAAATGAAAATAGAAGGGGCTTCCATGCTCAGATGTCTGATTATATCAAAGACTCAAGGGTGCTACTGTATTGCCAGCTGTACGCAAATTTTAAATCAAAAAGGAGCGTCTTCAGTAGGAATAATCCTCAGTAGTGTTCCTCTTGCTTCAGTGGGTTGTAACCACTGGAACACTATGGCCATTTCTTTGGAAGTTTGTGCCTCTGAGAGAATGTTAACAAATAGAAAATGTTCAAAGAAAACCGATATAATTAATAAGAATAGTGGAGACAATATTATACAGACAGATGTCAGGAGCACAGTATATTTGGTGAGTGTGTGACTCAGTCCCAATCTGCAGGAGGGAATATTTGTCATAAATGTCCGCAATTGCATTCACAGAAATGATTGATAATATTTCTAAGAACTGATTTGGTAGGACATGATAATGACTTTCAGAAGTCTGCACCCTTGTGAAGTTTTAGAGGCCCAGTTTTCCAATGTTTTCAGGCATAAAGTGTCATTAAGTCAAGAGAAGGTAAATACCCAATATTTTTTTAAATCATGTTAAGGTATATTAAAATGCCTTAGTTTAGAATGGCATATGTATCAATTTATCTGATACATAAAGCAGTATTATAAGACTTATGACAAGTATTTATTTTGGATGGAGCACCGAGGAAGGGGAGTTAACAATTCCTTGCTGCTGAATGCCCCCTGTGTTCTAGATAACAAGACATGGTACCTCCTGTTGGGCAGCAACCATCCTGGCAGGGAAGTAACAGGGATTGTGTCAGACGTACTCTATTTCATAAGCAGGTTTTCTCCTATCAGAAACTACCTATAGACTTCAATTCCATATAATCTGTGCAATGTGAGAAGCACAGAGAATGTGCTGACAATTCACCCAGACTGTTAAATTGTTGGGAATGCTCTGATCTAAAATATAGTTTCAAAGCCAAAGAATTCATGACTGAATTTCTGTTGCGAACAACTTGGTGCTGATCTATCCTGGTTCCTTTTAAGAAGAAAAAACATGTCCAGCATTTCCTGTTTCAGCTACACTTGAAATAATCATTACTAATACAGGCTGAGAAAAGAGTATTACCATGCTCATTGAATGTAAAGATAGGTGAAGCCATGTGAAGTTGGAGTTTTATTCTAGTAGGAGAAGCTACAGAGCACACCTAGGCACATCTGTCTACCTTCATTGATTTGCAGTTCTGGTTAAAGCTCCTTTTGAGTATACAGACTCCCATTTTCCAAAATTCTATCTCCTTCAGAGACAATTTCAGTTTTAGAGTTTTTTTAACCAGATGCCAATATCCTTCATCAAGAACTTAGGCTTTCCCCAAGCTTATCACCTATTGATTATCTGCAATAAATTGTAGGAAGGTCTGAATGTTGCACAGTGTTTGGAAAAATACTTCTCTTACTGTTTATACAGAAAAATACAATAGGACAAATAGCACATGAGCAAAAATAATTCTGAATGGTGTATTGTAGTATATCAGAGTACTTGCTCCACCATGCCTATCAAGGGAATGAATGGTAAAAGTAACCTAATCAGAATGATTTTAGAAGACAGCAACAGCTCCAGAGTGTATGTTGGGGAAACAGATGAAACAATGTTCAGCATATAGACACAGCAGCCCTCTAAATGCTCCAGCAGGAACCTTGACATTCAGGCAATTAATCTGATAAGAGAGACAAAGACCAGTGTGAAAATCTTTGGCAATTAGTGCTGTGTTCATATAAACACAATTAGTCTATATGATTGTGACAAGAGCAAAAGGAGCGTACATTTTGTAAACAGCCAGCTCACACAAGATAGTTTATATATTTTTCTTCCTAGAATGGAAAGGGAGTTAGGTTTTTACATCTCAAGTTATCGTGTATCAACACATACTCTACTCTCCTTAGGCAGAAAAATAAACAAGCAAACAAACCTAAATAAAGAAAACAAGAAAAGGTTAAAAACTGTATTGTGCAATTCACTTCTGCTCTCTGAAACACTGAACTGCTCCTAGCCATTAGGGTGTATAGGTATCAAGGATTCTTTCCTGCAGTCCTCACATGTATTTGCATAATGTTTAGGCGCAGAACCAATATTGTGTGACTAATTGCACACATAATGAATTCTAGACTCTAATGGCTATAAAAAATAGGCAGGCAGGCAGCTACTTACTCTCTCCTTGATTCCATAATGCATCTTTCTTTGTAGTATCTCAGCTCTTGATCAAAAGAATCTGTAGGGTAAAAAAATGTTCTCTTAAAATACTCAGTAAGAGAAACTCTCTAAAATTTGCATCTATTTACTGATTATTTGTAAACAAGAAGGAAGCTGAAATTTAACATTTCCCAACATGTTATTTAAATAGCTCTATCTAACATTGAGAGTTCTCTTTATCTGCTTAGCAGTCTCAGCATTTTTCAAAGTAGTTAATTATACTGAAAATCCAATGTTGGCATACTATATTCAGATGGTTTTTCCAGGCATGGTTGCAGGGATAAAGTGATTCTTGTTAATACACCATCAATGCTAAGGATGTGCCCAGTTTGATTTTGTATTAAGAACCAGTTCAATATTCTGGGATGAGAGGTAAATCTTGGATGTGAATTTTGTTCCCTCCTACCAGGTAAATGGTTTCTTGTAAACTCAAGTGCTGCTGCTACGCTTCACTGATGTGCTTGGAATGAGTTTGTGAGAAACAAGGAATAAAAGAAAGTGTTCTACCAAGTACAGATAGGAAACAGAGATGCAGTTTCTTCAGAAAATCTTTTGCACTTATTACTCATATTACTAAGATGCTGAGCTAAACAGACAAAGGGATGCAACTCAAACTCAGAAATGCAGTATAGCAGCACAATGAAGTCTGTGCCAAAAAATAACAAGTATGATATAATGCCATCATAAACTCTTGAAAAATAAATCATATACCTTATGAATTCTATTGCTGCTTTCATACTTCATTCCTCAGTGCAGAAACTTCTATTTCTGCAACATAATTTGCAGTAGGCAGTCACTGTGCTACTCAAGGTTTATATTACTTTTGTACTCTACAGTAAATTCAGATTGAATACCTTACAGCCTGATTTCACTGTTTGTATTATTCATCCCCACTGAAAACAAAATAGGATTTCTTGTGAAACTTGGGGAAATTACTCAAGGCTCATTTTAAGGGGTTTCAGGTTCCAGGACCTCAAGATTTGCTGCTGATGAATTCATTATAGGCCAAGACATTTGTGCATAGAATATGTGACTACCCAGCCTCTATCCATGCGGACTTAGCAGAGCCAGTACTGATAGGTTTTATCTAGGTGCTTGCTAGTGAATTCTTCTACCATGTGAAATATTTCAGGGGCCTGTGTGGCCCTGAGAAGTTCCACTCAGCAGCAAACAGGAGTAAGGTGTTTCCCTGCAATCAGTGCATACCATGGGGAGAGGAGGAGTCTTTTTTGAGCATACCCTGCTGAAACAGTGGTAACCCATGAGAATTTTCCAATACCTTGAAATGTTTACTACCAGATTCTGCAGCAAAAGCAAAGCCACACTGACCACTAATGCCCTTTACAGAATGAGAGTTAGTATTTTAATAAATACTGACACAATTAGCAGTGTTATCTTTTAGATGTAATATCTTTGTCTGCTGTTCTTCCTTGAGAGACTCCATTATATAAATCATGTAAGCCAAAAAGATATGATTATGATAAATGCATTGTATCGATATAAAGTTGGCCAATAAAAGGAAAATCTTGGCCAGGACTTGAATGTGCAAGTAAGCTGGGTTCAAGAAGAGTATTACAAAGAATAAAAAGCCTTTGATTTAAATGTCTGAGTGCTTGCCATTAATGCTCTGTCAGTCAAACCTGGATTTATTCAGACTGCTTCTGGCAGGGATGTTTTCAGTAATTTGAACAACAAATTAATGGTATCTTTTATTTATATCAAGATACCAACTAGAATTTTCATTCAGATTAATTGTATGCTTGGGAGACTGTTCTGCAGTCTTTAAGCTTCTCTTTTAGTACAGTCAGCATATTAAAACCAATCTCTTTTTATCTCTGGAAAGTGGAAAATATTGTTGGTTTAATGGACTGATTGTTTAGAGACTTTTACTTTAAATGAACAAACCTTTCAGATGGAGTTTGAGCCTCTTAGAAACTTATATTTTTATATTTGTCATATATTTTTGATAGTTTCTAAAGAAACGGCATTATTTTGTGAAAATATACGGAAAGAATGAAGAAACAGTGGAAACTTTAGAAATATGCAGTTTCAAGCTTTAAAAAGTCATAGTTTGATGATTACTTTCAGCACAGTGATCTTTTATCTCTCTGATGTACAACATCATTTTTTCCTGCTTTGTATCTCTAGAGATAGAGAGTTCTTTTATCAGCAGCACACTTTAAGTAGAACATTCTCCTATGCTGAAAATTTTAAAGGACTCTTTTCTAGGTTGATGATTTCTGGCTTCCAAAACACCAGGCATTTCTTCTGTTAGAAGGGTTTCATTTTAAGAATTAGAGGGGTTAGCCTGTGTAGTTCTCCACAATAAAGTTTGTAAGAGATGAAAATTCAAGTTATTCAATAAACACCTAGATGTCAAGGTCCAGATGCATGGTAAAGCACTCACAAACAATAATAGCAGATGCTTGTAAGTCAAAAGATTTATAATGTGGTTGTGTACAAGTGTCCTTTTTTTGTTATTTTTTCCATAGGTAGCTTAGGTAACAATATATTTGAGCCTAGTTTCTTGTACACCTGACTGACTGCTGGTAGTGCTGTGCCAAAGAGAGAGATGGTGGGCTTTTTTCACTCTGCTGAAACTTTTGCAATAATCAGCTCAGGATGAAACACAACGGATGCCACACAGTAGCAACAACAAATTGCTGCTTAATATGAAAAAGCAATACTGAATAGTCAATGTATGCATTCAGGAAACTTATGGGAAACAGTATTCATTCCATACTTCTTTTCAATACTCTTTCAGTTTTTGCACCACTTGTAATACAGATTTCTTACTATACCTTCTATAAGTGACCACTGCTACTCATACTTCTCAGGTATCATGTCAAATGCACTTTGTACCAGCTTTCCCCTCAGCAGAGAAAAGTAGATCTACCTCTTCAGGATGAAAGTAGTGCTGTATCTTAGCTTACTGAAGAGTCATGTAGCTGCCTGACAGAAGTGCTACTACGTCTTAAAATGACCTAATGCTATTCTAGGAAGTATAATGTCATATAACAAAGAGCAGGAAGGCCAAATGGCACAACACACTATTTACTGCACTACAGAGTTGAACAAGTGATGCCTGCTTCAGATCTTGTTGCTTTTCTCAACCTTTCCTCTCTGCTTTTCTTAACTTTTCACTGAAAAATAACTCTCCCTTCATCCCTGCTATACCCTGAGAATTCTCAGATTATTTTCCTGGGCCCTACAGGATTATGTCTCTGAAAGAAGGCTTCCTCCAGAATCCAAAAGCCTGAAAACAAAATCATTATTTTCAGAACAAGAGAAAAGTTTTACCTGTGCTGATTCCTTGTGGGTTTTGGATTACACGGAAGGTAAATGCCTTGTAGCATACATAGCAAGTCCCTTTTTTATTGTAGTCAAATAAAAAAAAATTAGTTCATGTATAGATTCTCAGAAGGATAAAACTCTTTCTGTCAAACTAGATTTCATTACGTTTCAAAGAATCTTGAAAAAGTATTTGGCTAGGTTAGTGAATGTATCATGTGTGAACCCAAACTGATGGAGTCAAATTATTTTTTACTCCAGAATCAGTGCAGATATTTTGCTTTGTGCCACAGCATGAATTTCAGGTTAAACTGGTCAGTTGGAACAGTGACATGGCTTTAACTACCACAATATTTTTCCTGGATTGCAGCTTGACAATGTCTACTGTAGCCATCTAGAAGGATTTTAGAATCTACCTCCACTTTATTTGTTAGGAAATAATTGCAGCTAATGTAAGATATGAAAAACAGCCAGACCTCCTTTCTTTGCTTAATCTTGTGTATCCAATAAAAGGTGTAATGAGTGCTACCACCAAAGGTATCATGTACGTTTGCCTTATATTAGAAAGGTTGTAGTGTGAGGCACTTATTATTCCCCAGCGAAGACACATTTGTATATGGTTGGCTAAACAGGGGTTGTGTTATGCCTTTGTTCCAGGAAGATAAGTTAAAAATGAGGTGAACTTAAGAAGTATTTCCCTTTACCAAAAAGATATATTTGTCAATGCAATTCAGTCAACTGACATTTACAGAATTTCACAAAACTCCAATTCCCCAGAAAGTCTGAAAGGATTTTCTTACAAGACCAATGAGACTATATAATTGTTGCTGGGTAATACTCAATATTTTGCAGAATTCACACCTGAAATATTATGTTTTGACTCAAATTATTTCTGCTTAAGCATTAGTATAAATTTTCTTTCCAAAATGATGAAAAGAAATAGAAAGAATCAGATTCAATTGGAAAATTGCAACTCTGTAAGTGTTGGTGAAAGCAGCACAGAGAGGTTGTAGATGACCCATTCCTGGAAATGTTCAAGGTCAGGCTGATCCTTGGGGGACTGGACTTGATGACCTTTAAAGGTCCCTTCTATCCTTCCACCCATCCCAAGTCACTCTATGATTCTGTGATTCATTCTAAGTGTGGCAGACATTAAGTGGTAGGATGGGATGGGCTTCACTTAGTCTTCCCATCCATAGGGTTCAGTTACATTTTTTAAACAATGCCACCTTGTTTGTTTCCTAGGACTCCTGGGTCTGCCTGATAAATATCTTAACTTTGGAACCTTCCTTCTCTCATTGATTTTAGCACCTCCAGACTAATTCATGACCATATTTATTCCGGCAAACAGATTCTGTGGTCTTCTGTCACACAGGTTAACAGTCTGAAGTAGCAACACAAGTATTGTTATGAGCTGCTCATCTGAGGAGGTGAAAATCATTCATTACATCATTATCAGTGTGGCCGTAATGTCAGAAAAAAACTGTGTCCTCTCATCCATAGCACGTCAATCCAAACTGTGCTGAATAATACAGGGCCCAAGGGGAAGGAATGTAGATTAGGGAAAACTACCACACAAAGGAGTTAAGGAGAGGACATGGAGGAAAGGGCTGATCAGTTGTGTTTTACTCTGACCAGCATGGGAATGTTGAGTACAACTGGAAAAAAGGCTTTAATTCTGCTTTATTCTGCAATTGCAATGAATAGCGTGCCAAAAACACGTAATATATTTCTGAAAGAAGTTGCTTCTGAAGCAACTTAATGTTTTAGTAGTTTTCAGTTAAATCAGGCAGAGGAAATTAACAATGGACTTCTGTGTTAATGGTCTAGAAAGTGCTGTGCTGAAATGAAAATGAAGTATAAAGGTGATTTGATTTCCTTTTCAGTGGTATTTTGGAAAAAGATGACCACAGAAGAACATTAATGATAATGATGAAATGGCACAAAGAAGGAATGAAGGAGTTACAAATGCTTCATTAGGAAATCAGATTTTTTTTTTATTTAAAAGAAAAAGCCTGTAGGAGTGGTGCCATGAAAGATTCAGGACAAGTCCTTAGAAGTCCAGCATGAACTATCACAAAGACTGCACAATATGAAGACAGACTCACCATGGTCAACACAAAAGAAACCAAACTAATTTTAAAAATGGACATTTGTGTTAAAAAGACAACTATCTCAGAATTTATTTCCAAAAAAAATCTGCTTATTTTGTGTCACATGCCAGAACTTGGGAGGGTGTCTGAGACAGAAAGGACTACACTGAATTTTATCCCTGGCAAGAGACAAAGAAAGGTGCTTAAAAAGGACAAAGTGTCCAGTGCTGCTTGTTCAGGAAAAATATTCAAAAAGCAGTGCTTGGCCATAAAAGACTGTCAGGCTGCAAATGGGAGACCTTATCTTTTTAACACCTCGCAACACCTTTAAAAGACAGCACAGTCCTGAGGATGCTGACACTACTAAGTAAGTCAGCAACAGGCAGGTGGCTAAGGTGAAACTGATATTTTGCAAAGTTGGGTTTAGCCCATCTCAAGGAATATGTCAATTAAGTACAAGTGTATAGAAAAATTTAGTTTTGGAAAGGATACAGTATGTAACAGTAGAAGGAAAAAGAATCCATTTTTTTTAGCCAAAAAGTCACTGAACTTGTTAAAGGACAGAAACAATGAAAAATTATGGAAAACCTGAGGTTGAATTTACTAGCACGGGACAGCTACTTCAGACAGCTCCTAGAAAAAAAAATCCAGCCTGCAGAGGCTGAGAAGGAGCTGAAAGTGCCTGTGCTTTGGCAGAGTCATCAGAGGAACCAGAAGGGATTCTCACTGCTCATTTAAAAGCCCAGAGGTGAGATGGAGTGGTGTAGAACAGGAAAACTGTACCTGCAGATCCAAAGGATTGAACTGAGTACTTATAACATTAATTTCTTTCTAGTAAAGTGTTTAATGCCCGTAAATTTGTTGTGCTGGATGTTTCATTAAGGCTCTGATGAGCAGTTACACATCTACAGGTATTGTTTTCAAGTCTGCATTGGAAATGCTGCTTCTACAGGCAATTTTAATTTTGAGCAGCACAAAAGATACAGTTGAGAAAAATTGATTTTCTTATTATATATATCACAGAATACAAAGGTCTATATAAGGCTACACTTTGGTCTGAGGGAAACAACCCAAAACAAAGGAATAAACAGAAACTTTGAAAAATTTTAGAGAGAGTCAGGTGCAGGTATAGAACTAAACAATTAAATCCTTGTTATATAACTTGCTGACCAGACTGGTTACCTCAACAGTGTTATGCAAGATGCACAGTAATGAAGTTCTCAGAGTAATCTTCATTAGATGGAAAATTAAATAACTATCAAAACTGAAAATATTCTGAGATGGAAGAGCTATTGGCAATGCATGTGAAAGGAAAATTAAGAAAGATAAAGAAAAATCAATTAACGGTCACTATAAGCTAGGTGTAATATTAACAAGGAGAAGAAGGAATTTAATGAGATAAAGAGTGTTTCAGTTAATGTATTCAGTGACATTTCCATACTGATTAAAAAAAAAAAAAGAAAGAAAATACCTGAAAATACTGGAAAAGGTAGGTATAATTTTTGACATGGATATTAAAGTCTTTTAAAAGTACAATTTTTAATATTCACAGAATAAAAGAAGGAAAAGGTCACTCAGTTCTCCTGCCAGTTCAGGCACAGACACTTTCCAAGATTTTCAACATTTCTCTTCCTGTATAGTTTCAAGCGCTTCAGGCAATGAGAATCCCACCACCTCTCTTTAGAAACTGTAGCTTCATATACCTCACTGTCAGAGAACACTTTCTAATATTCTGTTTAAATATTTTTTATCTTAATTTCATTCAATTTCTCATTATTATTACACCATTTACTACTATAAATAATTGCTTTCTCTCAGTTTGTGCAACCTCAATTAATGCAACTGTCCTTTCCTCTAATTTGTCAACAGCTTTCTGGTAAAATGATATCCACAAATGAACTCAATGTTGTGGACATAACATAGTGATATGCCTACACCAATTGCATTTCAATAGAGGGGTATGGGAGCTGACTCTAAGTGGGTACCGAGAGCTTTCTTAAATACTGTTTGCTTTTTCCTAACCTTGCTCAGAAATGGTCTGTATTAGTGTGTGAGAAGTATGGTGCTAAAAAAGCCTTAGTGCTTTGGAGTGGTCTCTTAGTGGAGCTCTGCACTGACATGTCCTAGAGGTATGGAGATAAGCAGGCAGGCTAGACTTGCAAGAAGCAGAAAGGCCATTCCACACATTGTCTCAGAATCTAAGTTTCAGACATTCACTGAAATAAAAGCCTCAAGTTAAAAATCTATGTTTTCACAAACAACAAAGGCACAAAATCAGATAATAAACAACATGTTCATTTTTTATTACTATTAAGTGCTACACATAATATACACTGCTTATCCATTCAGAGTCTCATAGAAAAGAGCTTTTCCTGGATTTGGCCTTCCCAATGCTTTCAAAACCAAACACCTACTGAGCTTTCTCTATCAAAAGGAGGCTAGAAAAAAACATAACCTTGTTTATCGCTTTTAACTTTTTTTGGTTATAATATTCACTGGATATGAATGATCAAGGAAGTTCATTTTCCCACAGCAGCCCTCACAGTGCTGTGCTTTGCACTGGCAGCGGGGAAGATGCTGGTAACACCCCAGTGTTTGGGTACTGCTGGGCACGGGCTGGCACAGCACCAGCGCCGTCTCTCAACATTGCCCCACCAAGGGGCTGGGAGTGGGCAAGATCCTGGGAAGGGACACAACCAGGATCCAGAGGAGTATCCCACAACATACGACATCAGCTCAGATATGAAAGCTAAGTGGGAGGCATTCATTAATTACAATGTTTTCCTTCCAGAGCAACATCTACAAGTGCTGTAGCCCTGCTTCCCGGGAAGTAGCTGAACATTGCCCGCTGATAGGAAGTAGGGAATAAACCTATTTGTTTTTGTGTTTGCACCCAGACTTTTGTTTCTGTGGTAGTAAACTGCCTTATCTCAACCATGAGTTGTTTTTCCATCTTATTTTCTCTCCTCTGTCCTACAGGGATGGGGAGCAATAGAACAGCCTGGCGGGCACCTGGTATCCAGCCAAGGTCAACCCACCACACTGCTTCACCAGCAGGACATCATTCTTAAAGAGCAACAAAGAGAACTTTCCCACATTTTCCTCCCGATTTCTTTTTCTTTTGAGTGAAAAAAAGCTCAACTCTGATTCCCAATTCTGCAGGCCTTTTTGGTTATTCTAGCTCCAGTCAAGAAAAAAAGAAAAATCCCAGAAATTATATAAGGATAATTTTAGAATGAGTTTATGTAGCGGGTTGAATTTGGCTCCCCATACGGGCCACCAATTCGTGCAGCAGTTTAAGGGTTAACTATGGGCATTAGCCCTCCCCGATGTCCTTGCAGCGAGATAAGCTAGTAGGAGGCAAAGCAAAGCAGGCACACAACTTGAAAGGAAAGGAAAAAAAAGTTTAATCAACACCCAGATGGTCAAGAACAGGACAAACTTGCAGAGCTTACCCCCCCGTTTTTCCCCTTCCCCAAAATCAGGATCACAGTCCTAGGAAAGGGGGAAACAGGGGTCTCCCCTTTCTTACGTGGGTTTCCAAACTGCCACTTTTCGCAGATTTGCTTACAATTAAACATTCTCTGCTACAGTGTAACACATCTCTTTTCATGAGCCCTCACAGCCCTTGTGACTGCTAATACAACAGGCTTTTACATGGGTTTTTAAGGATGAAACATTTTCCCTTTCGGCTTGAACGTAAGGGTTTCCTCTGCCACCAGGTCTTGAAAGCCTTCCCCTGCTTTCATATATATCCTGGCATTCGGCACTCTTCCCCCTCTTTACAAGCCATTTGATGAAAATGCCCATTCCCCCCATTTAACATGAACCGAAGAGACGTAACAGTTTGTAATATTAATAGTTCATCCCACAGCAAGGCAGGGAAATGTTTAAGCTTCCCGCCGAGTCACACACCCACAGCGCTGCCGCAGCAGCTCCGTCTCACGTGACTCCGCCTTCTCCTTCTCCCTGGCTCTGAAGCCGCCATGTCCAGGGTGTTTCCCTGCCTCTTTTGCCGCGCTGCACCGTGTGAAGAGAGGGGGGTCCTTTCCTGTTCGCCGCGAAGTTTACTGGCTGTTCGGAGACTCCATCTCGGACGACCTCTGCCCTTGGAGCCAGCAGCCACCCCACAGCTCAGGAGAACAGCTCCCCTCTTATAAATCTAAGTCCATGCTGCAGCACAAGAGACCCCCAGGGGGCAGAAGGCAGGAGCCCTGTCCCCAGCCGCGCAGGCCGGGGGAGGGGGGGCCACCCCTCCGTCTCTGCCGTCCCCGCACCGAGCCGGAACGGAAGGCCGGGGCCCCCCCGAACTTTGCCCCCCTCCTCACTGGGAGGAGGAGGGGAGGAGGCAGGAGGCAGGGGCGCCCCATCCCCGGGCCCACAGGCTCCAGGAACGGGGCAGACCCCTCTCCATTTCACTCCCGACCCATGCACCCACCTGGGCCCGGAAAACTGCCGCTCCTAAAAACTCCCGCCCTCCGTGGGGCTTAAATATGTAAAATTTCGAGAAGCGCATTGGCTTAGAGGGCTGTCTGTCAAGTTCTGACTAACCCACGACAATTTAACTGAGGAATAAGCCTGTATTTTATTTTTCATTATGAAGAAAGCATATTCTTTAGTAAAAGAAAAAAAATCAATTAAAAATATCTAACAAATTTTAGAATAACTCCAATCTCTCAGACTACAGGCAACAGATTATAATTGAAGAGTTGCTTGAGTGCATGGTGAAGCAGGAGGTATCAGATGGAAACCCTTTATTGATAAAATGAGAAAAGTATTTCAGGAAATAGATAAAAAAATATAAAAGAATAGGCAAGGGAAGAGTTCAAAAAGACAAAGGAAAAAGTGTGCAACCCAAAGCAGAATAATCATCTAGAGGGTCACCAAGGTCACAATAATATATTTTAAAATAGCCTGCAGACAGTGCATAAAAGGCACTATAAGCATTCAAAACAAACTAAAAGGCATATTTCACAAAAAGAAGTTGAGTTTGAAAGAACAGGCTCTGGAGTTCCCTGTACCACTGTGACCTTCTATTATCCAATGTTCAACTTTTTCTCAGCTGTCATACCCATAATAATCTGCTGCCCAAAGCCTGGAGGATGTGAGTAAAAGCAAAAAACTCCCACTTCAGTTCACCAGATAGCATCACATTCCTACTAATGTTTTAACCCAGAGCATCCTCACACTGAACCTGCAGTGTTCAAATTACTTTATGCGATTACTTGATCTATGCTGGCATGGATAGCTAAGTGATTTCTCATTGCCCATCTCTCAAAAAATCTCTTTTTGGGTTTACACTCTGGGTGTTTTCCCTTGGTTTTGCATTTTTAACAGACTTTTCTGTAGTAACAGAAGTTACCTCAGTACTTGCAGACCTGCCTTACACACAGCTAAAAGGAATGAGGCCAAAAAGAACTGGCTAATGTATCACAAACCAAGAAAATTAAGAAAGAAGTGAAAAAAAAAATTCAAATTAGTATGAACAGTAAAAAAACCCCGAAGAAATAATGTTATGGATGGATAACCAGGCAGCTGAAACGATATAAATTTTGGGGGAAAAAAACTTTTCTGCTGAAAAATATATATAAATATTTGCCCCAAATAAGGGATGAGAAAATTAATTAACTAAAATACTAAAACCATGGGATAAATTGCCAGGCAGTTTCCTTGGAAACAAATTTAAATCAGCAAATTCAGGTGATATTAATATTAATAAGAAAAAGTATTTCGCATATTGGTTTCTTTGAAAAGCATAAAATAGTGTAATTTCACTAGACAGTAGGAAAACATATTACCATAATGCTTGATAAAACATGAAGGTATTATATATGTCAAAAAATACAACAGGTCGCCAGATAATTTTATTTGTGTATTTCTGCATAATAGAGACCTTTGTGAATAAAGAGGACTACTTCTTATTTGCTTACCGTTCACTGCATGCTTTGGTGCTTTCCTGAAGCAGCTCTAGGTTTCTCAGTTACTCTCTTCACCTTCAGCTACTTGTCCTGAAGAAAAAAGGAGCACATATGTGAACCAGTGCGTCCCTGGTGAGACCCTGATGGAGAACATCTGGTCAGCAGAGGGGTTACAATGACTAGTCTATTGTAAGAGAAATGCCTGAATCCACCCCATAAATATTGAGTCATAGTTGCCTGCTGACTAGACACCAGATTTTTTAAATATTCTTGGCCCAGACTGTCAGGTCTGGTTAGAGGCTAAAGGTCAATAACCTGCAAACATGTAAACAGTGAAATCATTTAAATACTTATGTCAGCAACTAGGAAGTCAAGCAAACAGTTTAATGACAGCTTGGTGGTCTGGCAGGGAGATAACCATGCATTGAATACCTGCTTCACATCTCAATCACTAGAGTATAATTTCTCATTCAGAAGTTGCATTATCTGTTTTAAAACTGCTATCACACACCTTAAGCTTAAAGCTTGAAGCACTCAATATTTATGTTGAGTTATGGACTTGTGCAGGGCACATGTTTGTCAAGGAGAACAACATATATATTTTGTTCATCCTTTATTATTTTCTGCTTAGAGCCATATATACAATTTTTTCTCATGGATTTCTCAAAAAGATCTAGGTACTTAAAATGTCTACTAAAATAATGCATTGACAGGTTCTCAGGTTTATTTTCTCTTTACAATACTTTGTTTAACTACTTTATTTTGATTTCCCTGACAGCAAAACACTATTTTGTCTCTGAAAAATGCAGTGCAACCTGTACAGGCTTCTTTTATTTATGTTGACTTACACTGTGCTATCGATAAATATTTTAAAAGATGAAGTAGGTGGATTACAGCCCACCCACTCTTTCTTTTATTTCTTCTTCTCAGACACGCACACATTTAAAATTGCACGAATGTCTGTTGAGTGAGGCTTGAAAGTCTCCCTGGATCTCTATTTCCTATTCAGGAGAAGCAGGGAAAAGTCAGAAGTGAGCCTCCGTGTAACCATGACAACAAGTACTTGTATATAATGCTTATCTATATGGTATAGTTTCTGATTCCTTCAAGAGTTCACGCAGCCATAGGCTGAATTCTCTGGTAAGCTATCTGAGCCATGTCAAATGGTTCCGAGGAATCACGTTAGTATTGCTGGGCACTGTAAACACTTTGCACTGAAGAATGAATGAGAAAATGGGCTGAATGGTGGAACAGACAGGGCTGGGTCTGGACGGTGAAAGAAAGAAAAAAAAAAGAGGTGTCAGTAATTTTCCAGTGGTTAATATATGACAGATTGATTTGGAGTTGTTAAGAGACATCTTCTATTGCTATTCCACATCAAATTAGTGCCTAGCAGATAATATATATGGATTTTTGGAGAATTGGGATTTTGTAGACATAGCAGACAGGGAGAGGCATTATGCCAGCTGAGTGTAAAAGGCTAGTTGATCAATAATTAAAAGAAACATCTTCAGTTGAGGTTAGCATTAAGTTATTTGAGGAATGAAGAATTCTCAGTTTTGCAGCCTTCATTCTTTTTTGTTTTTTTTTTTTCAAGTAGTTTATTGTTTTGTGTAAAACATGTATGAATTCTTGTAAGATTTTTGGAATAATACATAAAATTATCAATGTTTGCAACCTCAGAGGTTATTCTGCTTTTAACATTGTTAAAATTTATTGTTATTAAAGAGAAAATATTATAGTCCTTTTAAATATACATATTTTTTCTTAATTAAACATTTATGTTATTTTATAATCTAACATGTTACCAATATCCTCATAACTCCTTGTCTGGTACTTGGGGATGGTCTCCAAAACTATGCCTGCTTCAAATTTCAGGGGCTGGGATTTTTTAGCAGTTAGAAGTCTGCCCTCACACTCTCATACAAATGTCAAAGAATACAATACAATAAAAAATAAGACTTTTCTTTATAAGCTTGTTGGTTTTTTTATTCTTCTTTCCCTTTTCTTTTCTTCACCCATAAAGTTTAGCCCAATTAACTTTTGGCTCCTGAAGAATTTCTCTTGGTAAGAGCCACAGCCAGAAGGGTTTTGCCTTAAAGATTTTAAACAGAATAAATAGGTCAAAAATCAGGCTAATAATTACAGAGCTAATTATAACATTAATAGAAGAAAATGTGCTACCACAACCTGATAGCTGAGTAATTCTCACAGCTATAGGTTGATAAAAAAGATCCAGAAACACAGACAAAGAAATTGGATTTTCAATCTGCTTTAAGCAAAATGAGATAAATATTGACAAGAATCATGCAATATATAAAGGTTAAAAGAAAGAACAAAATATAAAACTTTTGCTTTCCTTCCTCTCTTTCACAGAGACAGAATGAATATCTCCAAAGTTAAATAATTGCCCTAGGACTACTTTTTTATCCTTTTAATAAGACAAAATATATTCTTTTGTTTTAATACATAAAGTATTCAAAAGGTTTCAAATGACTTCACTGAAGTCCACACAAGGCTCTAATTTAGCAAAATTTATGTCTTCAGGGGAGAAAGTCTGCTAGGCCACCAAAATGGCTTATAAAAGGACAAAGAAACCCTTTAACACCTGAAGCAGATATATTTTCTTTTCTTTTCAGAAAATGCAGCAATTAAGGGAGAAAAATCTATTAGTTTATACATTATGTTAACTGTAACTTGGATAATATGTCACTCACTAGGCCAAGACATTTCTGAGCTTGAGCAAGAGGATGAATAACATTTTTTCTTGGCTCTCTAGAGATTCTTAGCTTGATTCCCTATGTGGATATAAGGAAAGACAACTATATGGCAAAAAATGAATTGGCAGAATTGTTTTCTACGATTTCTCTTCTTCTCTGCCTGAAGATATGTAATTCAGAGTTCTGAATGCAAGTCATCAGGGCAAGTATGACCTCATTTCATTCATGAAACTTCAGTCAGTTCACAACCTGCCCAGTCAAACATACCTATTCAAGTAATTATACTGTAACATCCTACTACTCTTCTAGTTATGAAGCTTAAAAAGTTACCAATGCTGAACCCACTGGTAGAAGCAGGTGAAACTTCAATAAATGTTACAGTAGCTTGCAAAAAAATGGAAACTGCCAAAAATACAAATGTAGAAGACAATTGGATGCAAACTGAGTGGCACTGTTACCGTGTAGACTGAGATTACCTCAGGTACAGTAGAAAACAATAGATAAAAACCCTGTTTTAAAATTTAAGCTTAGTGAGGAGACAGTGAGAAAACTGTCCATTCTACCCATTTACCCTTTTGAGGAAAAACCAAGTGAAATCACTCCTGGACAATCTCATGGAGGAAGTTAGTTTACTGTTCCTTTGTTTGCAAAGGCTGCCCTGTGTTGGTGATCTTTGGCTATTAGGATGGACAGAGCAACAGAATGCTTTTGACCTTTGCTACCAAGCCCGCAGGGATTCCCTCCCCCTTGATCCCCTTTTCTGCGACTTCCCACTGTACATATTTCCCTTTTCTGCCATTTTTAATCTTGTATTCAAAATTATTTCTGCATATGAGCAGATAAACTGTGTACCTCTGTAATGCCTGAGAATGATGAGTTGAAGAAGGACCAACCAGACCAGCCAAAAGATGCCTTAGACAAAAGAAGCGCACCGGGTTCTGGGGGAATGGCTGCAAGAGGCAACTAAGTATCTACCTGTGACTCATAAGCCATCTTAAACTCTGATATTTAGAGATACATTTTTCCTCATTATTTATTATACTACCTACACTTCTCTTTCTGGTTGTCTATTTTGTCAAAATTGGAAAAGTAACTGCTTTGCTCGAGGTTGTTTCAGGGTTAAAATTAACCTCTTCTTTCCCACTCATGGCTTGCTTTGGAAAGACAACTTTATCAAGTAACCTCTCTGTGGCAAAAAGGCTTTAATTACCTTTGCTTTGCATAATCCCTACGTTTCCTTTTTTTCCTTTCTTTTCATGCTGCACATTACTTTGCTCAATTTTGGATTTGAGCTTTTTTTTCCTTATGTTTTCCATAAGGAGTAAGTAGAGAAGCCCCAAACTAAAATCTTGAACCATGTTTAACTGCTTAATATTACATAATGAAGCAGTTGTGTTAATTATTTTGAACTTTCTGGGTCCATTTAGTTCTCCTGAATTAAGAAAGTATCATCTTGCCAACCTTGACAAGTTCAAGACTTACAAAACATCCTCGGCAATCAATACTACAGTTTTGGTTTGAGGAAAAAATATTATCATAATCCAAGTGTCAGTTATATTAAGGCAAGATTTGGCACTTTGAATTGTAATCAGAAGATGTCAAAGGTAATTCAACATAGATAGCTCAACATGTTTAATATAACTGTGTATTTGCTTGTAGTAAAAATGCTGAAATGTGTAAGGGGTCCTGTTTATGCATTTTTGTATAAAACATGAGCTTGCTCACCTGTAGCTAGTTTTTATCTTCTTTAGCTACTAGCCTTAATATCTCACTCTGATAGTTTCTTACTTTAGGAACATGGGATGAATTATGTGTTTTTGGCTGCATAACATAAGGGTGAGCTCAGAGTCCTGTAGATATCTACCTTTCAATTACCCTGGTATTTTCCTGATTTCTGACCAGCTTTTTCCATGCCATGTTGATCAATACCTAGCTGTCATAACAAGAGCTTACCCGCCTGTCAGCTGCATGTGATTTGCCTATGCATTTTTCTATTTCGTAGATCTTATCCTCTGTAAAGGAAGTCTGGCAGAAGACATTGCATCCAAGGAGTCTGTGGTCTCGAGCAACCCATGTCTGCTTTACTAGGCCTGGTACTTAGTGCTTGACAAGCCCTTATGTTAGCATGAGGGGCCACAGTAACATCCCACATGTATATATGTATAAAAAAAGTGGTGGAATGGGCTGAAACACCCAGGAATCATGCCATTCCTGGGTACAGTGGCTAGATGCATGTAGATGGGTATGCTCTGGTGGGCATTAAGAGATAAAATCCCTATGTCCCCAGACAAGGAATATAGTTGTGTTTGCTGCATTAAAGAGCAGAGGTATGGGAGGGAAGGTGAACCCTTCCACAGCCACATTGTAGCTGTCCACCTGGATTCCACCCAGTGCTGCACAAAAGTCTTGTTCCAGTATCTGCAAGGACATCAGGTTTCGTTTCTGTGTATAATTCTCTTCCTCTTTCAACCTCATTATTAAAGCTATTTTACTATGTTGTTTGTTGCCTGTTACAAAACAGTTCTGGGTGCTGTGCTTACACTAGGGTGTTCTGAGATGAAATGGGGACAACAGCATTTAGACCACTCAAAGCCCTCTTCTCTGATTTATTACCTTCCATTTTTATGTCTGGTTTTGACAAATAGCAGCATTTCTTATACCCTTTGTGTCATTGGATCCTAAGAGCTAACTAAACCAGCTCTGCACTGGTGGTTGGAACAGTAGGGAATTTAGAGTGGCTATAGATATGAGTCATATTAATATAAAGGCTTTTACTTATGTAAAAGCAGAGTCTTTCCCTACTAAACATCAGTGCCTTGTGCCTATATATTTTCATGCACAGATAATGCAACCCTCTGCCTATCCACACTCCTTTTTTTCCAGGCAGAAACATGAGGGTTCTTGCCCTGGAAGCCCTGAATTCTGAATTTAGTCCTTCCTCTATGTGGAAATTCAAAGGGTAACATTGAAAATATGCAGAAGGGTGAAGAGAAGGCAAGGAAGGTCGTCCTGGCAATGCATTTTTCTACTTCCTTCCTGGATCACTAAAGATTAATTTATCAGAGCAAAAAAAATGTCTATACAACTGTCAAAAGTATTTCCTGAATTCACACAAAGGAATCATCACCCTGGTTTTGCCTTGCCTTGTAGAACATCTACACTTTCATAGCTTCTGGCTTTTTTCTCAGTTTATCCCAAGACTGCAACATTTCCACAGTGCAAGTGACCTTTGACAATTCAGCTGCACTGGTAAGGAGTGAATTAATGATTGGTGAATTTGTAAGCCCCAGTTATGGCGGTGACTGTGGACACAGAATGCTGGAATTAGTGGTCTACATGTCCTGCACAGAAGATTACATAATCCTCCCAGGCTTTTCCTTGCTTCATCCCAGAACAGATATGTCCCCTGTAATTCTCATAGTAAAAAGCTCATTTTTTAAAAGTTTTTTCTGGGAAAGAATAAAACAAGCAAACAAAAAAACCCAGACAAAAAAACCCATGTGCCAAAACTGAAACTCCTAATCCCACCTTGATATCAATCTGTCACATTACAAGAGTGATTAAATTTTTCTAGCAGTCTCAGGTGTGTCAGCATTTTACTTTTGTCTTTACTTCTCACTAGAGTTGCAATAGTATTACAGCACACATATCTATGACCTTTTTTCTTGAACAACATTCCTCAAAACATTCTTAAACACAATTTTGTAAGACTTGAAGCTAACTTCAGGCCTTGGGTCTGAAATTTTCCAACCTATTTTGAGGAATTTTGAAAACATGCAAAAGGCTATTCTCCTGCATTTAATTTTGCTTCTTTTGCTGCTTTGCTTTTTTAGGCACTTACAGTGTTTCAAAATGCTGATTTCCTGTGAAGACCGGTAATTGGATATTTACCTTTCCCATGTTAGGTCTGAAGATGGATTAATCTTTTGCATAATCCTTGTTCTAGATTACAGCTGTTTTCAGCAAAGGCAGAGAAGTTTTGCCTTAACCAAAGTCTTTGGTATGCAGTGGGAATCAAAACATGGTGCAATGTTTTACTAGGCTTCTGCTTCAAAAATTATTTTCCTAATCATTAATTGTACACTGATTGCATTGATTTGAATAATTTTTGATTTTAAATTTATATTTTTACTTTGAAACAACCAAAAATAAAGAAACTTCTTTACGAAAACCATGGTTTTTATTGTTAGCATTTATTTTATAGCACTGAAATACATTAAAGGAATTGTATTTTCTTTTCTGGGCAATTTTTCTATATTAAATTGATATTTTATGTTAAAACACGTCTTGAAACATTTAAGGCAATATAATAGAAACCAAATATTCAGTTGCATCAAAAAAAAAGCTTCTTTTGATCCTGCAAGGGAATATGGCAATGCCATTATTACCCATTTTGCATTTGTTCCAGTTAAAAAAATATCTCCGTTGAATTTCACATGGAAAGAAAATCACTTATAGTGTTTGATACACACAAAGTACTTGACTGGCTATGACCACAGGTTTCTGTACATACAGTAAATGTTTTTTTCTGTTGAAACAAAAAAAAATTCATTAAATGTGTGCTGTTACGGCTGCATTAAATTCTGTGGTTGTTTTTGGCCTGTGGACTTTATACACTCTAAATTCCTGTCATATCAAATCTGTCTTTCTCAAACTCCATTGCAGGCAAGCTCATGTTTCTGATGGTTTGGTTGGAAAGTAACTGCTGGGTATTTGAACATGAGTTGCAGATAGCATGGAGGGTACAGTGGCGAGTCAAACTCCTGATATTATATCAAAGAGCAACCTTGTTCTCAGTAACCTCTGAGAAGTCCCGAAATTCTCCCAGTGCTTTCTTTTTCCTTGCAAGGCACTCACCATTACAATTTTCCATTTTGGCAGAACTGTCTGGTGAAGCTTGGATAGAGCTGCCCCAGGTACTGCTCACACCTCAGCCCAAGAGGATGCTCTTGCCAGGCAGAGAGTCTCCAGCCTGGCAGGGCTCAAAAAGCACCTACAGACCTTGCAAAAAGCAGCCTTTCCCTGTTATATAGTAACAGCCACAGCTTAATGAATCTGAAAAGAGAAAGGTTCAACTTCTTTCTCTGACTGAGGACTTTGCAGTCCTGGAGAATGCTTTAATTACTGAGATGTGCTGGGCATGGTTATTTTCCTATCATTATCCTGAAAGTGTGCCTGGGCATTTTTTTCCATTTATACACATGGTAAGTGGAAAACAGAATTATTTCTCATAAAGAAGAGGAAAAAATTGACTAAACCGCATTTTAGCACTGGGGTAAAAAGTCCATAAGTTTGTATGGAATATTTTATCTAAAAATATCAGCTGAGAGGAAAAAGAGGCCATATTGATGCCCAGGAAACTTATAACTTTATAGGGTGGGACAGGATATCTGATTTAGAGCAACATAGCAGAAGTTATGGGGAAACAAATTAACAAATTGAAATTAAGATCAGAAGACTCAAACCTTATGTTACATTTGTGAAAGCAAGCTGAATTTTAAGACCCGAAGGCTTTCACCAGAGTATTTCACCAAAGAGGAAAAGAAAACATGAAAACTTAGCAGTAAAATTAAGATCTAGAAAACATAGATATGCCTACAGAAGAAGAAAGACTGAAATAATAATAATAAAGAAAAGCTGAAAGACCTTTCTCAGGAATGAAGGAAATAAATCAAAAATAATTAAGACCCTTGCTTGGGGCTAGATCATATAAATCAAAAAAGCCTTAGGTTGAAAAGAAAATTTAATTTAAAAACCCCTTCCTTGTGCCAGAGATGTATCATTTTTAATGTCCAGTGGGGCCAGAATAGTTTGGGGTTTTTTCCTTAACCCTAAAGAGATGAACTTCTGCTTTTGTTGATAAATCCAGGTGACTTGTATGTTACTAAGCCTTCTGAATTTTTTTTTATTATCTCATTTTTCTTTCATCTTTAAGATAACAAACAATTATTTTAATGTCTCAGTATCTTGTGTTTGATTGGTTATTGTAAAAAATAATCAGACTTGAAAAAGTGACATTTGAAGTTGCTTTTTCCAAGATATTTTTAGTTCTCCATCATGACTATCACCTCACTTTGCAAGACTCTCTTTTAAATGATTTTACATATCAGAGTCTAGCAATCAGGCAGCACTACAGTACAATTCTCTAATTACTACATACTCTATTTTAAATGTTACAACTCAGACTAAGTTGAGACCAAAACTCTCATTATTATCCTGGAAGGAAATCTGATTTGATTGCATAAGGCAGAATTTCAGTCAAATCAATAGTACTGCCATGACAAGGGATGTGGCTGGGAAATGCCACCCGAAAAAGACCCAAGACTATAAAAAGAAATGTGATTAGTGAAATCTGTGATGTCCTGGTATTTGAGCTTCAGATGATCATCTCTAGCCAACAAGTCACAATTGAAAAAACATCCCAAGGTGCAAAAGAGGAATGAGAATAGAACAGTGTAAGACAGCAATAGCATGGGTTGGGGCAGATATAAGGTCGTGGTCTTTCTGCTTTTATTTCTGTAAGCAACGCCATCACTGTAAGAAAACTGTGAAAGAAGCCAGCAAATAACAGCTATGGAATATGAAGGAGAAGACAGAACTATAGCACAAAGGAGAAGGCAGACACAGAAGGAGAGGGGAGCCATCAGGTATATGTCTGAGATGAGAGGAGTCTGATTATCTGAGGCATGATCAGCCAGCTGAGAAAGGTAGGAAAGCTGAAGTCAGTGAGAGGAAACTTGATTGTTCTTTATGATTAAGTACTTGAATTATAAGACTGTTCAGTGGGAGAAAACAATGAACAACTCAATATGTCTGGCTCGGAATAACTTCTATGATCCCTGGACACTAAGTCATATCACCCCCATTGTCAGGCAACTCCAGTGGCTGTTCATTAATTTCAGAACCCAGTGCAAAATGAACTTCTTGATTATAAACTCTCCATGAGCTTGCTCCAGTCTCTCTCTACTTCGTCTGCACATCTAGCACTGGCTTTCTCTTTTTCCCTCCAGACAACATTGCTGGTGTGATTAAAAGCTCTTGTTTCTACTGTGCCACCACATCACTTACTTTACTGGTTTGCCAGTGGCTGTATGAACACAGATTATTAATAGAGCTTGTGCTGTCAGAGCAGGAAAACAAACCACTACTAAGAAACTGTAATGTGTTGGATTTTGAGCAAAGAGCAATTCATGCCTGAAGATGCGTTTTCAGTCCTGCAGCTGGATATGCAATGTTTAACAAATGTAGACGTTTGTGGCCATGATCTGGCTGCTATTGTGCATGACGCCCAGTGATATTCTAATTCACCTCGTCTCTAACCAGTGAAAACGATCTGACAGAAGGAAGTAGAAAGGTACTAATGCCTGTGAATTAGTTCAGGGTTAAGTTCGTGCACCAGAAAACAGGAATATCTAAAGTAGGCACTCAAAAATTGAAAATGAGCCATATTTTAATTTGTGAAAGACTGTCAGATTCGTGTAACTTTCATTGCATATCTATTGCTTGTTACAAATCTGATTAGCTGTCACACCTTGTTAAGCAGCAGGCTCTCTGGTGTTCATATTTAAGCTCTTAGTTTGACTTTTGATATTGCTTTAGTGTCAATACATGGATTGATTTTTAAGATTAATTTCTTTTTTTCTTTTTTTTTTTTTTTTTGGTAAAAATATTATAAGGATGCAAGAGCATCTCAGAAATAAGAGTTTACTTTCCAAATACCAATGCCTTTAAAGGCAGCTAACCCCATTATACATTCTTCTTACTGCGACAAGCAGCCCTGGTTTAGAGAGATTCCAAATGAATTAAAATTAATTAATGATCTTAGCATTTTTTTAATCAAATATCATGAGGAGGCAGGTGCCAACACCTGCCCAAGGGATCTTTCACTGAGTATAACCCTTCTCTAAAGAAAACAGAAGAACAGAACTTGGACATACTGTTCTACTTTAAAAATGCTTTACTGCGGCCTCTTTATGTCATTCTTTGGGTATTAGTTGTAACATCATCCTTTTGCCCAGGCCAGCCTTGGAGCCCTACAGAATTTAGACTTGTAACAACCAACCAAAATATACTTCTACCCTCTATGACTCCAGAAATACTGAAATTTTAAAAATTATAAAAATTATAGAATATGTGACAATTTATTTTTTCCTACTTCCTCACATGCACAGGAGTGTAGTTATTCTTACGCTATCCCTGATGCATAAAATAAAAGGATTTTATTTCTGTTAAAATCTGCCTAAGGTCACCAAAGAGCTGTGATCCAAAATAAAGATTTGATCCAAAATAACTTCTTTTTTCTGCTCTCTAACACTGATGTGGAGAAATACAAGCAGGATCTCAGATAAATGTGAGACCTGGAGAGGCAAGACCCAGCCAGAACTTCCCATGTGACACAAAGAAATCTGACCTTACTTCTCCACCCACACAAATGAGCCTTAGCTGCTGGCTTAAATGCTGCATGAGGGAGTGGCTGTTGGCATATCACGGAGAGCTGTCCCTTTGAGAGGTGCTTGAAAACCAGCCAGATCAGGCTGCTATATTGGTACAGACTCACGTAAGGAATGACTTGGAAGGTAGATGCTGGATGAAACAAACACCTGGCATACAACTTGGTCCTAAGGAGGTTCCCAGCCAAACCTGATGTGTAAGACTTGGGTTGTCATTGCCTGTGGTGTGTCATTATGGCAGCCCTTCCATGCTTCGTTTCCTTTGAGTAGGGCAACCATTTTCTGCCAGACAGATTATTGACAAGCAATGAATTTCTCTTCAGAGGTGAGGCAAAATATGTAAGGAAGTAATCTGAAAAGACCTTTCTGAAATCACAGGGTTGGGAGACATTTCTCCTGCAAAATGTAGATGTGTCCTAACAAAATCAGTTGACAGAATGAAGCAGAGAGGTATTATGAATGGAGGATAGACTGTACAGAAAGAACATAAGCATCACCTTAACGCTGAAATGAAAATGGGGTGAAAGGTACAGAATAGGAGAATAGAATAATACAGAAAGAGTCAGAATGCAAGGCCTCACACCAGGAGAATAAAATAATGTTGATTTCTGCAATGAGTCTGGAGATAGTGGACTGTGATGACTGAATAAAATAAATTGGTCCTTGTTTTGATCTCATTATATATATAATTCATCAATGCGGTGCTTGTGAAAAGTGAAAGTTTAAAATGCAGCCATCAAGCTGTTTTCAAGTAAGCCTAGGAAATCTTCAGCCTATTGTGCAGAGAGCCAGTGAGAGTTCAGTGAACACTGTGCAGAGCCATTACCACAAAAGAGGTATTCAGATTGGAATTGGTACAGACACATAAGAATGATTAAGGGACTGCATGGCCTGTCTCACTAAGGCACGCTAGGAGGCTGGGTTTGTCCAGCAGCCCAAAATATACAACAAAAGGGAGAAGACTGATTTGTCTTTGTGCATCAAGAACAGAATGTCAAGCACTAACATTAAAGAAAAGGACAGTGCTGAAACAAGGACAAATGGAGATAAAAATCCTGTGCATACATATATCATAAATCAGAAAAGGTTTTCAACCTACAAAGCAACTGGGGGGTCAAAGAGTAAGACATCAAAAGAAAGTGCTTGGCATGTTTGCAGAAGGATTCTCCTGTCCCTAATACAGAACCACATAATTGATGATGCTGGTGTTTTGCACCATTCCTGCCTTCATGCTAAACCCCATGGGACAGAGTCTGGTATCTCTGCTTATGTTTGACAATTTATCAGTCTCGCTTCTGTTACAAATTTTGCTGCACTGCTCCCTGACTGAAATGAAGAAGCCCCCGTACACTCCTGTCCGATCTGTTTGTGTCACAGGACCTGGGCAGAAAGAGAACTGCAGCTTACTCACAGGGTTACAGTATAATCTGTACAACTACCTCAAGGGAATCATAGGCAAAAGCAAGGCACTATCATAAGTGAACAAAAGTAAGTGAACAAAAGTAACAGGGTTGATCCCATAAGACATTTAATAGAGACAGATAGATAAGTTCAAGCCATCACTGAAGACAGACTTTAAAAGGAAGAAATCAGAAGGTATTCAGTGCACCAATGAATAGAGGAACAAAGATTATTTTTTTCAGGCTGAGAGTCAGGAACTCAGTAAAATGTTAGAGTATATTAAATGACTGCCATCTGATGTTAAAGGCAAAAGTTTTAGCCATTCCTTGATTTTTTGAAATAACCAGGTGTGTCTTGTCTCTACCCAGAAAAAAGTTCAAACATACCAAACCTGCAATTTATGTACTGAATTTTATATATATATATATATATATATATATTTATATATTTATATATATGCCGTTTACTTGTAACTAAAGGAAGAGAAAAATATAAATATGGATGTACAGAATGAAAAGAAAAAGATAGAAATATGTATGCCAGGTGCCCACTGCTATTTAAACACATTCAGTGAATTTGCAGTTTTATAAGGTTTTTACTTCTGTTCTACACCAAAACATTAGTAACACGTAATAAAATGTGTTCATTATTTATTATTGACAAACAAATTATGCACATGCTCCCCTAGGGTGAGAAAACTGGAGATAAACAATCCGCAAAGAAAGAGGAAAATAGGAAAAACTAGGCAAACAAGGAAGGAATCCTTTAACGATTGGAAAAACATACTGATACAAGATAAACAGCCACCCGGGAGTTAGACAGATGATTTGGAGATAAATTAAATAGCTTCCCAAGAGACATCAAGTGTTGGTACAGATTCGTCAATAACCATTCAGAAGTGATGAGGAACTCTCCATGGCCATCTGGAAATGGCTCTAGCCAGCCTGGCCTGATTGATTTTATTAGCTGCACAATCTCATTTTTGTTTGATTGCTTTGTATCTGTATATGCATTAGGGGAGAAAGCATTTGGGATTTTCTCAAGTCTGCTGTTTGCTCCCCTGGACTATGCTCCTCTCCATTTTCAAAGTCAATACAATTTTCCTTCCTTCTAAGATAAGGCCTTTTTTGCTCTGCTGTTCATACAGAGATTTCAAAGTAGTATCCCCCTGAAAAAGGGTGGAGGGGGAAAAGAGCAGGATTTCACATTTACCCTGAGGATATAAAGCAGAAAGGCAAGTTTGGTGTGTGGTGATGAAAAGGCCTTCCCCAGTGCAATCCTGGGTGATCTTTCCTGTTAACACTTGCACTGCAGAATTTACACTTATTTCTCAAACGAAGAAATGTCTTACCCCCAGGAATATTTGAAGATTCTGTGTGTGGCCATGGAGAATGGGATTTGGCATTTCACGAAACATGCGATATAAAAGTCACTCTGTCAAATATCAGGGAAAATCACCTCATACTTTAATGCATCTGAAAAGGAGAAGTTTCACAGTACCCCTCCATCTAATTAGGCCTCTAACATTTTATAAATCTGTTCTTCTTGTACACTCCTTCAGTGATTGCAATCTTAATTCCAAAACACATGTTAAATGCTTTGGAGTGTTTTCAATAGAATCCCTGTTCTCACAGCAATAAGCCATAAAATGAACCATTTGAATTTACTCGTTAGAGCTATCAGTGCTGCTGAAGAGGGAAGGAGCAAAGAAAAGAAGACCAGATGAATAGTTTTGATAATATTTTTTATTATATTAGTTCACTAAAGCAGATGTAGTAGGAATGATCAGTGGGGATCTATACAGATTGAAACAAGCTGTAAAGTTACAAGACTAAACAACATGGATGACACATTTACATTTATCAGAAATAAATATTTGGCACAAATATGCTCAGGGCGGTTCTTTAAAATATGGCAGTGCTTTTTTACTAGACAAATAACTATTATTCTATGTATAGGACAAAAGAAGTGACAGTTATAGGGTGGTATTTTCTATATTCATTAAAATAGCTATAAAAATTAATGTAAAAATGTGATTATAACATGTCACATAGAGGCAAAGTAGAAGAACTGAGAATACAGGAGGTATCGACAGATATACAATTGATAGCTTCTTTTGTAGCTATGCTTACAGAACACTCACTGCTGTGATGGCTAAGGGCATCTGAGTGCCAGATATTTATAAAGCAATCTTTGGGAAACTGAGGTGACAGTCTGCAAGGCTGATCTTTAAATAGCATATTTTCAAGCAGTTTGGGTATTCAGCCAAATACCTGAAGGTTGAATGTTTCAGTCTTTTGAGGAATTAGGCCAGCTATGTAGCTCTCTTGGCCAGTTTCTTTGGAAAGTTTTGGTCTTAGTGGTTTATTTTTTGGGGCCAGATTCATGCCTGAATCTGTGACTTACTCTGGCTTTTCAGGTTTTTCCTGAAGGGGCATGAGAAAGCCCTGAGAGTGGCAGGAGGGAGGATGCAGAGAGAAGTCAGGATGGCAGCCCCTGCACCTGGGCTGTCCTGCAGTGGGGTCCGTCCCAGCCCAGCAATCCTCAGCCATGCCCAGAGAGCTTTCTCACAGCCCCATCCATGCAGGTTAGCAGGGCTGCAGACAGCTCCACCTCTATTAGAGAACAGGTAATTTTGAATTAGGAGACAGCCCTTAAGCACCCTGCTGTGACAGAACCATTAATGTTTTCTAAGAGCCTGATCCAATTTCCACTGGCATAAAAGCCAGTTATGAGTATGCTTAACTACAGGCCTTAAGTCAGATAAAAATAAGCTAAATTATGGGGCCTACATCAGTAATGAGCATGCTTAATTATTTTATTTGTGTTAAGCCTTGTTTTCTCTAGGGTAATTTTAAATTTCCTTGGCCTGTGTTCAAAAAAAATTGTCGGTGTAACTTTCTATTTTTGCTCCTGTTTCTATTAATGAAAAGAGCAATGATGAACATATATATCTTCTCAGAGAGCATAACAAATTCCAGTGTGTTTTGTTGGTCCGTTATGATTAATTATCACTTACATGTCATTTTAATAACTTTATCTTAAACATCAGATGTTAAAAATGATGTAAAGATATTTCCATTCCAAACAACTTTTTGTAGTATTTCAAATTTCAGACTTTAATATAAAGTGCTTAAAATACTACTGCTTTGGACTGTGACTACAGTAATTAACCATACCCATCCATAATCAAACATTAATCTTTTCATGGTGAAAAGGCAATTTCTTCTGCCTGCAGACAGATCTTTTTACTTGGATATAATATATCTGACATTTATTTAAATAACAGAAAATAGTCAGTAGGCTGGCTCAATTCTTTCCAGGAACAGGGAAGATTTGTACATTTTAAAGTGGTATCTGGATCTTCTTTCACATGGAACATCTACTGCCTACAAATTTCACTTTTCAATCAAGGTCACAGTGACTTCTATCCTCTCCAAAGTTGTTTTTCCAGCATTATATTTCTCTCTTTGATTAAATTTGCAATCATTGTCCCTAAAATCTCTCAATGCTGATCACTTTCAAAGAATTTTATGATGAGACTATTTGGAACAGACCACAATTTTAAACACAATCCATAAATTTAATACATAAATATTTTTCTTCCACTTTCATATTGTTTTTAAGAGTTAAGGATGTGAAAAAAATCAAGGTACTGGCAGAAAGATGGAAGAAGACCTTGACTATATAAGTCAAGTATATACAAGATATATACTTGACTAGTATATATCACAAATATACCACTTTGTTGCATATACAATGAAGATTTCTGTTCTGAACTTGTTAGCTAGAGAAAAATATGAACGGTGCACAGTAGAAATAATTTCTTGATAAATCTATTTCAGTTTACCTACCCACATCTTTAGTGTCTACAGTCCTAAACAAAATTCCCTCTGTGATGTACATAGCCCATTTTGGGGATTTTTTGTGGTTAATTTAGCACCTTTCTCATTTTTGCTGGGTTTTCTTAGTCCTTTTATGCAACATATCAGTTAAGATTATGTTTTCTCAAGTAATTCATTATAGAAAAGCTATGTCAAACTTGTGCTGCTTGCTGGCTACCAGGGGCTTGACAGGTGGGCTGACGGACATTCCAGAACTACAAAGACATAAAAGTAACTGACTGAGTGAGTTAGCTTCCTGTTCCACAAAATCTTCAAAAGGTAATCTCTTTATGTTGGTGGTGAAAGAGATTAAATGTGAAGCTTTTCACTGAAGCAGAAATATGGGTGCTTAGCACATTTTCAGATGAAAAGTAAAGACAATTCTCTGACAATAATAAAGAAAGCCACCACTATCAAATAGGTATGCAATGATAAATGTGAAGAGAGGAGGTTGGTTTTGTTAATTTTTGCATTCTCTTTACAAAGAAAACTGCCCCAGAAGAAGGCCACCGCCAACCTTTGGAGCCAATATTCTCTCCAAATGCTGCTGCCTGCTACTTGAGCTACAGAGGCAACATAGATGTGTTAATCATTCTGAGAACCATCTGCATGTTGTTAAGAAGTCCTGTAGATCCAAAGCAGCTACACCACTAACAGCCTGAAGAAATATTTAAAAGTGCCTCACTGAAGACCATTGGTTAGAGAAAGATCTTAAAGCATAAAGAGACAGGATAGTTAAAGGGATACACAGTAATTTCTTTTGCCAAGAAATCTGTGAACAGCTAGAAAGATTTCAGTCCAACCAACATAAGAAACACCCTCTGTCAAAGCTATTAATCCAGCTAAAATTATATCTTAGGAGCCACTTTTCTGTTTTCATAAGGGGTAAGGAGACATAGTTTTTTTCACCAAAGCCTCCTAATCTCAACAGGTACTAAAGCACTTGGGAAATCCATTCTGTGCACGCCTTGGCTGCAGTCACTTAGCTTGCACAGGTGACACGTGGCATCTGTACACTAGCATTGACAGTCACCACCAACCTGACAGGCTGACAAACTTCTATCCTGTGGCAGCCTGATTAGGGGTATATGTATCATATCATTTATATTATTGCTGTTGCAATGTAGGTTAATGGTTGGCTCTAATTATAATGTAGTTTCTCCTTTGGCTGAAGTACAGATTTGCTCCTTTTCTTATTTAGGGCTGGTAAAAAATCTGGCTGTGACAAATTTTATTTCTGGGATAAGTGGTTTCTCAGATTCTCTCATTCATTGCTAAACTGGTAGTGTTTAATCTCTGAATGCATCTAAAGCTTACATGTTTCTAATAATTTCTAAAGAAACCTGAAAAAACCCCAGAGTTTTCCCACTTTTTTGCACCTGCAACCATGAGTTTCCATTTGAAAGGCTGTCCATTATGCCTCCTAGCTGGACCAGAAGGTCACATAACTTACTACAGCAAGGCTAACCTACGACCTACAGCTGGTGTTCATAACCGAGTTCCATGGGGGTGTTTACCCTGCTAATTTTTGAGCACATCATCTCACAACTTATGCCTATGCTGTATATTACAAAGCAGTATTTCAGAGGTTATGCAAGCTTCTCTGGACCACAGGTCTCATGATGCTTATGATCGCTATAAATCCTTCAAAAAAAGATGTTACTGTTTCATGTTCTCTTGGTTTTGTTAGGACAACTTGCTCATCAGTGCTCATCAATGGAAAGTTCCTCAATTAGCACGTCCCTTGTTCACCTATTGTCTGAAGCCCCAAGCCTTGCAAGCTGTATCTTTGCAAAGGGAAAAGTAATATTCAATATATCTATTTCACATTCCCATTTACTTGCAGAGAACCTGCTAATTGTAAATTTACTAATTTACTAATTGTAAAAGGAATCCAATAGGACAAGATTTTTTCTTCAGAAACTTCAACCCCCTTTTAGCCAGCATTAAGTTGAAAAGTTCCCTCTCTTCTCAGAACCGCACTAAAATCTTCACTAACTCACTGATGTCTCTTGCAAGTTTTGTCTCCTTGTCCTAGCCTTCAGAGATGCACACATTCACATATGAAAACGCTTCTGAAAAAGCACTCTGAAGTGTGCTGCAATTGCTATTAATTTTAAGCAATGGCAGGTGCTGGCATTCAGGGTGGAACAATTTCATCTGCTTCTCTGCGTAACAGTAAACCTTGCAATTTCTTATCACTATCACTATATGGATGAGGGCATTGAGCTTACTATTAGTAAATTTACAGATGACACTAAGCTGGGAGCATGTGTCGATCTGTTGGAAGGTAGGAGGTCTCTGTAAAGAGACCTGGAACAGTTGAATAGATTGGCAGAGTCCAATAAGATGAAGCTTAACAGTCCAAGTGCGGAGTCCTGCATTTTGGCCACAATAACCCCCTGCAATGTTATAGGCTGGGGACAGAGTGGCTGGAGAGTGCCCAGGCAGAAAGGGACCTGGGGATAGTGGTCGACAGCCAACTGAACATGATCCAGCTGTGCCCAGGTGGCCAAGAAGGCCAATGGCATCCTGGCCTGTATCAGGAATAGTGTGGCCAGCAGGAGCAGGGAAGTCATCCTTCCCCTATACTCGGCACTGGTGAGGCCACGCCTTGAGTACTGTGTCCAGTTCTGGGCCCCTCAGTTTAGGAAGGATGTTGAGATGCTTGAACATGTCCAAAGGAGGGCACCGAGGCTGGTGAGGGGCTTGGAACACAAGCCCTATGAGGAATGGCTGAGGCAGCTGGGGTTGTTTAGCCTGGAGAAAAGAAGACTCAGAGGTGACCATATCACTCTACAATTTCTTGAAAGGTGGTTGTACTCAGGTGGGGGCTGGTCTCTTCCTCCAGGCAACAACTGACAGAACAAGAGGACACAGTCTTAAACTGCACCAAGGGAAATTTAGGTTGGATGTTAGGAAAAAGTTTTTTACTAAAAGAGTGATAAAGTTCTGGAATGGTCTGCCCAGGGAGATGGTAGAATCACCATACCTGGATGTGTTTAAAAAAAGATCAGATGTGGTACTCAGTGCCATGGTTTAGCTGAGGTGGTGTTAGAGCATGGGCTGGACTCAGTGACCTTGAAGGTTTCTTCCAACCTGGTGATTCTGTGATTCTGTGATCCTTAAAGCAGTGTCTCTTCCATCCTCTTTCATATAACCATGCCAGAATCCAGAATTTAAATCAAGGAGACTACTTAATGGCTAAAGGCATTAATATAATTCCCATCAGTGCTTATTATCACTATTAGGTGTTTCAGTAACTAAGTTTATTTGAGTACAGAAATGAGTGAAGTCAGTGTTAAGATCTTATTCTGTAACTGAAAAGGCTGAATTATTATGCTTATGTATGGGAAATGTTATAAAGGGTCATGGATTGGTCTTCCATCTGCATGATGCACTGAGAATGATCAATGAGAAAATATGCAGGTCCTAATGAAAAGTATGATTGCTATGCTTTCTACACAACTTAACTTTCACCCCTGCTGACTCTGACAGTCACAAAGATCAAATCTTTTCAAATTTCTTTCACTGCAGTGTCAGAAAAACCTAATTTATGTTTTGAATCTCCACAAAATTGTTCATTATGCAAATCCTATTTTGTGAAATAGATGTGAGAGTGACAGAACTGATTGAGGCTGAAAGGCAAAAGAGGCTATAAGTTATGAGAGATAAAAATGCACTAGAGTGAAAAGAATTTTTCTATTCAGGTGCTGCTGGAAAAGTATTTAAAAGTCCAAGTTCATGTTTTTGTTTCTCAGCTTTGTGCCTTCTTCATCTGAAAATAAAGCAGCATACAAAACCCTTTTATACTAAACACAGCTATTTAAAACCCTTTCAGCTGCAGGGAGATACTAAAATCTACTGTCTGCAGTACCTCTATGCTCAGCTTAATAGTGTATGACTGTACTGCAGCATTGCTACTTCATAACTCTTCCTTGGATCATCTCTTGTCAGTCAATTTGCTCCAAATGCTAGTGCAAATTTGCTGATACAAGGGCTGCCTTCAGCCCTTTAATCAGATAAAGCTGCTATTAACAAAAGATGGCAGCATGGCTCATTTTATTGCAAGGCTCCTACTACATGTGTTCATATTTCCTCGAGTATGGCAACCATTGACCTTGGCAGTCTGGATTGATTCATCCAGTTCAAGGATCACTTAGCTTCTGTGCTGAGTGATGGTTGCTTGGCTAACAGCAGTCTTTCTCATTTCCTGTTGATTTAATAGTGTTTCTTATTTTATAGATTATCATAGCACTGAATTATAAGTTTGGATCCTAATTCAATTTCAGCCTCTCTCAGAGCCCTTTTCAGAACACTGTTAATCAAGGAAAAGCTCTAGCCTCTGGTTTATTTCCCAACATACCATAAATACCAGCATTAAAGAAAACATGCATACACACATTAGAGGGAAAGAGAAGTCACATATAATATAAAAATTCTAATCTCCTCACCTTCTTTCATTCTTTCTTTTACAGAAAAGGAACCTTTGGCTTTTAGAAATTTTATGTGTTTAACTAGAAATTTTTAATATATACCATAATCCAAAGCCAAAATTTAAAATTTGACGTGAAGAAAATTTTATAAAATATTTAATGGATATGGTTCTGAGAACAGAATCAGGAAATGAGAGACAAATACTGACTCAGAGTATATGTTCCAAATTATTTTCACCCTTATTTAGTCTGGGTTTTGTGGGTGTTTTTCCCATGATTATTTTCAGACATTACGGGATTTAAAAATTAGCATCAGAGAAACATCCTCAAAACTGATAAATACTTTTTTAAAATAGAGGACTATTTTCCTAAGGCATAACAAGCTAATTTCAGGCATAAACTCTAGTAATGGGACAAGCACAGGAAAACTGGTAGGATAATAGAAAAAGCTCATGCGGTTACTCAGTTAAGAATCTGCCTGTACCAATGTACCAATGCTGGAATGAATATTAACCTCTTATTGGTTTTCTGAGTTCTGAGCACAGTTTTGGCTGATACAAAAAAATACAGGATGTAACTAAAATGCCACTATTATTCTTTTATAAGTAAATATATGCAGTAGCTTTCAGTGCCAGGTAGTCGTACCTGAACTACATGTAAGTGGAACTATATGCAAATGAAATAGTCCAGGCACTCACTGCAGAGTAGCTGCAGCAGCATGCAGCTCTTCACAGGCTAATTTATTCAGTTTCTTGGCATGGACACTGAGCTGAATGCAGAAGGGAACTTGGCACAGTGTACTCTGCAGCACCATGACCTCCAAAGAGTAGGGCCCCGCCACACGACACACAGATCTGCTCAGAAAACGAACCTCCCTCCATAGCCACCAAGCACTTTCCAAGGCCACCCAGTTCACTTTCACTGGTGTGCAAGGGAGTGAGGTCTGCCACTTGCATGGCCAGGAGAACCATGGCTGAGCACGCTGCAGCTGCTTATGGAAATAAGGATGCAATTCTTCCTCCATGGTCTATCATTTCTGACCTGACACAGGATGTGTATTTCGATCTCTTGCCTACCGTGAGTGATATTTAAGTTTCAAAGTTTGCTTTGGCTGACCCTCTCAGTCAAAGGAATGTCTGTGCTCTGCTAATCAAGCTTTTGGAAAGCTTGCCTGTTCCCTATTTCAGTGATTCTTAGCACTTGCCTTTTGTTCCACTGGGCTTCGATGTTTTGAATTTTTTTTCTGATGCACTCAGCCTACCAGTTCTCTCAAATCAGCCATTTCACAGATTTCTGTCCTCTATCGGTCATCCCATCCATCTGTCTTCCTCTAGTAATTTTCAGACTGCAGGACTTCAGTAACATTTTCTAGCATATCATTTCTCCCTGGAGCCTCTCTAGGCTACTCCATAAAACTGTCTTACTTATGTCTCACATCGGTGCCCCCAGATTCATGCCACGCATCAGTGGCCTCCAGCTCATTGCTCTGCATCACTGCCCTTCTAGCCCATACTCATGGATATTGGCCCACATTTTAATTAGGATAAAACTGAAACCAAACAAGAAATATATGAAGTAAAAATGTAAATTATGTTCAGCGAGTTGCAGGTGTTATCATTTTATCTTAATGAGCATTTGGTATATAAAGGACTTTACAAAGCACAAGCAATTCTGCCTCAAAAACTCTTGTGGGCTTTATTAACTTTTTGACAACAGCTTAATTTTGGACCTAAAGAGAACAGACATCCTGTCATCCAAGACTGCTTTCCCAAGCCAATAATACACTCTTGTTTTGAAAGATAACTCATTGTTATATCAGTGTTTTTCAACACCTCCTGTCCCATTCACAATAAACTATGAACAAATAAAATGAGAAATACACAAGGATGCTTTCCCATTCTCTGGTGCTGAATGAAATTAGTAAGATATCACTAGACAGAAGCATACCTAAAATTTTTGTGATACTGTCTATCAAGAGAAAGGAAAAAAAATACTGCAAGGTTGTCCTAAAGTGAAAACATGTACAGGGAAAAATAATTAGATTCATTACCCTGGAAAGTCAAGGTAGGCTATACATGTTCAGCCATGTTTCACTTCTTTTGGGTAGTTAAGTTCCTATCAGTACTTATGAATTACCCTCAATGGTTCCCAAAATTGATGTCATTTTGGCATTGGTGGTGTTTGCTTCAGCAAAATGCCAAATATGCATTCCTTTTATTTGCCTTCTTGGAGGTTTATAAAGCAGTATATTAGTTCTTAGGCACTTACATAGTCATTTTCTGTTCTAAAGATAAGGGAGGAAAATTATATGAAGTGTGGGTAAATCATTTAGGCCTTATGTCAGTCAAAGTTGTGATAGTTGTCTTAATCTCATTATTCTTACAGGTATAAAATATAAGTAATTTCTGTAGTGGTTTCATTTATAATTCTAGATTAAAATCCATGGAAGTTAGAAGAAACACCTCTAATATTAAAAGGATAATTTACATTTTTTTGGATGTTTTCAATATTAAAAATATTTAGCTAACTCAAAGCAAGAACACTCAAAAACTAAGAAGAATTAGTATATTTAGTCCGGTCCTATGCACAAATATAACATGGATTATAAATTTAACATAATAGTGCTGCAGCTACATAGCCCATTAGCGTGAACAGGATTTAAATCAAATCAACACAAGTCATGAGCTGCTGTCTTAACAAATCTGTGGTCTACCTACCCCATTCCACAATCTCCATTTTGCACCCAAATATACAGCCAAGTTAATCAAGAGATCACAGGGAAAAAGTCCTGTGAGGCTCTCTCTGCTGCAGTGCAAAGGACCATTCTATCTCCAGAACATGCAGTGCCACATGTGTGAGAGCAAGGTCGGCTCAGTTACAGTCACCCAAGTAGCATTTTGCAGTCTTCTCAGTCTCTATAGAGCTAAGTGAACTAATGAGACTGAAAAATAGACACCTAATTTTAAGACAAAGTGGGAGCAAGTACTCAAATATTTCTGTGCTGCGGCTGCAACATGTTTGAAATGAGACATCTGTTGTGCTAACTCATTATATGCACAAGGAACTGAAAACAATATTGGTCCTACATAATAAAAGCCCACACAGTTTTCAGTGCCTCCTTGGGGGGAGGAAGTCAGGAGGAATACAGTAGGAGACACTACTTTTTAAAGTTTTTTCTGACACTAATTAGGAATAAAATTCTTTTTTTTATTTCACACCAGCTTCTAGACCACTTCATTCTGGATATGGCAATTCAAGTCTGCTTTTAAAGACATAAGACTCTTGGGAAAAAAAAAAAAAAGAAGGAAAATAATGTCATAAAACAAGTTAATTTGTCAAACATGCAGTTGATCTTTTCATCAGCCTTTTAGATTCAGAAAAGCATTGAAATGAGTGACATAAAAGTTTGAAAATTGAAAGGGTGGTGTACAGAAATTAAGCAAACCTGAATACTTAATTTTTATCATCTCAGTCACACCATCTAGGACAGCTGAAAAAGGTTTTACCTCATCACAACAAAGAATAATTTTGTCCAACTGAAACACCTACTGTAGGTAAACACTTGAAAAATCAGTTGTGTTATTTTACATTTATTCCAAAATTTTCAGTGAGAGCTATATGCAAGATTTGCCCACCATCTAGTGAATGATAAGGAAAAATAAGGATGCTTATCATTGACTTTCCGAGGTTGTCCCACTCTGTAAAGAGGGATTTTGACCAGGATCCTGTGGTCAACATACAAGCTAAATGCATAAAAATTGAGAGACAGAAAACATAGCTAGCATAACACTGGTTTTTACAATGACAAAGATTTGTGTCAAATTCTTAATTTTCAAATAGTTTTGTTCTTCTTTATTTTCTACCTCTGACCTTCTTTGGTTTTCTTGCTTTCAAACTTTTTTCTCAAATTTCAGTGTTTGCTCTCTGCAGTGAATAACACATTCTTCTCACTTAGTCTTGTAACCTCCTGCCAACTCCAACCCCCTCCCCAATCAGCCTATGTTGAGAAAAAAGTGTCTTTCTTGCTCTAATGGTGTTTAGTATCATTAGCCAGGCATCATTCATTACTCAAATCCAACCTTATTTTCTGCTTCAGTGATGGTAGTTCTCAATTAATTTAGCAGGTTTTAGAGAAAATAGATGACACATAAATGTGTCTTTTTTTTTCCTGCCAGAGTAAACTAGCATCTGTCTGAGTAGTAATCATAGAGAAAAATCATAGAGTAAAACCAAAATCTTTATTGGAAGAAAGAAAAACACACAAGACAAAACAAATTGAAGTTACCCCATTTTCTTTAAAATCATATTGTGAAATTCACACAGATTGTTTACTTTTTAAAGAAGGGAAGGAAGGAACAATAAATAGTCTTAAAGTCATACACAACAGAGCATAACATTGATGTGAGTGTATGACCATCAGATTGGACATTGTGTTTAGACAAAAGGTTCAGGGGATTCTATATCCTTTCTTTGATGCTGACTGATGGAGACACCTAAAGAAAATATACAAACAGGGAAAACAGCCAGATATGGTTCCCACTATGTCCTCCCAGCTTTGAGCAGTCTGTATTTTCTGAGGTGGACATGGTTGTCTTATGTGTTTAGAGTCTTAAATGATTTTCCTTAAACAACTTGGCCTTACTAGTGTTTTGAACACATATTTCTTTAGCATCTGCAGTGTCTGTGTCAGAGTTGCAACACTTTGCAACTGGTTATCACTGCAGCTTATTTGTGCACAGTGTGGAGTACTTCCTTCTGTTGTTTTGATTCCACTGTCTGATAATTTCAGTTTGTAACCTTCTTTCTCAAATTAAAATTAACAATTGTTTCTAATCATTCTCTCTATATTGCTCACGATGTATAGATTTCTAGCATACCTCCTTTAGTCATTTATCTTCCAGACTGAAGATCCCTGAATATTTCTCCACAGTATCTAATCTCTCTGCATCTTTCATTCACCTCCATCACCTCCCTCCATATCTTTTCTAGTTCTCTCATTCCGGGAACAGTATGCTTATGGGTCCAAGATGGGCAGTAATTGTGAAGTAATGCACAGTACTTTGACCATAATAACATTTTCTATCCCACTCCTTGTAAATGCTACCTTTTGCTTTATTAAATATCACCCAGCAACAAATTGATCTTGTTATAGAACAGAAAAATGAAACCGACAAATATCTTTTCTGAGTGCACAGTGCTTCACTAGAACAGTATTTCCACAGATTTCATTTTTGTCTCTGGACACTGGATGTCATCTGTCATTTTATTGTCTCGGTATCATGAATACACCAGCAGTTCCACAGAGTCTTATGTTGCAGTTTATTAGCATTGGCACAGTTGGTCACTTCTTTCCTTTTTTTTTGCAGATTATATACAAATATGCCAAACATTGTAGACTTTGACACTTGAACCCTGTCATACCAAATATCCTTTTATTTAATGAAATTAATCAACAACACTGAAATAAAATATAAAGACTTATCAAGATAAAAAACAAAAATAGATTAATTGCTAAATACATTAGTTACTCTGGGGCAAATGGACCAATGTAAATGTATACAATGTACCAGCCCTTGTCAAAAAAATTGAACTTCATCTGTTCTATGAACAGCCTGATTAGGTAAAACCCAATTATAAAGATAACTTTATGGCAAAGCATGCTCAAACCATCATTGAGATCAGTCTATCTAGAAAAACATATATAAAAAATTACCTAATGTAAGGGCTGTCCATCAAAACAGCTCTGCCACCAGTACCTTCAGAGACCACATCCAGGCTCCAAAAAAACCTCAGGTGATTTGGCCTTATTTTTATAAAACATGGAGAATGAATATAAAGTAGTTTCTAAGGAAACCAAGATAGTAACCATAAAGGTCTTTGTAAATCAAAATCTGCAGGTGGTAGGAAAATTAGGGTTTGGAGCATACACTGAGTGAAATAATGAGTGTATGTATTCCTTCATATCTTGTTGATAGTTATAGTTTCATTTGCCTCTAGGGAGGGACTGAGGCTGAGAGAGACATGTACATTAAGCACTTTTTTTGGGGATGTAAAATACTTTCTGTGGACACTTCATTCTCTTCTCAGGATCTGTTTATTCTCTCTCACACAGTCTACTGGCTTTAAAAGACTCTCTTCTGAGACATCCCAACCACTTTCTCGGTCTCCAAACCCACAAGGTGTGAGCTGCTGCAGGCACACCTTGGTTTGCAGTCAAGCTCTGAAAGAGAAGAAAGGAACTAAGTTTCAGAAGGAAAACAGGTGAAGGCAAGTATCAATTTCATGCTCATGGTGTAGAAGTTCTCAAAGGACAGAAAGATAACTTGTCTGACAGCTTAAAAAGGGAATTCAAAGACAGCTATTAATTTCTGGTTCATTAAGATTATGCTTACAAGGAAAATACCTATACAAAGCTAGCAATGGTTAACAATATGAAATGCTGTGAGCAGCCCAAAAAAATTTAACTTTAAAAGCAACTTTATAAAAAAATAGGAAAGAGCCTGACAGCATTGTTTTCACATATTGTGCTCAGGGTCACACTGAAAATAAGACAGGAAGTGGGGAAAAAAATGAGTGCAAGTAAGCTACTAATTATGTGGGGTTTTCCTAAGGTCATTATGTGTTTTTCAGTTTATGCTTTTAACTAGGTTAGATCTTTTAGCTCTCTGAGAAGACACAAGAATGCTTAATGATAAGTAAGTAAACTGAATTGGTAATATTTACATATCTAACCATTAAAATATGATGAACTTCTTTTGAAGATATGGTCTTTATTACAAAACTTGAGTGCTTTTATCTGGATAACAGACCTCTTACCAGATCCTTTGTAAATCCTTTCAAGCATTATAATTAAAATGTTCTAAAATTTAATTTAAATACCTGGTTTCAATTGTGAAACCTATGTTAATCCAATTTAATTAGCTGGAGAAATATGTATATTTAATGCTCAGTTTTTACAGCTCAATCAACAGAAATCATAGGTTTGTGTTACCTTATCATTAGAAATCTTTGGATTGTTCCAGTTTTTCACATTTTATTACCTCAGTTCTGTAGCAGGACCTCCCACTTTTTGATAGCAAAAGTGAGTATTTTATATTGCATTTATCTATAAAGCAGCATATAGATTGTTTTAAAAAGCAACAATTGCATAAAGGGTTTTCAGTCTCAGGAGAGAGTGACAGTGTAAGAGCAAGCTCGTCATTTGTCTTAGTTTCAATATCACATGAGTAACAAATGATCTTGGACATAGTTAAAAGCTGAAAGGCCTGTGAAGTGTAGACATATCTCTGATTCTTTAGGTAATCCTAAAAAAGTTGTAGCTTGTACTGTTGCAGAGATGCAGCGGAAATAAACTCCTTCCAAGAGAAACAAACATAACAGGGGTAGGGTTCTTTCTTCTCCTCAGGTGTGATTCATAGAGCCTCTCACCAAGAAGATGCTTTTCTGTTAAAAGTCACTCAAATTAAATCACGTCTTGATTGTTCATTTAATGTTGCTATTAAACACAATAACCAAGTTGTCATAGCATCCATTTTTTCTCAACAAATTACATTCACAATTTTTAAAAAGAGAAAACAGTAAAAGGTAAATATGTAGCTTAAATTTTGTCTCAATTTGTAGGTTGAATATCTCACAAAAAAAAATTTCAGCTGACTTGCATGTGATGATATCAGCTCCTACCTACTTATATTTGATTAGGACAAGGGAATTACCTTGCCCCACCACTGTATTAGACCCATCCAAAAATAATTCTGTGGATTTTTCATTACGCATAGATACATTTTTAAAAATTATATTTCCATCCTTTTTTTATTACTGTATTAATTCATTTAGGTTTAAAATAATAAAGTCCTTTCAGAGGATCTAGATGATCTAGTATAACATTCATAATATAAAAGTTTGGCAGCACATTAAAGCAATACTTTCAAAAATAATTCAATATGTATGCTTCAACTCCCTTCTCTTTTACCTCTGAATGTCCTCTTGTCCTTCTTTCTCTGTACACTCTGCTTCATGAGGCATTTTCCTCTACCTGAGTATTTTCAGCCTTCCAGGAGTCCAAATACAAATTTATTTTAAAGTGACTTAATTTTATGCTGATAAAGTTCATTGTTATAAACCATAAGAATTTTTTTTCCTTTTGTGGAAGATGGAACACAAGGAAAAGCAATAGTATTTGGAGAATTTATGTTTTACTGCCTGCTTTTAACTTTTGTGAAATACAAAGGATAAAGACAGTTTCCAAGTGAGAAATAAGTGAGACCCCAGAATATCCACACTTTCAAAATTGCTCCAGTTTCATCATTTTGAAAGATGATGTAAGATCATGGAAAGGAAACAAGAAAGTCCAAGAAGGAGCACTTTGACAAACAAGTAATCTTGCATTATCTGTTATGTAAGTATTCAGGACAATGAAACAGGAAGAGCAGGTTAATGTCCCAAACAAAAGTATTCAGTACAGTAGTTAATGTAATATACATATCTCACACTCTTTCTTCCACGTTTTATAAAATGAGCAATTCCCATATGAAACAGAGAAAATGAAGCAATTCCAAAATTCTCTTAAAATAAACAACAAAAACAAAACCGCATAGAATAATATGTATTTTGTGTGTTTTAAATGATAACATGATCTTCCAGATTGTACATGGGATGATAATTTCATTCACTCATCCAGCACTCATTTTGTATTTGATCTCTACTGAGGGGATAGAGAAATAGTTGCCACTTTTTTTTAAAGAACCTAGGTGAATTCCACATATATACCATATGATTATCAGTTCCATCATTTTCTAAAACTGAGTCTTCTGCAGCCCTCCTGTTTTTTCTCATTCTAGAAATGCAGACATTGTCATGTCTACTATCATATGCAAAGTAATTCAATAAATTTTACTATCATAGTCCTTGTCTCCAAATATCAGGAAATGGTAAACAAGGGTAAAAACAAGTATCATTTTCTACTACCAGTAATATGAAACAAAACAAACAAGAGCTCCTTCAAATGTTTTATTTCTAACAACCATATTTTTTTTTAAATAAATAAAACAAATACACCCTCTTCCCAATAATACGTTTCATCATAAAACATCCCTGTAAAAACTATTTAATTTTCCACTACAGGGAGGGAGGATTTGATCTCTTATTAAACATTTTATGGAAAAGTCTAAAAGTGCTTTCAATTATTTATCTGAATTGAAATCTAGGCCTGGGAAACTGCTGGCATTACACACACACACATAATATTATCAGCCCACTGAGTGCTATTAGGTCATAAAATGCTGCTGTAGCAACATCTCTGTTACAGCTGCTGGTGCTCATGCAACTTTTACTACAGTTATAAAGCCATTTATTACATTTTCTTTATGATGCTAATGCATTGCGGTCTGTTATTCTATTGTTCCCACTGTGATAAAGACTGAAATGTATGATAGTGTGGAAAAAAATACAAACCTAATAACATACCCTGCTGCATTAAAAATCTCTTAGATAAGCTTAAGAGACTCATAAAAATATTAACAGGGGATACCAAAAGGGAAATATTTGGTAGGACATTTTCTTTCATTTATTTTATTGTTCCCCACAGAAAGTTTTTTAATTGTGCTTTGTCAAAATATACAAAGGATAATATGAATGTGACTTCTTTTCTTAATTATAATGCCATCATTGTGGAAGGATATAATTTGTAGTATGCTATGAGGAAACATGACTAAATAATATCCAAATAATCATTGAAAAGTAGAAAAGTCATTAAAACTAATCATTCCCTTATACACAGAGGTACAAAGCAGTAGATAATTACAATTTGTTCAAATTGTCTACATTTACTTATTTGTTTATCTAATTTTCCTTCAAGAACATGCTGTTTCTTTTGTGGAACAATCAATTCACTTAATTAACTATTAACCTGGTGCTAAAGCTCATTTAGAGACTCGCCCACCAACACTACAATAATTCAAATAAAAAATTCATTACTGTTCAACTGAGGTGGAATCTCTAGGTTATGATTTGGATATTCTTCTGGATATGGATTATGGCTACTTTTCAACAAGTGAAGCAGGAAGAATTACTTCAATATTTTGATAGTTGCAAGACTGCATAAGGAAGACAATATTTTATAAGAGGGCTCCAAGAGTAAAGATTCCTGTACTTACAAAATCTATTTCCCTTTTCCTTAAAACAACTGCAGACCATCCTGAAACAACTCACTATGTCCCAGAAATAACACTGTTTCTTCTTAAAATATGGATCCTAAAAAGAAGATTGCAACATGGATTTTAAAAACTAACTTTCCAAAAACTTTTCACAGAATACAAACATCAAAATAATATTTATGGTTTGGAAATAAACATTATTCTCACAATGATAGGAAAATAGAGTGGATCTTCCTTTTTTTCTTTTGCCTTTTCTAATGTTTATAAACTTTCAATTTTAATCTACTCTTTACTGAACCAGTATTTTGATATTAGTTACTTTTTTTCAAAAGCCATTCAGTCAAACATTTTCAGGAGTTTACAAAGAAATTGTCAGAAATTATCATAAACCTGATGGAGACAGTAAAGAGACCAAGTTTGATAGATAAAATTTGAGCCTAGTTTTCACTTTCACTTAGAGGGGTAGCTTTGCTTCACTGAGACCTGCAGCTACATCCCTCCACTGTTGATAGCACTTTTTCACATACCTTTTCACATACGTTCTTCTGGGTCTGTAATACACAGGGCCTTTTATTTGGGAAGAAACCCCAAAAAACCAAAAGAAAACAACGCTCCCCAAACAAACATACAAAATCCTAAAAACTAACAAATAAACAAAAAATTAAACAACTCATCTTACAGAAGCAAAGTGAAATGCAGATCATGCACCCAAAGTTTTCAGAAGGCAGTGTAACATCTCACCAGGTGTCCCTGTCTGTGGCAGGGGGACTGGAACCAGGTAATTTCTAATGTCCCTTCCAACCCAAGCCCTTTTAGGATTCTATGATCAGTGCACACCTACTGGCTTAGACACAACTTCATCATCTGTTTCATCATAATGCATGAAGACGATCCATGTTCTGAGATGGAAGTGCCAATCACCTGGATTAATTTCATTCTCCTAAAATTTTGCATATGATGCTGGAGTCAAGACCTATTGACTTAGCCCTCCTGCAAATAAATCTCTTCTTGGACAAAAAGTTTTCATTAGTGTACATGTCTAACAAGAGCCCCAGTCCTTTGCTAATTGGTTACTTATTCACCTCACTCTGCTCAAATTGGACAGGAGTGGCCAAACAATAAATGTTTTAAAACCTAGCTGTGGAAATATCTGATCTTGATATCTCATACTTGACTGTATAAACTGACAGCAAATAATAATGACATTCCACATCAATTTGAGATAAAAACAGATTTATTGACCAACACTCTCTTATTTCTATAAATATCTAGCTGCAAGTCACCTTTTTCAACAGATGCACCCAAAGCTGCTCTATGATGCTACAACTCCATCATTTTAGAATTAGTTAAATTCATTAAATTTAGAATCCATCAAATTAGAATTAGTTAAATCCATTAAACATGGCTGGCATAGACTGTGATGACTCACAAAATAAAATAAGGCAAGAGAAAAGCTTTTATAACTTATGAAAAAAAAATGATGGTGCAAAAGCAAACACACTAAAGTTTAAGAATTATCTGGTGCTGTTTTGAAGATGCACAGCAAGAAAGGCTTCTATAGCAGGAAATCTGGTACACATATATTTCATATTTATTTTTTTTAAATATTTCTGTGCTAAGTGAAATAACAGAGGGATAGTTTCTGTGTTGTGAAGTACTTAGGCTGTTAAACTGTTAATATATTACCCGAAAGGATGACTGCTAAGAAGTAATAATTTAGCAAGATTCACCCCAGGGTGTCATCATGACTATAAAGCAGTATTTGAGAATGTTGTGGGAAATAAATAAATCAGTCATCAAAAAGACATCAGCAGGAAGGTTCAGTGTCTGAAATAAAATATAGAGAATAAAGGAGAAAGTGACAAGTCAGTAATAATATCTCTGGACAAGAAAAGAATAAAAACTTCTTACTGTAATAGTTAGGAAACTGAGCTATTGAGACAATCAGCAAAGGTGAAGACAGAATCAGCAATATTTGGATATATTTGGATAGTTTCTGCTCATTTGATACAGAAGACTGGAAATATAATGACTGATCTTTTATTTATTTATTTATTTATTTTATTTTTAGCGCTAAAGTAAAAGTAAAGCTTTTATCTGCTTCAGGAAGTGAACAAGAAAGGAAGAATGCACATTAGAATGAAGACAAAAAAGGACATGATGAAAGCTAAATTATGGTTTAAAACCCATAAATTATTTGTGTATGATCTGAAAGAAATTTCTGATATTCATCAGTCAGTTTTTCTAATATAATGGTGTTTATTCAGTACTAGAAATTATTAGAAGAATGGTTGAAGTTTTTTAGAGAGTGGGAATCAGTGAAGAATTATTTTATGGTGACACAGATGTATGGAAGAGTGTGAAAAAGCTTTCATGTATGTTAGGTAGGTTATATGAAGACACATTTAAGTGAGTCATGAGTGAATTTTAAGAGCGGCTGAAATGATGAAGATTTATGGACTGTTAGTGGTATTTATATGTAATAGCTAAGATATAGCTTTGCTTTAAGGGTAACAGTAAAATGCCAGATAAAGGAAGATAAAAGTATGAATTTCCCAAGCTGTTTCCTTGTCATTCTTGTTCTTTCTTGCCTCTCTCTTCCAGATGTTTTGAGGCATTCAAAGGAAAGCTACCCTAATGGCTGCTCAGCAGGAAGCTTGTATCACTTTTTTATTTTGCATAGATGGATAGAAATTATGATGCCACAATGAAATTTAATTGAATAGTCAAATTTTTATCCATTTTTGGAAAAGAGTAACCTTCAGGTTGAGCCATATGCTTATCTTGTCATAGTGAGAGAAACCATAGAAAACTTAATGTAGTAAAAGCACAAAAATCTGTAATAGAGCATCAATTTGGGAACTGAAAGCTTTTAGGTGTTCTTGAGAAGCAAAAGGCTTCCAGACTATTGTAAAAAGTGAAGACTCCATAAAGGCTACTTGAGGAGTTATAAAGTCTGTTGAAAGCAAAGATGAGCTAGGAAAATATGTTTCAGTAAAGTAGTGTATGTTTGAACCCAGTTTCCTACTGTCCCATCCAATTCCAGTATTTACAGTAAGTTATTCAGAAAGCAGGCCAGGAACAAGCATTGTCTAAAGAAGAGGATGGATAACTATTAAGGATTCTCTGGAACAAATGTGTATAATTGTAGAAAAGCGTATGAGATAGAAGATCTTGGACCCGGTTCCAAAACTAAATGAGGAATATAGTCCTACTGCGAGCACTCATTAGACACATGGCAAGAAGATGTACTCAGACATAAATTGTTGGATAAAAGACCTGCATGGGATTATGGAAAAAATTACGAAGACATTGTGTCTAATTATAAGTGGACCATCAGCGGAGGACTGAGAAGAGAAACTAAGTTTTATGGCTGTGCAGAAAAAAGATACTCTCATAGAACATATTGCTACTGATGGTAGGAAAGTTGTCAGTCCAGAGTTCAGGATACAGGCCAAGCCCTGGGGACAATTAGTCTTACTCTAATTGGATTTACTGACAAAGAAATCTGCTATACAGGATAAACTGTCATTCAAATAAGTCATCTAAACCAATAATTGGGAGTTTTAGAAACACTGCAACAGTGAGATTCACAAGTGAATTCCTATGAGCTATACCACAGATCAGCTGGAGAGACAAACAGATGCTTGTATCCAGTTGGATTGAAACACCCAGAACAATCCCACACCTGAGATGTCAAAAAGGGTTGGAACAATACTAACAAATGAAAATGTCTTGACCGACAATAATATTTGCAAAATTATGTGAAATACTCCCATCTATTTCAGAACATATAGTCATTCACAGAGTCAGGTCAAAGTCTATTCTTTTCCCTTCCAAAGGCCTGGTCATCCCTGGCCATGTCATCCCACAATAACAGTCTCCTATTGAGTCTTTTCTGTTGAAGATGTTTCTGTTTATGTACTGCAGTCACTGAAAAAGGAGTTGAATTTAGAATAACACATTCAATACCTCATCTAACAACTAATTAGCTTGCTTTGCAGCATTGTCTCACTTCTCTGGCTAATGAATTATATAGTTTTTCAAACCCCAGCAAAAATTTTTGTATGCACTTTACACAATATAAAGCAACATTGATAAAAATGTTGAAAGAGGGTTTTTTGGCTGGATATCCATTTGACTATTTTTAGGGTATTCTAGAAGGTGTTACGATAAAGCTCAAGCCTTTGCTTCAAAGCAGGGGTTTGGCTCTCCTGTGGTCCAGACAACTCATCTAATTGTGGCCTTTGAAGAGAAGCATATCTGTCCTCATCCTGTTCTTCCTTTTCCCTCACAGGATTTCCCAGCTCTTTCTCTATTTCTTAGTCATTGCGTTCTAAGACATGAAATCACAAGTGCACACACAGTATACTCTTATCACACTCCTGACTCAGGCAGTCCAAGAGAGATAAAACGAGAAAATGCCTTATTTTTACATCCCCTGCAGACTAAGGATACAGCAAAAGCCAGGTAATTAAAGATTTAGGCAGCTTTATACATGTCCTGGCAGAAAATTCAGTGTTGAGGGACTTCAACATCACAAAGGAAATGCAGCAGCTGAAAGGGGATTTTTTCCATGCCAGTGATGCTTAGTTTGGAGTTAGTAACCTAATTGCCTCTTTAAGAATGTAAGTCTCTGTAGTGAACCTTCACCTAATATCATGTTGTTCACAATAAAATCAACAGCTCTGTGGTAACTCCCATTTTACTATCCCCACAGGACTATCTTAAATGTTTTAATATATGGGGCTTTAATGGGTTTTCCTGCTAGTCAAACAAGTTGGAGCTGGTATCACAGCACTAATATTTCTATATAGCAGATATCACAGTTGGCTCCATTGGCTTTTACTAACACCTGATCTCTCATCTACCAGCCTCTAATAACATTTTGTTTTGTGCTATTGCTATCACATGTTATGTATCAGAATCAGCAGTGAGCTTATTATGTAACCAGGAAGTCAGCACTTTTCTAAGCATTAGTGGAACAACTTGTTGCTCATGCAAATCTTCCAACTTGTTAGTATACCTTTGTTGTATGGAAGAGCAGTGCTCACAAATTGAGATAAGCATAGAAGGGAGTAAGCTATGTCTTGCTAACAATACATGTAATACTCAACTGCATACTCCAAAAGAAAAGAAAAAAAATTCAATTTCCTGCACAGAAGAACATCACCAAGACTTAAATCCCTTATATGAAACTAATTTCAGAAACAGATGGTTGTATACAACTTTGATGGCCCTTCAGTTTCTTTATTGCAAATAAAATACTTGCTAGGTTTGGTAAAACAAAAGTAGAGCACAGCTGTCTTATTTGTGTATATTTTGACTAAGCACACATAATCAGTCTATAAATGATGTGGCACAGTTAAAATAAAATAAAAAAATTACTCACAGCATGTCATTACTGAACATATGCCCCCAAATGAGTAGGCACCAGGTACCTGTCCTCTAGGGGCAATTCATCAAAGCAAAATAAAAGTAAACTACAGTATACTTCTTTCTAATAAGAGGAGCAATCCTTCTGACATATAAAGAAGCCTAAAGCATGGAGGTATAATCAAAATTATAATTAACTGTCATAAGCCTTGAGCAAATGTAAAGCACTATCTGATTTATGAAACTTTGATCAGACTGTGATTAAATTATTTTTAGAGATATGCAGTATGTGTCAGATCTCAATTATCCAGAGCTATCTAACCTGCAGGGAACTCTTGTTCAATTCATACAACATGTTTTATAGAGAGGGGCTCTATAAAGAGAATTTTTGGTAGGTTTCTTCCACAAAGATTCATTTTTTCCAGGCAGCAAGTGGTCTGACGATCTCACGTTATCTTGTTTGCTGTTCCTGGAGATATATGAAAGACAAAACCACTATAATGAATGCTGTGTACTGGTTTTCAGAATTGGGAGAGATAAAATTATCTTTTTGAAAGGAAAACAAATGAGTTTTCAACCTAAAAATCCTGACTGCCTGCCCTGTCCTTATTACTGAGAGCAGTGAGCAACAGCCATATCTCGCATGGACAGAAGGACTGAAAAGGAATCTGTGGGGCAGAAAGGTCAAGAGCTACCAAGTCACATCCACTAATATCCACCTTACACAGTGATGCAACTCTGACCTGTTCCATGCCTGTCATCACTCTTTAGACCTGGAACAGATGAAGTGTACAGGATGCCCACACTCTTCACATACCATCTCAGACTTGTTTCACAACCTTCTTCTTTCATCACTCAATTTTCTCCAGGGCCATATGGCTGCCTTTCTGACAGCCCCTAAGCCTCCTTTCCCTGCTTCTGGTATGTGAGCATGGTGGCTGCTCATGCAAATTCATGAGATTCATCTTGAATGGGTCCCAGACAAAATTACTTCACGTTAAAAAACATAGGAGGCATTTAATTCATGGGAGAAATTACAAAGGATCTTATTTAATACTAAGGGTTGCCCTGCTTACATTGGTTTTCATTTCAAGATTGTTTAAAGTGAAAATGCAGATTTTTATGAAATTGTCATTAACTTCTTAGCATTATATAGTGGCATCTTTTTCAGGTAAGAATTATGAACGGGCTGAGCAATGTCAACTCAGAAGGTAGATTTATACACAACAGATGTACAGAAGAGACTGCTGTACCTATAATCTCCCAATCCCTTGCTCCCAACTTTTATTGCATTTAAAGCACAAAAGCAAAGTTTCCTGTTCTTCTCAAAATCTATTTCCCCATGTCTTTTGGCTTCTAAAGTGAAGTTTACTTTATCTCTTCACATATGGCACTTTTTTATGTTCTAGCTTTTAAACATGTAGTTTTTCTATCAGTTCCAATGCTACATGCCATTTTAAGTAGAAGAAAGAGTTACTGTGAAGAAAAAAACAAAAAAAACCCAAAACAACAAACCCACAACAAAGACCATTTGCAACGATCTATGCTACTTTCCTGATTCTCTTGCATCTTCCCCAAACCCTAACTTCTTGTCTACATATTTTTTCTTGTGGATTCTCTGCCCCTAAACTTGTCGGCATTAAAGTGTTTAGTTGATTTAATTTTACTGCCAAAGCTATGCCTCTAAAACTCTCTTACTGATTTTTACTATATTTGCAAAAAAAGGGCTTTTGCCAGTATCTTTTATTTCAATGAGCAATATATGCTAAATTGTCAAGACTTGGTATATGTACAGCTCTGCTAGGGCTTTATTGGCCTCACTGCATCGTAAAGTAGCTGGAAAATAACCAAAGCAGCTGAGAAAGCAAAAGCTACTAGGGTAGACCAAATATGTCTCCCTTTTACTTTACAGAGCTACTGGTAGTTAATCCTAGTAACCTTTTCTGGTGACTTCTCTATCTTTTCTGCATTTTCATCTTTTATGAGCAGGTGCATCCTTCACTATTTGAGAAAAAAAAGGTAGGCCTTGTTGCTCATTTTCATGGAAGCACAGAACCGTAAATTGGGGTTAGAAGGGACCTTAAATATCAGCTATTTCCAACTAGACCAGACATTCTGAGGAATGCCATCCACTAGACCAGGTTGTTCAAAGCCCCATCCAGCCTGGCCTTGAACACTTCCAAGGCTGGAGGCATCCACAATTTCTCCAGGAAATCTTTTCCAGTGCTTCGTAGTCCTACAGTAAAGAGTTCCTGCCCAATCTATTCTAAACCTACTCTCATCCAGTTTAAAGTCATTCCCCTTTGTCCTATTGCTGCTCATCCTTGTCTACAGTCCCACTCCAGCTCTCTTGCTGACCCCTTCAGTTACTGGAGGGCTGCTATAAGGTCTCTCCAGCACTTTCTCTTCCCCAAGGTGAACAGCCCCAAATGTCTTAGCCAGTTTGCATTGGAGTGGTGCTCCAGTCCTCATCTTCATGCCCCTCCTCTGGACTCCAACATGTCAACATCCTTCTTATTTTTCACAATATCAGTTAAGTTCTCCACACTTCTAACAGTATTTATTACTGGGATTCCAGAGTCTGCAAGACTGGAAATGTGGGAAAAGGAAAAAGGGTAATTGAGCAGCCTCACAAAGCCATCCACAGCATGGAGCCGGGGATATTGCCAGTATCAGATCTGGTCAGTGAGTGGACGCCACAAGCCAGAGCCTATCCACATCACTCCCCACTTAGCTGGGCATCCAGCACTTGATAATTTTCTGGCTATTCTTACTGGCTTATCAACAGTAGGTTTTAGAAGTTTTGATGCCTCATTTCCTTTCAAAGGCAGTTTCTTTGCCTTCAAAGTACAGGAATCATTAATTAAGCATAGTGCCCTCTTAGACACCTTTGTCATTAATTATGAATGAGAGCAGTCAAATATTCTATCCTCATAATAATGCCAAGATTAGATTAATATCAACTCTGAACTCTAGGATGCCCTCCAAAGTTCAGAAACAAAAGAGCAAGTAAGAAACAAGATGTTTTAATGGAAAGGAGAATCTTGTCTGTTAGTTGGCCTAAGGTGGATGATGACAGGTTTTTCAGAGCTTCATCTGTCTCAAAATTTGCTCTCACACTGAATAAGCTGCACTAGTTCATATGGGAGGAACACTGAATATTCATTAAATGAGTATCTATTTTGTGATTTCCTGGCTTAATTTTTTGCTCCACAGGTTTTCTTTTATCAGTAGACAAAGCATCTGGTCACAGATCTACAGAACTACACTCAAGAATATGTAATCTTGTTCTTTTAATATAATGTAAAATGTGGTTATCCATATCAATAGACTTTCTGTGGAAAACTCTGAATTTCAATGAAAAATCAAGCGGTTTTCCAAAGTTATTTACAAATAAATAATATATTTAATAATATAAAAATAAATATAAAAAATATAAACACTGAAAATTACAGAAGCAGATTATATTTCTCAGCAGTAGGTTGCATCTTGCTGTGAAGGCTTCACTGTCCTGTCTCAGCCTTACTATCTGCTCCAGGTGTGCAATGCCAGAGAAAGAGAGACTGGAAGAGGGAGAAAATCCCAGTGAATTCTTGATGTGCTCATTCTGATCAGTGTAACACTGCCTGCATTAAGGGCACTAGATGAACTGTCCTATTAGTTTCAGTTAGAAAGCCTAAAATGGTGGTTTTCAGGGTCAACTGATTCACCTTGGTCATATTAATAAACTATTTTAATAAATATGAATTATGTATATAACTCCCAGATAAAATATATATTAAGATGCTACATGCAATAACCTTATCTCAGCTTTATAGTGACACGAGGTAATAACCATATGGTTATGAAAAATACATTTTAAAGTTTGAAACTCCGGATTAGATTTAGCTGGTCTTTAATGGCATATTTTTTTATTATATAGATAATTTCTTGTCACTAGGTATTACTTTTGGACCATATTAAGACAGTGTGATGACTTTAATCTCACTCTTCTGATTTTAAAATTATTAGAATTCTTATAAGGGTAAATTAAGTTTAATTTGGAAGCCTTGAATCCTTACAATGGAAGTAATTGCAAAATTCCTGTAAAGTTTTACTTCTTTGTGTTATTGATACAGTTCCTGCTTTAGTATATGCTATCCCTAGCTGGGTAAAAATGCAAGCTATTAGAAATAAGTATTTTTTATAATTACAGTTTGCTTGAAGAGCAGATTGACAGGCATGTCTGGCCAGGGGAAAGCAAGCAGGGTGCTCTGACCCATGAACTGTGCTGCTGAACTGGAAAGTCAGTGTGACCCTCACTTGTCAGGCTCTGTTTTCCCATTTAAAGCTGAAAACACGGACAACACAAGCCCTGGCCTTGCTGGGCTCCCTTTCCACACAGGTCCCTCCCTGCACTGCTGTAACCAGCGAGGGATGCAGGGTGTCAGAGCCACATGGAGCCTGAATCCACCCCTCACCTGGGGGCTGCTCTGCTTCCTGCCAAGCACTCCGGTGATTGTTCACCCTGCTTCTGTTTCTGATAGCCCTGTTCAACTACTTGCTGAGACATTGTTCACGAGACCAGTTGTCTGTGCGATTACTGCAAACACAATAATATTTAATAAGCTAATTTGACTGCCACGTAGGCAGAATTTAGATGAGATTTCAATCCATTTTAACTCTGTAAACACAGGGAAAGACTCTATTGCTTTACTCTTATCTATAGTGACACAGAAATGATGGACACAGATGCTAAATTTCCTAGAGAAGCCAGTGTGTAATTAATATAAGCTAATTAAGAATATCAGTTCTTTGCCCAAAAAATAAATGTTGCAATTTTGTGAAGAATATGTAGTCTTGGTCAAAGAAAGCAAATATGTTCAATACCTGATTTAAACACAGAATCAAATTCCTTAACTCAGGAGCTATGGCAAGGCTCTTCATAACTGCAAGGAAGAAATTAAATTAATATACCATTAACATACTGCCATATAGAAATAAGTCACTGTTTAAACTGTATTGTCCTTTATAGTAATAGAAGAAGTGAGAGGAATTTGATCAATGGAATAAGGCAGCAGACATTGCTTGTGACATTGGTGAAGTGTATCTCAGAATTTTTCTCCATATATATGATTTTTCATAATCTGTGTTTCATGAAGCTTGATTAGCATAAAAGTTTTACAAAATGTCCCAGTCCTTCTCAACCATTTCTAAATCAAAATTCTCTGAGTTTTTGCCAGGTTGTGACATAAAAAATATTTGGTGCTTATTCTTATGACCATACTAAATCGTCATCATTTTCACCAGAGCACACAGTAAAGCTTAAGACACAAACAAAAAGGCAAAACTAAGTGGATGAAAGGAGAGAGAACTAGTGTTACTCTGTTTCTCTACTGCTGTCACCAGTAGTGCAGCAACTAAGAAATGCATGCCAGCCAGCTGGTATCAAGCTTTTACAATGGTTACAAGACTATCTAGATTGAAATCAAATCTGACTCAAACTTGAATCTAAATTCCAGACAAAGTGCTGTCTTTATGTAGAGCATAGAGTAGGAACAGTAGTAAAAGAGCTTGGAACTGAGAGCAATGAGAAGCAGGGGACAGGGAAACAAGGTGTAGAGTAATGGACTGAATTGCTTCTATTTATATGGGGAAATTCTGCTAAATGCATCACTGAAAAGAGATCTATAACTTTTTGTCACAGATATCAACATTCGTAACTTCTACTATTCATTTTCTCCTGAGATAGAATGGTTTTAAACACCTAAGAGAGAAGACAAAACCACTTTTTAGAAATCTTTCTAAACTCAAACTCAGTTTTTAGTCCAGTTCCCATAACTTAGTTGAGCATCATTCTGCATTAGGAGCATTTTGTAAGCTTCTTTTACCTTTTCTGACTGGCCCAGACTCACAAGCATTTTGTAGATAAGTAATTACTAAGATACATTTAGCAAAATTATACTATAGGAATATTATACTTATGCAGGACTCTAAGAAAACAGATTAAAAATTGATATGTTACAGATGTCAAGAAACATTTTAAACTGTAATTAATCCAGGCTGAGATCTGAATTATAGAATTATTCTTGTGAAATTTACAGTACCCAACAAACTAATACTTTCTCAATATTATCATAATAGCATTTATAATTAAGTTGCCAAAATATTACTATTTTGCCTGTGTTACTGTAATAATGATGTAAAATACCTGCATAAAAATTCAACCTCTTTTATAAAAGAATTACCAAGGACTAGGTGATTAGAAATTATAAGAGAGCAAAAGCCTAGAGATCAGTTCATAGGATATTTTAACACAACTTTTACTCTAGAGACAGCTGGTACCAGAACTGAGCTATCATTTTGAAGTAGAACATAAATCTAAGCATATATATTTTCTAATTTCCATAAGTATCTATGCTATTTACTTAAACTGATAAGGTTATAAGCTCTTTTGACAGTTGTAGCCTCTGATTTCATACAAGTATTTATACACAAAGTCATGTGAACTGCCAATATTATGGCAATATTATAAGCACATTTAAAGGCATTTATGTGAAACATTCTAATAATGCAAGCATTTTTACACATCATGTTGGACTACTAGCATAGTTTGCAGCTTTAAAAATTGTTTCCTAAGGTGTCTTTTTCTATAGTAGATATGTTGCTCTTCCTCCCTTCCTTCACTTTCACTTAAGGTTGCTTTGCCATAGTGCCTAATTGAATAAGTGGCACGCCTTTATCTTCCTGTGTATGTCTTCAACAGAACACATTAAAGTGAGCATAACATGCAGTGTATGATATTGTTATGTTTAGCTGATTTGTTTCTTCCTAAAAATAGAGCATCAAGTTTATAGGCCTACCAAAAATTCACAACTATGTCAGCAGCCAAAGTTGTCTTTCCTCTTGCATTTTTGAGATTTCACTCTTACAGATTCCTACCACTTACTTGAAGGCATCCATGAGAAGTTTGTGACTTCATGTGGAAGTTATGAGTTTTCATTATGATTCAATCAGTGGATGCAGCTAAAATGGTTGGGTGGGTATGTAAGAAAAGTCCAAAGATATTCAAGATTAGCCACCTTGAGAATATCACACTTATATAATGGACTCTCTTATTACTGGAAAGATTCGTACAATCCTTTTTATTTTGGTTATACTTCTGGTTATACTTTCGGTTATACTTTCTTTCTTCACTGTGTGTTTTTCACACACTGTGTTGGACTTTCTTCTAGAACAAATGCACACACACAGGATGAGTTCCTAACATTGTCCTACCACTGGTTTTTTTTGCATATTTATCAGGTTTTTTTCTTATGTTTTTGGTCACAAATTTTGCTGTGTGTTATTTTGTCTGTTTGTGGTATTTTTCAACTGAGCAAATTATGATTTGCTTATGGCCAATACAATAATAAAGGGCAAGCATAATTTTTCCTTAGAGGTGAAAATTGGTGTCCCAGTGCCAAGATGATGAGCAAGGCTCTTTACTCTTGCTCTCAAAGGAAATCTATCCGCAGCTTAGGGGTTGTAAATTGAAACCCTCATACATATTTCAAGCTCTTTAGCTGAGAATATCTTGATACAGAGTCCACAAACATTTGTCTTGAGGATCCAGATACCTAGAATAAGTCACCTGATTCAGTTATTATTGTTAGTTGCTTGCTACTAGTTTATAAGGAAAAAAATGGGGGCGGGGGAGAGGAATAATTAATTGAGCTCAAAGAACATAACAGAAGGAGAAATGATGATGACTTCTTAAACTCTTGTGCAAATATCCAGGGTCTTTACACTCAAAAGGGCAAAGAGACTGTTTTCGTGATTGCTTAAATAAAATAACATATAACCAGACTAAAGTGTCCAGGCATCCTGAGTTTTATCTTCAGGTTCTGAGTACAGTCCATCAAGACCTTTCCCTTTTCCATGACATTCCTTTTGTTTTTTTCTGGCATGCTGCAAATGTCCTTCTCTTCTTCAGTCATCGTCAAACTTCCAGAAATATGGAAATCTCATAAGGACAGTCACTGCACATTCTAATTGCTCCTCTGTATTTTACAAGTGTTGAGCCTTCATGATACTGTATATAAAGGTAGCAAGACAAATTTCAAGTACCCAAGTTGATCTAACATATTTCACATTAGAATTAATACCTTCAAACCTGCCAGAGCTGGTAAACGTACATCCTTTTAAAAAGAAGAAATGTGGACCTGCTCTCTCTCACTTCTGACTTAATACTGTAACCACTGAAGTTGTATAAGAGAATGGAACCACCTGTTTTGAAAGAAAGCATTAGCGCTATTTAATTTTGTAGAGAGCATAAGTCAAAATCAAACGTGCTCTCAGACAACCTGCTAGTATTTCAGGTCCAAGGGATGAACATATTCATCTTTTCTCTACTACAGCACACTTTTGCATCTTCTGAGAAGCAATGGACAGAATTTACTACCAAAAACTTAGGTATGTAATGAGTTCAACACAAAACATGAGAAACAGGTGTGGCTAATTGATTTTGACCAAGGATTTGGTTAGTATCCTTATCTCCTTCTACTGCCTTAAGCTGTTGCTAAAGAGAAAAAAGGCAAGTACATGTGTCATCCGTCCAACACCACTTCCCAGAGTCTAAATATGTTAAGCTTGAATGATTTTCCGACCTTATTGTGCTTTGCCTGTTCAATAGCCATCAATGTACTTTTCTTCCAAGTCCTTTTTCACTCCGCCTTAAAAACTGCCTGCACTCAAAATATCTTGTAGAAAGAAGTTCTACATGTCTCTCACCCACTAAGGGAAAAGTACCTACTTTTGCAAATATTTAATCTGTCTTTCAGAAGCCCTTTATTTTTGTGTTGGAAGGGAGACTGAATAGATTACCTGAATTCACCTTCTCTTTGGCACTCAAAATTTGTTATACTTCTAAAATATCCCCTCTAAATCACCTTTTTTTTTTCCTAAATGAAGAGTCTTTTCCAACTAAGTTGTTCTAAAAGGGGAAATATTTTATATTTTTTGCCACTGCCGTTGCTTTTCTGACTTTCAAATTGCAAAATAACCTGAGAAGTGGAGACTGTTATAAACTGCAATATTCATGGGGTATGGGCAGGAGGACAATAAGAATCTTTCATTTATATTTCTATTTCTTTTTCAATAATTAATTTGGTATGTGTTTTTGGCTCCTATTAAGTATAGAACTGAAATTTCCATGAGACTATCTGTATTACCACAAGGTCTCAAACTTGAGTGGTAATAATCACCTCAGAGTTCATCATTTCCTATGTGAAATTAAGGTGTTTTTTCTTCAAGAGCATCGCTTTCTATTTACCTGCAATGGATTTTTATATGCCATTTTGTTAACCAGTCGCTCATCTTCATAGTGTTCTCCTTGATTACTGTGTTCTCTCACAGTCACTGCTGTGGATAATTTTGTATCATCAGCAAATATTCCCATCTCACTGCTCATCTTCCTTTCCCAGGTCATTATGACTGTTTTGAACAGCACAGCTTCCAATACTGACCCCTTGCAAAACTTTACTCTGACCTTCCTCCTTGCCAGAAACCTATATTCCTATCACCTAGTCAAATTTTAAAACTATTTGACTAGTCAGTTTAAATGATGATTAACCTACGTGAGGAAACTCCTGAAATCACTGCCTAGGTTCCTTAAAAGTTTTTGTTGAGGGAGGTTTCTAGAAGCATAGGTGAAGTCCGGCATGCTTTGTCAGCAAGAGCACTTTTACAGACATTTGTCGACACCTTCAAAACCTGCAATAAGCAAAATTCTCCTTCACATTGACTCACTTCAGGCAGGTTATATTGATTTATGTAATTGCACATACATGTCTACTAAATTTGTTCTATGAAATTTGTACTTCTTTTAATTGATTCTGATAATTTTCTTGAAGTTATTCAGGGACTTTTCAATGCTGAATATAATGTGTGCATATAAATTTAATCTTACTTTAGATATCAAAGACATTTGTTCACCTCTATCTCTGACTGCAGTTGATTGAATCTACAATTAGTGGATCAGTTTAATTTGATCTGTCTGATTTCTTTCTGTTTATATCCTTAAAATCCTCTTTTGAAAACTACTGACTAAATTTGAATGAAGTAATTCACATTCTATTTTCTAACCATAATTATTATATAGCTACATAACCATAACAATGCCAAATATGAGAGTAAAAAAATAGTCTCATTCATAACATAAAAATGCTTTGAAAGACAAGCACAGAAAAGTTATCAGCATTCTCTTTTCAAAAAAAAACCCCACCTCTGAAATCAAAGAATAGCAGTATTTTGTACTTGTTGCTCATCTCTAATCCATATCTAGTTCATACATATTCTAGCCAGCAACAACATATGCAGTCTGTCCCTTTATCATGGCAGACATCAAACACAGCATTTTAAGTAAGTGTTTAGACTACAAGCCATTATTTTTACTCAGCTCCTTAAAAGCTCCTAAGTTTCACTGAACACCATTGATAAGCCTCCCATATGTCTACTGATGTTGTTGCCACGGCTTCTGACATGATGACATTGGGATACTAAGATATCCAGAAATAACAGTTTGGGGGGTGATTTTCTGATAGTATATCTAATTAATTGGTTCTCCTGTTCATGAGAGGAAGCTACTTGTACTGCAGACACATGCTGAGTGGGATTCCACACAGGCTTGCCAATTCACCTGACTCATGACCCATGTCTGTTCCCGTCTTGGCACCAAAAGATTTGTGACAAACTGTGTGCTGATCTGTGCAAGAGATATCTCTGATAGCTGAAATTATGCTACAGCTAAAATGCTCATTTTACATCACTTTGACCAAAAATAGGCTAAGAGCAGATTACACTCACTGACTGCACTGTTTATAAGAAGAAAGAACAATCTCAGACAAGTCTGACATTATACCCCTGGTATGGGTATAATGGTGGTAATGTTAATAATGGACAATATGCATGATTTAAGTAAATTATATACATATTAAAAAGTGTAATAACTGTTTGAGCTCTGGTTATTAAAGCTTGGATAAAAAAAAATAAACATCAATTTTCCAGCTTTGATATTTTAGGTAGGTAGGGTGCTAGTCAAGGGTGTGAAAAGTCATAAAATAACTTCATTGTAGAGGAATCAAGATATATTGTAACCCTAAGCAGGCTTAAGTCCTGTGAGACTTCTAATCATGATTTATGGACGAAATTGACCTGGATGTATTAGGATGAATGTACAATTTTTCATACTTTGCCCTATGAAACTCAGCTTTGAAGTATTTTAAGTTAATGCATCTCTAACTGGGAAACAAAAAAGTGATTTTCTTTCTTGAGATAAATGGGAGGCACCGAACAAGACGGAAGAACTCAGAATCCATCTTCCAAAATTGTCTTTAATGTATGTTCCATCAAAAGAAATACTCATGTTATAAAGGTTTGTTCCTTCTATATGTTCTTTCCACTCTATTTCTAAATATTATTGGCAGGGTGAAAGAATGTCTATCTTTCACCTTTTCTTTAGTATTGATAAAAATTCCATAATGAACTTTTGCAAAACAATCTCATGCAGAATTTTGCATCAGAGATCAATCTGAGAAGTAATGGCAAGATATCCTTGTAACCACATAGACAAGCTCTCTGAGTCCTAAATCATTCACTTAACATGAAAAAAATGTCTTCCTTGACTGCTGGATAATTGCATCCCACTTAGAAAAGGCACTTCAATGTATCAACAATGCTGGTGTTGACATCTGCCAAGGTAATTTTGATGCAGTCTTCTCTAATTACTCATTTTCATGAAACACATAGACTTAAAGTGTGCCTTACTTTCCTTAGAGACGGCAATAATGGAAACCTAACAGCATCTTGAAATGCTTACAGTGTCATGATAGAAGTTGTTCAGGAATTAATATAGGCATCAAGGGAAAGAGACAGGATACTACACCTGAATTTCAACCAAGCTAGGAATCCCTGGACTTTTGTGCATATAGGCTGAATATGGATGCTATTTAGCTGTCTCCTAAATGTACAAATGATGTATTTCCCAGATAACAACATCCATCTTGAAAATGGAGTCTCAGACTAGATTTCTAGACATCTTAGGAAGACCAAATGATTGAAGAGGTGAATAAAGATGCTAAGAAAAAAACAATCTTAAAGTTCAGTATGTACTACTTCAGCAGAGAGCTCCAAAATGCTTCTGAGACAGATAAGCAAGGATACAACTGACTTCTTCCAAATGTACTGAAGCAGATCTGGAACTTGACCAAACAGATGCAGAAGACATGCTTAAAATATTTGAGAACAACTGACTGCTGATCAGCTCGATCTTTTCCACCTGTCAGCTAGTCATCTACTTCTATTAGACCTTGATGATTTACTTGAGTTTACATGAAAAAAAAAGTTTAAAATATGACTATTTCTAAAGGAATTATCCTGACAGGGAGACTATCTTCAAAAAAATTCTATGATGATTTATCCTGAACTAAAATTGGTTTTAGATATCAACTCAACAAAGATGGAAGGAGAGGGAGGGAGACAGAAATGGCAAGTAAACAAACCGCTCAGTAGAAGTCATATTCTGTGAAACAAAACTTTGATGATACAGAGAATTGTATCCAACCAGTCTGAAGAACTGAACATTGTTAGAAAATCACATCATTTTCCTATGAGTCATATAAACCAACTCAGCTTTATGGTTTCCTGTATTAAATACAATTTTGAGCAATGCCAAAGTGCTGGAATGAAAAAAATATATATAATAGTCAATGCAATACGGGAAGTGGTTTAATCAAAGCAGACAATTAGATACACTCATTTTAAAAAGAATCATTATAATCTGCTACTCTGAGTGGTAAAACAGCCAAAATTTTGGAGACTAATATTCACAGTACATTTTCCTCTGGTTTGTGTTTTAAAAGGGGAACACTTGAGGGGGATAAAAGTATGGAAAACAAAATTCTCCCTTTGTTTTGCTCTGTACCTTTGACATAACAACATCCAGAAAATGCCAGCTTTTGCCCCTTCAGTCAACAACTGAGCCCAAGGACAGCACTCTAAAAATGGCAGCATTTGTGCCACTGAATCTGAAGCCAAGGATCTGTTAAGATTTGCCATTTCTTTTGCTTATCTATGACTTAAGAGCATCTATTTCTTCATCTGCAGAAAAGAAACAGTGTAAGACAGAGCATTAACTAAATTACATTCCTTTTCTCTGAATAGAAGCATGTTTTATAGGAGTAATGGTGGATGACACTATAGATTCTGATAGTGAATATGAAGTATTTTTCTCGTGTCAGTACAACCATGAAAGAAAAATATTGTTATGCTTTTATAACCTGTCCAGTTAGAGTGTGTATAAATTGTAATGGTTTACAATACTTGGGCACCCACAAACACATACAACCTAAATGTCATCTTCACAATATTATTCCACAATTTAAAATACTTATTTCCTCTGAATCCCTCTTTATTTGATTTACCTCCTGCACATTTCTTTTTATGATTAGCTGTAACGAAAATAAATCTGGAGCAGTAAAGAAAACATTTTGCTGCAGCATAGTAATTGTTTCTGACACCTTCTGTCTGAAGACGATGGATGATCTCAAAGAAAGCAACTGAAGAAAGAGTGTATAGGAGAGACCCTTCTCTAGCAGAATGAAGGCACTTCACTTTCCAATGCTGAAAATTATGATCTCAGAGGATATAGATACAAGAATCATTAATAGTATAGTGAAAAGAATGCTTAACTCACTTTATTTCTGGTATCTAACTCTTGTCCATGTTCACTGAAAATAAATTCTAGTCAAAATATTACCAAATATAACCAAAATGTCATTGCATGCTTATACTAATGATTATCCCATTGTTTTGAAAATATTTGAACACAAATCCACATTATTGGCTTATTTAATTGATTACACACTGTATGAGAAGAGAGAGTAGTGTGTTTTCTGGAGAGCCACAGGCTAAAACATATTTACACAAATCATCTGGCAAATGCTTAACTAATAATCATTTACACTCAGAGACACTGCAATTGATTCCTCAGTTTGTGGAAAGAAGAAGTAGAGAATTACTTGGGCAATGCATTTGCAATTACTCCATTGCCCCCTGCTATACAGCAGCCTTGCCAGCTGCTCCCCAGCTCCAGGAATTTAGTAATGGTGATTGTGTAAAAGAAAACAAAAAAAAGTTTGTTTGAACAAGTGTGGTTGAGCGGGCATGAATGGCATTTAGAAGGAAACTTCGGACACCACCCTTGGATGCCATGCCAAGTTCCAACACCTCAAAGAAGGCCTCCAGCATGTGGAGGTTTGGCTTTTGGCTTGTCCTGCAGCTTCAAGGAGGTGCCACAGTGGGACAGTGGCATGTCAGCTATAGCTGGCAGGGAGGAAAATGTGTTTCCCATAAGTATCATTGAACTCTTTAAAAAAACACACCCACTCACACAAATCTAGATTACCCTCCCAATTAATATGGAATAAAGCCTGCACAGCAGTTCGTCAAGCATACAGCATTAATCCCACAGATTAGAAAGGGATAGGAAATTAAGAACAGATGTTTCATAGCAGTGCTGTGCTAATGATGACTGAATTAGTGCCAAGAGAACTAATATATCCACAGGATATCCAATACTGCCAAGCCTGGGTTCTCAATTACCTTATACATGACATTATGCTTCCAGATCCAAAACCATCTTATTCAGAGCTCTGGGATTTCTTCACAGCAGTGCATTGCACTTTATGGACATCTCTAGTGTCTCTTGAGACTACTCTCTGTTTCCCTTTTCCGCCATCTGCACTGTGCATGGTCTGCTACATCAGGGCACATTTCAGCAAGCAAGGTGAGTCCTACCATTATGAACTCAACTAGCACCAAAAGGAACACCTCTGAAACAGCAGTTAACATCTTAAAAGTTGTTTTTAGTTCACTGCAACTAGTGGCACATAAAATCCAAAAAGTAAGAGAGCCAGAGATCCTACTGTTTAAAGACTAGCAAATATGTCCAAAAGGAAAAAAAAAAAAAAAAAGAATATAAAATAGATTAAATAACATGGGATTTTTTCCTAAAGAGGCTTCATAAAAAAGGAATTAAAAACATCAAATAGCTTTAAATCAGACAGTGAGATGTCAAAACATGGCACAAAACTGACATCCTTAAGAGAAATTTTATTTTACACAGGGTATTAGAACCAGGATTGTCAGCATATTAAGATTATCCTTTTTTTAAAAAGGGAGAGAAAGGCAGGGGGAGGGGAAGGGGAGGAAAGTACTGCTGCTAGGAATATATTAGAGACATAGAAAAATGATGTGTGAACAGTGATGCACACCAAAGAACACATATGTGAAATGGAAACAATATAGTTTCAGAGTCAAAACACTGAATCTATGTCCCTAAAGTGACAGAGCTTTATGCTTTATTTGGAAAGCAGCAAGTAATGATTGCCTCTACTGGTTAGTCTAAGAAGTAATGCTGAAGAGAGAAAATAAACAACCAACCATTGCCTGAAGTACATTCCTACACAGAGAAGGAAAAAAGCATCTCTTTTGTATCTCCTTCATTTTGAGAAAAATGGTGATTTCTTACATTAATATTTTTCCTGAATTGTATTTCAGAAAACATAAAATTATGTGTGCTTTTATGAAACCTTTTCATTGCATTTGTTTCACATTTTTTGAAACTGCACCTGTAAAAAAAAAAAAAAGGAGAAAATACTGTTGAAACTCCATGTTTTGAATTTTCAGCAGAAGTTATTTTTGAAATAATACTGCAGAAAAACTTAAAATCTAGAAATTGGTATATCTCACAGCAGCACATTTTCAACAGGCAAGTCAACACAAAAAACTCAATGGAATACAATCTTCTAGAGATAGTACAAAATAAATTCAGCAGAAATATGAAGCAAAGTCGTTTTTCAGCAGCAATACTGAACATGTATTGGAATGAATAACAGTGCTTGCATGAGAGACTCATACAGTGATCTTCAGCCACGTAACACCAAAGAATGATACTGAATATCTACATGTCTTTAATGCTCTTTGAAATACTACAGTCTTTCAAACACAGAACTCCTGCGTGTTTAGATAGCTTTTTTCTTCTCTTGTTAGAATGGACTTCATACTAAACACAATGTAAATTATCTTTTCACAGATTCATACAAAATCACAGAATGTTTGGGGTTGGAAGGGACCTCTAGAGATCATCTAGTCCAGCCTCCCTGCCAAGGTCGACCTTGAGCAGGTTGCAGACATTGAAAGCAATTAGAAAAACATTTCCTGAAAAAACAGAGGGGAGTAGGTCAGTACCTCTTTCCTTGGCATCAACGTGTTTTGCAATATGGGAGTTGTCAATTTTCAGTTAGTTGTGAAGCAACTTTGTCTAAGGTTACCACATCATTTATATCACTAAGTATCATCTGGTATAAAGGTGTAATGCAAACAGTAGAAGTCATATATTTTTGCTAAGTGTATGTATTTTCATTAATTCTGTTCCACTATTGATTATTAGGATCAGGTGAAACCTACATTAGCTTAATTTTTTATGGACTGAGATTGTAGATGCTTCAAATTGCAAACTATAGTAATTACAGAAACCTATTATAATTCCTCTAAAAAGAAAGGGCAAGCAGACTATAAACTGACAGAGCAAATAAAAGTATATAAAAGACAAAGTGCTAGTAAGAAAAGGGTGAGTTTTATTTCCTAGGTAAGACCTGGTGTGCATTAAGTGTGGTAATGAGATTGAAAGAACAGGCAGGTTCCCACATATAATACCGGTGTTCACATTCAACTCTGCATATAAATAACACAGTGATTCTTTTGATATGACACAGAGGATATGTTTGAAGAGAAAAGGTAAAAGATAATCTGTGAAAGAAGGCAATATTGCTGTGCTTGTAATGACAGTAAAAGTAGAATAAAAATAAAACTTCCTAAAGACAACCTGATAGCTACAAGATACACTTGGTAAAGAAACTCATGAATGCATAGTAGTGCTGGTAAAAATACATCAGGTATAAGGCAGACTGTGGGCATAAATAACACAAAGCAAAGAGTGTTTAGAGAAAATGATATTTTTATTGAACACTTAAAGTCCCAGTGAAAGAAAATAGTGATTCGTGTATAGGAAAGCATTAAAGACTGTATAAAATTAATAAGGTTGGTAGTGGCAAATCAGTTAATAATATAAAGATAATAATATAAATAAAAGATATGTCATAAAAAGTTCTTCTACTTACTCAGATATGGAAGGCAAACAAAAAAAGGGAAGTAATGGGATATTCTGAAGTTGGAAACAGAGATGGTTAACATGACTGGGAAAAAAGGAAAAAAAAAGGTGAAAAGGGGGCAGAAACCACGTGGAGAAAGGAAAATATTAAAATCCTTCCCCATTGTGCACTGAACAGTTAATTAGACAATTAGAGCTATACAAAGCAGTAAGAACTCCAGGCTCAGGGGAATTATGTTTTTTAGAGTTTTACAGAAGGTAGGCAGAAAGATGGGACAAGTATTGGCCAAATTCAATAGCACACTAAGAGCAAGGAGTACTGGAGGACTGGAGGGCACATAATGCCACCCCAGTGTTGAGGAATGGAATGAAGAGGACACGCAAAATTCTTAATAGAAGAGATGCCACAGGTGAGAGGGCACCTGAAAACCCAACAGAGCTGCGCTTGTAAAACCAAAAATGTGCAAGTCAGTCAATAGTAGCCAAAATGGTTCCACATACCAAAAATCATAGCTGGATTCATTCAAACAAAGGTAAAATAGTAAATATGATGCCTCCATATTAAATAAAAAAAATGTTTCTGTGCCTCAGAGAAGATTAAATTACAGACATGTTAGACTGTGATTTCAATCTCTACAGGACCCTTTCTTCTCACAATATTACTTTTCAATACAAAAAAGAGAATTTTCGCACATGAATTTCACTCAGTTATGAGTTTTCGCATATGTAAATTCATCATTAGATTTTTTTATGGTAAAGCTAGATTAGCAATCAGAGAAATTTAATTCAGTTCATGTCTCAAATATGGATCATAAACAATTTGGGGCCAAGTTTAGCTGTGCAGTTGTAAGTATACACAAAACTGACATATTTCTTTTTCATATATAGAAGGGTTTGCTACTGAGAAGAAGATGATTCCAAAAGCCTGTGAATTACTTCATTCATTTAGATGTCAAGAACACACTTATAAAGTTTACTGAATAGGAATTAGATAAAGTGGTTATTTAAATATCTGCCTAACTTAGCACTTTATTGAAACAGAGTGAAATTTTCTGTGTTTAATTTCTGTAATTATAAAACAAAATAATAATTCCATTTTTTCCTTACTGCTTTTTCTGAACCATAAGTGCCATGGCTGAGCCCATGGCTTTGGATTGCCATTTTCTAGAAAGAGCCATTGAGTGTACGTGGATCATGGACCCCTCATGTAACTCAGGGTCTGTTGATTCTACTGTGATGTAGCCAGGAGCTCCTAAACTTTACAGATTATGCATGTAAGATTGCACAACCACAGACTGAATGGAGATCATCAGCTGGATTCAGGGCACTGATATCAAATGATGCTTCCAAAAGTACAATTTGTTTGGAAGGAGAAAGTTCAGGACTCTGATACAAAACTGCTTCCTAATTTGATTAAACTACGTAGCAGAGATTGAAGAAATGTGACACTCACTCAATTGCTTTTGTATGCATTGCAAATTTAAGCATGGGCTCTTGTGTGATTTAAAGCTGTGTAAAATTAATGCCAATACTGTTGAGAAAATACTAAGAAGCAGAACAAATTAATTAATTTTTAATAGTTTTAGTTTATGGACTGATAAATTGTTTCAGTTTATTACACAAAGTATATGGTAATGATGATGCTGGAAACAGAATATTACCACAGAGACTCAACTAAAGGTAGTCACAAAGCAGAACACACAACAAGAGAAAAAGTTTTGAGATCATTATGGGCAGTACTTTAAAAGACTGGAAGTGCCTATTTAATATTATACACCACTTTTATTTAATTTATATAGATATAGATATATATATATACACTACAGAATAGAGCTATGCATAGATGTCAAGTCACTGGTGGACAGACCAATATAGGCAATAAATATATCTTTGCATATAAGCAGCTTTCAAAAATTAACTACAGCTGATAGCATTTTTTTAAGAGTTAACTGCTTATAGTCCAGTTAAAAAAAACTTATTTTAGAACTATCAGTAACAGTCATCTACTACCATATCTACTAATATTTATCACAGGAGTTTTTACAAGCCTGTGCAATAATCAGGAACATAGATACATAGTTAAAAAAATAAGTCATACTTTCCTTCCCCAGCTTCACCAGAGAAAAGATATCCCCTGAGTTTCAGGAGAAAGAGAATGCTAAAGGCTCTTTAAGAATACCCTTCCTCTTCTAACTCTTCAGAAGAGCTTATCCTTTACACTGCCTTGGGAAGAGGGTGAAATAGAGGTTTCTATTTGATAAGATAAGTGAACAGAAGGCTTCACTGGGAGTTTCTAGCCTTTAACAGCCCCTGAGGTGGCACCTCACCCTTTTTCTCTGTGTGGTATGTTTTGTGCAAGCAGCTGTGGCTGTATGCTCCTTCTCCACTGCAGCTTAACATCATTTGTTTGCATACCTTGCTACACACAGGGTTTAATTCTCTCTTTGGGATAAGGGGAGGGCTTTGTTTCACTTCACACTTAGAAAAGCCTGAATCAAGTAGGCAGACTTCAGTCTCCTGTTAGAAATTTATACATCTGTGAGGATTTAAGACATTTGGGTCACCAGAATTTAGGAGATTCCTGGTGCTTGCATTTTTCCCTGTTCCTCAATCTGCATAAAGTATGGGCACTGGAAATGGACCTATACACATGTATACGTCTCTTTTGCAGTCTCTTTTCAGGTTTAGGCACAACCACAGTTCAGTTCAGTCCATGCACAAACGTTGTCCACACAACCATGAGCTCTTCTTGAGAATGAAAATTTTAATTTTGAAACAAAAATGATATTTCAAAATTGCATTTTGCACCAATACACACAGGAACATTTAAGCTCTGGACATGTATCAGAACATGCTTGAACTCAGTAAAAGGCTTCTGACTTTGAGCAAATTTGTGGAAAAAGTAAAATACTATGGTTACAGAAACAGCAATAAAAGAGTCTAGTTAGTCCTCCCCTGAGGGAAGTAATACAAATAGAAGACTTGTCACTTTTAAGTAAAGAATCTGCGCACAGGTACTAGACAGAATGATATATACCAATAAAAATAAAGTAAGAAGGGTAATGGCCATGATATGAAACCCTGAGAGAAAGTCATAGTAAAGATACAGGAGTTGTAAACCATTTATCAGTAAAAGGAGCAATTTAGAAAAGAGTGGCCAAACACAGAAAATCATGCAGTTTTCTCTGTGTCACCTTTTCGGTGTGGTTATGTGCATGCACTCATACATACATTGTTCCTGCATGAGTCCTACACCACTTACTGACTTAACGAGTTCTACTGTAAATGAGAAACAGAATATCACTGCTTGAAGACATAAATTGCTCTCAACACTTGATGCAACTGGGATGTGACTGATATTCAAGCTCCATTCTTCCCTAAATATATGCTGTATTTGCTTGCACAAAAAATCTTTTCACTGATAAACCAAACAGCAGAGACTTATCACAACTTTTATACTAGTGTCTCTTATGGCAAGCTGACTAATTTTACTTCTCAGGAAGAATGAGTTTCTTAGAGAAACTAGGCTTGTTTGAAGATCCTACTTGCACATATTTACATATATATATGTGTGAGTATGTGTCTTTGTGTCACACTGCTGTATCTTTTTAGTCCACTGATTGATTTCAAGCAAGCATGAGAAGAGAAATATATGATCTTTAATTTACATATAACAGAATCTGTTAAATTTTTAAAAAATAAGTGCCTTTTGTGGAAAAAGTCTGTAGTACCCCTTACTGATGATCTTGTTTATCACTATATTTTTTTCACAAAAACACCTCCAGACAGGTAGGACTGTTCCAGCTTTTCTGCACCACTTATTTAAACTCCCATGTTTCTTGACACTAGATGTTAAGAACAGTGTATGAGTGGAAGGAGATTAAAAAAGAAAAATAGTCTCATTTTAAAACTACTTTTATGCTTTCATTTGGAGTAAAAGATAATAGACTTAGCTAGCCCCTGTGCTAGAGTACAGTATGTATGTGTCTGTGCAAGACCTTAACTCTAGCACCAATGTTGTACCTAAGAGTATCAGACTTTAATGTGGTATTACACTTTAGAACTTTTATGTAAATATATAACAAATTCCTGTTGCCACTCAGAGTTCACTACATTGTGCCATGCACACATAGCATTATTCTCAAAATCTTGCAGCGAGCAAAAATGAAACATGCCTTAAGTGTAACAGCAAAAATTATAGACATCTTAACTAGTAACAATAATTAGGTCACATCAAAGCACAAAAAACAAAAATCACTGTTGCAGAAAATGTCTTAATAATCACAAATAAATGCACTCTGGAACTATAGTTACTCTATCCATTTTAAGTATGGAAGTAGAGCCTTCTCTGACTGCTTCCACAGTTGCTGTATATGAGTCACAGAAGCACAGAGTCATAGAATGGGTCAGGTTGGAAGACACCACAGGGGGTCTGCAGCGGGTTGAGTTTGGCTCCCGGGCGGAAACACCAATTTGTGTAGTGGTTTAAGGGTTAACTCGGGCAGTAGCCCCCTGATGTCCCTTCTGTGAGATAAGCATTAGGAGGTAAAAGCAAAGCAGGCACAAAAACTTAAAGAATAGAAACAAGTTTATTAACAGAGTTAAAAGAAGGAAAAGAAAGTCAGACTAAACCTTCAGAACACTTCTCTCCCCCCATCTCTACTCCCTTCTACCACCAACGTAAAAGAAAAACACAACCCTTGAGGATTCTAGTCAGTTCACCACCTATATAATAATTTCTGGTTTTCAGTTCACTTAGGGAGAGGAGTCTCTCTTGGTTAAAACCACGGAAGCATCTCCACACAAAACAATCTCGTGCAGCTTCAGTGTCACAGCAAAAGCAGCCGCCCGGAATGGTTTTCTGCTTGCATGTGAAAGTCCCTTCCCCCGACTACAGCTTTCCCCACAGCTGCTTCGAGGGTTTCTTTAGCTAAGGGGGTACTATTTTTAAGGATGAGCTGTTCAGAAACAGAAGTTTTCTCCACTTACCAAAGTGCCTGAAAGGCGTAAGGACCCTCTCTGGGAGTAGCCACATGGTCTGGGAACAGAGGTCCTTTTCTCTCAAAGGATCTCTGCTCAAATTTCTCATCAACTCACAGCTACTTCAGCATGTACTTATTGCAGCACAGGAACTGTTGTTCACAGCAAGTTACAGCTACTTCAGCGTTTGCTTGTTCTAGTACAAGCACTTTTGCTCACAGTTGCAGTTTGAATGCTCCACCCCCCCCCCAATGTTTTCAAGAAATTACAATGGGTAGTCTAATATATCATAGTCCATCACCATGGTTTTTTTCCAACAGAATTTCAGCTTCTAGGATTAAAGCATCTCCTCAGTCTCCTTCCCGAAGGTCTCAGGTTTTTCTTCCTCACTGACTTGGGCATCTTTATAGTGTTTCCTTCACAAGCCTTTACTTTCCTCTCTCCATCTGATCGGGGAGATGATTAGTCTCTGCAGGCTTCATCTGGTCTGGAAAAAATTTTAACAGCACTAAAAGAGTTAATCTCCCCCAGGTTTTGCAGCTGGAGCTTGGAACTTGCTTATCTCTTGGCCACATGATCCTGCCGGATGGCAGTCTCAGGGGAATTTCAACTGCTCTGGGGGTGAGGTGTTGGCCATCCTGGCCTCTGGGGATGGGGGGTGTCTGGTGAGTTGAAGTGACTGCAATCTCAGCCAAGCCACCCCCCGGCCGACCCGGGCCAGGCCCGGCCAGCAGAGCCCAGCCCGGCCCGGCCATGCCCCTCAAGTTACCTCTTCGGCCACTGGAAGCAAGAGAGCTTCCCGGGCTCTGCTCCTTCTTAAAATGTGGCTCACAGAGGCGTGTCAAGCTCTCTAAGTGGTTTAGAAAGTTGCCAATATTCAACCTGGCCAGTTGATTGGGTCTAGAGGAAGCTGAAAGCACCTTTTTGCAAGGAATAACTTCCTGGAAGATGCAGCCTTCTTCAACTACAATTCCCAGCTATCCTAAACCACAACAGGGTCATTTGGTCTAACCTCCCTGCTTGAGCAGGGCCATCCCAGAGCACATGGCACAGGATCATGTCCAGGTGATTCTTGAGTATCTCCAGGGAAGGAGACTCCACAACCTCCTAGACTTTGGTTTATCTTTGTTACGCTAAAACTAATTTTCTTCAATTCCCAGACTCACATTTAACTATCTCCTGGTGAGATGTTTACAGAATCCTGGCATTATAAACTCTGAGGCTATCTGTTATTTAGAGCATGGTGCTAATAATGCCAAGGTTGCGAGTTTGGTGGGCCATTCACTATGATGGTCCTTTTGCATCCCTCCCAACTCAGAATATTTTGTTCTTGTGTCTACCTTACTGTCTTACCATCTCATTCCTGCACACTGCACCCTACAGTGCACCTCACTTTCATAACCTCTGCTGCTATCCCAGTCTCCTGTTGCCCTATCCTCTGTCATTTGGTTGCATCCCTAAATAATTCATTCTCCAGAATATAAGAAGTCATGACTGCTACCAAAATAATTTAAAACAAAATAATCTGAAGTAAAGCAAACCAAGCCTAGACACTAGGCCATTAGAAAAATTGCTGTTCCAGTTAAACCAACCAAGTCCCAAAACTCCAAGCAAAGTAAGGAAAGTTTTTAAAAAGTCTGACAAACCCATCTGTAAAGGCTTGCAAAGTGATTACAAAGACTGAGACCTAGTACTAGTAATAACAAAATTATACCTACATGGTACAGTACCCTGCACACTAAAATCCCAACAGAAAGCACAAATTTCTTGAAAACTTGTCAGAACATTTCAAAATATGTTGAGCACGATTCACAGTGTGGGACAAAGCCAAAACACTTTATCTTGTTATCCACCATCACTTGGTAGAGATGGATCAGTTTCTCAGGTTCAGTACCCTCCGCTTACCTAATTCCCTCTCCTTGTGCCATGTACCTTCTCACCAGCTGTTGCACACTAATTTAAAAATAAACAGATGAATGGAACATGCTTCAAAGACTTTATCCAGTATTTTTAATGTGCCTTGCTTGGAAACCTATCAATACTTTTTTAAAAAACACATTTGAACATTACAAAACATAGGATGTTAAAAAGTCAAGTTAACTGAAAGAACCAGATGTTTACATTGGTGCCCAAGGGTGCCGTAGCATGTCAGTATTATGTTATTATTGCCTACAATCTATTTCAGGCACTTATGTACTACTGAGGAATTCCCTGGTCGTTATAACAGTCAACATGATGGTTTGATAACATAACCAAGTACAGCTACACTTCTGATCTACCACTCTGAAATATGTAGCACTGTTATTTCATTTTGTTACAATAGTTCTGAATGATCAAGCCTAATATAAAAGGAGATCAAATTAACTGAGATTGTAGTTGACATCATCATTACACATGGGTTCTCATTGTCAGTAAAGATGATAAAATCTATGACATGCTTCTTTGAATTATAATCAGTCCTATTTTGAGATATCCCTCATTACATGTTTTATTTAACCATACAAATATAAATGTCAGTTTTCTGTGCGGAGGATTATGGCAAGGTCATTAGCTTATTAGACGATTGCAGTAAGTAATATAAGCCTTCAGAAAAGGGGTAAAACCCCTATGTATCTGAGCAAGAAAACATCACCTTGAGCAAACTGCTTCTTACATAAAGATTTTTCTAAGTAAAACCTCAGGTTGCCAAAGCAGATACAGCCGTAGCAGAAATATGATTTCTCAAATTGAAGTCCTTCAGATGTATTTCCTTGCTATTAGTTTAAATGTGATTCAAAATATTTTGTTTAAAATGCTATCTAGAAATAAATCCATTTTTAGATGCTGTAATTGCTTTGTTATAAAGTAAAGTCACGGTATCTAAGAGACTGATTGAAAAGAAACTGACTGCAGTTTCCTTAAGGGAGTCCATGGTAATTTAATTTAATTATCTTATTCCAACTGGTGATAATATCCAAAGGGAAACTATTTCTAAATTTACTTTTTATTAAAATTTATTTCAATCACAGATAGCCAAATGTATATCTACTGCAAAAGTATTTTAGCTTCAGTGCCATTGTCCGACTCATTACCCATCACTTCAGTGAGGAGACAGTCCTGTTATCCTAAAATACTAGAAAATAGACAAACACTGTGACAAATACTGTGATTGTAAAAAAAAAAAAAAGAAATTAGCTAATAGAGATCAAAGGGAATTGGCCAATATATGGAGGATACTTTTTTCTACTTTCTGTAATACTTATACAGTTCTGTGGTCTGGTGGTGAGGAAGCTTGCACGGGGATTCTCTGGTATGTCTTTCTAACCATTTCCAGTGCCATATTCAGTAGCAATGGCAGTTCCCTCTCAGTTTTCCCCATTGGAATCCAAGTGGTGCACAACTGGCAGCCAGCAGTAATTCTTTAAGAGACATTAATACATGCATTTGAAGGGAGAAAAACCCTTCTGAGGGCTGCTGTTAATGTTGGGCAAAAAGGGATTGCTTTGTATACCACTGTTCTGGCTTTCTACTGCCTCTCTTGAACCTGACCCTATTATCATGATTAGTTACACACACCAAGCACTTGAGAGCAGATATACAGTTTGGCAAACCATTAAAAATATAAGTGAACAAGGCTATTAGGAGTTCTTGGCAGTAAAACTATTCAAAGCCCTTATATCTTAACTACCTTGTGCTTAATTGGGGAATGCCCACTTGGCATAGCTGCAGCCAAGACTTATTTCCTGCTCTTCTGGAATAAACAGCTGTTTTCTTTCTACCCTCAAGGTGATATCTCCCATGCTGAAAAGCAATTCAAAGACAAGAGATATTTTTAGCTCTCCTTGTAACTCTTAATACAGTTATGGCCATTACACAGCACATTAGTTTTTTGCAGGGATGTTCTTGGCAATAAAGTAGGCTTTGGGCCTATCACACTGCATGATTTTATTCTTCCAGCACATCTTTTTGGGTTTTTTTGTACTTCAAATAACTGATCTCACACAAACATTTTAGGGCATTGTCTCTGAATTTTATTCCATTACTATTTTGAATTCTCCTCCAAACATCTTTTCCAATACTATTTCTGCTGTTTAAAAATGTTACAAAAGTTTTGGGGTCGAGGTTAAATATTCTGAAGCTAAAAGTTCATTTTTGCCACAAGACTAATGCTGGAAGATAGCAAAATAAGTAATGTATTGGCACATTCAACAGTTGGCAACTAGAATAAACTGGTGTTCTGACTTCTTAGAGCTGGAGGCCATTCAATCCATCTAGTTAAATTGTCATTCAGTCTGAGTATTGCTTGGGTGAGGTATCTTTTCAGAAAAGACATACCATCTGGTCCTGCTGCACACCAATATAAATAATCCATCGATCTTTTTTCAAGGGGTGAACTGTTTGCACCACTAAAAATAGTTTTTTCTAATTTTATCTTTATTCTTACTCATCTTTCAGCCTTAGGTTTTCTACATGTTTCATTGCTTTCTCTTGCAGATTTTTCTGTGCAACAGAAACCTGAGTGTTTTTATAGGTAATTTTATCAATAATACACAAAAATCTGTAAAACTTAGACTCAGATGTGTTTGATGGGTCCCAATTTCCATAAAATCATGCCCCTTCTTGCTTACTGTATAAACATTCTTTCATTCTTACATTTAAAAATCAAATCTTATATAAACTTTTGTATATGTTGCCTGCAGTCCAGTTTTCCACTTGCCTTCTTCGAAGAGTAGCACAGTTCTCAAGTTTTGCATCCTACACAATAGCCAGTTTTCAATTTATATTATTAATTATCACCAGTAGGCCACAGATGGACCTGGGCTGTGTGCTGCTGGGATCTGGAGATTGTAAAAGGTTGGCCTGTAGTTCATTTTATTCTTTCCAGTTAATAATGGACCAGAAAGCATTTTATATGAGTGTATTATCCCTATTCTTCCAAATAAAGAAAGGAATATTTATTCCTCACTTCTGCATTTTCTACATCACTGCTAACAATTTTACCATCTTCACCTCTTAAATTTCTTACACCAAACCTAAGATTAATTTTGTATCTAGTATACTATAAAATTCGATTCATATTAATATCAGGAATACAAGCTATGGATTTTATTCTGACATCTTTTGTTTGGTTTTTTGGGGTTTTTTTTCCTTATGAGTCTTTACATTTATAACAGTTGTTGACTTATTTAGTTTTTAGGTTAAATTGCTGTCATTATTGGTGCCTGAAACAAACACAGGCTTATAACAAAAGATGTCCTCTTTTTCCCTGTAGTTGTATAGATGTTCATACATATAAAGGTTTTAAAAGAATTTTCCCTTTTAATTCCCATTCTCTCTGTCACCTTTTTTTTGCCATAGTCAGTCACACTCTTTTGATTTTGAATCAATTTGTTATTTAGACATACATATTTATGTATATACATATGTACACTGATTGGCACTTTCCCTTGCTCATTTGCACTGTAAAAAATCAAGTCATAAAAATTAGTCTCTAGGCAATCACTAAAATCCAGGTGATTTATTTACCTCCAGAATTGTCTCATGTTGAGTGCAATACCTTCTGGATAACAAAGTTTTTAATCAGATTCATAATAGTGAATCAATGCGGAACCATTGTATATAAAGCATGGAGGTTTAAATGTGCACATAGACTTTTGGTCCTTAGATGTTTTCATTTAAACTGTTCTTTTTCCTTTTTTAGCTTTATAGATTTATTTTCATTAGTTAAAATCTTCCTTTTTTTTTTTTTTTGTCTGTTTTGCCAGTGCTCACTTAGCTTTATAATTTGCATTCTTGATCCTTTTTTAATTATTTCTACATCCTTCTTGATAATTGAATTTAGTTAACCTTGCATTTGGAGAGAATCTTATTTAATGTAAACTCTGTTTCCTTTATTTATACATATTAATAAATTTGCCCTGACTTTGTGTTGTTGAAATATTATTACCACCATTTCAAGTTCATCTCCTTCTAACGGATTATTTCTGACAGAGATAGCTGTGAACCAAAATCATATAGTCAAAGTCACAAAATACAGATTTTCAAAATACAGATCCTGCGCTATAGTGCAAAACCTGGTTTAGTACACATACACACACACACACAAATCTAGTTAAAGCTTTACTTGTAAAAATATTGTTGCAGAAAAAAGGGAGCTAGAGCCTTCCTCTTGCGTGCAAGCAAGGGATTAAGGAAGAGGGTTTCCACGTTGTGAAAATAAAGGATTCTGGAACTGAAGAGTGGGGGTTACTCCAGCACTAGTGGATCAGTTCCCTGGATCAGTTGTAATAGGCTAATACAGGATGCTGTGCAAATACTGCCATGGAGCTTTATTTCATGGCCAAAGGGACTCGGATGCCCTCTGTAGGGAAGCCCATAAAGACTTCCTTCCTGAGTAAAGGAAACAATGAGTTTTTTTGCTGGCTTCTTTCACTATGTTTCAGAATCAGAGAATATGCTGAGTTGTAAGGGACCCACAATGATCATCAAGTCAAATTCATGATTCACCACAGGATCGTCTCCAAGAGTCACACCATGTGTCTGAGAGCATTGTCCAAATGCTTTTTGAACTCTGTCAGGCTGGTGCTGTGACCACTTCCCTGGGGAGCCTGTTCCAGTGCCCAACCACCCTCTGGGTGAAGAACCTTTTCCTAATAGCCAAGTTAAAACTCCCCTGACACAGCTTCAGGCCATGCCCTTGGCTTGTGTCACTGGTCACCACAGAGAAGAGATATAAAGTGGTCTCAGCTACTCCATATATGGCTTCCTCTCAAGGCCCTTCACCATTTTCATAGCCCTCCTTTGTACTCTCTCTAATGGTTTAGTGTCTTTCTTATATTGTGGTACCCAAAACTGCCCCCAGCACTTGGTGAGGCCACCCCAGTTCAGAGCAGAGTGGGACAATCCCCTCCCTGGCGAGGCTGTCCCTGATGCACCCCAGGACAGCGTTGGTCCTCCTGGCTATCAAGGCACTGCTGTCCCAGGTTCAGCTTTCTGTCAACCAGGACCCCCAGGTCCCTTTCCGTGGCACTGCTTTCCAGCATCTCATTCTCCAGTCTGTACGTACCTCCAGGGTTGTCCCATTCCAGGTGCAGAATCCAGCACTTGTTAAACTTCATATGGTTGGTGATTACCCAACCCTATAATTTGTTGAGGTCTCTCTGCAGGGCCTCCCTGCCTTTGAGGGAGTCAACAGCTCCTCCCAGTTTTGTTTCATCTGTGAAAGGTTTGTATCCCTTCCAGTCCTGCATCCAAGACATTTCACACTCTAGTTTCTTACTTGGAGCATGCAGGAAAGAAATCCTTCACTTATGTCACTACATCACTGACTCAGAAAAGTTGCTTGAAGTTCTTAGTCCTGTGCACATTTCCAACCACTATGTGACAGTCAGAAGGACTCTCACAGGTCAGAAGTCTTTGCTACAGCAAAACCAGACTCATTGACAGGCACAATTTTTCTTTCCTGATGTGATTTTTTCCTGAATCAACTAATAATTGTAGATATTTCGAAGGAAAGGTCAGTTCTGACAAATGATTCCTCGGAAAACACTGCACATCTGCCTTGTCATCTTGCATCTTTATTGCAAATTATCTTCTAGTAAAAAACAGTCTGACTGCAGTCAGCGTAAATCTGCCTTTTATCAGCCACTTATTCCTTCAGTATGCCAAGTTTTTATCAGTATTAAAGCTGTATTGTTGGTTTTCACCAGATGATCCTCAGGCATGCCATTTTTAATAGCAGAGATGTGGGCAACTAATTAGACCTGCATTTGAAGAAAATTGGGAATTAATAGCCTTCCGAAACTTGTGTATGCTTCCCAAAGTACTTGCCTAAACATGAGACAAGTGCTTCAGTCCTTGTTCTCCAAGTAGTTCAGACATACATCTATTACATCATGGAAAATCCCATAGAAAACTGATCAACAGAGAAGCACTAATCAATTTTTGCCACGTTTAAATACTCCCTTTAATACCCAGAATAAGAAAGAGTCAGACAAGACTGGATGTAAATTCATCACTGACCTGGGACAGACAGTGCTGAGCTCTTAGATCATATGACTGACATTGCTCCTCTGTTACCTAGTGAGTATATTTGCAAGGTATTAGGAGTATGATGTGTTTCTTGCAGGGCAAGAAAGAAAAAGGCTGGGAAAACAAGCAACAATTAATATTCATATCTGAAAGAGGGCTTCATATCAGTGTTAAGGTGAAGATGGGATCTGCTAGGATTTTGAAATATTCCTGTGGGGGGGGAACCTTTGTTAAAAAATAGAAACCAGGGAGGACACCATAGTAACCAAGATGGATTGCCAAAAATGAACTTCTGCCTGTCCCAGGCTGTAAAAAGAAAAAGACAGGAATACATAAGCTCTCCTCCTGGAGCTATGTATCCAGTCTCTTTCTGAAAGAATTCAGCAAGAAATTATTTTGTTCAACTGACTAGCAGTCAGGCTTACTGCTCTGTAGAGCTTCGGGATAAAAGAAGACACAGTGGTTGTAGCCTGTTGCTTGTGTAGCTTATATCATGTATTAATTGGAGCCAAATCTAGAAATGCTAAGCCCTAACTTCATTTGCTTGTTTGTTTGCTATGTCTGCCTCCTGTTTTGGCCCAATGAATGTTCAACAATTTTTACACAGAATGTGTCCTGAAAAGAAAAATCAAAAGATTTCCCCATACTAAAATATTGTTTTCTGATGAACTCACTGTGTTATTTCTTTAGACTCATGATGGAAATAAAATCAGGTCTCTCCCATCTTTGACTAGAGCACTAATTGATATAGTATCCTACCCTATAGGATAGGGAAGAAGGATGCTTCTTTATCAAAAGACAGGAAGAAAAAAATCACTTCCTTAGCTTGCACTTTTTCATATTCCGCTGCAGTAAACATGCTCCATGTGTGCCTACACGACTGGAACGTAAACACGAAATGGACACAAAAATTTCTACACTGATTCCCAACAGGGTTTAGGCTTCAGCTCAAAGCTGACAAAATGTATATTCTTGCAGGTGTGCGTAGAAGCATACATTTACATGCCCTGGAGGAATCTTGACAGAAATCAAAACATCAGGAAATTTTTGGTGTCAAGGGTCTTAATACTGAATGTAGATTCATAGAATAATACACAAGGAAGCAAAGATGGTGTTTTTTACAAAGGCTGTCTTCTGAAATGGAACTTCATGTTAAACTAACTAAATTAAGATGACTTCTGAGAGCCCTGCTACCACCAATACTTAGAGATTATGTGTTTTTTAACCTCTAAGAAATGTTTCCCCTAGAAACCATGAGCCAACATCACAATCTTTCATTTGCTTTAAACAAGCTCCTCTGTCCTATGCTGTACTTGCAGGTCTTAACCAGATGCTTTTAAAGAATTTAAATCAAAGGGAATGATGATAAAGGCACACTGACTAATGGAACAATACTTTGTCTCCTTATAACTATTTATGGAACATGAAGAACCCAAGACTGAAGAGAGTAAATTCAGAAAATAAATACTATGCCACAAATCCTTAAATGAGTCTCAGTCAATATCTTATTGCCATAAACCACGTGTAAGGTTCACTGGCATTATATTAAATACATGATAAGAATGATTTTCTTTTCCAAGATCTATCTGGAATCCTGTCTACCTCCTCATACTCTATTAAGTAATAAAGATATTATATTCATTGCACTTAAAAAGCAAAATCAGAGCAATTTATTTGAAAGCCACAGAAAAGAACACTGCTTCCCTTTTACTTCAGATTTTGATTATAATCTTCAACTCATATAATTACTAATAAAAGACATAGATTTCCCAGCTAGATTCCCCACAGTTTTCAGCTACAAACTGTTATTTTGAAAAAAACTATCACCTTAGAAGTACATCTTTTCAAAAAACTCTGTGTAATCAATATCACTTACTGTGGTAAAAACGTGAGCATTTTTAGAGTCCAGTTGCTTTTACCATTGTTAATTCATTGCTTTTATCTCAATTTCAAAATAAAAAAGAATTAAATAATTTCTGTGCATAGAAAGATCCCATTATATCCTCAAGTACTTAATGTTAACAGTAGTCAGCTTGAACGAGGAATGAGGAATTAAAGATAAACATAAACAAACGGAATTGCAAGTTTTGGATTTTTTTGATACTGTAAATATTTTCATTCATTGTCAGTTTCATAAGACATGATCCAGCCTCTGGATTTTTGTGGTTGTTAGGATTTTTCACCTCAGTGAATTGACCAAGAGATTTTGTTTCTGCCATGTATCTTTGAATTAGCTGTATGATGATTGAGTGCTGTTTATATAACAGCTACTAGTGTAATAAAAATATATAACCAGCTCTTTGATTATGCACATATGCATATGTGTGTCACTTCTGTCATATTGATTCCAAAATATGTAACTATTCCCTTATACTTCTTTATTTTATAGTAAAATTAATTCTAATTTTTCTTTCCTGATAAATAGGAATAGCATCAAGCACTTTTTATAGTCTTTCTATGACTGTACTGCCCAGCCACATTTTGATCACATGCATCACCAACCCATATACTGCCAATCCATCCCTGTCTCAGCTATTTGCTCATCCCAATCTGCCACATGTGAGATCCTTGAGGTCTAAAGTATTGTCAAGACATTCTTTCTGCAAATAACAATTGTACAAAGACTGACCTGCAATCTCATCTTATCAGATCATGATGACTCCAGAATATCTTTTCTACCTGCTCATGCTCAAGTGAAATGACTGCCAAGGCAGATGAAGTATGTGAAGGACGTTACAACAGCTGGAGCCCATCACCAGGATGAGTGTACCCCAGATTAGCTGGGAACACATAAACAGTCAGAGCAGACCAGACCAGAGACCCACCTTGCCCCATTTACAGTGACAGGACCCTGCCAACATCCTGTGGCTGCAGAGCTCCTTGTCAGCCTCTTCCTCACAGACCTCCTCCACCACCCTACACAAGGGTGAGCAGACTCCAGCCAGCCAGCCTACCTACCTCTAAACCAAACCTCAGGAATCTCCTCATGCTCCATCCCTCCTATTTTCCTGCCTGTGCCCCATCACACTTCTGCAAAAGAGGAGAGGGCAAGGAATCCCAGCAAGCTGCCCTGTGCTGAGTAGATTTCACTGCACACTGTGGAAGGTTGAAACTCTGTGGAGCAGGGAGTATGGCCATGTACAGTCCACAGGGTCCACTAGAAGGTAGCTCTGGTGCACATGTGTTGAATATGCCACAGACCTCTTGTAGAATCCACCAAAAACCTTTGCTGAGGTCTGGCTGTGCTTTGTCATAAATCATTTTAATGGCATCCCCAAGGATTTAAAGCTAAAGTTTTCTGTTATTTTCCCTAAATGCCTGTCTGATCTTTGTCAATGTATCACAGCCAGAATCACATTGACTATTCTTTTAGCAGCCAGTAGATGCAACAAAGATAATTGGTACCAGCACAGGAAAATGAAATGTCATAGAAAACATTTTGCATTCTAATATAAGTACATTGTTAAACTCAGAAGTAGTAACTGAAGCTTGGGACCAATCAGTCAATTCATTAAAACCAAGGGATATGCCTAAATTTCCTCAGAAGAAGGTAAAAAAGCTATAATGCTTTTGGGTTATTTTTATAAAAAAATAATGACCTCTAGTTGCCTACAGCAGTGATGAAAAAAAGATTAGGTATGAGTAAGACTGAAGTTTTCTGTTTAAACAAAGCAGATAAAGGGAATTGCAGTAAGACTTCAAAAACAGCCCAGGAAACATCATCTTCTGCATAGGGTGCATGGAAGTTTAAAATAAGAAAACAGCAGCTATGATTTGTCTTTTTTTTGTCCTACATATTCATGGAAGTAAAAATCTGTAAGCAATTTTAGCATATATATAAGATTATATAAAAATTACACTCGGTTCAGGTCCCTGAGTTCCTACATAGTGGAAAAGTTTTGGTCCACAATTTCAATCGATGGAACACCAACACACAGTTGAAGTTCAAAAACTTAATTGGGTCTAAAATGAAAATGTATCTAAAACACATATTCTCAGCCCATTAACACTTCTCACCCTTTTATTTATTTTTTTTTAGTTCAATTAGTACAGATAATAGCCTGCCATGTTAAACTATGTGATGAGATACCTCTTCTCTCCTTTTCCGAGACAATACTAGTGTTAACCAAAATCTACACAATCTTACTGCAATCGTCATTACAATAGCTCTCTGACAGGCTGTCATATTAAGGTATCCCTCATGAACAGAAAACCACATACTCTTTAATAAATATTTGACAATTTCTTGCAAATATGACTCCTACAGTATTTAATACAAAGGATTTGCAAAGGTTTTGTATCTTTTCTGTCAAAACTGTGGAATGAAATTATCTCACATTTCCACAGACAGTACAAGAAATGCTTCCCTTGTCAAAATTCCTTTGCTAATCATTATATACTGCATGCTATACTAGTTGATATGTGGGTCTTTTTAGTGAGGATTACTGTGTTTAGATATTGAAAAAGAACATAGAACAACTCACATTCACTGAGCTCCTGAACTGTTTGCTGTTCAGTTTAATTGTCAATATTGTTACTAATTTTGTCACTTAAGTGCATTCATATTGCCCATATCTATAGAAATTTTATATTGAGGTTATGAGAGCAAGACAGTTAAAAATTCTAATTTATGTATGAAAGCCTATATCAGCTGGATTTTATTTCTGATTTTTCTGCCAACTACATGAACACAAACATTGGATCCATTCAGAATTATAAAAAAATTCCGAGTGTACATATTTTTTAAATTTAAATCATATAACATGATTAACATTGTTGATACTATGATTCAATTCCTATTTCCAGACTCATATTGTTGAATTATGATAATTCTTTATAAATGAATTGGTAATTCCTTTGTAAATTTCTGATTAGTTCGAATTTCATCCATATAAATATATAACGATATATAAACCCGGATTAAGTTATAATGGCCTCATTTTGTGTTATATGAGAAATGTATATTACATAAGAAAATTGTATTATGTAAAAAGGTTACCCGCCTAATTTTTATAGGAAGGGAAATAATTACTTAAATATTCTTTTAAATAAAGATGAATAACAAAAACACCTCCTTTGGTGCTATTGGTAACCAAAGTGCCAGAAGTCATTATAGTTACGGTCTTATACAAAAGGGCATTTTGACTAATAAAGTTGGCAAGAGTCATTTAGCTAGATAAAAGAGTTGTTTGAGGTTTTTTAAAATTTAAATTTAGAAATATACCTGGCACATTGTCTGGATGAACAAGCAAATATTTAATTTTTACTGAAATTTTCAGCATTTCAAGAAACTGTCTTCTTCATCTTTTACCTTAAGATAAATCCCCAGGTTTTAAAGTCTGTTTCTTGACTCCTTGGCTTACTGGAGTACCAGTTTGATCAATAGAAGGATCAATTTGAATCTAAAACACTTGTTTCTTCTCTGCGTTTCTTTGAATCTAAATACCTATTTTGTTAATTATCTCAGGGATGGGTGCCATTTGTCTCTATTAGTGTTGCCTTTCTTTTTTTTTTTTTTTACCTTCTACCAAACATCTCTGCTTTTTCCCCTTCTCACTTGTAAGCTTAGGAAAACACACCCCAGCAAACCATTCTGTTCACCTTTCCCACTATGTACTTTTGCCATGAAACACCCAAGATACTGTTTGTCATGGAGAGAAACTGTAAGCTGTGATCACTTAGCTCCCTGCCCCAAGTAATATTCTCTGTAGCTGGAAATCTGTCCATTTAGCTGCGCAGGAGGCACATAAATTCTGTGACACCCATTCATTACCTCTCTTGATCACCCTTTCATGGACTAATTGGTCCATTTGTATTTGTTATTTAATATTGTATTTTTTTGGTAGTTCAGGTTTGGCTGGAATTCAGAGTGAAAATTGTGTAGAGAGTAAATTCATACCTCAATGATAATACAGGTTAAAGGTTTGAGCTCTTTTTCTTTTCTTTTTTTCCCCCCCATTAAATGGGCTGTAAACAGCACAGGTGATTTACTCCACTGCACCAGACACACATGGCATTTCTATCTCAGTAGGGCTTCTGCTACCACATTCATGAAATGCCAAAGATATATTCAGTACCCTAGACTAATATGTTCCTTCTCAGGTCTCAGGGAAAACCAAGAGAAGTGCAGAGCCAGATTCAGGCTCCTTACACAGAGAAACTGCTGATGCTACTTTCCGAACTTTCCCCCATGTCCGATTTCATCTGGGGGAGGGCAGGCTGGCAAAGAGGGCTGCCCAGTGCAGACAGAGGGTCCAGAGGAAATGACATACAGTTTACTGGGGTTCAAAATTTTAGGAAAGGCTGCAGTAAATGCAGGTAAATGACAAACACCTTCCTTTGCATGAAGAACGATTTAAATGATCAGTGATGCACAAATTATGTGCTGTCATTGTGGAGACAGAGTTACCTGGACTGGGACACGCTTAGGCTCTGCTTTCCAAAGGTTAAGCATGTGTGCCACCACCTGGCACACATACAGCTACAGAGAAGGAGCTGCCTTTGTGCAAATGGATTTTGGGGTTCTGCTTCTTTTTAATCATAGGAACAGCAATTGATAGCATACAGTATTAAGTACTGCTCCCTCTCCTTCTTTCTTGGCTCCTGTATAATAACTTCAGCTTGCAGCACAGCAGTGTGTGGATCAGCATTAAATTAAAAGGTTCAGTCAGAATAACTTCTAGAGTCAAATGTTATATCTATGAAAATAAAAAGTTGGCAGTGGAAGTGCTGACATAATTATAGCAAAGTAAGCAAACAATTCTATACTTAGAAGTATGTAAACTGAAGCTTTTAAAACTACTTCCCTCCCTCTGGGAGACCAAGGTGGCAGGGGTTCATATTAAGCACAGAAATTGGGACTTTGGAGGCTCAGCTATCATTATTTTTGTGCAGAAACCTGAGTTTCTCTTACTTTAGTTTCACATTTACAGCACCGCAGGGTATGTAGTGACACTCAAACCCAAAACAAATATATATGTATTTTTTAATCCCAAGCTGAATGGAAAAACAGCATGTATGGAAAGTAATAAGGTGTAGCTCAAGTCTAGTGTGAAAATGAACAAATCACAGGGCAAGCATTTTTTTAAAGTTTAGTTTCTGATGTGTTTGTGTTTTCTGATGGAAGCTGACAGGTAGAACAGTTTGCTTTTTAAGAGACTGATGGAGCCCCAGGAAGACAGGTGACAGAAGCAAACGAAAACAACAGAAACATCAGATCTGCCTGCCCTACTTTAAAGAAATTTTGTCATAAGGCATGATTCTTTTGATTATTTTTTTTTCACTTATGAGACAGTGATGGAGAAAAGAGGTCCCAAGTTTATTTCATAGTTCAAATTTTAAGTTTCTTTGGTTGCATTACTTAATTGGGGAGGTAAAAACTAATAATATGTTGTGTGAGTGTGGTGGCACAGAAAGACGTACACTGTAAACATATCTGAGCATGATTGAGAGTCTAAACTCCTGGCACTAAGATAGCAGAAAAGATTTTAATTTAGGCCTAACTAATAAAAGGAAATGAAGAAGCTGCCTTTTTTTCTGACATCCTTGTAAGACACTTCAGTAATAACTCTTCTTTAGGAAGCCTTCACTTTCATCCCACAGAGACTTTGACACAAGGCAGAAAGATGCTATTCCTGAAAGCTCTATGTGACTTACTTGAAAATACATAGAGGAGAGAACAAAGCTTTCTCCTTTAAACTCACGGAGGAATGTTAAGTAGCTTATTACAGATACACAGAAGAGAGGGAGAAGAGTTTCTGAAAAGGCCTCTTTGTCTGGCCCCAAAGGTTCAGACCCATGGTCTAAGAATTCTTTCTTCCCTTCCTAAATCACGAAACACTGGTTTAATGTATCATGAGAATGTTGTTTTAATTTTTAGAAAGTGATAAGGATAATGAAGTATTTTCTTGAGATGCCTCTGAGCCATCCTTAGGCTTTCCTTTGCAGCACAAAAGACATAAATATGGTTGTAAAAGGTTGAAGTGCTCAACTTTTTGTGCAATAACAAGAGCTCTAAAAGTGAAACATAAAACATATACAACCATTTGACATTACAAGGACCAATAGTTTTGAACATAAGCAGGGGATTTTATTTATGAGTATTAATTTGAACTATACAAATATATCCTCAGAACAACAGATCATTTAGACAGGTACCTGGTAAAGCAAATAAGAAAATTACAAAAAGATTTATTAGTCAATCACCTGTATCAGTAGCATTCCCTATTTTCGTAGGATTATGTGTTCTGTCATGTCAGAGCTCTTACAGGAATTACAAAATACTTCAAAGCAAGGAGGGAGATTTTGGAGAGGAAAGGAAGACGAGGAAAGGAAAACAAATAACTCATTAAAGAGGGCATTCAAGAAGACATAAATCAGTCCACAAATAGAAATGTGAGACATAGAGTTAGGGTAAGACTTGCTTTAATCCAAATACCAGGAGATTTATAGACAGTATTATTACTTGTGGCTTCAAGTGGTTTAGATATAAAGCATTAGACCTATCCTGGGAAGCACATGAGTCCTCAGTGTCAGAGACTGTTCAGATACAAATGCAATAGCACTTATTAAATCTTATTCATGTCTTACTACTATTTAATAGACTGTAATGTGTTCTTCTCCACAATTATTAAGTAATTCTTTACTTTAAAATCCTCTTACATGTCTATTCACATTGTGCCGTCCAAAGTACTGTAAATCCCACTAAAATTATATTTTGAAACTAATTCATTGTGCATTAGCTGCCCACGAAGTTGTCATGGATGGGGTGATGAACTTCACTTGTACTAGAGAAGTAGCATTATGTTTATTGATATAAATATCAGTGATTTAACAAAGTTTAATAGTAAATGTGACAGTGGTTTAACAAAATTCAACGGTAAGGTACACTTGATTACTGCATAGGGAACAGGTTCAGACAAAACTGTCAGGAAGACCCTCCTGCTGAGTCATGAGGTTCAGAAAGGACCTATTTGTGTTCTAAACTCCTTCTCAGAAGGGAGACTTGTGCTGCTGAATTCAGACTTAACCCCAGGCTTGGTCAATGATTTATGTTTAAAGTATTGTATGCGTGCAATCAATCCTCTATAACACTTAGCTAAGATTTTAGATTTTATCATTCCATCAATCACTTACCAAGAATCTATTGTAGCAAAGAATCTTTTAGCCTTAAGAAGCGACCTTGAGAGGAATCCTAGCTCAAGGGGAGATCCTGGTGTGGACCTGCTGCCATGCTGGAGAGCTCAGTGGGCCCTTGGCTTTACGCAGTATATATGGATTGAGATAATTAACTTAGAGACATATTTGCATAATGGTGCATGCTCAGATAGCCCTTAGATATTGAAGAAGACTTATGGCCCTTAGCCATTGAGCAAGTTTCACGGCCCTTAACTATGCTGTTGTTATCTGTAAGCAGACGCAGCCATCACAACCATCACCAGTGGTTATTGCTTAAGCAGCTAAAGGGGAGCAGGGGAACCCCATGGCCACACCAGTATTACTGAATTCTCTGTCAGTAACATATGATCCCACTCCAGGGCCCCCCATCCCCAATATATCTTGTGTAGTTTGCACTATCAAGCATTTCCAAGAAAACGCCAAATAAAAAGGGGGGATGATCTATTGGATCAGGGGAATACTTGTTCTACGAATAAATACATTCCATTTTGAATTCTTCTTTAGGGAATAAAAGAAGAGAGAGAACCCTTTTAAAAGGGTTCAGCCTTGCTCTCTTATGTCATGCATATGTACAGTCCCAGCGCCTCCAGTGCAAAATGAATCTACAGAATGTACACCGCTGTGTCTAAACAAATTCCAATACAAGCCAAGCCGTCGTAGCTGCTGAATTACAAGCAGCTTGTGTTCAGAGACCCTATGGTTGGTATGTTAAATGGATTAAATATTCACATTGATTATATTGATCCACAGGGCCTCCCTGGTCCCTCTCTCTGAAACAAAAAACCCAAACATTTCAATTCCTACTGAATTTGAACTTTAGAAGGATATAATTTATATCATTATCCTAATTTTTTTAGTTCTCTTCAAAGAGCATTTTAAAAAGAAGGTATTCAACTTTAATGTGAAAATATATTTCCTTAAAACATGAATTAATCTTACAAAAGAACTTTGACTTTTCAGATCCAGGGTGCAATGCATACTTGCTGTCCATATCCTAACATGTTTGTCACTGATAGCTAGCCTCTTACCCAGCTTCTATTCTAAAATCCCTCTACCACTCTCACACAAAACTCTTACAAACATATTGCATGGCTTTTGAGCCCAGGATATCTCAAGGGTTCATATGGAGCATGCCAAGTTTTTCTTTAAGGCAGTTTTTAATCCATTTCTTTTACAGGGGAAGTATAGCTGAGATCGAGATATTAAATTTATTTTCCTCTCCAGTGTCATTTTACAATTGCCTGGGTTTCCATTTACTGTTTGTAGTGCTTATTCTGTGAGCTCCAATGCCCTGGAGGCCACCTGTGGGTTCATAGACAGCTGGATAATCATTCCATTCAGCCAGCTCAGTCTGGATGGTCCTTGCCTCACCATACATAAAGATCTGCCTCAGCGTGTCCTTACCGTGCAGAGGATCAGAGCCATGTTGTCATATGAGTTCAGTAAATGCGACTGTGGGAAATGCACTCTTCAGCAGCAGCAGCATGAAAGTACATTGAAAAGCCTGGCAGAGGCAAGGTTCAAATGTACAGCCTCGCAGTTGTTTAAAAACCTCAGGATACCTGTACAATGGTAAGCCCTGGCATGTTTTGTTTTTCTCCCTCTTTGGTAAGGAGTTCAGACACGTGCTAGTCCCAGACTTCAGCTCGCAGCTAATTGTTGTGCACGGGAGGCCCTCTCAAGGGGTTAGCTAGATGTTTTCCACAACAGGCAGAAGGCACAGACAGCACCAAGGGGAAGCACATTTAAAAAAACAACAAACAACCATTGTGTAGAGGAAAGGCACTTAACCCTGGAAAGAGACTACTCTGTTGTAAAAGACCTGGCACCTGGGAAAGTACCCTTAAAGCCATATTCTGACAATCTAAAGAGGGAACAACAGGCTCGGAGAGAAAACTGTAGTAAAATCAAACCAAAAACTGAAACTGCAGCTTGGTAAGCTGCCAATCTCACTAAATTTTTTCAATTAGGTAAACTGGGGGGAAACATTATATGCTGGACAAATAAGAAACTCAAGGCAACCAGTAAGAGCAAGCTCTATTCAGCCCAATCTGCAGCTTTACTTCTCTCCGTTCATCAACAAGTTGTGTATTCAGCCATCAGTCTGAGACTCTCTCCATGGATTGGCAACATTCCTCCCTAGGTTACAAAATTTGACCCTTTTTCTCTGGCAGGTTAGTTCCAGAGGATTTGATCCTGATGTTACTCTCTAAAATAATGCTAGTAACAGGTCTCTGGTTTTAGCATATTCCTCCAGTGATACTGTGCTACTGTTTTCTACCTGATGAAATCTGAAATTCCTTCTGAAGTGCATGCAGAGCAGCAGTGGCACTAGCAGCAACTCAGAAAAAGCCAATGCTTAAAAACTAAATACTGGTATAATAATTAGAGCAAACACTTATCCTGTCTAGCAAAGCAAACTATGAATTTTAAAAAAGGAAAACAAATACTTTGTTTTTTCTTCTGCCAGAAAGAGGCCTTTTGGCCTCCTGGAGAAAATATGCAGCAGTGAAAGAAAACTAAAGACCAATAATCACAATTAGTCTTTAAAGAAACAATAGTATACTAATGAATGTGTACAACAAAACAGGTCACAACATTGAATTCTGTCAGGCATTTCTGAAGAGCTGGAAAACATCTGCACAAAAGACCTCTCATTCCCATTGCACACTGAGGACTAGCCATGGAGATGATAAGGACACCTCATAATGACTTGGTTAAGGACAGAAAATCCCCTGTGCTTTAGTGCCGTAATTAGAGAAGAGAAATCTCATTCTCACAGATACTGTGGAGACATGGACTGACAGCATTGCTGTACCTACACTTGTGTAGTCACACAGGCACTGACATCTTTGAGGCTAAGACCCCAGGCTATGACCACTCTGCAGAGCTTCAGTTTCTTCCACCAGGAAATTCGAAGCCAGCATACAGACAGCTATGTCAGTCTACATTTGGGCTTGGACCATCTCCTTCATTTGAGTGTTGTGCAGCTAAAGAATATGAGCACACATCACAGCTCTGTTTCCACCAGAAGACACCCTGCTTGCACCAGAATTAAATGTTGCATATACCACGCCCACAGTAAGTAGTACCATGAAACATTTGTCTTTATTTTCTTCCTCCATCTACTATCTCCAGTCTCTTTCCTAATGTCCTATTCTGTCTTCAGAAATCGTTAATTTAAAATCTGCCTCTCAGCTTTGCTATTTACAATTTTTGTGTTTTAACACTCTGGTAACTTGTTTTGGTACCCCTTTCAATGCAAAATAAACCTTGCTTCGAGCTATCAGAAATGAAGTCAAAAGTAAAAGTGCATTATATTCTTTTGGATACAGCACCAAATACATAGGCACACAGTCTGCAAAACGTCAATGTAGCAACTGTGGGAAAGACCGCAATGTTATTGCAATGTGTAGGGGTCAGCAAGGCTATTGACTGGCTGCTATTGGAGGTCTCAATTAGACAACTAAAGTGCCATGAAACAATCATGGAATTCATGTCTCAGGATGTCACTAAGAGCAGGAAGCTTTTGCTAAGCAGCTTAATTTTCAGTTGCTTTTCTAGAGATCTTTTCTTGGTATATATTCTTTGTTCTCTGCTACTTAACATCATTATCAGTCTCCTGGAAGGCAGGGACCTGGATATGATGATATTCTGGAGGCACGAAAATTTTATTTCAACTTTTAGTTCATTTCAACAAGGCCAAATGTAAAGTCAGACATGGTAACAGCAATAATCCTCCATGCTACTATAGTCTGTTCTGTCAGATAGTGACTCTAAAAGATTAAAGAGCTACAGCGACTAATGGGCTGCATGTGAGCTTTTAATATGATGCTCCATCCAATAGAATAGCACAACCCTTTAGATGTAAAAGTAGGTGAATACCAAATAAGAGCACACCTACCTAACACAAGTATGATTGCTGTCATGTCTAGTCTTATATCCTCAGATCAAGAAAAATGTTGAAAAGGAGTTACCAAAGGAGCAGAGAATCACTGGAGGATGAAAAATATGTACAGACCAAAAGTCTCCAAGCGCTAAGTGTATTTATCTCAAAGAGAAGCAAAGAGGTGAGTTGATCACAACCTGTTATGTGGATACACAGAGAACAGAGCACCTCACTCTAGCAGATGTAGGTTAACACACTTCAATGGCTAGAAACTGAAACCAGACAATTTCAACCTAGAAAGTGGATAACATTTGAAAGTAATTAATGATTAGGTTTCTAAGAATTGTGGAAAGGCTTTTATTCAATACGGGTCGTCATTTTTTTCAAAAGGTGTCCTCTAGTTCAAATGCAGACATCCAGGTTTCAACAGGAATGAATACTGCCAGGTCCTACAGCTTCATTATGAAAGAGGTTAGATTAGATAATCACAGTGGGGTTTGGAAGCCTTTAAACATATTAGACCTACCATGAGGAGCTTAAGATTATTTATGACAGGACATCATAGACAGCATGGAATAGGATGAACAATGCAGAAACTTTTCTTTAGGAAAGAGAAATTACTTTAGTGATCTACAGAAATAGTTTGTGTCAGAATTAGCACTCAGAACAGATATAGGGCAGATAACCCCCATCATTAAGGGCACATGTCTATGAAATATTCCTGGAAGGGGATTATTCTTATTAAAATAGTTATCTACTGGACTCCCACAATGAGGTTCAGCATCTTAATGTGCAGCCAGTGTATCACCATGGTCTCTGCTGCTGAAAAATGCTGGTGTGCACAGTAATGGCAATAGGTAACCAATCATGATACAGAAGTTGCCCTCACCCATCTTAATATTGGAATCTGCACGGGTGGCTCTAACCCAACAGCGTTCTCTGCTTCTTAATATATGTCACCTTTCATCATAATAGGAGACATTAATCATTTGAGGATGTCTATGAAATTCATGACATTTAGAATATAAGAATTGAATATAGTCAGGGCTATAGCATTTGCAACCCACTCTTCTCAAATTCAGTTGGTACAGAACACAGATAAGGACAACAGTATTGCCCACATCCCAGGACTCTGCATTAGACTCTTCTGAATGCCAGGTCAGGACAATATGGTGTAAGCAATGCCAAACTAGAGAGTATCAAAAACATAAATCCATGCAAAGACATCAATTAAGAAATACAAGGAAGGGAGAGATTAATTCCTACAGAACCTTAAAAGTTGAGTCCCCACAGGACTAAATACAAGCTCCTTAAAATTTTCCATTCTGATGGAGAATTTTTTATCAAAAAGCTTTCTTGTGAAGTAATGAAATCTCTGCTCTTTTTCTTCCTCAGCTCTTCTTTCTCCCTTCCTAAGAATATTGACAATTTCCACATATGTTTTTAAATGATTCAAAATAAGTTGTTTCTCTCTGGAAACTGGAAATTAAGCATTTTATTTGTGGTGTGACTTGAAATGTTCTCATGTTTTATTAAATAGATGTAAAATAATTTGTACACTGTCTTATGGGAGCTGTAGTCTCTTTGTCCATTCCCTCTTATTGTCCAGACTCTGTCAAAGGCTGTAAGCAAGCAAAGAGGAAAGTAGAGAAAAAAAACATTGACCAGCACTCCCCCTATCATTTAAAATCATCTATCTTAGAATACATTTAATACAGTCTCATGGTCGAGAGTTTCTATATATGTATCATTTTTACATATTTGGCTTTTCACAGAAAGTAGATAAAAACCCTGAATTTAGCTTGACTTTTGGGTCTATGGTTACCTCTTGGTGGCCCTTCCAATAACAGTTAATGAGAAGAACCTTGCTCACAAATGTTATAAATAATGTAAACAAGAGCTCATTCCTATTTCTTACCTCGTCTGTATTGGGCTTAGAAGCATTTTCCATTACTATTAGCAGCTACTGTTTACAGAGAGATTTGCCTGCATTCAGCACAAGTTAAACAAGATCTAATTTTTTTGTCTACATAGTCGGTGGTCAATCTACTTCAAAGGCACTTTGCTAAACTAGAAACAAAGCTATAAACCCTTTCTTGCAGGCTCATGTCCTCTAGATAGATATCTAGCCTTAAGTTAAGCACCACAGGCATGTAATTTAAGCTTTTAATAGAGATCTGAACAACTGAATAAGTTTCAATCATTTTTCATTTCCTTTCTTCACGCTCATCTTTCTGAACGAATAATCCATGGTCAAGTATGGAAGAAAGAAAGAAAATAGATGAAGAAAAATCTAAAACTGACATTTAGGAGATTGAGGAGATGCTTACATTTTGCAAAACTGAAAACACATACGAAAATCTTTGCATCTTCAGTAACACACGGACTCCATAATACCATGAGTCTTTTTCTTTCTGGCTGACACACTTACATGAATTTTATTCCCCAGCTTATTCTTGGAAACTGATCCCCACCAAGACATTAACTGTATGTTCGGTAATCCCTTTTGTGAACCGGATTTAGAAACCTGCTATTGTTTCTCCTGCAAGAGTACCTTTAACCTAGACCACTTACTGCATTCTGTTCTCAGTGCAATCCAATGAACAAATTTTGGCACAGCCGAGGGAAAAGAGTGGGGAAAGGATAAAAGACAAGAGGTGAAGGAGATAAAGTTCTATTTAAGCTGCTATTGCTACTGGGGAAAAAGGAAATAAAAAATGATACCTGGAAGAGCCGTTCAGTCCTAAAACCCTTTTCCCACTCCTCTGTTCTGGCAATTTTTTTCTTCCTCTTCTGAGACGAGCAGGAAAAGTAGTATTTTTTCCCTTTTACCACATCAAAAATCTCAGAGAATCAGAGACTTCCAGACCATAGCATAAAATTTGCAGTGATAATATTTTGTAGTAACAACATTTAAGAAAACTGCAGATTACGTGCATTTTTATTTAAGGACAGACCAGATTTGGAGGTAACTGTGGAAAACGAGTTGTGCCTCCTCAGAATTACTTTCTTCAGAGGAAGAGGATTCCTGACACTCCATTTGCCCTTTCTTACACTTATTTTGTAGCAGTCAGAGGTGGGGCAAAATCAGTAGCTACTCCTCCCAATCTCTTTACATGTGAGTACATGACTAGAGCACGATGGGAACTTTGCCCACAGGAGTGCTTTTTGCTTTCTTTCTTCTCTGAGTGCTCACAGGGCAGCCAGAGGGAACCTAGACTTTATTCTCCATGCCTTAATTGCAATCAGCGCAAAGACGTGACACAGGTATTCCCACAGACTCTTCTGCCATTGAAAAATAAAGAATTTTATGAGCTCTGGTACAAAACTCTACTGTATGCTCTAGATTTAAATAGCATTCCTAAAAAATGTACAGACTAAAACCACTTTGTCAGTAAGTAGGGATATAATGTTAATTAAAATGCATTTGGAGGTCTTGAAATGCAAATTAAATTACCAGATTTTTGCAGAATCACCATTTTTCAATCCATCTAACAGTAACCAGGATGATGCAAATGCTATGCCTTGAATGTTTAAGATTAAATTTAAAAATCTGCTGGGAGCTAAAACTGCAAAGTTTGGGTTTTGACTAAATGACTCAGTAGAGATTACTACAGTGTCCTTTTTTTTTTGAATTCCTAGAGCAACCACATTTGATTTTGTTATGTAATAAGCAGATAGCAATCATTTGTTTCATAATGTTTTCTAACTCAGGAAGGAGGTGCTGCATATCTTTGCAAAAAATTTTGTATTTCTGTTGACAGGAATGTTACCTGTCAAAAAGAAATTTTTTGAACATGCTTCATTTTTTTATTAATATTCAACCTCATGCTGTTACAAGAAGATAACAAAAAATATGCCACCTGATCCTTTTCCTTAATCTTCTTACCATCTCTTTCCAAAAGGATCGAAAGACTCGATAGACATGTAGTACTTTGTATACAAGTACTTTGAATACTGCATTTCTGGCTCAGACTTCACCCAGGTCAAAGAGGAAAGAGTGAGCAACTCATGTTGCTATCAGATAGGTGCTACCATGTAAGGAGTACGGAGCACGCAGCTCACTTCCCAAAGGCCAAACATGGCTGGCTCAGAAACACCGCTGCCACATCTGATACTAATTGCTGTGTGCTGCGTCTCTCTCGTGGCAGGGAGCGAGGGAAATGATGAGTCAAGGAGAAAGAACAAGCCTGTCATTGCTTGAGATGAAGGTATAAGCATGGCACCTTGGTGATACAAGCAATGTCACTGCCCAGGTGTTCAGTTCTGTAGATAAAACATCTTCGCAACTGTCAATATAGGACCATCCAGAGACACACCTACTCATTAAAACTGAACAAAAATACCTTTCTGAGCAACAGCACAGATTTTTCAATGGAACCAATTAAGGAGAAAATGATGCTTTTACATTATAGGGAAAAGTGATTTGTCATTACTTTTACATTCTTATTCAAGCAGTTTTGCAATGCAGAAGCTAGACACATTTCTTATTGAAAGTACTCACTGGTAGGTCGGTAGTTTGTGTTAATCTTTATTTTATTCCCTGTCTCTTCTTAAAAGGCAAAAGAAAATGCTTGCATTGTAACTTTCTATGCTTTTTTTTTTTAATAGACTTCTAAGCTGGCAGTTATGCATCTTCTTTTAGAATATTTTCATTAAAAATCACTGCACACATACATTTTCAGAAAAAGAAAAATACAATTTGATTCATGTATTTCTGCAACACCTAGAATAATTTTGTGGATTCATTTGCCTTTTCTTCCATAAATCAACATGAGAATATCTCAGCATTGTCAAATTGTGGCACTGTGTAGCCTTTCATTAGATCTATTGAGTCCATACACACTGTAATTCCTGGTTATAAATTTGAAATATCTTCTGAAATAAAGAAGCTCACTTCCTTCTATAACCAGAGTGCATTTGATTAAAATATAAATTAATTTCATTCATTTAAAGGTTAATAAGTTAATATGTTGTAGAGCATCATATAACAGTAAAGATATTTCAAAATAAGAAATTATTTCAACCATCACTGATACTCAGTCAATGCTCCTAGGACTGTGTTGGTGAGTGGTATGCTAAATTATTTTCCACTGATTGTTTCAGGATAACTGGCCACCTGGTCATTTTCTCTCTTGCAGAATATATATTTACTCTCCATTGTTTTGTTCTTTATTTTTACAAAGTCATCATCTAGATTGAAAAATAAATGCTTTGTATTGTACATCTAACGAAACATAAACAAATTCAAGTGACATTTCCAATTAAGTAGAGGTGACTTTTTAGATGATTGCACAAGGATTAGACGTGAGAAAGACAGACAAAAAAGAAGATGATTTTTGAAGAAAGTTCATTAACATATTTAGGAAAACAAGTTTAACTTAGTTTCATAGAAGAGCTGAATACCAGTAAAATCAAGTGTTTCATTATAATTTTGCACCTACTTTAATGTGCTGAGTCTTCTAGCATTTTGCAGCTTAGAACTAGGTTAATTACTTCAAGTTCCTTAAATGCTACTGAGTATCTCTGTTATGTTTTCATATAATTAACATAAACTTGATATATGTTAGTAATTAAAAAAAAAAAATAAAACTCAACAAAACCAAAAAAATCACAACAGACAATCTTAGGCAGCATTAAACTGCTGATTTGCAGTTTGCTCCTAAGGATACACAAACTTATTCTTACATCCCCCCAAAGGAGCAAGTTTAGGATGATTCAATAGATCCACCATTTAGAATCTGTAGAAGGAAACCATTATAAATTAATGTCTAAATGGAGTTAGATGTACTGTATTTTTTCATAAGTGATTTGCAAAAGAAACTTTACTCCTTAGGGAAAAGAGACTAGTATTATTCAAATAATTAATTTCAATCCTTCAATCCTTCATGTTCCTGCTGATACCGGTTTAAAATCTTAGCAGCTTTTTTGACATCCAATTGAAATACCATGTTCTTCAGCCCTGTCTACAAAATGACAGATCCATATTCTAGACTGGGAATGTTACATAAATGATTTCTTTGAATTTCTATATTTGTACTCATTCAAGGACCTTAGAAGATTTGTTTTCCAGCCTTCCTTCTGCTTGATCTAAAATCTATCTTTCATATTTTTATAAGAGATCAGCTTAACATTTCTGGGGATATCTAATGTTATTTGGACTTGGGACACTGTCTGTGCCATTTTCAAACTTACATTCTTTTGTACATCAGTGTGGTCATTTTGATTCAGGTCTAGACATATTTTTAAGCTTCAGTGTGGTCTTTCTGTCTGGGCAAGTTAACAGAGTGAAGTGCTTGATCATTTCCACTGGAAACACACTGATAGGCTATTTCATATAATCCAGAGTCCTAGAGAAAACTAGACAAATGAAACAGATCATTCAAGAGGGGAAACACCTCATCACAACAGAGAATATCCATTAGTGGGAAATTCCATTAGTGGGAGCGAAGCACTCCCCTAGAATAGATTTAAAGAGGTCCCTTGATTTCAGCTAAATCTGTACATAAATCTATACTTAGTCGGATATGTTACTAATAAATAATTATACTCTTAAAATTCCTAATACAATTCATATATTTTTAAACCTCTCCCCTACACTCAGAGACACATACATACATGTGCATAACATTTCTTTACTGTGAGGGTGGTAAGGCACTGGAACAGGTTGCCCAGGGAGGTTTTGGATGCTGAAGTGTTCAAGGCCAGGTTGGATGGTGTTTTGAGCAATCTGGACTACTAGAAGGTGTCCCTGCCCATGGCAAGGTGGTTGGAACTAGGTGAGCTTTAAGGTCCCTTTGAACACAACTCATTGTATGATTCTATGACACACTAGAAATAATACAAAGAAACATATATGTATATTTATCTAGATCCCAGAGTAAAATATTAAAAAATATTTTTCCCTCATGATCAGTCTTCTTCAGCTTTCTTGTCCCTGTGACACTATAATATTAGTCACTCAGAAATGCTGGTGTTACCACTCATAGTCAAAAACTTTTTGCACATCTCAAGAACCTCTTATTTGTACTGGAGTTCCATTCCTTGTCCTTTGTTCACCATTTATGTTCCAATCACTAATTTCTAGGGGTTCATTACAAGAGAAGAAAGTGTGATATGCATCCAACAACAAAGTAGGACTGAACAATAGATAAAATGAACACTAGATATTTTTAAAACAACGTAAGAATGGAAATTAATAGCAGGTGCTACTTGGAAAGAATTAATAAATGCTTAATCACATTTCAGAACACATGACTGGATAACAAATGCTACAATTAAACAAAAAACTCCCTCAAGTAATTTTTTTAATTAGTATTTTCAGTAAATACTCTTCAACTTGCTATTATATTCAATATCTTATAAGGGTCTCATACAAATTGCTGTCAACTGGAATGACTTTGGTGACTTTAAACAGGCTCTAGATCAATTTCTGAGACTATATAAGGGCTGCTTAAATCCAGTCATGCACGAATGTTGCTGGAAACACAGCAGAAGCTTTAGTGATCCCACCAAAAATTATTATGGTCTCAGTAAAATTATCGTCTGAAGGAGGAACAGGAAGACCAGGACATGCTGGTCATTCCTTCACTGAGAAGGAAAAAATCCAGGAAAATATGGGAAATATGCAGAAAATTCTGGACAATGGTTGGATAGGGATATTTTTCATTATTACCAAATGTGATAAAAAATAAGAGAAAAAATTCTGAGAAAAAGAAGAAAATATCCTATGAGATTTATTACTACAAAATACACCTGAAGCCACAAATTTGGAAATATGTAGGAACAAGCAAAGAAAAACCGCAAGACAGAAACTACTTAAAAATAAGCAAGAGAGACGTAAACCCTTATATTTAAGTCATACAAAGACTTCTCCCCATTGGAAACTTAAAAAAAAAATGTTGCCAGCAAGCAGATTATCTTATTGTTCTCTGAAACAGATGTTCCTTATTGCTCAGAGAGATAGTAACTGGAATGCAATTGTTCCTTTATAGCTTTTTTCAGACATGCTCTGGGAACATGGATGAAGAGGGTTTTCGCTTAAAAATCTTGAGTATCATCTTAAACTACTGTAAAGCTAGCTCTGCATCCAGACTTTTATCTGGTTGTCTTTTCTAGAACATCAGCATCAAGTTGTCCATGCATCCCACCTTTAATTTAGTATTATATGTGTGGAAGAAGAGAGTGAGTAGTTATCATATCTCCCAGTGAAGAGGAAAAAGGTGTATTCATATGAGGGCTTCTGTTTCAGCAGCTTTCATCCTTGGTCTTCAAAAAAATTATCTTTCAAAGCCCAGACTTCTGTACTTTCTCCATAGCTGTATTATGAGAGATATATTATTTACAGTCTTGATTTTTTTTGTTCCCTTAGGTCCACATGAACTTGTGTTGGCTTCACACCAACTAAGCAGAAGCTTAGAGATGGGGATGGGGGGGTGTGTGTATATGTATAATTTCAGGAATTTTCTGACCTAAGAAAATGAAATGGCAACTCCAAGTAAAAATTCCAGATACAAAAGACACATCCTACAATGGCATGTGTTTGGGACACAGAGCAGTTCATTCATTTCTGGCCTGGGGAAAAAAGAAAACCAAAATAAAACCCCAAAGCTCTTGAGTTTTGGGAGACCATCAGCACTAAAGCAGTTTCATGAGGAGTTCATGAAGCTTGCATTAACTCAGACATTGCCAGCACCTTAGCTAATTTTCTACATAATGATAAATCAGATTAAAGTTTTAGCAGTAGCATTTGCATACTATAGGCTTTTGACAACTGGCAACTATTCAGTTTAGTACTGATACTTTGGTTTCAGTACCAGATAACTGGTTTTGAAAATAACCATAACATATCTCAAAGATTTTCATCCTGAGAGAAAACATTTTGCATGATGGTAAGTAAGAAGTATACCAACTCTGAAATGCTGGTCAGGTTAAAGCAGAATTGAAGTACAATTGAGTATACCCAGGAGGATGAAATGCTACCTCAAATATCCTAGTAGGAAAAATAATTAGTCCTTTAAAGTTATCCAAATTAATCAAGAATTATAGGAGAGAGAATACATCAGATTATCCTTCCTCTTGCCTTCTTTAATTGCCTTCATTTTATATGCAGATACAAATTAGCCTTAGATCACACTTGTAAAATATTAAAACTCCAGTGAGATTGCCATTGGGCTAACTTGTATTCAGAAATAGATTGTACCTTGGATGCATCTTTTTAAATATAAGAAGCAAAAATTGCTTATTTCATTTGAGGATTTAAAAAAATATGTTTGTATTTATTTCTTAGCATTTGGATCAAATTTGCACACCTCTCTGGGAACCTGAATGTAAAGGTGTATCAAACAAAAAAATCAAAGACCTGATTAGGTCAGATAATCTCCTTCCAGTACGAGATAAAAGATTGCTCTTATTTAGTATTTCTGTTGTCATGATAAACCAAAACACTGCCACAGACTCATTGTACAAATAGTGTTGTGATATTACTTGTCTGGTGGAATCACACTCTTTGGGTTTCAAAACACAGAAAGTACATGCTAACAATAGACAGGATAATAATTGGATATGTTAGCAATCGTAGTGAACGCAGTAATCATGAGTGATTGCCAGGACCACTATTCTTCTATTTGCCTGTGCTTAGCACTTCTAAATACATTCAGCCTTGAAAATCCCATCTATAGAGCATGCATTGCTATACTAGAGCCCCATGAGGTTGAATTAATAGTGTTCTTGCAATTCACACTTCCTGGAGTGTTTTCTTCATCAGGGTAAGCCACAGTGTTAATGCCCTGTATTTGTACTTGTATTTCAATGCAGAAAACACCTTGGTTTGTACTATTTCATTTTGGCTATGATTCAACAAAGCACTTAAATATGAGCTTAAATTTAAAGCACGAGGAGCATCGCTGAGTACAATGAGACTACTTGTGTGTTTAAGGTTAAGTATGTTCTTAAGTGTTTTGCTGTATTAGGACCTCAGATATTATTATCACTGATTTATTGGGGAATGTGCAGGTGGGAATGAAAGAGAAAAAATGCATAGTTTGCATATTTTGAGCTGTAGTGTATGACTCTTTATATATTAATATTGCCTGAGATGAAATATATATATGAAATACAGGGAAAAGGTGAGAATGTTTTTGTTCTGTATCTCAGAAGTCCCAATAAATGTGAGATTAGGAAGATTGATTTTACATACAGTATCTTCCTGTTTCATTAGAAAGCCACAGAAACTGCATTTTTTAAAAAGAGTTATCACTTCTGTTTGATTTATCAATAATGCTCTTGCTGTAATTATGGCAGGAATAATGAATGGATCTCGTGTCTGCCATGAATTATGCTGCCTTGTGCACAGCTAGCCTGGTGGGCTTTAATGATGCCTCAGACAAATTAAACATATTAAAATTTGTTATGCACAGCCACTTCCAGTGTAACAGAACTAAAGATCAATTTCTGAGCCAAACTTTTATGCAAAATATCACTTTAAAAAAAGATAAAAGAAAGGTGGTTCTAATTTCTCCCATTATCAGAAGAGTGATTGACACAGATTTGGAGAAGAACTGGTGCTTGAGATCTCGTTGGTCTACATCCCACTAGTGAATGTTGTCCACCCTTTGCCACCCTGCACTGTATCTTGTGGTTCAGGATGGTTCAAATCAAGGGACGATTGATGCTGATATTACTCAGTGAGAATGAAATGTTGCAGAATCCAGCCCACGAGCTGGATCCCTCAGAACACCATCAGATGCATCCTTCTCTGAATGGAAGGAATAGGCCACAATTTTTGTCAGACAGCAGGTAACCTTCAAAAGACCTTACTGTTAATTCCAGAGCCATTTTCTTCCTAAAAATTTCATGATGGAGAAATAACTTGGCTACACTGATGGTGTTAGAATGAAGGATTTCCCAGTCTCACTTTGCATTTTGCCTGGCCAGTTGGAGTGGTTACGCCTGTCACCTCATCACTAAATCCAGTAATGAAAATGGACCTTTTAATGAGTTACATACAATGCATAATTGCTGTAAAACTCTAACGTCCTCCATGCAAATGATTCTTTGGAGATCATTAATTAGATTTTGAGGAATATTAATTTCTCCAAACCAAAAAAAATATATATATTACTACAGGGAAATGGGCTTGAATCAGTTTTAACTATGATAAAATTACAGTCTGTGACAATTAATCAAGTGGAGCACAAGAGAGCCTAGTTTAAAATGAAAAGTATACTGTTAATACCGCTTCCCACAGTTACAACTAATTAGTATGCATAAACAGTATTTTAAGAAGACTATAAGTTATCTGTGCTTCAGAATATTTCCTGTTTGCACTTTGATGTGAAAATAGCGCAGATACTGATAGTTCAGAGCTACTCCTGTGGCAACATGATTCTAGGAACATATTTCTAAAACATACAAATTTTAATCAGTGCCCCAAGAGTGCATCTATTTGTATCATAGGGCAGCTACAAAACAGCTTGAGTTCAGGCTATTAAAAAAAAAAAAAAGAAGGAGAATAAAGCCAAGTAATTCTGCTCTAACAAAACTGTGATCAAGACACTGGAGTACAAACAGAGCTGCCCCTGGGGCATCATAGAAACTTATTGTAAAGCACTGAAAAAATGCTACAAAGTTAATTTTATTAAAATTAACAATGCTGCCTTCTCCATCATTCTCACATTAAATGAAGCACTGAGAAAGAGAAGAGTTGATCCAGTTTGGGAGATTATAAATAGCCACAGATTGTTTTTTGAATACTTAAAGAACACTGTGCAGTGGAAACAAATCAAAACAAGCAAACAAAACACCTCAGCAAAAACCACAAACAATTGTGTTGCATTGCCATTAAGTGAAGCCTTTTTTCTGGAAAGCAGAGGCAAATAATTTGTTTGTATGCAAAACCAGAGCAAAATACTGTCCCCGGATGCACTCACATAAATCCAGACCATCTTTTGTGAATTCTTTTAGAGTTGCTCCAACTTATAGCTAGTGTAACTGACATGAGAATTTGAGAATTAGTAACAGACTTGACACTTCAATTCCTGTTGAACTCAAGCATTGAATTCTGCAACTAAAAAACCCAGCCTTGCCTTTGTACTATGCTGGTTGGATATCAGGGTTCTCCCATCTTTTTTCTCCTGTTTCACCTTAGAGGTATACAACACCCTCCAGAAAACCAAAAAATTCTCAGAAAACTAAAACTGTTGTTTTCATGTGCAAAGTGGTGTGGCAGTGGTAGTAGCAGTGATAGTGGCAGTGGCAGTGTCTGTGAGAGGTGACATCCCCAGTTCCAGGACTGGTGGTAACATTGAGTTTTCAGGAGCCAGCATTGAACAACCGTGTTTTCTTCCTCTCACTCACAGTGCAGGCAGGTCTCTGAGGCTATATGGAATTTATCCATCATATGTGCTCTGCCATGTGTCCTAAGATCAGCAGAGGCAGGACGGTGATGAGCAGCCACAGGCAGCAAGATGTGCTTCCAGCTCTTCCAGCCCAGATACAGCACAGGAACCTCGCAGCTTCTTCTGAACGTTCTTCAGGCTGAAAGCCCAGCCCTTGGGGTGCAAGGCTCTTATCATCATCCCTGACATATCCTTCCCTATGCATAAATGTATACTTTCCATAAACATATATTGCCCTTGATTTTGTTGCAATAGAAACTGTGAATAATAATGACAAATAGTTTATTAGGGTTTTCTCAGAGGGCAGCCTGAGACATCTGATTACTCAACATTACTTTTTATGCTATGGGGTTTAAGATCTAAGCAACTATCTGTGATACTGATAGAATGCTGTGGCCGTGGGCAATCTTGGCTTTTTCTACTAAGAATATTTATCCTTATGTTAAACTTTAAATATTCATGAAGACTCCAAGAGACAGGATAAATCTTTCTGAATAGTTCACAATAAATAAGTAAATAAACAAATGGGTTTTGCATATTGTTTGCTGCTAACTCTAATCCCCTCCCTTCTAAATAAATGCTTTTAGTGCCCTAAGCAAGTACAATACACTACAAATGGGAGCAGGCACTGCTTTTTCATAGACAGGTGTAATATGTTTCTATCATGTATCACACTTCTCTTGGGAAAGCTTTTCCCTTCTAATGATTTTTCTTCTTGTAAATTAGAAAAATTATTAAAAAACACTCTAATGACCAAAACAAAATTAATATATCTCTAGATCTGTAGTTCAGAATTTTTTTTTAATTACAAGGGAAAAAACACACCAAATCATTTATATTTGTTTGTACTTCAGTGTAATTTAAGAGCATCACAAATATATTTAAATCACCACAACTGTATTAAATTATACTTCTTAGTAATATAGATTATATGTATGACTGTATTGGACATAAACTGCATTTAACATCATATTATCTGGTATTAAAGAGAAAGTAAGTTGTGCACAAAACTATTCAGCAGAATTCAAGTTCAATAATTACACTTTTCCTTCAATGAGAGACAGTCAATGCAAAATCCTGGATAACATACTTGGCAAATTTAGCAAAGGCAGAAACAGAAACAAGGAATAAGAAAATAAATGGTTGAAAAAATGCGGCATATGCTTAAGCTCCATGGTTAAGTTCTGTAGTTCACATATTTTAACAGCATATATAAATGTCATTGAGAGGGAATTGTAACAGTAAATCAGAAATTGACATTTGAGAACCATCATGTTTCTTGCCAAATGTTACAGGTATTTTAGAGTAAACCCAAATTTTAATCAATTCTCTTTTCTGAGTTCTTGGAATCTCCTATGTTTGTATGCAAACAGAGAAGAAATTTCCCAAAAGTAATGAATTTTGAGCCACTACTAAAAATTGTTAACACTATGCAAATATTCTCTCTCACTGCAACAAAATCCTTAAACTGGATTTAATGTGTTCAAAGTAGAACTTCTTCTAAATACATGCGCGGGTGAATGTTTTCCAAATAGGATGATATTGAGTGGGGGTTTTTTAATATGTCTGGAAGAATACACTAATATGTATTAATGTGCAACAAACAGAAAGATTATGAGAAGCTAGAAGAAGCCGTATATGATCGGTTTTAGAAGGGAACCTTAGGTTCAGGTATATATAGGACAAGGTGTCCTATGTACAGATAGCAACGTGATTGAAGGGATTGAAATCTCATTGCACTCACTGGAGGACACAGCACCTCTGTGGCCCAGAGAAACATGCAGCTATCCTTAGGCACTCACCTCAGCTGTCTAGACACACAGAGTTGGTACTCTTGCAGATATCCATGGGCACCCTTTCCACATGTTAGATGGAGCTGCAGAAGGTCTCCCTCTATCAGACCTTGCACCTGATAGAGGTGTCGCAGCCTGCAGCACTGCAAATGGCTCCAGGTGCCAATGTTTAGGCAGCTCAGTGAACCCCTATTTTCCCTATTTTAGGGTGCACTTTGTGAGATTTGTTTGAGAAATTATTGATTCTCCTTTTTGAATGTCTCCATAGAGCTGTTTTCTCCTGTGGACCTTCAGCACTACTCATCATGAATCGAGACCTTGACTCCAATACAAATACTTGCTGTTTTCCCGGACAAAAATTCCATTTTGATCTCACAGGTAATAGCCCTTATGGGATACCTTCACTTAGTCACCTAGATTTATAAGATCAATAGATCAGCTCAGGAAAACTAGCTTCAGAAACTTCAGGTCCCAAATTAAAATTATCATTCAAAGCTTACTTACAAAATTACTCACCAACTTGTGATCTCTAATTTATTAGATCAGCACTGTCAGCATCCAGTAATGAAGAAAAACTTACAAAATGCATTTTTAAAAGTCTGTAAAAGTCTTTGTAAAAAGTTCCTACAATTCTGAACAATAACAACTGGAATGTTGGATTCCTCTAGGAATAATGCAAGTGAAGGATCCTGACATCTGTGAGAAATGCTCATTTTTCAAAACATGCTGTCAATATGTCATTAATATTAAGAGAAATAAGGTTAGTAAAGTTCAATATATATTGAAGAGTTTCCTTGACATTTAACACATCATATTAAAAGCTTCTTCAAGAGGAAAGAAATATCAACTTGTCACCTAGAGATTGAAATTGAACTGCTCTGAGACAAACTGCTGTTTCTTTCCCATGATGAGATTCACAGGATGGGCAAAATGTCAAGATAAAAATAAACTATCTGGGAAAAAAACATCAAAAGAAATATAGCCATTGTTACAGTTACTGCCAAAATAATCTAGAAAATCAAATTGTTCCCCAGTAATAATATGTGACAGAAATCCCCACACATTCAGATCTGGTCTTGAAACACAGTGAAAAGTATTACTAAAGATATAGTCTTCTGCTCCATATAATCCGTTAAATTCCCTGGGAAGAAAATAACTCCATTTTTTAAGATAGATCGTATTTTGAAATCACAAAGCATAAAAATTTATTTTCTGGTTTTTGAAGAAAACGTTACGAGTAAAGAAGAAGCCCTATAGCTCCATGAAATACTACGCAGTGAAGCCAATTGCCAAATCATGGGTAATATTAGTAGGACAATTTTACATTGAAAGACTGCTAAGTAATTTTTCTGAGTATATTCATGGCTGAAAACTATTGTGAAGGTATTTAAATATATTGCTGAGTGAGCAATATCAAATACAAATGCATAAGTCATAAAAACTAAGTAAAGATATCGATAGGAAGGCTTGGATAAGGCCTGTTATTTTTCAAAACAGATTTTGATGTCTGAAACTACTACAGATAATTGCTTTACTACCGTTCAGTCTTTTGCTTTCCATGCCCATGACTCTTCAACAACAACAACAAAAATACTCCTAGCCCTTCTTTGCAGGGGCCAGCTAAATGTGTTTGCATGCTTAAAATTTGTAAGTGGAGACTGATTGACAATTGAGAACAAAATGTACACTAAAACTGCCACAAATCTAACAATTTTTTTATAATAAGTATCTCAACTTATCCAGTATATAAAGCATCTCCTATTGTTTACTTAGCGTTTCAAAAATATATAGAATTAATCTATTCTTTAGCTTCAAGTCTTTACCTGTGTATATTTTAGTCACATCTTCTATTCATTTTCATCCAAAAACTGAGGACACATTTCTTCAACAAAGATATATATTCCAAAATTTGAGTTTCAATTTAAAATCCAAGCAAATACTTCACAATTCCCCATCTTCCAAGTCCCTTTAAAATACCCATTGTCAAATAAAAGCTCAAAAACTTGTATTCATTCATTCACCACACTTGCAAAGGTGTAACCTGATAACCTCTCCTCTAGACCTATTGACAGAGAAGCCAGTAAGTATTTCAAAGGATTCAAAAAAAGCAGTCTACGCAAATATGTTAAGCTAGTATCACAAATGGAGGTGTGACTATGCATTGTAAATCTTTTATCATCTGACAGAAATTAAGTCTATCTGCTTGTTCAGAATTTTTTTTTGTGAACACACCTAACAGTTTACTTGACAAGTAATCTTCAATGGTGAACAGTTCTTTTAAAATTGGCATTTTCAGAATTATAACATTAATCCAAGAACCACAAAGTATTGAAGGAAACAAGCTGAAGGAAAAGGGAGTGAACTACTTTGAAAGATACAGTGTGTTTTTCATCTTATTATTTATTGTTAAAATCCTCCTTGGAAAGGCCAGATACAACAGATTTAAGACTGGATGTTCATTCAAGATTTATCATGTCAGCTTTCAATAGTTTATGCATTTCAAAGCCATGGAAAATTTCTTTTGCATACACACATAAGGCAAATACACACATAAAAACCCAAATTATATTGAAAACATGCCATAAGACTATTGAAGAAAGCTTTAAATGTTAAGAAATGCCCACCTTTATTTTTCCTGTCCATCCTTCATTCTTTGTTCATTCCCTTTGTGCATAAGCTTTTTGACAAAATCTTATGTGACCACTTTTCTCTTTCACAGGACCTCTGCTTTGCTCGCTGCACAGAATGTTCACATAATGAGCAACTACTCAATATTTTGTTATCTCCTCATTTTTCAGTGTGTGACCCAAGGCCTTGTTTACTGCACGCTAGTCAAACCCTTCTCTCAAGACAGAATTGTTAATTTTCTCGTAAGTTTCTCTCGTGCTCATCACCACAGTACATAAACAATTAAAAATATTAATTAACCAGTGTTCACAACACTCCTACAAGAATATAGAGAACTGAAGAGCAAAGAAATTAAGGTCAAGAAGGTCTACTAATTTCTCATCTCTAGACAATAGTCTCCTTTAGTGCATATTTCTTTCCTCTTGTACAATGACACAGACCCTTTATTAAAAACATACATATAGTACACAATTAAAGCCCACAGTATAGTTCATTTGCAGAAGGCAGGAGTATGATTAGAAAAGTAAAGCAAATTTTGAAATTCCCAGATTATGAAATTATTTTCCTTCTTGATTTTAATAAGGGAGCTTTTTTGAAACTATATAAAATTTCAGGTAACATAATCTAGTTCTATCACATGGTAGGAAACTGAGATCAACAAGGGTTTGTATCAGGATGAGAAAGCTTTGTGCTACTTGAGCTGAAAGAGTGGCTGACAACACTAATAATTCATCAGCTATTGTGTGGCCCAGCAGCAGGATGGACCAGGACATCAGGTGAAATTCATAGGTTCTTGCAGGTATCAGGGGAATGGCATGAATTGGGAATCTTAAGCTCCTCTACAGATTGTGCAGGGCAATATGTTCATTGTGAAAGATGACCATTTTGTCTGTATCTTTCTTCTGCCAAAAGAGTGATACAAACCTCTCCCTATCCAATCTCTTATCCATCTTTTCTTATCCATCTTTTCTTGTGCTGAACCCATTCTGTCTTGTGGGAATGTCAAATTATAGACATGAAAGATAACACCATAAAGCCCTCAAAATGTTTAGGGAAAGCTATTTAAATCAACCATAACTAACAATATATTAGTTTTTCCAACAGATCCAAAGCCAGAGAGCCAAAAGTTCTTTCATTTCCTTTTGTCTCTTGGCTGAGAACTTCATTACATTTGTCCCTTTCTTAAGTTGGGGTTTTTTTGTACTGATAAGTCTTGTGAAACATTTTCCACCAAAGACAGAAGGTCTCATAAAAAGATATATCTGTTAAGATTCACATAATCATTCTGCATTAATATCTGACCTTTCCTCTTCAATTTAACGTGTTAGTCTCTGAATTAAAGTTTATTTTTCTAAGGTAATTTAAGTTTTGCAACTCATCCTATCTCACAAGGGTCTAATCACCTATTTGTCTGAAAACTAACTTATTTCCTTTTATCATGCCTGGATTATAAAGGCAAGTTGGAGTAAAAGTGAAATAAAACAATATATCCTTTCCTTGTTCTATTTATCACTCATCAGTGAGGCACAGGCTCCTGCATCATGAGGGATGGTCTCAGCTGAGCAGTTTCACTGTTGACACCTTCCCCATTTACACACAGGAGCAGATGGCTTCTCACCTACTGCTGTCTCTTGAGGGTTTTAACTGCAGTAATGTAAATGAAGTGTTCAGTTAAAAAAAAAAAAAAAAAAAAGAGCACTGTTGAGAGACCCTTTGAAACTGTTGTGTTTAGTAACCTCTAGTGCTAAGGGTCTGAGTTTATTTTCAAACCGTATTTTCTCCTAGGATAAAGGAGAAAACATATACAAAAACATGTTGTAATCAGCCACAGTTATATTCAAGGATACATATGAACATTATTTTCCTCTCTTATCCTGCTCTTTCAATATCCATTCTTTGTGAAATGAAAGTTATTGTCATGTGCTTGTCCAAACCTGCCATAGTGTTAAGCCCATTAGTGATGAGTATAAAGATTCCTATCTGCTATATTCAGAATACAGGGAACACAAGATGAATTAGAGAAGGGTTTTTGTTTCAGAAATTAGTCTGCTCATTAGAGAATGAAATTAACTCTTTATTTCTGCCTTTAATAAACCTGACACTCCATGACTGTGGTCTGTGAAAGAACCACAGGAAAAGCAATGTATGCCAAGTCAAATACCAGCACAGTCTGAGTAATAGAAACTTGAAGCAGAAAGCTGGACACCTTACATTTGAGATAAAAGAAGAATGTTTCAAACCAAGAGAATATTAGAAAATAATTAAGAAGTACAAATGGAAATAGAAAAAAATGCAAGGACTGCTGGTAGAGAAGAGTAGAGGGGAAACAAGATGATTGTAGAACTCAAAGCCAAGTGAGCAGGGACCAAATTTCTTAAATTGTTAACAATCAAAACAAAAGACACAAAAAATAAAAGACATTAGAACAGCAAAAATAGAAATTAAATATGACAACAGTGGGCTAAGTTTCAACAGCAGTGATCTGAATAAAGCACTTGGTAGGGGCTTGAGGAAGGATGAGATGATATAGAATGTGATTTTCCAAAGAGTTCACAGCCAGCAAGAAAATTGAAGTTTAAAATAAAAAAAATATTGAATCTTCAGCACTGCTTTGGATAGAAAGAATTCATAGATAAACCAGACATGAAGAATGAATAGTAAAGACAAATTAGTTGGATATGACTAAAGTTGTAAGTTGATGGATACTGAGAAACGTGAAAAAATTAAGAACACTCAAGGAGGACGAAGCCATGATGGTGGACAAACCTTCCAATAAACTCAAGTTGGAGGATATGCCATGTCAAAAGCAGAAAAGAGAAGTTCATCTGTTTGCTGACACCAAAGTGGCTTCCATAAACTCGATTGACAGCTTTGTAATTCTGTTTCATACAAAGACAAACAATGAAAAATCTTTCTCTCAAGTGTGGGATCTTAATGACAAAGGAATGCATTGGGAAAAGCAATGGAAAAAGGTAGGTAGTAGCTCATTCATCAACCAGATGGTGCAGAAAAGCAAAGGGAAAAAGGAATTGGAAGCTACATTTCTGTAACTCCACACTCTGGACATAGCAAAGTAGAACTAAAACTATATTTCTCACTCAATTGCAAAGAAATTTACTCCAATATATTGCCTTGAAAACATCATGCATTTTAACTAATGGCATTATAAACGCTGTGTTTCTCATGGTCTGAGTTCATTTTCATATAATTTGCATTCTTCATAATCTGCTTCTCATATAATTGATGTGGCCTTATTTTTATCTACAGCACTTATATGGGGAAAAGGATCCCTCACATCAAGGAAACTCAGAGATCTTCTAAATAAGGAAATAGACAAGAGCCAATCCAGCTAATCAATAGCCTAAATATTTTTTAAATGAAAACAATGGGCAAGAGCCTCAGACCTACTTAAATGTGTTTTAACTCCCATAGCACAATGAGCACTTAACAATGCTTTAAACAAGCAGCTGAGAGTTTCTCAGAGCAGGGAGTCCTTGAACAGCATAAAGGTAGGGGAAGCAGTTTATATTTCCTACTTTAAACCCTTGCATGTGGAAAATGAAGAGGGAAGAAAGAAGCACTCTGGGAATGTGGGGTAGGAGGTTGACTGTAGTGCTATTCCTGCTGCAGTAGGTTACCTGGCAAAGCCGCAGCCAGCTGAACTGAGGTCACGGTAAATCACAGCACTGACACCTCACAACTGAGTAAGGAGGTAGTGAATAGAAAACAGTGCTTTCCTTTCTACCATCCACAGCTTTTCTCATCAATCCAAGATGATTCAGATGTATACATTTCAGAAATATTCTAAAGACAATCTACACATAGAAATGAAAATTTCCTCTATTACCTGGGTGGGAAAAAAAGGACACTGTAAGATTTAACATTAAAGCACATGACTTTATACACAAATAATTATTAAATTGTCTTTTTTTAAAATATACTATGCTCAAATTTCTGTGCTATTACTCGTATCTTTAAGAAATGTCACAACAGTTGTTTCTCTTAGATTCAGACAGAGTACATTAAGGTCAATTGGACCAATGAGATTTAGTCACTTTTTTCCAAAAATTGCTAATTCTTAGAGTTAGAAAATAAAAAAAAACCTAAACAGTAACCCTGAGAAAAATATGCCCAATAAGAACATCAAAAATCTCTATCCATAAATATATTTGTACCACAGACATTCATAATTGATTAACGTATAACATATACCATATATATACCGCTATATAATACATAAAAAAATTGTAGAACTCTTCTTATGATTTAAATTTGCATGTAAAGTATGAAGGGGAATTTATTTACAGCACTCTTTCCTCTGCTTATTGCTATGAACCCTTACCTTAAGAACAAAATGAATATTCAAGTGAATCTAAATCATTGAGAGTAATTTTTTAAATTATGTCTTTAATCTAGTCATTCACAGAATAATTGCAAGAAATAATTCTGGATTTCTGATAAACCAAAGCTTATTCATTTCCACATATGCATTAAAATGAGAGGTTCAAACTGAGAATAAGAAAAGTGTTAAGTGACAAGTGTTGTTGAATTTGATCATTTCTATCTATCTATCTCAGCTGGGTGGCAATTGATACTTTATCAAAGACCTAAAGAGCCATTGTAGTAATTTTTGATGATGAATGTTCTACGATTTGAGGTTTTACATAATGTCCTGGTTCTGTATTAAGGAAGAACAGAAAGAATGGAATGCATTCCTTACATCTGCAAACAGCCAAGGAGAGTACCTCCAGTGAAAAAAATGTTGTCTTCTGATCTGCCTTGAAGACTGATATCAGAATTCTTAGAAGGAAGCTGTCATAGCACTTGATGCTGCCCTGATGTTGATGTGTTCACTTCTTCCAAGTAACTTCCAAGAGTCTATAAGCTGTCTCAGATCTAGAACATGAGCAGAATCTTCATCTACTGGGACACACAGCAAGTCTGCACAGACCAAGGAAACTCACAGGGCATCACAGCTGTCAACATTCACTTGACCTGAAGCAGAGCAGTTGCTCTCAGCCACATCTTCGGCAGTACACTGATGCTTCTCAGTTGTACCTGAGTGTTGCCCAAAGTGTCAGCTGGTGCGCATATGTTGCCTGGCACAAAAGAGGAGCTACTTCCATCTCCAGTGCTGGTATCCCAAAAAATTGAGTCAGGAACAGCTCACTCTGTATTAGAATCACTGTCTAGCTGCAGATGAGCAGTTGTCACTTGCTCTGTGCATGTTTGCAGTGTTATTGGCACCATGTGGACAATTCATAACCTTGAAAAACACCACCTTACATGAATTCAAGTATGGGGACTAGTTTATAGTGAAGCACTGAAATATCGATCTGCTGTTGACAGGGGTTTCAGAATGCTGATCTATAACAGGGAAAGAGCAGCAGCAGTGAGATCCTTTAACTAGCACAGAGTCAAATCAATATATTTCAAAGAGCAACGCTGTGCCATGCTGATAATGCCACTTCAGGCCATCAGCCCGCACATCCTGAGTAGGACCACATTTTCAAAAGAACATCCCCCTTATTCTTGAAAATTCTCCATTGTTCTGAAGTACCCTAGATACTGTATTCATATTCTCTTCTGTACAGCCTAATCACACTTTTGCAAATGCATTTATAATTCTCAGTACCTCTGTTTCTCCATCTGTCAAACATGGATAAAAATATTCTTAAATTACAGAGTTGCTGTGAGGCTTAATTTATTAATGCATGTACTCTTAGACTGAGGATTGAAAGGAAACATACACACAAATTGTTATTATTATTGTTATTACTGTTCCATTTCAAAAATATTTTGAAACAATAAAAGAACCAGCAAATGATGGCATTTTGAAAGCATTGGTTGTTAAATCTTTTTGAATATTACTGTGGTGAAGCTATCAAACAAATCTATTTTATCATACACTATACACACATTTTATCATCATTTACACAACACGTAAAATCATTACAACTGATGATTGTTTTAAAAGAACCAGAATTTTCTGAAGTAATTAGTAAGTCTTTTTCTTAACTATATGAAAAACTTTAGACAGTGAAAGCAGGCAACATAACCATGATTCCTCTTGAGAATTCTTGATAATAATACCACTATCTATTATACAGTGCACGTGTATGACAGTTTGGGGTCTATTAGAATTTCTGAAACAACTCTTTTTGCATGAACTCTTATAAGTTGGCTGAACACTGCACCAGAAATTATAAAGTATGGTTCTGCAAGCAGCTAAGTCAAAATAGTAAAATTTAAGAGCCTGAAGCAAATCACAAAAGCTATATTTAGGACTGTAATTCAGGGGCCTTATTTCACAGATACTTAGCATTGCTAGTTGCCCTACATGCCATAAGCAATCTCATCATGGCAGAAGTGCCACCACTAAATGCCTTATATATTTGCATGCTGCCATTCTCATCCTCTGGAGCCCTGAATCCTGTGTAGCCACAGGTGTGCAGAACAGCACTGCAATCAGTTTCCACAGCTGACTAGGACTTGCTATTTATATCTTAGTAGCAGAATATCAGCTTCATAACATCCTACATACAATTACTGTAAGAGGCTGACTGTTATATGCATTATATTACAGTTATATTTTGTATATTACCTTTTTTTTTCCAGAGGAAGTATATCCATAAATGAGCAGGCCACAAAATTAGCCTATAGAGGTTTAAAACCCAATATATGTAATAAATCCATTAATTTTGGATGGTGAAAGTTTTATAAGCACACACAGTAATTCTCAGGAAAACTTTCAGACCAGCTTCACTTCTGTCAGACTTGCACTGCACCCAGTCTACATTGTAAATCTTAACATCACTATTAACAGACTTGATTGATTAGGAAAATTGAGTGGCAGAGTTTAAGTGGATTCAGGAAGCATGCTATAGATCTGTATAAATTTTCATAATATTTTGTTTTCTCTTTTCCCAGTTGGTAATAGAAGTTCTTCCAAGCAGAGTAGCCACAGCTGCTGTCCTTAAATACTTGTCATTTTTGCTTACAGTATGATTAAGTTACCTCAAAATTTGCAGTATTGGCTTTTACTTTGTACATTTGAAATAAGAAATGTTTTAAATACTGCTAACAAATATGGTTAGTTTACTGAAAATCCTTAGGGCATAGGCATATGTTGTGATTGTAGCTGGAGTACTTTGAGAAATTACCACCCCCAGCTGTTTACCGCTACCCTGCAGCTGGAAGTTACACCCCACACACAGCTGGAGCCCCCTAATTGTCCATATGGGCAGTTGTAGTTAGTTTCCATGAAAATCAGACAGCTATGTCTCAGTCACCTTCAGAGGAACAGAAGAAATCCTGGCAGTGGGATAGATTAATGTGGAGATGGTAAAATAATGGGACAGGAAAAGGAAAAACTATCAAATATTTTTGAAACAAACAGGAGCCTGGCTTTCCCTCCTTTGTTCAGGAGCTGTACTTAGCCAAAGCCTTTGTCCTTGCCTGAGCTCTGCTGTTAGTATGGAATCATAGCATCACTTAGGCTGGAAAAGACCTCTAAGACCACTGAGTCCACACACTAGTCTAGTGCTGCCAAATCCACCACTAAACCAAGTCCCTCAGTGCTACAACTACATATCTCTTAACCTCCTTCAGGGATGGTGACACATGTCCATGTTTATATCCAAAAATCATGATAACCATCCCAAAACCCTAAAAATCCTAGTCAAGGATGAATCTGGCCTGCAGAACTGCTGTAAGGGAACACAGAGGAGCACTATACCTACAGCCTGGGCCCCCTCCCCTCATAGAAACTTGTGAATATTTTTTCAAATGCTTACTGTCTGGGAAAGTTCACAGCCTTCCGCCAGGTACAGAAAAGTATAAAGCAAAGAGAGGATTAGCCCTATGGAAAGGGTTTACCAGAACTTTTACACTGGGAAAAGAGCTCCTCCTACCAGCTCACAGGAAATGTGTAGCAGCTAGGGAAGGAGGACAAGTTCTAAAAAAATCCAGTGCAGTAAAAACTTTTGTCCCATTTACTTTCCACTGCCAGGAATTATTCTTGGATCACATGTCCTGAGAAATTGTTCTCACAAAAATTTAGATGTAAGTGCAATACAGGCACTACCATCCAATGACTGAAGTTTACACCATTCATATAGGCTATAAAAAACATATATTGAAATAGAATCATAGAAGAGTTTGGGTTGAAAGAAATTTTCAAAGTTCATCTAGCCCAACCCCTCTGAAATGAGTGGGGAGATCATTGACATGGGTGAGAATGAGGATCCACATTTTCCTTTTTCTGAGACAAGATGTCCTGTAAAGAAATCCCTCAACTTCCCTTTCTGAAGCCATTTTACTACATTTAAAATACAGAAAAGAATATATGAGCCTGCAGAGTGAGAAGGATTTGAGACTTTTGTGGGTACTATGTTCTCCTGGGAAACCTGCATTTCAGTCAGTGCTCCCATGAATATTTACACGAAGAGAAAAAGCTCCTAGAGGTGAGATTAAAAGAGACTCCACTGAGAATGCCCTGTTTGGGAGCAAGCAGCAGAAAGGCACTTAGGCACTGCTCATTGCTGTCAAGAGCCTGCAGTACACTGGCTTCAGAGAGGAACCCAACCGAAAAAGTTCCCTTGCTCTCCTCTTCCCTCCCTCATTCTCTCCTGCATTCAGGTATGGGGCAATGTTACTTTGAGACCACACAGCTATAAAACACTCAATTAAATTATTACAGCACAAGAAGAACAACAACCACACTTCACTTGTAGCTGCATAACTGTTAGATGCTTGTTGTGACGATAAGTTACTGTATGCCAACAGAGTTTATGGAGAGACAAGCATTTCAATTCATCTGCCTTAGATATCTGTTCAGGATGGAATGAATCCCCCTCTGGAAGAGCATGGCTGTCTACACTGGCTATGAAAGGAGACTAAATAAAACTGTTTAAACTAGGCACTCGATATTTGTATTACTGAAGTTAGATTACTTCACCTCCTAGGAATTCCCCAATGGCCACAGTAGATGGCAGCTGAGAAAACGTTTCACATGTGCCAAGCTTGTTTTCAGAATAGACCCTCTTCCTTTGTTTGCCTTTATCCTTTGTGTATACAGCCCCAATCTTGCCTGTTATCAACCTCTAATGAAAGTGTTGGTAAAAATCAGTGTTTTGCAATATTGGTACACCAGTGGAGTGTGCACCAATAGAGGAGATAGAGGAGACTCTATCTCCTTTCTGAGTGGTAACACCTGTTGTAAAACACAACATTACTGGGTACATATAGTTACACTTGGTTTTCCCCATGTAAATCACATTGAATAGAATTAAACCATATAGGACTTCAACTATTCTTGTACTGTTCAGCCACTTATTACAGGGGGATCCCTCTGCAGCTCACTGTCACTGCCTTTCCTTTTTGCTGCCTTACATATTGTAGTCTGGACAGCAAATTTTATCAACTCCCTTCTCCTTTCTTCATTGTTTATGGACATGTAAAATAGCAAAGGTGTGAGTAAAGGCTTCTGTGGGTCTCCACTGATAACCTTCTACCTGTAGAACAGCTCATTTACTCCCACCCTCTTGTTTGTCTGTCTTTCAGGTGGCAATTCACAAAGGGACTCCTCCTTCTTGCCACAGGGACAGCTTTGATCCATACAAGCATTCTGCACAAGGTCTTTGTTAAACACATTTTGAAAATCCTAGCACACTGTATATACTTGGATATAGCAGGCTGAATCACCCTTAGCTACAGCACACCTGTGAAATTGCTTCTATGTTTTATAAACTCCAGATTTTCAGCGTGCCTGAGTGTGTTGTGGAGAGTGTATTTATGGTTAATTCATCTATAATGCAGATTTATTAATTCACTAATACAACTTGACATTATTTTCTTTTTAATAAAAAATTCCCATAATATTTCTTATCTTTTAATAAAATAGAGATTATGCAAGTAGTCCTGTCTCTCCCAAAGTCAAAATGGGCCCCATAAAAATTGGCATTTAGGTGTAGATTATACATTATGCTGGAGATAACAGATGAGGTTATCAGTTGTTTTACAATTAAAAATGAAATGTATCAAATAAAACTAAACAACACAAATTAAACTTATTTTTGCCAATAACACCCAGCCATGATGAGTCCCTGTCTGCCCACCTGTTTATATTAATCTTTTAGGCAGCATGAAATTAACAGCCTGTGTTCCACTTGTAAAATAATTTTATTAATAGGCTGTGCTTTAAAAGATTTAAATTTCTCTTTTGCTTCTATTTTTTAAAGATCTCTTCCAAATGAGTCACATTTTAGCAAAAAATTCTCTCATTTTACAGTATGACCTTAAGCAAACCAGAGAGCAACGTGTGCCTATTCTGCCATCTTCAGGTTATTTTTGGAATAAAGTTATCCTGGATTTTGCTGTCTTTCTAAAATAAAGGAGACAGTTTTTGTATTTTTCCTTTTTGACTGAAGTCAGTACTAATGACTTCAATTAGGGAAGACTAGAAACAGGGAAAAAATGGCTTTACCACAACATAAAACAGCTTCTTTTTCTTCATCATGAGAAAAATGGTCTCAGATCACGACTTTGTTAGTTGAACTTCTCCTCTCTTTCCTAACAAAATGAGAAGATTCTACTGCTGTATTTCCATGTTTCAGTAGAATTTATTTGTGGAAATTCACAATACTGTAGCTCATATCTGAAGTAGATTAATTACTTCATGGGACTTACACTGCAACTTTTGTTTTTTGTTTTTTATTCTTTTTCCTTTTTTTACAGCACTGAGCACTGTGGAAAATTACATCACACCACACTCTTTTCGTGAATGACTTCAATTTTATCATGACCTTCTGATTCTTCAGTGGCATATTGTATGGAATACAGCTGAAGCTTGCTTTCTGCTGGTTTTGACTTTCAGAACATTCTTCACTCTTTAATGCCAGCATCAACAAGTCTCTACAGAAGCAAATGTCATTTTTGCAAAATGAATTTTTAAAGGCACCTTGACTAGAGCAGGGAGTTTTTCCCTCTCATATAGGAGTAAGGACTATGAATAATCTCTACTTTAAAATTCAGCACAGCTCTGGTGATTCTGAAGACATAGGACTGCCTGTTGTTCTTGTGCAAATTGGTGTGAATTAAGTTAGCAGGCTCTGTATGAATGGGAGCTATGAATACAGCAGGACCTAGTGTAACTGTAGATTAGGGTGAGCCTTATCTGAACAGACAGGAAATGTACAGAATCCAAATTTATTTTACTCTAACAAATTTATATTGTTAAAGAACTACCACAAACTATCTGCATTTAACTGCACTGACATTGCACTTGCCTGGCTCTCCCACGTGCCAACATGAAACACATGTCCTTTCTTGCAAGAGAAGTTCTGTTCCTCCTGAAGGGGCCACAGACTCTGTAAGCTTCATCCCTGCTTACTGAGAAAAAAAAGTTAATTTTGTAAGAAAGACTGACAAAGCAACGAACCACTAAATTGATAGTGAAGTTATCACATGACAACAAAATAATGGCATGAGATGAATTTCACCTTCTGCAGCACAAGGAGATAAATTGAAGAAAAAAAAAACCAAGCAAACCAAAACCAGAATTACAGAATCCATTGTGGATTTCCTCGATAAGTGGTTTGTCTGCAAAGACCTGAGTGATTGTCTGAACTAACATCTGTCCCTTTAGGCTGCTGATTACGTTGCACAGGTTTCCCTGGGAAGAGTCATCCAGCTGAGTCACATTTTATCATCCTTTTACTACAAAATGACTGATAGTGCTTTAAAGTATATAAGAAGAAAAACTTATCACAATCCAAAAATTCAGGTCTTCTGAATTGAATTCTACTAGTACAATTGGTATTACATTTCAAGCAGGATACAATTGCCTTCTCATGCCCAGCTCCTCATCCACAGCACCCCCAAGTCCTTCTCAGCAGGGCTGCTCTCAATCTCTTCATCCCCCAAATTGTGATGATACCAGGGGTTGTTCTAACCCAGGTGCAGCACCTTGCCCTTGGTCTTGTTAAATGTCATGAGATTCCCATGGACCCACTTCTGGAGCTTATCCAGGTCCCTCTAGATGGCATCCCATCCTGCAGGTGTGGCAACAGCACCACTCAGCTTGGTGTCATCTGCAAAGTGCTGAGGGTACACTTGATTCCTTCATTTATGTCATTAATGAATATATTAAATAGCACTGGTCCCAATATAGACTCCTGAGGGACAACAGTTGTCACTGACGTCCATCGACATTTGAGCCACTGACCACTACCCTCTGAATGTAACCATCCAACCAATTCCATATCCACCTAACAGTCCATCCATGGGATCCATCTCTGTCCAATTTAGAGACAATGTCAAAGACTTTAAAGAAATCCAGTTTAATGACATCTATAGCCCTTCCCTTGTCCACTGATGAAGTCACCCCATCATAGAAGACCACTTGGTTGGTCAGGCAGGACCTGCCCTTGGTGGAGCCATGATGGTTGTTTCATATCACCTCCCTGCCTCCATGTGCTTTGGCACAGCTTCCAGGAGGATCTGTTCAATGATTTTTGCAGGCACAGAGATGAGGCTGACAGGTTATTGGTTCCCAGGGTCCTCCTTTCTACCCTTTTTAAAGAGAGGTAGAATTTTTCTCTTTTTCCAGTCATCTGGGACTTCACCCGACTGCCATGACTTTTCACATGCCATGAAGATTGCCTCAGCAACTACATCAGCCTATTCCCTCAGGAGCCCAGGATGAACCATCAGGTCCCATAGACTTGTATGTTCAGCTCCCTCAGGTGGCCACGAACCTGATCTCTATTTGCAGTGGGAAGAACTTTGCTTCCCCAGTCCTCATCCTGCTGTCCATCCACTCAAGAGGTGTGGAAAGAGAGGTTGCCATTTAAGACTGAGACAAAAAAGTTGTTGAGTACCTCCACCTTCTCCTCATCCATTGTTCCTGGTTTACCAGCATTATTTTTCAGGAGGGGTACACCTTCTTTTGTGTTCCTTTTTGGTGTACTTACCTGTAGAAGCCCTTACCATTCTTTGCATCTGTGACACAAAATTCAGAGGAAAGCTGTCTGGACACCCATACTCAGAAAATACTGGACACATACTCAGAAAATATCTGGCCATTGGTTGGCAGATGGTAAGAAACTACACTCTCCTTAATTTGTTTTGTATAATCTAAGTATTATTATTATTTTTATTATTATTGTTGTTGTTGTTGTTGTCATTACCACTACTACCACTACTACTACTACTACCACTACTACTACTACTACTATTATTATCCCTTTCTTCTCTGTCCTATAAAGTGTCTTTATCTCAACCCATGAATTTTACAAACAATATCTCTAAAGTTGCCCACCTTTTGTTAAAAGAAATTGACACTTCATTGGTCCTTACAGTCAGCTTTGTCACAGAAAATATAGTATCTTCTTTAACTGTTTGACTTAAACTAAGTGTAATGAATCTCTATTTGCTAAAAGTATTAAATTATCAGATCATACATTGGCCATCATATTTATTATAAATCCCAGCTGTTAAAAAAAAATGTTTTATAAAAAAAGTTGTCTATCTTCTATACATTCAAGCAGTTTAGATATCCAAGATCTGATTATCTGCATTTATAATGGACATCTTCATCTGCATGATGGATGCAATCAGTAACAGCTAAAACACCTCATCAAGTGTTACCTTAAAACAAGGAGTCCTCACTTTATTACCCATATTCATAACATTCATGAACTCCATAGATGAGAGCATAAAAATAGATGACTCTATAACATATGCACAATGGTTCAGGCTGAGAGAAAAGGTGGAAAAACATTTCTCATACCTGAAAAGTGCATGAGTCTGTGTAAGAGCATGTGTACATAGACTGAGATTCTATTAATCAAAATATCCACACATTAGTCACTGTCACCATTCACCAGCCACTGTTTTTTGATTTATTATACTGATTTGTTTTTTTTAACTCTGAGAACATTGACAGCTTATACACACTGATGCCAACAGAGCTCCCACAGAACTTTCTTTCATATGCATTACATCCAGGTCTCCCTATCTCTCTGACAATAAAAACATGGAAAATTTCATATCCTATTGAAATAATTACTAATTCTAAAACTAGTAAAATTTGAAACCCCCACTTCTTGCTGTCCTGTTGTCATACTTTCTCCTTGCATAGGAACATACATACTCTTCATAAATATATTATTTTCTGACCAGTAAGGTAAAGGAAAATCTTGGAGGAATTTACACCCTAGAAAGGAAGAAAATAAAGTAGGAAATTGTATAGTAGATCACAGCTATAATACTTCCCCTAATCATCCCTTGAAAATTTAAAGGTTTGCCTATCAGAAGATATGCTAGAAAAATCTTTTTAAATGGATGACCCTGAAGCTAGATACATGAATACTAAATGGTGAATGTAAAAGAATGGCACCTTGAGGTAAAAGATTAAATTATTCTTTCCTTTCCCGTGGATCAAAACTATCTTACTGAAATATATAATTTATTTGCAGTCTCACCTTTGGAAATGTTAGCGAATCTTAAGAAACATTTTTTTTTTTCTTACATTAGGCTTTTATGGTTATCAAATGAATTGCATCAAATAAATATAGTTCTTTCAGATAGAAATTTGTTTTTATTTTTACCTAAATACAATGAAAATCTTGTACAGAGCATTATTTCCAACTGCTTTGAAAATTTTTGTCAATATTAATGGTAGTCATGAGAGCATCTTACACATGAAATAATGATTAAATATTATGAAAGTCTTTGCAAAAGCAAGTATAGGGCAGAATGGAAAAGGGCATTTTAACACCAAACCTCAAATTACCAAAATATCTCTACAAAGCAGTGAGATCAAACAGACAATTTACTTATTGCTCGGAGATAAAAAAATGTTTTTCTTCTATTTGCAATGGATTTGAGGGGAAAAAAAATTGCTCTCAGTACTCTTTTCCAAATATATGTTTGTCCAAGTCTGTTATCTGCTGATGCTGTCCACTTCAGACATATAAGGATAGCAGTAAAGTCGTACCCCCACTTTAGAGAATCAGAAATCATAAATTGGAACCAATATTCTGTCAGACGGAAACAATCCTACAAAAAAACCAGAAAAAAACAAAAGTCGTTATCTGGGCTTTGTATTCAGGGCTCAAAATAAACCTTCATGAAGCAAAAACAAAGAATGAAGACTAAGAGAAAGAGGAAAGCAGGTTTTCTGATGCCTCTAACCTAGTGAAGTAGCAAAATCCCCTGTAAAGAGACCATGAATTGATACTAGCCTGACCTGTAGTATTTCATCTGCCTTTTTTGTTCAGCAGCTGCAAGGCAATAGAGCCTTCGTACTCTCAAGTTTTGTTCTCATCTGCAACTCCAACTCTTTATCAGAGAACTTAGTTTGGAAATCAGTTTTCTCAGTTTAAAAGAATAAGTTTTGCAGTAGCTGTTAGAAGTCTGTGATCAAGCATAATTTCTATTAAGAACAAACTGCCTGAAAACATTCCACTACACATTATTATAATTAGGCAATTATTTTAATGGTATGTAGCGATTTTTACGTATTTCATATATTGTGTTTTGAGAAGAGGTTAACCATTTTGTTTTAGTTATCATTCTGAGTTCCTTGAATTCGTAAAGACAAGAGTCTAAGAGGTGATAACCTTGGAGACTAGCCCTGAAAACACACAGTACTTCAAATCATATTTACCACCTCAGTACATGACAGCTTCTTAAGAACACTTAAATCAGAACAAATGAAAGCTCATCTGAACTATTGAATAACTTAAAATGTGCCATTTCTCCTCAGATACACAGTGCAGATAACCCAAGTTAACCTGGTTATATTTAAGTCATTACATTCTCAATTGTAAGGCCAGTAGCATAGGAATTAATTTCTGACAAGTGATGATTTCAAAGAATACAGTTCTCACACAGCATGTTACATATTCCATGTTCTGCCAATTATTCATTTGCTTCAGTGTGTCTTTTCAGGAATGTAAAAAAAAAAAAAATCTGAAGAGCTCTCTTAAAAAAATCTCATCACATTCAGCAAATGATTTCTTTGAAAGGATTTCTCTGAACATCCTGCCAAAATAATTGCAGCTCATTTCAGTCCAGCATTACAAAAAGAGAATTTCACAAGGACATGTTTCCCTATTGATTATAGCATTTATTTTATAGGTCTACTCTGACTGAGCTGATTGCTGAGTCTCATGCATTGTCCTCTGCACTGCACCTCTCACTGGTAAGGTCAAGGTTATGGTCATATCCTGATGAGCTTTCCTGTATATGAGGATTAATGAGTTCTTACCATAACAGTCTTGAACAAATAAAGTCCCTCCAGCTTTACTAGTGGTTCAGTTCTTGTTCCTTTCTTGTGCTTCCATAAACAATACATGTCTGAAACAGTCAAAGACAGATAGATGCTGGTGTGGTCAGGATTTTTTGCCATTCTCCCCCATGAGACAAGCAGTTCTCAAATTATGGAACAAGGCAGAGCAAAGAGGGAAGGGCAGTCATCTAATTCACAGAGATGTGGTTATTCTACAACCATACCCGCACATTGCATCTTTGTCACTACTAGATTGCAGCATTTCATGGTCTGAAGCATCCATCACACACAGGTGAAAAGCTCATTGCTGTAGGACTCTGCATCCACGTTGCAAGTGAAGCGTGCCAGGTGGCACCTCAGTGTGCCACTTCAACCTTAGTTCTGGCACTCAGGAAACTCCCACCAGTGTAGGAGGGTAGCCCTTTTGGGGATTCCTTTCAGCAAATTATACTGAGATGTTTACCTTTCCTTAGGTTTTTCATCTATCACAGTTTCCAGTTTTAAACATGGAATTCATAACTCTCAGGTAAAATCAATCTATTAGTTGCCATAGTTGCATAGTTGGCAGTGTAATTAGTTAGACAATTTGAGTATAAAAGACTTTGTCTGGTCTTTTCTATCCTCCTGGCTTCCATGAAAGGGCAACCTGATAAATGAAAACAGAAGCAGCTGAAACATTTATTTTCAGAGGAGTAAAAATATGAACTTTTCATAAAAGCCAGAAACCACACTTGAATCCTGTGCATCATTAAAGTCACACTTAAGTTCCAGCCTTATGAATGACCTAGACATAAGTGTGCACTCATTTTGGAAGGGTCACTTTCAAAGACATACAGATGGAAAGACATTGTCTGTGCTTGCATGCGTGGACAGTCAGCAAACGAAAAACAATTTGGTTTTCTACATGCGCCCTCCTTCATATTAAGAGTCTTGTTGCTTCTGCATTTAGCCAGAGACAAGAAAATATACTAAAAGAATTGTACTGCCCATACTTATACTTGAAGAAAGACATTTTGTTAAACCCTTAGTGGCCAAATCATAAACTCTTCTAAATAGTGCAGATAAAGGCTCTTTCCTTCAAGAGTTCACAATGTTTTACAATAAGATTGCTAAGAGGTAAAGTTTATATGTAGGTTTCCCAGATGAGATGAAATAAAATTTTATCAATTGTAGATTCATTTCCATCATCTCGGTTTTTAATGCACACATAAACCTTTTTTTTATTATGTTTTATAATTTAATAAGTAATCATATGTTTGCACTACATTTAAGTATATATTAAATGTTTTATAAATGTAGTCAAAAATACTTTTAAAATGGCAGGGCAGCCAAATTGCTACAATAATCTCATCTGCTGATTGACTTGGATCCCAAGCTGCTTTTATTGCAAGAGAATGAAGTACCATTAGATCTAGGAATATATTTTCTCTATCCATGTTTTGTTATACCTAATGAAAGACATGAATTGGGATATTTTTCTTAACTTCAAAAATGTCACTTTTCCTAACAAAAACACCATAAGAACTCCCAATTAATTTTTCCAAATATAGTCAGTGTATTACAAGGTAGTTCTATCCGTGTATAAGCAATGATGATAGTAACCAGTGGGGAAGGTCATTAGGAAGCCTTCCTGGGAATACTTACCAGCTAGATATCCAAAATTTTGGGGTTTGGAGCCAGGATAACAAGGCTGATAGGATAGTAGATCATGGACTACAGATTATTTACTCAGCATGGGATTGCTAGCCTCAGCAAATAGTAGGAAAGGGAAAAGAGTTTGAGTTTGAGTTAAAACATAGTTTGAAAAGTAGGCCAAAAGATGAATCTAACAAAAAAGCAGAACATGCTGCTGAGTGTATGGCAAAAGCTTTTAAGAGGGTATAGTTATGAGATCTAAGGTCTTTTGAAAAGCAAAAGGTACCAAACATTGTTCCACATATTTATTTCACCACTTGAGCAGCTCAGAGGCATCTAATGTACATTCTTCCACAAAGGCAACACTCTTCACAAACTTCACATTCAAAAGTCAAGACATTTTCTCACTGCAGTTAGAAATACAGGGTTATGAACTCAATAACAGCCAACAATCAAGAATTTAGGATTCTAAATTAGGAAATGTGGTGTAAAAGAAGAGAGAAAACATTGGTTTTCCTGAAATAAGGAAATAAAAGACTTTGCTTCTAGGCGTCATCCTTACGAGCATAAAGGATGCCCAGACTATTCATTTCTAATAAGCATATGATAATTTCAGTAATACTTTGTGACGTTCTCTTCTTGAATACCTAATACAAGGCTAAATGAGTTTAATAGAATTCAGAAAATAACTTTAGAACATCCAAAATCTGAGACAGATTTTAAATTATTAAGATACTAAATGTTCAACTTCTTGTTCCAATTTTACAATCTCAAAGATATTTTCAACCTTTTCTTTATAATGTGGCTAATTAAACCCAGTTGATAGTGATCTTTTTTGAAATAGTAGATCTGTCATTTCACAAAATGCTTTGGATCTTTTATTGATTCTGAGCTGATGCTTATAAAAGACTTTCAGACAGGAAGAAATTGACTGAGTTTGGAGGAATCAGTGAAACTATCTATACCTAGAGTGAAATGGACCATATTTTAGTAAAACTGCTGTGGCCTACTGATGAAAAGTAGTGCATAAAAGGTAGGTATTGGAATTATTACACAGAATTGTCAAGCAAAAAAAGTAAACCAATCAAAAAAGTAGAGATTTATTTCATTAACTTTTTCCATTTATAATAACCTAAGTTGTTACTTATAATTACATTCAGTAAGAATTTTTTAGACAGCACTGTTAATTTCAAGTTGATTGTGTCCCTTTAAATAAATCCCTTCATGTGTCTAAACCAAATACATGGCAGAGATCTAAAGCAGGTATTTAAAAACCTATGAGCTCTACATATTCTGTGTTTGTGAATGTTTCAGCCATGACCTCAGTTTAGAATTTTCTTGATAGAGATACAAAAGACATTACGATATTTACTAACTCATTGCAGAATTATTCATTTTATTTACAAGCTATATTTGCCTAGATTCTTCTAATTTTACATTTCTAAAAGTCAAAAATGTTCCTATGATACAAGAGAATGCTCATGTTATTCACTAAATGGATCAAGGAAAAATCATATTATATATATTTTTATATATATACGCACACACACAAATATTAAGCAGAAAGAATGAGGCAAAGATCAAAATCAAAGTGGGACTTAGATTCCTAACACTTTTTATAGAAATTATTATGCCTGCCCCAACTAAATAAATGGAGATTTTATGCCAGACTATCTTTCAGCAATAATTTAAATACAAGTGACTGAAACAAAAAGGGAAAGCAAACTAAAATGGTAATACAAAAGAAATCAAAGCTATCCCACTGCAGTCAGAAATTAGATGGGCAGACCCAGGCTGCATATTTTAAAGCACAGAACTGTCTATGAACTCCATTGGGGGTATAAAGTCATGCTATCTTTATGGTCTTATGTCATATAACATTGCTTTCATCTGTCTCCAGAAGGTAAATTAGAAATGCTTTTCCTTTTCACCACACTTCCCCATCTTTTTGTATAAAACTGTGATTTCCTTCTGAATTAGGGCACATATTTTCCTAGTTTAAGTATTTTCTTCTGCTTGGCTACTGCTCCCATAGTGAAATATTATTCCCTGTTTGGCCTCTGATTTCCTAACGCAGCCTTCAAGCTAGAAATTTTGTTGATGACTGGTTAACTCCACCTCATAGGAGCCACATTATGATTGTATCTTCTCATTATATTTGATTAAAGTTCTTGATAAACCAATCTAACAAAAAGGATGGTAGAAGATGCCAAGAAAATATCCTTATGCACTACTCTAAATATCCTTAAAAGTGGAAGAAGTGACTCTGGAGAAAAGCTAAGGCAAGCAAGCATTCAACTCAACTGCAGTGGAGACAAACCCACACCTACCAATTCATAAATTATTAGGAAAATAATTACATAATTTACGTATCTCTCCAATCTTCACTTACTCCAGTAACAGCTAATCCAGCACTAAAATGCTGACCCTTTCATTCATAGCAATAACTGTGCTTAATTTCCCTTTGTTGCCTGTTGTTGCGAAGGTTTAGTTGCCATTCATTTAATTGTTTGTTCCCCAGTAAGCAATGTCAGGGGTCTCTTCCACAAAACACTGAGTAACAGATTGGCTGAAGCATGAAATCACTGTGTACCAGGTGCTCTTAATTAATGCTATGGCTGTGGATGCTCTTAATCCACTGAAAAATGCATTGCTTCAAAGTACAAGGAAACAGCTCCGCACTAATCTCCCTGTATACACTGACTGTTTCTAATTCCATCGTACTTCTTTGTTGCAGAGAGAAATGTGTTTGTCCATGAGTCTATGCTGAAGTCCCACCCGGCAAAATATAAAAACTATATGTGAAATAGTGTGCAAAACATTGTTTTTACAACTGGATTTAATCACATGAATGCAGCAGAACAGGTGTTCAGAGTACAGCATGAATATTAGGACGACATTTTACTGGAACGAAAAAGCCATCATCAGGCGTTTGAAAAAGGAATAAGGCAACAAGAGAAAAGTGCAAGGAAGAACAAATATATCAGACCAAAATCCTAGATAATATTGACAAAAATTCTGCCATTTCTAAACAGAAACTTTCATGCTGAAAAATAAGACAGATATATTTCAATAAAAGTAATAGAAGCACTGATGGGAGCTTCTTTTTAGTATTGAATGCAGTTGAATGCACCTGAGCACTCCATACTTACTAAAAGAGAGCACAGATCCATTTGCAATAACATGAAAGACATAAAGTGAAAATTCCCTGAGGGTGAGACAGTGCCTCAAAGCTGGATGTCCAGACAGCATGACTCATGACACAAAGTTTAGTTCTGACATATCTCAAGCCAGGAAATCACTCTAATTTTTGACATTGATTGCAATCAGTGAAGTGGCTACTGTACATAATAGCTGCTCTTCTGTGCAGTATATTTTGTGCTGTACTTGGCTGATGCAAGCGAATTTATAAATGGCTAGGTACTAATCCCCAAAAGGGAGTCAGTCTTACTTCTGAAGCAAGCTTTTACTTTTTTTCCTTTGTTTGGCCCCATGTTTAAGACTTATTTGTACACTTCTCTGTTCTTTTGGACAGAGAAGTTTACCCCAACTTTACTTACCTGGCAGTCATAAAATGCAGTATGGGGCTGATGCAAAGAGCAACGAATCAATGGAAGAAAGCCTACTGAACCGAGGTTCTGGGGAATCAAGCAAAAAAATTGGGCAGCTCAATCTGTAAAGAATGTCTATTTTAGGTTTCTGAGTCTCCAAAATACCCATCAGTGTTACCAGGAATAACAAAAGAAAGGATAGGATTCTTTCTTTACTTTACTTTCTTTACTTTTATTCTTTTCTCTGAGTATAGCTTTGTCTGTTACACTCAGGATTTGACAGGCATACAGCTATATATAAAACATAATAGACAAATGTATCTGATATACCAAAACCAGACTCTTAACGTTAATAGTAACAAAGTAGAAATTATAATGGAATTACAATCAGCCTGTCTAACAGGGAGAAAATTAAAAATGACAAGATGCTTTCAGAACAGCATACACAGCCTTGCAATTTCTTTTCGAAAATACAGACTTGTATCTCTCAGGCTGGAAAAGAGGTTTCCTAAGTGCATAAATTCTAAGGTCAGAATGGACTATTACCATCATTTAGTCACATCAGCCTCCTTTATTGTACAAGCCACAGAATTTGACCAACTCCTATATCATGACAGAACTCATTGAACTAAGGTATATGCTACATTTAACAACACCAACAAAAACCTTATCACTGGGGCACTGTTCTTGAAAAAACTTCTTTCAGTTCTGCTATTAGCAATATCAACAGGTAGACTCTTTTCCAATATTGCCTTAGAGAATCTGCAGAGAATCCACCTACCACCAGCTGAATTGCTTATGGTGACTTAAGTTTGTTAGCCCATGACAGACTGGCACAGCAACCTCAATCTATTCAGACACCAAGGCTTTGCAGAACTGTAGTGTCTATACCACATTTTTTTATGTGAGAAGGGAAAAAGACCTCTTGAAATCACAAAATGAATTTACAAAACATGAGCAGGATGGATGAATGACTGCTCTGGGAAGTCATTGATTTTCCAGCTTGCTCAGTACCAGATCTGAAATTTCCAATTTCTTCAAGCATCAGCTAAAACCAAAGAGTGGTTGCTTTTGTGTCTCATTTCATCCTGGCTCTCACCACTTCAAATGCAGCTGCTGTGTGCATAGTGGCTTGCTCCATCACAGCTGCTACTGCCATGGCTTGGCTGGGTGAATACAGACTCTCTGCTGCAGGTTACGTTCTGCACTGTGGGGTTTTGACAGCAGAGTGTCTTCAAAAGCTTATTCAGAGTTTAAATCCTAGATACCAGGATCTGAAAGTATGCATCTCAGAAGCTGAGTCCTGATACATGAAGCTTTCAGATAGCTGCAGCTCTCTCCAGCTGCTGGCAGGGGATGAGAAATCACAAGATATGAATCCCTCCCACATCCTGGGCCTTACTCTAGATTCAGCAATTTCAGGAGAAAAGCGGGTGGAGAGACAGTCAGCCCTCACTGTGGAGCACCTCTTCATGCTCTTCTTGTAGCACACTTTTGCTTTTTTACTTTTTCTCTTCTCTCCCCTCTTCTCAGTAACAATGACCAGCAGCTGAAATTATACTGCTTTAACACATATTAGAGAATGTGCCAAATGTAGCTCCTTCGGAGGTGACTTTCCTTCCTGTGGCCATCCCCTTCCTGAAGCATATTTTGGTCTCTTGGATGGAGGTGAGCAGTCTGTCGAGCACAGGGAGAGCCAGAGCACCAGGCTATGCTGCCTTCAGGCAGCAAGATGAAAGATGCCCTGACAGGGGTTTGTCACAGCTAACACTTGTGACTTCACCAGGTAAGTACTTCTTGTGAGATCCATCTTCCCTAAGAAACCTGTGGAGTTTTGTGACAAGGTGTTAAAATTGAAAGTAGCGGCAGAGTGCTTAAATTATCCCCATGGACTTTAGCATTGTAAAGTATGAAGGTAACAAAAAAAGATTAAAAAAAAAAAAAAACCCTAAACAAAAAAAAACCCAAACAAACTTCCAAACTTCAAAGAAAGACTGGAAAGAAAGAAGAGAAAGCCTGTGAGATGAAATTATATAACCTACAAAAAATGAGACTTTGTCTTCCATTTGCCACAAAGGTGAGAAAAGGTGCCATTCAAGAGAGGAAAAAAGAAGTGTTCTTACAAAGTCCTCGAGAATAGGATTACTTCAGCTGTTCATTTTAATGAGAGGTTTATTTGGAAATATTCTTTTAGCAGCACTAGGAAGGACAGGAGTTACCTTCTGAATACATGTATTATAATTACCAACAAGAAAGTGCATCTGTCTTAAGGTGAAGTGCAACAGCCACTTCGTAAGGTACACTTCTTTCAGTGTGAATACATTGATCCACCAAATCTGCAAAGTGACTGATTCAGTAAGTGCAAATATAGTACAACTTTTTTGAAGTTCAGAAATATCTTTGTCCTTTTTTTAAACTACTAATCTCCCCCTTTCATCCTTTCCTAAGTAAAAAACAACCTATTATGTAAAAAACCCCCACACTTATTGTAGATGTTATCCTCCCAGAATTTTCCACTAAAGAAAATTTATGCAGTGTCAAATGACACACGTAAGAAAGTCTGCATTTGAAAATACAATTAGTTCTATACATTACTCCACTAAAGCACACATACCTATGAAAATTTATCACACAGTAATAATGCATAACTGGCGTTAATCTCAGTATACCCCTGAAAAACCTGTTATCAACCAGGAATAATAATAATCTGAAACCAGAGGATTGGTAATGGAATATTATCAATGTACTTGGGGCTTTGTGATGGTAACTTTGAAAGAGTCTGGCAATAGAAACATTTAACAGCAGCATTTTGGTATATTCAGAATTATGAGTGACACTTAATTATTAATATACCCAGGCTCATTAGTTCAATAGGACAGTTCAAGAAGCAGGGCAGCCTATTCATGTAAGGGAGAACTGCCAGGGCATCTTCTTATATGTTAATTTTTTTTAGAATACACTAATAACTTAAAATATATTCATAGATATATTCATTAAAAAAATTAGATTTTACAAGTCATTTAACCTTTATTGTAAATAGGATTGTTTCAGAGAAACTGCTGCCATCAGTCGTCTTCTCAGCTAACAGATGTTTATTCTATGTTACAGCTACTCATTAAAAGCAGAGTGGGGATTTGCAGTGTATTTTGTATACCTAACAAGAGAATCGGGCAGGATTTTTCAGAAATACCTTCAGAAATTATTCTAAGTACTTCAGTTTTCCAGATATTCAGGGGAGACATTTTTTTTTTTGAAGTCTTGTTGGACAGGCACTTCAGACTCCAGTGTTATTAATCACTTGGGGAAAACTTCAGCTAATCGATCATATGCTATAAATGGAGTTGGTGCCCTGCTGTTTGTGTTTCAGGTCTGTTGAGGGATCTGGCATAACTGTACATTAGGGATTTTTAAAGTGTGTACATGAGTTACTGGCAAGCAAAGAAGGTACAATAGGGAAAAGTAATGTGGGGTAAGCATTAAAATCCAATTACATTAAATCAGTACATTTCACTGTTGATGAGCACCGGTTCTGTTTCCTATCCTGTAAACTGGGTATTAGGTTGTCAGACTCTGAAGCATAACTCATTGAATTTGAGCTGCTTTTCCAGAGAAATAATCAACCAGATGGTTTCATTGTGTCTGTACCTCTGCAGAGTTGTCAGGGAAACAGATATTTCCAAGAGGAAGAGAGTCAGTTTCTTCCACAGATGTTCTGCACTTACCAGAACTATGAACTAAACATCTCTCTGTTGTTGGGGGGGGTTGTCTCATCTTTCACTGAGGTCCTGTCTATTTGCTCTTGAGAGCAAGGCACCAGCATCTCATCCATCCGAACAGGATTATACAGGTCAAGGAGCTCTGCAGTTTGAGGAGATGGGCAGGTTCCCGATGGACAGCAGCATTCTCTGCCCTTTAGAGCACCACAGCGAGAAGGGAGGAACACCATCCCCTCAAGTCCCTTATCCACAAGGAACTGTTGTGTCTACCAGCAACAAACCAGTTGGGAAAAGGTGCAGATGGTGTTCAAAAAACCAGAGACTTTGAACCACAGAGACGAGATCAACTCTCAGCTCCCTTTGCACCAAATTATTTTCCTTCCCTGTGTCATACAGTGAAAAGGAAAAAAAAAAAATTGTGCTAGAAGCTAACCCTGCAGAACAAGGTAAAAAAGTAGATTTGTTATCAGCAGACCCCTGACAATACATGGTCTAAAAAGACTCATCTGTGTTATCATCCATCTTAGCTTAACTGGGATAATCCCCCTCACTGCATTCCACATGCCTATCATGCGATATAAAGTAATACTAAAATGATTTAAAATAGTAAAGAAGACAATAGATCCCTGAACACATAAATGGTGTACTAATAAAGGGAAAAGAAATGAGGTGAGGAAAAGGGAAAAGGATAAATCTTTTCTAACTAACCTGGTTTTTTTACACTGAATTCAGGGAAATTATTTCCTTTACATAGTGATAAAATATTTCTACAAACTGTATGAAAGCTGACAGAAGAAACTTTGGAAGCACCTCCTACTTCTACAGAAACAAACTGCTACATTGGAATAAGTCCAGAGGATGAACACTTTAAGATATGTACGAAAAACATCTCAAAATTTGGAACTATGGATGTACATATGAAAAGGGAATATTTAGGTAGTGGATTAGTTCAAAATTTGACAAAAGACAGAAGTATGGTGTGGTTATTTAGCAGTTCACACAAAAGAAAATAAAGCAAGGAGCAATTGTACATAATGATAGAGACCCAAATCAGGGTTTTTTTACCCAAGTTCAACATCAAGATGAAGGAAACTGTATGAACAAAACTAGAATAATTTGATCTAAGATGGTAGTCCTACTTTCTTCCGACTGAAGGATGCAAACTGAGATCTGAAATGAGTAATTCAAGTAAACAATGCTACAATAGAGAAAAAGATTATATCTGTATGTAAAATCATGGCCCGAAATCCAGATTTGAAAAAGGAAGACAAATATTAATAGACAAGTAACAAGATAGAGCAATATAAAATACATGTTGTTAAAACATGTACAATATTTTAAAAACATGGATTATTAAAAAGGAAAATCCCTACAGGCCATTAAGATTTCAAGTAGCTACCCAGTTCATGAAGTGGACAACATTAAGCAGGAGGTAAAATCACGGAAACCTAACTGGGATAAAATATCAAAATAGTAATACAACACACATAAACCAGGTAAGAGGAAATTGGGAAGGGGGTAATGCATTCTTGTATTTTGAAAAGCAGAAACATGCTTAAGGATGTAGAGCAAAGGTGGAGGAGGAGCTAGACAATAGTAATCACAAAAATTTTTTATTTGAAAGTAGGATTGTGGACAGATATATAGGTGGACATAGACTATAACTAATCAGAATAAATCTTGGAAGCGCATGGAAAACATGAGGAGAAGTGGATGGGATAGAGCCATAGAGTTGGGAGATACAGTGGGGAGAACTGAGAATGCAAAATAAATGTATGCCCAAATGCTGTGTGGCTCTTCCCACAATGAATGAACTTGTAGAGAATATTAAACTGATGAGCAAGCAAGCACAAGAAGTACTAAGAATCGAAAAAAATCCTAAAGAAGGATTATAGAATTAAGTTTGCTAAAGAAGGATTATAGAATAAAGTCTGCAAACAAGACTCAAGGAAAAAATCAGAAGACAAGAATGAAAGTTAAATTGCACAAGAGGTTAAAACATAAAATAAAAGACTTTTTAGAAGTTGAAGAAGGCACTACTAAATGTAATTGTAACAAACTACAAGTGTTTATCCAGTCCAACTTCTCTTCGTCATTAACACATGTTGAAATCAATGAGATCAATGGGTTCAGCTGAAGCATTTGAGTCACTCTTATTGTCCTATAACAGATAAAAGATGTCTTAAGCTGTGGGCTAGATGACTGGTGTAAGGCCTGAAAGCAATAGCACATGTAGAAATAAAATGCTTTATTTTACAGTGTGCTTATTTTGTGCATTTGTCAGCACTTGAGAATTATCCACATCACTGGTTTGCTGAGAGTTTTCCTCCTTCATGTCTGCAAAACAAAAGTGTATGCCAATAAAAGCAGTAGCAAATGTGGAAGCGAGAAGGTAGCAGCAAATGCACACAATACAAGAGAGTGTAAAAATTTATGTTAGGGAAAGTTTGGCATGCTGCATACACTGGTTACCCTCAAAGCCAAGCTCGGCAGACGAATTGAATGATACAGTGTGGTGTAAGAACACAATATCCCAGTACGTGAACCCTGAAATACTACCTGTCCTAAATAGTCAAAAGCAAGATACTAAATACCACCAAAATGGTGCTAAAATCAAAAAATAGTTGAAATGTCTCAGAAAGAAAGGACCACACTTGTACTCAGTTTCTAACTGACTTTTTGTGCCTACCTATGTTAATTTTGATAAGGTTTGGACATACCACTGAGTCTTTCAAGAAAGAAAAAAGACCCCTTTCCTGCTTGAAGAATTTTAGGTCCTCCATCTCTCAGCCACCTAATAGTGACTCATTTTTTTCTTCATTTTGGCAGAAAACCTTCTCATGAAGGTTTACAAGAACAAAAACCATGTCAGCTTTTTTATCCTGTGGCTGTTTACATTAAAAGCTATCCATGTAAGAAGTTGTGAGTTTTGTTTATATTTAAGGATAGGACATAGTAGGATACTTGAAACAGTGATTTAGAAGTGAAACATTTATGTAGAAAGGTTGAGAGGTATAAAGCTCGAGAAAAGACAACACCCATAAAATTTTGACCAGTTACACAGGCAGAGGGGGAAAACTTATAAAGTCATAGCATACAGCTTAATAGAATTTAAATTATTCTATAACCCACAAAGCAGGGAATCAAATCTAAAATGGAGAAAATAGATCCAGCACTAGGAAAGTAATAGAGAATAAGATCATATTTGGAATAATGGGCATCATTCTGGTCACCTTATTATGGAAGTGTTGAAACCTCATTGGCTGACATCTGATATGAGGCGGTTTTGGATGTCGCCCTGTTTCTTCCATTATTAATTTTGTGCTCGAGGGCAAATGCCAGCAGTGCTCATTTTAGTTTTTACCTCCTGCTGCAACTTCAACTGTCAGAGAGACAGCAGGAGTCAAAAATGAAAGGAGCCACCTTATAGAAATGCTGTGCCACTATGTCATTTTTAAACTGACAGCTTTTTACAGTCCAATTTCTCAGGGAAAGAAAAAAAGGACTTTCATTTTCACCTCCCACTGCTGCTTTGACAGAGAAAGACATTTACCCAGGTTTGAATGCTGGTGGGAGGCAAAAATGTAAAACTGCGTTAGAGTGTTTGTAAGTGGGCTTTGACTACCCTGTAGAAGGATAAGCTGATTTGGGACAAGTTGAACTCTAACCTTTGCTTACCAGGTGGCAAAAGAGAAAAATGTGTCCATCTGCCCTTAATGCAATAGATGCAGAATATTCTGAAGGATGTAAGTGAATATAGAAGAGACAGATGCACCTAAGGATTTCAGTTCATCAGAAAACATACAAATGGCTGGTTTGTTAGTTTTTGGCCTTCAAGAAATTGACAATTGAGAAGAGTCTTCAATGAGAACAACTGTTGAGGAAGGTAGAGGTGTTTGAAAGGAGGAATTTAGGAAAAAAAGTGTAGTCCTTACTTTAGTAGCACATAGTAAGGAAAATCACTTCCAATGGAAGGACTCGGGGAAAGAAGGTATTAAAAAAATGAATGCTGAAGAACCACACAAAATAACTTTTCTACGGTTTATTAACATAATAGGTACAAATGGGAAGTTTTTATGATGGTGAAAGCAAAGTAATAAGGGATAGTAATGTTAAAGTACCTTTACTAGAGGGGTCCCTCTAGCATTCTAATCTTTCTAGCTTCTGTGACATATAGTATCTAGAAAACTCAGAATTCAATATAACATAATATAATTTAGTATAGAATATAAACATAGAAATAGCAGCTCCTACTTGCTGCTGTATTCAGCTTTTCATTTTCAAAGTATCTGGTGCAAACTCTTCTGAGCTCAGAGTTAAAATTAATTGCAAGTGACAATGGTATTCAGGGTAAAGAAATTACTCTCCTATCATTTAAAACTGCCTACTGTTAATCTTGCATTCTTTGTTTTGGGTCTCTGTAAAATGTGCATGACCTTGTCAGGCTTAGAAGGACGCATTTGAGTAGAACATGCAAAATGTTTGGCTCTCAAGGACAAGAACACTGAATATCTCCAAATGCATTTTTTATTGGCACTGTCTAGAATAGCAAAAAAGTTGTGGTAGCTGGAAAACACAGATTTCCAAGAAAAATAGCATATACATAGATGGGGTGTACACATACATACACATACATGCATATATATGTATTTAAAAATATAAAAGAGTGTGTGTTAAGCACAAGTTTTACCTGAGGTTTTCTAATGCAAATCTGGAAATCTAAGCCTTGTACACATCATTTATTATAATGATATCTCAATTTATAATTAATGCCTGACTCCACACATTGTTTCAAGACCATGGGATAGCAAAACAGCATTCTGAATGTTAGATATTTTATTTTCTGTTTTGAAGCAGCACAGAGAACTTACATGCCATCATATTTGAATATTTGAAATATCTGAGAGCATCTTTTTATGTAGGTGGAGCTTATTTTGTAGTTGTGGCTAAAAAGGATATAACTATCTTCTTTTCTCCCTTTCTTGCCTAGCCAGGGCTCTGGAGAAATAGAGAGACAGATAGCTGGAGTGGAGGCAGAGCTAGCATGAGACAAGGCTTTGAGGAAATAGGGACAGAAGAAGTACTCAGAATAAATGGAGCAATTGTCTCAGAGACATGAATCTCAGAAACGGAGTCAAGAAGACCAGGTATGTTCAAAAGTAATTGTGTGGAATAATAGAGATCGATTTGTCCTAAGCAATAATCTTAGGAAAGAGAAGGTTTTTACCATCGATAGCAAAAGCAAGGAGGGCTGCAGTAAAATTGCATAAAAAAGGGGTTTGGGTTTGGGTTTTTTCCTCTCATGTGCTTAATCCAAACTTTTCTCAGTTTCTACCTGAATTCAGAGCATCTCATTGTGCCTTCCCCACTTAAAATTGATTTGTTTTTCCAACACTTTTCACAAGTACATTTATTCCTGAGTCAGTTTTGGACATCAGCTTCAGAAGAGGGGCATACAAAGTATCTGCATGCTCAGTGATTCAGAGGAGGGCCCAGTGGAACTTCTGTTTTTCAAGAAAATCCCATCAAACACTAAAATAATAACATAATTCTGAAAAATATCTGGTATGTACCCTTTTTGTCTCAGAGTTTTAAAAACTCTGGTTCTTTACCAGACGGATAAAGCCACAGGTCAAGTCAAACTGAGTTGGGGGAGGTGATCCCACCCCTTACTCAGCCCTCGTGAGGCAACATCTGGAATGTTGTGTCCAGTTATGGGCTCCTCGGTCCAAGAGAGACATGGGGGAGGTGATCCCACCCCTTACTCAGCCCTCGTGAGGCAACATCTGGAATGTTGTGTCCAGTTATGGGCTCCTCGGTCCAAGAGAGACATGGAGCTCCTAGAGGCACATCCTCCTGAGGGCAACAAAGATGATTAGGGATCTGGAGCATCTCTCTTACAGGGAAAGGCTGTTCCTCTTCTGCCTTGAGAAGAAATGACTGAGAGGAGACTTCATCAATGTCTGTCAGTATCTGACAGAGGGTGCCAAGAAGATGGAGCCAGGCTCTGCTCAGTGGTGCCAACCACGAGAACAAGAGGCAATGGGCAGAAACTGATGCATAGGAAGTTCAACCTGAAGAGGAGGAAGAACTTCTCTATTGACTAAGTGACCAGAAGAGATTGTGACTGGAACAGATTGACCATAGAGGTTGTGGAGTCTCCCTCACTGGATATATTCAAGAATGTGCTCTAAGGTGACCCTGCTTGAGCAGGGAGGTTGAACTTGATGACCCACAGTGGTCCCTTCCAACCTGACCCACTCTGTGTCTCTATGACTGTGATTCTGTGACATGTGGGGTGTATACTGTGAGTACAGGGATGGGGTTGGGAGAGGGGAAAAATCCAACCACCCCCCCCAAAAAAAAAACAGAAGAAAAATCCTAAAACAATTTTGGTTTTGACTTTGTATAGATACTTTCTGATAAGAATTTTAATACAACATATATGAAGACCAAATTCCTCTTTTATTTGCAGTGATAGCTAAAAGAAATATTTTGACTGACAGGAAGTCAGTTCATGTTCTGATATACAGCTTTTCATTACTACAGTGTTATATAAGTTCAGCAGGAATCCCTGAGAGCAAATCCCTTATATATCCTAGCACACTGTTCTTTTCACTCCTGACAGCTGAAACCCTAATTGAAATCTTATGTTTATTTATTTATTTTCTAAATCTTTCTTTCTCTCACACAAGCCTCAAGTGATTTCATTATGATTTCTATCTTTTAATGACTACTTGACCAGCTCTGTATCTTGCTTTGTCCACACTAATGCAAATACTCTTATGAGTTTTACAGGTCCAACTATACAAGCGGCAAAGACTCACTTCAGTGTGTTTGCAGGGTTGGACTTTTGGTTGGTAAATTATTCAGGTTCTAATATTAAAGATACTGTTATTTAACCAGCAGACTGGTTGAACTAAATAACCGCAAGAAGCTATGTTTTTTTCTAGTAAAAATCCCATGATGAAATGATTGAGCAATGAAAGTCATCAGGATATGGCTGGGATATTGTTAGAGATGAAGCAGCAGCTACAGATTTCACTTGACAAAGGAATTGCAGTGAGCCAGCAAGAGAAAGGTTCAGTTCAGCAGGAAAGCAGATGCCAGGGTGGCCAGCAAAGCATAATAATGAGAACTCTTTCTGTCAACGCACTACTGCCCCACAAAAAAACCCACAACCAACCAAATAAACCAACAATAACAACAAAATAGTAATTATACTATATATTTTACCAGTCAATTTTCCAGTCAATTCAGCAAGGCACCCCTGGAACATTAATAATTTAGAAATGTGTTAGGAAGAATCACACCTGAAAAGAAACCTTCACTGCCATTTCTACACGTGGAAGAAAGCTCCATGTAAATGATCCCCTCTGCATCATTGCTTTACTTTTGCTGCAGATTATGGAGTCACACAGAAAATTTGTTCCCTCCTAAAGACTAAACAGAAGAGGACCTGAACCCAAGTTGAACCTCATGACTGATTGTTAATTATATCATTATACATCTGACTTGCCCAGAAGGAGCGAATTCTTTTTCTTAAAGCAGTATTTTAAAGCTTTGCGGTGACTTCTTTTTCTGATGGAAAGAGAGAGAAAAAGAGCCATGAGAAAACCTCTTGTCATATTGCAGTCTTCTATAACCAAGGGCTTCAAAGTTTTGGATAAAGACTCATATTTTTACTCTTTTGTAAACAGAAATGAAAATAAAGCTATCTTATTTTCATTTCATGACCACCCTGCTGCTATTATAATTAATACATATTATTATATTGATATTCTGAAGCAAGACATACAAGTTACTTAGCAAGTCTATGCATCTCACAGCAGCAGATTATACTGTTGTACAAATTATTGAGTTATTTGGATATGTTTGAAAGCATAGTACCATAAAATGTTGAAACAATAATAAAGGACTTAAATTAATGCAGAAGCTTTTATTTCAGACAAAGCTACAAATTTCTCCAGTCGTATGTATACATGCCTCCAAACAGCTACAGACATACATATAAATGTATTTGGATACAGCTTTTTAACACAGCAACCACATCACCACCATGAGGATGAGAAATAAGCAACAGTATTAAACAATAATATTTGTAACTTTTCAAATTAAGAAAAAAAATTCTCTTAAAGATGCCTCACTAACCGCTGTTTTGAAAGTCTTGTCCTGCAGATAGAGAAGGAAGTCCAGACAGAGTAGTAAACTTCACTTCTCTGGCAATACAGTTAATTTATGATTCTGCCAGAATAATGTGCACTGAAGTGGTAAAACTGGGCTGCAGTTCTGTACCATTTAAAGGAAAATTTCTGCTACACTTTATGGCAAAATCATAGTATTGTCACACTGATGAGGAGATTGTTCATCTTTCTCCGAAAGCCTAGAATGTTCCCCAGAGTGCTAAATGTCTTCTAAAATAAACTTGATCTTAGAATAGATACCTCTATTACATCAGAAAGAATCTTGAGAGCACCTATCTATATTTAAAAGAATTTTAATTACACAGAGCAGACATTTGTATACTCTGATTTTAGCAATTCACTTGCTATAATTAGTATTTTAAAACTTGGATAATAGCATGAAATGTAACGTGCATTTATTTTCAGTCAGATCTGTAAAGATAAGATACGAAGTAAATTGTGGCAAAGTTCAGTTGCTATCTCTCACTGCCTAAAATCCACAGAAAAAGAAAGGTAACATTGTCAGTGTTTTCTGACTTTAACTCAGTTGGGAGGCATCAGTGGCAAGTTTCAACTGCTGAGATGCATTTGATGAAAATCTTAAAAGCAATTGAGTAGTCTAAACTGTTGACTTTTATGAATTTGTATTGCGAATTACTCTTTGAAGGTTCTTTACCTGGGAGACTTTGAACTGCCATTGTTGTGCTAAGCTTCCTGTATTTGGAGATAACAAAAAATTAACTTTTCAAAGATTCAGTAGTCTGGAAACTGGGAAGTTATTTAAAAGGTTTAGTTCCAAGAGTACAGCAAAACCCCAACCTTTAATTATTGGAGAAAAATCTTTAATGCTTATCATCTAAATAAGCACAGGTTTATTAATTTTTTTTTTTAACAGATAATCTCAGCTCTTTCATTTGTGGATTAGGTGGATATTGTTTTCACAGAATTTTATGGATGATTTGATATTTCCTTTGAAATGTAGTGGGGCACTGCTGTATTTACTTCATTTTCCTTTTACGCCTGTGGAATTTTTTTACACAGTCATTAGGAGCATAAAAGTAGCTTCATGGTGAGTTTATCCCTTTCATTTTTTAAGGCATTCCCTAAAGGCAAGACACATTTTTTTATTATTATTTCTAAACATAAAGGACCTGATCCTGCATGGTAATAAGTGCTTTTAGCTCCCTTCAAAACTAACAGGCAGTGAGTTTGTTTGGCATACTGCAAAAGACACCCTGCAGGATGCAAATCTGGGCTCAGAGTGATTTAAAAAGACTGTATGTGTTTTGAGTCACATTCAAACCCTATTTCTGCACAAGAAATCTATTTCTACATGACCAAAGAACTAATCAGGCATTCACCTTCTTTCTTTCTTTCTTTCTTGTGGCATATGTAACCATATATTTAATAAACTCAGAAGATACACAGTTTAATGCAGCAGGATGGCCACTGCAGTGCAAGCCCATTCAATCAACCTAGTAGGACAAGGAGATGTGGGGAAAAACCTCAGTAGTATCACAAGCTTGCCTGAACTTGCAGAAATGCAATTGTTTTTTAACATCTGAAATATAGATGTTTGAAATTTTGCCTTTGCTTCAGCATCCAGTGTAAAGTTTGAAAAGAATATGTAGCTTTTCCAGAGGATCTTTGTTATGATTAGGGCTTTTCATAGAGTATTTCACAGGAATATTTAATTTTCAGTTTTGCATAATAGAGGGCATGTAGTGTACTAACAGTTATCTAAAAGCTCAGACAGCTCAGAGAAGCCAAAGTATATCATTCAAATCCAGGATGCAAGTTTCTGACATGAAACATCAATATGATACAAAGATAGTGTTCTTTCAGAAGAAAAAAGAAAAATTGCAAGATACTTGTTTTAAAAGGATAAAGTACCAAAATGAGACTCTAACTTGTTTGAGACAAACTGACAGTTTGAAACTGCCTAAATGATTCTAGAAAAAATGATAATTCTTTCTTTTATAGACACTCTCAAGTCCACAAATGTGAACAAAATGTTTTGGTTAGCCAGAGCCTACCTGCATTACTGAGAAGCCTTAATACTCTCAGCAGCCATAATACAGATCTATTCTCAGGTCAGAGAACAGTCAGCAGAACAGAGCTGAAAATTGCTAAGTCAAATATCAGAAGAACAGCTCCAGTTAACATACAGTTTGAGTAGGACAACATTTGTGATCGCTAATATTTTTCTAACACACCTAATCTTCAGATGAGAAGTGGTATAACATACAGCAAGAAGGACAGAAGTCCACAAAGCTGAGGGAAATGAGTGGAAATCCTTTCCTCTCTAATTGACAGGATCTAATGCCAGATGGTCTTGCCCTTTAAACAACTGTTCAAACACACATATATAGGCTGGGAGGTGAGGAGCAGACAGAACATACTATTAGTACTGATTTCCAGCTGTTGACTAGGGGAAATAAGATCATCTGAGTTTCCCCTTCCTTTCTCCATCCCCTCTATCTTCCTCAACCTGTAAACCTACTGCCTCATACTTTGCCTCTCAGAAGGGATATTTGCTTAGACTGGCTGGAAAAGAACATAGACAATGCAGCCCAGCACAAGGCTATTCTAACTACTCTCTCACATTGCAGTTATGTCTTATCTGAAAAGATGTATGAAAGATGTTTAGCACACAAAGACTTAAAAGAAATTTTGGTAGGTTTTATCCTACCTCTAAAATACAAAGTAAAACCTAGGTCATGATTCTAACAAGCTGGCTAAGTTTCTTGGATGTCCACACACCTTATCTCTCAGACTCCCACACTTGCCCTGACCAGGGATATTTCTGCATTCACAACAGCATTACACAAAGCAAAGCAAACTAGCAGGAGAAAAATCTGGAACCCACTAAACGAGAGACAGTAAAAATCCCATTCAAAATCCACAAAACAGCTGGACAGAAATATATTCAGATAACACTACAAGAGTAAAAAACGAAGGTATATTTTTCTTTTCCTCCACACAGCTGCAAAATACTGACTGGCAAGGATCAATATCAATTCACTGGATGAAACACTGGAAGTGTTCACCAAACGAGGAAGATAAAAATCACAATGATAAGAGTGAAAAGATACTTCAAAAAACTACTGGAGCACTATTGTTCTTTTCCATTGAAAACAATTGCCCTTTGCTCATCAGATGTCAATCCAACTCGCTACAGCTTTCATAATAAGGGCTCATGAGTAGGTGTAAATGAAAGAGGAGTCTCTGTCATTTAAATTGAAATGCTCTTGCAATTCCTTGGTATGTAAATTGCAGATTATGTTATACGTTTATAGAGGTGGTATAAATAGATCTGGCAGAATCTAAGGGGACCTTTTGAATTGCTCTGAGTAGCACACACCACGTCTGAATTTGGCCTTGAATACAGACACAGGGGCAAACACAGAAAGGTTTAACTGCTGGAGATACTTTAAATGTAAAAGTGCAGAAATGAACACGCACAGCAAGGAAGATGATACATCCTCCCTTACATTCAGGGTCAAACAAGAATATCAGTAAAGAAAGACATTACACTTTATGTGGAATAAAACATTTCACAAAGTGCTTAAGATTGAACAGAACTATGAGCAGTAAAATGTCTCTGAATGACATCAGGACCTAACATCTTATGAAATCCAACCCTGCTTAGTACCATTGGAGATGTAAAGCACAAAAATCCATGACACAGAAAACCTTTCAGTCTATAATGATGATAAGGATATTTTTTTTTTGTCATAACAACTTCTATAGATGTATGAGCTTCTTAGCCTTTTGGGACATAACATATGGCCTAGCATTTTAAGACATCCTTGTTTCTTAACTAAGCACTTTACACTTGGAAGCTGCAACACTTGGAAACTTTAGCAGGTCTGCTACCAGTATATTGAACTTGTGCAGAAGTTTAATACTCTGGCCTTTCTTCACCTACTGTAGGTGATACATGCTATGTTGGAGGATAACACTTTTTATCCGGTCCCAGTCATCAAAACTGCAATTAACAAGAAGAAATTAGAGGCTGGGCTAAATAAAAAGGCTATCCTGGCTTTGAAAGGAATGCTATATATGCATGCAATAGAATATCTATATTGAAAGCTAAGTGCTAGAAAATGACAGAAAAGTAATATACAGTATCCTGGTGTGAGAAAGGATGACAGAATGATAAAGCACTTAGGGGTCAGTGTGTCAACCTGCCAATATTAATTCATTTCAATGGAAATCTCTCCTCTCCCCTCCCCTCTCCTCCCCTCTCCTCCCCTCTCCTCCCCTCCCCTCCCTTCCCCTCCCCTCTCCTCCCCTCCCCTCCCCTCCCCTCTCCTCCCCTCCCCTCTCCTTCCCCTTTCTTTCCCTTCCTCTTTCCTTCCCCTTCCCCTTCCCCTTCCCCTTCCCCTTCCCCTTCCCCTTCCCCTTCCCCTTCCCCTTCCCCTTCCCTTCCCTTCCTTTCCCTTCCCTTCCCACTTATCATGCCTTTTGTATTGTAACCTAAATCTGGGATTATATTTTCCACTACTCTTGTTTAGTAATCATGTTTAGGAATATTATATTTCAAATTGTAGTCAATGTTTACTATGAGCAACATGTAATGGTCAAAAGAGGGGTAGAAAAAAAATGAAACTATAGCACCAATAAATCTGTGTAATAATTTTCAAAGGAAAACTGTTTTTTAATCTGTTCTAGATAAAAAGGTCTTGTTTGCACAGCAAATTCTGTAGGCATTTGTGTGAAGTACACAATCAATATAAGCAAATTGGTTTTTATCCTATTCCAAAATATAGAAGGAAGGAACAGCACAACTGCATAACCGAAGATCTTTCTAAAGGTTTTAATTAAAATCTTTCATGTCCTACCTGGGATATACAAAAGGTGTAGGTAAGGTAGATGCATCCCTTTGACAGAGAACAACATCTTTATTAGAAATCCTTTAGTTACTTTTTTAAGTTTCCTTGTATTAAAAACTTTGTTGTGCCTCTCAAAAAATCAGAAATGCCAACACTATTACTGGCACTCGAGAAGTCCTCTGGTAAAGATGCTTCAATTCTGAAATAGTTTTGAGAAAAGCAAACCCTAGAATGTTCTATTAAATACGTCCTGACACAACCAGAGATGCTGGTGAAAGAAAGAAAAGTTAAGCAACACACCACAGTCTTGACTTCAAGTCAATGACAAGATTGACACTTCAAATCTCTTCTGACAAAGTGCATTCCATAGCTGCATGAAGAAGGTACGGGACACAGTGGTTTGTAATTCTCTGAACAAATGAAAGCACAACATTTTTACACTTCAGCAAAATTGGACCTGGACAATAGGGAACCAAAAACTCATTTGGATACATGTGGTGTTTTAAAACACATCACCAGGATCTTCGAATCGATCCGGTACCTAATGGCAGGCAGCACTGAGATCTCAGTACAGAGACACATGATGACCAGGTATTGTATATGCCTGAAATCTCAGTGGTCGCATTATTGTACAAGCTCTTATTTTGTGAAAGGAGGGCTGAGTGAGACCTGCAGGCAGGGAATTACAGTAATCCAGACGATGTCACAGAAGCATGAATTAACGTTTCAGTATCTCTATGCGACAACGCTCTCAAACTTGTTATATTTCTCAGTTGATAATAGGAGTTTTGTTCCCCCTGAATGCACATGATCCCCAAAGAAAAGCCCTCAATTAAAGTTTACCTCTACATTTTGCACAGATGAAGACCAAGCAGTATTTATGTGCAGTACAGAGAAGGGACAAATCTTCAGACATTGTGTTAACAGCATTATTAAGCACAGTGGTCTCATCTTTTTCATGTTTAAAGCAATTTTGGGGCAGTCAGAACTACACTTCATAAGAAATGGGGATCAGATGTTCCTATGGAGTCTGTAGCAAAATAATGTAAGTCCTCCTTTCAATAGCTGTGCAAGCTTTTTACTTCTACTCTTCTATCTTCCCCTGGATCTTATTATCCCCTTTTGTCTACAATGCTTCATCAAAGACACAGCAGTTTAAACTGCTATATGACCTGAGAGATGACTTCTTTATCACCTCTGCACTTTTATAACATAAGTAAGTGACAGATAAATTATATACAAAAGCCTAGACTGTGACCTGAGCTAATAATTTTTGCGGGCTAAGTCTTGGCATTGTAAGCCTTGCACAGTGCTTGTTCAGGCAAAACCCGCACAGGAGCAAGTAAGACTTTTATCAGTCAAGCCCAAATGAAAGCAGAGTAGGGTCCTCAAGATTTGTCCCCTTTGGACATCTGCTTAGAATTTCTTGCAAGCATATTGGGTCATGCTTTCATAAGCATTCAGAAGAGTGAAAATCCTCTCTTCTATTTTATAAAACTCAATAGTTCTGTACCTACATTACCGGGATATATTCCAGGAAATCCAATATGCTACATAACACCACTTCAAGTTTGTCACTAAAATAAACAAAAACTTCCGCTTCATAAATTACTTTGGTTAGAAGAGACAGTATTAATACTAAAATACCTCTAATATATCTTGCCATTTTATAAAGCCTATGCTTTGCAAATATCTTGGTGGTGTTTATGGTACCAAAACCTCCCCTATATTCAGAGCTGCAGTCACTAGAGAACAGGCTTCTCTGATAAAGCTAAAAAATGGGTGCACACTTTTTATTTCTCTTCATCAGAACATCCCAGGAAAAAGGGACTGATGCTGCTCTCTCCCAAGAAATCCTTGGTGCCATCATCCACCCATGAAACCCATCGAAGCTGGACATTGGGAGCAGCTCTCTGGAACACATTTCAGACTTATGAGGGGTTACTGTGTAAGGGTGTGTGGCACACTACGAGATGCAGGCAGAACATTTTGAAAAGAAGCTTTGCAGGAAAAGACTTGGCTCCTTTGCCCAGCAAGCTGAACATTAGCCAGTAATGTGACCTTGCAGTGAAGGTGTCAAACACTGCAAGCCGGGCTCCAGCATTATGAGGAGTGTTGCCAGCAGGTCAAGGGAAGTCATCTTTGCCTTTACTCAGCCCTGACGAGGCCACATACGGAGTACTGGGTCCGGTTCTGGGCTTCTCATTACAGGAGAGACATGGACATGCTGGAGACAGCCTAGCAAACGACCACAAAGATTGGAACATCCCCACGAAGGGATTGGAACATCTCTCCTGCGAGGAAAGGCTGAGAGAGCTGGGACTGTTCAGCCTGGAGAAAAGAAGGCTCAGGAGGGATGTCATCATTGTATATAAATATCTCAAAGAAATGTGCAAAGAGAACAGATTCAGTGTGGTTTCAGTGCTGCTCAGTGACAGGACCAGAAGACAACACAGGAGGATCTCTTTGAACAATAGAAAACACTTGTTCGTTCTGAGGCTGATGGAGCATCAACAACAGGTTGTGCACAGAGAGGTTGTGCAGTCTTCCCCTCTGGAGATAATAAAATATCATCTAGACATGGTCCTGGGCAGACGAAGTATCCCTGCTTAAGAAAGAGGATTAGAACAGATGCCCTCCAGAGGTCCCTCCCTACCTCAACCATTCAGTGATTCCCTGAATTGGAGCAGGGCTGCAGCCTTGGGAGTTTCTATGTCCAGGTCCTCATAAATGGAGAGACTGAGATCCTCGAGCAGCTGCTGGGCAGACTTAGCATGCGAGCCTTGGTACTGGAAGGAATCAGAGTACTTACATATAATATTTATACTACCAGAGAGGATCTCGACACTGCTCAGCCAGAGAGGGGAACAGGATGAAGCTGTTGGTGCTGTTTGTGTTCATGTCTGTCTGTAGTCTGAGTGGCAGGCCCTATATGTACAGGTGTGTGGTGTATCCAGGCGCTCCATGTGCTTCTGCATACTGGGAAAACATTTTCAGACTTGCTACTTGTTGGACCTGGGGACACTACAGGAGCCTTATCTCCCTTGGGCTGTCAGATACAGCATAATATATTTTCCTCTGACAGAACTAGTTAAAGTAAAAAATGTTAATTTTGTAGCTTCCCTTTATCTTCTGAATCTTTGACTTAAGTCAGGATTAGGTTTCTTTTCCATCCTACTTCATCCATTTTGTAAAGTTATAAAGTTGGTAAAAGGTAACAACAGCTCTGCTCAGCTCAATAAATATGGATTCAAATGCATAAAAAACCAAGAAGTTGCTATTTTTTGCTTTAATATTTACATGCTTCATCAAGAATTTCTGTTATCAATGCTCAAAAGCCCTGTGCATACTGCAAGAAGCCTCTGACCAGTTTCAATCCCCAGTATGTATAATGTAAATAACACTGGCTTCTATATCTTAGGAGTGCTAGACTTTCTTAGGGTCATACAATATGTTCAAGCAGGGCAATAATTCCATTATTACCGAAAAGCAGCTATTTTCTTATCTGCAACTTGGAAAGTCAGCTTCATTGAAATCAACAATGCACAGGATAATTTCGCCTGCTAGTATTTTTGAATGCTTTTCCTTTGCTTAAAAGCTCTTTTGTTTGTTTCCTGAATGTCCAGGATTCAGCAATCAACCTGAGCCCAAAACTTTTCTTACACATCATAATAACTTTTAAATAATTCTATCTTTATCTTTAGCCTACTGTCTTTAAAAGCCTTTTGGTATATTCAAGCCATATTATCAAAATTTGTCTCCTATTAAGAAGATAAAACTTTATATTTTTGTTTACCTGAAAGTTAAGATTCTTTCTTGGTGGCTTGATTGAAAAAGTGAGCTTTTAAGAGAAACAACAAATATTGCAAGCCTCACAACGCAGTAATGAGGGATTGTGTCACGGCGTAGATTGGTGTTTCTGCTTCACCCATGTACATAAGAAATGCAAAGGAAGATGACAACAGGCAGTAAACTTAACAGCAGGCACAGGAACATAATTGAAAACAAGGGACAATAGAGAAAAAAATATTTAAATCAAATCACCAGTTTTACCCTAATAATTCAAAACAAACATAGCTCTTAAATTTCTGCTACATTACATTGCCAGTGGATTTCCCTATTAAAAAAGAATGACAAAGAAAGATTTTAGCAGGGTTTATAATATTCTGGTGGGGTTGGACCCCACTATCCCCAAAATGAGAGCCACTTTTGCTTACAAAAAAACAAATTTGGGCATTTTTTGACATTTTAAGGATTTGTTTACTTTTAATATGGACAGCAAAAAGAAATATAAAATATAGTGCAAATTCCAAATTCTTCTAAATATGCAACATGCATTTTAACAATAACTAATTTCTTAGTTGGTCCCATAAAATACGCGAATCAAAAGCATTGGAAATTCTGAGATATATAACACACCTAGTTCAAGAATAATTAAATGTCCCAAATAATTATTGTCTATTTGAGAATTACAACAGGGGTACCATCTATCAAATGAATGGAGGTATAATTGAGACAATTTGACTCAGGAGCAAGTGCTCAGGACAAAAGATTTCTGGGTCAGACTAAACCATCAGGGTTATAAAGCATCACGGCAGCAAAACCTAAATATAAACTTTTCCAATTTTACTAGAGTCAAAAGTAAGGACAGCTTATAAGACAAAAAATTAACCGGTCAAGTCACATAATGAAACTGGGGAAAGCAAAAGGCTGCCTACAGAGAACAAGGCAAACAGCCTTGCATGAGGACATTCTGAAAACCAACAAAGATTGAACCTGACTGACATAAAGTATTCATAAATTCACAAGACAAATGAGAAAAATAACAACTTGGTTGTATAAAAACCCAACCTTTTTATTTTAACTCTTCACATCTGTGTTATAAAAGGAAGATTTAATATTGAAATTAAGTCTATCCATTGCACAGACAGTGCCATAGGCTATCCTATCCCCAGGCAACCTATCCATTCCATTCACAGTGAGTCTTAAAAGAGGGATTGCAACTGATCCTAATGGTGGTCTCCAGCTCTGCAGTGTCTTCTTCTGGCCCCACAGTGCAAATCTCATTCTGCCACAGGTCTCTAGTAGACAGCTTTAACTAGTGTCACTAGGTTGGTGCAGCTACTACCTCTATCCCGCATCTTTGAGACTCCTCAGGGCATTTTCTAAAGCATCAGTGTTACAAGAAAAGAGGGAAATACAAGGAACTCATAGACAAAGCTATATGCATTTTTCTTCTGCTCTGAATCAGTCTTCACATTGATGCTTAGAGCTCTGCTATGATCAGAGCAGATATACTTCAGCAACTCTTTCTAATAAAATATTTCTAATTCCTGTCTATAATCAGGTTTCTCTCACTGACTGAAACTAACTCTTTCCCTTGAGGTAACTGAGCTGCATGTGTTCCTTTTTACATCACACTACAGCCCTGTCCTGACACTTCAGAACTAAGTACTAGAGATGATAGGGTCCACTGGGTCCCTGTGACCCTTATGGGCTTTGCAATCTACAACAACCTCATGTATTTTCTACTTAGGGTGTAAACAAAGCATAAATTTTTGTGAGCATAATTTTTAAAAAATAGACTAGGTATTAATAAACATTTCTTTATTGCAATCCAGTGTAAAACATTTATGTAGTGCAGTTATTTCTGATCAGTTCCACTCTGCTGTAAATTTTAGACAAATGACATACTACATTGCCACCTAGTGAATAAATTCGGAAATTCAACTTTAAAAAAATTGAGTACACAGCAGTAGTTTTATGATAGATAGCCTTAAAAATTCCCATCTGTAGCTCCCTTGTGATAGTCATGTGGTGTATAATCAGGTGTTCACTGACCATGACACCTCGTGTCTTTGTGTTTGTGCACGTGTGCGCTGCCCTGACTGAGCACTATGCACACGTGCATAATTGACATCAGTTTTATCCTGTAAAATATTTGTGTGCTGCCACCAATGTCAAGGAAGCAGAGAAACCTTATGTGGTGCAGTCTGTCGTGATTGCCATCAAACCACCTATGCCTAGCTAACATTAAATTTGATTTGTTAAGAGTGATGAGGCAGTCCAAAATCTGCTTAAACAAGTAGCGCACATCAGACTGTGCTGTTAACTTGGACTCTGCTGCCAACAAGCTGGCCTACCAGAAGACTTTCCATGATTTCTAAGATAGACTGCAGGGTTAAAAAAATCTGTGGTAAAGCTCCTGGACTGACAAATTGTAAGTGATATCTTGACAGCCACCATATGAACTTTTATGTCATGCTTAATGCTGTTTAAGAACTTACACTGGGACACAGCAATGCCAGACAACAAGAGACTACCTGAAAATGTGCTAATCAGAAATTATGAAGATATAAGGCAGTGCTGTACTGAAAATTTTTGAATTCACTCAATCACCCTGACTGCCAACAGACTTGTTTCAGAAACCATCTTCCTCACCAGCACTCTTTACCAAGCAGGCAAGGTCGTAACCTGAGAAGATTAAGGACTGGTTTGTCATTATTTTTTCTATCAAGAAACATTCAGTTCCTAAGCAAAAGATGACAAAATTACTTACATGACAGAGGTTGTCTGTTTGGAAAACTCTGCATTGTTACAGAGAAATAGTTGTTGGCATTATTTTGTAACTGAGTCTATATAGAAGGATACATCCATACAAAAATACATTTAATAAACATGAAACAAATGTACATTACTTATGGCATATATATGGGCCCAGATGTTTTTCGTAGTACTGCTGGGGTTGTAATTAGGATTTCACATTACTGGAGTAGTAAAAAACAAAGTATGCTTCACTAGCATCTGGAAATGGAAGAAGTTCCTTGCAATTATGTCCTCCATTTTAAGTGGATATATACAGGCACCAGGGTTCAATTAAGTGTAAGATACAATTTACAATGTTTTGTCCTCAAAGCCTGTTTGTCTGCATGCATGTATATATTTACAATCTTTATTGTCCTCTCAAGCAGATGATAGAGCCAAAGGCAGCTGATGCAGCCATGTACCTAATTACTAAGTCATTTGCTGATCAAGAGTAATTTTCAGAGGCATACCTGAAAATTCTAATCTGGATTAATTTTTCTTTTTATAAAATAATCAGAATGAAGTCAAATACATACACTGTATGGAACAAGATGCTGCTTCTGTTTCTCAGGTTAAACAATTAAAAATGCTGCTTGAAAGTCCACACATATCTTACAATGTCAAATGGAGAGGAAGTTCCATGTCCCATCTGGTTTCCAAGAGAGTTTTATTACAAATTTTAGATACATATTTCAGCTTCTAGGTATTACATTTATTACATGGATTGATCTGTAATCTGTTTTTCTCCTTGACTGAAACCTGGCTTTATGAGTGAGACACTGAAATAAAATGCTCTTTCATCTGCTAGTTCTTACAGACTGTAGACAGAATCATAACTTCATACTGTCTGTAGGCTAGCAGGAGTCTATATTTGCTACTTCAAAGCCAAATATGTGCAAAATTAATGAGTGTAAATTCTTTAAACACAAGCAGAGGATTGCTTATCACTAAAGCTTGTATAGTTCTAGGAGTAAACACTAGCCAAAGATGACACTTTTGTTGGTATATCTTTTAACAAACAAAAATTAATTGCAGGGAAAAAAAAGGTCATACTTCTGAAATTACAGACTTATTAGACATTATTTCATCCATTTAATGCCTGATTAATATTCCAGATTTTTTAGCAAATCACTGTACAGACTTAGTCTCTATGTATTTTACATACTTACCATACATGCCTAATAGATGTCACAGAACATAGAACAGTACAGCAGTCCACACATCATTAGAAAAAATGCAGTGATAAAAATAGTAACAGCTTAACTTAGAAAACGTACAATAAGGAAAACATACAACAAAGAAAACTGAAACTGCTGAGCTGATAAACATCATAAATTGAATTGACATCAGTCATTTTTAAAGGGGGTGAAGCCTTTGTTTTCAATAAACATCTGAAAGAACAGCCTATACCTATCATGCCTTGATGGCGACATTTTTAACAAAGCACTGGAGAGTATTTCTGGTATTAAAAAATAATGCAGTCCCCCATCCTCTACACTTTTTTTGTGTATAGTAAACAAAGTTCATACTGATAGGGAGTGATACACTATTAGAATGCATATTTGATCAGAGCAAGATCTGATAATAACAATGAATAAATCATAATATGCAATTCTAGAAATTGAGTCAGAAAAGTGACAGCACTCAAATGACAACAACCATCTTTGTCCCCAGAATGGTTCTACTGATTTAAGTAGCAACCAGGTAGTACAACATTAAGCCATGATCACGATTCCAATACAAGGATTACTGAAATTAGCAAATGTTAGAAGAGATTGTTAAATAAATTTTCTCTCAAAGTCTGTAAGTAGTTTCATCTGAAGTAATATTTGCTGGGATAAGCCTTCTGGACAAAATTTAATTAAATAATGCCTCACTTATGGATTAAATCAAAACTTAAATTAAAAAAAAATTAATTATGTGGAAAAATTAGCCACATTTTGTTCAATTTGTTATAACACAGGGCAAGGGCAACACCTGAGGATTCCACACTTGTCCTCCCTGCTGTCATACACACAGTATCTTGTGGTTTGATGAAAATACATTAAATGGGTACACTTTCAAAAACATTTTAGCTGTCATGTGTTTCTTTTTTTCTGAAGAAACCATGCTTTATCTGTTAGTTACATGTTTCTATTACTATTATTATTATATGCATACAATTCTTTAATGGTGTACAAAAGATTTTTAGACACATTTTTTGCACAGACATAATTTTTAAAATAGACATAGAAAAAAAAAGGCACAATAGAAGAGAAAAATATTTCAAAGTACTTCATTTAAGGTGACTTTGGTAGGTAGAAATGAAGAATGCTAGGCTCTCAAAAAGCAGGGTGGAGGTACTTGAGTCTTCCACACCTCATTCCAGATAGCTCTTTCATCCTCTCTCTTCTCTAATGTGTGCTGCTCTTCCTTAGTGAATCTCCCAGCCACACTAAATCTCAAGTTTTCATTTGTCTCCCCTAGAGATGTTCTGCAGCTGTGCAGGCACTGGTGCAGGCACTGGTGCACGCCAGGAGATAAAGAGTCCTCTGAATGTACTTATCCGTGGATCTTACTGATGTGAAAGAGACATAGGCTCAGGTTGTTCTGCACATCTGTCAAATGTAGAAGATGCAGATCTAGAGACGGTGTGCCAGCCTGTCCTCTACTTAAGTTCAGGGTGTTCTGTGTAGGCTAACAGAATCACAGAATTATTTAGGATGGAAATGACCCTTCAGATCACCAAGTCCAGCCATTAACCCAGCACTGCCAAGTCCACCACTAAACCATACCCCTAAGAACCACGTCAATTAGTCCCCTGCTGTCTGTTCAGGGGATAATATTTCAAAGACACATCTTTGACTTAAGTTGTTCAGAAACTACTTAGACCAGGCCACACTTACAAAGGGATTTGGGTTCTTCTTCCTATTGTGTCTGTACTTGCCACATACTTGGTAGCTTGGGAACCAAAACATGAGTCAGGAGCTTAAAATAATTTTGTGAATCTAGGCTAAGTCCATGACTGTACTTCAAACTGTCATATATTTGAAATGTCATATGGTACAAATATATATTTGCAAATATAAACTATGTCTTTTCATACTACATCTCTGGTAAATCTGCTTACAGGAGAATCAGACATGATAAATTAGTCCTATTATGTAAAGCACCATAAGCATGAAAATCCTGGGTATTTTCTGGTGAATTAATTGTCAGTACAAAGGTTAATCCAAGCAAAAATACATCTATTAGTCTTAACACAGATTTCATGTAAACAAGCTCATCGAGTAATTCCAGCAGAATATCAGACACCCCTATATTTGTATTGCTTGTGATTATGAATTGGAATCTCCAGGTGAAACACAGTCAGCTAGAGCCAACTCAACAGATATTCCCCCAAGCTACACAGCTGTCCCTCAAACACATGAAGAAAAGAGCACATGGTAGAACACACAACACAACAAGTATGTTCAGATAAATAGAGGGAAAGCTGGTAACATAGTTCACCTTAATAAGAAATGTGTAGTGTTTATGCACATACATATTTTAAGTGTAATTCTGTAATTCTGGGAAATTCTCTTTACACCCCAAACCCAAACAGTATTAATTTTTTTAGAAGCTTGATAATTTTTATCAAGTCACAGAAAAGGTGTTTGGTACCAAAGCAGCTGAAACTTAAGTTCTGTTTGAATGGAAGTCTACAGTAACACCATAGTTTCAGTACAACATATCCAGCTCTTAATCAAGTCTTACAGCTCCTTTAAGTAAAGCCTAGGTGATGTTATTGCTATAGTGATCGACAAGGTTGTTAAATTTCAAATTTTGGCACAAATCTAGATTTTCTTCTAAATAAAGAGTAGCTACAGAATATTGGGAAAATTGACAGACAATAAAGACACTGGTCTTGACCAATTTTAGCAATTTTAGTTTGTGATATTGTGGTTTAATATTTTAAGATTTTTCTTTCTGTGAAGGTGTATGTTAATGTTTCCATGAAAGTCAAGACAATGTAATGATGACCACAGACTATTGTAATTCATGAATTCAGAAATGGTGTCTCACACACCGCTACATGTGTTACTAGAGATTACGGGAGTTGCAGGTCAGAAGGTAAGATATGCATCCCTTTTTTCTCAAATGGCCATGTCCCTGCACAGCATAGAGCTCCAGGCAAGTGCCGTACGTGCCTCGTAGCTTAACAAGTGCTGCTGCTGATGAGGGAGTAGTCATTTACCAGATACCTCTCCAATGAAGGCAATGACACCACCCATAGCAGTAAGGGTCTGAAAGGTCAGTTTAACTGTTACTTATTCAAATCTGAATTCATATTTATGCTACAAAAGCAATGCAGCCTCTCCTTTCAAGTCTAAAAAGTAATTGTAAAATCATAAGCCTGCATAGAAGAAAACTAGAAAGAGATATATTTTATTGACATTTATGTAGGATATGTTATGAGCCTAAGTCATAACAACATTACAAAAGGGAAAATCCAAGATGACAGCAAATGTATGAAACAACTCCTTTCTCTCAAGTAAAAGTTTCTAGAATTTGAGAAACATTTAAATAGAATGAAAACACAAAATCTGAAGCAAAATTCTGCTCTTGTTCCAACCCACATAGTCTCCTTTACATTCTATGTTGATGCACTTGTGTGACCAGGAAAGGTTGAGATTATTATACTCATATAACCAGACTAAAGACTCACAAAGTGAGTAAATTCAGACTCAACACCTGCTGCTTAACCACTGGCTTGACCTCTTGTCTCTAGACATTTTACCTTATGATTTAATCAGTAGAGAAGATCAATTTCTGGCACAAAAATGAACTTAAAAATGTAGTGATAGGTCATAACTTTGTATTTTTGTACTTTGTATTTTTGTGCTTTGTATCTCAGCCATCTTATCTTAAAATATAGCTGGTAAAATGTTACCGAGAGGATTTTTGTTCAAGATTCTAGTTTGTCAGTCTGAAGCCAAAAAAGACACATTTCCCACTTAATAACCCCTGTGACTGGTATCAGACTTCAGTGGAACTTGCAAAGGACAGTAATTGAATGGCAGGTACACTGCTGAAACAGATTCTCAAAACAACTTTGACCTGATTTGTACATTTCTTGAGTGATTAGGAAACAGCGAAGTGCTATGGATATATCCAGTTCAGACACCATGGAGTAGGAACTAGCTCTTTACTTCCTCTTAGATGCATTCTTAAAACCTGTCTTCGAAGTTTTACAATAGTTGAACTGAAGTTTCAGTTTATGCTGAACAATATGGGGATGTGATACCTTAGAGCAAGCTTTATGTGGCTGAATTTAAGTAGGAGACATGGAAGCCAGTATAAAATAAGGGGGTTGGTTTGTACAATGGAATACATGGCAAACACACAGAATGACATTATTAGTGTCCTTAGTGTTATTAGTCCTAAAAAAGACTACAGAGAAGCACTTTGGAGAAAGCACTATGCACAGACAACACAGTTTTCTTTTCAAAGCTGGGTCTTACACATTGTAAATTATCTCCTAAAGTAACTATTTATTCCTTTTCCAAGTTCTAACCATGAAAATATCACAGTGTTGATACACACTGTAGTGTTAGATAACCCTAATTCAGTGAGAATCCTGTTTAAAATCTTAGTAAGCATATTCAAACCATTTGAAACAGATATAGACATCGAAAGTTGCCATATGCCTATATTAATATTTGCATAATAAAAGTTTGTGGTTAGCTTCCTTCCAACACTGTAAACTTTAAATATGCTCATTTAACATTGTCATGGTAACCCAGACTTGGCTGAAGCAAAGAGTAACTGGTTGTATTTGTCTAAGAAGTTTATTATTGCCATGGGTTACATTTATGAAGATATCAGAAAGTTACAAAGAGTTGTAATAAACAAAAGCAGTTCCAAAAACGTAATGTGGTCAATTACATGTTCCATATGACAACTTTATTACAGCAGTGGACCAGTATAGCAATTACAAAAAGGAAATACACTACCCATAACTTGTTTTGAGACAGAATGCAACAATAGAGCAAAATAATACTGTAAGAATGTATTATTCTCTGACGTTATGTGACAATAATTATTTTGAGGTTACAAAGGAATAAAGGAAGCTACTATAACTTAGAATCTGATTTTTAAAAAAGAAGTGATAACAAAAGGCAAATTGCAATGGAAGCATTGCAATTATTTTTTAGTTATTATTGATGGCTCTTTGTTTTTTATAATTAGCATTTTTTTCTCATTATTGATATTAATGCTCATTAACACACTGCCAAGGATCAGAGACTGCTAAGGTATCACACTGGTGCTATACACTGTACAAACTTAAAATGAAATGACAACCCATACTCAAAAGACCTGACAGTAGAAGTGAAAGAGTCCATGCAACACATGGAAAAAGATTGTTGGGGAAGACATAAAACAGTATGGGAAGCAGAGGTCTGGATAATCATGTGATTCAAATTTTATACTCTTTGACAGATCATACGATGATGATGAGTTTTATGGGGGATTCAGGTGAGGACAACTAAGTAGCTTTGAAAATGTTTAAACACAGCTCTTCTCAAGCATGAGTGAAGGCAGCTGAAAATTAAGCTGAAAATTAAGGGTCTTTCCTAATAGATTCAAGAGGTAGTTGATGGAGACATTCACTGTAAATAAATCTAAATCTGTTCATTCTTTCCAGTGTTGTTCAGTGAATGAGTGAACACATGTATTCTAAGAAGCCAAAAAAAAAAGGACTGAAAGAAAAAAAAAGGAATTTCAAGACCCAAGAGTACAGTGCTTCTACAAATCTACTCAAAATAGAAAACCACAACACAGAGTTATTTAAAAATATATTTTAATTAGCAAGTGCTAATCAAACTTGATTACTTTTATTAAGGAAATTATTCTCATATTTGCTTTTCATGTGTTTATGTTAATATTAGAAAATGTAAGTAAAATTAAGATTAAAATGTAAACAAATTATATAACTATATAACTACAATACTTAACTAGCTTTCAAAGCACACTTAGAGAAAATTTGAGACAGCAAAAAGGAGCTAGGCACGCATTTTTTAACAGATGGTGCTAGATTAGGTCACACAGATATAATTGAGGTTAGAATTTGGCCACTGCAGGAACAGACCTTCTCAGTGAAAGAGGTGAATTTCCTCCTGTGTTTTTCATTAATTACTCAGTGCCATCCAGTCACAGTGTTGACTGGTGTAGACCCTCTCAGTAATCCCTTGTCCATACAAGTCTTTCTCTAGAATATTCTTTCAATAATATACATTTGAACAAAAATTCTCCTTGCAGAAACGTTGATTTGCTTTTTAGCAGCAGAGAAAAAAGCTTACTAGTATCACCATTTATCTTAGCTATGGTCTCTAAGATAACAGTAAGTATTGGGGACAAACAGATGAAGGGGCATTTCCACTGCTGATGTAGGAAGGACTGATATAAAACAATTTTTTGTTGGTAATTTTTAGAAAAGGTAATTTTTAAGAAAAGACACAGAAGTTTTAAATCCAAAGACCAATTTTAAAATACTTTATGTGAGAGACAGAACATAAATCAAGAGCCCATGGATGTAGCCAGAACAGACTTGCAGAGTTGTTTTGGACAGACACTGCTCAAATTCTCCTCAGCTTTCAGCATGTAGAAAGAGTTTTATTGACCTTGCTGTTGGTTTTACACAGTGTACCTGAAAATACTGTTTGCTTTGTGGGTTTGTTCACACACAGTATAAAAATACAGTAAATAGCATTGTATACAGTAAAGCATGGATTCAAAATGGCATTTTTTCTAGCAGGAAGTTATTCACATTTGAGCACCAGTTAGAAAGCATGACACAGAAATCAAACTAACCAAATTTCTGCATGAGCCTCAAAGCATAATGTTATGCTGTTGCAAGTCATACAAAACATTCTCTCCACAGCTGTGCAGGCTCAGCCTGTAGATGAAACAATCACAGTCAATATTTTTACTTGATTGATACCCATATTAAAGTGATTTTCTTTCATAACAGTCCATTTTATCTCACTAAAAGAAAACCGTATTGAAAAATATCATTATAATATTATAACGTATCCACTTTATGAATGTGTTGGATTATATTTTCCTTTTTACTTATTACTAAATTTATTTCCTGAAAATATTTTGCTCTATTTCCCTTCAGTTAGCATTAATTCGGATCTGTATTTTGGCCCATCTCCCTTGCCTAACAGCTTTACACAGAAATATGTGACAGAAATAAGAACAGTAATAGCAGAAATAAATCAGCTAACAGTATTTACCTGAGTAAAGGTTTCTCTAGACTACTTGTAGTTTTGCTTTTGAGAAATGGCTGAAACCAAGGCCATGCTATTACTGAAGTCAAACCCAACACTGTATTTTATTATTTTTTGACTTCTGTAATAAAGGATAATACATTTCTTTCGTGGCAATCATTTAATTCCAAAGGCTGTGGAACGTTTTGTTGTAATAAAAATAATATTGCTTTGGGCTTCTTAAACCAGCTTGGGTGCATTCACAATTTATATATGCCTACAAACCTGAGGTTGTCACACATGAGGTCCAAGTATCCCCTCTTAGTACAAATACAAGACCAACAATATTGCTACTAAACTGTAATTGAGTTTGGCCCATTATATATTGAAAAGGAGTAATGAGGACAAGCCAAAACAGAATTTGGGGAAAAAAAAAAAAAAAAAGAGTAGGTTTTATACCCACATAGAAACAAAAGTCACCTTTTTTTCATGTTGTTCAGATATAATTGTTGTTGATGATCAGTGACTCCTTCAACATAATCAGCCCTGAACACAAGCCAGTGAATTGCGCTTACAGCAGGTGAGCCTTTGGACCTGGAAACTGTCAGACTGCTATGACAAGGGTCAAATGGCTTTAAACTATTGCTAATTATTTATAATGAAAACCTTGAATGGCAGAGGCAGAATTAAGAAATGACTTGTTATACATTTTATGATTTCTCTAAAGCAAGGCTTTTCACAAATTTTCCCATAAACTATTTGGCTGTAGTAGGTCCCAAAACATGCCCTTCACAGAAATGTCCCTGTGCCATAAGGCACTTTTGAGAAAGACATCCATGTTAGCAAGGCAGCACATGAAGATGCTGCAAGTGGATCTCCTGAGCTTAGGTGGAGACACACACCCAGATTCAATAAAAAAGCTGCATCAAAAGCAGCGTGGCCAGCAGGTCGAGGGAGGTGATCCTGCTTCTCTACTCTGCTCTGGTGAGATCCCACCTCAAGCTCTGCATCCAGCTCTTTGGGACCCCAGCAGAGGAAGGACATTGACCTGTCGGAGCAAGGCCACACTAGGTTGATCAGAGGGATGGAACACCTCTCCTATGAAGAAAAGTTCAGACACTTGGGACTGTTCAGCCTCGAAAAGCAAAGGCTTCAAGGTGACCTAATTGCAGCTTTCCAGCACCTGAAGGAAATTTACCGGAAAGATGAGGCTAGACTATTTAGAAGTGCATGTAGTGACAGCACAAGGGGAATGTGTTCAAATTGAAAGACAGCAGGTTTAGATTACATATTAGGAAAGAATTCACTGCTGGGAGGGTGGAACAGGCTTCTCAGGGAAGCTGTGGATGCCTCATTCCTGGAAGTGTTCAAGACTGGGATGGATGGGTCTCTGAACACTTTGGTCTACTGGAAGGTGCCCCTGCCTATGGCAGGGGGGTTGGAACTAGGTGACCTTCAAGGTCCCTTCCAACCCAAATAACTCTATGATTCTGTGAAACGCAAACTGTATTTGTGGCCGTCGGCCTCGGCCTTCGCTGAGGGTTTAGCTGTCCCTTCCCATGGCTGCACACCCCACCCCGACGGCGGGCAGCCGCGGGCCCGACCCCGTTCGCACCGCCCGCGGTCAGGGCCGGGCCGAGCGCGCCTGCGCCGCCGGGGCCGCCTGGTTGGAGGCGGGCGAGCGGGGCCGGGCCGGGCTGGCCCGGGCGGCGATGGCGGCGGGGCGGCGCGGGGGCCGGCGGTGGCTGACGGTTGCGCTCCTCTCGCTCGCTGCGTTGACGCCGGCGGGCGCTGCCGCAGCCGCAGCCCTGCCTGTAGTCATCAACACCTGGGCGTTTCGGACGGCCGCAGAGACAGGTGTCCCGGCGGGGCCCGAGCTGCAGCGGGGCGGGTGGGGCGGTGCCGTGCCGCGCCGCTCGGTGCCCGCCGGCAGTGCCCTCCTGCGGAAGGGCCGCCGGGTGGATCTGGGTGTTGGTGCTGCTTAAGGAAAAAGGAGTCTCTCAGGCGTGATCGGGCTGATGTGTGGGCAGAAGGAGCGGGCTGAGTCCCGGGTGCCAAAGGGCGCTGGCTGCGGAGGGCCCGGGCTGGCGCTCCCCCGTCACGGCTCAGAGCCAGCCGGAGGTGCCTCGGCCTGTTTGGAAAGGGTTTTTCTTCCTTGGGAAGGGCCAGGGCCCGGAGCTCGCCCTTCCTTCTCTCTGCTGCTGAGAGCCTGCAAGCAGATGGTTTAACTTTCCACGTTAAAAAAAAAAAATCAAAACCCCCAAAAACTAAAGAGTGGAGTTATGAACTGCGGGAAAGCTTGATTAAAGACATCGTTTTGCTAATAATGTGGTTTGCGCTCCTGTGGCTCTTTGCAGTGTTTTTTAAAGGTGGTAATTTTTGAGATTCCTTCTTGCCCGCTGAAGATTTAGGTAGTTAAATTGCTTTTTTGAAACTCTTGTTTTGTGATGTGTAATTGACAGTCAAAGCAGATTTTCTTATGGCAACATAAATTAGCTATGAATTTTAAAAGACTTGCAGATTATTTTTTTGCAGCCGAGTTGTAAATAATCCCTTACTACAGAATTCTTGCTTGTGAAATGAGTTACCAGTAAAGCCTTGTATTGGTCAGAAGTGAAATACACTCATGAAAATTGCAGGGCTCTTGCTTTGCAGCTTCTGAAAGCCTGTGCTAATACTACTCAAGGCAATAAAGGTAATAGGAATTAAAGCAGTACTCCTCACACTGAAGTTTGTAATACAGGCAAGCATGTGTGGAGTTGGAAGCATGGTATTAAGTCTTACTTTTTTCCTAGTGCAAGTAACTTCGTGCAGTTGCACGGTGCATGATGAGGCTTCTTGAGGTGGTTGAGACAGTGGTTTACTTCTTGAGCTGGTTTACTTCAGCCAGAAAGAGCTGGCCTGTGTGCATCTGCTGCCTCCCCTGTGCTGGGTCTGTCAGGTGACAGAGTGCCAGAGCCAGCACAAGTGGGAATAATGTCAGCAAGCTCAGGCAACTTAGAAGATCTTGCCTGAGGTCCAACCTTGTGAAATCTTGTATGTGCAATGCCTTCAGGCTCAGTGTGTTCAAGGCGTGTCATTTGACATGTCTGTAATGTCTTACAAAACTGCACCATGATCTAGATCCTGAGGAATAGAAAACTAAGGGTTGAACAGGGGAATGTGGAGACTTAATTTCTTACATATAATTTTCACTTTGGTTTTGTGCTTACTTAGTTACTGATATAGGTTTAGGCCTTTTTATTCTGCAGTTGGACACAATTTTCTCATATTTTCCCATAAAAGCTTTTGAGGGCAGCTTTTTCTTTTGGCCTTTTTTTTTTCCGTTTTTGAGATGAAAGATTTGTTTTTCCCTCTTTGTTCTCCCAGAAGGCTTTAAAAAAGCAGTTGTAATGATTGGTTCTGGGCAGAAAAGGTTATTTGATATAGAGAACTTGTGATGATTGTTAGTAAATAATATCTCAGTCAGAAGAAAAGCTCTGTTTCTCAGTCAGAAACACTAATCAGATATGCAAGAAAAAGAATATTTAGAAAAGTAATGCTTTACATTCTTTTGGTTATATTTATATTTTGGCTTTATAATCTGTAAGTTATAGTTTGCTGGTTTTTTATCCACTCATGTAGTACACTTGAATCATGTCCATCTTTAAAGCAGTACTGGAAACTGTTTTCCCTATTGACATTTAATTTTTTGTGTTGATTACAGCTTGGAGAGTGTTAGAGTTGGGCGGTTCGGAGCTGGATGCGGTCGAGAGAGGCTGTGGTCAGTGTGAGATTGATCAGTGTGATGGGAGTGTCGGATATGGAGGAAGCCCAGATGAAAGTGGAGAAACAACTCTGGATGCAATGATTATGGATGGGTAAGGAAACTGCATGGAGAAAAGAATGATCGCTGTAATTTTTAGCACACTTAAGGGTTGTTACAAGATCTCGTTGCTTTGGGGCTGACTATGGGACAAGCTAACTTGTGGAACTAGGAAAAATAACATACCTGATTGGTGGAAGAGTAGGAAATGGCTCTTCACTTGCAGTGCAGTAATCCAGTTCTAGGTATAGCAGTTGCAAAACAGATGGTTTGCAGCATTGTTAGCTTTCCTTTTACATTCAGTCCATAAATATTTCACTTTTGGAGCAATTGTCTTCAATAATTTATTTGCTGTTTAAAGCTGTCCTGATTAAAAAGTAATTGCAAGTGTGTGGTTCACGTTATGAGTTTATGTAATAAAATAGTTACTCTACTGAAAATATTACTGTGAATGGCAGCATTGTTTCTTGAGCAACATCTCCATGCCTGTGAAAAAAAACAATATTTGTAGGAAGTCTTTCCCTACTAGTGTAATGCTATCTGTCTGTGGCATAGAACAGTTAAAGCATAGAACAGTTAAAGCACTATGTTGACAGAGCAAGCTTTTTGATTTAGATGAGAACAGATTTTGTCTAGTAAAAAATGTGCAGTTATTCTTGTAGTTTTAATAAGTTTTAAATATTCCTTGTTTCCAGCAACACTATGGAAGTCGGGGCTGTTGCAGATCTCAGGCGTGTGAAAAATGCAATTGGTGTAGCACGAAAGGTCATTGAATACACTAAGCATACATTACTAGTGGGAGAGTCAGGTAATTACTCCTTTATTCCAAGTCAAACCCTCATTTTTAAACACTTCCTGTTAAAGTTACCCTGTTTTAATCTTGGTAATATAGGTGGAAGAATTCCTTGACAATCAAATCAATCTACTCAAATAGTTCAAAAGTGTTTATTCTGCCATTCTCTGTGTATGAAATAGGTTTATTTTTAGATGGAAAAAAAAATAGTTGTATGTTTTTCCACCAGCTTAACTGCAAATATTGACTTGTAATCCTAAGGCTTTGCTAATATTACCAATATCCAAGTTTTCAAAGATGATTTATTAAAAGACACTATAGAAATTGTTAGATGTAAATGTAGCATTTCAAACCATGAAGTAATTTTTTGAAGGAATTGCAGAATTAATAAACACTAGAGTTATATGTTAATATTTTAGTATATATTGGGCATGATTAGTGTTTTTCATAGTGTAAAAGTATTAGTGAGAACTTGAATGTAAAAAAGCTCATTAAAGGCTGCACTCCCAGGCACAGCAAAAGAGCAATAACAAATTGGAGGCTTAGTTGAGCTTTTTGAGTACAGGCTGCTGTTGGTAAAATTAAGCCAGTTTCAAAAAGAGATGTACATTCCCCAGAGGTATGTGAGTGGTGAACAGGCTTCTTGTCTTTTAAGAAGCCAGCTCTGAGCCTGTACCTGCTCAGAAAGAAATATGGAGATAAGTGTGGAAATTGACATCTGAGCATTAACAGTGATTCAAGTGCTTTGAAACTGTTAAGAAAAGATAAAAGATTCTTGAAGGAATTAGCATGTACAGAAGTAAGTGCAAGAGCAATTTTTTGATGGAGTAAAAGGGAACAATTTTGGGGTTGAGGATACTGTTTGACAGAAGGTCTCAACAGAGATACCTGCAGTTTCTATTTAATTTAAGGCAGTTGACCGTGATTACAAGTGGCTTTGCTTAGAGATATTTCACAGGTAGTGCAGAAAAAGAAATTGGCCAGGTGTTAAGTAGTGGAGTGAGAAATACTCCTAATACTTATTTGCTTGTCATTGCTAGTTACCATAGTATTTTGAAATTTTGATCAGTAGAATGAGCAGAAAAGGAAAATGAAGAAACAGAAGGATTAAAGTGCTGATTTGAAATATATCTTCCAACCTAAGAAGACAGCTCTTTGCCTACTGGAGGCATGTGGACAAGGTTGTTATGCTGAGTCCTTACTGTCGGTGATAGCTTCCTCAGAAGAAAATGTCTGGCACTAATAGCAAAAGAAAGACAGGAAAGCTGAAGATTTACCTGAATAAAAATTGGAGATGGTGTTTAATGTAAATGAATTAATGAAAGCAGTGGAGAAATTGAGAAAGACTATATCTTTTGAAGAAATGTATTTTTTGTGGAAATTGGAACTTGGGCAAAAGAAATGGTGAATAAAAAGAAAATACTTTTGAACCTTCAAACTGGCACGTGAGAGAGCAAACAGTTTATTTTCTAAATAGAAATACTTACACAAAAGCTAGCTAGAATAGTATAATCTTTTCATATAAATGCATGTAATCTCTGCAGGCATTTTTATTCAAGATGCAGAATTGCTGAGGTTATTCCATATTTTTCTCCCCATAACTAATCTACACTTTTATTTTAATATATTTAGAGATATAATCCAGGGAAGTCTGCATGTCTTCTAAAATTGCATTTTTATGAGTGGTTGACACTAGAAAAGAAGAGGCAAGCTGTGGCATGCATTAATTTCAACGAGTTCATAATTTTAAAATGTATGTCCTGTACATTGTTCCTGTGTGTAAAACTTTAGTGAAAGTAGTACGGAAATTTTGTTTCTGATGTTAAAAACAATGTTGCAACCTGTTGAATGCAATTACACCTGAATAGCCTTCACAGTTCTGTTTATTTTGACGCAAAAAATTGAAATTTAGGTATTTTAAAACCTTTGTTATGTAGACAACTTAAGGAAGAGGATGTATTACACAATCACAGAATAGTTGATGTTGGTAAGGACTTGAGGTCTTCTGATTCAGCCCCCTTGCTCAAGTAGGGCCACCTACATCTGGTTTCCCAGGACTCTGTCCAGGTGGTTTTCAGTATCTCCAGAGATGGAGACTCTACAACCTCTCTGTGCACAACTTGTGCCACTGATCACACTCAGAGTGAAAAAGTGTTTCCTGTTCAGAGGGAACCTCATGTTTCAGTCTGTGCCCATTGCCTCTGGTCCTGTCACTGAGCAGCACTGAAACCACACTGACTGCTCTCTTTGCACCTTCCTTTGAGATATTTATATACAATGATGACATCCCTCCTGAGCCTTCTTTTCTCCAGGCTGAACAGTCCCAGCTCTCTCAGCCTTTCCTCGCAGGAGAGATGTTCCAATCCCTTAGTCATCTTTGTGGTCCTTTGCTAGGCTGTCTCCAGCATGTCCATGTCTCTCCTGTAGTGAGAAGCCCAGAACCGGACCCAGTACTCCATATGTGGCCTCACCAGGGCTGAGTAAAGGCAAAGATGACTTCCCTTTACCTGCTGGCAACACTCCTCATAATGCTGGAGCCCAGCTTACACTGTTACCTGCCTTCGATGCAAGGGCATGTTGCTGGCTGTCACTCACCTTGCTGCCCGTCAGAACCAAACCTTGTCTGGCCAAGTTTGTTTATGGGCACTGTATTGACCCCAGTGAGATGCTGCTAGTTACTGGCTCCAACAGAACTTCCTACCACTGATCACAACCCTCTGAGCTAAGCCCTTAAGCCAGTTTTCAGTCCTCACTGTCTGCTCATCCAGTCCATACTTCATCAGCTTCTCTTTGGGCATCTTATGGAAGCCAGTGTTAAGAGCCTTACAGAAGTCAAGGCAGACAATATCTACTGCTCTCCCCTCATCTACTGAACTGTTTCATCATAGAGGGTTATCAGGCTGATCAAGCAGGATGTCCCTTTTGCAAAGCCATGATGACTATTCCTAATCACATGCTTGTGCTTCATGTGCTCAGAAATTATTTCCAGGGTCATTCGTTTCATTTTCTCAGTGATGAAGGTGAGGCTGACCAGCCTGCAGTTCCCTGGGTCTGCTTCTTGACAGTAGTGTAGCTTTTGTTGAACAGATACAGATAACCACGCTCATCAGTTCTTGCACTGTTAGAACAACTGCTTTCTCCATTTGTTGCCTTAATTTTTTGGGGGAAGTCTTAGAAAACTAGCAATAAAGGACACATCTATCAATGTGGAGAGTCTGGTGAGGAAAATTCAGTGGAGGATGACTACAAGTGAGGAAAAAAACCTGTTTTGGTTATTGCCAAGAAATTTTCTTGTTCGTCTCTAACAGATGGGAAAGCTTCATATGATCATGGTGACCTTTTTCTCTTTGTCCTTGTAATAGTTAGACCAATAATCCAAGTAAACAGTTTGGAGTGTAAAAATTAGGAACTCTGCTTCCTGAAATAGAAACAAGGTTTCAAAAATTATGAAAGAATTCCTGACAAACATGCGCAAGCACAATCTTATCTTAAAAAAATCACAAACAAAAAAAACCCCAAATCATGCCTGTTTGTTCTATAAGTGGGAAACTAAATATCTATTTAATTGAAGCTGTCAGTTTTCTTTTCCTCTGAGTGCTAAGGTACTTTAATTGTGTCAGTTTTTAATAAAAACATACAAAAGCAGTCCAGAAATATTTGAAGGCTTCTCTTAATTCTTGGACTCGATAAGTTTGCTCAGCTGTGTATTATAGTGACATTATTATCAAGGGTTGATAATATAAATTCAAGCATCTGAACCTAGCAACAGTATCTGTTACTGGGTAATATCAAAGGCATCTACAGCTAGAAGATGAAAGAAGAGTTGATCTTTTTTCTTTTCCCTTTGCCTAATGATAAAAGTCATTCTTAGAAGTGTAGCATTCTTTCATTGCTTGTGTTGCTATTTCTTTTACCTTTCTTTTTCTCTTGGCATGTACTACATTAATTTTCAAAACAAGGATGCAGTCATTTTTAAAGCCGCAAGGAGGAAGTGAAATGTGATGTAAGCTGCTGGGTTGCTTTCAAGTATCAGACTTTTAATGGCAAACGTTGTGCTTCTATGTTACTTACATTTGATAAAAAACTAGCTTTTTAAGGAAAATACATTTGTATGACTTATTTATTTCTGTGACCCACACAGCCTAGGCCATTCTTGCTCCACACTCTTATTTGCATCCAGTTGATTACCAGAGTTGAATTTGTTTCTGTTTCAATGGGAAAACTTTTATGTTAATGCCTGTGAAGTGAGAGTTGGCTACTGCAGTTCTACATCACTCTAATGGCTGATGCTCTCCCTGAAGATGTATTTCTCATCTCCAAAAGAGGTGTAAAATTTCTTGATTTCTAAAAAAAATAACATGCATGCATTATCATAAAATACATAAAATTGTGAATAAATCAATGTTTCTTTTTTATTTTGTTCTTGCTTTTCAAGCTTCCCTGTTTGCTGTAAGAATGGGGTTTCCATATGAAGATTTAACTACCCAGAAATCCCTTTCACTGTATTCAGAGTGGCTTAATCAAAGCTGTCAACCAAACTACTGGAAGGTACAGTGCAGTGATGGCAGTGAAGGGGGGGGTTTAGAAAGTCAGTAATGCAGCATTGCCTCTTCCTTTCAGCATATATTGGAATTACGCTTTACGTGTGAGGAAAAAGAAGTTTTGCTTATTAAACAGAAAAACTTGGTATTACTAAGCACTTGCTAGACTTGGGAGCGTATGTGTCTAGTTCTTATTTCTTAGATCCTGCTGGTTTTGACCTTGCTGCAGTAGTATCTTGGCGTGGGAGGTATTTTCTAGTTCTTAATTGGGACAGGACTTGGAAAATGAACAAAGCAGTGCATGTATTTTTTGATGCATGTGTAATTTCTGAAAGAAAATCTTACAGTAGCAATTAAGGTCTTTAAACAGTTAGTTGAGAGGCTTTTTGCAGACCTGTGAATACATCAGGTTAGTGCAGATGTCCATTAAACTTACCTGTTTGGCTTGTTTGGATTTTTTTTTTTTTTGCTTTGGGTGTTACAGATTTTTACATGTTTGTACACTGATTTGGTGTTTTTTTTGACCAGTCAGTTGAGAAAAGGAGAGTCTTTAATTTGAACAACATAACTTTTCCAGTAGGAAGATCTTTTTACTCCATAATACCAGGTATCAGCCTTTATCCATTAAGCAAAACAATTTGTGGGATCTCAGTACATCTCTACAGTTTAAGTACTGGGCATCTGATGCCTGTAGGGTAGATTATAGGTATTGATTGGAGTATTTTTAAATTTATCTGTATTGAGTATGTTCTATTATTCATGCAAATCTCAAACTAATTGCAGAATGTGGTGCCAGACTCTTCAAAATCCTGTGGACCATATAAACGGCCTGAAGAAGTAACTTACAAAGAAGAACAGACCAGCTCACAAAGAAGCTTTCATAACCATGACACTATTGGTAACAACTTTTGGCAACTCTGATGCTGATCTTTTTTTTCTCATTCCTCTACTGATTAAGTCATACTGATTTAAAGAAAAGTATTTCATATAGGAATTATTTCCTGTTTATAGTGGTTTCAAGGTTCTGTTACTTATGTATTAGGATGGAGTGCCTAAAAGTAGGATTTGGTTTTGGTTTTTTTCCAGTTCACTGACTGTACAGCCACTTGCTTCATTTTTTGGTCTTTGCTCTTGTTCATTGCCCTGCTGCTTTTCCCACAGATACCTTGGTGTAGTTGGGCAGCTGTGGATGCTTAAAAACTGATTAAGTTAAAAATAATTATGTTTATCTGGATTATGGTGTCGCTGTCAGACCAACTTAAAAGGCCTTGCAGTGTTAGAAGAAATGAGTAAACCATTAGTCCTGTTGCCAACTAAAAGCAATGTTTGTCATACTCCTTAAGGTTATAAAACAAAGTTTGCTTTCATTTTTCGTTTATTCTGGCTTTTTTCTAAATCAGTAAATTTCTACAGAAACTAATAGGCTTAAAACAGGTTAGCAGTAGTAGTCCTAAAAACTTCTAAGAGTTTACTGATTTGGGACTGTTAATTGCTAAGCCTATAAGTTGATTAATGAGCACATCAGACAAAGGACTAGAGCAGTTAGAGATTCATGTCTTTCAAAGCTTTATACTTTGTAGTCTTGAAACTTTCACTTGTGGTTTAGTTTGGATTTTTCTCAGTTTAGCAATCCAGAACATTTTGTCTGATGGTCTGTACAATACCGAGAATTAACAACTTGTTTCAAGTATTCAAGTGTTTCAAGAATCTTTCTTTGTTTCTGGTTCATCCTATTAATAATCAATTAATAGTCTGCAGAAGTCAGGTGACCTACCAAATTCTTAAGTTGATATCTAGCTTACTTAACTGAGGTAAAGAGTCTTCAGTAAGAGCTGGAAAACTCACAAATGTGGAGTGTCAGGAGAGAGGAGTCTGCTAAGTACAATTCAAGAACTGATCTATCATTAAGTAGTCTTAAGCTGTTTTGTAGTAAATGATGGTATTTTGTATTAAGAGTCTTCATTCAGCATGCATTTAGGACATTGGTAGGAACTAATGCCATTCCAGTCTTTTTACAGAGGCCATTGTGGTCTGTGCCTCTGTTTTTTGCTTCTACTGGTCAGGAAGCTTTTCTGTGAGAAGAAGATACTGCTTAGTGAGGTCAGAGAAACAGAATCCAGCTCATCAAATTCTGCTTCTTGGCTCTCAGTTTGTATTGGAGTTTTATGCGAGCAGCAATTCATGCCCTCTCCTGCTCTGTGGAGGTAGTGTTGCTCTATGGAGAGGCAGCTGACCCCAGATCTGATTCCAAGTGACAATCTAAACTTTAGTATGAGCCAGTGGCTTTCTTATCACACAAAATTAGCAAGGGGTAGACTCATCCATACATTTGGTTGGCCGTCATGTAATTCTAGTTACTTCGGTAGGCAATGTCATCTTCTGCCAAATATAAGTTCATGCATCTGACTTTTTTTAAAAATTTCCTTCAAGCATCATTTATAATTTGTTGTTCTGATGGTCTTGGTGCTTGGTGTGGTGATACCAGGTACTTGTTCTCTACTGGTTAGCAAAGGTGTGTGTCAGGAAGCAGTGGCTGCTTGGGCAGCAGTAACATATAGCTCTGAACAGTGTGGCACTCACTGTTTCACAGTCCTTTTTGAGCTCTTGTAATATATCCTAAAAGGTTCCAAATCTCTTTTAAAAATAACTTGTTTTCCTAAAGAGTACCACTCTTGTATTTCAGGATATCAGTAATTTGAATAGTCTGAGCATTATGGTTCCGTTTGATAAGCATAGTGCCAATTAAATAAATTTGTTAGTAGTATTTCTGAATATGATTTGTCCCTGTTGAAAATCTTAGGTATGGTTGTAATCGGTGTGGGTGGAACCGTTGCTTCTGGGACATCTACTAATGGTGCAATCCACAAAATTCCAGGGTTAGTATCTCTGATTTTACAAAAAGCTCTTTTCCCCACCTTGTTTCCTATGTTAAACTTGTCATTGGGGCGTGAAACATTAACCTTTAGATCACAAAATGGCCTTGCTTGTTTTGGTGCACTTGTAATAGATCCTAATGCTGAGAAACTGATTCAGTTGCAAGACTATGTGTGTTTATTTGAGGAAATACTTGTTTTTCAGCTTGCTTAATTCGCCATACAGAGACACAAACAACTGGCACAGTTGTGAGACAACTTGTAAGGCAAGGCACCAGAGACAAATAAGCATTTTGGGGAGATGCACAGTCTCCTAAGAAATGTACATAAAATCAGAGCCCCAGGTTTGTGTTTTGTCTTTGAGATACTTTTTCTACACAGTTAGGATTATTGTCTGTCAACCAAGTCAGACAACTTCTGGCTTTAGCAACAAGTTATTGAACATATTAATGTCCCCAGCTGCTTACTGTTGCCCACAGGCTAAACCTCACTGGCTTAACTATAGTCAGTATAATAACAGACAGTTGTGCACTGGAAGTGGATTAAGCCTCAGGTCAGTCAGGTTATCACAGATCACTTTCACTGGTAGTTTCAAGACAAGACTTTTGACTGTGGTGAGTTGACCTCATTACCTGTTCTGCTCTCCTGTGGGTTTAATGCTAAGCCAGCTAGAGGCAGAAAGGCTGACAAAGTTTGGTTTTTATTTTGCATTGTTCACTACAGACGTGTCGGAGATTCTCCGATAGCTGGAGCGGGATCCTATGCGGATAGTACAGCCGGAGGAGCTGCAGCCACTGGGGATGGTGACATCATGATGCGTTTCTTACCCAGGTTTGTCCTTAGGGCAGACTTTGCTAGATTTCTGCAGCAAAATGTGGACTCGGCAAATGAAGAAATTGATTAAAAATATGGTCCAACTTAGTGGCTGCTGAAGTGGGAGTGGAAGGATTGGAAGGGGAAAGAACAGTAGCAGAACCAAATTATTCTTACGATCTGTCTTAAAAGAAGGGACTTAAATATCTTGATGACAGATCCCTTAAAACTGCCAAGCTGTGAGCAAACAGGCAGCAGGTAATGAATATATTTCCAACCTGAATGCTTTTTAGCAGAACTGGTTAGCTTTCTTTTCCAAAGAGTTTTGTTGTGTGGGAAAGTATCATGAATTATAGAAAGGATGAGGTGTGGGTCTCAGCTCACTCAGGAGGTGTCACTGCAGCAATCCTTTGTAATTGCATGTAATTTGAAACTGAAAGAGGTGCTTTAGTGTTGTCACTGTGGTTGCATAAACTCTGTAAGACATGGCTCTCTTCATGAGCATCCTTGTGGGTTGGTCTCAGCAGGAATGAATTATGGAAATCCATGCTGAACATAATGGGCACTGATGCTTGAAGGATAATAAAGAAGTGGCCTTCATATTGCTTAGGCAACTTGTCTGAAACTCTGGCAGCCAAGAAAGCCTGCTAGCTCTTGCATATTTACAGATGTCGTCAGTGAATTTCAAGCTGTTCCAAGCCAGTCTTTCAAATACAAGGCAGTTGACAACTTCATGAATTATCTATCTCATCATATAAAATACCAAGACTAGCAGTGTTTATCTCCACTATAAGGCTAGTCAGTAAAAGCTTAGATTGCACTTAAGCAGCCTGAAGTATTTGTCTGTAATGCTTAAAGCATTTCATGTTGGCACCAGTGGGTTAACCAGCAGACTAGGTGGTTAATTACTGATTCCTCATAGATAAAGATTTTTACTAATTCCACGGTATTTAGATATTCCCACATGAAAACAAAGACTAGAAATAACCTCCCAGAAGTGAAAGAAGTGTCAAAGAAAGGGCAAAATTGCTAATATTTTCTGTATGCTTTTTTTGAGGTAGTAACTTCTTGTTGAGTTTTTGATTAGCGAAGAGACCCCTGTGAAATATAGCTTTATATGCAGATAGTTATCTTTAGATAACTTAAACCTATTTGATTGTTAGAATAAATCAAAGAAGTTTTTCTCAAAAAATTATCTTGACATTAGCCTTTTTGAAAACTAGCAATTACTTCTAATGTCAAACTTAATAATGTAATGAAAAACAGAAGCTACTAAGTCCTCTAAGCCACTGCTCCTTGCAGTTCTTTAACGGATCTTTTGCTTAGCCTCTTCTACTGCACATGATCAGACTTCTGTCTTGGCTTGACCTGCCATAGAATGATAGATGGTAAAGATGACATCTTGTAGTCCCTGTAAGTCTTGTTTTTAATTGCTTTTTATGTAGAACTTGAGTAATAATTGCCAATACGAAGTTGGCCTAAAAATTATTTATCAAGTGTTTCCATTATTCAAAGAAACCAGGGTCTCTCCAGTGGTACTTTAAATTATATAACCTGAGTATGCCTATTTTCTGGGTATGGGGTTGTCTTTTCTTTAGTTATCAAGCTGTGGAATATATGAGGATGGGAACAGACCCAACAGTAGCCTGTCAGAAAGTTATTTCCAGAATCCAGAAGTATGCTCCAAAGTTCTTTGGTGCTATCATTTGTGCCAATACAACTGGAAGTTACGGTATGTATTTTGTTTTTCAGAGAAAGGTGCTTGACCCTAACTAGCCCACAGATGTACAAAACTGAATGTAGATTTTAAAGAAGAAGACTGCAGCAGTACGGACCATTCATAGTATGGGATGCTGGTTAGCAGGGCAGCTGTGTCTTAGTGCAGACTGGAGATAATTTAATTTTGCATTTTTATGTCTTAGACTTTCATGAAATTTACGGAAATCTTAGCAAAACCCAAAGATATTTACAACCTTCATTTGTTTTCCTGGACTGTATATGATTAATTTGAAGGTTTTAAAAAAAAGACTGCTTTGCCTTCCCTAGATATGGCATAAGGGAGGGAGTATTTGAATGTTAAGCATAGCTTCAAAGTGATCTAAGAGTAGTCATTGTGCCTAGCATCTCATTAGTGAACTCTTAGATCAGTAGGAAGTACAATTTGCTAATCAATGTGGATTATTTAGTTAGACTGCTTTCCTTATTCTTTGATCTCTTACTTCCTATAGTTCTGTGTTTAAGAGATTAGTGTTGAAGGAACTCATTAAATGAATCACAATTGAAAGAGATTTTCCTGACTTGTGTTACTGTTTTGAATTGTAGTATAAGGGCATTGATTGTACTACAGCAGTCAGTAGTACTGTATTTTTACTTAAAAATTAAATACTTTCAAGATGTCTTGGGTTAAACAGATTGTAAAAGAATAATTATACCACTGTAGTAGAATTAGTAACTGGATCCTTAGATGATAAAATACAATGACAGAGACACTAATCCCAAATGTAACAAATTAGAATTTCTTTTTCTTTTTTTCTTAGGTGCTGCATGTAATAAAGTTCCAGGATTCACTCAGTTTCACTTCATGGTTTCAAGCCCCTTGTTAAGTCGACCAACTGAGCAAGTAGTAGATTGCATTTAATTTCTTTTGCCCTATTAACATCTCAACCTAGAAGAGGACACTTGTCCTTAGGGCACACTTACTTCTTAAAATGGTTGTTTCAAGCATCTAATGGCTTTCATGGTCTGCTTGTTTTCCTAAGAACTGAGTAGCCAGAAGTGATGAATAGTAACCATTGAACAGGCCCTTTGCTTTGCCATTTAGAAATATATTTGTCCGACGTCTGGAATAACAGGCTGGAAGCAGAACTATGACTCTACACAAGACTTATGTTGAGAATATTTCATTATCTTTCTAAGATTTAGTCCAGGTTTTCTTTTCTGTTGAAAAGAAAATTGCATGAAAATGCTGACAAGCAAGGAAAAGGGGTTAAAGAGTAGTGGAGACTATTTCAAATCTTTATTGAAGAGGTAAGAAGTCCTTATGGAGCATTCTAACTTGTTCCACAACATCTGAGAATTGAGAGTACATGCAAGCATCCCTGGTAGTACAGACCTTCAAGGAATTTTGGTTAATTCTGACTGGATGTGAAGACAATTGGAAATCCTCCTGTCATCCATTTTTTGTAGTGGAAGATAAGTTATGAATCATAATCACAGCGATTTCCTTGTCACTAGTATGCTGTGCACTCACCCTGTCCTATTTACCTCTGCAGAGGAGCAGTTGAATGCCCGGAGTGTGACAGTTACCTACAGCTTTGGGGTTTGTCACTTTCTGTGTCTAGAAACACCAGGATTCATTTGTAACACAACTTTAGTATCATGAGGATTATTCCACAGCTATTTGAAGATCTGTTTGATCATTCTCTTAAATTGATGGCTTGCTGATCATTTGATGGAATCTTTGCTAAACTTGAGCTAGGAAATGGCAAAAGGGGCGAGGAAGTAAAAAGAGTGTGTCTTGTCACTTTAATTATTCTCTGTCTACTTAAATAAAATCATTGGGTAATAAAAGCACACCTTAATGCATTAGTAAAGTTGTTTAGATGCTTGTGTACTGTGCCTTACATTGATTGTTGCTTTCTGTTTCAAGTTGGTATCTTTAAAAGATGGAAATAAACCATTCAAACTGGAAAACTAGCTATAATGGCCTGCTATTGAACTTCATCAAGAAAGTGATTTATTCACTTGTTACTGGATCCTCAGAGCATGTTGTGGCAGTGTTCACTGCAGGCCACAGCAAGCTTTGTCAGAGAAACTCCTACTGAATATATCTCTAATGGCTTAAGGTAAGTTTTCTACCTGTCCTGCCTACAAGCCACCTGCCATGGCTGCTCTATCTTCAGATAACGGAGGCAGTCAAGTGCACATAGATTAATCAAATCCAAGTGATTGTTACTTTGAAGGTTGCATTGTGGATTATGAATGTAGAAGGTTCAGTGCTGGGAGCTGAGTGGTAATGTCCCAAATTGCTGCAGCTGAATCCTCCAGGATTCATTTCTGAAAGAGATTTGGGAACATCCATAGCTTGCTTTCTAGACTGCTTATGTCACTCTGTACTAGCTAGTGTATGCAGTAAAGGTTATGAGTGCCCTGTAACACTATACTGTGCAGTCACTGTTACAGTGCTAACTTCCTGCATAGTCAGCTCATCTGTGCTGGTTGACAGCAGCTGAACACAATCCAGCAGCACCCAGGTGGCCAATAAAGCCAGTGGCATCCTGGCCTGTATCAGCAATAGTGTGGGCAGTGGGACCAGGGCAGGGATTGTCCCCCTGTACTTGGCAGTGCTGAGGCCATGCCTTGAGTGCTGTGTCCAGTTCTGGGCCCCTCAGGACAAGAAAGACATTGAGGGGCTGGAGTGTGTCCAGGGAAGGACAACAGAGCTGGTGGAGGGTCTAGAGAGTAAATCCTAGGAGCAGGTGAAGAAACTGGGGTTGTTCAGCCTGGAGAAAAGGAGGCTTGGGGGGCCATGTCACTCTCTACAACTGCGTGAAAAGAGGTTGTAACAAGGAAGGGGCCGCCTCTTTACCCAGGCAACCAGTGGTGGGACAAGGGGAAATGGCCTCAATAACATTAATTTGACAATATATTAAATCATAACATTAAGAATGCCCCATTCTGATGTTATGGATAGAATTCAGAATTAGAAAAATAATGTGCTTGATATTTTGTCTTAAAATATTTCTTTAAAGGTTGTTAATGGTGTGCAGACATTATTTTTTTTAAGAAAGATGAGTATCAAGTACAAACTCCTATCAAAAGTAAGCAAAAACTGACAATTTCTGCTGGGGTTGCAAAAAAGCTATCTTAACTGTTTTCTATTTCAGTTTTTACTATCCAACTTCTACCACACAGAATGAGTATTTGCGATTTAGTGGTACAATTGAATGCATCCTGACTGTAAAGCTGTGGAGCTTTTTTAAGTTCATTAGCTTCTGTATAGCTGGGTTTTTTCTGTTTCTGGAACTTCTTATCAGATTAATTTTTCATTTAATGTAGACAGAAAAAGAATCTTAGCTCAATGGTCTGACTAAAAGTGAGCTATGCTATGTTTTTTGCATGGCATCAAATTGTTCTTTAATAAAGCAATCTGTCTGTACCCTGCCAATGTTTCGTATGCACTTACTGCAGAAAGCTTCCCTGTCCTTTCACCATTTGTAGGTTACCGCTGAAACACATCCTTTCATTTATAACTGCCTCAGTCAGGGATAATTCAGGGTTTTAGAGAATTCAAGACTGATTTTTAGATGGAATCTACAAGTAATGCTATATAAACTGAAGTGAAACTACCAGCATGTGTTGTTTGAATTTAGTGGATCACATGACTGTTGTAACTCATTAACAGTGCTGTTCATTCTTGTTTTGAAATACAGACTGTGCAGAATTTCTCTGCTATTATCTGTAGTCTGTGTGCATGAAGAAACATCAGTTACACAGTTAAATTTACTCCAGCTCTAATGTACAGGAAGTATGGTATATATTAAACACTGAAGTACAAATGTTTTCACTGGGAGGTCTGTTCATTCCTCCACATAAATTCCATTAAATTTACAGCAAAAAATGAAATGTTCATGGAACAGAAGTGACTGAATCTCAGGATTTTGTGTCTAATACTGTTACTATTGTTTAAGCTGCTAAGTCAGGAGCAAACATTTATGTTTGTGCATTTAACCACCTTAGCTGTGTTTTTATTTTTTTCCCCTGACAGTTGGAATCAATGTAAATACAACTGCTGGTGGTGCTGTCTTGGTATGATTAGCTCACACCTTTACAGTGACAGGTGGTGGTCTGTGAAATAAAAGCAATAGCAACTTCAAAGGGTACCAGTTCTGGGAATCCCTGTTACTGGTGACTTTTTCTCTTTTTCCTAATAAGATAGGGAAAAATATTTACAAGAAATTTAGATTATAGTTTTTCCAGGTAGAGGTTTACAAAAGCAATTGAATTGTAAATGTCAGGGGGTTTTACTGGTTAGAAATGGTGATTTTGGTGATCTGGATAGAAAAAAGCCTGTTGTGTGTTAGATGAACAGGAAGTTTCATGTCTTCACTGTTTGCATACTTGCCAGACGGACTCTGGAATACATTTTGACTCTAATTCTGTTTGTTGCTATGTTATTGTTTTGATTGCTGGTGTTGTGTTAATATAGAAAGCAGTGGACTTTGCCACTTGAATGTAGTTGGGAAGTAGGGTTGCATTTTATATTTCTAAACATTTATCATTTAAAGATCCAGAGAAATAAGAAATTCAATTTAGCAAAAAATCCAGTGGCCTTGTTTTTTTTGAATGTTCTTATGTACAGGTGTGAAGAACCCAAACTTCTTATTTTTCCAATACAATTATAGAGAGATTGTTATAGACCTCCCAAGGGCTTTTTCCTCTATAATCAGAATCCCAGTGGTGTTTTTCCTCTTCTGCCACCATTAACACTACTTTATAGTTTCTTCAAATGTGTATTTTGTCAATTTATAAATGTTTTCTTTATATTAATTTTGCTTTCTTTGCTGTCAGCAGACCTGTCATAACAGCTTTCTTAACACATTCTGACTATACCCATCCAGTTTCAACTGTTGCTTTATTTTCTTTTTGAAGTGTACTTCATGCATGATGTGGACTGTGCTGTATTATTATTTTGTCAAGCAGTATTTGGCAGGGAGGATTCAGTTCTATATGCTATGACCTTTTAAAGGTAGCATGATTACTGAAGCAGTAGATTACAGTATTGCAGTAGTGCAGATTTAGAATTATACTTAGCGAGATCATGAGTGCTTATTGTTTGTAAGTAGATGCTTGGTGGTATATGTGGTTATTTATTAAATACAGTGCGACAGGCTATTTGAAAATAAAAACAGTTATGCTGCCAGCTCAATGCTGCGCCTGGATAGACGTTGTTACAAGAAAAATTCCAGGACAAATTATCATGGATCATCTGTGAGATTTGTGGTTGGGTTGGCAGGCTGATACATAGAGAAGTATAAAGGAACTGAAACGTCCCATAAATTAATATTTTTATCTGCAACATTTTTCCTGAGCATTGAGTAGCAATGTAGAACTGACAGTTTCCTACTTGTGTAATCATTTCTTTAGCTATGTGGGGTTTTTTCTGAAGGATTTACAGTAATAGATGTAGCAAAATACTACTTTTTACATCCACCCTTTTAAACTATATTATAAACAAGTTTAATTCATATGCAGTCAAGTGTGTTTTGCTAATCTGGTTGTTACTGAAGACTAATTTGTATGTTATACAGTAGAAAATAAATTATGCTGGAGTAGCTGCAGTGTTAATGAACTGTAGCTATTGACATATTGACATGTGGACCCATTCTTACAAATCTACCAACATGAAAAGTCCTGTGATCTCACTTCTCAGCTGTAGTAGCACAGTTATGACAGTTTTTGTTAGTGCTTAGTGACAGTGCTAGCCACAAAAATGGGTCTTTAGGGGTAACATCACTTTGCTGCATGAGCTTAAGGGTTATTATCAGCCTTTAGCTGATTTCTGCAGTGCTACTTCTCCCTGCCTGCTGTGTCTCTTTGCTGCACGTTACTGTTCCTATACCAGGACTGGCAGACTGGTGCATGCTCCATGCCAGATCCAACAGTTTAGCCCTCTCTGACCTCCACCTGCACTTTGCACTGAGAATAGCAGTTGCCTGCACCCCATTCCATTGGCTCTGCTGTGGGGTTCTTAACTCTGATCTAAGAGCAGCAGCAAAAGGCTCCAGGGCTTGCTGCAGGAGCATGCATCAGGTATGTACATCATACCATCATCATTCCTGTAAGCATTTGAGCTCCAAGAATCATAGTTACAGCAGTGCTAATAAAATCTACAAAAAGCAACTGTATTGGACAAGGAACAATAGTGTGTTAATAACAATTAACAGTGAAGGGCTGAAGACAGGGTTATGTTTTAAGATTTGTCCATCTCGCAAGGATTGTTTCAGCTGGAGAAAGATTTTGCTGCTCAAAAGGGGTGGTGGTCCTACCCACATCCTGCAGTATGTGTTCTCTCTTTGGTTATGCAGTTGGTTCTGGTAACTGTGCAGCTCCACAAAATGGATCAGCTTGCTGTCTGGCTAAAAACAAGTAATTTTTTTTTTTCCCAGAATGTAAGCAAGCTGTTCTATTTTACTTTAGGGCCACACAGCTGCTAATGCCAACGAAAGGTAGAATGCAGGAATACGCAGTAGGGCACTGAGGAGCACGGGAAATTATCCAGCTGGTGACAGCACATTCTTTGTTTGGCAAAAGAAGACTCTTCAAAATTTTCCTTCAGACTGAATAAGGTACCTATCTCTCTTCAGGTTTCATGATTCAACCCTCAGGCTAGAAGCCTATCTACTGTTTTTCCCCCAGTAAAATTCAGTAAAAGATATGAAAAATCGGGATTGGAATCCAGGATTCTAACTACTTGAGAGAGCTTTTTTACCAACAGGCTATTGTCATGTTTCCCTTATTCTCTTTTCTGTCATGTAAATACTTAATTATCTACCATGGGTTTCAGACTTTCAGGATGGGAAAGTACAGAGTCCCCATATAACTTTCAGATCACCTTCTCTTTGTTAAAATGCGAATTTGAATTTCTGCTGACTGAGGAGGCTTTACAACTTAATATTATACTTCAGAACGGCTGCTGCTACTACAATGCCTTATGAAAATGTGAGCACTATGAATTCAGTCTCCTTGACTGGCTATTTAATTGAAAGTCACTGTGAGATGTGCTTTGTGTTAACACCGCTGTGTTTGGACAGACTGAGATTGGATTCTTGGGGAGTTCTGTCACAGGGATGTCTGGTTACTGAATCACAAAGAGTTTTAGGGAAGACACAATCAGCAATATGCTCAGTGGAGCTAAGATAACATCTGCAGGCACACTCAAGAATAGAGCCATAACCCTGTAACTTAATTTGAAAAATCAAGACTCTTTCAGACTTGGGAATAGAAGTTTGATCTTGCATAAAGTTGTACTTTTATAACAATAATGTAGTGCCTCACTGTGAAAAATATGAGTGCTAATGCCAGATAAATATTCCAACTGTCATTTATAATTATCATTTTTGCACTTTGGTCAGGCAGCTATTCATATTATGCCAATCAGTGTTGAACTTAACCATTATGTTCTGCATTATAGCTGTGATTTTTCCAGGTTTGGCATTTGGGAAAAACTTCAAATGCGTACTGGAAGTTGAGGCAATGTGGTCATCCAATAGACCATCTCACGTAACTGCCTCTAAAGTTTTTCTCACAGCAAATAACAAAATCCATGTGCAATACAGTACTACTGAAGCCTTTAGTCTCGGGATTAGTTTAGAGTGCTCCAGAAAGGCAAAAGTTGCCTTTTCTTGGGAAATTCCAAAAGCGACCTAGATACCGGAGTCCAACATTTTAAGCTTTATGAAGACCTCAGTACTTGTATGAGGTGCTGTTTTCTATCTTTGTAGGTATCCCACATCTGTATGTGATTTTGTTAGTGGGGTTGCATAAAACCAGTAGCTCCCAAGGCTAGTACAGTAACAGGCCCTCAAGCTCTAGGCAGTCACTTTTAACCCCAGGGCCTTGTTGGACAGACCTGCTGGCACACTGAGTGCTGCTCAGCAGGCAGGGAGTTTGTACGTCTGTGGCTTATTGCACTTCTTCTCATGACTGTGCTGTAACGTGTGGTACATGAAAGTCCATGTTCAAATAATAACCTGCCTAATTATCCTGGAACACTGAGGCTAAAGAATCTTTTCCTCCTTGTTTTCCTTTAATAAGTAGCAAGTAATTTGTACTAGGTGGAACAGTTTCAGCAAGAGATGTGAGATGATGAGGAAGATAGCATGTGAAGATCTGCTTCTTTAGGAAGATTGAAGACTCCACAAGGATACACATCCTGACCCATGTCTGTTCCTGTCAGTGCTGGTTAGGTAATGTGTGAATCAACACATACAGGTAACCAAGGCAACAAGCAAGCCACAGGTAAATGCAAAGAGTAGATTTATTTAATTACCTTGTTCACAACGCAGGGCAGCAGAGACACAGGGGCACCGGCTCTGTTGGGCTTAGCTCATCCTAGTGGGCAGCAGGAGGGTCTCTGCCTGCCTCGCTATTACAAAAGGCTTTGTGCACATCTGTGAGAATGTGTTGTGTCTGCATAGCAATTCCACTTAAACAGGCAGAGGATAAACCACACGAGACATGATAAATGAGTGTATTTTTTGCCACACTTAGGTTTTTAGCAATCCCAGCTGCAAGGTCACTTTGAGCTAAACTATTCCCTCCTCCTCACCAAATCCGCTGGTTTTAACCCTTGCCTCCCGACAGGTAGTGTGTGGTAAGCATCTGGTAAGCATTTCTTGAATACCAGCAGAGCTCAGAAAACAGACCAGGTTCCTTAGTGGTTCACTATTAAGACATTAATAATTTTATATTGCAACTTTCCAGTGAGTAAAGAATAAATGTAGATTTCTAACAAAAAGAATTTTCTGTCAGTGTGGTTCTTTAACTTCCTATTTATGGCATTTTCATTTTAACAACTGTCTGTTCCCAATAGTGTTATGACTCAATAGTGAATGACTAACAGCATACATATCTCATGCCACAGAATTACAAACTAGGCATTCTTTTGTTATGGAATGAGTAAATTTTATTCTCAAACCAAATATGTGAGATTATCAGCCTAGGCGCAACCCTTTTCTTTATGCAATCGCAGTTTCAGGTCTGCCATACTGTGTGTGGAATTTACACTGTTAACAAATTTCAATATTTGTAATGATGTTCTGGCAATGTTAGGAGCCTGTCCACAGGAGAAGAGTTTAACAGATATCATTGTAATCTCAGTAATTAATTAATGATCAGTAAATCTTTCTTACATCCAAGAATGTTTACTTTAGCCTTACTTAACAGGGTTACAGAAGCATGTGTTTGGAAATGATGCTTCAGGGTGAGCTATTTGGTAAAGCAGTGTTACAGCCTGAAGAGAAAAGTGGATGTACTGCACTGATTTAGGTGATAGACTGTTAACTGCCATCTGTGTTAATCATATGGCCAAGCACATGAAATTTATGTTTCAGGATATTTTATAACTGAAACAGCTACATTCATTCATTCTTATTGCAGGGAGTAAGTGGGAATTGTTTTCTTCTGTCATCTGAGTACATATTTTCCTGAATCTTGACTGCCTTAAACTCACAGCTTTATGAAGAGTCTTGCAAAACTTCTGGAAAAATAATAGTTCTAGCTGACCCCAACAAATTGCTGGACTTGCTTTTGTGCCAGAGAAGAGAGTTAGGGTCATCTGGTAGGCCTGCAAAGAAATTATAGAATTACAGAATTATTTACCATTACTATAACATATTTATCATGGTTGCACAATTATATGTGAATGGACATAAAGGAGAATTGAAGGTAATTTCTTTTGACCTTACTGTCTGTTTGCAATGCAAAATCCTTTTATTATTTGCAACATCTGGGAAACAATATTTTCAGTGGATATGCACATTATTCTCTAACGGCAGCTTTCAATAAAGCAAGGTAACTACAGATACCCTTGATTTTAAATACTCAGTTTAAGTTGGGTATACTTGCAGTTGGGTATACTTTCATTTTCAAAGTTGATGTAGTTGTGCTCACTTAACACTGAGTATGGCTGGTTCTTGACTCACTCATCATGAGCAGTGGCTGAGCCCACAGTTCTTCCACTGAAGGAGTGGAATCCAAGAGCTGCAGATTTTGTGTGTCCCAGTTATTCTTGTTCCTAGGAAACAATCCCAACCTCAGTTACAAGGGGTTTTTTCTGTTATTTTTTTTCAATCAAGCAGCCCAAACAAGCTCTAAATATAGCTTGAATATAATCACTTAAACTGTCATTAAAAGACTCGTCTCAATCAGCAGAGCCTGCTAGCTGATTGTCACCTGAAACCTTGCAATTAACACAATGACTAGTATTTTTGACAAAATAGAAGAGTGTAACTTGATTAGTAGTGCTATCTTAGGAATGGTCTTTTCCAATATTTTTCCATTAAAGCTGTCAGTCCTGTATACCATATTAATTTTTAAGACTTCTCAACAGATACAGTTAAATGGTTCTATGAAAAATAGGCTTTATCTGGCTTCTAGAGATTTGAGGAACAAAGTTCAAGTGCTTGAACTTTTTCATGTCCTTCATGTGTTGGTATAACAATAAATTAAATGAAGTCATGTGCAATTAAGAAGGTTTTAAACTGAATTTGAAAGTAATGTGTTCTAGGTAACACCCAAACATAGATTGTGTAGAGCAATGAGGAGGAAAAAAAAGTTGTTTAAATTGCAGTTCATAATTGTTATCAGGGACTGAGTTCAGTAATACCTAATGTATTACATTCAAACAATCACCTGAGATTTTCTAATAAAAGTTTTAGGTTAGTAATCATGTCACATTTTTGGCGGGTGGGGGGGCCTCCTTATATGCACTGTAGTTTCAGGGCTTTATTCTCCACCTGAATTCCACCTTCTATTTTGTCCCGTAACTGCTTTTCTCCTTCTATTTCAATCCGTAACTAAATAATCCTATTCTGGTTTATCAAAACAAGTTTTAATTAGCAAAATATGAAGTTGAAACTTCTATGGGTACTGTAATATCTGCATATCTGAATAGTTTTATGGCAAAATTTTCTTTTATGCTTGTCTTATAGTGCATTGCTGTGTCCAAACATGCCAAGTCAGGCTATAGAGTGATGCTTTGTATGGTTACACCTTGCTTTGATCACCTGATCTTTATCAGTGTTGGGCTCTGTGGGAATCCAAGAACCTTTAGTAGCCAATGTCAAGAACTACATGTTTAGTACATTTCCCCTGCAAAAGGAAAACATATTTGCTGGTGTGTTTATATAGGGTTTTTTTTTTACTTCTAATTCCTTTTCAGTGTTTCCATGTCTCACAAAGATATAAAAGTTCCAAAGGTAACTTTCTGAAACCTTCTGTCTGTTGTGAACTTCTTGTGTAACACTGCTGTTTTAGCATCTGACACTGGTTTAAATTACTTATAGTAATCCTGAGTAATTTTTGGGAAAAGAATGGGATATGATATTAGATATACTTGTTCTGATCTACTTGAAGTCAGTTCATGATTTTAAGAAATGCATTTGCTGAAAGACTACTTTATAAAGGGTTTTTATTTTGCATTGTAAAGCCTTGTCCTATTAGATTACTTTAGACTGATTAAAAATATGTATATTCTATTTTTCTAGTAAAGTACAACATGAGACATCGCATGGATTTCTAGGCATTGAAATACTAGGTGATGATTGAACTTTGGAAAAAAGCTGAGAAGTGGCAAATACAGTGCAACTAACATGAGCTGCCAGAGAAGCAAAGGACAAATTATATATTCTATGTGTACAGCAAGGTAAAGAGAAAAAAGTAAGTGCATAGCTTTTCTAATGTCTTGTTCATACAAATGGATTTTAAGCTTGTTTGTGCAGTCTAGTGTTGAGTGCTTTTTTTACTTTTATCCTTTTCAAGGCCAAGTATTGACTTAAATGTTATTTCTCAGTAATAATCAAGACCACTTCATGAGAAAGTACCATCCTCAAGAAATTTCCCAGCAGCCCACAATTTTTGCCTTGAGTAGAACTTTGGTTAAATGTATTTTTCACTTTCACAGGCTCAGCAGTATTGCTATAGTAATGAGTTTAACTTTTATATAGCAAAGTTGCTCTTCAAATGTAGTCTAGATTTAAAATTGAAATTTAAATTTCAGCTTCTGTTAATATCTTGTAACTTGAGTGTTTTTCTATAGACATTTCAAAATTTTCATTTTTATGTTTAAGATCATCCTGAAGTTCTAGAACCTATTTAATAAATTAATAAATGCTTGGATTTTAATTTAACTTGTTTCTTTTTTATTAAAACCTTTGGGGTTTTGCTGGTATAGAATTATAGTTTGAGAAATGGAATTATTTTTATGAGAGATTAAGGATTGTTTATTTCTCTAGTTGTTCTCAATGGATATTGCCTTATGTTTGAAACAATGTTAGCCTAAGCCAATATTGTGCTCTTCAAAAGTCAACTAGCTGGAGGAAAAGCATCTTGCAAATGCTACTTAACCGGGGTGGGTGGGTAACAAAGCTGATGATCTCTGTGTTGTGCTGAATTGTTTTTTGAATGAAGCTTAAAATGCATTTCCCAGTTTTCCCCATTTCGGGTGGCCTTTTCCTTTTCCATACTGCAGTGTGCTAGTCTCTAAAAAATTATGAAGGACTTTTTGCACATCAAATCATTACTGTCACTGTCGTTATGATTCCTGTGATAGAATAAGAGAAATTATGTGTAAAGAAAATAGCCAGAAAAAAATTCTGAGTCTACATTTTCTACAGAAGGGTAGGGTAGATAACCATTTAATCCTTTCTAGATTCAAGGGTATGTGGATAAATACCTCTGAGGAATATGTGATGCTCAAGTTTCTATGGGAAGGCACTTTGAGTACTGTATCTTTGGAGCTGTCTGGAATCCACATGAAGCACAGACCAGTCAGCAGCACTTATACACAGGTCATTTTATAGTCTAGTGAAATCTGCAGTTGGATTTAATCGTAACCTGAGATTAAATCCTGTTTAATCTGAGCACAGAGAAGTTGGATTGCAGTTAAATTGTTGGATGATCTAAAATGCAGATGGAGCTAATACAGGTTGGAGTGAAAGACCACACAGGCATTTGGTGTCTGACTTAGATTTCAGCTCCATATGTAGCTGAACCACTCAAATGGGCCTTCTCCTGCCAAAACAGAGGCACTCTTGCTTCACTTTTCCCTTAAGTGTTCCAAACTACACAGTTTCATCCCACCTTTAAGTCAGGCTCTGCTGCTCAGTGCCTTCTGAGAGGTCTCTCTTTACTCTGCCATCTCTGTTAAGAAGGTTCACCTAAAACTTTAGTATTAAAAGATGACTAGTGTTAGCACCTTTTCACAGTATGATCATATCACATGACTGATCACTGAAAGACAGTTGATTTTATAATAAAAAATTATAAAGCATACAAACTGCAGGGACCTGCACTTTCTACAGCAGTGGCAATTCAGGAAGTTAAATAGCTAAAGCACTAACTATGTTTAGACAATACTGTGTACACTCTGAATTCTGCTAACCCCTAAGTGTGCTTGATGCATTTTTAATAAGCTTTCGTATAGAAAATAATTTGTTGGGTTCTCTCCTTAGATTGGGTTTTATTTTGTTGTTCCACTAAGATAAATTATAGCACATTCCCACACTTTTCTAATTTAATTTTGAATGTATGTTTTGAATATTCAAGTAAAAATTGGACGTAACCTTTCAGGCATCAGAAAAATAAAAAGCAGACGTGCAGAGTATTAAGTTACACTAGATGCTGAACTCTGCCTGTCATCAGCAAGTTGAATTGCAGAAAGTGCAGAAAGGTACAAGAAAAGACATTAAAAATAATTTTAAAGCATCTACAGATGTTCACAGTAGCTGTGAAGTCTGTTAGAGACCTTACAATACCTTTTGATTTCATGTGAAAGATGCTTAGCCACTAATGATCAACATTCATACAGATGTTAAGGAAGGCATCTTCTGCTTCTTTGAACATCCCTTTCCACCATCAAGCCAAAAGACTTTTACTTATGTTTTCCATTCCAGAAAAACAAATGAGAACTAACACCTTTTTATAGAGGAAGGTGGATACACAATAGCTGTATAATTGTAAAGGTCTGCAGTCACAGTTGTGACTTGAGTGCATATTTTTAGTGTAAATTTAGCTGTCCCTCAGTGAATTAATAAGTAGTATTCTACTCATCTATTTGCTGAGTTCGCATTGACATCAAATGGCATGCATAGACTAAGAAAAATGCCTGTCTTTAACAAATAGCTGGTTAAAAAAGTATTTTAAATAAGGGTATAAAGGCATGAAAGCAGGCATAAAATCTATTGCTTCTAAAACTGAGTGGCAAAAATTGGAAAATAAACATTCATTTCAGTCTGAAGGGTATACTCTGCCTAAACTTAAACTGTAATAGTAACAAAAGTGCTACCAGTAAGCAGAAACTGATCATGGCATATGGCATTAGTATTTTCTGAGTTTAAAATTTTTACTCCACAACTTGTGTGACCTTGATTTGATCTTCTAAAAACTGTTTTGTACAGTATCTCAGCTGAGTTCAGGGGCTTTTTGAGGTTAGTTTTGTGGTATATAAAACGTGTTTTAGCTTAAGGTGAAAGACGGGTTTCTATTATGAGTCATGCTATCAGGTTGTAGTATTAATGTCTAAAAAAGCTCTCTAAAAGTTGTACACAAGAGTACTTAGAAGTCAGCTTTACTGGAAGTCTCCTTTTTATTACAGAACTCTCATCACCACCTTCAGAAATCATCCAGTCAAAGGAGCTTATGTGAGCATGTCATTCCTAACAGCCTCCTGTAGGCACTGGTAATAATCCCATTTCTCTTGGTTATGTTTGTGTAAAGGCCAAAGTAACAACACTGTAAGAATCCTAAGGCCTTTAAAAAGGGCTGTATTCTTCTAAAAGATTTACATTTGCTTTCATTAGGAATATAAATTACAGAAAATCTTTGTGAAAAACAGTTCCCCCTTTTAACTTAGGTCTTGTTATTCTTTTTAGCCTTCACAGTGGATTGTGTGCTACACAAGCCATTAAAATGTGTAAGCCAGATACAAATCTGAAAGAAGTGTTCCATCACTTGCACTGTGATAGATGAATCAATGTGAAAAAAACACATTTGTAAACTATTAGAACAAAAGCTGAAAATCAGGACTTTTATCTGGTTTTGCACCCTTGATTGCAGTTTGTTTTTGAAAGGTTGACTGGGGATCTATTCCAAGATAAGTTTTGTTGGCAGCTTTTTTTGGTCAAAACTTTTTACAGCCAGCTATCAGCCAGACCTTGTTAAACAAGTGCAAAAAAGTGCTATCCTCTCCAAGAGAAAGAAAAAAATTAGAAAGCAGTGTTGGCAAAAGCGGTAAGGTTAAGATGCCTCTGCAGAGGCATCTAGTGAATTAAAATTCACTGTCTCTTGTTTAGTTTCCTACTTTGAGTGCAAACATGTACAATTCCTTCACATACTGGTTCACTGTGATAAGATCAGTGTGTCCTTGCCCTTTGTGATTTCCCTGTCTGCCTTTTCTCACCTTGTGACATTACACAACTAGCATACATAGCAAAAATTAGGCTGATACAAATATACCTACCACCTTCAAAACAGATTTTTTTTAAAAAAACATACAACATATTCAAGAAATACAAGAACAGAAAAAGTAAAGTGATTGCAGTAGCTAATAAAAGCAGTTAATACTTTAAAACTTGTATGCATTTTATTTAAACAGATACTCACAGCTTGTCTGGCTATTAAGCTGAAAAAAGATGTAAGAGCCCACCTGTTATTCTTCATGTGTTAAAGTTTGGAAAAGTCATTTAACTTCCAGCTTCAGAGAAATCTTAACATTTGTAGAAGGCAAGTAATCAAAAATGGTTGTATTTCTTTTTTATTTTTCAAGTTGAACTGAACTACTGATGATTTATCCCTGTGCCAGACGTCCAAAAGCATGTACAATTTAAAAATAACCAAACATTTTATCACCATAATGAATTGTACAAATACAAGTGAGGAACCAGTTAGATAGCAATTTTAAAGATTTAGATGTATAAGCAAAAGCTAGCAGCAACATATCATTGTAACAAGAAGCATCATAGAAAGAGATGGCAATGGAAAAAAAATCAGTCTTCACCATGTGAAGTTGCTTGTTTTGTTCTCAGGTGGAGTTCTGTACCTCATGAAAGAGATGTATTATTTGCAAAGAGGCCATCGAGCAACATAAAGATTATAGTTTCTACAACCTGATTAAAAAAGATTTTGTACATGTAAGGAAAGTTTTAAAATATTTCAAAGGTATCAAAAGCTACTGAAAAGAGGAAGAAAAAAAGCCTCTGAATTTGTGCTGCTTAGGAAAAGAATTAAACAGTTTCACTTGTACCATGGAATGGAAGATTTAACTAGGACTAAAGTTACACAGTTTTCCTCAAGAAAATCAAGTAGTCCTTCCCCATTAAAAAACAAAAAACAAACAAGCCATTTGCATAGACCAAAGAATCATCTGCAAAGTGCTTTTAAACCTGCTTCATACCACATATTTTGGTGGGAAGCAACACTTTCCCATTATTTTCAATTAAAAACTGATTTGTTATTAAATGATGTATGAAACTGTGGCCATTTCTTCATTAGACTCATTTTCCTTGGTATTTATAGTACACTCTCTAAAGATTTGAAGAATTCTGTTTCTGATTTGATATCTTAGCATATTCTATTTACTCTACCCCTTGCTTCAGCAAATAGTGGTAAGACCAACATAAACTGAGTTTTAACCACCTCAGAGTAGGATTTTATTATGCATTACATATGGATTGGGGGAAAAAATGTTCAGTAGCAACTAGAAGAAAACATTAAGATGTGGATTTAAAATACTTAATTTAGAAAACTGAAGAGTCATGTTATTTGTTTTAGGGAAGGTTTTTGTCTTCATTTTCCAAATCTAAGCAAGGTCAATCAACTATTGTAACATTTCAATTGTACAGTCCATTACTGTTTCTTTTTAAGCTCTGAGAAAGCACAGAGGTATTTAATAAAGTATATTCTTTTTATTCACTTCTGTTAAATACATGTTTACACTTAAGAAAGTTTACCAATTTAAAACAATACATGAAAAACGAAACAGTGCAATTTTTTATTAGGAATACTACAGTATGTCACAATATGTTGCAAGCTAAATTTTTATTTCAAAATTGTAGGCAGCATACAAGCAGTGTTCAATTTTTACAGGACTATGTAAAATTACTCTTTCCAGATCTGTCCTTTACATTGGAGCTCTTTTCCTAGTTAACAAGTGAACAGGGAAGAAGACAGAACAAAACAGAAATTACTATGGAAGTTGTGTGCGCTTAAGACATCCTGAAAAACAGGTAACTGTAACATGAGCATCATGGAAGAATCTGCATACCTGGCCCATTTCCTGCCCATTGGAAGAAGCCACACTGTTTTTCCTTCCCAAGAGGGCACACAAAAAAGTTCTTTCCATTATTGGGACCAATCTTCAACACGGTCTTCATAACACATCGCTTGCCATGGTTACAGAATGGAAAATCCAAGTCAGCCCACTGCCAAAGAAACAGGTTTCAGGCACATGTAATGGCTATGAATTCCTTATTGTAAAATTGACAACAGAAACACGTCTATAGGGGATGCCACAAAAGAAATTCTTCCTAGTAGTTAGGATAGTTTTATCTCTTTTGTGAACACTTTTTATATGTTTTCTTTAACATCAACTGCAACTGCATGCACTTTGACTGGTGTAACTTGAAAGGATGTTAACACATAGCTTTTTTTTTAAATGTAGGCATTATGGTCATTACTGTCTTCAGTTAATCTGTTGACTACCTGATAGTCATGACTGTGGGGTCACTTATCAGGTAAAGCTCTTCTCAGACACATACATTCATAGCAAGGAGCAGAGGCCATCAATTGCAGCTAGGAAGGTCATGTTAGGTATTAGTGCAGCAGTGGGAAGGGTTTACCCAGGCAGATTACAGAATCATCTTACAAGGCTGTCAGGATTTTGGCTAGCCAGAAACATGGCTGACAATTAGATCTAGTTTGCTGTAGTCCTTCTTTCAGGAAGAAGCTGATCTGAACAACTTGTACACGTCCCCTCAAACCAGTATTTCTCTTATGCATCTGTTTTACATCACACAGAAGTAGATTAAGAGCATTTGCACAAGCAGGTGCCTTCTCAACAGTAAGGGAAGCAATGAAACTGTAAATTCATAACTATTATGCTCTTAGTTTCAATTCAGTGTGCAAGAGTATTTAAAATTATGTCAAACTTTAAATGTATTATATCTGTCCACAACTGACAGATCACTAGACCAAGGAGGCTACAGGAACAAGTGCTGGTTATAAAACAGGTCCTGAAGTCTTATACATACTTGAAAGTAGTCACACCGAGTTTCCCTGGGCAGAGGGCAGCAATAAAATTGCCTTCCCTTGTTTTCTCCATCCTTTCTCACAACTCTGAGGCTGCAGAGACGCCTGTGTTTACTGCAGCAAGGATGCTTCATGCTTAACATACGAGTATCATCTGTCACATTAGCTTGAGATGCACTGTAATGACAGGTTAAAAAAAGACTTCTGCGTAATTTTAAAGGGATTACCAGCCAAAGAACTCTTCTACCATTACAATAGCTCACCCAGTGTACTTTTGCACACAGCGAGAGGCAAAGAACTTGTTTCTCTAATGCACCCTATTGCACCTTTAAAGCTGAACGATTGCAAGTAGTGAATAGACAAGACTCTGTGCTTTTCTTGAGGTATTATAACGGTTTTCCCCACCGTGTTTTAAATTATTTTGAAGTACTCAAATTCATCCACAAAATAAAATATTACCACTGACGCTATACTGCCCGCCTCAAATTCTGACATGTTTTGAAAGAATATTCTTCTCTCAGTGAGAAAAAGACCAATACTAGTAATTACACCAGGCTGAAGGCATTTGTATGCTTCACAGGAAAGACTCCCACCCACTTTACTAAAAAGTTACAGTAATGCTCCAAATCATATTTGGACAAGAAGTAATCAGGCTGATAGGATGGAATAGAATTCTCTGAATGGGATGAAGTTTTCATTCCTCGTGATTGAGACAATTTCTGACTATCTGCAATACACAAGGTTTCATTTAAAAATAGTGACATGAAAAAGATTAATGCTCTGAAATGTATCTTTCCAATATACTTATAGAATAGAAAAGCAGTAATGGAACCTTAGTGTAAACAGAAAATATTAATTCACTCTGGTCAAGTTATCAGCTTAGAAATTTTATGTCTTGTATGCCTGGAAGATTGCAGTCCTGCAGACACCAGCAGTTTTATTCCAACACCTCATTAAAATACAAGGAGATAAAAATAACGAACCAATTTTTTGTTGGTTTTGGTTGTTTAAAAAAATACTATAAAAAACCATTTCAGTTGATGACTTGCTACAACCACCTGTTATCATGATTGATACTGTCTCATTTCTTGTTTGCAGTCCTCTGTATTGTCAATTATTCTGCCTACAGCTTCTGTTCTTCAGTCCCTATTGAGAGTGCAAGGGGAAATTGTATTCATACAGTCTAGCCTGGCTAGTCAGTTTCAAAACTGGTGCTTCAACAATGCAAGAAGTAATTCCTGTATTTCAGAACAGACACATGACCAAGAATTTCGTAGCATATCATCAATATTTCACATTCGGCCTGCATAATTTAGCATTGTTAGTGACATCTACCTTGCACTCCCATTACTGTTGTGAATATCTGCCCAGCTTTTCCTTGACAACCCTCATAGATTCTCACATTTCTCTTAACTAGACAATGAATGTGTCTGAATGGGGCCCTGTAAATAAAAGTTCAGGATGGGTAGAGCATTGAAGTGGTTATATACAGAATGGGGAGGGAAGTTAAGAGTAAAAGCAGTGATGGGAAGTTCATCAAGGTAACTGTGCAGAGCTTCCTATCATGGAAGAATGTTGAAAACTGGTAGTTAACAAATAACTTTAATTAGCATATATTAATCTAGATAGCTTTTGTAATCTTTCTCACTGACTTCAAAATCTCTCTGAGCAGATAGCAACTAGTGCTAAGATTAGACAACTCCTTAGGTAGAACTGTGCTTTACCTATTAAATGGGAATGTCCTAATCAGTGGGAATAGCTGAACTATGAACAGCTGTTTAGCTTACAGTAGTACTGGCCAGATGCCAAAATCAGGACTTTTCTAGTAACAGCTGAGGTCATTCAGTGCTTCTGAAATTTGAATTAAATTATAGTTAGCCTAGAATAAGTTACCCCTGGCAGAAATCCAAAGACAACACTGTCTGAGCCCAACAGCACAGTATTCAATCAATCTTTAAGGATTAAAGTTGGTTTATGGGATTATAAAGACTCGTTTTCATTTTAGAATACATACCTGATTGCTGTATTATGTGGGTGAACCAAAGGAATATGATCAGTTTTCTGTTTCTTCTGTATGTGTTTGAAAGACACAAGTTGCTGACAGGAGGACAAAGCCAGAGCAGTTACAGGTGTTGAGCAGTCCTTGTCTGTGCTTCCCCCTGACTGGCAGGCATTGCTTTCAATCTGTTTACAATTGGTTTTTGGAACAACACACTGAGAGTGTCCATCAGATACCTGGGTATCATTTCTCGAAACAGTTTTGTTACCAAGATCTGTTAAGACAAGAGTTGTAGTTCCAAATGCAGTTTTCCTATTGATCTTTATTTCTGTGCTTGGTTTTCTGAATTCAATACAAGGGTACTTCATTAAGTTTGTGTTAAAGGCTGCAGAATCTTCAAAACTCTCCATCCTTGGAACTAAGGAAAAAATGTATTAGTTATAATCCATCTGTATAGAATGCTACATTGTATTTCTGATCTGTATTCATAAGTCATCATATGGAGAATGAAAGAGTAAACTTACAGTACCATCTCAAAACCTGTCAAAATTACACAGAGTACAAAATTTCTTACAATAAAAAGACTCACGCACTTTTGGAGTCAGGTAAAACATGTTTCAAGATAACACTACTATTGCTTGAATAGGATCGTTTAATAGTACTATGTAAAAGAAAGCTATTGGACAATTAACCATAAAGAATTTGGGCCAAACATAAGGATTAAAGTATTTAAATTTTAAAGTATTTAAAGTATTTAAATTTTTCAAAGTAACCTTTTATAACCCCACCAATGGGAGATCACAGACTATGGTACCTCCAAGCAGCAAAGCATTATCCATTTATAAAGTATTACTTTACTATTGACACAAAAAAGGAATATTCAGATTTTGGGATTTCTAGTGTTTTTATGGTTCCCATCCTTTCCAAACTTTTTGTTCATCCAAACTTACTTACTGTGAGAGGCTTTTCAGAAGAAAGCAGTTCAGCTATTTGCTTTGTGGCATAAATAGCTTCTCCACAGAATCAGAGGCCCTCCTAGTGGGCAGTAATTATTTCAAAAGAATGGGCATAATTTACTAATGCCCATTTAATACATAAGGAGTCTGTAAGTAGTCTCTTTCCTAAGAAAAGGGTGAAAAGAACTTTATGGCATCCCTATGTGCAATCTTGTTAAGTTGCTGTGAAGCCATAGTGTTCAGAGTCCTTCCTTTTCTACTCTACCCAGTGAGTGTCTCCCTCTATCTTCCCTCCATACAACGAACAGGAAATTAAGCAGAAGGACAATGGGTAGATGGGACATACACAAGGGCACACTCTCTCCCAAAGGCGTTCTCACTCAGAAACAAAATAAGAATCTCTACAGTTGTCTCGGAACATTACTTGTTTCCAGGCTCCTTCCATTTTGCCACTACAGTATGTTACAGTAGTGAAACATACTGGTTCCAGTGCATTCAGACTTTTTAAGAAAGAATAGTAGTAGCTTGGCTCTGGACTTCACAAAGGAGCATGGAAATTGCAATGTAATGGTAAATAATTATCTGACTACAGACTGAATCATTTTGGCTGTAGGGCCAGCAGCTAATTTTACATACCAAGTATTCTGTCCTCAAAAATTCAAACATTTCTGCTGACAGTAGTTAATTTTAGAAACAACATAACAAAAAAGAAGTGAACCAAGTGAGAAGGGAAAGAATCTTAAGGATTGAAAAAAGAGAGGTAAGCAAAAACACATTTGAAAAAAAAAAATGTCAAATACTACTTACTCCTATGATGCAAAAATAAGTCCTACTTTAAACAAAATGATTTCCTAACAGTTTTCCATCAAGTCTAACACATCTTCAAATTCCAGGCCTGATTTCAGTAATTGCATATAACTAAACAAGTAAAACTTAAAAGTACAGGAGAAGGAACAAAATTTTGTTTCAAAGCTTAAAATAAAGTATTTGTGCGTATGGCATAATATATTATAAAGTCCAGCTGACCGTATTAATTCCAGGATAAGTGTTAATTGTTAAATCTTATTCTGTTAACAGATTAAAATTTCCATGTTTCTGGTACTGATTTGGCAGAAGAATTATGCAAAATTAGCCTGTGTTGGCAACAACTGCCATGTAAGGCATGAAGACATACTTTTATTGATTCCTGACCTGAGAAAATGGACTACAGCTAGTGCAAGATACAGGTTTTCCACACATCACTCCATTCATAAAATGATTAAGCAATGAAGCAATATTTAATGTAGATAGCAGCATTAAAGGCTCCAGCAAGAGTCAAACAACAAATTTAGGTACGAAGTTCAGAATCACTTTTACTCTGAACTTGGAGGGAAAAAAGTAGCCCCTGAGAAACCTGACATCCTTTTAGAAAAGGGTACTAAAATATACTGCTTTTGTTCACATGAAAGAATGACAGTTAATTTCCTGACCCTTGATGATTTCTAATTTTATGCTACAAACTTTGAATGATTTTAAGGAGAGTTGAACGAATGGTGATTTTTTTCACTCCTTGCCCCAGTAAAAACAAAGTGTCACTGAAGGCACTTATCTATAGAATCCCACCTGCACACCAGGTTGGAAGATGACACTTCTAGGGTTTAAGACAAGACAGTTGCCATATAGTCTGTGTAAGATTTCCTCAAAACCTGACTTCAAGTTAGCTAAATTTATATATATATATTTAAAAATATATATATGATTCACAGCCAGATACTTCTACATAAAAACTACATCAAAATCATAGACCTCCCTTCTTTCCCTATACAGGTGCCAGACAACCCTTCAGTACCTTCAGGTCTTGAAGTCAAACAGGCATCACAAATTTCAGCAGAAGGCTTGTTTATTAGGGTGCAGCGCATACACGTCCACTCCTCTTCAGATTTCTGAGCTACATGTTCATTAGAACATGACCCCCTGCCACATGCCCAGCCAATTAGGCTATTTCTAGCTGGCAGTTTGCTGTGAAACAAAAGAACAATGTTAGTGTTTTGTGATGTTCCCTCTACAAATTGCCTTACACCACTCTGTGCAGGGAGGCATGGGGCTAGAGAACAAGCAGCACACAGTGTTATGCCTCCTATCAGAGCCTGGACAGCATGTCACTGTTCAGGTTTCAGTTTTACTTTCTTTACCTCAAGGGCAAATCTTTCCAGATGCTGCAGATGTAATACAAGTAAAAATATTTAAACAAGAAATTGACAGAAAGTTAATAATCAACTGATGTGCTCTCCAGCACAATGCCCCAGCCTCTCAGACTCCCTACCATTTTCAAGTACTGCAGCAAAAAGCATGGTGAGAAAGGGAGACTGTTTCAGGGCTTCCCCCCCATCCCTTTTACACAACACTTGCTAACAAATGCATTACTGGATAAAGAACTATTTAGATGAACGGCAGAAAATCATACAGTCTAGTAAATAATTTTTTTTTGTTCTCATTTAAATACTACCCGTGAATCCACTTTGCTATCATAACAGCCAAAAGCACTGAAAGCCTTAAAAGTTAGAAAGTCTCTTGTGTGTCACCATTTGCTGGAAAGCCTTTTAAAATGTGGGAACCTGCTCAGAATTAAGGAACCTAGCTGTGACTTGTGAGCCAAAGCTATACACCAGACACCACTACAGATTTAGTTTTATTTATTTTCCTGTAAATTATAATACCTCCTATGTTGACAGACTGATTCAGAATCGTAGTTACTCCTTTAAAGTCACTTCCTTTTAACAGGGACTACTCTACACTGACAGCATGTTAAATGTAACTTGAACTTACCTATTCAGTAAGTTATGTATGTATATTTTTAAGTATTATGATATCAACCAACTTATGGTTGATAAGCTGTCAAGCATTTCCTTCATAATTCTTGAGGAATTGTGTACTTTTTGGAGACTTTTATGAATTCTAAGAATTTAAGCACTTCAATTAATAACGCAAATGCTGTAGCTGGGCACTGTTGTGACACTCGTTTGACCCATCACTTTTTCCATAATGATCACTTTCTGTAACAGGCTAGACCTTCTAGGGTAATGGTAGAGATATCCACTACCTACCACATCTTCCACAACAGGAAAACTAAGGAGGATAACGAGAACTACTGATGTACCAAAGAGCCTGTGCTGTCCAGAGGTAGAACAGATACTACAGTAACATTCACCAAAACTGCTGAACTGTAAGTGTTAAAATGGGTACTTTCACATTATTAGATCAGTTGTTCTAGTCAGCTATCAAAAATGCATTACTAGACTGAATATATATTCAGTGCATCATGTTTGAGAGTTTTATTCCATGTTGTTACCCTGGTTCGTCTGTCCTGTCATTACCCCCCACACCTTTTCCCATTTTATGAAATATTTGGGGAAAGGTCTATTTTTAAAATTCAAGGTACATTTGAATTTGATGGGCTAAGTTTATAATGTGTATTTTCTTATTGTTTTCAGTTAAGCAAAATCATAAGCTACTTGACTTGACCCAAGAACCACTGGGTTGAATTCTATAGTTAATGATCTGCAGCAAGTCAATCTCATCACATGGGCCCCTTCCAGTCTTCAAATGTAAAAGTCTGGAATGGCAGATAAATTACTTGAGCTACACATACTTTTACACGGTAACAGTTATTGCATAATTGAAAAGAGAGCAGTAAAACACAAAGAGCTGACCATTAGGTTAAGGACAAGACAAGAAAACGCCTTTTTATTTCATAGCTACCACTACCATGTTTTTCACTTAAATACAGCACTCTTTAATTATTTATTTAAAAGTACAACAAAACCCCAAATCACTACTTGTTCTACAACACAGAAGGAGATTTTTTCCTTACATTGTTCTCTAGTTACCTGACTCAACAGAACACTGCTGTCTTCCTACACTTCTACAAAATATCTCTCATTATTACTTTCTGAAAATACAGCAGATTGGGGTTATCAGCTTGTGAAATGTTTATCTTCCATGCTGGAATTTTCGATATTTGATCTGCACTCAAAGGCAATTTTTAAGCTTTAACCAAAATCCCTTCAGCCATCTGAGTCTTGAAAGAAGCCTGGAGGTAGGAGAGGGATTTGTGCATTTTATAAATCTTATCTAAAAAAAAAAATACATATATATACACACCCACGCACACTAACAAGGCAAAGTTGCAAAGTGAAACAGCATCTTATACTAGATTGACAGAGAGTATAAAGGCAAAATTCTGAAGCCTCAGATGAAAATTTTCAAGAATAACAGATGCCTAAGTCTGAATAAGGTGCTTTTGTAACTTTTACCTTTTGACCCTTTGTGATATCAAATGCATTTTCTGCTTTCCTGAAATAAAAGGAGAAAAGCTGCTGCTAGTACAATTATGTGGAAGTGAAAGTGTCTCTTTGGCACACCTATAGCAAAAGTTTTTAAAATCCAGTAAGAAGGAAAAAAAAAGTACTAAGCCCCTAAAATATTTACTGCACTCTGAATTTACTGAAGCTTTAGTTATCCTCAGCGTAACTCTGTATCCAGAAGAAAATTGCATAGATGCACAGCTGTCTAGATATGCCAGGACTGATGGGGCTATCCTGCAAACAGATATTATATTCATGATATTCAACTCAGTTGTGTGGAAACATCCAAGCCCTTTATATTGATAAGACCAAGAACAAAGGACAACCTTTCCAGTGAGTAAGTCTGAGTACTCTGAATTGTTTTATAATTCCTACATTTGATTAGAGTAATAGCTACTAATAGATGACACTTTTGAAAGGAATAGTATCAAAGAAGCAAGGCTTCTAACCATTTTCAAATACCAATAGCCAAAACATTTGTTTTTTGCAAGATATTCTCATTTTCCCTGGCATAGTTAATTTATGAAATGTTATAAAATGCACACAGATCCATTCTATCTCAAAGGGTGTGTCCTCTTACTGTAACAGCACTTTGAGGTGCTTAAAAATGTCACCATGTTCCCATCATACCTAAGGTTGACAAGCTGGGGATCTGCCTTTTGACACTGAGAGCAGAAGTAAGTGATCCTGTTGTTGTCTCCCAGACGACACACAGTGATGCTGCCCCTGCACTCCCTGCAGGCTGGGCGCTTGTACACTCTGTAGTGTTTGTAGAGCGGAGACCCAGTTTTGCGGCACTAAAACAGAACATGTTTGAAATCCAAGTTAAAGACTCAATATAAATTCTATGTGAGTCTGAAAATATAAAAACCTACATAAACCATCCAATCAATGACTAGATGAAGATAAGAGAGACACTAATAAAGGCTACAGCTGTATTTCACATTATTTTATGTAGAGAATTGACAAATCAGGTACAACGGTGTCTGTAATTCTCCACACAATGAAATGAAAAACAGAAGAAAAAAAAGACCTAGTAGCAAGGGGCAAGCAAATACATGCTAGGAACTCTCTGAGTTCAGCTGGACCAGCTAGGTCTGATTCAGCACCAGTTGTCTTTGACCTGGCACCTGCAGGAGTCCTCTTGAAGAGCTAATGAGTAGCAGTCAATGTAGCATAGAAAACAAAACAAACAAACCACAAAAACAACACCACCTTGTCTCACCCCTAAAAGAGCCAGAAGCAGCACAGCACCATCTCAGACCTGATGCTACAATCTGGCTTAATAAGCCTTCCCAAAACCTAAAGAACTGTGCAATGCAAAAATATCCCCAAGATTCTGTAAATGTTGGGTAGTGCCCAGTACAGTTGCTCAGCTTCATCTTGGCCCTGGCCATACCAGACAACCTGGCTCATGAAAAGCCACTTGGCACTATGGTGAGCTCCCCAGATCCTGGCAGAAAGTCATATTAAATTAGGTACAGTACAATCCCAAGGGCACAGTGACCTAAAGAGCCTCCAGACAGCTGACAGACAGGCATATTTCATGAGACAATTCACAAAATACTCATGAAGTCAGCATAGACACACTACAGTGAAAAGTGGCAAAAAAAAAAATCCAAACAAGAACCCAGTAGAGATGCAGCCAACTCTGCAGAGCCACAGGAGTTTCTGCACTACAATCTCAAATCCTTGGGCCCAGTTCAAACGATACCACAGCTGGCCCAGCAATACCAGCACAGCTCTGGCAGAGTTCAATAGCTCTAGCTCCATAATGTATGAGGACCCTTGGAGTTCTCCCAAAACACAGGTGTCTTTGAGCATAGCATATTTGCTTCTGCTGTGCTCTTATTCATCAGAAAGAGAATTCTTGTACCAGTGCAAACTAGTAATTCAATCAGAAGGAACTACTAATCTATATTTGCATGAATATTCACAGCTGCCTCCTCAATGTTTTCAGTCAGTTCCTTATGAGACATTTTTTCCCACTCACTTATGTAAAAACCAAATAAAAGCAACAGCTTTTTACACAAACAAGATTCTTCATCTTTGCATCTGTAATGATATAGTATGATTACTGCAAACAATCTATAACAGTCTATAAAACAATTTTCAAGCACTATCCCTTATATTAACATATTTTGGTTATGTCTCTTTAAGATGGGAGGAGAGGCTAGCCCTCTTAAAAGTACTTGCCTGGTGAATCCTTGCTAAGTGTGAATTACAAAAATTTTCCAAACGGCTAAACAGAAAGTTTAACTTGTTTATTATCAGTCTAAAAGCCCTTAAATTTCTGAGTATTATAGTTGTTGCAGAACTAGATGGTGTCTCTTTACTGGTAGACTTCACTATGAAGTTTGGAGAAAAAAAACATTTCCCTAGCCAACAAACTAAAATACTCTTAGTGGGTTGAGGGAAAGGAGACATTTAAGCAGACTATTAAACAAATTACAGTTTTAGTCTTTATGATTTTAGGAATATTAGGTGCCCTCCCCCTCACCTACCAAAAAAATTATTTTAGCAGTACTAGCTCCTTGCCTTTCATGGACATCAAGAGAAACAGACAAAAATGTCGCTACTACTGTACATTTCTTTGCAAGCAACTTAAAGAAACAAAACATGTAAGAATTAGGTTAACGTCTCTCTTCTTCTATTGTGAAAAGTTAAAGAGCACCAGGAATTATGGAATTTACAGGGGAAGAAATTAAGTCCTACTGAAGTTGTAGCAGTAGGGAGAAATTGTCATTTATTTCACTTTAGCAACCAAAGCCATTATTTTGGTTAGGAAAAAAAAAGTTGCTAGAAGTTGCAAACTCTTTAGTCAAATAAATACAATTGCTATTTCAAGTTCTATAAAGGAAGCCACATTAACTACCTTCATTGGGACAATCTCTAGTTTCCAGTTTGAAGAGTAATCTTTATATTATCTTACATTTAACTTTGTGCTTAACCTACATCAATTCTGACATGTTCAGAGTGGCATAACAGCACACGCACAGAAAAACTGAACTGGCCCTCAGGCAGCATCTGTGAAAGTCTTTTGGGCCAAGCTGTGCATATTCTGACAATCTTGACTCCCCCTACCTTTCCATCATCTGACAATTCACAATTAATAAAGAGCACACAAACCAATATTCCTATTAATGGAAGCACTTGCTTTGTTGCATCTTTGTACTGTTTTCACCAGATGATCACACACAGCTAAAATGCCAGAGCAACAATTTGGAAGTTTTCCAGAAATATGTGCCAATACCTTATAAAAAAGCAGGGTAAAATCACGTGTCATTTTCACCAAGTGACGTATATGCTCATCTGTCAGTTGGCAAACCTGTAAGAAAGACAAGAATGGTTTTTAGAACATTATGATGCTAAGGAACAATAGCAAAAGAAGACCTATGAGGTAGGCGCACTTTGAACACTGATGTAGAGTTGCTTTTCTTCATGCTGTGATAATTCCCTGACTTCACATTATATGTATCATCTCAGTAAAACATCACATGTTCACATTTCTATGCTACAAAAACTCACTGCTTGCATACCAAACAATGTGCTTTGCCTCAACCAAGCAAAACATGTGGTAGAAAATTCAGCTGTCTTCCCCTACATTGACCAAAGAGTTCATAATCACATGAATCACAGTTAGCAAGTCTCAAATCTCTCCTAATTTCCTCATGGAAATTTCCTCATGACCTATCATCCTGAGGCTCTTTCCTCTGAGAGATATTCAGGAAGAATATGTGAGCCAAAGGTATCACTATTAGAGAGACGTATCAACCAAGTATTTTTAGTAACTCAAAATTTTAAATCACATTTTTCTTTTTTTTCTGCCGTATCGAAGATAAAATGGAAATCCAGATTAATCCTATGAACAGTTTTCAAAATACTATGTTTAAAAAACTTTTCAGTTACTAATCTTCACCTGCTTCCATTTACTTTCTATGTAATCTCAATCTGTTTTGCAAATATCTTCTCAACCAGAGTTTGGAGACACATGCTTAAGGATCTTGAAACAGAAAAAGTATGATAAACAATGGTAGAAAAAACAATTGATGCCAACTAGCAGGACATGAAGTGAAAGAAGAAGCTGCAAAAATAATCAACTCTACCACATAAACTACTTTGGGTAGTAACTGAACAAAGAAAACCTGAGTACTTTTCACTTTCCCTTATTTATGGATTGTCAGTTTAATGGTAGCGTAACAGGATGCCAGACATAGAATATGAAGTTAATCAGCTCCATGGAGTGCCATGACAAAAACCTCCTGTTATAATGACAGAACATTAATTTAGTGTCTAAGAATAATTTAAGAAGTGACAGATGACAAAACAAAGGTAAGAAGACAGCAAATTCTATAAATATGTATTTACATTCTTAATACTTTGGTGTCCTTTAAAACCATCTTGAGACATTCACCCACCTTAAGAGCTGGATGAAGACCACTATCAAACAGTGCTTCATTTTTTATGATATTTCCCACTCCAGGTAATACTGCTTGATCCAGTAACACATCACACAACATGCGGGTGTTCTGCTGCTTAATCTCATGTTCTGCTCTCGAGAAGCTAAACTTTGGAGAACAGACATCCAAGCTTTCCATCATCCTCACTTTCTGCTCACACTCAGCTGCATTTCTGGAAGAGAAAAATACACCGATTTTTTTTTTTTTAATATATTCTAATGTAACAGTGTGGTTTTAAAAACAGCACAACAAATTATAATACAACATTATATGCAGGTAACAGAAACCATGAAAATACCAGTGACAGCAAGAGGCACAGAAATTCCATTAAACAACTCTTCCAAAAACAGGTTAATGATACATGCATGGAACATGCATCTAGTCCAACATACAAGAAATCATCTCATTTTGTTCCTATTAGCTTGAAAAATATTTGCCAGCTCCTTGCTTTAAAACTATTTCCAAGATGGAAAGCCCATGTGTTCAGACCCCGTAACATAACTAATTGTATGGTTACATGGTCCCTTAGTTACAACATGACATTTATGTGTATATATATATATACACTATATTTATAGATTACATTTCAAAGAATTACAGAATATTCTGAGTTTGAAGGATCCCACAAGGATCATGAAGCCCAACTCTTAAGTGAGTGGCCCATATGAGGATCAAACCCACAATCGTGGCATTATTAACACCATGCTCTAACCAACTGAGCTAATTATACTTATGTAAAAGATATATGTAGTAGTAGATTATTAATAGTAATTACAAAAAGAAATATATATTCATATTTTAAGATATATATTTTATTTGGTTAAGCATAATAATTGAAAATAATACAGTACAAGAAGTCTTGGGCTTACATCAGATTCTGCATTTTGTAATTTTAAGTATGCATATATATGTTACATGAATTTACATGCCCCTTTCCACTCAAGAGCCTCAATCACTTTAAAATCAAGCTCACTGGTGTTTTTATTAGCAGTGTGAAGTACAATGCTAATGGGCATAAACATCTGCTTGATGTAAATTAGAACAATTATAAAAATTTGCTTCCAAAAAGAAAAAATAGAAAACCCAACATTGGGAGAATAAAAACTTGAAACCAGTAATCATGACAGGTTGTTTGCCACCCTTGTTAAGAAGTGAGACTTGCATGGAAATTACCAGAGCAATGGGTTTCAGCATACAGATCTAGGGGTAGAATTAAATCCAACTTTCATTCCCAGCCTTGACACTACCTAATGACACTATGGCATAGAACCACTTTAACTGTGATGTAAGCTCTGATACAAAAGTAACAAACTTAAATTACCATACCAATAAATCTGGTATCTTTAGGAAGCTTTGTCTTGATAGCATCCAAGCACTTAACAATTTGTACATGATTTTTCATTTTCCTTAAAAGAATGCTATAAAAAGAAATACACTGTTTTGTTAGTTTCTGCTTTACCTATACTCTACTGTCACATCACAGAAACAAACAGTATCCTCTGTCAGCTGTATCTCCAAAACTGGCTGTGCTCCATTTCTGTCTTTGCTTCCATCAGGATTAATGCGCATGGAACCGTTCATACCAAAGTGAATCCTCGGAAAGAAAGAGAGCTTTTATAGGTATTTTAACTTCACTATGGTTTCCAAGCATTACACCAGTCTATTTTTATAAGTTGTGAACCTTACCTAACCAAGTCAGTATGTATGTACATTAATTCTAGTCATTACCAGCAACTATTTGCTTACACAGTGCTTATTTCCCAGAGAAGAAAGAATGCTCCCCAAGTAAAAACCCCTCCAAAATACAGCTGGTTTTGAGTAGTCTTCATAATTCATTATACAGAAGTCAAATCTGATCATTAAGTAGCACAGTTTTCTGGTGCACTTAGAATTTTTTTCACTTGACATGCTGATCTTCCAGCATAGATTCTTAAACCTTCAGGCAGGCTGAAAGAAATTAAGCCGCTTGACCAGAAAATTTTCTGTTAAATCAGGCAGAAGGCACCTGGTATGAAAAGAAAGACTTTAGTCCCCATATTGCCACCACTGTTATCACATCACAGCTACATCCAGGAATGCCATAAACAAAGTAATTAGTATTTGCCATATGTTGTTTTCAGCTTTTCTTTGCCTACAACCAAGGCAAAACCTGCAGGTCAATTAAAAATTAATAAAAGAAATAAACTGAAAAATGCACAGATGGCAAAGTAGAAGAACAGACTCTTTCAAGCATTCATTTTACAGATTAGTAATGCTTTAACAGGTCTTATGTTTTATAAAATATTCTACCAGGAGCTTTGCTTGAGCAAAGGGCAAGTCTGACTATTATCTCAAACATTTTATTATTACAAATTCACCTGGTACAATCAAGTCCTAAAAACCATAAGTTAGAAGGAATGTCCTATTATTGTACACTGTGTATCAGATAAAGTGGATTATTTTGTAGTTACAAGAAGATTTAACAGATTAAACCACATAAATGACCAAAGAAATGCAGTATCAGGACTGTATTTCCTTTAAGCCCAGCTTTCTTACATTTCAGGAAGGACAGGCATTTTAAGTATCTACAGATGGGCTAAGACAACATGTCATGAACCATATTCTTAAAGATAACTCTTTAAAATTTGAAAAAAAATTAATGCTGTGAGTTAGTTACGAAACTCTCCTTACAAGTCACTTGTCATCTAACAAGATATAGTCGTTTCAATCACTTTTATCTTCAATAACCACTTTCAATTCTGAAGTGACATGAGCAGTACTGCACAGGCTTAACTAGCCAAACTTATTTTTAAACCGAGACAAATTCCTTTTTAAACCAAACTCTTGCATCTTGCCAACAAATGATAATGCACTAAATGCTTCCAGAAAGTTATTTTTAATTCAATTTAGTAGATGATGGTTTAATTTACCAAGCTCCAGTATACTGTTTTAGAGGAACTTTAAGAAACACAACTATTTAGCTTAGTGCCTTCTCAGTTCATGACTAGAAAGAAAAACTGAATCATCACTGCGCATTTACATTCAAAAGCCCTAAGAAATTTATAAAATTTCAGTCTAAAGTGTTTCATTACCTCAGATGTCCTGAAATAAGGCAAAATAGAAATTTTCTCATTTTAATTACAAATAGAAAAAGCAAGCTAATTAAACCTAAGATCTATTATTCAATGAGAACTAGTAGTATGGAGTTTTTGATTTTTTGTTTTAAAGTAAAAAGGTGAGACTTTTGAATTATTTAATGCTACACAATATTGCAGGGATCTGCATGCACTGCATCTGTTTTGTCTCTAAAAAATGCAATTTCCTATTTGAAACAAAGCATGTCTAAAAGTAACTGTCCTTCTCAAATACCTTTACAAGGAATCTTGGAGAAAAGCAGTAAATTATCTGAACATGTGACTATATCCAGTACTCCTGTACTGCAGAGAGGCTGATGAGAAGTTTCTCTGTAACACTTTCAAATCTCTCAAAGTACCATTAGCAAGAACAAGATGACCCCCCCAAATACATTCAGTTTGAATGCACAGGAAGCTTTTTTCTCACTTCTTACCTCAAAGCTTTCTGATCAAAATACATGAAAAGTTCCTTTCCCAATGTCTCCACACCCCTGAAAACATGTCCAACGAGGAAATCATGACTGGAGATTCTCTCTTTACTTGCAGCAGTCTGAAAAATGAGTACACACACACAAGGATTAAAGAGACTTTATATTGTTTTGATTCTAGCATCAGTACACATTCAGCAAGCAGCTGTATGAACTAATTTTCCAACCTGGACAACATTATCTATTTCCTCCTTAAGCATTCCACCAAAAACAATGGGACTATTAACCCAGGAAGCAGTCACTATTGCTAATGCTATCATAACTTAGCTCAATTTTTTTCCTAATTGAAACAATACATCTTTTTTATCAGGGAATTTTATGCCTTTTCCTTTGAGTCATGAATTTATAAGAGTTTCAGACTGGTGTAAAATAAACAGGTACAGTCTGAATATTAAAAACATGTCAGTGTCAATTCTGCCGTTTGCAGATCTATATCCTTCTCCAAATATTAATAATAGGCTTTCAGTATTTTGCATGGTACATTGTGTATTACAGAAAAGCCTCTGCTGAGCCCACAGAGATATCTCTCTCCTCCTACTAGTTTAAAGTCTAATCTCAGAAGCAGGTGAGCAGCAGGTAGGACACCACTAGAAGACAAGATAATTGTGAGATTGAAGCAGTGGTATTTTTTTGCTTAGCACATGAAAACACACTGAAATGATAAGGGATGTCTACATATTATCTCATCTGGTCAAAGCAGAATACACTTAGGAAAGGGAGCCCAGGGCCTTGTTCAGTCAAATTCAGAGCAGCTCCAGGGAGGGACACTCCAGTCTCTTTGGGCCCTTGTTCCATGGCTTGACTATTGTTGAAGTGGAAAATTTTTCCTAATACATAATGAGAATTTCTCCTATTGCCACCTGCATCTGCTGCTTCTCACCCACTGTGCACCTCCAACAGGAGTCTAGCTCCGTATCCTCCTTAAAGGTAGCTGAGAAGAGCAGTAAAATCCCAGTTCTATCAGCTTCTCCTTGTGCACCATGTGCTTCAAGCCTGCTAATCATACCAGAGGACTCACTTTAGTACGTTATTATCTCATCATTACTGGGGAGTTGGAAACTCAGGTGCAGCCTTGCAAGTGCTCATCAGAAGAGTCACTCTCCTCAACCTGCAGAACCGGCATGGGGCTGTCCCTCCTCCTTGGAAGGGCATGCTAGTGACTCAGCATTTGCAGGACCCTAGGTCCTTTTTTGATGCAGAGCCACTTTCCATCTGAGCAGCAGCCAGGACTGTGCTGTTCCATGGCACTCTTCTGCTCCAGGCACAGCAACAGTCCTGCAAATGCTGAACTTGAGTTTCTATCAGCCCATTTTTCTCAACCTGTGAAGGTCCCCCTGACTAGCACCCCAATGTCCATTCAGACCCTGCTGAAAACTGTGAGCAGCAGATTCACTGTCAGCATAGCCCTAACTGCAAGGCAGATACACGTATCAGTGCTTCAATCACAGCACTCAATTTCAATGCAAATATGTATGAAAGCAACTCTAGCATAGAGTTCTGCTAGCAAGGCTTCTGCTAGTTAGTGATATTTCAGAGCTACTCTCTATGCAATCTCCCACTGTATTATTACCTTGAAATGATACACATTTAGAGAGTTTTATGGTTATTATTCTGTCAAGTAGGAAAATAAAAATATTTCTTGCATAACATCACTTTCTTTGTCTGTTATCAAAATACAAAGAAAGCAAAATTTTGTTCCTATGTAAACAGTTCATGCTTTCCAATTGGAGTCTGTGGCTGTGCAACAAAGTTTATTATAACTCCACACCACTCAGCTTTGTCTAAAATAAACCAGAATGAGAAATGAATGAGATTGAAAACTTGCCTTTTCAAATATTTGAAGTTAAATTCATACCACTTTGGTATCAAGCAGACCCTTACAGTCATCATAGTACAAACACTGTAATCTTCAGCAGTGGCCAAGGCTTTAGCCATGGTTAGCAGCCCGTGTAAAATCTAAAAAGTCCAAGACCCTTAGGATGGTCATTTTCTAATGACTAGAGTCTGCCCTGAGGTGACTGTTACTGCACAAAGTGATGAACACCAATCAATTTGACAGACTGAGATTTCTTTTTGAAACCTTAGGAGCATAACTCCTTCAAAAATCTGTCCTGAAAGACATTAACCTATAAAGACTAAACTTAAGACATCTCTCAGACAGATATATCTCCAACCACATTCTTTCCTAAATTGTTTCACTGAAGTACTATCTTACTGTGCCTTAATCACAAACTCCTACACTGCTTTGCACACACTGAAAGTGGGTAAAAATTCCCCAACTTTCTGCTTGGATGCATCCAATACACTTACTTGGGACACAAGCAACACACAGTCTCTTACAGATGTGCAAAACCAGGCATGGAAAAAAGACACCTTAGCTAGCTGTGTATTCAAAAGCAGAGGACTGCACCTTCACGTTCATCAGCCAAGGCCTGCTTACTGACACCCTGATTTCCCCGTCTGCTACAAGGTCTCACGAGCTTTATACTCACCAGCAGCTTTATACTAGTGAACCATTTTATACTGTCAATGAAAGGACAAAAACTAGTAGGAAAATTACATACTGTGTACACTGAAAGCAGATGTCACACTCTTTATTTAAATACTTGGTCTAATTAAAATTGCTTAAAAAATAATTATAGAAATAAAAGCCCCCTTTCTGCAGGTCAACATGTACCTTTCTCATGTTTCACATAGATTAGAATCATAGCATGATTTGGTTTGGAAGGGACCTTAAAGATCATCTAACACATGCAAACACTGAGGAGATTATGAACAAATAAAATTAGTAATAATTTTCCTTATATTTAACGTTTCGTCAAGCAACAGCGTATTTTGAAATTTATCCTAAGTGAACACCAGTGATTCTAAAAGCTTTTCCTCATCACTCCTCAAAGCTCCTGTTTCCACAGCTTCAGAATCGCCTTTACGCATGTGACCTGCTGAGACCTATTATACTGATGACAGGAACATTTCATAACGTAAACGAAGAGTAAAAACAGTACTGGCGGATGACACCCACCACCACCCACGGACGACAGGGAGGCACCAACCACCCTGCTCCGAGCTCCGTGTCCCCGCTCACCCCAACCTGGCGGCATTTACCACTGCGGGCACCCGGCTGCAAAAGCGCTGGGCCCCCGCTGCTCGAGGCGGCTGCCCCGGCCTGTCCCGGCCGCCGGGCCGAGCCGTGCTGGGCCGAGCCGTGCAGCTCCCCGGCCGTGTCCCGGCCCTTTCCCCGGCTCCGTGCCCGGCTCCGTGCCCCGCTCCGTGCCCTCACCGCGCCGCCGCCCCGCGCGGCCCGCACGCGCTGTCCCCGGCGCAGGCGCGCCCGCAGGCGCTCGGCGCAGAGCGCGCAGCCCGGGCCCTCCACCATGGCCGCGGCGCGGGCCTTGAATGTCCCGCTCGCCTGAGGGCGCGGCTGCCGCCAGGCTCCGCCCGCACCGCCTCTCCTGTTCATTTCCTTCTCTGCGCCCGCTTCTGGGCGTCGCTAACGCCTCGTTGGCTCCTGGTAGCTTCCTGGTGTTGTGTAAAACGCTCGCAAATGCGTCTTCTTTCAAAACTTAACCCGCAATCAGAAGTTAGTTTCAGCTTTTAAAAAGTCGGTGTTTAATAGGTTTTTGCAGTAAGTCCAGGTTTACAGAGGTAAAATGCTCCATTTCCCCGCCGCATTTGAAGTACGAACAGGCATAAAATAACTCCACGAGCTCTAAGGAAATTAAAGGAAATTGCATTGCGAGGTAGAGCATTGGACATAATTTCGTAATGCCCAGCTCGTGAGGCAATACGCTGGTCGAAACTCTCCATGTTATTTCTTACGTACACAGCCCACATCCATTCTTCTGTCTGGGTTCAATAAAAATGTGTTTTTCCTAAAAGAATAATATTTTTTTACACGAAGGGAAGTGGATAAATCAGGCTAAATGATGTTTGCTGAAATAAAATACAATTCACGTTTTCTGCTGAAGCTAAGGTGTGCTACCCTTGTTGCAAATGCCTTTTTTCTTTTTCTCAGTGATGTTTTTGCTGTGATCTTTTAATATCGAGACAATAAAGCAATTTAGCCAGAGAATTAAGCCCACCAGTCAGAAATCAGAAATATTAAAAAATGGCATGTGAAAGTGATTTTTCTGCTGCTCTAGAATTCTGCCTTACTGTTCTTTCAAGCAATTAGAAACTGACGCATAACTCTGGTCTCCATATTTAAGTACCTTAAAAGTGCAAACATTAATTCCTGTTACTTGGTAGTCAAATATAATGTTTTTCATAATAAGGGATTTCATACCTGGATGTTTTTCCGTAGATGGTTTGTGCACTGTGTTACAGCAGACCGGGGTTTCAATTCCACATCTAATTCTGCAGATGAATCAGAAGTTCCAATAGTAACCATTAATTAGGTTCTCTAACCATTTTTCCACTTATGTACATGAATTTTAACCAGAGAGCCTGCATTAACTCACCTTTTTCATGCACTTTTATTCTGTTAAAGTTGAATTCCAGGTATGTACAATCTGTTGTTAGTGAGATTCATATTAAAGTGTTTGGTGGTCAACAAACCTTTGGGAGTTTCTTTACTTTAATAAAAACATTTAATAATATATTTGCAACAAAGGGAAGAGAGATAATAGCACTGTAATATACCAGTCTGACTGTTCTATATTCTGAAGCAAATGACCAGTGCTGAACTCTGTCAGGATGGGTTTTAGGTAAAAGTACCTAAATGACAACAGCTGAATGAAGCACAGTTGTTGGGTGTTGCTGTTTTCACTGCAGACAAGTAGAGAAATGACACAGTCCATGATCAATGATAAATGGAAGCGATTTAATAACCCTTCTGAAGGCTTTTATATGATAGTTTGCAAAAGTGTGTTAAATGTCATAAGCTAATTGGTCTTTTGGCCATCCACCCCTTGAGGGGATTGGTCAAGTCCTAAGACACCCATTCCTAACTATTTATCTAGTTAGAACCATAACAATACTGCAAAACAACCTGCAGGTGCGAGAAGTTTACAATACTGTAACATCGTTTAAGATAATCTGCATGGGAAAGACAGACCTCTCACAAAATGCTGCAGAGAGCTCAAGAGATTCCCTGCTGAAGCTTTTTCAGCATCCATAGTTGGGCAACATTATTGCTGATACAATTTTTTAGTGATCTAATAGTGTAGCCAAGTGAGAAATATATGACTGTGTTTTACAGCGTTCCAAATAGAACTTATCATAGCTGCTTTTGTGGAAGTATTTCCTTGAATCAGGAAATCTCAGTTGCTGCAATTCAGTTTCAACACTGAAGTTCCCAGGCTACAATGCAAGTTTAAATATAAAAAAAATACAAACTTCATTAAATTTCTTTCAGAGTTCTGTTTTAGAATTTAACGTTTCTTGGCAGGTAATTCCATCAATAGTTGTTCACACCTTATTTTGATTTTGAAAAATCCAATATCCACAAGAATCTCTCCCACAGGTAATTAAAACTTCAAAATTCAGAAAACAAACAAGCAAATAAATCTCACTCAAGTATAAGTTTAATATTTTTTACTTCCTGTCTGCCTTTGCATCAACAAAATCAGACTATTCTACTGTACAGTAATTGATATAGCAAATAAGACAAGTTATCTGCAGTGAAAGGTAAAAACATATTTTTAAAACAAAAATTGAGTAAATCTACATATGTTAATAAATTAGATCCCTGTTCTTGGAGCTCTGTGCACAGCTGCTTCTCCTGTTTTCCCCAATGGTGTTCGCAGGCATCATTTCTTGATTTACTTGTACATTTGCATATTTACCTTCTGGACACTCACACTTTGGTGTATTACTGCAGTTGTGATCTCATTAGAGAAAAAAATTTTAAACCAGAAAAATACATTTCTTTCTAAAACTTCAGGTTTCCCAGAATTATGAAAGAGATGCAATTATTTTTTAAATTCAGTTTTCTAGAATTTATATAGAAGCCCTGATTCTCTGCCTTGTTGTCCCAGTTCATGTAACATTTGACATAAAATTGATGTGGCCAATTTGCGCAAGTAGAGCTACCAACATCCGACTGCTAAAACTTTTAGTTTATGCATAGTTTCTCCCTTGATTAATATCTTAATCTTAGGACATTGGTGCTCAATTTAAATACCTAAGTTAAATTTGCAATTAATAGAGCTTTGAAAATGGAGTTGGCAAGGAATATTATCATAATGCAAATATAGATCAATTTAAATATAGACCAACTTAAATGTTGTTTTAGATCAAATAGTAAAATTACATTTTTCTGAAAGCAACACAAGAGAACAGAAATATGCAGGGTACAAGCACACCCTGTTCAAATCCAGCATTCTGAAGAACATCAGCACTGAGATCCTTGCTGAGGCATAGGGGTTTTTTTTCTACTGGCTCATTGAAGTATACGCTGAACTACAAAGATATGCCCTTTATGGTGACAAAATCTTGGATAAGAATTAATAATCAGTGAATGACTGATCTGTTTCATGGTTGTGTAGAGAGTTAATGTGAGCAGTTAAGGACACTCAAAATTGCTCATCATGTAATCCCAATGAAATCCTTCCTAAACCTTGTAAAAACACTCCCAAATCCTTCAAAATTAAGTCTCTTAATGCAATTAATCCAAATAGTTGCACTGTCCAGGGAATGTATTCTGATTATAAATTCCTGGTCTGCCTGTGATTTTTGAGGGTCATGCATAGTTAATACGGACACATAGTTAAATTATTTTTTGCCAGTTATCTGAAAATAAATAATGCCTTGAGTGTTTGGATTCTTTTATTGGTAGAGAGGTCTTGCTTTCCTTTACAAAAAAGCCCATACTATTGTAACTTTGTTTTTACAGCTGCAGTTAAAGACAGAGATTAAGGAGGTTCTTTGGAAACTGCAGTGAAGTATCAATATAAAAATATTTAACCAAGTTGTGAATAACAGCTTTAGTATGAGAGTTTCTTGCATTTATTTCATTGTTGCAGCCATACTAAAATGCTACAACTTACATACCATTCTCACTGAACATGGAGTATGTGTTTAAAATGGAGTAATTAATGGATTAATGGTTTGGAAGTAAAAGGGATAGTTGAGACTTAATAGTTCTGTCCTAATTTCTACCTATTGAAAACTGGTCACAGATAAGCATATTCTTAGGGTTCCAGCTCATATACTAAAGAAGAAAGAAAAATACTTACAGAAGTACATATTGTACTGTAAGTTTCCAGCAAGGACATGCTTTGGAATTAGGCAGACAGAGAATGCAAAAAAACCCTAAACTGTTTAATTATGTGTGCAATTATATTTTTTTTTAAATTACTGGTTTTTCAATATTGTCACAATATTACCAGAATTTCCCTGGGTAGTGATTTAGAGTATGACAGGTTCACCTCTCAGTGACTGGTCGGCTGTAAACAAGACACCATTCTTTTAGAAAAGATAGCTTTTTATCCCTATAGCAATCCTTGATTTCCCTAGAGATGAAAAATGCAACACCTTTGAAAACCTTGGCTAGTTTGACATGTTAGTTTTCAGCAGAGTAATTTTGCTATTTTCTGTCTGGAATTAGATATGGATTGCTTTCAAACACAGAAGATCATACTTCTTTCCAAAGAGACCTTCATACTGTGTTAATTTCTTGGACTTTGCTCGGGTACGGGGGGGAGTGGGGTGGGGAAGTGGTAATAATCTCTCTTAAATTTGAAGTTTTCTGCTGCTCAGACCAAAGGATTAAATCCACAAGAAGGAGTCAGGATTAAAAAGAGACAGGCAAGCTATTCACACTCCCTAAAATTCAGTAATAATTGAGGTCCATCAAGTATACTATATACCTGAGGTGCTGGAACTCTGAACTCTCTATGTAATCAGTGGCAATAGGTAGGCACCTCACCAGGCAGTGATTTAGGGCAGGGGCCTCATTAGGTCTCTCTCTCTCCATTAGCCACACAGGGAACAATGATAGTTCCTTCTATTGGATACCCTGCTGCGAACCTTCAAGCAGTCACCTATTTCCCTTATGCAGTGTGAGGGGAGAGTTATGTCAGAGAACATGATTCAGTTGTGTGCTGAGCCAGTTACTGTCTGGAAGTGCCAATGGAGTTTCCTAGATGCCTTTCTGCAGTCTGGACTCATAGCAGTGAAACAGCTCCTTTGGTTAGAAATCCAAGCAAAGCAATTTTTTCAGAAAAGAGAATGTAGCAGCTTCTTTAAGCTGCTATAGCAATCCAATCAGTGATGCATCCTTCCCCTGGGAAGTGGAGAAAATTGATCGTAGAGCTTTCCTTACAAAGTATGCAGTAGACTAGAAAAGACGCTGTTCTGAGCTGTTCCTCTTATCAGAATGCTTTTTCTTTGTGTAACATACTTTGTGTTTCACTAGAACTATGACTGTCATCAAGGTCATTTAGATTAGCTTGGAATTATCAAATATAATTTTCAACATATGGTTGCTGAACATAGCCACCTCAAACTTTATGTTTTGTAATAGAATTACCTCTGGAAGAATATTCTGATCTACAGTTGTGATCTTGTCATTAATAGTGACAGGGGCTTTTGAGATTATGAATTTAATTTTGGCTTGTTGGAAGTGAATCTGTGTCTTAATGGTGTTGTTAATAAATTGTTTTCAAGCATTCAGTATCCATCCACTTTCTTTTTTTTTAATTGAAATTTTTTACAAAAAGTTTCCTCTTCTCCATCAGAGTACCTAGTAACCCAGTGAAAATGGCAGTTCCTTTGGTGACACAAGATCAAGAGTCCACATACTGCTTCAAATCATATGGAGTGCTTTGAACCTAGATGTATTCCTGCTTATGTGACTGTTTTAAGCCAGCAGGAGAAAGAATTGCGGAGACCACTCCAAGTGAGACTACGCTCCTCACCATGTTTTTGTTCGAATTGACCATGTAAACATTACAAGAAACTACATGTCTTGGAGCACATTCCAAACACAAGATATGCAGAGATAGTTAAACAATTCCATCTACATATGAGGTATAAAGAAACTGGTATCAAGTCTTGATTTATGAGCATATTCTAGGTGGAGAAAGTTGGCTACAGCAGAAACTTAGCTTCCTAGGAAAAGACTTGGCCGAAGGATTAGAATGTCTCCTCAGCAAGTTCACTGTTGATGTGAAGCTGGGAGTTCAGTTAAGGGAGGTTATTTTGTGTTAGAAAGCGAAACTGGAAAAAAAGAAAGCTCCAAAATTATATTAATTTGTTCAGAAATGTTCACTGTAGTATACAAACGATGAATTTCAAATTTCTTTCCTGAATGTTTCTTCTCAAAATATTATACCCAAAGGAGAAAAGATCTTTTGCAATTCTTAAATTATAGGTTAGCATTGGGGTAGAACTGACTTAGACCCTACTTAAATTCAGAAATAAAATGTTTGGAAGATAATTGAAAAAAAAAAAATTACTTTATAAGTTTGTACTGAAAACCAGAACTCCTTAAAGGTTCTTATTCACTTCCCAGATACACACTCTGCTTTTAGATACTCGAATAAGTCAGCAGAGATGCCTGTACCCATTCCGAACAGCATAATCTAATTTACAGTCATAGTTTAACTTCATTTGAAGAAACAATATGACAGCAATGTGCAACTGCCTCGGGGTGGGGACAGCAGATCTTACTGAAGCTGGGTATTCATGAGGTAAGTACAGACAACCTTCTTGGCAATTTATGAACATTGCTCATAACTTTACTGCATCTTGAGACACAGTTAGGGCCAGTAGTTTTCCTTGTTTTGTTGATGGATTTTGGCTCCTCCCAAATTACGTAAAAGTTGCTGCACTTGTCTGGAGGAGAAATGAAAACATTTAAAACTTGCAGTAGTTTATACAAACGGTAAAGTCCTGAAGATCTTTAAGATAAAGTGTCCAGCAGTGCCTCTAGGCTATCTACATGCTAAAACAGATGACAGGAGAAATATGGTGCCTGGAGAGAGGCAGAAAAATTCTTTGTAGCCTTCTTGCCTATGTTGCATTTATATGTGCACTGCTCTGAGGTATATTCACTTATGCTGGATGTTTTACATTAAAGAATAACACCTCAAGGAAAAACAAGAGGAATTAGGAGAATGTGATCCTGATGAAGAATTTACCATATTTTCTTCAACTTTAAATGTTATACTTTAATGCTCTACTGGAAAATATTAGGATAATATTTGTTCAAAAACATAGTATTAGAAGATTTATGAAGCTCTAAGAGCAAAATAAATTATATTTGCTGGGCAAAATACAAAGAGGGTGTCCTGATTCTGGCCAGGCCAGGGTTAATTTTTGCAGTAGCTGGGAGGGGCATGTCTAGGACCCACAGGTCGTTCTGTATCACTTCAGGTCGTTGCCAGGGGTGGAGGAAAAGGACTCTTACAGGGAGAAAGGCTCCTACTGCTTGCCTAAGAGTGGTGCCAGTCCCAAGCCAGAGGAAGTGGTCGGGGTGACATGGCTTCAGTCGGGTTGAGCGCCACAGTGAGCGTTTTTGCATGTGAATCCCTTTCTCTCTTGCACACTTTTGCTTTTAATATTGTTGCTGTTACTGTTTGTTTTCTTATCTCATTGCTGTTTCCAGTAAATTTTTATCTCAGTCCATGCATGATCTTTGCCTTTTGTGCCTCCAATTCTCCTCTCCAGCTCTCTGCAGAGTGGGAGGGGAGGGAAAGGGGAAGAAAGGAAATAGTACATGGTTTGGAGTGTGTCAGTGAGAGTACTTGATTGGAGGATACCATTCTTAAATCACGAAAGAGGACCATAGCAAAAATGTTGCTCTGTCCTAGCAGTTGCACTGAGTTTTTACTTTTTTTGTGACACAAATAGAATGATTCTTAGTACCTTGCTATAAGCCTTTATCAGCGGTGTGTATATATGCAGCACTCCATTTTAATTAGCCTGAAGATTCAAGGCTTAGAAGGAATAGCAGGGGTCTCTAATTACCTTCACAAACTAGTGATCTGCCCAGAAAATGAGGAATGAATAAGCATTAAGCAGTCAGAGGCCAGTACTTAATCACAGAGAGAAGCAGGAAGAGTGGAAGATAAAGAAATGCAATTTTTACTGACTTGGCAGGGCCCTGAAAATTACTAAAAATAATCCTTCTTTAGTAAAACACACCAATTCTAGATATAGAGATTTATGATTTATTCTTATCGGTAATGTTTGACTAGGTATTTTCGAATATTTTTTTTTTTTTCTCATATCTGTTCCATACTTCTGATACTTTTATTTTACATGTGTCTATTTAGGTATCAGTAGCATTTCTTGAAGGACTCTTATGAGTATAATGTTTTCCAAGCATTGTTTGTAATTTTTCAGTCACAGTTCCAAGGAAATAAAGACTATTCTTTCCTTCCTTTGGAAAAAAAAAGATGACATTGGGATTTAAATCATTGCTATTCACAAACTGGCCCTGACAAAAAAGGCTGAGGATTATCTCTTTAGCAACTTTTGAATCAAAGCTGCATTATTGATATGAAGCTAAAAAGGCTTTGCAATTCTTTATATAATTAAAAGCAACTGTTATTATGGAAATTTTTCAGAACAGCTGTTGTATTGGAAGAAAGGTTACACTCTTCTCTATCAGTAATCCCTTTAAATCTCTGACATGATTCATTGCTCCTGAGACAATGCCAATGAATTAAACAAAACTGGATGCCTTCCATACATATATTTGTTACTTGCAACCCTATCCGCAAGAAAGAATGCAAAACAGAACTCAAATTGGCTAATGAAAGTAATGTGAATGTCCCATTTTATGAACTTTATTTCTATTTTTGTCTTCCAAAGTACTCATTTTACCCAAAAGTGATGTCCATCTTCCTGACTGTCCCAAAGAGCTTACAATCACTGCTTTATTCTTGAGCCTTAGTCAAGGGTAACAATTTGGAAGGAAAGGATAGATCTTGCTGAGTTTGGTAAAGGCTAGAGAGAGTTTTGATGTAGGATAAAAAAGCTTTAGTTCTTTATGAATTTCTGCCTGTCCTTGTGGAGATTTGAGAAAGATTTTTCCTCCTGGCTGGAAGGAAGCAGCATATCATTACTGCAGCTGAGGTTTTCATTTCATTCCTGGCTTTCAAGCCAGGAAAGCAGAGAAGGATCAGCCAAGATTTTTTTTTTTTTTTTCTCAAGGAGTTGGAAAGAAGCAATAACAAAAAAAAAAAAAAAAAAAAAAAAAAAAAAAGAAAAGAAAACAAATGTGGGCCTCAAAGAGGAGAATTGGTAAATGAGTTGCTGGGTTGCTGGGTTTCAGAGTGACTAGTTGTAGCGTATTTTGTAGACGTGAGGAAAGTCAGAAACAAAGAAGCCTGGGCTTGTACAGAAGCGAGAGGACGCCTCTTTTTCAAAGTGCCGCTACTGGGGTGAAATAACCCCATGGAACAAGTGCTGGCCGGGGGCTGGGGCTGCGGCGCAGCAGCGCGGCGGGATGGGTCTGCAGGCGGCCCCCGGCACGGGCACTGCGAGCCGGCAGCGCGCCCGTGTGGCCCTGAGGGAGAGCGGCACGGCCGGCAGCGCGCCGGGAGCCCGGCGCTCTGCTGTGTCCTGTCGCCGGGAACCGTGGGTTCTGCTGGGTGATGCCGCAGGAAGCCCTGGGCTCTGCTGTGTCCTGTCACGGGGAGCCGTGGGTTCTGCTGGGTGATGCCGCAGGAAGCCCTGGGCTCTGCTGTGTCCTGTCACGGGATGCGATGGGTTCTGCTCCTCACCTGGACTCCAGCGTGTAGCTTTGGATTTCTCAGCACAAGAAGAGATTGGCAAACTAAAGTGAGTCCAGCCGCGCTCCACCAACATGTTTAGGAGGCTGGAGAACAAGCTGGAAGGCAAGAAGCTGAGAGAGCAGTGTTTGCTTAGCAGAAGAGAAAGGCAAGGCTTTCTACACTTCTCTGATTTCTGTCTTCACCTGCTTAAGAAAAAGGAAATTTGTTAAGGATGCAGAGGTTGTTCTCAGAGGCTCACAGCAAAAAGACAAGAGACAACAGAATGCATTCAGGAATGGAAATCTTTATACATACATACATACATACATATACACACACACACACACACACACACATATATATATATATATATAAAGATAAATTCATGGAAAGAGGTGAAGAACAGGAGTAGGTTGTCCAGAATGCATGTGAAATCTCCACCGTAAGAGAGAGAGTCCTCCTGGGGTAAAACCCTATGGAACCTGACCTCATTTTGAATATTGCCTTGCTTTGAGTGGTACTAGCTGAGCAGAGGTTTCTTCCAATCTGCTTGTTTCCCGTGAGTCTAAGGTCTACACTCTTCATCAGACATACTGCTCTTGCTGTAGTTTTGAATACTGTGTGAAATTCTTTGTTACTCTAACAAATTCCAAATTGTATTGTGCACATGCTGCCAACTCAGACTTTATTTATTTTTTCCCCCTCCTGATAATGAAATACTGTATCTAAGAGCTGTTGTCAATGGACTGTCAAAAACGGTTGCTGATTAAACTGCTACAGCAGTAAGAGGTGGGCTTCTGTGCAAAAAAGTTTCCTCTGGTTTGTGGAGAGAAGGTTGCTCTGGCAACAAGGTTATTTGGCAGAGTATAGCCTGATAGAACATGAGGAGGCAAAGGTTTGACAGGAGTACCAGAAAGTTCAAAAAGGACAAAACCTTGCTTTAGGATGCCCTTTTTCAGTGTAAGGGTTGGCAACACTGCAATACTATGAATGATTTATTCCTTTTGCCTTCAGGTATTTTGAACTCTCTCTACAGTATTTCACCCTTTGGCTTTAGTTTCATCATGGAGATTTATGGTGACAATGGTGAGGTTTTTTTAGTGTGTGGTCCATCACAGACAAAGAAAGGTTGTTAATAAGTAGCTGTGGACTGTTCTGCCCATCTTAAGTCAGATCTGATGAAAAAAAAACAGAGGCTGTATAAATCAGTGAATAAAAGTGTCATCACTGTAAAAGGTTTTAGACACTGGAGTAACTAGGGAAAGATTAATGTTGGTTAATACTAAATAGAATCTGATGAAGAAAACTGAAAAAACTTCATAAAATAAAACAAAGCCATTAATATCCACAAATAACATGAATAATATCTGAATCATGAAATTACCCATTAAGAATACCAGCTGCAGTAATCTTGGGTTTAAGCCGACTCATGTTTTAAAATGTAGGGCCCCTGGACTCTTTTTGTAATAGTGGGAAGCTTCCACTATGGCTGCTACTATAGAGATTATACAAACTATTTATGCAAATAGAATAAAAACTGTTGAAACTCACAATGACCACTTAATATCTTATTTTTTATTTATTTTTTCAAAGGGGGAAAGACTTTGCTTTGACTATCTGTATGCTGATTTGCCAGTAAGGATTAAGGAGACTACACCAGGAGATTCAAACACAAAAAAGCCACCAATAAGTTGGTGATACCATATAAGTAACAACATTACATAGATCATTATCTGGGGTGGAAAATTATCCAGAGAATTCTCCATCTGCAGAAGTCTCTGTACAAAGTAATTTAAATACAGTTTAACTTCAGGTAAATAGATTTTGCTATCAAAGATTCAGAGGAAGCTGATTTTCAGCTTGATATGCTCTGGTTTGGGAGCACTTTCATCAAATAGGTTGCTTTCTTTTAGGAATTGATGGTTTTGAGTCTTCTTATTTTTTTTTTTTTCTTTAACCTGAGAGTTTGCATTTCTCTATCTCTGTTAATTCAGTAGGTCTTCTTTTCAAAAAGTAGAAATGTGCTTCTATGAAGAGCATTCCCAGTGATCTGTTTGCTGAACTGTCTCTCAAGTATCAGGAACCAAAAAGTTTAGAGCTCTTCTCTAGAACCTTGTCAACACTCTTCATTTTCTGGATTGCAGCAAGAAGCAAATAAAGTCAGTGAAGTTTTCCTGTAATTGGTGTAATATGTTCCCTGCAGATAACATAGTCAAGCAGGTGGGCAGCATTCTTTTACATCAGCCGTATCATCCAAGCAATCTCCAAACAAAGGGTATGATGAATTATGTTGTGAGGAGAAATGTCTGCCAAGGCACCCTGGGATTAGTGTTAGAACTGGTTTTATTTAACAACTTCATTAATGATCTGGAAGAGGGAGTAAACAGACCATTAATTGAATTGGCAGGTATTACACAGAAATAACTCTAGGATCCTAGCTAGACTAGAAATAAAAGCAGACTAAAAACAAAGACAAATATTAAGAAGGTAAGAGTAATTTGTGAAAACAGTTTCTCTTTGTCTGCAGCCACGTTTGGGTTATTTCATGGGTTATGGTTGCACATACTTTGTATGAGCCACACATAGAAACACTGTTTCTATTGCAATTAAGCACAGCAGCTTGAGGGAAGTAACAGCTACGTAAGATACAGGGTTTCCTTTATAGCAGGGGTAAGGGGTAAGGTGGCAGAAACGGGGTGGTTTGGTTCTTACTTGAGCAAAAGGGTGAACTACAGTGCTCTTCAGACACAAAGTCTGCACATTAACCTGTCAATATCAGTATACCTTCTATCAGTATAGTAATTGTAATTATAGTAAGTACTGAAGTTTAAAAAGCTGACTAGCATTTGACAGACCCCTCTACAGGCACCCCAACTTGATACTGGCGATTATTTTTTAGATTTTTTTTGTGGATTAATTTAATTCATATTTTTATGAGTAGCTTTTAAACAAAATGGCGTATGATCTGCAATGTCACAAAACTTATTTGATTATAAGATTTTCTAGAAAAGTGGGGGTTTTTATTTGATTAATTCTCCTTAAATTCCCTACTGAGATAATGTTGTATCAACAGTTTCATGATTTTGATAGGGTTCCACATCAATCTATCCGTGCTGCAATCACCACTATAATTTCCTGTTTAAGAGTTATTTTTAAACGAAAAATGAAACTCGTTATTTGTTATATGCCAATTTTATACAAGGTCTTGTAAAGTACACAAAAGAATAGCTATAATCACCAGCTCTAAAAATCAGGCATGTGCAAGCAACACAGAATGAAAATCTGCTTGATTTTTCAGAAGCTATGAATGTACTTCATCTGTAATGTTCTGTGCGGACTGTGTATGGGTGAGGTGTGTTCCCTATCCCTGTCATTGAGACAGAGATGTCTAGACAACAGCAATGTGGGCTGTATGCATTTCCCTTGGAAAAGTCCGTTGTTTCCGTAAATCATGGATAAATCTGCACAGCATGTGTTAAGTTGGAAATAAGCAGCCTAACTGTAGGACTCAAGATTGCAGTTCTTGTGGCGCTCGGAACTCTGCTTCAGTTCTACGTGCAAGCGCAGGAAGCAGGCTCCTGATCCAGCAGCGCTCTCAGGAGGAAGCTGGCTGTATAGCAGAATCTGAATAAGTCAAAAACTAGAAAAGTATTACTGCAAGTGCATCTGTCAAACTGGGGGATGCAGGAGAAAATGAGGTGATGACAGGTTCGGCAGAAAGAGAAATAGCATAATATGAAGTGAGTTAATGATGCCAGCAATTTTTAGCAGTTGAGAAAGTAAGGGCTGCACAGGCAAGGTGGCACTCTATGATTTATGTGCAAGAGGTAGGCAAGGTGATGTTTTTTGAAGTGTGTGTTTTAAGCTGCTGGGCTAAGTTCAGATGTTCAATTTCACTGTTGCCCAGGATATAATTATAAAAAACAGTTTTGCTGGATTTTTCTGGTTATTCAGTGATTTGCTCTCTCTTGTGTTCCAGACTAAATGAGATTACTTACTATAAAGAAATATTTATTGATAATCAAGGGGTTTGGTTTTTTTATGCCACATCTATGCTGAAAAGTTCAATTTTAATTTGAATTATTACTCCTGACTCACCTATGAAAAGTAACAAAAAGCTTTAATTTAATTAAAAATATCTATGATAAAGATTTTTATTTCTATTTAAGAAGTCATTTGTCTTGGCCCAAGATGCCTGTTACTTTCATCCCACTCACAAGAAACTATAGCATGGGCCATACAGCAAAAATAAATTATGCCATTCCAGGTACCTGAGTTATTATTCATACTAAAAGGATAAATATTAAAGGAGATGAAAAGCAGTAGAACACTTAAATTGAGCTGTGTTATTTTCCTTATGAAAATCAGTGAAAACTGAAAAGGTATAAAATTTGACAAAAAGCTACAACAAAATTCCAAAAATTTCTAATAATGTGAAAAATCAAGGGACCTCTCACATTTCCTTGGCAAGAATTTCTTTTCAGTGTCTGTTTGCTACAACTCTTTTCAAGGTATTCTGTGTGTAAGAATGAGTGTAGTTCACTGTACACTGGTGTTATATGTGCAATGTATATTTTGGGAACTGATCAAGTTATTTTAGGAATGAAGTGCATGTTATAGATATAGAAATATTATTAGTGTGACCTAGGTTTGAAGATTTCTATAAATTAATGCAGATGAAACAAATAGAACTGGGTATTGTGTTTAAACAGTGTTCATTTGACCCTCCATATTTCCAGGCTGGTTTTCTTGCCAATTGCAGTCAGGGTATGAGCTGCTAAAGCTTTTTCTTTCGGTGATGACTTCCTCCTCTAGATAGAGTTTGATATCTGTGCTTGATAAGTGTCTAAACATTGTTTGATGATGAAACTTCCAGCTAAAGAAAGAGGCTATCCAGATGGAATGTTATTCAGTGTGTTGTATGTTAGGGCCATTTAAAAATAATAAATAATAGCTGTCAAAGGAAGCTTGTTGAACTATGTTTGCAGTAAATAATAATAAATAATCCTGGAGGACAGCAGTTGAAATTTTAAAGAAGTACTCTTGATCATGTCAGCTTGTAGTACAGTAGTCACTAGTCACTGTGAGGATAGTAGGTTTTTAAATGGCAAAGGAAATGGGATGTGTATTCATAAGTGTATGACTGATGTGCTGACAGGATCCTGATTATATCATGAACACAAGAATGCTGTAATACAACTTCACCATAAGGGACTTACGGCCATAATATATTTTATCAGCAGCTGTGTGGAAGGAAAAACCTATTGCAACAATTTTTTTTTTTCATTTTTATGGGACTGATGAAGAGGTGTTGATCATTGAATCAAGTAATGAATTCTCAAGATCATGGTAATCAGAGAGGGATAAGTATCTGTTTGATGTGGGAAACATCTGTTAAATAATTTCTCCTGAGTCTCATCAGCAGTTGGCAAGTCTCATTGCTTTAACAATGTTTTCATTATAGCTCTGTCTATAAAATGGCATTATATGTTTTTTACTAGTGGTCTTTTCAGTCTTCTCAGTGTAAACTAGTAGCAGGTATTTTAATTCCAACTTCTTGTTAAAAGTCATACCAATATATTGCATAAAATAACATTGTGCTTTGCATCTGCATAGTCCTATATTGATAATTTCAATTTCTGTGCTAATAGAAATCACTGAGTATGGAAATAACCTATATGTAATCTACAAGTGACACATCTATCTCTGTTTAGACCTAGTTGCTTACAAAATGAAGAAGGTAGGTTCCCTAATGAGCACCTACTGAGATGCAGACAAGTTTCCTAATGAGCATCTACTGAGAAGTTCATGATCACGCCTACACTAATCTTAGAAGGGCAAGCTACAGAAGTAAAATAGGCTAGTCTGTCATAAGAATTGGTCTGCCAAACCAAATAAGTAGTCTATTTATCTGTTATTCTAAAGGAGCTGATGATGACCAACATCAAATACTCCAGCAAAGTTGAAACAAATTGCACATCCATTTTATAAAATCAAAAGAAAGATTTTTCAGTTAGGCTGAGGCTGAAACTAACTTTTCACATTGCCTGACATCTCTTTACAAGTTTCAATGCTAGAATACTCAGATTTAAGAATTTTTAAACATTGATAATTTGGTTTTGTTTTTTTGTTTTTTTCTTCGTTACTTTGACATCACTGTACCTTTAGGACATTTTAAGATGATCTACAGTTTTCTACACAAATCTCAGGGACAAAGGAGATTTTTTACAGCACGGGCTGTAAAATATATCCTCCCAGCTGGCAGTACTTGGGCTGCACCAATCTGCTGGATGAGGGCTGGGCACACACCTATGTACACACCTAACCTTCTTTAAAAGGGGCTATGCATTTTCATCAAACTAAAGGAAAAGGTTCATGTGCATATGCTAGCGGAAAAAAATATTTAGCTAGTGAACAAAATATTTAGCTGTTCTACTTCTGTTTAATCCAATTTGAGCAATGTTTGAAGAAAGTACTTTTTTGATTTTTAGACAGTTGTGTATTTCAGACCATGCATCACATTAATTTAGCCTGTCAAAGACACCACTTTATCTTATCCACTCACTATTTACAAATCTTCACCAGACTACTATGCACAGTAGATCTGACTGGAAAAAATCCAAGATGTACACATTTTTCTTAGAAAAGGAATAGGGTTGAAGGGAAGGAGAGATCTTAACCAAGAGATGCACAATAAAAGTTCAAGTTCTCAGAATCTGAGTTGTGGTGCACAACCTGTTTTGCGTAACAGTTGTAATAACAATGATGTTTGAATAAGGGGATATAGTATTATTTCGCTTTCATTTCCTTGCTTTTTTTTCTTTGTCGAAACATCAGATATGATTTGCAATTCTCTAATTGCTTTACGTCTGTGAAAATACATTTTAATATTCTGCCTAGTGCAACAACATTTATTAAATACATGCTTTTCCTGTCTGCTGCTATCACATCACTGTTATCTTGTGGTGGGGAGTTCAACACATTAATTATAGGCTTCATAAAAATATTCTCTTTTAACTTCAAGCCTGTTTTCTTGAGTGAATTCTTATTCTTAGATTATGAAAGAGGATAAAGATTTGTTCCCATTTACCCCTTCAGATTCAACTTAGGTTCACTGCTTTTCAGAAGTTATGAGCAGTAGAAAAGAATTTAATCTAGAACTGAAAGATTTCAGAAAAATTAATTTAAAATGCAAGCTTGTGTATGCATTCTTGTTTTCCCTGCAGCTTATACTTCAGGAGCACTACTAGACCTCCAGTTTACCTGGCTGTATGTAGCTCTCTGGTAGTTCCTCTTTTATCCCTGATCTCTACTGGTCACCATCCTCCATTTCTCAGCTTTTTTTTTTTTAATGCGTTAGACTTAAGCAAAAAAATGCATACTATACAGAGTATCATCATTTTTATTTGCATTTTGTATCATCACTAAGTCTGTTTCTTTAGAATTACTTTAATCTGATTTTTGCCTCTCTCAAAAACAACCCTATATTGAACACACCCAGCATCTTAATACAAGAAACAGTTACCAGTGCTCGTTTTACTTTGTTAATAACTGTACTAAAATCAGTATTTTTAAGGCAGTGAAAAGTACCTTCCCATCTAACATATAAGGTTTTGTTGCTCCTCCAAGTAAATTAAAACTGCGAGATCATCGATGCATGCAACAGACCTGGCAAATACAGGTCATTGTCTGTGTGTAGTCATGCCTGAATTCTTACAGGTAGGAAGATTGCTTAGCTAAGCACTCACACTTTTTGTGTGGTGCCAGATGTACAAGTGGAAAAGGATTTGTGTTAACATGGGAACACTAACTGTACCATTAAAGACATATCAACTGCTGTGAAATACCTGAAGAAGTTGTTCCAAATCTGAGTTAAAAAACTCTGGTAGAGGAAGGGAGTGATGAGGATGTAGAAATTATCCGTGTTATAAAAAGTGACAAAAACTTCAAAAAAGTAAAAAAAAAGAGGCAGACAGATGGTGGCAGGTGTCATCTTTGGATCCAGGGTACTTTTATAGTCATCTGACTCATGAATTTCTCTCATTTATTACTATCAAAGAGAGGATGAAAAAGCTTAGCTTCAAGGCAATACCTAAGCCCTTTACATCTAACTCCAAGCACCTGGCTCACTTCAGAAAGAAAAGCTCCTCATCTGTCAGTCTCTAGCTTGAAACTGGCAGTTCCCATGCACTGTTTGCCAGGTACAATTACATCAGTTGGCACAAGACATTAGACTCTCTGTTAAACCACCACAGAACTAAGTTCCCTAATTTTAAGAGTTATTACTTTGAATTCTGTTAGGTGCTGAGTTTTCTGATAGGTTGTTATCAGAAAGATTGATAACAAAGGATATCTTACTGAGCTTGCAGTCTTCTAGAATCCATCAAATCCATAGCAGAAGATCTTCCTTAAGACAATTACTACTTGTTCAGTCTGAATATAAATGATGCCATACATTCATCAGTGGATTCCCAGGTCATATAGAGGCACATTGAGATAGATAATGCTAGAACAAAACAGGAAAGCTTTTCTAGTTCGACAAGTTATAAAAACAATAAAGAACAAAGGTTTTACTGAATGTCATTTTACTATACATTAGGGCAAACCAGAAGTACGTACACGGCAGTTACCACATCTCCATACATACACCATGTCTCAGGTGAGGTGTAGTAGTTAACAGCTGGGAATTAGCTATCTCCAGCTGAGCTCTAACAGAATATTCACAAATTATTAGCTTTTCTGAAACTACTCTGAGAAAGGACAATTATTTATAATGCGTAATAGTACCTAGACTGTTTAAAAACAAATGCTTTCATTTGTTGTCCACAGAGTACTTAATGCAGTATAGCTAGACTCTTAAAATTATCTCAGAAAATGAAAAAAGGGATCAAATAAATTGTTTGCAATAAATAACTCCCAAACATACCTCCTTTGACTATATTAGGCATATACTAGGGAAGAACTTGGTCTGCTCCTTCTCTGGTTAATACTAACCTCCAGTTGCTGATGCCATTATTAAGTTAATTGTTTGGATCATCAATCTGTGTCAACAAAGCTTTCAGAGTGCTTGATGAGATATCAAGCATCAAGCTGCGATGCATTAAAAAATGATGAATTTACATCCAGGTAAAACAATGCCCTTCAGCTATAATAATGAATCACTACTTTGTTTACAAATGGGTATTCATCATGAGACATGGCAAGCACAGACAGTTTTGAAGGGGAAAGGCATTAGCACAGTAAATGATCTTTGCAACTAAAGCTGAATACATAGCAAAGTGAAAAAGGAGGGCATGTCAAATTATCTTTTCAGAAAGGAATTATGAATGCAAATTCACACTGGTGTTGCCTGACTCACATTAAATATTAACAAAAGATACAATTCTGTATTAAGATGTCCTTTATCAGAAGAGATAAATCAACACAATAGACTTCTTCCAAAAGTTTCATTATTGAATAGAATGTCTCAGTATACACTTTTAGATCCTGGAGTAAATTGTTATTCTTTTACTCAAAATTAAAAGCTACTTCCTCTAACAGGCAGCAGGTGCCAGTGGTCTACCTCCCACCATTCTGGCAGCCAAGGAAGATTCAGCTATGTTGGCTGTCCCTCCTCATGCTGTTTCTGCCATTGGTTGGGAAGATTGATATTATTTTGCTAGGCCTGTCAGCCCAAATAACTATATGATCACATCACAAGTAAATTTAGTGTAATTAATCTCATGAAGGCAGTGAAGTTACTGCTGCACAGGCTGAGGAAGCCAGAAAACATGCAAAGAATTGCCAGAGGTCTGATACTCTGATTTCCAGCAAATTGGTAATGCTGGGCAGATTATAGTTATCAAAAGTATGCATGCCTGCCCTGTAATCATAACCAGATCATTACATGTATATTTGAAATCTAATTTATTGGTATTAGAACTCTGTAGTCATTAGTAATGTCTAGAGAAGCACCTTGCATGCCACAAAGTCTGAATTCTTATGACACATTTCTAATTGTCCAGAAACCCCACTCCATTGGTATTTTACAGTAGGTTGTTCAGATGGACAGTACCAACATCCAGTGCTGGGTACATGTCAACATAAAGAGTTCCACAAAACCAGAGTATAAATTAGAGATTCATTAATACCCCAGAAGTAAACTTCTGCTCTGAAGATCTGAGTAAGTTGTTTATCAATTCTAGAGGCATCAAGTCTCTTACAATGTGTTCTTTGGGAGAGGAATGTACTGTACAAAAAAATGCAACCATGGCAGAAATCTCTAATCATATTATACTGGCTGGTTACCGTCATCCTTATGAATAAGTTGTAAGACTCCTAAAGCAGCTTTCTTAGTCTGGCCTGTGTCTGAAAATTCTTAGAGTAGTCTTGGTTGATGTCTTCAGCAATTAGGTTGCAATTGTCTCAACAGCATAGTTTGACAAGAAAAGAGTGCTCTGGTCAAAGTGACACATTCTGATGGAAGTTTTGACAGACAGGCAATAAGTATTTCTGCCAGATAACAAGTGATTCTGAAGTTAAAGAAAATTTGTTCTTTCCTCAGGGTATGAGAAAAGAATTTGTGAAGTCAGTATGCTACCAGCACTCATTGTTCTCCTTTCTCTGTGCAAAATACTTGTCAGCCTGGCCACTGAGGAAAAGAGGAGGAAACTTCAAAATGAACAGTAAGACTTTCATGCTGTTAACATCTTAGTTACTTTTTACATTAATCGTATCTATCCCAGGGCACATTAATTTTAAAATAAAGAAAGTAATTCTCCAACTTAAATTTGAAATATGCTGGCAAATATTTTTTTTCTGAAAGGAAAATATGAGCAAGGGATGGCTTTTTCTTATTATAGAAAGTGCAATGACATTCAGAATTATTTTACACAGCTTCAAGGCAGTAAGTAATATCTACAGCAACTATATGTTAACAGTGCTCACTACCATCATGCATTATTGATTCTTTTTCATGAAGAAAGGCATTTTTTCCTCCTTGGTTGCAGGGTTGTCTGCCAAAGTTCTGTGAAAAATTACAAATAGCTCTAAGAATTGTTTATATGAGGCAGAGGAATACTTGCAAAGATAGGCTGGAAATGTTACAAGAATTCCCATTTCTACATTTCATCACTAAAGAATCACCTTTGTGTTCAGAATTTTAATTTGCAAACACAAATGATTACAGTTCACTTGGCTGAAGCAATTCTTGTTTGTCTGCCTGGTATTCATTCTCTTGGAGATTTGTAACAGGAGCAACCACACATGAAACAAGTTCTAAACAACTGCCGTTTACTACGCAGGATATTAAAGTAACCCTAAGCAGCATCAATATAATTTGTTATGTTGATCTGGGTGAGATAGTGAACCATCTGTGATAGTTCAGGAGTTGTTCCTGCTGTGGGAGAGGAAGCTTTCAGCCGAGACGTATGGAAAGCAGCTGAGAATGGTAAATTCTACTGTTATCTGATTGTAGCAATAATAAGCTTCCTTGGATGTTTCATATTACTGTGGTTTTACTTACTTTCAAGCAGAAGTGTTCTTGTGCTTCATCTGAAATTCCTGTCTTGTACCTTCCTAACGCTCGTGTAGTATAAAAATATTACATGTTTAACCTGTAATTCTTGTCCATTTCTATTGGAAAAAAAAAAATAGTTCAGTCTACTGCTCAGAGCTCTGATTGTTTTGAATAATTTCATTGATTTGTAATATGCATCATTCGCATTCACAGTATATTGTAAAATATAACTCAGTACAACAAAGTAATGTATCCAGAGTTACATAGAGGGAGCCCTTGCTTTGTTTTTCCAATGCAGTAATGCAGTATTTCCGGGCAATGAGACATTTTTGTTATTTGTTATTGGCTAAAGCAGTAGAACCCAAGTAATTGTGTCATTCGCTGACTTTCTTATATATCTTACCTAGAATAAAAAATTTTCTTTAAAATGCAGAAGTTTTCACCTGTTATTTGTTTCATATAAAGATGTTAAAAGAATAAACTCTGTGAAATTGATGCTTCATGACCCCCCATTGCTCAAAGAAGAAATTTCTCCTTCTAGGGTGTATAAAATATGAACAGGAACCCTACAAAATTATCAGTAGAAGAATTAACACTTGTCATGAGTCTTGTGTAGTTTGGTTCCTCCCTTTATCTTGGATTTGTAACTATGTATTTGGTTCCCATCATTGTTAACCTGTTATTTAATCTGCAGTTGCAGTTCTAAACCTTTCATGTGTTCAATGTGCTTGTTGTGTTTTAATTTTCCTTTTCCTGGAGTTGTTTGCTTTTCAGAGAATATTTGAAGTTCAGCTGCTAAACAAACACTCGAAAGAATAAGGTTTCCTTCCCTGTTACTTATATGGAAAGCATTTTTTTCCTATTTTTCTCTTAGGGAGTCAGAGAGTACATGCTTCACAGACCCTTAGAGTGGCAAATAGAGTTCTGTGCAAGGGAAATAGAAACTTGAACCAGAGTCTCATGCTTCTCGTACTGACAAAACAAATACTCCTATGGGTGTGATATTCTAAAAGTGGCTGAGTTATGTACCTTTTATCTACATGATATTGTATCCGTTTTATAGTTGTTTACAGTCTACAAGTGAGACAAATAAGTGTTTTTAAAAGCTGTTAGTTACACAGCAGTTTTTTAAGAAAATTACACCTGCCAAATGCAGCATAGCTTGTGAAATGATATGGTACAGTATCTACAAGCTCTGACATTCTTTACAATTCAGTGTTATAGCTTTTTTGCTCAAAAAGCTAGAATACTTATATGAACTAGCAGACTGTCAGTCCAGAAGGACTAAGTAACCTGGCTGCCCAGACTGGATGCCGTAGTAAGTTCTGTTAGCTGTGCTTTGAGATGCAGTTGCTCTCTCTCACATTATCATTCTCCCTGTCTGAGTTATTCCAATAAATCTGCAGATCATGAAGGACTTAACCCACATCTAGAATAAACTGGGATAATTCAGAAAAGCCAATGAAGCTCTTGTTTATAGAGGTGAAAGTGTTCCAAAATATTTTGAAATACTTTAGAAAACAGATTTTTTTGTCAAGTTAATGATTTTAAAACCCCAAGGAAGTAAAGCCACTACTTTACATGTTTCCTTTAGTTTAAAATAAAGGTATGAGCACTTGCATCTTTAAAATATTTTATGGGTTTTCAAGTTGATGTTTACTTTACTAGACACAATCTGAAACTTTAACTGATCCACCAGCATTAGTAAAACAGCATGAACGATAGTAAAATCAGTGTTGTTGAAGGCCAAATACTGTTCACTGATTGGCATTAGCTGACAAGACTCTTTGAAGGTTCTTGTCTGAGAAAGTATCTTCATGTTTCGGGAAAAAGAGCCCGATGCTCCTAAGACATTAATTTCAGATTATCCCAGGATAAGGAGACAAAGTCACTTCCTCTAGCTCCATGTTTGGTTTTGGGGATTTTTTGGTTGTTTTGGTTTTGGGGCTGGTTTTGTTAGGTTTTTGGGTTTTTTTGGTTTTTTTTTTTGTTTTTTTAAGAACTGCAATATATTGTGGCTCTTTGAAAACATTTCTTTGGAGTTTATGAGGTTCTGTTCCTAAGATCTGAGGAAGGGTGTTTTGGTCTGGAAAACAGTAGAGCACATCCCTGGCTTTTAGTGTGAGTAAAATGTGTGTCTCCTGATTCAGTTTGCAAGTTCTGCCACTCTTGCCCTCTTACATTAGGTGAAGAAGGATTTTTTTCCTGCTTGGTCTTTGTAAGTGGCCTGCTCTACACCACTGTGCTCTTAAGCTCTGTAGAGTCCAGGTTAAGGTTTTAGATTGGTTTTAAGGCCCAGACTGGTGCAATCTGTCAGGTGATGAAGAGAGCCTGCACATGAGACGTCTGGCATGCCCTGCTTCTGCAGGACAGGGGTCAGCCTGGGATGGGGACAGGAAACACTGGGGTGTGTGATGGAAATATTCCATCAGACCAGCCCTGTGAAGACAGACACAGAGCACTCTACCTCATAAAGGCTGTTATCTCCAAATGTAAAAGGGCCCTGGGAGGATGGTGTAGATGGCTGCTATTGCAGAGGTACTGCCCTGGCCCAAGATTTTCACCACTTTTGTTATGAGACACTGGTGGGGCAAGGTAGAGCTCCTTATGTTGTATTGTAGGCTAAGGTTGTGGAATAGCTGTGTTACAGGAAGGTTGAAACTGGAACAAATCCTAGAAGGTCTGCTGTGTGATTGCAGAAAGGACACTTTATGGAGAGGTCTTATAAGGATACTTTTATTAGAATAGCCCACAGGGATGGTATGGATGTAGTCTTTATCAACAACTAAAAGGAAAAAAATACCAGGGATACAATTGTAATACATTATATTATCCCTCAAAAATATTGTGAGAAAAGCAACATGTTAAATGATACCTTTGGAAGAATATGGGATTTATATTTTAGCAAATTGAAAAAGGTGAAGACAAAAAGACTAACACAAAATGAAAGTTTCTTGCAATTTTTATCCTTTTTTGTCATCATGAGATTCCCAGTTGGTAAAAGTTTAGCAATATTTTAACCAATGATACAAAATGTCTGGGTTTAGCTGAGTCCAAATATGCAATTGTCCAAATGCAGAGGGTTTGTATTTTACATTCTGTGATGAATTTGTAGTAAACTTTTGTGTTATCGTGGGCTGAGTGGTCTGTCAAAAAACCCCAATAACCACAAAAAAACAACCTTTATCAAAATACCACTACAATTAAAATTAAAGAAATCTAGCCAGTATATTTTCTAGGCCTTCCCTGATGTGTAGAGATACTTGTTAACATGTATACATTTCTACAGTGCCAGTTCTAAAATTCTTTTACTTTGGAAAAAAAATCCAAGTTTGTCTTTTGATTTGGTTATATATAGTAATCTTGTTCTTCATTTTTTTGGCTACTGTTCACTGTAAATCGACTTTCCCTGAGTGAAGACTTTAGGTATTGCCATAAAGAAATAATAGTTTGTAGAGAATAGTACTAATAACAAGAACGTTATTCCTGGAGGAAACAAAAAGTATGTTTTCTTGAACTTGAAGATCTAAGAGATCATATACTTTAGCCAATTGTCACTGGTTTGCCTGGGTAAGCAATCAAAAAGCTGACACTCTGACCTATTGTGATAACCTTTTAAAATCATGCAATCCACAGTGTTTGATCCCAGATGAAAGAAATCTCTTATTTTTCTACATTCACTTACTGATAATTGTGTTTTAGATTTACTCATACAGATTTATATGTGTTAAAATGTTTCTGAATTATCAGTGTTAAAATTTAAATGCTTGTGTTTACAGTGCCTGTTTTTGAGATGATTACATTAGCCGTTGAATTATTTGTGTGTATCAAGTCAACCCTGACTGGACTTAAATTTTGTTCCAGTTTTTGAATATTTTATCTAGAATTTACTAGTTTGTGTAAAGAATAAAACACAAAGTGCTGTACTGAGATAATTCTGATTATCCCAATGTATAGCTTTCCTTTTTGTATAAAATTCCAGTAATTTATACAGATTATTTGGGTAAATGCTTTTATTTGGTGCATGTATACTCCTCAGAGTAGCAAAGCCCAAAAGATTTGAAACAGAAGTTTGCACTGGGATTGGCAAGTGAAATAAGAACAATCCTGGGTCTAGAAAAGGATAGAAAGGTTCATCCAAGAAAAATGCCGGTTTTGATGCATAATTTTTAACCACTGTTGATCAAGTTGCATTGAAACTCTGGGTCTTAAAAAGATCACAAATCATACTGAGACAGGAATTCTGGGCATGAAGCAAACATTTTTCAGTACCTTTGTTCAAAATAGCCAATAAATTATGTCATTCAAACTTTTTGCAGATAAGGGTGATAATTGGAGCTGCTTTTGTATAACTAATAATAACTATTTAACAAAGTCACATGAAAATTTTGACCCTATGCTGGAATTTAGTAGACTTTATTGTAATAATTTTGGTTTATATGCTGAATTTAATTTTCATTTATGTACATTAATTTTATGGTCAGTAAAAAATTAAAATATATATATAAATCCCCAAAAAATAGGCTCCTATTCAAAAAACATATTGTAAAAATAATCTGTTACATACCCAATGCCCTAACACTTATTCAAAACTGAACAATGACTGGAATTTGTCCAAATGCAGACAAATGCTAAATACTGCCAGTATACTGCCAGTATAAAACCAGTCTCTCTTGCAAGTATTCAGTGTCCCTAAGGGAATAGTGACCCGTACATTGCCATCCATAATAATAGCTTCTTTCCCAGGAAAAGAGGGGAAGAGAATGTTTGTACAACCAACTTTGGTAAGTTGAACTGCTTTTTCTTCTTATTTTATTGCGGTTCAGTGGCAATCAATGGACCCAGAGAAAGGACTGTCTTGCTAATTGTGGTTTCAGAGACAAAGGCAGAAGAATCAGTCAGAGCAAGTGTTAACTCTCTACTCATCTGTTGCACTACCTTACTTTCTAGTTGGCTTTTATATTGTCTTTTCTGTCCAGCAGTGAGTTTCTTCTTGTCCTTTTGATTTTGCTGTAACTTACAAGTCTTTGTCAACATACTTAGAATATCATTACACAGCTCAGTTTGAAGGTGGTTGTTTCGAGCACTAAAATGTAAACCCTTGCCATAACTGTCCAAGAGCCAGGATAGTATAGAGGAGACAAAGAAGAATAAGAGTCCAGGAAGTCTTAAATTAGGATTTTCCCCATCTCAAACAAGGCTCACCAGACAAAAACACCCCCACGGTTCTTAGCAGAGGAGGATGTTTCTGATAGCAATCGTCTGATTCAGACAAATTCTTAAATAAGGATAAGGATAAGCAACATAACTCATTAAATAAGTAGTCTTCCCCTTTGACACAAGTTCCACATTCTCGCCAGAGTTTATGACCATGGGAAAGGAAATACGAAAGTTCCTAGGCTTTTATGGGCCAGGCAGACAGAATCTGAGCTATTCCAGAGGAGCCTTATCTTCCTCTTCCATGTCACCATTCTGTCCTCTAGTTCATGAAGAGAAAGAGTTATTCAAAGCATGTCTAGAAGGATTCAAGAGTTGAAGAAAATCCCATGCATTATAAGAACACTGTGGGTGGGAAAGGCCTTCTTCACAATGAGAAAAGAGCAGGAAAAGACTTTTTTGTCTTTAATCAATATATAAAACTGCATTCATCGATGGAGTTGAACTGTGGGATTTTGCTTTAGCAGAATGAGAAGAATTCACTGAAATCTCATCTTTTTTTTGTCTTGTTATTTTTTTTTCTAAAACCGGAGGACTCATGTATATTAGTAGGTGGAAAGAAAGCAGCAGAAAGCAATGTGAAAGGTAGGGCTCCCAGGAGGAGAGAACCCACTGTTGCACAGATGTTAAGCCAGACTTACATGGACTTGCAGGCATAAAGATTCCTTAGTGAGATCTGTAGCTGAAGGAACACATCACCTCTAATGGGGGAAGCTTATTCAATAGAGAAAGTGTGCAGCAGGCAGTGATGATGAAGGATAAAGATGATGATGAAGACAATTTTACACCATGCTGTTTCTTTAGTGCTACATAATTTTTGTGACGATTTGCTCTAACTCTCTGCTAGCTGTTCTTGTTTCTGATGCCAGCAGCAATAATTGGTAGTATGCTCAATAGATACAAATGATGCACTCTGATTGGTTGGTATTTTATGGGGTAATGTTTACTGAACATTTAAATGACTATTGCCAATTTTGTTGTGACTTTTTTTGTGTGCTTTGATTTTCTCTAGGCCAAATTAAAATTTACAGAAAAATGAAAGGAACAGGAAGAGAATAAGGAGTGATTCTCTTGCAAGTGATAGTTGCTTCCTATAAGAAACTACCACAAAGTATATTTGATGACAATTGGACTGTATTTTCCAGTTGGGCATCCTCTGAAAGGAAGGGAATTCTGTTGTCTGATCCAAGGCACAGTAAGTAGGGCTGACGAGGAGGTTCACATGAACAGTGTACTCTAGGTCTGAAACAAAACCTGAATGCAGATATGAAGAACAGCTTGGTGGTATTACAGAGACAGGTGAAAGTCCAAAGTAGGGGTCAGGTGGGAGGCAGAGATCTGAGCATCAAGAGTTGGACAATTGAAGTTCAGGCTCTGATTTCCTTACTCCAGATAAAGGCTGTGATAATGTTCCTTGTTTCTCTCTTGAGACATAAAGCAGTCACAAATGAGCTTGGAAGTAGGGTTCTCTGGCCAATGTGTGATCTTAAAAGGCCTGCTAGATCTGCACTCTGGATTTGCACATAGCTTGTTTTCTGAATGATACCAGATTTATATAGAAATTAGGAGTTAATCTCTAGTATATCAGCACATTAGCTCTGGATTAGAACAAGAGCCTGCCATATAAATGCTGTGAGCACAGCTCAAGCACTGCAGTACTCAGGGAATCAGGCACTTTGGTCTTTGGCAGCAACAGGTTTCTATTGTGACTTAATTTTGGTTATTTCTGTGTGCTTATATCTCTTTCTTGAGAAAAACAGAATTCAGAACTGGTGGTTATAATTAGGATTAAGGAGCAGTTCTATTAAGCACTGTACAAAATCTACTGAGGGACAGAGCTCTAAAGAGCATAATATCAGGCAGAAGGAAAAGAGAAGTGGAGTAACTTACCTTGTTTCTGTAGTAGATCAAAAAAGAATGTTTTCGTATTAGTCCTATGGCACATGACTCTATGTTGCTTCTTCTAGTAGAACTGTTTATTTATAATTATTTGCAAAGTAGCCTATTTGTTTTCAAATATACTTCATTCTTCTAACAACTTCTGGCCCTTCTTGTGCTGCTCTCATTGACAACAACTACAAAGGTTCGCTTTCTCTGGCCAGATTGTGTAAAGTACTGAGTTCTGTTAACTCTACTAAATCAAGCCTTAGCTCCTTCCTCGATCAAACCTTGTCTAACTGCAATATAAATGATCAGAATTAAAGACTGTAACACAATGGTTGAATTATATTTCACTGACAAGTGAATCAAGTTACAGTTATAAAAGTAATTAGTAGTGTAGAATTCCTAATCTTTAAAATGTTGATGTCCAGTCTGCACTAATGTAAATTCATAATTTGCTTTCTGAGATCACCTTATCCATCTCTTGTCATACTATTATTTACTCAGTTTGTTAATAAAGAAATTGTATTCACATATATCTAACTTAAAGGTTGATAAGCACGGACTATAGATAGTGGAAGGAGCTACCAATCCATTATTGTGAGAATTGGAGAATAGAGAATTACCAAGAGAAAATGTTTACACAGATGCCCAAAAGGAGCATTTAGACACAACAGCTATATTAGCAGAGTTAATTGATAAGCATGACCCAATTCCCTTCAGTCTAATTGCACCAATTCCCAAATTCCATGAAAAATCAACAGCTTAGAAATACACAGCTGGAAGAAGGGCTTCAAATGCAGCTGTCTTGCTCTTTTTAGCAGAGGATTAAAAAGATTCAAGAGATCATTATGATAAACGGAAACCTTTTCCTCATGTAAACTGTGGGGAGAGTCTGCTTGCTCTCTGCTTTCTCATGAGTGTTGAGAGATAATGAGAACATGTAAATCTTTTCTCCAAAACCAGATGTAGGGCAAAACCTGGCTTGTTACTGAGCATAACAAGTTTGATCCTGAGTGCCATATCATTCATAGCTCAGGAAATTCACTATTTCTCTAGTGATTCTAACTGAAAGCAGAGCCTATTATTTTGTCATATGAGAATAATTTTTTCTTTAGACACTTAAACATTTTTTTTTGAAGTTACTTTTTCTGTTTCTTTTTCAAATACTTCCTACAAATTTTGTAAATCTCTTTAAGAATGAAAAATATGGGCTTGGTTTTTTTTTGTTAAATTCTTATTTCAAAAATACCATTTTAACCGACTTGTTATATGTGGTCTAAGACTAACATCTTTGAAAATACCTTTTGTGGATTGATCTAGATCACATATATATTTGATATCTGACTGCTTTTTTTGACATATTAATTCATATTTATATCATTAATCCATATTTATATAAATATGCAAAAAGTACAGTAATAATTCAAAATACATTTGAAATATGTGGAATGCTGTTTCCAGAAAAAAAAAATCATTAATCTTCTATCTGTCAGCATTCTTTTGTTTTGAGACTTCTCTTTTTGGAGTATAAATAGTATGTGCATTGTACAGATATTCAGTACTGAAAGGGAACTGATAGTGCTAGTTTACAAAGAACTGGATTTTACTCAGCAGCAGTTCTCATTGAGTCAAGGTACTAGTCAAAAAGTAACTTGGCCTTTAAAGCCAGTTAATCCTCAAATGTAGACATTTATATATGTGAGGTGAATATAGAAAAATACGCCACAAGATTGCATGTCACTTTTTTATGATAAAATTTTTTAATTCAAGCTTAGTTTGTAATCTACTTCATGTCATGGTATTTGGCAAGGAGCCAGAGCATCAACTGACATACAGAATGGATGCAACACACATGGAGATACTCCAAAGATGGAGTTAAAATGTTCATGCTCCTTTATGTACCCGTATGTACATTCCCATGTAAAAATATACTACAAGTCTTCTCTCCTATTTTTGCCCGATCCTGCATTAGAATTTGATAGCTTGCATTTAACACTGAGGTTTTTTTGAATCTCACTCAGTACAGAAATAGGATACCCTATGTTCTTTGGAAAGATTGGCAGTCTGGCCTCTACAGTCTGGAATCCCACTGTAGTTTCCTGGAAGTTGTAGAGTTAAAAATGTGCCATGTCCAAAATTATTTTACACCTTTCTTTTCTGTACAAGTTTTCTTCTTTGGCCTGTTCTTGCTTTCTCATATGTCCTATTTTACTATGATAGTGTACAGCTTTCTTCTGGGATCCTTTCTACATGAGGATACAATGATGACATAAAAAACATGCAGAAGTTAATTTTTATTATATCCAAATAATGCTGAATTTTCAATAGAATTCTGCTGCGATTATGGTATCTTAGGTACTACTCTCTTACAAACCAAACTATTTCAAACTTGACTTTCACTTTGTAATTGTAAAGGAGCCTCCATACTGGTTCTCTTTAATTAACACCTGTATTACCTATTTTCTCAAAACTTTTTAGTAAAGTCTCATTCAGAAATTATTAGGTCATAATAACTTTCAGCAGAGCAGTAGGTAAAATGAAAGTAGCATTGATACCATAATTATTATAGTATTTTTTTTAAGTAGGTATTTTGCAATAATTTTGTCTTTGTCTTTTGTTGTTCAACCACAGCCAAATCTGGTCCAGATATAAAGATGCTTTTAACAGTTTTTCTTTCTCAGGTAATGTTAAAGTTGAAGCTTTTGACACTACTCACTAAACATTTTCCTTTTAAAAATGTTAAAATAATAATTTGGAATAAACTTAATACCAACTAATATGTCTCATCCATGTAAAACACTTTCAATCTAGCAATTATCTACTTTGAACTGAAAACATAATCTTTTATTACAAACATGTCAGCAGTGTTTGCAATTTCATAACTACTCTCTGCCAATTAATATAAAGACTATATCTTTCTTGTATAGAGAAAGGTAATTCCATTTGTCTGAGGTTACAAAATTTGATAAACATCTAGTCCTAAAGGAAACTATCTAAATCATAAGTAAAAAACCCAGACACCTCCTGGGTGACAAAAATTTTAGAGTTTCTGGAGTCATGCTTAAAAAATACATGACCCAGAAGCCCAAATACTCTCATATTTATTTCAAATTGTGTGCTCCTGAAAGTTCTTCAGAACTTCAATTTTCTCTTCCCATGTGGCCCACAAATGAGCTTCTCTGAAAAAACAGACCTGCAAAATCCAGGAATTTTTCTGTTGAGGGCTAATGGAGAGCAATTAGCATAGCTTTGATTAGAAACCATAGGTTCTGGAGAAGCATGAGTCTGTCATAAGTCTGTCAAATGCTTCCACCAGGTGTTTTTAATTTCATGATTTAAAAAATCTAAAGCAAATATTTGTAGGATTTTCTTCTGTTGAGTTCAAAAAATGGACTTCAAACTCATTTGCAGAAGGCTGTATTTGTTTCAGTTAAGTGCTGACTCCCACTATGCTCATTTAATCACATTTAAAGATCTAATAGTTTTGTCTAGATTGTATTTCTCTGGTCCACCCTGTGCAAGGCGATGATGAGAATCTCTACAGTCTATGAGTACACCAGGAAATTAATTATGACTCAGAACCACAATTTCTCTTGTGTTTTCCCTTCCTGTTTTGTGGGTCTGTGGGACTACTCCATTGGTCGGTATGGAGCAGATTACTTGCTGTTGTTTAGATGGCCGTGTACTTTGGCTAGCAAGTATCAAAGCCTCACCCTCAAGCATGCCTATGGGGAGAGAGAGGGAAAAAATAATCAATATTCAATTTGGTGGACATATTACTAATAAGCTTATTCATGAAAAGTAATATGCTGCTTGTGAAGGCTAAAAAAAAGTCTTTAAAATATGGTCACTTACAAATAGCAGCAAAACCTATCTTTGAATTATTAGTCCAGTGATTCGATATTCCAATCAAGGTATTCTTTAGAAAACAAAGAACACAGCTCAAACATGAAAAACATTTCTCTTGAAATTACTTTTCCATGTCTATGAGCTGAATATATTGAATATGGTATCTTATGATCTACCATGTCATGTCAATTCTGGTTCTGAACAAAACATTACTTTCTATGTAATTAAATTGAACATGAGAACTAACACTTCCTTACATCTCCTTAAGCATTCTTCAATTTCTGTATCTCCTTATCTTAAAATTCTCCTTATCTGTATAAGCACAGTCAATAAGAAGTCATAGCAATGTATTGTTACTCCAAGAGTACAAGAAAAAAACCATTGCAGAACTAAAGTAGCAAAAGAGTACATTCTATAAAAGACAGTCTTCATTTTTTTGACAGCTTTTTGCTGCCAACCCAAGCTGAGCACCAGGTTTAAAAATAGCCCAGATTACTCTCTGTATTCAAAGACCATATTTCCAAATGAAGTGAAATTAGATAGTCCTTTTATTTGCTTTGTTGCATGCTGAAAATCATTAAGTAAATGTGAATGCCTTCAGAAACATATCTGCCTTGGTGCCTGTCACATTGTGCTGGATGTGAAAACTATGACTGACATAGCAAAATAAACACATTAAAAGAAAACAATTCATTTTCAGCTGCAGGACTTTATTAAAAGCTTTTACTAAAAGTGACCTATAAAGATTTAGCAAAATATATGTCGGCAGAGGTAGAAAATCTTCTATTCTACTAATAAATATGCTGCAACTACAGCTGAGGTCTGTGTGAGTTACATGGTTTTATAGGCACAGCTGGGCCTTTCTAAACACAATGCAATATAAAATAGAAGGTCTACAGTAAGATGTTCTCTTCTAGATAAATGTAATTATTCCTATAGGAAGTAATGTACATGCTTTAGAGCTCCAAGTATAGATTTAAACAGGTTTGTTTATCTTTGTTCAGATCCAGACCTACATGTACTTCTTTGCAACAGAAAGCAAGCTGGTTGATTTCCATGAGTGGATAATGCAATTATTTTCCTTTTATAACAAACTCTGGTTTATATAACTAGTATCATCCCAAATCAATATCAGAGTTAGTGAGGACAAGATCACTTTCTATGTAGTATGTGCACATGCAAATATGCAGATACTTCCAGGTAAATTTTTGAAAATGCCAATGAAATACTAATTGAGAGCTGAATACCCATTGCATGTGTGAGAGCTGGTAAACTGAGCAGCAAGTGCCATAATACCATATTCTGGGGCTTTTAATCACCCAAATAAATATTGACACAAGGTGATAGTCTCTTCTTTCAGTGATTAAGTACAATTGGACTCATATCTTCTGATTTCTTTGTAATAAAATGCAAAACCAGTCTGAACAAGAAGAAAAACTCAAGATATAATTAGCTGCCAATTTTTAGTAAAGCTTGATTAGTTCTAGTCAGTAGAATCTTTTATTGAGATTATTGTGAGGGCTATCTATTATTGTGAGGGCTGAGAAAGGAACTTTGTCACATCCATCAGATTTAACATGAGGAAAGAAAGATTATTATCTCCTTGGATTCATTTTGGTTTTGGCTTTTGCTCTTGTTTCCCAAACCTTTGTTTGAAGATCAGATGGAAGAAGAGAACTGAATTAACTAAATGAAGGGAAACCCATGTTAAATAGAGAGAAGTATCTGGTTGCCAATATTCTTGTGAGTTTGATTTTTGGAGGTCATGAAAGCAGAACTGGGGATCTGAGCAGCTACTCCCACAGAAGGGACACTGGTTCTGATTTTTATTTGCATTCTTCTGGTGGGGAGAGGCTCTCAGAAGAGACAACAGTTTCTGTTCCAGCCCTTCAGAGAGCCCACAGATACACAAGGCTCCCAGCATGGAGGCTTGCATCTCACTATTTCTCTTCGACAGTATGCATACTATTGATGGAAATATTTTGATGTAAAAACACCCTTGCTTCTTGAGGCTTTCTTCTAAAAAGCCTTTTTATATTGTGAATAAAAATAGATCTTACATTATAAAAAGCACTTAAACTAACAGTCCACTTGAACTTGCCTAATACTGTTTTGTTATACTCATGAGGCCATGTAACTGTTCAGAGTAGTTTGCACATTCTCAGCATCCACGGAGTTTTCTTCAAAGCATCATCTTTGTGGTCGAGAAATGAAATGAATAATGTAACAACCCTCTCCTCATCTTTCATGTCTGAGACACATTTGTATACACATACTGAATGGTTATGTGATCTGAGGCAAAACTTTCAATCACAGGATACCTATGGATCGTTTCTAAGACTGATTCAAATGGGTGATAGAAAGAAAAACTCAAATTAACCTAAAAGGGGAGAGAAGGGCAAAAGAATGGCTGAAGAGAAAGAGACGGTAGTAATATAAAACCTATTTATATTTCCATTTTAGAAAGTATGATAAAACAAAAAGTATTTTTGCTGTTGCATACATTTTCTCAGCAAAGTATGCTATTCTGAAGCGTCATAAAGTAGAATTTTTGCAGGATTGTTGTTTCTTATAGTGATAGACTAATTTAAGCCGGAAATAGCTTTGTATGTTCACTTATTCAACATAAAAAATTCTAGACTAAGTTCTCATACTTTTGGCATTCCAGGCATGAAAACATAGGTCCTGAAACTGTTTGGAGACTGAATGGCACAGAGATAATTAATTGTGTACAAGCACCTTCACTTAGACAATAGAGTAATAAATCTTCAGGTTTACTTGCCCATTTCCTAGCAAACAGAGGCTTTGAATAATGTCTCCAATATATATGTATTCATATATATATATGCATTTCCATTTGAAATTGTCTTGGGGAATCACTCCAAGACAGAAATATACCTTAATTTAAAAAATAGGGAAGCTGTTTTTCAAAATCAAAATACTAACTCTATATATATGGAAGTATAATGAAATGTATGGAAATTTAAATTCTTATTTACCATACTGTGTTGAAATGAAACTTATGGTATTTTTCAGTTGTTTAATTTCATTTGGTTAAAAACCATGAAGCTCCAAAAACATTGAATATTATTTACACACTATTGGATCTGGCTTGGTTTCCTTATTTGATAATGCATGTGTATTCTCATGATTGATTCTGTGCATATTCATTTAATTTCTTTCTACCTAAGAGATTGTTTATGCTTGTATACTTCATTGAAAGTGAACATAAAAAAGTAAATTGTTGTGATTGACCAAAATTCATTCAAAAGCCGATGATGAAAGAACAAGTAATCAGAAGACTACAGCAGAGGTATTTTCCAAATAAAATACCTTCAACAAAGTCACTAAGTGGGAAGCTTGATGGGATTTTGAATTCCTAGATGGTCCCTTTGTTTACATGGAAGACTTATACCTAAGTATCTAATATACTGCCTGGTGATTTTATTTCATGAGATATAAAGAGTCTGAGTACAGAGTGTACAGTTATTCATACTAACAAGGGTATAATGGGATAAGCATTAACTGGCAGAAGAACATCCAGCCTTTTTCACATTTAGATATCTAGGAAAAGATGGTTAAAAATTATTGCTTCAATCTGACTCATAAGAACCAGTTTTTAACTTAGTTTTTCTACTATATAAAATACACCGAAGAATTCTGCTAAACAGAGTGTTTTTCTGTGCATGAAAACTAAGAGACGATGTCCTGCAGAATTCAAAACTGGTACAAAAGAAGTGCCTTTTCTTAGGTGAGATAAACAATGTAAGTAAATTATCATTAGTACAGTCAGAAGTAATACCTGTTTTTATTTATTCTGACAGACACAAAATAGCTTAGAACTGTGAGTTGCATAGTAGCATTTTCAATACAGAAGATGGTAGTGATTCCATGCTGTCTCTGTGAATCATGAACCCTTTCTGTTTCAATCTGTGAGCACAAAATAGTTGTGAACCTGCATTCAGTTATATTTGCAAATGCATTTTACTGGATGATGGTAAATGTTGAAAGATTTTTTTTTAAAGTCTAATTCAAAGGAATTTATTTGTCCATGTCTCATCAACTTAATGTTCAACAGCAATAACTAGTACTTGTAATATCTGAGAACAGCAGACATTAAATATGACTGATATGATGTACTGCAAACATGATTACTTATTTTCATCTCTTAAATAGTAATATAAGGAAATAGGGAAAAAGCTGTTTCATTGTAAATTTCTCACATCCTTGCATGTGTCACTTTGCAGGAGGCCACTTCTTTGGAAAGTCCACCAAAACCAAGTTTTTGTGATTCAGTTAAATCCAAATGTAAATTTCTCAAGTCAACTCTAATTTTTATGGTGACATATTTTTGCACACTGAAAATATTTATATAAAAGAGCTTAATAGGATTTTTCCTATTGAAGAAAGAAGTAAGTAAAAATGAAATAAAGCCAGAAGAGACCAAAAGAATAGTCAAGAAAAAACAGCCCATTTGAGAATTAGGTTTATATTTGCTTTGTTCCTCTCTTACTTTATCCAACCCCCCATTAAAAAAAAACAAAAAAACAAAAAACCAAACAAATTAACAAACAAAAACGCCACAACCTAGTCCTAAAACTACTACCTATTTATAGGATTTACAGGCACACAGAAAATAGCTCAGTTCAAACCTGGTTCTCCTTCGTTGAATCCTTTGGTGGTTTTCCTTACCAAACTTCAGTTTCTGCACTGACTAGAACCTCTAAAATCCAGTTAATAATACACAGGACAGATAAAGGCACTAGAGGGAGACATGAGCACGTTGGCTTAGTCAGTGCATTAACATAATAATGTTTAAGTCTTGTGAAACATTAGTCCTGAAGGAAGACTTTAGATACCAACACCCAAAGTGTTTAATGTAAGATTTGTAATCATTTTTAGAGCACGAATGAATATTACAGATCTCAAAATGTAAATCCAGTTGCTTACTACCAAGTGGAGCTTCAACTAACATACCAGTAATTAGAAATATTCTTTCAAATGTACTAAAATATACTAGTTGCAAACTTTAACACAAAAGTACAAGGTAAAGAGAACATGTTCTAAGGTCCTCTATTAGCTGTCCTGTTTAATTCTGTCCGTTTATCTTTTTTCTGTATACAAAGTTATGTCTGGTCTAGGTGTTATTTGAGAAGAGATACAGACTGATGCCAGACAATTATGTGACATTCCGATTGAGATTTTTTCATGGAAGAAAACTTTTTATTTTCATTTGCAGAGTATTTTAGACGTGAAAGATACAGATTTTCCTGTAGGTTTATGATTTAATATAAAATGTCAATACCTGTTTTTATGACCTCATTTGGTAAACTATAATACATGCATTGTATTATTACTGTAATTACAATTATTTTTGTTGTAGTTTACAATTTTTTTTGTTTTTATTTAGTCACTTGAGAGATCACTTTACATCCAGCCCTCTAACCTACTAATGTTTTAGACACATGGAACATGGAGAGTTTCTAAGAATCTAAGCTTTAGCTGGTAAAGCAATCAGTTAGGGTCCAGACATTTTGTGACCTGTAATGGGATATTGAAAGATCCATACAATTTGTTTGTGCAAGCCATCTGTATAAAATCAGAATGTTTGCCCAAGGATATGCTCAAATCGGATAATCTTCTCAGCCACATTCAGCTGTTTGAGAATAAAATACTGTTTTCTACTGCTTTGTCTGCTTTCTCTAATTCCATCAGCAACATTGATTTGTGCATGTAGAATATGATTCAGACACAGTCTTTTAAAAACATAATATGTTTATTTGACACCTGTAATACTTTTTACTGTAGTCATTTTGGGGTTTCTTCAGGGTAATAAAATTATATTTTTCTGGTATTCTAACCATGTTAAATTTTTATGTAAATCAGTGTTGGTAGGCACTGCTGCCCAACAAAACAGTAAGGTTTGGGAACTATGCACTTTAAAGAGAAATTTAACTTTTACTAATAGCTCTGTGTCCAGCTTTGGATAATTTTTTAATGCTCTCTCAAAGAGAATTGTCACAATACTTACAGCTTCATTTCCAATAAAGCAATTTTTGTGTTCTCTCTGGGTAATTCCAGCTTCCCCATTCTTGAGATAGCATCTCAAGCTCAAAAATTTTTGCTGGATATTAAATAGTTTATTAATGTACCACATATCAGCTGTGCCCCAGAAAAACAAAGAAAGCCAAAGAGAAAAGAAAGCAAACAAAACAAAAAGAAAAGAAAGCAAACAAAACAAGGCGGACAGGGACATGTAATAGGAAGATGTGTATAGATTCTCATCTATAATGTGTGCTTTTGCCTGTATGTGTATGACTTTTTGACTACTCACATGTGTTCTATTATTCTAGTTATATGTGACGCATTGAACATAAGTTTATTTGTCTGTCTGTATAGCATAAGAAAATATCTTTCAACAAATTGGAAAAGTAAATTACTAGGTTCCTGCTCCTACTCTGTTTCACCTTGATGCACGGTGCTTACCACAGGTCGGAAAACAAACAATGCAAAACTCTCACTGAAACACTGACAGCACATCTTGTTTATATTTCTCTAGTGGAAAAGTGGGGCTAGCAATATGTACATCTTTTAACTATAAGTAGTCAATAATTAATATCTTTGCAGCATTTTGCAATTGTCAATGCCCTGATCATTAGCAGTTTTTAATCAAGTTTAAAAATAGACTATAAAGACAAATTCTATATATTATTTTCTAGGTTGAGTTGTCACTTCAATAAGGTAATCTTTTAATAATTAAAATATACAAATAGGCAAATACATATATTGATATTCTTATCTATATATACAGTATTATAATGTTAAGTTGATGGTTGATAATTCCCTACAAAGGTATTTCTAATTATTCGATTAGAAAGCAAATATCAGAACTGTGAAAAAAGTCTCAGAATGCAGTAAACCATTAAAAAGCATTAAAAAAACATGAGCCCGGTAGAATAAAAGACTAAAAGCATATCTATTTTATTAGAGCCAGAGTCTACATGCCTGCGGAAAAGCATGATGTAAACAATTGTTAAACTTTTTCATAATTAAGTTTATTCCTGTTGACTGTAACACACTAATTTAGAAAAGCATGATAACTTCATGGACTTAGTACAAAGGAGGTTTTCCAAAAAATCTGCTCTTTGAACCCCGGATACAGATACATTTGTCAGAAGAAATAGAAATATAAGTAAAAAGAATGACTATCTATGAAATATTAAGTAGATGATGGATTTGTTTTCAGTATCCTGGATGAACTGGGATTTATGATTAGTCATACATTCATCCAATATCCTGATGATCATTTAATTACTTATAATTTTTGACATCAGCAGCAGGAGACCCTAAGAACCTTTTTGCCTTCAGTGAAAGTGTAGCCTGGCTTCTCAGCTAGGGAATTGCTTGACATTATACAGAATTCAGGCTTGATCCTGTTTTTCCCATCCAGACAAGTTTTCTAGTTGTATGGTTTGGGGAGTCCCTGACTTCCTACTTTGGAAAAAAAAGGCCTTCCTAAACAGATGACCACCATTAGAAAACAAGATTCAGGATGTTTTTGGCAAAAACCACAACTGAAGAGAAACAGTTATTACTACTCAGGCTAAGTAAACTAAGCCTTACTCTTTGCTACCTTTCATTCCCAAATATTTATCATATTTCTATGATTTTTTCGTATGTTATTAATTCATACTATGCATTACATGAGGAGCTCAAATTCTAGTTCAGTGTTCAGAATTTAACCTCCTGCATTCCCATTAAACCTTGTACCTGTGTCTTCCATACCATAAATTCTAGTACCTATGTTTTCCTATTCAACTACCATAAAAGGCATTAAAATTACATCTTGGTAATAATAGACACCTATTTAACAGATACACAGTAATCATTATGGTAAAAATGCACTGTGCTCAATGGAAACCACTTCTATATCTTTGAAAGAAAATATCCTCCCTCTTTGAAAGTGTGCATTTGCTGTTGATCTAATGCTGTACAAATGAAGGCTCCATAAGAACATGATTGGGTTGCTCGGGTTTTTCATTCATTCTTTCCGAAAGAGGCATGAAAACATGGAAATCTTCTATAACAAATACATTCTGATTTTAAAAAAATTAAAATAGCTTAACGGTGTTTTCTGAAAGAAAAGCAGCTTCTGTGTGTGTCAACAATTGTCCCAGTGTCAGTTTATGCCCTAAGTACAGTATACTAGGATCCTGTATTTTCACTAGGAGGTGGATTCACGCAGATACCTTATAAAGAACCTAAGATAAATACCTGCAGTTGATTTCTGCAATTATGATTACATCAGGCATTACCACAGTGTGCATCTCACTAATCTACCCTGTCAGCTCTGGGAAACTGTAATAGTATTGCAAATATTTTGCCTAGATGCCTCTGAGCACTCACTGGATATTCAGGTGACTTGAGTTTACTCTGTAGTTAACTATTTGTACCTAATATATTGCTTTATTGTAACTAGATTAAAAAATGCTTCATAGGAATTGGCTGTTACAAGCTTGCTTTCTTCCTGAAGTGTAAGCTATTTATCATTTAAAATACCGTTTAACTGGTGCTGGGAGCCTTATGCAAAGACAGGCTGTTGATTTTAGTGTAATTCACAGTATTTATTTAACATAGTGGCCCTATAAACTCAGGGAATATCAGAAAAACTTGATGCTTAATTTGCCTTACAGTATAGCTCTATGTAGGGTCAGCTAAATGTCACAAAGACTGTCCCAATTAGGTAAACTCTTGGAGGGATTACATGCATATTCCGGTCACTTATTAGCCAGAAGAAAATCACTTTGAAGTTTGAGAGCCATGAGCTGAAGACAAGCTAAATACAAGCTCTTGTATATCTCCGACATGTTGGTAGATTAGACTTACTAAAACACTTCATAGATTTATAGGGCCATTTTGGAACAGCTGTTTTAAATGCAGCTACTAATCAGCTTAATAACCTAAGCTATTATTTGGGCAATTTAGTTTTTTTGAAAACTGGTTAAAAAAAAAATCCTGTGTATCACATGCAGGGAATTGCATTAATTAATCTAAGTATAACCAAAAAGTGCATTACATGCATAAAGGGAGTATAATAGTTAAAAATTATTCAAATCAAAACCTTCACTGAAGTTTATGCTTTCTGATACAGAGCTTTCATAATTTTATGTCAAGGTAGTAAATCCACAGTAAGTTTTTAGAAGACAAAATAACTGAAATCTATGGTAAGTGACATTTCTCTCAATCACTTTGGAATTTCCACTAACAAAATTCTCAGGTCCCTAAAATTAACATTTAAATATTTTCTAGCTAAGAAATACCATCAGTTGAAATGTAATTTTATGACAATAAAAAGTCACAAACCAAGTATTCGGCTTTTGGATTGTACTTGGTTAATTAATATAGAACACTCTTGACTCATAATTGCCATCTTTGAGAATATTAAACCAAAGTTTAGACTTTCAAAATTATGAACTCATCTTAAAAACATCTTTTAATATGCTTTCTATAGCTAATTATCTTAAAATTTTAAAATCATGGTTTAGCAAGATAACAATAACTATGAGGGTTCAAAATACCATTTAATTTTTAAAAGAGAGATGTTATCATTTTTCTTATTACTGGTTATAGAGAGATTTGTAATAAAATGATGAAGCTTCTTTAAATCTCCATAGTGAAAAACAAAAAGACAAGTGTCCTGTCTCAAAATACTTCCAGTTAAAATAAACGGAACAAAAATCAGCATGAGGAAAAATATTTAGGAATGAAAGCTGTTGTTTTCAGGGAATAAATTAAACAAATCAGCAAGTTACACAATACCATGCTTCCAATTATATTCTTAGCAAAAATGACCATGCACAGAGTACAAAACTGTTAAGGCTTCATTTCACTAAAAGAAAACTGAATCATCCTAGAAAATAATAAAGAAATTGCTTAAAAATAGATAAAATCTTTTGTCCATACTGCCTTTTCAGGAGTCCTTTCAAAAATTTGTAACACATTGGGTTTAAATGTCATGAGCTTGTGTCTTGCAGCCTAATCTAACAGGTCACACATTTGTTTGAGTACAAGAAAAATCAAATGTTGAACAGAAAACTGATAGTCAAGCCCTGTTCAGTTGCTGAGTCACAGGGCACTTCCACGACTGCACCAGACTTATATAGCAAAAGAAAATTGTTTAGAAATGTGAAGTACTAGATCAGATCATATGTGTGTATTTTACTGGTGTCCTAAAGGGACACTATTGAAAAGAATAACTGATAAGGACAGTTTCATTTGAAGCTATCACTGGCTATCAAGGTCAGTTGCTTCATTTCTCTGAAAATTTGGTTTTCTTTGATTTTGGTGATGTGCAGTTTGTGACACTGTTTCTGTAGTTAAACCAGAAGTTAGACAAAAGGACGTTATTATAACATTCAAAAATAATATTTGCTATCTTGTCTGATGTCATTGTTCTTCTGTGATGCCAGTTTAGCTTATTGAGACAGAAGAGACTTGTCTATTTAAAATATTTAAAGTGTCATTATTCTAGACAGATAAAAGGGCATTATTTTTATTGAGAAATTCTACTGGGAATTCATACTGACAGGGACAAGCCATTAACAATAATCTAGTTATGAATATGCTTGGCCTTGTCATTGAAAAAGAAAGTAGAGGAGAATATTTACACAGCCATGTACTCCTTTTGTTTCTCAACACAGAGAAGACTCTTGTCCACAAAAAAGTGTGAAACTAGAACATGTGGCAGAATGTTTAAGGTAATTGGGAATAGGATCTAGTGCCTGTAAAAAGGAGGTTTTTTCTCCACTGACAGTAGTTATTGTTACTTTTACACATCAGTATATTATTTCTAGCTGTCCTAGAAATGTTTTGTCTGTCACATACTTTGCATGCTACATAGCTTATCACTTGTCATGTGTAAAATTGAAAAATTAGTTGATCATACTTCCAGTTCTTTCCTTGTTTAAGATATGACATTGCTTTAAAATGTGAGAAATATCATCCAGATAGTATAATTCATTCATGTTTTGCTTTTGACCCCTGAAGAAACAGTCTCTGGAATTCATAGATTCATGTAGTACCTTATAGTTCAAGTTTGCCTTTAAAGTTTCTGTCACCTGGAGTTCCTTCCCTAGATTTTTACCTCTGACAATAAAACCATGTCAAATCAAAGATAACCAACACATTTAAACATTTTTATCTACCAATTCAGTTGAAAAGTGTTATCATAAAAATTTTGCTGGATTCTGTGTAGCAGCTGAGAGAACAGAGGGATTTTTTTTCCATTTGCTTTTTTGGAAGAGATCATTCTTTTAATAATGGAAAAAGTATGTTCTATTTTCAGTCACCTTTTTCTGAGTCAAGAGCTATTCTACTATTTTGGTCAAGGGGATTTAGTCCAATGAGAAGAATACATTAAATGTATTTTTAATTTCTTCTGAACCATACAGTGTTGTTTCATGTGTTTTCATGTCTGTCAGACATTTTGTAAAAAAAGTATGGAAGGAATAAACCAGAATATAAATGTACCCACTTAGAGTTCTGCTTTGTGGCATATTGACTTGAAAGCTAGATTATCCAATGTACTATAGAAAATGTTTCCAGAACCTTGCAAGATGAGGTAACACAGCATTTCTGAGGAAAGGAAAACACAGATCACCAAAATGTAAATTATTAAATTTAAGGATTGGCTAAAATCAGATGAAGGTTGTAGTTCATAACACGATTGCAGTTTCTGTATCCTCAAACATTTTAAATGACACTAGACTAGGAAGATGAAGTTTGTTCATTTGTTTGTTTTTCATTTGCACTAAAGTGAAAATATTTTTGCCAGTGAATGAAGTTTGTGTTTTAGTAATTTTGCCAACAGGCATGGATTGATTTGATTTTTTTTTCTGTACAGATCTCTTTCATGTTACTTTTTTTGCCATCCTTAAAACATATTCTTCTATATAGTTCTATGCAAAGATGCTGAGAATCTTTGACAGTCTTTCTTGACTGATACCATTTTTTCTATGGTGATTTTATCTACAGCATCTGCAATTCATTAGGAGACTGACCAAATATCTAATAGAGTCTTACTGACTTTGATGGACCATGAGATTTGTATTGTCAAATAGGAACAAATACTCTAATTCCTAAACTCCGTGAAGCATTTATGTTTTAAAATTCAATGGCTCACAACATTAAGAGCAAGAAATCTTTATCTGGTAATTTCTATTAACTTCTTATAAGACTGATCTGAAAATTATAGATGTAGACACTTAGCTACTAACAGAAATAAAATATGTCTTCAGGAATAAGAATTGGAGGCATTTCAATGAAACTCATCACTAATGCAGCGTTAAATAAAGAACCCTGTAAAATAGTAAGTTTTATGTTGTCTTTCTGTATTTCATAATTTTTTTCAATTATTCATAATGTCAGATTGGTAGACTGGTATCTGACAAAAATGTTGCGAAACTTGTTTTGCACTGCTATTCCCCAAATCCCTGTTATTTGGTGTTAGAGGACCATTCACATTTTCGGAAATTAAGTGAAGGCAAATAGTTGTTTCAAATTCTTATGATCTTAGCCAATAAACACATTTCATCACTATGGTTGCAAAAAACAAATACCCACTATTGCACTGTGTTTCATAGACAAATAAGAATTAGTTGACATGGAAGGATTTGTTCTCTGACACTAGGTCAAAACCTGAATTCTTGAGGGAGAAAGAGTGAAAGTAGGGCAATATGATTAGATGAAATCTCGGGTATAATGTTTTTGTCTTAATGTGGGTTTGTATTTGATCAGTTTTGATGTATTCTTTCAAGAGAAAATGTCTGCTCAGAGCCCTGCTTTGATTATATGAACAGTGCTTGTACAATGACAGATGAACTGTTTCATTACATCTTTTCCAACCATCTTAATCATTACATTCTTTGTGTACTTGGCCCCTAGAGGGGAAAAAAGCATGTAAGGTAAAAAGTACTGATGTGGAATCCATCTGCGGGACAATAGAATTAAATAATTACTGGGGATGGAAAAGGGCAAGAGTTAATCTGAGGGTTTGAAAAACATTGTAATGGAAATGTCAATGTTGCAAAGCCAGGGATTTTAAGATTAATATTTTGGGTCCTTGTGCAACCTCGGTGGAGCTTCACATAAGTTACCATACAGATTTTAATTAGAGAGAAATATTAGTTTTCCTAAAAAAAAAAGTCCAAATACCATTCAGTACACAAATACACAGTATTTGTTTAAATTCCATTGTTAGAAGAGGTTCAGAGCTTTAGTTCCGACTTCGGCCAAAACCCTTTTGGGGAAAGCAGACTATGTTTCTCTATGGACTTTCATAGTTGTGGGTACAGACTTTGCAAACACATAGCTAGCCAAAATTTCCCAGTTTCCAGTGCAGACAGAGCATGGACTTTCCCACCCAGGAAAGACTTAGAAAAAACTTTAGTAAGACAGAAGAGACTGCACTGATCTGTTTGCACATGACCAGCCTTTTTTTATCCTCTTACCTTTCTTTTCCCACACTCGTTCCTCCCTAAACCTCTCCCTTTTCTCCATCTTCCTTCCCTGAACATCCTGCAAAACTCTTGTGCAATCCCAAAAGACTCTTCCCCTGCATCCCATAGTGTGTCCCAGGGCAATGGGCCTGTGGCTGTACCTCAGTAGCCCTGGGAAGGGCCCAGAGAAATTGTCTGCTCCTTGGGAATCCTTAATCTGGGATCCATTGTGCCACTGTGCCCCTCTGCTCCCCCGGGGTTGGTGGGGATGGGCTGTTAATGGGTTGATGACTCCTGTGATGGGCCTTTGTCTCCCTGGGCTCCTTCCTGAGTTTTCAGGTGGCTTTTATCACATGACCCAGTAAAGTCCAGATGTTATTAGTCCTGTTCTTGTCCACACTCTTCCTTTACCTTTAATCCTTTCTGAACTGTTTCTGTACACAGAAAGCATTTGTCTAGGAAGAGTCAGCTGTGGCAAAAATGTAAACAATGTTTCAAACGTTTTCTAGCTGGATTAGGCAAATCTCAAGTATACCAGTGTAGATGTCTGCCACGGGCAATCTAGAGGTTTCTAGGGACTCTGCTGGCTTGATCACAAATGAAGCATTCCAGTCTTGGGCACCTCTATTGATTTAAAAGATCAGATGAGGTATTCAGGTTACATTTCTGTTTTGGTTAAGTAAGATCAAATAACCTTCACCTCTGTACTCTCCAAATTTTGAATGATTGTGATAAATTAGTTGTTGATAGGGATCAGTCTTACTGAAACCATAACTTGAAAACCTTCAGAATAAATGTAGATTTGTCAGCCCTGCTTGCTACAAGTGCAAGTGTAAAGATTGTCCCAAAATTTAGTCAAATACTCCTCCATTCAATAAAATACAAAACTTAACAATTTGAAGTGAATTTCTTGTCATTTTTGCAAATTAGATGGAAAATCATTATTGTTATAATTATTAAGCATCTATTCCTAGCTCTGTCCAGCAAATACTGTTGTACATGAGTATTGCTTGAATTCCTTTGACTCATCAGAATAAGACTAAGACTTTGAAATTTTTCCAAAACAGTATTTCTGTGCTGTAGTGCTGTGGTTTGTACCATTTCTGTTTTAGTTGTCCATTCATTATTTTATTATAAAAACAATGTTGTCTAGCAATTTTTCCTTAAGAAATATGAAGTCTTGAAGTACTCAGTGAGAAGAATACACTTAGACCTACAGTATTAGTAAAATTAGCATTTAATTATTTATGTGTGAGCAATACAGCTGAAAGTGTCATTCGAAAGTGCCATTCAAAGGTGCTGGTAAACTCATGTCTACATTCAGCAAAGTTCAGATCTTGCTTTGATTAGCATATTGAAAGAAGGATTTTAAGGATCAAGTGTTTGAAAGGCACACCAGACGGTATAGAAAATTAAATCTGCTCACAATTCATTCATCCATCAGAATTAATTCTCTTGTAAAATCCTGTAAGCAATGAATATTTACTTGAACAATATAAAGCACCGTCATGCATCTAGTTTAGAATGTGTCTGGAATTGAATGAGAACTGGAAAAAAATCAGTCATCCTAGTGAGAAAATCGGGCACAATATTTTTCAAACTGTATAGCACTTTGTTATGTGAGACCTTCTTTAATTTTCTGTTTTAAGGTGTTTTAATACAATTAAATGTTGTATCTAGTACAATGTGAGTTCTATCGTGTACTTAAGAAAATAACTTGATTTATGGAACACAAATTGAAAGATGGTAAATCAAACATGAAAGAAGCATTGGGATATGTCCCATGACACTTTCTGATACGTGGATTTTTAAATCAGGTGCAGTTCACAATATAAGGAGGATCAATATCTTATTTGACACTTTTTCAGTATCAGTTTTGAACATCTACATTTTGTTTGAAATCTCAGTCAAGAAGTGAACAAGGCCCTTCAGCATGTATTTCACTCTTTCTACACTTCTTTTTAATATTATAATTTATCAGACAGTAAGTAAAAGAAACAAAAATTAAAACTTCTCACAGCGCCTTTATTCACAACTGCAACTTGGTGCTTCCACATGCATTTCCAAGGTCTGAATTTTTTCCCTGGTCAAAAAGTTACAATCCAATCAGGTGCTAAATCTCAATGTTCAATTGTATGTATGTAACATGATTGATTTCTATATTTCTTGGCTAAACCTTGAGCTTTACTTGACACTTCTGCTTCATATTTGTTTCAAACACAGTTGCTGTCACAAGTTCTGAAATATGGGCCAAACCTGCTCTTTTTTGGGCTTGAATCTATATCACTTCTGTCCAGTCTTAGGCATGCTGTACCACATCATCAATATGCTATGTATGACAGAATGTGAACCACTTCGTTTTCTTCTGAGATCTCATTCACCCTCCTCACATCATAAGAAAAAATAGCTTATACTCTCCTCTTCTGAAGCTGTCATCTCAGTATTATGTTTGAATATTTCCCCTCTTTTTTGCTTTCACTTTTGAATGTAGTTTTCTTTTTAAAACAATTTTGTTATTCTGATTAGTCTATTCCTGCTGTAAAAAGTGCTGACTAGCAATCATGTGAGTTTTCACTGCAGAGTATTCACTATTTCACCCATTGCCATGCTATTTGATCTCCAAACTACACAAAATATTTGCAACAGTACTTCTATTTCTTGAAGCTTATTGATTTTTGGCAACATCTTTATGACAGGTTTTATTCAATATACACAGCCTGTTAAATAGAAAACTACAACACTCATCTTAACCTTAAAATGTTATCTCTCTCATAGTTGCTTTATGCAAGGCAAAAGAACTTTCCCTGTAATTTGATTCAGCTTTGTGTCCAGCCTTTGACAATGGATGCATGATCAAACTTATGAAAATGCAGCCATTTTTGTTTTCTACGTTATTCAACTTGACCATATAAAATTAACACTGTACTTTGTAACTGCTGAGACCTTTCTAACTGTGCTACTGCAGTATCCAGGTAACTGACAATTAAAAGAAATGGAGGCCCGGAATATTTTATTATGCTAATATATATTTGGTTTGGAAAAGATGATTGATTTTTATTTTTACAGTGAGTATAGGGAAATATTAAAATTCCATTATTTAAAACAAACGAACAAACCTCAAACCCACCAAACTGAAACTGTTCAATTAATCTGAAGAACAAATAAAATAACTCTTAAAATCTCATCAAAGTTTACTTGTCCAGAAATTGCAGGAGTAGCTATTTGGTCTCCAGGGCATAGGCTTGGCAGTCAAGGTTTAACTACTCCTCTGGCTCTTGCTTAAGCCATATTGTGATCCTGGGAAATATTTTGTAATTTTTTGTCATCTATAAAGTGAATATAAACATAACCCTTTTTGTAAAATGTCACATAGTGTACTGATGGAAAGTGGTGTGTAAAAGCTATCTAACTATTATTCAGACCTACCATTTATTGTTCTATACTCCACCACACACTTACTCTTCTGTATTCAAGCTAACAGCAGCATCTTCCCTGCCTATCAATCACAGTGGCAGGACAGTAGAAATCTCAACCTTTCTGCTTGTTTTTGCCTAAGATTGGGATAAAAGTTCACTGCAAAAGCAAGAGTACAGGCTGGAGAGCAGAGTGTGCTGGAAGCAAAGGAAATATGTTCCATGATCAGCAGTCTCCCAGAAATCCCAGGAGACCCTGACAGAGTGTAGGTCATGGAGCCCTAGTCAGATTTTACAGTACAGAATGGAAGTTGCTTTCTGCTGATGGAAAATTACATTTTTCTTTGCTAAAGGTTTGTCTGTGAGGGAAAGTTGGATGAAGAGTGAGTAATTCCAGCTCATTTTTTGCACTTGTATATTAGAGTTTCTGTAGCATGCAGTTAAGCATTGCTCTACTGTGTCTCAGGATACTACAGATAGGAAGAGTCTGGAACCAGAGGGTTGGGTTACAGCCAGCTTCACCTAACCACTAGGCATCATCTAAGAGCAAAAATCCAAGCCTCTGTTAATAAAAGGAGTAAAACATCTTCCAACTCCCACTAATATTCTGAAAAAGTGCTTTTAAAGGTGTGATTCAATTGCCTTCACATAAGAATTTAGTGCCCCTAGATGTACTAGGGTACCCTAGAAGCCTTCAGCTGCCACTCCAGATGGCAAAGGAATCCCAAAACCCAGAAGCCTAATCTAACAGTGCAGCTGCAGTACCTCAAATATTTTAGGAAATAGAATCGAGTCCCATTTATTTTTCTTTACCAAAATCCTTTGTCATTTTAAAAGGAGGAAGAATGTGCTCAACTAATTTCTAACACAGTGATGTGTTTGGTTTAGTGTCACTCACATTCACAAGATACAGCTGAAACTAAATCGCAAAGAGGCATCTCTTGACCGTCAGCATGGTTTACATCAGGTTGGCCTCACTGTGTGGTAGCTTCTCCTGAGTAGTTCTATCTTTAAATTTGCCTCAAAATGAAGCTGTAGTTTTCATTCAAAACAGTAATGAATAATAAAAGTTTAGTGACCTGAATATAGTAATTTAAACAGAAAGGCATTGATGTATTTGTGATAACAGGCTGTCATAGGGTTTTTAACATAGAGAGGTGTACACTGAACAGCAGTAAATTCCTTGCATTAGGTAGAGACATTCAACTGAATGGCAGCAAGTTGCTGTCATGTCTAGAAACTGAAGAATAATTACATCCCTGTGCTAGAGAAATATGTGTGAATGCATGTGCATGCATTACATTTGGGAGCAATGACTATGTGATATTTTTGGTGCCTGCTTTTTAAAAAACAGATACAAATATTTTACAGTCTAATTTTGAATAGGATATTTTTTCAATTACTAAGTGTCCCAGTTTGACTTAAAGTAGTTTATCATTTTAGATGTCAATTAGACCTTTGAAGTCAGAACAGTTAATGCTTAAAAGTTAGCAGCATGTTAGATACTTTTAAATGCCATGAAGTAAATTTTTAAATAAACTTTATATTAGTAAAAGAAAAGCCCATTTCTGGCAAAACTTTTCTACATTCATCTGTACAAAATCTGCAAAAGTGCAAGTGTACACAGGCAAAATAAGGCAAGTAAAATATTTCCAGAATGTGATTAAAGAAATATAAGATGTTAGAAACCCCTTTACAGTGTCGTAGCTGGTATTTTGTACTGGGGTAATACGGCTGAATGACTAAAATTTATCAGATATGCAAAAGTGCCTGACTATTAGCACAGGATTATTTATATTGTTTTAACTACTCTGTTGTTTATTCATGGTTTCTAACAGTTAATCATTTCTTTGTACTTTTTAATATTTTTAAAAGCTGTGTTGTGCATCAGGAAATGATATTGTGCAACAAAATTAGTACTGAATGAACAAGTAAAGAGTTTAAACAAGTAATGAGTGTGCATTTCTGAGGTTAGTTTGCATTTCAGCATACTGTATTTTCTGTAGGACAAACAGATGTATGATTATATGTGATGATAGATTATCAAAACCACATTTCTTCTATTGCCCTAATGTTTCTCAACATTTTTAGTAAATGCCAAGTTTGGGGATCTATTTTTCCTTTAGACTTTTAAAAAATCATTAATAGAATAACTACTTGTTGAGAGGGGAAAAAAAGTGATTTACAGTTACCGAAAAAGTCTGAATGTTGAAAGCCAGATAAAGCCCAATAAAAGTGTCTGAAGTGGAATGTTAGAAAAAACCAAATTGATAAGAAATGAAAACCGTTTTCAAAGTATTATTTTCTTCTAATGTTATGTAAACATTTCAAATGCAAAACAGATGTAACAGACGCCAAATCAATTTCTGTACATCCTTTCCTTTCAGCAACTTGGAAAGTGATGTGGTTTCTGCTTAATGAAAATGAATATTGGTCCAAGATTGGAAATGCCATTTCATATGGCTTTAAATCTCTGAGCTGTTCCCCATCTCTGACTGATTATACAAGAATTATCTGAAAATGCATTGACATAAAGTGGTGTCAGTGTAAAGAAATCTGTTAAAAATTGTAGATTATTGATAATGAGAGCTAGGTGGAAGGTCAAAGCTCAAGTACACTGACTATAGAACACAAGCAGGACCTAATCTTAATACACTTTTTAGTAAATAAATTTAGACCCTTTCAAAATTATACAATCTTGACAAATTGACATATTCATGCTGATCTGCTACAGGCAATAATTCTTTTGATTGTTTTATTTAATTAAGTGTGAATGCTCAATGGAACAAAATTGGAGAAATGCAGAGTTTAATAGTAGAAATATTTCTTAAAATTTATTCTGGATAATCAACCAACAATGGAGATTAATTAAGGAAAAAAAAGACTTTTTTTATGTGTCTCACACACTCCACTTCCATAATCAGTCAACATTTTTCTGTTAAACTCTTATTATAGAAAAAACTGTGCATTTAAATCTTTCGTTTATGAAACTGTGATTTCATGTATAAAAATAAATGTACATATATATAATAACCTGATAATTGCAAATATCGTACTCCAAAATTTATCAGTTCAAGCAAGTACAGTGAAAGGAGGTAATTGATTAACATTCCAGACAAAATTCTAAGTCACTGTAACTTTGCCCATTTTTACTTTTTTTTTGGTTTAATTTATTCTGATCTATTTGTTTGATAAACTGGGATTAAAAATGCTGCCATTTGAGTTGTAAAAATCTTATTTGTATACGAAAGAAATAAGGTAAGTCTAAAAAATGTAGAATTTACTAAAAAGAATACTTAAATTCATGTGGATCATCTGTGAGTATTGAGTACAGTTTCCTACAAAGACACCATTTAGAGTGCTTTTGGAGTAAAAATATTAGAACTGAATGTAAAGGTGGAGATTGAACTGGGACAAGCTGCATGTATAAAGAATACTTATAGCACATAAAATCTTCTAAGTTCAGCATGTGCATATTGTCTCTCAGATTAAATCAGGTAAATTAACTACGTTCTGTAGAATAACATGCAATTATCCCTAGATACATAAGTGTAAATTAACAAATACTGGTAATTCCAAAATTATTCTAGATTTTCAAATTTACTTAACCTTGGCAAAATAGAAACCAGTGTACTTCACATTTAAAGCACATGTTGCATACATCAAATAATTCTGATTTGCAAGTTTTATTTTTCTGTATTATCTTAATTGCATTAGACCATGTTGTGTGTTGCACAAATGAAGAAGATAATCTCCCCAACATTCACATGTCCACTACTTAGCCTGTCATGTGAAGCTGTTTTCGTAGCCAATGACTGTTTGTTATCATAGTCAACAGAATCTGAAGTCCATTTCATGTTAAGTTGGCAACAGCATTTTGTTAGGTGTGTCACACTCCAAAAGTACCAGTTTCTTTCACTGGAACACTAGAATGGGTGATGGCTGTGCTGTACATGCCTGTGCTTCAGTGCAGTGCATCTGAGTTCTGTGAGTGTATCAGAAGTTATGGGCAAACCTTTGACTCAGCAGAGATTCTTCAAAACATTTATGATTCGGATGTTTGGTACGTGTCCTGTCCAAGCAATCTGGGTATTTTCAGTACCTCAGAACAAGCCCACAGGACTTAAAGCATGCACGCAGGCTATACCCATTGCACATATCAGGCTGGAGAAATCCAAGATGCTAAAGCCCCCTGATACCAGCTAGTTGACTTGTCTGCGCATGCACAGAAAATTTGTCTGGCTTTTCTTTATATGCTGCAAATGTTCTATCACCTGAAACATTGGACTTACCAAGTAAATGCCCAAGCTGCCATATTCTTCTCAGGCAAAATTACCAAAAGGAGAACTTACAGAATCCCAGAATCCCAGGTTGGGTAAGATTGGAAGGGACCAGTGAGCCATCTGGTCCAACTTCCCTGCTCCAGCAGGGTCATCCTAGAGGACATTGCATGGAATTGCATCCAGACTGTTCTTGAATTATTCTGGGGAAATCCAGAACTATGTTGGTTCTCATGCATTTCCTGAAAAGCACACCAAATGCAGAGATTTAAATTTCGCTCCAATTTCTAGCAGTGATTTCTCACAATGCAATATAAATACAATTGCATGCAAATAACAAGAACAGAAGGATTTGTCTTATGAAAAAGTAGTTAAGGGAGTCATAAGTCCTCAGAACTAATTTTTCAAATTGGTTTTATGAACCACTGGAGCTGAAAAGCCTCGGAGACTTCTTTGCAATTTCTTGGCAGATATAATACAGTTGGCTGAGACTAATAAAACACAAGGTATCTCAACTAGGTATGAAATTGTTGTTATTATTAGAAAATCACTGGCCATCTGGTTGGGCATTACGTGCAATAAGCTATAGACTACTGATGTAAAATTCAGAATTAGAAAGAATTTCTTGAAAATAGAAGAGCCAAATGTAGGCTGCATCATCAATATTCATAACTAGAGAGAGAAACTTTAAGGTCTGAACTCTGCAGTGTAAAGCTTAAAACAGGACAAATAAATGAATCTGTTTACTTAAAAGAGTAAACAAGCATGCAAGCAAGGTGAAACCCTCATTTAAAATCAGATACTGAGGTATAATACAGTAACACTTCAGATATAAATTAAAGCACTTACTATAAAGTGGTTGCATGCATTATCTTAGAAGCTATGAAAAGATTTTGTCAGAAAGAGCCCACTTTTCTGAAAAAGAATAAAAAGGGTACAAGAAAGAAAATTCCTGTTTTCTTTTTTGCAAACTTTACTTTTAGAGCTTTAAGTGGTCTTTGCAGTAAGGGAGATCCGTGGAGCCATATAGCATCCAGGTAATGCAGACAAAGAATTTCTCTTTAAAATCCACATTATCCAATACTCTATTCACATCTTTATGGTAACCGCTTACAAATAATGTCTGCTAAATTAATGCTTGCAATTAATTCTGTTAGTTAAAAATGTGAAATATTTGTATCATAATCTAAATTACTCTAAAACTACACATTCCTTTTTAAAACTACATATTCCTTTTTCTTCTAGCTACCTTCAGTGGATTTACGTGGCTATGTAATGGAGATTAATAAGAAATTGCTCTTTATGTTGAAAGACCATTTGAACCTCAACAGAAATAGTACTATAGTTTTTGTTTTATTTAAATAGGTGAATGAATAAAGAATAATTTTCAGGAAATGGAAAGTTAGAAATTATCTGACTAAAAAGAATTGCAGTCCTGGAAAAGCTATAAAACATATGGTTTTGCTTCAGGTCATTTTTAAGTTTGGACACACTGGGCAGATCGTTGACAATCTGAACACATGTATTCAGGCATTTCATGTTGTTCTGGGAGGGGAGCCTCTCTGGCTGTGCCTCCTGTGCCAGGCAGGAATGCTTTGCACAGTATTCAGAAGTCCTTTTCCCCCTGATTGCTGTATCAGGTACCTGGCCAGATCACCCTACATCTTTTGAATACACATGCCCTAATTTTTGAGGGAAGTGGGAATATGTGTATGTCTTGGGGGAGTACAGAGGAAAAAGAATACACAGATCTTCCAGAAGCTGAGAAGCATTTTTGTGTTCCAGAGTTCTCTTTCCTCTTGTGAAAAGCCAACTCTCCAAAACAAGGAGAGGATATGATTATAATCCTGATAAAGATAAAAGGTATTAGCTATTACTGTCATTATTTCATAGTCCTCAAAGTCAAATCTTAGGGATAAAAACCATCTGGGTCTCATATATGAAATCTGAAGTGAATGAATCTATTTGAGCAATTTGTTAAATGAAACGGGCAGTGACAACAAAAATAAAAGGAATATGCTCCCTCCCTGCTGTATAATACCCAGCATGTCTGAGAGTAATTTGTCTTTTTTTCCCCCTGGGAAATCAATACTATGCAAAAGATAAATTCATAGCAACTGAAGAGCAATTCGTATGCCAGCATTCACCATATATCTTGAGATATAGATAAGTCCTGCCAGGCATCAGCATTAAATAGCTTGTAGCAGAAAATATTTTTCAGTGTAGCAAAAGGCAGAAGGATGTCTTTTATAATTTAAAGAGGAGGACTGTGTAAATTTTCCTTCTGAATATTGATTGTATTTGCTTTGGGCAAAGGATACATTCAGTAAAATATTTAGTTTGTTGCATTTGAATTTATATGAAGGTGAAGCCACATGCTATACAAAGGATAATTAGAGATGAAATGCAGATTTCATATGCCAAAATTATCTGTCAATTTTTTATACTTTTCTGTCCCGCTGTATACTCATCCTATGTTAAGGTGAAGATCTTTGAACACTGACAAATGTACCTATATCCAAATCTTGCGCATCTAGTCCCCATTCACAGTCATTTTTTCCTTTCATGTACATATTTAACTCTAACTCTGCTCAGCACACTTCTTTATTGTTATCAGAATAATGTTAAAAAACCCAAACACACTGAATGCTGTCGACTAATGAATTAACTTTATAATGTCCAGAAGTCTCCATTACATAAATAACAGAAACTTGGAGGGGGTGGTAGGCTGGTGTGGTAATGGTTCTGTCAGATGTTCCATTCATAATTGATGCAACATTTCCCTACATTTCTTTATTAGCTCTGTTAAACGAGATAATATTGTACCTTATAAATTTTGTACCATAAACATGTAGGCAACCATACATATGCACAGACACATACATCAATGTGACAGAAAATATGCTGAAAATTAAGTTAAAATCAAGGAATAAGGAATACAGTATGCTTAAAAAAATCAAGAATGTAAGAAAGGCCCAGATTTTGAGGGTGTTTCTGCATTTTTAGTTTATGATGCACATACGTGGTTGTTAAAAAACTTTGCTCTAGGATAAATTTCTTTGTGTAACCTACTGTCATAAGAGCATGGGGACATGTTTTCAGTTATCAAAGGAAGGTCATATTGGTCATTGATACAGACAAAAATAGCTAGATTTGAACATTGTTATAAAAGATGAGACATCTAAACCTCACAAAGATATTTGTGTTTAGCAAGAGACACAGGATGAAGGGCATATCCAGGCTTGAGTACTAGTAAAAGTAGTTGATCATATGGATTAAACAAAAAGGCATAATTTGATTTGTCATATGCTTAGTGAAGAATTCATTTGGTCATGATTTCAGAACAGTTAGAATTTTACTTTGTTTTATACAGCTGTGGTGTAACAGAGATTAGTCACAAGTAGGAACTCTAAAACTGATCCAAAAGTCAAATCCCACCCCTAATACTGATGGAAGTATTTTTAGTTGTGAGGCCTGCTGCACCACAATACACCATTGTCTTGTTAACTTATAATTTCCTGTTGGTGTTTTAGAAGAATTTTGCATTATTTCACTGGGGAAGTAATGTGGTTTAAACATTTTGTAGAGCTTACATTGCTTTACAAATTGTAGGTAGATATTTTAATAGATTATTAACTCTATTGTCTAAGTAGCATAAGCATAAAAGAAAACTGCTTTAAGGCCTGAGCACCATAAATAAATGTTTTTTAAACACTATACAAAACCACTTAGTAGTATTTCTCTAAAGAAGCTAACAAAGCATTAAATAAAAGCAGGGAAATAAAAGAGAATGCTACATCGCACTTGTTCCCTCTGTCATTCAGAATATAATATTTTGTAGCATTTCCACACAACTGGAAAGAAACCCAAGAAAAATAAATGCTGTAATTTGAATGTGTACAGCATTTAATATGTGTCCCTTAGTAGACCTTAGAGAGTGGTTCAAATCAATTATTAATATTCTTTCTTATTATAAAAACCAAAAGAATACTGGAATAAATTTACTGAGGTGTTGTTTAGGTTTCTTTAAATTCATATTAATAAACATCAGTTTTAAATTTGCCATTAAGAGTAATATCTTCTCCTATCACACCATTATCTAGATGGAGTCTAAATATTGCATGTTTTGTCAACACACCTAATGTAACACATGATTAATTTCTAAATAAAGGTCCCATTACAAGTATTTGTTGATGAATGCATGTTATTGCAATTACTCAACTGAGAAAATATTTTGTGTTATGTTTCCCTAATATCTTCTTAGGGAAATTGTGAATGAAGAATGAAGTTAAAAAAAAGTGCAGGATTCTGTAGTTTAAAAAACTCACCTTTTGCATCTCTGCTCCTGATTTCTCTATCCTGAATGCCCAGCATTGCAGTGAGTTCAAGTTCACATCACTAGGTGAAGGGGTAGCATGTTTGTGTATGCTTTTTAGGTGCAAATCAAAAGCCTGGTATTAACTGCCTTCTCCACACAGGAAGCCTAGGCTAGTATGTATTCCAAACACGTCTCTAGTTAAGAAAAGCTCGTAATCTCTCTACCACCTCTCCCTTCCCCTTTCTCTTCCCCCACTCTTTAGTTCTTAGAACAGACCCAGAACAGAAGGAAAGTTCACTCTCACCAAAATTCCCACATTGGTGTGTCAGAGTGATAGTCAGTTACAGAATCCCTTCTGGATATCTGTAAGTTGTTTTAACTTATAGTCGCAGTCAGAATTCAGAGGGGATGGTCTCTTGGCAAAAGTGATTGAAGAAGTCTAGCCTCTGATTGTTTACCCCTGAGCAAGTAAATCATATTTCATTTCATTTCTTCCCTTGGAGAACACAGAAAATATCTTTCTCTTGTGCTTTGTTATGAGAACTACAAGGCAGCTGTTGTAGGAGTATAGAATAGTCCATACAGAAGACTGGATAAATCTTGTGTGCTTGTGCATGAACACAAATATAAAATATAGTGCTGTAAATAGAGTCACAAGTTTCACTTGGCATAAAAGACTGACTTCAAAGGCTGATTGAAGTAGTCAGAATGACTTTATTCAGTTGGGTTTTAGTCAAGCTAAATATAGTTTAGAGGACCAAATGTGATTTTGCTAGAAGTAACACCGTTTAAATGCAAAAGCAATTTCAGCGGAGTGAAAAGTCTCTGCTGTTCTAGGGGAAAAGAAGAAGCAGAGATTTGGGGAGCAATGTCCCAGCACTATGCTACCCAAATAACAGCACAACATATTTTGTAGAATGTACATTTATAGGAATATTACAGTTGTATATACACATACCTATGCAATTCATTTCCTCAGGCAGCAGGAGAAGAGTTATAAATTCTTCACACTGACTTTTTTTCCTACTTGCTGGGTTGCCACCAATACAGAGAGAATTAACAAAATGTTTTATGGGTGCTTTTGATGAAAAATGTTTTAACGCTGCCAAGTTCATAGTCATTTGTGCCTTGAAGGCTAGATGAGAGAGATTGTCAAGGAAACACATAATAATGAGTTCCAAAAGAAAATGTTGCCTTTAGAAAATTAGGGAAATAGGAGCCAAATATCTACCAGTATAATCTGTAATTGTTGTGGCTTTCACAATAGAACAAAACACTGAATGGATACCCCTGGTTTTGATGTAGAAAGTTTATTTATAAAGTGCTTTAATGAATTTTCAAGGAACATTAAGATGATGGGTGTCAAAAGACAATTTTTACATCATGCAGAAAGGAGTACAATCATTTTCTGAAATGTGTTCCAGCTAACTGCTTGGGTCGTTTCTACATGCATTAAAGATTTTTTTAAAGCAACAGTGCTATGTGAAGAACACTTTATTTTTTCAGTCCAAAGTGGAATGTTATGTGATTTTATAGAAATTCAGTGAAGGCCATGTGAATTAATTCAATAGGAAGGGATCATATCTTTAATGTACTTTTTGGTGGATATTTTCCAGAAGTCCATTCATTTCCAGAGGTTGCAGAATCTAAGAATGTTTCAAGAAGGGTCCACCTGTTGGGTCATCTGGTCCAGCCTCCCTGCTCGAGCAGGGTCATCCTACAGCACAGGATTGTTTCCAGATGATTCTTGAATATCTCCAGTGAGGGAGACTCCATAACCTCTCTGGGCAGTCTGTTCTGGTGCTTGGTCACCTATACACCTTCCTTGTGTTCAGGTGGAATTTCCTATGCAAAAATTTCTGCCTGTTGCCTCTTGTCCTATTGCTCAGCACCGCCGAGCAGAGCCTGGATCCATCCTCTGACACCCTCTCTCCAGATATGATAGACATTGAGGTCCCCTCTCAGTTGTCTCTTCTCAAGGCTGAACAGGCCCAGCTCCCTCAGCCTTTTCTCATAAAAGAGGTGCTCCAATTCCTTAATCATCTTTGTTGCCTTCTACTGGACTGGCTCCAGGTTCTCCATGTCTCTCTTGTCCTGAGGAGCCCAGAACTGGGCACAACACTCCAGATGTGACCTCACTAGGGCTGAGTAGAGGGGCAGGATCACCTCCCTTGACCTGCTGGAATGCTCTTCCTAATGCACCCCAGGATACCTTTGGCCTTCTTGGTCACAAGGGCACTGCTGGCTCATGGACAGCTTGGTGTCCATCAGGACATCCAGGTCCTTCTCCACAGAGCTGCTTCCCAGCAGGTTGGCCCCAGCCTATCCTGGTGCCTGGGGTTATTCCTCTCCAGGGGCAGGACCCTGCATTTTCCTTTGTTGAATTTCAGCTGGTTCCTCTCTGCCCATCTCTCCAACCTGCCAAGGTCCCTCTGAAGGGCTGCAGAGCCCTCTGGGGTATCGGCCACACCCCCCAGCTTTGTGTCATCACTGAACTTGCTGAGGAGGCACTGTTTATTTACATCCGACTTTATGATGTTATTAAAATTATATATCAAGTTTGAAGTGTTTAACAAAATAAAATTTAACATTGATATAAAGGAAACTCGGAGATATTGCCCTCTTTTCTTTACCCAAAAGTTTCCTGCTTAGAAGCATGGTCTGATTTGGCAAAGCAGCTCTAGATGAGGATTTTTCGTTTGTTGAAGTACTTATTGTAAGAGCCGTTGGTGGGCAATTAAACTAAAATAACCTTTCTATTGCACTGAGTCAGAATGGAACCCATGTCTTCCAACTGATGGGTAAAATACTGTCGGAAGCATGCAAAGAAATTCAGATGCTGTAAAAGATATAAATAAAATCTTAACTTCCCAACAGAGTTGATGTTTTAAAAAATGAAGATTCTGTTACTTTTCTGCTTTGTTTCATTTTGCTTTTTAATATAGATTATATACTAGCCCCCTGAGAGATTACCATTGGAAGGAAACACTTAAAATGGAACTTGGCCTAGGAAGATGTCATCTGACTGAAACATACTACTCTTTTTTCAATCCACCTTTCAAAATGAACAAGTAGTGTCTTTTTGTTAGATACCATATTTAGGTTGCAAATATAATATACAGGTTCAGCAAAAGGACTAAAATCAACTGGGAAGGCAATATATAGAAATTAGGAGAAAAATTATTATTGAGGTATGACAAAACACCTACATTGAATTTCTAGCTCTTAATTCAGTGTTGTTGTCACCCTTTCTTGCATCTAATAAATCTGAATCAATATGCATAATCATAATTGAGATACACATAACTGGGCAGAGTTTTTATATGACCTCCCTTATCCAAAGGGGAACCTGGCAGTTTTCTTGACTGAATATTTGCATGTCAGCCTTGCAGACTGAGTGTGCTGAATCAGCCACAGGAGCCTACATTTTTTGTCATCCAAAAGACTTAAGAAAGAAGATGTAACAATTTCTGGACACTACATATATCCATACATTCTGCCAAGTCTTTTAGAGCTGCTGAACCAGCAGGCCTTATACTTTTTGTTGCCAATAAAGTGGTCACACAATGTCAGTAACTTCAGAGACGTAATTTGTCAACTGTCTAACTCTATGAACTGATAGTCTGAGAGCCATGAGATTTGGAAAGTTCACAGACTAGCATTTAGTCTGTAGGATTTTGGTCATATGGGATTTCAGTTAAATAAAGTCAGTGGGAAAAGCTTTGGCCTTTTAGTCTTCCACTGTAGGACAGCACATATTGATTTAGTGCTGAAAAGAAAGCACATAGAAAGCAGATTTTGAACTACCAGAAACTTTTCTGTCAATTTATTCATTTTCCTCCCCTCACTGCAGTGGAAGTGGGATTAAGTTTGGCACTGTGAGGCATATTGTGGCTTTTCACTGACTGTTGCCTCCTCTTTTCACTCCTCCCCTGTCACCTTTTGACATATTTAGGAGAAAGATATAACAGAAACCATCAAAATGTGAGACTAGGAGGGCAGCATGAACCCTCTAAGAACTATTATATAAAGCAGTGGTTGTCCAAGTAGCTACCACTTGATTACAGAGGCAGAGATGTACTTGCATCCATCTGGAGTATCATGCTAATCTTGGTCTCCTCCATATTTGTGGTGGTTTTTGATGACACAGCTTTATTTCCTTTTTTTGTCCTGAATAACCATGGCATCTCAATTTTTCTTTCACTCAAAAGCTGGAGATGAGGGCTTCATGAAGTTGATGTGCTTGTGTAAATATACCAAATTTTCTCTGCTCACACTCTGCCAGCCAAAAAGCTGCTTTACTTTTCTTTTTTAAAAAATAATTAATCTAGCTTAAAAATGGAGTAGTGTTGACATCTCTTCTTAACAATAAGGATAGAAACTCAGGATGAACAGCTGTTTGGACAATCTTGGATGAGAGCCTTTCCCTAGGCAAACACAGTAGATGCACAGGCACATGCAAGGGCACATTGCTGCCATTATTGATGCCCATCTGTCAGACTGGCATGGTGCCCACTCAGAAGCTGAGTCTAAACAAGGTCTTAGTGATACAGGCTCTGCCTCCTCTATGACAGTACTGCCACCTGGGCGCCAAATGACTTTTCACAATAGCTTCCATTTTTAGGTAAAAAGAAAAGAACTATTTAAAGGGAGGAAAAAACTAAATATTATCAAATGGAAAACTTATTTTACCTTCAAACAAATATGGTGTAATGAGTGGCTTTATATATGTGCGTGCAGTGCATAAATATATATACACACAGAGATTTATATGTAAAATCACATTGTTGTTTCCTGTTGTGACAGTGACTGGAGTTACTTGTTTTCATGATGAATGAGAATTTGTCATTTACTAGGCAAGTGATCTATAGATTTCACAGAATTTTAGGGGAAAGGGAATTGAGAATATTTAGCAGTTTTACTTACAGAAAAGTGTTTTTTTCCTTACTTTCCTGTAAGATTTACTTACAGGAAAGAGTTTACTTACAGAAGAGTGATCACATTTAGGTACCTGAGGAGACTGATTCTTTCTACCCTTGTAAATTCTTCAAATAACTACGTAAGACATACTGGATTTCAAATGCTTCTGAAATGTCCATTCCTCACCTACTCTTTCTGATGGATCCAATGTCACCAAACACCTTGCAGTAATCTTTTCTAGTCAGTAAATGAAATTCCAAGTAACTCCTACTTGAAATAAGAGTTACTTGGAATAGAAGGAATAGGAGGCCACACATAATCCTCCTCCAAGCAGTTAAAATGACCTTAACTGTTGTGTGTAGTATTATAGCTGCAGTGTTTCATGTCCTGCCAAAGTTCAGCTTATTTTTCTCACAGACTACTCTATTTAATTATGTTTTCTTCAATAGAACTATTTATTCTTCTATTTTATTGCAGTCTGGTAAATGAGGTGCAAAGTTTTATGTCATGTCTAATAATATTCTGTAGAAATATGAGTCAGTTAATTTTTTTTTTTTAGCTGATATGACTCTAAGTATGAAAGTGATTCTGTGTTTGGAACACTAGGCTATTGGCGATCTGCCCTGGAAACCTCACTGATGAAATTAATAAGAAATGACTTCAGAATATTCTAGCTTTATTTTCCTACGTAATGAAATCTGAGTATTTTGCCTTTGAATGTGTACATGTTTATTATTATTATAATTACGTTTAGTTGTGAAGAAGAATACCATGCAAAAACTACAGAGGAAAAATTAATTTTAAGTTTTGAAATAGAAATGTTACAAAAAATGTCACCAGGTGGCAATGTTACACAACCTCTTCCTAGTTGTTTTTGGTGTGTAAGCAAATAGTGTGTTTTAGAGAGGAGTGTTAGCTTTGGCCTTTGGTATGAAAGACTCTTGCACTAATAGCAATTCATTCTGAAGAGAAAATTTTATGAGTATCAGAAATATTTACTGTTTCTTGACTCCTGATTAGAATTTGTCATTGAGGCAGGCCTGGCTGTGGATAAGTAGCCCGTGTTTTCTGAGCTGTGTGAATGGCAGACACACCTCGTGCCCTGCAGGCTGCTCAGGTTGCACAATGCAGTTTTGACACTACCAACTGACCTCCTAACGGGACTAACGGGACAGCTACTATGGACTGGGAATCCTTAATGTGGGGGTAGTTCTACTGTACAAAGAGCTTTCCAGAGCCCAAAGAAGAGATTCTGTCATCGTTTTAGTTCTCTACGTTGGGATAGAGTTACCTCATGGAAAAAAAAAAAAGGGTTTATGGTGCAATACACAGATTGTTTTTTTGCCAAAAGCTAGTAGCAATGTCTATCAATCTGCTGTAAAAAAAATAATAAAGTTTAGCTAGTGTTTCAACGGGGAAAGATAGTTCATGGGTGTACCAGTAGGAAGGACAAGCCCCCCCAGCCGGTGAAAAAGCTTACTGTCCATCCTGGCTCTGTGATCTAAGATTGTCCCTTCTTGTATCTGTGCAGTGCTATTAATGAATATCATGCTAGACTTAAAAAAAAAAACCAAAATCCAACAGGGTTGGGGTATTTTAAGTCATTTTCAGCTCATTTTTATATTTAGTCAGTTGCATTTCTAGCCAGAAATTACATCCTTTTCTTTATTATTCAAAAATCATAGAATACTTGTCACAGGGAAGGTAATAAACATTAGCTGGTGACCGTCATCTAAACATCTAGTAGTGCAGAAAATAATTTAATATGGTCCTGAGAAACATAGAAGGAACTGTATGTGGAATTAAACTGGCTTGTGAGTTAAGTGATTCAAATTCAACACCAAATTATATAGAAAAATAGATTATGGATTAGGGCTGATTTTCATGTTAATGTAAATATTATAATTACTGTGTTGCTGTAAGATGACTTCAAGTAATATTAGCAGTGTAATCAATGCACAAAACAGATGGAGACAATTTGGGCCAAATGACCTAATACTTGGATTTATATACCTGTTTATCAGGCATGTTAAAAAATTTCAGACTGCTTTCATTTGCTTCTAAGCAAACTGAATTTCTGTAAATTTGCAGCAGAAGTAATTGATGTGTTTTGAGCAGCTATTTGCTGACTGCAAGGACAAACTCTCATCTCTAGCCAATTGTGAGCCTACTTACGGACTGAATCAAATAATCCAAAATTATATAATGGATTAGTTAAATTAAGGAAAAGAATATTTAACTTAGAAAATATAACATTTCTTATCTTCTCCTATGGACCTTCAACTTCTGGAATTATACAGTCACACTTTCCCAGCCACATGTTTTTCTCAAACCAGGATGACCGAAATGAGTTTGAATAGTACATTACCATAGTTACTTTTGGCAAAATAAAAAGTAGGCTCTGGAAGAAGTCCAAACTCAAAGAATACTAGCTCTGCAAATAGATGTGGGAAATCCAACTTCTTGCATTCTCCAGACATGCTCAGATAGACAGTTTATGAAATATTGCTTTGTTTGATGCATGAAACTTTAGATGTCCTGAAATAGTGTGACAGGAAATCTTTATTTACCGAAATCTTGGCCACTATTTCATATGAATGCTTTAAATGGTTATTTCCCAGTGAGGTGCACTGGAAATAATATTTTAAAAGTTTTAAACTTACAGTTTAAAAATACCTAAGGATTACCCCTTTTTTTTTAATAACTTGCAAAATCCATGGTGATAGTTGTGATAAGCAGCTTTGCAGCTATTACCACTTTCACTTGTTTAAAATGTTGTTTCATATCTCTTTACTAGAATGCCTGAATGATCCTAGGGTTTATGTAAAAGAAATAGAAAATCTACAGATTTGTAACTGAATGTCAGAGCACACTCCTGCATTACCTTTGGTACCTCTAGCACTGATCATTTTAAACAAAACATTCCTTCCATTACAGTTTTACCATCTACTACTAATTTTTATGTGACTTTCAGACTAGAATAGCCTACTGCATTGTTTCTATGCTTCTACAGTGTGATTTTTCTTGCAATAAATTGGAAGTTTCAGCTTATTCTGTTTGCAGTACAATACTAAGGCCTATTACCTTAGATGATTCTCATAATTTTCTTGCCACAGGATTCTTTTTTGTATTCCTGCATACATGTACACACATACGCCCCCCCAGTGTCATTAATCTGGAATTAACTTTTACATAAATCTGGCTTGGAGTCTGACTGTTTTAGAGACTATCTCTGTTTCTCTAGCAACTGAAATTAATAAGAATATTATATCTACTGAAAAATGAGGCTTTTTGAAAGTGGGAACAGAGCATTCTCAGTGCATGTAATTTATATTCAATCTACATATGATACACGGATGTTCTCTTTTCACAAAGAATGGCCTGTTTGGAAAAAGACATTTGCCTTCATCAAATAATGATCTTAGAAAACTGAGATCTCAGATCTCATAGAAAAGGAATATAAATAACCTATGTTTTCAATGACAAAAAGGTAGAAAATTTCAGTAGCTTTTCTATAAAAAGCAATTAACTTTGGGATATATTTTTGATAGTATTAGAAACTGAAGCCAAGACTCATACAGAAGTTTTCAACAAAATCCATCATTATTTTAATAGAAATCAAGGTAAACATAAGAAATAAATCTCAGTCAAATAAACTTTTATTTTCCAGGATAAGCATTGAAGTAATTGAATTTAAACAGCTTATGTAAAAATTTTAGATGAAAAAGTAGGAAACTGCTGTCCATATATATCAGAATATTCTACCGTATCTATTGTCTTCTTTTATCTTGAACAAATTTTTTTTTACATTATAGAGAAGTTAAATGGAAGGGAATACTTCAAGGTTAAGTATACAGCAATGATAAGCTTATTTAAGAGAGCAATAAATATAAAAGAAAATACGATAGGAAACTGTTAAATAGAGAGAAAGAACGAATGTTTTTTAGTCATTTTATGGAGCCTGCAGGTGGTGTAAGTACCTTAAGAATTATTCAAAATTCCTAAATAATGGTTATTTTTCTCATTTCTACTCTTGTTTTATACAACTCTATTGTATGTTTGGTAAGATTGTATTTCTACTCATATCTGGAGGAGTCCTGTTTTTTCTTCTGGATAAATGAGTGATGATTTCACTTTGGTTCATTCAAAGTCCTCCATGACAATGCAGGTTCTTGGACTGTATCATCTACAAATAATTAAAATAAATTTTATTAATTTATTTTTAGATCATTTGTGTGGGAAAAAAGTGGATTGTATACTAGAATGTAACAATTAATGCTTTCAGAATATTTCAAAAAATCATCCGCACCACCTCTTTTGTTTGTGTATTTAAAAAGGATACATGTGCTTTAGCTCACATATGTAGTTATAGGAACTTACTGGGGTTTTTTCTGTACACAAAATACAGAAGCAAAATTATCTTTGCTCATCAAATAAGTTATCAGGAAAAAAATATGTTTAAAGACAATTATATGTTTGTTGTTTGAAAGTTCTAATACACATTGATGATTTTCTTGCATTTTATCTACAGTCAACTATGGCTCTTGCATCACAGCAGATGAGGATCTGAACTAAATTTGGGTGGATCCTTTCAGCCAATTTGCAACTTTCCGGTGAAATTATCACTTATACTCACAACAACAGATTCAGTTACAGGACTGATTTTTAAGAGGTTTTCTAAATACCTGTACCCATTTACTCTCAAAAAAATCATATTTTGTGTAGGATTGTGGGAATGTGGGAGGATACTATAGGGGAAATCAGGCAGGGGCAATAAGGCCTGGTAGTTCCCTCAGGAAGCCTTTTCCCCATGAATTACCTTTTCAAATGACAGCATAAACACACAGCATTTGTCCAGAGCTTTGTGGCACTAAATACAAGGATTACTATGACTTACTCATATTGAAAAGCCAAAGAATAACTGTTGTTTGTATAAAAAATCAGTGTATAAACATCACTTTACATCTGAGAGTAGATTGCCACAATACCCTTCATGCTGTTCTGTTATGATTAGCACCCATGTGTGAAAAAGGAATGGTTTCCTTCAAAGATCGTAGAATATATCCATTATAGGCCTATTCAAAAATTGAAACACGTCTCTTGGTTACAAATAGAGTGTATACAAACTGCTGTATTTAGTAACATTACTAAATTGAAAGAAATAATGTATTTCCTGTAAGTTTATTTTCCAAAATTTTCATGGATACACTGCAAAGGACTGAAATGTTATCTGTGATGAATTTTATTAGAAAGTCTTTAAATTTTTGTCAACAACAGACCAACAATTAACTGTCTGTCTCTGATTTGGCACAAGGCAGGAATTAAAATGTATATATATAATAGTATGTAAAAAATATTAAATGAAGTTTGAGAGCTGGTAGAAGAAAAGGTTTCTGCCTAAAAACTAATGATAGACATAGAAGTACCTGGAATTTCACAGAGTAGTACACAGAAGTACATGCCCCAAGGTTGAGGCACCAGATGTGAGTTCTATAATTTGTGAGGAAAGATGTTTAATGTGACCACTGCACAGAGAGTGTAAAGTAATACTTGAACTAATCAACTGTAGTTTACATAGGAGTCTATGAAGTGATAACATTAAGTGATTTATTTTGTTGAAAAATATTTATTCCATTCTGTGGTGGTCTGAAACAAATAAATGTTATACATATCACTCTGTGCTTCTGGGATTCATACCATACAGATCTCCAAGACAACAGAGAGCACAGAGCTGATTTTTCTATAATATTTTTGCATAATGCTTTTCTTAACTGTAGGGAAACATATTTCCAGTTAGCCAAGAAGCAAATATTACTAGAATTGTGAGATAAGCTGTAACGGGAGTGCTGCCAAGGAGCCCATTCCCTGTAATCCTAGTCTCAGAAGGAGACAAGAAAGAAACAAAATTTAAGAAGTAAAAAATCAGTATTTTAAGTATGAGATCAATATTTTTTGAAAAATTAAGAAAAAAGCAGTCAGCAATTTGACTACATTCACTTCTCTGACTTAGGTACATCTGTCTTTTGTTATTCACTCTCCTCTGTTGCTACGTTGTATTTTAGGCCTTTGTAATCCAAGTGAAAGGAGGCAAATTATTTCACTAGCTGTCTTCTAAAGAGACTAGGTAAAAAAATATTAGTTTGCTACCAAGAAAGAACTTTGTTCCCAACATCTTACTGAAAGCCTAACTAAGAGGCTCTATAATGGAAGCTTACAGAGTGTCTCAATTACAACGTTAAAACATTTCAGTCATTGTGTGGAGGAGGAATACATTTACGCATAACACCAGAATTTCAAGTCGTTATCATGTAGAAAACCTTTTAATGAGTTTATTATTTCTTCACATGTCTACAGAATACAGAATTTTAAAGTTAATCTGAACAATGTTTTTAAAACTGGGAGCTACATTTCAAAAGTCTTTTGGTAGTTGGGATGCACAGACATATTTTAGAAATAAAATACTTAGAAATGCCACTAGGCATCTAGTGTCAAATGTACACAGGGACAAACTGAGGTTAGGAGGCTACTTCTAAGGATTTCTAACTATATTCCTTCACTGTACAATTTTGCATGTACATATGAGCCCTGGGAGCTAAAGAGTCTTGGGAGTTAGAGAAAACCCAGTGGTTTATCTTCCAGTGATGCAGGAATTCAACGAAGTTTGACTTCAGAATTCATGGGTTGGAGAGAAAACAATACTGAATTTTGATGTTCTTTAAGGATTCTTCTTCCTGTTAGTCCCCACTACCTTTAATATCCTGTGACTCCCATTCCTGTCTTCAAGGCCTTCCGTTTATCTACCTCCTTTGGTTCTTCCTTTCAGTGCCTCCAATTCTGCTCAGTTAGGCCTATAAAATTCCAGTATCTCTACCTTCTCCTTATATCCTGCACAGTTAGAAAAGCAACAAACACACTCAACTGCACAAAGCTCCATGTATGCAGACTAGGAGGAGCTAGGTACCAAGCAAAATACCATCAACTAGACTCTCTCCATTTTCTTTTCAACACGGCAGATCTGATGAGGTTTGTATTCTTGACCAGTCATTGCAGTTTACAAAATATGTAGCAAAAGGAGACCACTTCCTCTCTTAAAAAATCGGTGGACATTACCCAGTTGGTGTAAAAGACATTAGAGACAAAATGCAACTGTATAACCTCAGTTTTCTTTGGAAACAAAGCAAGAATAAGAATGCCACCATCTAGTACTGTTGGTTAGGAGCTTGTAACTTCAAGCACAACAGTCCCAGCACTGGAGAGAGAACAGAAAATCATGCTTAAGTACTGACAGATTCCAAGATGAATGCTTATATTTAGGAAGTTTCATTCTGTGTCCTGAGAGTCTGATAAATACTGGTAGTCATTTGAGAAGCAGATGAGATTCAGAAACCCTGACTACATATGCCCACTTTTTAGTCAACAAATGGCTCATTTTGCTCTTGATCATCTTTCTTTCCATGAAATTTCCTTCCATCTTCTTCCATATTATTAATGCTTTCCAATAGCTTTTCTATTCTCTCAGTTTCTCTCCCATTACAATCTTTTTTTCCTCTTTCTATTTCAGTTTAATAATCTAGGTTGCTTTTTTTTTCAGTCCTTATTATCAATCTTTCCATCCCAATTTTTGTCTAATCTCTTTTAACAGTCAATACAGTCTATCCTCAATACCTCTTAGTCTTTTGTATGTCCTTCAGCTCATTATTCATGTTCCCACTTTCTTACTTCCTCGTTATAGTTAGTTTTCCTAGCTAGTCTCAAATCCCTACTCTGCTCACTGAAAAATATCTTTTTACTGTTTCCTTCATATCTTTAAGCAGCCACTTTCTTTACAACGCCGATCTTTTCTCCCTGTCTGCAAACAAAGTAAAGAAGATCTTTTAAAGGGATAGGATTTTTTTGTTTTACCTTAAAAAGTGTATGGGACTTTTGTTACTGCTTGTAGAACTTATCAAAGTAATCTGAAAAACTTTATGAGTTAATGCAACCTCCTAAGTTTTTCAGTAAAGAAATGTAGTGTATGTTGCACTGAGAGCTCACACATTGAGGCAAACAGAAAACCTAGACATTCTCCCCCAGCAACTTAATTCCCATAGTCTGCTCTCTTTCTGACATAACAGTGTGCCTCCCTTCCTGCTAAATAACAGTGGTCCCATGCCACTGGAGATATTTACAATAAGGCGAATGTATTACAGTAAAACTGACTTACTGTCAGCAGTGAAAGATCTTGTAGAGGTCAATGAATGCCATTAACATTGAACTTATGCATCTGATGGTTTCAGTGCTCCCCAACTCAGTTCAATTTTATAGAAAGGAACTAAATTTCACACAGAAAATATTTATAAAGTAACCCAGTGCAAAGTCTCAGACGCAAAGCTGATGCAGCATAATAAAATGGATTTTATGGGCTGGAAAAATGTACTTGGTGTCACATAAAACTTAAAATCAGACAATCTTACAATTTTTATAAGACCAGTTGTCAGGAATACTTTTTAATACATTGCCATCCAAATAAAATATTTAGATATGCAGCATAAGATTCATCAGCCTGCTAGCTTTAATCATTTAACATAATCATAGGCTGCTGGACAGCCCAGAGAGGAGCAATACTGTGATGATTACAGTCAGGCCATCTATTAAAGTGTGCATGGGGCTCAATGACACTCTTCCAATGAAACAATTTAATAGAAATCAAATATGTAAATTATCTTCCTGCCCACAACTTCTTCCCCAGAGGTCTTGTACATGCAACAGTAATGCTCCATTAACAATGAATTTAGTAAGTATATGATTGTCAGGCAACCATATCAATCCCAGAATTTAGGGGAAACAATCTCTTCCTACAGGGATTATACAAACACAAGAAAATGAATGGCTTGTCTCTTTGTGCATTCTGAGATTAACTTGAGTAAAAAGTAACTCAAAATGTGCATCAAAGCAGTTCTGTAATTTCTCTTCTTCTCACACTGAAGTGTACAAAACCAATAATAAAAGATGCATTCTATCTGTAAATAAAAGTAATGAAAGAAAAATTATTTTGAAATCCAGTTATTGTGAGCACTGAGGTGGTAAAATGTTTTGGGGCTAGTATTTGCTGCCTAGGAAACTGTTCTGACCATTACCTTGTTAGCTAAAATTTTCTTCTGTGGCCAATTTACACTATAAGGAATTCATGTCTGCAGTTTCACTGGAGACAGATTAGGCATCCCCAAAAACTTCACCCTCTTACTGGGTCCCAGATGGGATTAAGTGAGATAAAAATGTCTAGATGTTCAGTCACTATGGTATTGTGGACTACATTTTTGAACACAGAGTTTAGATGTCAAAATCCTTTACAGATACAGCCCTTGACATATTTTTATATGTGATTGAAATCAACGACAGCTGACAACCCAACTCCTAAATAAATTCTGGTCCTAATCTAAAATGGCCAGACTGAACGACTAGGAAGCTTTCCTGCAGATTTCTGTGCATAGAGCCTTCTGAAAACTTCTGTTGTTTGTGCCAAATGCTTTTAATTGTTCATTGCCAAATGAAAGCTGCTAGTAAATGTTTCTTTAGCTCTTCAGTAGGTCTTTAAGGTTCAAACTATTTTGCATTGTAGTTCATTGCATTTCACTGTATTCATCACATGACAAGTTAAAATTCATAAACAATCTGCCTAGTTTCTTTCAAAAAGTGATTAATAGTGTTTTATATACATTTGTCTAAGAAACACTATACTAATATACACAATATTCATGAAATATGGAAAAGCATCTTTTTAACAGAAATTAAGTCAATATTAGGTTTTCACAGTCTTCCATAGTTCTGAAGTTTGAAGCATTTCCTTCCACTCCCCACTCTTTAAATGTGTTAATGCCCTCCACAATGCTATGGATTAATGTATGTCCTATTGTCCAAGAAATGTAGATGGCATGTATTAAAGCTGTTCAGTAAGTTTTTGATTACTTTTTTCTGCTTTGTTTATTCTGCATTTAAGCATAAGCAATTTTTTTCAAGAAGATTTTCTGATTTTAGACACAGGCATTTCTTTGGTACCAACTCAAGAGATTTTCACTGGGCATGAATCCAGTCACTGGAGATGACTCAATTTATGTCCAGAAGCCAAAACAATCACAGTCAGATTCAAATTCTGGAAAAATCTTGCATTATTCAGAAATTTCCAACTAATGCAGGTTTATTGCAGCTGTAGTAGACATGAACATTTGATCAGAAACCATGAGACTGAAAGGTGAATTACAAAATACTTGGTGTTCAAGGCCAGATTGGGTGGGGCTCTGAGCAACCTTGTCTAATTTTATGTGTTCCTGCCCACAGCAGGGGGTTTGGAACTAGGTGGTCTTAAAGGCCCCCTTCCAACCCAAGCCATTCTATGATTCTATGACATTTCCAGAATGAAAATGCTTAGAAAGAATTTTCTTTTTTGTCCTTCTCACTCTCATTATTGTTGTTTAGATAGAATCTTTAATAAACCACATATTCTTGAGACATTGTCCCAGTTTGGCTACGGTTTCACTTCTGTGATTGTCTGTGTGATTAGAGTATGTCTATGTAGGAAATACCACCCTTAATATAATAATTTTAAAGGTCAAAATAGTAATTATTTTTAAATGTCCAATTTGAAATGTACAATACAATTGGCTAACAGAAAAGCAATAGCAGTCATGGTACAAATCAAACAGATGTCTTTTTGTAGACTTTTAAACATGGTAGCTAGCAAAGAGAGTTTTTCTGCCTTTTTTTCCCCTTTTTTACTTGACACAAAATACAACAGCAATTATAATGGATTCTAAATGTAACATCTTGAAAGTGAAAATAAGTGAAGCTGTACTCCTGCAATACATTTGGATGTTCACTGGAGCTGCCAATAATATCAAAACACTTCTTACCCTAGTTTTATTCTTTTGGAAAACATAGAATAAGGGCAGCTAGGGCCAGCTGCAAGAAGCTCCAGCCCTGGGCATTGGACAGCTCCTAGGAAGTGGACCCAGCTTGTGAGGGCCCTGGTCAGGCAGGGAAGGGCTGTGGGGAGCAGGGGCCTCACCCTGCTGCAGTGCCAGTAGTGGCACTGATGGACCTGGAGGGGGGCAGAAGGGGAAGAAGGTCTCAGTGATACCCTCAGGACCCTGGTAGCAAGTAGGGAAAGACAGATGCTGGTAATGCTCAGCATCTCTCATCTACTCTGCAATGAAATGTTCCCTGAATTACTTGAAGCTACTGATGACTTCTCATCTTTGCACTTTTTTGTGCTCTTTTGTCATATCTCTCACTACAGCCTAGTGGGAGATGCTGGATGTATTACTGCCGGTGAGAGCTCGGTTTACTAATCACCTTTCTTTTATTCTATTTGGGATTCCTACTTAAGTATACCTTCCTAAAACTTACCAAAAATGCTTTTCAGTGATCCTAAAGTGAGAATTTCCTCTTTTAGTCATGCCTAATACTGAAATTGTGGGTTTTGTTGTTTGTTGTCCCTATAAAACCTAAGAAACTGACTTGCCATGTATTTTCTAGTCATGAATTAATCTTATTTCTTTGCTAGCTATTTAAGAAGTTTTGACTGAAAGAGATTCCAAAGTTTTGGTAGTAAAGTTTAGGTAATTTTTCATTGCTTAGTTTATGTGTATATTAAACGAGTGGATATCATAATTTAACTACAGGTGGTAGTTAGCAAAAATGCAGAATTATAAATTAGATTAGATTGTATTTTGTGGTTTGTATTTCAAATTAAACTTGTTGGGATAATCTCTGTTCATAGATTAAGATTTTTTTGAATAAACAGTTATGAACCTTTGGCTCTGACACAAAGTTTAATAGAGCTGGACTGGCACCAACAACCATGACCTACACTGCTTTTCAAAATAAACTTTAGTCTTCCAGTAGATCCTTCCTTAGCATTTCTCTAAGTTTCTTCCAATGTCTAGATGAATTAGTCAATATGTGATATTCTGAATCCCATGTAAGCCTTAAAACTGGGTCAAAAGTAAGCTGGCTCAGGCACAGATCTATGTTGAGCTGCAATAGCTACACTTCTAGTCACACTCCAGCTAATCAGCCGAGAGATAGCACAGGTATCTCACATAGAAGACAGCCATACAAGCTGACTGTCAAATGAGTTGGCTTGCATCGGTGAAGTAATAACTGCTATAACCATACAAAAAGATCAAGTTCAGTTAAGTCTCCATTTTCAGAGTTGTAAAAGAGTTCAAAATAATTCTGTTGTCCTTCTGTTCAACTTTGGTTGAAATATAAGTTTTGTTCAATCTCTTACTTCAGAGCAATGTGCTTAACATTCCCACGATGAATTTAGGTAACATGACCCAGGGGTTGGGGGAGGTGAACACACACACACACATAGACACAGCTCCCTGTTCTCTGATAGCTCAAGTATTATGATTGAGGCTGGCTTTAAGCTCTTCTGCTGGATTTCTTCCCACCATAAATACTGCTGCTCTGTTCAGATTGAATACATCTGATTTAGTGTCATTTTTAATAAAATATTCCCACTTTGCTGTTCAAGCATATGAACTTTGCAGAAATCTTAGCAGGTTGTCTACTGTCTTTAAGACCTTTCAGCCTGCCTCAGTACTAAAGAGAAAATGTAAACTTACCTAGAGGAGTTGCTATGACACTGGTTCAGTCTTTCATTTCACGGTTTTATTACATCTTCTGTAATTTCTTAACAACAAGAGTCAGAATTCTGACTTCTAAGTTGTTGGATAGACGATTTTGGCTTACTGATATATATAAAACTCTATCCTAAAGTATATAATCCAGTTGAAGTAATTTTATTTTAAAAATCTGTTATTTATAAACTATCAAAGGACCGTTTCTCAGGAAATAGTCTTTTTACATGATGTCTTAGTATGCCAAATTCAAATAATGAATACGTGGTTTCTTTTCTTGTAACTTAGTTATTCAACAATGAATGTTTTTATATTAAGTTTGTTATATGTATTCTTACATGTTTTAAGTGAAAGAATCATAGAATTATTCAGGTTGGAAGAGACCCTTAAGATCACAGAGTCCAATTATTAACCCAGCATTGCCAAGTCCACCACTAAACCATGTTCCTAAGCACCACGTAGGTGTCCACATGTCTTTTAAAGACCTCTTCAAAAAGGGCAAGAATTAGGAATTAGGGTTCTACAGTTTGACAGCCTTCTATGATGAAACAACTGGTTTGGTAAGTGAGGGGAGAACAGTGGATATTGTCTACCTTGACTTCTGTAAGGCTTTTGACACTGTGTCCCATAAAATCATAGAAGCATAGAATTGTTTGATATAGTTTGAAATTAGGTAATCTTTAAGGTGCCTTCCAACCCCCATGTCATGGTCAGGGACATCTTCCACTAGATCAGGTTGATCAGATGCCCAGAGAGAAGATAATGAAGGATGGACTGGACAAGGAGAGGATGAGGACTGCAAACTGGCTTAAGGGCTTAGCTCAGAGAGTTGTGATCAGTGGTAGGAAGTCCTGTTGGAGCCAGTAACTAGCAGTGTCTCACTGGGCTCAATACTGCCCTGTACTGCTCAACTTCTTCATTGATGATCTGGATAATCTGGCAGTGTACCCTCAGCCAGTTTGCAGATGATGGCTAAAACACCATCAGTGCTAGAACCAGGGTGATCTCAAAAGGCTGGAGAAATGGGCTGATAGGAACCTTATGGAGGACAACATAGAGAAGTGCGAAGTCCTGAACCTGGGGAGAAACAATCCAATACACCAGAACAGGGTGAGAGCTGATCATCTGGCTGCATAAGGAGAACAGTTGGCAACAGATTAAGGAAGGTTCCCTCTGCTCCACCCTGGGGAGACCACAACTGGAGTATCATGCCCAGTTCTGGGCTTCCTAATACAAGAGAGACATGGACATAACTGGAGACAGTCCGGTGGAAGATCTTTAAGAGGGAGCTGAGATTCTTCAGCCTGAACAAAAGGCGACTCAGGGAGAATCTCAGCAATGCACAAACATACTTGAAGGGAGAAGTATCTTTTCAAGCGTATTCAGTCACAGGACAAGGGGCAACAGGCACAGACTGGAACACAGATTTGGTCTGCATATTGGGAAGCAGGGGGTGCCTGCATATTGGCACAGGTTGCCCATAGAGGTTGTGGAATCTCCATTCTTGGAGACATTCAAAAGCTGCCCTGGGAAACCTGGTCTAGGTAGTTCTCCTTGAGCAGGAGATTTGGACCAAATGATCTCCAGAGGCTCCTTCCAACCTCGACTGTTCTGTGATTCACTAAGCCAGATGCTGGATGGCATTTCCAGCAGACTGTAAAAGAGGAGCTGTTTGTGGTTCGCCGAATCACGCTAATTTTTATGAACTCTATTCAATTTTGAAGAACTGGAATTTTCCAGCCTGGTTTGTTAATGATCTAAGATTTGAGGAAGCCTTAACATCAGTGATGCCATGAAAATTATTTCTTTGGCTATTCTAAATATACAGCGTGAAGTGCTGGTAACGTGGAGGTTTGCAAGCCAGGGATACAGATATAAGATAGAGACAAAATGAATAAGTTGTAGTAAACCTGTCAAATATCTTCTAGGAAAATCTAACACTAGCAAAGTTTTATCAGAAACAACTAATATCCACCGATTAAAAAAAAAAGTCAGTACTTCACAGACTCCTTTAATTTCATATAATGAAAACACAGCATAATCCCAGCACTGTATTTCCAGCTGAGCGCCTTTCAAGAGCTAGAAACCTTTCCTCCTTATGTTTTATTTTCAGAAATAACCTCCCCGATTTAGACATATGTTACTACTAAAGTAATCACATCTTGTTCCATGTCTCTTCTATAAATTTAAGGAAAAGGTCTCAAATTTTTGAGTATAGCAAAACAACAAGTTTTCTTCTGTACTGGAAAATGAGAGCACAGTAACATTCTCTGGATAACATGTAACCAAGTGAAGCAACAGCTGGATGAAGGGGCAAGCTATGGTTTTCTGTTGAATGGAAAGAATTAAAATCAGAATTTGTAAAATACTTTTCATTATTTGACAAGCTCATAGGAACAAGAGAAAGCCAAATAAAAGCCAAAAAATGTAAATTTTCACATATTTCTGGAAGACAATATCCCAATTTTACAACCTTCCCATAAGAAATTATTTCCTCCAATCCAAGATGACCCATATGCATATGGTTCAGTGCTAGAGAAAGCCTGCCAAATGTTACTCCAAATGAAAAATAATGGGAATACAATTCTTGCTACAACTGCAGATTGCAGAAACAGAAAGAGAATCTTAACACCAGCCAGGAACAAAGAACATAACACTGGAAGAAAACAATATTCCGTAATTATTCTAAATTTTTATCCAGTCATCCTGTGCTGCAAAAAAGATTACAGCAAAAATGAGAACCTTCCAAATGTAGATAATTGCCACTGCATGTTCTGTCCTACAAAATACACTGTAAAATATATTATAACTGACATTTTGAGGCAGATTGAAAATGTAGCAAATAGTTTTAGCTATGTTAAAAGAGGAAAATAGTTCCTAAGTTTCAAATAAATTAGACATCCAAAGTAAAAACTGATTTTCATGTAATTTCTTACAAACTTTACATTTACTGTACATAGGATGTTGTTTTTTTTCCCCTGGCTGCACAGCTTGACTAACTAGTCAATAGTTTGAGACATTAACACAAACACATTTCTAAGGTTTTGATATGGTAGCAGAATTATCCAATTGCATAGGAATATGTAAGTCAGAAGGAAACAAGATAGAATAACAAATGTTATACTGGAATAAATCTAATTTTGATTGGTAGCTCAGTCACTTCACAGTTCTGCTCATTTAGAACTAATAAATCATAATAATATTCTCCCATCTTTTCTTTAGTCTGTGAGACTACAGATGTGGAAAACAGAACAGGTATGAATAGAAGCTGGTGTAAATGTAAAGGGTGTACAGAAACACAGAAATAGATTATCATGAATATGGCATACCCCTCCCAGTTTAAACAAGTTATACCAATGCTTTGTGAACTCCAGTAGAAGTGAGAATTATCTGTTCCTTATGCAGGACTCATTCTGATGAAAGCAACTTAATTAATTTAGGGTAAGAAAACGTCTCTCCAGAACAGGATATGTAGTAGAAAAAGCTATGTGATGTATATGTAATAGAAAGCTGGTAGAGCCAGTGGGAGTCAGGGTAGGAAAGGTACATGAAAAGCTGTGTACATGTATTTATTTATATTGATAATTTATATATTTTGATGGTTAAAGATACAGGAATCAGGTGGATGCCTGGAAACATCAAACCTTAGCTTGTTTGAAAACCAGATTTATTTCTGTTAATAAGAATTTGAAACTATGAAGCAATAAATGTTTTACTTATGGTGAAAGAGAGGCTTCTCCTGATAATCAGCTGAAGTCATAGCTCTTTTAACTGTATCTTTAATGATTTTCCAAAATTTCTTACATCTGATATAAACTATAAAACCTTTTTTTTTTTTTGGTCAGTGGACTAATTTGTCAAAATAACTTAGTTTTTTATTGATAAATATTTTCTTTCCTTTGACATTTTGTCAACTTTTAGAAGGATAAATTGCAACCAGCTTACTTTCTCTGGAGAATACTTTATGAAAATACTGAGATTTGAGTCTATGTCTAGGACAGACATTCTTATTTTTATTTAGAGACAATAAACTTAGATTTAATACAGTATGATAGTTTCTGGGTAACTGAGAAAGATCATAACAATCTTAAATTGCCATTCTGAGTTATCTGGAGCAGCACTGTATTTACCTTACTCATTGGCAAAAGCTGTGTTATTTTTTTCTTTGGCCATTCTATTTGACTTGTCAAAATCAGACATATCTATTTTCTTTATGATCACCATACAATGCAACCTTGCAGTAATAGAAATTCATTCCCTCCTGTGGCCAAGATATCTGATTTATCATTTGTTGAATGAAGTTGTACTTCTGAATTAGGTAATTTTGGATCTCCATGTGAGACAAAGTAGTGGCTTGCAACAAAGCTGTGATATAAAAAATGACCTGGCAAAATATTTGTCCTGTGATAAACTTTCATCATATTGGTAACTTTAAGAATTCCACTGAGAAAATTTGAGCATTTGAATATAAGGGCCACCTGAACAATGGCCATAAATCCAACTGTTTTCATAAACTAGTAAAATTTTATGCTGTTGCTTAGAAAAATACATTTAATTATAAATAGACAAATATAATAATTATTGTTATTATTATTGTTTCATAGTAAATGAAGAAATTTAAATTTTATTTCTTCCACACATACTGTTTAACTGAAGGTAAGTGATTCATACTCTAGCATGAGCAGTTTGCACCTGTAATTTTTTGTTCAGAAAAACTGCAACACAATTACATTAAAGCAGTAATGTACTGTAGTTCATTCTATGGTGTCATTATAAAACAAAAATCGGGAAATGTTCTTTCTATATCTTCAGGTAAAAAGCAAATGTGACAACAAACACAGAGCAAACAAATATGAGAGTTAAACCAAGAAAGATAGTCAATAATGAAAAAGACATTTAATTTCAGTATGGTATTTATCCAATATCTGTTTCATATTTGTTAGTATTTTGTCCCTTTTAATAAATATTCATATTCTAAATGTTCTCAAAAAGAGGTTACTGAGGTTTGATACAAATCTAAAACATAACACCCAAAACAGGAAGTGACCTAAGAGTCAATTTTATGGTAGTTAAAATGGTTATTTTTGCAATTTGCATTCATTCCTGGAGTCACAAACAAATTTGTTCTAAAAACCCCAAGGTGTACATATTTACAAACACCCATCCTTCAGTGTTGTTTCATTCTAATCTGCCCCAAGGCATCTATTAACAAGAACCTGGGTTACCCTTGCTTTCTGGGGTGGGTTGTAACCATTATAAGCCTTATTTATGTGATCTTTTGGGGAGTTTAAGTCTTATTAGGAACCTTTTCAGTCTTTGAGCTTGAATAGCCACAGTAAAACAGCAGTTCCTTAAGGAACATAAGTGGACTAAAGTGGTTTGAGGTGTGGTGACACAAATTTTAACACTTATTTTCTTACTGACGCAGCCATAGTGTCACTTGACATGGGACAAAGAAAGGAAAAAAACCTGCTGACAGTCTGTTTGTCATAGGAAATTGTAGCATTTTGTGTTGTGTTTACCTCTTTGACCTCAAATCACTTCATTTGTTGCCTTCAATGGGCACACTGCAACCACTTACCTACCAGCATTTTGGGGTTTTCAGAAAACATTGTATTTCAGAGGGACAGTGCCTAAAACATAAATGGAGTTATTCCTCTCTAAAGTGATCTTTAATCCTTTGTGAGACTACTTTGGCATTATTTAATGAAGTAGAATAGAACAGAAATAGAAATAGAAAAATAGAAATACAATAGAATATTTCTTTTGGAAGGCACCTACAATATCATCTTGTTCAACAGCCTGACCAGAATTTAAAACATGGTGTTAAGGGCATTGTCCAGATGCCTCTGGTAGGTTCTTTTCTCCTTAACTTTCAGCTTTTGAAACCTCAACTCATTGAAACTGCAACTTCAAATAATTTAATAATTTGGAATCCTCAAGCTTTTAAGTGAGGATCTTGCTTTTTGTTTTATAATTTTAATATAAATCTAAATGCATGTCTCAACAAATATGTTTAATTAATTATGAGTTACTCGCTAAAGCTAAATAGAAAAAGTTCCTATGTATTTCAGTGACAGCAATAATAAGCTTAGCTTTTTATTGTTCTTGGGTTTTTCACAAGTCGGAATCAAGTAGAGTTTAAATCATGACAGATGTTTTGAAATAGACTGCAGGAGCTATAAGCAATATAATTAGGACTTTAAATTTTTTATTTCTAAAGTGTTTCTCATTAGAATACATATTCTTCTAATTTTCAGAAATTAATTTCTTAGTAGAGAAAAACTTGAATGCACTGTGCATAAGAAATTACCATCCTGACTCTTTATGTCGTGCACATTAAGTAAGCTGCTACAGGATGGAAAACTTTATATTACTTTGTCCTTATGATAGTTTGAAGGATCCAGATTTAATTAAAATATTTTAAATAGGTGTGTGAGCTATGAAATTTTATATTTAATCTCTTTAATTTTTTTCATATATAGGTTTCCTAAACACTGCTGTCATTCTTATTTTTTATAATGTATTTTTTATTACTTACATAACATTCTAGATGCCCTGGGTAATTTCTTATAGCAAGCAGTTTCTCAGAATATCTACTAATATTGATAAAAGGATATTTTCAATAATGTTTGTATGAGTAAGATCATAGGAATGTAAAATTAACCTTTTGTGGAAGCTATATAAATAATTTATTTACATTGGAGAAAATGTGCTTTTATTGTCATACCCTGTTGTAAGCATGGACCAACTTTTTTCTAAATATGAATATCCTACAAACTATTCAAAATGGACATGTCTGGGTGTTTTATAGTGAACTTGATTTTGGTCTGCAAGAAAATGTGTAATCTAAATTTTGTGTTAATAATTTATACTGCTTTTCTCATTTTCAACTGAGGCTTTATTAAATAGGAAATCTATTTAAAAATTTTATCAAAATGATTATACTGCAAGCTAAGCTTAAAGTTTTCTGCTTTGGAAAGATAACCTGACTGCAAATGGCAGTTGGTTTTAGAATTCCCATACCCCAGCTTATGCTACTGGATCAGGCAGTCTTTTCTGACCATTAAATGTCTGTATGATATAGCTAAGTCCAGTAATTCATTCAAGTGTAATGAAAATAAGATATACCTTATACATAAAATAGACATAAAAATTATGCTTAATAGTGAGCTTTGAAATTCATTCTGGCAGAGATGGAGAAAGCAGAAGAAGAGAATGGAGATCAAGACTTTGTCTAATAGACAAGAGTGGCTCGGATTACTTCAATGGTTTTTCACTGATTTATACCAGCTGAAGTGCTGGCTTGCTCACTGAGTTTTCAGAATCACATCTGGCTTATTGAAATAATTTTTTCTCACTATTCATCCAATCTTAGCTCTATTGTATATACACTATTCTGAAATTTAGTGGAGTATTTTCAAATTTCAGTTTTCAGTTTAGGTTTCATGCCAATTAAATGCAAAATCCATCATGGCAAGGAAAACTCTGATAACAAATACTATAAAGTTGGGTCACCATGGTGAAATGGAGAATATGTCATAAGCATACATCTGAAACTGAAAGTGTCCTGTTTCAGGAACAACGTGCTGAAAGAGCATATGTGGGCAATCTCCATTGAGGTCACACAATTTTTGTTATTTAGAATGCATATATGGAATTCTGTAATGCCCCAGTGGTTATAGGTGATTAGAAATGAGTTGCAATATCACAGAATGAAAATTATTCTTTTTACTCAAAATGATATAAAAAAATCAGCTTCTGAATTCTCTGTGTGTGTGTCTTCATTTATATTTACATTCTATATTATTAACTGGATTTTTAGAAACCTGTGGGAGGTCTGCCATTACCCTGAGTGATGCCAGAATTTCACCCCAGCGTCAAAGATTTGTCAGAATGCCTTTAAATATATCTCTGTGCCAGAATAAAATGCCTTGGAGGATTTGATGTGTTTAAAAGATTCATGGAGTTTGTTCAAGAATGATTAAGTGACTATGCTAAATAAATACTATTCATTTATATTTGGCTAGGTAATCTCATTCATACCCTCAGGCTCATGAAAGCTGAGTTAAGAATACATAGAGCACTTACAAACACAGTGTTAGGGGATTTGAGGGTCATTGGCATCTATTTGAACATTGAAATATCAGTGCCTCGGCCAAATTGTTTCATTAACCTTCTCATTCCCTAATTCACAGATTAGTTACCATGTTGTTATCTTACTTACTCCTTTCCTCTGGCTAAAACTGTGATGTCAGACCCACCACATTACTACAACAAGTTTTATTTTCATTTTCTAGATTGCTTTCATTGATGCTGGCAGCGCCTTTTAAGTCACCCTCTTATTCAGATCTCTGCAGAGTATCCTCTTTCTATTCAGTTTCTACTGCTGGGTATTGATTAAAAATTTGGAGAAATAATTGAACTGATATAACTAATGAATAGTGACTAATGAATAGGTAAGAAAGGTGATAGAGCAAAAGAAAACAAGGTAGAGGAAGAAAGGAGAAAAGAGTGTGGAGATGGTAGCAAATAGATTGCTGCAAGGATACATTTACAGAGTAGGGGAAAAGACCCATGGAAAAAGAATAGATTATGAAAGAAGGACTTAGAAGCTAGAGAATGTGAAGGCAAGATCAGCTGAAAACACCTAGTAAAGACAAGCTCAAGCATGAGCATATTATGTAGGACTGATCCAGTTTTGAACATTCAACAGAAAAAAGTGAGAGTTAAAGGAAACTGGACATTCTGGACAGAACAGCATTTCTGAGATTCCACAGATATAAACTTCTGGGCCACTGAACTTAAAATTTATATGTAGTGGAGACTAGCAAGTAAACAAAAAGCTTGTTGCTGTAAATTAATTCATTCGCTCACTTAAAAGGGAAATTAAAATTTAAATATATTACAAAGAGTTTTGGTAAACTTTGAAATTATGGCCTGAAGACCAATAAAAAGGGTGATGAAATTCAATATAGCTAAAGGCAAATCAGTATACATTCAAAAAAAAAAAAAAAAAAGGGCTATCCACTCTGAGGGAAAAAAATTGAAGCTATGAGAGAGAGAATTGTATGGAAACATCAGGTCACAGCTCAGGAGCAATCCCAAAAACATGATCAAAAGTTAGAAATTAAGTAAAAGGGAGAACATTCACTATATGCTCCAGTATAGGATCAGGGAATATTGGTTAAATTGTCAGGCAGCAGGTCACATTTTCACATATCATTTGGAATGCCAAAATTTTGTGGAGGTTCAAAAAGCAAAGAGATGCATTAATGAAAGAATATGTATTAATTGAATAGGAAATCTGAAATATTAGCTTTAAATCAGTTCCAGTTGTGTGATGAGGTCTTTTAGTGGAGTCCTTCTGCACGGACTGAAGTGTCATGGATTCTGCTTGGACACTGTGCTGAAGACCAATCAGTAGTTCTTTATTACACTTGCTTTATTTTTTTTTCTTCTCTACCCTATCCAAATGATCACTCAGGACAGAAGGAATTCAAATGCCTCTCTGACACCTCTGATGTTTGAACTTTGTAGCTTAAATATGAGACAAAAATGCAGTCACACACAGGTAAGTTAAAATTAGATATGTATTATCAAAAAGTTTTATTTCACATTTCAGTAAGAAAGTTGGTAAAAAATTTATTTCAGCTAATGAGTTCTTGGCTAAGTTAGAGACCAAGTTAAAGTTTTTTCAGCTCTTTATCTTATACTGCTTTTCAGTTGTTAAAGAATTTATGTGGATAAGCCTGTTTTTTTTCATTTTTATATACTTTGTCAGGCTCCCAACAGTTCACTCTCACAGTCTTTATATGATAGAACAATCCACAAAGGAAATAGTCCTGTATCAAATTAGCGACTTTCACTCAAAGTTGATTCACAGTGGTAAGAAATATTGTGTCATTCTCTAAATATTTCTTAAATAATACTCTTAAACTTTAGCCTGTTACTTCAGCTGCTTAAGACATTCAATTTAAGTAAAAACTTGTCTTTGTCCTCAGTGCAAGTGCAGCTTATTGGCATGAATCATCTCTAAAATTGTTTGGGAGCATGTTAATATTTTTCCCCTAAGAAAATGTCATTTTGGCAAAAATAAAACCTTTTTGGAAGAACATTTTCATTGGAAAAGTATTTCTTAGATCCAGATGACAATTTATAGCCAATTCCATGGAAAAATAGACCCAGCTTACACTTCCTAATTGTCCATAAGACTCCATTCAGGTTGGTAAAACACTGGATTTCTGCATTGTAATAAACACCACAAATACTGAGGAGTAATTCAAGCAGTGTCAGATGCATTCTTCATAGGTGTGATCTACCATGTGGGTCTTCAGAAAGAAGAACCATTAACAGCACTGCAAGTAATATGAGGTCTTCAGCATATAAATATAAAATGCAAATATACATTAACACAAACAGTAAATTATTACTTAACTGAAGCTTGTTGGAAAAGAAGTTCTCTCTGTTATTCACTTAACTGAGATCAAAATTTCAGCTTTCTGGAGGAACTATCTAAATCAAACATGTCATGGAATTTCTGTTCAATATTTGGTAGAAAATGTAGCTGCTTTCTTTCCTCTAAACACTGGGTTCTTTAGTAAAACTATCTTTGATTTACCATGGTTTGCACTTATAAAGTAATTTACTCAAAAATTAAATGTCTGAGAGCAGTGTTTTCCACATAAAGAAGAATGGTAAAAGATGAAATTAAACTACATCTTTCATCAATTTGTACAATAGCATATAACCACAAGAATACTCTGAAATGTATCTATTTTTAACAAAAAATTTTTGGTTTTCAACAGCCCAAAGTTTCCATCAAGCAAAAATATTTCAGGAAATAATTTTGCCGTTGTCAAAATATATTTTCCATCAGAAATCAATGTTGAGAAAAATACTTAATTAACCTGTTTCTAAAAATAGTATTGGAATAACCTGAAATTTTAATACTAGAAGAACCTGATTTTTTCCCAATAGTTAATTCAGGTCTTTGTCTTTGAAAAGTTTACTTTCAAGACATGAAAAATAATTCAGATACTTGTATCAGCACAGTGTTTCATGTCACAAAATCCAACAGGTTTATGAATTTCAACCAACTACTTGAACAGAAACAGTCTAGGTATAGCAGTAGAGTAGAAGCTGCTCTTCTGTAACTTTTCTATCTTTTTCATCCTTTCTTTAATGTCTGTGAACCATCAGTTTTTAAAAATGTGTCCTAATGATTACTTAGCCCAGCAGGAGCACCTGCATTCATAATTTCTATGTTGCTTAGTTATCTTAATACCTTGCTCTGCTAAACAGAAATGTTCACTTTGGCCTTGATCCTGCTTCCTGATTCTTTTATTTTGACTAATATCCTCATGATAAGCAAAAACATGATAAAGGGAAAATTTTCATATAGCCCTTAATGTTTGTCTCTTGCTTGAATTAGAATATTTCTACAAAACATAAAATAATCATTTATACTGAAAGTATTTATGGCAATTAAAACAAAATACGCAGCTGCCGTGGCAAAGAAACCTATTTTCATAGAACTTGGAATCCACAGGTCTTCTCAGTCAGAATATTAATTTCAGTGTTTCTGTTTAGCTTCACTGCTTCTGCTAGGAGACTTTTCAGTGAAGTACAAAGGATCAGCGATAAACCATAAAATCACCATTGTTTTCAACCTGTGCAAAGTGAGGTAAAACTCAAACAGATCACTGATCAGCCTTTTAGTGACCAGGCAGCTGGGGTTTATTTTGTAAGCTTTATTCAATCAGCGCCAAACACGTGATCAGTATAAATAATAATCCCTCCCATGTGAATGTTGCTTCCACTGGCATTCTTATCAAGGTTTGTGTTGAAATTTGTCCTTGGTGTATCTCTAGTTCCAACTACCAAATCATAATTTAGAAATCATAGAATCATATAATTATCAGAATTGTAGATAACACTTGGCAGTGTAAAAGAATGGATTGCTGATATTTTCCATGGAGAAGTAGAAAAAGAATGTATAACTATGTGAACTGTTCCATATAAAATATATTGGAAAAAAAAAATTGTTGTTTTTCTACTGACAGGAAGGAAAGATGAGGATGAGAAACATATGCAGAAAAAGATATAAGACTTAGAGTAGGCACAAGAGAAATGTAAAAATGGCCAGTATGTTTCACACAACTAATCAGGAAAATTGCCAGGTTAATCTTTCTTTCCCTCTTTGTGCCTTAATGAAATCTCATTTGTTTTTGAGAGAAAATAGCTTTGTAAAACAGTTTTGCATCCAGACAGAAACAAAGCCAAGGGTGAATACAAAGCTTTAGACATAAAATACAGATGAAGGAAGGTTCTGTTTTAGAAATTCCAGCCAACATCCTTCTCACCAACCTTCTCCCTTCAGTCTTGCTCTATGACTTTCATGCTGTCTGGAAAGAAAAGTAACATTTTGTGTTTTTTCTTTCTGTTCATACTGAGTCATAGGGTTACCAAGCATCTGTTGCAGAAGTGAGGCACATTTCTAACACTGAGAGATGTTTCTAACTTGTCAGAATTTCTGATGGTGTTTCCTTCAGTTAAGTTGTGAAATCTCTGGCTTTATGCCTTTCCAGTCTCACTGAGTTTCACCTTGATGAAGTTCCACATAAACCTCAGTTGAAAATCTATTGTGTCATTTCAGTTCACTTGCTAGTAAATAAGACCAGGCATTCTCACACTTGATACAAATATAACTAATAAGTTGGAGAAATATATGGTAATTTAAGGCATATTCAGCATTGAAAATATCTGTATTAAAATAAGTGTTTTCCCACTGGAGGAGTTGAGGTTATTTAATTACTCTCTGGTTTTTTGGAAAGAAATGAAAAGAAGTTACTTACAAGACTTTTGCCTCTACCTAACTACATAATGTGCAAAACAAGAAAGACTGTCAATGAAGTTGTTAAAGCTATTGTTGAAGCACTTGCCTGGGATTATGCACATAGACTACTTATACATAGCTCAGATGGCCTCTGATCAACACCCTAACTGTTCTGAATTCCATTCTAATTCTTCCTAGACTACATTTAAGTGCATACACTTGGCTTGGCTAATTAATGGCTGCAGACTTTGCATGGAATTTTGAAAGCCAAATGTTGCAGTGCCTGCATCTCGAAAATGCAATGTGTCTGTGTATGCAATCTGTAGATTCTGTCTTTTATAAAAGGGGACTAATAGTGATATCTACTTCAAAGGTATGGTGGAAGAGTGAATAGAATAAAGATGAAGAAATGTCCAGACATTTACTATCATTGGATTCATACATAAACCTGACGTGTACAGGTTGTTTTAAAATAATTGCTATAGTCGAATTGGCACAAGGCATATTCTATAAATGAGCAAGTGCAAAGAACAGTTTAGGTTAAAGAGTTGGGTAGCTGTACTGAACAGACACACGTCCCTTCCTTTTTTTTTTTTTTAAATTACTTAGCTGGAGACTGAAAAAGGACATATATGTACATAAAAAAATTATTTATTTATAATTTCCTGACTTGGTGAGGGGTGCCTGGAAGGGGTTGCATTTTAGATTGATGGTGCTAGTGACAGGTTAATCTGACCAAAACTGCAGTGCTATTATTGTTGAAATAATAAGCAGTTGTAAGCTGCTGACCTCCTCCAGATTCTACTTGTTGGGGTTTTTTCTTACTGTTGAAAAGCTCAAGAAAAGTGTCAGAAACCAAGAATTCATAATCCTGTGATCAAGAATTGCGAAGTGAAATGGCTGTGTTGGAACATGAATAAGACAGAAATAGAAGTTACATAAACAGAGCTGACCTCTTTTTATCAGCGTTTACTAGAACAAATACCATGCCTGAGAAAAGAACAGATAAAGTCAAAATATGACCAAAATAAAACTGCCATGCTTTAGTTAGAAGATACCTGGAGATAGACCTCCGGTTGGATTTTCACTCAGGTCCCTCAAAAGTACTTTAATGATAATGCAGACTACTTTAGGCACTTAAGTACCCATTTAGGCTACACTGATATCACAAACTGCCACCTTTCTCCAAAGCCCAGTACATTCTCTCTGTATTTCAGTTTCTGTCTATGAATTGGTGTTCACATCAGCTCTCATTTCAGCCCACTATTGTCTTAGCTGAAGTTCAGTCCCAAAGGAAGACTCCTAACCTAAGCTTAGTAGTCTCAATTTTGAAGGCATGTTCTGACCACAAATATGAAAACAGATTAGAATGAAATTGCTCTAGGTATTGATCAATTTTTCCTTCTAGCCATATTGTATGTGCAGAACACCTAGAAAGTTTTACAGTGAAAAGACTTTCTGTAGGATAAGTGACCTCAGGTGAAATTCCTTTGTCAAATTAGGCAATGTATGGATTTGAAGCTATGTCCTGAGTATTTAATCTGGTCCATTTGTTACACAAGTGCTCTGTGTTTCTGCTTTTTTCCTGTTTTGAGCTCCCCATCTGCCTATACAAACACGAACAAGTAAAACTGGAATCTATCACCTTGCTTCCAGGGAAGGAGTGTACAGTTTAGGACTGCATCATACTTCTTGATCAGTTCAAGAGACAATTTTTATGGTCCTTCTTAATGTGTATAATTAGGTAAAAGGTAGCAGTTACTGATTTCACTAGGTAATATCTGCATCAAAGTTAGTGGACAACCGTATAAGTATTTCAGAGCAACTTTAAATTAAAATATTCAGATTTACATCTATCTGCTTTGAAAATCAAATATCATAGATAGAGCTTAAAGATAGACATGGTGAATTAGTAAGAGAATGTGAGAGGACTGAGCAAGCAAGATGAGTATAGATATTGGATTCAAAGCCATCATCTCATTCCTTATAGGACCAGAACTGAAATTAGAATTAGCTATGCTGTGTTTTGATGAATGACTCTCTCGATGAATGTTGAAAAGGTAATGACCATGTTTTCAAAAATGAGTGATTTTCAAATAATTTTGGTTAAAATACTCTGGAAGTGGCTTGGGTACCTAAACAGAGATGTGTGCTGCCACTGACACTATTGTCCTTGTTTATGAGGGCACCCACCAATGAGCCATAGCCTCAATATCAAATCTAGTCATCATTTAGAGACCACACTCTTCCAAAGTTAATAATTCAACTTTATTTAGTGATGGGCCCATTTTCCTTCAATTACCTCAGAGCTCCTTCCCTCTCCCTCCATATGCCACTCCCTCATTCTGGACATATTTGTCTTTGATGCTCTCTGAGATGCAATAGTAGTTTAATATTAATCTGGAAATTTGAAACATTGCTTTCCAGAAATTGAACATGTTGATAGTTTGTTCTGTCTATACCTTCTAAATTTCAATTTTTTTTCTTTTTTTTCTTACTTCTCTGTCCAGCGTGTTCCATAATGAAGTCTTCATTCATAAATAGATATTTTGGTGTCAGATAGTAATAAATAACCAGGCTATGCACCCATAGTGCTGTCACATATATTATCTATTATAATAAAGTTATTCTTAGATACTTAAGAATAATTTCATTAAGTATTTCCTGGAGCTGCTCTAAACCAGGATGCCAGGGAGAGCAGAAAATGGCAATTAACACCATTAGCCTGGCATCAAGCATAGTTTAAAGCCACTGAAATTACACTTCCACAGAGTTCAATCTCTCTATGACATTCATTCTATCTAATGTCTTTCCTCTTCAAGTCACCCTCCTTCCTTCAGGAGGGGACAAACGCCAACAAAATAAACAGCTTCTCAGAGCAGCTCATAGAAAAAACCATTTATAGTGACCTTTCCTGGAGTTTACTAGTATTCACAAATACAAATACAGATACAAAATATCTGGAGAGAAACATGATGTAAAAGGCTTCTCTGTTTAGGATAGAATTTTGGCTAGAATAGCTCCCAAACTCTGTAAGGGAAGATCCTGTAACACTGCCTGAAGTACTGAAAAAAACTGGCTTTGCATTTACTACCCAGACAGAAAGAAAAGATTTAATTTAAAATGTCATGCTGAGTAAATAACTAAAGTACTTCATATTTCTGTCATTAACTTTTATGCCGTTTCTGGTATTGTCCTATTCTAACAACACGCAGAATACCTCCTAACACAGACTGAAGTTTAGTATGTCTGCATTTCCCAGCTGATAACCGAATTCCATACTGGTGCACTGGTAAGAGTCAGATATGGATGTGACAGGAAATTATTTAGATGTCCTTGAGAAGATCTTATTTTAGAAACAGCTGATGCTTTGGAAGGAGCATGGAAACAGGCTAGACTATAGGAAAAGGCTCTTATTTTGTTTAAAATTACTAAATATTCTGATATTTAGACATGCTAAGCAGAAGTGTTTCAAGACAGTTGTATCTACTTTAAAATAATTTTCTGAATTCTAATGCCCAGATCCCACAAGTGATTCCTGAAGCAGAATGAAAAAGCCATTTTTAAAGGAAAAATGCAAAACATATATTTGCATTGCCTGATGGAGGACAGTGTGAAGGAAAATGAGGCACATGGAGTCTTAAGTGTTACTGCATTTACAATGCAAAGAAACATTTGAATTTTTTTCTTTTTTTTTTTTTTTTTAAGGTACTGTTGGCTGTTGCATTAACATCAAGGCACAGTTTCTGCCTGACTTATAATTTGTTATTGTGTTGGACACAAGCCTTGTTCCACCACATTTAATATATTACATTGTTTTAGAAAGCATGGACATGTCTTAATACTCTGTGACAAGTTTCAATGATTCAGTAATATTTGCTAGAGATAAATACAAAATTCATTTTCAGTCCAGTTTTTATTACTAATCCACAAATAATGGAGATATGTTGGCTAATCCAAGCAGCTCTGTTTCAGATTCAGATACCTTTGGAAAAGGAATTATTTTCCATTTTTAGCTAAGTATTATGTTCTCTAAACTGATTCTTTTCCATGGAAAACATTCATTGATTGTTGCAATGGCTGAAAAACACACCTACACATGGCTGTTCTGTTCTCTTGAGTGAATCAGGGCAAAACAGCATTTTAGGTCAAACAAAACATGCTGACATCAAAATCTTTCTGCAAAAAATTTTACAGCAAATACTTTTCATTAGTTGAGATGATCATCTATTTACTTTGGGTTTTATCCACAAAATCTCCCCATTAGTATTTGAAGAAGCAAATTGGCTACTGCAAAATGCTGCCAAGGACGACTTATTGCAGAAGTTGGTTTGAAATTAAAGGCAGGAAATGAGATAAAAAAACCCTTTGAAACTTGCCAAGTGCTAACACAAGTTTTATTTGTGAAAGTTATACTTCAAACCCTCATGTAAAATGAAGAAAATGAAAAAAAAAGTAAAACAATTTAAAAAGCTATAACTTCGAAATATAATTGTGATTTAATTTTCTCAACTAGAAATAGCGTGAGTTCTTCCATGAGAAGTTTGTTTAGACTTTTATTGGTCTTTTCAATAAAATAACAAATATCTTGTTAAAAAACAGAGTATTTTAACACAATCCAGAAATGTAATATATTTTAAAGAAAAATCTGTGTGAAGAGGCAATAGTTGTTTCTTTTACTAATTCAACTTCTCTGCTCCAAAGTTAAAAATGTATTAAATACAAGCAACATTATTATCTGTCAAAAGAAATTCCGTATCTAAAAAATCCTAACTACAGCTATTGCACAGGCTTTGTGCCATTGATAGATCCTGACTTCAACATTTTTATAAAGTGGACTTTGAGCAAAATGACAGAAACCCCATCCTAATGATGTGTAAACTTGATCAGACACAGAATTATAAGAACCCTGATAGAGTTGAGCTAGAAGTCCTTGGAGGTTTTTTCTGTCTGCAATTCTGGGGACCTCCTGCTGAGAGGTGAGATTTTTTTCTGGCAATAAGAAACGTAAGTGAGGTCTCTGGAAACTAATCCTTTTTGTGAATTAAATACTATTATGAAACATCTGGTCCATTAACACTGTAATTCCTACTTTAGGATTTTTGTGTAGTTAATTTGGAGTATCTTTGTCTAAAATAATTACTGAAGCACACCAGACTTTCCTTTTTGTGTCTTTTTCTCAGTTTCATTCAGTATCCAGTAAATACAGTGTTAACTTAGAGAAAATTCCTTTTGCACTGGATCTTTTATATCCAGTATTCGTAAACCACTTCTACATATATTCTTTTGTTATAGAATGGCTTCACTCTGTTTTAGAAGCCCAGTGTTCGTAACCTCTCCTTCTATACACTCCTCTGAAAATTGAAATACTTGTGACATTTTGCACCCAAGGAAACTCCCATACCTATGGAAAGTGCCTTAGAAGTTTTGCTAACCACAATAAGCAAATAAAGGCAGGTGAAAGCAAACCCAAAACTTAAAAAAGAGATAGGCAAATAGAAGATTATACTTTCTGAAGAGTCAGCTTTCACTTTCCCTAACTGTGAGTTGTCTGTATGTATGTGAATATTAGTATTCAATATAGAGTATATAGATTATTGCTGTGGACAGCTGTATATCCATAATTAATAGGCACATTTTTTAAGTTTTACCATAATAATTTACAAGTACTCATCATATCGTGCTTGTAAATAATACTAAGCCTAAATTTATGACATTTCTTGCAGAAAAACAACATGTAGTAAGAAATATGAAAATTGATAAGCAGTAAAAAAACCCAATCTGATGTCAATATAAAATGGGCAAAAAAATGTTGTAGTCCTTAATTTTTGTAATGTCAACTGATCCCAGTAAGGATGATAAACTACAGTACAGAAAGACACTCCAGCCTTTTTCCTGAGATAACAGTAATGTAAGCAGACATATATATACAGCCTTGGGGAAAAAAGTAAATGCCAACTTCCCACTGAATACCTGGCAAGAACTGCCAGCAGCAGTCACAGCCTTTCAAAATGTACAGCTATCAAAACATCTCCAAACCATCCCCAAAATACTGTAACCTTAAGGATTTTCAGTGATTACAAATCTAGAATTAGACTCTCCAGATCCACTGGAGAGTAGTAGAAGTAAAAACATTAATTTTATTGGGCTCTTGGATGAAAAAACCCACGCTTTGGCATAAATTTGAAAGGTACATGTTTATACCCATTCATGATTTCATACTGTATCAAAAACCAAAAAAGAACTCTGTACTTGCTTCTGTTTAAACACCTATCTTAAGGTGAGACACAATATGCTTGAACTATTATAATTTTTGCTTAAAGAGAATCTCTCTTCCCAGCATGTAGCAGGCATCTTGTTTCTAGAGAAAAATGGTTTTTCAGATCATCTCATCAAATCCAGTCTTTTCATAAGGCAGAATAAAGACCCATTCATTACTTTCAAGACTTTATGGCTCACTCTTGAAACTTTTAGAAGAGTAGAATTGTCTGAATTTAGGAATTACTAATATATGGATTAAGCAATTCTGTCTTTCTTTTCCAGAAATTATATGTACTTTGCATTAAAATAAAATAAACATTATTTTACAATATTTACACCATAAAAAATTACTGTAGTAAAAGACAAATAACTGTACTATGTTAAAAATATCACAAGATATAAAATTCAATCTGAAGGTTCCTAGAAACTTTAAAATAACAACAGTCTTTAGTCTACAAATAAGTTTTATGTGAACTATTCTTTTCAGAGATTAATTAGGTATAGAATTAAGTTTATATAGTTTTTCATATGAAAGAATACTTATCTGTCTGATTAAATGCACCACTGTCATCTTGGAATGCCTAACACATAGGAAATTGTTCATCATATCTAAGTTTTTTGATAGATGTGTCATAGAAGATTCATAATTTGGGGAAATTGGGATGATGTCTTATATTAGCAACTTTGGCTTTAGTGAAATGAGAGTTATGAGTGGTGTAAAATCTTTGGAACTACCATCCAGCTTTTTCTCATACTCTTCACATGTTTTGTTGTCACATACTATTATATAAATAACATATTACATAAATAACATAAATAACAAGGTAGTTCTAGCAGAATGTTCAAGATTTATCAGTACAGTTAATGGTTAAATTTAAGCAATAATTTTAAGCACACACCTCCAGAAAAGATCTGGAGGGGTTTTTTGTAAAAAAATATTGCTATGTTTATCTTTTAGGGAAATACTTTATCAAACATTATGAGTACACAGTTTCTATTACACATGAAAATACTTAGTTTACATATAATTTGCCACTCTATGTAAATTAAGATTTTTTTCCAGTCTTAAAAGTTCCCTTTAGCATCAATCACATGCTCTAAGATAGCTAAAAAGGAGTGTATACTTGCACCAGTTTTAACAAATGCCATGGACTGGGTCATTATGTCACACTAGTCATTACACAATTATTCTAGTTTTTGCTTAAAGAAAATCAGTCTTCCCAGGAGTATTTTCTTAGGTGGCAGACATCTTGTTGTTTATCTAGAGAAAGCTATTTCTTTAGATCATTTTGCCAAATCCAGTCCTTTCATGGGTCACAAGGAGACAAACTGTCCAATTTTATAAATAAACTTCTGGATTACTTCTAGCTTCTGAAAAAAAGCCAAAAGGCAATGCACTCAGACATTAAAATGTTTTGAGAGAAAAAATTAGTAGATACAGGAAGTAATTAGAGTGTCTGATAAACTTCAATATCTGCAAAAATATCCAGCCTGTTCAGGTTGATATTTTCAAGAGTAGGTGATTAAAGAACCTGTCAGTCTTCAATAATAACAGCATTCAGTCAAGTCACTTTTCTTTGTTTATTAAATACATTCAGCAAATTTGTTTATTGATCCTGACTTGTTTTATTTTATATGCATATAGATGTCATGTCAAGTATGAAGTGGACAACCCTTTGTAAGTAACATAAGAGAGAGATGATAAACCAACTCTCTGAACAGACTGGGGTTTCTAAACAGGCCAGTGGATAATTATGTGGGATGTGCATCACATAATGTGAAGCTCACAGATTTGGCACCCTAACATTCACAGTATCAAAAATACCCATTTTGCTTTCAGGAAAGTAATAATTCAGATACATTTTGTCCAGATTCAGAGTCTGATAAAAAGTGCATTAATATTAACAAAATTTGTCAGTTGACTTAACTGATTGTCCATCAGGTATCTAAGTTAAAGTTTGCATCTATAGTAGTGAAAGTCGAGTTTGAGGTGCAATTTCACCCTATGAAACATTCTATTTGCTTTGTTCACTACCATGTACATGACCTAATATAACAGAAGCTGCTTGATTTCCTACAAGAAAATTCTCCTTGTTGGAGAGTAGAAAATGAGAGGTATACTGAAAAGGAATCACTGAAATACTGGGCATTCTTACTCACTTAGCACAATGGTTGGGTTTGCAGCAGTAACAAAACATTTTGGAGTTCCCCCCACTAGAGAATGTTTTTTAGCTGGAATGATGTAGTGATGTTAAACCAGGCCAGATAATGTTTCTAAGAAATAGTGATTCTTTCTCAGAATAACAAGAGCTTATATTTTCAGCACTAAAATTTAAGAGAATAATTTTCAGGAAGTTCCTTATCTAGAAGTAATAATTTAGATTCTGCTTTCCCTTTTTTTTTTTAATTTGTGATTTGATTAAGTGAAATTTGGATGACTTTGGTATAATTGAGAGTAGAGTTTGACCTAGCTGGTTTTTTTCTACATTGCTGAAATTTTGGCTAGTCTATTATAAACAACAAGAAAAATCTAGGGAGTAATAATTCCTACAGATAGGAACACTGAAAGTTTCATAAATCATGCAACTTCAGTCTTTATTTTAAATTTGTTACTTCAGATACTGTTTCTCACTTAGATAAATTGTTCTCTTCCCACAAAGTTAAATTTAATAATTATGATTAGTACAATATACAATGATTATCTAAAAAGCACATACTATAGTGAGATCTAGAGGTCCAAGAAATTATGTCATTAAATTACTGAAGATATTAAACATCTGTGTTAGCTATGCAAAGTTTATCAAGAAGCAGTCTCTAAATATAAAATGGAAATAGATCAGATTCAGGAGAACATGTGCAGAAAAATTTTAAAACCTGTGTTCCCAATAGGAAGGTAAGATATTTAGGCACATTCCCAAAAAGCAAATTATGTGTCTAGATAGGATTTAAGTACCTAAGTAATTCTTAGAATCTAGATATCCTTCTGTGGAAATGAATCATAAGGCTAAAGATACAGAAATTTTTAATTAAAAATATTAAAATCCCATGGTATTTAAGTTAAATGAGTTATAATCTGTATACTGCTTTGGGGAATCTTGGTAAAATATTATGAAATTTTTGGACACTGTCAGGATGAGAAGTATGTCAGAGTTTAAACAAAATTAGGCCATAATCTTTGGAAGTAAACTTAGACTTTGTTTTTCCCTTCATTCCTCCATCTCTTTTTACAGTTTATTAGTATACTGCATTCCTGATGTGTATTGAGCTGAAACAAATTTTAGTGCTAGAGCTTACAGATCTTTTTCAACTTCAGAATGTTTCCTTTTCTCATGATGAAGAAATATCTACTTACAGATCAATCAAAGGCTACTCTGTTTTCCATCACTACACTGGTTTAGCTGACTGCTCCCTTTTTATGTGTGGAGCACATATTGCTTCTAGTGCCTGTTTTTCTTTTATCATAAATCCAAGTCCCCATAGGATAGGAAGATATTTGTTCACATTACTTATGCTTTCAAGTAGGAACATGAAGTTCAAATTCTGAAATATATTTGAAAAGAAAAGTCAGAGCTGTTGTTATTAGAAGGAATTCAAACTTCTTGTAACACTGACATGAAACATTGCACTCATTGTTATGGGAGAAGGTCAGTAGTTCAGATAGAATCTGTATTACAGACATTTCCAAAAATGAAGCTAAAGAAGCACTGATAATATACTTCTAAAGCACCTTTCCCTATGCTCACTTACATGTTATTCAGAAAGGTGTGGTGGCCTTGCATCACAGAGACAATCAAGGCAATTATTTATAGAATAGCCTTATCATAACATGTATTAAGGAGCGAGATGAATATGTAGTCCAAGATTTCATAGTCACTCCTGGTTTTTTAGGAAGTGTGTATAACAGAAAGTGGCTATTAATGGAGGCATATTTACTTTTAATGGATGGGGTCCTAACAGGAGAGGAGGGGCACTTACTGAAAAGCACTCAAGTGTTACAGACAAAATTATACCAATGTAATCCTAATAACAAGAGAGTGTGCAATATTGCTGCAATGATTGGATTACAAATGTGATTTAATAATATTATTAAACAATAAAATGAATTAATGATGTTTGGCCTTTCTTCTCAGGAATATGAAACAACTGTTAAAGTTATCAGATCATCGCAATTCTTGGACCAACAGAGAATATTTGAATTTTCATTTTCAAATGCTATATGAACTTTTAAATATCTACACTAGGTGAAATGTTTTGTCTTCTATTTGCCAAGGAATTATTTTGAACAGCAAGAGTAACATATATTGCAGTGTGCTCAACACAGGCAATTGCTACAATGTTTTGTTGATTTAGGGTATTCATCATAGGTGAACGTTTAATTTTGCTTGATATAAACATCTCTGTAATAAAGAGTGGTAAGGCACAGGTCCAGATTTCCTAAGCAGTCAAGCCAAACAATTCTTGTTCACTTTCCTGACGTTATGGCATCATAGCATACATCCCAGACTGCCCTCCGGTGCGTGTGCAGTGATACAGGGCACTGTCACTTTTCTGAGTACCAGCCCATCCCCTCACCTTGGGCAAAATGATTGTGTTGGTAACATTTTTTGTCATACAGTGAAAAGATATTATATTTGATATCGTCCTATAAAATAGTAACTATTTTTATGAGAGCTATTATTCATGTTACATGAACCAACATAATTATGTGGGCATGTAGTTGAGGTGCAATAACTGTATGCATGACTAAGGTAGTTTTAGCAGCAACTGAAAAGTCTTATTAATTACTACCAAGAACCAAATTGTTGGATAACATAAGTATGACATTAATGTCTCTATGTTCCAAGATTAATTTAAAAGGAAAGATTAACGCTCACATCCTTTAAAACCCCACTACAAATCTTGAACCCAATTACCCAAGCATCAGACAGCTCGAGGCTCATGTTTTCATTTCTGTATACTAATTGTTGAATTATTTTACTGATAAAATACATTCATTGTAATTTATCAAAACTTTAAGTTCTCAATAGTTTTATTAATTTTTTGGCAAGTGGATAAAACAGAATGAAATTTAACTAAGAGGTTTTTACACTAGTTAAATGTGACTGACCAGTCACTAGTAAGTCACTAGGGTTTTTTGTCTTGAAATTGATGAAATGGATCTAACTACTAAATACTGATTGGATTTACATGTGGTTTGGAGTGTTTGATGGTGCACACTCAGTGCATGAGCAACACAGTTGTGGAGCTAAGTCTGGATCCAGAAAATTTTAAGCATTTCTTCCTTTACTGTCAAAAGACCGAGCTGTTACAGACTCTGTTACAAATCCAACATTACTCAATGATGCAGAATTAGGCGAAAAACTGTAGGCAGATAGCTGAATGAAGTTGGGAAGATACTCTATCATATCTAGCTACTGTGACTAGCAATAACAGTAAAGAGAAAGCAGCATATGCTTTATCTTATGCCAGCAGCCAGTGTACAGTCTTCTCAGAGCCTTGGTTCGCTGTTTTCTTGCATGTCTAAAGCTTGAGTTGCTGGTGTTTTGTGTTCTGTTACCTCTGAGGCCAGCTTGGGTGTGTATCAGAGTCATGTCGTCCCATGCTCATGTAGATGCCATAACAGGCCTCTTGCAGCACATTTGCTGGACAGGGGACTACAGAAGGCAGAATGGCTAGACCAGAGACCACTGTATCAATGGTTGAGGGCTGCTTTCACCCTGAAAAGTTTATTTCCAGATGTAGACTCATACCTGAAGGAGGATATTCATTTCAGTCCCATAATTTATCCCAAAATCCAGACTAATTAAGTCAGGTGCTGAGCTATTCCCAACACTACACTGTTGCTTCTGACATGCAAATTTATAATTCTGCAAGGCACTGCACATTCATACATGCAAAGCCTAGAAGACATCTCTCTCTTATCCTGCCAATAATTTAGGTGCCAGTTAGAAGAGAGTCCAGAGCCCTGCAGTTAGGTGGGCCTGAGCTTTTCTCATTTAAAAGGGATTTTGTGCTTAATTCTCAAAAACTCAGTGAGATTACACATCACAGAATTAACATTGAAGTCAAAACATGCTCACAAACTGCTTTTATAACTGCTTGTTAGCCAAGAAGGGTCTTTCCTGGAGATTAAATACATGTTTACTGATATCTTTTCCCAGCTCTTAAGATGAGGCTTGCTCAATTAAATTTTGGCCATTTCTCAGTGTCCCAAAGCCCTAATTTCTCACTGCACAGCTATCTTCATTCACAGAAGCTTAAATATTCAGTGATTTTAGGCACCTTCAGGGTTAGGCCCCGAGACTGAAATTTTGGAGCAAAATTCAACCAAAAGAAGTACAAATACACAGCTAGGTCATCTGTGATCTTTTTGTACCCTTTCTATGAATCTAGCCCATAAATAACATTTTATCTTTCAGTAATTAATATAACTCATAATGAGTTGGAAGCTACTGACCTCACTCTAGTTATTTCTTTTACTGTTTTGTTTATTTATCTTTTGCCAATTAGTCTTAAGTGCAGGAAAGAGTAGGAGGATTGAAAATCCATAAGCTTTTATTCATTTGGGCCATTTCATTACCAATTGTAGATGTCAAAGTAATTTTCTTTGTTATAGGTAGGAATGCTTTTTTTTCAGATTAGAATTTGCTTTCTATTTTACTAAGAATTTTCTCGCACTCTTAAACAAGTACAAGAAATATTCAGCTAAGGTATGAAATTTATTGCAAATTTATGTGGTATTAAATAATCCTTACTTACAGATAAAATATGACCAGATTAACAGGCCTTTAGAAGGTGACATTGGAGTTGCACATTTGCTTCCTGCTACTGCAGGACTCTGACCAGCAGAGGTCATAGTGAGTCAGTGGGATTTCATATTCCCACTTTCCTTAATATCTCTGCAGGTAAAGTTTCCAGTAGAAACTGAAATGATGTTTCCAACAAAAATATCTCATGGCTGTGAGAATATTCCTAGCATGAACTGAGCACTTTCTTCCACAGCTGCACCTCGCCAGTTATTAGTCTGCACTCTGACAGTAGTGCCTTGTGATTGTGTCAAAATCCATTGGTTAGGCTTTGCTTGACTCCATTGTTAGTGTCAAGCTCTTCCCCATAGCTGTCCACCCACACAGCTCAAATGACCTCACTGGCAGGTGCCAGCTCTACAGCTCGCAGAGCACAAGTCCATGGCAATGACAACTTTCTCAGGGCAACACAAAGGCAAGAGACACAACTAGGAGTAGAGCTTTGCCTCTTGAACCGTGAATGAACATGTAAATCACCAACCCACACAAGTTTTCATCAGACTGCTCAGCCTGGGTAGTTTGCCTCAAGCGCCCGAAGAAAGAAATAATCTAGGACTGCATAGATGTTATTCCTTTCACAGCAACAGCAGAGAATGCACCGGGGGAGGGATGGATTGATCAAATGCATGGAACTGTACCAAAACCAAAAAACTTATGCAAATTATTTCACAGTGGAGGAAAGGCAGGGGTAGTGGTATTGCAAGTTTCTCTTCACAACTCTAGAGCAGCACTCAGGAACCAAGGAGAAAGCAAAGGTACCTGCTAGATCATTAATTCCAGGAAGCAGCTATCAGGAGCTACGTCAGAAACAGAGAAGAGAAAAGATGAGTATATGAGCTGATAAGAGAAAAGGAAGAAGAGGCATCTGTGACCACTCTGACTGGTGATCAGGAGAAAATCACCTGGAGGTATTTTGGACAGCAAGGTAAGAAACAAATAAAGGCTGGAATGGAGGGGCAGAAGTGTCTCCTACTCGTTTTTAAAAATAAATTGGTAGATACTATACTTACTTGCCCAGTCACATTTAAATCTTGCTTCTTATGTTAGGTTCTGCACCATCTCTGAAGACTCAAAACATTATTTTGAACATATGCACCAGCAAGTTTTATTGTGGTTAACTTAGCTCACCAGGCTGACCTGGGCCTGCAAGATGTATTTACTATTTCTTCAACCTGTGAGAGAATTCACATGGCAGTAGAGCAGCCTAGTCACTCAGAAAGAGGCAATGAAGGATGAAGAAAGTTTAGATGGTTATGGTTCTCAGTCTCTTTGACAGAACTCATTGTGTATCCAGGAAAAGAGAAAAACTACTTTTTCCACCCGATTTGTGATTTTTTTAAACTTTTTTTTTAAAATTGTTTTTGGAGAATCTTTGCTTTCATGCCTTCCCTATTGCCTATTAGTTAATAAAATTTTTGCTCTCTTTTCTTGCATGCCATATGTGGGCTACAGCATGCGTTAAATACATCTGGATTTTGACTAATATAAAAGGTATGGATCTCAGAAAATGTCAGTTATGGTTGGAATTTAGTCCGGAATTAACTGGTTGAATCCCATACCAATATCAAGGATTTCTTCTGAACACGAAGTCCCCCCTTTCCTCTCATCTGTTGACCCTCAAAGCACCTTGTTTATCTAAGACCTTGAATCAAGTTTATTTGCAGAAGTTTAATTTAGGAACTATTACCTTCAAGTGGTACGGACCAACCTATACACTTTATTCTTACTATATTGTCTATATACTATATACTGTACACCGTAAACTATGTACTATATCCTGTGCACTTTATGTCACATATACATTATGCAATTAATAATTAATCTTTTATATATGTATCTGTAGTGTTAATGACATACACAGTATGTCAATGAAACAGTGGCTTTTTGGTATTAGGAATTTAGAAATGCATGTGAATCATCTTGCATGCAAAGGCTTCCACTGAGTGCTATAATCAACAGAATCCAGATTTAGGCTCCTACAGAAAAGAAATCACTTTCTCCAATGTAGAATTTTCCCTGTAAGAACCTGTTAAGTTCAGAACATAACGCCAAGGGAAGGCATTTTATATTCTGGTATTTTTATACTATAGGACATATTGTCTTATTACACGAAAAGAAAATACACAAACTTACATTTAAAGAAAATAAATCTGTAAATGGATAACACAATCAATTCAGCAAATAAGAGTCCAGTACAAATTGTTTCATGTTTGGTGTACAGCCAAAATGTGCTGAAAGTATGTACATTATTTTTGGCACAGCTTGAATTCAGCTTGGAGCATGCTACTGGTTGCTTACTTTTCTCTTACCACAGTTCACATAACTACTGCTTGCACTGAGTATAGTAGATAACATAATGGACTGTAAACTGTATTGCTTGCTTGTATCCCTGCTAGAGAAAAATGAAGGATCTGAGAGCACTTGGAATGTGTGGGGTTTAAACTTCTCAGTCATTTTTGTGCAGTGCTGGCCTTTGTGGTATTCTGGGACATGTTAGGATTCAATTAGCAGGAGTCTGCTTTGTTTTCATTTTTAGTATAATGCAGAAGCATGATGCTATCTAAATAAAACTTTAGTATAAAAAAAGCTTCTTTCATAGTCAAATGCTATGAACATTGGAGAATAGTAAACAAAAGGAAAGAAAGGAAAGGATACTGAACGTAGAGAATAACTTCAGGATATAGTATGGAAGCATTTTTGTTTCTATTGTGCATATTAGGTCACTTCTGAAATGTGTGTTTTTTTCCTCTGGATAGTAAAATTATTTGAAGTACAGAAAGTACACTTTATTTCTACAGATGTCATTGTATATCAGAGGCCTGTTCAGAATGGGACTGAAAAATATTTCTGAAACAAAAAAATAGATTTTTACTGGAGATGACTTCTAACTATATAGAAACTAATTATCTTTCAGTAGTCTTTTGGATTTCCTTCTTGAAAAACAGACATTTATTTGTAGCTTGAAACATCATTTAAGTAGCAAGCTCTTGGATAGATTTTTAAATTTCACTAAACTTATTTTCCATGTTTCATTTTCTTCTGAGATTCAATGTGGTCTTTACTAGAAGAAATTATGAGGCATTTGAGGGTAATCTCTAAAGTGTTTTTGAAGAGGTACCAGTATACCCTTGTATCAGTTTGACCTACCACAGTTTTTAGTATCATTAGTCAGCAACGATTCTAAAGCAATCAGGAAAAATAAAAGGGCAAAAGGACAGGCTTCTCTGGCACTTCTTGTAGATTACATAGCTGTAAAGACATTCCATTAAAGATTACTGATAATATGTAAGAGACACTTAAAAATTCCTGCTTTGGTTAGCAAGAGAATTAAAGATGTTTGCTTACAAGCAAACTCAATTAACTCGGAATATATTTTCAGTAAGGACTAAACTCAGCTGTGTTCCTACTGTGCTAAAAGTGCCTAGTGGTCAGCTATCTCTGCTTATAAAAACACCCATTTCCCAACAGTTACCACATTGTGGGGTGTAAGATAATGCCTTTTACCCTTTCATTATTTCAGATAGCACTGTGTACTGACTTGGTAAACGCAGACTTTTGGTGTTCAGCTGAGCTGTCCAAATATTTAACTGATCAAAAAATCATGTCTGTTTTCTTAGTTTAGTGGGGACTCTTAGTGGTGTTTATGTGGTACTAATAAATGAGCACCTAGGAAATTTCTCCAAGAATTTTGTGTTTGGAAAACCTGCCATCTTCAAAATGGGAAGAAAAATTACAAACTTTAGAGCATAGTTGTCAGCATCACTAAATGAACAAAACGTGTATTCACATTGGGTCACTGATAACTTCTTGTCTAACTTGTGTGATGCAGACTTTAGAAGTCACTTCATCTAGCCAAACTTTATGCATGCTGTGAGTATTCAACGTCTATTTTATAAACATTTTAAAAATAGTATTCTTGCAAAAGGCTACTCAATCAAATATATAAATGTTTTATGCAACATTGGTAATATTTTTGAAATATCATAGTAATCAAGTTTAAAGGTTAACATATGAAGTGTAGGAAATCACTTTATTTCTGGATGTGCTATATACAATTTATAAAAAATATCTTTTTCTTGAAATAGAAATTTTCTAGCAGCTTCACTAAAACAAACAAAATTAAGGAAAAGACATAAGCCAAATATAAAACATTATTCAAAAGTAAAAATTAACGTAAGTACAATGTGACAATTATTAAATGAGAAGGTAAAAATGTTACTTTGCAGAACCACAATCACAGTGACTCGTCTGTTGTAGCTCCTCACTAGGAACATTGGTCTTGTGGTTACGGCAGGGAACTGTGACTCAGCAGATACACATTCTTTCTCTAGTGCTACTAGTTATCCTGTGTAAGACTGAGAATGGAATTTAAGGCTAGATTAACAAAACCAGGAAAAAACAAACACACTTGATGCTACAGTGCTGAGCAGCTTTGTGCTTGACTCACCTCATTGCCCCCAGTTTCTGTACAGTGCACAGGAAATGTTCAGCCACACTTTGAGCTGAGAGGCACTTCTTGCAGGCCCAGCATAATCCTGAAAATAGGAATGTGGTTTAATTTAATCCCTTATATTTGGATGTTTTTCTCATTGTTGCAGAGAGATGCCTCCTCCCATTCCAGCATTACAGTCCAAATTCTACTCTGCAGATAGCTCCCTGTAACTTTTCTTTCAAAACCTGTGTACAAGAGGTGATAGTGATGCCCTCACACTTTTGCTTTTAGACAGTACCTTACTGGTTAAAGCACTCTCTTCAGATAAGAAAGACCCAGAATCAATACACTATTTTGACTGAGAAAATTAAAACAAAGTTGCTTTAGCCTTTCAATCTCCCTCCTAATGGCCAACATAAAGCTCACGAAAAGATAAGTACAGTTTCTACCCCACATGCTTTAATGATTCTGTTATGGGGGAAAAAAGAAAAAGTTGTTAACTAGATCAGAGAACGTCACTAAGGCAATCAGGCCTTCTAGCCTAGTGGTGAAGGTTTTTAGCTAAAGGCAGCAAGATAATAAAAGCCTTTATACTAAGACTTGATCCCTAGTTCTGTTGTCTGTGGAAGAGATTTCTTTCCCTATTTCCACTGAACTGGCCAATTTTGACAAGGAAGTCTACTGCCCATAATGGGAGTGCAGAGGCTACAGCAGCACACAGCACAAGCTACTGGGTTTATCACAGTTTGCAGTCACATGTGCCCCCACAGAATATGGGTAGAAATCATAGATAGAAACTGCATTTACATTGCATCTTGAAAACAAGTGACAATACATGATTCTTGATAGATTCAAACTGTCTCTTTACGCTCTAGTGACAATGCTTTATCAAATTGTTATGGATCCCTTAAGTTTATTCTACAAAACATATGAGCTCATCATTGAGAAGCTTAAGGGTGGAAAAACAGAAAATTGTGCAGACAGCAGTCTTGAGGTAAAAAGATAAGAACATCAACTTCTTACACCTAAAGTCTTTCTAACTTGGAAATATTTGGTACTTTATATTAGATATTTCTTGAAAGCTTGTAAAATATTTTTTAATCACATTATTTTGATTCACGCTGTACTTAGCATGGAGCAGTATTTATATTTCTACATTTTTTCTCTTCTTTCTCTACTAATATTTTTTCAATAAATGCTCACTTACTTTGTGTTGATGACTAATAATCTCCAGTTGAGCAGAGCTTTGCTGTTAGCAACAGTGGATTAATCTGACAGATAAAGAGTGCTATCAATAATACTTCATTAGCAACATGGGAATAGACTTAGGTGTCTTAAGTCTTTTACCAAAAGAATTTTGACAACTCTTCATTGAATCTGAATTCTTCCATCAGAGGCTCTATTTAAAAAGGTTGGTTTGAGTAATGAAGGACACTCCATGGAACTTAACTATATCTGGTTCATAAAACTGAAAATTTATTATATCCATTGACACATCTGTGTGCTCTTTCCTGAGGACAATTTTTCTGACATTCTGCATTAAGCTGTCTGCCACACTTCTTTCATTATGTCTTAGTCAAATAACTGAATATCCTTAGACACCACAGGAGTCAGTGGGAATGGGATTGTGTTCTTTGAACTTCACAGAATTGCATCAGATTCTTTTAAAACTGAGCTCATTGTTTTCATTGTTTATTACATCCAACTTAAGTGCAAAGTGAAGTGCAAAAAAAAGAATGCATATAACCAATTTATTTATTTTGATGTTCCCAAAGGTTGCTATTATTTTAGAGACGAAGTGGCTGCAACACTGAGTTTATTGAACGTCTGTATTTTACTTCTCTACACTTTTTTTACATGATAACATTGTATATAAACTCCAACTTTACTAAATTTACCTATGCTTATGTATGTTTCCTTCTTTGCTCTAAAACAGGCTTCTTTTCCCGAAGCAGTTAATATGTAGATTTTTATCTCTACTCAGCATTATCTCACACGTATCTTTTTTAAAAAACAAACCACCTTTGTCATGAGAGCTATGCTATATGTAACAGTGATAAGCTTCTTGTCGTTTAACACATGATCTGTTAATGAGGATGTACAGGTCTATAGATGACAGGCAGAAAGGATCTGCAGCTTTATTTAAGTATTGAAAACACGGGAAAGCATAATGATCTTATCTAGTACTGTGCAGCTGTTACTGTATTAAAAGTTTCCTTGCTAACCAGATCATTCAATCTGTTATTACCTTTTTTGGGATGCTTCAGGCATACAGTTTATAATTTGGAGGGGGGGAAAGGGCATTTTTATTCCCACTTCTTTCTATATGTCTATCAAAGTGAGGATAACACAAAGACATGGATATGTTTTCTGCTATTGCAAACAAACACCGCAGGTTTTAAAGATTCAAGAGAGCTCTTTCTGTCCAACTGAATACTGTTCCCATCTAGTCCATCGTTTATAAGATTACAGTAAACCACAAAGAACATATTTCTCCCTAAAAATCTACTTGGCAAATTAATACTTTTATAATTTTATATCAGCACTGAAAGTATTATGAAGACCTAAAACCCAAAAAATATGAAACAAAATAATACCATGCAGTTTGTTGGCTCTTCATAGCATTTATCATTTTCACAGGCAGTTGCTTTGCATTGCATTTAAAAACTGAACACCAAAAAATTCTTGTAAAACTTGAAGGTTAATGGCATTAGTCTGCCCCTTGACTATAGGAAGCTGTCTATCTAATTTAAACTGACAGATATGCTTTTACAGCTGGAGCAACACAGAGATCTTTGCGTTTTGGCCTTCTGGGAGAAGGCAATGGGTAAAATAGCAAGAAATGCCACTGAGCAATTTTTCCAGAAAAGGTTGGTCAAAGTTTGGAATGTGTCCTGTCCTGAGAAGCCCCAAGAATTCACAGGAGTCTCTCTAAAACAACTTTTTTGTTGACTGAAAACTCAATTATACCAAAAAAGAGTAGTGGAACCTCATGATTATTGTGGTATATGAATTCATCCAAAAATAATTATTAGTTTGATGGCTTTAGTGCATTTGATAAACCCAGTGAATAATTTCCTCCCTATATAATCTTTTTCAATTTCTTTTTCTTAATTTATAATGGTTAAATATATGAGCAAAACTTTCTTTTATGAATTTTTTTTGTTAGTAGAAGAGCAAGTAATATGCAAGTTTTGATGGGAAGAATTTGAAGTCTCAAAAAATATCAAAGCATGCGTTGTTCTGTCCAAGTTTGTTTCCATGAAAGAGCTGTTATTTCTGCAAGGCTTTCTAATTGTTTTTCTTCTAAGAATCCTGAGATGAGTTCTATCTGATAATGGCTTACATTAATTAAGAAATGACTCTTTAAAAAACACTTTTAAGAAGTAATTTCTTACATTTGTGAAAGAAATTATATAACGAGTTGTATTACAACCAAAATGGTCTTGGTGACCCAGAAAATCTATTTCAGTCCCATCATATCCTAAATATGCACAAAAATGTCTCTGGCTTCACAATTATTCATATCATAATTACTGAAATATTGCACATTTTATCTTCTCAAAAATAATTTTCGATATGGAATTTATTCCTAACTAGGAATATTCTGAGAGAACCAATGATTACAACATACTTGGAACCTAATGGATTTGAGAGTCATTTCCTCATTCTCTGTAGAAAGTGAAGAAAGTGGTACAAAAAAGTGCTACTGTTGATCTCTAAGGGCTAGCACTGAATTCCCCTGAGATAATACACAGATAGCATCTAAAAGTTTGTTTGGAGTAGAATTGCACTGAGGTCACTGTTCAAGACAACAAACTGTCTGCTGCATTCTCTGACCCTGAAAGGTTAGAGTTTAGGAATTTCCTGGAGAGATTCTGTTTGGTCTAACATTTTTATGAAAGTATCAAGGGGATAGTTAAGAGCAATAGTGAGGTTATTTTCCCCAGAGCTGTAAAACTCTTTTATCTAGCCAAAAATACTTTCAAGGAGATGCCTGTTAGGTCTGTGTGGATGCAGAGGAGAAATCAGAAAAAGGAAACTGTTTTTTTGCAGGAGCCTAAGAACACAGTAATTTTTTAAAAAATAGTTTTAGGCTTACTTTAAGCAAATATATTAAGTATATTTACTTTAAGTAACATAGTCTTTTATCTAGTTACACATGGAAAAAAAGTTCTTTAACACTAATTCATTTTTTTAAACCTATTTTCATGTACAAAACTCCTTAAAACATGGAAGAAAACAGATAAAATTTTTCATTGATGTAATGAATTTGCTAATGATGTGTCTTGAAGAAACAGCTGGACACAGCTGACTGGACCCTTGAAAATACAACTGTATTCATGATAACTAAGAGGAAGTCAGAGGAAAGTTAACTTTGTCATAATTGCATTTGTTCAGTTTTCTTCTACTTGATTTGTGGAATAATTGAATTTGAAACGTGTACTGCACATCATGCCATGGTGATAGATAAACATCTTAGTGAAGAAAGGAAATTAGTGTAACTTTGTACAGTCCATAACGCTGGTAGTTTTACAGCAGAAAAACTGATTTTGTCTTTCAAAAGCACCCAAAAAGATAAATTTTTGGCAAACTCAACATGTGTTCTTCATCAGTGTCTAATTTAGGGTGTTTGTAATAGCTCATTAGTATATCTCCAGGCAGAATGTCAGTGCAAATACTGACAAGCTGAGGCAGACAAGTCCTCTGGAACAGGACAGTGCTGGAGTCAAATACCAGCATGGTGGCTAACAGCTGATAGTGTGACTGCTGGTAGCACTGTACAGCCAACACTCTGGAGTTTCACATGGACACACCACAGGTGAGCCAGGGGTAAACAGGGGTACAGCATGGACCTTCAGAGAACAAGCTGGCGGTAGATCCTTTAATGGGGACAACTATGCAGGAGCATCTTGATAACAGAGTCAGGATAGGTGATACCATGTTGTGTATTACATTGACTGTGACTGTTAGTCACCAGCCACCTAACCTATCTCACTGCTACATTCTTCATCCCCACTCCACTGAGGTACCTGTGGCTTGAGTTATACTCACATTTAACACTCACTTATTGATTAACTTGCAGCATGGGCTTGTTTTCTTTGATAACTTATTTCTTATTGCTAAGGGTCTGTTTATGGTTAACTCAATATGTAACTCTATTCTTGATCACGTGTGCTTCCTTTGCACCCTCATTCCATCAACCAGTTTTCCTTTTTCCATCCCTTTCTCCCGCACTTCACTTTTCAGGGCCTTACTGAAGGCTTTTCTTAGAACTGGAATGGTTTCTACAACCTTATGCTTTCATATGAATTCTCACATTTGGATTTTTTCTGAGTCTTAGAAATACAAAAAATTAACAGCAATAGCGTTATCCTCCATTATGGGTTTAACACTGAATATTAATGGGATTACCTTTCATATAGGTTTATTATTATTTCAGTTCTTTGTCCTGAGGGTTTCATAGGTGGTCACTTTCAATAAAAATTTTCTTTGGAGAAGGAGAACTGCTTTATTTTTCAGTATCTTGGAGGTATCTATAAGAAGATCTTCAAGACAGACACTATGCCTGCTTTCTGTGTTGTCAAGCAAATTATAACAACCTCGATCTTACAGCCATGAAAAAGGCAGTCCAGATTTCATACAACATATCAGAAAGAACATTTCCCTAGTTGGATCCAATTTTGGTCATCGGAACTAAAACCAAAACAAATGATCCTTGTCCATCATGATTCTTCTCATTCCCTGTGAATGAAGGATGATTAGATCAAACACATCTGAATGTGACACGACCCAAAGGAGTCAGTTAACTCAACACTGAAGATCTGAGGTCCATCTTATCTTTTTTTTTATAAACATTTGTAGAAGCAGCATGTATTCTGACAAGGAATTCACTGATTCAGAAAAGAATCAAGAATTTGTAAAAATAAGATCTGATACTGAATTTCCAAAACTACTTGTACTTTGGAATAAATCTCTTGTAGTTGTTTTTCTCTCACTATTTTGTATCTACCAGAAAGGAGAATATTTATGTTAGCCACTTGTATTGATGAGATGGTTAGAGTAGAGTTAGGTAAAAACTTTTAGTTTGCAGAAAGAAAAAAATACAATAGCTCCCTAAATGTTCACTAGTAGGGTTTGGGAGATGGTTACTAAAAGGAAGATGGAGGTAACCCTTAAAACTAATAACAGGCAGGGTGAAAATTATGACAGCCTTCTTACTAAGGAATGTTCATGATTTTTCTTCTACCCTCAGTGCCTCTTGAGAGCTGGATGAAGCGTTACCATCTGCTAGCAACTGCTCAATGAAATCAGGCATTTTCTGCAATTGTGATTAAGAATGGAGGTAATTGCCACTTGTGTACCAAACCAAATTTGGTAAAAAGGGAATCATGGCCTGTTACAGAGTTCTCGGAGGAATTGATGAATTTGAGTAATTCAATCACCAATTCTGAATTTAAAAAAATCATGTTCTTTCTACTCTTACCATATTGCTTTTCTGTCTGTTACTGTGATGCCATTGTGCCATTAAATCAATACTAACACACTAAATTTTGGGGTTTGGCTGCTGCCTGTAAGATGTCATGGCTCTTAAAACACATTTTTAAAGATACCTTTCCCAACAGGAGGCATAACAACTGGGAAATTTCAGGTTTTCCTAATGACCTTGCACTTGAATAGCTACCTTTATCCTCAGAGGGTTTAGTGGCTCTTAAACTTAATTGCAAAGTGCTTTAGAACAGGATGAAAAGAATCCTTCATCAGTTGAAACTGCATGGTAGAAAAAGCAGTTAAGTTCTATTATTTCATAACTACACCAATTTCAACAATTCAGAGAGGCATCCCGTAAAGTACATGGAACAGAAAAGAAGATTTTTTGTTTTCCTAAAATATTCTTGAGGATGTATGAATTTCAGTTCTAGTTGTCAATATATGTTTTGTAACTGAGGTTTTGTCACTGATCCTTGCTTAGGTGACTTTTTATTCTAAACAAAATGAAAAAAAATCTGCTAAATTCAAAATCATTACCCTCAAAGACATAAATTAAAATTTAAAAATTTTGTCTTCAAAAATATGTACTGTGAGATCATAAATCTGAAATAGGTATGAACATCTTCCCCACACTGAATGTCAAACCAGAATGAGCACTAGATTTTCAGTTAGAGGGATTATATGTACATTCACTCTGAAATAAAAAGAAGTTCCCTTTAAAACTGAAATTTAACCTCAAGCAGTACACACATAGATGAAAAGTCTTCACTTTTCTGATGCTGCTTAATAGCCACTTAGTGGGCAATAAAGCTTGGTCCCTAAATGCACTGTGCTGTCCAGTTTGTCCTTGAGCTCTCAAGTGTTACATTGGCCTCCAGCTGTTGGCAGTGCACCTCACTAATATAAGAGTTAATATACCTAATATAAGAGGTATCATTCATTAGTGCTACTAAATGTGAAAAGAAGAGTATTTAAGTTACCATGATCTGGAACATAAATAAACTGTTACTTCATATCCTCTATTCAACTACTCACTGTGGCAGTGTTTACCTCTTCCTGCTGGGACATATTATGACATGCACTACAGTCCAAATTAGACGTGTGTTCAGGGATTGTCATGGTTCTCATCCAAATCGGAAGTCTGTGAAGAATAAAAACCGGGTCATGAGAAAAAAAATATCAATCTTCTTGGATGTTTCTTCAGAAACCCTGGCTGCAGTAACTCATAGGCATCCCAGTTCCTAAATTCTCTTATCTTCTTATTTCTTTTTCACTTAGGTACTTTGAGAAATAGCAATTTTAAATTTTTGTTGTGGAAAAAATAATTCTAATTTTAAAAATTACTATAATTTTATTTGCACCAAAATGTAACTTTTTACATAGCATAAATTAAGAAATGTGTTAATTCTCTTAATTATTAATTAATCATTCTACTCATAACTTTTTTTGAAATTTTGCAATATGAGCTTAATGTAGCAAGAGGGAAGACAGACTTTATTTTTGAACACTCCCTGGTTCCAAGAAACAGTCCTGCACTCTGTATCTTTGTCTCTTTTAAGCTACGGCTGTTAAGTTAAAGTTATGATACTCTGCCTGGTTTCACTGTTCCCACCAATATGGCATAACTCTGGAAACCTGGGAAAGAAAGAAGACATGGATAAAAAGTCTTGCATTCCAGAGCAAGGGAGTATACTCAAGAAGGAGGGGAGCAGAAGGGAGAGGGAAACTAGGGCTTTGTCTTCCAAAGCATAACAGCATGTTTATAATAGAGGAAACACATACCCTTTAAAAACTGACTTGATTGGAAGAAAATTACTTTTCACCAGCTACTGAAATCCCTAAGCACATGCTGGTTTGTTTAATGGGAACCGATTTTGAAAGCATTTATGGAATGTATGGAGGGATCCTGTCTGAAAACATACACAAGGAAGGCATACCAGCTGCAGTTATTCCCTTCATCCTCACTGACATTAGCAATTTAAGATTTAGCCAAGCACAAAACACCCATGACCTTCTGAGCCAGGCAGTCCCAAAGAAAGCAGTCGACCTCCACAGTTAGGCAAGCCCTCATGAAGAAACATCACTGTACCACAGAAGACCTAAAATAAATCAGCAACAGTATTGGGAACTGTGGGGCAGTCAAATAAGAAAAGTCATAAATCTCTGTTGTCCCTTGTCTGTTGCAATACTCTGTACTAAGGATCTTTATCCCTGTAAAGCTAGCCAGAGAACAAGACTGAAGAGGACTACAACTCAGCATGTTTGGTTCCTATTGTTTTCCCTGACATCAATTTTTCTAGCTTTAAAAGTCATCAAAAAGCAAATGTTGAATCATGCTTCTACCTGGCTTTGTCCTTAAAAAACAATCCATGGTTTACAGAGAAATCTTTGTGCTGTATGAATCTGAATACTGTCTGATGTAAATGCTAGATAGTTCCTTATGTGGCCAATCAGAAACTTGGAGAAGTAGTGCCATTGCCATTCCAGCTCTCTAGATTGCCCATTTTTAAGAAGTATCGGCTCATTTTAGAAAAATGCATTTGCCTGGGTATAGTATTTTTTTCCCCCCAAATTTAGTGCAGAATAACTCAAAAGATACATAAAGGAGGGGGTTTTATTACTGAATTAATTAAAGCTCCTTTTTAGTAATTATCTTTGTTGTTGTTAATCAGAGTTTTTTCAGTGACCTAGTTTAAAGCATGACTCTCCAAGCAGGGACATCAGCATTTAATGAAGGTTGAAGGGAACAGAGCAAGGGAGAAAACGAGCTGGTGGAGACAAAATGGATGTGGGGAATTCCTAAGTTAAATCAGTCATTTACAGCTCTAAAACCTACTCTAAACACATTAGTGTGAGATATTTCGTTACAACTTGCTTAGTTATTTTCTCAGATCAGAAGGATGTCAACAGAAGAAATTGAGAAAAACTCCCAAAGGAGATTTTGGCCTTTTACTTTTGAAAGGGAAAGCACCGTCTAGGAAGAGAGCATTCCTAAGGGCTAATAGGTCCCAGATAAATTACTTCTTTCTCCCTCAGATATCCCAAGCAATATCACAACATGCCAAAATGTTCACTTAAGGTGTAAGGTACTCACCTATTCCAATTACAAGTAAAAAAAAAAAAAAAATCTTTGGAATTAATATAATTACTATTCACAGCAGACAAAAGAAAAATATCCACCTAAACACTTGAATTAAAATTTCTAGGCAAAGATTGATTCTTCAAATAAAAAATTGTATTCTTTGCAAATATAGACTGGTGGGTGAAAATAGTTTATGATACTTAAAGCCCCACAAAAGTTCTCAGCAACATCCATCTTCATAATAAAAACAAATTTTCTCCTGAAAAAAAAAAGAAGAATGGGAACTTGCCCAAATGGTTCTCGTGAGCCCTTAGCATATTTTTTTTGTCCTTCAATAGGGAAAGTAGAAGGAATGATGATTAATGTTGCTGGCATTCTTGGCAGAATTGTAACATATATTTAGCCCCTGAGTTCACAGTTCTAAATAATATGATAACAAATGTGTTTCATTACCGGTGTACATAACATTATAAGACCTTTGCAGGCATTAGGAGTTCAAAAATGCCCAAAGCACACTGAACATGGGGGATTTGGGGGTGATTTTTCACTCTCATTTTAACAAGAAGTGTTCTTAATTAATTTATAATGAATTCACATCCCTTTCACTACATTACGTTTGTGTATATTATTTCCCCAATTTTCTAAGGCATGACTGAGAAATAAGGATTTCTAGCCTTTTGTTGTTTGGCTTGAATATTTAAGTATTTTACAGCTTCATAGCCTGAGAAAATTGTATTTCAGATGGAGAATGGGAAAAAAACCCCTGTCATTAATAAAAATACCATGCCCCCTCCTATCGTCTCTCTAGTAGATAGTCATGTTCTATGTTGATAACTTCTAATACAAAGGTTTCTTCATGCTCCTAGACATTCTCCTGGGCTATGGCTAACTATGTCCTGTGATGTTACTGTTTTTAATTTGAATGAGTGAGACTTTATCTTAGCTAAGCAGCGGATCAGTCAGGTCTTGTTTTGTACCCTTATTCCAGAATGAAACTGATACATATTCTCTAACACATTGTTAATAAGAAAAGCATTTTATTGTAGTTGGCATACTAGAACAGTAATTTCCCTTGGCAAATTTTTTTCACTGAATGAAAAGCAATCTTTCTATAGGTATTGCTTCAGAAACGCTTTCAGATGATCCCTCAGTCGTGTGGTTAGGTCAATCTAAAGCTAAGGTTTTGTAGGCGCAGGCAAAGCCCACCTCCAAGGAGGATCAGCAGAGATTAGTTATCTAACTCAAAGTACACAAAATAATAAAATGCTCTGTTGAATAGTTTTGATCTGATAGCTGGCATTCATTGAGTAGAAGTTTTCACTGAATCTTCCATTATTATTTTTCCAGTCATCTTTCTTCCCTGAAGGATTAGCTACTTCAGTCACATATAATGTGAACAACATACGGTACAACGAGAAATCAATATAAACAGAAAATCCCTGAATGCAAAACTAAAAGAGCAAAAAGCTGAAAGTTTTAGGGAATATGGAAAATATTCAAAACTTGCCTTTAGTTTTCATGATATCTGATTAAGCTGAATAACTTAAGGTGTTTATCCAATTTACTGAAAACTGTTAGAGTAAGGCAGCAAGTATGGAATCAACAGACCTTAGAAGCTCATCAGGCTCAACCACTCTCTATAAACAGGGTCAGCTAATCCTGTGTGATTCCTGAGAGGTCCTTGTCTAGCCTTAAACATCCCCAGACAGATACACCATATATCTTCACATTCCAACCTGTTTCAGTCCTTAATTATGACCTACCACTGGATTCTTCTTATGACAAATGAAAATCTCTACTTTCTTCCTTTTCTGCCTATATAGAGAATATATTAATCCCTTCCTCTTTTACATATCTAAATACTGTTTCCATGCCCACCACTGCTGTTCTCCTCCTCAGTCTAACAATCACATTTTTGCAGTTTTTTCATGCAAGTAGTGCTTCCAAAGTATCTGATAGACTCCTGCTGCTGCAAGAGTTATGTACAGAAAGCTGTATTGTACATTACTCCCCATATAAATAAAATAGGCAAGCCATCGCATTTTCAAACAGCTACCACAATAAGATGAAAATAAGGAAGAATTTAAGCTTTTTCTAGATGAAGCTACTACGCACTATCCTTATAAAATGCTAACTCTGTTATGTCAGGGGGGCAGGAAGAAGTGGTCAAAAGTACCCATTTTTACATTAAATCCTTGTCCATTTAATGAATTCATTAGGAATTGCATGTGCTGTTCAGCTAGAAGACTGGAAACATTTATAATGAGGCTCTAAAGAAAGCTGAAGGAGTCTGAGTGCCCCCAGGAAAGCTGCTTTTGACCTATGAAGGAGGCTGAGCAATTTTATTACCCTTTGAATTATAGATTGGCTAGAAGAACATAAAGAGCAGATACGCTTGCTGGTTCCTTCAAAGAAACATGGAAAACATTTTTATTATATGGGCCCAGAAACATTTATGAAGCAGTCGACACCTTTTTTGACTAATTGAGAATGAAGAAGAGAGATGTACTGGAGAGTTATGCTGTCAAATGTTTTTCACCACTTGACATGTCAGCAGCAGGATTTGGGCAGGTGCTATGAGAAAAACAAAGTATGTGTTTATGCACGTTCAACACCCTTCTGGAGGCACTCTTGCCTCACACTGTCACACTGGGTTGCTTTCAGCACATAATGTGCTTCACAGGGATAAAAATAGCATAGATACATAGTTTTGCAGAACACAGCAATGTTTAACAGGGAAAACTGAATAGTTTTGGAAAGAGCTATGATACCTGGGATAATGCTCAGAAAAAGGGGAGGAGATGACTGTCAGTCCTCTATAACTGGGAGAGCTCTTTTCCAAGGTCTGCCAATACAGAAGGTAAATTACTGTATGGTGTGTGCTATTGCCAGTGCGACCACTTCAACAAACAAGAAATAGATTAAAAAATATTTAAACAGCAAAGACCCATAGAGAAATTGATTTTTAGGTGCTCAGCAGTAGCTGAAGCTGCAGTTCTAATTTTATAATAAGATATTATAGTAAGATTTTATAATAAGATATTTGAGAGTTTTTCTACAGGTCTCAAGGAAAATATACTTTTTTCTAACTGAATTTTAAATAAAATTCGTGTTTCTCAAAAGGAATTGGCAAATATTTACGTGAGATTAGGATTTATCTCTTTATTTGTTATTTGGTCAGGTTTTGGTTTTGTTGTTTTGAGGGGTGGCTTTGTGTTGCTTTTTGTCTGGGTTGGGTCTTTTTGTTGGGTTTTTGGTTTTGGGGTTTTTTGTTTGGTTGGCTTTTGGGGAGAGTTGGGTTTTTTTTGGGTGGGTTGCTTTTTTGGCTTTGGGTTTTTTTTGGTGGTGGTGGTATTTTGCTTTAATTCTGTAACAGGATCATTTGCAAAATGAAGGAAGTAGAGGTGATTTTACACTCACTCCATGCAATAAAAGAAAATAAAGAAATATCCAAGCCTAGACACACACCAATTTACTAACTAAAAATTTTTCCTAATCAAAAGTGATAGTCAGCTCCATTGCAAAACCTGAAATCACTGAGAATTTAAGAAAGGCTAAGAACTGTCAGCATACTCTTCCTTTTGGAATCTAATATTATTTCTCTAGTGCTAACAGATATATAATAATACAAAGTCGCTACTTCAAGAAAGAAAGACTTAAAAAATAGAAGTACTACCAAGGTTCTTTCTCAAATGAAGGAGGGGCAATTTGATTACATAATTTATCAAAAGATCATAGGAACACGTTGAAATACGTGTTTAAACTTACACAAGAAGATTATTAGGGACTGAAAAAGTGTGCACTTGGCAATCTTAAATAAAGAGTGACACTGAAGAGACTACTGGTTCTTGTCATTCATGCTGAAGATTAAAGTCCAATCTAGCAAAATAGTCCAATTAATTAAAAAGCAATGATGGAGGGGTTTATTGGTGCCTACATAAATATGGATATAAACTTTTTGTAGACTGGTATTAATTCCTTGGTATAACTTTATCAGAAGTAATAAAAAAAAGCAAGGCCATGGTATTTTTAGTGGCAAGAACCATTCCAACTGTTTTTTCTTAAAGTTTGGACATATCTCCACAAAAATATGATTGCATATGTCTTCTTCATCATCTCCTGACTCTCCAGCAGATAAAGGCAAACAAATGTTTCTCATTAGAAACTAATCTGTAATTACTCTGCTCAGATAAGAAAAGAGATAAAGAAAAGTATCAATGTTTATATCTTGGATATGTAAAAGATTAAGAGAAAAATACCAACATGTTATAGTCATTACTAACAGACACATAACAGTACAAAGTCACTACACTAAGGAAGACACCTCAAAATATTTAGAGGTTATCGATGGGTTTAGGTCAGCTCCTTTTTTCCTTGACTCTTCAAAAAGCTCCCAGTTTCCTTATTGATTGCACAAAATTTTGTGTGAAAGTTGCTCAGGAGCTTAAATATTTTAAGTCCCTATGAAATATCCCAAGAGCATGAAACCAAGGCTGAAGAAGGAAGGTTTTGCACTCTGCGTATTCTTTTTTCCAGGTAGTGAAATGTAGAAAATCACCATCAGATGATGGACAAGAGTTCAAGAAAAAAACCCCAACAAAACAGTTGGAAAATCTAAGTAAGAAAACCATAAATATGTGTGCCAAAAAAATTCTACTGATGTGTCACATAAAAATATATAGCTGATTTGCAAAAAACGTTGTATCAGTTACTGAGCAAGCTATGAAACGTCCTGTGTCACAAGTCTCATGTTAACTTTGAAGGAGGGAAAGCTGTGCAGAAACTCTGGAGGTACCCAAAACTGAGAAGCTAATTAACATGGCTGGGGCAAGGACAGTGACTGCTCCTTTCATGACTTGATCTCATAACTCCAATCTGAACCATGTAGATTCTTACAGGTTTTGCCTGATGGTTTAAGTAAGATTTACTGGGCTTTATTGCAAAGTTGATGAAACTCAGTTCTGTAGCCCTCTTGTAAGTCATCTAACCAGAAGTCCAAGTTGACTTTTTTTGGTCTTTAATATGTACTAATCACTTACAAAAAGCTTTTTTTTCTTTTTTCTTTTTTTTTTCCCTTTTCTTTTTTACTAAGGTGAAAGGTCTCTGTTTGAACAGGAAGGATAATGCAATAGACCACCATTGTAAAGTACATTATTTTTATTTAACCTAGAAAACCTGGCAATCAAGCTTCTGAAGGTTTATAATTTTGAGCTAGAAATATTCAAGTTTCATTGTTGGACAACTGTACTCAGCAAGTTTCTAGGTATGACTGCAATTTACTAGAAAATATCTAGTAAAGCAAACAATACTAGATAACTGATAAAGTTATGTACTTTATGTGCTTTCAAGTCTTTTGAAGCAAAATCCAGTGGAATAATGCTTGTGGCTTGCTGGGGGACACAGTTATTCTCATAATGAAAAGAAATGCATTATAGAGAAGTTCTAATACAGCATGGAAAGAACTCTCACCATATCATGGAAATTAGACCCTCACTATTTTGGCATAAGTTTTTCTGTTAGGAAATTCCTCAGCATTATCAAACAATGTAAGAAGTACTTATACTCCTCCAGGTTAATAAAAAGAAAATAGTAACTTTGATGATCTGTATTACTCAACCTTGCTTCAATGCAGAGTTTTTAGCTTCATTGCATTCTGGAAGGAATTAAGAACCATCTGTCTTTAATCTTCTCTCGTGTTCTAGTCAATCACAGTTCTCCCGGGCAGCAGGGAAAGGAAGATTCAGGTGCTGACACTTGCTCCTGATGCCTGTGTGCTGATGAAGCACAGCTGCACAGAGGAGGTGCAAGTAGAGCACTTTTCCAAGTTTGAGTTTTTCAGTTGGGTATCATATCCATTGGTTAGTTTCTTGATTAATACAACAAGCTTTGTGTGTGTTTCTTTGTTTGTTTGTTTGCTTGTTTGTGAGTGAGTGAGTGAGTGAGTGAGTGAGTGAGTGAGTGAGTGACAGAGTATACATATGTAAGGATAGATTCATATCCACCTAAGGCTGGATTAAAGGATTACTGCTTTGTATAAAAGCTTTTTGGTGTTTGAACTCAAGAATAGTAGTCACATAGGTGAATTTACGTTTCCTGAAAACCAGCCTAATTTTGTAGGGCCTTTTGTCACTGTGTTCAGTTAAAATTCACTTCCATTTATATTACGGTGCTACATAGAAGCCGTAAGGAATAAGTAGAAGTGAGGTAAAGAAGCAAAGAATTTTAGTAAGTGTTTCACTTTAAATGTGCTTCAGTATTGGCATTCTCATTTTTCTATAGTAGAGGAATTTGAATGACAGAATCTCTTTTATTGTAATGGTTTAATGTTTCAGTACTCTAGCAAAAAAGAGTGGGATTAAAGGTAACAAGTCAACACTCTCTGTGAGAGAAATTATGGTGCCAGAAATGGCAGACATTTGTACTAATATTAAATTAAAATACAGCCAGAAAACATGGATTAAACTCTGGGGACAAAAACAAAAGAAGTTTTGGAAGTATTTTCTTTTTTCCGAAAGGAACTTGATTTGGTCCCTGGAGGAACATCAAATTACTTAATCTATATGAGACTTAATCTACATGAGACTGTTTTAAACCAGATGAATTTTAATAATTAATGTAATATTATTTAATGTTATAAACAAATGTGGATAATAATATTTCTTTTGATGACAAAAATTCTCCTGTAATGAGTATGAAAGGAGTTTATAAAAGCTTACAAGGAACTAGTCCATGGATTGTTAAGGAAGCACTTCCTCACACATGCTTGTGCTTTTAGCATCTGATTTCTATTATCCTCTCTGGTAAAGCTCTCTTATTTGACTAGGAGTAAGTCTTACGATGTATAAGACATTCTTGAATACTTGTTTTCTCGTTTAAGTGTTTTGTTGGCTTCATAGAACCTTTAGGTGGGGAAGTAAGGAAACTGCATGAAATAGAAAAATTAAGGAAAAAATAGCATTAAGATCACAAACAAGAACTATGTCTATGTTAAAAAGAATCTAACACAGTATTTCTGAAGAAATAATGTTTCAGTAATTTCAAAGAGATCAACATGAGTAAATATGTTGTTATTTATGTACCACAAATTGCAAACAAAATCAGTACAGCTCTGTTGTTATGACAAGTGCTCTGTTTTACAGTCTGACCTATGTTTTCTCTTCCTCACCACTGAAATCACTCAGGCTTATTACCTTGTCTAGCTTCCTAGCCAGACAGCTGTTACTGAAACCACCTCAGTGAATGAGTCTTCATATTACTTTGTGTCTAACTCTACACAATTTTCTAATGGGGATTGCTCTCACAGAAGTAGGATTTTACAAATGGAAACCAGTTTTAAATAGCTGCCATGCAGAGACTGTGAAAGTAATTTTTTAGTTGTCTGTGATGGATTTTTTATTGGTGGATATATATCTGAAATTAGGAGGGAGAGAGAATGAGATCCAGGGTAACTTCTGGAACTGTGAAAAGATATGCTAATCCTCTGGGATTTAATGATTGGGTCAAAATTCAGGCAATCATACTACTTTGATATACTTTTTCTTTTAAAGCATCTTTTACAGGTGTAGCAGATGTTTTCTAATGCAATTTGAGTGCCCCAATTAGTTTTAGTTAGTGGGTAGCTTTTTTTAAAGTGAGACAAATTGGATGGGCAAATGAAAGAAACTATGCCTCAGCTGACAATCCGTAGCTGAGGGAAAACTAATGGAGTAAGTGAAGAGAAAAAATTAAATGAAATGAGATCTTCCTGTGAAAAGTGTTCTTTTTTTTGTTCTCAGAGCAGAAATATGGCATTAGAAAGGTGTTTTTCTTCTTTGAGATTGTAGTGTTGATAATTCATTTTAGGTTATTATCACGTTTTCTACACTTACTAAAAATTTGTGATGACTTTAAATGTGTAAAATGTACTAATTTGTAACCTGTAATTTGACTTTTTTCTCTCTTTCATCATGAGTAAGGGATCATCCCTTTAACCATAGGGAAAGAATACACAGAAAGGAGTTCTTTGATTTCCCTCTCCACCCTTTCACCACATCTGGCTGGTTAGCATCTAATTAACAAACATCTCTGGGGTTGTTAAACTTTTATTTTTAATCTATTTTGATGTGCAATTTTATACTGAATTTTCTTCTGTGTAATCAGATTTCTGATAAGTAACTATTCTTGATTCCTGGAAAAGTTTAATGGAAGAGATCACAAAACCCAAAAATGTTATATCTTACTTCATCAGGCTTTGTGCTGTTTTTATTGGATCGTGTACAGCCCAACAGTCTGGCATGTATATGTGCAGGCAAAATTTTGACCAAAAACATTAACCAGAAAAAAAGTTACCAAAACAGTTGGTCCAAATGTATTTCCACTTGCAGTAAGGAGAGAAGGACTTGGTATTAAATACAATAAAGAGGGAGCTGTTTCTCAATCTTAAAATATAATTATATAAAAAAAAAAAAAAAGCCAAGTGTTTTTTAAGTAAGAATTAATTGTAACTCTTAACTGTCTAATTTTGTCTGACCTGTCCAAGGAGAAGACAGGGTTTCTGTTGTCTAAACCTTGAAAATAAGAAAATTATGTCAGTTTCCCACCTCCTAAACGAGTTTTCCATTCAGGAGGTCTTAAATGTATTTTTGAATTCTGTTCCTGGTTTTTGATCCAATAAACAGTTGCTTTTTCAGGAGCTCTTTCAGCTCTAGAAAAACAGTTAAAAATATAGTCTAAATTTGGTTACTTATTACTGTCCTGAGGGGAAGGACAAATCTTGTGACTTTTGCATCTTGGGTAAGCTACCACAACTCTACATATGTTGATGTGCTTAATATGGCTGGAGCATACTTAAATGTTTGTTATTCCTAGTGTTCTAACAGCCTGAATCACATACCAAGCATTAAAACAGCAGAAGAAAAGGAAAATTTTCACCCTAGCTCAGTCTTTCTAAGTTACCATAGTAAAGTGGTAACTTTGAGCAAAGTGTTACTGAATCATGGGCAGTTGTCCTATGACTTCATTCTGAGTATTCCAGTGAATATAGAGTACTGGATGTTGACATATCTCTTAATTCTTGGTGCTTTAAGGTGTTTCCTAAAGACGCTGATTTGAAGGAAAAATAAATAAGAGATAATGCAACTTACAGGGTGAAAGTCGTCATTCCAACAGGAACGATCCCATTTCTCATTCTAATATCTATTGCAACATAACAGGCTTATATATGCATGTTATTTGTCAGTGAAAAGTGAAGTAATTAGAGCTTCTGTTCCTTTGTTCTGGTGGAAATGTGGGTTTCTATTTGCCCCTTAAAACATGGGTTTTTTTTTTGGTTTACCCTCCAAAAACATAAAACTAAGAAATGGCACGGAACTCACTGGCAATATGAATTGTACATACCTAGACAAACTGTTATAGTAATTTGCATTTTTCTGCTGTTTCCACATCATATTTTAAGTATTTATTTATGAACATATAAGAGAAAGTAGTAAAATACTGAATTCATCTGAGGCAAAAATCACTCAAACAAATTAGAGATTGATAATGGATGTATTTTCCTTTTCATCTATTGTGCAATGTTTCTAATTTAAAAAATAACCTGAATTGAATATTTATGCTGACTCATACCAGCTAAGTTCCTAAAATAGCAAAGCAGCGTCATTATCTACAATTCTAAAACTAAATTGCCATGCCATTGATCAGGCATTATTTAAAAGGCTTAAGCAGACTTCCCAGGGAGGCTCATTTCCATCCAAATCAAATCTATCTCGAGTGTAACCCCACCTTATTTGTAATGCCTGGTGGGACACATAGGGCTTCTGTTGTTTATGAAGTATTGCAGTGTAAGTAATTTGCCTGCGTAAGAGATCTATAGCTTGAAGGTCAAAGGTCTTGATCGCCTGCGACCCAGAAACAAGAAATGTTTAGCCTTTCTGCGTACATGAAGTTTGGCCACTTCAAAACCTTTTGAATGTGTCTGTTCTGTGCCCCTGCAGCTTTATGTGACTCTTCTCTCAACAGTAATTGTTTCAAAAATTCCTTTAAAACTAGTACCTTGCAGGAACTGCTTGGCCTCCCAGACTGTGAATAAAAAATACATTCACTGTCACATTTGAGCTTTTGGGAGTGAATGATATACTTTGCTAAATAATTGTTGCCTTAGGTTACTGTGAAAACAGTAGCTTAAATGTGTTTTCAAAGACAGTATTTATGTCCCTGGTTTTAATTACCTGTGCAGCTCTGGGTATGTTAATTAGCCTTGTTGGTTTTCTCATGTTCCATAAAATCTCAGTTTACAATAATGCATTAGGTATAAATAACACGTTACCTAAGACAAGAACTTAATTTGGTCAATTTCAGGTATCTCTCAGATGAAGAAAGGGTTTTGCCAAATGATCTGGAATTTATCACTGCAGCTGCTGGATCAGGCAGCAAGGGAAATTAATCCAAAAATATGATAAAAATTTGAACAAAATCAGGGATTTTAGTGCAGTCTCTCTCCCAGTCTTCAGCAAAGCGAGGCTCTTTATTCAACAATTGTTCAGGATACAAATTTACTTCCAGTGCTGAGTAGAAATGTTCTCCCTGATATTACCCCAGGAAAGAGCTTCTCTTATGCAGCTGTGCTGGTCTCTCTTGCTGTGTGCAGGTGAAACATCAGGACATGCAGTCAGCAGCTGATGGTGGAGTGCAATTAGGATGAGATTCTACACCTGAGAGCTTGTAGCAACTCTAGATTAAGCCACCCAGACTTGGAGGTTAATGGGTATTTCGCTGGCATAAAGTGTCTATATTGCTCCAGTTACATGCTCATTTAGCTGATTTAAGGCATAAGCCAATTAAATTATTCAATTTTATTCAAGTTTTCATGTAGGTTTAATCTCTGAGCTACTGCTTTCTCAAATTTTCACACATTTCTTTTTTTTTTGCAACCTTTTCTTATGGAAAGAGTGACTAGAGAAAAACATGTTTTGACTATTTAAGCTTCTGTATTTTCTTCTTAGGGGCTGGGGCAGGAGTAGAGAGAAAAAACATCACTATTAAATTTGTCTGTAAAAAATTAACATTAGTCTATGTAAAGCAAATATGTTGAATTCTTGACTACACCTTGTAAATTAGTTATTAGTGGTTCGGTTCTTTTTTTGCTCCAGTTATCTCAAGTAAACTTTAGAAAAAACATTCCAATTAATTTAATTATTCTAATTATCTTTTCTTATTGTGTAAAGCCCTGTGATTGGACAGATGTTTCTGAAGTTAAACAACTAATTCAAACAGTGGGGCCGAATGTATTTTTTTATGGTGTTTTAAAAGGTCTCTGTCCCCTTGAAGCTTTTGTTGTGTCTAAGCTGGTTAAAGGTAGGATGACAACAGAAAACTAGATGGACAGAAAAACCAGGATACAGTTCTGTATGCAGTTTATAAATTATTTGCAGTGCTATTTCATTTTTTTTCATGATATCGTTAAGAAAGCTGCTGAAAATAGGAATATAATATGTTTTTCTAACTACATCTCTTTTGCATCTCATGTCACATTTTGACAGTGGATACTAGTGTAGTCTTACATTGAAAATGTAAGTTACTCAGGATAAGCAGGATGAGACATGGCATTCCTGCTTTTACTGATTGTCATTACTTAACTTTAATTTTTATAGCTGGCAATGTTTTATCTCTTTTATACATGGATCTCGGTCCCTCATAGATTAGATCCCACTATTAATTTTCCTTGAAGGAATGGGGACTTACAGGTCAGTGAGGACTTTAAATTACCATTTATTTTTAAAGAAACTCAAGTAGTCAGTAGACCACATGGGCTGCTTTTCACTTAGGAAGATACCCATTTTTTTAATGCTATTTGTCATTGTAAGACCAGGAGTATGACCTAAGTTCCCAGGCCCACACAGCAAATAAACACTCTGTGTCTCTTGGGAGTAGTACTACCCCTCTGCTACTAACTTTGGCTCATTATACTGAGTTTGCTGAACATTTAGCCCTTTCAACATACTGTGTATGCGATATATGAGAATGAGTGAGTGGGTGTTGCTTGCAAATGTCCCCTGTTCATCCATAATATAAACAGGCCATCCTTATGGGTCCCTAGGTAACCTGTTTCTGGCTCAGCGTTTAAGCTGCAGTCTCCTGGAAAGATTGTGTGTGGGACCTGGTTCTGTTTGTATTAGGAAATTATCTTGGGTTTGTAGAAATTCTAATGATTTACTGTACATGATTCTAGCACATATAAAGTAATTTGAATGCCCTGATAACTCCTTTACCCTATATATCATAGATGCTTAAGCAATAAATCTTTCTAATCCTTGGGTTTGACCCCTACAACATCTTTTCTTTGTCTTTTAGAGGTTACAGCCAGCAAACTGAAGTTCATTAACTCATGGCCTAACAGTGCTGTACTATTTGTTGCTTTTCCTAAATGCCTTCTCTTTGATGTTGTTACCATTACTTTTTAAAATATCTATTAATGATTCATATAGAGTAAAAAAACTCACTATAATGATTTGAAAAATATTTCTTCCTATTTTAAGTTCTTATATGAGACTCCTAGCATTGGAAAACAGAAAATGAGAAGGGGGTGCAGATGAGTCTCTGCTTCACCCATTCTAGTTTTGTCATTATGCTAATTTGTATTGCAATTACCAACTCTTGCACTGAGGTTGTGATTTGTTTCTAGCTGTTCTCCTTTGTATCCAAATGACAAATTATCACTCAGTACAATGGAGCCTTCATCTTACACTTTCTTTTGCATGAGGATTTGGAAAAAAATGGTCAGGCACTCAGGAGAAACCAATTCCTTTTTGATTAGGATTTTTTGGTTTGATTTGGGGTTTTTTTTGGCATTTGCAGAAAGAAGACTTTCAAGGTGAATTTTAGGATTTTCACTTAATGGTTTACTCTTAAATGGTTATATTAGAATAAATGAGTGGAAAAAAACTTAATGAATTTCAGCCATGACCACAGATATAATTGCTATCATAAAACATTTTACATGGTGGTCAATATGGCATAATGTATAGTTCAACATATGTTTACACGTATTAGCATCTTATGCTAGAGTATTCGGAAAAGCTAATAGAACCTCTTGACTTTTCTCTTTAATTATATTTCATTTCCATAAAATTCACAGTTTCAGTATTTAGTATTTGTTTCAGAACTCTTCTTGTTAGGTAGTGCCTCAGAGGCAACCAAGAAGCAAAAAAATTGCAAAAAATGAGGCTTATGACTTGCTTTTTGGTGACTATTCACTTGGACAAATTAGCTTGTGAGTTCACCAGTGCATATGGAACCATTTACGTCATTTGAACTGCACTCGTATGGATGTTCCATGCTGGGCAACTGAAAATGAGAAGCAGAGAAGTGGAAGTACAGGAAGAAACAACTGGCAGTTTGATAATTTTTATCACAGGAACTCTTACCTGTGAAATGCACAGGACTTGTAAGATAAACACAGTTAAAAACACACTGATATTTCAGAGACCATACTACTTACAAATTTCAGTGCTGTGCGCTTGAACCGTAACAAATATTTTCTGGTTTATAGCCCCTCTTGCCAAGTATTTTTGATGCCAGAAAGTACTAATAAATATGACATGTTCATACCCATACCTTCTGAAGAAAGGTTAATAGGCGTTTTAGACCCTTGCCACATATTTTGTATTTTGTGTGCTAGGAGAGCAAGGTCATCTGATTAAGAAATGCACACAACACTGATGTGTAAATACTTGTTTTACTAGGAAACATTACTGGGTGTTGGAAGAGGGAAAGGAATAAAATAAATTTTTTGGTTTTCCAGATTTAAAGCTGATCAGACCAGCGAAACCCCAAATGTAAGAATTTGTTTGCTTGATTTTTGTACCCTTGAACATGCCTTCAAAAATATTTAGATCTCACTACAGGACTTGTAGTAATGGTTTGTTTCCATGAGTGCTGCGCTCACTGATTACAAATTGTTCTCTTCTTTTTATTAATACTTGCTTTAGTTTGTTGGCTGTCTTATATTTCTGCTACATTAAATGTTCTCATTTCTACTACTGGTTTTTCATTTGTTTTAAGTTTTCTAGACCCAAATGTCTGAAGTAAAGACAACATTGGACTTGCAAAAAGACTCCATTTTACTTGGCCTGTTAAGATTTTCTGCTCTTTAACAAACCCTAAATTAAAAGTGAAGACCACTTAAAATTCTCTTTTATGGTATAATAGAAAATTCAAACTGAAAACTGTAAATCTTTTGAGAGCTGGCAGCAGGAAACATCTTGACCACAACCCAACTGAATATTTTATCTCCTATATACACATCTTTTCCTATGAATGTAATTTTCCAGAAATGACCGTCGGTTGAATGAGTGTGACAGATGTCACCATCTGTTGCTCTTTGGGCAAAACGGCCTCTGATGCACTCACTGATACAACACCAGCAGCCCTTGCAGAGGATGACTGCTGCTGCAAGCCTTGCTTCATACAGGGCATTAATAGAAGTTACTCTCCATTGCATAGCAAAATGCTGTGGGGTCCATGTGGGGTGACAGTACCAGGAGTGCCTGATCTTATTCTAGCAGCAATAGCACTGGCAGTCCCTTTCAGGTGCTACAGTGCATTGTTGAGCCTTTTCTTGTCCACAGAATGAAAGTCTCAATATCAGTCTTTATTTCTGAAGAAGATTCTGGATGGTCTGTATGAATCAGATAAGATTTTAGGAAGAGCAGCATTAGTATCCTGTCCTAGAAATACTAACACTACTTCTTAGCAAGGGTAGATTTTGTGATATTAGCAAACTGAGCACTTTTTTTCAAACATTGTTCCATTTCTACTTTAGATCTTCAGTAAAGCATCTGCAACCTTAAAATTGAGTCATAGCCTTGGCACAAAAAGCTATATGACTTGCAATATCATATTTAAAATCAATATCATTAATATCAACATCATTAGTATCAATATCATATTTATTTAATATCAACATAAAATTTTTGTTTGTTTAGATTTCTTTTCAGGAGCAAATTTTAGTAACTATATAGGGAATATTTCTTGACTTCATGATTATTAATAAAGGAAGAAATCAATGTTAAAAATTATTAAGAATGTAATAAAGAAATTAAATAGAAAACACCACTGTGATTATTTTTATCTGTAACATACAAGAGAAGTATAGATTTCTTTTTTATTCATTTTTAGCTGTGGATGAAGAAAGGTTTAGAGCAGGATGATGATGAAGATAATCAAATGTATAAAACCATCATCTGCATGAGCAAAAAGCATACTGAGTAGGACCCTTCATGAAAAAGAAAACTAAAGAATATATGTAAGGAGTTTTATGAAATGAAATATAGATGAAAAGGTGGATAGGGATTTATTTCAGTTAATTCATAAGAATAAGAAGTGTAAAATAAAACTAACAGTATTCAGAGCAAACCAAGGAAACTGTTTCTTCACACAACTTATTGAGCTGCCACATGGTGTTATGGATAATGAAAATCTACATGATCTCAAAGTATGACAGTTCAGATTCCTGGAAGAAAAATAAAAACTTCTACATAAAAAAAGAGATTATGTGTCTGCTCAAGAAGTTTTTAAGCTGCATCTTTCTGAGGTTTAGATAATATTCTGAGAAAGTATAGCTGTGTGCTTGCTTTCAGCTTCTGCAGGTTCCTGCTGTTGGTCACTGTAAGGGTCAAGATAGCAGGCTAGAGAGACTGACTTTCCCCAGTATTTCCACTCAACATACAAGCTGCATCTATTCCAGGAATATTTGAGGGTACCTAACAAGGAAACTGAAAATAGGAAAGCATTTTGTATGATAAGACAGAGTTTGCTTCTAGAAAAAATGTCTTACTTCCCTGAAAAAGAAACACTTCTGTGAGGATACAGCTGCCTAAAAAAGTCTTTATGATTTTCATCTTTGTTGCTTCTCAGTCACTTTTGGTTCAAATAAGTTATTATTTCTCACTTAACCTATACAAGCAATATCATCTACGAAGGCAATTATATGTTGATTTGTTTGCTTTTAAAATGACTAATACATTGCATCAGAGAGAATTTTGCATCTTCTGAAAAATATGTGTTCAGATTCTTTCAAGTCCTTTCTGGTTTCCTTTACTGTCATTTTACATAGTTTTCATAGTTATTCTGATTGGACAACAATATATTTCTTATTCAATATTTTAAAGTAGAGAATAAAAAAGAAAATTCTGGTACTGTCTGTTACACATGAGCAAAATAATTAATCTTATTTAGTACATGCTGCCTAACCTAGCACTGTTATTATTCTTGTCTCTTCTCTTGATTACTTATTTCTCATTTTGTAGTTATTTGAGTTAAAATACTATGGTAATAAGAGAGGTAAAAGAGCTGCTTTATTTGTTTTTAATGAAGAAAGCAAAGATATTTTCATCTGTTGCCTTCTTGGGTTTTTCTTTCTATTTACTTTTTTTGTCTTAACTGACTTGTTATTTATTTACTGGTTTATTAGGTCTCTTTATTTTCATGAATGCTTTTGTTTGTTTGTTTTTTTCTGGCATTTTTCCTATTTTCACAGCCAGAAAGTTGGGGGTCTTTGTCCCAAATGCAAATTCCTTTCAAATAATTCAATTTCAGAGTCACACAGAAAAGTCCTTGGCTAGGATTGGATTTTCTTTGCAACACTAAATTATACATTTTACAATTTTTCTCTGCCTGGTCAAAGAAATGTCATTTAAATAACTTAATATGCAGTCTTAAAACTAAATGTTCAATCTTACAAACTCTTGTACCTTCAGTTTATGGGCTGAGGTAGTACACTGTCCATTAACCCTGAAAATAATAGACTCCCATCTTTCTCAATTTGTACTTATTACATTTTATGTGATACCAAAGAAAAGAAACTTGGTAATATGTGGTTTTGGTTTTTGGCTCATGTTCTGTGGTGGTTTGCTGTGGGTTCCCAGTAGTCATCTTTAACAGTATCATTGGAGTTTTACAGAGGCTGGCAAGAATTCCCTGCTTCTGATGGACTTTTATGGCTTTGCAAACCCTGCTAAATCACTTTTACAAATTTTTATTCATATGAAGTTCAAAGAGAAATAATTACATTTCTTTTAACAGAAAAAAAATTTCACACTAGGTATCTGAAGAGAAAAATCTGGGGGTTTTAGCGAATTTCCCATATTGTATAGTGCTTGTTTTTACTATTCCTCCTCTTTGATGTAGCAAAACATTAATTTACATGTTTTATTTAAGGGAGGAGGAATATTTTGGTGGTTTTCTTGTTTTGCTTTCAGAACTAGGTATAAATATTTCCAGAGGCATTCAGTGGTATATGAGGAATTCCCTGCTCCATCGGTTGTGGTTGGGAGGTGGGGGAGGATGGGGGGGGGGGCGGAATATAGAAAAAAAGTATTTTTTTAACAGAGGGAAAACAACCAGTTAAGCCTTGTCCTCCACTTTTGAATGTACACACCTGTAATTTTCCACAGTTAAAAAAGAAGTATTTTTGTGGGAGCTGTTGGTTAAAATAGTACAAATTGTCAAGATTCTTGGCATGTTTTCTTCTATTCAAAATAAGTACTAATTTTTAAATGGAAAAGAAAGCACTTTTGTAATGACAGAATCAGCTTACTGTAAGCCTCATCTTGTCCTTAAATTACATTTCATTCCTATAGAATGAAGAAATAGAAAGATATGTTGCTGAGTATGCCAAGTTGGAAAAGGGACACTTCCCTTGCTTTCAATACAGGACCAAACTTGATGAAGAATCAGAGACTGGTTTTGCAACACAAAACACCGGTGCTATGTTGCTATCAATTTTGCCAAAACCAACACAATTGTAAAACCAAAATGTCCTTAGATTTCTTCATCATGTACTGTTCTGCCTAAAAAACAAAACACTAGGCACAAAACTTTCTCACTGAGGATAGTGGAAAATTTTGTTATTGATTTTTAGTAATTTTTGGATTTTATTAGTATGGGAATATTGCCTCCCCCCTTCATCCCCATCCACAAGGTAAATAATGAACACAGGGCCCTAAATTATATCCAAAGTGTATAAACACTGTGACTTGAGTCAGATTTGCAGGTAAATAGTTGGCAAATTTTTCTGCTAATTAAGTATGACATAGGTCCTACTTCATTTTAACACTTTGGTCTTTGAATTGAAAATAAAAATCTTACTGAAGGGAAATGGGAAACATCATGGAAATGGAGACTGCAAATGTTTAGAGTAGGACAAAGCAATTCTTTCAGAGTTAAATATTGGACGCCAAAAGGGGAAAATACCTATTTAAATCCCGTATTTGCAGGATCTTTACAGTTTTTCTGTAGGTAACCAATCTTAAGCAACATTTTGGCTACATGGTTTATTCATCTCATTTTAACTATTATGGTACCATGCATGTGACTGAACAGCAGGATATCTTTCATGTACAAAACACCAAGTATTAGTAAATTGCATTCCTGTCAATCCATTATTTAAACAAAAGCAAAAAGAACTTAAAGGCTCTAGGAAAAAAACTGCTAAAGGTTTGTGTTGCTTTCTACCAGTATAAGATGATTACAAGTGTGGGAAGATATCAAGCTGAAAATTCCTGCTATGCAAGTATAAATAAATATTTTAATAAAATATAAATGTACTGTAAGAGTGTTAGCAACATGCTTTCTACTTTCCATAGATGTCTTGTGGCTTTCTGCCTGATCTTTGGAAACAATAACTGTGACACTGATGTATTCAGTGCTATTGTGCCTGTTGTATTAGAAAAAAAATAGACACTTCAGAATAAGATATTCTGCTTAAGACACATTTGGATGAACCTGGGGTAAATCTGCCTGGGAAAATGGGATTTAAGTGTCTAGAAAACAAGATTAGCCTTTTCCATTTGATCTTTGGTGAAATCATGTTGAACTGAGATGTTTTAGAGTTGACAGCTCCTAGTGAATTCGCTTTTTCTTCACATTATGGAGTTGGAGAGCAGAGGCCACAGGCCCTGCTGCCCTTTTATTGTCTTATTGCTCTGTTGTGTCAATTCTCATGCAAGAACTTGTGTTGCACGTATTGAGTAGCTAAAGCTTCACTAATAGTATTTGACATTATAATAGATGTCTAGCCAAAATTATAGAAAAAGATTAGATGGATTCAAATCTCTGTGATTAATAGGATATGTTACTTCACGCAATTTTTTCTTCTTTGAAGTAAGAATACATAATGAAAGTCATATTGTAATTATAAATTTTACAACTTCCTAGAATTATTACCTCAAATAGGTGGCAAAAAAGGTAAAGATAATGACCTCTTCCTTGTTTTAATAAAAGTCAAGCAGAAGCCTCTGTAGTTAATAAAAGAGAAAGTTATGTGCTACTTTATTTTTGATTGTGTAATGCTGAAGGCTACATACACGGTACCATTAAAAAAAAAGACTATGTGGCAGACCAGCTGGATTCAGGAGAAAAAATGCATATAAAAATGTCCATATTTTTGTAAAAGACAATCAGCACTCTATATAAGAGATAAAAAGCACAGTGCCTCTGAAGAGCAGATCTCCCACGTGGAAATCGTACCTTGGTTAGCACTCTCTTTCTAGTCTCCTATTAATTCAGTTGAGCAGTTTGGATTTATTGCACAAGCTTACTGTGAATAAGTATGGAATTTCCTCATTCCTAGGTAGGTATTTACTGTTTACAATGAGTATGCCTAAAGAGGTATTGAGCTCAATTTTCTGAGTCTCAAATACTAGAGACACCAAGTGTTGCATTCAGATAAACTAAATTTAGTAGTTCATAAAACAGGATACTTCTGAAAATCAGACCACTTATATAGAATGATTTATATTTAGCTATAAATAAGAGAATACCTGAATACCTGGGACACAATTGTTTTATTTCCGTTTATTTAATTCTTGTGACATGCACAAAGGAAAAAAAGAGCTGTTTAAATCATAACCATAAACATGGTTCCAACAGAAGAAATGGATCAACTTGTGGGGAGTTTTCACATCTAGTTTGGTGAAAAAGCCAATCCCATTATACATTTAGAGTGTAAAACTAACACAGTGATACATGAGTAAGGGAACGCCGCGGGCTTCTCCACTAGTTTGTGAAAACCTGAGACTCTCATTGAAAACACCATTCCATGATAGTTTTCAAAAACCTGACCTGGACATATAATCAGTCCTGCATAAGTGGACAAGGATCTCTTTGGTCAGACTTATACTTTGAATCAGAGGATTTCCTTTGTAATGAGATAGACATAGGTGTGCACTTTGTCTCTGGTATCTATATTTCTAATTCAGAAGATTTCATAATTGTAGGTAAAATGCTTCATGTTTCTCCCCTTCTCAAGTAGGGTTGGGGTTTTTTTCAGTTTTGGGATTTTTCTTAACCTTTCTCATTTGTTTTTGGATCAGAATTCTAAATCTAGTCTGGAAGAGAGGAAATGAAGCAATGTTGGACTTTAATGTTTAATATTATGTATGTTAGACATCCATGATAAAATCTAAGACACTTTGTGTGAGATTTTGTTAAATGGCTTTTCTTTTATCTACAATAAAACCAGACTTTTGAAATACCTGCCCACTTTTTTACATGGCAGGGTTCGTATATTTTGTATATATTATGTGATACACATAACAATTTCAGGAATTAGCATACTCTATAAAAATGTTACAGTTCTATACAGTTCTGTAGAAATCTCTCCTAGTTCACTACAAAAAAAAAAAAAAAAAAATCAACATCCTTACTATCATACAGAGTCCAGCAAGGCACTTCACTGTGTTAAATTAAAATCCTCATAAAGTTATAATTATCAATAACACATGTTGTAAAAACTTGTAATTGCTCTGCAATGACAAAAGGGAAGAAAAATTGTGTGCTCTCTCCAATGGCAAAAAACAATGAACCTATAAATATTGTTTCTCCTTGATAAAATTGGAACCTTTACTTGTTGAGCAGTGTCTGTGCACTCTTCTAACCAGAATATTTTGCATTACTGCTGAAATACCCAAGGAGCCTTGAAAGAGTCAGTTCCACTTGTGTATAACAGATTAATCAGATCACCAAAATTGTTAGCAAGTTTGTCTCACAACATAGACTTTTAAAAGAGACGTTCTTCAACTAGAAAGAGACAAATTGCTTTTTAGTTTCTAGAGTTTACAAGATTGGCAGGAAGAAAATGTGGAGGGGGAGATGTCAGGTTTTTCTGGGCCTGGGGGTATTAAATGAGCGGCTTTTGACTCAGTGAAGTTATTACTCTAGCTAGGGCTACTTTAGAAAGATTTCATACTGATCAGATGAACAGTAGGGTTTTTTTCTTTTTTGACCTGGAATCTTCTTAATCTGTTTTTTGCTCTACATCAACTTTTTAAGCTTTTTCCATATCTGCTATGTCTCAAATGCAATTTCCTTTATTTAATCTGTAGTCTACTTACATACTTTGTAGATCATGTAGGTTTTTTTATGGCGTATTTCCCAACAGATGAATGAACCCCAAAATTCAATCAGAACGTCAGATCATCTGGCAATATCCTGTTTCTATATGGCTTGATTTTGATAGTCCAAATGTCTCAGACAGATATCAAAGTACTTTAATAGAAATCACTCCCTGAGCAAGATGAGAGCATTAAGGACCTAACAACTTTTTAGACTGACTCAATCAATTGCAATGTGAATATTTTTCACTTTCCAGTAAAATCTATTGACATCTCATCATGTTCTGTCACACTTTTCAATTTTTGTTCAAAAGAGAGCTAAAAAGATGACCAATACACCAATTTTACTATGAAAGCATTATCAGTCAACAATCAAATACTCCTCTTATTTTATCAATTAATCCACTATAATGTTTGCTCCATTTTGATGATCAAATGGCTGTGTTGGAGACTAAGTTCCTGCCCCTCTTTCCACCTATATTTATTGGGCATCCCCTTGTGTCATTGGAACTCCTCAGGGACAGATATACTAATATAGATTGTCTACATGAGACTTCTTTTCTTTAACTTCAGGGATCTCAAAGTTAGCATATAGTCTCCTTCTGTCACTAACTGATAGAATCCATATTTTAGCACATATCCCAAAGAAATGGAAAATTACTTCCTCTTTGGAAGGAGCATGTTTTGTTTTTCAATGACTGTAATGGGTCATCAGACACTTGGCTTTAGACTAGAGCCTTAATTCTGGGATGACAGAAGGGAGATGAGATCCTCTCCTATTTGTTTTACTCTTTCTGTGTACAGCTAGTTTTGATGAATATCTGCCTACACATGACTACTGTTGAAAAATATTGTAGTTCTCCGTTTGGATTTCACATTCTTTGGTCAGTAAATGTTGGTATGATGCAAGAGGAATAGCAAGGCAACAATGCCCTTGAGGCATCCTGGCATTTGCATGGATTTGAAGATTTATTTGTATTCTAAATGCTAGAACAAATACAGTTCAACTGATGACCTAAAGAAAAAGTCAAGAAAGCAGAAACTTTTTTTTTAATATTTGCATGGTAAAAATTAGTAGAAATAGCCTGTAAATGTCTATTTTAAAGATAAACTATCTTCTTAATGAAAGAAAGCATTTAAACACGCTTTGAAATGTCAAACTGACAGTTCTGTTTTTTTAAAACCAAATGGTTTGGCTTTGCATCTTAGGAAGGGGGAAAAAAGGAGTTTGATTATAAGGTCAAGTGTTCAAGCCAACCTGAAAAAATGAGTTGTGTTATAATTACTCCCATTGCTGTGCAAACATGAAGCTGACTGACAAAATGAGTCTTCTTAATTATGAACTTTGATATTGTATATTTAGGGTAAGCTTTTGAAAACTCACTGAGTTTGATCCCAGCTCTTTTTGACCTTGACTGAGAGTAGATTGAACTCAAAAATTTGGTTTTTTCCCACTGGCACTCAGCATTATTATTTAATGAGGGATCTGTTACACAGTTTAACTAAACAATAGCTCACACAATGTGCAGAAAATCCTTTGAAACTACTGTATATCTAGACTTTGAAGTTCTGTTTAAAAAAAAAAGGGAATACACTTTTCTCACATAGTTTTAAAAATCAAATTACTTTTAAAGATCTCCTATGAATATTAACAGCCTTGGTGTGAATATCACTACATGAATACATCTCTTTCTCATTTGAGTCTTACCCCTTTTGCCATAAATGATCAACATACATGGATAAGGGCAAGAAAAGGAATAGGGACTTAGAAAATCAAACGTGATTTGAAAGAAGGCTATTGCAATGTAAAAGGATATTATTATAATTAATTATGGCTCCTAATTGCCTCTGGTTGCCTTAAAGATTTCAGTGCAAAACTAGGCTATAAATATTAGCCTGTCAGGTGAATAACTTCAGAATTGTGTGGAAACAAATATTCCTTTGGACTGTTTTGATTTTGACACTATTTTACCAACTAGAATACTAGAACTCCAGAAATCCACTAATAAATACCTGTTTTCTTTATAAAGTATTAAAAACTAGGAGTAATCCAAAAACAAAAAGGGTGTGGTGAAGCCATCTGCCATCTGCAATGCCTTGGAAGTAGTAAAATGCTTTTAAAACTATAGCATAACTTGTCTCATCTCTCTTGTGGCTGTCTTTGTAGTCTCAGCAGCAGCACCATGTAGTTAAGGTTCACTGAGCTTCACCAGGTTACTTACCTGATGTGGCCAGATCCCAGAAAAAAAAAATCCTGTCTCTCTTGTTTCTTCTCTTTTCCTGTATCTGAGCTCATGGGCTTGGAGAAGTTGTCCTTGACTAGTCCATAAAAGAGTTTTAAGTTAACATCAGGTCATCTGACACTCCAACCTCCTCTGCACCTCTTCAGCTGGGGCAACACAGGGCCTGGTACCACACCAGCATATTCCCTCATCCCACAGTCCTTCCATAGTAGAGGGGCTGCCCCTGACTGGTTGCATCTCAAGGGAACAGAAAAATAAGATGGAAGGATGACTAGGACTTTTCTCTATCCAGCTTAAGTGAGATATCTGAGTGGCCATACAGCTACTTGAAAGGGAATTTTTGACCACTCAGAATTATAAGGCAGAAAAGTAAGCAAAGGCAGCATGTGTACATCTCTGAAAATTATTTTATTATAGTAATCCACAGTTTGGAACCTATTTTTTTTTAATAAAATATTTGCATTTTTTAGCTTTTTTAAATTTACATGCTTGCTCTCTGCCTCCTTCTCTATCCAGATCAGCTGGTTACCCTAGGAAGATGCCATCACTGCAGGGAGTCTTACTAAGAAGCTGGGGTTAGTTTTAGTTTTGAATACACTCAGGCTTATATTCATTATCAATAGAGAAGATTAGGTTGAGTTCCACAACTGGAACCTGCTCCTGAAAGTGGTCTGTTGATCTACCTTTTGCACTTAAGAATTTTATGCTGGGACAGATTAGTGGAAGTGTCCCTGCAGAGTATAGCTGTAGGTTCATGATGGGATAGGAATTAAAAAAATAGATTAGGCCCAGCATGCTACCTGCTTTTTAGGTCAGTAGTAGCTGCTTAAATTCAAGTTAGAAAGAGATAAGCAGCCAGAAGGACGATGGATGTGCTCTACTGCAGCCTGCTTTGCCCAGTGTACCATGTTGCATGCCTCAGTCGCCAAGTTTAGCCTGAGGTGTTGAACACCAAGACACTGGTCAGAGGCAGATGAACAGGTTGTGCTGAAAATAAGAAGCAGTCAAGAGCTGATCTAAGCGTGTCTCTCATTACATAGGATCATTAATGGTAATGAGGGAAATTAGCGTGGCATTCACTATATCACAGGGAACTAGGACCTCTGCCACCCAGTGTTGAGTGTGGGAAAATGAAATTTTCTGGCCAGACAGTGAAGGAAGGAATTATTTGTAGCCTCTGATGCAATCTCCATATCAGTACACCTTTGTTCTTTAATTTATTGTCATTGTTTTTTGTTTGTTTGTTAGCGGCTTTTGAAAAGTGAAAATTCAGGGATCGAATTTTGAATTCTTAGAGGTGAGGTTTCCTCATCCTTCTAGGTCTGTGCCCAGGATGTATCCTGAGGTCTGATAGCAACAATAACTCTCTTGATTCAGCTCAAAGCATACAACTTTTTGAAAGGAACATGTTATGGGTTTTATTAATTGCTTAGCAGAGAACAAAACCTTCTTAGGAACCAAGTTGAACATGCTGCAAATTCAAACTGTTAGTAATGGTAATCTCCTGACTGAAAGTTGGTATGCAAGTTTCTTGTTTTGCTTTGTCTTATTTGTTGTTTAAAAAAACAAAAAAACAACCCAAAAGAGATAAAATATCTGAAACTGCTGCATTACTGTTTTTCTGTGAGATGTATCCAAAAAGCTGATACATGGGGTTTGGTTTAGGTTATTTCTTTATCTGACTGAATGATTAAATCTAGTTTCAATGAGGATGGCAATAGCACTCTTTATTCACTTCATTGAAAATTATAAAGACTATTTTACAGATTTGATTTCCTGTGTCCTTCCTTTCAGCCGTATCTGCTGGACTGACTTTTGGTGAAATAATGATGTGCAAAAATAAGTATTTTTGTTATGACTAAGTATAGTGGTCTGAACATGAGACAGTAAGACAAGAATAAATTTACTCTGTGGTTTGGACCCGAATCAATGAGAAATCGATTCAGTTTCCCCCAAAATAGAAGATATGTCCTATTGGCTTAGACAAACCATCTGTCTAGACTGTTTACCTATTTTTTTTGTCTCCAACATTTGCAACTGAATGTGCTATTTAGGGAGAGCACACTGACTGTCTGCTATTGCAGTCCATTTCCTTCATTCTTTTCTAGCATCTGTATTCATTGCCTAAAGTATCTGATATTGGAGTACTCCTACATTTCACCTCTCCAACTCTCTTTTATTTAAAAAATCATTTTATGGTCCTTATCCACAGAACTATCTCTGATCCATTTTTAGACCTTGCAGTTTAAACCTCTTGTAACAACAAATTCCACAGGTTCCCTACCTGGTGTATCAAGGAAAAAAAACCAAACCCCAACAAACCCAAACCAGGACTCAACCCAAACCACAAATCTCTCTTTCATCATTTTTAAATTTATCTCCAACTATTTTCAGCTATGTGAAAACTGAAGTTTGACCCAAGCAACAATCTCAGACCTAAAGGTCCCCCCATTTTGGCATTTTTGGATTCTGAATCAGTATGATGGGCTGAAGCAAACCCTGCAGTCTGGATCAGCAAGGCAGGAGGGAATTTTCAACCCTTAACTAAACTTTACAGTAGGTCAATAACAATACCATTCTGACCACAAGTAAGCAAAGGTAGCACAGGTGCAATACACCTCTACTTTGTTATATGTACAGATGAGACCTAGGGAGCAAGGACAGCAAAGACAGATAGACTTAACATTGGAAATAAGTTTCATAAAGTTATTTTTTAACTTTAAAAAATAGGAGATAATGGACACCTTTCTCTTGGGAAATGTGAGTGTTTCACTTACGTTGGAAGAGTCAGATCTACAACTACAGGAAAAGGAATATTTGGCTGGATAGAAAATCCTCAAAAATATACAAGAATTACATCCTATTGCAAACTTAATCTGCCTAAAAAGAAAATACCACATGGGGATGTACATGCAGAAGAATGGGTTGAGTATTTTGTTCTGCACGACACAGGTCAGTTTTGAAGTACCCTTTTTCAGTGTTGAGCATCATCTTTCAATGAACCCCTGAACAAATGTTATTCAAATTACACTTACACTTGCAACTTTGGAAAACAAAAATTTATAAAGACTTTGAAAACACTGATCCTATTTAGCTTAAAACAAGAAGATTAAGTAAGGATGGGTAAGTGTTGAAATACATAAAAGGCCATTTGAAGTAGGAGAAAAGAATTTACTTTGGTAAAGAGAACCTATTAAGAAAAAGTGAGGATCATTACAATAATGAATTTACACCGTTCTGGGTTTGGAATTGAATTGGTTTCAATACTGTTTGATCATTTTTTTAAGGTTTTAACACTTCAGAATTTTACATTTGTAGGGTTTAGCATACTCCTAATTTCTAAAATAAAATATTGAACAGAAATTTTGAAGCACTGAAGAGAAGGAATGCAGCAGATAGATGAGTGGAGAGGAGGTATGCAGAAGCAAATTTAGGGAAAACTGCATCTCTTTAAAGATATAATTATTTCTGCCATGATTTTAGCAATTACATATAAATGTCTCTTGAATTGATTTGGGACTGTTTTGCCCTGTTGTTTTACCAAATTTTGTAAGTATAATCAGGAAAAAAAAAGACTTTTAATATGCTATCTCATAGTTTGTCACTTGGAAAACTACAGCAGGAAAGTATGTATCATGGTAAGTGTATGTTTAGTGGTCATGTGCTCTTAGCTCCTAATATTTTTTGTTGAATCTAACATTGTTTATTTAGTGGCATGTCTTCGGCTATACAGAGTTTAGATTGTGCACAGCTTTCAGTTAAGAGGCAGCATAAATTTGCAATCAGTCATTTTATTGTTTATAGTCAGAGGTTATAACAGTGAACATCATCAGTTTACAGGATGTTAAATTAACATGATAACTATGCATACCTGTGGTGTGAGACCTTACATCACAAGAAGGAAGAAAAACTAGGGTAAAGAGAAAAATCCTCATGTGAATCAGCTGAATAAAATGTGGGCTAGGGTTTTCTCCATCCTAAGTTTAGGACAAATTTAGAGTTATGTAATTTACTTTGGGCAATTCAAACACTTTTCTTGAGATGCAGCCGGGTGCTCTCCATTTTTCCATCACACTAACCCCTTATTTTACCAAAGATTGGAAGGATTTTACACAATTGCAGTCATTTAGTCTGTAGCACAGAGAAATTCTAATGTTAGATGCCAATGGTTTTGATTTTAACAGTTTAAAAAGGGAATCCCTGAGAACAAAGAAATCCCAATAATCCTGTAATCCTTGAATATCAAGTGGTGTCAAAAAGCTGAATTCTAAGGATTCTTGTCCTGTTAATTAATTTTCAAAAGGGACCAACTTTTATACTAAACAAAAGAGAAATTTCTAGATAGAAAAGTGCAGGCTGCTAGGTCAAGCATTGCAGAAAATGATTTTGCAGCAATGACGTCTTTCTCATTGAACTGAAGTTATTTGTCCGGGCAATAATGCAAATGAATGGATAAAACTACATTTCAAGAGTCCTAGCTGGAAGTTTGATGTAGAACACTTTCCCATGGGGTAAGTTTTACCTGATCAAAGTCAAGGAAAATATTTCAGTAGCTGATGATGATCTCCAAGCCACCATGCTTAGATCTTTTTCTAGGATTAAAAAAGGAATTACTAAATGAGGGGCCATACCAAGAAAAAGATGGGTTTTCAAATGTGCTTTTGATGAGTGAGGAAGGACATAACTCTCATAATCTGTAAAACTGGCAGTACTCCTAAATATTTCCATTAAATTATGTTTCATACAAATAAGAAATTTAGAGAAGTGGACTACAGCCTCAAACACACTGTACCCCCCTTTTTCAGTAGCTAAATCTTCTGTAAAGCTGGTTACTCTGAGTAGATAACAATATGATAAGAAATGTGTAATAAAACTTTGGATTGAATGATTCAATGGCAGAAAATGCAACAGTGAGCAGTTGTTCTGTTCAGTTTGGCACTGAATCCGAATTACCTTTTCTTTTTTTCCTTTGTCCCTAAATATTTACAGCTAATTTGTGGTATCTACACCAGGCATTGATATTTTAGACATTGATCAATACCCAATTTATATTTTTTAAGCCTGAGAGGAATTATGGTGGAGTCCTATCTGTAAAGGAACTAAGGAAGATTACTTAGTGACTTCATCTTTTGAGATGACTCCAGAATGGCACCTTCACAGTTTTTTGCATTGTTGCACAGAGGGAGCAGAGTTTTCTACCTTTGAGATTTACATAAAACATAAATTCCACTGAAACTTACCAGTAAGACTATGTGTTTTAAAACAAAAACAAACTATAGTATCTGATTTTAACTCTTGAGTATGCCTCTGTCTGTTTAATAGGAGAATGAAAAGGACATTGCTTTGAACCAAACACAATAATTTAAATATAAAGGGAATGGAAATTACATTCTGTGAAAACATTTGTTAGCATTTAATTCTACATTAAGCAAGTAGACCTCATTACAAAAGCATGTTGCTGATTTTTCTTGCTGCTCTTAGCTCTCCTCTATTTCCAAGTCTCAGCTCACATTTCTTGTAGTGAGTTTTCATACTGCTAACAAATGGATAGGAAAGAGGCACTGAAATGCATCTGTGTTTCAGAAGCAGAATGTATCTGAAAGGAAGACTTAGGTATGTCTAGACACAGGAGAGGAGTGTGTTTGGCAGATGTATGTTACACCAACTTGAACAAGGAATTGGGGCCTGGATGTCTAAAACTAATTCTTAAAACAGTATCAAAAGAATTCATTTGGAGGAGTCTTCTGACATAAAAAAAATTTCTTCATTTCTCAACAGTAGCTATTGTTGTCATGGAAGCATACAAGACAGTAAGATCCAGACCTGTGTCTTCACGCTACTAGGATATCTCTTTAGTCATTTGTGTTTGTAAGGTCAGCTCACTGTTAGTGTACACAGTGTCACTTAGAATTTTAAATTAATTGTCCTGTAGGCTGATTTCTACTTAATTTGAAGACAAGAGGAGAAATATTAGCCATTAAGTGGTGTTGAAAGGACAAAAATAGATTTTAATTTGTAAAAATTTAAATTAGGTATCTTTTATGGGATGGAGAGAAATACAGTCTAGATTGAGGAAAACCTTAGTGTTCCAGAGCTGATGGAATATTTATTTGTTTGTACACAGAACATATAAAGTATCATAGATTTAAATCATTTTCTTTTTAAAATTTTCTGATTAGACTGAGACTTGAGCCACCATGACTATGATTACTAGCTTTCGATTATGGCACTTTAAACTTGCTATACAGGGCAGTTGGTGGAAATGCTCTATTACATAAAAACCTTTGATCCCGTGATGGATGTTCTATGAATTGTGGGGGGAAGAAAGAAAGTGCTGGAGAACTGGGGAAATAAATAATGAAGTCAGCTGATATTATGATGGCACAGCAGGAGTGGTATGTTTCATCCTGTTTTGTGATTTAGTTATGCGGCTTCTCCTTCCATGGCACTTGGTTATTGGAATAATATTATCTGTGCATGATTAGTCAGGCAGGTTTTAATAAAGGGCTGCAATAGAACTTCCTTTCTATACCAGTCTGTGGTACTTTTGAGAGATTTTAATATGTTTAAACTGAAATCGGTAATGCTGTATTTCTATTTAGATGGATTTTGCATCCTGGACTATGCTCTCTTTAGGCTTTAATCCTGTGCTTTGATCTGGAGCACTGTAAGGGTCCAGTGAAGAACAATGGGCTTTTTAATTTATGTATGTTGTTTTGTATCTTCATAGCTGTTCTGCTTAACTTCTACCCCTGTCTTAATTTCATTGCTTTACTCCATTGTGAAGGTATTTAAAAAATTAGTCCTTCAGTAATTTTCTAATTACTATAAAACCTCTTAATATACAGCTCTATTTAAACTTTAGATTTCATTCTGATAGCAAATGAATTGATTACTTTCTAGAATCAAAATATTTGTGTGCATGATGAAATACCATCTAAAAAGTAATATATTAAAACAAACAAAAAAACCCCAAAACAAAACAACAAACCAAAACCAAAAAAAAACCCCAGCGGAGCTACCTGAGAGCCTGCTAGAGACACCTTTATGTATAACTCCCAGAATAGTAACATAATGGGATTCCCAAAGAATAAGAGCAATATAAAATGAGCAGACTGCCAGCATCCAGGTCAAGGTAGCCAGGGATCTGCCCCCACCGTTGGTTCCCATACAGTCTAATTACCAAAAGATGTACACAAGTGATGCAGAAGACAAATTAAAAGCTTTTTAAATATTTACCCAATAATCAAGAAAAAAAAAATAAGAGTATAGAGAATATAACATTTTCGTTTTGCATAACTGAGATTTGAGCAGGCTGTAATGTGCTACTTTGATATCAATGTGTATTTTTTTTAAACTTTTAATCACAGTGTAACTGCAACACAGGATCTGAGCTCAGTTTTATTTAGGGCTCTGAATGGGGTGTTACTTCTCTTCGAAGACGGCTCCAAGATGTCATTGGTAGGAAGGCTACAAATAATTATGGTGCTCTTTGGATTACTGTTTCTAACATGGCCAAATCTTTTTTTTCTCCAGCCAAAAATAACTGCATAGTGTCTTAAGTGAAACTGCCAAGGCTGCTCAACAAGTAACTGATTAGGATTCACAACAATTTTCTTGCATGATTTCTCTGTGAGAGTTTTACAGAACTTCACCCCTTGGCTTGCGAGCGAAATGAAACGAGCCGGACACTTCGCTTTTTCCTCGGGGCTGGAACCTACCGCGGGCTTCACCCTCCCGGAGCCGACGCTCGGGTCCGGAGGAGGCCAGCCCTGCGGGACCGGGCTCTCCGGCCGCCCCTTCCCGGCCCAGCCGCGGCTCCCCGGGGCCCTGCCGGCGGTGCGGGGCTCTCGCTCCCCGGGGCGCCAGCGGCCGGCGGCGCCGCCTCGGCAGCAGCAGCGGCTGGAGGAGGAGGCGGAGGCGGAGGAGGAGGAGGAGGAGGAGGAGGAGGAGGAAGGCGGCCGCCGGCCCCTCTCGGCGCGCAGAGGCGCAGGCAGAGGGCGCTTTCGCCATGCGCGGCCGCCGCCGCCGCCGCGCAGCCCCAGGCGCCGCGCACCCCCCGGCCGCGCCGCCGCTGACAGGAGCCCGCACAGCGCGGCGGGCGGAGAGGGGCCCTCGGCACCGAGCCCCCGGCCCGGCCCGGCCTGGCCCGCCACAAGGGATCTTCCCGGGTGCGACCGGCCGCTCGGTCCCGCTCTGCTGCTCCCTGGCTCTCTCCCTCCTTCCCTTCCCTCCTCCTCCTCCTCTCCGCGCTTTCCACCTCCCTTGCTCCTGAGTGAGCGCAGCCTCGGATGTCCGGTTTCCTGGTGGGTTTTTTACCTGGCAAACTCTGGATAACTTTGGTGAGAATTTGAAAAGCGTCTGGGAAAGTCGGGAACTCCCCTGCAGGCGCATAGAAGCTGCTGCTACCGCATCTTCTCCATCCCACGGATTTTACTGCCTTGGATATTGCGAGGGGAGGGAGGGGGGAGAGGACAGCGAAAGAAGGGAGGGAAAGGAAAAGAAGGAGCCTCATAATTTCGGCTGCATTCCTCCGACTGCCCCGCGGCCCCGCTCCGCGCCCACCGTGCCACCCCTGCACCATGCACTTGCTGGAGGTGCTCTCCCTGAGCTGCTGCCTGGCTGCCGGCGCCGTGCTCCTGGGACCCCGGCAGCCCGCAGCTGCCGCCGCCTACGAGTCCGGCCAGGGCTACTACGAGGAGGAGCCCGACGCGGGGGAAGCGAAGGTAAGCCCGTGCCCCCGCTGTAGATGCCAGCTCGCTCTTCTGGGCATGTGGCTGCGAGTCCTTTTGAGCGGACGGCTTGGGAGTTTCACCAAGGAAAAGATGTGGGAGAAGCCTTTTGAAGTGGGGGAAGTTCCTTAAAAGTGGGGGAAGGAATTTATAAAAAAGTGTCTGAGTTTTCAGGGCTGCTGGAGGGCGGGTTGCACGGGGAACAACTGCGTTTACAGAGGGACGCGAACACACCTGATGGGCAGAGGCAGCCTGCGGGCTGCGCTCCTGCCCTGGAGCGGGCACTGCCCGGCGGGATGCGGTCCCGGCCCCGGCTCAGCCGCTGGCAGCGGCGCTGGGACGGGGCAGCGGCCCCCGGGCTGCGGCTGATGCCGGCCCTGGCAGCCGGGGCGCGTCCCGCAGGCGCCTCCGAGCCGGCTCCGGGCTGGGCAGCGCGGGGCGAGGGCGGGCTGGGAAACGCTCCGGGGAGCAGCTGGGCGCAGGAACGAAGCGGAGAGGGAGGCGTGGGGGGACGATGACAACAAAACCCTAGACTTTCCATTTGTTGAAAAGTCTCTTGGAGCTGCGCTTCGGGTGAGCTGCTGCTGCGTGACAGAGTTGACGGGAGGTGTAAGGTGACACTCCAGTCTGAAAATCTTAGTTCTGCCCAGACGCATGGTGAAGGTCGGGCTTAAATTCTCGGATTCCAGACACAAATACTTACAATTCTCGGTTAATTTTTGTTTGTATATGAAGTTTCGTAACATAAAACTCAAGTACCTTTGGTACTTTGGTACTTGTGGTTATGCAGTTCCTGGTACACTGATGCATATAAAAGATGAGTAGTATGTGGTTGTATAAGCATGTGGCATTGTTAGAAAGACCTTTGATATCTGTCTTACCCTCATCTCATTGTTTTGAAGATTTCTGACATACTTATTGAAAGCAATCATGACCTGGCTCATTAATTATTCATTTCAGTATGGGGCAGGGAGGGAATTGTGTGGATTAAAATTTAAACTAATATTTTGATGGTTTTTCCCCCCTATGCTGTTTGCTTTACGGATTAAAAGTTTGGGAGATTTTACTGTAACTACATGGGAAGTCATTGGTAGTATACATTAGCTGCACTTCAGGTATTCAAACTGTTGTAGACAGACATTGTACACAGAAGTCATACTTTTCAAATAATAATCTGCATGGAAAAGTTTACTGATTATACTGCAGTCTCTCTTAAAATGTTAACTACAGATGAACGCTTACATTGCAATATTCTGAGTGCTAATATGATTATATTGCTTAAAAGCCTGTAAAGAATTTTTCACGCTTAAGTATTTAAAAGTAGGAACACAAAATCAATTCAGCTAGCCACTCTTACCACTTAGACTATTTATAAAAATTAAAAAGAAAAGAAAATGTCAAAACTTTGTGGAGGGTAAAAATACCTCAACTCCTTCCAACCCATGGCTGTAAGTCAGTTATTTACTGGGTGAAACTGGCATTGGAGTTGTAAAGTGTCAGAATAGCTTATGCTGGAAAGGTAGAAAGAATCCAAACTGGAGCACAGCACATACTTTGTATACTTAAACTGCTGAGGTAGAACGGCTGATAGTGAAGGTACGCTCCTCAGTGATACTTTGTGTTCCTATGCATATGATGTGGAAAGTTACTCTGTTTCTTGAAGAAACCTCGATGTCTTCGGGAGCTGCCTCTGTAGTGCACTGTGCGTAAGTGCAAGTGCTCCCTGGAAAAAGAGGAACTGCCAGCAAACCAAAGGAAGGAAAGGTCAAGAGACCGGGAAGTGAGTGGGATAGCATGTGTTAAGCTATTACGTTAATAGGAAAACGTTTTTGTGCCTGACTACTGTTGAGTATTAAGTAGGGAGAGATTCTGGATCCAAGCAGACTTAGTCATGTTGGAAGTCTTTAGTTGAGAGTTTGTTGCTTTTGCTGGAACTGTTTGAGTGAGTGAGTACCGCACATGTTTGTTTCTGTAAATGCTGAGATGAATATCTGAAGTAATTATGAAAGGATTAAGTAAGTAAACTGCAAATAATTGTTTCAAGGAAAATATGATTGTGTTGTCATTATAAAGTCATCTGCTTGAAATCTGTTAACTTCAAAGAAGTTCGTAGATATTATGTTTTTACTTCTTATCAAGATGCCATGCTGCTGCATGTTAAACTGATGCCTAAGTGCAGGTCATAAAGGCCTTTGGGTCAACTTTTTACACAACATATTTATTTCTTTCCACACCTATTTTAAGAACTTTAGCTTTATAAAACACTTTAAAAAGTGTGAATGAAGTTGAAGCTCCTCCAACACAAGAGGAAAAGCTGGCCAGAAAATAAGGGTATTGTGTTTTTCAGCAGGTAATTTTCACGTATTAAACTTGTCTAGAGATTTGCAGCAACTTGGAAGTGTTACAGATATAAATAGCAGTAGTTCTTCATACACAGCTCTTGCAAAGGCATGTTCTGCAGCAAGTGGGCACTGATAAGCTTGTGCAACACTGCCTGATCCCCCTCCACTCCTATCCCCCACCCCTGCTTTTATTTTTTTTTTTTTTCGGCCTAAGGGTAAAGTTCGTTATTTAACAAGCTTTCAGGGCCCAGATTAATACTTTTCAAGCTGAACTGTCAGCTCAGTGGGATGGGAGTGAACCCTGCCCGTAAATCACCGCTTGGGGATTTCCTGCAGCGCAGGGGGCTGTCCCGACGAGCTGACCCCCTGGCAGCCACACCCCACCCCTCCCGGCGGGGCAGGAGGGCGGGCGGCCCCGGCCCCCTCTCTCCTCCTGGGTGGTTCTGAGGAAGGCAACCTGGTACTTCAGTTCCCTCTCTGCTCAGGGCGGGCCCGGGGGAATCAGCCCTCCTGCCCCAGATTTTCACGCTGTATGACAGGGACCCGCCGCCCGGCAGGGATGCTCGGAGCAGCTGCAACAAGGGGAGGGTGAGCTGTTTAGCCACACTGGTGGCTTGAAACTTTATCTCCTTGTACTGTCTTTGAGTGTTTTAATAACTCTTACAATGTGTTTAGTCTCTGGCTTTTGTTCTTTAGGTAATTTTGGATAGGGAACATGGGGTGAGTATACACTGTCTATCTGGGAGAGCGTTATTTATAGAAATAAATAACTCCTTATTCTTTGTTTGCTGAAAGTTAAAAAAAAGAACTGAAGGAACTACATGGGCATTCTGTGCAGGAATGAAACTTCTTAGGTTATTGAAATGAAGGTGTGGCAGTAGCGTGTACCTGGACTTCATTAACGGTAATGAGGTAACAATAGCAGGAATAGGTTGTTATGGCAACAGCAACTGGAACGAAACTACACAGCTGGGAGGGTTTGCCTTAGCTGCTCCATCATTTTGTTGCGTAGTCTAATCTTCGGAGTTATGTGACTATGCAAAAGCAATATTGGTCAATTGTCCCATGTGGTTTGAAAAAGTTTAAAACTGTATCTATGCAAAGGTTCTTAGCTTTGTATTAGAATGGGAATAGCAAATGAAAATGTATTTGTGCGTTCTAAAGCGCATCTCTGAAAATGTCATTGGGGCCTCTTTACACAGACAACAATAAAGTACAGAACAATTTGTGCTGTGATTCTGTGATTTGGGTTTTTTTCAATGAAAATACATGTGTGTACTTGAGCTGCATTTTTCTTGGATGCTACCTGAGATATACCTATTTAATTTTATTATTATAAAATTATTTTAAATCTGGCCTAATTGTACATTGCTGCCCATTGATGGCTAACAGAGTTTAAATACTGTTAGTGGGAATGTGAGGTAAAGCAGTGTGTCAGTTTCCAGGGTTTCCTGCTGTCACTGTATATCCATGGTCTAATCTCAAACCCATCGGTTTTATGGTCACCTGTAAGATTATGACGTGCCTTACTCTGTGTTACATGTACAGGTGAGAGGTGAGGCTGCACTGTCTGTTCTGAAAACAAGCATACACCTCACTGCCAGTACTTAGGCAGTGCTAAATCGAGCATGTAGGGAGAATGTTATTTTTTCCTGCTGCTGTTTAATCTGCTACAAATTTTATATGTGTGTGTAGCCACTCTCTTTCCAGACACATGCACGCAAAAAGATGCTGGCTTTTTTTAGAAGCACAATTTGTAGCAGATGCAATGGGATGAACGTTGCTGGTAGGACCTATTTTAAAGATTAATCAGTGCTTCTGCAAACATAGATATTAAACCTTGGTCTAGCCTTTTGTGCGAGTAAAGTACAGTACTAAGCTCGAAGAGCCCACTGCACTTCCTAGTTCTTGGAGTGCATTCCTGGGTGTCTAGTGTAAGCACGCTGGTGTGCCTGGGAGGGACCTCAGCTGTTTGTCAGCAGCAATCCCATGGGTGTACGAAGGCTATAAAAAAACTTTGGAGGTCATTTTAACTGCACTGTTTAGAGGCATACAGAAGAATTCCATCAAAAATATAATTTTTATGCTCACATAGGTTCTGTGTGTATTCAAACTCTTGCCTGTTTTTCAAGGGTGTGTGTCCACTTATTTTAGTAAAAATAAATCAGGGCTTATACTTCAGACTAATTTAGCTGAGGGTGATGGCAATAATACTCTCCCATTGATACCCTGCATCCAGGATAGAAAGTCTGTCTAGAACCTTCTGTTCAGCTGCTGCTTTTTTGAATGTGGTTAGTGATTCATTTAAAAAAATCCTTGGAACAAAGGGAATCCAACTAAAGTCACACTGGTTTCCTATCAAATGTAATATCCTGTTTAACGTAAAAAAATACGTTACAGCTGTTTGTAGAATGAGTTATAAGAAATTTTGAGCAAGATTGTCACTTGAAAGTTGCAAGCTCCTCCAAAGTCTAAGTCATGTCTTAGGAGTTTTGCTTGGTAAAGTACTGAATTTTGCTTGGTGAGTAGGATAGGTATGATTTTTTTCCTTATTTATTATAAATATTCATTACTTTTTAAATTTCACCTTGCTTCTATTCAGAGTGATAATGTAATGCCAAATTCCTCTCCATGTAAATGTGCATCCATTTTAAAGACACTAATGGCTACATAAATTGCACCAGAATTTTAATTTAAAACTTTGATAACTTACAGGAACATGAACAATTGTTTGTTGATTTCCTGTTATGTATAAATTTGCCAACTTGTTTGTCTTGTTTTGTGTTTATCTATCTCCAGAAGTTCTTTTGGTGACAGTTTTTGTGTTGCTGTCCCTGTTTGTTGCATTTTAGACTTTAGTTAGGAAATAGCTACACTGTAAGTCATTTATTCTTTTATTCTTCCACTGTAATCATCATAAATCAGTCCCTTTAGCTCTGTAGTAGTTTGTTGGTTTTTTCTTTTGACATTTCCTGACTTGTCTAAGATAGCTATAACCCTTTAAAAGTATTTAGAGACAGCAGTTGCCAGTGGAAGGAGTAAATACTATGGTAAGAAGCTCCTTTTTAGAAAAGTAACCAAGAGAATGGTGTTCTTTGGGGCAGGCAGAGAAAACACAGGGGAGAACTTGTGATAGGGAGAAGGAAAAAATAATAGTTGGTGTATTTTGACTATATTGTAATCCTTACTGAGTATAGATGAGCATGTAATCATCTTACAGTTAGTTACTAAGACCATATATCTGCAGCAAAATTTTGGGATCATAATTATGGTTAACTTCAATGAAAAATGATTGATTACTTGGGGAAGTTAATGACATTGGTTACCTGGTACTGCTGTCACCCTGAACTCTGTACTGTTCGCATAATGACTTCACCTACTCAGTGACAGTTTTCCGATAGCTTGACCTTGAGAATGCAGCTTAAAAACCGTTGAAGGCGTTTTATATCCTGTTCCTTACTGAATAAAGCAGGACTTTTTATATTGGACAAGGGAAAATTCTGGCAAAGAACTGGACAGTTCTTGGAAGAAGATGCCAGAAGGCTGCTGGGGAGCAAATGACACACGTATTTCTGTCTATTGTCAAGTGTGACATCACCTGTGTTGCTCCTCCTACCTTCTTGTGGCAGCACTGAGAAATAAGTCATTTCAGGAATCCTATAGAACAAAATTCTTTACACCACTATATGGTTTAATTCTTTGACTTTCCTTACTTAATAACTGTGTTGTGTTGAGAAAGAGAAGAGAGGAATTCAGTAGAAGGGATAACTTCTGACAGAATAGATGCAACAATTGGCTAGTTCCTAATATTTTTCCCAGAAGATGACCCACTGTAACTCCCCCAACACCCCACATGCAAAAAATTTCTAGTATTTCTAAAGATTTTTAGGAACAGTAGATACCCTGCTTTCCTGCTGTATTTAGCATTGTGGTGGCCTCACCCTGAGTTCTGTGTGCAGTTCTGAGCCCCAGAATTCAAGAAGGATGTGAAGGTCCTTGAATGCAGCCAGGGGAGAGCCACAAAACTGGTGACAGGGCTGAAAGGAATGTCTTTTGAAGAGCAGCTGAGGACTCTGTCCATCTAGCTTGGAGAGAAGGAGTCTTAAGGGGTGACCTCACTCCTCTCTCCAGCTTTCCAGGCAGAGGAAGTGGAGAGAGATGTGCTGATCTCTTCTCCCTCAGGTCCAGTGGTTGGATGCATGGGAGAGGTTAAAACTGCACAAGTGGAAGTTTAGACTGGATATTGAGAAGCATTTCTTTACTGAGAGGATGAGCAAACACTGGAACAATCTTCTTAGAGAGGTGGTTGATGCCCCAAGCCTGTCAATGTTTTGGAGGCATTTGGACAATGCCTGTTAACAACGTGCTGTAGGTTTTGATCAGCCCTGAAGTGGTCAGGCAGCTGGACTAGATGATTGCTGGAGGTCTCTTCAATCTGAAATATTATGTTCTATTTGAGATTGTTTAAAAGAAGCAAAACTACTGTTGCTGTCCTTCAACTTACTTCAACTGCCAAATTCAGCTGGCCAAATGTATTTGTGGTGAACTGCTCCAGCTGTCCAGAATGTACTTGCAGCATGAGTTACAATATTTAGAGCCAAGAGAAAAACTGGCCAAGTGAAGCTTTACACCTTATTTGCTCTTGACTTACTCATGTTTGTGTAGACAAAGAAATGTTTAGAGGGCTAGTTGGTTTGTTTCATGGGTGTGTTTGTTTCAGAGGGGGAGAGAGAAAGTTACAGCTGGTGAATAAACTCTCGAGTCTGCTTAAGGAAAAGTCCCTTTGGTTTTGTTTGTTCTCTAAGAAGAAAGAGAAGGGAAAGCATTTCTTGCCTCAAGTATTGGAAGTCATTCTGAGAGGGTTTTATTTTAATTTTATTGTTTTGGGACTTTTTTTTTTTTTTTTTAATAATCAATTTTCTTTGAAAGTGTTGCCTTTGGAGCCCTGTGAATTTACCACTCTTGACCTGTCATTCTTCTTGACTAACAGCTGCTAGGTGTTGCAGACTATGTGACAGCTTTGCGACTGATGTGAGTTGGAGACTATGGGAATACCATAATAGTAGGTTTCACTGGAAGTCAAAAACAGTGCTTGTGTTTTTAACCCCTAAAAGGATCACTCTTCTTTTGGCGTGCTGCTGAGGAGAGAATCTCTGCTTATTTGCACACTCATTATTACTTAGTAGAATACACCACTCCTATTTCTTCTTAGAAATAAGGAACTTCAATCATTCCAGTTCTACGTATTTGTAACTGCCCACAGATACCCTTGACAAAAACATAATTTGCATGTAAAAGTAATAGTATCAAGAGTCTTGGTGGAGATAGTTGTATAATGTTTATAGAATTGTTACTTATTGTTAGATCAGCTATGCAATTAACTGTGAAAGGAAAATACAAAATAAGCTTGTGAGATGATGCCTTATTGATGTTCGTCCCTTCCCTAGGGACAGATGTTTCCAAATTAAAACACAGCCTAGGACTTCCTCTTCACCCCACCCTGCCCTCCAGCACATCTTGCATAATGGGTAGAGTGCTGCTGCAGTGCAAATATGACCATTTACTTTGTTTCATTTGATTTATAAACATCAAAATATTAATGTTAAGCATTCAATATCTCTTTGCCAAAAGTATATTTTTTAATTTTGCTTCCTTTGAATCATTAGTACTGAAATAATCTGCGATTTGGAGGAAATGAGATTATCTTGATAATAAGCAGACTTGCACAGTAGATTCAGTAAATATGGAGAATTGTTTTTTCCAGGAAGGACAATTAGTTTGAATTTCCAGTTGGATGTTTTTCTGGCTGGTTAGAGAAGGGCAAAATATTAGTTCATTTAAAAATACCAAGAATCCTATTGTGCAGCCCATGGGGCAGAGTTTCAGGAGAACATTAATAGCCACTAGAAATCCCACTGACGTGGGGCCCAGTATTGCAAGTATTGGCCTGTCTCCTTTGTAAAGTTGCATGGCAGTTTCATCTAAAGTGCCAGACAGCAGCAGCAAGAGGCCAGGCTCAAAATCCAATTCTCCGAGGGTTTCCTTGCTTGCTGGAGTGTCAGTGATGCTGAGTTTGTGCCTCCTGCCTTGTGTTCCCAGGCACACCCTGAGGTATGAGAACAGACTTTTTTGAACACACGGTTTGGAGTGGTCTGGGCTGCTTTTGTGGCTCAGCAGAGCCCAGCAGGTGGGCAGCTCCTGGTTACCTCCGTGCAATTTGTTTCAGCTGCCAGGAATGCCACATCAATAGTACTGGACATGAGAGAATGTCCCCTCTTAGGAGGGGTTCAATGTGTGTGTGCTGAGGGACGTAGTTTAAATGAACAGCTGGACTCAGACTGAGATCAGACCACCTTAGAGTGGCACATTGGTTGATAAAGGGCTGTCTATGGTTACGATTCCCTCTAAGATTGCGATGTTCGAGTCAGATGAAAGGCAGCCTGTGCAACTGAAAGTTGTAAAGTGTTTTGTGGTAAAATGTTTTATTTTTCTTATCCAAGAAGAGCTGCTGATTTCTCTCTGGTTATCATCTATGAAAATGATGAAGATCTTTAAGATTAATGATTTTTTTTTTTATTTTCCCTCCACGTGGCTGGGCCAGCAGGTGATCAAATCACTAAAAAAAAAGGAGTAAAAGTCTGTAGAGGAGTTCTGAAGTACTTTCCTTTTTGAAATATCTGTGGATGGGCTGTAAAGCAGTAAAAGCACAATGAACCGTGAATTTGGAACAGGAAGTAGGGGAAGGAGCAGAGAAGAATTTTCAGAGGGCAGGGCCATGCTTCAAAGGAAGGAAGAATTAGGCTGTTCTATTGCATCAGGTAGAACTAAAGATTTAGGCAAACTCTAAATTGAACAGTCACTACTAATCTGGATTAACAGCATAAAAAGGCTCTTTGTAGTAATGAAACTCTTTGAATATCTTAGCTAGCAGTTTCAGAAAATTAATGAAATTTTCAAATCCTCATCTCATATGACAGATGGATGATCTCCATTTTTCCTTTGAGCCTGTAAGTTGTTGCTTTACTCCATGATTAGTTGGCTTATGCTATATATGTGGAGTATTGAAGTCATATAAGAGTAGAAGAATATCTGTAGCTGGTCAGATAAAATGCCTGATTAGCCCTATATGCCATTCTCAACGATCTCGTTGGAGAGCCCCTGCTGCACAGCCACTGAACTTGCACCCTGTGCCCCACTGATGTGGCAGAGATTTGGAGAGTGATGTTGGAAACCTCATGCACAGTACACGATGAGAAATGATCCGTCACATCTTCCCCCTGACACCCCTTTCTCCCCAGTTCCTTCCAGGTGAAATCTGCCCTTTGGCCATGGCCATGTCTATTCCTGCCATAAGACAGTACCCAAAAAGTTTCTTTTTTTATCCTGGATAGCGTGAACTGCCCTGATTGATTCACCTGTAGGGAGCTTGTTGCACAATATCCAGCTGAGTTGTCCTCAAACCACCTCATGGAAATATCTTGGGAGACTTCTATTCCGCTTTGTTCTTTCACCTTTGCATTTCACAGACCATACTCCGGAGAAATCCTGATAATCTGGTGTGTCAACATGCTGCTTGCCCTTTGGCCAGCTGGGGACTCCAGTTAGAACACCCAGCAGCAGGCATTTGCAGGATCCTCAGACTCATCATGTTTGTGAACGAGCAACCGTGGCAACATGCACCTGGCTACGGGCACTCTTCTGGTCTTCCAGCACCTCTTAATTTTTTTGGCTGGCCTTCTTTGCTTTTTATTTATGCCGTTACCATCCAAGGCTCTGCCAAATTCCAGGACCTATGTGACAACCTCCTTCTGAGCAAAGAAATGGAAAGTGACACTACATGCTGACAGGCTGTTGGCAGCAGCTTGTGAACTTCCTTGCCTTAAATGATGGGGTTGTGTGTGTGTTATTTCTTTTTCTTTAACAGCTTTCAGTAGACTTTTCTCCAGGTGCTTATTGAGCCCAATAATTGAGAAGCTTGTCACATCAACGCTTTTCTGTATCAACAACTATACCTTTAAGTGGATGTTCTGTTTACTGTACATAATAGTAAATTAAAAAAAAAAAAACCAAACCAAACAAACAAAGGCTCAAGACAAGCAAAAGAAATGGTTCTGACACCTGCTGACTAACTATGAAACTTCCAGAGTCCCTGCTCTGGACAAGGCAGGGAGCAATTCTGTCCATGGCACTTGTGATTTTATTTAGTTCCCCTCTGCATTGTTCTTTTTCAGGCTAAAGATCTTTCACTTGTGTAACCTGCTTTTTGAAATGAAACTGTTCTTCACCTTTGATCACCTGACCTCATACCTTTCTTAATCCTCTTTAAGACTGCAGAACAAGGAGAGGGGAGAGCCAGGAGTGCACACAAGATTCCATATGTGGAACACGACCAGATGTGTGTAGGGGACACAATGATGTTTTGTTCTCTTTCGTAAGAATTCCACTTGTGTATTTGTTTTAAAAGTGTGTCTTGATATGCCAGTGTTTTGTAACATGTCAGACATTAATATGATTAAAATGCCTCCTTTAAAGAACTACCCATATTTGTACAGAAGGACAGGATGGGGAAGGCATTTCATAGTTATTACTACTTCCTCAAAATTCAGATAAAAGCTGTTCTTAGGGGCCTGTTTCAAGATGATGTATGATTATTTAAACTTTTGTGTTCATTATGATTTTAATGTGTTTTTCTGCCTGCCACATGTGCACAGTGAGAGTTTTAATGGAACTAGCTATCCTTTGAGTTATAAACCATGAGCTGTATATATAATGTCCTTAATGATTTTTCTTTTAAAATGAGATGTGGTCTCAGTGTGATCTGTGAAATATGTCAGCAGTCTTGAAAAGGCTGTTTATGCCTGCAAAAAATAAGATGTTACTGTCAGGCAAGACTTGCTAGGGCTTGGTTATGTGCACTAACTAGGTGCATATGACCAAGCAAATTTTAAAGCTGCCCATGCTTGCAAATTTTTAGATACATGTCAAGCCTAGACTAAAGCATAAGAATATAGGAAATACCCCACTGGGACAAATTAATGGTTTTCCTAGGCAAGTGGCCTCTGTCATGTCAGCAGCATGTGCTGTTCATTTAAAGAGAATACTTAGACTGAATAATTTTCTGCATTTTGCTCCCCTCCTACCCACCTAACATCCACAGCTCTTGGATTGAGGATATTAGAGGACGTGCCTCTGCCTCTTCAGTATCTCTTTAAAGAGGTCTTGTCCATGGCTTTGGTCTGTTTTCATTCTGAAGATGCTATGAGCATTCTGATGATGCTATGATTAGATAGATCTTTTGAGGTGTTTATGGTGCCTGAAACCCTTATTATGGATTTATTTGTAGGAAATTCCATCTTCCAAATGCCATTTGATGCACAGTAGTGCAGTGCTGAGTACAGGGGCAATGCAGGAGATCCTTTCTTGCTCTTGATGCCTTATTCCTTAGAAAAGCACAGGAATAGTTGCAAGGATATTTAGAGGAAGGTGGTGGAGTTGGGTCACAAATTTCCCTTAATTCCCTATTCTCTTCTAGGAGGAGGGAGAAGATAAGGGAATTAAGGAAAACCCTTCAGATAAGGATTATGTAATGTGAGCTTTAGCAGACATTGAATGTTAGCCCCTTAGAAACATCTGTAGTCTTCTCGAGAAGACTAAGTCATCTAGGGTTAGGATTTTATTTTTTTTAACCCTTGCATTGGCTGTTCCTTCTGCTTTGTGGTATTGGGACATTTTTTTCTTCTGCCTCACTAGGAAAGTACCATGTGCTGCTGTATTTGAGGAATTTATGCATCTTGCCAATATGCCATTGAGACATATTTGTTTAATTTATTTTTGTTATAATAGAGATATTAGCTAACAAGTGACATATTGAATAAAATCTAAGTTCTTTTGTATAATCATAATATTTCTAAATTCTAAATATTTTTTCGTATTTGTGGCAACCTATTGATTTCTCTTATTGTTCTGCATATTTTTATTACAATTGTGAAAACAATTAAAATTGTATTTAACTTTGATTTTATTCTTTCCTTCCTCAAAATCCTTGATACGTGCATTATCATAAAGCCCCTAACTTAGACTATTTGACATGTGCTCTTGTAAAGACTTAAATTTTTGTCATCACTATACATATGTTTTTTGACCTTCAAACTGCCTAATGAGGATGCTATTAAAAAAAGCTTATTCTTAGCCAAAGTGGACTGTGTTCATTAGCTAATTAGTTTAATCAGAATGGGAATTTCTGTTTCACTTTGAGTTAGTGAGGTATTGAAGGGTCTAAAGTAAATGCAAAGCCTTACTAAGATGTGAAATTAATTGCTTATCTTAGAAAACTTGCACTGATACCTCAGTAGCAATCTTAAAAGAAAAATGGAATTAATAAATGAAAGAAAAATGGAATTAATGATTTCATTAATCATTAAAGTAGCTGAATTCCATGCAGAACTGCTCTAATCCACTGCTTACCAATTTGCCAATCTCCTTTCATAAAATTAGAATAAGTTTGCAACTAGCATCCTGTTACTTTGATATGTAAGTGCTTTAGCTGGGCTGCAGTATTGGCTTCAAAGTCTTTTAGGACATTGGAAGAAAACAAAGAAAACCCCCCAACCTCTCTGACTCTACTTAGTGAAGATGACAACAGTTTGAGAAGTTTCTACTACCCTCTTCAAGGTCACTATATTTCATGCCAAGCTCTGACAGAGTTGTACCTGGGAAGGACAAATTGTTTGTCTGAATGTCTGAAATACATTAATTTTCTAGTATAATTATGCTCATAATATATGCTCAAAATATAAGCAAAACTGATAGAAAGGTGTAATTAATCATACCTGTCTGGGTCCAGCCCTAGTAGCTGAAGAAGATAATATCTATGAGTAACAAGTAACTGTGTTGCATCTGGGTTATGGTAAATAAGACTGTACTTAATTTGATAGTAAAATTCTTTTGGTAGCACCATGGGTTTATGCTGCTGTTACAGTAACTGTGCAACAGTTTTCTTATGAGTACTTCAGGTAGATAACTTCTAGTGGCTGACCTTGTTTTACTGTGTAGCAAAATTAAGTAAGAGTAGTCATGTACTTGGATGCAGTCGTTCACAAGCACAACCTCATGAGCCATGACTACCAATGTGAACAGATTATTCTAATAAAAAATAACTTTTTATTTTAATCTTTGTAGGTATTAACTTTCTTTTTAGCCAAACCAATTTTGCTTTTTTGGCTTTTTTTTTTTTTTCTCCTTACATACATATAAGAGCAATATTAGAGCAGAGGGCTACCAATGCTGGACCACATTGCTAATTTAATAAATCAGCTATGCTTTCTGCCAAACATGGCTCAGGATCAACTATTAAGCTCCAACTCATTTTCCTTTGTGATTAGATCTACTGTGGGTGTGTTCTGTGTAGTGAGAAAGTGATCTGGTTAATGATGTATTTGTAAGCAGATTAATTTTGCAACAAATTTCATGTAGTTCATGAGCAGCTAAAATTGCACTGACAAGTTGCAAGACTGTCCATTGGTGGGTTATGTTGAGTGAATGTAGTTGTCCAAAATTATTTCTGTAGAAATAACTACTGGAAGGACATATAAATATTGTTTATCTTCTGCTTTGTACTTGGACTTTCAGTGACACAAGTTTGGTGTTTGGAAATCTTTCTCTTGCCATGATACCAAGATTTATTATCAAGGCCTTGCTGTCATTCCACATAAATAATTTGTTAGCTTAGAGCCAAAATAAATCCAGTAGTGCTGACAAGCATTGGAACCACAGATGTATGAAGTATATGAATATATGCACTAGAGCTTGCTACTTCTAAAATGTTCAGAAGTTGCACAATGCTTGTGTCAAAAACTTTTTTTCTGATGTTTTTCTGATATTCTTTATAGTTACCTGATGTTTGGGGACTTCGAAAAGATAAACAAAAATGTCTACATCTGTATTGTCCAAGTGTAGAGTACAGCCCAGAGTACTCTACTGAATGGGGCAGGGTATGGGGAGCTGGGAAGCAGCACCATCCTAAGTGCTTCTCTTACCTCACGTATGGCAGCCTGTGAATTACATGCTGACCCTGACTCGAGGAATGTGGATTGATACATAAACTGATCCAGCTGAGGAGATAGAAGCCTGTGTGTCTTAAGACCATTCTGAGTTTTTTTCTCATTCAAGGCTGCTTTGTGTAAATAGTAAAATAGCTGAGGGGGCATCAGGCTTGTCTTTCACCTGCACTCTTGAGCAGTTCCTGTGTTCTAAATCTGTCTCTAGTTTCTCACTGTTTTCTCTACACCTTGCTTCTCTTCTTCATCAAACTGATCTCTCCCTTCCCCTCTTTTTACCCACTATCACAATTATTTGTTGCCCTTTCTCGTGTGAATAAATGGCAACGAAGTTTCACCAGGCTGTCACAGATCTTTGATTCTTTTTCCACTTTTTCTCTGTACAGCAAATTAGTGCCAAACCAGGCCCCTCTTCAGTGTGTGTCTCTTTCCCATCTCCCTCACTGGCTTCAGATCACAGCTTTCTTTCTTTTCCTGTTTCTCCCATTCTCTTCTCTGAGATCCAGGTTTCAGCTGCAGACTCCATCTCCCTTCCCTCTCTGTGTCTTTTCTTTTTCTCATTTTATTCTCAGGGCAGGCTGAGCCTTTTCTGCTTTGTGTTTCTTTACTCTGAAGTTTATTCTTCTCACTGCTGTCACTTCATGACCTGCTGCAGACCAAAGCTGTACCTGCACAGCAGGTCTTGTTCAGCAGCTGCAGGGAACATATACTGATTGTTCCTTAAACCTTTCTGTGTTTTAGCAGAGCAATCTGCCAAAGTCTACTGGAAATTCATAAGCTGTGGTGTTTGTTTGTTGGCTAAATTTTGCTGGAGATGTTAAAAATATGCCCCTGAGGCATCATCCGTTTTTTCCTTCTCTTCTCATGACTCCATATCATATGTTCCTGTCAGTTTAAGGTGCTGCAAATCTTCAGTAAGGAGGCTGCATTATATTAATGTGGACAAGAAACAGACATTAGGACAGTTCTTCAGTGGAAAATCAAGCTTCAAGTTAAAGTCTGTCAAAACCTTTGAATAAACACCTAGAAACAAAGTCTTACAAGTGGAAAAACTGAAGAAGTTCCAGCTGAAGTTAACTGCCAGAGCCTGCATAGTTTGGTTTGCTAGCCCAAACAGTATGCTCGTTGCCCACTTGCTTGTTTGCCACCTGCATTGTCCCTTCGTGAGTGCCAGCAGGAGTATGTGGGCAACTGAGTAGGGACCGTGACCCGAGTGACAGCTTGCCTGGGGGGAAGGTGTGAGGGTTGACGAGTACTCGGTTGAACTGATTTTTTTTAGTCTGGTTTAGTTTTGGCTTCACGTGTGCCTTCACAGGAGGCAAGAATTTGTGGGAGGACATGAATAAGCAGTTGGGAACAGAAAGAGTGGATGTGGGGTTTTTTTTTGTGACAGTCTAAGACATCAGTTGATCAATAACTTCAATCACAGTGATACTGTTAACCCAGCTGTGAGGGCCTGTTTTCTTTTCACTTTGTCCTATGAATGTCCTATGAAAAAATAACCTTAGAGCAGAAAATGCCTTGAAGGAGGCAGTAATTCTTTGGAAAACATCTGTGATTGTTGCGCTTAACTGCTCAAAGTTTAAGCAGCTGACTCATGCTGTCTGGTCTCTTGTAGCTACGAGACAGACTGGCAGCTATGAGGAATACATGGTGTAGCCTCATTGACCACAGTTTTAAGATATATTCACAAATTTCAGTTTTCAAAAGTTACCTCATTTAAATGGGCAGGCTGATTGAGGAGGAGTTAAATGAAATAAGTGTGCACTTGCACATTTATCCTGTGTAAATAGGTAACTATTCAGTTGCATTTGGTCTTTTCCATAGTCTCCTTGGTGAGGGATTTTTCTGGAGTATATGAAACTTTTGACCTCAGATCAAGCTCATGTTTTTGCAGTACTGAACCTTTGCTCAGTGTTTAAATCCTGTTGGTTGGTGCTGAGTTATAGGTAGCAAGCAGCTGAAGGTGAAAGGGATAAAGAAAAGCAGCAATGAAGAGATGGGAATTGCTATCCAATTTATTCCTACTGTTCCAGTAACATGCGTGCAGAAACTAAGGTTAGTAGGAACACTATATAACATACTTTATGCTGAGAGAGTCTAAAACATATTTGAATTTTTTTTAAAGAATAAAACTGTATAGATCAATGCATCTGATACCTAGCACCAGCTGTTGACTTGATTCCCATTCAGTGCTAATACAGTGGAATTAAAGAGAGATAATTTTAGTATGGAATTTCCTGAGATCATATAATTTTATTTTAAGGTATTGTTCTGTATCCGGATGCTGTTGCTTAATTTAGATCTAGCTATAGAATATAATCCTGCTGTTTCCACCCTTTTATGTATAGACACACAAACGCACACATGCACATTCACAGTATGTGTCTATATCTATATATACACATAGGTTCTTTAAATTACTTGAAAATAAGAATACATATTTAAATATGTATTTAAAACTGTCAGCTAGCAATTCTGCTGTAGCTGAAGTAAAATTACTCTAAGTTTTTCCATTAATTAATCTCTTCTAATTTTATGGTTTTGTTTCCAATGGGTCAGTTGCAATTTAGAAAATATAGAATCGGAGGGAAAACAAATTTAAAATTAAAATAGTCTGAAAACAAGCTATCTACTTCCGATTTTAATTTTTTTTAACTGCCTATTTTTACACAATGCCTAAAACTTCCATACTGATTGTCATGGCTTAACCCCAGCTGCCATCTAAGTACCACACAGCTACTTGCTCCCCACTGCCCCCATCTCCTAGTGGGATGGGGAGGAGGATCTGGAAAAAGAAAGGTAAAACTCATGGGTTGAGATAAGAACAGTTTAATAATTGAACCATAGTAAAAGAAAATAATTATAATAACAACAATAATTCTAATGGAAAGGAGAAAGAAAGAAAGAGAGGACTAAAACTGAAGAGAAGCAAGTGATGCACAGCACAGTTGCTTCCTGCCTGTTGCCCAGCCCATCCCTGAGCTGAGACCGGCTCCTCCCAGTTTCTATACCGTTTGTGATGTTTTCTAGCATGGAATATCCCTTGGGCCACTTTGGGTCAGCTGTCATAGCTGTGCTCCCTCCCAGCCTCTTGTGCACCTGTTCCCTGGCAGAACAAGGGGAACTAGAAAGTCCTTGGCTTAGGCTAAGCACTGCCCAGCAACACAGTGTGTTTTCCATGTCAGTCTCATACCAAATCCTAAAAACAACCCTGTACCTGCTACTAAGGTGAAATGAACTCTGTCTCAGCTGAAAGTAGGATGCTGACGCTGTTAAATGGGAGGAGAGACTCGAATTGCAGATCAATAAGCTGGTTTTCAGGACCTGGTGGTTATACTTGTTGCAAGCTTGGTGTATCTTACCTAGGTGTATGTTGAGACTCCAGGACATTTACTTCTTATGCTTGTTAACACTTTATTATTGAAAGATTTGAAGCCTGTGTACTCATTGACAGTTGGAATCTCAGGGTAGTAGAATGAAGCAAATCTGCATTATCAGGAGAACTGTTTTTATTTAGAATTAAACATTTTTTTCAAGCCAAAAAAGGTCTTTGTTTAGAAAAGATTTTGTAATTGTTAACTGCCTGGCTTACTATACAGTCAAATCATGGTGTGCATGATATCTGATGTGGATGAATAGAAGGCTGACTGCTTTCACTTAAAGTATTGTATTGTGTTCTGTATCACTTCATACTATAAAAGGTAATAAATATGCACAAGACAGAAGCAACTGACTTAGTAACCTTTATATTATTATTGAGATACTTTTAAGTAGTTTTCCAGGTCTTTATTCCCTGATCTGCATGGAGTGAAGCACATGCATGACTGTAACTTGTTTCATATCTAAATGTGACTGTGCACCAGCGTACCTTTAGATAAACTCAGATGGCCCTTGTGGCAGTGCCAATGAAACAGCTACCTGTGCTGTCAAATGCCAAAGGTGGGGTCTCTTTCACTCCTTCTCCTACCTTCTTGCTTCATTTTCATCCTTCTTTATTAGTTTTATTCTTAGTGGGGAAGTGAGACTGAGTTACCTCTCTCACACTCATTTCATCTGAGTCAAAAGCATTTCATAGTTACCTCATCTTTTGTTGTATTTGCCCCAAACTGTGAAGTGTAATATGCATGTAATATGCATCTCTCTGCTTTAAATAAAAAAAAAGTTGCTTTCAGTAGACTATGGTTACAATAAAACCCAGGTGATTTTTAGTTGAAGTGCAGCTCTTTGCCTCAGCACACCAGGTGATAGTTTCATAGAAAATATAACCAATGAGGAACACTGAATGCAGTTCATGATATTTCCCATTCATGTTTTTATGGCAAAAGGCTGTTTGATTTCATTAGAAAGGAAAGTGAAAATGAATCAGTTAAAACCTTTACCTCAAATCCAGTGGAGTACCTGGATTTTTTTCAACTTGATAATCCTGACCCCATCAGTCTCATATTTATGATTGCTAATGTACATTGACAGGAAAAAAAGCATTGGAGAAAATTTCTTCTTGAATGCCTGGAAACTGTAATTTGAAGAATGTTTCAGCTGTCTCACCATGCTAGTTTAAATGGCCTTACTAATAAATTGCAAGTGTTTTATATGGTCTGTAAAATAACAACCTATAAAGATAGGGAGAGTGATAAACAAATGCACATTACTGCTGCAGAAGTTCTTCCTATGTCATTGTTATCTGCTGCATCACATAGTGAACTCTTTTCTACCTGCTTTAGTAAAGTGCCAGCACTCCCAAATGTGAAAAATTGCTGTGCCAGCAGAGCAAAATAATGAAACTTTAAAGTTATGATAGTTTTATTTCAACTATCATAAATTAATAAAACTATGTGATTTGCCTTCTAGTATTTAGGTTTGAATATAGTAGTAAGGCAGGTATTGAGCTACTGTCTCCAATTTCAATGTCTACAGAGGAACTTGTATTGAAAAGCTGGGTTGGGAGAAAGAGATGTATAATAATAGAGAGGGAAATAACTTCTAGTAAGAGCTTAAAGAGTTTCAGATCAAAAGGTAACTGAGTAAACCATATAGAAGTCCTTGAAAAAAAGAAAATGTAACATTGCAGAAGGCATAAAACTGAAGTCAAAGACACTGGTGTGGGGTTTTCTTCTGAACTGTGAGAATGACTAATCTTTGGAAAAAACTGTCAAGGGAAATGGTGACTTTAACCTCTATTCTGGTCCTTAGGTTTAGATGCTCTAAGACAGGAGTCTTTATGTTTCAAGACATTTGATTCAGTGCTGAGATAACATAGATAAAAATGGCCATGGGAAGCAAGAGTTTGGAGTAGACTTTTTTTGGTGTATCTGGCTTTCCAAGCAGAAGACCTTTGTACCAACATGTATAGTAGAGCATGCCAAAATTCTCTCTGGTATGATAACAAGTACAAAAAAGCCTTGGAAGTACCATGATGAAGTCTATCTGTGTTAGTATTTAGTCTGATTGTGATGCTAATACTGAAAGAGAGCATCTGAAGTGAAGATGAATTTTTTCCAGTTTTATCCTTTGGCTTCCATCAGGCAGCAGATAAGGCCTGAGCCGGGCCACCAAGTTTGTTATCCAGTTATATATACACCTCCCCAAGTCTGCTGAATTCCTTTGTTGTGGTTGCTTGTAGCTGTTGCCTCCAGAGCGATGAGTTTGTTGCATCATGTAATTGAGTCTTGGAAGGGAGGTGGGGCTCTCCTCTCCACCCTCTTTACTCTGTTATTTGATTCCTTTTCTAGATTTCAAACAGTTCTGGTTTTGTAATAAATAATGTATAATTATTTGTGTATTTCTATTCATATTTTTATTTTACACCTCTCATACAGAAACACTTTGGAGTTGTGGCTTGTTTTTCTTGTCTTTTACTTTCAGATCCTCCTTGCATTTTGAAGTGGGGTGATAGGATTAGTGGAATTTTTGAAGGCAGAGTGGGCAATTAATGAGGTACCATCATGCAAGATGAAAACATAGTTATTTCTTGCTGAAGCAGCTGGTAATAGCATTCCATTTTATTCAAGTGATGCACCCAAATGTGATTTCAGCCCTGTCGTGCTCATCAGCAAGTAACATGTGGGTGTCTCTCTTCACTGTAATGATTATATATCTAATCATGTGATTTGAGATTGGGTGCTGCCTCTTACATGTCCTTCATGTCCTTAACTGTCCTCTTACAGGCACACATGCTGCTTTTATGTGAGTGTACATTCATCCATCACAGATCAGTAAGCCAGAGCAGGTATCATCATGCATTCCTTGCAATCAACAGGCATTCCTGTTTCTGTTTGAGTGAAGAGAGAAGAGCTGTGATCTTTCCATAAATGTTATGACAGGGAGCAAGCTGTGTGAGTAATTCATGCAGCCCCAGCTTGCCCTTATTTACATCTTGAAGTATCTGAAAAAGAGCACTGGATGGATGAAGCTGTAGCTACGTGCAGAAGGAATTATTCTACTGAGCCAAATACAGTCAGTAATTTTGGGCATCTCAGTCCAAATGACCTTTCTGGCTTTGGAAGAAATATTTAAATTTTTAGAGTTTTTTTTGGTTATTGCTGGGTTTTGTATAGAAACATATGTGAAAGTTTGAGTTGTGCCTCCAGGAGTTTAAATAAAACAGTAAAAGTTTGGTTTGAAGATGGAAATAAGATTTGGCAATATTGCTAACAGGAAAAGAAAAGCTTTCAAGCAGTGTATTTAAGGAACAAAGATAATTTATTTTATAATTAAATATAAATGCACTTTTCTTCAACTGAGCATGCTAAACAACCTGGGATACACTTTGCGTATCAAAAATATGTGGCTGTTCTGATTTGTTAAGGAATTTAAAAGTCATAAACTAAAGAAGTTAAATCTATAAATCTAAGAATTATTTTGGCTTACATTCTCTTATTTACTCAGTTTTATATCCCAATTAAATGTTTTAAGTCAGTAGTTACTCTGGGCTTGCACTTATGTGGAAACAGAATGTAATCCATGTTTTTGTCCCAATCTGCAGAGCCATGTCAGATCCACACGTAGAAAGAAACAAAATATGGAGCCAACATCTCCAGTACAAATCTCAAGTGTTTACTCTTGATTATGCTTTTGGGTAAAAGATCAAGGATCTGATCTTTATGGCCACAAAGTGGGGAAAAAGTGCAACAAGCTGCTAAGGGCCAGATCCTGTGATCCAGTGTGCCTGTGTTCAGGGTATCCATGGCTGGCCTCTTGGCTCAGAGATGCTGGGGGGCAGCCCAGAGTGAAGCAAGACACCCTGATGAATTGGGTAGTTGCTAAGACTCACTTGGTGGTTTTGGACTTCCGATCAAAACTTTACGGGGATAATAGATCCCCATTTCCAAGGAAAACATTCAGGATACCAGACCATACATAAAGAGTAGTCACTGACCCTCTCTAGTAAATGTGTTTTTTAGACAGAAGCACCTGTTGCACCTTGGACAAAACTCAAACTTGTGAAATGCTTTCAGAGTGTGCCAAAGTGATCAGCTTCCTGGGGAGACTCTTCTCGGTGACCCTCCTCTGTGAGTCCCAAATAACTATGTGTGCTATGGTGCTAGGACAGGCTTTTGTTTCAAATTGGCAAGCAGGTCTGGGTAAGTGAGGTGAAAACCCTTACGGTACTGAGCATGGCTAGACAGAACTTGCAACTTCAGTTTATTTTGTTGTCCCTGTAAATGTAGCCAGATGGAATACTGGTTTTTGTGGCATGTAATAGAATGTGTAAGGTGCATCTTTGGCATACATCGTTTTCTCTCATAGGCCAGAAGAAAATTGTTAGGAGGGATTTTCAGTTTTCATCTTCTGAGAAGCACAGAGATGGTGTAGGTGGCCAGCCTTAAGGCCCTCTACCTCTAATTCACTCTACCACGTGTGCAGCAGCCTGCTGAGTAAATTAGAGCTGCTTCAGAATTTCAGGACACAGTAACTTTGGTGTGGAAGTTCTTCTCTAGGCATTTGTTCTCCTCATTTCATTCCATCATTAGAATGAATGGAATGGCTCTACTTAGAAAAACCTGTAGCACTTCATATAAAACACTTCTGCTCAGGAAAATGCTCAAAGCCATTGAGTCCCCTTCCCAGCCTGTGAATGTAGCTGCAGTGTCATGTACAGAGGGCAGACAAGGTCATAATTCCCTCTTTGGGAAGCATGGGTACCAGCCAGAGACTTGAAATATGCAAGAAGCTAGTTTTGGAGAATCATGGATATGGTAGTGAGAGTTGGTGTAATTCTCTTCTTATTTATGGAAAACAAACAAAAAACCACAAACCCCAGAACTCCTGCATTGCTCAATGTGTATACATAAAACCATAATAATTGCTACATAAAGTTGAGACCCAAAGAAACTCCTTTTGTTTTACTTCTGTAATTTCCAGCAACCTTTTAGTTAAGGGTCACAGTGGGAAAGGAAGTTTAGAAAGCAATATCTTGAATTTATCACAGGACATATGTTCCTGAACCCCTGTTTAAGATAACTAATGGGGTATTTCTGGGCATGTAGCTGGGGCAGGATGGATCTCTGGGAGAACCTGCATGAAGTTTCTTGGAAGGATTTTATTCATGCTTAGTTCTTTGTTGCAACAGCCACTTCACTGTTAGTGCTTCACCTGTTGGTGCCTTCACTAGGTAACTAATTTGCTGTTAACTCGTGCATCGTCACAAACTACCTTAATTTTCTGTTTGAACTTGAAATAAGTTCTGTGATTGAATGTATGGTAGGTATCATGAAGACAGTGACAGGCTGTCTTAATTCAGGTGTTTCACTGCTGGTTTGAAGATCTACTTTGGGTATTCAGGCATTGAGAAACAGCTGTGGTATATGCTTGGAATTCTAGTTAAAAAAAATAGCATAAATGCAGAAGTGTACTTCTTATCTCTGTGTATGTAGCATTGGCTATGTAATCTACAATCTGGCAATTTCAGGTTTTTCCTGCTATCAGTTGTAATTTTGAGATCTATATCCCCACTTTCAGTTTACTAGCTGCATTTCTGTGTTGAATATTTTTGAACTGATGTCCCTGTATATGAAGATTATGAGCTCTCTGATAGTTGTGAGGTTCAGGATTTGATTCAGTTTCTGAAGTTGGCAAAAGACAATGGATTTAGTAGGCTGTGAGTTAGTCCTAGTGTGCATAAATAGTTATTTTAGTGGGCATAAAATGTGTACTTCAAGATCTTATAAAAATTAAAAATTATTGCTAAGAAGTTCTTTTGCCATTACTTATAATTAAAGATTGAAGTACGTTTATTATTAGACAGCTACATAGGGATATGTGAAAGTATATTAAGCGACTTGTTTTCTTTTTAGTATCCTTTTTTTAAAAGGCACTATAGAATAATTTCAGGTGAGTGGTGTCAACTTTTTTCCACAGTCTAAAAAAACTCAGTAATCTTTGGAAAATGATTTTTGGGGATTTGCAAGTTTGTGAGCAAAGGAGTAGTTATGACCATTTGAAGACTTCAGTGTGCTTGTTAACTGAATTGCATTTTGAACACAGTCCAGCATCTATGGGCATTTAGCCATGTGCTGTATTAGAAACTTGGTCACCCAAAGCTCCTGTGAGAGATCAGGTAGCTTCAAAGGATAAACCCGTGCAAATTCTAAATTAGCCCCTGCAAATTCTCTCTGCATGGACTAAGGCATTGGGAAATTTGAGATTACTTAGTGCCTGAAGTGGAATATATGTAAATGTTGGATTTTTTTTTTGTTTTTGAAACTTGTTACAAAATGTTCCTTTTTTTTTGATAATAAAGATTAAGTTTATTTCATACATTGTTTCTATTGAGACAGATTTAAAAATATTGGCCTTTTTGGTTCATGACTTGAATCAGTTTTTCATTTGTTTGGGTTTCCAGAGCTTTGGAGGGTTTTTTTATTTTTCGTTTAAGAATGCCCTACTCATGGATTTGCTGGGCCTGGATCTCCCTAGGATGAGTCTACATAGGTTTCTGTTAATCAAGGTAGGCTGAAGAAACACTGTATCTTGCCGTGGTATACCTCTCATCCCTTAGAGCAGGACTTTCAGACTCTCTGGGCATCCAGTAGCTTAAACATCTGCTTTCACGGGGGTTTCTTCACTTCACCTGAGATCCATGAGTCAATGAACAGTGTGGGGCTTTACAGAGGTTTCCAAGACCTTTGAGTTCCAAACAAAAAAGAGATAAGTTGAAGCACTATTAGAGAGCCCTCACCATGTTCTTTTCTGCTTTAGTTCTTCCCTGCTACACGAGCTTTAGAGGGCAGCCAAGAGTTCTCTGCTTCTAGGTGGCTGCTGAGATGGAAGTTCCTTCTTCGTCAGGTGGAGCTGTAGTAGTCTGCTACAAAATGAAGTTCCTTCACTCTTCTCTGTTCATTGATGACATCCTGAGAAGTGGGTAAACCAGGCTGCAATATGGACTTATCATGCTATATCTAATGCAACCATTCATTTAACCTTAGTATTTCATTAAATCAGCTTTAGGTAATGTATTTTATCAGTTTTTTTTTATCCATATATTTGTTTCTGCTCTTTTGATTGCAATTCTTTTGAGATTTTTTTTTTTTTTTGTAGATAACTAGCTGATCCAACTGCATGTTATGTTCTTTAAAATTCTCATATCTCTACTTTTTTATTTTTTTAAAAAAAGGCTTTATAAACTTAAATCTGAGAGCTCAGTGCCCCTACAATCTCAGTCATGCAATATTGTGAGTTATGTAACAAATTTCAGCTTCTCCAAAACCAAAAAAAAAAAAAACCAGGAATTAGTTTAAAAATTTGTATGTATGCCAAGTAAATGTCCACAAACAACTGATATGTATCACACATTTTATTTGACTTAATATTCTTCTCTTTCTAACAAAGCTTTCTTTTCTGCTAGTCAAAACTTAGGTAGGTTTTTATGAGTAGAATTAATAGAAAGGCAAATAGCTGTTGCTCAGCTATTGGAGTATGCACCTTGAAAGAATAAGAGTTTGATACTTTTTGCAGTGGAATTTTTCACATGCAGAAAATAAGATTGGTCTTTAGAGCTTCATCTTTTAATTTATTTAGAAATTAGCTAGAGTTAAGATTCAATATGGAGCTGTATCAGAGATAACTTGAAATTGTGTCTAAGTGTTCAGGGGGTTAAAAGTTTTGGCAATTGTTTTTAAATTAAAATTGAATTGTTTTTAAAGTGGGGCAAACAGTAATTTTCTTTATTATTCTCCCTAAAACTAAGTAGTTTAAAAGAGAAAATCGTTTGAGCTGAGTTACATAAATAACCTCAACCAGAGCTGCAGTGCTAATGCCTTTATTGTCGGGGAAAATTCTTTCTGAAAAGCCAAATGTTGCAGCCTTTTATGACTTCATGATTATAAAAGACTCTTACTGTAAATTGTCACGCAATTCAAATAGACTGATTTGATTTCCATAGCCCTCCTTTAGATTAAAACCATAATATGATACTGAGTAGTTTTTAATGGGATTCATTCATACTCATATAATTTTTAGAACTTTAAAGCCATTTTTCAGATTAGAAAATTATGGTTTAAAAAAAGTGTCTTATTTAAATGCAGTGTTTAGTTTTTTGTCTGATTTTCAACCCTTTCAGACTTCAGCTTTTCAACTCTTGAGATACAAGTGGACTGTTTCTGATATTATGGTTTAAACCACTAATGTAGTTAAATGTTAAGTTGCTTAAAAAATCATTTTGAATGAATGCTTTAAAATTCCCACTGATGTCTTTCTCATAATTAGCAATCTAAAATCAGCACTCTGTTTTCAAATTACTAAAATAGTTAATTTTTAAGAATTTTTACCGATCCTACAATTGGTGTTTAACTTGGATTTGCTTACATTATTTGGTTACTGTGATGATATGTAAGAAAGAAAAATTGTAGCCACAAATATATGCTAAGTGTCAATACCAATTATCACTACATTATGGCCTTTTAAACATCTAAGGTCTATAGAAAAGACTCCTTTGAGTGCTCCTGTAAACGACCTTGAGGAGATGACTCTGGATTTGGCCATATGAATTATTGCAACTGGCAGCAAGGCTGAAGGAGTTTGTTTAATACGCCTCATGTTATTTTCTCTTCTTCTATCTTCCACTTCAGATCACTTTCTATGTAATCAGCAGGCTGGAGAATATTGGAGGATGAGAAGTCAGGAAGGCAGTAGTCATGTTTACTATGCTTACTCAAAACTAGTTCTGTAGGTTCAGGCATCCCTTGTATGTGTGGTTATTGTCCAGCAAAAATTGGTGGATATTTCAATATTGATTTCAGGGGGGGCTGGACCAAGATTCTGCATTAGCATAATAATCGCTTTCCTTGAAAAGTGGTCTCTTTTTACTTAGAAGCTTTACTTGTATAAGTGTGGTTTGTGAGCTTCTGCACTGTTTAGAGTGAGATACCAACTTTATGAGGTTTTGGTTTTCAGAAGAGGAGATGTGCTCTCTGTTTTTTTGTGCCTTAAGCTGCCTTAGTTTGTGTGAAAACAAGGTATTATTTTATATTACTTCAGTGAAATACAAAGTAAATTTTAATATAAACTAACGAAATCCACATTTTTCATTGCTTCAGTATAAGTACAGCTCATTATCATAAAACATTTCATTAAACAAAATGGAAAAATAATTTTAAAAATAATGCCATAAGTTCTTTCTATCTGTTTAGTAAGTTATTATTCTGAATTTAAAGCTTCCACTCAAGAATGATCCCCAGGTTTATGTGTATGAGACTTAGAATAGTTGGTGTTGGGGTGAATATATTATGGATGTATTATTTCAAGACTACATTTTTTCCTCCTTCTGAACAAACTTAAAAAATCCAAAAATCTTACGATTTTTGCAGTGGGTCAATAAATCGACCATGTCAAGTAAATCAAGTATCTCTTACACAAAGGACTGGCTTCTGGTGAATGTCTGCATGATGCAACCTAGAAAGGAAGCTCATTTTGTAGCTAAACCATAGATCCATTTTTATGTAGACCCAGTGCAGTGACGGGTGGCTTATATCTGAATTCATGAATGGGAAAGGTAGTGAGCAATGTCAGTATGTTTTGTTCATTGAAAGACTACAATTCACTGCTGTGGCTCCCCTTTTGTTTTGCCTTCTTAAAGTCTAATTAGATTTTTGCCTTTTTTCATGTTTGCTTTTATATATGTTTATATATGTGGCCTTATAAGATTGAAGTATATTTTGTCTAAAAGTCATCATAAATTTTGCACATCTACTAAGAAAACAAAAGAAAAAAGAAAGAGCTCCTAAATTTCAAATGAACTGATCCATAAGTCAGAAAAAAATCTGATTTCCCTTTTACTCCCTTCCTCTCCCCCACCCTCTTAAAGTACTGGGTGGCAATATGCTACAGAGAGTCCTAATTTTGGAACAGGTGTCCAAACAACATTTGTTAGGCTGTTTTATAACTGCAACACAAAGTAATAGTTTAGAAGTACTTTAGTACAACAAAATCAGTACAAGCTGATTTTGTTGACTGGTTATATCCAACACTTTTAAGGAAAAATCAGTCTATTGGCTTATTTCTTGGGTATTTTAAAACAACTGTGCTTTCCTTCTAATATATATAATTACACAAAAAGTCATTTTTCTTGGAATCAGATTCACACTTAGAGCTCCACATGTTGTGAAGGAATTATTTGGTCCACTCAATCTAGCTGAAGCTTCACAGTAAAAGAAATTTTGAATCAACATGTCCTTGTTTTGTCGCATATACTTGGAATATTTACAACAATTTCTAATAAGATATGGTCATCTGGTTCCATTAGAGAAGTTTGTTTTGATTGCTTTCCCTGGCTTCAGCTGTGGTAGTACTGTTTTACGACAAAACTGGCAGAAAGCAAGATGGTGGCTACATTCAAAGCAAACAAAAAAGTCTCAATAAGTGTTTGTGTGGCTCAGCAAAGGGAGACTATCAACAGACAAAAGGGGAAGTTGTTTAATATCGTTTCCCATATAGATCTCTAGAAAATAAGTTGATTCAACAGAATTCTTTTTCCTAATATCCAGTGTAAATAGCATATGCTGTAAATATATATCTGTTACTCTTTGTCCAAGATAATGTGGATATGGAACATTACTTATTTCCTCCTTCCTTGTATTTAGCTCTTAACTTCCCTCAAGCTCCACTTCTTTAGACTAAATACTGGTCTCTTCAGTGTGTTCTTTTTAGATTTAACTCAAGTTCAGCTTGTGACTCATAGATGGCTTTACTGGAGAGCCGCTACAATGTTAGAACTTCTTCAGTTGTGTTGGTCCAGTTGAGTATTCCTGCTTGAAGGACAGAACTTCAAAGATTCTGAAGAGTAGACGTATCCTACCAAAATCTCATAATCTTTTTTATCCTGTGAGTATTTCTTATGTTGACAAAGTTGCTTTTAAATGCCAATCTTGTCATCCAAACTTTTTACAGCCTAAAAAGTCTAAGCAGCTTTTTACAGCCTAGAAGTCTTTTACAGACTAAGCAGTCAGAACCGTATTTTGGTAAGCATGTCCCTCTTCAGCCACCCAAATCCCAGAATGAATATGTTCAACTGCACAGCAACAAGTGTGTTAACTTTGACAGTGAGCACAGCTGTGTTCACTTTGACAGTGAAACCTTGACAAACAACATAGGGTACAGTTTTCCAGCAGTTTTGCTTCCCCCTTTGTAGTAACTTCCTCTAGACCATATTTCCTGTGTCTTAGAATATCAAGGAAAAAGCCTTACTAAAGTCAAAATAAATTACAGAGTGGACAAGATGAGGCTTGTAATTCACACTGAGGTCACAAGCTTTCCAAGAAAACTAAGCTGGCAGAAAAAATTACACAGGTTTTTTTCTCAAGAATAATTGTTAGAGGAAGTACAGCTCCATGACAACTGTTTGTATTTCTTGTAGTCCTTAACCAGTGCAACACATTGGAAAAAGGGCCAAGTTTGCTAATCAGTATCTTTTAATGGGTCCCTTTGACCACAGAACCTCACAAAATCACTCATGGGGCAGGAACATGGGGAAGCTGTTACACGAATATCATGTGCATCTGTATCAGGTTTTGGTTTCTGACTTTATTTAGGCTGCAGAAGTAGTGAGTTTAAAAGTATGCATGATCTGTCTTGCAGCAGAGGCTATCTGGATCTGACTTGTGGCTGCATTGCATGCAGAGATGGTGTAAGGTTGCGAGAAGGGTGTTGGGAGCAGTGAGGCTGGGTCGCAGGCAAGCATAGAGAAAGCATGGCTCTCCCCATCTGACAATGCTACAATGCTGCTTATTACCATGTAGAAGGTTTATCCTAACTCATCTAATCCATATTGCTCCTTTCTTATCAGAAAACCATTTCTCTGCCATAACAGGAAAAGATAATGATACTAATTTGACATGACTGGTGTGCTACACACAGCTGTAACAGATGTTTACAATCTCTTGGGGGGTAAAGGATAAGGATTATTCTTCATTTTCCTCCCTAAGAACTTGCAAATAGCTTGTTTGTTTATTGTTTACTCTAGTGTTTGTGCAATTGGAATTGAGCCTGGGGTAGGAACACTGGTTTTCTTTTCTAGTCTCCCAAAACTACCAGTCCTCCAGACTTGTCCTCAAAGATAGCAAGTAATAGCTCTGTCATTCCTTCTGTCAAAAACTATTTTCTCCTTCACAGTCTGGATTAAGTCTTCCTATGTAGCTTGAGTAGACTTTAGAAGTGCTTGCTCTCTAGTGGTTTGCTCTATCCTCTGTACTGAAAATCACGATAAGCATTTAACAGAAGCTTGCTGGACAATCTGTTCTGCTTCATTCTTTCTTCATCAGATGGAAAAGTTAAAGCGTGTTTGTTTCTCAGTACTAATGTCCCATACATTGGGTGGTCGGATCATGAGAGGCCAAGTCCTACTCATCTTTCTGTAGTTAGTGTTCTTTCCACTGCCTTTATTGTTTTTATTCTTGTCACTATCCAGTTGCAATACATTGTCTGTTTAAAAACAGCACAGGCTGCAGTAGAGATAATGATGCACAAATTGGCATCTATTGCAGATAGAGCTTTGAAAAAAAACCCCAACAGTACTTGCTGATATTCTGATTTACTGGTACTGTGTCTCATGTAAGAGTGTTCCATGGAAGTCAATCCCTTGGTTAAAAAAAAAAAAAAGAAACAAACAAAAACCCCATGAAAAAAACAACAACAAAAAAACCAAAATCCACCCCCATCTGTAAAAGCTAAACTAGAGAAATTTGTGTCTGGTACATTATTTGAACTGATTAGGAGATAGAGGGCTGGATTTAGTGCTGTACTATTTTACATAAGCTAACAATCTGGTCTAGGAAAGGAAAAACAGCTTTATATTTATAAGGACATAAGGTAGATTTATTAGAGTTTGTGTTTTTGGTGATTGATGTAGTACATAGATATAATAAGTGCCAGCTGGTACTCCTCCATAAATCACAAACAATAATATTTCCTTTTATTTCAGTGTGAATTATCTGACTTGCTTGAATTCCTTTTTAATTCAAAATACTTTGTATTTGCAATTACAAATTAGAAATAGATCTACACAAACAAATGAGAAACATTGCACAATAATACTATAATGGAACCTGAGAGCATTATCCAAAATGTGTATTGTCAGGGTTTATTATCCTTCATGAGCTAGATCAAAAGCATTTTTCCATTTCTGCCCATGCTTCAAAAATACGTATTTCTGTCTTTCTCCATTAACACTGATGTGTTTTTGGCTGCACATCATTTGGTACTCTAGCTGTATATGGAAGCATCATGTTTTGTTAATGGATCTCAAACAGATTTGACTATTCTATTCCTTTTTATCTCCACTTTGAAAGTTCCTGCTTCGTTAGCAACTGTAAAATAACAGATTTACATATTTGGCATGAAAAAAAATCAGAGTTTTGATGTACTGTCAGATAAATCTAGTGAACTACATGCTACAAGTAGTCTTAAATCCATGATTTATCTGGTCTCTTTAGCCCTTAAGTAAACTGCATTTCCGTACTCTTCAGTTTTCTGTAACTAGTTGACCTGTTGATAAATGTCATGTGTGATGTAACAGGATCTAAAAATAAAATGTTGTGCTTGCATAGTGTAAAGGGTGGTGAACTATGTAAAATGGAAGAAGGTAAAGTTCCAATAAAAGAATTGTTCAATATGCATAGTCATGTAATGCAACAAGCACATTCCTGCAGCTTGTTAATAAATTCAATAAATGAGAGTTATCGACGGTTGGTATCTGCCTTTGTTGTTATCCAAATGAACAAATGGTCCATGGTGACCTTTGATAGTTTATTTTGATTATATTTTAGTGGCTGTTTAGGACTCTCAGACAGGTTTAGTCAATTAAAAAAAAATATTCTCCCTGGCATTCTTACAGATAATGAGTGTCTTATAGTGTTTCTCAACCTTCAAGTTACATAACTTTTGCCTTTTTAAATGAAACCATGCTGCTGCTTGTAAAAGAAGATATTGCTCCTCGGTTCATGTGTATGACAAGTGGCATCAGTTTCCTTAAACAGCTTGCTCTGGTCCGCTGACTTTTAATGTTAAGGCCCAAATCTATGAACTTGTGTGTGCTTCATATGGTGAAAGTTTTACTGAACCTTAAACTCCAGGTGAGGAGCGAGTACAGATAGCACAAAGTAGACAATACTTATTTTTTGTTTGCACCTGAATTCTTCTATTTTAGAACATATGAAAAAACCCCATACTTTTGTGGTTATTTGTATCTTTATGATGTTCTGAAGTTTAAATAGAAATTAACTAAAGTATTTTTGTTTCTGGAAACACACAAAACTACCATTTGCTTTTAAATACGGCATTCCATCATTTCAGATGTGTTTTATTCTGTCATTTGCATCTGTTTACTCTTTAAAAAGGCTATTAGAAGTGAAAATACAGAGGTGCTACCACTTAGAGATGTAAGCTGAAGATTTGTTATTCTAGGACCTGTGCTTTTCAGAAATATGTTTCCCTAATTTGACCCTTAGTAACCCTTGAAAGACCCAAGCACAAGTTACAAACTAATTACATGAATTGCTTTACTGGAACTTGTTAGGCATTTTCTGTTTATACATTAATGTAATATAAATATATCTCAGGCAACAAAAGCCCTTGGGGCAAATTTATGTCCCGAGTAACCCTGTTCTAGTGACCTCAACAGAATTACTCAAAGTCAAGACAGAATTTAAATTGGAAGACCAGATCTTTGGCTGCTGTTGATAGTCTCAACTCCACTACGGTCAGTGTAGCTCTGTTCACAACAGCCAGAAAGACAGAATGCCCCCTTCAAGTATATTTTTTTGATTTGCAGGCACTTCTAGCAAAAGTGTTGGGCTGCCTTTTCTTTCCAGGTTTAAAAATGAGCAGAACTTATCTATAGAAATAATTTTGATTTTAGTCTAGCAATTTTATAATGTATACAACCTTCTTTTTTCTTCATTTTGAAAAAGGCTTTATGGAATAGTGAGGAACACAGCATCTTTTGGTCCTGCATATTTGGGTTTTCTATGCCATTTTCTGTGCTATGGTCTAGCTTTTAAAAAATGTTTCTTTAACCAAGCAATGTGTAGGAAGTAATACTTAACAGTTATATGGCGTTGCTTAAAAGTCTATATAAATATAGGAATAGTCACCTTGAAATAGACAGTCTTTGTGTTTTATAATAGCTTTTTTCAAAAATAAATTTAAAATTAAGGCTAATCAGTGTTCCAGCCCTACGGATGTGTATATCACTTTTTTTTTACCTTGGAGAATATCTCCTTAGTTTAATTCAAAAAAGATGTGCTCCGAATTATGTCTGGATAAGAGAAGCTTCTCAATTGGAAATTTGGATTGTGAGTATTTTGTTTAGGAGGAGCTGCAACTGATCTGCATTCTTTTACAATACTATAACAATAACTCATCAGTGAGAGTTTTTTGATAGAGTTTTCATTCAGTAGTCAACATTAACACTTTTTTTTCCAGCACGTTAAAATGTGTGTCTATTCCTCCTCTCAGAGGTTTTTTGAACTAACAATAGGAGTCAATACCATCTTTTTTTTTTTTTCAGTGACCTCCAGTTGCTAAACAAGAATTAAGTTAATTGTATCAGTCAATTGACATGCTGGAAGAGAAACTGCATACACTCTTATAAATGGTAGTCTGTAACGAGCCTGTATTATTGTTCTCTAAAGCTCTTCTGCAGGCTTAGCTAAGGAAGTGGAATTGTAGTTCAAGATGCGAGGCCGGTGATGCTCACTGTTGATTAATGTTTCGATGTCTTGCTGGTCAATATCCTCAGCAGAACTGAGGCCGTGCTGATTTTTTCTGGCTTAGGAAATGTTTTCTGTCAAGGCCTCTTGTCCATCAAGACAGTCAACTGCACCTCCCAGCTAGGGAGCCTGCGTTCTGATCCAGAGTGTATCCTGTGCCAAGTGAAATCAAGTCAGGCAATCTCAGTACTGCAATCTGTAGATATTCCTAGGTTAACTTTTAAAGGAGGTGGCTGGAATACCAGTGCAGGATAGCTGTACTTATGTGGCTGTTTGCTTAAGTCCAGATAATATTTTCAATATTTGGCTCTGGTCTTTAAATCTCATCACTGTGTTAGGTGAGATTTTATCCTTGTTTGGCTGGGATAAAACCTTTTCTTCCATTGCCTACATATGTGATACTAATTGAACATGTTACTGCATAGACTTTTACAGGTTTTTCATCATTTTAATTTATAGCAGTACATCTTCTCCCAAAGTAGCACTGCTAATTTGAAAGTGTGATAGCTGACAGACAAACTTTGTGAGATTGTCTGCACATGCTTTTTAATTAATGTTTTTTTACTGGAGTTGAGAGGGATGGAAACAGATTTTAAGAAGGTAAAAAAATTTTTGGAAGAAAAGAATCAATATTTAGATGACAGACAGGAAAGTACTATCAGCAGATGGTCAAATCTGAGGAAGAACAACTCCAAAGCAAAACATAAATCTTCTGGTTTATAGACTGTCAGGGAAGAATTGCCTGCAGAGAGATGCACACAACCTAGGAATCAATCAGGAGGAGACAGACCTCTGCATGCAGACCCATCAGTAAGGCATTGTTGGAACAACTATGATGGATGGATGTAGGAAGACTGGCAGGGAAGAAAGGGGTGGGGGTTTTCCTTTACAAGAAGAAGCAGTTTGAGTGGGCAGGTTTCTTGTTGATTAGGATCAGAGGATGGGCTGGCATGGGTGACATAATGGTGAGTGTATTTTAGGGATCACTTGCTTAGTCTGAGAATAGGACAACGTCATACTTAAGCAACTCTTGAGACCCTTGTTCTTGGGATAGACTTTATCCTCCCTCCTGCCTGCTGGAAGGGCAATGCATAAAAGCAGCCCAGGATGTTTCTGGAGACTGTCAAAAGGACACTAATGAGGGTGCAATATATCTGAGTGAGACAGTCCTCACAAATAAAGAGCTGGCCAAGGAGGCAATAATCAAAGACAGCCTTGGCTTGTAGCAACCATGAATTACTGAAGCTCATGTGAGGAATTCAAGTAGCAGGGTATCATCCTGCCCTTGAAAAGAGCCAACTTTGGGTTTAATTAGAGAGCTGGTAAATGGGATATTTTTGAAGCCAGACTGTGAATGCCAAGGGTAAATCATGCTTGACTAATCTGATCACAGTCTCTGATGAAATTACTAGGTTTGTGGATGAGAGCCCTCTCCTGGGATTTGTCCTATTTTGCTACAGTCACAGATTCACCTGTTATTCTGAGTTGGAAGGGACCCACAAGGATTATTGAGTCCAACTTTTAAGTGAATGACCCATACAGGGATTGAACCCACAGCTTTGGTGTTACTGTGCTAGAAGGTAACAGTTTATACCTTTGAGATACCTTTTATACCTTTGAGAGTTGCAGAAGAGGGTACATAGTGGTGAGACAGAGAACATCCTCATATGGCTTTTGGATAGCAACAAACTGGAGGTGTGGAGGCAGTGAAGATAACAGAGTTCCTTGCAGGTTTGCCTTTCAGAGGTACACTGGAGAAATGGACTGACTGGAATCTGCTGAGTTTCAATAGAGACAAATGCAGTCTTTAACCTGGGATGGAAGAGCTCGTTACAATGCTAGAGGCTGAGGCTCAGTGGCTGGGGAGCAGCTCTGTGGAAAAGGACTCAGGGGTGTCCTGGTGGATGGTTAAGATGAATGTGAGCCAGTATTATGCCCTGCCAGCCATGCAGACTGACAGCATCCTGGGCTCTGTGAAGAGGAGCATGGCCAGTAAATTGAGCAAAGTGGCTGTCCTCTACTTGACTGTTAAACCACGTGTGGAATACTGTGCTTGGTTTTCAGGAAAAAGAAAAAATACGAGAAAGATGTTAAACTTGACTGAGTCTAGCAGCGAGCCACCAAGATGGGCCAAAACATCTGCCCTATGAGAAGAGTCTGAGAGGACTGGACCAAATAGTGGTCTTCCACTTAGAGGTTGCTTCAAATATGGAACCAGGCTTTTCACTGAGGTGCACAGACTTAGAACAAGAGACAATGATCATGTGTTGGAACAGGAGAGGCTTCCAAAAAATATAAGGGGGAAAATATTCTTTCTATGGGGATAACTAAGGATTAGAACAAGTTTTGTAGAGAGACCGTGAACTTTTTTGTCTTTGGAAATTTGATTGGGATGTTGGACTAGATAGCTATAGGGGACCTTTCCAATCAGTTATTCTAGGAGGATTAGAAAGTAACAAGTTCTAGTTGTCCATAAGCAAGCAAACCAAACAAGAAAAAAAGAAAAAAAAAACCCAAAACCAAAACCCACACACACTCCCCCTCTCCTAACCAGGCTCATAAATCTGCATTTGGGAGACTCTTTTAATGAAAGTTATACTTCAAAGTTCTTTAACTCTTCCTCTACTTATCAAAAATATTACTGTGACCAACTAATATATATGAAATCATGAAAATGAGACTCACTAATATATCTGTGATAAATCTGAAGTCATGAAAGAACACATATATGACTATATTTTTATTTATGCCATTTATACCATTGCTGGATTTGACTATACCACATTTTCTATTTAGTTTTTCTTTGAAAAAAATCATAAGCTATTTTTTAGAATAATGTGCCATACTTTCTGTCTGACAATGCATTTTCTGACATCTGTTTTTATCTAGAATAGCTCATGCTTTCTGAAAACCAGATAAAGTATAAAACCTAAGGTGATCGCTTTAAATATAATGGCAAATCAACATCTTGTTGATATGTTATACCTTCTGATTCAGGATACGATACCAAGTGTAACTTCGACCTTTTATTAGCAGATGTAAAGCCTTTTGTCAGGAAGATTGGTATAGTCAGTTAAAGACCACTTTCTCTTTGTTTTTCCCATAAGTTCTGTGGCTTTAAATTTGGAGGTGCTACTAAATAGGTATATTTTTGCCCTCTAGTGATGTCTGCCTGACATGGCCATCTCAGTCAATGGATATGTGGCTTTGGCGTGTGTGGTCTTTTGTACTGATACCAGGTAAAGCTGTAGGAACTGAAGACTTTGAGTATTGCTTCTTATCCCATGTATCTCCTGCAGTTACTATGTGATTTTATACAAATGTGGTTACTATGCAACTTTTTACTAATTTTGTACAGGGAGAGCATCATGAAATATTGTTGTTCATGTAAGGAATGTCTGTGGGCTCTTCAAAATTACCTTCAAGTGTGTTTAGCCCTAAGAAGGGTTACTTAGCCTTACCTCAAGGAGGGTGCTGAGCTTGGCAGCACTGGTCTATCTGTGGGCAGAATGAGTAAGCACAAGTAGCTTTGTTGTATCAACAGATTTCAATGTACATGTCATTTGGTCTTAAAGATGGTGATGAGGTGTTTTAGGGAAGTCATGTAAGGAATGCTCTGAGGAAATTCTAGTATTGAGCTCAGGAAGCCAACCACGTGGTTGCAGAGAATGGGGATCCATCCTTAAATACCAGGTATTTGTTGAAAATCTGAAAAAGGCTGAGAATGGAAAGTATGTATCTGGACACTTCAGAGAATCATTTTCTCTTCTGAGTGTAGGCTGCAAAATAATGGCTTAGTACAGTCTTTACTGAAAGAAAGTCAAAATAAGACATGCAAGAATTTCAATTCACAGAAAAAACATGGTTTTGAGTTCAGTTTAAAAACATATGCTTTTTGGCAGGGCTAGTTACCTTCCAAAATTTAGATTGTCCAGTTCTAATTCATACTCTTCATGCATGTGCTTCATGCTGCTTACAGAGAGGATAGTAAGATAACATGTCTTTCATTTAAATTACACCAGTCTAGAGTTTGAACTTCATCAGTCTGCTGGTTCTGTTATCCAACCTCCCCTATTTGATGGGACAGAGTGCCATGACACTGAAAGAGACTAAGAGGTCCTTATGCAAAGCCCACAAGCATGCACTGATCTGTCCCTCATCTGGCAATTAGCTGTGCTCCTTACTGTGACTGTATATGCCAGGGGTGAAAAGAGTACAATGGTCAGGCTGGTGCTTGAGCCCCAAAAGTTAACTACTGCTTCTGCATATTGTCTAATAACTACTGTCTAGCAGCTGTTGACTGTAGCCTTGTAGCAGTGTCCTAAACTTACCGAGTTTGCACCCCTTTTTTATCAGTGGGAGTTAAGTGCTCTTTTGCATTTAAAGTAAATAGCTGATAAAATCTCCTGACTAACATGTGCCTTTCAAGCATGAAAAATACCAGTTTGTATGTCATTTGGCAGTGACTGTTTCAAACTCCATTGGAACATAAGGTAACCTTGAAAGTGGACCCCATTAAATAGTATTCTTATCACTCACATAGTGATGTCACAGAAACTGGAAACCTTGAGCAGCAATTATATAGTTGCTGCTGCTTGCACCTCACTAGAGACTTTTTAACTAAATGAATATGCTTTACCCAGAGTGTCACTTCAGTTTATGCTTCTGATCCTCATGTAAGCAATTCTTCATCTTTTATCTGCTGCTCAAGAAATTTCATTCAAATTGCAGTAAAATGCTATTAAAAACATATTAGAATATTGGCCTCTCATAAGGCAAAATCAGTCAGTGAACTCACAGTTTCTCAGTCTGTGGCTCACAGTTGATGTGTTGCTCACAAGTCAGAAATTAATATTTAGAACTGAGGCTAACAGAAACATTTAATGTTACCCAAAGGCCCACATGAGCTAAGGACCACAGGCCTGGGTAAAAACAAAGTCTATAAGGTTTAAAAATCTAAATGTTTAACATAATCAAAATACTGAATGCTCCCCAGTGCATCTTTCTAATCAGTAGAAAAAAAGAAGTTAAACTTTTCTTGAAAATGCATTAAGGAGGCATGTATTCCTCTAACAGAAGATTTTATTTTTCTACATCTCTATCAAGAGTATTGTGCTACAAAAATGGAGAAGGTGTCACTGAGAACACAACTATAGATAGTGTGACCTGCGTTAGGATGACAAGTGTGAGGGAATTCAGGGGGTGTGAGACAGTCAAGTAATGGTTTCCTGTGGTAAGACCAGTAAGTGCTTGGCTTTCTACCTGGATAGCTTTGTTTGGGTTATTTCTGGTGTTTTGCTTGAAATGTTTGCAATAGTAGAGGCAATGTTTGTGATGTATAAAGTCTTCCAGCATTAATGCTTTTCTGTTTAATCCAGCAGACAGTTTAGAATACCGGGGTCAGAGAGTTTGAGGTAGCTATATTTTCACAAAGACCTTGCATTGGGAGTGAGTATGGAGAAAAGCCCATTTCCTAAAAATTTATCTGGTGAATAGAGAAATGCAACAGGGATTTAATATGTGTCAATAAAGTCGATTAGACTAAACTGTAGCACCCTGAGGCTGCTTGGCTTCCTTGTGACACAACTTGTCTGGGGAGTCACTGTGTTGTAAATTATATGTGCTGTCCCCTAAGTTCACTGCCGTTTTCGCTTTCCAGGGAGTCCATGTGCCAGGCTTTACTTTGGGAGGTTTTAGGAGTTAATCAAAATTTTGACAAGGATTGTACTAAATGTATCTCGTGTTCACAGCATTTCTTAAAGAAGGAAAGCCCATCCAGGTGGGCTTTGTGGGCTGTAGTAGAGAGCAAACTCGAGCTCTCGGGCCCCTTGGTTATAGGCCCATCAAATGTCAATGCTGCCCAGAGCAGGATGAGAACACACACTTGACAGAGCATTTTGTCAGTACCCTCAGATCCCATTTAATGTCTCTGAGGCATAATTACTGTTTTTGCTGCTTTGGAGGGTCCATTAGTTCAGAGGAATTTGGTTTTGTTGGGGTTTTTGAGTATATTTTGGATTTTAAACAGTCAAAGTATGTGTTTTAGCCCCTTGGAAAGGTGTTTCCATAGTGTGATACTGCAGGTGCCCGTTGCATGCCCCGGGAGGTGACAAAGGGTGTGTTTTGTTGCTAGAGCAGCTGCAATGTGCTGGGGACAAGCTCATGGTGTTTTGTTTTCTGCTGATAGAATCGGTCACTTGAGTGAACTGTCTTGTCAGCTGTGTCTGGGCTTCCTCATGTGTTCAGTTTGGATGAAGAAGAGACCAACAGGCCTGAACTGACAACATAGAAACACCCTTGTCTTTGAGTTGTATGGCTGGTCTGATAAAAAATGATGGCATGCACTTTATCTAGATTGTAGTGTTTGCGTAATGAAGAAAAAATGTTTCATGAACATATATTGTGGGGTAAACTAGGAAGACTGCAGGCAGCCTGATGTAAACATGTAAAAAAATGGAATTGAGAATTAATCATACAAACATGCTGTGCCAAGCAGAAATGTTTGGAGAAGTCAACAAAAGCTATTACGGGCATTGGTATGATCATGTAAAAATCACCACATTGATTTAATAAGGACCTGAAATGTAACCAAGAATTTAAGAGAAAAACTTTGGTGTAGGAAACATACTGTCTTTGTGTTTTTACAGAATGGCTGATACAGTTGTTAGGTCAATAGGTTTAGAAAGCAAATTAGCATGTCTGAAATGAAAAGTATAGCAGCAGTAAGACAAACACGGGCTTCCTGGTAACTATTTTTTAGTCTCCGTGGAAGAAGCAGAGGAAGAAAAGGATAAAAAAAGGAAACTGCATTTTAAGGCTTTGGGACGATAAAAGTCTTAAAAAGCTCAACATGATATTTAGGGCTAGTAAAACTACAGATACTGTAACTGTAGGGACTGGAACGTATTACACACAGTGATATATAGATGCAGTAGTTAAGCTAGGAGGCTGAATCCTGTAATCCTCACTAAACAAAAATCCCATTGAAGTCAGTAGAAGATTTTCGTGAACAAGGAATGTATAACCGGGCAATTAGAGACAAAGTTGCAGCCTGACCTTGGCTGGGCCTTTGTGCCTGTGATTAGCTGTACCCAGAGCATCTGGGCACATTTGTTTAAAGGCACAGTCAATTTTAATGACATCTCAAGAAAGAAATACAATTATGCCATAGTTTAAGTTCTAATGGATCCAAATGACAACTGCAAATAATTGCAAAGGGACATATTGAGGCAACACTTCTATAATGTTAGTCTTTTGAAACAGCAGATTCTGTGTTCTTTATTCCTTTCCTTCTCAGGAAAAATAGGGGTTTAATAGATACTGGTCAAGTTTTACACTTGTAATTGAGAGTGGCAATTATTTGACTTTTCTTAAATGCAAGAGAACATGGGAGATTATTGTGTGAGGTGTCAGAAATAGCCTCTAGGTAAACTAATAAAAATATATCATAGCATCTGCCATGCACATTTATATAGCTAAATTAATAATTGATCTCCAAATTGTTTTAGAACTATTCCAGTATGAAACAAACTGTCCTTAAAATTCATCCTTTTAAGTTTTGCCTTCTTTTGCAATCCTAGTTCAAATAAATTTGAAAATAAACAAAACACTTTCTTTTGAAGCAAAATTTAATTCAGCATACCAGAAATGTCATTCTCACTGCCAGTTACTCTAATGAGGCATGTGTTCCTTGTGTCTGAATCTTTGAGCATTGAGGAAATTGCAGTTCTCAGTGAAAGAAATGTTGGAAACATGCAAGAACAAACAGAAGTTTTTTCATGGTCTGGTCCTGTAAATGATGGCCTCAGTGATTACAATGGGCTCTTGCTATTACTAAGTGTGTGTCCAAAACTCCTGTGTCCAGGACTGCAATCCTGTAAAGACATATGTGTGCTTTGTGGTACCTGCAAAAAGCTACTGGGGAAAAAAGTAAAAGGAATCCTTCTACTGCATTGTTTTTGTGTGCACATAACTCCATCATGGTTTTATATGAAAATCATCATAGGTAACCTTTCCAGATTGTCTTTAGGAAGTGGTTTCATATGGTTAGAAAAGCACTTCTTGAAAGGTTCCCAGTAGTGCTGGAGAATTCAAAATTTCTCTCTGCATAAGTTCTCCTGTTTTGACACATTCTCCTGCTAAAATCTAAGAAAACTTCTAGAAGCTTTGATTTTGAAGAAGATGATGAAAATAATAGAATCAATTTTTTTCCATAAAGTTGAGAGCCATTTGTTGGTTTATTTTTCTTCTTTTTGTATTAGAATCTGTCATCTCAAGATGTGTACCTTTACTGCCAAAGAAAAAAATCTCAAGATGCTCCTAGTTAGAGACTGGGTGTTGCATAATCATAATACTAACCCACTTTTACTCCCTTATCTCTTCTCCTGTTCCTCTTTTCCTGTCACAAACCTGACTGGGTTTCTTTACCTAAAGATCTGTTCAAGACTGTTACAAAGTGACGAAAAAATGCAATGATGCAAACCCATTTTTTTAAATTTAAAAATGGTTACTTCTAAGAGCGGATAAAAAGCTTGACATGAGTAAATATTTCTATGTAACAGTAAGGTTTATGCCTATGCTTAGCTTAATTTTAAACATCTTCCTTACATCTCTCCCCTGACTTGGAATAACTAGAGCCTCTTTCTCTCTTTCTCCCACTCTCTGTATTCCTCCTTTTAATATACATGATCCACATAAATCTGTTTTATTTTTTATTAGTTTCTGGGCCTGGATAAGAATGGAGGCAGCTCAGCAAGGTGGTATAGGACAAGTTGCAACTAATGGCAATATCATGGATTTCAAGATGCAGTGTTGTATCTTCCATCAGGGGTCATATGTGTTCTTGCCATTCAAAGGAAGTTCATACCTCAGGGCATACTTCTTGCAATAATTTCATTCTGCAGTCAAGCCTCATTCAAAAACTCTTCTGATAGCATACTGTGTTCAGCCTTGGATTACTTTATGTCCTGTCAGTGTAAATTAGGATCTATTTTAATACTGCTGATGTTCCCTGATCCTTTTTAAGTAACATTGCTGCACAATAAGCTATTCAGAATAATTTAAGCCAAAAATAATGGGCAACATACATTTCTCCTGATTTAGTTGCATGAAAGGGAATTGTGACCAAGTCTCAATTTAGTTCTTGGATTTGCCATTCTTAAGGTTTCATTTGCCTTTCCCTATCTCTCATGCCTTGCTGGCAAATCTCTTAATACCTGTCAGGTTTTACATGGTACAATAAGCTTTCTCCTTTAGTGATATACAAGCATTATTTCTTGTTTTGTGATCAAAGACCCTCATTTTTTGTGTATTATTTTTTGCTCCCCATAGTTCAGAACAAATGTGACACAGAACTACTGACCTTTTATACTGTAGTTTGTGATAAAGTTAGCCAATTAGGGAAAGCAAAAATTTTTTAATAAAATATTACAGGCTCAATGACTAAACAAATGGATTTGCCTGTGTAGAACTTATCTGTAACAGGTGTCAGACTGTGGTCCAAAGGATGTTCCACACAGAATTTAGAGTGGAACAAATTTCCAACACAAATTATCAGGACAGGCACAAGTGGGTTGTGGGTTGCAGGTCCTCTTAATTGTATATCTACTCAGGATAAAAAAATTCAGATGAACTCTTTCTTTTGCCTGGATTAGCAAAGATCCTTTACATAAAATATTTAAATAATAGCTTGATAACAAAAATAAAAGCTTCTTCTGGTACTTTTTTTATTAATGAAATCTCAACAATTTAATACCTTAGATTCCAAAACCTGTCTGATTTGTTAGTGCGGTGTGTTACTTTGTCTTATTAAATAGACTTGTGTCAAATGAACTGAAAAAACATGATGCTAAATAACATAAACCAATAATAATGTAATTTTAATGGCATATACTTAGAAATCCTAAAATTTAATAAAATGCGTAAGTTTCTGAGAACCTTTAAGTGTTTCCTCTGTCATATATACAAAACTTGTTTGTTGTAATTTAAAACTAAGATTTTACAACTAAAATTGCTGTGTTATAACTTGCTCATTATTCTTTAGTTTTTTGTTGAATTTTAAGTAGTGTATTGTGTTTAAGGCTGGAATACTTTTTGAAATAGTGACAAAGTAGGTGGTCTTGTAATTAATATTTCTGTACAGATCTGTAAACTGTGCAAGATTTGTTTAAAAAAACAGAAATAATGTCCTTTTAGTTTAAGACATTTGTTTAGGAATAAAGTTCAACTTTGTCTTTGAAATTCAATGATCCAGTTTCATGGCCTGTGAAATTATTTGTTCTATGAACCATTTTAGAAGTATAATTAATTCAAGAAATTTCTGTGACCTGTTGCTAAATATTTAGACCATGGATTAACCATATTTGCTCAGTGTTCCAAATAGTGATTTTAAAAACTTGGTGAAAAGGAAAGTTACTCAGTAGTGAGAGAAATTATTCAACAATGATATGATGTGTTCATGTAATCTTTCTCTCCTATAAATGACTACACTTTCAAAAATTCAAGAGTAAGCAAAAGTGTTGAATTGAAAACTAAATACTCTCATCACACTGAGAACCTATGTGTTCAGCACAACTCAGAAATGTTCTTAAAAATGTGCAATTTATTATTCCTGTTCTTAGTGAAACCTTTTTTTTATGATTGATTGACCTGTAAATAGAAAACGTGACGTAAAAACTGCCTACTGCCTTCTTGAAGCCACTCACTTGATATGTAGCCAAAACTCCTACTCACTGACTGATTGGGATCTGGAATGTATTCATGTAGCACAGGTACTGTGCTCAAACAGTGTCTCAGAATTCAAATTAAAATGAAGGAGCTGCCCCTTACCTCTCCACTGAGTAACTTCTACTTGATACTGAGAAAGTTTTTAATTCTCACTGCCTGTGTTGCACCTGCTCAAGTGAGGACAGCTCATTGAAGTGCTATTATGCCAATAATTTTCTTAAAAAAAGACTCTGTATTTGTTTGATTTTTTTTTTTTGACAAAGCTTGTGGTAGTTGTTAATAAAAGTAATGCCAATGAAAGTTAAGCAAAGACCAAGAATAAGCAATCGTCTTAGAAATGCCTGATTGTTTATTCTTTTGTACTGGTTTTGATAGGATATGCGACTGCTGAAAGGAAAACAAGAGGTTGCAGGGCATTTTGAAAAAACAGCCATATTCAGACCACATTTAAAAAAAAGCTTAACTGGCATTTTATCTTTTTCTGAGAGTAAGGTCTTATAACGAAGATGATTTCTAGTAGGAGTACAAGTTTTTTCTTTTCACAATTGTGTGGTTTGCTTTTGTCAATGTTGATTAAAAGTTGATTAAAAGTATTCAAAATTAACATATTGTTTTTATAATGTGTCAAATTCTACAGAACTGTCATATCACATCAACTCAGATGTCTTGTAGATGGAGCACACACAGTCAGCACCAGAAGCTTGCTGGCAGCATTGCAGCGGGCACTGGCATTCTCATTCTGTTAGCTGTCTCCTTTCTGGCAGGGTTCTGTGTCTGCTAATCACCTTGATATCCCCACAATTATCACAATGTTGTCCTTCATTTTCACTTTACAAAGGTTTTTCACTTACAAAGGGTTTTCCATTTCTTCTAGTCGTGCATCTGGTCATGCATGGTGATCCACACATTTGTCACCACTGGTCACTAGAGCTGCTGATGACCAAGAAAATAATACACAAATCTCATCTGATACAGATTGCACTGCCTGATGTCTCCAAGATTTAATCAGATGTAAGACTTTCAGCAGAAATAATCTAAATCCTTATTGATTCCAAATCTGTCTGTAAGGCTAGCTGGAAGCTTCAGTACAAGCCTTTGAATCAATTAAACAATCCAGATGCAGCTGCACTTAGACAGCAAGTGGTTATCCCACATATTTGCAGCCTTTGACCTTTTTGTGGGCTTATCTAGGGAAAGCTCCTGAATAGTGAGTTAAGTCTATTGATAATGGGTTTGATTTCTGTATTTTATTTTTCAATTACCATTTGCTGTACTCCTAGAAACAGTCTGCAGGGATTTATGAACACAAGTTTAAGGTGGCTGCTGTGGAACAATGCAGATTTTAAAGATCAGGCTGAAGCGTATGAGAACAAAACCTTTCCTGTTACTATAATCTAGTTGTGAAATTGCTTCCAAAAAAAGAGTCTAGCTAAGGTGCCACAAATCCTCTTTCTCAAAACTGCTCTCTATTATAGTCAGGAATGGTATTTATTGCCGAAGTTTGTAGAAACCTGTGAGAACTGGCTGTTCAAAATGAGTTGCAAAGCCATCAGGCAGCAGACTACAGAGTTGCTCTAGAAAGCAACTAGATTTTTTTTTTCTCTCTGCTTCCCAGGGAATTCAAATTCAGATTAAAAAAGAAAAAAAGGTATTTTCATAAGTAATTCCCATTGAATATATGAAAGTACTGGCATTTTTTTAGTGAAGGTTGAGAACCACTGAGGAATGCAGGTACTTGAAGCGTAAGTACCAGCCAAGAAGTGCGTTTCAGAACCTCAGCAGGAGCTAAATATTTCACTAAAGGACTTAACGTTAAGTACCTTTGTGCAAATCTATGAACTTAGATATATTTTCCAGCATTGTCTAACAATATCTAAATAAAATATTACCCTAAAACTGCCTGCCTGCAAAAAATTGAATTTCCCTTATGGGAATTTTACATTACCCACCTCACCTCAAATACTTGTACTCATAAACAGGAGGAGCGATATTAAATAGTATAAGCCTAGGATGATTTTCTAACAGTTTATGCATCTTCCTCTCAAAAAATGGCCCAAACAGGGGAAAAAAGATGTGATATATAATACATAAGTGAAACTTTTGCAGTCTTAAGCTTATCCCTATAGTCAATGTCTTTTTCTTCCTTAGCAAATTTTCTTTTGAATTTCTTCCCAAATAATTTTTTTCCTTGCCTATCTACTTTGTACAGTCTCTCCCCTCACTCCTCCCATTTATTTGTTTTCTTTCCCTGGTTTTGTCCTTAGTATTTAAAATGCCATGGTGAATAGAAGTCACTTAAAGTATAATATAGTTCAGACTGTTTTATTTCTTTATTTTGTACTTTGATTCTTACTTTTTATGTTTGTCTGATGTGCTTTGTAGGCTCTTTGGATCAGAGACTGATTCTAATCTCTGTGCTGTTTTCATGATGTTTAGATTTGGTTCATATTAACTGCAGTGGTCTTTCTACTTATTTGAAGTGATATGAAATAAAATTCATCTTCACTGTTGCAGTTTGGCTTCTGTGAGGCACTGTTTTGTTGCTGTATTGAATGGTAACTTTAGTTTGCAGCTACAGTCATCCAAGTTTGCTGGTGACAAATGGGTGCATGGGAGATCGAAATCAGGGCTTTTCTAGTAAGATCAAATAACTGGGCATAAAAGTTGAATTTAAATCTTAACTATAGTTACAATTTTAGATTAGATTTTTTTTTTTTACTGGCATCAACTTCCAAAAAACCTAGTACGGAAATACATGAAAATTGCAATACATGATTATGCAAGTGAAGTGTTTACAAATACTCCTCTCTTGCAGTATTTCCATTTGCTTAGGAATAATTTCAACATTCAGATTTAAATACTTGATTTTTTAATCCATTTCTGTCAATCAATAAATACAGAGTATAAGCATCTTAAAATGGGGGAGGTTTATAGACAGCATTTTGCTATTAAGAATTGTCAACAAAATCCTTGAAAATGAAATGAGCTGACAGCCGTAGTCAGAGCAGATACATAAAGTACCATTATAGCATATTGCACCATCAATTATGTGTCAAGCTTGCTGCCAAATATTAAGTGTTCTGACCTTTGTTATTAATAATAGAGGCAAACACTGGGGACATATGAAAGATAAGTAATGTAATGCATGGAAAATCTATTATATGTTTGACTTTGTTAATGGCTATAGAGCCTATTTGGTATCCTGCCCTTTCCCTTGCAAGCCATAATTTTATGAAAAATGGGACATACCATGTAATGGAAAGCCACATGATGAAAAAATATTTTGATAGAACAATATGCTCTGAAGTTAAGTTAAGCAAGAGAGCATGTGTCATCAAGCTTTACTCCTCTATTAATATGTATTGTCATTTCCTCTGTTCCTCATGAAAAATGCGAAATTAATGAAATGGAGAAGTGTATCTTCATTGTATTCTCCATTCTTTCTCGTATTTTTAGGTTGTTATTTTGCTTAATACCACCTATCACCTCGTAGAGTTTGGCTAGTTGAAGGTTTAATCAGTGTGTTTCATTAGAATATACATTCTAGTGATTTTAGGTGTTCATGCAGGACAACACTGATAATAGGTAAAAATGACAAAAAATAGTAGAGTGCTCAACCAAAGGATGGAGAGAAACACTTACGAAGGGAGTGGCGGTGATTATAAAAAAATAGAAAGTTCAAACCCCAATCTCTTAACTGACTTGAAAATGCAAAGAAAATAGAAAGAACAGGATAGAGAAAACTTCTTCCTGTGCAATCACTCTTGGCAATATTTCCTACTTCCTTCTTAATGTATAACATAAATTCCAGAATGCATTACCAGTAAAACATTAAGCAGTTGGTCCACTATTCCATCAGGAGTGCTCTGTAATTATATGAAAATCAACTGACTGTTTGCATTTATCAAAAATCTTTCTTCAGTCTTAAAAGTCACAGAATTTCTCTTATTACAACCTCTGTTAATGTTCTATTATTTTTTTTTTCCTCTCTTTGAACTTAACATTTGGGAATAACTAGCTTGGTGACAGTAATTGCAGTGACAAACCATATTTCTTTCTGAACTTCACTAATCTGCACTTGCATAAGAAGAATGAAAAATGAGACCTTCTCTGATCTATAGGACATTTTTGTTGATGTTACTTTCTTTGCCTCATTGCATATTATAAATAGGTCTTAAGTCTTAAAATTGTTTTGCAATGTAAATCCAGTGTCCTACACTACAAACCAATGCATAATTAAGAAAGAGCAAAGAATAAAAGATATGGACCAAGACAGTATATTTTCTGTGAACCAAAGTTTGCACAAAATCAAAAATGTTGCCAGGCTACTATTATATTTACAGAAGCAGATTCATTCTTCTCTTAAAAATTAGGAAACTCTTTCTAATGATCTTTAATGATCTGATGCTTATCCTGTATGCAGGACACACTCTTGTAATCATCCAGAACTTAAGATTTCATTTGATGTTCATGCCAACAAGGTGTTTGGCTGTTCTACAAAATTAAATCACAAGTTTCTTAAAGAAATGTTCCTCTAAACAGTTTTTCACAGATGAGAGTAATTTTCTGCAGTTAAAAAATACATAGACATACCGGAAGAGATCGTTGATCTGTGTGTCAAGGTAACACTGTAAACATATTGAAAAATCAACACATATTATCTATTCTTTTTTCTATTCCCTAACTCTGGGCACTAGGTGTAGTGTATTTAGTACAAATATATGTATTTCCTTCTCTTTTCTTTCTAAATTGGAAGAGGGTGGAGAAGAAAACTTTTCCATGGTGTAAATTTGAATGGAAGCCATCTTTACAAACAAATGGCTTTATTAAAATAAACAGAAAATAATTCAGATGCAATAAAGATTTTTTTTTTAAAGTAATTTTATATATCTACTCCAGAAATTGTTTTCCTTTTGTTCACATTGAGTGAGTACTTCAGAGAATCATAGAATATGCTGAGTTGGAAAGGATCCAGAAGGATCATCAAGCCCAACTCCTGGCTCTGCACAGGACATGCCCAAGAGACATACCACATGCCTAAGAGCATTGTCCAACCACTCCTTGAATTCAGACAGGCTTAGTGCTGTGACCACTGCCCTGGGGAGCCTGTTCCAGTGCTCAAACACCCTCTGGGTGAAGAACCTTTTCCTGAGATCCAACCCCTTCCCCTTGTGAGGATGTTGAAGACCATAGTGAGGTCTCCCCTCAGCCTCCTTTAGGCTGAACAAACCAAGCGTCCTGAGTCACTTCAGAACCTTCACCAACCTCGTGGCTCTCCTTTGGACACTCTCTAATAGCTTGATGTATTTTTTATATTGTGGCACCCATAACTTCTCACAGCACTTGAGGTGAGGCTGCCCCATTGCAGAGTGGGACAATCCCCTCTCTTGCCTGGCTGGTGATGCTGTGCCTGATGCATCCCAGGACAGGATTGGCCCTCCTGGCTGCCAGGGCACTGCTGGCTCATATTCAACTTGCTATGGACCGGGACCCCCGTGTCCCTTTCCTCAGCGCTGCTCTCCAGCCTCTGCTTCCTTAATCCCTACTCACAACCAGGGCTGCCGTGTGTCAGGTTGCAGGCACATGGCACTATGGCCCATGGAATATCTAGGGTAAAACAATTCTATATTACATTGAATTAAACGCTTAATTAAAGCCAATAATTTCTTCATATTTTGAGTTTTATTCATACATATTTAATATGTATAACAAATTCTGTCTCCGGCTGAAAATGCATGACTTGATTGCCTGACTAAAGAGGAATTCATCAGCATACATTATTTCTAACAATTTTACTCTTTCCTGCTCCATGCCTGGCTTATCAACAAAGTAATAATGAGTTTCATTACTTATTGTCCTGATGTTCTAGGCCTGTACTTTGAATGTCTACAACAGCAATAGCCAACATTTTGTCTACTGTAGGCTGCACAGGCTTTTAAGGATTCATTAAAGGTGGCAAAGCTTTGGTTGAATTCTCTTTCCATGTTACAACCGTGATCTGCTAGGACTTCCTAGGATCAACTCCTGGATGGCTAACCACAGGTTTTATTCCTGTGCCTTTTATATAATAGCCTGGCTCCCAGCCTTGTGACAGGATATACACGCTGTGCCATGCATATTCCCATCACGTGGCAGACATGCATTTGCACCGCTGGCATTGTGCTGGTGCAGCAACTTATTTCCCATTACTTAAGGGCCATGTGCTGCAGCACCCTCAGGAAACATTCTGGCAGGAGTGAGGCTGCTCAAACTCTGCAATTCTCACCTCTCAGGAGGTGCAAGCAACAAGTAGCCAAATAAGTTGTTTGTTAAGCTTGGATTTTCATCTGTGACCCACTGATTAAGACCCTAAGTGGCATTCTGCAAGGAGAGCAGGGGTGATGGGGAGAGAAATTCTCTGTGTTATGGGTAAATTCGAAGGCATAGGCCCCAGAAACTGATGATGTATGGTTCCGGTCAGGGATGGCCATTCCTATGGCAAGGAAGGAGATGAAGACCTGCATGGGCACATTTCTGAGACAATATCTTGGTTGTTGAAACCCCCCAGGACAAAGTTATCTGCGAGGACGCTGTGGTTAGCAAGGCTTCAGTGAAAACATTTTTTCAATTTCATAACACTTCATCATATAAAATGAATTTAAATTTGGTATTAGAATCATAGAATCACAGAATGGCCTGAGTTGGGAGGGACCTTAAAGATCATCTAACTCCAGCTCCCCTGCCATGGACAGGTGCATTTCTCACTACACCAGGATGCTCAGAGCTACATCCAGCCTGCCCTTGAACAATTCCAGGGATGGGACATCCACAACTTCTCTGGGCAGCCTATTCCAGTGCCTCACCACCTTCACAGTTCTGTATATAAGTATGTTTACAGAAATGAGTTCTGTGAATTCACCTTATCCTGAGGTGTGCCAGCTGTATTTGACACTGGATAAGGGAGTAGATGCAACCACACATGCCATTTGTACCCTGGTAGTTGTTTGTGAGACAAGGAACAGTTTCGATTCAGGTGAGCTAGTTCTGAACTAACTGTTTATTCACATAATGCTCCAAATCATTGAAATGGAAGTTTATTTTTTTGTTTGTAGGGCAGTCAGATAAGTATTTGTAAATTTCAGTTTATATAGTGTGGTATTTCTGCATTTAGACGTGTTTTACACTCTTATAGCCTGGTGGTTTTTTGACTAGAGCAACTTGGTGAACTAGAGAGTCTCCAGCCAGTTGATGCATTTTGTACAAAGTGCACCTCTATATTTTGTGTCTCATACTGCCATCTAAGGGCCACGTAGGCTGAGAAGGTGGCTAAAGGTTCTTCGATACTCTTCTTTCTTCATACTGCCTTTCCCTTTGGGAAGCCAGCAATTCATGGATGAGAAAGATGGGCAGGGGATAACACCAGTCCTTTGATGCAATATGTTTCACCTGAGAGGAACAGAGGAATCTTCCTGATAAGAGATAAATTGGAATGTAAATCTCAGTCATTTGGAAAACTGCAATTGCAGCAAGTTTGTGTAAAGGCCAGCAAATAAGAAAGCAAGATTACAGGATTTGAGGCTACTCCTGAAACAGCGAGGGAGTGTGAGGTTTGGATTCTTCTAGGTACCAAAGTCCTCGTGTCCTACTGATTTAAAGATTAGTGCTTTATAATAGAATTTGCTTATTAATATCATAGTACGCTAGAAAGGTACTAACTAACACTAATTAGTTTCTTGGTTTGGTGGTTTTTTTGTTTTTTTGGGTTTTTTTAACTGGTTTTGCATTTCTGGGTGTTTCAGTTTTCCGGGACTAAAGGAAAATGGGAAAAGCTTGGTGTTAGTGTAAGAATATATGATATTAAATAATATGAACATGAAATTTTGGAGCTTTAAGCATTCAAAATTTTGTCACAAAAACTTATCTTTCCAGGATAAGAATGCTTTTACTTCTTTTTTTATAATCTGCAAACTGTGTGTATAGGCTTCATTCTATAGCTCCTTTCTCACACAAATGTTTTGAACTACAAAGGTGATAAAGAAGCAGTGGAAGAAGCAAAACATTTAATTATTTGTCAATATACTGCTGTTGACATTGACTGACAGAAGCAGATTTCATAATGAGGACCCATTTGAACACAACTTTATTTTACAATGTGTGAGTTGCTTTTCAGGCTAGTTTCCAGTAAACCTTGTGTACTAGAGAAAGTAATTAATCTTGCATGTTACTTTGACAGGCTCATGCAAGCAAAGACCTGGAAGAGCAATTGCGGTCTGTGTCCAGTGTGGATGAACTCATGACAGTGCTTTACCCAGAATACTGGAAAATGTTCAAATGTCAGTTGAGGAGAGGAGGTTGGCAACACAACAGGGAACACTCCAGCTTTGATACAAGATCAGATGATTCCCTGAAATTTGCCGCAGCACACTATAATGCAGAGATCCTGAAAAGTAAGTACAGGACACAATCCACGTTCCAACACACAATAAATTAAAATCTGAAGGCTTTTCCTTTGTGTAAAAAATATTTTAAAAGCTAAGCATTGTCACTAAACCAACCTCAGCAGTCTGAGAGCATGTGTTGTCTATAATATAAAATCTTTGATAGTCAGCCTTTCAATGAAACAAATCACTCGGCAGACATATTTTAGATACGTCCATTGTAAGAAAGTTGCTTTCTCAGCTCAGCAAATAGGGAAAGTGAAGTGTTTGTCTTCAAGTGTAAGGAACTTTGCAGAGGCTGTAATGATTTTGCAGAAAGCAAAGAGGATGCTAATAGTTGGACTCATTGAACTGTTTCTTCTCGTTTTCTGCAAATGCATTGTGGCTGGTAATGCTTTCTTCTCTTACGCATTATGGCTTTGGAACGCCAAATAATCCACTTGTAACTTTTTCCTGTTACAAGTGGATAGTTGTAATGATGTTATGATAAAACAAACAAAACAGCTTTCAAACCAATGTGTTTGAATACCTTTCAGTGTTTCAGATAGCTTGGATAAAAATATATTAGTGCTTGTAGGCAGAGAAATGCAAGATTTATAACAGGAGGTGTATTTTTTGACATGATATTGGAAATCATGTACCTTAATGGGGACTTTAAAGTACACAAAAGGCAAGATTTCCATTTTTGTTGAATAGCCTACCAAATGCTAGTGCCAAAAGGGAATAAAGGGACCTGTACAGCCACACGTCTCAGGGCTGTTTAGTGTAAGATTATATTTGGTAAAAGGCTGTATAACATGATACAAAGTCTTTGCCCAAATTTGTGTGGATAATCTGGGCATAAAAATCATCTGTCAGATTAAATCACATGCTGTACAGAATTGCTAAATAGTAAGTTTTTGCTTTAAATTTTACCCTTCTAATTAACAAACTTAGCATGTATTTAAATTAATTTCACAGTAGGTGTATAAAATTTAACATTTCTAATATATCACATCCAAGTGATATACTGTGTGGTACTGTGTGGGGCTGGTTAAAATTACTTTGCAGAGGTGTGCAATACTAAAGTGCAGACTTTACTTGTGATAAGGCTTGCCCCGGGCAAAGGAGAAAGGTAATAATTTTAAACTAAAGAAAGTAGATTCACACTGGATAAAAGGAAGAAATTTTTTACAATAAAGATGGTGAACTACTGGAACAGGTTGCCCAGTAAGGTGGCAGATGCCCCATCCCTGGAAGCATTCAAGGTCATTTAAGTTTGAAAGGGGCTCTGAGCAACCTGATCTGGTTGAAGATCTCCTTGCTCATTACAAGGGGGTTGGACTAGATGGCAGGTGAACTTTAAAGGTTCTTTCCAACACAAGCCAGGCTATGAATCTGTGCTCTAAGGTCTCTCCCTGCCTTTTAGGTTCCCTTTTAGCTCCACTGTGACTTTTCTTCTTCTCCATGACAATATGTCATATCCCTATGAAGAAGAAACTCAGCTAGAAGGTAGCATAGAGAGAGGTGTGTTTCACTGACTAAAGGGTGTGACTCTAGCAATTCGTGTTCTGGTTTTGAAGTTTAAAAAGGAATCCTAATTTACTGCAGGACCGTTTTGGTTTTAAACAGTTACTTTATAACATATGAAATTCCCTGTAACTTGGCAGGTATTGATACTGAATGGAGAAAAACTCAGTGCATGCCACGTGAAGTGTGTGTGGATGTGGGAAAAGAGTTTGGAGCAACTACAAACACCTTCTTTAAACCCCCATGTGTATCCATCTACAGATGTGGAGGTTGCTGCAATAGTGAAGGACTTCAGTGTATGAATATCAGCACAAATTACATCAGCAAGACAGTAAGTTCTCACTCATTTATTACAGTTCACGTGCTCCTTGCAAATACATTTATGTTCATGCTTATTTTAAACCTTCTTATTGCTACTATGACAAAGGAAATAATTGAATTATTCCAGAATACATGGGTAAAACAGATGAAGAGACTACTGCCTGGAAAAAATGTATTTAGCGCTCTTTTTCCCAGAATAATTTTATTTTTTAGGGGAAAAAAAATGGGACATTATGATGTCCCATTTTCAGTTTTGAGATTATCCATGAAACTTAATTCTCTCTCTCTTTTTTTTTTTTTTTTTCATCTACCATGTTCCTGTATGAGGCAAGTACCCTATGGAAAAGTAGCCTGTAATCTTATTGGTGTAGACTGCTGTAGGACATGTGCAGACAGCATGCATGTTTCAAATAAAGCCTTTAAGGAACTGCATTTTGCTATATTAGGAGATATAAGCATTATTTGCTCATTTGTTTTGTTGTAATGCATCTTCTTCCAGGAGTAAGCTCAGGTTTTGTTCTTCAATTTCAGGGCTAGTGATCAGGTAGGAGTGTGCAGAGATCATGCACTGAGCCTGTGAGCTGCCTTTAAAGAAGCATGTACTACATTATTCTAGGAAGATACAGGAGTTATCACAATTAACTTTCAACATTTCCCTCAAAATTTGTGTAAAAATAGTCATATTTACAAGCATTTCCTAGGGTATTCTCCTGTTGTTATAGTATTTGGTAGGGTTTTTTTTGGTTGGGGACTTTTTCACTTTTTAGTGTAAATCTTACTTCCTTTTTCAACAGGAATTCATCCAGCTGAAGATGCAGTACATATTTGTAATGAAGACCAAAAACTGCAGAGCCAGTTATAAAATTGTAACTCTTAGAAATGTCACTCCTTTATCATAAAACTTCTTAGTGCTCTGAGCTGTTTTAGGGGGGAATTAGGAAAAGGGAATGTAAAGAAAACAGAAAAAACACTAACTTTTTAGAGTGCATTTTCTGCCCTCATTTCTCACCAGATCTGTCTGTCTGAAATGGTATAGCCTTCCAAGAATTTTGAATCCTTTATTTAGACTAGTGGTAGACAACCACAGAAAAGCACAGGAGTAATGTAACTCAAATAGCTTAAATGAGGACAAGTGCAACACTGACTTTGTTCAAGGCCTATTGTTTTTCTCATTATTAGACAAAACCACTGTCTCAATTCTAGTTGCTTGAAAGACGCAAAAATAGTTTTCATTTTAAAACCCAAGAAATAGGACTTTTATTTTGTTTGTTTGTTTGCATTTATTGGTAAAGACTAGCGTACCAAAATAAAGGATTGTCTAGTCACAGAGGGAGTTGTTCCATGTAACACAGGTGTCCCATTTTTCCTAGTTTTTGAGCACTGTGTCAGTTTGGGGTAAATCATATCTTTTTCTTCATCTTAGTGTTCACATCCATTGAATGAAGTAACTTTTTTACCCCGCAGAAAATGTTTAGCACTGAGTTTCCTTTTGAAGTTCTTGGTGTTATTGGTGATGATATGACATAGGAGTAGTTAAAGATTTGAGAGACTCTGAAAAGGAAAATCTTAAATGTCTTATTGGAAAGAAAAAAGAGGCAATAACACGGCTTTGTTTTCTTACTTGTTCTGTAAAAGCAAGCAATTTTATCTCTGAGTTTTGTGTCTTGCTTCTGCTTTGCAGTTTTATCTGATCCTTGACAGAATGCAGTTTCAAAAAACCCTTAATAAAGGAACAGACCTATAGCTCTATCTCTTCATCTGTCACCATCTCAAATTTTTTAAAAATATGTGACCACAATTTACCCCATATCAGATGAGAATTAGAATGAAAAAAAGTATTGGATTCAAGACCTTCTGTGGCATTCAGGTACCCTACAAATTTGCTTTCACCACAGTTTCTTTATTTCCTGAAAGAAATGAGAACAAATAGTTTTTTCATAATTTACCAAATTTTAGCTTTATTTTTTTGTGCATGAACTCCATAAGATAACTTCATGCTGTTCACCCTGCAGAAAAAGTGCTTAATGGGAAACTAATTTTTCAGCTGCAGTTCTTACTGTGAGGGGAAGCTCTAGCATTGGTTCCAGACATTAAAATATAGAGATATCAGCTAAAATATAGCTGGTATCAGCTTTCATCAAAATTAATTAACAATAAAAGAACTAAGCACAGGAATTATTTTTGTAGGGGGAAATCATTGATTTCCAGGAGAATGGACTGGGTCAGATGTTCCCAGATGGCTTTGTGGAACACAGTGGTGGTCCAGAGCGAGGTCAATAGTTCTCTAGTTCAGGCTGTGTTCCTCCTTTCTAGGTACTCAACTTAATTGAGAGAAAAGTAGAAAAGTATTCTGCTTTGTTTTTAATAACATTTTTTTCCCCAAACCTCTTTTTGTAGTTGCTAAGGGGTGTTTATACAACCAGGATTGAGATATGAGACAATTTCTTAATTAAGATACAGTACAAGGTCTAGGAAAATATTTGAAGACTCCCTGGGCTAATTCACAAACTGCAGTAGATCTTCTCCTGACTGCAGTAGCCCAGTTTGTAGGTGCTGGCTTGTCTAGTAAGGATCTGTGGGAAATGTGGCTGGTTTGCTTTTCGTTTTGTGGTCTGGTTGTGTTGGGTTTTTTCTCTAATTCATTATCAAACAGCTGTTCTCTGTTTCCATGGCACAAATAATTCAACAGTGGTTACAAAGATTGTGGAACTACCTGGTGCAGCTATAGCCCGTCCCTGAGCAACACTTTTTTATGCCCCACCTATAGGCACTTGCTTATGGGTTGATGGGAAGCAGAGAGCAGATGTCAAAGAGCTGTCTCATCCCATTCTCTCTCTTGGCTGTCAGGAAGGACATTTTTTTGGCTTCTCCCAGACCACTTGTTGTAAAGGTCCTAAATCATCTTGTTTCACAGTTACAGTTACAGTCCCTCAAGGGAAAACATCTATCCAAGCAGATCAAAATTAGATTTAGAGAAGATTTTCTCACAGGAAACAAGTTAACAGCTTGAAATTGTTTGCCCAGTTTGGGATGTGCATGGTGTTCTTTTTCACAATTCAGAGATATGCCACAAGAATATTCAGTTGTTTTGAACATTACCATTTCTACCTTTTCTCATGCATTTTTCTGTTAGACTGATTATTGTAGTGATATAGTAGGTACTATTAATAGTGGGAGATACATAATTTCCAAATGTTTTTTTGTTAATATTTCTGGGAAAAGAAAGGGATTAAAATAGAAAAAGATAGAAAAAGGAACACAAGCATATTAAATAAATATGAATTTATTATATCAAATACCTGTTTTTATGTCCCACATAAGTCTTGAATGTTAGATAGCAAAATAATGATGATGTTCCATTTCTCAAATAGTTTATTTTCATTCTTTTCAATATATAGATGTTTAGTTTTAAAATCAGTCTCATGTCCTCAGCTTAAAAATCTCTCTAGACACATTGTACTCTGTTACATTGGTTATATTTGGCTGGCCTTACTGGCACTTTAGAAAGTGCAAAGATCACAAGTGATGGAAACTTAGACTCAATCAATTTAAGGGAAACATGCCAAAATAAACCACAGTCCATCAGAAGAACATAGTGTAGTTAATGTAAATCTTGGGAAAAAAACATGCATAAATCCTGTATTTGAAAAGTATCTAGAATGATGGCCTTCCCACATAATAACAGTTTTGATATATTTCAGAAGTCAGTGAGCATAATAATAATTTTATGTGTGCTGATACAATGGCTATTGGCACATACGGTGACAGTGCTGAATAAATTAATTTAGCCACTGAAATAAACAAATACTTTGTATAAAGATCCGCAGTTTTCTGGAAAGTATGGCATGAGGTCCTTCTAGTATAAAGAAGAAGCTATCAGTGCCATGGATCAAAATTACATGCCTTTTGGGGCTTCGAGTGACCTGGTCTAGTGAAAGGTGTCCCTGCCCATGGCAGAGGGGTTCTAATTAGAAGATCTCTAAGGTCCTTTCCGACCAAAACAATTCTATGATTCTAAGGATCAGTGAGAAGGAATACATGGAAAATTGCTTTTTCAGGGGTTCTGATAGTGCTTTTTTTCAACACATTCAGAGATTCCCATCTTCTGTTGATTTTTTTATTTTTTTCTTTTCTTTAAAGTTTAAGATCATACTAAGTTCTAGGTTGTGGACAGTAACTGGAAGAGAAATCCTAGAAACTGTGAGAAAGACTGGAAGACCTGCCATCTGGCTTTCTATGACAAAACAGCCTTAGACTGGTTGAATGAAAGTTGTTGAATTCTTATTAAATGCATTATTTATTTATGGCTTTCAACTGTTCTTCAATTACATAGAGCTTCTATTAGTATGTGTTGTACTCTGATCAGTAAGTGTGTTATTGATTTATGTTTACAATTAGCAGCTTCTCTGGAGGAGGACAGAACTTTGTGATTTTGTACAGGTTTTTTTGTTTTTTTCATATAATACTCTTTAGTTATACAATCACTTTTTGCTTCTGTTGTTGCTTTCCACTGGTTTCCTGACACTGCAGTGTTGGTGGCAAAAAGGTACAGGACTGCAAGTTGAATTTATTTTTTTATTTGCCTCTGACTGGAGTAATACTCATTTAATGTACTTTAATTTGCTGTTTCATTTATTATAATAGCATTTTTCAGAGCAATAAAAGCTCTACACTTTGAAAAAAATGCTATAATCCCTGCTGCTATCAGATCTTGTGTTCTTCTGGGGACTGAAGCTCATTCTTTGTAGTCTTTGGTACTGAATGTCTGTCTTCAGGCATTGGTACCTGAAGGAAATGGCTTTTCCCTTTTGCCTGTAGAGTGAATTAGTCTGGTTTTTATTATAATTTAAAGTTGGAAAGGAAGAGAAGATTTGGGCTTCTAGGAGTGCAGTAAAACCAGTCTTTTAGAGAATGAGGGATCAAACAGAAATAGAAGCCATTTGGTCTCCAGGAAGAGTTACCCATTTGGGCCACGTGGGTACCAGCAATAGTAGCCACAGCCAACAATGTTGCCAGAAAAAGAATTGAGAGCCAGCCTCATGCATAGATACTATGAGGCATTTTTCATAGACATATCCTTTCTAGGTATTGACATTTGGCTGTTAAATGTTGCCAGACATGCCCTATAGTGACAGCAGATGTTGAGATTATTGTTCTGTTGGATGAGGAAGGTGGGCAAAAAAATAAATTGTAGATGTTATCAAAACCATAAAACATTGCTTATGGTCAGGTTTTACCTAATCTGAAATGTTTTATTTAGATGATGATTCAAACACAACTGTTGTGTGTTAAGAGTTTACCCTTAAATAGCTTCATTGAATTTAGAGATGCTGCTATTGCACCTGAGAGCAGAATATAGATTTTCTTTAGAATGAGTCTTATTTTCAACTGATAGATTAGTTAAACTGAACTACTGTCAGTGTTAAATACCTTTCCTGTAATAGACTACTTTTCAATAATTTGAAACCTCTTGTGAAATCTTTTTACATATTTTCATTATTGGAAGAGAGGAATAAATATCTCATTTATATAGTATCCCAAAAACATGTGCTGGCAAAAGTGAGGGAAGAACAAATCAACAATCCCAACACTAGTATTTAAATTCCAACACTTTCATTAATGAAAATGGGTCTGTTTTCTATTCTTTTTCAAAATGTTAGTTCATGTCTTGTCTTAAGTACTTTACAAGAGGGGGGACTAGGAATATAATGCTATGTATAATATAATCTCTAATACAAATAATTGAGATATAGACATAATTTATATAGATAAAAATACAATAGTTGGCTTAGTATTTTTTGACTTTATGTATAAACAATAGCAACTCTCAGGTGATGTAAAATACATTACTATTAAAAGAATTTATTTGAACCAACTGAAGATAATTCAAGGAGGTCAAGGAAGATACCTTTATATTAACTAGATCTTTCTCTCATTGTACCACTGAAGTGTTGATGGGAATAGTTGTTAGCAATATTCATCTCCAAACCTTTCACATTTTTAATGGAAGGATAAATGTAAATTAAGATTAATTCATGTTCACCATCACTTTCAACAATGATTGATCCGTCTCAGCTGTTTTTGTGAAATTTCCCTCAGTGATCTCCTGAAGCTGAACAGGATAGTTGGGCAGGGGCCTACCTCTTTTAGGTGGTTTGGAAATGTGGCAATAGTCCTATGCTACCATCTCCAGTGGTCTGGAGTCTGCTATGCTTTGCAGCCTGGCAAACTGGCCTATGGCAGGAATAGACAAAGAACATGCACTTGTTTTCCAGCTGCAGTTAGGCCTATTCAAAAGCTCATGCTTATTTCATTTTCTAAGATTTATCAGTTCTTGCTGCAGTGGGTTTTTATTTCAGCTTCAGAAAAGCAAGTTCATACTGTCATGAGAGAGCAGAAAAAACGGGATTCTCCTTACATGTGTAATATTGTAATTAAGTTCATACTCTTTGTTCTGTCCATCAATTCATATATATCTTCTAAGAATGAGCTTTCTACATAGGTATTTAAGATAGTAAAAGCTTGCCATTTGTAGGTTTCTGGCTGCCCAGGTTGTCAGAGGTCTCAACAGCAGTGCAGAAAAGAACAACTTGTTAAAAAAATTAAAAAAAGCCTTGCATATATAGATGAGTTTTGTCCTCTGATTAAAGATCAGTAGTTAAAAAACATATTCAAAGAATTCAAGCATGTATTTGTCTTAAATATATACTGTATGCAAAAATGAAAGCTATTTTCGTTAACACAGTCCTTTTTGTCTTTATCTACAACACCACCTTTCTCCTCTCTAATTTCCTAGGTTGTGCATTATAACAAAATCTGTGATAGCCTTCATATATTTGGATATTTTTAAAAGAAATAAATACATAAAGGTATTGTCATATATCTGTATGAAAATAAAGCCTCTGTTATGATTATTGCTCTTCTTGCCTGAGACATCTTGGTATTTTGTGATTAATTTAAAGGCAATTTCATAATACATCAGGGAAATGGAGCCACAATGGTATAAAAGGAAAAAGGGATTACAAACGTAATCAAAAAGTTGATTAGAAAGTCTCTTTCCAGAATACTGTGTTGAACTTAGTGAAAACTCAGTAGATATGCCTGGTGGTAATTAGACATTAATTTTTTCGTTTACCCCAGGAGAGTACCAAACTTCAAACTAGACATGGACTTGTTCCCTTATCATATTAATGACTCAAGACCAAAATTTTAAGAAGTGCTACTTGTTTTGCTGGAAATAGAATCCAAAACAAAAAATCTGAACTTAAATTCATGATGGTTTTTTCATAAATCCTTATATTTTGTTTATTTGGACCGTTACTGACCTTTGTAAGAAGTTTTTTGCTTTTCCTTTTGTAGCTGTTTGAGATCACGGTGCCTCTGTCTCATGGCCCCAAGCCCGTCACGGTCAGTTTTGCCAACCACACATCCTGCAGGTGCATGTCCAAGCTGGATGTTTACAGACAAGTTCACTCTATCATAAGACGTTCCTTGCCAGCAGCACAAACTCAGTAAGTATGAGGCTTGTCTTTCCTTTCACGTTATGAGCAAGCCTATACAATCAGATTTAAAATACTGCTGGGAAGTTTGCACAGTTAGGATAGGTGAACTATACATAGCAGTAGCAGAATCCATTCTGCAAGGGAGCTGCCGTTATTTTACACAAAGAGAATGTTACTAAATTAACATTACCATTTTACCCATTAAATAAACTGAAGCAAGATTATTTAAAACTGAAGAATAATGTGTGGGGGATTTTTTTGATGTATAAATATTTAGGAAGTCAAAAATACATAATAGACTAACAGTTGCTTTAAGGAAGAATCAATAACTAGAAGCCAAACTGGAATTAATTGTTGACATTTTTCATAAGGTGAGTAAGTGGAGCAAATTTCTCGGAGGTGTTAAGCATTTTCCTTAGTGATTTCATTCAGTTTAAGTCTGGATGTTTTCTGACACATAGATTATATTCTATTTGAGTTCAATTGATTTAATTTGTCATATTTATCGAATAATTACGGATCATAAACAGTGGCTTGGAAATAAATCTATTGATACTTAGTTTAATTACATATTTAAGAGATTATAAAGAGTCAATAAAAACCCAAGAGTTAATAATAAAGTCAAAGGATGTTGACTCTCTCCAGCTTCTCAGTGTTTCTAGATTAAGAGCAGTTGTAATGACCAGGGCAAGAGTTTATTCTAGCCAGGAAACAGCCACCTGTAGCTGAGGGCCATAAGAGGATAGCTACAAGATTTGGACCAGCACTCACAGGTAGCTGTTTCTCCTGTGACTAAGGAATCATTCTTCACCAAAGACAACATAGTAATAGATCAGAATATATGAAGGTCTTCTCTACTGTTACATACTGTCTTTAAGTTTAGAATCTATGACTTCATACAATAAAAAAGGCGGGAGGGTTTGGTTTGTTGTTGCTGTTGTTTGGTTTGACTCGGTTGGGTTTGGGTTTTTTTTAACAGAAGACAATAATATGTCTGTAAATCATCCATACTATTTCTCAAACGGAATCAGGAGGCAGGCTAAAGGAAACGTGTGCCAAGTGAGGCAGCAAGAGTGAGACCGTTAGTGGAATGAAATCAGGAAACACCAGTTTGATAAAACTTGAGGTGAAGGAGGATGATGTTAAACTACAGCAATCTTTAAAGCAGAGTGATTTAGTGTGTTGAAGGGGAGTAGTGTACTTGAATGATGATCACGGAAGAATGTCCCAGCACCTGCATTTTTGAATGTGTGAGTAATGGTGCTCAGGGGAATGAAAAGTGCATCAAATGAGTAATGTAGGTGTTGTCTTAACACATTAGTAGGATTTTAGAAACACTACAGAAACAATGAATGAAGGACACAGCCCGGATACATGAAGTTAGGCTTGACTTGTTCAAAGATGTAATGTCAGCTGTGGTGATAAAGAAATTGCAAGCAAGGAAGATGAGATAATACACATAAATATTCTATCAGTGATTCACCAGATAGCTCAGTTCACTCATTCTTTAACAAGGCAACAGCTGCTGCCTTTGGATTTTTTGCTTTCTTTGGTACTACTACCTTGCCTGCAAACTGTAGCAGAAAAAGAGGACTAAAGTGTAAACTTGTTTATTGTCTTTATTTTTAAAGGCATTACTGCTAAAGTTCAAATCTTTAAGTTCAAGAAAGCTGACCAGAATCTGAGTGACTAATGACAAAGTGTCAGCTAATGGCACACAACTTTCACATAAAGTGGAATGGAATCTGATAAACTGATTTTATTTTTTAAAGTTTTGTCTACAGCATTCATTAGAAAATTTACCTGCTGTCTTTTGATATCTTAAGTTTGAAAACATTTTTGTACTTCAAAAAAAGCCACATAAAATAATGCCTGTTACCATGCAGTATTTGGCAGGCAAAAAAGTTTTTATACCCTTCTTTTTTCTACCTGAGGCTTATGCTCTAGGGTTAGGTCTGTTTCCAAACTACATTAGCAAAGTACTAATATCAGCTTCTAGAAGTTAGAGTTAAACTTGAATTGTGAGAAAGTTTCTTCAACAAATGGTTGAAAATCTCTGTAGTGGGGAGAACCTTTAATAACAGATTTGACAGGAATAATAATAAAAAAAAAAAAAGATTATGAATGAGCTGACACTCTTAGAAAGATATTTACAATGGAGAGAAACTAAAGCAATCAACAGCTAAAATTGATTTTTTTTTCTCCTTGAGTTCTTATGGTAATAAATCAATAGCATTTTTTAATTTCACAGGTGTCATGTGGCAAACAAGACCTGTCCAAAAAATCATATTTGGAATAATCAAATTTGCAGATGTTTGTCACAGCATGATTTTGGTTTCTCTTCTCACCTTGGAGATTCTGGTAAGCACTTTTGCTTAAAGGATTTAATGTAGTTCAATATTTAGATTCACCTAAAGACAAGAAGTGGTAGTAATTATTTGTATCTTTTTCTGTATCAATACCACTACTAGTTGCTGCCTGTTTTTTGACATATGCTTGTTTTTGAAACACCGTAAAAGGTATGGATTTGCTCATTTCTTCCCATAAAAATAGGTGTGAGAGTAGACACAAAATTCTGGTAAAAGTGTGATTTCTCTGCTGCTTTTGTAGACACATCTGAAGGATTCCATATTTGTGGACCAAACAAAGAACTGGATGAAGAAACCTGTCAATGTGTCTGCAAAGGAGGCGTGCGGCCCTCGAGCTGTGGACCTCACAAAGAATTGGACAGATCATCATGTCAGTGCATGTGCAAAAACAAACTTATCCCTGCTTCCTGTGGGCCCAACAAGGAATTTGATGAAGAAAAGTGCCAGTGTGTATGTAAAAAGAGCTGTCCTAGACATCAGCCACTAAATCCTGCAAAATGTGTCTGTGAATGTATAGAATCTCCCAATAAATGCTTCTTGAAAGGAAAAAGGTTCCATCACCAGACATGCAGGTAAAACCTCAGTTTTTATTTCTTTTATTGTGTTCAAAGCATAAAATTTTGGGTTGTGACATTAGGTGTCTTGTTGAATTGCTTTGTAACAGTCTTAAGTAAACAGTAAGCCTATCTTCAGTTTTATCTTCTTTGACTTCGATAATCTCTAAGAGGAAGCTACTAGGCATAATAAGTATTTAAACCATATTTAGTTTCTAGTATTCTTACTGCTGCTTCCTGGGACTCATTTTCCTTTTGGTGAAAATGAACCCTAAGTTCAGTCTCCCTATACCTTATGGTATTTAAAATCCCACTCTGTTTTTCCTCACAAACTGAATATTGCAATTCAAGTAACTCAAATATTCAAATAACTCAAATACTCCTAATTAGATTTCAAGGCTTAATTCTGGAGATACCATCATTCATTTCCACTTCCTAAATTTTGGAGTCACCTAGCTCTGGCTGATTTTTGTGAAAAGTAGACATGTATAACTATAAAACAGACTGCCCAAATCACGATTTAAAATAAAAGTCAGGAAGAAAGTTCTGTGATTCCTTTATATACCCTGGGGCCTTTTCCTTCCATGACTGCTATACCCACAGAATTAGCAGTCTATATATGTAAATGTGTATGACTTTAGGTTCTGAGAAACAACCAGTATTATTTCTGCTTTGTATATTATGTGAGGAAAGTTTTCCTGTAAAGTTATTGTGTAAATTTCTTAAACAAATTTATTAATTGAATTGATTTTTAATAAATTTCTTAAACAATGCCATTTGGAGAAGAAGGATCACTTATTTCTAGTATAGGGGAATTATTTCTATTATTTGAATGGCAAATAAAAATTCATGCACTGCAAGTGGAAAATAGCAAATTGGGACATTTAAATGTCGATAGTAACCTGATGCTTATCAAAATAAACCTTATGTAATATTTAATTTAACATGTAATCATTTGGGATAAATATATTTCTAGATGTGTAGACATTATTTCATCTTCATTATGAAAAACTGTCAAACATTAGTAGTGACATTTCTATTGAAGTCATTGAAATGGGGGAAAAGATAATAACTAGCATTACCTCTGTTTCCAATATTTGGCCTTTGAAGTGAAATAGAAGAGTTGTTAGAAACATCAGAAACTATTTTTTCTCTATAACGCAACTCACATAATTTAAATTCTGTTTACAGAGGAAAAGAAACCAGCCTGGTTACATAAGCTTTACGCATTACAAAGCCTTTACACCATAGGTGTCACATCCAGCAGTGATACAAATATAAACCATGTACATTTTAAAAGAACATCCCCAACTGAAGAAGTCGGGCACTTAGGAATCTAAGAAATGTCATAATAAATATCTGATGTTGAGTACAATATCTCTGTTGATTTAAAGACTTAGTATTTGAAGGAGGAAATTGAGTTCAGCCTTTCTCTGTTGTGTTGTGGTTGAATAAGATAAAGAGTTTGGATCACTTTCTCACTTCCAAGGATGGTATGATATAGGGTGCTTTTACCTTTTTCTCTCGAAGCTGGTTTACTTTTGACTTTGTGTGGAGAAAGAAAGATTCATGTATGTTGTTACTTTATACCTCTGGAACCAAGAGTCCTGCAGATTTTAACACTGACAAGGGAAATAGAGGGAACAGTCTCTTCTCCTTAAGAAAAGACTTAGTGTAGGTTTCTCACATTTTGTCTCTGTCCAGCACAAGCTGCCTCTAAAAAGAAAAAAACCCTGCCACATCCTTTTTATCTCTGAAAGACCCCTTGCCGGTTTTTAACAGCATCAATTATACATTGAATTTATATAATAAACATATGAATTTTATAAGTTTCTAAAACATAAATAGAGGTACAACTCTGCCTAGCTTTGTGGTAGATGTGTGAGCCCTAGACATGAGCATAATCCTGTTGTCATGTCCCAGACAGCTCCCTGTGGAGACGAGTAGTCCTTGTAGCTTCTGGTTTTGAAGCACTAATATTTTTATGCACTGTACCTAAAATGCCTCTATCTCTAGTGTTACACCCTGCTTCAGATGAAAGTAATACAAAATCATCTACAAAGCAAAGGATGGGAAGAAATAAAAAACCACAGCATACTGAATGTTAAGGTGATTTATGCTGTTTATCAGCCCAAGAAGTAGCATTTCCACTTGTTTCATCTGTGGCCTTGTTAGGCTGCCCAGAGTGACTATATGGGCATTCTGCAGCAAAAAATCACAATTATTGACCATAAAGAGAAAGTTGCTTCTGATTTGCCCAGCACTATGAATAGTGAGTGAACATCTGTCTTAGCTCCAGCCTGCTCAGATTATGCTCATTGAAACAGACCTCTGTCACATGAAAACACTCCATAAACAGCATTCAGACCAAATCTTTTGAAAGACCTGGTCTATTGTTCAGCAGTTTCCTAAGGAAACCACATTTATGTAGTTACAATGACTGCTGCTATTCACCCTGTGCTACCACCTCTAAAATTTATTTTGGTCAGTTTTGGCTGGGCCAGATAACTAGGAACTTCATCTGCTAAGCACTTTAGAGGAGGAGAGGGACTTTCTTGCTCTGTTGAAATGTCCCAGATAAGGGTAAGACTGAAGTAACCTGACCTTGACTGCTGCTGGACACAAACTCACATGGGAGAGGTGCTGGATAGCAGTCTCAGCTGCAAGTTGGAGTTCACAAGGAGGCATGAATCCTAAACAAAGTGAACTCCTCACGCTTAATGTTTGCATGACTGCTTTTCATTGTGTACAGTCATAGGTGGGTGGAAGAGTTTGGCTTTGCCTCTTTTTCTTCTTATTTCATTTTGCTCTCATTCAGTACATGAAATGGTCTGAATTTTTATGGCAGAGATAGCAGAAAGGTGAGTTCAGTGTTTCACCCACTGCATCTCTATGGAGTACCTTTTTCCCAGAATAGACCTACTGCTGGTTGCCTATTCACTCACAGTATTATCTTTTCACAAACCTGTACATTGCCTTTTACCACCGTTTCCAAACTTCAGGGGGAAAAGATCAGTAGGGCTTTGGGAGATTCCCATGAGCTGCTACACTGATTTCAAATATCTATTAAGTGGCCCAAAATAATGTTACTCCCTTAATTAGAGAGATTACAATGGTGAACTAATCTATAATAAATGACATTGAAAACACTGAGCAAGATGTGACTAGTTAATAAATGTCACATTTGCATTCTTCCTCATTCCTTATTACTTTTCTCACAGCCTGATTCATTGGTTGAACTAGATGGTGTGAATTAATGTAACTGTGGTGCAGACCTCATATCATAAACAAATTATTGCAAAGTAGCAAATTGGTATCTAAACAACATACTAACTTATTTGCAACGACAGTATGAGTAACCACAAGCCTGTAACAATAATTACCCAGGGCAGAGGAGAGTGACATTGTGTAATTTAGCGTGCTGTATATATGTAAGAGTTATCCTAATAGATCATAGTATCAGTGTTTCACAAACAGGTGCACATTATTTAAGTACAAGTTTTAGGTATAAATATGGTGAAATTTAAGACATATACTTTTATCTTTTGACTCGTTGCCAATGTCTGAAAGAAATCCCAGACTTGTACTTTGTCTCCATTATACACCAGAAAGTATTTAGCATTGTTATTGTAAGGTTATTTTGGGTCAAGTTCTTGTTTTAATAGAAAAATTAAATAGGAAAAGGAAGGGTTCAGGGACAACCAGAGATATTATCTTTGTATAAGTTCTATTTTTCAGTCAAGGAATTGGTGAGGAAAAATTCTGCTGCTGCATAGGTAGATGTGACTTGTGGTTCAATGCTGTATTTCTGTAAAATTTATTTTTATCAGGTAGACACTAATCCTGTTCTTTTTCCGTTAAGATTTATCAGAAACATGATAAATAGGCTCTGTTTTTTCTTCAGAATGCCCACAGATGCAACATGAATTTAGATAAATTCCCACTAGCCTCAGAGACTGGCTGTGGGAATTTGCAACTTGAAAGAAAGTATGTTCTCATTTTCAAGATCAAAGTCACAGTGTAACACATATAGACCTCTCTCAGGCTTATTGCAGAAATCAATAAGGTGAGAAACAGATCTGGATAGGAGGATGATAGATTTGATTATCACCTGATTCTAGATTACCACCACTAATTTGCAGCATGCAGTAGGTTATAACAAGCCAATTTGAGTGTAGAAATATTTCCTATTTTCAAAACAAAATTTAAAAAATTACTACTGAAGATTAGAATGTGACTACAGTCAGCAGTGTGGTAAAAAAGATCCATGTGTATCCATTGCAATAGAATAATTTCTCTTCAGTATCACTCATTATTATTTCATTGTCTTTTGTGAAGATTAGTCTGACTAAAATTGTTGCAAGAACATAAAAAGTAAAAATATATGTACTTGTTGGAATTAAATATCCCATGGAGAAATGGAAATGTGAAGGCACAGAGTTTTCTGCTCCAGTTAAATATAAATGATTGTGTTATATTAATGCCCCCTTTTTTTTCCTTTCTTTAGTTGTTACAGACCTCCGTGTACAGTGCGAACGAAACGCTGCGATGCTGGATTTTACTTTAGTGAAGAAGTGTGCCGCTGTGTACCTACATATTGGAAAAGACCACTCATGAATTAGTGGAGAGAGCACCACTTGCTATGTTGGTGTACATTTTTCCATTAGAACAAAAGAACAACAGAAACTTTGCTAATATTTGGAATTAAATGTTCACCAGAGACCCTGTGGGGCGTTCAGAGACAGACTCGTGCTTTTCTCAAGATGTGGAAAGCAAATGTAGAAAACAACTGGGGTTCATGTTTTGTAAAGAACTCAATAAGGACTTATCTTCTGTCAATGACCAAACAGCCTAGGTTCTCCTTCTTGTGATTTTTTTTTTAAGAGATAATGACTATATAATTTATTTCCACTAAAACCATCGTGCAGCATTTCTGTTTATAGCAGTAACAATTGTTAAAGCTCACTGTGATCAATATTTTTATATCATGCAAAGTATGTTTAAAATAAAATGGAAATTGTATTATATAATGGTGAGAATGTTTAATCATCTGCCTAAAAAGGAACTCAGATTCAGCTCTATTTTCAGGGTTCTTAGCAGGGAAAAAGGCAATAAGGAGAAAGCACTGTTATGAAGGAACGCTGCAGATGTTTTCTCATACCTGTTGTGTTTTCCATTTGGAATAGAGTTCTACTGAGGGTTTTGTGAGCCAGTGGTATTTCTGGCTTTAGAATGAAAGTAACAAAGAAGGTATAATTAATAACAATGGGAACACTGGAGATTCTGTACATTGCCCAAGTATAAGGACTATGTTTAAAGCACAGTAGCAACTACTCACATTCCAATATATTCATCTCCTATTTTATTTCTTGGCGACATTCCCAAGGAAAAGTATAAAATTATGTCTATTCAAGGTTATTGGTATGAAAGTGGAAATACCAACACTGCTTTTTATTTAGTGTTATAGGTTACTTTACAGATTTTACAGTTAAATCATTCAAATTGCTTTGATGAGCTTTACTCCTATGTAGTCAATCAGATCTCTTCATCAATGTATACAGATGCAAATGTATTTTGAAGGGGAAAAAAATGTATTCCAATTGGGACATGAAAGGACCAGTCTGCTGTGGATTGACACAGTCTCTACATTTAAAAAAGTCCCTTTCAGAAAATGTGAAATCAAACATCTACAATTTTAAAACAAGGTAAGATTTTTAACTTGCATGGGAAGAGCAATCTATTCAAAATTAAAATATATACAGAAACTTTATTGGGTGCAGAAGTGGAACAAGCAAAGCTGTAAAGCAAGATTTTTGTGACAAGAATGGTCAGATCTGCCAAAATAATTGTAGATATCAGTGCTGGACCTAAGCAGCTGTTATAAAAGAGTTATTAATGAAATATCATAGAAAGTTGGCCAGGAGGGGTTGCTTTTCTACATTCTTTGTATTTCATAGTTCCTAAAACTGAGTGAAAGTTCCTGTTAATTATTCCATCCCCATCGTGGGTTGAGGCAATCTAACGGGGAGAGATACTTTGAGACTTCACACTTTCCACTGTATGCCTGCTATGCTCAGTGCTCTTCCTAAGAGGCCAGGTATTTATTATCCAAATAGGATAACAAGGTAAAGTTTAGGCATGCAAATACTGAACAATGTATTTATTACTATATTACTTCAGCAATCAAATGCAGGTAGAAATTTGGACAACAATTTAACATTGATGCACAGCTTTAGCTATTATATCAACTCACACCTCCCAACCAGTGGCATTAGTCGTCATGCAAATCATCAGTGTCTAAATTGGCAATGTCAACGTAATAGTAAGAGGCTAATGATCAAACTTAGTATTAAATTCAGTATTCAAAAAAATGCAGACTTCCACTTCTGTAGTTTAACTGCTTAAAGGAAACATAAAATACCTTAAGAAATCAATTAAATAACAAACTTTTATGAAGACTTGAGAAAAAAAAAAAACTGTAAGTGAAGATTTTAAGCTTCTATCCCAGCCCAATACAGAAGAGAGCCAGTGAAAAGGACAAACCAAACCTGGTACCAGGAGCAGAGCCTAAGTAAGGAGGTATCTAACAGATAAAAAATGTACTTGTGGTTACAAAGGACAAAGGCACAAATGGAGGCAGAAGAAAACCTACATTCCATCGAGTAATTCTATGTAGATTATAAAAAGTGCATGTTACAATACTGTGCAAATTAAAAACCCAAACCTTACTAAACCGAGCAATGATCACATGTCTAAATTTTTTTAAAGGGTTCATGAAAACAGCTAAAACACTCACTGTCGCTAAGCAGGTCCTTGCATTTCTACTGAGTGAGCATACCACACTCCAAAATGGTAAAACCCATCTGAGTAGGGAAGGGCAGACAAGAAGCTCGAAAATGAGACTAATGAACCAGAAGCTTCAACTTTATCACAAACATCAGCATTCAGTAAGACTTACTTTCTTGAATGTATGTTTTTTCTGTTTTTTAACTTTCCAAGTATTGAGACTTTTGGGCATAAATTATGCTAATCTCTAAGTAAAACTAAGATTTATAGAGAGCAAATTCCTGACTTGTAAAAGTTACCACAAATCAGGTTTATGTCTGAGCAAAGTGACTACTTAACCGTTCTCAAAAATATGTAGATGCTTAGAATAATACATACAAGCAATTGGTAGGATTTTCTGATAATCAGGCTCTCCAATTCCACATTCCATGAGAATAGTGCTATAAAAATGCATTATAAACAAGAACACAAATATTAGAATTATTACCATTAGTATTGGACACAGACTCTACAGATTCTATGTGATATAATGTGATTCAATTAATCTCCATACTGTCATGAAATAATCTGCAGAGCTGGTCTTCCTTGCATCTATTACATAAAGAAGCTTATAGGTCTCCATCATTTTCAGTTTTGAAGAGATATTTGATAATGATCTCCTTGAAATTTCCGTCTTCACTTCAAATCTTAATATTGTTTAAAAAATATAAAAATAGGTTATACAGCTTAAAAGGAGATTTGAAAAGATAGATGATAATTCTATATGTGAGTTATTCTGCACTAACTCCAAATAAAAAGCTTTTATTGTTATTTGTCTAAAATCCCTCTACCTTGTACAAAAAATTACAAGGTGGTCGGAAGAGGGAGAGTGCCTGTAAGTGCAGTAAATCACATTTAATAGTAAACAGACGTGTGCTTGCATTTCATCAGGAATTTACAGCAGTTTCTGTACTCTTTCAATATTGTTCTCTAGAGAGACCATAAATTATGCAGAGTAAGCCTTCTTTACCTGCACCACCAGAGGCACATGCTATTTACAGTATGAGCGTTGTTAGTCAGCTGACATGTTTGTTTAATTCATGCTGAACAAGTTGATAGTAAATCAGTTCTCTCAGCTCTATTTGAAAGACCAGCATGAAATCTTACATATGCACTGTATCATCTTGAAAGTCTTAACACTGGGATTGCTTTCAGTATGCTCATTTTCAGTCTTTAGATCTCAGTTACAACTCCAGATGCCCTTGATTTTAACATATCTCCTATTTTTTTGAAGCATAACCAGCTATCACATCCATGCCAAAAGACAGGAATGGAATCATTTGTGCAGTTAATAAGTTCATCAACAGATTAGCCTGAGGAATAGATGATATTCTTTTAAATATTATTATTTTTTATATTTAATTTAAGGATATATTCTTAAAATACTGTGATTTAAAAGTATAATGGATTTTGCATTATTTGGAGGAACAAATGGTTGCTGTCAGAAAAGTTTAAAAGTGGTCAATTCAGAATTTTCAGAACTTTTTTATTTAGAAAATATGATATAGTAATAATTTTTTATATTATAGGAATTTTGCTTCCTTGAAAAAATAATACTTGATAATGTATTTAATAGCTTCTTTTTGTTCTCTTCCTCTTTTCCTTTTGCATTGCAGATAAAACTGATGGGAAAGAACACAGGACAACCTTCTAACTGAGCGATGAAATAAGATCAAATGGACCAGGTATTTAATTTTTTAGTTAATTAATATTAATGGCTAATAAGAACTAACAAAATTAGGCCACTTAAAAACAGGTTTAAGATTCCACAATATAGTAGATGTCTTAAAAGCTCTGGAGAGATGAAAACTTCTTTTCTAGAATACATATCTGAACTCATTTTATCTATACTTTCTTGTCCAAATGTTGTAATGAAATGTGGACAGTAGAAAGCATTAGGAGATCACTGATTTTACAATCACAAGTTCTAAAATTTCAGTAATTTATCATTAAAAAATTATGTTTTATCTGTAGTCTGAATCTATGAATCAGGGGACTTTATTTCAGCTTGAGAATGTACTGAATTACAAAGAAAAGAACATTCCAGAAAAACTAATAAAATCTTAAAACACAGTGCTTTGCTCTTTTGTATAAGCATTTCTACTTCTGGCAAACAACTGCAGAAACCTCTAATAATTGTGTATCACCATTTATTCCTTTTTCTTCTCATCAAAACCCTGTCATGAAAGTAACATCTTTTAGATTCAAATATTTTTCCTATTCCTGGATAAGGATATTATATCCATTCCTGACAGACACTGACCTTTCAACCGAGTTTCAGCAAACTCTTTATCCCTTTTCTACATTGATAATCAGACATACGCGGTCGCTGAACTCTTCCCCTTTGCCCCCATTCTCAAATTACTTCTCTTAGATTTCTGGACCATATCTTGGTCTCCCCATAAGAATATCTGTATTTTTCCCTGTCAGCCTTTCTCACATATCACTGTTAACTCTAACCCTTCTATTTCCCTTTTACATCCAATCTCTCACTAAAAATAGTACTGCTTTCTTCTCTATTATCATTAATATCTTTCTTCTCTCTCCATTAAATAATCATGCCAACATGGGCATTAATCTCATTTTAGATACCTAGAGTTACTCTTCACTACACATACACGAAAGCAAGTGTTAAAAAGAAGTCTGAAACGTCACATTCCAAGTTTGCAAATCCAATCTGTCTAAGCCAATAAAAATAATTACAGTTGAGAGCTCCCCTGAGCAAACTTGTAAAAAAAAATATCAGATTCATTGATCACCCTAGCAGATACCACTTGAAACATAAAGGATAATTTATAAACAAAAACAAAATTTTTAATATCACTCTCCCTGTAAAAAATCCAAGCTTTAATTCTGCTGGATTTTGCATACTACCCCTGCAGTCTTAACAGTGCACTCACCCAGTCCTCGATGTCCAGCGCAGCATTCTGGAACTTAATTCAGCCTTGTAATTGAGTTTATGTTCACATCTCATTCATGCTGTGCGGGAAAAAAATCTTGGGTTCAAGGGCAGGTGAGGAGACTTCTCATATATACCACAAAAACACTGAGGTCTGTGCTCTTCCTTAGCACAGATGTACCCACCACCTGCTTAACAGCACTGTGCAAGCAGATAAAATGGGGTAATGGGATCCTTCCCAGAAGGATAATGGCATTTTTAAAGACAGATACTATTTGTAAGCTCAAATCTTACATCCTATGGATGTACTTTTCACTAGCCTCCACCCTGTCCAGTAATTTGGATGCAGAGAGTTACCGAGTTACAGAACACTTGTGGCTCAATGTAGTCCATGGGTTACCATCAGGGTAGATGATATTGGTTTCAGCTCATCCAATCAGTTTTTGTAAACCATTTAAGAGATACTTATTTTAAAATACAGCAAATAACCTCTAACTGAAGCACAAAAATACCTTGGACTTGCATTGCTTTCAGAAAAAAAATCTAGTCATATGTACAGACACACTGCCTGGAAGCTTAGCTCAAAATAAACTCAAGCAAAATTAAGTTGAAAAAAAAACAAGCACTGAAATATATTTCTGATGCTAAGTCAGTTACATCCACTAGAGGAAGAGCTAGTAATAACCTTTAATTTCATTTCCAAACTATGACCAAAATACAAATATATGCTTTATGCAGAGATTAAGCTTTTATCAAATGTAATTTCCAAAAATAAGAGAGTGAATTTTCAAATACGTGTTGGTGTCATCTGTCAGGAAACTAGAAAGCTGTCTGAGAGCAAACTCATATATTTATTTCAAAGAACAGTTTATGCAACGAGATGTTTGATATTGCTGCAAGTATGTATTTAAAAGATCAGTATTCTTTTGAAAAATTAATAAGAGTAGGTTACACTTTAGAGAATCCAAGCGGTAGAAGTTTATCTGTTCATTTAGTACATTACGGCATTAAGTTTAAAAACATTCAGCTTTCATAATTGTAAGTCTTTATGTTTCAAAGATCTATGAGTTAACATTTCCTTTTATTATGTCATTGTTCTTTGAAACACTTAAGAAGTATGTCTTATTCATTAACTGTAACTTAATTTGAAAAACAGTGCTAAGAACTATTTTTATTTTTGGAACTCTTACAATGATAAACAACCAGTGGGTGAATAAAACTTCACCTTTCCCAGCCTACAGTCCCAGTTCAGTAATTCACTCTATGTCCATTCAGGGTCCTGCAGAACTGTGCGCATGGATTCCTAAACCAGCATCCTCTCTCTGAGAGGTTTCAAATCAGGAATGCAGCTGCAGCCACCAGCACTGACAGATTCTGGCTTCTTCTATGACTTACCCGTCATACAGCTTCTAGGACCAGCTTGAATTGAAGATCATCTGTATTAGGGGGTTCCTCAAACTCCCAGCAAGAAAAATTGATACTCAAAAAAGCAAAAGTAAATTGATTACTAAATAAATACGTAATAATCTTGGCCTCTGAGAAGGCTATCAAGAAGAGGTTAGCTAAAGGCAAGTCAATACCTTACATCTATCTGCAGGAAGAGGCTTGTTGCTGACATCACTGATTCTTTCTTCTGATTTAAATGGTATTATTCATTATTAATGGCATCACTGTAAGAGTGTGACCAGTCTTCAGAGTAGCGAGACCTGGTAAATGTCATCAAGCACTCTTGCTCTTTACAGGTTGTTCTAACATCGTTGATTACTGAAGAAGGGAAGAACTGCATACACTCAGAAGTATTTTACCTGAAAACTCCAGGTTTCACAGATAGGTAACTATAGCTGTTACAACTCCCTAGCTTGAGAAGACATCATCCATAAGTTTTGTTCCTGTTTTCATGCAAAATGAAGCAGCGGATATCTACTAGGATTCTTGTTACCTCTCCCAGGGAGCCAGCAACACTGTGAAGCTCAAAGCATGCCTCATGGAAAAAGGACTGAAAAAATAAGACAGAGAAAACTGAAAATCTCACCATTTATGAAGTGTCAATTAAGATTAAGAGCATTTGAAACAACTTCCACTGACAGCAAAACCATTTATATAAGGTTTGAGAAGTTGTGAAACAGCTTAAATGGTCTCCACTGTATTGTTCCTGCCACAGGAGTTTGCAACACAGTGAAATGCCACACCAAAACACAGCTAAGCCTTAAGCATACTCACCAGTCAGTGCTTAAAACGTCCTTCTCACTGAAGAATCTGTAAAGACTAGGATGAAAGGATGCATAAAGGAAAAATATACAAAGGATTAGATCCACAACTGGTTATATAATCCCTGTGAGCGATACCTAAATCCTAAACTTAGACCAAAATAATTCCTCGTTAATTTGCTCCCAATTCGTAGGAGGCAATTTCCGAAGTAATTTTCCCTAACCTGAAGATGCACTTTGGCAAATGCCTGGAATGAAGTATATATCCCTAACCTCTATCAAGGCATATAAACTCATGACTTCTCTATTTAATCTCTGAAGTAAAACTCAGTAGATATTCATAAAGTTCTAGCAGCTTTATGCCCAAAACTCAAGTGAAAGGTTTTCTTCCTCCTCTTTAAGTTATTATACTTCATATGAAATAAGTAAGATTCAAGTCAGAAATGCAGAACATAATATTGTTCTAAACTACTGTGGTTGACTTGACCAAGGTTCCAGTACTATTTATTTGGCTATTGTGTTCTTGTAACAACACCAGGTGTTAGAGAAAGGACAGAACTGTCCTGGATGTTACCACCTGCTATTAGCCAGTAGTTCTGGAAATTTGACAAGAATGGGAATAACTCCTTTCCATCTAGTTCATGTGACTATTTCCCATTTCTCTCTTTTGTCATGCTTCTTTTCTGTAGGATATGACGTGCTTTGCTCTCTTTGGGTAAATGAGATGCAATGGTTCTTCAATGTACAAAGAAACTCCACATTTTTTGTATTTTTGCTGTGTTTACATTAATTTGTAGGGTAAATTGACACAGTTAGAACTTGTTTATACTTAAATTTCCAGCTGCCTTGCTAGGTGTGCACTTTATTGTTTTGGAGTATTTCTTGGTTTACAGTGTTTATATAATGATTATTTAATACTTTATATACCTCGATGAAAGCAATACATTTCCATTTCCTAAGCTATCATCTTCACATGTAGTGAGGTATAACCACTAAAATAATTCAGAAAAGAAAACCATTTTGGATAAAACAGCCTCTTTACTTAAACTTCAATGGTTTAAAATCTATTAAAGAAGTGAATAAGACAGTAGTAATTCAACTTATGTCAGTAGTAAAAGTCTGATTTTTTTTCCTTCAAACAATCCAGGAAAATCAGAGAACTGAAAGGCAAAATACTACATTATTTATATACATGAACAGTCTGTCAAGCATTCATCCCCAAGACTACCAGTAACTTCATGGCAAAGACTTGGGGCTAAGTCTTGGGGCTAAAGTCAGGGCAAGTTCCAATTTGACATGAGTAGAGTAACACATGTTCCTCTTTGGCTGATTGTGATAAGCTGCCCATGAGTCCTGCAGGCCACTGCACTCCCTGCTGTAAAACTGCTGTGAGCCCCTGCAGAACTCAGGGCTGCAGCTGCCCTGTTTGGGGCATTTTGGCCAGTTCACACGGTGAGCTCTGTACCTTCCACTCACGTTACAAAAGATGCATTCTTGAAATTACTTCCATAAGGGTTTATAGATGCTCATGCAAACCAAGAACACATTTTAGTGAAGTGCTTGGTATGAAAGAATGAAACACACTTGTATATTCACAGTGCTCAGCAGCAATACCAAGTCATTGACACATCACACTCTGCTGGGATGATTTGAGGTGATGAATGTTTAACTTGTTTTCAGATGGGAGAAATACCCATCTTTTTACTTCTCGTCACACACTTTGAATACTAAAGAAAGTACAGGACTCTAAGGAAAGGGCTGGATTCACAAACCTAGCAATTCTCTTAGTGGGCTTCAAAAATACCTGAATTTATGTGAGATATGAGATATCTACACATTAACCATGAAACTATTTTACATCTTATTTGCATTGTTTCTGATTAAGCTGTCTGCCAATTGAGAAAAATTTTAATTTGACATTTTCTTGCAGTAAAAAACTGTCATGGAAGCAATAAGATAATGTTCTGCTTGCCTGTCTTTAAGACCCAAATGTGTAAATTGATACATAACACTGACATGTTCCAATTTATCATAACAGAAATTAAAAAAAAAAGTAAGTGCCTTTCAAAGACAAAAAAAACATTCAGGAATTGATGAGAGCTGATCTGTTCTACATCTAAAGCCTTGAAGGTTTGTTTTTCCCCTTTGATATTGTTAATTTATCCTTATTACTTGCATTGCCTACCATTTCTTTTGTCTTTACACCAAGGAAAACAATCATTGACCTAAACTGTCATCTGCTGAGTAGAAAACTATAAGCAGAGAAAGTTGCTCAGCTGGATCATTCCATCTGCCGACACACACTGTGTATGAGAAAATCATTAAATATGCCCTTAATGCATTTATAAAATAATGTTGCAAAAGCACATTTCTTTCTTTAGTTAGAATTCTGACACATTCTGTTTTACTTCCAGATTACACCAAACGGTGTGCATTTCTAACAGATCTATTCTCCCTCACATGCCAAAATACAGAAAAAAATTGTTAAACATATTGTCTAGAAATACTTAACTGGAAATAAGACAGAGAGCACTGCAAGGTTTTCATATAACTCCATAAAATCATCATTCCAGTACCATTCATATATTTCATGCATTTTCAATAGATGAAGAAATAGATTTAATGACAGATGCATTGAAAAAATGCAGAAAAACACAGTAGAAATAGCTTTCTCTAGCATAAGCCATTTCAGACCAGCATTAGACTGTTTTCTAAACAGTCCATAAACTGCAGACTAATTCCCACGGCAAGATACAAACACAACATATACTCTGTTTCACTGCAGACTAATTCCCATGGCAAGATACAAACACAACATATACTCTGTTTCACTGAAAACTTCAATGAGAACTAAAAATGCTTGAAGTCCTGCACAATCAGGTACTAAAATCTGGTATCCAGAACTAGTGCAATATGCTGTCTCACTATATTATATCTAATTCATATGTGGTTTATATGTAGTCTGATCCCCTATAATGTTAGCAATACAGCTACTGGCCAGCTTTTCTGATCCATTTCTATCCCTTTCCTGCAGCTATATTTTCTGTGAGGAATGCCAGTATCTTCACAAGAGCAAAGAAAAATCTCCCTTCTGGCTCAGTTTGGTTCATGCATCCTTCCGTATGGAGTCTCATAACCCCACACCTATACACATCCTGCTAAGCAACATCCAAAAAAATCTGTATCATGGTCCAGAAAAGGGGAATTGTTGTCTTTGAAAGATAGCATGAGAGACAGTGAGAAAAAATAATGCATAACAGTCCTGGGTCTGTAGTAAAACCATCTGTTCCCATTCCCCCATGGGTGCCAGAATTGTAGATCAGTGAGGCTAATTTTTTTCTTCCCATTGCTTTCTATTGAAATCAATTATTTCAGTCAATTTGCACAGAGAAGTAGATCTTCAATTCTAACATGCTTTAATTGGGAAGTGCTTCCTAGGCAGAATTTGGGTACTAGCATCCAAGTCAAGCAAAAAGATGCTTAAACTGTAGCATAGTTCTTGGTGACCTCTCACATTTATGTCCTTTTTTTAGTGAGAGATCAAGAGGAATAATGTTCTTATTTATTGTTAAAAAAAAAAAAGATAAAAAATGGTATAATCACTTCAAAGTATAGAATATAGCTGTTTTTTCTAAATATTAACAACTGTTGCTAGATTCCTACAGATATATTAAATAACCAATAAAGCTTGTATAATATATCTCTATAGAAATAAGTATATGCATAAATGCATATATATATATAATTATCTGAAGTGTATATACAGGTAACTACAGCAAAAACAAAAAACCAAAAAAACCCAGAGATTTTATTTTGAAGAGAAATCTGGGGAAAAACTCTTGTTTTGAACTCCTTCATATTTTGCTAGATAACATACCATTACAGGTACACACAAAAATAAGATTACCAGGAATAGAAATATCTCTTTCCAAATACGGTAATTTCCTTACAGTAAGAATGACAACATTTTACCTGAACAAAGAAATGATCCCTCTGCTAGGTCTTAGAGCAAGACTGGTAATCTCAGATACTGCAGCAGTTTGCAAACCTTTTCAAGTGTGTCCTGTGATGTATCATCTCCTCAGTACATATTATGAATGACTTAGAGAAAATGGACTTTTTTACCTATTATTATACGATGGGTAAGAGAACATATGTTTAGCTTTTTGTAAGGAAGTGTATTCTAGATAGTATTTCTTGAAGTTAAGTTTTTGTAAAATGGTGCATCAAGGCTCTCTGAGTTTCTACCACTTTTTACTTCATCACTTAATTTCTTGTGCAATCACTGTATAGGGATTTCTCTCCCACCATTGCTTCTGTAGTTGTTACTTGATTCCCTGTTCATCTCCCCACTTCCAAAATTGAGACCAGCTGCTGTTTACCCCTGGATCATACCACAGCCAGTTTTGGAGCATCCAGCCTCTCAGATATTTTTTATGCCTACAATCATAGTAAGCTGTCATAAAAGAGGCCTGAATGTGGCTTCACATAGTTTCTCTCCTAATAAAGCAGCTCAGACTCAAAATTGAGCACAGCGATTTTGAACTTCAGATATATACATTGCAGGACATCCAGCATCTCCTCTAATGAGACTCACCTTCTCTTTGATAAGACGTGGTAATGAAAATATTAGTCTTCCCACTATCCTATATACAGCTTCTCCCACTTTGAATTAGTTAGTGAACAACAGAGATCAAACTCTTAGTTCTGGTCTCTGTAGCAATTTTCTAAATTTGTGCAGGTGGATAAGAAAAAGTACTTTGCTGAATGCAGTTTTTCCTTTCCAATTTCATTTTAGGTACTAGCAGGACATTAGTTACAGATGAAGACTGCAAGTTATGTCACTGGGCATAAAATTCCGATTAAAATGGAATGATTGTCATGATTATATAGGGCATAGATACAGTGACAAATTAGTAAGTAGTTTGGTCCTTTTAAGCAAATGCACACATTTCTGAGCTCATTTATTTCCCAAGTACAAACTTGTATAGTAGTTGCTTACACAAGGTATATAATTCCAGCCATCTTTCCACATAGCATGGTGAAACTGTACAACTTGTGGATGAAAGCAGGAAAAATTATTGCTTTGGATCAAAGCCGTCCACGTTTTTTTCTGCAGTAGGAACATAGGAAAATTATGTGATGTTATACTCCATTCATTAGTATCACGTTTGCTCAGTAGTCAAGTAACCACTTGTTCCTAAGTGGTTGCTTGCCAGCAGCATTTTTTGGCATAAATTAAATGCATATTTGACACTTACTTCTGCGTCACTTAGGATGCTTTCCAGAAATATTTTAAATAGTGAGGCTAGGAATGGTAATTATGCATCATTCAGCATTACAAAACGTATTTTTCAGCAATTACTGTCTTTAAATATTTAATCCAGTTTTACCCAATATTTGGAATAGGAAATAACTGAACAATCTCATTTTCAGCTTCAAAGTATTGGCAAAAATTAACTTCTTAAAAAGGCTTCCTATGAGATCTTATAGGGCAATAGCAGTCCAACCCAGATATGTGCCAAATTGGCTCCAGAGAAACCTTCTAAATAGTTAAAGCACTTCAAAAGTCAATAGGAAATCCAAATTGGACATCCAAATACTCATAAAAGATGATGGGATCAATAGCTTAACTGAAGAACATCTGCACCAATGCAGGCCAACAACCAAGAGGAGTTGGAAGTCCTTGTGCATCCGGAAAACTGAGACAGTTGCCATCACAGAAACAGTTCTGGGCCCCTCAGAACGAGTAAGACATTGAGGTGCTGGAGCAAGTCCAGAGAAGGGCAACAAAGCTGGTGAAGGGTCTGGAGAACAAGTTTTATGAGGAGTGGCTGAAGGAGCTGGGGGTGTTTTACCTGGAGAAAAGGAGACTTGGGGAGATGATCTAGCTCTCTACAGCTGCCTGAAAGGGGTTTTAGTGAGGTGGGAATAGCTTTCTGAAGTAACAAGAAACAGGCTGAGAGGAAATGGCCTCAAATTGAACCAGGGGAGGTTTAGATTGGATATTATGAAAAATTTCTTCACGAAAAGGGTTTTCAAGCCTGGAACAGGATGACACAGGGAAGTGATTGAGTTGCCATTGCTGGAGGTATTTAAAAGCCATGTAAATGTGGCACTTAGGGATGTGGTTTAGTGATGGAGTTGGCAGCACTAGCTTTAGTTTGGACTTGATGATTTTAGAGGTTTTTTCTAACCTGAATGACTGTACAATTCCTTGATTCCTTGGATGCAGACACCTTCCCAAACATTTCACACAGCTTGGCACAGAAGAGAAATTATACCCAACTATGGCCAAAAGTGTTTAAGAGAAAAAGGTGGTATTAAATCTCAGATTCTTAACAATTCTGTTGAACTATCCAGAAGAAGTGATCTTATTCATGCTGTTTTATTAGCTAAGAAACAATATTTTATTACTGACCAGAATACAATAATACTATTGTATATTTATTAGAATATTAAAAGATGACTTCTGGGACTAAACATTGCAAAAGCCTTGTTTCAAACACCAAGCATAGCTGCCACTTCAAAGCTGTCAGGTATAAATGGAAAGCCTAGAGAAGACCAGGACTCACTTGGATATTTAAGATGCCCCTGGACATCTCTCTCTCTAAGCATTTGGATTCAATGCTGAACTTTTACTTTCTCAGTCAATCACTTTTATTTCATTAATTTATTTTCTTGTTTCTGTCTGAGATACTTAATTATTCAATTACATTACTTAGCTGATTTAAATATTATTAAAATTTTATAACATTATTATCCTAAGTGGATTCAGTACATAGTTTTAATATTGTTGCATCTCTGTAGTACTCAATAAGCTTCCCAAATGCCAAGTAGTCTGTTTAAGCATGTCAGTACTTTTATGCATATACAAGACATCCCTTTTGAGAAACACTTATTCTAGGAATATTATCCTATACAACTTTCGTATTAGCAACCTTCTGTGCTACTGACTCTAATCCCACAAATAACATTTTGAATAGATTCCATAATTGTCTGCGTCTCCTGTTACACCTGAGAAGGCATTTGATCTCATACAATATGTAGCATTTGCTATTGTTCCAAAAATTGCCTCTATTGGCTTTTCTGTGTGAACGGTTTCTGAAAATTATGATGGTTGAATTTGTGGTCAAGTCAGTCATTCTGAGAAAGCTCATAAAATCCCAAGAGACTTGCAAAGAACAATCAATCCCTACATCAGGAAGCAAAAAGGAAGTGCCAACCCAGTGGAAATTTATTTATGACATGTTTGAAGTCTGTTGAAATAACAAAACACTGGACTTAACAGTCAAACAGGGCATATACAAAGGCAATGAAATTAAATCTTATTTTCAACAAGGGAATGGTATCCAAGCAACTATTAAAAATTGATTTTTTTTAAAGTTACCCCTAGAAAAGTTAAAACAAAAAGGTAAATTGATCATATAAATTACATTAGGCACCAGTGAGAAACTTTCCTTGAACTACATCCTTGCAGGAAATTGCCTAAATGTAGCCCCTTGGCGCCAAGGAGGTCATGAGCTGTGCGTCAGTGCTAATTCATTTTTTCTGACCGCATTGTGTTGGGAAATCCTGATTCCCAATGCTGAAGTGTAAAACAAGACTTTGAACTCTATGGGATTATGCATATAATATGCCAAACGTTAACAAAATTTCATTTCCTTAAACATGCAAGGAGTGTATTTGCACAGAAAATATTCCACGTATCAGTAATTATTTTCTTTTGCAAAAGCTTCAGACAATTTTGTCTTCTGAAATGAAAATTGTATTTGGAATTAAAATATTTATCACAGTGCAATTTTCTCTTTTATTTTTTGTTTTGCTCTGGAGATATAACCCAAATTAAAACATTCTTAAAGCAAAAATATTCTATAACCACCTTTAAAGAATCTGCCAATGGCAAACAGGTATTCACAAAAAAAAAAAAAGCTAATTCTTATTTACAAGAATACCACAAAAATAATTAATTGAAGTGTGAGCACAGTACAGACCAAAACCACCACACCAACATGCTTTGCCTCCCAGTCAAACTTGCATTTAAGCCCTAGCTTTTGCTAAATAGAAGACAATCTGGAACGTAAGTCCTCGGAAGGTGAAAAATGTAAAGAAACATCAACAATTAAACACCACTGTTAAAATCTGAAAATTGTATTATCCAGATAAACCAGTAGATGAATAAAAGTGACAAAGACTATGATAAAGTATTCTCAAAGGTAAAGGTTCATCATGCTTACAGCACACACCCCTCTACAGACCACCTGGAGCACTCTACTAGCACTGGCTCTAAGTATGCCAAGCTTTAGGTTATGCAGTGAATGTTGTGGCTGTGTTTAACAGAATTAGAGATAATTCTGGAATGTTTCACTTTGGAGAGAAAAGATAATGTTCCTTTTCACCCAGTATGCAATTACTATGCACGTGTAGAAAATGGCTAGAATTCTGGACACTGTAAACTGCTTTAAAATTTTCAAATCTTTGCAGACCCACTTTGAACACTCCCAGCAACTTCACCTGCTCCATACATCAGTGTTCATCATTTGTCTAGAACGAGCTGTGCAGAACTACTTCTGTTCTATGCTCAGCTTCCTCTATAAAAGGGAATAGGAAGGACATGCCATGAGTAGCCCTAAACAAGTCATGAGAATGTTTTCTCTACACTGCAGGTAGTGAGCTTTGGAGAGTTACACCTGTAATGGCACCCCAGGCACAACCCTCCTGCATCCACTGCCACCCACAAACAAACCTCCTGAAATGACTCTTGTAGAATCTGGGGGAAAAGAGTGTCTTAAGCAGCAGAGCACAGAGATTTAGATAAGGCAGAAGATCTTTTCCTAGGGCTAAAATTCTATGGCAGGGTGTACAGTAAGACGCACAGGAGTTCTAAGGGTTAGGACATATATCTATCATCAGCAAGGAGGAGGGTGAATCCCACCAAAACACATATAAATTGCAAAGTTATTCTAGGATGACAAAGTGTATTTCTTCACCATGACAAGAATTATAATACTGGGTGATGTTAGGGAACAAGTTGGCTGCTAATCACATACAGGAGCTAGTCTCTTTCTCACCCTTGTGTGGCACTTCCACACTGACAGGCAGATAATTGTTGTCAAAAAAAATATGAAAATTTGCAGGCACCCCAGCCCTTGGTGAAAATGTGAAAGCTTTTGCTGTCGAGCTGTCTATCCTCTCCTTTCTCTGAATACAGTCAGTCAACAGTAGATAAAACCTCTTGGTAAAAAAGGTCTAATAAAATTTGCCTCCAGTTACTTCTGAAAAGGCAATAGTAGATCAGAGCTGTTGGCTCTCTTACACAGTGTCTCAAATTCTGCCTTCGGAAAGCAGATTTTCTCCAAGCTCTTTGGTGAATGATACCTTCTCACCAAAGTAACTTCTATTAATAACCAGTGTATACAATATTTTCATAACACAGCCTTTAAATGCCTTCCAGGAGTCATTGCTTAGTTCTTGCAAGCAAGAGGCCATTTACCATTATTTTGTGTCCATGAGTTGTCTAAGAATGACATTCAGGAAACAGTGGGCCACAGTAGCAAAGGCAAGGTTAGCTGTTTATACATTTGTACACAGAATCATTTAATTGGAACACACTTCTAAGGTCGAGTCCAACCACTAATCCAGCACTGTCACGTCCTCTAGTAAACCACATCCAGCACCAAGTGTACAGGTTTGTGAACACTTCCAATCACAGGGACTCTTCCACTTTCCTGAGCATCCTGTTCCAATGTTTGACCATCTTAGGAAAAAATAATTTTTTCCTAATATCCAATATCTAAACCTCCCTTGGCACAATATGAGCTTGTCCTATTGCTTGTTACTTGGGACAAAAGATGTAGCCCCAGAGAAAAGTCCTAGAACTTACATAGAATATGTCTTTTGGTCAGAGGAAAACAGAGAAGTTTATGTAGCACCCTACGCAAAGGAAGGGAGGTTCTCCTAATGGGAACTCCCTGCTAGCATCAGATTTCATTCCCAGAATCAAACTGACTCAGCAAAAAGAAGTTTATGAGTCCATGGAACAAAACTTTTAACTCCTTCAGCTCAAAACAAGCTATAAAACACTCCACTACTCCACAGCATGTTTAGAGTGTTTAATACAAAACACAAACCACAATGTGCACAGCTGGCATAGAAGGCATATGCTTTATGCTTGAACTGAGTTAGGGACATTAAAAAAATAACTTCTAATTCTGGTGAATTCAGGTATCTTGTCTAAGCTTACATTATTTTAGGAAGATACATCATTGAAAAACATACATCGTACTTTATTCTACTTTTTCCCCCACCTTTATTTCTCATCCCATTTTCCTAAATCGCTGCTACCAGATTGAAATGGCAAAACTCTTGAGAGCACCTATCCAATTTCCACCCATAATCCATTTAGCATATGTTACACACTGAGCTTATTTTTATTAGGGAGGTGGTTTCCATTGCCACATGTCCATAATCATTAGCTATCTGGCTTGTGCAGATTTTAGCATCACTATTTAAAAGTGACTCAAAATACTACTCTTATTTGGGGCCAGTACAGGTTACCTCGTGCAAACAGATCTTGTTCTCTTCTTTATCTAAAGAATCTTTTTGTTTATTTGTTTTAATTTCCTTGCAAAGGTCGCTTCAGCTTGACTTCTGGCAATTCTAACCTCTTCCTACTTTCTCTGACCTACAAGATAAAGCTTTCTTTCATGCTGTCTTTAGGGCAGGAGGGAAGAGGTTCTTTCTCAGGTCACTATTCATCCAGATAAGCCTGGAAACCTTTCTTTGAAGGGTGACGGGTTTGGAGTGTTTTACATTTTGACTTGCAATCCTTTTCTGCATTCGAGTCCTTGACCTATTTAGTTCAAGGTAATTAAATCAGTATATTGGAAATTTTGTCATAAAACACCATTTTGCTTTTTTCATACTTACATTTTCCACTGATATTTTTGTCTATTTTAGCATCTGGAAATGTTTTTTAAAAGCACATTATTAGTAATTCTTATAGTTTCTCACTATACATTGAAAATATATGGATCTAAGCCAAATAAATATTTAATAAATGTGAGCATTCTTAGACATATCCACATCCACACACTGAAGAAATAACATATGCCCACACATTTTATAAAAGGCATTTAAGCACACAACAGTATTGCAATGCAGCTCTCCACAAATTCTGGGTTTGCTTTGGTCCCCCACACTTACAGTAGAATGTTTATTCTCCTTTAAGTGGTATATACAATTTGAGACCTAAGCATAATGTCCCTCTTCAAGTTAATGACCATGCACAAGGGCTGCCACTCATGCATCTTGTAGGTCAGACAAAACGCACATTAGGTGTTGTCCCACATCCCGAGGATGTTATTTGATGTGTCAACATTACAGTTTTTCTTTTTATTAGTCCCAGGAGTTGCACTAATTTTGACAGCTGCTAAACTCGTTTTCCTGCATTTTAAATGTTCTAAGACAATCATCATAAAGGGACAAATCCTGCTTGGCTTTGAGAAGGAGAAAGGCTTTGCGCAAGCCTTTTAAAACGTGATGAAAGCAAAATGATTGTTAAGACTTTATGGTTTGTTTGGGTTTTTTCTTTCCATGCAAAGCAAGGCAAAGTACCCAAGCAGTGATCTTTGTTCCTCTTTTTCCCTCCCCACAACACTAAGGAGGAAACTACCGAAGCGCTGACCTTTAAAAGTACATATTCTGACAGTTTCTAAACTAAGGATAAGCTAATAAGCATTTGTTTAATTAAACAACTTCTGAAGACAATTACAGAATCAAATCACTAATGTAAGTATTTAAGCAAATCTGTTTTGAGGCAATCTCTTAGCCTCAAGTTTTAATTTATAACTAAAGTGAATTTAAATACATTTTAAATGGAAATAGGAGCCATGTTTTTGCTGCTGCTTCTCCAGAATGTGCATCATCTTGGTTTTTTCATGTATCTCATACACACGATGTGAGAGATGTTGGAAAAGCCGCCAAAAGAGTATAAAAAACACGGTAGTAGACTTTTTGTTTTGAAAGTGAATAAAATGGGAAGACCAGGAAGAATTATCTCAAAGGATGTTGCCACTGCAAGAAAAGGAGCAGTACATTTAGCCAAGGAGATCTGTGATGTCAAAGGAGGAACTGAAGATGTTCATCCTTCCAGAGGTCCCACCATTATTTCAGATAAAGCAGCAAGTAGAGAATGTGGTTTAAAATGTGGTTAATGAAATTAAGCATCTGAACTGCTATCATAAACTAAGCTCTACACTGCATTCATTTCTTGCAGGTAAAGAATTCTTTGAACTATTATCCAAAAGCAAGTCTAGAAGTAAGATGTAAAGGCCAGAATCTAGAGACATTGTATATGCTGTGAGAGATCTTACTTCCCCTCTCATTTTCACCCCATGGAACTATTCAAAATACTGATATTCACATGTGAACCCAGCCAACAGGCTGGTTTCACAGAAATTAACAATCCTACTTATGACCAGTCCTATATATTTTATTTCTCATTATCCTAATCTGATTTGATTGGTAATAAATTAAACTAATTTCCAAGTCAAGTCTGTTTTGCTCATAAGGGTACCTGCTGAATTATCTCTGCCTGCCTTTATCTCAATCCACAAGCTTTTTGTTATATTTTCTCTCTCCTCTCCAGCTGAGAAAGGAAGGGATAATGTGGCTTCGGTGGGTACCTGGCATACAGCCAGGGTCAACCAAGCACGCATATTTATTTGCAGTAAGTGAAACTTGATATGCCTTCCAAACGGTAAGAAACACATCAGGTTCCCTTCTTTGCGTTTAGCAATCTCTTCTTTGAGAGACAGACTCTCAAAAAGCTGATCAGAGGGGAGAAATTAAATACAATAAATCTCCCAAACCTTTGCTTGTACATATTCTACTGAGTAAAGACAGTAAGTGCAATTATTATTTAAACCTTCACAATAGAGAGGAGAAAGGAGTTACAAAAAGTATGATCAAAAGATTATAGGCGGCAATACTGATTGCACACAGTCTGATGAGAAATGCTGTTGAGTTCTGATAAAAGCTGGTGGGTTTTTTCAATTAACTGAAGATACTTTTTAAAACTTGCATAAATTATCATTTTGCCTGTGAACTAAATTATGTTTTCAATTACATACTGATACATTGTAATGACATCAACACAGCGTCACTAAACAGCAGAGAGAAGTTATCTGCAGGGGGCACAGACTCGGGCTGACAGCTGGGTGGGGTTAACAGGAGTAGATGCCTACTAAATGGGTTGCTCTGTTTAAGCATATTTCTTACCCCGTAGCTGACTTCCTTTGAAACCAAGTCTCAAGGCAAATATTTGATTTTATTTCAGCTGTTGGGACCCATGAGAAAATGGACTAGGATTTCCCTCTTTGTGTCTATGACTTCACGAAGAAATAGTTCATGCTCCCTTACAATCTAAAGTTACACCATAGCCTTATTCCACATTCCCACACAAAACCCCTCAACACCACCATAACTGTCGTGTCCTGAGATACTGTCATCTGGTGGCAGAACTGAAGTCAGAGTCAAAAAACGCTTAAAGGCTATTTTAAAAAGCTTTTCTTTAGCAGTTCCCTTAAAGGCATTTCCTTCCATTGTCTTTTGAAAGCTATGTCAACTGTCCATTGTTCTTCATGGACTGGGCTGACAGCATAATTTTTATATGTGCCTAAATTCCAGTGTTATTTTCCATTTTCAATGACATTTAACTTCCAAACTGTTCAAATACATAACTTTCAGGACTGGGATTTCAACACTTGTATGGCTTTGAAACTGGTTTTATGGAGTTCTACATGGATACACATTGTAAGCCAGTGCTGAACACCACCTGTTTTCCAAGGGTCAGCAACCTAGTGCAGCATTTTAGTGGGTTCAGGTCATTTTTCCCAGCTCCACCGTACAGGTCCATGCACATGTATTTTTCACAACAAATACTTAATCTCTTCAATACTTGTATTGAGCTAGACCAGCATCTTTGCAAATTTGGATTATTTCCCCATAGTTTCTAGTAAAGTAAATGTATTTCAGCTTCAGTTCTTTTACTAACCTTTTCCTTCTATCACATATTTCTGAAATACTTCCATGTATTTTTAAAAAACATTCTAATTTCTCACCCTCTATGCTTTATGGCTTCCTTCTAGGTCATTGTTATCTGAAAAAAAAGTTATATATTCTTTTTATTCTGTTATTCAAGACATTAATTAATATCAAGTAGTACCAGATTGAAGTTAGATGATTGAGGAATACCATTAAATACATCCCCATTTCAGCAGTAGCCTATTTCATCTCATAATGCAGGGAAATCCAAATGCTGATTTTAATATTAACATTTTTTAAAATTATTATTTTAGGTTTTTGCCCCCACCACATATTTTTTATATAAAACTCATGATTACAAGTGATTACAAGTGTTGAATCTGAGACAATCTGCCATGATTCTGAAAACAAATGCTAAAATTGTATATGTCTGTCTTTATTCATTAGTTTTTTCCTTCTTTATATTTTAAAATTTAAATTTCTATTACGTATCCTTTAAGAAGAAGAGACTATGGAAATTTGAAGGATCACCACAGATACACAAACAGCAAACACACTGAAAGAATGACAATGATCCTTATGGGTCACTTTTAACTCAAGATATTCCATGATAATTATATTGTATGTTGTGAAAGTAATTTGCCTTCATTGCTCAGATCCAAGGTATAAGGATAATAAGGACCAAAATTTTAAATGAAATTATAGATTTATTACATTTTCTCACACAGTTAATTGTATCTCAAAATAGCTATCCAACAAGAGAGATATTCCAAAGCTCTTCACACACAGAGAAATTTTAAAATTTTGATACAGAACATTAAAGTACCAGAATCATCTAAAACACTTTTCTCAAGACATATAAAATTGCCTACCTTTATTTTATAGTTCTGACCTAATATGATTACTAGGTTCTTTTAAGTAAAATCCTTATGGCCTCCAGCCTGTCCTCTCCACCTCAAAGAGTCTAGTTTCCTCAGCAGATTCCATCAGAGATGGAATAATAAACAAGTAATGTATGTGTACTTTGATTTTCACTTTATCATTTCCTTAATCAATATAAAACTAACTTTCAGTTCAGTGAAACCAGGGAAAAAAAATCATATTACCAAGGATATAAGAGTTAGGTATTTCCTACAACGCAATGCTTTCATAAAACATATTTGTTTTACAAAATGAGGGGTTTTTTTGTCACAATCCAGTCCCCTTCTACTTGATCTTGCAGGAGAAAGTACAGACTTTTTTTTTTATGGTCAAATCTGTGAATGAAGAGGACTGTACTATCCTAAATTTATCACTGGGGGAGAAAATTTTGCTTCGGGAATGCATGAGATGACATATGAGGAGAAGTCAGCTCTAATATCATGCCACAGAATTGTGAACTGATGAATAAACTTAAGAGGAAAAAAAAAATATAGTCAAGTGAAGAACTATTTTGAGGAGTAAAATTTATCATTAGACTTGTAGGATTATATTTCAGAACAATCTAAGAAAAAGACAAACTACTTCAATTGATTCTTATGGATCATGGGATAGAAGTTGTCAAAAAATGTGTGCTGCTGTCACCTCTTTGTTTACTGAGGACTTTACAACAATACTGGATTCCACTAAATGCTCATAGTAAAATATAAAAAGCAAACCTGGAATGGCCTTATTCAGGTCATCTTTGGGATCCAAAACTGAGGTAGGTGAGAACAAATCTAAAACCTTTGTAAATGCCCAGAAGATAATTCCTCTAGAAAGGCACATGCTTTCTTCCAAACTAAGCTCTAAAACCAAGTGAAACAGAGGCCTAAATAAACTGTTCCCCCTTTTCATGGAAGTCAAAAAAAAAAAAAAAAATCAATCGCAGTCGGAAATCGTGCGCACAACTTTGTTGAAAGCAGACCACTGCTAAGTAAACCTTCAGAGCCACTTTGTAAACAGCCAGAAACATCCAGTCAGTTTTCTGTAAACAGCTAAGTCACGCACCAGCAGAAGACAGCAGCCTTCTGTGGAAGGCTTTGGTTGATATTTAACAGGGTTACATTTCAAACCAACAAATAGTCACAGGTATTATCATTGCAGTTCAATTGCACAAACCAGCAAATGCTTCAAAAAATGGGCCAGAGCTCATTCTGCTTTGGTGATACTGTTAGGGAATAAATCAAAGAGAAAATCAATAGGTCTCCTAAAATATGACAGGTCAATTTATGCAAGGTCCATTCTTAATGTTCATAAATAAGCAAAAAAGTTTTAGTTCACCTTGAGTTTACAAGTTTTAACCTAGTGGAACTGGCATATATACAAGTATTTATTCCATCCTTGTTTGCTTGTTTCTACTTATGCTTACCCCCATTAACATATTTTGAGGGAGAATTAAACTGATCATGTGAGTTATTTCCTGACTTTCAGAGCTTGAAATATTTAAGACTTGTATTTGTTCAAAGCAATTTTATATGACTTATTCAAATAAATTCTGCTCTTAGTTTTAGTGATCCCTCCTAGTTTTCTTTATAAAGTGAATGCATAAGCATCACTCCCACAGAAATAAAATTTAGTTTAACAGCTTAAGTCTTTTCATCCTGTCCCTTTTATGGCACCTTAAAATAAACTAAATTACAGTAAAACACTCAAAGTGTCACAACAATGAAGAACTGGCAAATTGACCACAACTCAGATCTAAACTGCTCGTACAAATTGTTTCGTGAAAGTTGTAAACTTCCAATCCCTTTTAGGTTGAAAGGCAATGTGCAAATGAAAATTGTTAAGAGAATATTTGCGTATTTCCTGTATATTATATGTTTTCTGCAGAAATAAATTCTCTAGGGCCAGTTCTCCATCTCACTGATATAAATGAAAAGTGAGATTGTAGGACTTCTACACTAAGGGCTTTTGAATTTCATTTTTAGTCTCTACAGATGTAAGAGCAATAAATACATAGCCTGATTATCCATTGTTATTTTGTGGTAATGATGACTATTTTTGAAAGTGTATATAGCCTAGCCGAATGCTGAGTTTAAATAATCACCAGACTTCTTTTCCTTTTCAAAGAATTCAAGATGGTTCTAGTTTTCCAAAACCTGAAAACTGCTAAAGAAATTGGAAAACTTTTAAATACATGTAAAAAAATTACCACAATCCTGCACTACTGATGCAAGTTTCTAAGTAACTTCAATAAAGTACAGACCTAAAAGGAGGAAACTAATACTTTCAAATACCTGTAAGCTAGAGGATAAGCCTGGCTAATGTATTTAGGGCACTTTGATATCTGTAATTAGCATGCAAAATATGTTAGGAATTTTGTTATGGCATGGATGCTGAACAGAGTTTCTCAACCCTAAATTCAACAGATTTCTATAAAGCTGCAGATTTTTTCTCAGAGTTGTCTGCATTTTTTCTTTTTAATCTTACTATTATCTTATGATAAGTCTAAATTGAAAAGAGGCAATGTCAGCAGGCAGCAGGCATCTTGACAAAATCCCTGAACAGATTAGGTAATTAAAAACTATTCTCAGATAGAAATACTGCTCTTTGCGTATCTGTATTGTTACTAGTCAATCTAACAATTGATTTGTTAGAGAATCAGAGAATCACAGAATATGCTGAGTTGGAAGATCATCAAAGATCAGATGATCCAGCTCCTGGCTCTGCACAGGACATTCCCAAGGGTCACACTGTGCGCCCGAGAGCATTGTCCAAACTCTTCTTGAACTCTGTCAGGCTGGTGCTGTGACCACTTTCCTGGGGAGCCTGTTCCAGTGCCCAACCACCCTCTGGGTGGCCAAACACCCTTTTCCTGATACCCAGCCTAAACCTCCCCTGACACAACTTCAGGCCTTTCCCTTGGGTCCTGTCACTGTCACCACAGAGAGAGATCAGTGCCTGCCCCTCCTCTTCCCCTTGTGAGGAAGTGGTAACAGCAGTGAGATCTCCCCTCTGTCTCCTCTTTCAGGCTGAACAGATCAAGTGACTTCAGCTGCTCCTCATACAGCTTCCCCCGCCAAAGACAGGCCCTTCACTGTCTTCATAGACTGTCTCTGAATGGCCTCTAACAACTTGATGCATTTTTATATTAGAGTGCTCAAAACTGCCCCAGCACTCGAGGTGAGGCCACCCCAGCTCAGAGCAGAGCAGGACAATCCCCTCCCTTGCCCGGCTAGCGAGGCTGTGCCTGGTGCTGGCCCTCCTGGCTGCCAGGGCACAATGACTCAGACTCAACTTGTCATCAACCAGGACTCCCAGGCCCCTTTCCACAGCACTGCTCTCCAGTGCCTCATTTCCCAGTCTGTAGGTACATCCAGGGTAGCCCCATCCCAGGTGCAGAATCTGGCACTTGCTCTTAAGCTTCATACAGCTGGTGATTGCCAGACCTCTGGTTTGTTTAGTTTAAGTTTTTGTTTAGTTTATGCTAAGTTATGAGTTGCAAATAAATAATAATACCCTAATGTTTTTATTTGCTTTAAAGGGCAACATTAGAAGAACATAATTAATCTAAACTTCTCCTTACCTGAGCATTTTCAAAATCTTTTTTGTCTTGGAGTCACAAAAGTCATCTTTGTTTTTATCTTATGCAATCCTGTGGAAAGGGGCAGAGGCAGACAGAGGAGGTGAAAAATAGACTACACCTAATTTCTCTGGTTTTGCTTCCTTGCACCCTTGATGGGTTTCCTTGATGTATGCTAAGGAAATAAACAAAAGCATATGTGGTGGTTTTTGCTGAAGGTTGGAAATGACTAAATATCATCATCTTTCATGCAAAGGATTCCATAAATTTGGCGAAACTCCTCTAAACATTAGGTACTCCCCAGCCTTATTGTATTGGCATTGATTTTTTTCTAGCAGAATATTAGTATCATGAGAGATAGCAAAGGGAGGTGCACAGAACAGAATGAAGTCTGAAGGACCCTACAGATGTAGCCTTTGACCTGGAGTGATATCTGCTTATGAGAGTCTGTGTTCAGCCTTTGCTTTAAAGACAAAATATAAGAGAGAAACCCTATAGTGGCTGAACCCTTGTCCTGTCTGGATTCAAAAGGAGCATAAGTATGGATGTGTTTTACTTCTTAAGCCAAAAGGAAGAACTTTCACCTTTGGTCCATTCAGTGAAAACAGCACAGAGGACATGAAACTAAAGCTAAAATGGTTTTGGCAAAAATTTGCAGGAACAGTTATGGAACAAGGAAGGATGCAATATGAACTTTTCCAAAGTGCTTACAGAGGTTTTTTAAACCTTGCTTCATTAAGCTGTTAGAAGTGTACCAGTAAAAAGTACTATCTACAAGATACTGTTTTATCTTTAATGATATTTATTGTGTAATCATACAATTATGAGATATGATGAGCTTTTGTCTGCATAAGCTGATACCATCTTTCTCATCTCAAAATAGGTGTTCATTGTTTTAACTTCCTATGGGGAAATGGCATTTCCTTACCTTTGCATGCTGTATTTCATGATGTAACAATCCATCTTGTTCCACTTATTACAAGTTATCTAATTTTCCTCATCTACTGAAATTAGCCTGAAGATGTGATAAAAAAATGAAACTTTCATAGTTACTGGATACTACTTAGTGAGCCACAGAACTCACATAGCCTAGAGGAGGAACCTGGCAGACAGACATAGTGAAAGCAAGAGCTACATGATCTCAATTCTCATGGAGCACCACAATACTTTGGGGAACCAGATTTTAGGCTGATGCAAAAAGAATGACGTTAGGTTTTCTGGGACATTGAAAGTAAATATTTTGCTTCAGAGATACTGATGTAAAGATTTTAGTTTCAAGCAGAAGCAGTTTTGCTGGTAGGAGAGAGCATGCTGGGAAAAATGTTTACTTTCTATTGATTCATTAATAGAAAATTTTATACATAGATCTTCCCCCTTCCCCTGTAGAAGGAAAAAATGATAGGCCCTGACACATTGCTGAAACTCTTTAAAAAATAGTGAACTCAGTATGCTCAGATTCTAATGGCTAGGGGTCTCATGGTCAGATGTTCAGGTGTCTAGTGAGTTGAGGCTTTTCCCACAGATAAATCTACCCATGGGTGTCACTAAACTTATTCCACAGCATCTTACTCAGGAATCATCACCCATACCCAAGTTTCTGGTTCATTTTAATGAATCTAGATGAACTTAATAGGCTTAAGACTTCTATTATTCTTTCAAAATCAGTTAAAGTAAGCCAAACCATACAAAATTTTTCAGAAAAAGAGAGCATGCTTGACCGGATTTTTTTTTAATGTGGATCTTGAAATAACAGAAAAGATGATGCTGCATGATTACCTTTTGATTAAAATGAAGACAATAATAAAATGGGATACCTTGCTCCATGTTTAGTTCAGTTTTGAAAGTAGACACTTATTTTAAATTAACTGTGTATGATTTTGCATTTCAAACATTAGAAAACCCTATTTTTTCTACAAAAATTGAAGAATTTACAAGCTGAAAGTACCATTAGAAAGGTGAATTGAAATGGCCCTTATTAAATCAGGTTAATAGATAAAACACTGGATAAAACAAGTTTTCAGACAGAAAACTGAAAGGCAAAAGTAGGATCAAAGAATTTCCTAACATGGAAGTTGGCATGTATTGTGTTTTAACCAATTTAGAAAACTCAAAAATAATCAGTGCTGACAGCATGCAAAGTATTTTAAAAATTATTCTCCTAAATCTTCACTATTTTTAGATTTAATTAAGCTGAGACAGTTTCTGCAATATTTGCCTACCCTAAGCAAAGTCCTTCTGATGTGATAAGAAACATCTGATGAAATCTTTCCTTCTTAATGAATGTCAGCATGTAACTGTATTTTAATACAGGACACTTGACAAGAGAAGGGCTCTATTTAAATAACCTGAACAAACTCTGATACAGTAAAGTAATATATGACCTGTGCAGAACTAAAAATTATGTATGTCTTTTGATTTGTTCCTAGGGTTCAAACTGTCTAAAATTGTTAATCTAAATGTTGAACTGGAATGCTCTCACATCTTCCCACATGATTCCTAATTCATATCAAGGCTGGAGAGTATTTCCAGCTGTTACTGATATGTTAATAGGACCACTGTGAATGCATATCATTTTTTAAACCCATACATATAAAAAGAAGTATGGGTAATATTTCCAAGATAATTTCATCCAGCCCTGCAGTGACTTTTTTTTTTGCTTTGAAAGTTGTACTCAATTTTTGTTCTTCTTTCACTAACAGTGAAACTGGTCACATTAGGTATTCCAATGGCACCCTACTAAAATTTGCTTAAACACACGCGCTTGGAGTACAGAAGGCTGAGAAAGTGCTATGGAAGAGTTACTAACCATCTGTAGACATATATAGTAGGTATGAAGTCTCAATCACTCATCCTGCCACTTAAAATCATTTTCTTTATCTTCTTTCCCTGGCTCATGCAACGACCTCCAAGAAAGGGAAGTAAAACACAGTGCTGCCAAAATGCTGTAGATGTTGCTTCCAGATCACAACCTGAGCTACCCATCAGGTTGTTGAGCTACAACTTGCACAGTTTGCATGGGATAAAAAAAACACCTTACAGGTGTGAGTAATTACTTTAAAAACTAATTCTTTGGAAATCTCAAATCACAACTGTCTAATAACAGAATTATTATTAGCCCAGGCCTTGTTATTAGAAGGAGAAAAATAAATAGAATAATAAAAGAAAAAGTATTACTGAGACATCTTCCAAAGTAATAGTTTAAATTGAGTCCACCCAGTTACTAGTATCTATACCTTATTTTTGGTGTTATCATACCCTTCCTCTGGGAGAAGACAAAGGCTTACACTGTAAATTGATGACTTCTTTCTTGTCTTCTCAAGGAGAAGTGTGATGTTGCTTTTCTTCCTTCCCTCTAAGGCCTGTATTGCACTATTTTGATGCACTTTCTAACATGCTCTACACATTGCTCATGCCACTGGTTTACAATTCCACAGTACAACAAAATTCCATATACATAGCATATTTTAACATATTGGATATTATCCCCTGTTCTCTTTGCAATCCCTAACACTGGTTTTGACCAGTCCCAAGGCTGCATTTCTGTGGTGACCAGTGACTGACCACATGGAGTGGTTTATAGCAACAGGGCCTCTAGTATAATTTAAAAGGCTTTACTGTCATTCCCTGTCCCCTCTACCCTACATTTTATTCCAGGGTCAAACATAGTTCATTCTATATAGAATAGCTTTGTTATATTATCGGTTATTATTAGGCATTTTATGTAACAATAAGCACCATACCACAAAATTGCACAAAGCTAAGCAAAAAATAGATCAAGGCATTCATGGCCATCTTCTCATTAGGTAATTGCTGTACTAGCCAAACAAGCTAAAACAAACTTCCAGGAAGACTGAGACAAGGTCCAGACAGAGCCTGATAAACCTGAAGCTGTGCTGTCAGCCTAACACAAAGACCAGCGGCATTTTTCTAGTAGAGGCAACTCCTATATACGGGCCCACAAGGCTACATAACTGTAACATGGATAGTAGTGGGAATCTGAATCCAAAATGTTCTCCTGCACTTCTGACAGGCCTATTTCAGACTATGTGCAGCGTATTTCACTGCTGCTGATGCTGGTAAAGCAGTGGTACCGATGCAGGCACAGATTATAACATTCTCCAGTAGAATTTTTTGATCATGACATCTAGAATTTTCCCAAAAATATTCAACAGAAGGAAAACTCATGTCTGAAACCTCAGTACAATAAGTACAATAAGGATCAAAAATCTTTGGTCTTTATTTCACTATACCAAAAATGAAAAAACACAAACCATTAAAGGATTCAGTGTTGTTCCCACCAAATAAAAGATCATCTAAAAAGTACACTGCAAACATTTAAGATTTCAAAATTATTAGAAGTCTATGAAAAGCTTACTGCAACAAGTTATACCTTTACAGGAAAGCAGAAGGAATGAAGCACATTCAGCAATTGCTGTTGGCATTACAGCACCACCTAGTGTGCTCTGGAAATGCTCCTGAGGGATGCCTTTTTAATCTGGATTTATGTTTGCTTTTAGAAATGAAGTCAAGTCATTATCACTTTGGTTCTCATAATTCTTGCAATTTTTTTTAATTGCAGGCTGAGGTTCATTCAATTAATTGATTTTGACTCTATCAAAACATCACCAGAGGAAGTGTTACATAATATTACACCAATTCCCACTCCAGATGCCAAGAAACTACTTATTTCATTTCCTAATTAAAGGATCTACAAGACCTTTTCCTCTAACCCTCTTTTTAAGGAAATGAGCATAGCTTTTCAGGCTAAGATAGCCCAGCAGTAGGACTGAGTACCCTCATAAACACCCAAACTTGGACTCTCCATCCAGGTTTTCAGACTTTTTAAGAAGTGCAAGGAAACCCTCGTTCTAGTTATCCTGGGCATTGTGAGAGACTATGGAATAAATCCTGTACCAAGCAATGAGCTGTTGAGGCTTTTTTCTCCCCTGCAGAACAGAATATTCCTAGTTAACCTTGGACACAATTTCATAATCATACTTGATAATAATAAATTACCTTTCATAGTCTTTTTCTCTGATTGTTGTGCACATAAAGGGGCGAACAGTGAAAGGTGGGGATAGGGAAGGTAAGTTATTTATTTACATACTTATCAAGATGGAAAAACAGTGATAGAATTAAAAAGGAAGAACAGACACAGTGATTGAGCAAGCATCTGAATTTTCACATATTTGTGAGATCACAGCTCACTTTTACCACCTGATTACTTTTAAATTTAAAATGAAGTTGGTGGGGAGCTTCTTGTCTGCTTTCCATGAGAATGATCAGAAGGACTGGAAAACCTCAGCCTTTTCAATCATTCCATAACATATTTTTTTATGTACTATTTAAATGTATTTAAAAATTTGGAAGTGGAAAACACCCAATAAAATCTAATATGAAAATGCAAATTTGAAGTGACCTAGACTAATCTAGGCCATTGCTAAGAGGGAGTAGTCATATCCCTGCATGAGACATTGCACTACTCTCATACAGTGAACTCATGGCTGAGCATAACTCCTCTTGATAATAAGACTGTAAGAAGAAAGAGTCATTATGTAAACTTTGCTGCTTCTGTACATTGTTCAAACCCAAAGTTGAAGACAAAGGTAGTCAGTTTCCAGATTAAGAGGCTTGCCTTGAAGAAGCAAATGGTAGGAACTACCAATCTTTGTGCAATCATCTTCTGATAAGAACACCTGTCCAGGAAACAACATATCCCCAAAACTGATAAGCTATGACCGGGCTATAAAGGAACCAGTCTCCTTCCCCTCTCTGGTAAATGCATATCTATGCTGAAAAGATTCAAATATTTAATGCAAAAGTGACAGCCTGGTTGTGTGACCTGACAAGAATGACATTTCCCATGGGAAGCTCTGAGGTCTTGTTTTTGTTCACTGTGTCCCTTGTGCGCTCATTTTCAATGCCTCTGAGTAAATTGCTCCCAAGAATGGCTTATGAAGGAATCAGAAATGCAGTCTCCCTTGTCCAATGAAATTTACTTCATCCCAACGCTGAAGATCTTCAACTTTCTCAAAGATAAACATGTTATTTATTAAATCTTAAATAAATAAAGAGCAAAGACAGCTCAAATATATAAAGGGGAAATTGCAAATCTGACTGTAATTGCATTCATCATAATCAGCTTTACCTAAATTACTTATTTTTTCATCACTGCTCATAAATTTCTGGAGCAACAGTATTCTACCACACTGTTAGATGCTTTAATGCAAACCTTTTTTTATACATTTCCAAAATTTATATTGGCAAGGCAGAATGATCCTGAAATTCATAACCTCGCAGGAATGCAGAATGAGAATTATAATCATGCTTGTAATTCAAATTTAAGAAAAGATTCTAAGAAGTTCGCAAAGACTTGCTCTTGAGGTTTTTTATTGGACAAGAAGTCCAGCAGGTCAAAAAGATATAATATAAAACGAAAATCTAATTAAATTTTATTCGTAGCAACAAAATAGAACCATGTATTATATATGAAGAACAGTGTATACTCACATCTGGCTTCAATTACACACAGTACTTATGGGAGCTGACTGGAGATGTCTCCCAACCTTGGATGTCTCCCAACCTTGCAGAAGGTGACATGACAGCTTGGCTTTACCTGAGCTGCCTCTGTGTCCCTTCACAGACAAGGGGGAACACGGAAAGTGTGTGGTTTTTTTTACCCATTTTAGAATGAAGTCAGTTGTGCCACAGAATGCCTATTTCTCTATATTCTGCCTAGAAATGAATCCTGATGACTAATTCTGATTATGATATTTGTCTTATGGTAGTTAATATTTGGTCAGTTATATCGCAAACCCATTGTCTTTACTCATAGTGCAGTACCATTCTTACAGAAAAAATTCCAATTTTGTATCTTCAATATATGCATGACAACATCTGTGACTTGGGAGAGAAATATCGTAACAATAACTTTTACCTTATACATTATTAGTGTGACTTAGAAAAAACAGCTTGAATCTGTAGTGGCAGCTGTCAATAACAGTATTATAGGCTTTCTTTTTTTTCTAAGTATGGCTCTCTGGAAACTGTATACAGCATGCTGCACTGACAATCTTATTGGCGTGTTCCTTTTGTGCTACCATGGTTCATTTAAAGGATCACAGGACAAATTAAACAGCAGTATCTTGCCTTCATTAAAAGATAACTGAATTGCCCAGTTTTGTTTAAAAAAATATGCATAAAATTTAGGAGATCAATTTATTTTGAGAGACTGCCAGTACTGAATCTTTGAATCTCCAAATATTTTTAAAACTGTTCAAATGTGTTCAAACATGAGAGAATATTGGAATATTCTTCCACGGCAAGAATTAAAAAGAAAAAAAAAAGAAAAAAGGGACCTCAACAACATCAAGTCAACATATTTTGGGAAATGGAAATAAAATCTTCTGCATGTTTGAAATATGACAAATAATAGGGTTCAGAAGAGCAATATTTCAAATAAAGTCATGTTTAGGAAAAAATGACTTAGGAGGTAGAAATTATATTAACTATTTTAAGACATAATTTTTATTTTATCTGCATTGATATCCAAAATTTACTTCAATTTAGGATTTGGAGAAAAGGAATTGTCTGAAGTACTAAGTAGGTGAAGAAGGCCAGATGTTCAGAAGCTTATAGGCAACAATTCATAAATAATAAGAAAATATCTTTCACTGAATACATGAAGTAGGAGTGTTGAGGTGTAGAAAGAATGGAGCAATAAGAAAAGAAAGCAGTTATACCTATTTGGAAATAGTGATTTTAATTGACATGTCTAGAGACTGTGCAATGATATAAAAGGGTGGAACAAGACCATAAGCTAACCATATACTAGCACTTCTGGTTGTCTTTTTTTTCTGTTGCACTAATATTTGACTCTTGGCAAAGCACCAAATAAAGAAAAGAAATCAACGGAAATTGAAGAAAAGACTGAAAACAGTTGTAAAATCAAAATTAAATCTAGCAACAACTTTTATTATTCGTAAATGAGATGCATACAGACAATGCCCCCTGGAGAACATATCCATCAAAAAAGACAGAAGACAAAACAAAGAAACAGACATGAACTGTGAGATAACATTTAGAATTATTTGTGATGATAAAATATTCTCTCAAGTTAAAAGCAAATTATATCCTCCAAGGAAACAGGCCTTCCTATTTATATGTCATCATGTGGCATGAAATCAATTTTTTTTTTTACATGGATCCATGAGTACAAAAACCACTTGACAGTTCAGAAACTTGGCAATATTCAACAGTAGCGTAGTATAGTGGCATATTTTAAGAACAGCTAAGGCCCCATTTTTAAAAAAATTCTATCAATTAAAGATAAATTAGCCATGAAATGTAATTTAAAAATCTCTTTCTATGAGCCTTTTTCCATCAGAAGATGTGCCTAGTCTTTGAATTTAATCTAAATTTTTTAGAAGAACAAATGAAGTTTCAAGAGAGACCATCTTTCCTTGTATATTATAAAAAATACTTGAAATAAAAACTTAACTTCTTCTCTTAAACTATTCTTCAGCTCCTCACAGATTTGAGAGCCAGGAATGTAACCTTCTTGAACAGAAAGAGGATAGACTGCATTGCACTGAAATACAATTATTACATTGCAACAGAGTTCATTGCCAAAAACTGCTTTGTTTGTCCAGTCATTACTCAATGATTTTCCTAATAATTGCTATAATTATCAACATAGTTTTCTCAGTTCCCATACAAAATTCAGTATGTGAAATTCTTAGAGTTGTTTAATAGAGGAGTTTAACAACACATTTTCCTGATGGCACAGATTGCTGCAAGAAGTTTGCATCAAGACAACCTCACCTAGTCTGTAAATTTATCATCTTCCAATTTACCAGCACCCAACTACTCAGAAAATAGTTTTTCTTTGAAGGCAACACAAGCAACAACCTAAAAACTCTAAACAGTAGCATAGGTTAAAACCTGAAGTCCTTCCTCCTCATTTTCTCTTCTAGCAGAAAATGCTGAGAGAAGCTGCCTGATACAAATGCCTACTACAAATGCCCTTACTTGGCATATATGTGATAAAGCAAAATCAGCAAAGTAAAACTATGAGCAAAAATTTAAATTCTAAATGAAATCCTATCGTACAATTATTTACTCAAAATGAATTGACTATTGCTAAAAGAGGCCTTAAAATTACAATATATTACTTGTTCACCTAACACCCTTTCCACCTTAACACCAGGATTTTGTTGACATCTTTGAACTTTCAGATTTTTCCAGTTTAACACCATGACATTTTCTCTAGGTACTACTTGCTCTGTCTTGATTCAACCTCAGCGATCTCAATCAAATTCTGAGAGCTTTAAGTTACCCACTATAGCGTATTTAAAATGTCTGCTCCATTTCATCTTCCATCCCTTGCATACATTTCTATTGAATCATTTGATAAAGTCTTCACTCTTATGACTATGTATTCATCCAGGTCAGATCTACAAGAATGGACCCCACAAATAAGTAAGGAGAACCAGACAGTAGTGCAGGAATGAAAAGTCTGTGGGTAGTATTTAAATTCCTTACAGATGTCTCTTTTTCTAGTGTATCCATATGTATGTCTTATGACTTCCTCTCTCAGAAGACAAAAAGCCAGCCTGGTTGCCTTAGAGACAGCTTAGGTACAGCGTCAACTAAAATGGAACATGCTACAGGGAACTTACAGGAAAAACACACTTAATAAAAGAGTTCATTGCCAATAGCCCACCCAGTATAAACATATGCTGGCAACTGAAGATGTAATTGTCTTTACAATATAACCTATTTTTAACCTGAAGCCCTCTTTTTTTAAACTGTTTAGCTGCACTGCTGAAAGATGGATCATCTGTGAAGATGTGCTAAGTACCTGCTGAAACGTATTTTTACTTGACATTGTGGCCACTATTGTGTAAAAGAATAAAATAAAGCCTGAAAATGTATCAGTGGGAGGTGTATTTGACCTTCTGGACATGTGAACTGCTGTGAGAATTTCCCTATGGCATATGACAGTTTCATAAAAACCAAGAAAATTAAAAAATTCAAAAGAACTATTGCAATCAAGAACACCCAAATCCAACTTACTAAAAATGACTACAATCAAGAAGCAGCAAAAAATCCAAACCAAAATAATAAAACAAAACAGCAATACAATAATTAATCAAAACTGAGTGGATTCTTATGAAACACGAACCTCATAAATATGAGGAATATAGCTTTCTTCCCAAGACCTTGAGTTAATTCCCTAAGGGATGCTATTTACCAAATGATTTATTCTTTAGAATAAATACATCAAGAAGTTCAGTGCTTATCTAGTGGTTGATTGCCCACAAAAAGCTTTCAGAGAACTGACATGAGGCATCTCTTTTTCAGCCACTTATTAATTAGGAGTGGAAAAACACCATAGGACATTAAAAAAAAAAAAAAGAAGCTGTATCTTGAGGGTATCTTGACTAAGAAGAAAATATGACACTGAAAATGTTAAACTACTGTAAGACAATTTGACCAGCATGCAGGAAGACTCTCAGCTGAGGGAGAATCTACAGATTATGACATTTACTCAAAAGATTCTGCCTTTCCAAACTCATCTGGGTTGCAACTAATTCAGAAGGCCTTAGTCCATGGCTTGTAATCAGCCAAATGTAAAGGAAGGCAACACCTCCAGCTGAAGAAGAAATAAAACAAAGCAAACTTCAGAAATACTAATGACAACCTACAGTAATATCAGCCCATATCCACCCATAGATCCACTGTAGTAATTGAAAACAAGATATTTTTACAAAGCAGATGGAAAGTAAACAAAAAGCCCAAATGAAACTAATTATGTCTGTTTTAATGAGTATTTCAGAAGTTATGTCTTTTGAAAGGCAAAAAGAAACTGCCTATAAACCATCTTCTGCAATGTCTCAAAGAAGAATGAATGGAGCTATGTTACAGTTTTTCCTTCTGCACCAAAACTGAAAATCACAGTGAGAGGTGTTTCTGGCTAGTACGATTGACATAAGCAAGAAAACACCTTGCACCTCTAAAGATGCTGACTGGGAGGAGAGGAACCAGGAGGAGAAATGTATTCTAATCTACCTGAAATATTTAGCTTAATTTAAGATGTAACATTTCAATGCAATTTTTGTTTAAATTTAATTTTTTCCATTTTCTCCCTTTATTTTTAATGTTAGTTGACTTCTAAATTGGAAATAGACATTTCAAAATGAAAAAGACTACTGTTTTATCCCAAGAATAAATAAAAAGAAGCATTTGCACTTAGTATTTTACTCCCTTTCTTTAAAACAGTCACATAATTTGCTTAAAATTCTCTGCACAGAATGTTAAAGAGCAACACTTTAGATCTATATGCTGCAGACTCTAGATCTTGTGTCAGATGCCATAAGGAGGCAGGCAAATGACCACTACAAATTAAATGCCATTACAAATTTAAATAGATTTAATTTTGTTCTAAATATTTAATTCTTTTTGCCATTAAATAAAGTCTAGTTATTAAGCAATGTCTAATATTTATCAGTAACGTCCTGGACTTATTTAAGGACGTTTGCTGTTTAATTTTTCCCTCAAGAAAATATCTATACTTGATGGAAAGAATGGGTCCAGCTATTTTTCATCATTTTTCATAAGCCACGTAAGGGATGAAAGCTGATTGATATTTGGTAACACCCATTTTTACAAAGAGGATCTAGAACATTTAACAATCAGGGAAGTTTTCTGCTGTTTCCTTCTCCTCTGAAAAACTACCACGGGTTTCATTTCAGATGATACCCGCATACTTACCTGTCAAGTAGACTCAGACATACTATCATCTTAAAAAATTATCAGAAAAAAAATATTTTAAAAAGTGCAAATACATCTTTGATTTGTACTCCTACTGCAGAAAATGTAGGAAGAATATGTCTGAAAGTCTTGCAGATCACTTTTCATTAATTCTAGTCCCACAAAATCAACACATATTTTTCACGAAGTTCAATTTCTTGCGGAACACTACTACTATGCAAGATCAGTTTGCATTCCTCAGGGCATCTGATATTTCAGTTGCAAGAAAAAAATGCTTTTTTAAATATTTTCTTCTGCTCAGAAGGAAGTAAAATGAAAAAAACCCCAAATCTGTCCTTGAAAAACTTTTCTTGAAAGATTTTATAATTTATATACAGCTTTATGGCCCACAAAACTCTTTTTCCGTGACAATTTTTCTCAATTTTAAGTTTAAACTATACCCCTACTCCTGATCTGTGCCTAACCACCCAGCTTCTCCCTGTCAGCCTTGCCTATTTATCTACTGAGCCATCATTTACTTTATCTCTTCTTCAAATGAGTTTCAGAGACAGACTCCCAAACAAGCCAAACAGAATCTCTCCATTCCACATGGAGATAGCAACAACATTGACATTCCAGGCTAGAGCTGGGTAGAATGTCTTCATTGCTGTAATAAGCATCAGTAATGGAAAACATCACTTTGCACCAAGTAATCCTTTAGTTTCTTGATTAGTGTACTTTTCCAAAGTGTAAATATCTGCTCGTGGGTGTGCTGTGAAAAGGTTAACAGAAGTTCACTTCTTTCTACTGTTAAATGCAGAAATTATTGAGAGACTCTCCAAAGTGTTATTACCATTGATACACATCTATTTAAGTAGAAGGCACATTACTCCCTGCAAGATCAAGATCTTAGGGGAAAATTTCCAGTCAGGCATGAAGTATTTAGTATTTCCCCATAACTGTACTCATCTAGTCAATCCATTGCAAACATCCAAGTGTGGAAAAGTCTCAATTTACCAACCTGGGCTTACAATAGACAGAGGAATATCACACCCATTTCCTTTCTTATTTATTTATTTTTGAAGCACTAAACACCCCACCCTCTAACTCCCAGAAAAAGAATTTGACAATAGACTTTCAAACTCCACAGAGTTAAAAGAGCCAGGGGTGTGCATTTATTATTACCTATAATTTCTCAATTTATTTATGGATAAAGTTGGTTAACACCCTAATGGGGATGGAGCAGCACAATTCAAATGTCACAATAGCCAGAGTGAGCTGCCAAGTTCCAATACAGTATTTCAGAGCCAAGATTATTTTAAAATTATTTTCTACTATAGTGCAACTAATTAGAGGGATATACTAACTATATCCAATTTCAATGTAAAAATCAATATATTTCCTGAATATTCTGAAGCTTTTAAATTCCTTGAGTTTTCAAATCAAGTCAATATAAAGAAAAGCATCATTTTTTCCTGTTATCATTCAGCTGCCTCTGTGTGGGTTCAATCCCCATAATGGCCATTCACTTAAAGGTTTGATTCAATGATCCTTTTGAGTCTCTTGTAACTTAGAATATTCTGTAACTTCTGTAATTAATAGCAGGTTTTGTCTATTAAATATTTTTTAATCATCTCTGTTGAAAAATTTTCTGAAACAACACACAATATTTCAACATTGTAATGCTTTATAATTATTATAATATTATTATCAAAGAAAAGACATTAGTTGAACACAATAGGTGGTGCTCAATTTACTTTTCTTGCTCAGCCATGAAGATATACATAAGAATAGCAAGAAGTGCTTTTGTCAGTCAGAAGTACTTTTTTTGTCTCTGATTAGATGTTTCATAAATAAAAAACAGGACATAAGTACGATTTTTTGTTCAGACTCAAGAAAGAAGAAGAAATGTTGACTGAAATTGTGCATCAAAACACAAGTTTGCATTTGGCAGTTCTGCTTTGATGCTGTTGATATGGAGATACACGTGTACATGTGTTTAAGGTATGTGAGGAAACAAAACAGTCCTTCAGCTTTGGCCTGACAGCCCCTCAAACCCTGAGAGACATCCACGCAAAGAGTCTTTTATCAGTACATCTGGAAGTGAGCAGGAAGTACCAGCCCACTGGACCTCCACCTATTACTTGTTTGACAGCCTTGGGTTAATGTATGAGCAAGCAGACAATGGGCAAACATGATGGGGTCATCCTTAATGCAGATAAATGAAATCTGATAAAGCACAGGATTTTACAAGGCTGCTAATGAAGACTCTCAGGAAGCAATGGAAGGAAGACACTCACTATACAGTGCTCTTTCTCTATTTTAAAATGTCTTGCAACAGGACTTGAAATTTTAGACCAAACAATTTGTGGGTGAACTCCCTTCAGCCACTGAGGACAAGAGAATATGACAGCCCGTTTCCTTCTACTCTTACAAGTAAAATCCACAGCTCAGTTCCTGAGGGTAGAAATCTAGAGGGATGCAAAGGAAATGACAGGAGATCTCAGCCAATTTAGATACTAAGTCTTAGTTTTCCTTAGAATTATGCTTAATACCATCAGTTTACCAGAGCAGTATTCTCTTGAACTGTCTCATTCAGAAACACAGCCTTAAAAAACCCAGTCAGAACCCTCCCCTGCTCAACACACAAAATGCCCGACCAAACAAAAATAAAACAAGGAATCCATCCAAGCCCAACCAACCAGCTCCCAAATCCCACAAAACTCTTATTTTCTCTTTGTTTCAGGAGCCATAAAGTGACCAGATTAGCTTATCTAACTTCAGTGGCAACTGACTTTAAGAAGCTGCTCCAATATTGCCCAGTGGCAAAAGACAACAAAAAATTGTCAGGAAAAAAATAAACTGTTCAATAAATCACTTATAAAAACCCAGGATGAAGGGCATTTAGTTACCTGCATACATACTAATCAAAGAATACTTCGCATGCGAGTCAGATTTCCATGTATTTCAAGAAAAGGTCATAAGCCAGTCAAGTGTAATCAAGGGTTTCTAATGATACCAAAATGTTCTACAGAAACAGTATTTTGGTGTGGGCTTTTTTTCTGTGATAAGAATAGTGTTTAGAAGAGAAAATAATAATAAAAAAAAACAAAACAGAGCAAAACCTGACTAAGAATTTGTCTATAACAAGTCACAGATACCAGCACAGCATAGATTCTATGTATATTTAAGATTGGGTAAAAAATATTGTAGAATACACAGAATACAAGTAAGGAGTATTTACACATATGTTAATATAGTAATATGCAATATACACACATTTATTATAACCATGTAATTACATATATTCAAGGAATTTTGATTGTTTTAATAGAATTTTTGTTTTGCTTTCACATTTGTAAAACCAAAGTAACTGGAGAAATCAAACATTATCAACTACTTCAGTATATTGAACGTGATACAGTGAAAGACCCTAATGAAATAAAGGAGATCAAGGTGACTCTGAATTAAAATTAGAAATTAGCTACTGTAGTTAATGTCCCTTTATTGGCTACTATATAGTCTATGAAAACCTACAAGATAAGAAAATAGTAACAGAAATATTAGAAATATTTCAGTTTTAACACCATATAATTATGAATATGGGCCTAAGTACACAATACTCTGTGTTGCACATATAAAATATTGTATATAGAGCATGTATAATACAGCAATTTCAGAAAGGGTGCAAAAAATGTAGAGAGAAAGCATGGCTAAGGGCCCACTAAATAACAAAAAAGCCCAAACTTTTTAGAGAAAAATTAAGTTAGGAACACTATAATGCACCAATCTGAACTCACAACTTCATTTCTGTTGAACAAGTCTAAACCAATACTTAGTCAACATTACATATAGGTATTTCTGTTCTATGCAATTTCCAGATATTTTTTCCCCAAAATTCATTGCTTTCCTTGTGATCTGTCATTTCATAATTGTTTTATTGACATATTTTTATTTTCATTTATATACAACTGACTATTCTTTGTTAACCTAGGAAAACAACAAATTTCATGCCATTTTGGAGCTGTAACTGATTAAATATTTATTTTCTCTAGAAAAATTTTGAAGGCCGAGTTTTATTGTAATCTGACATATCCTTGCAAACATGCAGACACTCTTTTAGAGTGATTTTTCTGTACATTCATATTTGATTATATTCAAGTTTTAGCTTTCATCTACTGGTCTCTGTCTGATCAGGCATTAGGAGACACAGCTGGTTTTGATTAAATGGTTACTTAAAAAACAAACCTGATTTATACTGAAACTTTATAGAAACTTATTGCTTTCATATTTTACGTGATACATTTAGCCTCGATAAATGCCAGCTCACAGCTGGTTGTTAAACAGAAACATCAAGTCAGTATATATATATATATATATATATGTAAAATAAATATATGTCTTATAAAAAATATTAGGGGTGGGGTTGTGTGGGAAGATGTCTTTCTTTTAAACAAATGTGTAAAATTTCTGTGAAAATTAGTAGTTTTTCTCACAAATATTATTTTAAAAAACCCAACAAACAAACAGCTTAATTTCTATAGAAATTAACCAGAATGGAAAAAAAAAGTCAAAGTTAAAAAATCTTTCACATGATTAATATATGAAAACATCTGCAAGGATACATCTGAACATTCGAACATGATTTATCCTTCTGCCAACCCTATACTTTTGTTGCTTCTTTACTAAAAGAAGTGACTGAACAAGAAAATCTTTCTTGTCTAGAAAGCCAAAAGAAAAATGCACAGTAACTGATGCTGTGAACTGAGAAGTACCAGTGGTGTTCTCAAATAAAATGAGGTTTCCTCTATTAAAAATATAAGCCATGAAATTATTCAGACCATTGCTGGAACCTTTCTAGAGCAGACTGATGAACTTGGCCTGGTGCCTCTTCCAGCTGCCCCCACCATTACTTTGCTGCCAATGGCATGACAGTTACTGAGTGCCCTTCTGCAAAGTAATTCTCTAGTAATTTCCAGTTTACTCAGAACTTCAGCAGCAATGCTAGAGATGAACTTGTGTAAAGGACAACATGGAAAAAAGTAACCAAAATAAAAGAGGAGAAAAAAACCCCCAACACATTACATGAAGAAAAAGACTGCAGTTTTCGAAGGAGAATGAGAGGGAATACCAAAGCTAGTGTATTGAGACAAAACATTTCCAGAAAATAACTCTCAGTCCAAGTCCTTTGACAAGTTCAATTATGTTCAGTTTCATAATATTATTCTTAAGCACTGGTAAGGATCCCAGTATTGAGTCCAAATAAAATAAAAGTTAGATATCTAAATAGATATCTAAGCTACCAAGGAAGTGGTGCTCGATTGCTGTTGTAGACAACAAGTGTTTTTCAGGTACATATGAAAAACTTGCATAAAAATTTGGGGTTTAAAATTGTCTTCACCAGTTTGCCTTAAAAGCTGTGTTGGACCAATATTTTTACTTCACTGCTTTTGGAAAGAAAAGTTCTTTCTGTGTTCTGAGGATGCAGTATTTTAATGATTATCTCCATTCATCTTTTCAGGGCTACTCAGGTATTTCCTAAGTTTAGCTAAGTTAATTAGCTAACTAGCTCAGCCAATTTACCTTCTTATTTTGAAAGGTCACTAGGACAAATAATAACAAAAATAAATTGTACTATTACTGTTAATTCATTTTGCTATTAACATAGAATGATAGTTTTCCGGTTTGGAAACTTCAACCCCACATTTATCAGTTTTGGGGCTCCTGCATTCAGGAGCATTCATCTCCATCTCTGTGAGCAATACTCTACTCTTCTCTGGTCCATTCACAATTTATGGTGCTCTCTCCAAATGCAGGTGCTAGCTGCAGATGAGGAGCAGAAGACAATACCAATACAATACTGCACTATCTTCAGATATTACTAATCTCTGTATAAAGAACACTTAGAACAACAAATAATTAAAGTATTCATGCAGGCAGGCATTGCTCTCTGTTGGAACTAGCCTCTGCTTTCTGGCTGAGGCACTGCCAACTATACAGTGTCCAGGAAACAGGACACAGATTCTGAGAGTCTCCATGCTAATCTGGGGAGTGGTGAGATCTTAAACTCCACAGATATTTCTGAGCACTTTTGCCATTCTCTGCACTGCACTTCACAATTGAGAGGAAGCTCCAATTAATTTCACCCAGCTTTCTCATCCATGAGCATAGAAACCTAAGAGGAATTCTAGACCCTCCATCTCATAAATAAGGGTTTAATGTCACTGGCATCCATCAAGTGTTCTGAAAGTCTATCTGAGTTGAGATCACAAAAGGACTAGCATAGCTATAATGTATATTTGGAGCAGATAGCCAAGACTTCCAGATTTTATATGCAGTTAGGACAAATTAGACCAAGAGTTGGAAAAAAACAGAGAAAGTCTTTTTCATTTCATCATGATTCAAATCACTAAACCTAAGAAAAAGTCTATGTACATTAATTCAGATACTCCTCTTCAATCTAGCTAGGCCTTTACCATACAGACAAACTATAGGATAGGACATAGGATTTTAGACAGCATAAAGAGTACCAACAGCTTAGGTGGGTGTTTGCAAAAGGGGAAAAAAATTGCACACAAAATGTTGATTAGAGTTCATAATTATAGAGGAAAAATTTATGATGATTAGGATATCCTGCCTCCACCCTATCACGTAACTCTGCTTGCCTACCTAAACAAATAAAGTGTTGTATGATTTACAGTTCTTAATGCTAATTAACCTTCTCTTCATATTTCCTTTCAAACACTAAAAACTGTTTTAAAATGTTTTTAAATGTCCATTATTGTTTGATTCTTTAGACATACAAAGTGAAACAACACTGTGTAAACTTTGGAAGCAGGAAAATGTGTCAATGATTTAAAACGCTGTGTCGGCCAGAGACTTGTTGAATATTCCAATATTGTTTTAAGGGTACAGACCAATGTTTCATATAAACTGTGTTGAAATGTCTACAAGTGACATCTCCTCTAATTAAAATACAATGAAAAACTTCTGTATGGGTGTGTGTGTGAGAGAGAGTTATAAAAATGCAGTTCTTAAATAATGTTTGAATTGATGTGAATTGATGTGAACGTTTGGCAATGCTTAATATGCTTATGACAATCTAAAAATTATTAATTGGTCTGATTTAAGATCAGATTCCCATATTGACTGGGTTGTGAGGCATCCACCTAGAGCAGAAAACCAATTACTTTAAGATGAAGCTTTAGGGATGAGTGTTGATAAAAAAGTTTCTCTGCAGTAATTGGTGTTTCTGGCATTATTACCAACTGTCTCAAAAGCCAGAATATTCATGGTGATTTTAAGAAGCAGCCTGAAGAGCCAGGTTCTTTCCAACATGATGTTGTTTCAAATGTCTATAAAAATTATTTTTTTAGTAACTAGAGAAAACATGAGCTTGTAATATGCATCCACCAAAATATCACCCCTTCTTTTTGTTAAATGGTGAGTTGGTTGCAAATTCTTTGTAAAACAATGTTTAGTTCCCCCCCAGGATGAATAAAGTTGCCACCTATTCCAGCATAATAGAGGAAGAAATTCCCCAGAAAACTCATGAAATTTTCACTTTATTAAACAGATTCCTGTCTCTTACAAAAAAAAAAAATGTTATTTGAAAAGGTTAAGGTCAGAAGCAAATCAAATCAATTGAACAATTTAAACTTGGCTAGAGATTTTACTGTTCTCACAATTATTTTGGTCATTTGCTACACAGGTTCAGTGTGTAGAGATTTAACAGACTCAACTCACCCCACCATCAAATTTAGACTATACAGTACCATGGTTTCCAGACTACTGTTTGGATGTAAAAGAAAGGAAGGTGATTTTCAGCATCTATTCAAGTACCAAGACATTGGAACATTTCAGTGCTAGGTAGATGGACATCAGTGAAAGACTTCATGAGTATCCTGGTGTCCTGACAAAAAACATCTTTCAAACAGCACTTCTTAGCCAGAATAGCAGTAGAAGTGTTAGTTCTCAGATACAGACGATATAAATCCATTTCTTTACAAGCTCTGGTTCAATTTCAGGCTGTCAAAAAACACTCAGCTGTAATTGCTACAATTTTTTTACATTACATAATTCTTGAATTCCTAAAAGAATCTGCTGTGAACCCAAATACTTGTAATATAGTAACATACTAGCTCAATTTTTATACTTGGAGGCAGTTTAACTTGCTATTCTGGAGCTGCTAAATTTATATCCAGTTTCTGAAGTTAAAATTAAATTAAAGCTTTGTATTTATCATCCAACAGAAACTTTACTTTGAACATTCTAGGTTTGTTCCTCGTTTGAAAAAACAAACTGTCCTAGAAATCCATCCAGCTTCAACAGTACAAAATACTAGAAGATTAATCTTTCTGTGTCTCAAAAAAACATCTGCCTTTATTGTATGTTGGAAGAGATTGGCAGAATCTTTCTGGGTATGGTATAAAAAACAATCTTACATTTTACATGCATTGTCTCTAGTATCATTATTTATGCTTGTGAAATTTTCAAAGAGCCATATAGCATCACATATATTGGTTTTTTACTGCTACACTAATAAGGTTTTTGGTGTGTTATCTAACTGAGAAAGAGCTAACTAGCTGAATATCAAAACATACCTACTATTTCATAACCTGCAAAGATGGCTGATTACAATCATCTTGTGCATGAACCAAAACTAATCACTGGACTGAATATTTAAGGAAACAACTACTGTAGTGTGGTGAACTAGAAATAAGACTTAGCTCTTCCTGCGTTTTGATCTTTATGGCTATGCAAGTCATCATTTAAGCAGGATACTGCCAAAGCATTTAATAGTGCAGGTACATCCTAATCAAAGACACATTTTGAATGAAACATTAAAAGAGATTTAAATTATTTAATCAGTAAAATGAGAGTTTCTGTGCAATAGAGGAATGTAGATGTTTCAGGTCTGGTGATTTGATTATCTTTACTGTCTTTCTGGCCTTAATTCAAAAATGTATTATCTCAAGCTCAGATTAAACAAGGGGGATAGACATACTCTTCAACTTGGTTTGTTTTGGCATAATAGTCAATAAAAGACTTTCATTTCTGTATCATGTGATTTGATAAAACAAGTGGCAATTACTGCACAAAACATGCCATCGTTCTCACTCATTAAATCCAGGCAATAATTTTTCCTTTTCATAAACCCACAGATTCTTTTCCTCCCCTGTGAATTTGCTTCCTTATCACTTATTAATGAAAATACAATTACTATAGAAATCACAGTTTCTGAAAATCTCTAATTTAGCATATATTAGGCATTTTGTTTTACAAAAAACAGGAAGAGGATTTTAGTTCAGACTGTTTCTACAGGTTAAAAATAAAGCTAGCTGCAGAAAAATGGCACTTTATAGGGCTATAATATATTTAGCAAATAATTCAAAAATTACCTATTTCAGAAAACAGTACAAAACCATTTAATTTAGGTATAATCTAGGAGATCTAATAAAATAAATATTTTAAGATCAAGGGCTGAACATAACTGTAGATAACAACCTACAAAAACAAGTGTCAGTGACATGGTTTTCTGAAACTTTACTAAGTTATGAAAAATCTTATGACAAAGAACACATGAGATACCTTTCTGTCCACCTGTCTGTTGATGAAAAAGGAGAATACAGTGCAAAAAATGCTTTGTTTCTACTACTTTATCCAAACAATAAATTTTGACTACTTTTCCCCTTGGAAAACAGATTCTTAGCTAAGAATGTTAAGACCTTTACAGGATCTCATCCTTTAGAACAGTAGTCTGATAGATAGCATGTTTTCCTGGGTCCTGATTTCATAATAATCCTTATTGCTGAAATCCACAGACATTATTCTTTCTGAAAGCCTACCAGTCTTACCATGCACTCCTATCATGGCTAAGTGAAAAATGTAATGCCATAGAGAACAAATGACTTTTCTGCTTCCAACACTACTGATACCAATAAGATGTTTTTTGAAAAAAATCAATCTTCTTCTAGACTGTCTGCATTAATTAATGTTTTTAAAATATTTCATTTGTGTTGAACAATGAACAGGAACAGCCAATCTTGTAGGTGTTATGGATTGGCATCATTTTGGCGTGTGTTCTTCTCACTAGCAGCAAGAAGGATGGCAGTGAAAACACTGTAAACCAAGTCTGAAAGAACTAAAATTCATGGAAACAAGCTGAAACAAGAAGCATTTTTCAGCCAACAAAATGTTCTTCAAATACATCAAAGCAAATATCTTTGAGATTTTTTAATAAAATTTGGAAGACCCTTGGGTGGACAAATAAATTGCAATATCATTTTTTGGAAGATTGTAAAAAGCGGTAAGTCAACAAGACTTCAGTTTCAAAAAGGTGGTTTCTCGAAGTTTGAACAGCAAAACACTAGAACAAACTGTCTAGGGATGCTGGAGTTCTGTTCCCAGATGGATGTTAAATATTTGTCAGGAAAGACATATGAATGACATTTTGGGGTAAGAGAACACAAACTGTTGACATGCTTTGAAGGCCTAATCTCTACATCTTTCTATGATTTCTGTTACAGAAAAAAATTCCTTTTAAAATTAAAGACTGCTTCTGACTCAGTTGCAAGAAGCAGAAAAACAACTTTTACTGCTCACCAAACAGATAAATCTACTTTACTGCTCTAAAATTTATTTGGGTTTAGCCCTGGAAGTTAATTTCTCAGATTCTTTTCCTAGTTATTTGTATCGTGTGTCTATTTGCACCAATTCTAACACAAACTCCATAGGACAATACTATTTGCTGAGAGGGCCTCTAAGTCTGGCAATATTTATATATATTTTCTGTTACCTTCTAGAGAATATAGTCAAGAAAAAGAAAAGTATCAAAGCATCTTTTCTCTATATAGACTCCTGCTGTTAATAGATGAGCTCCCCTTGATCAGACAAAGTTTGAGACATTATTTTTAATATACTTCCATTTATTTTAATGTCTTCTATGAAACAATATTTCACTGACAAAAAAAATTCAAACCAAATGATTTCTTTTACGTTTCTTAATTACTGACTGCAAATTTAAACAGCACTAAAAAATACAACAACTCCCCAATTATTTAAAAGAATCAACACAGATTCTTTTGTGGAGTAATGTGAAGTTTAACAGTATGCATCAACAGAATGCAATTACAAGAGGAATAAAAAAAGATTATATGGATGTGAAATTACTTCCAAGTCTTATACTGCAAAGCAAGAAAGTTCAAAGTAAAATTTACCCTGAAAAGAAACCTAAGTACATAAAGAAAGTAGAGCATGCAATAACTTCTACGATCATGTTCACACAACTGTTCCATACTGCACTTAAATTACAGTACTCTTTTACTTGTTTCTATTGTCTAAAGATATTTTATTCTCTTTGTTTTACTTTCTTCTAGTGAAAACTCCTAAGTGTCCATATATCTTAGAGAATATATCATAAAACCATCTGAAAAAGTCAAAATGAAACTGAAAACAGCCTTTGAATCTTATAGAAAACTATATCTAATAGTAGGGGGTAATATTTGTCTTTATAAACCCATATGTTGTTGAAAGAATAAGACCCTTCATATTCCAGAAATAGAACCAGACATATGTACAGGCTAAATGCCATTGGAAGAAAATAGTAAAGCTCAAAAAGAGCTAAGAATGGAGTTAACACTAATCTAAGTAAAAATATTATACATTACAAAAGACTATCCAAGTATTTCCACAAATTTACATGGGATCAGAAATTCAGATTCAAACAATAATTACATGTGATCTACAAGAGCAAGATTCTGTATTGACACCTATTTTCCATACCATTCAATATGATATTTCATAATGACTGATTAATATGAAACATATATATACACTATTGATATTAAGAAGTGTTATGTCTTTAAATTTTCCTTCAACGACTATAGTTAATAAACTGTGGTTTTGGGTGTGCTGACTGGAGACTCATAGTTTCATTCAAGACTTATTAAAATCAGTGGCAAACTGTTCTTGGTTAACCAATATATACAACAGTACTAGTTCCAAGATCCTCTTCCAAAATTTAAAATTAATGTTTTAAATTTCTATCACTATCCTCAACCTTTACAACACCACAGATGGCTCTAAAGTGTCTCTTGCATGATGAAACATGGAACATCTGTTGAAAACACTTTGAGAACATGAAAGAAATCTATTTTTTCAATTTTTTTTTTTTAATATAGAACAGTTTACCTAAAAAAAAACAACCTTGAGAGATTTTCATAGGACCAAACTATACATTTTTCCCATGTTCAATACATGTTTTTTCCATTAAATCAGTGTTTGGTATTGTAATTTGTCTTTAAACAGTGCTTACAGAGATAACATTAAAAGTTGCCATGTAACAAATGAGATTTCCTCTTATTGTGAAGAAGAAAACACTCCCTCTTAGTCACAGCTAATGGACAAGAGGGGGGAGCAGAGCTACAAGACTGTTTCTTTATTTAGTTGGGTTGCCAAATTGGACCACATTCACATTCATCAAGTATTTCAAGCAAGTTCCTTTCTTAAATTGTTTCAAGTGTTTCATTTTTTGAGTATAGTTTAATTACAAGAGAGGCAGATTAATGCTGAAAATTAATTGCAGCATTGAATTGAAGGCTCCACTTCAATGTAACACCAATGTTTAAAAAAATTATAAATAATCTGAAAACATGGAATTGTATTAGTTTAGAAATAAACTTTTAATGATGTACATAGTCCTAAAAGTTCATCCAGAAAAGATACCATTTTTGTAATTTACACTATATTTAGATATTCTAAAGAGAAACCCCCATAACAGTCAATGTTAAAAACATTAACACTGGAATATTTCACTTGTTGAAGGCAATTTACAACATAATATTGATTCAACTTACAAAACACAGCTTCAAATTTCCTGTTCTTTTCATCGTATTAGCCAAAATTTTCATGGAATAAAGAAAAGAACCTAAAACTCATAGGACAGTAGAAAGACTATACTAAGCTATAACCATCCACTTAAAAATTTGATAGAATTATGCTAAAAAGAAATGTACTGGGGAAAATGAAACATTAGTGCAGTCTTTATGTAGTTGCTGAAACTCGCACTTTCACTTTAACTTCTGATTGAAGTGAGAAATATGGCTATTTCTGTTCTGAGTATTCTCACTGCCAAATAAAAACACCAGGGCTTGTTAGGAAAAAATACAGTGCCCACTACAATCCTCCTCATCTACCACCTCTGATCATTTATTCATTTATCTAAGCATTAACCTACCTGCAGCTGCTTTCAGAGGTAACCAGTCTGTACCCCTTCCTGTTAAGAAGGCTTGCACATAGTCAAGAATATTTTCCCTCATCTTGTCTGCAATTGCCGTGCTCTTAAATGGAAATTTGCAAGCCCATGTTTGATTGTGACTAAAGAATTTTGTGCCAAAACATTGGGAGAATGAAGTGGTAATTTTTATCAGTTGGAGTCATAAATGCAGCAGCCTTTCTAAACTCATGTAACTCACACAGATGTGATGTTTTACTACTTCATCGTATACATTTCTAAAACAGTCTAATAACACTTTCAGAGGGGAAACCCACTGTCATTAAACCAACTGTCTTTATATTCCTGGAGCCAAATCACTTTTTGGCTTCCATTTGTAAATTATTTACTTTGTCTATTTAGGCCAGTAAGAGGCTGCAAGGCAGTACCATACATAAATATATAATGTACCACCAAAAGTTGCAAAACTCATTTGTTTGGTAACCCAGCAGAGGGGGAAAAAAAAAAAAAAGAAAAAAAAGGATCATATATCTATTTGACTCAGATAAGGAAATGTGTTCAAAGCTTTGTTGTCCCTGTCTCCTGCCAGGACTTCACTTTGAAGAGTCAGCTTTGACTTCTGGAGTACCATTAAGGAAAAGCCAAGCCTTGGGTAGAGGTAAGGGGCTATAAACCTCTGGTCATTCAAGATCAAAAGCTGACAAAGAAAACCTAATGAAAACAGCTTCCTTAGCTACCTCCTTCATACAGTTTTGAAAAACACCTTCCTCCTCAAGTATCTGCATAGAACAATATCATACTAGGAATATTATTGTTAATGTTGTTGGAGAAAATTTTTTAATGCAATCGACATATTATACATCTAAGTATTCCATATGATCCACACAAAATTTAAATTACACTACACACAATGGTGTGTATATTTTTTTGCCTGAGTTTCAGTCATTTATTATTTCTAACAACCAGAAAGAACCCCTTCAAAGCTTTCATCAACTGGACAGCCTGCTGTTTTCTTTGGAATCAGATTCAAAGGACATCACTTGGCACGTAACCCGTGGCAAGCTCTGGCTAATCTGTCAACAAGGCAACACAAACGAAAATGAAGCCCTACTGTCCTCACCATTGCACTATGACACCTGCAGCGTAGAACCTGAGGATGGTCCATAGCACTGTGCATCCACTTACACATAATGAGAGGCTGCATCTGACTTAAGGAAATATATGAGTTGGGCAAAAAGAGTATTTCTAAACCTTGGGAAGTATCAATTTTCCTTTAGGTATGCTCACGATGTTGTATTGGTATACTATAATAGGATTTAATACAGTTATGTTTTTTTATTACTTAGATCAAACCCTATTCTCCTGTGTCTATCTAGTAGAAAAAAATGCAAAAGAGGATGCATGGTATTAAATTATTCATTAGTGCCAGGGAAACTTGTTCTGAAACTTGTGGGAGTGATTGGTGTTATGTTACATATGCTTCATGTTATGGATTTTTGCATACTTTTAACCTTTTGTATGAGAAGGTCTAGGGAGAAAACCCAATATTGTTATCAGGAAAATCCAGCTTTTTTTCTTATCAGGTGAGTTGGCTTTGGCTTCTAAAAGTTCAAGACAATTTTTTTCAAGATTACATATATTTGTCAAGTGAGTTTTGTGTTCCAATTGCTAAACTTTAAAAATTCCTCTGTGTTCCAGAATGTGTGCCCTAAACTGGAAAAAAAAAAAAAATAGAGAAGATGAAGACCCTTTTAATATATAAAAATGTCTACTTTATTTTACCATAATCTTGATCTTATATTAATATCCATTTATACACCAGCATACAGTAAATTCAGACATTTTTGCCCATGGACAAATAGCGGAGGCCTATGCAGTAAGAATGAGTGAGCTTTTTTAACAAATAGCATTAGCTGTTTCAGGAGACCCAACACAGCACTTTAAAGGTTTCATACATACAATGTGTAAATAGATGTGAACTTATGTACCATATGAAGAGAGCTCTTGTTCTACTAGTACCTCAGACCTGCAAATGTGGCAGAATTAAAGACTATTGTAAGATTTTCCTAATTCCTTTAGCTAAACCATAGCAACACACATATTTCCTGCTTTTAGTTAAAAAATCTTCCACATTCAGATTTTCTGAGTATATCTCTATTCTATGTGCAAGTTATTTGGAGTTTTCCCTTCCTTTCTTCAATTTTGTTAAACACATTTTCTTTGCAATAATTTTCTCAGAATTTCACTCTTTCTAATGCTGATAGTTAAACAAGTTATTTCAGTGTCAGGTATCTGGCTAAGGTAACAGACTTGACAAGTTCTCACCCTTTCACTCCTGTCCTGCTGCTTCTTCTGCTTTACCACCATAATTAGTGCAACTGGTCTCTGACACATAACCATTAAGTGCTGTGGTTAAAAGGACCTACTAAAAGCAAGTAGGGGTAGAACACAGCCCAGAGCAAGAAGAGATGGGGAGAGAAAAAATGAGATTGGATATAACCTGCACAAACTAATCTTCTGGTGGAAAGTTGAAATAAATCTCAGAATTACAAAACTGATTCTATATCAGACAATACTCTTTAAGCACCAAAACTGCAAACTTTAATTCTATAATCACAATAACCAGCGCAATGCACATTTTCTTCTGATGGAGGGTATAAGCATGTGCACTCAAATATCTTTCTTTCACTTTTTTTTTTGCATTGAATAAGAAAAATATTGCATGTAATTGAAGACAAACACTGATAACATTTTGTTTAAAGAAGTGACCAAAATAATGGCAGAAATAAAAAGTAACAAATCACAGTCTCAGACAACAGTTGATATGGCTCAGTTTATTATAAAAATTACCAGCATCAGAAAGAGACAGAAGAGAGGGCAAGAGAACAAAAGCAGCATATTGGAATCATTACTAAACCAGTGAAATTCAAGTACTTTGTATCCTCATGCTTAATATAATCTAAGTTTTGCCATACTACAGAACCCTCCTTCTGTTATATAAGGTTTTGAGCTACAGCTGTAGATCACCCCAGAGAAGAAAAAAAAAAATATATATGACTTTAATAGATGTCTTGTATTTCCTTCATCTTTAGGAGAAGTTTTTTTTTTTTTTTTTTTTTTTTTTTTTTTTTTTTAAAGAAGAAAACTATCTGGAAACTTCCTTCTCCCAGTCACTGGAAAGGAAAGGTATTTTATTTTAGCTCATTTTTCATGTACTTCAAGTGTGTGATCCCAGCTGAACAGTGTGCTGCAGACAAGTTTCTACAATGGATAACCTGAAGTGTAACAGTTACGTGGACCACATGTGAAGCTTTGCACATTTGTCACAGGAGAAATTATTCCATTGATTAAATCAATTTTCTTTTGCAAACAGTAAAAGTTTGATAGAGAATAAGCACACTGCCTCTGACTCTTTTTTTTGTGAGACTTATACCAGATTTTTTTGGTCCTTAATTTTTACAAGTTTAATTTTTTGAAGAACACCTCCTGTAAGTTAGAAATACTGCCCAAACCCCCTAATTAGTTTTATGTTTCTGGAATGTTAACTTTTATCTCTTTGGTTTTAGTGTCTCTTGTTCTCACAGATCTCTTTACCATTTAATTTGCTAAGCAGTCTTTAATGTATATATTTTGTACTCTTAAATACCCATTCAGAAGTTGATAGAACTCTTCCAGTAGTAGCAGCAGCAGTTATGTTTGCAGCAGCTACCAGCTGATTCTAGTAGCTGATTCTCTTAACTTGCCACACTTCAATACATTAAAGATACACATACTGCAGTTCAGAAGGTTCTGCTCTAACCTGAATTATTTGGAGGTTCCCCCAAAGCTACTGCATTTGCTTATCTATACAATGGCCCATTTTTCTTATTAAATTACATTTCCCTCTGAACCCTGTAGCAGAGAAACGAGGAACCAAGAATAAATTTGTACTGGTATTTCAAACACCTCTTATTCAAAATTACTTTGTTCCAAAGTTTGAAAGTGTTTGAACTGACTTCATATAATGTGAAAGCACAGTCACTGTGACTGTTTTGGTGCCCATGTCTGTTTTAAACTAAATCCCACTGACAGAATTAATCTTGGCTTATGTGTATGTATATTCATTAAATAAGAAATAAAGTATAACCTATGTATATTTCAGTTGACAAATTACAATTTTCACCTAAACACAGTGAAGTTTCTGGGGAGATCACCAGTTTGTTCAAAAGCTTTCAATGTTTTTGCAGCTGACACTACTTCTGTCTACCCACATAAAGAAATTTCCCATGTCAAGGGATTTCAGATTTGGCACAAGAAAAGAGGGCTTACATTAATTTCTATACTTGGGGTCTTTCTCCTTCTGTAAAAAGATCATAAATCTATGAAGTTTAAGCTACAATGTAACATCAAAATTCTAGCATCTTTACAAAAACAGAATGCAGAAGCTTTTAATTGACTCACACACAGTGGTGGGTTGACCCCAGCCAGTAGCTGAACTCCCATCCAGTTGTTTGATTTCTCACTCCAGTGGGATGGGGTGGGAGTTGGAAGAACAGAAGTGAGAAAAATTCACGAGTGAAGATAAAGATAGTTTAAAAAAGTAAAGAAAACCAAAAACTAATTAAAAAAAAACAACAAAAAAACAAGTGATGCAAAGGCAATCAGTCTCCACCTCCCACAAGCAGCCCCAATGCCCAGCCAGTCCTACAGCAAAGGTTACCTTGAGAGAGCTATCTGCTACCAATTTCATTGCTGAGCATGATGTTATATGGCATGGAATAGCTCTTTGGCCTGTTCAAGTCAGCTGTCCCCTCCCAGCTTCTTGCCCACCCTCAACCTACCCCCTGTGGGAACAAAGTGAGAAGCAGAAAAGGCCTTCTTGCTTTCTGCATGAATAAACGATAGCAAAAATATCGGTGATACCAGCACAGTTTTGGTCACTAATCTAGAACATAGCACCATATGGACTGCAGGAAGAAAATTAATTCCACCCCATGAGACCCCACACAAATACTATGAACAAACAAAAGGTGTGTTTAACAGCAAGAAGAAATAAAAAAAGCATGAGTTTAGAAAATAGACTTGACAGTATGTTTGTCTGAATATTCATAGAATCAGTCATAGAATATTGGGCTGGAGGGGGACCTCCCACATTGTTTGAAATTTAGTTACAAGTTCTTTCAAAAACTATTTCACCATTGCTATACCTACAAGAATAAGGTCATTTAAGAAAAACAGCTCTTCTAAAGTTAACACATTTAAGTATGTCTCATCTCAGGCCTTTCTCAAGGCTGGCCTGGGAGTTATCATTTTGGTCTTGTTAATAGGAAAATTAGTTAAAATGGCAGCTAAGAGCTGTGATGCAAATGAATCAAGTCCTAACATAAAGCTACTCCAGTGGAGTGTTTAATCTAAATCAGGCATAGGATTAGTTTGCTTTGTTTCAAACGACATTTGTGTACTTCATCAAAGGAAGTGCTTATAATGTGCAATCATTTTTATTTTAAAATTTAAAGCCCATAAAAAGTAAATGACTGGCAGCAGGAAGAGAGGACACAATACAAACCTCCTGTCCCACCAGTGACCTCTATCATGAATTACAACTACTACCTACTGCAGATGTCAGAGAGTTTATTCTTCATGGTCTTTCATCCCAAATCAGTGCTCAAATACATATGCAGAACAAAGGGGGAAAATATGAGTGGCTGTACTCCAGGCATTGAAATCCGAAAGCCCCTGAGCCAGCTGAAACCAGCCATAATGCCATTCTGTTAAGATCTAACCCATTCTTCGACTTATAACAGTTTTGTGGAAAGAATTTTGGCTTTGTCAAAGCAAGAAATGCATAGCTGTATCACAGTAAAAATTTAAAATTATGTTTCCTTGAAAAAAAAAGGCAATTTGTCAATATAACCCAGATTTTTCAGAAAAAAAATCTTGAAAGTAAACTGGTTTTGGCTATCACTGCCCTTAACATTACAAGCAACCATTTCTGCTCAAGAGTGTGTCAGGTTTCTTCCTGTTTCCTAAATATAACAGAGAACATGTGCAAGCACAGCTGGCTCCTGACAGAAAACTGAGCAGGTTCTACATCAAACTGAGAAGGCAGACAGCATCAGGAAGGACACAGTAATCTAGCCAAGCCAACAAAAAGGACTAACGTACATGCAGCCACTGAACATACCAGTGCTTTCATCACAACCAGAAACCACAACCATGGTTTTGCAGAAATTTTAAATCCATGACAGCTACAAGACCACTACAATATGCTTTCTTTTTTCTTCGAGTTGAAAATCTTTAGAAAGTAAATAACTTCATATCGGCCTTGAAACTCTGAGCAATGAATACAGAACCGTGTAATTGCTAGATGCTGATGCTCTTCTTTTATGTAGACCTGCTCTTTTCTTTTGTGAGGAGGTTTTGAAGTAGATAAATTTGATGCAACTAAATATATAAAATGAAGCTGGAAATTTGCTTACCAGCAAGGATGACTGCTTAAATGCACACTAGAACAAATTTACAATATTTCCCATCAGGTTTCTAAAAAAAACAGAGCTGTAACTATCAAAATACCATGCCATAAATACAAGTAGGCCTCCTTTCTCAGTTCAGCACAAAGGCTTTAACTGTCCTTAAGTTTTTCTGTCCTTAAGCTACTGCAGCTAACTCCAGGGCCTCTCACATAACTCAGAGATAACAAAAATATTAAATTATAACCCTTTCTGCCAAACAGCTTCAGTTTGTCTCCTAGCACTGGGGTCAACCCACAGGAAACAGGAGTGAGACTCAGACAAGGTCAGTAGCAAGACCCCAGTGAGCTGAAACAAAACCAGAATTCCATTATTTCATCCTTTTTTGTTCCAGAAATCAGGCATGAGAATGTCATTCATTGCTTTTCTGTAGGTCTTTCCCCACAATTATCAAGAAGCAAATAAAGAAAAGTATTTTACTTTATTCAGTCGTTCCCTATAAATTTTGTATATACAGATTTAGGGGATTAGGCTGTACTATTTCTGTTTAGCACTAAAAGTATTAGCTTGCTTAAAGCATATGAATAGACACTTTTTTTTTTTTTTTAATTTGAGCAGGAATAGATATGACAAAATTACATCCAAATAGAAATAATAATATTAGGGACAGAGATGGGTATACTGTATAACCAAGGCACTCTGTTTTCAAAATAGACTTGGACAGAAAAATTTATAACTCAACAGCTCTTATGGCATGCTTTTATGGAGCACTCCAAGTAAACAAATCAAGTAATTAAATCATACTGCAGCAGCAGGATGTGCATTTTGTTTCTCTTCAGCTGGAGGTGGCTAAACCTCCTCTCCCTCTCTATTCCCTTCTTACTGGAAAGGAAACATCTCAGCCTCTGTGGTGTTCTGTGATTCTCTCTCATCTATATTTACGTACCACTTAACATCTTATCAGAAACAGCTCAGTCATTCCTAAGGAACAACTGATTGTTTTGCATTTCTCTGTTAATTGATCAGTTATGTAACTTCATTTGATCATTTTAGTCCTATCCAGTTTGTACTGTATTTTTTGCCTTTTTACAGAAAAATACCACACATTTGTTGGAAAAACAGAGGGGAGAAAGCATACATGCACTATCTGAACAAAAATCTTCTTGAAAGGATATTAGAACACCATTATTGCAACATAACTGATGTAGTAGGCTTTTATTTCATGCCTGTCAAGATCTAGTAGTGTAGGTCCTTGTCTGAATATTCTTCTACAATTGCTTGAAAGATACCTTTCCTTCCCAGTTTCAGAAGACAGACACTTGCACCTAGTGCCATCCCATTCAAACTCTTATCTATACTCATGGTAACTTTCTTGCCATTATTAGGGTCAGCATGGAGCTGGAGTCACACAAATCTTAGTAGAGCTCTCTGAGCTAGATCAGGTATTTGAATGATCCCTCAATAGGCACATGCTTACTGAAAGAGGTTATTATCAGACAGGAATAACATCTATGAAGCACACAATAGCTGATAATTTTCCCATAATAATAGTTCTTCTACTGCCAGCATGTCTTGGCTGGCATCTGTGGGAAAAGAAAAATATTCTTTAACATCAGGATATTCCAGTGCAGGATGGTAATACAAAACACAGTTGCTCCGAACACATCTGATGCCAGAAAGTGAAAAGTTTTCCAAAAGTTTGATATGAAAAAAAGTGAAGGATTATTTTAAAATAGATAAATAATTTTAAAATAGATAAATAAGTCTATAGAAATGATTCAATTTTGTTTAATTTTTCACTTTTTTTCTGCAGCATTGTAACTGACAAGTAACCCTACAGCCCTTTCATAGTTAATAAATAAATAAAGAAAAAATGCAAAAGGTTTTTTGTGAGAAAAAGAGGAGGGAAAAAACCAGATATTTTCACTCAGCAAAAGCGAAGAAGCAGACCATGTTAGCTGACTTCCAGCTCCTCTAATTTTTAATTATGTGTCACTCAGAGCACTGATTTACTAGGATTAGATTTATTGCAAGCAACTATTTGAGACCATATTTTCCACTTCAAATATGGCCCCAAACATTTACAAGAACACACAGTCTACACAAGTGTTTATTCATCCACTTTTTTCAACATGCCATAATAAAAGTGCTCTATTGTTGCTTCCAGAGTCATAACATTTTCTGTTAAACTTGCAAAAGCAGACAGCTTCAGGCTGTAGCCAAAAAAACCAGAACTCCTTGTTGATTTACCTGACTTTCCAATCCAAGTTCATGAGAAAGGCACAGACCAAGGGAACATTTAGTCAAACACCCCCTATTTTCAGAATGAACAAAATGACTGGGAAAAGTAAGTAAATAAAGCAAGTATACAGTGATATTTCCCCTAAATACTCTCCCAATCTCCAGATAACCTGAAATTTAGTGACTTCCTGAGCCAGAGGAAGCCATCTTTGCCTTTGGTATTTCTTGAGTGAACTTAGTCAGCCTACCATTCAGACTGCATATATTTTTATAACAAAAACAGTTTACAGATAGCCCAAATGGTGAGGCATAATAAATCACAATTTTCTACTGGTAATTTTTTAGGTTTGTTTTTTTTTTAACCTTGGTACCTATACAAGTATTAGTATTGTTACCTTTCATGTTACTTAGTACAAGTCGTATGACTTGTTACTGCAAAAGTGCTATTTAATAAAAAAACAGTCACAGTATAGTAGTTGCAATATATAATAATATTTTTTAAACAAAACTAGTGGAAATAAGATGTTGGTTTAATTGCAGTACCTCCAACTCTTGTCCATCAAGATGTCTTTGGCAACAGCTCTTCTATGTCTTACTTTACCCCTCTTCCTTCAAAACCTTTGGATGAAAACCCATTTACTTTCAAATAAAGTAATAAATCAAATAATTCAGCAGTAAAACGTGTGCATGCACACACACTAGAACTTTGATGCAGTACACAACACACTAAAAATATTTTTCTCTTTTTGTCTGCCTTGCCTACTTTCTAAGATTACTGACTGGAGCTTATATATAGTTACTATTCAGTGCATGAAAAACAAGTGCAGAGCATATTAGCTAAAAGTGTGCCATCTTGCACAGTTGAGCATATATAAATATATATATATATATATATATATACACATATATATATACATGGCTTTTATAAGTCACACGGCAAAGCATCTCTGGCAATGAAAAACTGATCCCTCTTGAATGCCTTCCCTTTTCCAGCCCCTCTCTCCACAGCAGAGGGGAGCTATAAGAAGACACCTTTCCACCACTTCCAGCAACGGAAGAGCTTTTGAAGAGAGAACTATTGACGTCATCAAACCAGGCCTCACAGCTAGCCTCTGGAAAAAAGAAAACAACATTCTTACCCTGTAAACTGGACAACATTTATTTCTAAGAACAAAGCACACCCATTGTGAGTAAGAGAAAGAAAGGACTTGCTTTCACAGTCAAAACCCTTGAAAGGAAAACACAGCTGCACCTGCAAGTTTTCTTTACTGCAGCACAAGCATTGCACTACATGTTCTTAAGGACTGCCAAGAAGCTGAAGGTGCAAAATAAGCTGAATTCTTGTGGCCTTGTGCATGAGGAAGAACAATACCATCATTACTCCTTTTTTTTTTTTTTTTTAAGGACAAAACAGATGTGAAGAATCCTGGGTGCTGTTGCTATCCCAATTTCTTTTGGTTCCAGTCAGGTAAAAAACCACAGGCAAGAGAAAAGAATCCTGACTAAAGTGAGTTGCTTAGAAATCATTACAACAAATACCCTCTCTGCGAAAGAGTAAGAGGTGCCTACAATAGAAGCATGTCCCTCTGTGCTCATGCTATAACCACACTCCCTCCTGCATGTAGCCAGGTCATGTACTTTGCCTAGAAGCTTCTTGGCAAACCATATGAAGTTGATTTAGATTCCTGTAGTCTCTGCAGGAGACTCAGTCACAAAGGTATAATGATGTAAAGGATTCAAACTCTGCCTAGAGAAGGGAGTGACTTTAAAAAGTCAAGCTAGACAAAAGAAAAAGAAAAAAAGTCACACCAGATGTAGTAAACATTTGTGGCAAAGTGTCTTAGGCTCCATGTTTAAGAAGTAGGTAAATTCAGAAAATATTGCTATATTCAGAAATTATTTCTGCACAATCTAAGCTGTAAGGAAATTCCATTTTTTTCCTGTCAGAACCCTTAAGGAAAGAAATAGCACAGCTGAAATGCAGGAGGACCTTGCAAGTCTGAGCTCTCTTACACCAGCAAAGTTTAACCAGGTCAAATGCATGTCATGTGTTCTAGATCAACATACAAACACAGTTGACAGGATGCATTAAAAGTTTGGATAACATGAAGTTTACACCTGCTCTTGAGTCTGGTTAAAACTTCTTGCTGCAGCTGCTTTATAGAATGGTGCATTTCAAAGGCAGCCAGAATTTGAAGAAAAGGTTAGGCTCACTTGTCCTCCCCATGGGTGGTCCTCTTCCTCTTCAGGCTGACACAGCGTGCTAACATTCAGTAGATTGTGTGATTTCATTCTCCCATCACCCCCCCACCTCCCCAAATGTTTTTCTTTTTTCCCACCTCCTCCTCCTTTTCCCTCCATTCTCTCCTGCCCCAAAATCAGCTGTATCCGCCTATAAACATGAATTCTTACAAACAGTGTACATTGCTCAGTGTATGTTGTAAGCTCTCTGTGTTCCTACAGGCTGCTATTCCAAATGCAAGCCAAATAGCTTAATTTAAGAATTACAACATCTGCATTTGTATACTGAAGCACTTTCTAAAAAGATAAAGCAGGAGGCCAAATTCTGAGCTCACTGATGCCACTGAATAATTTCACTGATGCTAAAAAGGGTTAGTTCAAACTTTCCTCCAGTATCACAGAGATCAAGATTTCACTATTTGCTTTAGTTATGTGCTGATATTTTCTTCAAACAGATGATGAAAAAAGGAAAATAATTGGTGCTGGCATTCCAAATATTTGATCCCTGTGAATGCTAAAGAGTGAATTCCATCTTTAGTGTGCCTCAATTTCTATGAAAAACTGCATTTTATTATTTCTCCATTCTCAAAACTACATCTTTAATAGATAGGAAATTGCATGAATATCTCCCTACACTGGCCTTTTCAATTTGCAAGAATAGTATTTACAATTCAAAAGAATAGCAGGAAATGTCTAATAGACTTAGCACTTGGTCTCTAGGAAACGAGAAATACCATGCTAATCACTTAAGGCTGCACCTTAGCTATATTAAAGTGATTAAGCAAGCATGAGAAAGTGTACTTTTCTGTGGGCAGTAGTACTCTGAACAGAAAAACTACAGATATTAAAAGAAAAATATATCTGAAATGTTTGTTCTTACCAGTAGTAAGCATATGGTCAAATCATATTCGTCTGTTGCAGACATAAAAAGGGTCAGTAAGCTTTGCCTGTAAAAAAATTTTTAGAACTGTCCTAGATGTCTTGAAGATGTTTATGATTATTTTTTTAGGAAAGGTTTTCCATATCAAATATATACTTTACAGGTAAAATAAAATAAAATTTTAAAAAATAAATTTAGAAAAAGTTAATATGCTAGTACTGCAAAAGTTAATAACCTTAACTTTGTGAATTGTAAGCATTCAGACAAATTGCACTCCTCTACTGTTTGTTCATTTGTTTTTTAAAAAGCAGTAAACTTGATTTGCAGGGTGAAGATTCTGAAAATGATTTTACAAATCCTAAACCAAAGATTTTTTTAAAGAAAAATCTCAATAACAAATACATTTAAAAGTAACTTAAAAGTAATATAGCAAAGAATATTACATTTCAGCCCCACAAATCCAACTAAAAACTAAATCCCTGATCAGATGCAGTCATTTTCAGGCACTTTTCCCAATACTAACATGTATTTGACCAACTTAGTCCTGGAAATTTTCCTTTTCAGTCTAATTTTCTTCTGCTTGCTCTTAGTGGCACATATATGACAGCATTAGCCTTCTCTAGATGTAATTAGTTAGTATAAACAGAAAATATAATCAGTCTGAATGAGAAACGAAAACCTTTTCCATTTACTTGCTTTGGAAAAAAGGTAATTAAATAGATTTTTATTCAAGACACACAAACTCACTGAAGAACAGGTGCATAGAGAAGACACATCTAAAAACACAGGCCTGCCATGTTTAGAGGGTCAAGCTACTTGATCATCAATTTTTCAGGTAAAACTATGGAAAAAAAATAGAAAATAATGCAAATTTACACTGACAGATAACATGTTATAAAATACCAAAGATAACAACAACTGCAATCATAGTCTCTTCTGGAAATTTTCTAGAAAATAATGCAAATGCATGGACAATGCATTTGATAACCATGTTGCAGACATCGATGACACAGGTATCATTGATCTGTTTCATGAATCTACAAACCAAAACTACATCTGTGCTCCTGCACAGATTCTCGGCTGCATGAAGTAAAGTATGTGGCAGAGAGGACTTTACAGTACTTTCAAAGACATCTCCTGATGTTGATATGTTTGCATGCCTTCAAGTCTCCAAGAGAGAAACACAGACTGCATCATTTCCTTCATCAGTTGCTGAGTGAAACTATTGGAAGTTTCAAGATTCTTCCCTGACTTCCTTTAACATGCACTAGGTGTGCAGGGGGGAAAAGTTGATGCAATTACCAGTTACAAGTGAGAACCTCTGCTTAAGGATGGCAGCTCTGCCCCTAATAACCATCTCACCTTGCTCTGACTGCAAATCACTGTTAAGAGCATTGTGAGGATTTCTAACAACTTATTTCTTTGGCACATGCACAAAAGATTTTAAGAATTTTTATTGGCTAAATTTTTGTTCGGCTTTGGCACCACCATACCAACCTCCTTCCTTCATGATGAGCCTCCGTGACTCACCAGTATTTCTAATCATAACAACATCTAGGAGCAGCAAAGAGGGAATTGACTTTCAATAGAGTATAGGACGGATGCAGGCCACAAAGTAGCCAAATATGTGGAAGAACACCTGTCTTGCACACAAGTTCAGATCACAAGTCATCCCCCATCTCTTCAGGGTGACAAAGTGGCAGGTGTCATAAGGGAGGAGATTAAGACAGACTGTGGGATAGACAAGGTCACTTATAGTAACTAATTTCCAAATTCAACTTGAATTTAAAATTCACAGTAAGTGCACCAACACAGACAGGAAACAGAAGCCTCTTGGAGTAACAATACAATTTTCACTTCAGCCACAAGAACCTGATGTTCTCCAAACGAGTCTGTATCCACTACAATAAAAAAAAAAAATTAGAATATTGAATTCCAAACTAGACAGCTCAACCAGCCGGAGACAGAGAGCATTGCACACGCAACTTTTTGCTTTTGCTGTAATTTTAGCTTAAACTGCAGATTTCAGTTTTCATTTAAAGCAAATCAGCTCAAATACAAACAAGCTTGCACCACACAATTTTGTCAAAGGAAAACTGAACTTGGGATCAGGTACTATCAACTGAACTATAAGCACTATATAAAAGTTCACAGCACCATGTTAAGTAGTATTTTTAGTGTGGACAAGAAAGGTTTTTATGCCTTGGCAATATCTTGCAGCTTAAAGGGCTTATTTTAAAAGACACTTGAGAAGAATGGACACTTAAAACAAGCCAGTGACACACAGAAACAAACAAGGAGTGCCACCAAGGATGTGGAGCCTTCTTGAAAGTACCACAAGATGAGCCAGCTTAGCAAGCCCCTTGCTAGGACCCTGAGCACCGCACTCTGGCTGCTGACATGGGGCAGACGACAAAGAGCAGCTGAGGAAAAGCTGTGGTGACAGGGCCATTCCCAGCCTTCAGCAGCCCCTTTGGGCCAGGCCCGTGCAGTGACTGCTGACACTGAGCCATGTCCTGCAGTCCTGCCCCACCATCCTGCTGGGGCAGCAGGATGTCCCTGGCTGGCGAGGACCTGCCCTTCCATGGTCACTCTGAAGCACCTGACCTAAAGCCAGAGGCGGCCCTACCTTGGGACTACCGGGTTCTCCTTGTCCTTGAATTATTCAGGGATCCCACAACTTGAAGATGTCATATTTTATAATTGTACCAACACAGCAAGAAGCTAAGAGACGAGAATCAGAGGATTGTTTAGGTTGAAAGGAACCTCTGGAGATCATATAGCCCAGTCCCCAATAAAATGTATTTTTTATCAGTTTTAATGATGCAGGTATTACTTATATATGTTTGCCATTTATAAAAGCTGTAAAAATCAAAATATATCAAAAGCAACACATTTAGTTTCCACCATCAGCATAAGCACGTGAACTAATTTTAAACCCAAGTCAGTACTCTTCGGGTCTTAATAGGTGTATTTAAAAAAAAGTCTCTCCACAGGTACAGTACATGAATAAATAATCCTAATTCCTAACTACACTGTAAGGTACATACTCTTGGAGTGTTTATTCTACTAGTAAATGAGATTCCAGTTAGCACTCAGAAGATTGGTCCTATTAATACATGTTAAGGCAACTATGCAAACATATGTACATATTAGAGTAATTATAAAAACCAGTGGCTTCTTAAATAAAGCAGTAAGTCCTGAGCTAGTTATCTGCTTCATTCCTAGCTGACTCAAAAAATAATGGAACAGAGTCAGGCACCAAATCTTGCCTTCAAAAAATAACACATTACAGCATTACTAGACTTCGTAAAATTCTGCTAGCTATAAAGCACCCCATGCCTTCTGGAAAGAAATTCAACTCACACTAGACCATAAATGCAATAACCTTCTAAATCTCGGTATTTATCATTTTGACTCTTGCTAGAAAATCTTATTTAAGCTATGGTTTTGTTATTATCATTACAAAGAGAGAGGTCTGAGCAATAACTTGTAACAAAAAACTGATGTTTCTGTTTCTTTTGTCCTGATTATCCTTTGCAATGAGAGTTTGAAGATAATACAACTTGAGCAAAATACATTCGATTTCTTTATAAGACAGAAGTACCAAGAAACACTACTATTTGGTTCCTATACATCATTTTTCACCAAGGGATCTCAAAATACTTTAAAGAAAAGGAAGGAAATGTCATTAGGCAATTTTACAGGTAGATAAATTTCAGAGATTTCAGTTTTTCTCTGCCTATTTCACATCCTCCAATGCAAGGAGAAACAATGGACACTATATTTAGAGGCAGCTTCCAAACTGTGGTCTGTGAGAATTCAGCAATTCACACAACCATATTCAAGAGTGTTTTTAGGGTGCCCTTTTAACTTGTGCATTGATCCTGAAGCTCTAAAATTGGACAGCTATTAACTGGGCCCCAAAATCTTGCAAGACAGTGACCATGTATATATGTTCCCAAGTACTGTGAAGTGCCAAGATACAGAAAGTGAGATTCTGACTCCAATACTTTAATACTTAAGGCTAACCCATTAAGAATTGTTTGCCAATTTAGACTGAAGCTAACAAGAATTTTTTCTCCCTGTGGAAGCACTTCTTATCTCAAAGTGTCTTCCTTTTACAAATTAACAGCAAAATTCAAAGTCATAAAAATTCATTAAAATAAGTATTCTAACTTAGTCATACTTTTGTTTTACTTTAACTGACATTTTGATTAAAATTGGTTATGAACTGAAAATGGGAGCTTTTAGATTGATATTTTAAAGGAAGAATTCTATTTTTTTTTTTGTTGGTCTGTTTTTAATAAGAAATTTATAATTTATTTGGGGAGGGAAATAAACCTGACAAGTCTTGATTTTTGCATTGGGTGGGAAGAAGATAAATTTTGTTAGTAAATATCTCTAGAACTCCCCAATAAAGTAATGTTGAGTATCTCCATTTTCTGCTGGTGCACTCTCAATACTCAGATCCCAAAGAGTGGTCAGGGTTTTCATGTTCACAAGAGCCAGTCCCAGAGTCTAGAATGCCTTATGAGCTGTCTCAGTTTATATGAAGGTCTGTAGATTTAGCAATAATTTCAGTACCAAATGTAAAGAACTATTTCTATAAACCCAAACTTCATGTTCCCAGACTGTCTTAAATATAGGACTAGAAAGTTAACTTTAGAAAAGAAAAAATAAAGGGAAAAAAAAAGGAGAAAAAAAGGTATCTTCAATTAGTAGTCTTTTTGCCTCACCTCCATCCATTCATTTTTCAAGCTACATAGCAAGAGCAAATTGTATCAGCTTCAGGCTCTGGCCACTTCTGCTTTCTTTAGTGATGAAAACAAGTGACTGATAGTTATGTCATGTTTGTGTAACAAATTTCATAAAAGATTTAAAGGTCTGTGCTCAGCGCTGTGTTAAGGGAAAGCTTTGTACACCCAACCATCTCCTAAACACTTCCTGGGAGTCGTTGAGCAGGTTCCCACCAAAAGTTTGAGGTCACCTCAGGAAACAAAGTGGAATTAAATGTTTCCACATTAAGATTTGCAAAGGCTTAAGTGGTCAGACAGATGGATTTCATAGCTATTTCAAAAGTCTGCAATACACATCTTCCTGATGAAAGACCAGCAATTTAACTCTAAAGGTTTCTGGTAGCAGTCTTATACTGTCTCAAGTCTGAAATAATGAAACCTGTTGTCTCTCATTATTAGGTCAGTTAAAGTTTTAGTTATACAGCTTGATTGTTGATAAAAATACTGAATAACAAACATGGAAACTCAAGCTTAGGAAATTTTCTGTTTTACTGGAAATTTTTGAGTATTTCAGAAATAAATATAACAACAGATAAATTTGATTTATTATGAAATACAGCCCGTTTAAATGAAGCTGAAAGTTACAAGAGAGATAAGCACATTCAGCTACACAATTTGTAACCAAAAAAATAGCTGCAATGTTAGATCCCTACATACAATTGAAAAAAAAATGCACAAGAAACATAAAGGAAACAAGTAATCATGCAAGTCCTAGTCAGTTTTCTGTTCATCAATGTCAATTTTAAATGTTAATACTTTTATTCAAAGGCTATCTACAGAGACAGTTCTAGGGCCAGAAGAAAGACAATTTTGCTTTGTGCAAATCTTTGATATAATCTTTTCAGGATGAAAGGATCTTCAGGGGTCCTCTCAGCTCTGAGACACAACCTGCCTAAGAGTTCAAAAGAGAAAATGAAGAACAGAAAAAAATTCCTTTTCTGCCACTCTGAGAGATGCTTTGGGCCATGAAGATGTTATAGATCTCCTAACATTAATGTTAATTCTATAACTAAAGTTTGCATTTTAAAACTAAATTTTGATGGCTATAACAAAGAATTCTTTCTATAATAAGCAGATAGAATGTGACTACGTGGTTTTTATCCCAGTATATAATGCAGAGGCATAAAAATTAAAACCAAGTTCAACCATTTGATCCACTATTATCTGTAATTATTCTGTAGAGAAGTGACCCCCAACACATCTAACATGAGGAAAGGACATGGCTTGTATGAATAGCAAAAAATAAGCCACAACCGCTTCCTGTAAATCCTACCAAACACCAAACCCAATGCCAACAAATATCTGAGTCATGGAAGTCTTTAGACATACTTTCAAGTGATTAAAAAAAGGAAGTATTTTACCCATACACTCACAGCCTCCAGTACTGAATGGTTCTACTTTGCATTGCTGAAGTGTTTTTCAGGGCTCAGCTTATAAATCATGACCAGATAAGGAGCTTGCAGGAAGTAAATCTGAAGCAAATCCAGGTCCTACTACCCTAATTTACTTGATTACAAAAACAAATAAACAAGAATATCTGGGGGTGTTTTATAAGATGTAAATATTTAACATACCTAACACAACCTGGAATCCAGATGATTTCATATGTAGTTTCTCATTCAACAGAATGAGTCTGGATTTTTACAAAAAGGAGATCTTAAGTATTTAATTGCCCAAATAGTGAAGCAAATCCCAACAGTAATGATGCCCAAAACTGCATTTTACATGCATAACTTGACCTGCAAGTGAAGAGTGCTCAGTCTTGAGTCCTATCTTAGACATATTCGACTGCATTTGTTTGTAAAAAAAACCAGCTTAATATGATACTGGAGTTATTTAAAAGTAATAAAACTCTTTTCCAAATTTTAATGAAATGAGTGTATCACAATTCAAATTTCATAAAGCAGTTGAAACACCTGTAAAACTTTTCCAAGTATAAAAACATTGGTTTTACCTCAACATTCAATATACATATAGAACGGATCCATTAATAGTATTGTGTGTACAGAACATGACAACATAAGTGCTTTAACACGTGCTGTCTCATACCTGCATGTCACATGTGTGCTAAATATGCAGCAACACCTACTTTTTATAAAATGCATCTTGTAAGGAAAGCAACAGTGAAGGAGCATTGTTAAAAAGCCTCTCACCCCCACTTTTAGGATGGAAACATACTTTCTGAACTAGTTGGGGAAGGTTCAGGACCCAAGGCACAAAGTGGAAGAGAAGTGTAAGGCCTAAAGGACAATTTCAGGGTACCCAGCACCCACTCACTGAGAAGCCAGCAGGAAGGATGAGTAGCAAACACAACCCCAAGTTGAATTTTACATAGTAAAATATGCAATTATGTGCAAAGTATGTATTCTGCCATAATTTGCTGTATTTTCTATTTTTATCAATGTGCTAAATTCTTAAGTAATTACACCAATAAAGATAAGCAAAAAGGTGAGTGAGAACATAAATAGCAAACCAGTAAAGAAATATTGGATGAAAACAGGAGTCCCTATAGGCAGGCACCTTGATAACCAGCAATGGAAAAAGCAAGAACTGGACAAGTATATATGAGGTTGTGCAAGGAAGGACCCCCTTAACTTCTTTAATCTCAAACTTTATGCCAAGGTTAATATATGCTTTTGTGCAGTAACTACCCATAGATCTCTCTTTCAAGTACTTAGGACTCCCTGAACACAAGCAAATACTATTAATCTAATTCATGAACACAGACCTTGTTCTGCAAATAATTCTGGAAACAGCTTCCAGTGGAAACATCTCTAAAGCATCATTGACTTTGAACTTGGCTTTACAGAGGAGATGACTAATCAAGAATATCTTACAGTTAAAAAACAGCAACCATTTGCTTTTTAACCAGAAGACATTCCATTATTTCAAATATGCATGTTGTTACTATAGACTCCTCCTATTTTCAGATTTAGTAAGTGGCAGACAATATCTTCAGTCTATTCCATAGATTTATCAGTCAGAGATTTGTTGCTAAAAAATAATGTAAATTTGGGTGCCATAGGAAAACACCACCAGTAGAAATCTTGGGATACTGTTTTGCAAATTGTTTGTTGTAGAACACAGTTTGTGTATTTTTACCTATTTTTCATGCTACCACTATGAAGAAAACACAAATGGATTAAAAATATTTCAGAGGTGAAAAATACATGGAAGATTCAGTCTAGAGAGACAGAGCTGACCCTGAGGAGCAATTCATTTCTCCAGTTTTGGAATGCTAAGACTTTAAAACCATGGAGGGAAAAAAAAAAAGGATGGAGGAGGATGGGACCTTATTTCTTATTACCTAAGCAATTGGGCTAAAGATTACAGAAGAACAAGAGAACTTTTGTTTTTAGGTTTTTATATGAAAAGCCAAAGTAGCCTTGCTTGCAAGAATTTGCAACACTAATTCACATCTTTCTTATGTCTGGAATAACCTAAGGGCTGCTTAAGTTGAACTGAACAATTAAATTGAAACATTATCCTTTGTATACAAACATTTCAGCTGCTTTTAAATTGTTTGTAACCACAATTATCTCGTTAAATAATCTTTAAGGGACAACTAGGTATCTGGTCCATTACATCAGCAGTCAGTAGCAATTTCTCTTATTTATCTCAAATCAGCTTAATGTTGTTACCACAATTTAATCAATATTGTATTTCTCATGATTTATTTCTAATTGTGAGAGTTGATTTTTCTCAACAGGCATATCTAGCTCCATGAGATATGTTCTGTCAATTTATGGGCAAATAAAAATATGTTTAGTTAAAAAATATCTTTCTGACACTGCCAACATTTTTTGTGGAAGGGCAAATATTCATCAGTAGTTATTTTCTTACTTATATTCCTGTTTGTAAAAAAAACCCCAAAAAAACCAACAACAACACAATACATACCAAAAATGCCCAAAGCCTTACTTTACTTCAGGTCTTGTAAACCTTTGTATATTTTGAGATATGAAGCATGTCCATTTTTTGGCAATCAAATGCGACTTTAATTTAGTAGCCTTAAAGCTTTTTGGTAGTCTCTGACAAACAAGGAATGGGCTGGTGTAAAACACACATAGATAGAACTTACAAGTCCTGCCTGCAAAAACTGCATTTCCAAGCACAAGGCAAACACTGCCCAGTTTGCTAATGCAACACAGCTTATATTTTCTCATACATTGTCAGAAAAACAGGCCTTATCTAGCTCTTTTTGTGATTTCCATTCCCTTTTGCTAGAAAGCAACTCTAGCATTATTATTCTGTTAACGGTACCTCCCCATTTCACCTTCTTTCTACCAGCACTGGAGTTGTCTCCTCTCTGCAAGCAGATTGGACTCCTCAGCTGTTTAGGCAGAGATCAGCACTACTGAGCTGCTAGGTCCTGGTCACTGGAAATTTGTATGTGTGTGTATGCTGGTCTGCCTCAGCTGTCATGGAGCTCTTTGAAAACAAACTAACAAACCATTAAAACTTCCATTGAGGTTAATAATTCTTTCATAGATGAAAGAATTAATAATTAATAATTAATAATTAATAATTAATAATTAATAGTTAATAGTTAATAATTAATAGCTAATAATTCTTCTTTCATAGATGAGTAAATAAAGATAGTAAATAAATGGCTGGTCTGAAACCACAGAGAAAAATCAGTAGTTCCACAAACAGAGTACTGGTTTCCATGTTTATATATTCCCTTTAAAGATTTTCCCACTTTACTTTTTGGTTCAGATTACAGATTAACCTATTACTTTTTGCAGCTGTATATTTCACAGCTGTATATTTCACAGAAAAACCTCACAAGGTTTATCATTCTGTTGAATGATATGTATATATTGTACAGTATTATGCAGCATAGAGATCCCTGAGCTGGATCCAGAAGAAGCAGCAAGACAAGCACATTGGCACGAAGTAATGTTTTGTAGAGTAGAGGGAAGACTCAAAAGGAATTGCTGCTGCAGAGGTCAGTTCTTAGGCCATGACAGCATCATTCATCTCGTTTGAAACACAATCATCTTACCAATACTGCCTGATACAGGCAACAAGTAGCTTCATTAGCAGCTTAACACCTAGCTCTAGAATGAAGTTCCATCCCAAATTATTTACACTACAGAAGTACATTGCCCTAGACCACCTTTCATGCTACTTAATTACATCCACATGTATCAGAGGCTCAACACAGGCTTCAGATCAACTACTGATAAATCTTTTTGAAAAGACAGGCATGGTGAGGAGCACAGAGGAGCTGCTAAGCAAGCTGCTGCAGCAGCAGGCTGGGTTTACACCCTGGGCTGCTGTGGGAGAACTGAAAACATAGTACTGCTTCTGTAGAGATAAACCAGAAGGGTTTGTGCTACAAACACTTCCCTTAGGGAAGAGCAGCACAAAAGAAGGTAGTGTGTAAGAGATGCTTTTGAAAAAAATAAACTTTATCTTTGAGAAAGAACAACGCTCAGCAGCAAATTATGGTCAAGCAGAAAGTAAAACTAATTTGATTACTTAAATAATTTATCAGTAAAATATGACCAGACAAAAAAGCTTGACAAAAAAAGGCTGTTTGATAAAGATAGCTACACAATATCACATGTGGCACATAGGAACGGAAATGGACGTACATCATCTTCAAAAATAAGCACTAAGTCACACTTCAGGGCAGTTCACTTACAAAAGTAAAGTAAACTTTCTTCCTCTCTGTGAAAAAGAATAAAATTCAACTTATCTCCATTCTTATTTCATTTGTGTAATGTAGAATTAGGAAAAAATATAGTCATACTTACTTTCCACATTCATGTCCCTCTTATAATGAGAATTTCAAACGAAAAGAGGGAAAGATGGGAAGATATTAATGTTCCTCTTTGGAGGTTGTGGTACCACCTTTTCAAAATACTGGTCCAATGAATTGAGTTTTGGTGTTTTCTCAGAGAGTTTGGCACAAAGGACTAGCTATCAGGGCAGGCAGGGAAAAGAAATTGTAAAGATAGACGCATATCAGAATGATTAAAGCAAAAACTAAAAAACTCAAAAGTATACTGATATGCAGAATTGAAACATTCACAGAAGTCATTTATACAGCTATGCTTTCAAAGATTATCTCACTTTAGGGACTTCATCTATTATTATGGTATGTTTATATATTTGGGCAAAATTACTCTGTGAAGTCAAATACATTGCATTTCAAATTTCACTTCATCCGTCCATGGCTCTTGTTTGTGTTTTTATTATACTGCCCACGCTAACACATTCCAAGGTCTTGAAAAGATTTTCAGTAGACAACCACTAAAATATCTGGTAACTTGGTAACATTAATACACTCATAAAAAAGGGGTTTAATATATTTTTTACTGTAAAAATAAAAAGAACACATATACACTTAGAAACAACTCTTCCAGATGACAGTTTAAAGAGTTTGCCAGATGTAGTTAAGGAGCACTGATAAATTAACATGAAAATGACTGTATATAGCACAGTATGTTTTCTGTTTAGTGGATTAACAGACAACTTTAGCCTATTAGTGTTCGCTGTGCCATATACACATCAAATCAGCACTAAAAATACAGCTTCTGTAATTTTAACTTCAACTCCCAGATAAACAAGACTCCTTTAACATGACAGCTACAAACATTCACAAGAAAATAACTCTCTTCAGCAGTCGTGTAACAGAAGCCATATGCAGAGACACATACCAGCAGCAGATAAAAATCTTACTATACTGAACTCAATTTCCCCAAGATACAATTTTGCACCACATCAGAACCAGTATTCATGTTTCTCACATGCTAAAATCATGCATGTATGGCATGGGACTTCATTTGATCCCAAGTATAGTCACAAAGAAGAGCACTGAGGAAACCCTGGTGGGGTGTGCACACTTGCTAGGAAAAAACTTTTACTGAAGAACTCAGAGGGAGTGAAGTTTGAAAACATCAATCCTTCATGGCAAACAAGTAAAGGGCATTAAAATTAAGCCATAAAATTCATCAAACCTCTGTAGTTTATCACATTGCTATCCACAGTCCTCTCTTTGTTACTGCGTGGCTGTTTTACTGCTAGTTTTCATATATTTTTACACTAAATTTAACATTTGAAAGACCTAAGACTTTGTAGTATTAAACCTTAGTAGTATTTTTTAGTATTAAAGCCTTTTGAAGTATTAAACATAATCTGCTAAACACTTCAATAAGACAGCTCCAAAGAAGGGAGAATGCCAGATAAAGAAGTCAGCTCTTGGCAGAATTCAGCTCCTGTAAGTCTTCAAAGAAAGGGCAGTCTCTGAAGACAATGGATTGGGCAAGCAGTTTTTAGCATGCCCTTAAACCAAAAAAAGTCCAGATCAAAAGTGGAAGCAGATTGGGCTGTCTCTCTGAAAACAATACTTTGCATGCCATAGTGTTTCTTCAATATAATTTTGACTTGGCTAGAACATTACTTTGGGTTTTCTTTAGCAGACCTTCTTTGAAAGGTGGGAATTGCTAAAGCACAGACTTCAGTTGTGAGTCATTACTATTGTTTCCTTTAAATTTTCTCACCAACTCATCCTGCATCACTTCCCTTGTTCTCATGAATGAACAACAGTAATGGAAACATACCCATTGGTAAGAAAGACTAAGAAAACTATTGTGATAGATTTTTAAATGTCCTGACAACAAAAAGTTAACATTTCATTCTAGTTGCTGACTTAGAGTTGTGGGTAGAAATAAAGAAATTTGTTTCCTCATTTAATATGAACTTATTTCAACTTTGGAGCCATGCAACTCCTTAAGAGCAAATAAAATGCATCCATCTTGTGCAACTTTGTTTTATGATCCATTACAGTAAAAAGGAGGGGGGATGTGATTTTAATCTTAAAATAATATGCCATTTGTGTAAATGCAATGCATCGTCAAAGTTTCATTTCTCCATAGCATGTCTGTATTTCAGCATAAGGGAAAAAATAGAAAGTCCTTACATACCACGAAATCTTACCTCCTTTCAAGATTAATGGGCACCAGTCTGTACATACATTAAGAGGTCACTCGACCCCATCTGTTGTGCAATAGCCAGGCACGCTGGGATAAGTGAAGGAGACTGAAAAGCTTCGTTTCCCCACTATAAGTCATTGCATGAAAACTTTGTGTTGTGGGCCCTCCGTGTGTTATGCCCTTGGAACTCCCTTTGATACCAGTGGAATTTCTGAGAACGACATGAGTGTGTTACTGTCACATCAGGCTCTGCCCAGTGCTGCTTTCCTGCAACAAGTTCCCCCAGTAATTTGGTCTCTCTTAATATTGGGACTGAAAACTAAAAACCAGACAAACCCCCACCAAACAAACAGAAAAACCCCATGAAAATAAGAGGAATTAGTTTCACTAAAGATGTGCAAGCTTTAACAAGTTATAGCCTAGACTTAGTGTTACTCAGCTACCAAGGAGGACAGCAGATGACAAGAACTTTCCAGGTGCCTTTTCATGAAGGAGCACTATGACACAAACTCTGACTAAACAGATACCTGGGGCAATTTCTGTTTCACCATAACTACTGAGGCCTTCAAACACAGTTAACTGCAAATATTATAATTTCTCTCCTTTCAAGGTTATAAATATATGTTTTTTAGGAAAACAGCCTTGTGATATTATCTAGCTTCTTGTTTGCTGCACTTTTAGCCATGAAAGCTGCCTCAAATCCTGCTTTCTCGCTGTTAAAAACTTGCTTGTACAGTTTAACAGAAGTTCCCCTGTGCCGTGTGTAACAGTGCCATCTAGTGACACTCTGTAAGGGTGTTTTCTGCTGATAAACCATTCTCGACCACTTTTCCCTAATGAAATCTCACTCAGTGTATTAGCTTAGTGTTAATAAAAGATTATTCAAATCATTAATGTAGTTTAATAGGAAAGGAAATTTTATTATTTGATTGATTTTAGAATATTTCTCACTGTGTTTGCACTTTCATGATTAGCTCTTCAGCAGTCTGGTTGGTACCTTTTAATATTGCTAATGGAAAAGACCTTCATATCAGGAGGAAGTGGAAGGACTATTTGCATGGTTTCAGACCTTGCTGTTAGTGGTCTGAATAATCATATGCATTTTCACTGGTTGTGCATTTAAAATTGAGCCTCCTCCTGGTGTATAAGAAATGAGAGCCTAAATTAAGCCAGACTTAAGCCAAAAATTAATGGGCTTGTGCTGAAGATCAGAAACATACACACACTGTTGGGTCACAGCCTTCTCTCAAGCAGAATTTTGTCCCAGAAGATCAGATGAACCAGGGTGTCACAGCCTCACCTCACTGCAAATCTCCTGGAACAGGCACAAGATGCTCCAGCACCACCTTGCTAAAGCAATAAATGCTCTAGAGAAACACAGTCAAACCCCAAACTGACAACAACCTTGGCAGGGTCCCTTGCTCCAGCTTTACAAGCCCTGTGGTGTGCACTCCAGCCCTGGGGATATTGCACCGCACTGCCTCTGGCCACTCTCACAACAGGTTTATAGCTAAAAATCTGGAAGAGGACACTTCAGAGAGCCTATCGTAGTTTACACAAAGAATTGGTTGACAGGGTTAACTTTACTTGCCTTTTAGTGTATTATACAAACGATCTTGGAAACATTGCTACTCTCCAGAAGTTATTTTGTGCCCATGTCAGCAAGTTTGGATGCCCTGAGTTGTTTTTAGACTTTGGACCTAGACACTGAAGGTGACAATTTCATTGAACTTCTTGCAGCTCAAAACTGAATGAATGAGGTCCATATGAGAGGAATGGAAACCCAATCACTGGCAAGAAAGTAATGCTGACCAGCCCAGGCTGCTAAGTCCAGGGATGAGCAGACAGTAATTGATACTCTCTGCCTGAATGAAGGAGCAGCTACATGCTATTCATCACAGAAAACTGTTGGATCAGTAAGCTCTTCAGAGGTATTTGTCATCAACTCTTGAGTCAGGGCATTAAAATGGAAGAAATGTGTGAGATTTTCTTCCAAGTCCCTCACTTTTAAGTCGTCCTCCTTCATATTTTATCTGGGCACTTTCAACCTGTGTAACTTTCAAAGTAGTTTAGGAACAGTATTGATTCCTATTTATAGCAGATCATCTTTGTCTTTCCATTTTGTTTTTGATTAAAAATACTTTCCCAGTGCTTGTACATGAGGGAAAACCCCACAACATTCTGGAACAGGTACAAAAGTCCCTGATAAATGTAGTACTCCTTCTTTCTTTCTCATATATACAGAATATTTTCTGACAGCACTTATTTTGGTCCTTTTTATTTGTAGTGGCTAAAGTTGGTAGGGAGACGATAAAAATGGCTGGTTGTTTCCAATACAGTGGGAACTACAGAGGCAGCAATTCTCATTTCACGCTCATGCTTTCTGTTGTTTTTAACCATGGCTGCTTTGAGACTCCCGTGCTGCAGCACTTGCAACTGACTTGTGTCTTGTCTCCTTGGGAAGCAGCTGTTCCCAATTAGCAGGGGTAGATGCTCAGAACACAGACATTTACCTTAAAGAACAGGGTCACTGCGGTTATCTGTATGGAAATACCACCCCACTTCAAAGGACAGCTATTCCTGCTCCACTGCCCAAATATTTACAAAAATTATTTTTATTTTGTTTCCTACAGGAAACGTGTAACAGGCAGGTAATAAATGCACTGAAAATTGCCTTAAATATGTTCACTACAACAGTGTAGCTTCAGAAGGAAGATGATGTTGCCCAGTCGTGTCATTCCCTACAGCAATCCCTACCCATACTATTCACAGTTGGAAAATTTTATTTATATTTGCAATGAATTAGGTTTCAAAGTGCTTGTGAGACAACCAACCATCACTCCCTATATGCTTGAAAACTCTCCACGGCAGTTTAGTCATCTGCAGCTTCACGTTTGGTCCATGAAAGATCCATAGAGGAGACAAGAAAAATATCCCAGAGTCCTGAGTCTGTCACTGATTTTAACTGTAAAGATTTTTTCATTTGCAACAGATGATGGGTGAAGTCCCAGGGATAAACTAAACAGCACTCTCCCAAATGTCACCAGACACTTACTGTCTAGAGAAGACAAATGCAAGGATGTCGCTTGTGTACACCTGTACATTCTTACTGCATAATATACGGCATTCATAAATAAGTCGAATATTAAAAAAAAGATTGTCACATTAAGATTACGCCCACCACAGTCTAAAACTAAACACTCTGAAAAGTCCTTTAAATTAAAATCTCTCAAGTCTAATAGGTAAAAAGCAGCATTATATACCTAAATTTAAAATCCAAATATCTTATACATCCTACTGTGAAAATGGACACTTTTCAAGCGCCGTTGTTTTGTAAAGTGAATGCCTGACATCTGCTGGTAAATACAAAAACTACACAAGGTTGAATTAAACGATCTTTGGTTTTTAGACTAAGGAAGATCCTTTAGAATATCTAATTTATTCAAACAAAAGACTAAAATTATTACAATCATGACATAATGAGGTTTCAAAATTGAACTGCATCAATGTTGCTTTTATTTGTTAGACTCAAGATAGGTTCTTAGAATTTCCCACAAAAACTTCCCTGCAGAAATGATCAAATCTAGTCCTCAAAAAACCAATTTTTCCCCAACATGATTTTTGTTTACATTATTTTTATTATACTAAATTAGCAGGAGTAATTTTAGTGCTATTGTGCTGATGTTTTGTTTAGATCGAGCATTTTTCAAAAAAGCTATTTTTACACTATTCTGCAATATTTCAGTCAAGCTACCAAAAAATATAATTCCTGGTTGAAACAACAGGAATGCCCATTAAAATACAGACTTAAAAAAGTCCAGCCTGTGACAAAGGCTACTAAACGTGGGGTTTTTTTAAAGGATGTTTCTCTAGAAAAAGCAGCGAGGGCACTGCCCCAGAATTGATCAAATGAAGGCTTTCAGTTTTTTCACCCTCTCATGTGTTGAACAGTTCTTTTTCTAAAATCTGAGGAATTTTTAGTATGAATAATTAGGACTTAGTTTTATAATATACAAGCACCTGTGATTTTTATGATGTACCTTTGTTACACGATGTCTCGCTAAAACACAAATCAGAAACTAACTTCGTGCATGAAAGGGCCAGCTATCAGAACTAAAATTATCTTGCTGGAGCACAAGTAGAAAATACGAAGGAAATAATATACCGAGCAAAATGGGAAACTAAAACATTTTATGAATTCTTTAATATGGAGGTGGTAAAAAAAAAAAAGCTATTTTGGGCAAAATTTAGAAGGGGAAAAAACTTTCAAAGTTAACAACAGACCTTTTCTCAAAGTCTATTCGGATTTCAAAGAGCAGAACTTCTTCAGACACTTAATTCCAAACATTAATTCCAAACTTAATTCCAATTCAGATACTTAATTCCAAACAAAAATAAAATTTTGTTTGACAAGGTTTTCTTTTGTAAAGTAAAAGCTATTGCTTTCATTCATTTCTGGTTTTTCTTTTTTACTCTCTAGGAGCAAAAACAATCAAGTATAATTAAAACCTGGTAGAGTTTCTCTTGAATCCCTGTAATCATAACGTGCATTTCTGGTGTTGAGCAACATAAAAACTATACTTTGTTACTACACCACCAAAAAAAGATCATAAAAGAATTACCATTAATTTAATGGCAAATGTACATCAGTTTCCTGAATGCAAATCATCTGCAATTCTCTTTGACAGAAGGTAAACAAGAAATACAAAAAAAAGAGAGAGAGCCAGAAAAAGAGAAAAACGAATTAAAATTAGAGCCATCAAAAAACATCACTTTGGATCCCGGAAAACAAGTAATTTACACCTTGTACAGCTCCTCAGGGCAAAGTGTTATATTGGTGTTGCACCCTGTAGAAGTGTCCAGATAAACCTCAGTGTTTGATGCTGGTTCCTCTGAAACATAAGCAGCACTGAAATAAAAATTGCTGAAGTTCCCTGGTGCTGACCAGCTCTTGAAGGATTACACTGAACAACAGAAACACACATATAACATACATATTTATTTGCTCTCCCTGAAAGGATAACAGTTTGTTATGTAAAGTACAAATGGAAGTTCCCCATTATTTGTTTTCTTTCACACCAAAAATAAGGAATCTCACATTAGTTGGAAAATTCTCATCCTGGGATCCAGAGAGCATTAAAAAAAGAGAAATGACTAGTGAATTCACGACATTGCTATTATGCCAAGTATCCAGAAAAAAAACCCCCAACCCAGACTTATCTGAAGACACCCACCAGCTTTGATGAATATTGATGGGTTTTCCTACACAGTTATTTCACTTTGAGTGGCCTACTGTCCATGCTGAAGATGTCAGCATCTGCTTTACAAATTCCTGATTAATAACTTATTAAAGTGGGGGACAGGGAAAAATGACAGTCACCTAGTCAAAGACTCTACCTATACCCTATTAAGTCAAAAAAAGTTTTAATAACTTCGAAAAAACAAGTCCTAAGGAAATACTCCTTTTTAGGAGAGACACTTGACAATACAGAGAGGTGACAACTAGGTAAAGTTCACTGCTCATGTGGATCCAAAACCTAGTTCTGCCAAAGAACTCCCCAGTTAAGAGTTCTCAATTATCCCTTCTGGCTACCAACCACCTGTGCAGCCAGCTGGGGGAAACTGTGGTGGGTTTATCACATGCCACACAAGCAATTCTAGTTATCCCAGGGCACTATTTTGAAGATTGTTGCTTGCAAAAGCACTTCCAGTATGGTTTAAGAATGCTAGGATCTTTCTGGAACTAAATGTGTATTTTTTTTTGTAAAGCATGTGGAAATCATTGCATTGCAACTGCGAAACACATGATGACCGCTGTTAACAAAGTTAGTGGTATAATACAAACGTCTTCAAATTACAGAAATGCTTGCTCACTGTCTGGTCCTCTAGTGCTGGAAATACGTATGTTCTCTCTAATCCATTTCTGCCAGTTTTATCACTTTAAAGAGTGACAGATATTTCTACAGATTTCACATGGGCACTACTAAGAGAATACAGCTGGGAAGCAGAGGAAAATTCCAGGTGACTTTGTTGTCCATGATTAACCCTGAGTTGTTTTTTTTTCCACTTTGTTTTATTTTCTGAATAGTTTATTCACAGAGGATTTAGAATTTCATTATTAGACCATTAATATTTGAAAAAAGCAGCTGTCTTGAAGCTTGGAGTAAAGAGGGGGAGGGGTAGTAAGAGGGAGAGAGGGGGAAGAGAAGGGGAAGAGGAGAGGGTGGAGAGAGATGGAGAGGAAAATTTTGGCCATGCAGATAATTAGAGGGATGGCTGAGGAACTGGGCTGTGCAGCCTGGAGAAGAGAAGGCTCCAGGGAGACCTAACTGAGGTCTTCCAGCTCTTGAAGGGGCCCTAAAGAAAAATGGGCATTAACATTTCAGCAGGGCTTGTTGAGATAGGACAAGGGATAATGGTTTTAAACTGAAGAAGGGTGGATTTACATTGGATAAAAGAAAGTTTTTTTACAATGAGGGTGGTAAAACACTGAACATGTTGCCCAGAGATGTCAGATGCCCCATTACTGGGAACACTCAAGGTCAGGCTGGATGGGGCTCTGAGCAGCCTGATGTGGTTGGAGGGGTCCCTGCTCATTGCAGAGGGATTGGACTAGACGGCCTTTAAAGGTCCCTTCCAACCCGAGCTACTCTATGACCATGCTTATTACTGAATCCTCACTACTGAATCTTCAGCCCATTATCTACAAAAAGGTGCCAATTTGAAACAATGGTCCAAGGGAAGTGGTGGAGAGCACCAGAAAAAGATCCAGTAACTATTTGGCCTGTTCAATCTAAGCTTTGGATTTTTTTGCTTAATAAAAATATGCCTAACTACTACAGTATGAACATTTACCAATACGTGTAGAATGGGACTTTGCAGGCTAAACAATATATGCCTTTTGGCTTGTTTGTTTGAACGAACAGTTTAAAATGTTTTTAAAAAAGTTTTTAACTGTTCTAATGAAAAAAAAAAATCCAAAATAAAGCAGCCAAACAAATCAGAAAACCTTTTCTTAAAGTCTGACAAAGTTATTTTGCATGCATTTTCTGACACAAATTTGGAGTAAGATGGCTTCTCCAGTATCTGAATTTTCAGCCTTAATAGCTTTCATTGCGCAGAACTGCTCTGCAAAACCCATCATCTTGAAGCAATTTTCAGAACATTTTCAACAGTTGGAATCCAAAAATTATGCAGGAACTATATTTAAATCTTGCTCAGTTAGCTAGCTTTAATTTCATTGTTCAGAAGAAACACATTAAAAGAATAAACAACTAATAGAAGTAATTTATTTTCTCAATGCCTTTCTATTTTCAGTATCTGCATAGAGCTGTCAGTGCAGTGCTGTATGCTTTTCAGGGCAAATAGAAACCCAGGTTACTAAACTTCCATTTTTCCGCCCTTACACAAGAACTCCTGTCTCCAGAACTCACTTAAAAATGACTATCTGAAATGTATTTTAAGTGTTTTCAGTTCAGCCTCTTCCCAGGCCTCTTCTCTTTAAGTCAATCACTTGCCAAGGAATACCTCGTTTGTACACATCACTACATGAACCAGCAGTATTTAGTTAGCAATACAGCTAAGAGAACAATCAGCTACCAGCAATACTAGTACTCCATGAGATGTGTGAGACAAGAGGAAGTAAATGCCATTAGCTTCCATAAAAGCATTATTTTTATAAATGGTTTGAGAATTGTCACAACAAAATACAGTAGCCATTTTACTTTTTCAAAGGCTTTTTACTTATTTTAGAGATCAGTTGAGGAATTTGCCTCCTTAAACCCTGAACCAACACCCTGTCTTAGTGGCTCAGGAGCAAAACCCAAGCTATCATCTACACTGGCCTTTTCCTCAGGATAAAAACAAGTTCTTCTCTCCAAGAACTTGAACTCCATGATGGTTTCTTCTTCATCCCTCTAAAATGCTTACCTCAAACATAATTTCTCTTCACAGGGAAAGGCTAGTAAAGCATCAAACATCACATCTGAAAGCTACAGTTTAAGTGTCTTGAAATTCTGCTACAGTCTGCTGGGAGGAATATACTATTTTGGAGGAAAGAAAGTAGCTTTCTCCCTGCTGTTTTTTGACCATGGATCCTTCTCTTTGTAATTAAAGCTTCTCTTTAATAGGCAGGCACTATATTCATTAGAAGAGTACTGCCAAAGGAATGCAGGGAAGTGGTTGAATGCCAAGCCACAAGAAATGCTTCAGTAAACAATTCAAGAATATAATTTATGAGTAAACCAACCACTTATTTGGCAATTACCAAAATAAATCCACAATTTTGCCCAATTATCTCTAAAAAGATTTTGTTTTCCTTCTCTATGACAGTTTTAAGTTCTCTGTAAGTTTTTAGAGCCATATATACATCTGATATCAAAGCACAGCAAAAACAGTATGTGTTTGTGTGTGCTGATTATGCTACTCTGTGGAGAACAGCACAAGCTCAGAGAACTGAAATTCATGCAAATATGACACAAATGGATACAAATGACAAATTGTCCCAAAATATTCATGTGAAAAAAGTTTTTTTAGTTTTCACACTTTAAACAAAATCTTAATTGTAAAGACAAAGCACTTTTTGGGAATTTTTTTCAAGACATTTTTGATTAATACACCAACATGAAGAATATACCAAATAGTCACTTAGAAGTAATTCACAAATATTAAATAATTCACTAACTTTTTAAAAGCAAGTTAATTCCCTCAAAATCCATCAGATCTTAGGTGAACTCAAAACAGAGAGGGACACTGCTCTAATCTTTTGCATCTCTTCTTTTGCAAGGTTTTTCACACTGCAGTTCTCATCATTTTTCCTATTACTTTTTTTTCTGATTTACAGTGTTAAAACCTGAGTTTTAGCTTCCTCTTTTTCCAAGTCCCCAGTACATTCAGAACATTTCTGTCTGGCAATAAATTCCCTTGTCATGCTTTGTCTGAAGATACACGTGTACCTTTAAGGACTGTGCCAGGAAGGCAATAGCAGCGATGATCCCAGTGCACCAGCTGACCACTACACACCTTTGTTATTGCCAAGAGAGCATCCTGATACCCTGCTCCTTCCATCCTCCCAACCCCGACAGCACTGACAGCTGGAGCTGAGGGAAGGAGCACACACAGGGGCTATGCAGCCACAGAGAGGCCACCTTTTGGCAGAGGTGCTGACTGAAGCTGCTACACCCTGCTTGCTACCTTTCCTGGCTGATGCAGCTCAGCAGGGAGACTCATTGACAGCCAAGGGGGTAAATCTGCCTCAATTACTCTATCTTACCATGGGGAAATCCTCTATTCAGGGCAACATCTATCCCATTCCTTGCTATGGAAGGTCCCCTCTAATATTAGCTGTCTCAGCCCCTTCTGGAACAAGTACATTCATTCTTCCTGATGAACAGATCCCAATAAAAACCTAGAGATTCCTTTTTAGAAAACCTTTCTTTACCTAATGCTTTTACTTTTCTTACTGACTTGGCCTTGTCTTATGCTTAAAATCTTAAGATTCAAACTGAAGAGATTTCTTTTTATTCTTCCAGTTTGCTGCATTGTAAGCAGTTATTAAAATGATCTGTAATACAAAACTGGGTGTGGGCTAATCAGTGGCACTCAAAACAAGATCTGAGGCTGACTGACAGATAATGAACTATCAGTTTTCCAAGTAGCAGCTGGCAGTCCTGGAAAATACTAAGCTTACCCTACTGTAACATACTGCACATGGATTTTAAAAAATGCCCTAAAATGGAACCACCATTTCTTTCAGGCACTCACACAAATCAAGTCCAGAAGGTGTATTTGAGTTCTACACATATTCTGTACACATTAAATGACTATCACAGTACTTAAAAAGCCCAAACACAGGAAGACCATCTTCTGGTTTAAAAATATTTATTTAAAAGAAAAGGAGATCTATACTCAGATGGCCAGGAAAAAAAAAAATCCTCAGTTTTCCCCCCTCAAAACCATTACTCTGCAATTTTCCTTTCCCTTAAGTTTCAGCTTCAATGTTTTATCAAAAAAAACCCAAAAACCTGAATTTTCATTTCCTTTTCCTATGCTATTAGCCTGAGGAAATTAAGTTCCTTTCAGTGAAAAGTTGCATGGGATGCAAGAAGAAACTGCAATAAAATGTATCCACAATATACAAGTATAAAAATATTTTGCTTATGATTCAGTACTATAATTTAATAACTTTTTGTTGTTTCATAGGTATCTGGGAAAGGTACAGACACATGTCCTGATCCTGTTACAAGAGGTAGAATGCCAGCATTTGGTACAACATTCCAGGAGAGAGTCAAGGTGATATTCCTGTTTCCCCTGCAAAAGCAACAAAGACTATCAGCAGAAATACTCAAGTTAACCAATTTAATTAGCAGTTAGTAGTATTAAATACATTAGGATACAGATTGCTTTCCTGGTCCAGAAACAATAAACTTTTTAATTTTACGTAGTTACTGCCTATTTTTTTTTTACTTACTCCTTTGGAGTTGAGCGTGTCACAGAACCAACTCTACACAGTCTGAAGGCAAAAACCCTGAAGCCTGTCACTCAAAACAGCAGTGCATTTTCTAGTCTACAGAATACATAGGATATCTTGTATCCCAATGCCATCTTCTAACAATCAAACTACAAAGATGCAACAGAGATAACAGAGTATCAGATAGAATATAGGTATCTTACCACAACAATGAACACATATTAAATGCAAATGTGTGCATTTATGCAAGTAAATCAAGATACCATGAATAACAGTAATGAAACAAATATTTACTTACTTGAGACCATTTCCATCATCAAAGAAAAAGTACTTTGACTTCATGTCTTTTAAGGACAGCCTTGGGTTATCTCCTCTCAACATGATCTTGTCCCAAAGGACCACTTGATTTAGGGCCTAAAACCACAATTGTAATTAAGTCAGCAAGGCACTGTACCAGATCACATTCAGACACTGGACTTTCATTGTACTATTAATCTAAAACCCCTGAAGTACATGCTTGCAATCCCTAACAAATTTAACAAAATAATGCTTCACAGCGAGGTAATGTAGTGCTTACTCTTAAGGTAAGCATTTACTTAATTTACATTAAGTGCATTACTTAAGGTAATGCTACTACACAGCAAAGTGTGACACAGAATAAATGGAAACAACAGGGAACATCTTAAAACTCAAGAAAGCCATTTAAAAAAAGTCATATGGTTTAGAAGAATTACAAAGCATAATGGGGTTTCTTTCTGAGTTGCAAAGGTAAGTCACTTTTAAAGCAGTATTTAGACTTTGTTTCAAATAAAGGACCTAAACTGAGCTATCATGACTCTGCTTATGTATTTAATATTTTTCCAACTTTAGTGGAAATTTCAACTTGAATTGCAAGCATAACCCCAAAAAGTTTATGAACAATTGAAAAAGTGAGATCCCAAGATCTTGTGTTACCAAAATTTTATACTGTTCTTTTAAGTAAATGCTGAACAGTCTTGTTTAGTACTTTACAGAACAATTTAGAAAAATACTTCTCAGTATTTGCGAGAAATAGTGATTTTGTGGAAAAAAAATCTAAAATGTGAAATAATACAATAAAATCTCAGAAACCCTAAAAGCTATTCTGGCACTAACACAATATCCAGCATCTTGTTTAATACAATTTAGATACTTCAAAAAAACCAAGAAAAAATAAAGGATAGTTTTGTACAGAAAGTTAAGAAAACCCCCAAGCTTTCACTATATCTTGCAATGTGACCACAGCAGCTTTAATTAGAATTCAGTGGTACCACAGCAGCATGGTGTTTCATTAAAATAATTTTTTTAAAGGCTGTTCCACATAGCTTCTATCAGATCAGTAAAAAAAGGTGTTCAGCTATCCAAAGGGAAGTATCAGAAACAACCAATTTAAAGGAGCAAGGCCAATTATTTTGAGAAGTATGACAAGGTAATGTAAATGAATTATGGGGCTACAGTAACTGGTAGGGACAACCACTTCAGTGATCTAAGAACAAAAGACACACCACACCAGTCCAGCTCAGAAGTCCCTCTCTCTTGTTTCTTACAGCAGACAACTGCAGAAAGTTAGAAAAAAGTAAAATGAACAGAAAAGGTGAAAAAACTAATTTACAGTACACTATTGCAAGTATACTGCAACACAAGGCATGTGTTCTTTTTCTCCCTTTCTACTGGGCATATTTCAAGATAGGTTTCATGAAAGAGAACTTCCCAACCTACAGTTAAACGGTCAAGAAAATAATCATGAAGGCCAGTAAAAGCAGCCCAGCGAGTAGGAAATGGTGGTGGCCTTAACTCTTCTCAGCAGAGCTACATAATGTTTAAAAATAGCTGCAGTACTAAAATGGGTAATCACTTCAAACTTCTTTTTAATACTTACATTGTTTTTCGTTGAATATTCTGCAGACAAATATAGAAACAATTGTTTAACATTCCAGTCAAATATACTGTGCAGATGTATGCAAGTTAAGAAAAATACCATATTGTACTTGCATAACCTTGTTTTATTTTTACTAGATCTAAGTAGTCTATAATCATTACAGTGCGTTCTTACCTTTCAACATACCTCATCTCACTTCCAGCAGTTTGAACACATATTTTAATCATATTGAAGTGACAGGTTTTTCAGGTGGGTTTTTCTTTTTACTATTTATGAAATCTAGCAGCTATTTCTCCTCCAACGATTTAAGAGTTCTATATTTGACACTGCAAGCTAGTAACCAGAATCCTCTGCTAGACAATCTATTATAAAACCTTAGACATAAAAGGTACAACAGAATTCTTCCATAAATATCTTCGAGGCAATTTTTTATACTATCAGAGAACGCTCGTATCCAATTGTGGATCAAAATACAATAACATTAAACAATATACAAATACAAAATTGGAGGAGTGTAGGGAATTCAAATTCTGGTAGTTAGGACAGTACACATACCTTTATCTCTTTACCAGTTTTGAACAAAAAACCCTATCACACAGTTATATTTTACAGCTCTAAATATGGCAAGCTTTATTTATGCCAGGCATGAGAGATTTAGTCAGACTCTTTACGAAAAAAAAGATTGTTACTAGCAGAAGTCATTAAAACATGGAATCTTTACACCCACATATTGCAGACTAATCCTTGTACAAGAATATTTCTTTTAGAGGTCCTGTCCTGCCTTGCTCTGCTTCCCTCTATGTACAGTGTGTACAAGTCTATGCATCTGCTTTAGAATTTCAGTCTCTGATTTTAATATGTATAAGCATTTCAGAGGTAAAACTTAAGACTTAGGAGCTTACCTCTCCTGCTTCCAGCTGATAAAAAAAAAAAAATCCTTTTATTCCTGTGCAGACAGACCTGCACAAATCTGATTAGCCTGTTTATCCAGCGTTTGTATCAAAAGCTGTATTTTGTGTGGTCTGCTCACACAACACAGTGTTCCTCAGAACAGTGAAACCAAAACACAGGGGTAATCGGTGTCTTGCCTAACAGTGACAAAAATCAGCAGACAGGGAAAAAGCCCAGGATTCTCAGACCAGCTGCAAAACAAGGTTTAATGTAATCTCCTGAATGTGCACCTATTATTTGGTACTGACTTTTGCAGAAGAACTCTTCCAAGAGCCTAAATCCAGACTAGCAGGGAAGCAAAGAAATACAAAAGAAAAACTGCAAAACTGCAACAGCAATTGAGAAAGAAGCCAAAAAATGAATTTCATACTATTCAATACTAAAGATTAGAGTGTTTAACACCTAAACAAATAAAGAATTACAATGTCTTTTTATTTTTAGAAGAAGACAGGTACTTCTATGCAACTGTTATACAGTCAGAACTTTGACATCCTCACAACAAAATGAGTTTGAAAGGTGTAGTTTCTAGATTGGGTATGACATTCAAAACAGTACACTATATAAACCCTACCATCAATTCACGCCTCAAACCACTGATACAAACTTCACTTAAAAGTAATAATGTCTAGATGTTAAACTGCACTCCCCATTATTAGATACAGTGCACTTCACAATAGAGCCTGATTTTAAAAACAGGCTTTAAAAAGAGAGAACAACTTGTCACCTACTAGAGACCAAACAGCTGGTTTCAGTTCTCTTTCACTGACACAGCTATGCAAAATACTGTTTTTAGCTGCTTTAAATTTTTATTTTAAGACAAATTGCTAGTTTTCCCAAGTCCTGAATATCTGAAGATTACAAGGTAACAAAAATAGACATCAAAGTGTTCTTATTCCTAAAAGTTTGCAAACCGTTTTTTCCGTTAAGGATATCTGCAGTAATGTCAAATGTGACGAATCCCAGGTCACTTCTTTCTCTAGGTCCAGTGAAATCTTCTACATTTTTTCTAAGAAAAAACAAAACACAACACAAAATCATCCTTTCTCATTATTTGTCTCTTACACATTCCATAAAGTATGATTATTATTAGAGATTTTCCTCATCAATTTTCTGGATCTGCTTGACTCTGCATGGAACAAACCTTTTATGAATTATGAACTTCATAGTTATATTTAGTCCAGTTTGGAAATTAGCCAATTGAAACATCATTTCATTTAAACCAAATTTAGTATAAAGTGTACAAGTGAAGAAAACGCTTTTGGAGATAGAAGTTAAGAAAAACACTGCCAAATCTTCCCAATTTAAGCCTTGAATTTCCAGCCCTTTGCAAAAAGCAGTATCTTTTTAAGTAGTAAACCCTATCAACACCTCTTAACCACTGTCAGTCTGGTGGAGGAGCAAGCCTTAAGCTTGGGGTCTCCAGAACTTCTGAGACATTCAAGAGAAGCATCTTAGGTGTAACATCTAGTAATACCAGATCTGCATCACAGAACGGACTGGCAGTACGCATTTCACCCAAATTAGGCATTAGTATGTTGCCTCATATATGCTGAGCTCACCATAACTCTGCAAAATATGCTTTTATGCCAATATTACGCTTTTGCAATTCTCCATGTAACATAAATACAGGGCTTCTTTTCCTGTGGCATTAAACTGGTCTGAAAGGTGATGGCAGTCCCTTTATTTGCATTCACCTCTCCTTTCAAGTCCTGCTATTAGGCATCCACTGGTGCCACTTACCTTGGGATGGCTTTGAAGCTCCACAGAATCATCACCAAATCACAGAATGGCCTGGGTTGGAAGGGACCTTAAAGATCAAGTTCCAACCTCCCTGGCATGGACGGGTACACCTTTCACTAGACCAAGCTGTACAGAGCTCCATCCAACCTGACACTAAACACTTCCAGAAATGGGCTGCTTTAGCTCACTTATCTGGGTCAAAACCAACCAAACAATAAAACATGAACTGAGTCAGAGCAGCTCAGTCAAGTGTCCTATGAGCCAGATTCCCCTGTGGAGTTCTGGTAAAGAACCACGTGTCAAAACCGGGAGCAGAGACCTCCACTCTTAGGTGGCTCTAACAGCTGCTCAAAGGTTTGTGAAACTACTGCCCTCCACAACACGCATACTTAACCTATCGAAAGTTTTCTGTGACTAAGTTTCGATTCAAAGCAAAAAAACCACCCCAAACCAACACCAAAACTGGGAAAAAACGGTTCCCCAACACAGGTTTGCATCAGTATATTTTATCTGTACGCAACACATTCTGATGTGGTATTGGTTCTGATATGGTATTATGTGTCCTACACCTGGCGCATTCCGCAAAGGAGAAGCCATCTCAATCACTCTGCTGCCAGAGAAACGAATGGATGCTGGGTTCCCAATGGAGAAACCCAACAGAACCGCTACTTAAAAGAAAAAGGTACTAGGATGGGATAAACGCTCATAGGATAAACCCCACGCTCCTGCAGGTCCCTGCCCCCCAGAAGCGCCGGCCGGCAGCAGCCGGAGGGACTCGGCCGGGAGCCACGGCTGGGCGGGAGGTGCTGGCTGCGAGGCGCCCGCCCCGGCCCCGGCCCCGCCCCGGCCCCCGCCCGCCCGCCCGCGCCGTCGTGGGGCTCCGCCATTGGCCCGGCCGCCAGCGCAGGAGGCCGAGCTCCAGCGGCCGCGCCGGAGCCGGGGGGTGCCGCCCCTGCCGGGCGCCAGCGTCCCCTCAGCCGCCCCGGCCCTTCCTGCCGGCTCCCGAGCGCTTCCCTCCGCAGCGGGCGGCAGCTGCCGCCCGGCCCGGCCCGGCCCTCCCCAGCCACTCCCTCCCTCTGCCCGCCGCACTCACAGCGTGACCCGGGAGACGGCGATGCGGACGGGCACGCTGCGCTCCTTGAAGGCGGTGGTGATGAAGCAGCCGAAGGTGAGCGCGGCCATCACGCTCAGCGAGAAGGCGAAGAGCGAGTTGGCCCGGGACAGCACCGTGTTCATCTCCCCGCTGGGCCCGGCCGGGCTGCGGCCGCTGCTCGCGCGGGGCGGGACGGGGCGGGGCGGGGCGGGCGCGCGGACGCGGCAGGAAGCGGGCGGCGGCGGCGAAGGTGCGCGCGCGCGGCCGCCGGGGGGCGTGGCCTCGCACGGGATGGGCGGGGTCTGGGGAGGCCCCGCCCCCACCCGCTTCCGCCAGGTGAGGGGCGGGGCCGGCGGCGGGCGCAACATGGCGGCAGCGCTGGAGTTGTGAATTCACTGCCCGCCTGCCCCCTCCAGGGCACCCCTTCCTACAGGGCAGCTGTCGCTCTGCTGGGTTTTTGCATTTGTGTAGCAAAATGTAAATAAGTGTTAGGCGAAGGCTTGTATTTTCACTTGATTTCTGTATCCCGCTAGTACTGTGATTTGCCATTCCCTGCCTTGTTTCATATAGCATGCTCCTGTTCGTTTCCACTTTGTTACGTACGTCCTCAGCATGTCAATCTTCTTGCCTAGAAATCTCCTTTAGTAGCTGGGCTTGTTCCTGGAATCCTCTTTCTTTGCCAGCTGGCGTGGTGGTCTCACAGCGCTTGCAGGGGGAGACAGCCTTTCCCCTTACTCCACCAATTTGGTTTGAAATTCCAACTCAAATTGGTACCAACAAAGATCAGTTTATGTAGTGAGGTGGTTCCTGACTCCTCCCGGGGCTCCTATTTGGTGCCATTCCTGCTTCCCGGACCTGCAACATGTGAGAATGTGAGAACCAAGGGGTGAGAGCTTTATAATGGTTTGGGGTCTGTTTTTTTTGGTGTTCCCACCCCTTTTATTCCTCTGTATTAACTATACCAGGATTAAACGCGGATTTCTCGGGGCTGCCAACAGGTGTCAGCAGCGATTCAGTTATATGGAATTTCCTCTTCCCAGCCCGAAGGTTCCAGTGCTGCAAATACTGGGATTGGGAACAGGAGCCTAGGTGCAGGAGTCCAAAAGGGTGGAAGGCCTCATGGTGACTGAAGGGATAGGGAAAGCAAGGTGTGGGCTGTCAGGCCGTTCTGAAATACCCATGTTCTGTAATGATGGTGCTGTTTCTTTTCCTCTCTGTAGCCAAGAGTCAGCTCTATGAATCAGGGAAGAAAAATCTTTGCAGATAAAGGGAGGAAATGGAAAGGGAAAAAGATCATACTGAGGCTTTTTGTGTCCTCCCAGACTGAGTACCTGTAGCACATGTCTGCTTAGCCTGTAGGATGAAGGTATCTATGGAGACAGTCCTTTCTTTGGGGACCTCGTTTCCACTATGCAGTTGGTTTCTGTGTGTCTGTGCATTTGCCACATTGAAATCAGTCTCAGGTCCGAAGAGGGTAGGCTCTTTTCTGGTTTGCATTTTGTGATTCTTGACCTTTCTGATATTTCATAAGAGTTTCAGCAGTGCAGAGAGTTTCTTGTGTAAAGGTTTTTGTTGGTTTATTATTATTTTATCCTATTCAAAATATTAATTATTGTGATGATTTATGGTCTGGAACTTGTTCCTGAAACCTTGGGTTAGTCTTACTGAAAAGTGGGTACTGTTCCCCAAAAATATTTGAAGACTTAGAAGCATTAGGGAAGCTTTTACTGCAAACTGGGGAATCTAATAATTTCGGAAGTTATAAAATGTTGGCTGCTTTCAAAAAGATAGTTAAAATGTGAACACTATTTTTTTATTGTATCTACAAGCAAAAGGCTTAATTGCCTTTGTTCTTGCTTTTAGTTCATATAGCTGCTATTTAGAGTTTTTAATACTAAACAACTGTTTAACAAAGAAATGGCTCTTGGGCAGAACTTACAGGAATAAAGTAGTGACATTTCCAAAGCAGCAGTTAGGTACCCGCAAAAGAGCATAATCAAAAGCCTTAGCCAAATTCATCTGTTTTTAAGGCAATGAATTAATATGGCTATTGCTTGTGGAGGTTTGGGTTTATTTTAGTAGAAACCTTAAATAAATGTCACTTAAAAGCACAGTATGCAGGGGAAGACAGATGGTATAGTTTATTCAAGGATTGATCTATTGCTGTTTTAGAATAAAGAAACCTATAGCTTTTTAATGACTGAAATCTTGCAAAATCAAAATGGGAAAAAAAATTCAAAACAAGGCAGTTGGGAAAGAAGAAGGGGAGATAATTATTCACAATAGCTGTTTGCTTGTAAGTTCTAGATTGTTCTTTGAAGGATATAAAATTTGGTATTTTGTGAAGAATAGTGACATAATATTAATGTTAAAAGTTGCTCTCAGCTAAATAAGGTGTGTTACTGTGAATTGAGCAAATACTATAATTATGGGAACAAATTCATATGATCTTGGGGAGGCAGAAGAGTGTGGGAGACCATTTCCAAGATGCAGTGGAATGGTATTAATTACACCCAAGCAGCGTCCTTAAGCCCAGACCAGCAGAGCACAAGGCACGTCAGTGTTCAAGCTGGCTATTACTTCAAGAAATGCCATATTTTTCCTTACAAACTCATTGAACAAAATGCAGAAGTAGGTCTGCAGGTAGTAGGCAGCAGGTCTGAAATGTAGAATTTGCTGTCCTTCTCCAGTCCTTATCCTAAAATTATCTGACTTTGAAATCGAGTTTTTGTGCACTCTTTGATCTATTGAACATGTGTTCTTTTTTTATAGTGCCGGCATTTCAACAGGATTGATCCTTGTCAGCAGCTGATAATTAGTAGTCTTTTGAGAGAGAGAGTAGCTTGCTTTCTTTGGTTGACATGTTTCTACTCTGATGTTCAGGTTATGGAGTGATTCCTTTCATCATCTGTAAACAAAATAGCAAGTGTTGACACTGACTATCAACAGAGATTGCTGTGCGTTCTTTGTTTTCCCACTGAAGTCATATTGGTTCTAACATGGTACACACAGATGGAAGCTTTGGGGTGGCTGACAGTTTGGGAGGTATGGTTTGTGAATTTTGAGGGGAAGGGAGGTGTTAACTTCAGCCCAGCACCTTTGGCCTTTTTGGGGCTTAAGTTTCCGACTAATTTTACAGATGAAAGTTTAGGTGCCTGTGGCATCTTTGGTAACTAGATAGTTAGATGAGGACTGTACAGATAACCTTTTTTTTGATCTAGGGACATGTATATACTTCCTGATTTTTTTACCATAAATGTCTAAATACTTTCTTGAATTTGTCTTTTATAAATTATTGAAATGTTAATTCTTTAAGAGACAGTAGCAACACACAGCCTCTTAGGCAGCTCAGGGAAGGAAGATGAAGATTAAAATAAATGTGGTCATGATCAGCTGTCTCTTGCAACAGCCCCCTTTCAGTTAGCACCTCTCCTGGATGGCTTGTTTTTACAGCTGGTGTGGAAAGGCTGTGACTAAGAGAAGAGGCTTTTTGGACTGCATTGGAGGGGTTTGGATTCTAATGGTTTTCTCACCTCCATTTTTAAGCTTTGGATCTCTACAGTATGCAGAATAAGAAGATAAGCAAGAAGAAATTTTCACTTGCCTTTGTAGTATTATTGTGAGTCCTTCAGCAAGAAAATCGTGGGGAATTTTAGATTTCTGATTTCGGAATGAAGTTGATATTTTATGACATTGTCTCATTTAGTGGTATAATATATGGCAAAATAAAAGCTGCATCACAAAAAGAAGCAAATATTCTTGGCTCCAAAGTGAATATATTTTGGAGCCTAATACGGATAATTTTTGGCTCCTGTGAGGTTTGTCCATTCCATGGCCTACGAAGCCATCTTAGGTAAAGTCATTCATACATTACTGATTCATCTTAACCTTTCTCACTTCATTGTGCTTTGCATTCTGGGCAAGAAGCCTGGGTGCTACTGATCCCCCTCTCCCGGGTTTTATCTCATTCACTCAGCCAGTTGCAAGTCTTCATCACAAGGTATTTTTATGTCTCTTGTAAAAGCACCAAGCAGAGACTTGTCATGCCCCAGCTTGAAGAAAAAGATGTTTTACCAGCTCTGTCATGGTGATATCATTTAGCCGATACCAATTTTAGTGGATGGAAAAAACCTTTCCGTTATGAGCACTAGCCATGGGAGTCAGCATATAGTGACATAAGCTTGCAGAATAAACTTTTAACTCTCATCCCTACTATTGACTCTGTAATTTCCTTTAACTAGCAACATGCTTAGCCACCAAAATATACTTTACACAGAACAGAGAAAAATTAAACCACTTTTACTTGGTCAAGAAGAAAACTCGACAAAGTTCGAAGAAAGGGGGAATACAAGTAAACGGGTGATTTAATGGTTTTTAGAAAGAAAAAATATTTTTTGAAGAAAAAAAATAAATGGTTAAAGAAAAATTTAAAGATAGCCTATAATGTAAAATAAAATTAACAATTTTAAAAGGAATTCAAATTGATGACAAAAGATTCACAGCTTAGGTATTGTTTTTATTTAGAGGCATCTATTTAATAAGAAACTGTGACATTTTTTGCAGTTCATTAAGGAAAAGATTAACCGTAAAAAGTGCAAGAATACCAGGTTTAGTTACATGAATTTAGATTAATAAGGTGGTTGCACTGCCTACTACAGAAATAGCAAAGTTAGTTTGTCAGGCTAGTTGGAATACCAAGAGCATGGCTCCTGTGGTACCAGAATCCTAAGAAAGAGGTTGAGTTAGTTTCCAAAGAGGGAATCCATGTTCTGTAGACATGGTTGGCAATGAAAGAACTTGCTTGGACCCAAGAAAGGAACTATACAAAGGGAAAGAGGTGCAAAATGAGGAGACTCTTCCCAAGTTTCACTGGTACAGCTGTATCAGTACATAAGGCCATCCAAGATTATGCCTAAGGATCCTTACGAAGAGGCAACGAGTATGTGCACGTTGACATTGCTCTTCCCTCATTGTTTGCTACGACTTTTTCCAGGGAGCCATTTGCCCTGTTGCAGAAGGGGTTGTAAGGAGTGGGTGTGAGTGGTTTTTTCAGTGTAAAGTACAACAGGTAAGTTTTAACTTATAAACAGTTTAAACTGCCAGATTTTGAGCTGAGGAGTGTAGCAATACACATTCCTTCCTGTTGATTTCCAGGAAGAGAGAGAGAGGGGCAGGAACCTTTAGCTGAGGAATGGAATGGGCAGCTGGAGGTGGTAACTTTTTAAACTTCTGGGGGGCAAGATTTGCTAGGGTTTGTCTGTCAGCAGGCTGTGTGTGCCTGCTGTCTGACACGTTTCTGGGTTTAGTAATGTCTCTAAGTGCACACGTGACTTATTTTGGAATCTTCCGTAATGCTCTTAATAGTTGAGTTATGTTAGTTATCCTAAGAGGACTGCAACAAATACTGTAAATAAACTTGCTATGTTTCTAGCAGAACTCAGATTGAATTTACTTGTAAGCACATTGGTCATACCTGCTTCCCTGCTGGGTGGAACTTTGCTGTCAGCGATTAGATGGACTGGTTAAGCAGATCAAGCATGCTCATGTGATAATGTGGCTGACAGCAGGATTGTTGATACTGGACTTGTAGCTGAAGGAGCATCTACCCCCGTTATGGGAAGCAGCTATCCAGTGGTGTATAACAAAGGGATACAGATTTAAGATTACTATGTTATTTTTTCAAGAACTAAGAAAGTTAGAAAACCAGAATTTCACAATCACTTAACTATCTGAGTTACTTTTTATGCTTTTAAATGCATGTCATATGGAGAATGTCTGTTATGTGGAGAGATACTGATTGATATTTAATCCTTAACCAGTAATTCCATTCTCTGGAAATCCAGACATACAAGTCTGTATACTATTTTCTAAGATAGGAGTAGTATTTTCAACTACTAGGAAAGGCAAAACGCCTCAGTTAAATAATTTTGAACTCATTAGAAGTTAGCAGTAGAATAAGCAATCTTTTCATGGTGTTAGAAATGAAAGGTTGCATCATTCACGTTCCAGAATAACTTGATTTCTGTAGAGCCTAAACTGTGTCAGACCAATGATTTTAATACACTGGAGGAAAAAAGTACCACTGTACCACCCAAAGGCATAAATTTGAACTGTCTAGAGCAGTTCGAGAACTGATGGAAATAATGTGCTACACCAAAATACAGAGAGAAAGTATATATGTAACAAAACTATTTCGTGCATTAAAGCTCTTTTAAAGGAACTGTTGTGTTTCATTATTAGGGAGCACAAACGGTGTCTAAATATGTAACTGTTTAGTAGAATGGGTGTCAAAAGCCAGAGCACAACTAAGAGGGGAAGTGTTTTAAGACAGTCTCATTTTTCCCTGTTGTGCCACTAAAGATGTCATTGCATTGCATTTCGAAAGACTTTTGGTTAAAGTCTTTGGTTGGGTTATCAGGACATTAGCAGGAATTATGAAAACTGCAGAAATCTGAATTAAACATAACTTTGGTTATGAGTTATAACATCCTGCTGCATGGTTTGTGTAGATCCTGGGTAGATGCGGTGCTCAGGAAGGAAAGCTGTAAAAAGATGAGGGCATTTCATTTGTTTGGTTTACAGTGTTGTGTCTTTCAGCTGGCAACACAACTCTCAGGTTTCTGTGCTGATAATATGGCTTTGTCATGATGCTCAAGTAATTATGTGGAGTTCTTAAGGACAGCAATGGGGTGCAGTGAAAAAGCAATTCAGATCTGAACCAAGTTTCGTCTTTTCTGGACAAAAAGTTTGTGTTTTCTCATTTTTTGTCTTTTCATTCCTCCAAAACAGTAGCACAAAGTCTGTACTTTGGCCACCTCTTCTCTTCCTATTTTACAAAGAATAGTGTTTGTGTTGTGCTAGTGGGCTTGAGTTCCTGTTTGGAAAAGGACACAGCAGCTGCTTAATGTTTTCCAGTCACTCCAGCTTCTCAATTTCTCGTAGCTCTCAGGTAAATTGTTTGGGTTTATTTTCTGTGCCTAAGCATAAATGCATAATATACTTAATTTAGGAGTGGTATTAATAAAAAGAACATTTAATAATACTTTTTGAAGGTTGTTTAGTTGTATGAATGCCTTTTTTGTCTTTAATTCGATGTTAAGGTAACATTTTGCATAATGAGGAAATAAATTTTAAAATAGTTCCTCTGAGTCTAGATTTCTTCAGTTCGAATGCTTTGAATATAAAATAATAGAAAAAATTGCTGAGCATAGATCAAGGAGGAAATTACATAAACAACATTCAGTAGCTTTAGGTAAGTCAGGTAAAATTTTGAGGATTAGCATCTCATACACTCATTAAAATACAATTCTGCTGGTCACTAAGCAGGTAATTTTTCATGCTGAGTTAGACACTTGGTTTTTAGAAGCTGATGCTTCTCTTCTATTGAGTCCTTCATGAAATATTGTATGCTTACAGAAACTCGATTTCTTACTGATTTTATTTTAAACTCGTTCTGTTTTGAGGGCATTGCTTTAGAAATTTCTCCTAGTTGGTTGTCCATAATGTTTAAAATAATAAATTCTTCAAAGCACCTAAGAGTTCCTGTTCCTCTGCCTGGTATCTTACAATCTTCTGTTATACTTGTTACTAGACAGACATTTCAGAACCAGGATGACTATCAACTTCTTGTGTATATTTAGCCAACTCTTATATGTGGAGAAAGACATGCAGGTGAAATAATTCCCTTTACTGTATTGCATAACTAATCTTTAAAAAAACATTTTCACTTTCAGACATTTATATGCATCTCCAAAATATTGAAGAAAACTATTAAGACTAACTGTAATGGAATTTGTTCTGTGAATATAATTACTCTTTTACATCTTCTCTCATCTGTTTTAAATATATTACTTTAAAAATTTAAATAGAAGGAAGTATGTTTTCCAAAAGTGACAACACAGCATGTGCTATAAAGAAATCATATTTCTAAGGGTTTTGTAGTCTTTTGTGTCAAAGAAAAAATGCCTTCAAAGACTAAATATTCTATCAGTTGTGCTAATTTTCTTGCATATCTTGCCTTACTAAGAATTAAACACACCAGTCTTCTAAAACATAAATGAAAAATTATCAGAATAAAATAGTTTATGAATGTGGTTATGCAATTATTCATAGATGATAGAGCATAGTTGTTTTTTTTTTTTCCTAAAAATTACTTTGTTAGGTTGAGGGTAAATTGTACACTAGATTTTGGACAATTTCAATTAGCACAAACAGGTGCCACTGCTAAAGACTTCCTTTCTGCACTTGGCTGCTACACAGCAAAGCATTAAAGGCCAGGCTGCTTTGTCTGAGCTCTGGAGTTCGAAATGAACCACTTTATAGTCATTATAAACAGTAGTATTGCTCTGTGGATTATACAGGTTATGTTCTTTAGAAATGATAACTGACCAAGCTACATTAACAGGGAACTCTAAGACTATAAATTCCAGCATTTGAAGTTTCCTAAGTGGTTTTAAAATTAAAATAGTTAATTTCCGGAGATGGGGAAGCATATCAGAGGAATCATTACATTGTTCTTGTTTTATTTGCTGGGAATGTGCTATTTTGTCAAGGTAGGGGTATCCTTGTCTGTCACAGTATTTCTATCTTCTTAAACAAAATAAAAATCAAAATATTGTTAATCTGCAGTGTGCCTTGTTACCATTTTCTTGTGTGCTATGGTAAAACCCTAGATGCTGAAATAATTTTACAGCCTATCTCTTTTGTTGACATTAAGTGAATGAACAGTCAAGATTTCATCTTATTTAGGTTTGTAATCTGAATTTTGTATTAAAATAAAAATTATTGGATACCTAATTAATTTCAGTATTCTTTTTACCAGGATATCTGAATGATTTTTTAACAGCAATGGAGTTATCTTCAGAATACTCCCATTTTACTAGTGAGGAAATGAGGCCAAGAAATTTCATTCCCAAAAGTCAAAACTACATGGGAAATGCGAATATCCAGATTAAGCCACTGCTCTTTTTAAGTGTTTTGATATCTTTAAAATGTTGTACATTTGTTACATATGGTGCATTTCCATTTGGAAGCTCTCATTTTTCCGCAGTGCTGCAAGATCTGACTCCAGTTACTTCACATTGCCATGCAACAGAAAATTTAGGACATTTACATCCCACTTTACACCCCACACTCCTTCATGGCATCGCATTGACTGTCCGATCCTTCATTTATTTACCTATGCTTCTATGTTCTGATTTCCATTACAACAGCTGTAGCTTTTTGTTTCTGGTTTTCCCAGTCTGCATGGGCCTCCTCTCAGCTATTCCGTGTTCAGGTCTCAGCATTCACATTGCTGGTTCTCCCAAAATGCTGCGTGGGTGTTAACTTCTAAACAGTTGCTCAGTTTTCATGACTGGGTGCCTCGTAGCATGGCTTTGCCAACAAGCTGTAATGGTAATTTCTGTAGCACTTTAGTAGACTTAGATTAGGATAGGCTTGGTTCCGTGTGGCTGGGAGAGTTTCCAGCTAAGCTGACGCATAAGAGTTATAGAGCTCTGAAAAAAAGGAAATATTATGGGAGTAATTTTGCCAGCTTCTGATGAGTATGTGTGAACTGGAATTCTCAAAACTCATTATTTCATATAGTTTTTCATCTTTGTGTAGTTTATTACTGATGATGGGAATTTTCGAAAGGACAGAAGGCAAGTTTTGATACAGGAATAACCTTCCTGCTCAATTTTCATGTTGTTCCTAAAAGCAGTTTTACAAATCCATGAGGTTATTTGAAACATCGCTTACAAAATAGTAATTGCATACACAGCCTTATTATTGTAGTTTTAAATTTACTTTTTTTGAACCTTAACAGAAAAATTCAACTTGAAGAAAACGATCTAACAATTGAGAAATTTATTTTGTGATTTATCTACTGCAGTTATAAGAAGCAGGAAATAGTATTTTAAGGGGAAGATGAATTCTGAGCACTGCTAACTTCAGCTGTTGTTTATGGTCTTTGGAGTCTGGAGTTTTGCCTCTACAAGGAAAGACTGTTTTGTTAGTTAACAAAATGTGAGAGAAGTCCAAGAGAAAGCAGGTACTAAATTGCACAATATGAAATCAGGAAAAATGGGTCAGGTAAAACACTGTAAGGAAGAAAAAGCTTTCCATAACATAATTACGTTTTTTTCTTGTTCTGCATGGTAAATTTGTAAAACAGGTCCATAAGATGGCTGGGGAATTCTGTGGACCAATCAAGTTAAGCTTAATAATACTAGTACGAATATGGAAGAAGTAAGAAATTCCAGTATTGGGTGTGTTACTGAGGAAAATACCATTTCTATTAATGATTGAAACAGAAATTGGCAGTGGTAGCTCAGAACATAATGCCTTTTATACTTGTGGAAAACATGACACCTCAATTCAGTGTCGGATAACAATGTGCCAAATATAAAAAGGGATTTTCATTTGGCATTTTAAGTGCTCATTCCCGCTTCTAATAATGGTATGAGGAAAGCAGTTCCTATTCTGGCTGGATGAGAAAATGTCTATAAATTAAATTTAGTAAAAAATTGCATATATTTTTTTACCAACTAATGCAGTTTACAATGTAAACTGCTTTTTAATTGCCTTTTCTAGTTATGGTTGACGTTAAGTGGATTAGATTTTTTTCTAAGAAAAATACCTAATGCCTGTTTCTCTCAATTTAAGCACAATTCACTTCCTGTCTGTTAAAAATCTTGATATTTATTTCCAGGAACATTTCCTTTTATCATTGTCTTTTCTTCATTTATATAGGTTTGTTTGAATGTAGTTTCCAGAACACATTATAGTTTCTTACTCTAATAAATTACTCCTAGAGTCAGATGACAAGAGGTGCCTTATTGTTTCCACTTTTCTTTCAGAAATATGATTTTGTATTTTAGTACCTAATATCTGCTATACTGTTCATTGAAGTCAGAGTGGTCTGTGGATGCAGTGACATTTGGATCATACCCTTTTTTCCTGATGGACAGTTGCCAACATTCTAAAATATTTCTTTCTGATCACCAAACAAGAATCCAGGGTAGAATGAAAAGGTTTAGGATTACTTTGGGTAGAGTATTTCAGGTTATAATTCAAGACACTGTTTTTTAATTTAAAAGGAAATATAAAAGTTTAGAGCAGGACCCTTTCTTGTGCTGTCATGATTCTTTATTTTAGGATTACAGTTCACTTAGAAATCTGGTTCTGTCATGCAGCTCCTCAGTTTGTGTCGTGTTGCAACTCAGCATTTTACTGAGCAATTACTCACACTAATGGAACAACTTGTGAGTGACTATGAGTAATAACTTTGTGGTATAAAAGTAAATTAATTCTTGAAAAATCTGATGAATTTAGATTCCCCTGTCTAAAACTGGCCTACAAAAAAGCTGTCATGTCATAGGTTTAAAATAATATGATGCAGCACAGTGAAATGTGTATCATAACTATTAGAAATCTTCCATGTTTTATATTTACCATTGCATTTCGATTAATTTAATTTTAGATGCTACAAGTTCTTATGCATAAAAATATCTAAATGTTCGATTTTTGTCACCTGCTCTGAATACTGTTTTTTGTATAGTGCTTAAGTCTTTGTATACGAGATACTTTCATTCAGCCTGAGCAAAATAATAAGAGACTGTCAAAGCTGGTATATATTAAATCTCTGTTTATGTATTAGTATGTATTTCAATTATTTACTGATATGGTTCTAGTTTTTTAAGGAAAAAGTATTAGTCTGACATAAAATGAAATATCAGAAAAGAGCAATTGTACTTAAGCAGCAGAAGAACATATTTTAGCAAAAACATTATCTGAGTTACCTGGTTTAGTACAGTTGCAGGGTTTTATAATAATACACTTGAATATGTATTTTAAACATGTAAATAAATGAATTAGCAATGCAGAATTTGGAATGCAACAGACCTTTTAAGTGGAACAAGTACAATCCAGGATCTTGGAACCTGCTGTCCCACATGATAGCAGGAGCAGTAGTGAACTCAATACTATGTACAGTATAAATAATCGTCATATTTTGAGCAGCAGGCATCATGACCAGCTGATATTTTCTTTCCTCGGGACCAGTTGTTCCCAAGAGTGCATGGCTGGAGCAATATGATCTTATCAACACATTCAAGAGCCAGACCCAAACACTGACAGAGATTTTGCTGCAGCAATGACTGTCATAGAAGAAAGTCGCCCTTTTGCACAGCAGTTGTCCAATGTTTACTTTACTATACTTTCACTTTTTTGTTTTAAACTTTTTGTGAAGATCAGCCTTGCTATACTTAGTCATTTCTACATTGTGAAAGGAAACCGTAAGGAAGCAGCAAGGATAGCTGCTGAATTTTATGGAGTTCCTCAAGGACAAGGTATATTTGTACATACTGTGTTATTACTATTGTTTGGGGATTTTGCTGTTCAGGTAATTACTTATCTGCTAGCCTCATTTACATTCAGTTTTTCAAATTATATGTGTGAGTAGGTTTTATTTGTTACAGTTGTTGCTGTGTTTTGTATAACAAAAATTATCTGTAAGAGTGTTGTTAGACTGTGTGAGGTTTTTTGTTTTTTGGGTTTTTGGGGGTTTTTTTGAAAATTATTTTTTAACTTTTAGATTAATACTAAGTTCAGAATAAAACTGAAGTGTCATAGTCAGTGTTCTGTTAGGAGAGAGGCCTGTATTTGAGATGGCTGTATATAAATAAGATTGCTGAATACTTCCCAATCTGGGACTATGTTCCCAATTGCTCCTAATGGTAAGCTCCCAGTTTACCATGCATAGTTGAAATTTTCCATAAGTGGCATATGAAATACCAGAATATTATTTTGCACTGCTCTAGTGAAACTAGTCCAAGTATTTCTGAAAATTATTTCTTGATTCAGGTAAAATTTTCTTATAGTAATTTATTTGAGAAGATATAGTCCTCATGTAGTTTGAATAAGTTGTCTCTTGGCACATACCAGGAACCTTAGCAACCCTTTGTCAGGGCCAGGTTTTGGATATCTGTGTGGAAACCCTTCAAATTTTGTTGGGTTGAAAGCTCTTGTGAAAATTCCTTTTTCTGTTCATCCATGCAGGACTTCAGCAGAACTGTTGCCCCAAGCTCATCTGTAGTGGGGTGCCATTTTCATTCAATTCTTCCTTTTACATCACAGAACACACTTTCTTCTAAATTGTGATATGCTGGTACATGACTGGGCCATGATTTTGCTCAGCTTGGGATCCCTGCTACGTCACTTGTCTTTGTTGTTCTTCCTTGTATTCTAAGATGATGTAAAATTGTGTTAGGCAGTGGAAGAGGAAGACTTGTCTTGCCTATTACTGCCTTTACTACTCATCCCTAAGTACCACGAATGTGAAGAAATAGCCCAAGTTAAACATAAAGTGAGAAACTATAGAAATGAGCCAGAAACAGTTTCAAACTCAAAAGGTTCTTTCAGTCTTCAATGCTGGAACTAAATCTAGACATTTTGTGTGAGGGTGTTAAAATTTGCAAACCAGAAAGAGAGGCTTAAATCCTAAAGCAGGAATTAGCTTACTTTGCAGAAGATTTACTTGAGATGGATTTATAGCATGTGTTTTCTGCACAAGCTCTGAAACCCAGGGTTTTTACAGCTGAGCCTGTTAATAACACCCTTTGAACTGCTGTGCATGTGTGTGCTTGTGTGTGAGTGTATGTGCAGATATATATGGGTGGGAGAGTGTGTGTAGGTATGTATATATTCACTGCAGTAGGGTAGGAAGAGCACAGGCAAGAATACTTGCAGAGAATGGGGAAGGCCTTACTTGAAATCTAGAATTTTTGCCAGACACTGCTGGCTAGCTCTAAGGAAGCTCTTAATGGGAAGACTGACACAGGAGCCAGGCAAAGAAGCAAAGAGGCTTGGGAAGAACTGGGGGTAAACGAATAACCTACATCAGGTTGTAGGGTAAAATAGTGTCTACAGTGTTACCTGTTGCGGAACCCAGGAGTCTGTAATCCAGTTATTTGTCAAAAGTTTAATCTATTATACCTAAATAAATATATTATTAAGCATTCTAGTAGCTGGCCCATGCAAAAGATTAAAATCTATCACTCTTGCAGGTTACTTTTTTCATCAGGAAGCAGAGGTTATATTGACTTAAAGGATCAAACATATGGTAGACTTTCTAGTTTTATGCTTCGTTTATCAAAAGAAAATAGTTAATGCAACTATTTTGGGCTTGAACTGTACTTTTTACAGTTCAACATCACTGTCCAGCTTGCAGTGTTTGGTTCTAGATCTGTAACAGTTGTAAGCACATGTTCAGCTAGTGTTACATAATCTGCTTTTCATCCATGTTTTGTGATCAAGAGCAGCAATCCTTTTCCTTTGGGATGCAAATAATTCTCCTCAAAATTATTATTTTATCTTGTCTTTTCTATACTTTAGTTCAATGTCTGTAGGAGGAGGCATGCTAGTGTCTGAACTCACACTGTGTTGTGGGATTTGTTGGCGTTGGTGAAATACAGGGATGCCTCCATGGCATTTGTATAATCCCATGTAACAAAATATCCTGTTAAAAGTAACATCTAAAAGATGTACAATAAGTAACATGAAGCATGAAACGGCTTGAAACATTACATTATAAAATTAAATACTGAGTATCCTTCTAATTAGTTATCCTTTCTTTTTTCTCAAGTAGCAGAAAAACCTCGGAAAAAAAAAAAAACAAAAAAACAAAAAAACAACACAAAGAACCACCAAAGTAGAAAATTAGCCCAACATCTATCATTAGCTAACTGAAGTTTATAGTGTTTCAATAAGGAATTCAAATTAGAGAAAATGTTTCTTTTCATTTTCTAGTTTTAACCTGATTACATACTCAAAATTCTGTTAGCATTGGTATTTTAGGTTTGCTTTTAATAACAAAAAATTATTTATTTCTATTGTAATGGCTTGTCTGGGACAGAGTGCTATAATTTTGAAGAAAAAAGAACCTTTGGATATAATGTGCTACTAGGCACAGGCGTTCTTTCATACTTGCTAAATTGACCCCTTGAGTTAAAATAAGCCTTTCTTTTATGACGTCTGTATAATTGAGGGTGTTTCAGGTACTGAGCAGTAGGTTTTGGTGGAACTCCTTTAGTCAAACTGAAGGTATAGACATCAGTTCAGGAACTGAGGCCCGGGGATCATACATTTCAAGGCTGACTTGTTTTGTCACTTTTTATTTAATATAAGGAGACAGCTTTACCTGTGTCGTCTGCCTTGTATGGTCTTGTTGCTGCATGTTAGTAGCAAAATGGGTCATACTTTGTTCCTTAGTTTTTCAAGAATATTTTCTCTTCAGTTTTGATAGTCAGCAATCTACACTCCATCTATCCTTTGGATCTCAAGTGTATATGAACAGCTGGATAGTGTCACAATAATTAATTAAAAATTGTTATACTGCTTATGTGGCATTGAAATATAGGAACTAGACCAGTGCTCAGCATCAGCTAAGACCAAAAAAGTGCATATAAAAACTCTACTAATTATAAGTCACATTAATTTTTTTACGGAAATGATGTCTGAGTAAAATTTTTCTTGTGTATAGGTGAAAGGTACCTTCAGAGGTAAATTGAATGCTCTAGTATCAAATATACATGAGTTATCTGGCAAATGTTTGGCTAACCTGTTTTTAAAATGCTTAGTAATAGTGATTTCTGCAGCATCCTTCTGCAACCAATTGCCATTTTTACTGTTCTCATCACTAGACTGCTTCCCACTTCCCCCAAGACTGACCTAAATCTTTATTTCTGCAACCTAAATACATGAAATATGGTTGTTTCTCTCCACATATGGGAACTAATCAATTCATAAGACTATTATCATGCATTTTCCTGCTTCTATGGGTTGTTTTTTTTTTTCTAGAATAAAGTAAAAAGGATTTAACTTTGTCCTCCTAAGTCTTAATTTTCTAGCACCTGGAGTTACTGCAGTTGCTCTCCTTTGGACTTGTGCCAGTTCATACATAGTTAACAGACATCTTTACTGATGCCTAATTTCCCATGTTAAACAGAATGCTCCAGCTGAGACTTTATTATTGTAACCAGGGGAACTATTAGTTGTATACAAGGGGAACACTTATGTCATGTGCCATGTATATGGTACCCTATGTAATACCTCCTGGAATAATGCTGCCCCCTCAGCAGTAAAGTGTTATGGAGAGAGTCTGTAGCCTGTAAACCACATGTTAAAACAAAGTCACTGTACTGTGCATTTACTTTTACTCTCTAAATATAGTCCTTTGTACTGGCCTCAACTCACTTCATGCTGTCTTGGTATCAGACAATTTTACTTGCCTGTTTTGAATTGTTTCCCTCTGAGCAGTTGCAACATCTACAGATTAGTGTCATCTACTACTTGCATAAAAATAAATACATTATTCTATTGTTCACAATATTAAAAGCCCGAATAGCACCAAGTGCAAGACAGAATTCTGCAGTCTTTTACATTTGCTTAAAGTGAATTGAAGACCTGTGTCCTAATAAGGTATTAGACTTGAATTCTTTCTTTTTCTTAATGAAGTCAGTGGTATTACTACCATTAAAAAATTAATGAAAAGGGAATCCATTCCATTATAAAGGTCCCATTTGCTGGGTTATTTTTAACTTTGGCGCTAATTTTGTAAACACTTACTCATATACATTTGCCCCATTGATTTGAAAGGGACTGATTAGTTGGTTGGAGCCAAGTGCTTTGTAATCAGGGGGTAGAGCTGTGTTGTAAATAGGTTGTTGTGCCTAGTGTTTCTTTATTTATTGTGTTGCAGTGAACATTTACATATTCATGGCATTTGAAATTTTGAAAAAGTCAACATTTTATTAATTTCTTTCTTAATGGATAGAGTCATAGTGAGTATATATTTGTTCCATTTTAAAACTCTGTGCCCTACAAACTGATATACAAGAATAAACTAACTTGAAAATTAACTTTGGGTATATTTAGCTCCTTAGCAGTCTATGTGTAATGACAGTGATCTGCACAGTAGCATTTCTTCTCTCATGGTATTTCCAGATCTGTGAAGACTTACTAACTCAGCCTTTTGTACAGCTGTTGCTGGATAAACACTGGAGGGTCAAAAGCAACTTTTAGACTCTTCCTACTGTACCAACTAACGGTTGAAAGTGCTCTGTGTATGAGCACTGGGTTGGATGGAGCTTCAGATGAGTTTCATAGTTCAGTTGCTCTAGGATGAGGTAGTAGTGCTGTGGTATGAGGTGATTTAAAAGTTTATGTATCAAATCTAAATAATTAATATATTATCAGATGTTTTGGATCTGTAAGACATAAACTCTGCCAACAAATACTGTTAAGATCTTGGTTTGTATGGAAGAGTCTATACTTTGTTACTTTAGATAACTTTGTAGAAGGAAGCATAGTTCCCACTCATAAACCTTTTTATAAGGAAAAAGGTGTCTTTTATCAAATGTGTTACTCAGTAATTGTCAGAATATATTTAGCTGCAAGCAGAAAGTGATAGAGAGGAACCTTCTTATGAAAAAAATAAATTTGCAGAGGTTAACATAGCATAAACAGCAAACAGCTATTCATGTACATATACAGATACCTGGGGTCTGATAGGCAAGCTAGATAGTTCTGAGAACGCAAAATGATTTGTCTTAAATATCCTATTTTTTAATGATGCTGATTCTCTTCACAAAAATGTGTATAAACGTTCACTTTATGCATAACTGTCTAAGTGAAAGTTACTTGAAAGCAGAAATTGTGTTTATAGTATACTTCTTAAAATACGTACTGGTTTTGCAGAACAGGAGAGGTGAATATGTCCTGGTTTCTTCTAAGCTTAAAAAAGTGTACTCTTGAATGACCATAGCAAATTCTAAGCTACCCATCTTTGCTGTATCTGCCTTGGTCAGGCATGGTGGGAAAGCTCAGTACCCTAGCTGTTCCTAGTTGGGCTAAATTAAGCCATCGACAAGATTGTGGTAGTTCAGAACTGGAGTCTCCATCTTCTTCCAGAAACTGGTAAATACTATGATGTTTTCTGTTTCCTTTTCTTCTTGTACACTACTTGGGTAGTCCTGAGAAACCACTCCTTAAAATACAGCTCATATATAGGCAATAATGCTGTGGTTCATTGAGAGATACACTGTTTGGAAGGCTTGATCATGTTTTAAACTGTAGTGAATGATTAGAGCAAATTTTTCGTATTTATTTTATCCTAACAAGTTGCAATTGATAATGCCACTCAGCAACAGTTGTTAGGTAGGGAAGATAGGCATGAAGCATTTTCTCAACTTGCATTCCACAGAGATCACAGTTCTATTAATAAAAGCCACACAAGACCTCTCCTAGTTTCCTGGATACAATAGAGATTCATTTAGCAATGACAGGAATACTGTATGGCATTCCTATTCACCATACCACTTGGTGTAAGGCACCACATTTAGCATTTGTTTTTCATTTGCAGCACGTAAACTAATGGTGTAAAAATGCTTAAGATAGTGTGAATATTTTTTTTTGAAAGTTTAGAAGGGGGGACTTTTTGATGGAGCTCATCACTTTCTCTTGTATGCCGAATAACTTTGCCTAGTGTGAAAAATGACTGCCAAAGAAGAGTCATACTTCAAAATAAAGCCAATAAGACACTTGCTTTGAAGGAAGAAAAAGACACCATATATCGGACAAATCCCAGAACCATTCTTTTTTGAAGGACATATTCTACCTCAAAGAGGTTTTGCTCAGCATTACATGATGCAACTAAATCGGCATGGCCAGAGCTCTGACTTATTTGCAGCAACAAAAAGCAAGAACACCTCTTGGCAAGCATGTTACTTTTAATTCAGATTTTACATTTTTCACATCCCTCATCTTAAAGAAAAATTCTAAGGCTACAGAAACTTCTAGTGAATATACATGCTGGAGCCTGTTTGCATGCTTGCCTCCCTGAAAGAAACTGATATAGCCTACATGTGGATTTGTTTGTGGGGGTGTTTTACTCTTCTATGTTTTTCAGGACCTCCTTGAGGTCCACCAGCTGCATTTTTAGGCTGGTTTCTTCCTTGAAATGGTGTGCCTCCTTGAAATGCATTTCTTCCTGAAGATGGACCTTAACTTGTCACCAGCCTAGGTCCCATTCACTTTCTTGGAGTGTATACTCTAAACTCACATGGAAATACCCTTCATCAATTGATTTCTCCATTTTTCTGTGTGAAATGGATTATAAGCTTATGAAATAATATAAGTACAAAATGAGTATTATGAACTCTGATGTAGCTTAAAACCTAGGGTTTTAAAGGTGCATAGCAATAAGACTGAAAGGCAATCCTGGAGCAAAATCTCTGCAAGGCTTTAAAAAGAACTGGTATTAGAGCAAATATGTAGAAAACTGCAGTATGGGCTTGGGGCAAGCTCAGGTGTACCACCTGCACTGGTCTTTCTTGCACTGGTGGGGCATAAGGCAACAGGGGAAGACCAAAATAGCATAGCTCCCTGAAGGTGATGTTCCTTCCTTCAGCCACAGGATTCTTATGGCCAGGGTTTTGCTATTCACATTCCACTCTTGTAGGGGATGTTCTTAAACATTTGCAATGCAGGCAAGCAGCGAGTGAACTGCTGCCAGGTCGATGATGATGGCTTGGGCGGAATTGCATCGCGTGCCTAAGTACTGAGCTCTGCTCATGACTGCAGCCATGCTGGCTGGTTGGCCATAAATCCTTTGTGGCATGCTGCATCTGTTGCACTTGTGGATATTACTCTCTGCCATGTCTGGAGTCTTTCTGGCAACAGATACGATCTCTTTATGGCTGTTCTTTCACTGCAGTTGGCTGAAGAGTCTCTCTGTGGTGCCCTTTACCACTCCTATGCTGACTACTGGTTTCATGCCTGTGTCTGTCTTTCTGTCAACATCTGAAGCTCGGGCCTGCTTGGCGACTGATTTGCTTAGGTTCAGCCACATGACTTCTGTGATTTAGTTTAGTTTACATATTAGCAAATATTCTATGTTGCTGCTGCCTGTCTGCATGAAGAGTCTGGCAGCTACACATTGCAAATCCACAAGCCAAGAGGTGTAATAAATGTGTCATTGTTCTGTATTTGACTTCTGGGAGGCCTCAGACAAAGCCTTTGTCATAACAGAAGTTTAAATATTTTTTTAACCTTAAGTTATGGTTCCCAGCATTCAAGGGTGCAAGGTGTAACAACTGTAGAAATCTCAGGGGAAGAGGCAGGAAAATTACTTGCCATCCAGCCATGCTGTTGCTAACATCATCATCATCATTACCATCATCATCAAATACTACTACTACTACTACTACTACTACTACTACTACTACTATTATTATTATTATTATTATTATTATTATTATTATTATTATTATTTTGGATTTCCAGCTAAGAAACAGTGATGAGATTGTATTAAGAGTATGTAAAAGACTTTTTTAGTGTTTAAAATGGTGTAAAGAAATGTCATTTTACGCTTAAGTAACTAGTGACCATTAAAGCATTATCTGCATCTGCTGGTATTTGTCAAGAGGAGTGGTTGGTGACACCTGGATAATGCCTAAGCTTCTGCTTGCCTGCTAATGACTTATATCACCACCATACTTGCCATGAAGTATGGCTTGATAATACATGATGTATAAGAATCTGTTTAACAAAAAAATGAAAAGTTATTCCAGGCCTTTCTCTGTTCTGCTCTTAGAGGTTTATCCCTGTACTTCTATGGTGCATTTAAGTTTCTTGGCGTTGAGCTGGCACTGCAGGATGTAACACTGGCACCACTGTGGCCTTGTAAGATGCTGTTTTTGTCAGTAACCACAGTTCCACAACTCTTCTAAAATTTGCTTCATCTTGGCATCCCCTACAGGAAGGAATGTTCAAGATCTCTTCTGGTTAATTTCTGGCTATGTCAAATGACAGGCTACTCCTGGGCTACTGGCGCTGAGCCATAGGGAGCCTGTCTGTCATTTCAGCTTCATGGTTGCAGGGTGTGGATCATATGAGCAGGAAGAGTCAGTTTCTAGTCCTGTTCCAGAATTTAGTGTGGCAGGTTCCATGCAGTCACTGTGACCCCATAATAATCCTGGTCATGAAAACACAGTAACCTGAAAGTACAGAACATTTTGGGTAGCAAGGTGGGTCATCAGTTTGATGGTTTGAGAGGGCTGCATGCAAAGTACTCATCTATGACATTTGAAAATAGTGCAATTTTGTCCAATTTTTCCCAAGATAATTTATTGTTATAGTAGTTTGGACTGTATTGCATTGGACTACATAATGTGTTGAAAGGTCGAGGGGGTTTTGGGTATTGTTGCTTTTACTGACACATTTTTTGTGTGTTACCACAGTTGCATCTCTGTTGCCTTAAAAACAGTCTTGAAAATAGAATGAGTTCCCCGCTGAAAGGGAGGAACAAAAATGTACTTCTATTTTCATTCCCACCTGCTGCCCCTTTAAACTCAGAGCTATGTGCTGACATGGAAGTGTTGAAACTGCACTGATGTTTCTTTGTGCAAAAATCTGGAATAAAAAGATTTTGAAAGTTTCCTTTAACAGTTCTTCCTCTGGGTTACAAATTTGAACAGCACTAATTATTAATGAAATGTAACGTAGTGCTTTATTTAAAGCTTGTATGCTAAATTAGGTCAGAATTCCAAACTCACCAGTAAAGTCCTCTAGTTTTCTTGCTTTCTGACTGTAGTGTCTGCCCCTTCCCCTGGCTGCTGTTTTGAAGGTAACTGCATTGCTTCTATGAGTAACTGTAATCTAAAGGCTGTCCCTAATTGCTTGTTTGTCAAGTCAGGAAAATTAATGGTCAACTGTATTTTTTATGTGCTTGGACACCTGCTTAGACTTCTGTTATAGGTTTTCGGACAGATTTTGTAAATGTTTGAGTGCCTTCTGTAGAAAAAAATACGAAGAGCAGACTTTCAGGACTAAGCCTAGGTAGTTCTGTACCTAGGTTTTATTACCTAATGAAGTTGAAGGATACTGATTTTTATTTTGTAGCTAATGTAGTCCAGGGCATAGATGGTTGACATGAGAAAGATCACACTTTAATTAAGCAATTCCATGTCAGAGGTGGAAGTGAAATAGCATGGTCTTCAGCCTTACTCTATGGTTTTAACCATGTTCATTCCTTCATCTCAAGTATATTTTTAATATCACTTCAGATGATTTTTGATGATGTTTTAATTTGCTGGGTTTTTTTTAACTTGTATTTATGAACTGTTTTCATAGGACTTTTTAATGGTTTTTGCCTGTAGGATGAATGGTTGGTCCTAGCAGAATTTAGTGAAAAGTTCCTTCTAGGGTCCTGAACTGAATAAGCTTTGCCTTCTTTAAAGCACAAAAATGCGTATTTTTGTAATGTCCTCTAGAGTATTCAAGGTAACTCAATGAGTGGCAAGCGTCTATGGAATATCTCTATGGCATAAAGATACTTTTCCATGCTTTGAAGGTGGAGGATTTTGGGAGTGGTCTAAGTGCATTGGTAGCTCATTGCTGCCTGTGCAGTTGTCTGGGCAGGAGCGCAGGTGATGCTGACTCCTGTGGGGGTTTGCCCCTTGGAGCCATGGCAGCTGTCTGTACCTGCTGGCTTCCTTCTCCTGCCAGCCACGCCTCCCAGACTGGTAAGAGAAAACAGAGGCTGGAATAAATGTGGAAAGCATTTGTATGAAGTACTTCCAGGTTTGTACCACTCCTGTAGAAAGACACAGATTCATTCTCAGCTGACAACCTCACCCACGAAACTCCTACAAAAAAATGTAGGTTTTTTCTTGCCAGACCAATGTCAATTCCTGCTCTGCAGTTCCAGATGCTTTGCTTGATCCTGATCCTCACCACCTTCTCCTGAGAGTCCTGAAATTCCATTCCAAGTGGAAATTTAAAACTGAGATGAGCCTCAGAGCCATGGCAAGTACAAAAACTGTCAGTGCTTATTTCTCACAGAAAATAATGCTGGTATTTTCCTGCCCAGACACATGTGTATTCATCCCTAGCACACTTGCCTGTTAATTCCTCTTCCAGTATTTATTTACTTGGAAGAAAGCACTACAAAGTAACACATAAGTATTAAAGTGATACATTTATAATGTTCCATTTATAATGAGCCTTTTGTGAAAGCTCTGTTTTAGATTTACATGCCAAGTCTGATTGCTGTATATGTTGAAGTGTTTATTTCAGTCTGGGAGATACTCTGATTCATTCAGCTAGATAAAATCCAAGGAAGAGAGTTGTCTGAAAGCAGCCTAATGTCTGTGAGGGTGCTGTTTTGTTCTGTCTCATGAGGAGAGCAGTAGCCCACCTGCTTCTGTTCTGTAAAGGGTGTAGTAGCACTATTCCAAGTATGGCAGTTCTTATGTGCAGTAATTTGAAGGTGAAATTTGCAGCTGTTCCTTTTTCTTCCCCTCACCCTATCTAACTATAATCTTGCCTCTGATTTTCTCTTAAAGAAAACCTAGAGGGATATAGAAAGTTTCATTAAATATCTGAGTATTATTTCAGAATTTTAGGAATTAAATTTTGTCAGGTACCTGAAAAAAGTAGTATTAGTGAAACTCAGTAATGTTGATTTGCTTGTTAAAAATTTACAAGTGGCTAGTTTTATAGAGATGCTCTGAGAAGAGCATGAAGAGATACTAGAAAGAAATGCCAGGGACATAAAGGCAGCATTTTAACATGTTATTATTACAGAGAAATCACTGTGTTTAACCATGATGGAATTTTATCCTGGGTTGTTTCTCTCTGCAGATATCTTTTGTGTAGCATCAGCCTGATACATGGTAATGAACAAAAAATTCTAGCACTATTTGGTTGGTTTTGTTATTATTTTTTAAGAAATATTGACTTGTGCTTCTTCTGACAAGACTACAGCCATACTTTCATAATGGGATCAGACTTTCAAAATAACCATTTTTTTAGTCAAAACATGCTTTTATTCAGGACTTAGTTTCTGTTGACATTTATGGGATAATTTGCCCCCTATTAAAAAAAAAAAAACAACCAAGAAATAAACCCCAGATAACCAGGAGTTCTTCACAGTTTCATGGATTTTCCTGAATTCTAAAATCACTCTTAACTGCACATTACATATGAGTAAAACCTGATGCAGTAATAATTGTTGTTACTATTCTTATAAGAATTTCCATTCTGATGAAATAATTTTAGTTTTCTGTTTTAAGCTGCCTGGTATTCAAGCAGCAAAGTATTTGAATACTTATGCTTTAAGAATCTATTTCTTTTTTGTGCTAAATGATTAAAAAATTAACACCTTCTTTCCATTTAAATCATGTAAATAGTTAAGACTCATGCTGTAGCTAAGCTGATTCTTTCTCTGTTTTAAAAATAGAAAATGCTGGAGCAGTCCCTCCCTTCCCCCACTCTGTAGTCACTAGTCCAAGCTAGTAAATGTTACTGAATGGATTTCAGTGTTGTAGCCATTCTACAGTAGGTACAGCAAGATCCTTTGTGAAAAACCGAAAGGAAAAAAGAAAAAAGAAAAAAGGTAGTAGAAATCCATTTGTGGATGTTCGTCAGAGCAGAGTACCTGCACCAATGACAGACAGGCTTTCCTCGAGAAACAGATCATGACAACAAACACTGCTGTTCAGAGGAGCCAGAATCTCCCCAAAAGACGCCTAGAAAGTGTAGGGGAGTGTCCTGCAAAACGGAAAGCTAGCTGGGGTATTCTGACCAGCCAAGGTTAGTATAGCAGCCATTTCAGAAACCGGGTACTGAAATATGCTAAGCTGACCCAATTTATGGTGGTCTAGCTATAAAACTGATTTTTTGTTTTTTTGGTTTTTTGTTTTTTTCCTAGCTGTAATGTAAATGCATGCTTTTGTTAGTGGCACTTTATTGTCTTGCATGGGTTAACACAAGGGTACTGAGGCTATTTTCGTTCTTTCTGCTCTCTTATCAGCTGATCTAAAATACCATTTCTTGTTTATCTGCCCTATTTGTTTTATGCAAGTGTTTAAGACTTGACGTACCCTGACTTTTGCTGTCCTGTCACAAGGTAACTGGATACTGAAGGTTAATTGTTTACTATGGGGAACCAGGGAAGGAAGGAGGGGGAGGAGTAAACTTTACATATAACTTTATGTGTAAGGAGTCTATAGATAGCTGAAATAGGAGGCAATAGATGAACACAGGTGACAGAATTATTGTCCTGTACTAAGATACTAAGGACAAAGATATAATTGTAAGGCTTTGCATAGAGAAGTACTTAGGAGGTATTTAAGTTCTGAACGCTGACATTTTCAGCAATGAGGAACAAATTCTGTTAGAAGTGTTTAGGACTCCTATTGCCTGTTCCATATTTTTCTATTTTTTTTTTTTTTTTCATAATCCAAGTGTGTAAAACGGAGTTTTGGATAACTGCAAGAGTCTTAAGAGGAATTTTTTTAAAGAGGGATCATAATTCCATTATAATATTGATGATATCATAAGTTTTACAGTGAAACAAAGAAAGAAATTAAGGAAGTCAAACTTGAAATTCATGATAATATGATATAAAATAAAAAACTGGAGATGTTAAAATAGTCAAGCAAGGGGGTAGACAGGAGTGAATTTATATGTTGTGCATAAAGGAACTGTGAATTTACCACATAAAATATAGCTATATGTTATAGAAATCAGAGTTATTCTTAAAATACCTTTGATGATTTCCAGTAGTGACAGCTTTAGAACTAAGCAATATTCAAGAGTTTAAGCACCAGTTTTCTTCTCTTCCAAGTAACCATTTGAATGCAATGACACTGTATGGTTGCATTTATTCATCAGTTTTAATCTGCAGAGCATCTTCTGCCGACATGTTTTTCTCTGTTTGGGCTTCCTGATCTAAAGAAACTTTTATTTATGGTCATTGTAGCTCGTTAGGTCAGTAGTTTCCAAAAAAAACTTGGACAGGCTCTCTCAGCTGAAAAGAAATTTCAGAACAGTTTATCAGCATTAGTACTAGCCACTTCATTATATGGTTGAAGATTAGGCTTTCTTGCTACTCTCACAAAGAAATAGCCTCAATTAGTCTAGTTTTGAAATTCTCAGAATCAAAGTAAAATATGGGAACTAAAATTTTCTGAAGGATCCATCTTAACAGGGTCTAGCTATTTGGAGCCTCTTTGTGATTGCCATACTGGGAATATATATTTACTGATGGACATCCTGAAGTGCTGAGAGACTTCTGTTGCACTTAAGGCTTCTGACTGTTGCAGTTCACTTGAATAGAAAGTATATCTTTTATCAAGTCTGAAAGATGCTTCTTTCCTTCCTCTCTATTTCATCCGTGGAGGTGTCCGAACCTGACTTGGCTCTGCAGGCACCCTTGCAGAGCAAAGGAAGAGAAAGTCATACTGCAATGCAGTCTATAATTAAATAGATTGCAAAATGGACTGAAAGGGATGCAGAAGATGGAATATATTGTAAGATTGGAAAGAAGGGTGAAAGGACAGAGTCAGAGTGGGGAAAAGGCCTTAAGCCAGTGGGAACTGGCTTAAGGGGCCACAACACCAAAATCTTGTGGATGTGACAAAAATCACACACTGGGCCCAACTTTTTTTTGCACAATTCCTTACTGTTTATAAGGCTTGGGATTAGGCCCTGCGCTGCATTCACTCTCAGGCAGACTGGGAAAATACTGAGAATTCTCAGCACAGTTTGGGAAAAATTGCTTGTAGTATGGATTAAGGCTGAGACTGCGTTTGGGGAGCAAAACTATTCCAGACATAAATCCTCCAGGGTCTGAACTCAGCTCAGAATGTCCATATGCCTTTTCTGTCACCTTTCAGTTGGGAAGGGGCCTGAAAAACCCTTGCTTTGTTTTAGTGACTTGTCCAACGATATTATAACAGTCAAAGAATATTACCAGCTGCTCCTCCTACTCCAGTCAAACCTGAGATAGATCCAACAGATTACTGAATTTGGAGGTTTATGTGATTTTACACTTTGGCATTCTAGCTAGGGCACACAGACTTTGCAAGCTAATTTAGATTAGAAAAATATCCAGACAGTTGTTGATGCTTCAAGAAGATGGAAAAACAACCTATGCATGAGCAATGGCCGCAGAGCTGTGGCTGTGCTTCATGTGACACGAGAAGGGGTCTGACACACTCCTTCCCACATGTGTGAGGCCAAGCACAGAGGCAGCAGTGACTGCTGATGCTCCTACTGTTGTCATTGCCGTCATCTTCACGTAGCAGAATGTTGCTTCTGTTGGGAACCAAGCCAAGCTGTGTTTGGAAATGGCTGTTGTGTTGTATTCTAGGGTTTTTTATAGAGTTCGGTGGCTCATGTTTCTGTGTGAAAATTTTGCTAAAGTGCAGTGCCAAATACTCAAAATGTTACCTGTGCCACACTGGTTTGACCATCCAGTGCATTATACCCTGGTGTTTGACAGCACAGTCATGTGCTGTGCTCTTCCACAAAGCCCCAGCCTCCCCAGCTGTGCAAGATGAATGGTGTTCTGAGAATGCATGAGGTTTACACCCAGGAAAAACATACCCTAGGTTTTTCTGTTTGATGCAAAGGTTAGAAGGCATGCAGTGACTGTTAGGGAAAAAGGGTTAATGTTTTAATGTCCCTAAAAGTAAATTCTGTTCTTGTCATTGCTTTGGCACCTATGTGCTTTAAGATCAATCATCTAATATAGAAGTTTCTTGGCTGATCATGGTTGTTATTGTCTAAGGCTGAAATTTCAAAATCTCAGAGCTCTCATAACCATAATTAAACTGTGCTTTTAGTGTACACTCTAATGTTTAAGTAGTCAGAAAAAAAAAGATAAGCTGCTAGAATGATTTTGTAATTCAAGCAGCAAAACTCTTTCTTTTAGTTCCTTAGTTATAAAATAGTATGAATGGATGATGTTCAGATATAGGTTCAGCAGGGGAGTAGAAGTATTCCTTTGTTATTGGACAATACCATGAAAAAGGCAGTAGAAAATTAATAATGTTACAGTGAATTCATAGATGACGTCTTAGAGAGATCCTGCTAGATTTGGAGATTAAAAAAAAATTTTGGATACTATCTCATTCACTGAATGCAACACTGGAATGGCAAAACTGATGTGTGGTCATGTAGTGTGGGTGCATTAGAGACAACTGTGTGGGAAAGTAGGTTTGCTTTGTATGATTTTTAGGAGTAGGCAATTGTTGACATTTGCATTTGGAATGAAGTCCCCAAATTGTGAAAGGCTGCATTATGATAAATATTGGAAAGCATACTGGTTTAAACCAATCAAGTTTTCATTGTTTGTATGCATATATATATATATGCATACAAACAATATATATATGTATTTAGTTATATGGTTATATAGTTAGAGAATTTTTAGATTGTTTGAAATTTTGACATGAAATATGTAAATGCAACTTGAATTACATCTTCTCTTTCAGACATATTTTAATAACCTCTAGCCTAAATTCTGATTCTCTTGGAGTTCTTCAGTGTTGACTGTTGAAACTTCATTTATTAAAAAAAAGTGGCTTCTGTTTTTCTGGTCATATCTAATCATGGTAGTTAAGCATCATAGATGTATTTCTTAATGTTTAAATCCTTCATTGAAGATTTTTTTCAATATTTTTTAACATGAAATATCAATTAAGTAGTTGACATGCTTCTTTATCCTACACGGGATTTAGACAAATGAGTAATTTTATAGTGCCACAGTAAAAATATGTTAGCACCTAATTGGATATACAAAATATCAGACACTTTCAACAACGGGAGTGAAGTGATTCTGTTGATCTTGGGACTCTGATGTTGCAGAGTTTTTCTCTTTAGTTATTGATCCTGTCTGTTGCGTCAGTTTCCAGAAGCTGAAGCACTCAGAATACATCTTAAGAAATAAAAGGTAACAGTGCTGGTCTTAATACACAGCATTTGTTGATTTTGCAGAAATAAATATTAGCTACAATGCTTTCTAAATACTCTGTGTTTCTCATCTCCCAGTAATGAGCTGTGTCAGGCTTCTATTTTCAGTTCTTCTTTGATGATAGTGCTTCTTCTGAGGACGGGGACTCGATCTATTTAGCTGTGGAGCAGTAATTTTTTTAAGTGCTGAGCTCTGGTATAAATACTCTCCCAATGAAGTCAGTGAGAAGAACTTCATTCATTACAGTCCTCCTTTTGAAAATCTAACTTTTAGTTTACTTTTTATACTGAGTTGGGGGTTGTTGTTTTGTTGGTTTTTTGGATTACTTTTGGAGACTTCACAAATTTTTAGAAACAAATACAAAAGGAATGACATGACTGGAGGTAAAGACTGTTGTGAAAATATTTTTACTTAGCATTTTCCTACTGTGATTATAATGGCAGAAATGACTTAGATAATTGCAGGTAGATGCAAAGGAGTGAGGTCTGTAGGGAAACGTGAGGAAAAGGACATTAATGACTTAGAAATGAATCAAAGTCAGAATTGCACATCCCTATTTTTGGACATTTTCACTGCTGAGAATAGCTACCAATGCCCCAATTCAACAACCAAAGAATATTTTAGAATGTAATTGAAGGAATAGTGAACTACTAAAAGAAAAACACAGTTCAGGTACAGATCAAACAACATTTGAAACATATTCAGAATACCTTTGCTTTTCTTTCCTAGATGTACTATGAGTAAGTAGTAAAATAACATAGGGACATTTGGCAATGCTTCCCTTAAAGTCTATGTACTGATACTTATTTTTGAGGATAAAAACTGTATCTCCTTGCATGAGGTTAAAAAAGGAGGAGTTTGTCCTGCAGTTTATTCACGTCAAAGTCTCTTGATTTCACTGTGAGTTTTTCTTGTGTTGAAATTCCAGTTAATCTGTCTTGGAAAGCAAGTGCACAGATACTGGCCCTTTGGGAAGTTATGTTAGAGAAAGAAATGTGAAAAACTAACAAAAAGGGCAGCAGTCCTTTACCATAAGAAACTGACAACTTGTACACACTCATATATTCCAAGCTGTGTTACTGAAGGCTGAAAGTTCGTATTACCGGGAGCTGATGATCTCCTTCCAAACATAGCTGAAGTGTATTAAGAACAAGTCCAAGTAGCAAGAGCAGATTTTTTTTTATTATTATTTTAATTTTTTTTTATTTTCCAGATTGAAAGAAATGAGTAGGATTTATAATTGCAGTTGGCTGGAAGTGCCATGGGGAGATGGAGATTTAGGTATTGTATAATAATTCGTAATTTTTTTTTAACTTCTGTTAACGCAGTGAATCTATTTATTCTTTCTTGTTAATGCTTGCAAAGCAATGATGCTTTGTGGTAGTTTGCCCTTCTGGTAAACTATACATCAGAGAACTTGGATCTCATGTGGCTTCTGTACATAGTTAGAGATACTTTGTGTTCAGCATCGTCAGAGACAGCATCAGCTGGGAATTAATGCATTATCAATTTTGGAATAGACTGTGTTTGCTGATACTGCTGTTACAGACACAATGAGTGAAAAAGTGTCCTTGTTTATATTTTTGCTAATGCCTTCTAAGTGAGAGACATTGTAATTTGTAGATTAGCAGAAGGCAGTAATCTAGGCAAAGAATTTAAGAGCACCTTTGATGTTTATTTATGATACATATTTATGTTGAACATATTCTTGTCCCTGTGGTATTTAATGATGCATTACTATGTATATCGACAAATCAGTTGGAATGTGAATTTTCTTTTTCCAAACTTGGTCAGCACAAAATAGTTCTGCAACATTTTGCTTTTAGATTTTATTGTAGTAGAGATGATGCAAGTGTTTTGCATTTCATGGGTTTACCAGGAACAGCTGGCTGCTGAATGTCTCTGCCTGAATATAGGGATATAAGGTGGGTCTAGGTGCAAACCAGAGCTTACAAAAGGATCTGGCATCATTTGATTATCAAATGCCACTGGAGTAATTAATAGACATTCTTCTGATCAATCCAAGATGGAAGGAGGTGAAGGAAATAAAGGTGAAAAATTGTTGCTTTCAGATCCTACCTGCATCTTTGTTTTGTTTATACATGGCTACAAAAATATCTGAAGTGGAAGTGTGTAAGTGAAGCATAGAGCTTCATAACTTTTGTGATTTTGTAAGACATTTTTCCATATAATCAGTTAAGTGCCTTTTTTATTCTTTCCATTGAGTAGGATAAACTGTCAAGAGAGAGATGTTCTCATCTATAGAGACAGGACGCCAAAATACCAAAAGCAACCACTAAACACAGATTTAAATTTGAGGAATTTTTTGCAGCAGCCAGAAGGAGAACTTAATGGATCTTATTAATTTGAATTAGAACAACTTGAGTAGTTATTCAGATACTACTGCAGAAGAAGTAAAATAGTGATTACACACATCCAAATTACAGTAGAATAAATCTATCTGAGCTTATTGGGATGACAAATACTGATGATTTGTCAAAATTGGGTCACTTGAAGGTTTCTGAGCTCAAGTTTGGGGATTTTTTATGTAAAATAACCCTTAAAATCCCAGTTAGTTTGTGTGGGGGTTTTTTTTGGCTATGGGTGTGGGCTTTGTTGTTTTTTTGGGGTTATTTTGTTTTGGTTTTGTTTGCTTTTAGTTTTTTTGTTGTTGTTGTTTTTGGGGGTTTTTGTTGTTGTTTTGTTTTGTTTGGGTTTTTTGTTATTATTGTTTTGGTTTGTTTTGTTTGGGGTTTTTTGTTTGGTTTGGGTTTTTTGGTTTTTTTTTTTTTTTTTTATTCTGACTATCAATAAGAATTTCAAAACATTACACTAAATAAATGTGAAGTAAAAAGTACAGGGAATAATGTGTATGTGCATGCACACACAGATGACCAGAGCTTAGTGCAAATAATTCTGACAGAGTATTGGAAGCTGGATCTTCCCAATAGCACATCTACTGCCATAGATGAAAGGGTGCGAGGAGCTTCACACATACAGGATACTCTGATATAATAAAAATCTCACTGCTTTTTTGAATCAGGCTTATGGGGCCTTTCTCTCATATTCTTAAACTTCTGTGATCAGCTTTATGTAGTCTTATGATAATTGAAATAATCATCTCTTCTTTTCTTTTGCCAAGTTTTTGATCTCAGTAGTGCTGAGTCACAAAGTGCACTATGTTTTCCAAGATGCAGTCATATGTCTAAGTTTTAGTCTCATTCACTAACACCAGTAGGAAAGTGGAAGTTTTATCTACATTTTCCTATTGTCAACTATTTCATATGTTTTTAACTATGCCCTGATTTCTTTTCAGGTTGAGTAGCCTTAATCTTGTCTTCATTCTTGATGTGATTTGAGGGGATTGTTTATAGTAAACAAAAGTGTACCTTCTGAAACAGAAAGTTCTGGCCAGAGGGAGTCCAATAGGAAACAAGGTCTATTTCTGGGGTGTAGTTATCTTAGAGCTCAGGCTGATGATTGCCAGAGATTGAGCAACAGCCTTCTCATTTCAGGTTCATGGCGTTGTCAGTAAATGCAGTGGCTGGCTCTGTAGGTGGTGCCTGTCCATGGCAAAGTCAAACCTGCACACATGGGAGAATCATCTGCCAGTGTTAGCAATTCATCGTTCCAGGCTCATTCTCTCTGCGTTTCTTCAGGAATTTTGGGCAGCTTGATATACCTCACACAAGTGATTGTTTTACTATTTCACATTTCTAGTGATTTTGTTCTTAGAGGAATAAATACTGATAATTCATAATACATTTTGAAGTTGTTTCTTCCTTGCACAGTCTCTCCAAACTGGATTTTCATAATTCATACAATAAATCAGTATCAGCTCTGCCTGCAGTCTTGGCTGGCTAGAAGGGACCTGTCAGAGTCCAGTGTTCTAGTGGAAAGGGCAGGTCCTTCAGCAAGAGCTTCAGGATGTCTCTGGAAGCTGGGCTGCGAGTTATGGGGGGAATGTGTGTGAAGGCAGCATTGTTGTTGGATTACTACTTTTTTCACCTTTCTCTTTTTCGGGTGATAAATAAATGAAAATAAATGCCAAACCTTTACAGTAAACATATCTAATTATTTTTAGGCCTAATGGTTTATGGAATGAGAACTTAAACTTTATATCTTACTTCTACTATAGTATTTTTTTTACTATGATTGTTACTGTATTTCTCTCCTTGTACTTCTGTAGTAGCTTCAAATTAATCTCACCATACATAAAGATTCCCACATTGATTTTCATATACACCAGCTTGTTTGTGACTTCTTCAGGCAGCTTTACATCTGGTTTAAGTTCAAATAATGCCTATATTCCAGCTACAAAGTTTTATTACTTGTATTAAAAATGAACAATGCAAAAATAGAAGTGGAATATGGTAATTAATGAATTTATTAAATCAGATTACTTATATAAATATTATTTTGTTCTTTGGACCACATAATCATTTATTAGAGATGTTTACAGTTCATTATAGAGCACTTTTTTATTGTTTAGAAACTGATCATTTTTAAATACAGTCTCTAAAGAGGAAAAATTACTTTCATTGACTTCATTCTGCGCATATTTTCTGCTTTCCTCTCTGCATTCCAAACCCTTTCTAATTCATATGGTTTATTCAATAACTGTTGTTATTATATAGGTTCTTGGGCAGATCGCTCACCTCTGCATGAGGCAGCCAGTCAAGGACGTCTTCTTTCTCTAAAGACTTTATTGTCACAGGTGAAGGCTCTGTTCTTACAATTACTTTCATTTTTAATTTTATTTAATTTCTCAGCATAGATTATTAACGCAAATTTAGTACGCTTTGTTTTGCTTTTTTCACTTGAATTTTTCAGAGCAATACATATTTAGGAATTTTTCATATTATAAGATATAAGCTAGTATTTAAAATATTTCCTCTTTATGTTCCCTCCCCCATGCCCCCCCCCCAAAAAAAAAAAAAAACAACAAACCAACAATTAAAGTTGTATCTAAATTTATGTTGGTCTTCCCCTGTTGCAGGGTATAAATCAATATAGTTTCACTGCTTTAAGCCTTTGGGTAAATAGAGCTAGTCAGGAAGATACTAGTTATCAGGAAGAATCACTGAAGGATTCTGGGTTTTGCATAGATGTCATTTAAAAAAAAATGTTAATAGCAAAGTGACAGACTGTAAATGCTAAATTGTAATATTATTGTTCCATTGGCTGTTTCAACACTGAAAAATTATACTATAGAATACAATTGATGAAAGCCAGTAAATAAAATTGTTAGTCCTTAAGAATCAAACAACATCTACTGGGAAAAATGTTAAGGGCTTGGTGATTTTATCAATCCAGTAAGTGTTTTGTTTGCTAAAATTCATAGCTTTGGATATTTCAGACCTTAAATTAGAGGATGATAAAATCACAGGAGAGTTTAGACTCAGGTCATCATGGGGTTTTAAACATCACCAAGAGGGGAGGTGCACCATCCTCTCCCTCTTTCTGTTTCAGGGTTTCACTGTCCCCCAGTTAATTTTTTTTCCATATAGCTACTTGGAATTAGCCATGTTCTGGCTTGGGTCTGTTGCCTTTTGCCCTGTCACTGTGCATCTAAACAGTCTGTTCCCATCTTCTTGATACCCTTTGTATTTTATGCCTATTTCTGATTAAAAAAGAAAAACAAAAAGACCTGAGAACTTGCTTTTATTCTGTTATGCACTGATTCATGAAAGATTCTTTCTATGCTCACTGAGGATTTACTTATTGCAAGCTGAGTTTTAAGCCTATTTAGAGTATTGTAAAATATTCATTTGAACAGTAGTGTGAGGAAATGACTTTTAATAGGTTTTGTATGATCTTTAAATGCCATTCACATCTATTTTAGGGGTACAATGTAGACACACTAACAATTGACCAAGTAACTCCACTTCATGAAGCCTGCCTGGGAGATCATGTAGGATGTGCAAGAATCCTCCTTGAAGCAGGAGCAAATGTAAGGCTTTGGTTTTGTTTTCTTTTATATGAAGTCCAATGCTAACCTTGGCTTAAGTGAGAAGGAGATATTCCTTGATTTTAATGCAATTGGTCTCTACTTACCCAGTTGGCTGTGTTCATCTCATGTAATTTCAGCTGCCATCTGAATGCCAGCAAATGAAAGTGATGGGCAGCCACTGAGACAGTAATGAGTCGGAGTGAATCTGTTAGCAGTATTCATTATGATATTTCTCTTCTAAAATACGGAATCCACTCTTCTACTTGACTGGGTTCCTCTGGCTTTGAATGGCTTTCTGGAGACTGTTCTTTTAATCTTCAAAATGTCTGGTGTCACACTGCACCTGTGTGCTCTTAAAATTCTTTGGTCTAAGTAGAAAAAAGCACTGAAGCACTGTCTCTTTTCTATACTCCTGACATAGGCTATCTTACCTTTTATCGCAAAACAAAAATGGGACATTATAGATCACTTTCACTGCAATGTCTGTTGACATCAGAATTCAAGTGCATAGCTTCCCAGATCTCTGATCTTTGTGGTGGAAATATTTATTGTTCTTAAATTTCAGGTTTGAGAAGCATGTAGAAAATGTCTGTGCTACTACAGAAAAAGAAAAAAGATACATAGATGTTTCCAAAACCAATTTCTCCCTACCTTAGCTAGCACAAGGATTCTAAGGATACAAAACTATAGGAAAAAATTTCATTTTCCTACCTGATTTATTTTTAGTATTTTTAATTATTTTGGTGGGTTTGGGGGGTGCATGAAAGAAGATATGCCAGAGTCCTGGAGGGAGCCCTCTCCTCATACCTGTGCTCCTTTCTTTAGTATTTTTAGCCCTCACAAAGTTGCCTACTTTGTCTCCTTACTCTCTCGCACTGGAAATACTCAGTTGAAGAGTGAGGTGATGAGATTGGTATTAAAACAGTGAGCCTATGCTATTAGCTTTGTTTCAATACTGTGAAATATCACTTCAACTTGGAGAGTAAAACTACAGAAGAAAATGGCAAATAATGCTCACATTTAATATGGAGTTTGCATTCTTCCCAGAGCTGTGGAGAGAAGATCCCTTTATCCCGTTACTACGCAAAGTGTAGATTTTCTGTATCAGTGAAACAAGCTCAGTGCAGCAACTTTTGGAAATTATATTCTGCCCAGAAATCAATATATGCTCTTTAGTATTCCAGGTGTATTTATCCAACGTAGTTTAACTAGAATAATAGGAAACTAATGTCCTTTTTTTTTTTTTGTATTTTATGCAATTTTAACTATTTCCTGTTTAAAAATCTACCTTTCTTTCAATTCTGTTCATAAATAGATTTTATATATCTTAGGTAAATGCTACAACAATTGATGGAGTGACACCTTTATTTAATGCCTGCTCGAGAGGCAGTGCAGCATGTGCTGAGCTCCTGTTACAGTATGGTGCCAAAGCTCAGTGGGAGTCCTGCCTGCCATCACCAACACACGAAGCAGCCAGCAGAGGTAAGAAATTCCTTCATGAATAAACGTGGAGCAGTTGAGCAATGTCTCAGTAACAGGGTTAAGAAATGTGTGTGGTTTTGTCCATGAGACAGCGTACTGAAGTCGAGCAAACTGTTGTGCTTTGTACTGACAGGTCACAGTGAATGTCTGGAGGTACTGATATCCTGGGGTATAGATGTTGACCAAGATCTTCCTCATTTAGGAACACCTCTGTATGTAGCTTGTGTTTCACAGCAGATCCACTGTATTCGAAAACTTCTTTATGCAGGTATGTCATGATTTAAATAAAAATATGTGTGGTCTGTAAAATAAACATATTGTACTCGCCTTTGAGGTCAGCTGTGCTCAGTCAGTTGAACTGGAACCCTTGCTTGCAGGGCTCTACTTCAAACTTTATGCTGATTCATGTTTTCTTATAATAACTTACTATATCTTTTATTTTTTGGTGCCATAGTAAGCATATGAGGAAAAAAGGAAGCAAGACTAGTAAGAATGAATGTTCAAAATTTTCAGCACATACTGCAGCTTTATAGATATTAATTTTCTGTAGGAAAAACAAGGGAAAAAAAAACAGCTTTGAGAAATTTTATGTAATAATCATTGAGATTTCAGTCGAACTATGTTAGCAATTAGTCCCGCTTGCTTTCATTGTTCAGCAAGTTCTGATTGGTCTTTTCACAAGACATGGGGACTGAGTTGCAGAGGGAAGAGGTGAGGTAAAAGGCATCTGCTCCTAAATTTCAGATTATTTATTTAATCAATGGGTAAGAGATGTTGAAGCCTCGCTCTGTTTCAGCACAAGTGCAGGGACACAATTGGCATAGCTGAAAGACAATTTGCTGTGTTTCAGGTATCTACATACAGGCTTTTGCATCCTGCAGAGCAAGGAATTAAAATGTACATATGAATAATTCAGCCTTGCTATCATTGCACCAGAATAGTTTTTCTAGTTGATTGCATGTTATATTTAGAACTTAAACAAGCAGTTAAAGTGTTTCTCATTGAGTCCATCTCCTTGGATGATTAATTATCCTGTGTCATGATTTTTTATGTTTAAGAACAGCAAAAGTATAATTAGCATATTTTGGGATTCAAATACTACCATACGGAAAAAAAAGTAACAGAAGGGCATATTTTACATTTATTGCTGCTCTGAATTAGAAAAGGCTAAGTAAATTGAGAATATAAGTAACTACTTATGTAAATATATTTTTTTTTCATATTTTATCAGTTTGTGAGAATGCATTAGAAGTTGAAAAGCAGATAGACAATGAAACAAGCAAGAGAATGGTACTGCAGAAGCATGCTCAAATTGTTAATATTAAGGGCAATGAATTATTCAGATTTCAGATCTAATTGCCAGACCTGTGACATTATTAAATTGTTTTACTCAAATGGTCATTTAAAATGCAAAAGGTGTTGATTCAGGGAGTAAAGTTGATACAGAAGGCAATTTTTGGGCCTTTGTACTTTGGTCTGGTATAAAAGGTCAGCAATTAGTCTGAAGAAGGCTAGGTTTTAGATGAACCAACAGCTTGCCTGTAAGGGAAATTCTTCCATACTAGCTAGTTTAGTTTAACTCTTGTATGGATTTTTTTTTCTTGAATATGAATGGTAGCAAATTGATTTAGTCCATTGTAATTTAGAATACGTTAACAATTCCCTATTAATGTAAAAGTGTAATAATTAGAACCCATGGATTGGGAGAATTAATGGTTTGGGGTTTTTTTTCCCTATTAGCTTTCTTGACTGTGTATCTCACCTTAATTAAAATTAAAATTAATTTATAGGTTAATAAATAAAGATTGGATGGTATGGGAGTCTATTTCAAACCCTTTGCCAGTTTTGATATTTGGAAAATTATAAAGCATCCAAGATTCCTTCTTGAGTTGATGTACTCACTAAAAATATGTGTACAAAACTTCAGTCTAGTGTTTTAAGACCTAAATAAGGAAGGTATGTTTTTTATGTAATGAAAATTTTCTTAAATGTGTACAAGAAGTGCTTTTTTATGATTAGGCAACAATGATGCTCATGTTACCTGATTGGTATCTGATACCTTTTTATCTGTTTGTACTTAGGTAAAAAAAACCTAGGGTAAAAAAAAAAAAAACCCATACAAAACACTGATGTGATTAACTATAGTTCTATGCAATAAAATTAATAAAGTGGCTAAATGCACTGTGGCATTCCAGGCCAGTGGTGGTTTTTGTTTGTTTTGTAGCCTTGTCTTTCTTACTCAGTGGCAAATTTAATTAATCTCTTCTTACATCTCTTGATGTGCATCTTCCCACTAGGTGCCAACGTGCAGAAAGGAAAGCATTTGCAAACTCCACTCCATGCTGCTGCCCAGCATTCTAGTACAGAGATCGTAAACTTACTCCTTGAATTTGGGGCAGACATAAATGCCAAAAATTCAGATTTTGAGAGGCCTGTTGATTTAGCTGCCCCAAGCAGTTTAGTGGAGAGACTTCTGCTCTTCCATGAAGGTAAGTTTACACACTTATATTTGAAACTACAACTTGTATTATTAAAAAAAACCAAACCCACGTAGAAAAACCCCCAATTTAACAGCCCAAACAACCCATGTTATAGAAGATAACACTACGCTTTATGAAATGAATATTTGAGCATTCAGGTAATTTCCTTTCTAACTAGAAACATACTCAGCAATATTTAGCCTCAGGCCAGAGCCCATTGACCAAGCAGCATCAGAATTTGTACAAGCTGAAAAAGTATCATCATATGTTTATTGGGTGTTTACAGAAGTGGACATTAAAGCTACATTTTTATTGGTTTTTACTGACCTTGTTAAAAAGAAACAGAGTATTTAAATTTCAGGTTAAAAATATATTTCATTTTGGTCAGCTGTCATAATATTTTTAAATATATATTTTATGTGCATATAAAGCAAATTATTTTGATTGTGGGCAAAAAGTGTAAAAAGTTTAATTTTCTAAATTTTCTTTACAAAATTGTAAAAACCTGAGAAATAGGAGACTAAAGAGTCTAGAGTCCCTCAAACCTCTTAAAGGTCCATCTTCTATGGAGAGAGCAGATATCCCAGAGGGAACTGGATTAGTTCAGACTGACCTATGTATAATGTAAAAATAAGCTACAAGAGAAAGAAGCTATTTTAATAACCATGGGTATCTCTTAAGAGGTGAACTGACAAGTAACACTGATTCATGTTCTCCTCCAAAAAACCACTCTTTAGTCTGAATTCTATTAACAAAACCCCTCTAAAAATTGTGTTTTCACAAATTTACCAAGACTAGTAGTGTTTTTAAAAGTCAGAGCAAAGAAAAAAAATTTCATGTCATGAAACAGATGTAGGTTTATTGTCCAGAGAAAATAGCAAGGTTCATTTTGAAGGAGTGGGGGCAGAGTGATAAAGACATTATGATTAACAAGTAAGACCACTAAATATGGTGCAGGATCTTGGAGTATTTTGTCTGCTTATTCTTGTTGCAGTGATGCATTGGTAGTGCAGCTGGTAGTGCTATAGTGGGTATGTAACCTGTGCTGTGAATAAAAAAAAACAAAACAACAACTCTGCAGTTTTTAAAGTTATTGACATCAGATGTTTTCAGGGAGCTGTTTTTAAATTAAAAAAAAAAAAAAAACCTGACCTTTTGTTGCTTTCTTTAGTATTTCCCTAACTATTTTTAAGGTTTAAACAGCCCCAGTCTTTGTCTTTGAGGGCAGAAAGGCAATGAAGGAAAGGGAATGAAGAAAAAGGTCAAATTTGCAAAATGTGAATTTTTGTTTTTGTTTTTGTTTTTTTTTTAGAAATCCCATTATTGTGCAAGATTGTTGTAAAACAAATGCTGGCTTTTATAGTTGTACAATTAAACTCCTTTCTTTATTGTTTGCAGCCACACCATCCTCTCTTTGCCAGCTCTGCCGACTATGTATCCGAAATTACATAGGAAGAGCTAGACTGCATCTTGTTCCACAACTCCAGTTGCCAACAATACTTAAGAATTTCTTACAGTACAGATAACATAGTAATTAATTGTTAGAAACTTAAATATAGTGAATACTTTTTCTTCTCTCTGTTTATTGTACATTTTATCTAAAGAACTGCTGGGCGGAAAAAGAAAAAAGCCTTTTGCATATTGCTTAAAAAAATTGTATCTTTGACACCTGGTGTTGGTAATGTAATAGCAATTGGGAGCCATTCAGCAACTAGTGCCAAGGTGCTAATCCAGCTGAATTGAGTAAGTGTGCTGATACTCTGGGACATGATTGTATAACTTTATTAAAGGTTAAGATAGCTTTAGTTCTGTAAACATTAATTGTGTTTATGTTTTTAAAATCTGTTTGACACACCTGAATTGCAAAGAGTTTCTTCATTATTATTTGTTAAGTTGGTCCATTTGGAGTCAGTATTTTATGTGTTTTTAAATTTCTGTTGTTTGTGTACCTAAAAATACTTAGTGATGGGTGCACTATATACATTGATAAAAATAAAACAATTAGATGTCAATTCTTTTTCTTTTTCTTTATACAGACAATTCATTAATCACAGTGAGAAACTTCCTTTAGTCTTCCTCATTGGCTGTGCTGTGAATTGTAATTAAACTGATATGAATATAACCTCAATTTTTTATAGAAATCTGCTTATTGGTACAATTAGTAACTTATTTCTCAAAAGTCTTAATATTAGAGATACTTTTGATCTCTTGTAAAACAGAATTATATGGGCACTTCCCTTATCTTTTCGTAACAATGCTGTATCACAAGCATTTAATGGACATATTAAATAATTATTTGCCTCAGAGAAAGGCATATGTTAATGTGTAGTATCTGGGAGGTTTCTGAAGGCTTATTGTGGAGATGTAGATACTGAATCTTCAAGCTCAAGTTCAGGAGGTGAATACAAGGTTTCAAAAAGGTCAGTTTTCTTTATCAGGATAGGTACAACTCATGAAAGGACATTACTTCTCTTACTACCTGTTTTGTAAACATTTACCCAGCTCCAAATATCATATTGAAAAATCCCAGAATACTCTAGCAGGCATTTCTGCGAAAAGGTTGAATTTATGTTGTTCAACTGTAGCCAGAGATGGAATGGTGACACCCCCAAGAGATATTAGAAAACCCCAAGGCTTTGCTCATGCCCTTGAATTTTGATGATTGTGATCTGAATAGATGAAAATGCAGTGCTCCTCCTTTTGTTCTTCTCATTCTTCATCTATTCCTTTGAGAACAGAGTACTTTCTCAGTGACTGATGCTCAATTCCTGCAAACCAAAGCATGGGACACCTGAAAACCTGCCACTTGCTCTTGGTGATTCACCCTCTTCCATTCCTTTTCAGTGACTCCTTTCAGTATTTATGTTCCTACTGGAAAGATGCTAAGTGAGGAACTAACTATAGAGGAAGCTTTCACAAAGAGGAATGCTTACTCAGTTGCTAAATTATATGCACCTAATAAAAAATGCAGCTGTCTTGACACCATGTTAAATACCCTTAATTTGTTTCTGTCCCCTGCAAAAACTCTAGTTATGGGTCTTTTCTGGAGTCCTTGTAAAGGAAATTCAAATGCAAATAGGAGGAGAGGCTTAGGAGTCAATCATATCCTGAGTCTGTACTGGAGTGAGTCTGTTGGTTTTGGTTTTCACCCAGAAAGTAGCAATTTTTGGTTTTAGGTACAACACCATTACTGTGTATTACTTTGACAGACAAACCAACTTTGAACTGCCAAGCCAACCACGGCACTGTTGAACTTCTCCACGTAGAATGAGGTCATTTAGATCCTCACCTTCAGGTGTACACATTGCTTTTCAAGCTTCATTCAGACAAAGTGGCAAAAAAGCTCTCACATTCCATACACCTAGATCAGTTTGAAGCAAACATTCTGCAAAACACCTGTTCAGAACACAACTAGGTAATGTTAAAAGTTTTGCTGAGAGTCACATCTGAGTCCAAGCCATCTCATTGCAAAGAGGTGTGTTCATGATCTTGTGGCATTTGCAATATCTATTCCCACCTTTCTCCCTGATTCCTGCCACCATCCAAAGAGCAAACAAGACCATCTTTGTAGTTTACAGGTATTTGGTACTAATTTTTTTGTAATTATACAGAATAGGAGACTAGTCTGAAGAAACTGGTATGTGGTAATACCATTATTTTGATCTCAGGCAAGAGGCACTCTTCAAAATAAACTCCTATCTTTTGCTAACAGATAATTATGTGGAAATTGATTTCATTTTCGCAAGCTGAGCCAAGTTGGATGGGGCATTGCTTCTGTTACTATGTAACAGGGACAAACAAAATAGGGAATGGATGTGGCTGGCCTGGCAGGACTATGTACTGGAACAGGTCTCTGGCAGATCAGAGCACGCTACTGCCACATGCCAAAACACAGAGCAATGAAATACCTGGTGCTAGTGCTTGGTAAAATCCCTTCCAAAAATGATCCCTCGTTTAGCCAGAAATGAAACAGGTTTGTTACTGTTCTCATGCTGTGAGGACCCTATTCCAATGTGGCTCTGATGGGTTAAATTCTTAGTATTAAATAAATGTTAAGTAATATATTAAAATATTAGGAACTAGGATCTGAAGCAAACAAGGACCCAGGTCAGAGCACTGTTAAAGACTGTTACAATAAAGCTCTTACTAAATGAATTGTTATACTGGTTAAAAAGTGTTCTAAGGCATTTTCAGAAAAAAAAAAAAAGAAAGAAGTAGTGTAATATGTCAATTCTGGAAAGAAATCCAGCAGTGGAGTCCTGTGGGCTTGCTGAAAGTGTTCCAGAGACCCCCAGGAGGTACTGCGCTGGCGGGCTGAGGAAGCACATGGAATACAAGGTTCTCCTTGTGTTTCTCCGGGGCTGCGGGGCCACTCGGCTCCAGCCACAGCCAGCACAGCATCACTGGCCCAGCCGGGCGGGAGCCCCGTGCAGGGTGGAAAAAACAGGGCATCATTGCAGCCCAGCAACATGGATTTAAAGTGCCAGATCTCCTGTCTCAGACTGCAGCTGCCAGTGAAGCTGTCTCTGAAGCTTGTGAACATATCAGTACTGTTGGACAGATTATTTCCACAGAAAAATTGATTTGGTTTTGCAGGGATAAAGTGATGTTAAACTTAACTGAGATTTAATAGTAACTGGAAAGCACCAGCTGTGTAGCTTGATATGTTTCTTCATTCAAATGTAAATATGACTTTTACAGAGGAGTCAAACAGTCTTTTGAAGACAAAGTATTCTTTAATATTAAGGGGGAGATATCTGTATTTGACTTGCTGTACTAGACAATGAAGCTACATATTAGCAAACAATCTGAAATTATTTTAGAAAATAATTTTTGAACCCACTGACAGTTGCAACCACAGCTGTAACAGCAGACACAATTACAACCTTTTCTGCATATTCCCCTCACTCACCACTGTACTAACAACTTTAAGGAAAATGCAACCTCATGTTATTCACAATGACTGTTATCTGATGGATCTGCAATATAAAAAACATCCTTTGACTTAATTTTTGTATTTTTGTAGTGAAAGAATTCTTAACCCTCACTCTGGAATTTAAAGAGGGAGTAGATTTGCCCAAGATTCATGTTAAGGCACAATTTATGTGCAACACATTGATGCAGTTATACTACATATTGTAAGATATTTTAACTGTGAAATATTAGTAAAAATCCTTATGATACAACAAAAGATTTTAAATATAGTAGAATGGTAGTTGAGTCAATGCTTCAGATCCCAATCATCAGTCATGGGGCTGCATGTTCTGTTCTTACCTTTGCTCTCCACCTCTGTATCAACAACTTTTATATACCAGGTTGTATGATTTCTGTGCTAAAAGATAGATAGTCTTTCGTTTGACAAAAGCGAGATCAGATACTGACTGATCAAAAACTATGAATTTTAACTTCTGAAACCAGATTCTTCTTCTGCAAGCTCCATGGAGTAAACAAAGGAAGAACATATTCAAAGAATACCTGCAGAAAGTAAAACATTAGGTTCCAGCACCCATGTACATACAAAAATGGGGTTTTTAGGTTACAAAACAGCTAAGCCTTCCCTCTGCCCAATATATTCTTACACCAGAAACCCTGTAATAATACTCCAGAACATTGCCAGAATGAAATTTCACCATTTTGAAAAGGGAGGAAAAAAAAAAACAACCAGGATTTTTAATTTCTAATCTCCATCTCACCTTTCCAGCATGGTGGTATTGTTATTTCTGTAGTTAAATGAGGGCATGGCTTACCTCTATATTGATGCTTGTTTGATAAGATCTGCTAAATAGAGACCAGATACTGTTTCCAATTTTACAACAGTTGCTATAGAAATAATTCCGCCAATTTATAATTGCAGCCTCTTTACATTTCATGTACCTATCAGGAATTTAAATAAATTTTAAAATTTATTTTACAGCAGCAGCAAAAATTGTAAGAACAGATAAAGCAGATTTCTGCTTATGTGCCATCAATTAAACTAATAAAGAGTATTGTAACCAAGGCATCTTTTCTGCAGGTGAGCAATTCTAAGAATAATTAATAAAAATAATAAATATCATATTTGCCTAATAATTAAATTCTGTACTATACACAGCTTTAAAGTTTAAATATTTTTAGTATTCTATTGCCATAACTATTTTTCCATTTGAGCACAGATTTAGTAAATAAAAATATATATGCACAAGTATTTACTTCTGGTCTGCCATACTATATGCATATTTATAACTAATACAAAATGTAAAAAGAAAACAAGCATTTTAAATGTACATAGCATAGTTAAATAATTTCAATAAATTTTCTATTTGTTCCTTACAAAGCCTTTGTTAAAAAAAAAAAAGTTTATAAAGTTTTATCTTCCAGTGAAAGTATAAGAGGGAATGTTGCCAAAGATGATCCTATTAGAAAATAGAATTTTTTAATCTAGATAATTTAAATAAATAGATAATAAATAATCTAAACAAAACATAAGTGAACTTCTATTTGTACTACTATTAAAGCACAATAGCAAGTGGATGACAAAAACATCTACTCTTTAAACTTTACTTTTGCTATAGAACCCTGTGTGTAAAATTAGTTCAAATTAAAAAGGGGGACAGTGTGAAACAGCCACAATATTTCAGTCATTCTATAAACAGGTTATAGTTGCTATCAATAAAGTAATTCTATTATTATATTATATATTTGGAAGTGTGTTTATGGGTTTCACAGTTTGTTGTCAATATTTTGGTAATGTGTAGATAGTTGCTTACTTTACAAAGCATCTATTCACACAGTTGACAAAAATAATCGTCTGACGACAATATTCTTATTAAAAGAAATTACATGGCTATATATGAAATTAAGACTTTTCTTTGGATTATCAAATAACTTTTTTCTTTGGATTCTCAACAAACATTTGTATAGAAATACTTTTGTTCTCATTTTACAAATTTCAAATTTCAAATTTCAAGTAATTGACCTTCAAGAGGAATCAACTACCACCTTTCTGTCCTTTGACAATCAAGGTTAAATCAGCATTAACCCCCAGAGTGTTATTTTAAGCACGATAAAGTACAGAGGAAACATCTCATCAAAATGGGTTAAGTCGTATTCCTGTTCCTAATGGTGAAAAAGGATTCACTTTGGCCCACATCAAAGCATCATTCAGTGAAATAGCAGATTTTCCATCTTCAAGGAAGAATACAGGACCCTGTAAAGCAAAAATGTTTGGGAAGGGAAAGAAAAAGAAATTATACATGTATTTTATAAAGGTCACCACAACAGAAAGCACATTTCATCTGAGAAGAACATGAAAACCTTGTTTAGACCTATCATCTAAGTTCATGCAAAAATTTTACCCCCTGACTTAAAACTCTGACAATGGCTACACATTGTGAATTGAGGGCACTTATGTTCCCAACTCTGTCAACCCAATATTTCATAACATTTAAATTTTTAGTTTGATGTATTTTATTGTTATTTTATATATTCTTATCAATTATTCCAGAGTTAAATTTAGCCTGAATTAGAAACTGAGGTAACAAGCATTTTTCTTCAGAATACTGTCCATGTTTCATTGTATCTGTCATCTCTGCTGACCTGTGCTTTTTCCTATCCAAAAAAAAACCCCCGATATAATGCCTCCATGAATTGTTTGAAAACAGTCTACAGGGAGTCTGCAGAATAATTTGAAGTCTTCACTATGAAAAGGACAAAATACTTGTTCATCTGATAGAAAAAGAGCTATTTGCTAATTTATTAATTTGACGAAATCTGCTCTCAAAGCTGCAGTTCAGTTTCAGTGCTTTCTGAAAGAGTTATGCTCTCAAACTTGCTACATAAAACTTGTAAACCCATACAAGTAGGCTGGTCTACTTTAGTATTAACTAATTTTGATTTTTGAGCTGACCTGCACGTTTAAAGCCATGACTCCTAACGGATGCTAATCCAGAAATAAGGATCCTGTAGATGACAAGCTGGTGACACCATATTTGCTGTTCTTGTTGAATGGAGTATAACAGTGGCAGATTTACATGGCTGTTAGCAAATGTTGAGAGTACAGCAATAGACAGAGACCACTGATCTAATGTGGAAGTGTTGAGAGCAAGTTTTTTTAGATCGATGGTGAAGAGTTGAAAATTTTGTTTACCTCAAAAATCCCACTAGCATTTTGTAATCTCCAATTTTTGTCACAAAACTATCCATCCCTCTTAGTCCCTCAACCACCCTGTTACTTTTTGGGTTGACATCTTACACCAGACTGAGGAAACAGACTGGAATCACCTAGGAAAGTAAATTCACACAGGCATTTTCTGGAGTCAGGAGTAGTGTTTTCAGCATCTTTCAATTTTCTCTTTATTAAAAAAAAACTTATGCCAAAGAAGTGTTATAAGGACTAATGTATTTTCATCTTTAAACTCTATGTGAGTGATGAATAAATATATTTAAATATTTAGTCTTCTAATATCTGGATTTAATTAGTCATGAATTCCAAGTTTTATAGTATGCATTTCCATAGTGATAAAAACCAAAACCAGAAAAATGTTAGTATGTTGTTGAAGATAAATAATTTCCTGGCTTTTATTCAAGCTGTGGTGAGGGAATAGCCAATAAGATACATGCACTTTAGACACAACATTTGGCAAAGGAAATCTTTCACATGGAAATTAAAAGGTTTTGGACTTGAGAAATGACAACTACTTGATTGGACAATTCTTTATATAGACTTTACTACATAGAATCTTATAGATGTCACTGCCTGTCACCTTTAGCTCTACTCCTGTGGTAACAGGGTAAACATTTTTCCAGGCAAATGATGTGAGGGACCCTTGATTTATGGCAACCTCACAAGTAGTCAATGCTATCAGCAAGAAAGAACACTTCAGCTCTCCGAAGCCATACCTGGATCTTTAGCCCTGTCAAACAAGAGATATGAACATCTGAATGACTAGGAAGATTTGATCCAGTGACACAGTCTGGCCCAACCATCCCTTTCAGAGGCTCCTCCTGAATTCGCGATACGAGTACTGAATACAGTGCTCTCTGCGATTCAGACGGTGGGGTGCACGGCAACTCATCTGTAGGCCTAGGAACATAAAAGAAATTTGGTTTTCAATTTTGCTTCTTTATGTTAGAAAGTAAGACCCACAAAGCAGCGACCTTCAGACTTTACAGGGGTAATAAATGTACAACTAAACAGTTAAATACTGCTACTCTCACTCATGGTAATTTTATGGTTTTCCACCTACTTGTTTGATTGTGTGCAAGCTCTCCATGCATCTAATTCCTCAGAAAGCTGTTCAATTTTCAAAGGTACAGATACTTCCCGTCTTTTTAAAAGCTGGCTGAAAAGGAATGCAAGTAATTAAAGTCCAAATTAATCCCAATAATGACTATTTTCTTAGAAGCAAAACATGATAGACAGTAGTAAAGTAAAACTATTTCTGATTGGATGCAGAATAGCTATGGAAATAAATTGATCCTTCATAACATACACTATATTAAACCGTAGTAATATTCATACTAGATATAAAAGTATAGATTTTGATTTAAATTTTATTTTAATTATCCCTATTTACATCTTATTGAATTTTCTCTATTTTTTTTTAATTTGAGGCCATTCTATATTTTAAGGCTATATGTGTTTTTATTTCTTAATATTGTCAACTTTACTAAAATTAAGGATCGATTTTGCCTATATATACTACCTATGGTAAAAATGCAGTTCGAGAAACATGGTTTAACACGTGTTTTGGGACAGCCTTGTTTCACTTTGAGAAAACAGCCTCAAAGCCCTTGCAGTGGATGCATTTTTAATTTATCAAAATATAATATAAGGGGCAGTTATTACCTGACCTAATTCAGCCATCTTGCATTTGTATTGGGATACATTAAAAATCTCCTGCTTAAGCATGTAAATTGTCCACCTTAAGCAGGTAATTGTCCAGTTTAAGATGGGCTGGAAACTAAAAAACTGCTTGTTACTAGTCTATTAATATCCATATCAGAATAGCCCTTCTGTAAAAGCTTGTATTTCATCTTACTCTTTCTTTACCAACAACAAACAAATGCTCCTTTTCCCAATCCTCTCACCAATTTTCAGACATGAGGATAGCTAAGAAGAAAGACATGTTAAGTTGTTTAATTGCCCTTGGTAGGCAATTCTGATAAAATATCAGCAGGCATTGGAAAGCTTGCAGTTCTAATGAGGTGTGAAAGGACTGAACAGCATATACAGAACATTTATTCTCGATGAAGAGATAAATAAACTGAGATGATAAGCAAAGCTACAGTGGTTGGTTAGAGCAGTTAGTGGAGCAGTAACAGCTAGAATAATGCCAGCATAGCTTGCACTATAAAATTGGGGACATACTGGCAATGGCCTTGCTATCCAGCAAGTTAGGGGACAGAAAGAGGAATTGACACCCCCAAAATGTGAAGAAGTGGAAGTCAGTCAGCTAGATATCATTACCAAAGCAGACAGGAAGACTCAACAATTGTGGTTATACTCTGAGGAAGGAATACTAAAGTATTCTATGTAAGCCTATTATATTTACCATATAAAGATTATTGATCTTAATCTTTCTCCTTGCTAGTCCAAGTTGGTTGGTTCAACTTCAAGTGGGATCAGATGAAGTTGAGTGTACCAAAAGAAATCAAGTGAGTCAGGTTGAGTAGGGCCAAGTGAGTTGGGCCAAGCTGGATTGGGCTGGGTCAAGCCAAGTGGACAAAGTTGGGTCACAGGAAGTGGTTGAGGTCAGGTTAGGTCAGGTCAGCTGGGTCAAGCTGAGCTGATTGAAGTCAGTCAAGATAAGTCTGGTGGGCCTAGTCAGGTCAAATCTAGTCAGGTGACTGGTTGGGGTTGAGCTGGACCAAGCAGGCAGCACCAGGCCAGGTCACATCAAGTGGGCTGGGAGTCACTGGTGTCTGGGAATATTAGCTTATTAGTCATTAATGTCTGGAAATATCAGGTCACTGAATAACAGGAGGTCAAAGTGGATTTCTTGGTAAGAATCAATCTAGTGCCCAGTCATGGACTCCAAACTCAACACTACTCCTTTTTGGTACTGAGCAAGTCTTGGCAAATGTTCTACAGGTAGATACAAATTAGTGTTACTGGCAACATATAGTCACACCTAGGGGTGATGCTGAATACTCACCTACTTCTAAAAATAGTTTTACTTACAGAAGGAAGAGTTTGACTGATACCCTGGTTTGACAACTTGTTAAGTTACCTCAGAAACTCCTACATGTATAATGCATAAAGAAATTTAAGAAGCTTGTACATGCAGGCATAGGTGTACCCTTACAACTTTATAACAGAACTGGGAACTCAGTTGTTTTTGTTTTAATTTTTTTGGGAGGGTTTGTGAAGAAGTGGGGTCAGTGTATGGTATATGTCATAATAAGGACTGAGATTACTCAGTGTTAATGAAAACACAGTATTACCTTGTGTACTCATACAGTGCAGGTACAATGCTATTGTACTGTCTTCTGATAGCAAGTAAAGCACCGACGTAACCACACAAAATCAGCAACTCATTCCGAAATCTATAAATGAACAAGAATCAATCATGAAAAACAAAAAGCATTTCCAAAAACATTAAACAAACTCATATTCACATTACAATTTTAAAACCTAATTTATCCATCCACCTTTTGTGAAGAATATATGTTTGTTGATTATGCTTACTTTCTGTGTCATGGAACTGTTAAAACAGACTCCATCTGCTTCATATTGACCTCCATTATTAAATCTTAAATGGCATGTACAACACAATTTTTAAGCACAATCATGTAAAGTTACAAAAACAACATCACTCAGACATTTTAATGTGATAGAACTCTAAATGTAAATAAAATTGCCCCAGATATTAGTTTGGTGAATTTCAGTTTCACCAAGTTTCCCCAACTTTTTTCTCCTTTTCATTCTTCACACATATACTTGTGTAGGCATCTAGGCCTAGCTTCAACCATCCATCATAAAGGTGAACCAGACCTAACCAACTATTTTAGAGTTAATTCTGAGAGTGGCAGCCCAACTTTCCTTAAGACTTTGACATAAAAGCCTACATGTTTTGTGATACCACTTCAGGGAACTGAAACCAGAGCTGATCAAAATGAAGCTCTTCACATAAAACCAACATTGATTCACACATTGTAAATGCTCCACAGAGAAAGAAGCAGTAAAATATCTTTTTTTGTTGTTGTTTTCTTGCTAAACCTTCAAAATTTGGGAAAGTTCAACCTTCTATTCTCCAGACTGGGAATGAGCATGCTAGCTGAAATTTTTTCGGTGTCCCTCTTCTGGTAACAAAAAGAAATTATACTAACAATGTGCACCTGTATATACATTCTGAAAGATTTCTTTAAGGAAAGTTCCACTTTTTTAAGTCAGGAAAATATACTCACTCACTACACTTAGGCAACATTAACTGTTCAGTCCGTATGTAACTTAGAAGATCAAGATACAGAAAGACTGAATCTAAAGTCCAATCTGAGCCACAAAGTTGTTCTGTTGAAAAATAAAAAGAAATATATCTCATGAGGCAAGTTATACAAATGACTTATCCTTTAAAATTGTTCATCCAAGTACCTACCTTTCACATGTTGAATGCCAATAGGGAGAGCCTTTTCAGGTTCTGCACTTAACAGATAGTATTTTATTGTTTCAAATACATCCCCATCTGCCTGAATTGTCTCTGCCAGTCGCATACATTCTTCCACATCAGGAAGGTTACACTGGAAAACAAACATTTTGCCAGAAAATTACTGAAATGTTCAAACATTTCTCTAAGATGCAGAGAAATACTGATGTTTGCACATAACAGTAAGAAAAAATTCTCTCTGAAGGAGTCATTGAAAGACATACCTGCATATAATGTGCATTAAGAAAGCCATCTAGACCAGAGAACAGCACTGGAGGAAAAGGTTCTGTAACTTTAATTTAAGCAGTAGCAGTTTTCATTCTAATGTTTTTGTGAAGTTTTTACTACTCTTTAATAAATGTGCAGTCTGAGTTGCACCCTAAGGGAGTTATCAAAGCAGACCCTTCTGCTGCTGAAGAGGAAAGAGGGCATTTAAGGACATTAAAGGCATAAGATATAAAACAATTTAGACTTGTATAGAAAGTTGATCTGCCAAAACATGATTAGGCTGCACATCTAGTAGGTTATAAATCATACTGACAGGTAATTCTGAAGATCATAAGCTACTTCAGAAAGTAACATGTCAGGGAAAGAGTACACAAAGGATAGAAATAAAGAACTAAATTTATTGTACAGTACTGAAAATAAAGTCAATGAAGACTAATAGAGCCAAAAAGGATATGTTACATATAAGACTGAGAGACAAATCCATTCGATGGTTTTATTTGGCCTTATGGTTTTTGAAATTAGTAAATAAATCAATACAAAACCTTATTAGCATTCAGGTAAATTCTTTTACATTGTACCTTTTCATGCAGGTCATTTATTTCTGCTATGCATCCAGGATAAAAAGCACATAGTTTTACTAACTGCAGTTTATTATCAGGAATCATCATAAGAAGATCAACTGCTAAATCCCTGCACAAACAAAAGATGACATGTAGTTACTCTTGATGGTTTCTCATAGAAGGAAACTATTTACTCTTTTACATTCCTTTTATAAAGAAGAGTTACTGAAAAAAATACTTTTTCCAGAGAAGTGCAGAAGCAACCTCAGTCTCTAAGACTATTTTTGTTCAACAAAGGAAGCTTAATTATTCCCCTCTTTGGGAAAGTAATTTGTTAATTTTCTGTTGCTTTATTTGGTTGAATTAAATAACTATGCAATTCTTAAGCATCAGAACCATCTTGAAGTGAAATGGAAAAATATGTGAACAGGGATGGGAAAGGAGAGTAGAAACCACCAAATTTGAGAGAAGAAAAGATCATAATGTGGTTCTGTGTCATGAAAACCATCCTCAAGATTCCAGGCTTCTAAAGCTTCATGACACCAACATAGGGCATCTCTCAGTCATCCAGAACAGCTTGGTGCTCATGTGATATTGAAATAGATTATACGAGAAAAGAATGCAATACCTATTTTCATCCTTCTCAAAGGAAAACTGTTTTAGCAAACTGACATTTCTGACATTTTCCTAAACTTTCTACCATTTGTTACCCTATCCTTCACGCAACAAACAGCTAAAAGGAACATGTATAATATTAGGAAATTATTTGGAAATGGTTCTATTTAAGAACTGTTTATTCTGTGACTCTTCTATTCATGCAGATGTCATTTCTCCTGTGAACCTCAAGACTAACTTGCCCCTGTGTAAGGCAAAAAATCGTACTAGTTTCCTCTGGATTTTCAGAATGTGGTTCTTAGCTTAAAAATGTTCAAGTAAGCTGTTATCCAGTATTTGCAAATGCTTTCTATCCCACTTTCTAGTACTAATCACAATTAAAAATTAGGAATCTTAGATTTGAAAAGCGTGTGACTTTATTAAGTGAGAAAATAAGCTTAAACTTTCTCTAAAAAAGCAAAATACCTGTATCCAAGTGATGGGAAGCTAAAAGGAAGACATTGAAACAGTATTGAACAAAATTTTTTATTACTTTACAGAGAAAATATTGGACAGAAAATAATTAAACTACAACAGCAAATCTAAGGGTCAGGGCAACTGGCTTCAACAACAAAAACAAAAAAACAGCTTTCTATTTTATGCCTTTTGACAACTTAAAGAAACTAAGGCCAAAAGGTCTTTAGAAAATCTGTGATACTATTACTGTACAACAGCCACTTTTCTAAGTTACAGAAGCACTTTCAGAATCTAGGATATTTCACAAGTTCTTAAGCTATTTTCAAGATCCCTTACTCATATGTATTAATCTTCATAAACAATTTAAACATTTTTTTAAGTGATTAGAAATTGTCTTGTCAGAAAACTGAAATCCAATATTCATTTGAAAAAAAAGTAATTCAAAGAAGCCCTCATATAATGGTGTACAAATTGTGCTACCTGGAATGATTTTTAAGAATCAAACTGAAAAAACTGTTGAGTATAAAGATCAAAATGAGGTGTCTGAGTTTGCATATGCAGAATTCAGTATCTCATATGACTAGCCTATTGAATAGTAGAAAGCTGCTTTTGACAATATTTACGTGTTAAATACAAATAAAAATGTGTCCTTAAACACACACACATTTTCTCAAGGCTGTAGATTTGGGAAAGTGCATGAATGTTTAGTTTTGACTTATTTTTTGGCTTGAGTTTATATTTTAGAGCACTTCTAAAAACAACCAACCAAAATCCAAGAAACATTCCACCAGTAACTGATTTCTTTATTAATCTATCAGGGTCCTTCTGGTATTCCTTTTGGTTTCTACAATTAAGTGCTTCACTACAGTGAAATGTTTCCAACTGATGGATGTCCCTAGCATAACAACCAGTAAAACAAAAAGGGAGCCCTTCAAATATCAGAGACCCTTGAACTCCTGCTTCCCCATACAGGATCTTACGAATGCAGTGAACCAAGGGGATTATGCTGTGTGAGAATCTCTTTATTACAAAACAAAGAGATACATGAATTTCTGATCTTTTCCTACAGAATATAAAAAATATGCTTTAATGGCTGGAAATCAGAATCCAGGATTGCAGGGTGTTCAGTATAGCATGTGAAACCCACTGACAAATTCAGATGTATACCTGGGCAACATGCGCTACACCACTTTAACATTTTATCACATATACCCATGTAGGTTTCAGTGTACACATGCCACAAGTTTGCAGAAGCTTTGTGTACCTAAACATAAATGCCATGCTATCATAAGCACTTATTACAGCCCTGAGATCAGAACAAGCTTTTATTAAGGAACTGAAAAAAATATACACAATTTTTCTTAACTCCACATCCAGTGCTTCCTATCGGAGGCTACATAAAAATCACCCTTTACAATGAATGCAGGGAGATCAAAGAAGGAGCTTCAGACACTTTAAAATCTGCAGATGTAGTTACCAAAATGACCCTATTAAGACTGGTGGAATTCAGACATGCTAAAGCATGGCAAAATGAAAGTCACCAGTTTCTTATCTTAGCATTTTCTACAATGCTTCATTGTCTAAGGCAAGCTAAATGTTCTGTAGAGAGGAGTCCCACTACATTTCTCTCAGGCTACCTCTAGATACATTAGCAAATACTAATGTATTTGTAACTTTAGAAGAAAAACTGATCCTTAACTGTTTAAGTGCACATTTTCTGTGAAATGTTAATTACGAAACAGTTATACAGCTGCCAAGTATGCCTTCGGAAGGTTTTCTGCTTTTTCATTGTGAGATAAAAAACAAGAAGTTGTATTCTTCAAAGTAAAGCCACTAAAATGAGGAAAAGAAAATTTACCACAGAAAGCTTCCCCTACATGCAAGAGAGAAGTTACTTCTGCAGAATTAAATAGTCCTGTTTCATCCTTAAATCTTTTCAACAGTCTTGTGTTCCTAATACCAATAGAAGATAATTCCTCAGACTCTTAATTTTGTAGTTTTCAATCAAGTACTTAAAAATCACTTCATATATCCTACTTGAGCTACTGTTCCTCTTGACATTTTAACTCTATTCCAGCCTTACTTTTTCTGAAGCAGTTCTTGTTAAATCAATACAAACTAGGACTTCATATGCTACCTATTGCCCACGTAGCTAGGGTTTTTTTCAGTGGGTTTCATACTCTGGCAATGACTCCTCTCTTATTTACAATGCTTATGGAATGTATATTGAGATTAAAGCAGAACATTTGCATGCCCTGTACTTCAAAGGTCTAATATAGCGATCCTTATTAAAGCAGCAATTTTTATTCTCCCTACCCATGGTGGTTTAAGGTCTACAAAAGTTTCACAATGACACACCTTGATTGTTTTATCAGGAGAAAAAAAAATTCTTTGGATTAAGAAATTCTTACCATGTTATTACTGCCATATATTTTCTTGCCAGTAGTTCTAGGGCATAATGCGTTGCTTGTGCTGCACTTTCTCCTAAGACAGTACCCACACTGATTGCCAACTCCAGTTCATTTCCACGAATCAGGTTTGCCATCGCAAGCTGGCTCAGTGAAAAAATATCATTAAGGGACATAAGAGTTTTGGGGCATTCACCATGTTAAGTATATCACATTCACTTATGAGACTTTTTACAGAAGGACAAAATATGCAATAAGTAAACTCAATTATACTTTGCGTCTCTTGAATGAGTAAATAATTGTGCACCACGTGTTAATGATTTTTAAAATAACCAAAGAGATTTCCTTTTGCAGAATCTTCCTTTATTCAGCTGAAGAGATCACATAAATACGATGCCCAAAATGCATGATAGGAATTCCATCTAATCTTAAGGGACATTAGAATTCAGAGTGTATATTTCTCCTCTCTTTCAATTAAATGAAACTCAAAACCCCAAGAAAATGAGGATTGTCCTGTTCTTACTCTCTCTGAGCAGCCAGTTACTGATTGGCATAGCAGAATGTCAGACCCTGAGAACTACACAACTTGAAATATGCCTGTTTAGAAATACAGGCATTAACCGATTCCCTGTTTCTCTCAGAACAGCTCATTGAGATGAAATTATACTTATTTGGGGGATAGAGGAGGAAAAACATGTTAAGTCAGCAAAAAAATCCAGAGAAAATGAGGAAAATAAACAATTTGTAAAACTACAAGCAAATAAAAAATGTAATAAAATGTTTCCTATATGTCAGTTCTATTTTTGTACTGAGGGTTGGGTTTTTTTTTTTCCTATTTACTTCTTCATTTCGACTGTAAATTCTTCAAGGCAGAGATTGCATCTTCTTTAGCACAATAACTTCCAGTTCAGAATGGGTATTTTGAGTCACCATAAACAGTAACACTTAGATGTATATATCTAAGGTACTTAAGTATCTTATATTGTCTAATATAACAAGATAATGTAAATACAATTCAAGAACATGCTACCTTCTGTGCATGAAAGAAACCTTGAATTTAATAGAATCATGGGAGTTTTGCAACTAACTTTAATACTATAAGGACCTAACTCTGCATAAATATAAACAAACCAACTACCAAATACCATTTTAGAATGTGATACATAAATTTTAAAACACATGTGGAGATGTAAAAAGGAGATCAATCTTGGTTCTTTCATCGTTAAATTAAAAAAATTACCTCTATATTTTCAACAGCCAGATGACAACATGCTGCAAGCACTGCATGGCCATCCTGGAAATACCAATCTGCCAGTTCATTACTGACCTTCTGCAGGAGACTGCAAGAACAAAAAATTAATTCTGCAAGGTCACTTTAAGGTTGGAGTGTCTTGGGTCTTAATTTATGTGAAATTCACCACACTTGCTTCTGTACACTGAAATTTGCTATATTTGACTCACAGATAATGGCACTACTAGCTTGAAAAATGCAATGTTTGAGCTTCATCCACTACAGGTGGAAGTCTACATCAGTACAGAAATGTCTCTTCAGACTGACAGAAGAAAAATCAAATATTTGGATATCCAATCTGTACCTGTAAACTCTGCACCATTATTTCTCTAATTGCTCAAAAACTGCTCAGGTAAATGAAGTACCTACACAGCCTCTAAACTCTTTTTGTTACTACACCTATAACTTGATAATGTAATTCAGGTTTTGGAGTGCTCTTCTGGACAAGGGGAGGTGCATATTTGGGTATTTTTTATGGGCGTGGACAATGAGAATCATAGAATCACAAAATGGCTTGTGTTGGAAGGAACCTTAAAGATCATTCAGTTCCAAGCCCCCTGCCATGGGTAGGGACATCTTCTCCTAGACCAGGTTGCACAGGGCCCCATCCAGCCTGGCCTTGAACACTTCCAGGGTTGGAGCATCCTCAGTTTCTCTGGGCAACTTATGCCAGTGCCTCACCACTCTCACAGTAAAAAATTTTTTCCTAATATCTAATCTACACCTACTCTCTCTGTTTGATTTTTATTTAACATTATCAGAACCTTCACTGATGACAAACAGCAAAGCTTCAGGAAGAGATTATACGTAATAATAGGGGATCACAGATACTTGTTAATGCTAAATCTTACTCTACTTATCAAAAGTTCTAAGGTAATATGCTATATATATAAGTGCACAGGAATGCATCTTAAAATATCAAGCAAGTGAAAAGGACATTTATAATACATACATATGAAAAATCCATTTTGTGCCAGGAGACACAATAGAGAAATTAATGTAGCAACAAGTAGTTAGTAACTCTATTAACTAAGTATTAGAAGATGAATATTTTGTTGAACTCTAAATTGCTGGTGCCAAATTAAACTATTACTCTTTATCTCCCTTAATGACCTTACACTCTGCCCTAAGATGACTCATTATAACTTGCTCCTTATATCTTGTGCTCACTATATATATATATATATATATATATATATACTCACTATAACTGACTCATTATCACTTACTCATTATAATCATCTGTATTGTTTCCACCAGAATTTGAAGTCCTGCTTGTTGTGGAGAGTTGTAACATCTGTATATTTCCTTCACAGGCTGCCTGGAAGTGAGTAAAATATAGATAAATTAATGCACAATTCAAACTGAAGATGAAACAGAATTTTTCAATAACAACTAAAATAATCTAAGATTTATAAAAATATTTCTAAAGCCCAGTTATAACAAATAAAATGCTTGAATGTTTAAACCAATGAACTTATTCATAGCTAAATCTTAGCCTAGTTTTATCCAGCCACACAAGAATTCTACCAAAGCAAGAGGCTTCTTTCTTCCTACACATTTGTGCAGGATTTTTCAGCATTTGGATATAATGGATGGTGAAGGCTACAACCCTGAATTTTACACCCCAGTGAGCAAATAGCTCTGAGGGAAGGATAAAGTCCATAGACTTCCATACTTCTCAGCAGGTGTACCAGCAAATCTGGAAAGGTTTAGCATATAGTGGCTTAACATGAACTTTCCTTTGTATCTGGTAATAATTTATTTCTAACATTAAATACAAAGAGATCAGTGTGGGCTAAAATGAAATCAGTTGACAACGCAGTGTTTGGACAAGGATTGGACTTGATCTCAGAGGTATTTTCCAACCTAATTGATTCTATGAATTTTTGAATTTCTTTCACATGTTTTAACATGTAGCTAGGATAACACCATTAAACCTCAGGGCTCAGTTGAAATGAAAAGTAAGCCCTGGTATTTTGTTGTTTATTATTATCTTATTTAACCTTTGAGACAAAGATTATTCTATGAATTGTAATATCTCTCTGCAATACCTCTCTTACATGAAAAATTAAGATCTTTCTGAAGCTTTAACTTGCTTTGAAGTTCAAACATTATATTTTGCTAAATCTGTGTCAAAGTTACATTCTGTACATTATTCGGCTATTTAGCTAAAACATACAGACAGATGATTTCTCAGTAGAAATTCAAGAGAAATGAAATCCTACATCACTTTGATGTTAAGAGGAATACTGACTGTTGAAAACCAGGTCCCATTTCAATTGAAATTGAACACATCAATTTTCATTATGTTCATTTGATTGCAGTTTAGAAGAATAAGGCTTTAAATCTGTAAACATGAGGTACCACCTTCTTGTTATTTCTGCATAAAAACTGGTCAATACCACATGGAAGTAAAGACTAGGGCATCATTATTCAGCTATTTTGCTAACGTGAAAAGAGCTAGCCTTTTAAATAGGCATGTCATATTCTGAGTTACAAGCTAAGAGCTAGATACATCTCCCACACTGATATATACATAGTAATACCTGTGCAACAAGCAGAGCCTCTTTAAGCTGACCTCTTGAAGTAAAGAAAGAAACCAGTTTCTTCACATCTCCGATAGCTATACAGTATGGGATGACATCATCATTTTCTTCCTGAATTAACTGATCAGCTCTCCTAATTAAACAAGCGAATAAATAAACAAGAAATATGTACATATATGAACAATCACCAAACTTATCTATATGGTTTAGGTGTTAGATGAAGCTGTATGAAGTTCACTGAAAACCATCTGCCTTTCCAGACTTGCAAAATGTGAATACTGCACTAAAGAGTTTATGAAGTTGCAATTAATGTTCAACCCTTTGCTTCTTGTACACAAAGTTATTGTTGAAATCCTCCACAGTTCCATCCCAAAGCTTACTGAACAAAAAGTAACATCACTAGAATGCTGTAATGAAAGACAGCTCTAACTGATATTAGTATCTCTCCTTCCCACTTGTCTATGTCCTTTTATGGACAATTCACCATACTATTTTTATTAACTTACCTTTGCATTAACTTCCTCCAATATTTCATTGATACACCAGGTGCAACTGAGAGAGCTTTGTCCCACTAGAAGAAAGAAGCAATACATTTAACGTGATAATTTTAATTTGAGGAACAGCCATATTTTAAACTAGTGTAATTTTTCTTCCATTAAAAATAAATTCCTCAAAAGTTAAATAAGGAATGAGTTAATGCTTTAGACTGCATATGTAAAAGATCATTGGAACAAGATTACTGGTTTTGGGACTTGTGACCCATTTATTGCCTTCCCATCTTAGCTAGGGTAGCTGGTTTTCAGAAACCTTAATATTTTATTATTCTTCAATAGTGTTCTGATATTTTACCTCTCCAAGTTCTACCATTAGCTCACAATATCGCTGAATTTGTCCTAATCTTAAATGTATTTCTGCAGCTTCTTTGAGTCTTTCTTCTTTGCTTGGTGCACCAATACCACCTCCAAACTTCGACATCTTTACTGTTGTCAGTTCTTGTGCCTTGGACTGAGAAAAAAAAAAGATTAAGAAGTTTTCTGTGATGAAAACAAGTTTTCCTAAGAATGGACTATTGCCAGATATTACAGTGGAATATAAAGATTACAATTTAAGAAAAAAATTCTTTAGAGAAAAGGCTAATTGAAAGAGATTTCAATGAGATTACAGTGAACTATGTTTATGTTGTTAAAGTAACTGTGTTAGTGTTTTGTTGTATACATATATTTTCCTTGATTATCTTCCTTTAATAACTTAGGGTTTTTTTAATTCTCATATATAATAGTAATTCACTCAGATGTGCCTCATAAAAATCCTGATATTTTGAAACTTTAAAAAAATATCACGAACATAAACCATACAGAGCTGGAAATTGTACATATTACCATTATAATGATGTCCACAAAAAGAAATAACAAAGACAGTAGGCTTAACTGGTAGACAATAGGCTCTGTGGTCTGATCTGTCATGCCCCATTAACCATATGGCCAAGAAATTACTTATATTCCAAACTACTGCAATTTTTATATTAGTTGGGGAGATAAGACTAAATTTCTCCATCTGTCAGAGTTTGAGAAACAAGCTGCAACAGAATTATATGTAACAGAAAAAAAAGCAAAAGGAGCTTCACATTTCACGAATTCTCAGTTGGATTCTATCATCAATGCACAATGATGGCATCTGGCTATTCACGACTTTGCAGTACCATATATTGAACATTCTTCACCAAAGCAAACTGCCAGGTAGACCAATGGCAGCTCACAAGGATCTGGTTTTTTTTAAAAAAAAAAACTACATTAATTTTTTTCCTCAGCACTTCTAAATTTTTTATTATTTTCCTTCTGAAGGCTCCAATGCATCCTCTCTGTTTCCTAAAACCAGAGAAAACACAGTTGCTCTACATCCTTACTTCATCCTGAAATGTCTAGGTGCTGCAGTGCCATTATTCAGTTTCCTAAGGAAAAGAGAGTGTTAGCAGTCCTTAGCAAGCAGTCAGCATTACCCTACCCCCTACTTTCTCTTAAAGGTCTCAAACAAGATTTTGAGTCAGCAAGAAGGGGGGGAAATGCTTTTAATTAATGTGAACACTTAACCCAGGTCCACAGAATGACCAGCAATTACTGTAGTTACTTTAGATCAATGGAGTTATAAATGCATGAAATCATGTTGTAGGGATAAACAGACTACTTGCACTGCACAAGTCAAGATTTAATGTCTTCTCATTAAATAAAAGGCTAACTGGCTGAGAAAACTGGTTTTTTTGACACATGGACACACAAACAGAGCTCCATAGGATTAGGAGAACAGGTGCTATTATTACAGTTAACAACACTAATAATCTTTAATCACTTGAGAGTCATAAGGAATGTAGGACACTCTTAAAGGCCTGTGATTTTGCAAAATAACATGTAACAGCAAACAAAGGGTGATACTTGGCAAGTATTAGCCCAGGGGCTGGCAACTGCACTCCCTGATCCACACCAGAAGATAATCTTTCCTCTATTTACAATCCAGTTATTTGAGTATGGGATCCTTTAGTATTCCTAAGAACTTCCTGACAGAAAGATGAATCTGCATATTCTACACAAACTGTGTATCTGGTTGCATATTCATAAATGCACCTACTAATAAATTTATGGCCTAGTACTTGAATTTCCTATTCTCATCCAAGTCACTCTTAAGCTGCATATTCGTATTAATGACAGGTTCTTGTTTACCCATTCCTTCTTCCAGAGACCTACAGAACATATTTCTGCTGACTTTCCTTCATTTTCAGGCATGAATTCTCCTGTCTGTACATCTGAACACAGCTACACACTTCATGTTTATACAATCAAATAATTTGACTTTACTGAACATAAAAGTACAGTGTATGTAAGAAGCAAGACAAACTTGCTTCATAGCTGAAACTGTAGTGATGATTGCTTTGCAATTTCTTTTAATTGTTTTGAAAAATGCTTTTCTAGTTAATAACTGTAACCTAGCATTTTAACACTGAGTATGCATGAAGTCACACAGACTTAGCTAGATGCTATTGTAACAGAGTAGTATTGCAGTGAAGAACTGGTATTGCACAAATATCTTTGGACATGAAATTGTGACCTTCTATAAAGCATTGAATGTTACTTTTAAATAGTGAAATACTACATGGACTAACAACCAATTTCACATATTGTTTGTGCTTCACTTACCATTCTAAATCTAACAAGGTGTTTCATGTGCATAATTCCTTTGCCGTAGTTTTGTGGAAGCAAACTGTCATCCTGTCCTTTTATTACAGCAACCAAATCCCATAAATTCTTGCTGCCTCCTGGAGGCTGAAATTGTTAGGGAAGAAGAGTTTTGTTACAGTTATGTTCAAGAGAGAAACTTGAACTTACAAAGACATTAGAAAACATTTGTCAGTCAACTCCAAGAAATACAATTTCAGATTATTTCAAAATTAGAACCTTTATTATGAAAACATTAGTTCAAGATACTACAAGTTCTTCAGTCTTTTTGAAGGCTGAAAAGATACAGTGAGATCCATGAACCAATTTGGTTATGGTTGGATATAGCTGAGAGCCTGCCATTAGAGTTTTTCCTTTTGCTTTCAAAGAAATACAAGCTATCTTGTGTCTGCTGCTGGCACAAACCAACAGTGAGCTGCTGGCATGGAGAAGCTGACCTGGGACTTGTTTACCACTTTCTTTAAAGCAAAGGCATGGGACAAGTAGAAAAGAGCTTCAAGGCTTGACTGCCACAACCTGGTTTATTATCTTAATAATAAATCTTAAAATTGACACATATAGTAGAACTGTAGACGCACAAAATAATTTTTTAAAAATAAATTTTAAGCATTTCTATTGGTCTAGCCTTTGAATCAATCCTTCTGTAGAAATAGGACAACAATTTAACATTGTATGAGGTCTAGAAGACAGTGAGTATTTAAAAGCTTAAAAAAAATCATTAAACCTTTGACCTAAAGAAGCTTTTCTAAGAATAACAGGATGACAAGTTTAGAAGTCCAATTACTTCTGAGCTGGTAAAAAGCATAAAATCCTACTAGGGGAACCTTCCCCCCTGCCCTCCTCCTCTCCCCTCCCCCTGCCCAAAAAAAAAGACTACTCTCTCTTTTTTTTGTCCATTAAAACTCTTATTAGACTCCTCATAGTTTAGCACTATACTTCATTTTCTGGACTCAAAAAGCACTGAGCATACCTGATCAAAAAAGCTTTTGGTTTTGAAAAATTCTAATAGTCTTATAACAGTTTTACTCTCAAATCAACATGGGAAATCAAAATTTATAACTTCTGTAAAATAAGGAATTCCATAAATATATTTTTAACAAAAGAGAAATTGTCTAAGTTTGAAATCAAGAAAGATTGTTTCAGCATTTCTAAATAATATGCTTCAATTTAGCAAGAGCTCAAAACAAATATTTTGGATAAACTAGGTCTTTTTAGATAAGAGTTTTTGTAAATTACAACAGTGTTTAACACAAGCTCCAGTAGCAGTAGAACCTCTAATTCCAGGTGATTTTGTCCTTGTTCTACCTCAAGTGCAGCTCCTATGCAGGTAAGCACTCACAGGAACCCATATTTTTAACTCATTTGCACTGAGAGGCTGCAGCAATTTATAGAAAATATTACAGCGCAATGGAGAAAAGGCAATAGATGGATATTGAGGCACACGGCATCCTGATCTACAGTTCCTAGAACTTAAAAAGCAGTTTGGGCACAGACACTTGGGCAGTTAAAACCTTATCAGTAATGAAGGTGTTCTTTTGATTAATTAAAAATTAAAAAGCTCTAATGCACTTTGATTAAACACATAGTTCCATTTTCTTCAATAGCAAATTGCTGTCAAATTAGCCTTTCCTACAGAAAAGGATATTATTTCACTAATTTAATTTTGCAAAAAACTGGTTTGTTTCCTGCAAAGTTAAATTAGTGAGATTTGTTTTCACAACTGACAATTCAATCATGGACATTTTTATATGCAGACCTTTAGACCTTAATTTCTATAAGAAATAGAACTGATTTCTGCCTATTTTCTAAGTTCCCTTCAAGAAAGAGAGAAAAAAAATGGTAGAGAAGAAAGAAATCTCAGTTTTGGAGATTGACTTCAGAAGAGAAAGTAATGGACACTGACAACATCCCTAAGTTTGCAGAATACTTACTGAAAAATATTCTGAAAACCACCGTAGTTTTTTTCCACAAGGATTTCCTGACAATTTTTCCAATTCTTGTTTTATATCCCTGGAAACTTTACCACATAGCAAAGGAGGAGCGCCAGACTCCACAGCACGATCTAACACACACAAAGAGTTATATATGAAATTAAAATAAAAAACAACCAAAGGAATAAGAATAGTAACATAAAGAAAATGAAAACAATGGTTTATACAATTTGCTTACCTGGATTACCAATAATATCATCCCAACATCTATCTGTTATGATATTTATTTGTAGAGGGTTTATAAGAGGCGTCAATGACCAGAGTCTCACAGTGGAATCACGAGAGCAGGATGCCATAGTAAATGGACGACTAGGATGACATGTTAATCCTAGTAGAGGGGACATTTAAAAATGTAGTCAAATAAGTTTATCTAATAACCTGTTTGATTAAATTACTGTATAAATTTTAAAACATATTAGAATGCATTTCAATACAGAAATAAAATTTAAAAAATATTACCATATACATCTGCACCATGATCATAAACTGTGTCCAAACATGTTCCATCTCTTGTGTCCCAGACTCGAATTGTATAGTCCCAGCTGCCAGATATTAGAAGGTAAGGAATTTCAGGATTCCACATAAGTCCCCGTACTGGAGCTGTATGTCCACTAAGAACATTTATACAAGCATCTTGTGTATAATCCCATATCCGAACAGTACTGAAAAATGATAAAAAATCAATCTCAATCAGATCACCTATTGAAATACAATTATCTCTCTACTTCAGTAATATTTTAAGCTTCAAATTTATCAGAATATTTATTTGCTTCACACCAGGGCTCAAAGATTGTAGTGAAAGGAGTTAAATCTGGCTGGTGCAGCCAGCAACGCTCCTCAGTGTTCAATCCTAGGGCAAGTCCTGTTCAATGTATTTTATTGACAAGAAGTTTGCTATCAAGTTGTTTCCTGTCATGAATCACTACACTATGAACTAATAGATTTTGCTTTAAGCATAAACCTCTAATGAATGATAATGGGGAAAGCAATAGAAGCCAATACTCCAAACTTTACAAAATATCCTTTACAAAAATATCTTCTATACTCTGCAGGGAAGTGGCTTAGAATCATAGAAAAACGCCTTCTCCTGTTTACCATGGACTGATGTGCTCTCCCTGAAAAGCAATGTCATCAAACCAGCAAAACAGAAGTATCTGATACTCATTAAAATTCTCTGCAGATTCTACTTCAGTATACTTCTGAAAAATATCAAATAAGAGCAGGTCTTGCACCTGTTTCTTGTAATGTAAACATGTGGTATCCTCCTTGTGTTATTCCTTGCAGTAACAGTATCAGGCACTGGCCCTACACTTGGGAAAGCATTTGGAAGCTTGCACTACTACAGCAGTTGTGACAATTTTAGATAATGATCCTGCTGCCCAAATACTACACATAGCTAAGAGCAAAGCTTAATCTGAACAAGGAATCTGAAGCTGAATCTGAACAAGGCAGAGATTTAGATTACCAAGTATTCACAATTCCAATTACAAGTAAAGATCTTAATTTCCTCCAATATTCTTTCTTGAGGTTTGAGTTTTCTAATAGTTCAGAAATACTAACCCGTCATCAGAGCCACTGCAGAGGATTCCTTCTCTGAGAGGAGACCACCGTACATGAAACACCTTTGCAGTATGCCCTGTAAAAACTTTCAGTGGTTGATCAGAGCTGGTTGCCAAGTAGTAAACACGGACATTTTTATCCTCACAACCAGTAGCTATCATATCTCTGCAAAATAAAAACAGCAAAATCACAGAGATGATCAGTGCCTTCTTAAATTTAAAAAAAAAGTGCAATTTGCAACTATTTTGTTAAAAAATAGCATATTTTTGGTTCTCCGTCTCTTCAAGATGTAGCTATTGATAATCCAATTAAAGAAACTAAATCAGAAAAAAAAAACCTGATAAAGATTCATTAGTTGCAACGGGGAATAGTATTTGCACTACAGTATGACCATGCACCCAACACACAACTATTAATAGATTGAATTACTATATAACATTTTTTTTGACAAAAAGTTCTTGTGTCATTTTTAGGAATTATCTACAAAATCTACATATAATCACAATGCATTTAGTTGTCTGCTGCATCTTCACCTTAGCAGCCATTACAAGGACGCCAAACTAAACCCCTCGTTCCTGGTATTGAATGTCTGCTTTTTTCCCCTCTTATTATATTCTCAGCTAGATAATTTTTTTTTCTCTCATCAATATGAAATGATCCTCCTTTGAAGGTTAAGGAAGTTCATGGTGGTCAATGAAATATACTACTGGGAATAGAGAGCTGCTATAGGCATATCCTACCGTGGAACAGATAATTTCAGTGTTTTACTATCACAGTGAATATCACATTCTAGATAACTTTGTGTTACTTTGCTGGTAATCAATTTAAATAGTAAATTTTGCCAATCCTTTGGGTTAATTTTTACTTACTTGTTGTTTTGACTCCAATCACAGCCAAACACTGCAGCTGGATGTTTGTACTTGTGAAGAACATTGCCATCGATGGTTCGAATAATACTGAAACGAATTACAATGTATTATTATAAGCAAAAATACATTCTAAGTAGGCTATCCAAAATTAAGCTTTATTCTGTGCAAATAAGCCAAATAGCAAAAAGATATACACAAAGAATAGGAGAAATACCTATAAACAATATTAGCCCCTCAATTACAACATCTAACTGGATGTTGATTGTACAACATCCAACTCTACTTCATTAGCCATGTTTCTTCAGAGGGGCTTTAAAGATGTTCACTGTAGTACCTCTATTGTGAAAAGATTCCCATAGCCCAAAATCTAAGTTATAGTCATGGCTTTAAGGTACAAATAGATCTTTATGAATTAAAAAAAAAAAAAGTTGATTGTTTTCTAAAATTTCTGCCCATTATGCTTGAGCTGGAATGACACAGGTAGCAGAGGAAACAAATGAAGAAGTGTATTAAAAATGAACTGAAACACAATATATGCAAAATTGGTCTCAATAGATATTCATGTGTTTTTAGAAATGAGGTATGATACTCCTGTGATAGTATGCTTGCAATTACTTCATTCTAAAATAGTACTTTTTAGTCCTTGAAACAACAACTAAAAAAAAAAAATTAAAAATTAAGACAAGTAAATTGGATGGCTTTTGAAAAGTGTCCTCTACAGATAAAAAATGTAGGAAGATATTCTTGTCCAAATAAAAATCAGTACTTAGTTTCACTATCAGAGTGTCTTAGACACTATTCTTTTTGAAAACATTTTCTTTATTTTATTCTTAAAATCATTAAAAACATACCCTAACAAGTACAGAAGACTAATAGAATTCAAGTTTTGTCCAGTAAGAAAGGTTTTATAATTTGTCCGGTAAGAAAGGTTTTATAATATTAATTACTGAGAGTACTGTCAAAATTTATGGACTTGAGAAGTGCATTTAGCAATTTTTTTTTCTTCCAATAACACTCACCAAAATCCATCACTGCTGCAGGTTGCTATTCTTTTGGAATCTTTATGACTCCAGGCAATGCAGAAGATTCCATTCTTTCCATGCTTCAAAAAATGCAAAATACCTATCAATAAGAAATAATTCACCCCTTTTTCTCTCATCTATTGACTCATCTTTTTTACTTTATTCTCCTATGGGCTGCAGCCCTTTTCTCCCAGTCCAGTATAGTGTACAAAACCACATTATAATGAGTACCCAATACAGCCGGATGTTTGAGAATCCAAACCCAAAACATTGGGAATATGGAGACAGGTAGTTGTCCTGGGGTGACTGTATGATACTGTATTCCCAATCATCTGCCCTGTGCCAGACATGAATCCTGTGCCTTTCTGTACCTTTAAGAGCGAGGGGGGAGAGCTGCTGGAATTCTTTTGGTGGTTTGTGTTCAAAACACAGATAAGCTGACTGGCTTCTCCTGCCCGGCTGCTCCGCTTCTGCAGCAGGGAAGAGTTACATTCCTTTTGTTTTTTAGCTAGTTTCTTGTTCGTTAGCTAAAGTACGGAGCCCTGGGACTTTGGCTTCTTCTTCTTCTCTTCTGGACTGTTCAGCGATGCCTGAACATCATCCAGAAGACCCTACACACCTGCCTGGAGGGGCCCACGCTGAACCCCAGCTCTGGAGAGGAGAAAGCCCCTCCCACAAAGGACTCTGAAACCTACCCAGGTTCTCTCCATAGTGAGAGGTTTTATTATTTAGCATTATTCTTTTTTCTGTGCTTGTGTGCACTTTTGCTTGTTAAATAAATAACTTTTTTTCACTTTCCTCTGAGGAAAATTCTTTCCGAACCTGGTGGGGGAGGGGTGGCTGTAACCTGCCTTCTATCAGAGGATGTTCATTTCGGACATCCCTCCAAATTTGTCTCAAACCAGGACAGCAGTAAAACTGCTGTAACCTCCAGGATCCAAGAGATAAAACTGGGTCAAGCTGAAGAATGAGCAATCCACAAGTATATAAACCTGAAGCTTAAATAAAGAGCACTGTGGACAGTCAAGAGGGACCTTTGGGCCTTGGGATGACTGGTAAAGGGATGTGAAGCACAAGTTGTGTTCTCTTCTGTCCTGCTAGTCGCAGGGAATGATGGGGCAAGAAACAGGAAGATCATGCAGATGAATATCTGGATTTGATGCTGATGTTACCAGCACAATTTTGGGGGTTTTGATGATGGGTCAGTTTATACAACACTAAGCCTGCTGGCAACAAATGGGGTCCACCTGTCTCAGAGGAGAAAAAGGATCTTCGTTCACGAGTTCATAGGGCTCACTGAGAGACCTTTAAACTAGATTGGAAAGAGGCCAGGGCCAGGCTTGCCAGAGAGAAGGTTTAGGGAAGGAGACAACAGCAGAAACCACTCTAGTGGCATAAGGAGGCTTAAGAAGCAGTACCTGGAGCAAGCACAACCAGCCAAAGATATAATCACTAGACAGGACTATGGGGCATCCCTTTCCACCTCCACTGGGATGTGGACACAATCAAATACTTCCATAAAGTGCCTGTACCCCAACACACACAGTATGGGGAACAAACAGGATGAACTCGAGATCTGTGTGCAGTCACAGGCCTTTGACCCTGCTGTGATTACAGAGACACCGTGGGATAGCACACATGACTGGAATTCTGCCACAAAAGGCTACACACTCTTTAGGAAAGACAGATCAGGAAGTGACATTGGTGGAATTGCCCCCTGTGTGAGGCAACACTTAGGATGTATCAAGCTCTGTCTTGGGGTGGATGATGGGCAAGTCAAAAGCTTATGGTTTGGATAAAAGGGTAGACACTGTTGTTGGTGTTTGCTATAGGCTGTAGGCTGCCCAATAGGGAAGAAGAAGTGGATGAAGCCTTCTATAGCCAGCTAAAAGCAGCACCAAAGTCACAGGCACTGCTTCTTGTGGGGCACTTTAGCTACTCTGACATCTGCTGGAGAAGCAACACAGAGAAGCACAAACGGACCAAGAGATTCCTGGAAAGTGTTAATGACATCTCCCTGTCACAGGTAGTGGAGGATCCCACACTGAATGTTGTGCTGCTTGAACTTCATACAAACAGGGAAAGCCTTGTGAGAGATGTGAAGGCTGGGGACAACCTTGGCTGTAGTGACCAAGAGACTGTGGAGTTCAGTATCAGGCAAGGTGGAAGCAGGGCAGCAAGTAAGATACAATCACGGACTTCAGCAGACCTACCTTTAGTCTCTTCAGGGATCTTTGAACAGTTCCATGGGAACATGCTTTGCAGGGAAGAAGGGTCCAAGATCTGTGATATTCACAGATCACTTCCTCCAGGCTCAAGGGCAACGCATCCTGATGAGCAAGAAATTGGGTAAAGGGGGCAAGGGATCTTCACACACTGGAAGTATGGACTGGAAGAGTGGACAGTGAGGTGGATTGAGAACTGTTTAAGTGGCAGATCCCAGAGGGTTGTAATCAGTGGCACAGGATCTAGTTGGATGCGTCACTAGTGGTGGCCCCCAAGGTTCAACACTGGGCCCAGAATTGTTTAGTTTGTTCATCAATGACTTAATGAAGGGGTAGATTCCATCCTCAGCAAGTTCAGTGATGACACAAAGCTGGGAGGGGTGGCCGATACCCCAGAGGGCTCTGCAGCCCTTCAGAGGGACGTCGGCAGGTTGGAGAGATGGGCAGAGAGGAACCAGCTGAAATTCAACAAAGGCAAATGCAGGGTCCTGCACCTGGGGAGGAATAACCCCAGGCACCAGACAGGCTGAGGGCTGAGCTGCTGGGAAGCAGCTCTGTGGAGAAGGACCTGGGTGCCTCGGCTGCCTTTGCCAGGGTCAGGCCGGCCGGCTGTGGGGTTCGTAGCCCCCGTGTGGTACAGCGATGTCGGCTAGAGTGGTCAGGGCTGGTTGACCCCGTTCCCTCAGGCCAGATAGCCATTCGCAGCAGGCAGTTCTTGTCTGTTGCAGGGCAGCAGCGAGAGCAAAGATGAGAGAATGGACACCGCTTGGCTTTAGTCTGAGTTTATTTCTTCTGCCCCGGGGGCAGAGAGATGGTAGCTGGAAGGGAGCAGACGAGAGTGTTACTCGCCCCTAGGGACTGGCTTTTAAGGATTTTACAAACTGAGTTAGATATCAGGAGATGACCAATACAGGGTAAGGATACATGACAAAAGATCCAATAGTAACATCTCAGGGGAGGAACATCTTATCTCTAACAAATAACAGCATAGATAGAGGGAATTTCAAACCATGCTAGCTTGCCAGAGCCTGTAATCATTGGTAGCTCTTGTAACAGGGGAAAGAGGCTCAGTGTGAGTGACAGTCTCAGGGGTGTGGGCTCCTATTCCTCAGAGTTCTCCTTTGATCTGTCCTCAGAGACAGAATCGTTTGATGAGAAATTGACCCACTCAGAATTATCCACACTAGCAATGGTCTCCAGGATAGCAACACCTGGGGGTCCTGTTGGACACCAAGCTGTCCATGAGCCAGCAGTGCCCTTGTGGCCCAGAGGCCAATGGTGTCCTGGGGTGCATTGGGAAGAGCATTCCAGCAGGTCAAGGGAGGTGATCCTGCACCTCTACTCAGCCCTGGTAGTGCTGTATCCAGTTCTGGGCTCCCCAGTAAAAGAGAGACATGGAGCTCCTGGAGAGAGTACAATGGGGGGCAAAAAAATTATATCTCTTACTAGAAAGGGCTTAGAGAGTTGAGCCTATTCAGCCTTGAGAATTCGCAACTGAGAAGTGACAATCAGTGTCTGTCATTATCTGAAGGGAAGCTGTCAGAGGATGGATCCAGGCTCTGCTCAGTGGTGCTGAGCAATAAGACAAGAGGCAATGGGTAGAAACTGATGCATGGGAAGTTCCAACTGAACATGAAGAAGAACTCTACTGTGTATGTGGCCGAGCACTGGAACAGATTGTCCTGAGAGGTTGTGGAGTCTCCCTCTCTGAAAATACTCCAGAACCATCTGGACACAAGCCTGGGCAATGTGTTCTAGGATGTCCCTGCTTGAGCAGGGAGGTTGGACCAGGTGACCCCCTGTGGTCCCTTCCAACCTTACTCATTCAGTGATTCTAAATAAAGGTTAGTTACTTGTTGGAATGATGAATAGTGGCCATGAAAAATTGTGGTATGAGAAAATTGAAGTGGGACCTGTATCAGATGTTTAGTAGCACAAATGCAAATATTAGTGTCAGAATCCCAGAACTCCTGAAGATAGGTATATTTGTTTTCTGCTTGTACCTCTCCTCACTCCCCCACCTCTCTTCTTAAAGAGCATCCCTTGTACATTGATGCAGATCCTACAGTTAAATAATTATGTCTGTATAATCTGAAGATCACAGCTATATACTAGGAATACACAAAATAGTGTAAAATACTACAGCAGAGTATTACACAGCTCCTTCTGTCAATAAAAATTATGCTACTCTATCAGGACTTAAAAATGCCTGGGTAGATTTCGGGTAATACAAGCCAAGCTGCTAAATGAGTCATACTGCTTCGTGTGCTGCCAAATGGAGCATTATTGATCTAGACTTTCGGGACTGAAAGTTTTTTCTGGCCCTTATATTTGAAAATACAGAACACAGTATTCATTTTGATGCTGAGTGTGTATGTCCATATATGTTTACACAGTTAAGAAGGAATTAGCTATGCTTTTGCCATGCATCCCTTCAGGACCAATTTTAAGATAATTGAGTCCATCTGGTGCTTCATCATTCTTATATCACAAATCCAGTCTGAGGGAGTAAAAATACTTCTGCCACACATGTAAACTGGCACCCACATAATTTTATATTTTATTAGACTACAGTACCTTTTAAAAACATATGAACTTTGGCCATCTCTAATTATGGACACTAAAAGGAATGACTAACTTACATTTCATATAGACAAAAAAAGAAGTAATCTCATCTTACCTCACTGAATCTGGTTATAATTTTGCCTTTTCGAACATCCCAGATAAAGCCACCATTTCTGGATGTTCCACCTGCTATGCAATTCAGATCTCCTTTAAAGAAAGGTGTTTGTAAAATATTAGAACACTTATTAAAAAAAAAAAAGTTTGATGGTTGTTCTACTTTAAATTGAAGAAATGTAATATGAACAGAAGACATCAATGGCACACAGACACAAGTTTTCCATAGCTGTATTAAGACAAATCATAAAAAATGACACAGAACATCTAAGAGTATTTTGTTTCCTTAATCTTGCAACATTATTGCATCTAAGACCTCTGTAACCACACTCTACAGGGTGGAAAATCTGCGTACAAAACTCCACAGTGAGAACCTGAAAATTCAATTCAGGTATAATCCAAAAGTCACCAAATCCTCCTCACCACAGTGACTATCCTAACATATATATTATCCTTTTCATAAATAGCAGATTTATATGAAAGTTTTGACTGCTATTTTATTCCAAGCTTCAGAGGCAGAAAAGACTATCTACGCAGGAGGAGTCTAGCAAGGTAAATATATAAAATGGGAATAGACTCAGGTAGGAGAATGATGGGGGAGGAAAAAGAAAAAGGAGTAATCACTTCTTTCAAAGGTCTTCTGAGACCAAACAAATGGTGGCATGCATTAGATTATATATTAGGAGCAAAGTACAAGGCAGATAGGAACTGCCTGGAAGTAAGGTGAAAGAAGCAGCAAAAGTTCTGGCTGGGAGGGGCAGGAGCTTTTGGACAGGATGGTAAGGAACAAATTTGAAGCACATGCTTCCAATTTACTTTTTTTTTTAAAAAAAGCAAAACCAAAAAGCAACAACGCCACACCCCTCCTGCAGCAAATAAAATATTCATTCAATGTGAGATACAACTACAAATTTAATTTAAACTTCAAAGCTAAATAACCAAATATAAGCACTGTATTTCATATTGCCATAATTTCCATATAGCAAGGCAAATTATTTCTGAAGAGGAAAAAGGTCCGAGAAACTCTCTGAAATGAAAAAGTGCAAATTTATTTCACATATGCAGACTAAATTAAGCTTCCCATCACAAAATTTTTCTCCTGTCAGTTATTATTGAGGTCTCTTCCAACCTGGTCATTCTGTGAGTCTGTAATTCTATTTCTTAAGACTTTTAAAGTGCAGGTGAGAACAGAGAGATGAATCATTTAGATTTTTAAAAAATGCATCTGCTGTCCAAATAAATAAAACACAACAAGGAAGTCAACCTATATCAACAATTATCAGGAGTGTATTTTCAGGTACACCAAAGAGGGTTGCAGAACAGTTTTGAAAGCAAAATTTCCCATTGACTCCAGTGATTTCTCTAAGAAAAAGCAGATGCTTTGCAGGAAAGACACTTCCTATTCTAATGGGGTAAAAGCAGAGTTCTTCAGTGATTAGACTCCTACACAAAGAAGGAAGAAAAACTAAATACATGTGTTCCACTATTTCAGCCCAAAATATAAACTGAATTCCTTTAAGTAACTGCTTCTCATGCAAAACAAGTAATTTTGTCATTTGTGTAATGATACGTTAGAAATGTTCAGGAGATTTCCCTCCCTCCCTCCATTCTGAATATGAAATACTGGGAGCATTACTCAGAAGAGTAAGCTTCAGCAAGGTCTGAATCATTGAATTCTTCTGGTTTCACAGACAGTTAAGTTTTATTTAAACCTTATATGATGCCTTTCTATATAAAACTAATACTTTAATATGAGAAATTCTGCAGTAAATGCTAATTCAAAGAACATTTAGACATACAGCAAAATATTCTTACCTGGAGCCCAAGAAATGGAATAAATAACCCCCTCATTACCAGGAGATGTATAAACCGCTGATAAAGTATTTATGTCCCAAACTTTTATAGTGCCATCAAATGAAGCTGTAGCAAGAAGATCAGGGTTATCAGGTTTGAATTTGCAATCAAAGATGGTCTCAACATGTCCCTTAAATGAAACAAATATTTAATCCATTTTTATTACATTTGATGTTTTTCATAAGTCCAGCTCTAGATTAAACTCTAAAATACATCATATTTCATTTACCTGTCAGGTCAATTAAGAGTTCTAAAACCCCTGTACATTATGGCTTATCAGTCAAAATTAAAAAGCATAAAATAATTTGGACTATAACATGCTCTTTCAGAGATTATTATGAAAACCAGAAAAATTCTTTCCTGAAGCAACAGGGTACACAGTGCCAGGAACACGTTAGCATTTTCTGTTGGAACTAAGTTGTTAAAAAATTGAATTAAAAATACTAAGAAAAAAAAATTTTTTTAAAACAGGAAAAGTTTTTCCTTTTTGGTAAAAAGAACCTGAATGAAAATATAAAGCTCTGTGTGTTGAACATGTTCTACAAGTTGTCTAGTACCCCGCTGAATATTCTGTGTTTCTAGATACAGTCTATGTTCTATTGCAGTTTAAACTTCAATCCATTAGAGATTTCACGTATCAAAAGGTTGTTTTCCAAGACATGCATTTGTAGAATTTAAGTTGGCAAATATATGAAACACAGGTATTATATAAGAACTGTTTTTTAGCCCCAGTTGCTTTATAGAACCAAACCAAATAAAAATGGAAAGAGAAAACAAACCAGCACCCTCTATTCAAGCACATATGGGAGTACAGCCCAAAATTATTTGGGTTTTGTTTGTTCGGAGTTTTTTTCAATGAAAAAGGAAAAGAGAAAAATCCTCAAGAACCTCAATAACCAAAAGCCTGGTGAAGAAGAGGGTCATGTAATATGTGTTAAACCCATTTCTGAATTTCAGCTTCAAAGAAAATTCAATAATTCAGTCTTTGTAATGTTACACTGAGTACCTTCACCATATATCTCTCTGATTTCACTCAAACTTTTATTCTGAGTTATAGAAAACCCACTAGAGAAAATTTCTGAGAAGGCCATCAAACTAAAATTTCAGTTAAAAAATAAGCAATCAAAAAACAAGTCCTTAAATCTTTATTTGTGGTTTAAAAAAAACTGTCAGAATACCTCCAACAGAATTCAGTCATCTGCAATAAAAAATTACTTTAAACCTCAGAACTGTCATCTCGTTTCTGAGAAATTTAGGCTCTTTTTAACAATAGAAACTGCTTTCCAGTACTGCAAAGGCTTCATTCTCCAGTTTTTTTGCTTTTATAAGAAAGTGCATAAGCCAAATAAATTCTCATTTCAAAGACAGAGGTGAACCATACCAAATCTCTAAGGAAATCCCACTTTTTGGCTCCCATGTCATAAAGCCCCACTCCACCATCCATGAAGCAACAGACGGTATGACCAGGAGGAAGAGAAAATGCTTGGTTTTGGGTTAAAGATGGAGGAGGAACGGCCTCACTTGTTGAAGATGTATGGTGATTTTTAGTAGGATACTGTGATGAACATGCTTAACAATACAAAGCAAAAGACAAAAAGAGAAAATTATTTCTTCTTTCAATAATAAGTAAAACTATAAACAGTAAAATCCTTGTATTCTTATGAGATTTAAAACAGAAGAAATTGAGAATTCCTGTATGAAGCCTGACCTACTAAAGAAGGACCTTATAATGTGCTTGATACTTTATGCATTTGTTTAGTCCACTAGCAGCAGAAGGTACTTTAATTAGGAACTAAATAGCTGACCAACCTTACAGAGACTGATCCAGACATAGCAAGACTGATAAATAAGATTTTCTTAAGTTGCAGTCAGTACAATGAATAACAATCAAAATTACACTTACACTTTTTCCTTGGAGGAGAACTTAGCACATGCAAGCCATGGAAACCAGTTTGCTTCAATTTAAAATTATCTATAGGTGTTGTACGTGAAACATTCCAAACACGTAACACACCAACCTGAGAATCTGAGGTTTGAAAAAACAAAACAAAACAAAACAAAACACAGAGATATGTGGTTTGAGGACTGATTTAAGCAAAAATATAACAATGACTTAAACTTCAAGTCCTAAGAGGAATTTTATAAGCAGGTACTATCAACTCCATAGAATCACAGAATAGTTAGGGTTGGAGAGGACCTCTGGAGATCATCTAGTGCAACATCCATGGCATCCTATTTATCCTCCATTTACCACCATGGCCATATCGCTATTAACAACCATCATTATTAAAATTAGCTATTTAAACACAGATAAAGTCTATGGAACCTCTCTCATTATAAAATATTCTGCCAGTCTTAGTTTCCTTATTCATTAGTTCAACCTGAGCCATAAAGTCTGTGGTGTAGAAAAGAAGGAAATAGATTATTTTCTTCTTTTAATTTTTTAAATCTTTGAAGTGACATCATCTAGTACAATGCATTTTTATTCCTATTCCCAAAAGAATTCATACATTTTTGCTAAAGTGTGCATGAGAAAAATATTATTTAGCATAAAAAATAGCAGAAAATCACATATTTATGTAGCTAAAATTTTTAAAACATGTAAAAACTGCTCAGTGTCATTTTATTATTTTCTGGTTTTGTATCATGGTCTTTCTTTGTACAATTCATGTATGCTTCTACTCGTAAAAATGTTACAAAACAGAAAAATCAAACTTGGAGTATCAATTTTGAAGACTCAGCTTTGTATTTATTATCTTTGTATAAATCAGGAAATAAAAGCCTTACCTCCAGTTATAAACATTCCAGGTGCACTAGAAACCCAGGCTAAACACTGAACAGATGCTGCTGCACTGGGAAAACTAAATGTTGTGATGCAGGACAGAGATTCAGAATCAACTAGTCGAATACCATTATGTAAATTAGCAACAAGAAGATAATCAGTTGACAAAGGGTCCCACTCCAGAGCTGTAACTGGATCCTCTTCATCTGTTCCTTCAAGAGATTCTGGTCTTAAGACATGTTTCTGATTTTTTGAACCTTTAAAGTGCATGAGAAAACAGATTATTTAAAAATTAAATCAAGTATATCCTTTCAATAGTTACAAGTTAATTAACAAACATAATTTTTTCTCTCTCCCTGAAATTTTCACTAGCCTGCTCTCTTGTCTGCACCAGTGAAATTAATGAAGCTGTCTTTGCAGTACTTGACTTAAGAGTATTTCTTTTTCCATCGGATTTGACTTTTTGTTCAATACGGCAGAAAACAGAAACAGCTGTCAGGTTTATTAACATAATTTTATAGGAAAGGGAAATATGTTAAATCATACACATTGCTCTAATAATTTCTATGAGTAAAGGCTGCAGCACAGCATAAAATATTATCCATTTGAGGGTAAGTAAATCTGCACACCACAGCAAATACAGGCAAAATGAAGGCATTATGAACAAAAAAACCACTGTGGCAGCAAAGGTTTTTCTGAACAACCTTTATTCTTCTTTAAAACTATGCGTGCAACTATGAGGCCTTTATAGATTCTGTAGCCAAAACAGACCATTAAATATCTATTCCGACACTTACAAAAAAGATGACGTATTTCACTTGATGATCCATATTTTGATGGTCATATGGTCCATATGATGATCAAAACCCACATATTTTATTTATCATATTTATTTCCCACTTTTATTTTTACAGAGAGATTAATCTTAGTTTCATAAGATAGTCTACAGTTCAAATGAAATAGATCTGTATTTTTGAAGTTGTGATCTTATTTTAGGAAAAAAAAATACTGCTTTTCTAGAAGTAACTAATTGACATCTTCCATTATCCAGCTTCAATCTAATTTTCAGTTTTGGTACTGGTTCATACACATTACATCTAGGGCAACTTTATAAAATCAGGTACCAGAAATGAGAGGAATAATTTAAGACTGCACAACAATTAACAGCACAAATGAGTTTCTCAATGCCATTTTATTTCACTCTTCTGAAGCATTGGGAATAACATCAAAAGTATGATAACTGCTTTAATTGGCCAAAAACTTGAGGATTTTCACTTTTTTTTAATGTCCTCTGCTTACATTTCAGCTCACCTTTTTGTTTTACTGCAAGTCAACATTGAAATGAAAAACAAGAACTGACAACAAAGCAGAATTGTCATTTTTCAGTTAGCTATACAAGAACTAAAAGCAAAAAGTCCTCGAGTGATTGAAACCAGCCATACTCAAACACTTCAGCCCCAAGAAAGCACAATCAGCTGGTGGGAGAGCATGAGAGAGTATCTAGGAGCTATTCAGTTTTACCTGTGTTTCAAACAAGAGTCTAAAAACAAATGTCATAAAATCCTAATTGTTAAATTTTGTTTTCAATTAAAAGAATACATGAACAGTATGAATCATGCAATTGAGTTACAGGTCTTTTAAGTAAGCTGTGCTTATTTTGATAACAAATGAAAGGGAAAACCGTACAAAACATTTGGTTCTATATGACTGCATTGAATCTCCCTAAAAATTGGGTACAAATCTTAAATTCTTGCATAATTTTTCTTTACACTAAATGTTCCGATACATTAATGGATAGTCTACAGTTAATAAAAAAGAAAATACAGCCATGGGAGAGAAAACTAAGTAGGTAACAACAGTGAACAAAACATTGCATAGTCTGCTATTTATGCAGAAAATTTTCAGCCAGCTGCAAATAAACTTTCAAATTTTACTTCTCTGTTGGAAATGAAGAATCTTATGTATGTTGAGAACAGGAAACAGCTTGTATGTTTGGTTTCTTTTTAATTCTAAAATTATTTTAATAAATATATGTAATATTACAATAATTAAGAAAACTATCCTAAACACAGAGAAAGGAAGAATTCCTGTGATAATCTAATCTAAATTTCAAGCTGATGCAAATAGTTTTATCCCCAGCAGTAATGGAAAATTTTCCTTAAACGATTTTTTTACAGCAGCTTGAATTGTGGTATGTACAAAATTGCCACTGCCTAAATTTTTTCAGCCTATATTATATTTTCAGTTGCAGAACATAATTTTGATATTTTAAATATTTTTGTTATTATTTCTATTTTCATATTCAAATCATTCTAGACAGACTTCATGAAAAGTCTGTCTGATAAATACTTAGATGATGTCACAATAAAATAGATTTCCTTTTCCCAATGCCAGTGTTAATTCAGTCAGCACTACAGAAGCAAGGGAATCTATTCTCTGTGACATCCTGTGTGACAACTTAGTCGAGTGAACTGAAGGAAAATAAATTTTGCATGGCTGTTGGAGAACAACTTTATGTAAAATTAACACATTATTTAAACAACAGGTTTTCTCACTAAGTTGGAAATCAGTTTTTACTTGAGGAAAAAGAAGTAGTCAGGAAAAAAATTGAAATAGACATCTGTCTTTGAAGAAAATTATGTAAACAAGTGAAATTTTACCTTCAAATGAGCTTATCATCATGACACCTTCTTAGCAGAGAACTAGACTACTTATAAAGTATGAACAAATGTGCATGGTGGATTTCAGACAAAAAGAGATAAATATTTTCCCATCTATCCTTTGACAGAACAGAACCATGAAGATAATATTAAGTGTGACACGAGAATCTACCTGTAAAATTGCAGAGGACTCTAGAATACGAAACAGAGGACTCCGCAATAAATGCAAAAGTAAGAAAGTAAACAAAAGATTCAATATTTCCATTCAGAAAAATAAACTTGCAGAGAAATATAGCTCAGTAGAAGATCATGGCTGTTATCACTCTCTGAAAAAATGTTTATTGTAGTTCTCAAAAAATTGCATTCTTATCCTGGTCACAAAAGGGAGGAGAAATGCTCTGCATTCTATATCTAAGAAATCATATTTTTGTGATATGGTAGGAAGTAGGAATATTATGAATCAAGAACAAGTTTTACATATGTACCTACATTATAGAATCTAATTTTTAAAAGTGCAGAATTACATGCATACAGAAAAACAAGAGATGCATATATAAAAATAAATATTTTACCTTATGAGTTTTTACCTGGTTGAAAAATAGATAGGCTTCCATCAGTATGTCCAAATACCACCTTTCCTTTTTTCTTTGGATGCCATCTAAACAGACTGATATCTGACAAGAAACTGTGTGCTTCTCTATGTACAGTTACCCCGCTGTCAGGTCCTGAGATAGTCCAAATATACAGTGGACCTCTGTGGGACACAAATGCAACTGCATCGCCTGCATTCCAGCACCAGCTAAGTGACGCAGGAATTCCTGAAACATACAGGTAAACCTTGTAAGAACCAGGATAAGAAATTCAGTGTAGTATTCCTTGACCTAGTATCAGCAATCGTCTTGAAAAACAGTAGAAATAATTGATCTACACAAAAATTACTAGACTGAAATTTAGAGAACTGTGTGAACATCTTACAGTGTAAAAGTAAACTACAGACTTCCATAGGCAGGAAGCAAAATTAATTCCCAAGTTACTTTATCTACTACTTTGATGGGCTCTATTTAATGACATCTATACTTCATCAGTGCCAAAGACAATCACACATTTGAAAGAGGATAAACCTAATCCTGCAGACAGATGTGAAAAATGCTTTCATTCATTCAGAATTTTATTCACCACTATGTTTTACTGAAAGTTAATTGCTACTAAGCTAGTAAAATACTGAGAATTTCAAAATGCCTATTTTAGCAAAACACAACAAAATTTAGAGATAAATATAACAGAAGCAGATATTTGTGACAAAATTTGAAAGCTAGCTCTGTAATAAAAGGGAACTCTTTATAGCTTCCTCCTGGATACATGACAGTTTTAATTCAGTTGCCTAACACCAAATTGTAGGCAGTTCTATTTAAGAATTTTGATCTTAACGTCTCCAATCTTCATCATCCTCATAATTTAATAGTGTGTGCCTAAAGGAATAAATGACAGTAAGACAAATTCCTCAACCTGAAAACTTAAAACTGTATTTAGACACTTTTACATGGCAATGTAAAAGGGACTAAAAGAGAAACCAATAGAAGGTTTAAGCATATTATCTTGAATTAGTTTCTAAAAATATTAAAATAGTAATAACAACACTAATGTGTAGTCATTGGCTGAAGTAGATTTTTAAACAAGTAAGGTACTGAAAAATAAGTACCAGCATTTATATTCATGCATAAACTGATACAATATTTCTTTTAGAATAGATTAAATCACTGTGGAGTTTTCTTTTTCATGACATGCAAGATGTACAAGATTTCCAGAGGTATCCCTAAATGCTCTGAAGAGAACAGAGCAGGGAGTCCCAAAATGGCTTATTAGATCCTGAGATTCTGACTGTTCTTGGGTTGTATCCACTTTCCAGAAATGCAAATGTAGGAGTCAAGGACACCTGACGAGATTGACTGTAAGAACAGAAATACAGGCACTGGTTTTGACTAAATGGAGTAAATCAGAACTGGGCAGGAAAATGTAACTGTAACACGGATGTCTAAACCCCTAGACTTGTAATAGAATCTCCAGCAGTTTCAAGGCCTGAGACAAGATTCAGGTAGACAAGCATTAGGGTATTTAAACAAAAGCTGCTGTTTAAATTCACTGATGATTTATACTTCAATCTGTTAAGACTACCTTTTATGTACTTTCACTTAGGTAAAGTTAAAATGAAATTTATTATTTTAAAATTTAATTATTTATCCTTTTATACAGTGATGAAAATAACATTGGACTTTTTTTCCCCTGCTCAACAAGATATCACTAGCAAAGTTAATTCTTGAACTGCTCAGCTTCTTTAGAGAAAAAGAATAACGTCTTTCTTTACCAAATACAAGATGGTTCACAGCAATTTACTCAAACACGCTATCATTATTTTCTAGAATGAACTGCAACAAATCTCACAAGAATATTGTGTTAGGCAATTGTTAAAACTCTGACCAACTAACTATAGAGTTTCCACTATATCAAGTATTTCTCATACCCAGGGATCAAGCTGTATGGATCAAATAGGTCTCCATGTCTAAAATACCTTTTGTATTGTCCAGCTTGGCCACAACTTTCTGTTCATTCACATTCCAAATGATCACTAAACTATCTGCACTGGCACTTGCAAACACATCAGGGTTGTGGGGACACCAAGATATGGCTGTGATTGTCTTCTTATGCTCAGACATAATCGCATGGAGCTTGAATTCATTGTATCGGTGATCCAGCTAAACAAACAGTAAAATTCATTTTAGAGATACATTTTTTGTACACTTACTTTAAGTACCTTTGGGTTGGAGAATATTTTATATAACACTATTAGACTTACAAATGAATTTCTAGTGCATTAACAATTGCCAGCACCTCACATCTCAGTAAAATAAATTCTCATACATTTGACTTGGACAGAAAGGTCGTCCAATACCCAATTATCTAAAAACCAGTTTTACGTCTACTCTCTTGTCACATATAAATTATTATATTTCATTGAGAAGTGTACTCAAACAATCCTAAAATGCCTTACTTATAGGCATGGTAACAATCATTTACTCATCTCCAAGGGGTTAGACAGGATAGAACATAAAAATGAGTTTGAAATCCTTCTCATTTTTTTAAATTACTTAGTACAGTTAAAAATATATTTTAAAAAACACCATATGCCCAAACATGACACAGTAAATTTTGTTATTTTAATCCTACTACCGGTATAACTCTCAAAATTATAATAAGTGCCTCCTATATTTCCTCACGTATTTCTCAATCTGAAAATCCTGTGTCACAGCATTTCTATCTTTTAGTTAGGTGTTGATGCACAGCAACTGCAAACTTCAGAAGACCACAGCACTGAGGATGTCAGGCTCCAAAGCAAATAAAGGTGGGCCACTGAATCCACAACTTTGAACCATTTTAATCCACTGTGCAAAAGACTATTTCATACTACAGCTCCAAACAGAATTGTGGAACTGCTTCATTTCTCCCTCAGAACCCAGTCTTCTACTACTGAACTTCATTCACCTCAAATATTTGCTGCACTGTGAGACTGTCTTCTAAAAATAATTCTTGACACATACAACTTCAGGGGTATCTTGAATGGAATACTGAGCTTTACATGGACATCTTCTTAGCATACTTCCAAAAGCATTGCAGAAGCATTTGTCAAAAGGGTTCAAAGTGAGATCAACAGCAACATAAAAATGTAACTAGTCTGATAAACAAGAATGATCTTACCTGATAAATATAAACAGCAAGGGTAGCACAGTAGGCAAATCTGTCCCCACTAGCAGCACATATATCCTTGTTCCATGGCTGACATCCAGCAGCTAAAAGTCCCACTTGTTTAACATGTGACATTTTTGCCTTTAAAACAGAAATGCATTAGACTACAAGATGACAGAATATTAAAGAATAAAATAATACATTTTTGTTCCCATAAATAATTTATACATATCTACTTTAAAAATATAACTTGCCTGAGGTATAAATGAATGTATCTGAAATAAAGCCAAGTAGATGTTCAGAGGCTTCAGTGCCACACAAGAAAGGGTGCCTAATACCATTCACAAGAATCCATTTGGAAGAAAAAGGCCAGGGGAGGGGGCAGCCCATAAAAACTTGAATAGTTCTTGATTTGTACTAGCTGAAACTTTTCATCATGTTCATTTTTTTCTGTGGTCTGGTTCAATACTTTCTCTATTACAGTTTAATACCTTCTCTGCTCTCCCATTCATCTCCCACTGACGGCCACACAATATAAACCATATAATAATAGGTTTAAGTAAAACCAACAAGTAACAAGGTCTTCAAACCATTTGCATAGAATAGCTATTAATCATATTATCCTCCTTATTATCATCCTTTCTGGAGAAGCTTTCTAAATTTTCTGAATAATTATTGTTTAACAAAAAAGTCAAAGTGAGCTGTAATGTAAGCAAAGCTTAAGGAAACATTACTGTATAGAAAACTATGCTTTCTATGTCCAAAACAAGTCTCACAGTACCACCTGTGCTCAGAATGAGAAAACTGACTTCAACATAAAAATGCAATAAGTGCTTTGCTGGGCCAGACCAATTATTTACCTAGCCCACATTTCATTCCAGATAATGTCAACATGTTACTTAGTAACATAATGTCTCAGGGTCACATTTATGCTGTGGATAGATAAATGGACTGAGGGACATTAGGTGGAAAAACATTACATGGAATATGGAGGATGACATCATAAGGTCAAAGAGCTAAGACTATAATCCTGAAAAACAAGGAAAGCTATGTTAAATTTACCAAGTGCTAGGTACCATTTCAAGCACCACAAAGGAAAGGGAATTAACAAGAAATGAGACTTCAAAAGCAATCAAGTATTTTGAGGGAGCAACTGTTGATGAAGTACAAGGGTTGGTTATGCAACTCATGGCTGTGTAACAGTTCAGCACAGATATGTTGCTCTAGATCACTCTTGACCTACTTGATGTCAAATGTATAGAGGGGGAAATATTTTTCTGGACAACGTTAGTATTAAGGCACATACAGAACAAAATTTATACAGATGTTGCAGTAGTGATCTACAGTGCCCAAAGGAACCTATAGGTCACTATTGACTAAAAACTGGTTGCCTAAATATTATCAAAATTTCATCTTAATGCATATATACAAGTGATAAAAATAAAGTTGAATGATTAATTTTATTTTTTTTTCCTCCTCTGCTTGGTGTATCTGCCTGGTAGGTAAACAGTAATGAATAATTATAGGCAGAAAATTCCATGACATCATGTTTCTCTCACTTTTGGAAAGTGTGAAAAAAAAAAGAAAAAAATTGATAACTTATTTTGGGTGCTTCCTTAGCAGAAGATCAGGATCAGTTGAATGTTTCAGAGTGATCATCTCAAAGATTTCACTGACCCTAGTAAAAGTGCTTAAACATTCTGAGCGAGTACTAAATGACTGAAGGAAATAAAATGCTTTACATGTAACCTTTGAAAAATTTGGTAAAAGAGACTGCAATAGCAGAACAGAAATATACAGAAAAACAAGTTACAAGATACAGCTTTGTTGCAGACAAGTGCTTTGGCTATTAGACTTCCTTTCTGTCTGTCAATAATATTAATTCTTCCAACTTCTGCAGAAAATTAGAGATTCTAGAGAGAACATTTCTATAAATTGCATCATCTTGCAGCTCCTTTGCAATCAATCTCGTGTTCTAAATGATATGAGCCCCACAGAGAGATATTTATCAAATTATTTAAAGAATCAACATCATCAAGTGGCAAAAATAGTCTCCAATTTCTAATTTTGCCAGTTAGTGTTCTTTTACTGTTCAGTAAAATTACAAATTCCAGAGGTCCCTTCTGTACAATTAAACTATAAATCACATATGCAGGGAAATAATTGGATTTGGGGTATTCAGAGCAGACTTCTAGTTCCTATGAAAAAATAACTGCACCATTAACAATCACTTTTTCTGAAATTAAAGTCCCCCAGCTGATTAGATAACTATTTTATGAAAGCACAGAATATCTGGAGCTAGAAATTTTGGGTTCTGTTCTTGTTTCCAGGGGAAACAAATGGTTAAAACTCTAGGAGTGTCAGTAAACGGAAAATGAACGTTGAAAAAAGCCATGGTGTAGCAGAAGAGAATTAGATGTAAAATATTGGATTATCATAGCTTTCGTTTGCAGGTTTACCACCTGAAAACCATCAACATAAGATTGATAAAAAGTCAACAACTATTTATAACCTAAGAGTACACACAAGTATTTACTTCATAATAATAAAAGGTTTGTCTCACTTTGTACAGATACTTTTTTACCTTCTCATATGGGAGCTAAGAATTCCTGATGTGATGAAGTTTTAATCCGTAGGAAAATATATCTTAAGACTTGTTCAATTTGCAGTTTGATTACAGGTAAAATTAATTGTAAAGTTAAGATCTCTTACAGATGCTAAACCACAATTCCAGAAATTTTTTTTTCATACTTTTCAGAGTAACAACAGATTTGTGTTGTAGGGTTCTGCAGTAATCTCTATAAAAAAAGTGCTGTTAATAGATTAAATTTTTGAATTTTACATGAAAAATGTTGCTCTGTAATATATAATTATTTTAGTGAGTTAAGAATTCATGCTTAATAAGTATTCTTAAACTTTGACTAGATTTTCCCTATTTAAGTATATGTAAAAAAAGTTACATGTATAAAATATTGAGTTTTATTACAGAAAGGAATTTGCATTTTATTTACTAATATTTATTGTTTTAAACTTGTTATTATTTCCTGCTCTTTGTAATGATGTATCATTTTATGAGAGGAGGCATTTGCTTTGAAATTCAGTATGACAGTATCTAGAAAAAGAAATGACAGTTGTGCGGCATACTGACTTGCTCTCTCGTAGGTATCATACATTAAAGCAGTTTCCTGCGGGTCTTTTCAAACATTATAGATTTCTGTTAAGCATACCTAACAAAGTAAGCAGAGTATAAAAGAGAAAGAAGTATTCATCAGAACAGCCTGAGTAAAACGACAAAAACACAGAAATGCAGCAAGATTGAAAATACGTATGATTTCACACATGGTGCATTGTTATACAATGGAGATCTTTTATACTTTGTAAAAAAGCATTTTATTTTGAAATAAGGAATGTACAAGTAATTATATTGGACTCTTAAGTATACAATGAAAAAAACCCTGTGCATGTAAAAAACATATACCACATTGGGAAAGCTAGCAGTTTGTGCCCACAGTTTCCAAGGAGATGAAGGAAAGAGGGAGGACAACAAAACCCTTTCTTTTCAGTTGGCAGAAGCAGCAACATTCTAGGCCCTTCCTTGTTGCTAAATATAGAAAAAACCCCCAACAACCAATCACATTAAACTGAAATTTGGTATATAATAAATAAAAATAACTGCTGAATTGACTAGGTACATACCATGGCTTTATATCAATAACTTAAAGATAAATGCCTAATAATCCCTACCGTAGCATAGGTACCATTTTTTGCAAACCACTTTAGAATTTCCATGTTCATTCCAATGCCTTGCTGGTCTCAAAAATGGAAAATATTGTTCTGATTGTAGAATGAAATCCCTTTACTTGACAGATGGAGGAACTAAACCTTGATGTTAGCAGAATAATGCAGTTGCTACAGGATGCAGGAGAAAAGACTGAGCAGTGTGTCACACCACACAGAAAACTGCAGTGTCAGTAGCCTGGCAACTGAAGCTCTTTAACAGGCACCATTTTAATTTTAATCTAACTCCTTTTTCTCTGCTCCAGCTACTCAGTGTATTTCATTGCTTTCTGTATCTCCCAATTGCGCTACAATGACACTTGTAAAATAATAACAGCTCTTTAAACCCTTCACTTAACACTTTCATTATCAATATGTGTGCTTACACGTTATCAGTATCCATGAAAGTATAATCATCAAGCACAACCAACAACAGATGCTCACATGTGCTTTGATTGGGGCCCTTGTGGTGTCCTGTCCAAATGAGTCCATATGCAATATGGCATGCATAGGAGAGTGGATATACAGTAGCCTTATGTTAATCAATATGCTTCTGTGTATACAAAGTGCAGTTTCTTAACAGCTATAAGCAGTAAAGAGTTAGTGTCTTCTTCTGTTCACTCCGTTGGTGTTATCTTCCCATCAGGTTTGTATCTTTTCTTATGTGGAAAGCTTGCTGTCACTCCTTTACATTTGACATATAAAACTGTTACATGTCATCCAGACTACTGTCCCCCGATACCAATATTTTTGTCAGCACATCAGTGATAATGTAATAATTAATAAGATCTTTAGTGATATAAAGACATTGTATCACATTATATCTCCTTAAAGACATTGGGTATATTTACCCATCTTTGGGGGAAAATCCACTGGAGATGAATACGTCACCTGTGAGCCATGGAGTTTAAAATTCATCACCCTACCCAGTGGGACCAGTTAGAAGCACCAGATAATGGACAATCATTTCATCTTGCTAAAAGCATGAAGGTCTTCAAACTTATGAAGAAATCTTGGCATGTCCACAAGACAGAGCAGAAAACTACTTCTGCCTGACCATGTCTGCCTCGATGGCACTGAGACTCATGTAAAAACACAGAAACATTGTTAGCACTGGCATTCTTCCAATGGTGCTGGGAAACACCAAGCACATTATAGCCATGTTAAGAAATTAAATTCTCATTAATTTGCCCAGACCCAAGAAGTAAAGGGTAATTTGAAATACTCTGGTATATATGCAAGTTAGTAGCCAATAGACAACTTACAGTATGAAAACTTTGACAAAACAAACAGTTCTTCCTACTTTGAAGTACCACAAACTGCTAACGAATTTTCAGTCTTGATGTGGCTTACTAAACTGCAATTACCAATGCAGGTCTTGGAATAGTCTGAGAAAATATACACTACTACAGAAGCAACTGCTTCTGGGCAAAAGATGAACAAAGTCTGACTACATTTGTAGTGACAGTCACAATGTAGAACAACGTATAATTATGTAGGTTTACACATGTACTTCTCTACACAACTGAAGGCCTTCATACTTCCCAGGAGAATTCTACCAAGGTAGTCTACTGCTTGTTGAAGTGCCAGGCTGGTTGCTAGTTTTCCAATAAGCAGTATAGATAGCTTGCAAAAATTGAAAAAGTTTTTTCTAATTTTGTACAAAATTCATGGCACACAGGCCACGTATAGCTCCCAGATAATCCGAACACTAACCACAGTCAGGAACAGGATGCCTTGGACAAGGCTTTGAGTTTCAACAAGATTGCTCAAAAACACGAGAAGCTTTGGCTAGACTCTTGCAACCATAATTTGCAGATGACATTTCCTAATCTATGACAACCTAGCAAGGGTTCAAAATGTGCAATCAGCTATCCAGACACTGACTAGGAAAGGAATACTCTGATTTAAAAGATTATTTGAAATGAACAAGTGTTCTACTACTGTTCACAGCCATTTTAAACCTCCACAATAAACTTGGACCCAAATCACTACCAGAACTGATTTAACTACGGGATCTCTGGCTTCACAAGGGAAGAAATTGTGGACCTTTCATTAAAGTTTGAAACCTGAAATCACAGCCTGAGACTATTTTACAGAAAAAACCACTTGAAATAAAACCCAAATATATTAATCCAAGATAGATACCCGGCTTACAAAACATAAGGTAATAACATTAAAACCATCACAACATAGTAAGTCTTACAAAGTAGTGGTTTTGACTGTCTTGACTACACTACTTGTACATTCAACTAGAATACCCTTCATTGTGCAACTTTAACAAGATAATCTAAAGAGCCATACTAGGTTTGAAAGCAAGCATGGAGAAATACTGACATTTCTAACAGTACATCACCAGCAATGTTGGAACACACACCTAATCAATACAAAGCCATCCGGAAGTGATAAAGCCGTTATCTATGGAGCATTGCTTAATCATAGTTCGCAGATAATGTGTGTAACACACAGAGATATATATACAGCCATGTCTGATCACAGTATGAAGCATCTAAGAGTCTGCATAAAATTTTGTTCTCATCTTCCAATCCAGAGCTACAGCAATCACCAGAAGATTGCTTTTCTGCTGGCAAATTGCCAAGACTGGTTTGATTTCAGATAAATTTACTTCTTGACACATCTCACATCTGAATCCCCGATGACAGCTATTAATAAGGTAATTCTACACCTGAAATATCCATGAGTGACATGTAAAATGAGAACAGTGGAACAGTATTAATATCTGATAGTTTTTTATATTTATGAGCATATAACTAGCATTATCAAGTAATACACAATAATACAATGCAAGCAGCTGCTTTCAGTAGCATCTCCCTGTTTCTAATTCATTAGCTGACCATATACTTTGAAAAGAAGAAAAAGAAATTACAGAAATATAAGGTACCATAAAAGAGCTTAACACAGTGAAAGAAATGTAACTTATATTAATTTCCCACCATAAATCTATGAAAGCAGCTATAGACCAAGCTTGCTCAAGGCATGCAGCTAATAAGTGCTAAAAAAAATTCCAAGATATCCTGAAAATGTTGCTATGGTAACAACTCCTCCTCAGAAAAATGTTAATAAAAACATAAAGCTATCCAAGATACAACTTGGAAATTACCCTAGGTGAATTTAATGTCTCCCAAATATTTTTGTTTTAGCCTATTACTATTTATAACTATTTTATTTTACTCCATGCATGGTATATTAATTCCTCCTAATACAATAAAATTAAATGCTTGCTTTCCATCTCATTCCATATTAAATAATTACTACTTGTTATATTATGTAACCTAAAAAATGCAAGTAGGTGGTCATCACACTTCCGGTACCTTTTATCCAGCTAGCAACATCAATTTTCAAAAACCTCATTTTAAATGTTCTTTATGATTCAAGACCTCATTAAAACTACTAAAAATCCCTTCCTAGTACCACTATTGAAACAATATAATAAACAGCAGCTTAAAGAAGAAAAATTAAAAAGTAGTAAAAGAGATAATATTAATTTAAGCAATTCTTACTCTTTGTTGTCCTCCATACCAATCATCTTCATCAAACCAGTGGGAAATATATGTCATCCAAGCCATGACAGAAGGCACAGTTGAAATAAAAAAATACAGAGCTGGAACACATACAAGTACAATGACTCCTGTGCTAAAATTTACTCAACACTACAGGTTAGTCCAAGATCAGATCTGAAGTCTGTGGTATGATTTGAGATTAATAAGCTTTAAATTCATAAATATATAATCTGAAATACTTTTAACAGCAATTTAAATGTTCTACCTATTGGATTTTCTAATGGAAAACAGAAATCAATACTAGAACAATTAACAGATTATATATTCCAGTATTTAAAACTAAAGCAGGCTAGTGCTTCAAGATTGATTTTGCTGTGTTTCTGAGCTCTAAAAATGAGGTGCTGTTTGAGTCATTTTTATCTCTCCTAAAAAATTACTTTCCCTTTTTTCAAATGTACTGCCTGCATGAAATGTAGTTCAGTGCACAAAAAGCTTGTATTGAAATGTAAAATATCCTCAGAATCACAGGGAATGATTGTTTTGGTTATGTAGGGAGTGGTTTCAATTGGCACAGTAGGAGGGGCCAAAATTATCACAAATGCCAGGCATTGGTTTAACATTTTTTTAAAGAGGTAAAAAAAGGAAAAATAAATCTGCAACTCCATTGTTCATAGCCAGCAGAGCCTGAATGGCTGCAGCCACCAGCTCTGGCTGAAAAATGTAAAAAGCCTAATTTAACTAATTCATTGGAATGGATCGGCTTCTTTTCCCCTCAGAGGAGGAGTGTCACATATCTGACAGCATTTATTCCTTCTGCAGCTAGTATCCTTTTCTGGTATGCTTCCAAGTTTCACATTAGATTTCACAGTGCATTATGCCAATGAAAATGAAAGGTAAAAAGAGAAATAAAAGCTGTACTATCACATTTCAGTACTGCAGCAACATACTTCATCAGCTGTGCTGTTTAGGAGACATTACCATACAAATCTTCCTGACTGCATGGTTACAGCAACTATCAAATCCTTAACAGAGATTGGGCAGACCTAAAAATAACCCAGTTTCTTCAGAAGCCTAGAATCCAGACAACCTCTACCTTTCTATACCGACTTAACAAGCTGTTGCCCACAGTTTGTAATATAATAAATGCAAAAACTAAACAGTGAAGTCCACTGTTTAAACAAGAAATCAACAAAGCAAAGTAGGAAAAGAACAACTGGAAGTACCAGCAACTAACTGGTCAACATTATTTACCACTTCCACAGAGCAATTCTGTGTCATTACCTGCCCTACCCCAGAACATGTAGTTTCTATTAAGGGTACTGTATAGGCAAGCTGTATTCTCCAGGGGAATAAAGAAAAGCAGCAATACTTTCGATTTCCAACCTCATACTCAGAAATTCTGACATCCAAAGGGAAAAAAACCAACCAACCAACCAAAAACCAAACAAAAATACAAGCCACACACACAAAATTGTAAATATTTAAATCAAGACACCCAGAAATAGGAAGCAGCATTCCAAGATTATCAGATTTTTTGTAGTTATACAGTCCTCCATATGAATGGATACAGGCACAAGAATATACAGAAAAACTTCCTACAGTGCTGCTGAATTTTTTCAAATTACCTGCCCTTTGAGATTTCAACTCAAACATTAACTATGTAAAGTGCACAGAATTGCATGGTCTCATAAACTGTATGAGAAACATATGACTAATTCAGACACCTCTAATCATAGTGCTGAAGAAATCCCCGACCATAACCATGGTCTATGAGTAAACAATAAATTTGTTACTGATGTAACACTCCTATGAACAAAAATTTTACAAATTGTTAAACAAAACATATCCACATTGTTACTGCTTGTTGCACATGAAAATCATGGTTTCAAGTAAATTGATACTTGTCTATTAAGGAAAGTCTTTACTTGCAGGTTGTTCTGTCTTTTTTATAAGGGCACATAGTATCATTGAGAGTCTTGATCAATGAATTACAAGTAGTTCAATAGCAACAAACTTGTTTCTCGTTTTTCCCTGTAGCTGTTCCATCACCTCTGTGAACTGAGTTTTCTAGCCTCAATACCAACCTGTCAGAACAATGAGTCTCTCAAGGCAGACAAGCACTGTGATTCACATTTAGTTTCAGTATCATTAGGGATATGGATACTGTATTATCCTTTCAATAAACTGGTAATATCTTCAGCTCAAAATTACAGATGCGATTAAAATCACAGGATTGCAGATGGGAGCTTAAACTGCTATAAAAGATCTGTTAAAATTACCTGAAATAAATTAAGAAGTTTTGTGTTAAATTATAGATAAAAAACAAAGACAAGAAAGACTGCAATGCATCATGAGTCCGTTACAATTTTTTGCCTATTCCATCATTCATCTCCAAGTTCTGCAAAAACTATTATACTACAGTGTGCTGGTTTTGGCTAGGGTAGAGTTAATTTTCTTCCCAGTGGCTGGTATGGGCGTGTGTTTTGGGTTTGTGCTGAACAGAACTGACACCATATATTACAATCTATAATTAATATAGATTACACAGAGTCAAGGCATTTTCTGGGGTGCATGGGAAGCTGTAAGGCAATTCATCTGGGACAGCTGACCCCAATTGACCAAAGGGATATTCCAGACCATACTACATCACACCCAGTACATAAAGCAGGGGGAAGAGAGGCGGGGAGGGGACATTCAGAGTGATGGTGTTTATCTTCCCAAGTAACCACTGATGGGGCCCTGCTCTCCTGAAGATAGATAGCTGAACACCTGCCAGCCCATGGGAAGCAGTGAAAGAGTTCCTTGTTTAGTTTTGCTTGTGTGCATGGCTTTTGATTTCCCTCTTAAACTGTCTTTATCTCAACCCATGAGTTCTCTGCCTTTTACCCTGCAGATTCTCTCCCCAGTCCCGCTGGTGGGGGAGTGAGAGAGTGGCTGCGTGGGGCTTGGCTGCTGACTGGGGTTATACCATGGCATACAGGTATAACAAAATGTATGTGTAGGACGAATAAAACTGTGAGTACTAAATATTATAATAAAAATATGAAAAATCTCAAAGCATTACATCCCTTAAATTGCTGTAATTAACATTAATATTATTTAATGTTTTATAAGTAACTTAGTATGCTCTTAACCTAAAGTCCAGTCGGTACCTCCAGTTAAGTGTACTTGGATCTCAATTTAAGCACAACAAAATGTACTATGATAGATCAGACCAAAAGAGACATCTTCAAGGCATATACAGTCTTACAATATATAGGATAGTTACAATATTCTAGAAGGAATAAAAAAAAAGAGAAAACATACAATTCATTTGATGCAGAAACAACTGTCTAATTCTTGAGCTGACACAAGAAAGTTGCATGAAGCTGAATCAGGGGACGTTCAGGTTAGACGTTATGAAAAGGTTCTTCACTGAGGGGGTGGTCAGTCGCTGGGACAGATTCCCCCAGAAGCTTTCATGTCACCAAACCTTTCAGATTTCACTGAGCATCTGGACAATGCTCTTAGCTATGTGGTTTAGGAAGGAGCAGGAGGTTGGACTTGATCCTTATAGACTCCTTCAAATTTGGGATATATTACAATTCTATGATCAATCTTGGGCTGCAGACATTTCACAGTCCTCCTTTTGGAACCAGGTACTCTCATTTTAGCTCATTTCAGATTGACTAGGCATAAATACAAAAAACCTAAAACAATCAGAAGGAAAAAATGGAAGGGATGTTGAAGATTATGATGTTTTAGGGTACGAACATCACAATGTGTCATTAAAGTCCAGCACTACAATGGTCAAGAATTACAAAAAACCAAATACAACAAACCACTCCACCCACCTCCCCCCCCCCAAAAAAAAAAAATTTTAAAAAAATTAGTGGTTATGAAAGTTGATCTTCTGGACAGTCTAGTACAGCTATCTGTTTATTATGAGAGCAAGTTACTACCTTGCTCTCTACAAAAGACATGACCTTAAGAATCTGGGAGGATACAGGAGAGTATAGTGGCCTCAATCTCTACACACTAAAAAACTATACCTAAATATAACATATAGTTTACCTAGAAAAGAGAGGATAAAAGATTACCTCTGAAAATAATGTCCTATATTGCATCAGAATGAACAAACTGATGCTGCTATCCCATGTCATCTGGCAATATCAGAAGTCAGCAATGCATTTCAGTTATGAATAAAGATTTTCAAGAAAGGATGAGAGGTAAGAAACCTCTATTTTGATCTCCCGTTTTTACCACCAAATTTGATATTAATTAATAATTTGAAGGTGATATACTGCGACAAATCAACCAGGCAGTTTTTTTCAAAATACATCTTTAACCACTGTTTCTGTTTCTGCTTATTATATACAGAAATATTAATGTCTATATAACTTCTATAAAAAAGTCATGTTTGATATATTCTTGCCATAAATCAGCAGCATTATGTATGTTTCAAAATTAAGAATTATTTTCAATTAATTCAATTTTTACCTCAGAAATTATTTTTGCTGTATCCAATTCTATGAGAAAATTCCCTGCCAATCCATGTAGACATAATTTCCTAATATGTCATATCATAGATATAAAAATTATCTGCCTTAACTACTAAATTACTAAAAATTAGCATGTTATGCCTCTTCATTTTGAAGACACAAAATTCATTATAGAAATGTCTTCATAACAAAAATGCACAACAAATAACATGAAAACAAAATATTTAAAAATTTCCTTAAATTTACAAAAGTATAGAAATTAATTACTTTCATAACTTATATGCCATTATGCAAATTCATTACTCCAATATCAATAGTAAAGAAGTCAATTAAATAAAGTTTTATTTATTAACTAGCACTTTAAGAATCTTTACATTGAGAATACCAAGCATGGAATTATGCCAAATATCCTAAAGTAAATCCTAAAATGCAATGTTTAGAGTAAAGCTGTGCAAGAACCAATCATACGACAATGATACAGCAAACCTCAGAGATCTTACGTCACATGAGATCAGTTAAGAATTAGACTTCCCTAGACTTCCCCTACTCCTGCCAAGCTTCTAATGGCACAAATATAGCAGGGCTCTAAATAGCTGTCCTTTTTAATTTTTTCCCTCACTTGCTCTTTCACAAGGATTTATCAGGACAAGATGACACACAGTACAACCAGGCCACCTCACAGATTAGACTAAGCCATTAGTAACAGATGTGCAACACTCACCACCACCAGATCTACACTGGGCTGAGACTTTCACACAACCTTCTCACAAGCTACTTTTAAGATTGAGCTTTATCAGTTTATGGAGGAGATTAAGCTTTAGCTACTAACAATAGCAGTGGATTGGTCTTGATCATGTATCTTCTTAAGGATGTTCCATCACTGGATTTTAAAAATAAAGTCAATGAAGTTTTATAGTCTTTTTCTAAGAAAATAAATTAACATCTCTTCAGAAAAAAAAAAAAATTATATATATATATAGTACCACTTTTACTATGGCTTAGCAGATGCCATTCTAATTCTGTGAAGAATACATATAACATTTAAGAAATGGCAAAGTTAAATATCTCCAGTTATGTCCTTGGTCAAAAAAGACAAAAAGGGTACACAGTGTATTTACAGAGAAAAACTGTAATCTCATTAATAAAACTATGTCTATATTGAAATATCTATCTCAGAGTCATAATCAATTCTTGTATAAAATTTGAATGTAGTCAACACTGAAGTGCTCCAGTTATGGTTTAACCTGGCAGGTAGCTAACTCCACATGGCCAATAGATGGTTTTTTGGTCTGTCAGCAAATAGTTCATATGCCAAGAAACATATTGCATGTCCTTTTTTTATCATGATCACAGGATTCTATCTATGTCAGCCAAATCTTTTCATTCTAAGATATTCTTCAGATACACATTAGATTCTAATAAATTTAGATTATAATAGTGCAAATCCCTGTATGGAATTATAACGAACACATTATAAAGTAAATATTTTAATTATATCAACTTTTTATACTATAGTTTGCTGATTTGGATGTTAAGATAAATATAAATTAAATTAATTAATTTTCCAAATTTGAACAAGTAGTTAAAGATGGACAGGGGCAAGAAAGAGTCGATTTTATTAGAAAAACAGATCAGCTTCTGAAAACTTTGCCTCCAGTATAACATTCTAAGCAATGAGATTTTCTGCCCTAGGAATTTTTACAGAGCAGTCAGTTTAACAGGTTTGTTCAGACACTCCAGGGCCACTTGTGCCCAAATAACCATAAAGGCAAAAGAACTCTCAAAAAGTAAACACCACAACCAATCCCAAAATAAGAAACTCTTCAACTGTGAAAAGATTGCCCTTGATTCTCTGGGAAACCTGAATGGGATACAATTATATACCTCTTCACAGCCAGCAGTTAGGTATAAAAGACATGCTGTAGGTTGGCAACAAATTATTACAGAGTTCTTCTCAACACTAACCCCACACCTGACAAGGGAAGTCTCAATCTTTTTTTCCTGAAATCTAAACCAATGAATGAAATTGATCGCTGGGATCTGACATATCCTATTTAATTCCATCATTATCAGTCCTCCATAGCAGGTATTTTCAGACAAGAGGTAACAACTTGAAAAGAAAATTAAGAGAATGAAAATAGTGGCATTAATTTGTTCTCTTAGACCTTGATTTACCTACGTGGGGTAAAAAAATTAAATATAATGAGTTCTAACATAAAATCTCCAAACTATTCTTTTGCCAGACTGAAAAAGGGAATATGGAAGGTTAAAACCAAAGAGATTAGGCTTTAGACTGTCAACAAACTAGGCCATTTATGTCTATTAAGAAAGAGGTTAGAGAGCATGTTATCTAATGGTACAAGTAAACTTCAACAATTATACCTAAGACAGAAACAAACTAGATCTTAAAACATATAAGTCAAAGGGATGAGATAAACTCTATATATCGCCCCCTTCTCCCCCCCTCCCCCCCCCAAAGATGCAAATAGAGGTGGCGGGTTTTAAGAGACCATGAAATTGAGTACATATTACACAACTGTAGTACATCAAGCAGAATTGAATTAGTTCGAAGGAGAGATTGAGGAAAAAAACCCTTACAAAAGCAGTCAAACATTGGATGTAATAAGCCACAGGAAAAGTATGAGCCACCAACAGGACATAGCCAGAAGAGATGTACAACATGTTAGGAAAAATATTGTCAACACAGAAGAAAGCCTAACACCGTTGTACTGGTCATTTATGCTATATGTTTGGCTAGCACGTTCAAGAGAGATGGATTTAGACATTTAAATACAGAGGTTTAAAAAATAATGAAACAAGGAGGTAATTATCAGATATAGAAATGTTATTTGAATCAAGATGTCATACACACTAAGCAGCTGGATTCAAAATGGCCACACTGGCTAGAAGGCAGGTAAAGGTTCCTGAGCCTGAAGCAAATTTAGTCAGTAGAAGCATTAAGAAACTTCATTAAGTAGGGGAAAGGCAGTACTAAACTCATCAATATAAGACCTATAATATACAGCCCAAGAAAGAAAATACTACATTAATCCCTTCCCACTGCATCAATTGCTTCTGAGAGCCTCTACCATCATTAAATAGGAAATTAGATACTGAACAACAAATAAAAAGATTCACCACTGATGAAGATCTTAAAAATCACTATTTATCAACCTGTTTGCTTACACACAATTTCCCATGTACAACTAAACAAGTAGCCCAAATGAGAAAATGTAAGGAGGAGACTTAACAGAGAAAACAGTACAGTCAAGGTCATCAGCATAAATTAAAACACCAACAAAGAACTGGAAGAGGCAAGTTCCTACACTTGAGACTGCCTCAAGAAATAATATATGATATTGTCAACATATAAACAAAAAGTCAGCAAAGTTCTACAGGCCTTTACTGATAACCAAATAAATCCCACACATACCAGCAAAACCAAATTCTCCAACCAGTACTAGAACAAGACAAGGAATAAACTGCCCCAATGGACTCAGCCAAGATGTGCTTATAGGAGGCAAGTGGTGAAAAGATTATTATAAAAGCTTCTTTCTCCAGTGTCCATAGTACGGCTCAGCTGCTACCAGAAATAATGTCCAGCCTGAGTGATATGATGTCACCAAATTGCCTACACCCTACAGGGGAATTCAAAGCTCTTGTAGCCACTTTCTGTAATTCAAATGTTATATTGATATTTACTTCTCTTCTTGTGCTGCGTATGTTTTGCTTTATAGAACAAATTACGTCAGTTACACAACATCACCACCAGGACTTGCTGAAGTAACTTACTGGCCACATCAATGTTAATTCACAGACTGCAGAAAGAGGAAATACTGCTATCCATAAATTATCATGTCCTATTGCCACTGTTAGAAATAAAATACTGAATTAAATGTACTATTAGGACTCACCAAGGACCTTCTAATGTTGTTCTTGCTACGTGGGAATTTTCCTCATAGCAGATGACCAAATGACAAGTTTATTGCTGTGTTATGGATACTTCAAATAGTCAGAGCTACTGAGTCCAAGATTTGGTATAATAGAACATACAAAATGTTGAAACTGAGGAAGAAGACTGTAGATACCTTGTCAGGGAGAATAATTAATAAGTGAACAGAAGATCAGTATGTAAAACAATGGTCACATGGTATTTTAAAATTTTTGCATTATCTGTATTCTTCCATGCATACTCCATATTACCTTTGTAAGTTCTTTGTATCACCACGTCTCTATATGGGTTACAACAATTTGCCAAAGATGACTACAGTCTTAACTGAAGCTTTTGAACAGTTTTGATATGTAAAACATAAATAATGATAACACAAAGTTATTTAGACTGATCTGTGCAAGGTGCTTATTCTCTAACAGAAACCTTAAAATGTATCAGTAACTTATACAGTTGTGCCCATAATTAGGAAAGAAATGACCTAACATAAGTGTATTTTCCCTATTTTAGGACTACAAAAAATTAGAAAGTTCAAAGATTAGAACCTTGAACTTATTTTAGAACAGTGGGAAATATGCCTTACCAGAAATAACCTAAAGCAAAATAACTGTACTAAAGTTTGAAGAACATCTTACTGTTCACCATGTGTTTATTATCAGAATTCTTCCCCCATTACACTCTTATGAATAGCAGGTAGCTGAATAATGTCATGGCAAAATTTTTAAATAAGGTACAAAAGCAGAAGGCTCTACACTCCTACAAAAACCCTCTAGAATTAGTTAGAAAGAGACACAATGAACTTTTTAGCCCACGAAGTTTTTGAAAGTCTAAATGCATGGCAATCAGAAAGAGACTTGAAGCAACAGGGTTTAGGGCTCAAGAAGGACATTTCCAAGTATTTATTTTCTATATCATGCCATGGTTCAGCCCATTATTAAGAGCAGTATGGTCTGCATCGATTCTAAAATCCAGGATTATGTTCTTCACTGCAGCATTACAAGTAAAGGTCTTGCTCAGACTTTGATTTCACACCTGCCATCTTTAAGCCTTCCAAAACAGTTTCTCCAATTGTTGCATGACGTCTATGTAAAGCAACATCTCTTAAGGTATCAGAGGAAGTTACTGAACAGAAAAAAAACCCGTTAAACTTATTTATTCATTTGCAGAGTCTGCTGTCTTACATTCACTTTCATAAGCTTTGCTTACTTAGCTTGTAGTTTGCTTTTGTACTTAAATGGTTTTCTCAAATCTCTAAACTTGATTTTGTTTCCCCCTCCCACACTCATCCCACTTACAGTACGAACTACAGTACGAACAAGCCCAGAGTTCTCCTTCCCTACGGACGGCAAGCGTTTGCCACGCAGTTTGCTTCTTTTACCGACCGCTGCCTCCGCCTTTACTCGATCTTAATTTCGTGTTTCCGCACAAGCACGTTTGTAGAGAGATACACACGCAGTAGCACAGTCCCCAAAACAGTACAAAATCCCGACCGTAGGACAGTCCCCAAAACAGTACAAAATCCCGACAATACCGTCAGACGGCTCCTGGATGCTTCAGACACCGCCCGCAGCCCCGACAGCTCCCCGGGGCCGCTCCGTCCCCGGAGCGCAGGTGAGCTCAGGGCGGCGCGGCCCGGCCGAGCCCCGCGCAACCTGCGCCCAACGCGGGCCGACCCTCCCAGGCCGTACCGCACCCCGCGGGGCGACAAACGCCGCGCATCACCTGCCCTGCCCTGCCCTGCCCTGCCCTGCCCTGCCTTGCCCTGCCCTGCCCTGCCCTGCCCTGCCCGGCCGGGCCGCCGAGCTCCCGCCCGCCCCACGGGGGCGGCCGCCGGCCCTCCCTCACCTGTCCGCCCGCAGCGCCGGGCACAAGGACGCCGGGCACAGCGGGTGCACAGCGGCCCTAGGCACAGCAGCCCCGGGCACAGCGGCCCCGGGCACAGCAGCGCCGGGCACAAGCGGCGCCGGGCACGGCGAATGAACAGCGGCCCCGGGCACGGCGGCGCCGGGCACGGCGAATGCACAGCGGCCCCGGGCACAGCGGCCCCGGGCACGGCGGGTGCGCAGCGGCGCCGTCTCCGGGCAACCCGCGCGCCCGCCCCCGCCGCGCTCACCGGCGTTACCGAGCAACGCGCCGGGCGCTCGGAGCGGGCTGCCCGGGCTGTGTGGGGCCAGCGGCCCTGGCCGGGCTCCGCGGACACCTTGATCCCGCGCTGGGCTAGGGGTTACTGCTGTAGTGCTCGCCTTGGAGGTCTCTTCCGACCTGAGTGATGCTGCGGTCCTGTGACTGTTCCGTGCGAGTTCCTACTGGGGCGGCGGCCGGGGAGGGGAGGTTTCGGAGCTCGCGAGCCGCGCTCCCCGGTACCGTGAGGGCACCAGAAACCAGCGCCGGCAGGGAAGGGCGGATTTTGCGCGCCCCGAGGATCGCCGGGGGAATGCTGGTCCTCCCCCGGACGTCCCGGTTGTCAAGCCAAGCGCTGAAAGGTGACATGAATTCAGCTGTAGCTGCGCCTCGTTCGCAAAGACCGTGGCTCCATGCTGAGGGGCTGAAAGGAACTGCAGACTAGTGCAGTAATCCCATCAAACACAAGTCACAAAATGCATTCCATCAAAATGCATTCCATGCATTCCCCACTCCCCCTGGGGTTATCAGGTACATGCGTGGGTTTACGATTCACAGACATTTATAAGGCAACATCCACTCGTTTTTCTCTTAAACTTTTCCCTCCTCCAGCTGTTTGTGCAGCTGGATGGCGGCTTGCAGGATGGAACTTGTTTAGTGAAAAGTATTTTTCCTTGAATTATATTTCAGACAGAAGAATTTCCTGGTCTAACTCAGTTTATCAACATTGCTGTGTTTGTGTCAATGTGATGCAAACAGTGGGAAGGTATCTCATGGACTGCGAAACTACAGTCTCGAAGATCGTTTTTCATTTCTTTCATTAAAGCTGACACAATCCACTATACCTGATATGTATGCATGCTCAAATAAGAAAAAAAATGTCTTCTTACTCTGTTCTCTGCAAAAAAGCAGTGTGTTGCTTGGGAAGATCTGTTTTACTGTGTAATTCCTGACAGATTCTTCTTTAGCAGAGGGAATTCAGTTGAGGTGGATAAGGAATCGCTTTGTACGTGATTTACTGGGCAGAAAATTTATAATATACATCACCTGCCAGCGAAAATTTTCTTTAATTTGCTTCCTTCCTTAAAAAAAAAAAAAACCCCAAAACAAAAACTATGCTATGTTTTAACCTAAATGCTCTTGAAGATAATAGACATCATACTTGGTCATAGTCCCAAGTACTATCTATATTCTATATCCAACAACAGTCAGTACAAGAAGTAGGTGCAGACTGAGTATGGAACAAAAGGCCTTAAAATATTATACTTCAAGAAACCCTTCCACCAGTTGAAGAGATCTATCCTATTTTGAGTCGTAGACAAGATCTAACTGATAAATGCAAATTTCCACACTTGTTGCTTATATCTTTTCTAGCTGAACTTCATTCTTTTGGCCTAGGGTGACTGGAACTGCCTAGAGGTTAATCCTGGAAAAGTGTCAGACTCTGGGCCAAAGGAGCCATTCATAGGATCATAATATAGTAAAAGAGGATGATACAGATTAGAAGGACCTTCTGAGACAATCTACTCAAACCTCCTGTTCAAAGCAGGGTGAGCTATGAGGTCAGGACAGATCTCTCATGGTTTTATCTTGGCAATCTGTCGCATTGATTTGGATGGTAAAATGCTGTGACCTTCCCAAAAGAGCCTCCAAGGAAGCCTCCAAGGTGCAGCCACCGCACTTGCACACCCACGTACACACTCACACCGGAGAGCTGGCAAAAACTGTCCGACGGTGAATGAGCAGGAAGGGTCTTTGCATGGGGTTCTACAGGAGAGATTTTAGTGCATCCACACTCGTGCAAGGTTCCAGAGAAGCCCGGGAAGAGCAATGGTAACCTTCCCAGGGTAAGGGAACCAACAGAGAAACTCTAAGGTAACAAGGGGTGTAGTGGTCAATGGAGCCAACCAGGGCAGCAGAACTGAGGTAAATTAACACAACAGAACAGAGCATTCTGGGGGAAGTTTTTCAGTCACCATAAGCTGGAAAGGAACCTAGGACTTATCCCACCACAGGACTCCTTTTGTTTTTTGTCCAGCAGGCCCGCTGGCCTCCACAGCAGTCCTCCACTGAACTTACTCCATTTTCTTTATGCCTTTCTTGTGTCAGGAGCCCAAAACTGGAAGCGGCATGACAGATGTGGCCTAAGAAGTGCTTAGTAGAGAGAAAAGAATTAAATATGTAAAACAGAAAACAGTTTTAATACTTTCTCTTTTACATGCTAAGGATAAAGAACATTTCTTTAAATAAAACTAATCACATTTGAGTGCATAAAGTAATTTTCTCTGGATTCCGAGATTATATTTAGCACTGCAATCTCTGTTATGTTTTGTTTTATTTCAGTTACTCAGAGAATAAATAGAATTTTTACTATCCGGAGTCTTGATTAACCTAGGTATACCTAATAACTCCTTTATGCAAGGTGTATGTCTAGCTCTGCCACACTCCTAAGAACAAATCTTAATTTTTCTAGCTTCTCTGTGACTTTGAGCTCAAGAAATAAAGGTATCAAGGTGAAATGCAGTAGCTTATTGACATCCATGTCCACCATACTCAGTTTTATCTACAACATTAGTAAGAGTTACTAGAGCCTCAAGTTTTCACAGAATTTTTACTTGTTCTTTTTCAGTCACTGAAAACTAAGCTGAAGTTCATTCAGGTAGTTGTTTCTTATTGTTACCAGAGCTGTGTATTTTCTCCTGGACTCATGTTATTAAAGGAGGACACATTTATTCAAATTATGAATAATACAATTAAACTCATAGAAATAGAAATTTAAATGGATTGAAAATGAAATTTCAATTTCTATCACATGTAGAATCAATGAGTAGTTTGAATTTTGGTAATTTTAATTCTATTCCTATGGTATGACTGACCTCTGGTGGGAATCAGTAAATATTATTTTAATTTCTCACTAAGAATGTTTGTTTTTTTTTTTCCCACTAGTGATCCAATTAATTTGCTGCCTGGCAGGGATCATATGCCTTTCTACCTTTTGTTAACTGAGGTAGAAATTATATCAAGCAAATTATTTTATCGGAAACTCAGGCTGGTGATTGTCTTCCTCCATTTTTTCTAAGAAATCATTACTTGAAAGGTGTTAAAATGAGAAAATACTTGAAAGAAGCTTAATTCATTGTGTTCATGCAGTTGTTCTATTAGGTGCATACCGTATCGGCTGTGACTAAAATCAGTAACATTTCATAAACTATTTTAAGTGGAGGAACCGCCACCTTGGCAGTGCCATTGCTGTCTGTTGGTAATTACAGTGTTAGGATTGCCTAGAATTCATTCTGGGAAGTGAGATGCAGTGAGTCCAACATTTGCAAATGAGATCAGGCCAAATGAGAAAGTCCCACTTGCCCTCAGTGACTCGCACAATGTAGACTTTGAACACTTCTGCAGGACGTGAGGAAGAAGAAGGTGACAGACACTTCCTGGCTGATGATTACTGGTAGTTTTCAAAAAGCTGTAACCAGGGATAATCACTACTCTGAACAGGCTGGCAGACAGGCTATGGTTACCAAATCTAGCACCTGGGTGAGATTCACTTTGAAGTACTGGACCAGTAGGTCATGACTGTTTTCTCTCACAGGAGTCCCACAAGATCTTCCACAGTCTGGTGCTGTGGAAGTGCTCAGTAGCTCAGTTTCCTAGAGATTAGGAGTTTAGGGTAAAATGAGTTGTTTGTTCTAATCTATTGAATGTATTGATTAGATCATTACTGACTATAATGGGAATTTTAGACACCTGAATTTAAATCATCTCCAGAGTTTTAGTGGCAACAGATTTTTAGGCTAGGTAACACCACCATCCTGGAGTGACACTCACCATAAGACCCTTTCTTATTGCAGAGTTACTGGCTCAGAAAACATTGAGCCTGAGAAGGCTCAGGCCTGTGCTGTGCTGTGCTGTGCTGCTCATCCCACCATGCTCAAATGGCAGTGGCTGGATGCAGATGAGGTGGGATTAGGTGATTTCAAATACAGTGCTGTGTCCAGTGCCAGCAGGTGTGTGGCCATGGAGCTCCCTGGGGCATGCCATGGAACAGGGATATGTGGTGGAGCTGTGTGCTGTGGTCAGGGGCCATGCAGTGATGCTGTAGGATGACAGTACAGAGCACGTGGCATGTGTGGGCCAGACATCACCACTTCAGGAGATGGGGACTGGAAATTGACTGGAGTCAGGGTTTTCTGGTTTTGCTGAAACTTCAGTTTTGTGGTAGTCCTGTTCACTGTCAGTACATTAAATTGTATAACTACATTCTGATCTCTTCCCTCATGGGTTTGTGAAATCATTTCTTTCATGTTCTTACCATATCCCCCACTTCTGTTCTGCCTCCTTCTTACTTCTTTCAGTCCCTCATCTGCACCTTTTATCCTTGAGAAGCCTTTCAGTGACCAGGTACATAGTTAATTTTCTCTAGCCCTCTCCCTACTGTGCTTTTCAGAGTGTTTGAATCTACCTCAATGTAGCCTCTCCTTAGCAGGAGTTCTCTCTGCTTTTCTTTCACCTTTTTCTACTGTTATCTCTTGATTATAAGTAAAATCTGACAGCTTAAATAAAGGATGGTAATATAGTCAACACACAGTAAAATTATGTCAGGCTGTGACAGCTCTGCTGAAGAATTAAAAAGTCAGAGTTCACACACTTTTTTTCTGTTGAAAGACATTATAAGCATTGATCCTTCATACGCAAAAAATAGAAGATTAAAGAACAATTCTACTTAATTAGGTTTTCTTTTGATCTTTTTCCTTGCCCTTCCCTCCTGCTCCCTCCCTGATGCCATTCAAACTCTTCAGTTTTCATTGAATAAAGCTGGATATTATGATTCTTGTCAAGTGCTTTCATGCAGGTATAATTTCTTAATGCTGTCCTATTCATCTCTGGAGGCTAAATCAGTCATTTTCAAGAAAGCAACACCGTGGATGTAACTGGAACAGGACCAAGGTCCAGAACTGAAATCTTGTTGCTTTCAAATTTGGAGCATCATGGCATCTATATAAAATAAGGATAATACTGTAACTGCTTTTATAGAAGTAATGCATTTTAAAAGCTGCCTTTTAGAGAACTTTATAGCAGTAAGATCCAAGAGTAATTAATCCCACCTTTTATTATATCAAACAACAGTTTTGTCCCTGATTTTAATGGGAGCAAGATTGTGCTTGGACATATTTGAAACAGAAAGATAAGGTCTGTTTTAAACACACTTTCAACATGATAAAATTTACTGAAATATCAAGTATTGTGTTAGTAAAGTACAACAGAATTACTATGGTAGATAAATGCATTGTACCATTGTGACTTAAAAGATATTAGGAAGAAACATACATTTTTGAGTGCTAATTAATGAACTCTACTTTTGACAACTGCTATGCTGTCTCACATTTATAATGATTGACCTGAATATCTCTGGTTGTATCACTGTTTTGATCTGTCATGTAATTTTTTTATATTTAACTAGAGCAGAGCAATGAAAAGGCAAATTTTGTTCAGAAATTGTTTGACACAAGTTATTTACTGCATATATGTGTTAAATTTCCTATCTTTTGGATTTTTTTAGTTGTGCAGAAGCATATCCTAGGTTGGCAAACCTAGAGGAATTGCTAACAGGTTGACTTTGAGCATTATATAGCTACATTAACTTCCTTTATATAGTCATGGTAAGTTCTTGGGGTTTTTTTTTTAGGTGAGGTGCTAAACTACTGAAAAATATGATTCTAAATTTCTCAAATAAAAGGCAAATGAGAAATACCAAAATTAATCATCAGTGTTAAAGATCATCTTGTACCTGTCTGCTAGATGTTATAAAAATCTGAAACTTTCAAAAGCATAGGAAGGCAGCTTCCTTCTTTTATGTAAAGCTCTTGCAAGAGAAGAAAGTACAAGTCTGCTTCTTGACTTCTGTGGTTTTGCAGTGAAATGTTGCTTTCATCTGAAATACTTTATTTAAACAGGATAGCAAAAATCAAATGATCATAAAAATTTCATATCCTGTCTCTCCCTGATCATATCTACAAACTCAGTCTTAGCCATTGGTACAAGTGAATATGACAGTTCATGTATTACCGGGGAGAGCCTGATTTTTAAAATATTGTGTCTGAAATACTAATTAAAATTAATTGTGATCAGATCTTCATTATTTCTTTGATTTAATAGTATGCCAAAACTCTTTCAGTCTGCATAATTCTTCATTCATAAAACATTTTCATTTAATGCATTTTGAGCATATCTATTATATCTATTACATTTTGTAATTTCAGCATCTGTATATATTTTACTTTTTAGTAATAATTTCTAATACGTATAGTTTCAAGTCAAATTACATTGCTGGGAGGGATGACCAAATTAAAAAATATAATATTAATTTATAGTAATGACTTGTAAAACATAAAGTTAGAGGGATGTGTATGTTTCAAAATATACAGCTAGTTTCAACGTAAAATGGAGGGTAGAAGGGAAAGAATTGCAATGGTCTGCTCATAACTTTCTCTCTTAACTGGAAAAAGGAGAAATAATCTTTGTTCCTTTTGTTTCTGGAAAGATGTAGATGTGATTGTCCGAACTATAGGCCTGTGGATATTCATCCTGGACTAACCTCTTTTGGAAATAAATATAAGCAAAACCGAACATGTGTGCAATTGCTAACTGACACTCAATCACTTAAGAGTAAGTTTTAGAGTAATACACATTTATCATCTTTGAAAAAAATTCCATTTAAAATAATGCAATAATTTATTTAAATTATCAGTATGCTAAAATTGCACTTGAATCAGTTGCTGGTAAATATCAATTTTCAGAGCCAGCACTTGATAATGTATAATGGTTGTAGTTGGCAGCCTTAAGACTTTGTCAAGGGAGCAAAAAGTCTCGTTGACTTGTTCCTTGGCTTTCATGCTGTCTTCTGTCAAGGAGGTTAATAGAAGTGATCTTGGCCAATGAATTCTCATCAGATGCCTTACCAACTAAATGCCCCATTTGTATAAAATGTAAGTTTCTAATCATATTCTGCACTGACAAAAGCAAGTGTTTTCGCTGAAATACATGGAATTGAACACTACATCCCACTGTGGTGGTGCATCCTACCCCTCACTGGGCCTTCTCTGCCTTCTCAGGCCTGTTGCATGATCTCAGTAATTCTCGTTACCCCACAGCCTTTGTGTAACGAGTTCAGCACTGAAACATCCCTTGGCCATACCAGGATATCTTGCATGGCTAAGACAGGAGTGGCACTGTCCATTACAGGGACACCTGTTGCACGCCTAAGGAGGGGAATGATAAATAATCAGTCATCCATGACAGCCCTGGAACATGACCCACCTGAATCATAACCCAAGTGGAATGGTACCATTGTTACTGGACTTTTGAATAATTTCAGTAATTATCAACTTGGGTTATGGCCAGGATGGAAACTTTCTGGTGACTACAGGCAATCATCTTGCCACCCAATAAAGAGCAGTCCTAAGTGAGGCCCTTTGAGTTCTCCTGGATTGCAGTGAGCTGTGCCAACTTCTTTCTCTGAGTGGGACCCTTCTCAGAGCTTGAAAACTCTCAAGTTTGCAATGCTTGGAGGACTGTCAGCTGATGACAGGGTCTGGGCCGATACCCCAAATCCTCAAGGCTCAGCCCTCGTCTGTTGACAAACACCAAGGCATTCAACATATTTCACTGACACTCAAGGGGAATTTTTAAGAGGTACCTCTGTGCATATAAATCCATACATCTTTGTGTCTGCGTTGTGTGCATATGTGAATTGATTAAATACCTTATAGATAACTGAGTTACTGTTGTGATTATAATCAATACTATTGAATCACTGTATAAATTTTAAATTAATCACTTACTGACTTCTGCTAAATCCTTCAGACTAAAACTTCTGGTCCAGGTCTGAGGCTAAGATTGGACCCAGCTGCACTTAGGCTCCATCAGGAGTTTAGAAAGCAAGGGGGTCTGCTCCAAACCTTGTTGCTCAGTGTGTGAATCTCCATTATCATTTTGCACCCTTGTATTTTTGCATCCTCAGACTCTGTGGAAATCATTCTAAACTGATTCTAATTCCATTTTCCTTGTGTGCTTCGTCTACGTAGTCAGTAATAGAGTGAAGCTTGCCACTGAACTCCGTTAGGTCACACTTCCAAAATATGTATATTAAGGCCTACTTTTGCTAATAACTTTGGCAGTGATTCTTTAAGTGACCAAACTACTCACTTGTAACACCACTTAAAATAAACTAGTTTCCTATGGAAACATTATCTTATTTTTTCACTAGTGGAATTTGTATTGTAAAATTTGGATAGCTTACTAAGAATGTTTAAAAAATAACACCTATTGCTGCCACTTTGTTAAAAAAAATAGTTTTACACTAGCCAGTGTCATACATTTTTGTGGAGCTGATCAGTTTTTGGACTAGTACTTCTACTTCATAATCTAACCTACTGGTTCTAATTCTTCATATTATTTATCTTCCTAAATATGTTAATGCAAAAAAGGAAATTTGTTTTTATAACCAATTAGAAAATATATGTGTGTCAGATGAAGGATCATAATAGTTTTCTAGCCTATAGTATATAGATTTGAATTTCCCTGGTATGCTGTAAACAGATTGCTAATCCTTCCAGTTGACAGTGTAATAGTCTGTAAAGATGTGTTTGATGTTCTGTGGCTGGTTCTTGCTCAGATTATTGAAGTCTTTAAAAAATCATGGTGATCTGCCTACATTCTGGAATTTTTGAGCAAGAAACTGCATTTGCATAAATATAAGAAAAGAATCTGAGAGGCAACACAGATTTTTAAAAAAATTAATTACTGATTCATAAAATATAATGCAACATTGAAAAAGGGTCAAACTCATTTTTTAGCCTGCCACACTCATTAAATAATGGCAAATATCTGCTTGACTTGCCTAAGCATACTAAACGTAAGAGTAATGTACTCTTCAACAAAATAGCTATTTTTTTCCTTTCATAATGCAACATTTCATAATCCAGTGTCAGTGGATACACCAGTACATTCACTAAAAGCCTAGTACGTATTCTGTAGCAGGTGATTTACTAACACTGTGATTGTTATAATTCCCCTTTGCTCCATAGCGGAAGCTTAACGGCAGGTAGACCATTCTAATTTTCCCTTTTATCTCGAAGTAGTTAAGGATATTTTTCAATTCCCTGTTGTTTTTACTCTTCGCACCCCCCCCACACTTTTAAAAAGACCTTTTTCTTTATGTTCCTCTTCTGTGCTATTTTTACCTGTAGATCTGGAAAACAGTAAGTGTTTTCCTCCCTGACTGCAAACCTTGCAGCTTTCAGAGCACTTATCTCCAGTAACCTCAGCGCTTTTGCCTTGTTGCTGGGAGACCCCATCTCCGGACCTTACAAACTCTGCTTGTGGAAGTTGACAGTTTCATTCAACACTGCTGAGAAATAGCAAGGCTGGCTTTGTGGATGGAGATGCGCTTTTTCAGGAATATTTGAGTATTTGACCAGGGAATCTGGGAAGAGTAATGTTATCTTGTTTGCAGAGGAATCAATCCACTACTGAGAATGGTGGGCTGGTTTTCAGGGTTTTGTTTGTGTGTTTTCTGCACTTTTTTTTGTTGTTACTGTTTGGCTGTGTTTGATTTTGATCTCGGTTTTTTTTTTTTTTTTTTTTTTTCCTTGGAGGGAAGGGATGTTCTATAAATTGCTCGTGTTACCTGCATGGCAGGTTGTTCTGATTTTTCTGAGAAATGGTGCTTGGCCCTGTAAAGCACAGGCGAGTGAGTGGCAGTATTGCTGACTGCCTCATCAGCTCTACACCTCATTCAGGCATGTTTATTTATCGCACAACAGAAAGGTGGTTCAGATGTGGTTTGCAGGGTATGCCAGTGACATCTCCGATTTGGCTCTGCTGAATAACCTGAGCCGATGGCCGTCCAATGCGAGGTGTTTCTTTTAGGCTTTCTTTACAGCCCGGTAATGTTCCGACGGCAGTTTTTTTCAGAGCAGGTATGTAGATGTATGAAAAAGAGGAAAGAGAATAAAAGGGATGAAAAGCGCAGGGTGCAGGCCCGCCGGAGCGTGTGCCGCGGCGCCATGGGCGGGCCGGGAGCGCGGGGCCGCTGCGGCGGTGACGTCATGGCGGAGGCGCTGCCGGGCCAGCAGGGGGCGCCGCGCGCTGTTCCTCCCGCGCTCTCCGGCCGCGGCTGCGCCAGGGATCCGCGGGGAGCGCGGCTTCCAGACGGAATGCCAGGAAACCGAGAGCCCCGTCTCCGAAACGTTGTCTCGTGCCCTCCTGCGTTGTCTTTACTGTCTTTGATCCTGTCTGTCCCTTTCCAGCAGCCTGTGCTAATTATCTCTGCTCTATGGGAAAACAAAACACCGCCCCGCCCCGCTTCCCCCCACTCCCTCCCCGTCGGCGCCTAAAAAAAGGGAAAGGCAAGGATTACGTCATCTGTTTTTAAAGTGAGTGGAAATCCCTTTTCTTTGAGGAGCGAAGGGAGCTTGTTCTTCCCGCAGGCTCCTGCAGGTGGAGCGCTGGAGGATAGTTTAAGGTCTGATGGAGAGCACGTCATGCGGTCGGGCACAGAAGACAACGCAGTTCCTAATCTTAGACGGGGATTTCTTGCAGTCGAAATGATCAATCTTGATTCAAGTCACCGCCCCATCATAAAAACAGCCACTTTTTTTTTTTTTTTTTTTTTTTTTTTCTGTTTGACTAGAGCTGTTTCGGTTCACAGAAGAATGCAGTTTGTATGAAAAACAGTGCCGGACAAAGACGAAGCTTCTATCAGCTCCTCAGAGAAGTCCCCCTGTATCCCTCTTCCTCTGCTACAAAACCTTGCCACACAAACCCAGTACAATTGCCAAAAGAAATAGTCCTGGAAGGTGATTGTTCCTGTCTTTATAAGCACATGAAGCAGTCCAGTGGTTGCTTCCGATGTTGTTGAGTTGGGTAGGCAGTGGCTCAACAAAGTCGTAGTAATCAATTTTCTGGTAAAGAAAATAAAATATACTGCTAAGAAGGAGGGGAAAGGGAGCATGTTGAAGAAGGCTTGTTCCAAAATGTCGCATATGAAATATGCGACATTTTGGTGATCTTTGAAAAGAACAATGCTCTCGAGCGTGAAAAATACCCTAAACCCTTTTTGTAATATCATCCTGAGTAATTTTGTGTTTTGTGACAATCCTGTTGCTACTAGTGAAACCCATTAGGGTATTGTCAGATATGCTTTGATACTGTGTAAGAGAGCTAGCATAATCATTAAAATTATTGGCATGGGGAAAGAAAGGATGATAATAGCATAAATGAATGAAGGGACTGATACTGGCATAGGAAAAAATACAGAAAATACTTTGCTAATTACTTTTGTGTTGAGAACTCCTGGCTTTTATTAACAAAACAGATAAAATTTCACAGGTGTCCTAGGTAGACATGATTTCTTTATCCTGAAAACTAATTCATTTTACTGAAGCCTTTTTGGTTTTCTTTTCTCCCCCAAATCACTTAGATTCATTGGCAGCATCCCCTTATTCTGAGAGGAAAAATTTTTCAGCTGACTTTTAAAACTATAGTTATTTTGATGACATAGTAAAGATAGTAATTTGGGATTTTTCCTTGTCTTTCAGTGTAAAAGTTGTATAGGTCATGGGACACGGCTAGTCAGCATCTTTTTGTAGGTATGGGCTTTTGCGTTCTCTTCTCTTCCATTTGTGAAAATACTGTTACAAAAATAAATCCAGTTTATGTTGGTAACCATTTTTTCCCAAAGTTCCAAAGAAATTATTACCTGTCTCTACTGATGATGGTACGGCTTCAAATGCAGCAAAAATTGGTGAATGTAGTCACCATGCAGGACACAGATGTTGAATTTAAAGATGATTATGACAACAGTTTTTGTCACCCAAGTGATGCTGGTATAAGTGTTGATGAGATCCTGTTGCTGGTTTTACTAGATTTTCTTCCTTTAGAAGATGTTAGAGCCTATGCTGTAGAGGAGATATGATAATAGGAAGCACATTTTGAAGCAAAAACTCCAGGGAGAAGTAGCAGGGGAAAAAAGTCTCTATCCTTCAAAGTGTTGCACTTCATATTTTGTTTTATAAATATTTGCACTGATGCTGGGAGGCAGCAGGAGGAGTATCTCAAGAAAACACTTAACTGAGAATGACCAAATTGAACTTTTTAGACTGAGTGTTTTCTTGAAAAGACAGTTTGAAGTGTAAGATAATCTGCTTTAGTATTATTTGGGCAATGAGGAGAAAAGGTTTTAGTTTGTTCTATAAGATTTTTTCATTTCAAAGCATGATACTGATCAACAATTAAATACTTTCTGACCAGGTCAATGTCAGGTGTTTCATACCAGAAAACTGTTTAAGTCTGTCTGAAAGTGCTGATATTAAGCACGGAATCTGAAATGTTTATTCATCCTTTGCCATAGCCCAGAGAATGGCGTATCCTTGGACCAGATCGCCTTCTGCAGTCATCTGAGAAAACTGTGCTTTTTGAACAGTTCTCTTATGTTACATATGGCCCAATAATGAACCACATATTGACACTGAGTGTCATAAATTGTCCCTGTATGAAGGCAGGTACAGTTTGCTTATATGTAATATAGCTAATATACCTACTGTTTTTCCATTTTGAGATTTGAAAATCTTAAGGTGATCTCTCTGGGCCTCTGGTGACTAGCCTCCCAGACCTCTGTGCCTTCTGGGAAAGTCTAGGGGAGAGGAATGCTAACTGTGTGAGAGGGAGACTGAGTTAAGAGTTCATATAAGCAAACTGAGACTGCTGGATGTGCCTCCAATATAGCTATTTCTTATCTTTCTTTAAAGATTATGGTGATTATGAGAGGTCCTCAGGAACTGGAGAAAGCTAATTAATATGCCTGCTTTCAAGAGGTAAAGGAAGGAAATCCAGAGAACTGTACACAGGACAGTCTCATCCCTGTTCCTGGGAAGATTATGAAATAAATCGTCCTTGAAGCAATTGTTAGGCACAGCAAAGTAAATGTGATTCCTAACAGCCATCGTGGCTTTACTGAGGACAAACCATGTCTGACTAACCTGGTTATGTTGTGTAATGAGGCACCTGTCTCTGTAGATGAGGGGACAACAGGTAAACAATTTTGTTTACCTTGACTTAATCAAGTATTTTGTCATGGTTTCTTAAAGCATTATGGACTATTGGCCACAACACGGGTGGGAAAGTAGCTCCATTGCATGTCTCAAAGAACAGAGGTGTACAGCATGATGTCTGAGGAGTGGTTGCACTTTAGAGGCTGATACTGGTGCAAATATTGCTTAACATTTTCATTATTGATCTGGATGATGGGAGGGAAAGTGCCCTTTTGTTTGTGAATGACAGCAAAATGGGTGGGTGGCAAAGTGAGTGAGTCTATATGCTGGGCTACACACAGGGCTAGCATTCAAAAGGACCTCAGCTAACCTGACTATAAGGTACCTGGTGAAATTTGGTAAGAACAGACATACCTGGGCTGGCACAAACCCATGCAGCAGCATAGGCTGGTGAGTGACTTGCCACAAAACAGCTCTTTCATAAAAGGCCCAAGGCTGAGTGAGAATTTAAACATGAGTCAGCACTGCATCATGAAAGCTGTCTGCCTGCTTGGTGGTCACAGTATGTGTAGCCTGCATAGCAAGGGAAGTAATTCTTTCCCCTCACTGAGAACTTGAGGTTGCATCAGGTGAGTACAGCTCAGAGATCTGTCCATCCTTCCCCCATGCCCATCAGGAGATTGCTAAACTGGAATATGTTCAGCAGATGGCTGTCAGAATAGCTAAGGGGATAGAGCACCATGGAGATTTTCGGCTGTTGAAAACATGGAGTTCTCATTTCATAAAGGGATAAATATATACAATTATTTAATACAGAGTGGATCGCTAAAAATGGTGTGCTTTTAACACCTAAGATTGTGTGGGTAGAGAAGTTCTGGAGTGAAAACAAAATCTAATACCTAGGAAGTAGTTTGGAAAGAATACTGTTCTTTCCAAACATACAAAGGTTAAAAAGAAAGTAGTATTGACCCTTAGTATTCCAATTTGCATTACGAGAAAGATTAAAAATAAACAGATTAAAGGAATTTTATGATTGGCTTATTCACTATTCTCCTTTTACACTTATTCTAGTCTGCTTTGGTTTCCATAGCTACTAGTTTAATCATGATGCACAGAGCTATTTCTAATTACAGTATATGCCAGCATAAAATTAATTCTTTGAGTATCTCAAGCAAAAAAACAGCTTGCTGCTTGTTCTTTGACATTTTATTATCACAAATCCTGAAGCAGCACACTAGCACATCATATTTAGGCTGTTCAATTTTATTTAAAAAAAAAAGTCTTTAAATATATACCTGCTTAGATCTGTGTCAAGGGAGACAGGTTACAGAAGGACTGTACCCAAGGCTGATGCGTTAATTTCAAATTATATAGCACTTGTAAATGATCAGTTGCTATTATAGAAAAGACCTGTCATACTGAACATCCAATGCAATCTAGTTCTGTCCTCTGTCTTTTATCAATGTTAAGTTTTTGTGACATCTTTAAAATCTTCTTAGGCAAATACACGCTTTTTCCTTCCAAAAAAAAAGAGAATGAATTAGATATATCTTGTCTTGAAAAACTTGCAACGACTCAGGTCCTACAACTGAGTACAGGTGAACCAGACACAGAGTTCAGTGAGAAGTTATTCAAGTGCAGTGTTTGCAGGCTAGGTCACAAATGAAAAAGGCTGAATTTTTCAAGAAAACTAAATGCTAAGGATGAACAGTAGAGAAGTTGGTGGGACTCGATGATCAGTGCTGTCAAAAACCATGTCAAAACTTGCTGGTATTAATTTTCTAAGTGAAGTAAACATTTGTCTCATTATTTTGCCTTATCGTAGTACAATCTTTTCTTATATGAAATAGTATTCCTATTTTATTTTCCTATTCAACTGCCATCCACCTCTGAAGACAACTGTAGTAATATATTCTCTTTTCAAATATGTTTCTGCAGTGTAAAGTAGAAAGAACAGAATCAGAACTTTTTGTGTTGTGATTGTTGCCTGACAATAATAGCATGTTTAATTAAAATGTTTTCCCCATCTTTTTGACTATTAATAATCTGTGTTGTCAGGAATCAAAAATAGCCTTTCCTTAAATGTTGAGGATAAAGATAGAATTTTGCAGACTTGTAGAGATTTGAACTGGAGTTAAAATGAAAATTTTCTTGAAATACAGAATTTGAAATATAAATAAGCAAAACTATTTGACAATACTGTACAGGTCATCCATTTATCAAACTTGGAGTGAAGTGGGAAATACAGTCTTCAAGCCTTCCTGTTTGCTGTGTAATGAGTGTTCTGACAGTTCACTACTTGTAATATTGTTTCATTTACTCACCTAAACAGTGAAAGTATGAATTGAGATATATGGTGCATATAAAGAGCTAATTTAAGTAATTCTAAAATTATTGAGATAATGATCATTCAAACTGGTGTACAGTTGACTTATTGAATGCACTTAATAGATACACTTTTTTCACTCTTGTTTCTGACTAGAGACTACTGTAAATTTTTCTTCTGAGTTTCTTCTAATTAACAGAAAAAAATGGGTCACTGTTAGGGGTGGACTTCTGCTTCCTATGTAAAAAAACCTATCCGTATAGATTCTTTAAAATCTGAATTGGTACACGATGAATTTCTTGATAGTAATCTTCCTTTTGAATTCAGTAAAAGTCTTTCTGTGAGCAAAGAATGTGAGTTGGGATCTGAATTTAGATTTGTAAGGAAGATCTAGAATTTTAAACTTCTAAAATGATACACTGATTTTGCTTGATTTATGAGTATTAAAAATGTTTAATTAGTTGGAAAAGGTTATATGCATCTTTCCCTTCAACAGAAGTTGGATCATGGAATACAATAACTGGTGTCTCTCCCATTTGCTTCTTCCATAAACATCCTTGCTATATTGTATAGTGAACTTTTTATACAATGTACATTGTATACTAGTATTTCTTAAAAACTTTGCCAACCTTTATTGACTCAGTCACTCCTAGACAAGTTTTCACATGTATATCAAAAGATGCTGTGCTAATTGTAAGATAAATCATTAGTGTCTCATCACTTGAAAAATTATCTATAGATTGAGAGTTTTGATTAGTCTTTTTAATGTTAAATCCATCTTGCTTCATCTTTAGCCTTCATCTCCAAACTTTCTAAGTTTTCTTATGTAGAATTTCACCTGCATGAGATGGCTGGTCTACTATACTTTAAAGGTATATTTTAACATTTGATATACGTGCTTTTTTCAGGTACATTATTTGTGGACTTGCATTGCAACAAATTAGAATATGTTTTTAACTGAAAAATGTAAAACTATTTCACTTTCTCATTTGTAAAGTATTTTTTTGAGGGTGAAATATTAGTGTAGTTGAAATTCTGTTCTGTAAGCACTGTATAAAAAATTGTCTTTTCCACCAGTACTGGTAGAGCTACTACTTTAAATTGACTTTGCAAAAAAAGAAAAAAATTTAAAAGAAACCAAACCAATCAACCAACCAACCAACCAACCAACCAACTCCAATAAATAATAAAAGTAAACTCGCTAAGTTTGATGCAGAATTCTTGGAATGTTTCTTTTTATGCTCTCTTAGCTGTTGGGCATTCTCATCCTGTTGTGATTAAAAAGCGCTGTTGTACTATATTAGAAAGAGTAATCAATAGAAGTTGTCCTATAGCACAGCACACTCAAACAAAATCCAATCTAAAAACTCTCACAATTCATGATAATCTCATATATTCCCATGAACACGGTTTTAAAGTTTATAGGCAATATTTATTCCAGAAACTGTGGGGCTGTGCTGATAATAAGAAATTGTTTCTCTCATTGGAATTAACTGTGAAATTCCTTGTAGAGTTTCCAAAAGGATTGTGGATGCTTGCTTCAAAATCTATTGACATACTCGAGTATATTGGTTTCTTATTTGAGCAGAGTGGTTGGCCATCATTTATTATTGGCAGATGGAATTGATATCTCTATGTTACAGATTATAATCAATTCAGACCTTGTTCTGACCTATTGATTCTTCAAGCCTAATGGGTACAGCACAGAGCTGTGCTTGCGTCCATTTGTTTTAAATGTCTTGACAATTTACTTTTTTGTTTCCCCCTTTGAATAATCTTGTATCTACCCTAGTGTTTTTAAATAACCAAATAGTTGCTAAATATTTCTCTGGTGAACTGATGAGGGAGAAAAATGTTATGGAAGAGACACAAAATCCAGTGGATCATATGAACATCTATTTTCATTTTTCCTCATGTTTAGTGGTAGAGGAAGTGTGAATTCATCCCACAAAATTAAAGAAGTTAATGTTAGCCAGTTCAGAGTTACAATAGTTTTAAATAACTTGTTCTGATGGTAGCTGAATCCAATGAACCTTGCTAGATGCAGGATGGCAGCTTCTCTCTGTTTCCAGGCAGTCTCTAGCCAGGCTGCTTCCCAGTGGGCACACACATATGGCAGGGACAGCCAGCCATTGCAGACACCTGCAAAAACACACAGAGCTTTCATAAACATGAACAAGATGAGCCAGACAAACCTAATGGCCAGTAGCTTGCTTACAGGTGTCAGGTCTCTTTTATTCCCTGACTTCTCTCTGTTTTGCTGGTCTTGTTTCTTGTTGATTCATCTTTATCCCCCCTCACCTCCATCCTTGTCTTCCCCAAATTAACAATTTTTATGTAATTACTTCTACCCAGTGGGTCGCCACTGTACCTAGGTGCCACTGGCTTTACACTCTCTATTTGGTGAAATTAGATCATTTTTTTCATCTAACTGGGCAAACTATTCATATTGTTTAGTCTAAAATGGTGTGTGTGTTTTTTTATTGTTGCTAGCTGGAAGAAATAGGCAGTTGCCTCAACAAGCAAACTTTGGTAACGACAGCATTGTTCATATTACAGTTAATGTTTTATCAGCTTTTTAAGTGAAACATTGGTTAAAAATTTTATTCTTAAAGGCTTTAAAAATCTTCTGTGTGACTCATTTAGAGTTTGGGGCTTTGTTCTCAATATATACTACAGTAGTGTGATTTTTTTTAATATCTATTGGCTTTGAAATACAGTGTGTACTTAATAAGCAGAGAAATTTACTGTTTAAAAAGCATGAAATGCAGATGTTTAGAATTATGCAAAGTGCTTATTTTGACTCAGTGAGTGTTCCGATGGGTGATGATGCAGACATTTAAATTTCATAAGTGATTGCTTTTCAGAATCACTGTTAATGGAACTGAAAAAATTTCAGTATCTCTCGATTTTAGCCTTGAGCAGTACACAAGGTCTAGTTTGAGATGCAGTTAGGAAAAGAGTTCTATGAGAAGTTATATATATGTTAATAGTAACACATTTAAATTCAAAATCTTTGCAGGAGTAATCCATCCATTCAGTTTAGTAGTGGTTGTGTAGGGATTAAAATTTTTTAAGTGGGAATTAGAAAGGCCCAATAAATAGCTAATATGCTTGTAGATAGCAGGGAACTTTTTACAACGTGAGGAGAAAGTTCCCTGGGAAAGTGCTTCTGAAGATGCTGGGATCCATCAGTGCTGGTCAGTTTTTAAGCACCACTTTCTAAAGGACCTGGCAATTCCAAACTGTCAGAAGTCAAGCAGGTGACTCAGAAGGACACCTTTGCTGACCAGGAATCTTCTTTTGGAGATTAGATAAAAAAGGAAAGTATATGGCCAGTGGAAGCAAATTCAGGTGACATGTAAGGCACACAAAGATGCTGCTTGCCAGTCTAGGGAGAAAATTTGTGTGGCCACAGCTCAACTGGAGTTGAACCTGCTGAGAACTATGGGAGGCAATAAAAAGGTTTTTAAAATATATCAATGTCAAAAGGCAGTGCAGGAATTACATCAACCCATCACAAGATGAGGATGGTCACCTCACAGTCAGGGACATTGACAAGGCAGAGGTGTTCAATGCTTTCTTTGTGTCTGTCTTCAGCATCATTCCTGGGCTGTGGGGGTCCCAGCACCCTTAGCAGGAAGACCATGGCTGTGAGAGTGATGAACTCCCAGTTGACCCTGAACTTGTGTGGCATTTGCTGCTTTCATATATAGCCTGGCATGGGCATTCTTCAGAACCTTTACGGGCCACACATAAATTGTTCATCCCCCCATGTATTTCAAGTGGATTAAAGAGAGAAGCAGTCTGTGATATTACAGTTTCATACCACCGCAATGCAAGAAGTTTTTTAAGGTGCGCGCGAGAAACGTGGCACCCCCCTTTTCTCTCCTGAGGCCATTTTAGTTCTGTCTCACGTGACTTCACTTTCTCTTTGACCCTGAAGTAGCCATGTTGAAGAGTGTTACCATTCAGACTCTGCAGTGGAGAGAACCCCGCTCCCCCTGCGCTGCCGGCTGTATGGTGTCCTCTTCAGTTCGGCGCGAAGTGTGCTGGCTGGCTGCAGGCTGGAGGCTCCACTGGATGATGCTGGCACCGTGTGGAAAAGAGAGGGATCCACTGGTCCTAGGGAGCCGCGTTGGACGGCTTCATAGTTCCCCCTCCCAGCGACCCAGGGTCCGTGCTGCGACATTGGGAAAAGGGGGGGCAAGGGGGGGGCAGGGGCCCCCAGCCAGGCCTGGCAGAGCCCAGGCCTCTGGGGACCCCCTCTCTCCTGTCCCACCACTGAGCTGGAATGGAAAAGCCCTCCAAAATACCACCTTTCCACTTGGTTTAAATATGTAAAATTGAGAGAAGCCTGATTGGTTTAACAGGCTGTCTGTCAATTCATGTCCAACCCACTACAGTAAGGAAGAAAATTAATTGCTTGTTTTGGTTCTTAAAGATTTGAAGTAGCAAAAGGAGATTGAGGTTCAAAACTGTCAGTTTACTATCCACTGGATTGTAAGAGAAATGTAAAGAAAATAATTTTGAATTACCTTGGTCATGGAAAGTGAGAGAGGATCATTGAGTACAGGGCGTCTAAAAGCATGGCAGCTGAGACACTGATCTTCTTGGGGAAAGTTCAGAACACAGAGCTCAAAATACAGTCTGAGTGGTTGATAGGGTTTGGGATGTGGGTGAGGTGTCTTGTTTTTTCTGAACATCACTTGGGAGGAATGAGGAATGTCCCACCAATGAATGCTACAATTTGGTGATGAGGATGCATCATTAAAACTGTATTTGGATTGCCTCAGGCAGAAAAGGAAAATTATTTAGCATCTTCCATTTCACTGGTGAGTGTTCTTGGATTGCACTGTGATGTAAATTAGGTTTTTTTTTTCTCCATCTACATTTTACAATAGGATGTTTATCTCCTAATTATTGAAAGAGAAGCAGTTGGCAGTTACCCTCCTTTTGATACCTACTTTACTCAAATAGGTAGTAGAGAAGGGATAGATTTTTATATATTCTGCATTTCTTAGTCTTCCTGTTGGTTATTCCTAGACATCCTTCTGATTGGTGAACATTATATTATTTATACCCTTTAAAATATAAAGCTTTTTTCCTGAAGTCCTGTCATAGGATCCTAACTTTCAGGCTTGTGACCAAGCAGATAAAATTAAGGTAACGTGTAGATGCCCAAATATTTTCTTATGTCTAATTCTTATCGAAGTATTGAAAAGATCTGAAAGCATATATGAAAATTTAACTGCACACTGATCTCAAGTCAGCAACAAGTAGGAGACATGGGAGTTACTTACGTAAATAGTTTTTTCTTATTCTAGTGCTGTTCTCTGGGAAAGTATTCAAGCCTCAAAGAAAGAACTATTTAATAAGAATCCTTGCAATTGCCAGTGAGCACACACACTTCCATTAAATGACTAGGCCAATTTTTAATTTTCTTTTTATTTTTTTTAAATACATTGTTTTCATCAGATCTTTTTAGATACCATGATATGATATTATGGTATGATATTGATTAATCATCAGCAATTACTCATCAGGTCTAGATGGATGAGATGTATTTGAGTCTTTCATCTATTAAAATCTGAGGGTGATTTTAATTGCTGTCATGTCCCTTGCTTAGACTGAAAAATGTGTAACTTGCTTCTGAGTCATTTCTGCACAGAGCATACAGGGACCATCATGCTGAACACATCCCCAGTCATGTGACTGAAAAGTCTGATGCATGATTTATCTTGAATCAGACCCTGTATTTTTCTGGAACAAACAAGATCCATTTGCAACAGCCAGGAGCGTAGCAAACCTCACTGGTTTTCTAAACAGACATTGCTGTAAGCTCTTTAAAAGAGTAGAAAAGTTAAACCTTAACTTAGCTTGTGCCAAGAGATTTAGACTGCATTCCCAGTCCTCTTTTCTGTCTTTTTACTTTATACGCAGGGACAACTTATCGTCCTTGCTTTTTTCACACACATATTCTTTGCCAGATATGTCTGTGCTTCTGACTGCATAATCCAGATATTGCTTATGTATTAGGTAATTTCTGTGTGTGTGAACCACAACAGATGCAAAATCATTACAGTCTTACGGTAAAAAGTCTGCCTTGAGTTAGTGAGGCATTTTTTATGTTTCCCAGACCTCTGGAGAAAAGCATGTCTTCATCTTCGCTGTTTCTGTAGGAAAGTTCTGGGTTGTTCCCTGGCTTAACCTGGGATGGTCTCCAGAGGGTCTAATTCTGACATGTCTTAGGAGAGGAGTTTAAGTGTTTAAATGAGACAATATTCTGTAGCTATTACTATAAATATGTAACATTAAAACAGTCTGTAGCAACAGCTCTCAGGTAACTTTAGAAACCTTTTCATATAGATGCTTTCTGGTTTTTTAATTTTTTTTAAAGACTAACAAAATTTTTAGATGCTTAAATGCTTTGTTCTTCAAATAGAGTTTTTTGAAAATTAATATTCCTCTCACAAGAACAGTACTGCAAACAGAAAGCAGTCATACTGCCAAGTGACAGTGAATGCAACAGTTGCTTTTGGAACTGAATAGATTTCTTTTGATGTGGTTTATACTGTGAAAAATTTAAAAATGTTATCTACTTCTCCACGCTATATAAGTAGTAGTAAGAGTATGTCAAAATATACAGCTTTAAAATAAGTAGTGTGTTTACTTGCAGATTTTACTTTGTATGCCCCAGAGTGTAAAGATTACTTTTTTCCCTTGTGAAATTCAGTAAGTGTTGAATTGGAATTGTATTCATAATAGAAAATTTATTTCAGAAACTACTTGGCTCAAAAGAATAAGCATGTTAATTTTAACTAGTCACAGTCAGCTAAGTTTATTCCAAAAGTGAAATAGCAATTTTTTGTTTATTACTGTACTGTTTGCTGCCCTCCAGGCAAACTAAAATAATTTTGTTCTTTCCTGTTTTGAAATTACCACTACCATTGCATTCTGAATTCTAAGAAAATCTACAAAGATTTGGTCTAAGATTAATTAATCAGCTATTTGAAAATACTGATATATATTTTTGCTCTTTTAAGGAAGGATGATGAAATGTGCTGATTCATACTGTGGTATCTGTATGTATGTATGCTATGGCTTTGTCTATATTGAATTGTATTTGATTGGAAACATGCAACAGCTTATTTGCTTTTTAAATATATAGCTGGAAAAATTCTTTGGACCAGGTAGGCTGAGAGAGATAATAGCAAATGTTTATTCTTTTTTTAGTGTATGTGTGAATTGCAAGGTTGTTATAGTTGGTATTTATATCTGATCCACATTGGCAAAATATTTTATTGCAGTATTTCTTTACCTCTCTGCATTGCCTATAGAACTTTTAGCTGCAGAATGCTGCATGTTCAGACATTTTTATTTCACTCTTCCATGGATATCTGAAAGGAAAAAGTATTCCAACAGCAGTCGTATGTTCAATATCAGTCCTGTTTAATATTTTTATCAATGGTCTGGACAAGGGAATTAGGTGCACCCTCAGTAAGTTTGCAGGTTGGATTGATGGGGCCAGTTGTACAAGGTTCAACAAGGCCAGGTTCTGGGTCTTGCACTTGGGTTACAACAACCTCCTGCAGCACTACAGACTTGGGAAGGAGTGGCTGGAAAGCTGTCTGGCAGAAAAGGACATGAAAGTGTTGGTCAATAAGAGCAGAATTCATTTGTCAGGTAAGTGGACATCTGGAATTTCCTTTAGCTTTCCCAGAGAGTAATAACACTTGAGGATCTCTCTTATATCTTTATAAGGTAGTCTAAATTTCAGTTATTTGTATGTTTTGGTAAGTTGTTTCTGCCCATGATGAAAATCTTTTTTGGGTATAGCACCTACTTAGAGCTATAAATTCAATTCTTACTTACTAATCTTAGTACTATATTTATACCTTGAATTTTCTCATGGATTATCTGAGAATTGGAAATCTTTCTCAGGAGTCCAACTGGACACATGGCCTGAGTGTCAAATGCCCACATTTCAATATTTGATGGCATATACTGGCCTGAGAGTGCTGTCAGAAGGTGCAACTTTCAGGCTATGTCCTGTTCACTTGTTGTTATTGGCTTTATGTGATAAGGACAGCTTAAAGTAGGCACTATTTTAATTTAATCCTATGATACCTTGTTGCGAGCGTCTTATGGAGAAGGTACTGCGTGCTGTCAGGCAGTCAGTGGTGGTGAGCAGGTAAAGGAGAGCACGCAAAGCACCACAACCTGCTGGGAATTCTCCGTATGGATATTCTCATGAGTTTTGACAGTACCTGCATATAAATCTCATTAATTTTCTCGTAATTCCAGTTACAAAGATCTACCAGAACAAAAGAGTAAAATTGTATTCTACTTTATGTATCTTCTAAATATAAATGTTGATTAAAAATCATAAGCAAAACCCAGACCATCTCCTAGGAGAAGCTCCTATTTAACATATGGCAGGCTGACGTTTTGTCTTCATTGCTTGACTAGAGTTTCAGCAACTGTATCTCTGGCCTGAAGGCCTTATCCTTTCCAGGAATGGTCTTTGGCCTATACCTGCTTTTATGTATCTGGATTAAGATGAAACAGATGGCTGGTTGCAAAAGAGAATATAAAACTGCATAGAAATATTCTAAACGTTCTACTGCTTCTTGTCTTATTTAACACAAGGTCATTTTGTGATTTTTTTTTTTACTGTCCAAATCCTTGCTGAAGATAAAAATGTGCTGTGGGTTGTAAAACTCTTAATTCCCCACCCTTAATGGCCTGATGAAAGATTGAATAATCCTCATGCAAGTTAGAACATTAACATGAAGTCCACAGAGGCGGAAGGAAACCAGGAAAGCCTAAAAAAGAAAGATCAACAGCTTCTGATTAAACAACATGTTATTTTAATTCTGTCTTGATTTAGTGGATGAGTTCAAATCAGTGGATTTCAAATAAAATCTCTTCTGCACAGTAGATGTAGCAAGTTGATATTCAGAATAGAGGTTTGTCGTCATGGGAAGCTGTTTACTAGTTTGGGGTGACCCAGCTTTTTTGATCCTTAAGGGATAGAGTTCTTACTTTTAATGAGCTTGAAGATCTTTATGCTTAATTGATTAGTTAGATTTTTAAAGCAGTAGTGAACAAATTTCTTAGCTTGAAAAATTATTCCTGCCGATGGCCCACAGTGTTTTCCAGTTTAGCCATGGAAGATGCAGAACTTTGTAGTCGCATACTGTTTCCATTTTTTCACTTTTCCTCTGATTATCATCTATTTAAACCCTGGGTCTCCTGATCTGTTTTTATTTTATAATATTAGTCAGGTGGATTATTTGCATGCTAGATTTTCAGTTCAGAAGAGGAGTCAGTGGAAGACTGATGAACCCCATGCTGCACTGAATAGAGTAAAAGTTGTTTACTACATAATAATACTTATTCATGTTTATCAGGTAGTGTGCTTGGCATCTCATCCTCTAAGACCTGTGTGTCTCCTGATCTATTCACCTGAGAATAATTTGCAGTCTGTGGTGTTCCACATTCTTGGTATTTTGTTTTGAAGACTGTAGTACTTTCATCAGCAGTTTTTTTTGGAGAGATTTCTACTCTTCCATGCAAAATGGAAAATGTGGCTAAATAAGGAACTTTCATTGTGGCTGATTTCAGTAGTTTTTGGGGGTTAGCTTAGTCTCAAATTTGAATTCTATACTTGAAATTGAAGACAGTGAATACTGGTATCTTGCTCTGTAGTTCAGGGAATAAAGTAAAAAGATTGGGGCTTATCTGACTTGCTCCAAATCAATCATGACTAGCCCTATTGAAATCAATGTGGAAAGAGTAGAATAAAATGAGTGTTGACTGCATGTCAAATTAAAGTTAACAGTATTTAGGACTGAGCACAACTGATGTAATTTCTATAGCCTAGTATTTTATCTTTTACTATCACATGGAGCATCACTGCAGTCTCCACCAAGACAACAGAAGACCTTGTTCATAAGCCCTATTCCAATCTACTAAAACCAAAGCTATAAATAACCCACCTGCTCTCTGCTTGCCAGCATATTTTCTGACTTTCCCTTTCTCTTTCTTAACTGACATAATTTCTTGAATGATATGTGAATAATCAAGACAATGCTTTTTTTAAAACAATTTTTGATAGCTAACATTTTAACTGTTTCAGACTTCCATAACTGTACAAATTTGATACAATTCCTCTCAAACAGCAGGTAAGTGGTGGTGCTACTTCAAAATAGTTTTGCGTAGAAATAAAACAAGAACTGTCATCTAACAGCTATGTTTCCAGAAAGACCATCTCAAAATGGACTAAAACTCTCTTGAGACAAGTTCAAGATCAAGATTTAATACTTTATTTATTTATTTTCTTGTGATCCTAGAAATTACAAAGTGAAGTTTGTAGAAAGCTCATTGAGGGCCTGGATTGGTAGATTAAATGCCAATCTTTCAAGGAGTCTCAAGGAACAGATGAAAGAATGCCTTTTGCACTTGTGAGACTGAGTTTATAGCTTCATTGATCTAACACTTCTCTAGAACATAACTCTCCTGTTTAGCAGAGAAAAAGAAGTCACTTTTTCAGAGCCTATGGCCAATTTCCTTGTCGTGAAATATTTATTCTACTTGAAGATCTGCTAGATGTTCTGGAGAAGGTAGTTTGAAGATTTTAAATGTTAAAAGAACTAATTATTACTTGGGTTTTAATTTTTGGAAATCTGTCAAGAGTTCTATGGCTTTCAGTGAAAACAATAAAGTCAACAGATCCTGACTCAATTTATGCATAATAGCTGATATTGTGGTGCATCTATACTATTCAGAAAGAATTAATAATTAAATCAAGGAATATGTGATAGTTCCAGCATCTCTTGTAACCTCTAGGCTTAGCATGTGTGCTCTTGCTTTTCACCTCCATAAGTCCTTCATTTCTCTACGTATTATATCTAAATGCTTCTTAATACCAATGCCTTAAAGCATTGAGGAAGTATAATGAAGGAAGGAAGACTAATTCAGTTTGATGAGAAGGTTATTCTTAAAGACAAGAAAAAAATTAAATTTCTGACTTGTCAAGCATCACTTTTTCCATCACAATATTTTCATGATGTAAATATATTTTAGATGTTCCATGGAAAGGAAATGGTTCTAAAGACCTTGGGAAATGTAATCCAGTCTTTCATTTTTAATGTTGTGACCAAGTAGCTGTTTTTATTTCCAAATGAATTTGATGACTGTGTTTTAAATAATGAAATTTCCTCTGGTGAGGCAGACCTAGAGATACTTCTGAATATCAGTAAAACTCCTGGGATGTTAGAAGACAGAGACTGTAATCCCCCCGAATGGAAAGACAAGAGGGTTTTATTGCAGATACTAAATGGAAGCTCCTGCCCAAAGATGTGTTAAGTTGCAATATATACTTTGGAGTTGGGAATGCTTGCTGGTATATAATTCTTTCAGGCATGTCTGTATATTTGGTTGCTATAGGAACAAGATAGAGTTGAGTAGAGAATAAACTGAGAACTTAATGTACAGCTCTTTCTGATGAAAGAGATGTCCTTTAATCCTCACATCTTGATGCCATCTGGACTGTAGTTCAATATTACTTTACCATACCATGTAAATGTCTTCTAAAATATACTTTTGATCATGCTTCAGCAATAAATGTTGAGTACAATAAACTATTTGATTGAAGGAACTGTTGCTCTGCAGGGGATGGGTAATTCACAACGATAAGTAGAAGGCTTAATAACAGATCTCAATTTCCTTTTACATATGTTGCATATATGCCTGTAAAATCCCTGCACATACATGCAACTTGCATAAAACTTCAAATAGCAATTCTGGAAATAACCATACCAAATTCTATTTAGTTTTCTGGTGGAATTTGATGCCTGAACACAGTCTGTTTTCAAAGTTAATGAACCTTTCCTTTGGTTATATTGTCTGAGTAATAAATGGCATCAGTGACTCTAGTTCTTTGTGTTCAAGTATAAGGGCTGATACTGAGAAATGCAGGACTAGTCATCAAGAGGAAGATTTCAGATGACATATTTAGATGTTTAAAATAGAGGAAAAAATAGTCAAAAGAGAACTCTGCATCTGTATAGTGAGCATAATGATAGATTTAATGAACCAAGAATTTGACAGCTTTTAAAAAAGCACAATGAAAACTGAGAATTGAAATGCACCAAAATATTTCTTTTGTTACAAAGAAACATTCTCTGGGTAATATGGACTGCTACAGAAGCTTTAGATTCTTCTAAACATCGTTTTACCTGTTCTCAGTCTTATGGATATCCAACTGTGACCTGAAACTCAGTAGCTTCAAGAAAGATTCTGTGTTCTCTGCTGGATCCCCATTGCCTCATTGCAGTCTCATTTTTATCTTTTCTTTCTCCTTTTTTTTTTTTTTTTTTTATCATAGACAAGCAGTGTTACGTATCAGTCTGTAATCTGTGTCTTATCTTTTGACTGATATTTAGGCCTTTAGATTTTTAGTATGTGTATGTGTTGCAAAGTCATTCTGCATAAAATCTCCAGAGACTCAATCTTTCCTCTTCTTCCATAGAACTCAAACTTCCAACCTGAATCTCATTATTTTGAGATGCAACAGAGAGAGAAGTCTTTTCAGTGAAAGGAAGCTTACATAAACTGTCTATAATTTTGCATTTTATGATTTTATTTTTAGTTTAGTTTTGTTTCTTTGATTTTTGAAATGTCTCTTGTAGCATCAGATCCCCTTCTTATTTTAAAAAATGGCATCAGGAGGTGGAACCAAGAAATTGAACTGAAATAGTTTTCATCAACCAGGACCAAGAATTTTTGGTGTACATCAGGGTACATGTATTACAGACATGACAGCTGGAAAAAATGTTTCTCCATAAATCTATGGAAGTACTGACTGAAGGATGTTGATCCTTACTAGATTGTGTTAATGATTTTCTGAATGTATGTACCCACATAGTCGCACTGAAGGCACTCCACACAGCAGGAGATTAAAGATAGTCAAGTCTGTAGGGCAATAGAATAATTACTGTGCAAACAGGTGCACTCTCTGAACAAATGTGCAATTTGAGAAAGGTGGTGAAGTCCCAGAAGAGGAAAGACATAGTATGCATTCTTGAAATGTCAGGTCTGCCAGTCTAACTCTTTTCTGTGTGGAAGAGATTTTTTTTATTTGTCAGGGTAACTTGGCTAGTGCAAATAGAGGAAACAGTGCATCTAAAATATTAACACTTTGATACTGTCTCATATCAGCAAAGTAGAGAGGAAAAACAAAGTAGTTTCATCTTATCATAAGATCAGTGCAAAGATATTTGAAATGTTTTATTCAAAACAGCTAGAATTTGTATAAAAAGTGATCTGATAAATTGAAGAAGATATCTGAAAGCAACAAGCTAAAATCAACAAACCTGGGTTGTTTGGGATGTTCAACCTGGAGAAGAGAAGGCTCTGGGGAGCCCTTAGAGCAGCCCTCCAGTATTTAAACAGGGCCTGCAAGAGAGCTGGAGAGGGACATTTTACAGGGGCAGATAGTGACAGGACAAGGGGTAATGGCCTTTGACTGAGAGAGGGAAGGTTTAGATTAGATGTTAGGAAAAAATTCTTTACTGTGGGAGTGATGAGGCACAGGAAGAGGTTGCCCAGAGAAGTTGTGGATGCCCCATCCCTGGAAGTGTTCAAGGCCAGGTTGGATGGGATCTGAATAACCTAGTACAGTGGAACAGGATTTGGAACTGGATGATCTCTAATGTTCCTTCTAACCCAGACTGTTCTGTGATTCTATGAAATACATATGTATGAAGCACTGCACTTAAAAGAAGTCAAAAGCAAATGAGAATAACAGAGTAGATGGGCCCACCACAGAAAATGCAAATCTAATGCTGGGAAATACTGAAGAAATCCTTGCATGAAGATACTGGATGAGCTTGTTTCTCTTTAATATTCCAATACTGCATTAGAGGGCATCTATCAAGTTTTGGCCATTAATGCAGGGGAGCGATTTATATGAAATGTCAAGGCATAAAAGGAAGGGAAAAGTTGTAATAAAAGGGTTGGATAGAAAGACTCCTCCAGTTCTCTCATAAGAGAGGAATAGGAGAGTAATGGAAAAATAAAATATAGTTTATTAGAATAATGACTGTAATAAAATTTTCTCCAAATCCACCTCCTCCATCACCCCCCAATGGGATAAGATATTAAGTCCCAGGAGGCAAAGCCAATATGCGGAATATTTCATGGATTATAGAATTCAAAAATCATCTACATTAAAGTGTCAAGTTTGTTCAAAGTGAAATTTTACGGGTTTTTTACCTCAATTGTACTGTTAGTTTATATCAGAATAGCTTAATACCTTTTTGTTCATATTTATATAACCACTTTTTCTCTGAAAATTTATCATTTAATATTATTTAAAACTTTTTTTTCATTATAAAATGTATTTGACTTGAAACTGTATTTTTTATATTATATGAAGATGGTCAGTGCATAGGGCATTTCTTTTGTCTTTTGTGGGAAGAAAACTTGCATAACAAATGCAGATATAAGAACTGAGAATTTTATTACATGACTTATTTTCAGTATGAATTATTAACAGTCAGATTTATTTCTGTGTGGCAGTATCTCTTCAGGAATGATTGAATATCTACTATGGATGGAGCACTCATAAATTTGCAAAAGGTCAATCAGTCTCTTGTTTAAGCATTTATTTCAGATCTTACCTATAATACTTGCTTAATATTTTGTTGATGCGGTGCTATTATAACTTATATTGAGTATACTATTGTAATAGGAAATATTATTCTGTAGTGAGTCCCAGAGAAGTAAAGTTATGGGGTTTGGGGTTTTTTTTGTTTTGTTTTGTTTTTTAATGATCCACAAAATCCAGGGTTTATAAGAACAAAATTGGAGTGTTTGCCTTCTTAAATATAGAAAACTCAAAATGATTATGTCAGGGAGAGCAGAAATAAAAGAGGGCAGTTGTAAAAATCTGCCCACAGTGGTCTAGTGTGTGGGGCTGTACCTGAGTTAGTTCAGTGGCTTTCTGAACTACAGGGAAGGCTGTGGACTCCTGCCTGGTATGTGGGGGTGTTTGTTCTCTGAAACTTGGCTGGCTGCTTCACACACTGCTCAGCACTAATCTTACTCTCTTTGCTTGAAATGCAGCTTGAAGCTCTTTGGTGTCACTCTTACTTCCTCCTTCGTGTGCTGCCTACTCCAAAGTATCTCCACCATAAGCATGCTCAGCTTCTCCTTGGGAAAAGAGCAGCCTTTCTCTGCCATCCACTCAATATTTTTTTTACTTTTTTCCCAAGGGGTCTTACCTTAGATAGTCTACTGAAGTCATACAGCATAAATGAAGAACAAACCAATAAAGCACTATCTGCTACCTATGCATATTATTTTAATTTCAGTTTTTTTAAAGACCATTATATGAAGCATATCAGTAAACAGAATTACAACCTTTTGCTTCAGTTCCTTAGGGACTTTACTGTAGCATAATAAAACAAGTAACATGAAAAACCTTTTAGCCATAATGAAACTCAAGAAATTGTTTAAACTTTTATGAAGTAAGCTGATCTCAAACTGAAATAATCTGAATGGGTATTCTAGCTACATCTGGTTATGTAATAAAAGCATCAGACCAGTGATATTTCCCCCTGGTATTGGAATGGTTATATGAGTGGGAATTTTAGTTTATAAGAGCTGTCTTTCCTAAATTTCATTTCAAGTCTGTTGTTCTGCTATTTCTCATCTCATTTGCTTCTCTGATTCATTATTCTTTTCACCCTTTTCTTTGAACTCTTCTTTTACAGAAGAGGGCTTTACAGAAAAGATTGCTTGAAACTGTTATGAAGGGGGAGATTTGGCTTATTTTGAGATGTTTCTCGCTCCTTATTTTATTCACTTTTTCATGTTGTCTGGATTGTGCAGACACGGTTTCTTTCTTTCCTGCTGACTTCTTATCATATACCTGCCCACTTGGTCTGCAGTTGATTCAGTCCACTTTGTCTACAGAGGCAGTTCAAGCAGCTGTTACTTAGCCAACCTGTGAAGTAAGCATTAGACCTTAATTGTTGCATGCTGGTCAGTGCTGAAGTCAGTCCAGTCTTTTTCTGATTGGAGATGAGATTTGCATTCTAAAGATTTAATTAAAGTATGATTTTCAAAGGCAGTCTGCGCTGACCTGGTTAATATTTAATGCCTTTCTTTTCCTTTCTTCTTCCATGGACTTCATTAAGTTTTCTTAGTGTAAGTGTGGATAATGACTTTAGTCAGAGGGGATGAGCCCCCAAAAGGCAGTGCTTTCCATGCCCTTTTTCTCATAGTGATAGTGATACAGAACACAGTAACCAGTCCTCTTCTGTGTTCCAGTTCTTTACCACGGGTCTTTTCTAAATCTAACCTCTGCAAATGTGAAATTCCCCTATAAAAGGCGTTTTATTTTGTTACGTATTCAGTTTGGACAGAAGACTTGTGGGGGAGAATAGTGCCAGTCTGGATTGCCATAGGTGAGTACTGTAACTGGAACAGAAATGGACAGCTGCTCCCTGGTAGATCTGTGTTACTGAGGACATAAGGTGCTGTGATAAACACCCAGGAATATGCACCCCATAGTGCACAAGGGCAAACTAAGTGATCTCTAAAGACCTGAAAATAGCTTTACCTTTATTACAAGTTTGAATCTTGCAAGCTGACAATGTGTACCTGCACTCGGACCTAAAACTCAGACATGATCTGTGGGGATGTCACAGAAATTGAATCCACAGATTCCAAAATTGCACAGAATATTCCAAGTTGGAAAGGACCCACAGGGATCATCAAGTCCAGCTCTTAAGTGAATAGCCCATATAAAAGAGATGAATTGCACAGTATATGCCAGGTATAAAAGCAAATATTGTACATCTAAAGAAATAAAATACCTCATCTTTATAACACTGCCCCTAGCCACAGTGATCCTCAATTCCCAAAGCCTGGAACTGGATGTATGATCTGGTAGTTTTATGTTACCATGGCATAATTCAACACTAACACATAAAAATCACAGATTTCTCATGGAAATAAAATTCCTTTGTGTTATTCCACGGAGCATCCTGAAATGCACTATAATTAATTTTGTTTTCAGAAAATTGATAGTTACCACATTCATTTTCAATACTTAAGGTCCACTCTATTGTGTAAGATAGGCTACTTTGCTGTAGATTCATGCATCTGAATAATTATTCCATGCAGTTTTGGCTTATACTGTTTCTTTTTACAATTAATGTGGTGACAGCTTGAATGAAAATTAGTTGAATGACATTAGCTAGATGAATAACATTTATCTAGTTATTAATAGACCTTGAAAATATTTCTGTCTTCTGGAATCATTAATCTATTTTCTTTGGCAGTGAATGTCTTAATGAATATTAAGATCATAAAGGGTATTCTTCTGTTCTTACTCAGTTCGTTTAGTGCTTTTTGAAAGCTGTGTTTGTGGTTCCAAAAGGTGCTGCACTCTGGTTTTTATTATGTCACCAGGATTACTCATAATAAATATTTCTATTAAAAGAATAAACAGTACTTGTGTATGCACCTGTTTGGATGGTATATGTACATGTACGTTTGTATGTATATATGTATTTTATAAATATATATGTAACAGTTACATGCATTCAAATAAAATAATAATCAAATTCTCAATATTTAATCTTAAATAGCGTTATTTTTCTTGCTACATCTAATCTTTACAGTTCTGCTTCCCATTTTTAATGATACCTCTATTCCTCTCTTCCAGTTATTGTGTTTTAATTTCTCAATAATTACAGTAACAAAATTGTTTTGGGCCGTAGAGGTTGATACCCTTGATGTACTAATGTCGGCTGATGGCCTTACTATAATAGCATGGGTAAAGACATAATAATTATAGCTTTTCACCATTATCTTTAATCCAATAGCATGGTAGATGATGAGGTTAGATTTTAGTTTAGCTATATTAGATTTTGGGTTGTATTTAGCAAAGCTAATAAATAAGGTTTCAGTACTAGTGAATGAGGGGGGAGGTGGTGATCTTTTAACTGTGATCACTTTCAGGAGAAATCTAGGAACTGGAATGACTAAGCAGATAGAAACTGAAGACCTGATGATAAATCAAGGTGCACATAAAAATGGTGTCATAATTCCAGGTAGATGTTCAGGCTGACATCATAATTTAAACTCTCTGTCCAGTTTAACTAATTATCTTACACATGTTAAGACCTCTTAATATTGCAGAAATTAGTATTCCTTAACTAATGGTAACAAAAGTTGCCATAAATTTGGCAGAAAGTTTCACCTCTTAAGTTCTAGATGGGCAAATGGCATTTGTTAATGATGGTAATCTTAAAACACAGTGAGACCGTTACTGTGTATTGAAGGCAGCTCCTTACTTTGGCTTCCAGAATGTGGGGATATAATGGATATAACTGAAATTGGAATGTGAGCTGATTGTTTTTCCTGGTACTGATAACAGTAATGGAAGTGGATCAGCAGGTAGACACCTAAGTTAAACAATCTAACTTACACTGGAACTTAATTGTAAAATGCTATTTTTGTATGTCCACCAAAGCAAGGTTTACTGCATAATAGTCTAATAAACTGTTCTAGAATAGATGGATTTAAATAACAATTAACATAAACACAACTAACATTGCAAATCAGTTGAAAACAGCTCATAATACCTTTTGCTACACCAACTAACGTAGTCATTCAGTGATTATGTAATCACCTCTGGTGGAGATAACACAATAGACCACACTGAATTAGAAGGGATAATTGCTGCAATAATAACTAAACAAAGATGTGACTCTTTAGGGTTCAGATTGGTTGTTGGAACCGTAATGACTTTTTAATTTTTTTTTTGTATTACAGCTTTATTTCACGTTTGCAAAAGGTTTTTCTATTATTCTTACACTTAAGCTTACCAAAGGCATGAAGTGAAAAAGGAAATAAAAGCTGCAAAAAGCTACAATTCATATTGCAGTCATAATTAGTCATGATTCATTGCTTTATAGTCTCTTTAGGTCAGAATTTGCAGGAGCTTTTAGAAATAGTGTCAGTAATCCTTATTTGACATGTGATGTGGATTAATCTGCCTCCTACACTGTGGCTCATTGACATCTACCTTGAACACGAGTATTTATTTTCATTCTGAAGTTTGGTGTCACTAATTAAATCTCTAGATCTAGATTTGTTTGATAATTTGGCTTTTTTTTAATGTTGTGACTAAGTAGATGGTCTTTTGAGCTTTGAGAAATATGGGAAAATTTATATTTTCTGAAGGAGACCATTCAAAACATGAGATGGAATTCTGATTTCGTAATGGTTGTGATTTTTAGAAATGGTGATGTTGAAACTTAATTGAACACATTTAATAGAAAATTACATATTTTTTTAACCTTTGCCTATGGTTCAGCTTATAGAAGTCCTAGGGGGTACAACAGTGAGAGAAATGTCCAAACATTTGATTATCTAGACTTTCTGTAATAAACTAAGGGCTTGTGTGTCACTACACTCACACCAAGAAGTTATAACTAACATTTCTCATTATTGCAGATGTGGCCCAACCATCTCCACCACAAGGGTGTGATTTGGATTCCAATTGAAAGTTTTGGCTTCTACTTGTTAGTGCAAATTATTGTACATCAATGTGATGAGTATTATGGGAATATCCTTATGGGAGGCAATAGAATGACAAATATCTGTTTAGGTGACAAATAATTCTTGCCATAATTTATGAGGAGAAAATTCTCCATGTAGTTTTACTTAGGATAGAGCCATAAGGAGATATGGATTTGGAGCCTGTAATTCCATTGTTATTTTTCTTAGGCTGTCACCAAATCACAAATGAGTGTAGCTTGAGGTGAAACAAGTCCAATTAACACCATAACAAGTGTTTTAAGTCCAGATAATTTATTTCATGCTTACAGAAGGTGTAGAAGGTGAGAAGTGAGGATTTGGATGGGTAGTAATTATTAAGTGATTAAGTACAGTAATTTATCTTGCAAGGAGAGATGCAAAAAAAGTAACAAAAATGACTGAGGTTTGGTCTTGCACTGAGTTTTGTGTTACAGTGCCAACTTGTTCTGAGTCTGAGATCACCAAGTGGCTGAGTATCATAGTAAAGTTATGAATATCAAACCTGTGTTACTAATCTTCAGACGTTTCTAAGCTTGCTTCCTTTCTTACCATGCTGTTGCACTTATGCCCCACATCCCTGATTAGCTTTTTATTTTTGTGCCTGTTTCAGGGGATATGTTAATGCATTGCTGTTTTGGTCTTTTTTGTGGTAGGGCATTTGTTTTAATGGTTGAAATAAAAGTACTTTGGGACATGGTCCATGTCTGATTTTTTCTTTTAACAGTGCACGGCACTTCAGGTTTGTGCTACTTCACTGAATTTCTAGGCAATGCCACATTATAACTGGAAAAATGTTGTGGTTTGCTTCCACTTTCCATGTAATTAATATTCCTGGCTGTATAGGAACTTAACAATATTGTATACTTCTTCAAATGCTGTATAAGAACTTCCAGGGAAGAAGATCAAAGAAATAGTATGGTATCTTTATCAATATTTATTATAGAAAGTTGTACATATGCTGAAGTGCATATGTTACATATGTTACATATACTGAAAGTGGGATCATCAGGTTCTGCTAATTAGTACACAAGATGCTGCTCACATTACAGTTTCATGAAAATGAAAATTTTGTGTCTCCTATTTTCACAGGTTATGCCATCTGGCTTCACTTTTATTCAGTGCATGAATAGCATTAACTTTAAATTTTTATCGTGTACAAAGTGCTAAATTAATTCTTTTATTTCCTGTGTCTTCTAAATTGTTAGCCTAATTAAGAGCTCACTTAGCAGAATATTGCATATTAATCACATGGCTTCTTTCACTAACATGCTAATTTATTAGGATAAAATAACACTGTAACACTTCAAGACATGGAACTTCCATGGTGTTTCTATTCATAATATCTACATTCTCAGAATTATCAGCAGATCTCATCATCCAGCATTACTATTGAATTAAATATGTGGCATAAGTGTTTACTGATGGAATTTTAACTTTCTTCTTCTTAATATTACTTTCATTCTCTCTTCTTTGAGGCAGTATCAGCTGCATAATACAAAGTTGGACTTCCTTCAAAAGAGGATTTTCTGTTACTCTAATTTAGTATGTAATTTTATTTGGGGAAATATGAGATAGTGTATATGTGCTTTAGAAATTTAAATTCAAACCCTCAAAGCCTCTCAGGTTTATGAGATCAATTCTCAAAATTAATTTATTTCTAATGGCTGTATTGTTTAATTAGTTTTTAATATTGCTGATAATACTACATGTGTATGTGATTTAAATTTTTTTATCATTATCAAGAACGGCTTTTATTGCATTACTAATTCAATAGAATGGTCACAGAAAAAGCTATTTCTCTCTCCATTATGTCGTCAACTCAGTAAGATAATGCGAATTGTATGAATTGAATGGTTCCACCAGAAAAAATTGGCCTGACCATACACTTGAAAATACAGATGTGCTTTAAACACCTTGATACTTCAAGGCTGATTTCTACATGTTGAACTTAAATTGTCAGGATGAGTAATTGCAGCCCCAGTGAGGCTGAATCTGGTGTGCTGTGTCCAGTTCTGGGCTTCTGAGGACAAGAGAGACATGGAGCTTCTGGAGTGGGTCCAGTGAAGGGTGACAAAGATGATTGGGGGACTGGAGCATCTCTCTGATAAGAAAAGGCTGAGGGAGCTGGGCCTGTTCAGCCTTAAGAAGAGACAACTGAGAGGTGACCACATCAATGTCTGTCAGTGTCTGAGGGAGGGTGTCAGAGGATGGATCCAGGCTCTGCTCGGTGGTGCTGAGCAATAGGACAAGAGGCAATGGGCAGAAACTGATGCACAGGAAGTTCCACCTGAACATGAGTGAGAACTTTACTGTGCAGGTGACTGAGCACTAGAGCAGATTGGCCAGAGAGGTTGTGGAGTCTCCCTCACTGGAGACATCCCAGAACTATCTGGACACAATCCTGGACAATGTGCTCTAGGATGGCCCTGCTTAGGCAGGGAAGTTGAATCAGATAACCCCCTGTGATCCCTTCCAGCATTGCCCATTCTGTGATTCTGTGAATTTTACTAAGGGAACTGGTCATGAAATAGATGCAGTTTCCAAATGCTGGAGTAGATCCTAAAGTTTGTAAATATTGGTTGGCAACAGGGTTAGTGTTACAGATTATGCTATATTTTGTGTAGTCAGATATCTCTGAAAGTCCAGCACTTTGCCTCCAGTCTATTTCATATACTATCAAAAATGTATCTTTTAGTTGGTGTTTGAGTAGTCTCAGCAAATGATACACTTTTTTTAAACCCTATTAATAATTTTCAGCTTTATGGATTCGTTCTGTGATTCTAGTCTCATTCTCCATGTTTGGAAGAAGCAATACTTAGATAGCCTCCAAACTGTCAAAACATGCATTCTATTTATGTGCCTTTTGTCACTTCTCTCTTATCCTGAAGAGTTGCAAGAATAGTCTGCAAAAGCTTTTTAGTTTTAAGGACTAACTTTATTAGGTTTCTAAAAAAAACCCTTGTAAAACAGAAGTAGTAGTTTCTTGACATAAGAATTATAATATTGAAAAAAAAGGGGTGAAAGAAATAAGTATTTCTATTCTCATCAGTATGACTGAACTCAGTCAAGAGATTAAGTATTTCTTATGAGACTTCTTTAATCAGAAACTGAGAGAACCAAAAATAATTAATGCAGTCAAGTGGGGTTAAAGGAAAGTAGATCTTGCTCGACAAAATTAATGTAATGATTTATTTAAAAGCAGACAGGGGATGTTGGAAATCAGTGTCATTAAAAATGTCATACAATTTTAAAATTATATACCATAGAGTAGGAGTTGGTTGATGGCTCCCAAATTCATTTTAAAGGGTATATAGGCACCTATATTGTGTATTTTAAGTGGTACGCTGAGGGAATTGATTATAAACTGTTTAAGGTTTTTTTCCAGAGATCTGGAACAAAATTTAAAATCACTGATTATAACGAAACACCCAGAGAATGCAGTGCACCTTTTAGCCTAAAAGAAAAGTTCTGAGATGGTCACATTCTGAAGTACAATATGATAAACGAAAACTTGACACTAGAAAGCTGTTTAGTCTCAACATAGGGCTGAAAGTTGAAAATGTTCTTTCAGGCCAATGTTTGACCAGGCAGAGCTTTAATGGTACACGTAGTCTTGTGTTGGGACACAAGTGGCTGTCGTGCTGGTTCTCTGACTTTGCAATGATGCAGCCCCCGTGAATGGGTATGCAAAAGTGGGATAGATTACACATCAGGAAAACCTGATGCTTTTCAAATCTTAAAAAGTTGAGGTTTGTCAATATTTTACTAGCCTACTGTGCATACATGCTGTAGAACTGGTGTGAGTTGATAACAGTTGACATGGCTAGTATATTGGAATCCTATATCAGGATTTCAGAGCCAAGACTTCACCTTTGGTTACTGTGTCGATTTTGACTGCTCTGCGTGTATGGTTGAAAATCTGAAATCTCAAAAGGTAAAACCTGTGGGACTTCAATACATAAGCTGTACAGTGTGTGAGCCTCTGCAACACTGGGGTCTCTGCACATCCAAGCCCAGCCATGTGTGTTTTGGCTTTTAATATCTTGATCTGCAGTAGCAACAGAGGGTTTGCAGGACTATGTTATGGTGCATTGTTCTGCAAGTATTCAGTAGCCATCGGAAAGAGACTTCATGGGAATTCTAAATATTTCAACCATATTCCTCAAATGTGAATTGTCTTTTGTTTGATCTGTTACCCATTATTTCTCTCCCCATTGCACAAGACTTATACCATCATAGGACACCACCAAAAGATAGTTTAGAAGTCCTTGGAAATGTTACTTTTTCAATGATGCCTCTGTTCTTTCTTCAGGAGGATCATTTTTGCCAATGCTTTCTCCAGCTCTAGTGGGGAAGGGCCTGGAGACCTATCCTGTTCTGAGACCCAAGAGGACACCCTGCCTTTCTATCCATTTTAAGGGCTCTGCAGCAATACCTCGATGCTGTTTTGGAAATCTTACCTCTTACAGTCTCTTACAGCCTGAATTGGTGGCAGTGTTCTTCTCCAAGAGCTAACAGAGAAAAATTGTACCAGTAAATAAATGGTGTTTAAATTTCTGTTGCAGAAATTAACCTTGAGGTCTGACATGTATGCTCAACTGGGGAAGGATATGGATAAAATAATATCTGTGCAATTTTACAACAGAAAAGGCATGAAAAGATCAACTTTAGAAATAGATAAATACACATCTAATTGATATTGTGAAAGTAAATGTGTGATTACATCAACCACAGTTAAATTAAATATCCAAGCCAATGAAACGTATAGGAAGCAATTTTTCCACTCGGTGGAAGGTTGCCTTCCTTTTTTTGTGATCCACATATGGCAATGTCTCAACAATATAAATGTATACATTAATATTAATATTAATAATTTCCCTAAGGCCATACATATAATGTGCTAATTCTCTCAGAATTGCATAAATAATTCAATTTACTTTGGGGAATTTTTGCTGTATTTTTTTAGCATGTTGTCTTGAACTACTACTTGCCCAAGTAGATTGTTGATTCTTGTGTACTTTGGTTCAGAAGGGAGGCTGAAATGAGGCCTACTAATTTTGTTTTTAAAACATTCAAAGAGAGGGTTATTCTGACTTTGAAGCAGGCATTACGTGTCCATTATACATAACACTAGTAAAGAATAGGATAGCTGTCAGTCCGGATTAGAATCCAGAGATATTTCTACAGAACTCTTCACATTTGTGTGTGACCTCTATCGACTTCCCTTTCTCATTTCTGCTTGATTTCAGTCAGAAGGAGTGAAAGAATGTTTATTCATTTCTCACAGCAGTGCTCCCCAACACATGTTTTCAGGGTTGTGTTTCTTAAAGTAACAATTGACTAAACTTTGGCAGTTCTCTCTCAGTGTATTTGCAAGCCGTTACACCACTTTTATTGACATCTTTTCCTTCATGGTGGAAGTATAACAGAAAATATGACAATTATAATGGAATATATCACTGGAAAGAAGTAGTTAGCAGGGCAATGACAGGACTGTGGGAGATAGTCATCTACCCTGGCAGTCCTTTCAGAAAATGACCAAATAGGGGAAAAATGTGTTGATGGAACCAAAACTTCATTTGTAATTTCCTTTTTTTTGGTCTCAGGTTAAACCTATGTGTTTTCTAGTATAGTCTTCTATTTATTTTCATCTAAACTTTAAGAAAAATTTGTGGGAGGACATCAAGTTACTGTCCTGTCTTAGACAAATATCTTGGTCTTGACCCTTTTCCAATTCATAAAACTGCAGGATTTGCTATTGCTTTTTTCTGTAACAGGTAGAAAAAAAGACGTAGTATTATGCTACTAGTAGAAAATTGAGCCTAAATATGATAAATCATTATCATTTAAGTATTAAAATAATTCTTATACAAAATATTTGAAATGTTTGATACTTAAGAAAATCAAACAGAAATATTTGTCTTGAAAATATTTATTCTACAGTTTTTGTGGGCTTTTTTGTTTGGTTGGTTCTGTTTTGTTTTTTGCTTGTTGTTTGTTTGTTTTGTTTGGGGTTGTTTGTTTTTTTTTCTTTTTTTTCCCCCAATAGCCCCATTCCCTCCTCCACTTCTTGCAGAGGAAAATGTGTGTGAATTCAGGCCTTACTTGAATGTGGGGAACTGGGAGGTCTTTGCATTGTGTATTCCAGTTTTGTCCATTTGACAGGATTCTGCCAGAGTACCACTTAAAGTGTGGACACTTTACAGAGTTAAATACATAATTTTCTGGGACAAAACTGAAATGTAGTTGCTTTTGAAATAGAAATTCAGATCTCTTTTCTGTTAAGTGTTAAGATGAATCCTTTTCTCCTCTTCACTTTTTAGTCTAACATCTTTCACCAGCATTCTTGCTTGTAGTAATAAATGCAGTCCTTGGTAGGTCCCCTGGAAAAAGTTCATGTGGCTTTTGCTGTGTGGTGTGTTCCTCCTCCAGGTCTGCGGTTTTTTAGTTTTCCTTGCTGCCTTCTGTAAGCTTTGTCCAAATGAAGGTGAGGAGTTGCTTTTCAAAACAATAAGTTTGCTCCCTGAAAACTTGCATTTGTCCTCATTAGCAGCAGCACAAGCCAGGCAAATAGCCCTTCCTCGGCAGCTCAGCCATACTCACAAAAACTAAGTGGTGAACACAAAAATGAAGTGCATATACCCATCACAGTTCGTGATGGTGTCCTAAACAGGACAGAAGCTTCCAGAATAGGATGTCATTGGGCCCAACAGGGGATAATTGAAAATGAACAATTGCTTAGAAACAACACAACTCTGGACATGGAGCATGGAGGGAGAGGACTGCTTTGCCGAAGACCCAGGGCAAGTTGGAGAGCTAGCAAAGAAGTTTTCTACTAAATTTTTATTGCTATGAGTATTTCACAAAATACTGCTTTGCAAAGAGGTTTTTCAGAGTCACCAGATAGCTTGTTTTGACAATTTTTCAGTAAAGATAGCTGCAGGCGCTGTGCTAGTCAGGCAAAAAAATTGGGACCGTGTTTTAGAGAGGTAAAAAAAAGGAAGCAGATATTGGACTCTCCATACATATGTGAAGCAGAAAAAATGCCCTGAAGAAACTCTCATAACTCACTCACACAAACACTTGAAACATGAGATGATAAAGAAGGAGGCCTGTAGTTGCTTTAGTCTTGGTTTATAACTAGGTTGGTTGCATATGTGTGAAAAAATAAAACACGTACATGTAAAATAAAAGAATATTTTTAAAAAGTAGAAACAATGAAATAATCAATTTTAAAAAAATATAAATAGGGATTTGCAAAGTTTATCCAGACATTGAAACAGTTACAATGGACTTATGTATATCTGTGTGTTGTATCAGCTATAGAAATTATTTTCATACACTAAATTCTAGCTGATGTGCTATTAGATGCTCAATTTTTCAGGTTGAGGATCCAGTTCCCCAGCAACCCCATATCTCCTGATTGTCTTTTTGGAATGGAATGTGGATTTGAACATGTTGCCTTTTTATTATGTTCCAAAATAATTTTAGTTTAATAATCAGTTTCAAACATTCTTTTCTTTATAACTCTGTCTGAATCTCTTAATTATAATTTAGTTAGGAAGCTATTTCAGTTTTTATTCTGCTGTAGCATTGCTTATCCTCCCTCTTCAGAGTCCATGTGGAAAGATGAGGTATGACTTTTATTTAATTAGATAGAAAAAGTAGTCAGCTAAAAAATATTCAGCTAATGACTCTGATGCTTTGTTAGGGCTTGAGCAGAGTTTTTTAAACAAACATAGCAACAGATTATAATGATGTAGCAATAAGTTGGTTTGTTTCTGAAAATTGTCATGTATCAAGTAGTCGCTGATCATCTATTCAAGGGGAGCTCGATAACAACTCTGACCTAGCATACATAATTTTTCAAGTTTAGCAGTGCACCTTGCCTGCATTTTCTTAGTGTCTTCATTTTAGGATCACTTACTAGTATTTAGGGTAGCTGAAGAAGTGAATTTTATTTTTGAAATAAGGACAAAATCAAGGAATGGGAAATGATTTAAAGTGGTCACCTTGCAAGGCAGAGATAGGCATGAAGTCTGGAAATCTTAGTTGATATCATAGGAAATGAAAGAGCAAGAAATTATAAAATTGTGAAGCGAGGTAAATTTTTTTGTAGATGACATTGGTAAGATGTAAAGAGGTGCTGTCAATGATGAAGTTGGAATGGGTCCTGAAATTGTGGTACTAGAAAGATACAGCAGACAACTCAGGTCCCGGTGATGTTGTCCAGCTAATGAACCTGATAAATAGCTGAAATTCTGGACTTTTGTTAAGCTGGGAAAAGCTGTGGAGAAGAACAAGGTGGAAATAACATTAGGAAGAAGTTGATTTAATTTTTTTTTTAAATTATTTTTCTAAAAGGTGTTAAGTAAGGGATCATGTGTTTCAATAGGTAAAGCTAAAATGATAATTTTGCTCAGAACAGAGATCTCTGTAAAGGGACAGGATAAATACAGTTATAATGATAGACTGGTATATTTTGCTTGTTAGGAGAGGCTGATTCTGTTTCCTTCTTTATAGCATAAGTGTGTACTTAAATAAATGTGTAAAATATTGGGGCTGCCATGAAAAGGTTGTGGCTGCTTATGTATAATCACCAAAGAAGAAGGAATTTTATATATATATATATATATATATATATATGTATATAAATAACAATGTAGAACAGTCTCTTAAGAGCAAAATTATATGGACTTGTTTTGTAAATGAACTTCATAAAGCCAAATAAAATTTGTATTGTGTAGCTTTGTGATAGAATTATAAATAATTTTTTGACTTCTGAGAGATAATACGTTCAGCATTGCACACAATAACTCTGTTTCTTTCCTTCAGATACCATTTAGTGAGGCTTTTTTTCTTACTTATCAAGACTAGCCATTTTCCTTGTGTTCCCTTATCAGTTTGTTTATGGGAAGACTCCAGAGGAAGAACTTTTCTGCTTAAAAACAAAAATATGGTTAATGTGCTGTCTGTTAGAGAAACAGGTCTTCTGAAGTTTAGTGGACCTTAATGATGTGTTTCTGTTGTCATGGAAATGAGGTGGTTTTTTTTTTTTTTGGTAGTTTATTTGTTCTACTTTTACTTTTTATAGCCCTTCTTTTTTAAGTTCAGTTTTGTACTGGCAGTGTTCTGCTTCATAAAAGAAAAGTTATACTTCCCTTATTATCCTTTTACTTCCCTTTTATGTCCACTAGAGTTTGATGGCTAAAAGGCTGAGGAAAAAACAAATACTGGGAGATGGGTAGGTATTGGGCATGCACTTCACCTTACAGGAACAGAGTCTCAATCTGGCAGGAAAAAGAAAGCATTATTGCAGTGAAGCATGCAATAGTAAAGTTAAAAATTGCTTTGGACTAAATATTAGATATTGTTAGCACTTCCCATCTCATAAAAACGTGAGTTGCAAAGTCACTGATGGAGGCCATGAAAGCAATCCAGTTTTTACTGTGTCTGTTTTCTGTCATTGACTGAACAGGAGGTTTGTTCCTTTGTGCTTAAATACAATGTTATGTTGTTAACAGTTCTTTCACACTTGTTTTTTCTGGGTCTTGATAAGAAAAATGATTCAAACATAAAAGTGGTTAATGCTATTTACTGATTAATTATAAAGTGATATTTATGAGTTAAGCCTATGTCAATTCTGATGCCAGGATCCCCTGAGGCATGTCAGCATCAGACAGACCTCTTCAAGATGTCCATAACATGCTGAAGAAAATTTCTGTCCGTGGTGGGGTTCAATATACCTCACCACCTGCCATGCTTTTATAGTTTTCTTCCTCACCATTAAATTTATCAGTTAAAGATGGTCTGTTCCCTCACAATAAAACCATTAATTTATGATCTAAGGAGTGTGAAATGTTCACGAAGGACATGTGATACACATTAGAACATCAGACAGGACCATCTGTACATCCTCCTGTAACATCTGTACACCCTCCTGTAGCACCTGCAAGCTACCATGACAGGACAGAGCATGGGGTCATTCAGCTGCCACTTGGGATGGCATATGGGTACTAGCTGGGGAGGCTTATCTGGGTCAGCATATACCTCAGGATCACTAATTCCTCATTACGTCTTCAGAATGGTTCCCCCATAGCACTTTTTCTGTAAGTATGTGTTAAAATGAGCTGAAGCACTGTAAGCAAGTGATATCTGTAAAAATAAGCGCATAAACATTTTTGTGATGATTCAGAGAGGAAGGGAAAGCATGATTCAGACTGTGAATAATTTGAGCCTCTGCCCTGAAGACACAGGTTCCTTGCTTCTAAGAAAAGGTGGGAAAGGTTAAAAGGGTTTGTACTTGAGAAGCGAGTATGATCTCTTTTGCCCAGTGTCTTCTTTCATGGGAGAGCCTTCGTTTTACATGTATGACTGGTTTTGCTCTGATATGATATTTCATCCTTCCTTCCAAAGTTCGTATTATAATGAAATAGGTATGCAGGGAAAAACAGCTGCAGCTGGGTTCCTAAGAGGTAGATCTTGCAAACTATTATAAGTTCCTATAGTCTGCTTAGAGCATGAAAAACACGGGGAAAAATCTGCTAGTCATAGCAAATCCCATGTGTATCTAAAACAACTTCCACTCTTTCTCAAATCTTTAGTCTCATGCTGTGCCTCCAGTATGATCACTTTCAGGGATTTTGTGCCTTCTGTGTGTACTTAATTTTTTAGCTGTCCTGGTCATTCCTTTTTTAAGAAGTTTCCTTATTTTTAAGGTTCCCCATATGAACTTTAGTAAAACAATGATTGATATGCTGTGTTCTTTTTCTCTGTTTTGTCATAGCTTTTCTGTGTCTTGCTGTATATTTTGAAATCTAATGTCTCAGTGTTTCCCTGATTGTTTTCCTTCTGTATTGGTGTACTCAGTTCATCAGTGTCTTCATTTGGGGCACAACTATATTTTGTAAATTGCTCTTTCTCTTTAAAAATAAACAAAATAAAGGTATGTTATTTTGATGCTTATTATTATTGCAGGTATCATACAAAGTGTTTAAAAAAAGAAAAAGTATCTTGTTAGTGCAGGATAATTAAAAAAGCCACATAGCAGGTTAGTATTTTATTAAATACGTCCTTCAAAAAATTATGCAGATGGTTAATTTGCACTTGAACATCTGAGATTACTTATTTTAAGTTTTGTAAGCACAAAATATTTTTGAATTGATTAGAAAATAGTTTTTGGAGTAGATATGCATTCTTATGATCTACACTGTTAGCAGATAGATTTAGAAAGACAAACAATCTTCATGGTTATAAGTCATTACACATTTCAGGAAAGAGTGTTCCTTTACTGTGATGCACACTTGAATTCTTAATGGTAAATTAATAGTTGAATAGCTGTCATGAGCATAACAACATAAAAAATGTCCTGATTTTATTCAGCCCAGATTTTTCCATTATTTGGACAATAGTCTGAGAGACAGACTGGTAAACTTCCTGAGAATCCCTTACCGCATTAAGTGTCGGCTTTACAATTATTATATTTATCCAAGGATTAGTGGAAAAAAATATTTTGTGATACTTTCATTTGCTAAAATTTGTACAGTGTAGGGTGTAAATTCTAATAGGTGCAAAGAAGGCTTAGAGAAATCTGATATTTAAAACATCTAAACCAGTAATCAGTTTACTTCGGTGAGAGAGTAAAAGTGATAATTCAGGAAATGTGGTTTGGTTTGCTGTGTTTTAACCATCTGACAGCTTTTACTCTCTTTGTGGGAACCTTTTTTTTTTTTTTTCTTTTGGTCATCTGAAAACTGATCTGTAATCCATTTATGTGATTTAGTTTTCCAGATTAGGAAGATCCTCTAATTATGTTGTATTAAGAGATTGCAACTAGAATTTGTAATGGAGTCTTAGCTTGAATACCACCCAAAATGTGCCACTTCAAAAAAAAAAAAAAAAAGTTTTGCTAATCTTTTTTTCTCCCAACTTGTCCTGTTGTAATGTTGATCTATAATAAGAATATTGAATGCTACTTTGAGTCTTTCAAAAGCAGTAAGTAAGTAACAGAGATTAAAAAAGGGATTACAGGATCCAGGGAGTTCACTGAACCAGCATCATTAAACCAGTGCTCATGGAAGATATTTATAAACTGTTCTTTTGTAGCCTGTAATTGAACACTCAGTTTCAGTTATGGTTTTTAAATCTCTTTCTCTGATTTTCTAGGAATGATAAAGGGGTGGGGCGAGGGATGCAGTGGAACACTCAGTGTATGTTCTGTGAGGACATGATTTACATGCCTTTTGTTGTGGTGCATGCATATTGCATGAAGGTCTCATTCACTGGACACTTTGCATCTGAATAGAACTACATAAGAGTATATATGGGTATGGGTGTGTTTATACATCTACATATGTATATACACACATATACACATGCATCTCTAGGTGCACTTCATCTCTAGGACTTCAAACAGCACTAGACGTGTGCAATCTTTTAAAAAAATTAATTTTTGGGCTTGGGTTTTTCTTTGGCATGACAATTTCTCTAAGAGAATGGCAATGATGCCTGGTTTAGGTTCCTTACATTTGTTGCATTTAATCAGTAAGAGATAAATGCATTGCTCATTAGGAGGTATGCTAAGGAGTAAAAAGCTTGCTGGTAAATTGTTATAAGCAGAGTCTAACTTCTATTATTTTACAAATTGTGTATTTGTGATCTCTCAAGTTTGAAAAATAAGGCAACTAAAATTGTAATTATAAGAATCATTAAACATCTCTGATTTTTTCAGCTTGACAATTCTCCATAAATCATAACTTTCTATGCCAATGGGAGGACCCACCCAGCAGCCTTTTGTTTATTTATCTTTTTTCACTTAACAACTAATCTCCCTTTTTTGGCTTGTTTTTCCTTTCTTTTTTCCTTCAGAGCTTGGATGAAACGGATGCAGTTGGAGAAAAGTCAAGTGGTAGCAGAAATGTAGTTGGCATCTACACAAAGAATCTACTGTAGCTGCTTGCTAAGTCTCACTTCAGTGCCTGGAAAATCATGGAGGAGATCATTCTGGGAGTTACTGAAAAACATTGCAGTCATCAGTCACAGCCAGTACAGGTTTATGGGGGGGAAGCCCTGCTTATCAATCCTGGTTTCCTTTCGTAACAAGGTAGCCCACCTGGTTGATGAAGGGAAGCCAGTTGATGTGATCATTTTGGATTTCAGTAAGGCTTTTGATACTGTTTCTTACACAATCCTTCCAGACAAAATGTCCAGCACTCAGCTGGATAAACACAGCATGCAACAGGTAAGCAACTGGGCCAGGGGTCAGGCGCAAAGGGTTACAGTGAATGGGGTGACATCAGACTAGGGACATCTTCATAAACGCCTTGGATGCAGGACTCAAAAGAGTGCTAAGTGTGCAGATGATAGGAAATTGGGATTTTAAAGAGGGCAAAGCCAGATCCTGCACCTTGGACGGGTCAATTGTAGATGTGCGTACAAACTGGGAAATGAGAAGCTGGAGAGCAGCACTTTGGAGAGAGATATGAGGATCCTGGTGGATGGCAAATTGAATAGGAGTCAGCAGTGCCCTGGCAGGCAGGAGTGCCAGCCATGTCCTGGGAACCATCAGCACAGCATCGCCAGTCAGGCAAGGGAGGGGATTGTCCCACTCTGCTCTGCACTGGGGTGGCCTCACCTCGAGTCCTGAGTGCAGTTTTGAGCACAAAAATATAATATAAAATTATAATAAAAATTACAATGAGATATAAATAATATATATAATGGGATATAAAGCCATTAGAGAGCATCCAAAGGAGAGCTACAAAGATGGTGAAGGGCCTTGAGGGGAAGCTCTGTGAGGAGCAGCTGAGTTGACTTAGTCAGTTCAGCTTAGATAAGAGGAGACTGAGGGGAGACTTCATTGCAGTCTGCAACTTCATTGTGACCAGTGATGGAACCTCAGGAAATGGTCTGAAGGTGTGTCATGGGAGTTTTATGTTGGAATTAGGAAAGGGTTCTTCACCCAGAGGGTGTTTGGTCACAGGAATAGGCTCCCCAGGGAAGTGGTCACAGCACAAACCTGACTGACTTCAAGAAGCATTTGAACAATGCTCTCAGGCACATGGTGTGTTTCTTGGGGCTTTCATGTGCAGGGAGAGGGGATGGACTTGATTATCCTTGTGGATCCTTTCCAATTCAAGATATTCTGATTCTATGTCTTGTGTTGTCTAAAATCCTTAGCTGCAAAGATTGTTCTGTGTCAAATAATGAACAAAGCCAATGCCTAAACTACAACTTGTAGAATAATGGAGGGATAACTTTAAATTAACCAGCTTGGGTATTGCAGGTAGTCAGTTGGATAGGTTATTATTCTGTGGTTTGTGTGCTGCACATGTGCAGGAACTTAGCTATTTGTTCTGTGTAGTGGTTTGCATGTAGAAACTGTAGAATCTGAAGTGAAAAGCAGAAGAAATGGATGAGGTTATAGAGATGCCCCAATATTAAGTCTAAATCAACTCCTTCATCTGCACCCTTTAGGCAGGGTGTGAGTAACAAATAGTGAACCTTAAGGTAAGATTTAAAGCATAGCTGTTTTAATGCTGCCTTGAATTTAGTCCCTTACGCTTGCGCATGGTGAACTGTGATGGAATTGAGGGTACATTAATTCAGTTGTCCTATGTGATGCTGCTATTTCCCAATGGGAATGGTCAAACTCTTTCTGTCTAATAAGTAGGAGCAAGATATGACCGATAGTGAGAACTGTTTTGAAGCATTCTTGTCTGTGCATTTTTATCTTTAGCCTCTCTCCTACTTTATTTCCGTACCATTATATTAATTTTTTCTTATTACAGTAATTGTATGTCACAAATGTGTTGTGTATTCTTCTGTGCCCAGCTGCCTTCTTAGGAGTTCTTGTCAAAACAAAGGATTATACCTTGTACAACATTTTAAAATCATCAAAAGGTGCTTTCAGAAATTTCTCAAACTTTGAAAACAAGGCAGATACTTTATGGAACAAAAGAGAAACTTGAATGCTTTAATAGACCAATAACCTCCAATGGAACAGAGGCACACAGGGAAATACACATACTGTTGTTTCATATAGGATGGATAACATCTTTAATCACAGTTTTTCAGCTCCATAAGACTGGTGAGAAGGGAAGAGAAAACACAGGTTTTGTCTGTAACTAATTCTTCCATACATCAGACCCCAAAATTTTGAAGATATTTGAATGAACAGTTTGGTGTACAAAGACCACAGAAGTCACAGGAATCTCAGAGCACATTAAGGTATGAAATCTCTCAGCAAACATAATTACAGCTTTAAATAGTTGATTAAAACCCAGAAAGTTCTAATGTGATCATTTAGTCCAAACTCCTGCATAATGCAAGTATTTATCAGAGAATTCCTATGTCCTAATTAAACTAAATTATAACTAGGAAAATACAGATTATGGTTTAATTTTTGTGTGTGTGTGTGGGTCCAAGAATCCAATCATGGCTAATTTCTCTACTCTTTGGAAGAAATAATTTGAATATAATTTCTATTCTCCAATGTCTAGTTTCAAATTCCACTAACATTGACTTAACAACTTCCTGTTAGATCTGTTTTCTTGTAGATACTCTGGTGTAATGACCTTTATTCTTAAATTTAATTTACTAACACTTCAGATTTTTAAATTGAAGGCATGCCTGTGGCCAATTTTAAAGTACTTCCAGTTTTCAGCAGCAAGTTTGTATTGATAGCACCAAAAACTGTATGGAATATTTCAGTGAAAGTTACATCAGTAGGAAATCTTAGAATATAATCACAGTGTGTTTTGGTTTGGAGAAGACCTCTGAAAATAGCAATAGTGCAAGTCTCCTGATAAAAGCAGAGTGAACTAGAACTGTGTGTGTTAGGTATGTTGCCCTGTGAATTGTTCTTTTTATAATCATTTCATCCAATACATATCTGTGTGGGTATTTATCAGTAGATCCATTTCTTACCACACTGTCTGGGCTAAAAAAGACACTGTTGGATGATCACAGTGCTATGCTCATGGCATGGCCTCCTGTTTTGAAAGGGGATCTGTTGTTGGGCTTTAAATACACTTATAGGCTTACTGCTGAGATCTAGGGTATCCTTGTGGAGAATCTAGCCATAACATTCAGAAAACCTTATGCAGAAATGTATTACTGAGCATCTCCCTCAATGACACTGGCATTCATGTTCAGCTGATTGTTCTTCATTAATCCCTCAACCAGGAGCATCTTTTCAGAGTTAAACCTTACCAAATGAGTAGCAGTATCCTTTGGGAATATGGCCAACTAATCTTGATCCCAAGGATATTAATTCAGAACTTGGCTTGTTAATAAAATGCATAATTTTCTTAGTCTTAGGTGTCAAAATGATTGAAATTCTTCAGAATTTTGGAGGAATTATATTGACAGTATTTATTAATTTTACTCTGGAAAATTTTACTTTTTTTCAAAAGTAAAACTGGTAAGAATCATGAAACATATCCAGTCAGACTGAAGGTTTTAAATTACAGATGATGCTTACAAGAGCTACAGATAATAGTCTGGAAGTATATTAAGATTAGTATTCTGAATCAGAGATACTTTTAATCATTTTTATTATCTTTCTCCTCTTGATCGATATAGCGTATATGAAATATATATTTGAATAGTGATATGAACAGGTTACTTCTTATCTCTTGTGTTTTAAGTCTGGATATCCTATGCAGTGATGAAAGATCTTCTCAGTGAAGGAATTTTTTTAACCAGACGAATTTCACAAAGAGGTTAATTTTCTGAATACGATAATGATGCTAGTGTTCATTTTTATGGAACACAATGAGGCTATATGCAAGGAGATTGTCTTCAAACTCTCCTCTTCAATAAAATTCCTGTTTCTAGAAGTGTTAGAATATAGAAGAATGCAGAAAGAAATTATAATAAATTAAGGTTGTCAAGGAAAGGATGTCCATTATTTTTCTGTCAAATGTAACATCCAGACCTGAGCACAAAAAGTATAAGAGACTCATTTCTATCAGGTGAGGACCTGTTCTGAATTTTCTTTAGGCTATATGAACATCTTGCTATGTCTTGATAGCTGCCTGTTTTAAACTGGTACTTTGTTCCTCTAGAAGAATATAATTTCCTCAGAAAAAATAATTATTGGGAATTAGTAGAACTATAGAAATCCCATCAATGGGATAAGCAACAATATTCTGCTAGCGTTACATTTTGCCTTCTTTTCTTCCTTCCTCTCTTAACATTCAATTTCCCCACTAATTCTGATAATTTTCATGTCATTAAGCATTTCTTCTTTCCCTGGACACTTGTGTGAGTGTCTGCTATGAGTTAAACTCTGGGCCATGAGCTCTTGGTTTATTATTTTGTAAGTATCTCATGAAGTTGTAAATATGAAATACTCATCCCAGAGCAAACATTTAGAGACATTTTGGAAGTCTTAAAGCTTCTCAATGCTTCCTCCAACACCCCTCTGTTGGGATATTCCAAAGATGAAATATGATGTGCCATTGTTTTATAGTTAGATTTCTATTTTGAATCTAAAATATAAATCGTGGAGCACTCTAAATAAAAAATTGGACCACCAGCTTTGATTTTCCTGTGTGTGTTTTCCAGATTTCCATAATCTGCTGCCTGATTTACATAAAATAATTACTACCTGTGCATCTACGTCTGTGTTTAGGTGAATTTAGGAGTGAACTTTTAAAATTAATGTCCCATTTTTCCTCACCTGCTGTATTTTGGTTTGCATCATAGAATATTCTCTAAGAACATAAATTGTACTTCTATTTTATTTTTTTCATACATGTTTTTACATATATATTATATTTTTTCATATAATGAAACCAGGAAATGCTTTCCAGGAGTGAACTCTACACCGCTCCAACTCTTGAAGGGCAGTCCCTTTGTGGGACCTGACTGGCATTAGTCCAGAGTGAATTCCCTTGGAGCAGAAAGAACACATATTGCTTCACTCCCCAGATCCATCACAACTTCTTCCTGTAGTCACAGGTGACATAGCTGAAGTAATCTGAGCTGGCTTTTGATTTTTCTTGCTTGTTTGTTGAGGTAGTAGTATTAGCAACATAAATAATTTTGTACTTTTAAATTATGTATTCTTAATCAAGTTTATTATGTTGTCATGATCAAGACATCACTGCACCACAACATTATCATTATTATGTAGTTGAAAATCGATAGGACTGAAGGATGAAATGGTAAACTGATTTGAAGGCCATACAAAACTGGGAGTAAAAGTCAGGTGTTTGTCATGCTGTTTAAAGCTGTAAGTGCTCAGCTACATTTCATAATATCATAATGGACACCAGGGGATCTGTTAATGTCATCAGCTTCCAATTATTCTCTTGATTAACTGTTTATTTAGTCTCATTATACAGTTGGATGTTCTGTCTTGCCTTGCCACTTACAATTGGCATGGTTGTCCAAAGATCACTTGCGCCAATAATCACATTTCACATTGAAAGGGAATTTTATGCAGTTGAATGTAGTTCCCACTAACATAGCTCTTTTCTGTGCTAGAAGTGTTTCCAGAAAGAGAAGCTTGTGTAGTTTCTCTGTACAGTTTTAAAGCAGCTTGTGTATCACTAGTAGTAAATATATTTCCCAGTATGCTGAAGAAAGAAAGCCTTCGTGGTTGCTGCTTAGAAAGTTACATATAGCTGGCATTTTCTGGGTAGGTTTGTTACTCTGTGTAAGACATGCAGAGCTTTTCTGTCCTTTGTCTTTAAGATTAACATCTATTCATAATTTAATCTTGAAAGGTCCTTGGAATAGTTTTTAAAGAAACATCAAGGAGGCAGATTTACGTTTCAACCCTGTTAATAAAATGCAGTTAAATATGAAAGAAGCTGACATGAAATCTCTTTCACATTCTCTCTGTTGTTCATTCTCACACAAGCTGTGTGGATGGCCAGTTAAAAAGCAGAGTTTTCTGAAGAAGGAGCTTTGACACTTACAAAGTTTTGAGGAGTTGCTGTTTAACAGGAGGAGCTGTTAGGATCTTCATAACAATAATATTTACAAAGAAAATAGATTATTGAAGAGGTGGGGGTAAAACTTAAAGCTGTTTTTTGTCAATGCTATGCTTTGCTTCATCAATTACTGTGATTTCATCTTGACCTCTGACATAGTAGGCTTTTTAGGAAGTTAAAAATCCTGTCATTAAAATTAAGATGGGTGTGAACCTGATGTGAAAATGACCATAGTGGGAAGTATATCAAGGATTCATTTAGCTCAATATCTTGTATATTTGTGCTGAAAGCAGTCTGCCTTAGAAGTAGTATGAGAAAAGGCTAAAACTTTTTCACAAAATATTCCTCCCCAGTAATTTGCAGCTCAGGGATCTCATATCCATGAATCCTTGCGATTCAGATTCTTCTTGTTATTTTGTTGGGTTCTTTTCCTCCTCTACAGCAGCCTGCTACAAGTTTCCACAACTTAAATACACCTTTTATTTACTTCTGGGCCTACTTTGCAGTCCTGTTGCTTTATTGAACAAGTTGTTTCTTCTTGACATTTTTTATGTCACTCAAGATTGTGCCATCTTTATTGTGCCATCTTCTCCCAGTTATATCTTTTAAGACTTTTTTCTTTTTGTTTCCTGTTACATTAGAGAAAAGTTTGTATGATTGTTTCAAGGAGCAAGGTAATTTGGTTTCATGAATGACCTACATATTCCATTGTTGCAAACATCATTGTTGAGCATGTTGGTCACCTCAAAAATTTGATGCTTTTGAGAAACACAGATTAGAAGTAATTTCCCAGCCTAGGTAAAATATTTGCCAGACCCTCTTTAAAATATGAAGATTTGTTAATGCTTATGTAAGAAAAGATTTTGAAGAGAAAGAATAGCAGAGGAGACTTGAACAGGAGATCTTCTGTTTTAAAGGAAATATGTCTCTCTCAAAAAAAACTGTCTTAAAAAGAATAATTCCTGGAAAGATGGAAGGCACTTAATTCCTATGGTGTTTGCAGCACTTCTATACTATACTTACTACATATACATCTTCTATACTTCTACTGGTGGTTCTCAGTGTGTTGATATTGAAATGATCAATTAGATCTGAGAAATAAAACAACTGATAATTTTTTTTCAGTTGTTCCAGAAAATGGAGTCCTAGACACATAAATTAAAAGGGGAAAAAAGGTAGAAAATGTGTTGAGTTATAAATATTGATTCAATTATTTAATTATATATATACACACATTTAACTTCATACATAATAATTATTCTGATGTGAACCAGATGTGAATAGATTTATATGCAAAAAGGGTAAAAAACCAATAAAAAAATCCAACAATAACCCCCCAAAAGCCCCCCCTTAAACAAAACCCCAAACAAACAAAACCCAACCAGCCAAAGTAAACAACTATTTTTTTTTTTGTGGCTCAGAAGGCAGAACTAAATCAATGTAGTTAGATAGCATAAAGTAAATGGATGAGCTATTTATCATTTATATGTTAATAGGAATTTGGAGCCATGGTAGTTTTTATTTTTTTTAAAGTTTTAGTCACTTCCCCTAGAAGGATGAGAAGTTAAACCTGCAAAGAAAAATTGGAATTGTGTTCAGTTTTCACTTTTGGTGAAATCATGAAAGTCTTAAAATGATGATATATTACTCTGTAGACTAAGGTACAAAAATGCTAATTTATTGCTAGACTGCAGCGTCCAATTTGCATTCCAAATCAGACTGCAGAGCTCCCCAAATTAGTAGGTGCCCTCACAGCGTATTTAACCTATGTTTTTCCAGAGCAAACTCCCAGCAGTGTATGTTTTTGCGTGCTTCCTCGTCTACATATGCACATGTGGTGCTTCACCATTTTAAGATCCAGTTATTTTAAAAGAGCTTTGAAAAAATACAGCTAATTTGAGATATGAGGAATCAGTGAAAGAATTGATGCAAGAACTGTTTTAAACCTCTGAATTGCCTCTAAATTCCTTTTTACTGTGATGATGAGAAAGTGAAGAGTGCATAAAATTTGCAGTGATTAATGTCATGTGTTAAATTGTGCTTGTGTGTGTAAACACATACACACACAAAATTGTATTGTTATAAAGATGGTTTTTAGAATATTGTAAAGGCAGTAGTGTATATTTGTTGTTAGTTCCTGATGATACAGATATATGAGAAGAAGGGAAATGAAGAGTCATATTATTCTTAAATGTGCTGATACAGGAGGAGGGGGAGAGGCGGGGGAGAGAGAGAGAGAGAGAGAGAGAGAGAGAGAGAGAGAGAGAGAGAGAGGGAGAGAGAAAGACAAGTAATACAGCATAAAGAACCCACAGGCATTTGGGCTTTCCCACTTCAGTAGCAAATAGGGGGAATTATGGGTTGGTGGTCTGCTTCCCCTTAGGAGGACACCCCTCCATCTGTTTTCAGTACAGCCTGTTTTCAATTTAAAACACAGATTTCAATACAAACCTCAATTTCTTTACTCCATTTTATATGCAAAGTGAGGCTTATGAATCGGTGTCATTGCCATAAGGGCTCAGACCAAATTTCCCCCCAAAATTCACAGGCTGTTCATTTGAATACCTGCTTACAGTGGTACACAATGGGCAGCTTTGAGAAGAAAAATTGATAATCTTCACGGAAGAGTAATTTGAATGAAATTACACTTGACAGCCTGTCTCCAAGCAAACAAGGAGAGCGAGGGAGCCTTAGCTAAGCTCTGAGGACTTGCCTAAGCCTCTGCTGTTGGAGCTTCCCAGGGAAAAAAAATCCACACTTTTTCCTACATCTGACTGAAGCTTTTGATTAATTCTCTGTAGCTGTTTCTAGTGAAGAAAGGTAGCAATGGAAGAGAATATGGAAGAGGGACAAACACAGAAAGGTATTGTGTTAAAATTGCTTTTTCTTTGCATGGAGATAAATATTTTGCAGTTCCTTATTTGCCTTAGCAGCATGCTGTAATGTTGGGGAATATCCGTATGTGGCAGATGGGGAAAGATATATTATTTTCAAATAATTTACTTCATTTTTCTCTCTGCAATAGCACGTAGCATTAATACAGTGACTGCCACCTGATATCTAGCAGTAAAAGAATCTAGGCAGCAAATTTTGCATCTATACAAATGATGTTGCGAGCATTTAATGCAGCCTGCTTTCCAGACTAGTCTTTGTTAACATTCATTTATTTCACGTTTTCACGCTTGTCTAGCTGGGTCAAGGGACTCTAGTGTGAACTATGAGAGAACTACTCACACAATATTTGGAGCTGGTTGCAGTTGGATATCTAACAATGTAACCAGTATTTACACCTTGAATGAGAATCCAGACTGAACAAAGACATGGGGTCTATTTTGTATATATTAGGCAGTATTGAAATTTCCCTCTGCCTTTTTGCCACTTTGGTATTGTAATGTATTGCAGCAGACTTGCCATAGTTCTAATACTTGCATGACACAGATTTGCATTTTGCAGAAATTAATTTTGCAGGCTGCAGCTGAAATTGCTTTAGCAAGATGTACACAGTGTGTTCAGAGCTTTTCTGTTCCATGGCTTCTGGTTGAAAATAACTGAACATTATGGGCTGTGTTAGCACTTAAAGGTCCAATTTAAAGTGATTGTGGACTATTAATTAATGTGTGGATCTTTGGGAGACACAATGTTTTCAGTCTTTTCACTTAAGTGTTATTCTGTACAAGCCACATAACAGTAGTGAAAGGAACCAAGGTTTTCTTCATTTTTCTTTACTGCAAGCACAAAGGGTAATCCTAGTGAATATTTGCTATGTTAAATTTTTATCCTTTTCATTTTATGTTTTTTGAATTAACTTCCATTTTTGAGGAGGATATAGGAAGTTGCCAAATAATTTATAACAAATTGCCTGTAAAGGCATATTTTTCTGCACTGATGCCATATTCTGTTTTTCTGCTCCCTGATCAATCTGCTTCCTACGTGTAAATGTCGTGCTTTCTCATTATAAGTGACCCATTTAGACAGAATGCAGCTTTGAATTGTTTATGGTCCTGACTTGATCTAGATGCACAGTAGATAGTCATGAGAACATTAAAAGAGGATATATATGCTCTGTGTGTATACACACTTACGTTTATAGATAAATAGATTAGTATCTGGTTGGTGATTACAGCAGTTTCTTCAGCTGACTTTTATTATTTGTAAATGACAGATAGAATAGGAAAGTGCAGGACAAGTCAGTTTTTCTGTTTTGTTTTGGTTTGGTGTGTTTTTTTTCCTGAAGGTAAAATCAATACTTTTCCTGTATGATTCAAATTATTTAGGATGCTTTACACTTAGAAATTGAAGACATGCTATTTTTAAAATCTGAAATGCATTCTTTTGCTTCTTGAAACAAGTAAATTGAACTGTTTGACCAATGAATCAAAATACGTCATTGTTACCAAATGATATTGCCTGAAGAAACAGCGTGAAATTCAAACTCCCTGAATTCTTATTAGAAAGGAAAAAAAATCAGAGAAAAAAGTGAATAATTTTTGTATATGGAAAGAATGTGTTGTTATTGATAAACTGTGTCCTCATTGTTCATATGATAAGCAGTTGAATGACCAATAGCCACTCAAAATGGTGTGATTAATAGTGTGATTACAACAGCTAACATGACTTACCCCCAACCCCCATTTACAATGCCATGTGTTCAGCCTTTTTCCCTTTAGTGGTACCCAGCTGTCATCAGAGAGAGAATGTTAAGAGCTCAGAAATCATATGTATTTTTCCTTATTGCTGTGAAAAGGGATGCTGCTTAGTTTCTGTGACCATACCTGTGAACTTGTTTCAAGATGTCATGTTCCCTTGTTGGAATATGACAACTCTTAAAATGCATTTAGAGTTTGAAAAATATTTGCAATTCAGGATGCAAATTAAAAATTATTTTCAGTTTTGAATTTTTGAGGGTGCTTGATTGCATGATAGGGAAATATAGGGATGATTATGAAATCGTGGATCTCCTTAAGTTTTGCACTCTGCACTTGAAAAATATTGACCGGTACTAGTATAGCATGATAATTCTCTTTCATATTTCCTGGGGTTTTTTTGCTTTCATTTAGTGTGATCTATCTACCATGTGTTTAATTGATATCCACAGTATAGTTCCAGGTCATCCAGACCATTTTTGCTAATTGTAGTATTTCAGCAACAGTAATTGTAATTCATATATTCATAATTCATATATTTTTCATCCTCCTGCCATCTCAAATGAAAATGTTTCTTTCTTTTTCTTTTCTGATTTATACAAAATCAATGGGAGTATAAATTGTCACTGCTTATCAACTCCTGTGCTTTTCACAGCAGATGCTTTGAACCTCCCACTGAACAGCATTACGTCTTGCTGGCAGCCATGATGGAAGTGAATAACTTCATATTGATGCATTTCATAAATATGATCAAGATAGCTCTAGCAGATTTGGAAGTTTTTTATTTCTGACAGTTTTATGAAATACAACATAATTAAGTGCAAACATAATTCTTAACATAGTGGTTCCAAATAATGACCTTCTGCCACAGTCTCTCAACATTTTAATGTTTAACACTTAGGATTGCTTTATATCTGTATCTTGGAAAGTTATAATCAGGGAAATAGATTCAATTTTTTTTCTAAAAGCAATTAATTACTAGAAACTTACTTCAAAGTAAGGGTCATCTTCTCCTCTCTCCATTTTCTTTCTATTGGCCTCAGAAAGTGTGTTTTCGTATTGGCATCACTATCCTTATTATGGTAAAATGAGATTAGGCTGTTGTCCAGCAGTTTTCATGTGTAAAGCTGTAAACGTTTAAACAAAGAATGATTTCTATTCATACATTTGCTGTTTTAAAGTACTAGAAGACTTGTTGTGCCTCCTCCACCGCCTTTTTTTCCCCTTGATACCATATTTCCTTTGCTAGGAAGTAAGTACAGGTTAGGGAGGAGGTTTCAAAGGTATTTACTACGCAGCTATCTCTAGCTGTCCAAGAATTGAAACTGTGTAGGAAGTCTGTCTGAAATGTAAAGTAAATTAACATTAAAATATATTCTAACAAAGTAAAAAGTCATAACATCTCAAAAATATCAGCTTGCTCGCAATTTCCATAACACTGACACTTTGCTACATCCTAGACCTCTAACATATTAAGACATTAGATTGCAAATTTGCTGTCTTGAAAACCCAGGATAACTAAAGCCTGCAATTTATTTTTCAAAAAATATCAGGTCCACTTAGAAATTTCACTGGTGTCTTTAGGGATGCATACTAATTTCGAAAACCTCATGCATAAATTGCATGTGGCAGTGGTAGGTCTCGGCTGCCAGTGTTTGAAAGACAATGACGTCAAACTGGTAGCTTTGTGATGTGGAAAAAGGTATATGTTCAGTTCCTTCATTTCCTGTCTTCCCTCTGTGAAAGCACTAAGATTGCAATGATGTCCCCAGCCCCAGTTATTCATCCCAATAAAGAACTTTTCAGAGGGCAGGCACTGTAAGTTTTTGTACTGTAAGGAAATTGGTACAGGGGAGTGAGAGTTTCTCACCACAACCTGTTTCAGGAAAAAAGAGACGTGTTCTGGAGCACAGTAAGTCATATTATACCATTTGCACGAAACAAAAGATGAATTTTCTTTTTTTTAATGATTCATCCATAACTTCATTTTGCAGTTTTAATTCCTTTATAAAATAAACTCTTGGGAATCAATGGAGCATCATGTGTTTGTGCAGCAGCAAGCATGAGGAAGATACAAATGTTACTTAAATTCTCTAGGCTGTAGTATACCTAGCACAGTTAAGGGCTCAACAGTAGGACAGCAAAAAGATATGTAGTATTATTTTGACTAGAAATGATTGAATGCCAGGAAGTAATGACTTAGTATTTGGCCTGCATTAGTGATATAAGTGGATCTTCTGCCTATTATCAGAGCTTTTTAATTTGTTCCACAGTGTACCAATAGAGGAGAGCTTTAAGAAGAGTTTTGGAAGAAAATCATAAGGAGACTGGGGTGCTATCAGTAAAATGTAGACAAGGCCTACACAGCCTCTTCAGCCATGAGAGGCTAAATTGTTTCCTCATACTTCAGTACTTTCTGGAAAATTGCAGGCTGACTTAGCAGGATAGTACAGAGTAGATGAAAATGATGTGTTTTATTTCATATTAAGAAATACCAACAGCCAAAGAGTCCAAACACTGCTGGCATCCTTTGTAAGTTAGTCCTCTAAATCTTCTGATTTATCTGTAAGGGAGAAGAATTGTCCTTTTCTTTTGACTATTGTTACAAAGTTGGTTAAAATACGAATGAGGAAATAATAGTATTTTGCCCTTTGATTTTGTTTGGTGACAATACTTGTAAATAAAGCAGAGGAGTTATTTTTTGTTCTTTTATGTAAATGCCACGCTGAGTGAGAGCCATGCTTGTATTGTGTGTAGTTAGATCCTTTTAATGTTGTTAGTATTCAAAAGTAACTTGGAAATGGTTTTTAAATTTGGCCTTACAAGTAAGAAGTAGCAGATATTTTCTGGTTGATATTCTTCATACCCAATCTGGATTTGTAGTGCTTGATTCTTAAAGAAAACATGGTGAGCAGAGGTCAATCTCTATTTGCTTTGGGAATATCTTTTCAATTTAGTAGGCTTAGTTCCCAAGCTTGTGTTCAGATTGGATTTTTGCAAGTCGCTTCAGAATAGATTGGTCTTAACTTTCATCATGTTTATTGTTTCCTGTTCTTAAAGGTGTGTGTGTTATAATAAGAGCATCAGATAAAATACTCACTTAACAGTTACAAAGCCACCAACAGAGTAAATAAATTTCCTTCATAATCAATGCTGAATATGGAAATAAACATTAGCATTTGGTAAACTATGTCACTGTATTTCCTGCTTAATACTCCTTAGTAGTTAATCAATATGGTTTATTAAAGAAATACACAGTAACAGTCAATACGAATTTGAAGTTAATTGTTCTAATACTGTAAGAGTTATTCTCCTTTATGTAGTAACTACAGGCTACCTTACTTAATATTCTTAACATTATACTGAGTTGTAGAGGTGTAATTTGAATATGTTATTATTCAATACATTAGGCTTTTATTCATAGATAATGATGTAAATAAATTTAGTCTTGCTCGCTTATTTAATCTTTAACATTGAAATGTCTCTGTTAATAGTAGAAAACTTTGTATTTCTTACAGGCTTAACGTTATACTAGTCCTAGGCATGAAAATCCAGCATTAATAGGACTTAATTATAATTTTATATACTCTCTTTCAGGGCAAAAAACATTCCAACTGCCCTAAGGCAGATGGAATCCTCAATTCAATGTGTGAAAATTTAAGTCTTCATGGTAATTTTGACACTTGGATGTCAATTTCATAAATAAGCTATATTAAAAAGATTTTTCATAGTAGATGTAAATGCTTAGGAAAGAAGTGTTGAATATATTTTAAATTATTAATTTGCACTAATTCTTGAAAAAAAACTATATCAAAATAGAAATATAAATTCCTAACAAGGTTTTTTGACACTTTGTGAAAGTTAAGCCTCACCTTTGGGGAAAAAAGGCTAATCTGGTTTTCCAATTACTCTAAATAATAAGAAATTAGGAAGGACAATGCAATACTGTAGATACAGCAAAATTAAATTTGATTCAGAGTGCTTAGGCTCCTTATGGAGAAGGATTGAGAGATTGTTATACCTAATATTTAAAATCTTTTCATTTTGTGACTGTGCATTCATTTCTGATAAGTACCTTAAACATTTTGGAAACGTGACTTTGCAACCTGTCTTAAGTAGCCTGCCACTGCACTAAAATTCAAGATGGAAGAATGGAGGAAATGCTACTGGCCTCACATAAGAAAGATGTTTGCTTTCTTGATACAGTAATTTTTACCTGTTATTAATTCTCCCTATGTACATAGGTGAGAGTATACAAAACTACTCCTAGTAGTTTTATATGGAGGACTGAGTAGACAATAATAAAAAAAAACCCCTCGTTTTTGGGCTGTCCTGCCTCAGATTGTAGACACTGTGAATGATTTTATAAAACCCATGGAGAATAGAGGCACCTGATAGCCATTGAAAAACAGAATGTAAAAAAAGGCAAAGGTGAATATTGATCTTATATGAAATACTTTGTCAGTGAATATTCTGTTCGGCAATTTTATTTCACAAGAATTTTCAGCCAATTCAAGCGACTAAAATGCATAATTCTGCTAACATCTTATCACATGGCTGATTTCTGAGACAGGCAGCAAGTCCCACACTGATGTGTTGTCACAAACCTTCTTCTTGTGGGAGTGGGGAGCTACAGAGACTTCAGTTCCACTGTCTAAGGAATGAGGAGTAAGCCTTGTCATTTTCTCTGCTACAGAGGGATCAAACTCAGAGCATCAAAATTGAGAGGGTCAAAGATATACACCAAGTAGGAATTAAGAAAACTGGGACCTATTGTGTGTGTGTGCTCTAGGGCCTTGTGAAGGAACAGCACTGACACAAAAAATGGCTTCAGTATTCTCTCAGCTTGTCCATGGCAACTCTTATGCTTCAATGCATTAGTCTCAAGAAAGCTAAATTTTATCTTTTTTTTCCCCCCTCTAAAATTTTCATCTCCTTCTTACTAGTTATAATGGAGGAGTTCAGTACTCCTCTCAAAAGTTGTACTACAGCAATCTGGAACAACATTTTTCCAAATAACAGTTGCTGAAATACAACTACTAAGTGCAAGCATTACCCTTCTTTTTACACTTGTAATGCACCTGACATTTGCACTTGGATAGTTTCTGAGGACTTTTTTATTTGGCTTACATAGTAAAAGTTTCATTTTTTTTCCTCAGCAGTGATAACAATATAATTATACAACAAAGGAATATCACAATAAATTTAGTATCAATTTTAACAAAGTGCAGTCTTTTTAATAGTGGCACGAGGGGGACAGTGCATTTGCTGAGGTTCTGGTATAAAACTAGACCAACAAAAATGCATTTTCTGCATTTTTGGAATATGAGCTTTGCAGAAAGGTACTACTGCCAGAATTTAAAAAAAAACTCAAGGCAAAAGTATTTTTTTTCTCCTCACTTTTCAGTATCTTCATATTTGTACCCAAAGACTGCATTTTATTTTTATTCCTCAAAAAACCCCAAAAAACAAACAAAAAAAACCAAAAAAGAAAAAGAAAAAGTATCTCTTTTTGATTGTCCTGCTTTTCAATTTTCTGTGGAAGCACTTTCTTTACTTTCTTTACTTTCTTTACTTTCTTTTTAATGCCTGGAAGACATGGAATTTAAATTCTACAACATTTTTAAAATTTCTTCTGGGAACATGTAATAGAAGATGACAAGTGTTTCATGTTTATTAATTAAGTTGTAGCTGGTCACATCCTACTTCTCAGTTTGCAGAAGAATGATTATATACAGCCAAAATTGGACATTAAGGAGGAATTTGAAGGAAGAGAGTATAGCAAGCAGCCTAGCTAAGTCATTAGGCAGGGATTGCTTCACACTAAGGCACGACGGGAAAAAAGTAGAGATGATTGATGATTGTGCTGATAGAAGTTCAAGAGAGGCAATGTGAAGAAAAGAAGAAAGGGATAAGCAGTAGAATTTGAAATACCTTTGGAAGGCTTCAGAAGTCTGAAATTGATATGGAAGTAGGGAGATCATATGATCTTTTATGTTGAAACAGACCTCTGAGGTCATCAGGACCAACCATAAACTTACCACTGCCAAGCCTGCCACTAAACTATGGTGGAAGACAATATTAGAGTTGAAAGAACATTTGAGTTTTACATGAGAAGTTAACAGAAGCATAAATTTGAAATATATTTTTAAAATAATGAACATTTAATTTAAGTACATTTTTCCCCCAAGTAAAACAGCAGCTGTGTTCATGGCTACTAATAGTACTGTAATATTACTATGGTAATGTTGTAACTGTGGGCAGTTTCTAGCTATTTGAGGCTATAGGTGAGGGAAGAGGGAGAGTAAGTCTGGTTTTGCCTTAAAGTGATGAGAGATAGTAAATTTTCTTTTAGTTGGAAAAGGAAAGTATATCACTTCACATTCACGGAAAAAGTTATCAAAATTGACCTGTTGGCCTAGTTTCTCTGGTGAAGGAAGCTGGTACTGCACCCCCTTGCTTAGCAAGGTGATGTAGCCAGTGTGGGAGGCTCCACAGTGTAGTGTCACCCTCTACTACTGGTGAATCAGCTTAGCTTTCTTTATGCAGTTCATCAAAGCCTCCCACCCCCTGCTTTCCCACCAAATCATCTCTTACTCTATTGAGATACATGCCATAGTAAGCACCTGGCATAACTTTGAATCGATTTAAAAGCCTTTAGAATACAACCATGGGAAGAGCTTGGGGTATATCTTTGCAGTTCTCAGGTGAGGACATTTGATCATAAGTAAGAATATAGGTTTGCATATTTTTATAGAGGAGTAGATCCTGAGCTTCTGATGTCGTGGTTTTGATTGGTACCACAGGGTGAGATGAGGAAACCTATACAAACCAAGTACTTATCCCTGTGCTCGAGTGGCACAAAGCTCTGACTCTCATCCCTCCAGAAGAAAGCTAATACATACATCCTGTTGTCTTCTACTTCCATCTGCCACATTGTTTACTCCCAGTCTCTCTTTTACCATTCTATGACTCATCACACACGGAACAACCTTCAAAAGATTCTCTGCTCTGAGACAGTGGAAGTTACTCTCAGTAACTTGAATGCTTTGGGAGAGTTTGTGGGTTACCTAACAATGAGGTCATTCACTTGCTTTCTTTGTTAATGAATGGCAATAGACAAGGTAAAGTTACCTTAACCTTTCCAATAAATTAATCCTTGCCTTTTGCCAGATAAATACCATAATGTGTCCTCTTATGTGCTGAGTGATATATATTCAGCAACTCCTTGCTCTTTACTGGTCTGCTTGTTATGTGACCTCTGTGGTGAAAATTTATTTCCAGCTTCATTTTTATGCATAACTTATTTACCATGTTCATGATGCAACTTGGAGCTGGGATCTGTTTTCTGTGATGTTTACTTTTGATTTGCTCCCTTTGCAATGGAGGAGGCAGGGAGCTACTGAGACAAAGGTGCTGCTGTCACTTGGACCAGACAAATGCTTCTGTGCCCTACCTGAGTACAGTGTTAAACACTCAGGCAGCTGCAGTAGAAGAGGATGCAGTTGCTGCTTCTGGGTGCAGTGAGCCCAAATTCAGCTTCTCTGGGTGCTGGATTAGTCCATTGTGGAAAAACCTTAACTGAGCAGAGGTCCATGAAATGATTTTTATTTTTACTGATAATGATGATGATAGTAAAATGAAGTAATATTTTGAATTCTGCATATGGTGTGAAAGAACTTATAAGCTTTAAAAGGATAGTGTTTTTCAAAAACATTGTAACCAATAAAGAATGTACTTGAATTTATGGGGTAGTGGGTTGACAAGTCACTGTAAATAGTAAGTCAATATGCATAACTGAGGATGAAAGTAAATGTCTGAAATTGCCTTGAGAAAGGGACCATTGACTACTAGCCACTGTGTTGGTCATAAAGGTATTCAATTATATTATTGAACGTTGTATTATTGATTTTTAAACTGAGCAGCTTTAGTGTGAAAAGCTTCCTGCTTAAAATGGTTTGCCTTTGTTCTTGACTTGTTGATAAACCAGTCCCATATAGAAAAGGAATTCACATTTCTAGCTGATTGACACAAATACAGTGATTTACTTTATTGTGAAATAGTCTGAGTATGTTAGAAATATAAAATGCTTTTCCTATTTGTTAGTGTGGTTCAATATAGCAGCACAATTGTCTTCAGAGAATTTCTCAGCCATCTAATTTTTAATTGACAGGTTGACCACTGCTTCTGACCAAGATACACTTTTGACATTATAAATAAACATAACCGTGATTTCCCTGACCTCTCCCCTTAGTAGTAGATTGCAGTTCCTTGCAAACGCCTGCAGGTTCTCTTTGCAGTCCCCATGGCAGTCAGGAGCCTTATTGCCATGTTACTTAACTAGATGGCTGAACTGGATTAAAACAAAACTAAACAAGACACTAAAAAAAGTGTCTTGTTTTCCAAGTGTTCATAATCAGCTTGACATCTACTCCTCTGAGTCACAAAACGTGTCTACTATTTAATCTTGACGTATATTTGCTATCTAATGCTTTCCTTTCACTGGAAAATTCATAATTCTGATAGAGCATTAAGGACCCCTTTTATTTGTACTGCCCACCAATGTTGTTGAAAAGACTGGGATTTACTTGTAAGTGCATATATGACCCTTGATTACTTCCAAAAATTATAGCCATCAGTAATTTGAAAATCTGAAAAATCCATGACCAAAGCTCTGATCTTGCAAGGACTTAAATATGCATCTTTGATGTCATGTACTGTGAGTAATCCCATTGGTTTTATACCAATGTAAGCAAAAAGGAAACACATGAACGTCTAAGATTAAGACCTAACAATGCCATGGAGTAATTTGCATGTTGCTGTCAGGTTTTTGGCAGGATATCTGTGAGAAGATGTGATGATGCAATTTAAAAGGGTTTGAGAAGAGACTGGAAGGAAGGTTGAATGGAGTTTTTTTATCAGCTGAGGGGTTTTTTTTGTTTGTATTGCATGGTATTACAGTGATTAATATGCTTTGGGTCTCCTGTGGCTGTCTGCAGTTTCTAAAAAAATGTAATTCTTCTTAGATGCTTTTTTTGTTTTTTTTAAAGGTTTTTGTTTGTGGTTTTCTTTTGAATTAGTGGAATTTGGATTTACTCCCAGGCAGGGTATGCTGGATCTTCTAGTGGTATTTAACAATTTTGCTAGTGTGTCTTGTTCACATACTTAAGCCAAGATGGTCATCAAATTTGCTGTGCAGATGGAATTTTTCCCAAGGCAGGCTACTAGTGACCTTCTTTTTGCCTTTTATTATTTTTTTTTTTTTGCAACATGGTCATGGTCTGCTTTCTAAGATTATCTGGGAATTTACTTTCATTAAATTCTTGCTTCTAGTGCAAGGCTAACACTGATGTTGGCTGTCTTGCTGTCCTTTGCAACAAACTATATAGATGAGACCTTTGGTCACTGAATGTAGGTCTGGAGCAGTATGTTGGTCATTTGCCTGTCTTTTTGGGCCATACTGGAGTATATTTAATAAATCCTTCTGAATTGAGCATCTATTACAAGGTTTTATTTTATTAGAAGGTTCTGGACTCTAACAATGTCTAGTCTGAGCACTACTCATTTTTTTCTGAGATGCTTACCATATGAAGTGTGCTGTTAAAAATTTTAAAGGGAAAGAAGACACTATTTTCAGCTATGTGTAGGGTTTGTGTATCTTCTATTTTTAGGCCATTTTATTAATATAGATAAAATTAATAAAAAGGGTGCTCATCACTGTGACTATCCTAAGAATTCAGTAAAACATATATGTTTCAACCACATCCATGACATGTGGCACATAGGCCAGGAAATGAAAATTAATTTCAGCTGTTCAACAGCATATGGAGGCTACCATTTCTCAAAGATGTTATCTTTCAATCTCTCCAAATTATCCTAGATTTATGAGCATTGTTCACTAGTGAAAACACTGGAGTAATTATAACCTAGTGGTGGGTAGGTCTTTCAGGTCAGATGTGTTTATGCTTTTGGTTCAGACAAGATCTTTTTCTCCCCCCTCCCCATCTGGTACAGTCATCAAATATTTAAGACACAGGGGAACCTGTTAAGGGCACTTGGGCTCTCTTGTCTGCTTTATGGCTGTGTTTATCTAATGGGGACTTTTCCTGTTAGTATTTTTTCATTTTGTTCTGTTACATCTCTATACCATCTGTATTTGTACTTCCAGCAGATACTTCTTTGTATTGTTTGTATCTTCCAGCAGATATTCCTTTATTACCTGTCATATCCCCTCCTAGAAGATGAATACATGTATTTTATTACATAATTATTGACAGTATGAACTTTTAAAAGAGTTTAGACCCCTCTGAACTGCATCTAGTGATTGTAATATGCAGATTTCAAGACTTTAAAGAACCTGTAGCTGGCTGTGGGTTTATTTTGTGACTATTATACACAACCAAAGAGTCGAAATACACTTTCCTGATAGAAGAGTAGCTATGTCCCTGTCTGGGGAGTTACCTTCTAATACACAGTTGTTCCTGCTTGTCTGTCTTGATTTATTCCTCATACTGTTTTATTTTTGTTATTATCTTTTAATGCAGAGACAACTAGATTTGATGTAGCTGCTGCAGTTTCTAAGCCTTGTCATATCCTCTGGGATATTTTTTTCTCCTTTGTGTTATTTTTCCTTAATCACTCCTGATCTTTTTTTTTTTTTTTTTTTTTGACTCCATACTAACTCTGTACCTCAAGTTGGGAAGATGGACTGTCTCCTACTAGAGGTATGAAAGTACTGCCACTCCATAATCACTGGTCTGTAATCAGTCCTCTAATCTAATACCCTACCAAGGTGATAGACTTCAATGTTGTTACAGAATGTGGTTGTTTTATCTCTAAAGGCTTTTTGTGGTCCTTTAGGGACAATGAATTGCACATTGCCCCAGACGGAACAAGCAATAGGTAGCAGTCATTAAACCTAAATTATTGCAGTCATCCTCACTGTCCTTAATCTGTTAACGTTTTGGGTTTTTTTCTATAACAATCTCAGTGTGATAAACTGTATAATTTAAAAGCTTCCCTACAGAAGTATAATTAGGAACAATTTGATTAGGGGTAAAAGTGGGTAATAATGATGCAGAATTTTTTCAGGTGAGTATGGTCATAAATTCTATAATAAATTAAACTAGTAAGTACTAAAATATAGAATACTTGCATAGAATGAATATAATGAAACAAATTTCTCCTTTGTAAGTGGAAAAACGTTTGAAACTTCCACGATTTATTCACCATTGTCAGAATATGAAAAACGTTCAATATTTTTCATTTCAATGATGTTATATAAAAAGAGGGTAATTATTTGCATTTGCTTTATGCAATTGCTTTGACTCTTTGTTTTTGTTCTTTGTCTATTTTGACTCATTTCATGAAATTGTTTGTTTTACCTTTGTTAAGAAGAATTAAGAAAACACCTCTTTTCTAAGTGTCTTTATGATTATTGGGGTAGAATAGCAGTTGCTCTGTCAGTGACACAGTGTTTATTTTAATCTCTGAATTAATTTTCTTGGTTGCTAGGCAATTCTACTTCATAGATTTAATGGAAATGACTAATTCAGTGTGCTCTCATTTCATAATAGGCAATCGTTTGCATTAAAACTGAAACTAGGTTTCTCTATGACATAATGTTTGACAAATACTCGTATCAGTATACAATTTTATTACTTTAGTGAATAAAATATCCAAATTTCTGTTATGCAATCCTGTATTTCTTGTGCAATCCAACAAAGCTGTTGTAAATATAATGTATTCAAAGGAGGGAGAATTGGGCTTTTTTATATTTGTAGAGGGCAAACATCTGCCCTAATGTCTGATATTTTGGAAGTTTTTTCAGGCAGCTTATGGAGATGGTTCTGTAGTATGTATTTAGAGCTGGTATCAGCTAAGCCTTTTTACATCTTCAATGGCAGTGGTGTAATTAATAAGTGCCCTGTATCTCAGTTACTCAGCCTACAGATATATTCAGCAGAAACTGCTTATAAAGCAGCACATGGAAGTTCAAAAATAGGTATGAATATTCAAAGTAATAATAACCATATTATTAAAGAAAACCTCTCAGCAGTCAGTTCTGGAGGTTTTTCATACTGTAAAAATATAATGCCTGAGGACAGTTTCTTTAAACTTTAAAATATCATTTTCTGCTATTTCGATACTGTTCTTATTTAAGGACAAATGTATATGAAACAGGGCTTTAAATGAAGATTCTTAGGTTGCTCAGTATCAGGGTAGTGCAAAAATACAGGCCTTTTTTATTTTGTTGCTACCAGCTACGCTTTAATTTATTCTGAGCTATCATCTAGTGAAATACTGTCTTTTAGCTTGTTATCTGCATTTCACTCTTGTGTTTCCATATTGGTGAACTGCACAGCTTGAAAACCAATGGAATCCACCCTCCTTCTCTGTAGAAGAATAAAGGATTCTGTGGGCCAGGCTGCCAATGGTGTACCCTAGTAGTCTCTGTGCTTCTGACATTGGGTCAAGGTTTATCATTTCAGCTTCTTTAGCCCAGAACATCATTCTGCATGCTTAGTTGCTCTTATTTCCCTTCTCTTTATTTTATCATACATTTGTATTCCTGATAATGGCCACCCATTTGTACAGTTAGTGTGCTGAAGACCACAACTGATTTGGTTTATCTATATGGTTTATGGCCAGAAAAACACTAAATTTTAAATCTAGTTCACAAGGATATAATATTTTATCGAGATAGAAAAGACTGGGAATGCTGTATATTTTAATGATTTTGTATTTAGTGCACAGTCTTTCAGTATCTATTAATACAAAAAACCTCTAGCAAAATCTTCCAATTGCTATCTTACAACTTTAATTACCACCTAAGAGTGGTAAAGTGGGCAACAGTACTGTGCTGTTTTTGAGCTTTCTTATTGTATTTGAGAGAAAACATATTTCAAAAATCACATAATTTAAAGTATTTTCAGCATTTTTTCAAAAGGACAGAGGAGGAAAAATATTAGATCAGTCAGCTGTATTCCTCACAGAACAAAGCACTTTTGTTCAGATTTTTTATATATTTGAGGTAATAAGATGGGTAGTTAGTCAGGATACATGCAACTGTAATGGTAATGGACACTGAAAGCAAAAAGTTGGCTGATTTGTATTCAGTACATACTTGGGAGGCTGTCTCACTTTTTTAAAATAAAAGGTGGAGTATGCAGACAAAATTAATAAGATTATATTTATGTAAGTGAACTCTCCCTAGTCATCTTAATCTATTTTAACGTATAAAGAAAGCAGTACTAAGATGATAGTCTTCAGTTTGTGAAACTGGGTTATGAAACTCCTGCAACAGAGGCATGAAAATGTTAATGTGGTTGAAAGCAAATGTCTAGGGAAAATTAAATAAATTTCTTAATGAATATACACCATGTCCATGGCTCTGTGAGGCAGAACACCTACTTGAATAAACTGGTTATCAAAACAGTTGCTTTCGTGTACTAACTTTACAGAATACCAACAACTGCCTTTCAACAAATGGGGTAATGGGGACAAAAACCCCACAAAAATAAAATCAAAGACCTCGAGGTATCTTCAGCAGTGTACATCTTCAGTAGGTACAAATATAAATTCTCTGTGTATGGGGAGATTTAGGTTAGATATTAGGAAAAGGTTCTTCACCCAGAGGGTGGCTGGGCACTGGAACAGGCTGCCCAGGGAAGTGGTCACAGCACCAAGCCTGACAGAGTTGAGAAAGCTTTTGGACAATTCTCTCAGGCACACAGTGTGACTCTTGGAGATGGTGCTGTTCTGGGACAGAAGTTGGACTTTGATGATCGTTGTGGGTCCCTTCCAACTCTGGATATTCTATAACTTTGTGATTCTCAGTAAGAGTACACAATTACAAAAAGAAAATACGTCATATCAATGATTTCCATCATGCTTGGTAATTCTGAGGAAAGAAATTGTTATGAAATAGTGAAGGTATTAAAAGGTATATGTTATTGGATTAAAAAATAAGCTCTTCTTTCAGCCAGTAACTTGTAAGTTACTTCTTCAGAGATAATGTTTTGTGAAAATTACTGTGACATCATCTAAAATTCTGTATTGAGATATGCAATATCTGAAATGCATTATCTGTATCATTTACATTTTTCAGTTTGACTTCCAGAAATTACTACAAAATTATTTGCTACCCTGAAAAATCTTACTGTAATACACTGTGTCTTGATTTCCCATTTGTGAAAAGCAATGCGGGACATAGATAAACTTTCATTTCTTCTACTTCCATGACTTGTTTATTGCTTTAATAGGTGGCAGTCTTTACAATTCTACAATGCAATCTCTGTTGAGTCCTCCAGATATTAAAGCAAGATGAAGAATGCCATGGAATGCTTACTAATTTGTAAATAAATAAATAAATTGCAGGCATTAAATGTTCTTTGCTATTAAAGGTGAAATGCAGTGTACTTGAAAATTCTTTCCTGGCCCACCTTAATTTCTAATCAAACATTTTAAGTGAGCAAAACTAAAGGAGTTGCATTCATTATGCATGTGGCATATGTGTTGTTAAAATGAAGAGTGACAGACCTTTGATTTTTAGCAGTGACATAATCTAAGGCAGAGTGCTGTGATATACATATGGTGGATGTCTGTACAGCATGCCAAAGGGAGGAACAGTTCAGAAAGTTGTTAACTTCATTCCCTTCAAAAAACCTGAATTTCTTAGTGATTATAACATGTGATATGGAGAGTTCAGGATGAATATGTCTCTAGTAGAGATTAGTGCCTTTTTTTACTCATTTTACAGAAGATATACCCAGCTGAGACAAATTGTTTGTTTGTTTGTTTGTTTGTTTAAAAACCATGCATTTTCTTCTGATGAATGGCTATTTTTTTAGGAAGGTGATTGCAACATTTTCAGCTCCTGAAATTATGACAAAATTTGTTCTGTCTTTGGCAGCAAAAATTATAGACTTTGTTTTATCAGCACATGATGTGTATAACCCCAAATACAAAGAAAATTTCAGGCTGAAAATTGACAGGCCTAACTTAATAGAAATATACTCAAAATACTGTTTCTTAAATGTATCTGCTTTCTTTGAATATAATTGGTATATAGCCCAAAGAGGATCTCTGAGCATCTCCCTCCATGGTGCTTGGGATGTGGTCCCATTGTGTCACATCCAGTCTCTCCCCAAAACTGTAAGCACCAATATCTAATTTTTCTTAGTGGGAAGAATACACTGTGGTGAACTCTGCACTGTTACAGCAAGATTTATTTCTGCTATTCAAGCCATCTTGTTTAAATGTTGTTTATAGCCCTTTCTTTAACACTGCTGTCTGTTAACAAGATGTACAGTTATATTAGTTGTTGAAATAACCAGTCTTCTGCATGCCTCTTGCTTTGTTGCAAATTTGAAGTCCTCTTAAGCAGCAGCTCCAAAAATCATGTGATATGAACAAAATCTCAGCAGTTTCATTACGAAAGCAAATTTCTGGCCTCATTGGCTTCAATGAAAAAGTTATCCTCATTTATTATATATTTCATCAGTAGGATATGGATTTTGTGGAGGCTCTGACAGTGCTGGTGACACTTTCAGCATGCATGGGCCCTATCCTTGTTTTCATTTACATGAATTTGAAGAAAAGAAAGAATTTGAAATGCTAGGTCAGTTTTATTTTCTTCCTTTTTAATTTTTTTTCTTCTGTAATAAATAAGAGTATTCCTCTGCCTTTGGTATTTTAGTTTTAATGTCAAAGCACATGATGGACCTAGTGTTTGCCACTAATATGTTGAATAACATTGAAGAGCAGTTCTACCCTCAGACAACAAATGATGCATTTAGAATGACTGAAAGCAATGTCAAACTATTATAGGCATCCCTAGATATAAAAGTAGGCAGGAAGGACTTATTGCAATTTAAAAAGATGAAGTGTAGAATATAAAGTTTCCTGACGTATAGACTGTCTAGTATGTGGGTTGGGAAAAAGTGGATGGAACTTTATCTTCAACATCCAGTCAGAAATTGTAGTAGTACAGTTAGCTTGCTAGAGAGGATTAATGATAATACTAGGTCAGTCCATGGAAGCATATTTCCAATTACTTCCAGTCTTTTTTTTCAAGCAAGTAGTATTCAAAGAAAAGATTTGCATTGATTTTTTACAAATTTGATATTAACCTATGAAATTGCATTTATTAATGCAAACATTTTGGAAAAATATTTTTATCTTCAAAATTCTGTCTAATCTGGCAGTTTGTTGAGAAGTTTGAAAGGTTTTTTTAGCTTGCTTTTTTTTTTTTTTTTAATTTCTACTAATAATTGTAGTGCTTGCTTTATATTATGACAGGCTGTTGTGTTTTAATCCCAGCCAGCAGCCAAGCTCCACACAGCTGCCCACTCACTCCCCCACCAGTGGGATCAGAGAAAGTAAAAGCCAGAGAACTCATGGGGTGAGATAAAGACAGTAATAGGGAAAGTGAAAGCCATGCGCACAAGGAAAACAAAACAAGGAATTAATTCACTGCTTCCCATGGGCAGGCAAGTGTTCAGCCATCTCCAGGAGAGCAGGGTCCCATCATACATAGCAGTGACTTGGGAAGAAAACACCATAACTCCAAACATCCCCCCCTTCCTCTTTCTTCCCCCATCTTTCTGTCCTGAACATGATGCCGTATGATCTGGAATACCCCTTTGGTCAGTTTGGGTCACCTGCCCTGGCTGTGTCCCCTCCCAACCTCCCAGGCACCCCCAGCTGCCTCCCCAGTGGCAGTGGCAGTGTGAAAGGCAGAAAAGGCCTTGGCTCTGTGCAACCCCTGCTCAGCAATAACAGAAACATCTCTGTATTATCAGCCCTGTGCTCAGCACAAACCCAAAACACAGCCCCATACCAGCCACTGGGAAGAAAATTAACTCCACCCCAGCCAAAACCAGAATAAATGCATAGCAAACTTTTTACCCACAAGTAAACACTGCTGTTTGTGAGAGAGAGAGATACTGGTGGAAAAGGCAGTAAACATATTATGGCTCGGTTTAGTCATGAAACAGTGCTTTTCTGAGTCCCGATTAGAGACAGGTGAAGTAGTAGCAAAAGATGCTTAGAAAATGAATATAATTTAAGTCTGCAGTCTTGGGCTTATAGTCAGAGTAGATTGTACTAGCTGTGCAATAACTATTTAATTTTTTTAATATAATTATTCTGTATTTGTTAGAAAAGCAGAGTATGTAATGTTTTGAAAAATAGTTTTGTTTTCTCAATTCTGTGGAAAAAATTCCCATAAATTATGATGAACAGACCTTCAAGAATATATTTTGAGAAAAAAAATGTATTTTGTAGAATATTTGCCTTTTTTGTGGAGCAAAATTATAGTTCAGAGTCATGAAGTAAAACAGACCCATTAAGTTTCCTGTGCTAGCAGCAGGGGTAGAGCAGAGTTGTATGTTGGTATTCCTCACCAAGAGAAATTAGGAAAGAGGAAAATGGAAAGTGATTGCAGCTTTCTCACGCTGCACTGTTCAGCAAAGCCAGGTAGATCTGAGGGTGATCTAGTCTGGAAGAAATGAATGATTACCATTATTCATTACCACTGGAGAATGAAAGAACAACAAAAGAATGAAGAGGGTTTTTGGCATGAGGGAATTTTGAACAGCTATGCAGTACATAAGGTGTCTGTTGCCTGAAGTTGTGTGGCATGTGTGCTTAGATTTTCAAAATTTCCAAGGACTAAGTAATAATGATTAAATGAAAATATCAGTCTTAATGTCATAAAGAAATGAGACATCTTGAAAATGTGAAGTGGATAAATTCTGAAAGGTCTGGAACAAAAATAAAAAAGTGAATGGATAGAAGATCTGTTAAAAAAACAAACAAAAAAGAAAACAATGAAACAAAACACAAACACCTACACACAAAGGCAAAACAAAAAGACCCCAAACGTTTTAAGTGTCGTGTGGAGGCCTGATTTTCAAGCCTTTACAGGTGATGACAATTAATGTAGTGCTATACAGTTATTTTATGATAGTAAGGCTATCTGTCCTTTAGCACTTCCTTTCATTTGAATAATGGATTTCCTGGCTCCTAAAGCAGGTAATAACAGGGCTACCCAGGATGTGTAATTGGAGTCTCTGTATCTAGGGGTGTAGTAGAATGCATTGATGGGTAGAGACTTCGTGTGTAGTGTTAGGTCATTATTCAGTGAAGATCTGTACTTGCAGGAGCTGGATAGTGGAGTACATCTGACGGGTCACTGACAAGGCTGTATGGTCTTACATGGAGTGAGAGGATGGATAGCTTCTGGAATTGCCAGTGACTGGCAAATTAGGTAACTGTACAGGTTGGAAGTGTTTAATGTATAGAGGGAGTTGTTAGGACAGGAGGGTCTCCATCTTTTATTCTGTGCTTAGGCAATGTGATATCATATCTACATAATATTTTACTCCTGCTACTTGCTATTGAAGCAAGAAGCTGAGAGAAGAAAACCAAAATCCCTTTTCAGCTAGAAGGTGTTTCTGGAGCAGTTATATTGGATCTGTGCAAAGCTGTCGGAGGCGGCATTGGCACTGAGACTTTAGCCAGAGAGGAAGCCTCAAGGACTACAACAATTCCCCCAGGCAACAGCAGAAAACAGACAGAAAATGCTGTGCCTGCTTCTAGCTGCAGAATTCCCATAAACTCATAGTCCTGGATCATAGAATCACAGAATAAGCTGAGTGGGAAGGGACCCTCAAGGATCATTGAGTCCAACTCATTGCCCTGCACAGGATAGCCCCAAGAGTCACACCATGTGCCTGAGAGCCTTGACCAAATATTTCTTGAACTCTGTCAGGCTTGGTGCTGTGACCACTTCCCTGGGGACCCTGTTCCAGTGCCCGGCTGGCAAGGTTGGGGCTGATGCACCCCAGGACATGGTTGGCTCTCCTGGCTGCCAGGGCACAATGGCTCAGATTTGACTTGTCATCAACCAAGACCCCTCGGTTTCTTTCTACAGCATTGCTTTCCAGTGTCTCATTCCCCAGTCTGTACTGTATGTACAGGGCTGCCGCATCCCTGGTGGAATCTGGCACTTTCCCTTGCTGAACTTCCTGTGGTTGGTGTTTACACAGCCTTCTACTTTACCAAGGCCACTCTGCAGGGCCTCCCTGCCTTCAAGGGAGTCAGCAGCTCCTCCCAGTTTTCTATCATCTCTGAAGTTGCTCAGTATCCCTTCTAGTCCTGCATCCAAGGCATTTATGAAGATGTTGAAGAGCACAGGGCCGAGGATGGAGCCCTGCAGCGCCCCATGAGTGACAGGTTGCCAGTCTGATGAACCCCATTCACTGTAACCCTTTGTGCCCCACCCCTGAGCCAGCTGCTCACCCATCACATGATGTGTTTATCCAGCTGTGAGCTGGACATTTGTCCAGAAGGATCCTGTGAGAGACAGTATCAAAATCTTTACTGAAATCAAAAAAGACCACATCAACTGGCTTCCCTTCATCAACTGTTGGGTTGCCCTGTCATAAAAGGAAACCAGGTTTGATAAGCAGGACTTTGCCCTCATGAGGCCATGCTGACTGTGACCAGTGACTGCATTGTCTTTCAGCTGTTTTTCAATAATTACCAGAATGATCCTCTCCCTAACTTTACCGGGCACTGAAGTGAGACTGAAAGGCCTGTACTGGGGTTCTTTTTCTCACCCTTCTTGAAAACTGGGACAATGTTTGCCAGTTTCCAGTCAGCTGGGACCTCTCTGGGTTCCCAAGACTGCTCAAAATCATCCAGAGAGGTTTTGTGATGATATCAGTCAGCTCTGTCAGGATTCTGGAATGAATCCCATCAGACTCTTTATATTTGCAAGGATCCAGCTGGAGAAGCAGATCCTGCACCATTTCAGGATCAGCTGGGAGTTGATCATTGTCACAGTCACGGTCCTCTAGCTATCTAATATCACCATCTAGGTTGCAATGCTGCATAGGATGTGCACATGAATTTTGATAAAAACATTATGTAAAGACATTGCTTTTCTCTGACCAACAACTTTAGCCTAGCCCACTGCTAAGGCTGCTCTTCGGTGATACTTGCCAAAAGCCAAGTGCAGCATGTGCAATGAGTCATAGAATGTCCCTCTAGTAAAAAAGATCGAATTCTCTCACTTTTTGCTGCCCTCAGTCTTTGGCTTTGGGAAATGCAGCACAGTGTCAGAAATAATTTTTTACCATTGAAAGTATTTTGCAGTGGTTTCTCATGGAGATGGGGGGCACTGGACTGAGATCTACTGGGAGTTTTCCCTAAGCTGATGACTAGGAGGAAAGACCAGATTTGTGGAAGACTAACTAACAGCATATAGTAGAGTCTGATTTTCCCCTTCCAGATATGGTTTGAAAAATGGAGAGAAAGTTGAAGTAATACTTTCTCCCAGTTTGTCATTGACAGCACTTGGAAAGCTTCACTTCCAGGGAGGCAAGAATGCTGAAATCATTCTCTCACAATGACTCTCATTTAAGGATGTGTTGAGGAGAAACTTAGGTATCCTTTAGCGACTGGCAGATACAAAGCAGATTACTTGGTGTGGGCAGCAGAAAGGAACTGGAAGGTTCATATATCCTGCAATCAAGAACAGCAGACTGGGCTGTACAACTTCTTATAGGGTTGCCAGGAACTGAAAATCATGGTGGGCATTTGGTAAACCAGCAGATATTCCTTCTTCACAAAGGGACCGTAGGGTTTCCATAAGATGCGGTCAGTTCAGGGTGATTCTTTCTATGCCCTGTTTTGCAGAGATGCAGGAGAGGCTGTTCTATAGCCCAGCACACCTGGACTGTGTTCCTGACAGCGTTTGTTCTACAGACACAGCAAATCTCCTAGTGTGTATGTGTGTATCACAAATGGAACAAGTCTGAAGGAATTTTTAGGAATGCTTCAAAGAGCACACCTCTGAGATTATGCCTGTCACACTGCCATTTTCAAGTCCCTCCTGTAAATCCTAAAAGAAATATTAAAGCTGTTCAAAGAAAAGCTTGCTAGATTTCCCACTCCCAATGGCAAATTAATATGTTTTCCTTTAACTTCACTCTTTGGAATAGTGGGAGGTATTTTGGCTTTAACTTTAGAGATTGCAGCCTGGAGGGACGCCATGCATAGCCAAATGCATCCTTAATAATTGATTTTGAGAAATTAGTAAATAAAAATTGTTTTACATTGGAAAATATTGGCATAATAATGCAAGTTCCTACATCTGGGAGAAGTTGAGTGTAAGGAAGAGGGGAAAAGAGTGGAAAGAGAAAATCAACACAGTTGTGTATCTCTATTAGTGGCATGTAGTATCTGTGAAGAATGAGAGTTTATGGATTTGATAAAATATGTATTGTTTAAAGAATTTCACTTACATGGTTTTATAATATTCTGATATTTTAAACAGCAAATGCAGACATGAATTCAACTCTGTGTGGAATAAGACAAGATTATAAACACAGATAACGCTCCTGGGAGATAGAAAGAAGAGGCCCTATTTCACTTTTGCATGGCACAGTAGCATGGGCCTAGGGAGCCTTTTAAGGATATGAAGATTTGGGATTTAATTTTGTGGAAAGAAATAAAGCTGGAAGAACCCAGAGGAAGGACTGAGTGGTCAGTAGTGTGGAATATAAAGAATGTGCATGGGAAAGGTGGCTGGAAGTAAAAGCATGCTGTGTGGTTCACCATATCTCTAAACTAGATGAACTGTTAGTCAACACTGCAGGGATATTATATATGATCTAGAATTGCAATTTTTACCACTCACTTATGCTGAATTTTCTAGAATAAAGTTTTCTCCTTTAAGTTCGTCTGGTATCAGTAATCTCCTGCAGGCATAAGGAACATTTGCATTCCCCCACACCTCCTGAAAATAATTTTTAAAAAGTGTTATACAGAAACTACGAGTGTCTGCAAGCCACATAGGTTGCATATCAGTTTCAGGATGTGAAGCAGTACTCACTTTTAGGTGTTAATCAGAAAGGTATTTCTGCTGGAGGTAGGTGATGGAGAAACAATCCAAACCAAGAATTTTGGTAATTTAATTGCTGTAATATGGTTTCATATAGCCAGACAACTAATAGAAATATGCAAAATATTAGGTGTAAACATATAAATAAACCTTAGTTGGATTAAAAAATAGCCTGTTCTACAGATACTGCAGAAGGCTGCAGCTATTTTTTGCTCACTGCATGGTTCCTCAGATAATTCCATTTGGTAACTGGTGACACATGCATTTAAAAAAAATTGCTGACTTTTATTTAAAGTCACAGGGTAATATTGCTCAGAAACTGAAGAATGTAGGTAACCATATATTAAACATTTTTTTTTTGCGTTTGGTAATACTCTATTATGTATATTAATTCTCTTGGTAGTTGCCAGTATCTTTAAGCAAATTATTTATGTTTGAGTAATCTATTTGCTGAGAATTAAAAGAACAGAAGAAAACTGGGAAATTAAGGAAGGGGGAAGATTTTGAGCATGCCTGCAATAATATATTTGTGAAGGGGCAGAATTGAATGGGAAACCTGTAACTAGCAGGCACATAGTTAATTTTTAAATATAAATCCATGATCTAACTGTCTTGCACAAATCACTGTGGGGGTTTTTGTAACGATTTGCTCCTACGATGACCATCTGTACAAATGTATTCTAAATTAACCATTACATTCTTATGGCTTGAAAGAAGGTTTTTAGGTCTTAATTCTGCTCAACTCTAGCCAAGAATGCAATATACAAAAGCTATTTCATTCCAATTACACTTATGGCAATATTGACTTAGTTTCGTGAACCTAGTGAAAAAAATAAATAAATAATGAATACAGATTATCATGATAGAAATTTCTCCTTTAAAGCAACAAATACATTGGAGGATTAAAACATATTACCATTAACTCTGTTTATAGTGCTCTGGCTTTTCAAACTGACAAAGATTTTTTTCTAGACATCTTTGTAGTTCAGTCCCTGGGATTTAATCTCTGTAATGTGTTACACTCACTATTGTCCCAGTGAATTTGTTGACAGACAGTAAGTGGGTCACTGCATTGAAATGCCCAATGTAAGCCCCGAGTTCTCCCTTTGCGTTGGCAAGGCAACGGCAGTGGTCCAGGAATCATGCGCAGAGCAGGCTCCCAGCCTGCTGCTCTCACGGGGTCTTGCTGGAGGGCAGGGAGGAAAAATCCCTTGGATGCTGAAACAGGCAGCGGATTCTTCCCTCTTTTTTAATGTCTCTATTGTCTTAGAGGGGTGGTGGGAGGGACAGAAATGCAAACTTACAAATAAAATGAAGCAATGCACAGCAATTGTCTCTATGTTTTTGCTTTGTTCTAAAGACTTTGGATATTAGTTTGGTGGGATTGAATCCATTATACATCAGTCAGATCCAGTCGTTCTAATATATAACAGAAGAAAGATAAATATTTCATAACTGCTTTAGATCTTGCTATGATTTGCTGTTCTCTCCTCCACTCTTCCACAGCTCCCTATAGAAAAGCAACTGATAAAGTGCTTTGTTTCATGAATATATAAAGAAGCAGAATTCCATGTGCTGGAGTCCTTGTGTATGCTAACATTCAAAAAATATCTGTGATAACTGAATTTATAACAGATTTTTGAAAAGTAGTCTGTACACAGAGAAAACTTGAGTCTGAGCATCCACCAGTTCATAGTAATTGTTGATCTAATTAACTGATTTCTACAGTTGACACTGACCACTGGTATGTTACCACTAAAATTAGAAGAAAAAGGATGTGAAGGGAAAAGGAAGGAGTTTTGCAATTTCAGAGAGATTAAAATCTTTCCCACTGACCATGTCAGAGCATTGTTCCATGGACTATGTGTTCATTTGCTTCAGCTGAGTAGGTGATAACTGGAAGAGGTATGGACTTTCGCAAAACCACCCATTTTTTCTAATATAAAACAGTTGTACAGAGCTGAGGGCATGTAATGTTCTCTAGCTACAAAGCTTTTTTTTTTCTAAAAAACCTATATTCTGGTAGGAATTCCTACAAGTTGTATTCTCCCAAAAGCAGCCATAGAAATGGGAATAGTAGCAACAGCCAGCTCTGTTTTGCCATTCATGCTAAGCTAACATAGGGAACCAGGCTTAACTGCATCTTTCACAGAGGTCTCAGCTATTTTTTTAAAAAAACCCTGAGAATGCCAGTGTTATAATGCTGCACAGCTGGACCTGAAATAGCACGTAGCTTTTGTCACCTTCACAACTCGTGTGTTTCACATCCTTGGCTGATCGATAGAAGTCACTTCTTCTGGACAGTAAACTCACACTGCATGGTAAATATTTCATACTTCATGTTTTGGGCTGGCAGGTGTTTCAGAAGTACCAGAAGAAATACAGTTTGGAAACCGTCTTATACACAAACAAAATTCAAACAACTTGGGAATCTCAGAAAGGTTTTGAAAATATTTCTAAGTCAATGCTCTAATAAAAAATGGCACACTGGATAAAAAAGAACTGGGCAGGCTCCAGTTCTGGAAATAGAAGGTGGGCAAGTTAGCTATAAAAATTATTCAAGTTTAAAACAGAGGCTGGATGAACACTAAGTCATGATCTGATGCAATGCCTTGTTATGGTCTCCATAGATTTTGAGCAAAAGGCAGACAAGTGTGGAGCTAACAAGTCTTGGTTCTCCCAATATTCTTTGTAGCTTATCTTTCTCTTTTCTCCTTTTCTCTTGAAGAGACCATCCTTGTCTGACTTAATTTTTCCCTGCATAGTTTAACTTAACCAACCTTTGAATAGAAGAAAAATTAATTGATTATTAATCTACTACTACTACTACTGAAGAAAATGAAAGGGAGAAGAACTGTAGGTTTTGAATTTAAAAAAAAATGTTATTACAGTTTCCAAAGTAGTTGACTGTTTTAACCTTTCACTTTTATTGCCTAATTATTATGTCGGCAATTGAAGGTATGTTTGCATTTTCCTTCATTTTCAGTTCAAGTTTGGAGAAATTCCATGGCTTTTGAAAGAACTGCTTGTTCCTTGATAAATGGGAAATATAAAAAAAAAAAGCAAAAATTTTTTCACCTTTTTAGAACTATTTTTATAAAACAGTTCTCTTTTTTTTCCCTTTAGGAAGTTTCCAGTTTCTTGTAGCATACTTCCTTAATATTTTCCTGCTGTTTGTTTATCTTCTGAGCAAAATAGCTAGACATATTGCTGTTCAGTTTCACCCAAGTAGTCCTGTGATTCTAACTCTTTCTGTGCTGCTTTTACAGAAATTCATAAAACTGCACAGAACCTCCTGATTTATTGTCAGATCTTAAATTATTTGTCTCTGCAGGGCTTTAAATCTCTTCAAGTTCATGAATAAATGCTTCATGTTTCATTGGAACATATTAAAGAACGTGACAGACAGAGCTGCAAAAAAGCCAGGGACAGTAAATAAAATGGCCACGACTCCAGACACTGGCACGGGGGACTCAGATTTCTAGAGGCTGTGCTAAAGGAGTTTATTTTCAAGTGGGTGCACAAGACAGTGGAGGACACATGGCACAGATTTCTCTCCTTTTATTTCCCATTTGTAGCACTGTTATTTTCAATGTGTTACATATTTTCCAAAATGAACTTTGGATTGTCAAAAGACATGGGAATTAAATTTGCTTCACCTTCAGTGATGCTCTTTTCTCCTTTAGACTGTATATATGGAGACAGCTAGTACCTGTAGCAAAGTATATCTCAAATATTCACTGGATATATTTTTCAACAGATGGACTGCAGTGAGAATACAGGAAGCTGGTGCCAACTTCCAGACAGCAAAGTGTGTCAGGGATGAGGATATCTTTAAGACATTAAGGAAAAATAACTACCCCCTGCAACAAAAATGCTCAGATCCCTCAAATAAAATGAGCCTAAAAATGCTATCACTTTGATTTTTGGCAAGTGATTTACTGCATAACACAAATGACATAATTTTCCAGAAAGAGTAGAAATACATTTTCATTTTGAAATTATTTTCATTATATATTTTACTTGTAGCTCAAGATGAAATGTGTGCCTCTTTCTTGGCCTGGCTGTCATGTCTTTTGAGTAGCCTACTAGAAGTGAAAGGTAAAACATATATGTAAATTAGTGTACAGAGAGAGATCCTTTTACTGGGCTCCAGTAAGGTGGGGCTTCTTCTAGTATGTTTTCCAATTATCTTTGTATAATTGGCGGTTTTGAAAGTACTAGATATGACTTTTACTTCATTCTTAGGGACATAGCACATAGACTAATGGATTGAAACTTCACAGAGAATATTTACAATTTTCTGCATTTTAAGATCTTGCAGAGTTAATGGAATGCCACTAAAGGATCTCTCTCCGTGTTTCTTATTGGCATAGTAGGCAAAGTTATTGTAACATATCCTGCTGCTCTCTTTTATTTCAAAGTTCCTTTGGGGGCTCTGAGGTCTCTTCCTTCCCCTTGATTTCTCTTCAGTAGTGGGATGGAATAAAAGTTGAACTCAATAAACATGAATGGAATGGAATGGAATGGAATGGAATGGAATGGAATGGAATGGAATGGAATGGAATGGAATGGAACGGAACGGAATGGAAGGAAGCAAAATTCTTATTGTGATGTGTTTCTGCAGTAGAAATGCTGGGACCTGAGCATAACTTTGTCAGAGTTCATCTGCAGAATAACTGTTGAAGTAAAATACCTTTATTTCAACAGGTATGCAACCTGAATCCGCAGATATGTTAGCTGTACATTTTGACATTTTATGCCACAAAATATTCAGCAATCCTTGTCAAGGGTTTGCATAAGGTTTCTAAATCATGAACTTCCAAAGAGGATCCTCTTGAAGTGTATCCATGCTTTAAAATGAAGAAAAACACTCTACTCCTTGCAAAAGACATTGTGGGAATAAAAACTATCTAATACCAACAGGAAGATCTAACATCTTCTCATCATGGTGTTTGGTTTTGTGGTTTGTTTTTTTGTGGGCTTTCATTTTTCCCCCTTCCCCCTCCTCCAAAGTTTCTTAGGTGCTTGTCCCCAGAAAACCTCCCACAACTCAGCTTTGGATTGGATTGGCAGGGAGGCTTCCTGTGGCAGTAGTTTCATGTAGGCTGTGATGGACAGTAGCGCTATATTTTCAGGTTCCCAGCCTGAATCTCTTGCAGTTGTCTATATAAAAGGAGTGGAAGACTTAGGACTCATCCAAAAGGGAGTTAGAATTTAGGTATGTGCATTTTAATCTGATCCTCCAAAACCTCATGACATTTTGCCTAATCCTGGTGGCTTGTAAAATATGTATGTAACAAAATACCTTAAGTTGCATTAAGTTCCACTGGAAGTGGAGCTGCCAGTAACTGGCTTAGTGGGTTTCACATCTTTGGGCAGCTCATCTATGTGCAGAGTGTTGCTTTCCCTGTGCTGACTTCCAGATTTCATCTTGAGAAGTGTGATCTGAAAATGCATCAGAGATGAAGAGTGCTAAGTTAATGGTTACAGCACATGCTTGGGATTAAGTCCCTTCTCACACACATTTCCTATGTCCCTGAGTATAGTCTAACAATTGAGCTGTGTGTCAGGTTAAAATGGGGCCATTCTATCTCTGCTGAAACAGTCATCTATAAATGAAAATATTTATAGATTGAGTAGAAAAGAGAGAGGAAGGGGGAAAAAAAGAACAGTAAAGAAAACATGATAAGGAAGTCTAGTGTTAGCATGCATATTTTAAATACGCTGTCACTAAATAAATTATTGAAATAAGAATTTGAAGGTTCGCTTATTGTGCAGCACTATCACAGTTGCCTTTCTTGTCATTCTTGTCCTTTCGCTTGTAATTCTTGCCCTTGCCCCAACTAGGGAAATTGTGCATCTTACAAGAAAATTTCATATTCTGCAAAAGATATGATGCCAAGGCCATTTTGGACTTGTAGCTTAGTATGTGTAAGTCTAGACACCTGAAAGAGAAAACCCCTCCAATCTTAATATAGGAACAGTAGCCACTTTGTATCATAATAAGGGTGTCCTTATTTTTATTTTTTTAAAAATCATATAATGGTTTGATTTGGAAGCAACCTTTAAAGATGATCTAGTTCCAACCTTGCCATGCCCAAAATGGGCAGGGACACTTCCCTTTAGACCAGGTTGTTAAAAACTTCACCCAGCCTGGCCTTCAACACTTCCAGGGATGGGACATCCATGACTTTTCTGGGCAACCTCTTTGGAACAGATTGTATGTGACTCAGCACTCTCAAAGTAAAGAATTTCTTCCTTACATCTAATATAAACCTAGCCTCCTTCAGTTTAAAGCCATTCTCCCTTGTTCATCACTACGTGTCCTTGTAAAAAATCCCTCTCCAGCTGTCTTGTCAGCCCCTTTTAGGTACTGGAAGGCTGCTAAAAGCCTCCCCAGAGCTTTCTCCAGGCTGAAAAACTGTCTCAGCCTGACTCTAGGAGAGAACTACTTCATCTTCATGGCTCTCCTCTGGACTTGCTCCAACAAGTGCCGGTCCTTCTTATTCTGGGAACCCCAGAGCTGGAAATGCAATGTGAGAATGCAAAAGTAATTCTAAAAATTCAGCTGATACTCCCAGTTGCTGAGATTCTGGGGTTGATGGTCCTTTTGAATCTTCAGAGATTGTTTCAGTTTAGCACACACACTTTTTTTCTGCCTTTTCTATAGCATTAGGATACATGGGACACTAATTAAACATCCTAATGGGTATACATTTTGTATATATAAATAAAGCGCTTACAATATATTGGATTCTATGAATAAAAGGAGCCTTTTGCCTGAGCAGCTTAAATATTAAATGTTGTTGCAAATGAAGTGTGAAAGATGAAGATAAGGCATGTAGCTGACATATTTCTATGCAAATATTAAGTATTTTAGAATTTTTTATTTTATTTTTTCCATTGAGCTATTTGAAAGAAAAAGTGCTAGCTCATAGTAGTTAAAGAAAGATAATTTAGGATGAATATGCTGTGGGGAAAATGAAGCTTATGTAATGGGTGAGATGTCACAAAGGAAGCTGTGAAATTCTTTGTTCTGGTATCTTCCATATTTGAAGTTGTTTTATTTATATATCGTTAGTAAATGGAGTATTCATAAAAAATGCTTGAATTATCCTATGAAATGTGACAAAGTAACAGATCTATATAGAATCTAAAATTTTCTTTTCTGTTGTCTCATTGTCTTAGTTAGCATTTTTTTGTGAGTGCATTTCAGATCACTTTGTAATACATTTCCAGGAAGCGGTATTAAATAGGACATGAAAAATTCCTGAAGAAAATGGCTTAGGTAACAACCATAATAATTCATATTGAGCTTACAAAAGAAGTAAGCCAACATGAAAAAGGAGGAATATCTTAAATGCCTATTTTGTGTTATTGCAACTACACTTAATAGTTTTCTTATGGAAGAGATATTTATTTGTTTACATAGATTTTTCTAGTATAATTCTTGTCATTTGGGCTCATACCACTGTGTATGATTTTTCATGGAATCATAGAATATCCTGAGGTGGAAGTGACCCACAAGGATCATTGAAGTCAGACTCCTGGCCTGCACAGGACAGCCCCGAGAATCACCCCATGTACCAGAGAGCATTGTCCAAATACTTCTTGAACTTTTGTCAGGCTGGTGCTGTGACCACTTCACTGGGGAGCCTGTTCCAGTGCCCAACCACCCTGTGAGTGAGGAACCTTTTCCTGACATCCAACCTAAATCTTCCCTGACGCAACTTCATGATGTGAAGGTCCTATCTGTGGTCACCAGAGGGAAGAGATCAGTGCCTGCCCCTCCATTTCCTCTCGTTAGGAAGCTGTAGATTGTATTGAGGTCTGCCCTCAAAACTGCGCACAATATTCAAGGTGGGATGCACCAGTTCAGAGCAGATTTGGACAATCCCCTCCCCTGACTGCCTGGTGATATTTTGCTTAATTCACCCCAGGAGGCAGGTGGCACTCCCGGCTGCCAGGGTGCTGCTGACTCATATCCAACTTTCTGTCAGCCAGGACCCCCAGGTCCCTTTCACAGTGCTGCTCTCCAGTCTCTTGTTCCCCAGTCTGTAGGTACATCTAGGGGTGCCCTGTCCCAGGTGGTAAGAATTAACCTTCTGCCTGACTAGAGTACTTCAGCTGCATTGATCAAGTAAAATATTATTTAACCTATTAATATTTAAAATATACCTTCATTTTACTGTGTCCAAAAAAAATGAAACATATTAAGTTAATTAAGCTAAAGATGCTTAGTTTTCTAGTAAAAAAATACATTATTAAACTTGCACAGAAGTTTTTCCAAGAATAGAATGACTTATTTAATGTATTGAAGGTAAATATCTCATGAGTGAGAATTTCAACATGTCTTGGCAATGTGAACTTGCAGCCCAGAAAGCAAACTACATCCTGGGGTGCATAAAAAGAAGTCTGGCCAGCAAGTCAAGGGAGGAGAGTCTGGCCCTCTACTCTGCTGTCATGAGACCCCATCTGATAAACTGTCCAGCTCTGGGACTCCCAACACAAGAAAAATTTGGACCTGTTGGAACAAGTCCAGAGGAAAGCCACAAAGTTGATCAGAGGGCTGGAGCTACTTTCCTATGAGGCAAGTCTGAGATGGTTGAACCTGAAGAAGAGAAGGCTTTGGGGACATCTTATAGCAGCCTTCCAGTACCTGAAGGAAGCCAACAAGAAAGCTGGAGATGGACTTTTTACAAGGGCATGTAGTGTTAGAACTAGGTGGAATGGCTTTAAGCTGAAAAATAGTAGGTTTAGATTAAATATTAGGAAAAAATTCTTTACTAGCTGGGTGGTGAGGCACTGGAACACGTTGCCCAGAGAGGCTGAGGATGCCTCATCTCTGGAAATGTTAAAGGCCAGGCTGGATGGGACTCTGAGCAACCTGATCTAGTGAAAAATGTCCCTACCCATTGTAGAGGGCTTTGACCTAGATGATATTTAGATAGTCCCCTCCAACTCAAGCCATTCTAGGATCCTATGATTTTAGCCTAACCCAGATGGAACAATATTAAATCAAAATAGTTATCAATTCTCAGTCTACTTAACATTTAATCATCTGAGTTGAATCATAACTACATAGTATATGCTTGAAGGGGATTGTGTCCCTTTTATGGATGCTGGGCTTTATGGCCAGAAATTGTGAATTTCCAAGCCATCTGGTTGAAGACAGTGTCTCATATGAAGCTGCATAATAAAAAATATTTGAGGCTCACCTGTATTTTTGGATATGCTACTTAACATTTGTTGTTATCACTAATTGCATAGCTCTTTTATGCAATTCTTCATTGGGCTATGCTTCTGGCTTTGTTCGTGCATTATCTAAATTTGCTGATGTGAGCATGCTACAAGAACCATGTCTGATGTAGACTTTATCCGATAGTTGGAAGAAAAGACTGATTGTCCTCTTTTATTTCTTATTTACATCTTTGTAATCTTCACACATTTTTAAGCTGGTTTGGGTTTGCATTACTAAATCATCTTTATAGTGTTTATTCTATAGTTTTGAGATAGAAAAACAAAGGATAGAAACTTTGTGGTAACAAAGACTTTAATTTTTTTACCCTTTCAATAAGAATGGTATGAACATATTACAGATATATATATATATGTATCTCCTTGTTTTTCTTTTGTGTGTATGACGCTGGTATTAGGAGTTCCCCTATGTACATAGAAAAGGGTTCAGTAAAGTCTGCTGAAAAGTCATCCTTTTAAACAAACAAAAAACTACTAATGATAGTCAAAGAAGTTATGGTAATATATCACTGCTTTTCAGAAACTGCTAAGCAGTTTTCAGTTTTAACTTCTTTACTGATAGATTTGTACTGTAGCTTTAGTGTTATAGCTTTAGTATTGCAGTGGTGTTTTGCTTACTCTCCTATTTTTTTTATTGAGCAGAACTGAAACTGAGAGAAGGAAGTTTCCTGGGAACTTAGAATAGTGGGAGCAACTTAGAGGTTTTTGGTGGGGGTTTCTTTTGTTGATTTGACATGAATTTCAGTTTTATTTTCTTGCCTTTGGTTATTGCAGCTGGCACTGCTTTAGTACTCAGTTCAGTGTACTTGCTTGCCTGTGTTAACTGGTAGGAGAAGCTAATGCAGGAAAACATACTTCCTGCCGTGTCCATCCTTGCACTTTCCTAATTGATTTAATCTCTGCTCCACCAGAGCATCGAAGCCTCAAACCTGTTCCTTTACCCAGTCTATTAGTCTGATGAGAATCGTGCCATGAGGGGGCCTTGATTTGTTTGTCTTTATTGACTTAAAAAAGCCAGCAGCAAAAAAACCTTGATCTTTGCCACATTACAAAGCTGTGAACATAGACTCAAATCACTCTGAAGCAGGCTAATAGAGATATTGGTAACTGATTTTTTTGAAGAGTTTAGATAAAAATCTGTGGCTTAATGAAGTGTTTTGCTTTTTATTTTTTCTAAATTGGGCAACAAAAATGAGGTAAAAGAGCATTTTGTTTGCATTCATTTTTTGGCTATGCGAAAGCTATGCAAGCTTAAAGACTTCTTGTTTGGCCTGTACAGCCAGAAATAGTAAAAACTGGTTTTCTACTCAAAAATGCATTGCACAAACTGGTTGTCTCCTAATTTATTCTTTATCTGTAATGATTTCTTTTTAATATTTGATTTTCCATTCTTCTCATTGTGTATTATCAAATTTAAATTTCTGTAAATACCCTTGCAGTACAGAATTGTAATAGATGTATTGACACCTAAATGGACATTGCTGCATGGTGATTTACAGAGAGACGTCATGCTGTCTTCCATGTTTGAATTTTTTCCTAAGGAGTTTGGTTTGGTTTTTTTTAAACTTATAACCTTTCTTGTCCGTACCAGTACAAAACTGCTTCATGTGATGGTGACACCAGTGATTTGTACTTACACAGAGGAAGAACCAAATACAGTTGTTTAAGTTGCTTTTTCTTTTCATACAGTCTTCACCATTAAGACATGTCTATGCCATACTTCAACACCTGAATTTTTGGTGAATTTTTAAAGTTTCACTGGTATATTTAATTCTATTAATATAATTGTTGAATTTGTTTATTTTGGAAACAAAGTTGTGCTGAATCAAACTGGCCAGCAAAAGGAAGTACCTTGTTTTCTAGGGATGCTTCTCTGCTGGAATGGCATAATGTGGTTAGTGACTCCCCATGATCAGGGAGATTAGGGAGACACTGAAGTCTCCAGTGTACTCAGGTAGTGAGTGCAGTTATCTGAAACTCTGATGCACCCTACTCTGCATTCCTCCTACCTGAAGAGTTACATTCTGCCATAATTTTAAACGTGAAAGCTAAGGTAAACAGTCTAGGCAAGCAAGATTTGAAAAATATATCAGTCTTATTTTCATTTAGCAATTTGCATCTACTGAAGAAGAATACAGGTCTCTAAGCCTTGAGGTGTCAGGAAGCTGTCTAACCAGACAGAGAGTCATACATCAGACTGCGATAGCCTTGACTGTGCCACGCTCTGCTGCATGTAGCCAGTCATCACTCCTCTGCTCAGCAGGTGTATCGAGTGTTACGATCACAGAAAAACATAAGTGTTTGTCCGACAAATAAGTTGGAGGAAATAATTTGATGATGAAAAAGAAGAGTACATATAATATGCTGGATGTGAGGCAAAGGAACTTCATAGGTGCAAAATAATGTCTACAAAAGTGTTTCTCTCACAGGTACCTAACCCTTTCCTTTCACAATTAACTTCTGTTTATTCACTGTCCTCCCCCTAGAAATATTCTAGGTAAAACAACATTGTGAAGCATTTGGTGGTGAGCCTATCAGCATGCCTTTTTAATCACAATTATTGGACAATCAGTGAATGTTTTCATACTGCTGTTAAATATGTATTTCATGTTCTGACTGGGAGACAGCTGGTTATTTAATCTTTTGATCGAGCACTGGTGCTTTACTTTTATATTAGTTGTGGTTGAGTATATGTAGTAATTTATAGTATACAGTGATGTACTTAACACTTTCAAAAGCTTTATATCACTTTTGTAGGTATGTGAATTTGCCCTTATTAAAAAATTCAGAACTAACACAAAGCTTCTCAGTGTGTGCATGCTAAATTTGTTGGTATACGAAATGTCTGGCATGATAAATTATTGAATATATTTATCTGGATTAACTTTTCAGGGCTTACTAGTAAAATGGAATATTTTTTACCTAAAAGTGGCTTCATGCTAGGAAGGTTTTGAAGGCATTCCATGTGCACAAAGTACTTGTGCTATAATCCACTTAAATCCTGTCTATTTCGTTTGAACTGTAAAGTCAAATACTAGGCAGGTCTTATGCATTAGAATGTCTGGTATTCTGTCTGCATTAGCATGTGATAAAGCTACTATTTTGCATATATTTCAGCTTCATATGGGCAGCAACACATTCAAGACAAAACCAATTTGCATTTATGACTTATACTTTAAGATCTACCTCTTCACACTCTCTTCATGTCCATAATCCTTACAGTGATTCTTCTGAGACCTAGAAAGATTGTTTGTCTCTGCAAGTACTACTGCACAAGTACTGCTGGTGCTTTACAACTCCATCTCAGCTCTTCTTCTGTTATGTGCTTGGACAGCTCTTTTAGACACATTAGAAAACATTTTTAAGCAGTATTTTTGGTACTCTGGGTGTTACTTCTGAAAAATATTACTTCTGAAAAATACAGTAATCTCCGGCAGTTTTTTGCTAGAATCAGCTTTTATATGGTTCTATGATTTTATAAATATTATATTAACAAGGAGAAGTTGTATGCTGGTTGAATGGTGTGGCAGAGGTAACTGAGTGACTAGAATGAAATGTATGGTAAAGTCTCTGCCCTTGGCATTAATTATCTGTATGTGGAAAACCTAGGTCTAAATATACTGGGAGGAGGATAAAAGTCTGCATTTAACTTTCTCAATGAGAGCTGGACATTGTAGTAACTAATGCAGCTGTGGTTTCTATACCATACTAGGACTCTAGATGTTACAGTGTGTGTAGCTCTTGTCCAAATGTCAAAACACCAAATTGCTCGTCTAACTCCTCGTCTAACAGTACTCTTCTAGATATACTACTAAGATGTCCACTTCAAAGCTTTCCAGAGTGAAATGGATGAGGAAGAAAAAGTAACTTAAATCTTCAGCCTTGAAGGAAAGCCTGTCTGTAGTATAACAGAGAAGATAATTTATTCAAAGACAGTTCTTTATTATTTTTTAAACCTTATTGTAGTGTTTCCAGCATCTGTACCTGAGTAAGCTATAAACAAACTAAACTAAGGCATTGCAGAGACGTTTTTCACATCTGTCTTTTTTTGGAACCAATCCAAATTGGTTAATTTTTCTTAACTGTGCTAATTAGTCCAAATCATTCTATTTTTTCCCCATCTGGATTTACCTCCTTTGTATTCCTAACCAGCCGAGTCACTGTTTTGCATGCCAAATTTCATGACAAATACCTACTTTGTATGAGCTACATGAAAAAGATGCGACACAATTTTCTCACTTCTTTTATATGTCAACTTGCACAATATGGTGTGGCTAATTAGAAAAAGAAAAATTCTTATGTAGCATTACTTAAGACAACTAAATATTTGACCACGGAAAGTAAGAAAGCTTTAGAGAATAAAAGGAATATGTTTGTACTTTAGGTAAATACACAGGAATGCCCCAATTTATACACAATTATGCCCAGATTTACATTTGTATTCTAAGACCGTCATATAACCTTAAATTTTTTTAAATCTTTTGAAACAAATACTTAAATGCACTTCTTGTTGCTTTTAAGGTTAGCTTTTTAATTATTTTAAGCTTGAATTTTGCAAGGGAAGCTGTTCAGTGCTTTATTGAAACTTAAATATCCCCTCTTGAATGAGAAACTTTACTTGTTTTTATAAGTGTGTAAATTGTTCCTAAAATGCACGATAGTTCAGAATTTAGTGCTTGTTGGGGTATCAGAAGGCATCACTGTCTGTGTTTCTCTGAGGACTGAGGGAGCGAAGTGTTTCCTACTGTCAGTAAAAATCAGGTTCCCCACCTGAGGAACCTGAACATATCTGTCTATAGCACCTGATGAGATGCATCCCAGAGTCCTGGCAGAATTGGCTGATATAATTGCCACTCTTCATGATATTTAAAAAGTCATGGCAGTCAGGTGAAGTCCCAGGTGACTGGAAAAAGGGAATATTGTACTCATCTCTAAAAAGGGTAGGAAGGAAGACCCTGGGAATTACTGACCTGTCAGCCTCACCTCTTTGCCTGGGAAGATGATGGAACAGATCCTCCTAGAATCTGTGCTAAGGCACATGGAGTACAGGGAATGGGCTGCACCTGGGTTGGGGTAGGCCCCAGTATCAACACAGACTGGGGGGTGAGCAGATTGAGAGCAGCCCTGCAAGAAGGATTTGGGGATGCTGAGGGTTGAGAGGCTGGGCATGACCCAGCCATGTGCACTTGCAGCCCAGAAAGCCAAACGTGTCCTGGGCTGCATCCAAAGCAGCGTGAGCAGCAGGGAGATGGAGGGGATTCTGTGCCTCTGTGCTGCTCTGGTGAGACCCCACCTGCAGTGCTGCATCCAGCTCTGGGGTACCCAGCACTGGAATGACATGGACCTGTTGGAGTGAGCCTAGAGGAAGCCACCAAGATAACTGGAGATAGAGCACCTCTCCTGTGAGGAAAGGCTGAGAGAACTGAGGTTGTTCAGGCTGCAGAAGAGAAGACTTCAAGGTGACCTAATTGTGGCCTTCCAGCTCCTGACAGGAGCCTACAAGAAAGCCAGAGAGGGACTATTTGCAAGCGCATATAGTGACAGGACAAGAGGGAATGGATTCAAATTGAAAGAGAGTAGGTTTAGATTAGATATTTGTAAGGAATTCTTTACTGTGATAGTGGTGAGACACTGGAAGAGGTCGCCCAGAGAAGTTGTGGATGCCCCATCCCTGGAAGTGTTGAAGGCCAGGTTGGATGGGGCTTTGAGCAGCCAGGTCTAGTGGAAGGCATCTCTGCCCATGGCAGAGGGTTTGAAACTCAATGATATTTAAGATGATCTTCCCAGGCCATTCCATAACATCTTCTATCACTAAACCTTCATCTTCTAATTTAAAAAAAAAAGAGAAGATCACTGCTAGATAACACACCAGGAGCCTAAGGCTATGACAATTGCCTAATGAAGGCTGCATTTTCAACTCATGTGGAACAGTTTCTTTCTGAACTAAAATGTGATCATTATTGAAAAATAAACTTTTGCCAGAATTTAGCAGATTAGATTATATCTAATATGTAGTAGTTTTATACATTATTTTGAAGGTGGTTTGAAGACTAATTTCTGTTTTCTTCTGAGTAAAAGAGCCTCCCTCTACTGGAGGTTTCAACACTATAAAGTAAGCCAAAATCTCAGGAAAATCATGTTAATATAAAATCCTAGTGTAATCAGGCATAAAAGTAGTAATACATATGTTTGTGAATCCCTCTGTCCAATGTTTCCATAAGTACAATTTGCAAAATTCAGGACCATCAAAAGAATCATAAATTGGACACAAGGAATTTTTACTCAGCCTTTTGTACCTGTGGGTACAAAGAGTTTTACTTAACTCAATTTTCTGTTGAAGTTGTCTCCAAAATATTGAATTAGATATGAATGTTATTAGGAATCAATTTGATTAAATTGATATGAGAGAAGCTTCTGTAAATTGCTGTGCAATTTAATATTTTACTAAGTGTATTTATTATTCCTAAAATTTATTTTTGGCATTAAATTATAAATAATCTGTAGTCAGTAACCTGTATTTCCCAAACTTTCCTAAGGCACATAATTTTGACTACTTTTTCACTAATATTATTATTTCTTGTAAGATTAGACACTACATTATTCTTGGAATATAGTCTGACTGACTGCAGAAAACAACCCAAACCTCTTGAAGGGTCTTTCCAAGGCTATACTTATTTAAATATACTTCTTGTTACCAAGTTTATTTTGGTGTCTGTTGAAGATATTTAGTGGCAGGGGTGTTAACTGCAATGTTCTCTTCTTCCTAGTCCCCAGAAACCATAGCAAAAGTGAGTGGTCTGCTCTGGCAGAGATAAATGGCCTTAGTAGGGTCTTGTAAAAAAAAAAAAAAATGGATGATGATGCAAAGGACAAATAAATGTAGGAGCAAGCCATCTGTTTGTCCATTTTAAGAACTGTTGCCTTTTTCTCCTGTATCTAACAGTATCCTAAATAAGGTAGGCAGGACAGTCCAATCAAATCAAACTAATGCCTTTTTTTTTTTTTTTTTTTTAATGAATGTCCCTAATTTTTTACACATTCTTCAACAATTTTATAGTTCATTACAAACAAGTTCTTATAAACTGGTTTTGCAAAGGCGCTTTGGCTATGGAGAGTAGAAGGAAAGGAGGGAAATGATAGAGTGGCTCTAGAGAGATTTTTGCATTAACTTTGTATAAAATTTGCATAATGAGGGAAAGTTTCCTCATCTGGTTTCTGAGATGTTTGTACATTTTGTGGTGCCAACAATAAGTTGTATAGGTTCTACAATAGGCTCTGTGGCCTGAATTAAACAAGGATATTCATAAAAATAATCTTGAATAAATAGAATGTTTGCTTGCTTTGATTTTTGGGCAAAAAATCCAGAATTTTGAGTTTAAAAATGTGTCAATATGCCAATCAAATGGCTTTTGGGTGAAAGACACTGATTTATTTCAGTGTCTGTTTTCATAATTTTAAAGTAATCTGTAATTGGGATATAATTCTTTTTATTAAAAATTGTATTAAAGGCTTAAAATGCTTTAGAAATTAACTGCATAGCAACAAAATATTATTGTTAAATGATTGAACAAAAGGCATTTGCCTTTTAAAAAAAATCTTAGTATTTTTTGTTTAAGGCAAATATGCTTTTTTTCTTTGAATCTTTTAAAATGCTCTGTTCCCACTCAGAAAATATCATTTGAGCTGTAGCTGGGTTAATGCAGTTAAATGTGATGCCTTAATATTCATGTAGGTAAGACAGTTAAGATTCAGTGAAAAATACGTATTCTGGTCTATTTCATAAAGTTGTCATATGCCTGGTTGTCAAATGATTTTATGTAAGTATTTTTTATTGTAATTTATTTGGTGATAATTCTTTTTCCTTATAGTTATTAAAATGATACTATGTAAAAAGGTAAATTGTTGTTCAAGTATGTTTTCCAGATTATTTTATTCATCCTGTATAGACAATGTCCCTTGTAGTAGGCACTTCTTCCATACTAGGGAGTAAAAGACTAAAATGTTAAAATTTTTAGTAAAACATTTGGGACAGCATAGTTCCTCATTGGATGGTTGTATACTGCCTTGCAACCATTAGAGAAGTATTTCCCAAGGTTTGTCCTTTGGGACGTGTGGTTTTTACAGTCACAAGCTGTGGACCATGATGGATCTCCCTGAGCTGTCCTGGCCCTCTTGGAAACCAAGACAACAGCTGAGCCTGTTTAACATTTTTAAAAGCTGCTTGGAAGTTTTTAAATGTGTAGATCTTAGATCTCTTCTAGAGTAAATGGCTCATCTTTTCTGTTAGATCTTCCCCATGACCTTATAACTCTAGTATCACTGCCAGTTACAGACATTTTCTCTTTTCAAAAACTGACGTGTTTCCTGTTTCCTCATCAAGACATGCTGACCAGACTTATTTTATAATGAGTTTTAATAAGATAAAAACGTTCTATAGCTACTAAACCTTAACCACATTCATTATGCTTCTCAACATAAAATTCATTTCTGTAAAAATGCTTATTCTAAGTTTGGGGAATATTTTGTTAAATAATTCCATTTACTATTATGACAATAATCTTCTTTTTGGGATCTGTGAAAAATAATTGAAGACATCACATAAAACTTGAATAATTAATTTTCCGTATGTACAGTCCAGAAATCTTCCTCACGAGATTTTTTTTTACATTTGCTTCAACCAAACTTAGGGGCAGTTTTTTTGACAGGCACATATTTTTCCATTTTCTGTGCCCTTCACACTCATAGGTGATACAGTATATGTATGACTCATGTCTGTCTATCAAGAATAATTCGTATGATTTATGACATATAAATTTTGGATATATTTTTTAAGAACAGCAATTGATGTGAAAGCTTTTGCTGCCTGCTTTACATTCCAAAAAGTTGTGATATGCAGTGGAAATATTGAGGCTGTTTGCCTTGATGAGTTTTTGTATCTCCCTGGAGATTAGTTCACAGGCCCTTGGTTGCTGTATAGGAACTCTCCAACTTTTGTATGTTTAGGTTCTGTGTCATGAACAGAATTCATCTGGCTAAGGAAGAGTGACGTGGTACAGGCCTCTCTTAGTGCCCTGAGGGAAGTGTGGGTGTTTAGTCTCTCCATGGGCTGTATGCCATTTTTTCAAGGCCATTTGCAATATATGGCTGTCACTGTTAAATGTTAATGGTTTTCTCATTTCAAAAGCTATTTGCCCGTTTTGTGTGTGACTCTGCAGAATGGGGAAGAACTTGATGACTGCAGTAAAAGAGTTTACAGAACAGTAAGAACAGTAAGTAGTGAGAGTTAGGTCTTGTGAGCACTGAGATCCCCATTTGCAATAAGGATCCTACTTGTCCCATATCCTCTGAGAGAGTTCACTGGTTTTTAAGGAAAACCACGTTTATTAATATTTTGTGAAACGGTCTCATGGGCTATGCCACTGCTGTCTAATATAATGATTTCACCGATTGGATAAAGAGGGAACTTTATGTATATGGTCAACAGCAAGTGTCACAACTGAATTAGTTCTAAACCTATTTTTGTCCAAGTGGAAGCTCTGTGGTTTTTGCATTAGAAAAATCCCATGGGAAATAATAAATTCAGTTTCTTTCTGTGTTTTTTTACATATTTAGGCCACAGAACTGCAAATCTTTTTAAGGCACCTAAACCAGTAAACCTTTTAAGTGGAGAGGTTAGTGTACTTCCACTGTTTAAACAGAATTAACTTTTTGTTCTAGTTAATTATTTACTTTAGTCTGGTTATTTTAGTTTAGGATTGTACCTTCATTTAGTCTGAAAATATCAGCTGGATTGTTGTATGTGATGCTGGCATGTTTAGAGTTGGGGTTTTATTTCCCCTTAGTAAAACATGCTGTTGGGGGTCTGTTTTTTTAAAGAGAGTTATATAAATATGGGTTAAAAAGGACCTTTTTTTTTTCCCAATGCTGTATACACTTAACAGCATGTTTAATTCATCCCCTGAAGAACATGAGGATTCACTTTTAAGATTTATTTTAGCTTTTGCACTGAAAAACAGGGGTTTGAATTTTGATAAGTATCTTTGCACAATACGTGCATATTCTTTTCAGGCTTATGACAGTTGGTGAATGTGCATTAAGAGATCATCTTCCTGTCCCCCACAGGAGATCACCTCCACACAACATATGCAGTGTTTATCTGCCAAAATTCAGAAGTCTCTTGAATCAAGCTTTTCAAAAAATTCTTCCATCTGGAGCTCTCAGTGTTTTCCAGAGATTCTAGAAACCTACCAAGAGAAAAATCAGAACATTTCAGAAGCTATAGTTAAGCTTATATATCTTTTATAGGAAAAGCATTGTGAAATAACCAGCATATAATTTTAAAGACCTGTGTATATATTTCTGTGTTTTAATAAACAAAATGCTCTTTACATTCATGTAAAATGCATATATTCCATATATAAACAAAGAGAAATAGACTTTAGGTTTTTATTATTATCATTATTTTTATTTTTCCTTCCAGCTGTAGAGAGGTAAATACACAGGACTAGTGTCACAAAAATGACATACCCACCCTGGGAGATTGTTTGTGATGTTCTCACTACATCATTAATTTGATACCAATACTGATTGCAAGCTTGTAGTATTGGCAAGTGAAAAATTCGTGCTTCTTTTAAATGAGAGAGCTTGAAAAAGAGAAGCAAAAATGGAGTGACAAAAATAAATGGAAATTGCAAAGCCTTTATTCTTCTCACACTCTTCTCTTTGATTTATATACACAGGATCTAACTCCCTAGTTGCCTAGACAGGGCAAAGAAGGATAGAAGTGATATTGTGAATACTAAACAATCTCTTCAGTACAGCCTTTTGGCTGGGGAAATGTTAACCTTTTTCTGCTAGCTTTGCAAAAGTATTCTTTCAGTTATGGTGGTCTGCACAAAGAAAATGATTGTTGAAATACAGGGAAGGGAAAAGGATTAGTAGATCTGCTCCCTAGACTTTGACTATTTATTTGAAGAATGACAGTTGCAGACTATGATAGTGGTCAGCATTCAAGACTGAATGGGTGCAACTTGTTTTAATCGAAATTATAAGGTGATTTTAAAGTTCCATCATATCGGATGATTTCATTTAGCCAAAGGCTCATATTATAGACTGCTTGTTTCCTAACAGATTTTGACAATCTGATTTTATGAAATGGTTGTCTTGGTAACCCATTCACTTTGCTTCCATCTATGAAAAAAGCAAATGAGAAACAGTTATCTGGCTAGAATTGTTTCTCAAATCTTCCCCCATTAGCTTGTTTTTATTTTCCTGTTAGATAACATAGAAACTGGAACACAAAATGATACAAATATGTAATATGTAACCCTGAATAATGCTGTCTGTATAGCTCACAGGCAGATAGATATGCTATCCTCAATTACTTAGTATATAATTCACAGGGGGGTTAATTATAAGCTCTTCAAGGCAGTGACCTCATTTTTGGAGACATCTGCAAAGTGCCAAGCATAGTAATGCTGCTATCTAAATAAAAACACAAAAACTGCAAAAAATAATTTGTGAAATAGAAAGTAATTTCCTGTTTGTTCATTATATATGTATATATAATGCTTTCCTTTATTTGCATACTTACTTATTGGCTATTTTTTTCAAAATAAACTTGTACAAATTGATTTGTTTATATGATGTTTTCAACATAAGTAGTATGATTGAGTAGCTGTAGCATGACTGAGCATTTGTTTTGATAAGGTACAATACTTTGGGAAGTTTAAATGCCACAGGAAAATTTGATTCCAAAAAAATGTAAATGACAGAAAGGTTATTTAAAATTATCAGATAATAATCTGTTATGAGTTAACTGAAATTGTATGAAATTAGGGCATTTATTGTCAGGGTTAGCAGCCTTCTTGTCTTCAGCGTAAAGGAAATAGCTCAGACCACATATAACCACACAGGAATCTTAGAATTTGGGAAAGCAAATTTGAAATGCATTGAGAAATTTAGTTAGTATGTGAAAAATGAGTAAGAAAATTCTGCCAAAATGGAGCACACTGAACAGTCTTAAAAAGCACACTGGTTAAGGCATGAGTGATCACATCTCCAAGTGAACAGAAAGAAAGAAACAGGAAAAAAGCTGTGTGCCTCCATGACACAGTTAAAGATGTAAGGCTGAGAAAAAGACATAGCTCCCAAAAGAAAAGGAAAGCAATGAAGTAATGTGTCAGCATTAGTTAAACTGGAAAGGAAGACAATAAGGAAAGCATAAATGGAAAATTAATTCATTTTCATAAAAAGGTTAGGGGATTTAGGAAAAGCTCGTGGAACAATATAACAAGATAAAGAGAAAATAGAACCAATATTGGGAAAGGTAGGTAGAAGGAAAGATTTTTTTTGTTTGGTTGCGTGGATTTTTTTTTAAGAACTGAGTCCCAAATCCTAAGGTATACATCACTTAATTTTTTAAATTATATTTTTCTTTTAGAAATTTTAACAAAAGTAAGCCTCGATTTTCCTCTCTTCACTAACTCCCACAGGAATGATAGTTCATAAGAGTCTAAAAAAAAGCAAAAAAAATACTTTCACATGTGAGGAAAAATATTTACTTTCTTGGTTTTATTGTGGCAGAGAATAGTTTTCATTTTTACAGCTTAGTTCCCGTGATGTTGTTTGGACAAGTGGCTATAAAAGTTTGATGCCATGCAAGAGTTCAGGATCTGCTTTTCATAGGTTATGTGTGATACCTTACCTTAGCTTCATATGGTGGGTTTTGTTTGTTTGTTTGCTTGTTTGTCATGAATGTGAGAAATTGTCATGATTTCTTTTTATATGCAAATATTCACTTTTCAGTTCTAAATCACTGGAAACCAGTAGAAACTGAAAAGAGGAAGGTGCTGTAGAAATACAATTTCCAAAATGTTAGTCTTCTTGTTGTTGATGGTTTTATAATTAATTCATAATATTCTGTCTCCCAATCTGAATAGGAGGTGCAGACTTCCAGAAGATGAAGCATATGTTCTCTAATAGTTGTGGTCACCCTGTGTGGTTTAACTCCCTGCCATGATTTGTGGACTCCCTCCTGCTTCACTACCTGTATTCTGCTCCCATAACACTTGGAGTGAAGGAGATCTCCAATATTTATGGAGTCCCAGAGGGTCCCAAACCTTACTCAAGTCACTTTTGCTTTTCCTGACCCCTGCTGTTTCAGCTTTTATCTGACCTGTGCAGCTCCAGTGATGTCCCACTTGGTTACCTGCTTGATACAATGTTGGGGATATAGTTAAGGGGTCCCAAGGCCTTAAAACTACAAACTCTACATGCTCATTTTATGATGAATTCCTTGCTATTATCCATTCTCTGAAATAATATTTTACTTGAGGGCATACATTATTATTTATAACACTTAAATTGAGCAGTATGGTTCCAAATTATTATAAGTTGCTTAGGTAAAGAATGGTAGCCAAAAATACTCTTAGATATTAATGTAGCTGTATCACGATAAAGCTTTCTCTTTTTTCTTCATCTGTCTTAGTTTCCTTCCTGAGCAAATTATGTTTGTGATAATTTCAGCATTTTTTCATGCCTTTTCATTTATATTTAGATTTGATTGTGTGTCTATTCTTTCAGGTTTTCTCAGGTTTAATCTTTGTTCCTGAAATTCATTTGTTTCATTCAGTGGGAGAAAATTGTCATTTGGCATGACAAGAAGTTTGGATGACTTTCCCCGAATTCTTCCTTTGGTGAAACCCACCCACATTTGGTGAAAATCTTACTGCCAATAGCATTGGCATAGTAGGGAATTTTGAAAGTCCCTCATACATATTTTTCTGTGTTGTTTATGCTCCCTGTTTTGGTATGTCCCCACAAAGCACCAGCAGTCTTTAGATTGCTGTGGGCACACAAGTCATGTGTGAATGCTGTACATAGCTGGCTGGGTGCCCAAAATCATTGGCCTGTGGACTTGCTGAAAAGGAGAAAATCCTGGTGCCTGAGCACATGGCTGTACATTACGTTGTGTGGTAGGTAAGATTTTGGCTTTAGGCACAGATGGATAACATGAACACATAAATTTTTTATGTTAATATTAATAAAATAATAATTGTAAAATGTGGGACATGTAATACAAGATGACATGTGGTGGATTAAACATATTAATATTCATTTTGAAAGATCATTAGTACTCAGTGAGACATCCTGCTGATGGTCTTTATACCACTACTCATGTATATATTATCTCTTTCCTCCCTTAATGGACCAAATTTACCAGTGTCACAGAAGCTTATCTTCCTGGTCAGCTAGTGATATAGAATAGACATGTAGTTTTGGTAACTTCCTTTCTGGTATACAATTTAAGTTCTAGAAGAATTTTTGGTGTGAGTCTTTTTAAGCATACACATATGTCAGTAGTGGCATTCAGTTTAAAAAAAACAATGGTAATTGCATCACTTTTACAAGGCTAATTATTGCCCCTCAGATAGGTAAATAAGTATGCATTTTGTGTACATGGTAGATTGCTAATTGTACTGATTGAAGTGTCAGCAGAAGAAGCTTATGTAGTAGAAATAAAAATGCCACAAATCTCTGCTGTTGTTTTCTGGGTTGCATAGTAATCAGGGAAATGAAAACTAAACAAATATTTATAATTGATACCCAGCAATGGGTCTGCCTTTCTTGCTTATCTTGTAACTCTACAAATCTTATGAGATACTTTATGAATATTTGTCCTTTTTGTTTTTTCTTTCTGTTGTAAATTTTCTTGGTAGTTTATAGAAAATAATTTGTGTTTGAGAGAGACTGATTACTGAATGTGGGAGTCAATCTTGCCCATATATTCCTGACACTCCACTAATGTTTTGTGTGTGACATACTGCAAGCCTTAGAGATGAACTGAATTTCCATCTGATTCCAATATTTGTCATGCAGTAACTTGATAGGTACAAACAGAAGTTCAAGTTAGCTGTATATGGGTGCTGCAGGAAACATAAGGTGGATTTGACCTAAGTGGTCTATACCAATAGCTTAAAATTTTGTTGTGCTAAAATGCTACTGCAGACGGCTAATGGATTCAGGTGGTTGTCCAAGGAAAAAAAAAAAAAAAACAACCAAAAACCAGCACAAATTACCCAAAAGGTAATTTACATTTATATAAGCTTTATGGATGTCAGAATTAATTTCCATTAATTTATTCTAACCACATGATGCATCACTGTTGGCTCTCTAAATTATATGGTGGTCATCTGTCAAGAGCATGGAGCCGCAGTGCAGTGTGATTTCTTCTGGATGCAGCAACACTCTTCCTTAGCTGCCATACACCTCTCATGCAGAGACACCATCAGGGAAGACTTAAGAATAAAATAGTTGCCTTTCTGGAATATCTGACCTTGAGAAGATAATTAATCTTATCTCTAAATGCTATGAGAAAGTTCCTTTAATTGCAGTGAAAGCGTCACTCAAATTATACTACAAATTCAATTCAACCTAGGTTTCACAAATTGTGAGATGCAAGGAAGGTGAAAGCCTCTTTCAGGACTTAGATGAGGTTCTTATGACTGAAAGCTTATAGGGTATTATCCATGTTGCAGTTTTGGAACTGTATTTAAATCTTTTGTCTTTGTTCTTTAAGTTCTTTACGTTATGTATTTGAGCAATAATTTTTTTCTCTGTGGTTTTGGATGCAATATTTGTTAAGTTTTTCAAGGAACTCTTTATTTTGAAGGAACACAAGGCCTAGTTATGCATGCATCTACAGGTGGGCAGTTAGTCTTTTGCACATGGGACTGAGCAAGAACTGCCACAACACCTGATGGGTCTGTGGTCATGCCTCCCTGTTAAATTTGCTCATGTTTGAGTGGAGCGAGGGCATGGTAACGGATCAGAATAAAAGGTGAAATGAGCAGACTGGTATCTACCAGGGCTCTTAGCTGGTGCACCTTTTGACTCCAGGCTCATCCAGTTAAAATATTCCCCTAAGGAAATAAATCAGTATGAGTTTCTCTGTTACTTCTATTTGGAGATTTTCTGGAATGTCTGCAGGGATGCAGCAGTGAGAGAAAGTGGAGATCTGAGATGCAGATGTAACTCCCTGAAGATTGTGCAGAAACGTGAGTCATTTAGGCAGAGATTTTTTTGAATTCCCATGATTGACAGGCTTGGAAGAAATGACTTGATTGTTGTAGCAAAAAGTGGACAGTCCTACTCTCCAAGTAGCCAGAAACACTGGAAATAACAATATCTTTTTTAACCATGGTCTCAGAAACCCTGTGCCAGTTCTTTCCAGAAGGCTCACAATCTATTCTTGCAATACACTGCAGATTGCCACGCACTTATAAGATCCTACAGCTGTGAAAATCTGCAAATGAGGAGCAGGAGGGCGGACCAACAATCATTGTACTTACGCAGAATCCTGATAAGACTCAGAACTGAAATTTTCCCCAAAGTGCTGTTGTTGCTACCTTGTTTCGTGTTGATATGTGTACATAGAGGAAAATCTGGTAAGTAGAAAATAGTTACAGCAGTATGTGACTAAAATATTGTTCAATATATACTTTAGTAGTATTCTCTAGTTTGTAAGGAAGAAAAATCTTAGGTTATTTTTTTCTCCATCATTTAAAAATTCTGGTTATTTCCATTTGTATTTCACATCAGAGTATATGCTTTGCATGGTCAAAATTACTTGATTTAAAGAAACTTGGATTTTACTTGAAAGTGAAATGCAGATATGGCACTGATACCATAATTATAAAATATGTATGATGCCTAAGTTTTAAGTGCTTGCACTAGTGAGACACTATAAATAACCTATAATTGATTTGTTTAAGAACTGACTACATCAGATTTTCTTCTACCTGTTTATCTCACTCACATTGCCCCATTTGTCTCTGTCTCCTCAACAGAGATCCTCAACAGGGATATGTTCAGTAAATCACACTTTCCTTGCGCAGAGATTGCTGTTGTTCCAGGAGAGTTGGGCAGAATGTTGTACTGTTCCTGTTCTGCTTGTACTCACTCATCTTGGGCATTGTTAGCCAAGGATCCTGGGTGACCATAACAATTGTCTCCATTCAGCTACCTGATCTCCTGGATTTCTCACTTCTAGCATCTTTCCTCCAGCCAAGAGCTATACCACCTTCTGTCCAGGTCCCGGTTCTTCTGTCCTCCTTTTATTTCCACAACCCCAAGGCCCCAGGCTTCCCAATTTAAGTACAGTATGTGAACAGCATTCCAATTTGTGTTTTTGTCTTATGTTTCTAAAAATTGTAATATTTTGGACATGCCACTTTTATACCAGAGTTTAGAAAGATTTACAATCAGACTGTACTTATGGCAGTTCAAGCCCTGAGTTTTTGGCATTCAGTCCTCCTACACGCATGCACCTAATTATCTGCCACCTGTTAGTGTTCTCACTTTAAGATGGAAGATTTTTTTTTTTTGTTTACGACAGGTGCTGATACTCCTAAAATATCTGCAGTTGGATACCCTGCAGACTGACCCAGTCCCATGCTGTTTGCTGCACCTCTGTCCTTCCCTAGAACACGGTTGTAAGTGGGGTCAGTAGAAGGGACAAGACTTTCCAAAGTTCCTTTGAGCTTCACCCTATAGGTGTAGTAGTGTTTTAAAGGTAGGTGATGATATCAGACTTTCAATAACTGCATATGAAATATTAAGAACATTTTTGCCCTCATTGTTGGACAAGGCGGAAATTAACTCCCATCAATACTGAGTGATGACGTGTTACTTTCTTATCTTGAAATTCTTGAAGCACTTTAGGGAAGAAATACAAACATTCACATACCTCTGTCTTGGAAAGTACAGCTGAGATAGTTCACATTATTATCAAACTATAATTCCATTTTTTTTTTCTCTTTCACTGTGTTAAGCCAGAGTTGATGAAGCAAGGAAGCTTGTACATATTTTGTGAGGATAATCTAAATGCCTGAAACTTATTTTTTCTAGTTTCTTATACTTACAAAAAAGAGCTTGTAATTAAAGTGTTGGGATTTCTCTTTTCTTTTCTTATTATGTCATAAATAGAAAATTCAGTGGAACACTGTATTTTAATGGTTTTCATTGACTTAGAATCTATCTTCGTTTATCTCAGAGAGTCTTTATATGGTACAGCCATCCTTTGTGACTTATAACTGCACATGCTTTGTGTTTTACAATGTGCATTTATAAAGTGCCTTTATAGATACTTTAGTGGATTGGAAAGATCTCTGATATGCAAAGAAATATACAGAAGAACTCACTGACATCAAGTGAGTATATAATTTCTTTGCCAGTATTTTTGGCAGTCAGTATTTCATTGGAAATCGCCTATTTATTCATAAGAGCTTTTTTTTTTTTTACACCACTGCACTACTTACACATGCTGACTTCTAAATTTCAATAAAGGAAATGAAGGAATGTCTTATAGGAAAAGCTCATACAAGCAGTTTGTGTTAAAGAGAATTTGTATTCTGGCCATATCCCCAGTGACAGCTGAAGTGAACCCAGTCAAATGATTTCAGGCATAAAGCTGTGCTAGTTGCAGCTTGTCTATGGATTTAGTCATTCAGAAATTGTAGATAATTGGTATTAACTGCTACATCTGAATTTTTATATAACAAGCATCGGAGGATCTATTTGAATAAATAAGCATTTTAAAAAGAGTTAAAGTGTATTTATTTTAAAAATTATATAGAATTTGTCCAAGTTAAGCCTATGCTGGTGTTCACTGACTGACAGACTGACGTTAACTTATGTTGTGTTCCAATTTTATTGATATTACTAAATATCTTAAATATTTTTACATGGAATTTCTATTTAATAAATTAATTTCTAAATTGGTGTAGTACAAAAACGTGCTTCTGATGTTTCTTTGTCTTCATTAATGCTAAATATAAAACACATTCTACATTTTCATGGTTTATATCATAACTTGCCATTTGATAATTGAAATTAAATTAATATGACCATGAGTAATTTCTATGAGCATTATTATGGATCACATCTGTTTATGTGGGACAATAAAGCAACTACCATTACTAGACAAATTTCTGAATGCAAAACCCAAAATAACCCCCAAGTTTGCTGATTACAATTTTGTTCTTCCACATTGCCACCATTAAACAGAAACACCGGTTCACCGAATCATCAAGGTTGAAAAAGGACTTCGTAGTCCATCAACCTAGCACCACTATAATCTGCCCTAAACGGTATCCCCAAATGCAATTTTTATTGGTCCCTAATGAAGAAAAATATCTGTAAACTCGGGTAGGTTTATTTTGGTGTAAGGGGTTTTGTTTTGAATTACAGATGTTGTTGCATGGTATGACACATCTCAGAAAGGCTCAAGCAGGCAAGAAGCATAATCAGGGAAACTTGTGGTGTTCGTAGTCTGGGATTGTTACCTGATATTCTCTGAAGCTTTTTTTAAAGCTGCATTTCCATTTAAAAAAGACTTGTTGCGTAAGTACTATGATGACAAATATATGAAGGTCTGATGAGAATGAAGCTGAAGCAACTGGCATCAAGTAGCATATTGTTTTCATTGGACTCTATTCTCTCTCTTCTTCCATATTTGGAGACAGTTTAGTTCTATTTTTACCCTGAGGTTTCTTTTCAGCCTGAAAATTCCTAGAAGAAAATGGCTTTGCACCATAAGTGTTAAATATGGATTTCTTTCCCATAGTTATGGTTTTCAATTAATGGAAGGAATATTTTGGCCTTCATGAGGTATTTAATGGGTATAAAAAGATTCAAGAAAAATTGGCTGTTGCAACTCCTATCTGTATGATGTGAGATCATGAATGAATGAATATGGCAATAAAAGGAGTTTGACACTAACTGGATGGTTTTTGGAGCACAAAATCTTTCAAAATCTTCAGACTAAACTAGTACAAAATATTTGTGTTGCTGAGGAATTATGTAGAGGTTTTTCTAACTTTTCAGGGGCTGTTTCATTAAGTCCTGCTGTGGATTTTTAGTAGAGTAGGTGGCATTGTGGTTTATTGACTTTTACAGAGTGAAGCCTGAAGTCTTCAGCCTCAAGAAATTTACGTATGATAACTTTCTTCTATCATGTATTCTTCCTGCTAAAGAACGTTTCTTAATACCCTGAAGTGCAAATCAGCCTGTAAAAATCCATAATCTTTATGTTCGAGTGTGGTTTTTAACAGTTCTGAATATCCTAGAGATTTCAGTAAATTCCTCACTTGTGTGCATTACCAACTCCAAAAACCCAACCCATGCTCTTCCTTTGTCTTGAAGGATTCTGTTTCTTCATCTTCTATTTAAAAAATAGATGCTAAAGCTTTCTCTTCATTCAGCATTTTTCAACATAATTTTACCTTGTGCTGCCAGTAGATTTCCCAGTAACAATTGGAGTACAGCTGAAAAAATTGTCCTTTGTAGTGAAGCCCTTTTCTAGGTTGCAGCTATAGATAGAGTTTAATAAAGCAGCTCTTCCATGAGAACATCACCTTGGACTGTGGAAGTGAAACTGTCTGCACTCTATGACCTTCTCGAAATTCCTCTGGAATTGATTGTGGGCTCCAGATCTCACCTTGCATTTAATGTGATATTTTAATAAAAAAAGCAACTGCTAAAGTCACTTGTCGCTTCCTGGATCTTTCAAGAGGCAGTGGAGGTTATACCCGCTTTGATATCCTCTATTAGAATATGCCTACCTTGGGATTCTAAAGTAATGACAATTTTTTTGCACTAGATCTACACACTTCAAAGGTCATTATGAGGACTTCTCTCAATTCTGATAGGCCAAGAAATTAATAATTTGGAGATTAGAATGAACTAAATTTACCAATAAGATCAAAACCAACCTGTTTTTTCTGTGTTACCTCACTTAATACAATAGTTAATGCTGGTGTTAATGCTGGTGTTAATGCCTACAGAAACCAGCAGTGTACCATTTGGAAGCAAAGATAAATGCTTTCTTGTCTCTTCCAGTTTATAATTCTCATCTTCTTTTAGGCTGATGCAGGAAAGGAGATTTGACACACAGGTCTCAGGAAGCTGTTTATTTATGACACTTGAGCTATGCAAAAGAGCTCTTCTAAGAGAAGAGCTTTCCACTCTCTGGTTCTTTTCAAAATAATTTCAAGGTTTTCATATGTTTTGCACCAGCCATGTGAAGGAACATTTTGGCACCTCAAATACCATTCTGCAGTAATTGTGGGGAAAATTTTGAGAAAATCATATTTTATTTTGATTTGCTTTATTGTAGCAATGACTGATGAGTAGAGAAGTGTATAGAATATTCATTGGCAAGGGATTTCCTGATCAGCATACCAGAAAGCTGATATAAGGGCATTGGGTATGACTGGTTTCTTTGTGATGGTAGGAAATGGCCTAGGTAGCTTTTGGAGACCTCTTCTTTCTCATTTGATATAATGTGATAGAAATTAAAATCTGTACATCTTAAATATCATATACTGTTATTTACATAGAAGTTCCAGACAAATCTACTGTTCCATTCTGGGTTAAAGCAAGCAAACAAAAGAATAAGGGGGGAGAAGGGAGAATTCAGCATATGTAACTCCTTCTATACTTGCCTCATGTCATCTAGCAGAACACCACAATTCAGTGTCATCAGAGAGCCAGGACTGGAAATAATCTTTATACTGTGCCAGCTTGGTGGGTCACTTTTTTTTTAATTTCATGAAAAGAAGGAAAATGTTAGCATAAAATCTACTTGTCACAGTTTATGAAGTTCTAGGAGCTACAGCTGTGTAGGCCGTGTTATGACCAGTAGAACTGCTTTGAGGAGTAAGCTGTTAAATCCTTTTGGAAAAGCAGAAAATTAAAGGAAAAAGGTATTCAAATCTTCAACTTCATAAAATGGTGCTATAAAGACTAATATTAAATCAGCTTTACAAGGCAGGAACAAGGTTGCTGCAACTAGAAATCCATACAAGTTGAAATTTGAGCTGATTGCTCAATTGTAAACACTGAAATATCTTTAGGCCATTATCTTTAAAATCGACATCTGCCCTACTGATCTCACATGGTTACTGAGAAATTTACTGTTCTACTTCTATAGCTAAGGACATGTGTAGTTAATTGCCCAAAATAAAATAGTAATTTAACTAGAGTAGATGTAGCCTTTATTTAAGATCAATAAATAAGATCCAGCATTTCCTTGCCAAATTTGTCAAGAATATAAATAAACCTCTCTCAAACCGTTTGCTGTTTTTTAAAAGCATCAAATCTTTTGAGGTCAGAGCAGGATATTCTGTAAAGCATCCCGGTTGTCCCTGAGAGCTTTCTCCTTGGCTGGGGAGTCAGTCCCACTTTTATTTTCTCCTCAGGACTTTGATATTCAAATAAGGCAAATAAAATAACTCAATAATCAATAAGGCAAATAACCCTTATCAAGAACAACAATTCTTGTTAACCTCTTTATTTGTAGGAGAAAAAACCCCACCCTAAACTTATGGAACTAAACACTTATCCGTATTCCTTTCTTAATTATTTGTACAAGATTTTTTGTTCTCTTTAAAAGTCTTTAGAAGTTCCAGATTTACATGCTAATATTGCATCTTACACTCAGTTCAACTCTGCCGTGATCTGAGTTTGCAGTCATTGAGAAGACAAGTATTTCATTGAAGAAATTGATTGAAATCTTGTAAGAAGCAGTGTAGTACTCAAACCAATATGCAGAGATAACATGAAGATAATGAGAAGAATGGGATGGAATTTTGCTAAAACTTTAGTATCTGACCATTGGTTGAAGACAAAATATTGGTCAGCTAAGCAAGCTCATTCTTTGGTCTTGAATATGCCAAATGCTGTCATGAAGAAAGAAGACAATCCTTAACAGTCTTCCATGTTCCGCTAAGGAAGAAAAAAAATTAATACTATCTTTAGAAGAAAGCTACTCTTTTATTTAATGCTTTTCTTTATAGACAGAAAAGAACAATGCCTATATTTTTGATGTGTTCAAAACAAAATTTAAGACTCTATCACATTTATGGATGTCAAGTAGGTCCCAGAAGTTTATATTCTTTGCAAACTTCCAAGACAGTTGCATTTCTGAAAGATGCTGATAGAGAAGACTCTGTATTTAAACAAGTACCAAGCCTTTTCTGTATTTAAACATTTTGAGACAGGAAATACAACTGCAGCCTACTGTCTCTGAATTTCATCTCTATTTCTTTCTGATAATGAAGTTCACTTTTCTTCTTTCAATTTTTCTTTTCCCGTATGTCTTTTTATCAGGATACATACACACAAAAATAGATTTAATAGTCAAAACTTCTATGCATATATATTTCAATATTTTTTACTTGACAAAAAAAACCCAGGGACATAGGGGATTTATGCCATCAAATTCAGTTTGTTGCAAAGTATGTTGAGCAATATTTTGTCCCTGAGGAGAATAACGAACTTATGACTCAATTCTGACTGAATCATTGCTCAACATATCAACAATACGTTTCTAGCTCTTTAGAAGTAGTGGAAAAGAAGGAATTAAAATATTTTTATTTGCAAAATTTTTTCAAATGCATTTTTTTATGAACACAGGGGTTTTTTCCCGCTTTAGCTGGATTCTTTATCTTCTTAAGACAAATTATTGACAGCAGTTTTAACCTGTGCTTCCCTGGGAACAAATGCCTTGGCAGCTGGCCATTGTAACAGATTTTCTGGGTGACATGCATGTTCTATACTGATCTTGCCAAAGCCTGGTGTTTCAGATAGCTTCCTTTTCAAGAGCAGGTGTTCATTTATTCCACATCATTCTGCAACCTTGGCAGATGAGATAAAATTCAGAACTAGTGCAAAAGAGCTCATTGATCCAGCTCCATAGAAATAAATCTTAACACTTGGAGCTTGAACAAGAAAACCCAGAAAGAGGCAGAGTGTGAAGTGGTGAAGTAGCTGTTTGGGTTTAGAAAAAAATGGTGAGTTATACCTGCACATACTACCATATTAATTGTCTGGATTCTGCACTTTTCAATTCAATACGCCAATGATTTGTCTGGACAGGAATCTTACAGCAATGACAAAAATCTCTTTGTATCTGATCACAATGGTTTTATTCTTTGTTAAAATAAGTCTCATTACCTCTCTCCTTTCCTTGTACTTTTAATATCTTGACTTTATCAATTTTGTTTTAATTACACATAATGGAAACCATCAAAATCCACCATGAATGCAAAATACATGCATGGGATCTGATAGCAAAACTGTGCTTGAGAACTGTGCTTGAGAATGTGCGCTAAAACACCCCAAAACTGACAGAGAAAATATTTTCAGCCTGTGCAGGTCCATGGATATTGTACGCTTGAGGGAGGTAAATATTTGATGCATTTCATACTGCAGTAAACTCTATTCCCATTTACTTTCATTACCACCACCTCTGTTCCCCTGCTTAGAAAATAGTAAATGCATTTTATCTTTAAATTATCCCTTCACCCTTGCATAGACAATGTCGATTAAACCAGCTACAGAAAACATTTGTCTTATGCATTTCTTTATTTCTCCCTGGTCAGTGTAAATTTTTAAAAGCTTTTTATCAGATTTGCATCAGAAAAATAGACAATTGTAGCTTATTAAGCCTGCTGAGAGAAAATAAGTTACTATAAAAGCTATAGAGTATGTGTATAAAATAAAATTCAATTAGAGCCACCTAGCTGACCCACTCTGTGAACTGAAGACTTTCTATGATGATTCAGAATCTTATCACAATGATAAAAGAACAAGCTATGTGTTTCCGCAGGACCTATTGTAAAATGATAGTGCATTTAAAGGGAGGGAAAAACAAGAAGCTGAAATATGACTGCAGCTTTCGGGGACATTTCTGATCTTACTTCATGCATAAAAAAACTGCTTAGGTATTCTTATCAGTGTACACTGGAGAGGATGTAGGCCAACAACTAAGTGGGTTTCTCAAGTGGATTATGGAGCTTGTTTTGCTCTGTGATGGCACAACTGCTTTGGTGGAGATACCTGAGCTTACTGCAAAGCATGTCTGTATGACTTCGAATTACAGAAATTCACTGTCTCAAAATGAAAGTTAGGTTCATCAAATCATGAAAAATTGGCTATAGTTTTGTGAGAAATAAACATCAACTTTCTAAAATAGATTTATCTCTCATTTGAATGTAACCACAAGTCAAGTCTTTGTGTTCTGCTGTGTTTTTAAACAGACATTCCAGTCTAGAAGTGACAAAAGTTCATCAAAACAATATGTTCTTGTGAAATATTTTATTCTAATTTAACTCTTTGCAATGATTTTTTAGGCAAAAACTTACTGATCAGCCCAGCTCTTTTTAAGAAAAAAAGAAAAAATCAGTTTTTTTTAGATTATCAGCAACCTTGTAAGATTTACTTTAATGGCTCAAGATGAAAATGTGTATAGCTACCAGCATCATGCTAACACTGACTTCACAGTGACATACTTCTCCTCCTACATTCTGGAATCCTTTTTCTTGATCTGCAAAGCGGTGGAAAAAGACATTGTGTTATTATGTGTTTTGGGCAGACTTAATTTGACTTAGAATGCTGTAGGTTAATTTTGCAAGAATTACAAATGACCTTGGATATTACAGTATTAAGGGGTATATGGGGGGATGAAGAAAAAGGAATATTGAGAAAAAATCCATTAATATTATTTCTCATAATATAAAAATTACATTTTGAAATAATAAAGGACTAAAGGATCTCTATTTGGTCTCTTAACCTAACTGGATTTTGGTAGTGGCCTTGGCAGAAAAATTTTTCAAAGTTTGTCAAATTGTTTTTGAAATGTTCTAAAAAAATTTTGTACGGTGCATATAAAAAGTATATGCTTTCCTTAGTATTGGGAATATCTGTTCTGGGTCTTTCCTCCCGTGTTTTTTTCCTGTGCTCTGTCTTCTTGTTAAGACATTTTTCCTCCCTAAGAGGAAGTATAAAGCAGCACAAGTCTCATGAGGTCTTAAGCACAGGTTTTAATGAAAAAACCTGGCTAAAGAAGTTTCATAACACTAACTTACATTGTCTTGGTTCTGTCCATTAAACAACCCTCTCTTGTAAGTGCAGCTGTTTTTTGCTCCATCCCTAGCTGCCTCTTGCTTTCTTCACAGCCTTTTTACTTTCATTGTGTAGTACCTTTGTTCAGGACATACATAATCAATCCATGGAAAACACTTCTGTAGCTAGGGAAGGTAACCATGGATATGGAAGAAACTGGACACTGTAAATCTGCTTATGAGAACTGGAGAAGTAAGAAGGGATCCCAGCTTGAAAACATCTGGGGTTAGGAGAAGGCAAAGTGCACAGTACCTATACTCTGACAACTGCCTATGATCCATCAAAAAGCAGTATTGCACTCTTTGTTGTTCTGCAGGCAGGGGAATTATTGACATATAATCCTGGGTTTGGTGATAAATGTCTTTTCATAGCATAAATCATTACGACATGTTTATATTTGCATTTTAATAGAGAAAATTGTGATGACTTATTGAGGTTATGTTTTTCTTTTAGGATCTTTTTTAAGGCAAACTTATGTGAAACTGTTCCTAGAGTTGTATAAAGTAGTAGGGTTTCAGAATAAAACGATTTCTGGAGACTTAAAAGCTATTCTGGATTATATAGCTCCTAGAGAGTTTTGGTACTGTACATCTCCATCTTACCTACAGTTGTCACACAAATGCCTACAGCTAAAACACAGCATAGTGAAAGACAAGACTATAGATTTGGAAATGCAAACTACACAACAGAAGTAGGTTCTAACATTTTAACTGATTTTGACAAGCAGTAAGTCCATATTTTGTTGCCAATGTCACTGTAAGTTTTTTTCTCATTTACTGAGGCAAAGATGTTTATGTTTATGGTTTTTGCTAGAATATTCTTAAAATTCTTTTAAGTTTTCTGTATAAGAGAGCTCACAGCACATTAACTTTCCCTGGTTGCTCTGAATATTTGGAACATTTGAAAGACATTATTCTTTTGAAAGAATTTATTTTGAAATTTTATTTTAAATAGCAATATTAATAATGGTTCTGCAATTTCAACAGTGTTCTAGTCCAACTTGTTTGTTACTGTAAGTTAGCTTTTTGTGTGTTCAGGTATTGTTTTACTGATCCTATTTTTACAAACTTGTGCCTTTGTATTTGTCTTGGCTTTGTTATACTAGTGCACTGATAACTGCAGAAATACTCTTCTCATGAGGACCTCTAAAGTGCTGCTGAGCTTTAAAATGTCCAGGCTTTTTTGGATAGTAGTCAAGTGGAGATGATCTTTGTCCCTCAGGAAAGACATTCCTAGAGTTTTTAGGAACAGAAACCAGAAATGTCTATGAGTCAATTCTGTGTGTGTGTGTGACCAGGAAAATAACACTTTTGTATATGTTTCTAATGAGGAATTATAATATTTTTTATCTTTGCAAAAAGGTATGTTTCTAATGAGCAGTTATAATCTTCTTTTCAAGAAAGTGTGTGAGTAGATTTTTTGTCAGAAAAAATAACTGGAACATATTCAGTGATTCTTGAGGCCCATCTGGCAGTGTACACCAGTGTAATGGCCAGGAATAGCCTTTCAGGCTGGGAAACTCTAAGTGTGACAGTGTACCTTAACACTGCACGAGAAATAAATGCTGCACCAGACTCCCAGGCATTGTACTGGGTGTTTACTCTGATAAAAATTGCACTTGGAGCAGAACGTGAACAAACACTTTGGTGATACTTAACCATCCTAACTTTAGGAGTGTGGGAGTGGGCATCATCTAGAAAATGAACTGTCTCCTTTTTTTAGTGCAATTTTGGAGCCCATTCAGCCAGCATAGCTCTTCAAAAGCCTGTTGGTAGGAGTCTTTCAAGCTGTAGTAAGGTTTAAAATAAAAAAGGCCAAAGCAAAAAAATCAAAAACTTACAAAAAACCTTTCATCAGCAGAGCTGCAAATTGTTCCATGCTGAAACACCATCTGCTCTCCAAAAGAAAGGATTTTTACTAGAATGCAGTATGTTTGGATGAAGATGCACCCTGCTGCATGTTTTGCAGTTTTCCTTTGTTGTATTTGCCCCACCATATTAGATACTTTTTGAAGTCCTTGACTTCTTTATTAAATTTAGTTGAGCGTATCTGAAGTATATACTTTCTGTCTGAAGGCATGCCCAAGTTATAGAAGCATTCTTAGGTTCTCTATCATCATCCTCTACATCCTCTAAAGCATTACATTGACCTTTTCATGTCTCTTTAGAGTGATTTTCCTCAGAAGGTACTATTTGAGAAAACAGAAGAAAGTCTTTTAAGGTCATTTAGATGAGCTCACATAAGCATATTTCCATTTGTGCTTTGTGGAAACGAGCCATTTTCTGTCATTAGAAGACACATACTTGAAGATTCATTAGGATTGGTTTTTTTTAACTGAGGTTACTGGAATTTATTGGCAAAATGTAGTGCCAACCTTCATGTATTTGCTATCCTAACCTATAGAAAAGTTGATTTTGTGTGAGGGTCTGATGAAAAAAAATCATGCTGGTTTGGCCCTGTTTTACCGCTCCTCTCTTGTCAGAATTTAGGCGTACGAAAGTTAGATTTGTTTGCAGATGTGAGAATAACCTGTCTGTTACTTTATAACCAAATTTTTAGAAGAAAGATTGAGTCTTCAATACTAGCAGCAAATACAAGTTTCTGGTTGTTATGTTTGGCAATTTATGGAAATTGCAGCTTTTTTCTTTGCTTTTCTCTCCCGGAAGAACTGCCCTTTAATGGAAATTCATTTACATAAAATTGTACAGTTATTCATATCATGCAAATTGCTTTGTACTATATATGTGTCATTCTTTCATGGCTCAGAGCCCAAGCAAACTTAAAAAAAAATCCAGTTTTGAGTTTACTAATTCTAAAGATGGGTTTCTGGAGGCCACTGTGTGTGATTACAGGTAATGTTTACTATAGTTTATCCAGAAGGTCATTGGTTTATAAAGTTTATAAACTGAGTATATTGTGCTGTAGGAAAAACATTTCCACTCTCAAATATTACTAGCATACTATAAAAAAGAAACAATTAGTGTCCATTTCATCTGCTTTACCTTGTATCTTATATTACCTGGTCTCTTGGCTTAGTCAAGGACTCCTTCAGTTTCTGATTTAGTTACTGAAATTCTATTCAAAGGTCTGTGTAAATAGTGTGAGAATTTGACTTCCCTCAGGATCTTCAATAGTCTGTAAAGCCGAGTCCACTGGGAGTGGCCTGAATTTTCAATTTACCAAGTTTGATGAATAAATTTTAGTAGTGTTTCCCACACAGAAAAGCAAATAATTTCTTTTTCCCAGTATCTGTATTTGGCTACGTAAACCCTCTTTAGGGTGTAATGTTGGATAAGAATAAGGAAAGGCACATGAGGAATTATGTAACTGTAAAAGTAAGATGTTGCCTGTGCTGTGTGCAGTGCCCCCGTGTGCTACATGGAAGCCAGTCAGTAACGCCTGTCTGGAGTCTTTGAGGTGTTACACGTAAAGGTAATTTTGTAGCATTGCTGGAACTCTAAATATTTACTCTTTAAAATAATCAGTAGGGTCACACCTGCCTCCCTGACTCTGTATCCTGCGCCCATGCTGAGATTTGCCCACCAGGAATTCTCTAGCTATTCAAAAAGCTACTGTGCTGGCAGTGCTCAGTGAGCTTTGTTAGCTACGCAAGGGAATAATTTACTGCAAATTGATTCTTTTCCCCCATCATCTTTTTGGATGATTTCTACTAGGCCAGGAAGCAGACAAAATCCCTGGAGGCAGCTGAATTCTTTTTCCCTGTGCTGGTGTCTGTAACCTAGTCTGGTATGGTTGAAAGCTGATTGGCAAAACCCATGTAACACACGGATAGACTCCTTGCATTAAAACGGAAAAGAATGTCAGGTTCTATATTTATAGGAATGCAGTGGATTGACTAACAGTGATCTGAGCATAATTTTGGAAATTTCCCATGATATTTATCTGCAGCATGTGGAATTAGAGTCAATTATAGTTGTTACAATAGCAGTTAGAATGCTTTTGATGGTGCTCCCTAATGATGTTTGCCTGCAGCATACACAGCTCTGAAATCTTTTCGTGGGGAGAAGATCATTGATTATGGAGAGAACTTTCATGCATTCTTCTGCACTCGGGCACTGTTAGATTTGGCTGTGTGTAAGGGATTTGTTTTCAACAAAATAAGGAAACAGTGTTGTACTTCCATACCAACAATGTTGCAATATTAAGAACAAAGTATGTGTAATTAAAATATTTTTATAACATTATATGCAGATTGCTCATGTTTTTTATGTCTTAGCAAATATTGTAACTTTCCATATTGCATAATATCCTGTTCATAAACCAGAAATTCTCAAATTGATGTTGTTTTGATAAATAGTAAACCAGTGTCCTGGCTTCTCCTGTCATTTATGACATCAGGTTGCAAACTCTCATCAAAATGTGAATGCCAACAACTTGCATATTTCTCTTATGCATAGTTAATCAGTTAATCTTCAGCTTGTTGGTAGGTTCTTCATGTTACTGACATCTAATTAGAATAGGTGGAGTTCACTTGAAATTCAGTATTTTAGTCTATTTCCTTTCATATACATTGAGATTTGGTGAGCAAAACAGCTCTCTTCAAAATCCTTGACTATCTCCCTATACGATGTTTACTGCTCTCAGTTTCATTCCACGTTTTTCAAGTTCAAAGAAGACTTAGTCCACATACTTGGCAAGTCAATCAGAATAAGCTTGTCTAGAGTTCAGATAATACATGTAATTACAAATGAAAAGTTCAGAACTCTTCAAATACCTCCAGGTAGAACAGGTAATGCAAGAGGCAAAGTAGGAAGGCTGTCTAAGCTTTGTTTAGATTTTGTTGGAGAAAACCAGAAATGGACAATTATATAATGAACCAAAACCTGCCCCTGCCTTGTTTCCTCAAAGCCTAAAAATACAAGGAGCATCACCTGTCCGCTCTGTGTACTACTTCTCTATCCTGAAACAGCTAAAGTTGTGAAATCTCAGTTTCTTTTATTAGTTGTTAATTCAGAGAAATCATTTGGCTTTATAAAAACTGTATGTGTATTTTAATTTCAGCTTTATTAAAATCTTTAAAAACAGATAAAGAAAGAAAGATAGCTTAAATTTACACATCCATTTGAAAATGCTAAAACATTTTAAAAGCAAATAGACTCCCAAACTTTAAAAATCTGTGAAAACCATACTTTCCCTTCCAACAGATTGGTCTAAAGGAACATTTTCTGGAATGTTTGGAGCAAGTAGGTGAAAGCATTGCTCAAAATACCTGTTAAAGTAGTCAAAACTCTTTTGCCTGGCTGTGCAGCTCTGTGCAGCTCCTTCAGTACCTCAAAAAGAAGTGTAGTGACAATCAAGATAAATTCATTATCTACTTGCAGTTTGTATGGATGATATTAGATTGCAAAGAATCTGATTCTTCCATTTTAATAATTTTGTCTGTATTCCCATTGTGAGTACTGTGACTGTGGCCTGTTATCACACTACAGCAGCTACTGACTATAACACAGCTTTGTTCTCATATTTGAGTGATGAGTTTCCCATGTAAATGTAGGTGAAGGTGTGTGCCTGCAATAATGATGCTTTAAAGCTTTCTAGAAATCCCAGACAGAATGGCCTAGACATAATTGACATGGACATAAAAATTGATACAGTAGGAAAGACATAGTCTCCATTTTTTTTAAAAGAAACCTAGATTTTAACCTAAATTAAGTTGTATAAATACTTATACATGTGTGGCATGGATACACCTATATCCATATCTTTTACCCTAGCAAATTTTTTTTCCACAGATGTGTTTGTCTTCTTTTCTTTTTTTTGTCTCAAACCTCGCTGTCTGTTGACCTTTTCACTTCTGCACTTTTTTTATTTCCCAGGAGTAAAATATATTGCTCTTAGCATAGTGTTACAATGAAGAGGCTGTATAGGAGCTCAATGAGACTTCCTGAGACTGTGACCTTTTTTAAAGCTAAATGGCTTACCTCTGGAGATAGATGTGCTAACCTAATTAAATTAGTGCAGAAAAGCTGCAAAGGATTAATTTTGACAGTTTGAAGTTTAAAAAAAGGTGGTTTACATCTACCTTGTATTTAATTCTGGTGTAAAAAATTTACATGTTTTCATTTCCTCTAAAAAAATAAAGTTAGATATTTTCAGTAAAGTTAGATATATTGTTAAACTGCTTTATCAAACAGGCCTTAATGTTATTTTGTTCATGTTTATTGAATGACTAAATTAACTTTTAAATTGAAGATAATAAAATGAAAACAAATTTAATCACCAAAAGTGACCGCAGTCAATACAGGATTTGTAACAGTAATCTTTGGTAAAAAATCACTTCTGTAGAAGAGAAAAATGTCTTTTATTTGTATAGTAATAACAACTATGTGCTCCTAAAATATCTGTTGTTCCCTTTCTATAGTGATCTTGATTTAAATCATCAGCAAATGTAATAAGGCATTTTATATACTACATAGGTTAGTTTATATTATATTATATTACAATATATTACATACATTAAATTAGAAAGCTTTTAAGGTCAAACCTTTTGAGAGTATGAGAAAAATTATTTTTGTCTCAAAGACAAACACACTACTTGAAAATTTTCTGTTTAACCATGATAAAATCATTACACATCCTTTGCAATAAGGAAAATTAAATATAAATCTTACACACTACAAATGTTATTTGAAAGGCTTTGTTTTCACTGACAAAGTACTAATACTTCTGTGAAATATTCTTTTGAACTTATTTTATTATTTCTATTGTTTCTGTCCAAATATGGTGTATTGTCTGATTTTTGCTTTGTTTGATTTCTCTCTCTGGAACTGCTTCAGTGAAATAATTTACTGGAAGGTAGATATTTCTGGCTGTTAAATGTGAGATTAGCAAGCATCCCATCACAGTGGCATAGCTGTGAGGAACTGCAGAGATCTCCAGCTGTAGAGCAAGCCTGCAGAAAAGGAGATGCATGAGAAATGAGAGCCAGTCATCGTGGATCATGGCTGCTGGTCAGCGCTTCCTTATTTCAGCATTGGCCTGTCTTTTTCTCTTTCATGTAAAACCTTTCCTTTCCTCAGTATTTGGAATTTAGGAAGAACAAGGTTTGTAATAATAAAACAGTCTAAAGCCAACATAAACTGTACTCAATGACTGCAGCCGTTTCTCATTTTAAGTTAAGGCATAGGAAGGGTCAACTGTATATAGATATCAGATGATTTCTACAGCTAGAGGTATAGGTGAAAGTATCTATTCAAGCTGTCAGTGTACTGCTGAATTTCATACAGTCTTGTAGTTTATATTTTGTGCAAATCACATGTAGATAGGTTTCATTCTGCATCATTTGAAATTGGTTCCTTTCTAAAGAAATTTCAAAAAGAAATAATTATAACTGTAAGTTACAGTCTTAATGCAATTTTGTGTAAGGATTAGGTTGGTCAGACTTGGTCTCATAATCAATGGTTAAAAAAGTGATTAGAAGTCTGCGATTATTAGGACAAAAATGTTATATGGCAATGTTCCCCACCTTGTATTGCCTTTGGTCTTTCACAGATCTTTTCTTGCTTTCATGTGGCTGTCTTAAAAATAGTTTCTTAACCTTAGGTTTCAATGAGGAAAAAAAATAATTGCATCTAAGTATCTTACAAATGAACTTTTGTGAAACAAGAAAGTAGTCTTTCATGGCAAAGCAGCAGGTGAGTTAGAGTAATATGAAATATGATTTCAGAGTCTGTTCTTGAAATGGAATTTTCTTGTCTGTGTCCATATATTATTTGTAAATGTCTTTTAGGATTTTCATATACAAGTATAAATGCTTTTTCCACTCTACATAGACAGTGAAAATGAAATGCATGCTTAATGCAGATTGATCTCGCACTAGATTCTATTCTGTTTGGTTGAGAGCCATTTTCCTCAATACAGTTATTCACTCCTTTACTTTAAAACTTGTTTTTACATCGAATACTTGTTGAGTTTTCTGTTCCTGCTGGCATCACTTATAAAGGCCATTTAACTCCAGTGGGAGATAGCTTAGGTTTTATTTACATGGGTTTTTGGAAGCCATTAGAAGTTGGTTGCAGATGTTTCTGTTCACAAGAAATACATAACTTAATCTGAGATCTTGGTAGAAGGAAACATAATGACTCTGTTCCAATAAAATCTTTCAGTTTTATATCACTAAGATTTTCACTTGTAGACTTGAGAAGTTATGTAACACACTGGTCCACAGAGACTTTGCTTATGAGGTGTATCTTTAAAGTTATTACCTATAAAAAAATGAATGTGTAAATTTTCACTAACTAAATGATACCTGTAAATTGTTTATTCCAAGGTCATTAACAAATACTTATGCTTGTTTTTTATTTATGTCTGCAAACCTGTTTATTGATAGATTCATTGGTTTGTGTTTTTAAATGAGATTAGCTGTTAATTACTATGTAGAAGAGTTCAAGCAGCACATTTTAAAGTGTTATATGTATTCACTTTTTTTTTTTTTAATATGTACAGTATCATTAATTAGTTTCATGAAGCAGGCTTCATAAGTAGTCATGTCTTGAAGGATAACAGTTATCTGCCCCATCACGATATAGTTCTTAATTTCTTTTCCTTTCTGAGGTGTAAAAGTGACAGTTGTATAATGCTTCCATTAAAAGATTATGAGTTTCTTTCCAGAAAGAAATAATCTGAATATTCGAACTTTCATATTGAAGCTTTTCATAATTCCTTTTTCTACTACTTTAGTTGAAGTTGTTCTACCCTTTTGGATAGCAAACATGACAACCTGTGCACATCTGCTTCATTGAGGAATATCTCAGCCTTGGAGACGGGTGGTGAACAAGGATGGGGGGAGAAGAGGGAAGCGATGCTGTGTTCCTACCGCTCATTCACCAGAGCAGATGAGCTTTCTGTCTCCCAGCTTTGAAGAGAACTAGCAAGATCATCAGCTCTGGCTGTTTCTCAGGCAAATAGGTGTTCAAGGGAGTAGGAGTAGCCAAGATGAAGACAGTCTGAGGGTAAAGGGAGCAGATGAAACAAAAAGAGGCTTTTGAGATAAAAGTGATGTAAAACATCACTTGGACATTAGAATCAGAAGTTGCATATGATGGAGAATAAAGAGAAAGGGCTATACAATACCAATTAAATTAAAGTTTTAATTGATACCATATCCGAAAGTCTGGGCTTTTTGAGTTCTAGAAATCCACTGCTCTCAGCTATCAGCTGTATAACATACACACCCTATCCTTTTCAGCAGTGAAAAGATCTGTGAGGTAAAAAAGGTCATTTAAGGAAACTAAACTGAATATGTGGTATTTTATTCATATGCTTTTGACCACTATGCCCTGCACAGCTGCTGGAAAATTTCCTGAGATCAAAGTATTCACATCTTACCTCTAATTTCAGTTAGTTATTTCTGGGTTTCAAATACTGAGAATTGGAAATGACAACAGTAAAGTGTACTTGATTATATAAAGAGCTATATAAATGTAAGTATTCTGAGAAATCAAATTAGTCTTATTCTGAGTATCGAACTGAAGAGTCACTTTGCAAATAACCTGTTTGTTCCTTTGTTCCAACACCTGAAAAAAGGGAGGATGATACCTTCTCTAAAATGAAGGTCTGCAAAAACTAGAAATACCTATTAAATATGTAAGAAGTTTGTAGAGCATTCAATTTAAACAGATGAGTGTACAGAAAATTTATGAAACAATGTTTTCTGGGTTTTCAAGATTTGAATAATGCACTAAAAAAGAGAAAAAAATATGTAGCTTACAGCCTGGTAGATCTCAGCCTATTTGTGAATGAGGAAAAAATAGTGCAGAGTTATATTTAAGAACATACTTCATAGTAGTTTTTCATTTGGGAGAAATAGTTCTGTTCAAGGCTGAGGGAAAGAATTGCGGGATTGATTCTATGAGCTCTAGATGAGACATGAAAGGGATACTTATTTTCTAGTTTTATGATCCATGGCGTTGTCCTTCACTTTATAATTAGAGTAGTAAGTGTTGCATAGAACCAGTGTTATAAATTATTATTGTTTCCAATTGGATCAAACCATGTTTTAATAATCATCTATGCATTATTTTTATATATATATAATACTTATAACCTATTTATTAACACTAATACATTGTTAATTTATTTAATGTGCAAATCTTAGATGGTCTATAAAGTGCATGTAATGGGCAAACTCTTTAAATTAACTGACCCACTTCTTCATTATTTGTATCACCTTTGTGAAGCTGGTTTGTTTTATTCCTGTCCCTTTAGCTTTAGAGTGATTTTGAAGCTGACAAATGTTGTCTGTGTTAAATCAGCCAGAAAGCTTTTTTAAGACTGTAAAGATTGACTATGTTATGCCTGAATGATTTGTATTTCAGGCAGTGACTGCTCTGTGTCAGTAACTTTAATACTTATTAACTGCTAGATTGAGATCTGTCTCATTAAACAGCAATGAACCTAATGTACTGAAGGCTCTATAACAGCTAATCACAACACAGTTTTCTGTACATTGATATAATCATCAATGTCCCAAGTACGAGTATTCATTTCTGGTTTTAGTTTCTGTCCAAGGTGTGAAGGTATAAGTTTTTTCATGTATATAATTAAATTATTTTAATTGATATTTTTCTGGAAAATTTGCATTGATTTACATTAAAAGAAATAACAATAGTGATAAAATCAATCTTCCCAAGCATGTACAGATCCTTTTTCCAATGTTTTCTATTAATAATTTGTTTCTCTCTCACCAGAAGCATTACCCCCTTCAGCACAGATAAACAAAACCACCATGGACATTTATAAACCTCTCATATGCAATTTTTTTTTTATATGAGTGTGGAACAATGAAGTTGTCATACCTACTGGTGTAATGTCATCTAGTTCTGGATATCTACTTAATATTCTGTATATTTTATTGAAATTACAATGTTAATTTGGTTTTAAGTCCAATGGACAAGCCACATGTTTTCAGCCAAGCACGTGCTCAGTACCTTACTGAATGGAGCCTTGTGTAGGTACCTAAATAGTAGCTGAGCCAATTTCTTTGACAAGCTGAGGTGTGCAGCCAGGAGCTTTTGCTTCAATTAGTTCTTTGTTAGAATTAAAATTGACAGGGCTGGGAGAGGTAGCACTGGTACCTTAAAGGAAGCATAGAGCATGAAGGATGATCATTTACCTGTCCATCAAAGAAAAGATAAACCAACTGCAGAGTGATGAAAAGGTTAGTTTCCTCTCTGACTGGCAAAGCAAATGAGACATTTTGCTTTAAAAAGATATTTCCAGTCAATCCAAGGTAGCTTCCCTTTGTTGTTAAGAGTTATGGAGTAGGAAAGAAATACAGAGTAGCTCTTCAGGATGTTGTGCAGTCTCTGCTAAAGCTTGGAATGTGCCTTCGCTACAGGAAATCTAAACCTTTGATCATGACTCATGATGAGACTTTACTGCCAAGCCACTGTTTCTTTGCTGTCACTACAGCTTAGATCTGCATTTTGCCACAGGGTACTAATCAGGTGTATTGCTTCATAGTGCTCTTTTATTAATGTATGATGTGTAGTGATTCTCGTCATTCATTAGAAAGTTATCCAAGTTCAACAAACACTTTGGCAGCACACTGGTGCAACAGAGGGAGTGAACAAGCTATTTGACTATTGATAAAAGAGTACAGTCCAGTATGATGGAAAATGGATTTTTGTATGTGTGTATATAAATACATGCATTTGTTTATCCATGTTCAGCTATTCTAAGATGTGTTTCAGTATTCAGGAAAAGAAGCTGTAGGTTGCCTGTTTGGTATTTTTTTTTTTTTCCCTCCAGATTTCAGAGCAGTTATGGTGGATGGAACAAGAGAAGCATGTTTGTCATCTTGGGATTAGTACATACATGTGACTCCTAAACGAGGAGAAAGAGAGGATCTCTTCTTCCTTGCTGTCTGTTTTCACGTTTTGGGCTTCAATGACAATTAAAATCATGTTTCTTTATTTTATCTGTATCTCTAAACTTAGCTGAAAACTTATTTTTAATATAATTTAGCTCAAATATAACATACATCTTTAATTTGGCTTTGAAAGTTTATTATATCAGTTGATAGTAACACAGAAATTATATCTTTCTCTGCCAGGTGGATTTGCTAAACATAGTTGTTTGAATAGCTAAGTGTCATAGATGAAGGCTTCTTGAAACAATATTTCTTCTCATTGACAAAGTAGCTTATTTCATTTTACTTCAACTCTACATTAAGACAGTGAATTATTTGGTATCTATATAAGCAATCCATTTGAGATTTAATTGCCTTGAATATAAGTGAAGAAATGTGTTCAATGCATATGATAAAAATGCAAATCTAAGTTATATTTCTGATGTAGGAGGTACCATGATTATTAGTGAGCTTGCTGAATTATTTTTTTTTTTTCTATAGTGAATGTTTGTTTAACAGTGCATTAAACATCACAATTTGAACTGGAGTATTGAGTGGTTAACAAGGAACAAGGGACAAAAAGAACAAGGGACAGTTCTGGATTAAATCATACCTAATTTTAAGCAGTGTACAAAAAATGTACTAATTCTATTACCCTTTTTCAGGTTGAGTTGTTATCTGTTACTCAGATCAAGACAGCATCCATATGAGAAAGTGAGGGAGGGATTTTGTACAATGTACTGTATTTTATTAAAATACCATGTAATCTCCAGACCCCCACATTTCAAGTGAAAATAACCATGAAAGAAAGTACTTTAAAATTTGCATATGCACTAAGGATAAAAAAGTTATTCATAAATGAATTTTTAAATTAGGTCTTTGAAGTTCTTAGTAATTTTATTTTTGAAAAAAAATATTTTGCTGCACAATTTTCTCTTCTAAAAAATATTGGTGCTGATACAAGGAGGTTTTACAAACATAAATATAAAAAAACCCCCTGCATTCCATGAAACCCTTGAATATACATTGGACTACTGACCTAGGCTGGTATTAGAGTCCTAATATCTCTAACTAAAATTTCTCAAAGAATTAAGTCCAGTTTAGAAAAGTTTTTACAACAATGTAATTTCCTAGTACTAGAACTGAGAAACCTTGTATTGATACAGGGTAGAGTAAATAAGCAGTTGATTATTTCAATTTTGTTTCTGTGAACCTACCTGGAAAAAAAATGGTAGATAGAACTGAGCTGAACTCAGTTATGTTCCTTAGACTGTGACCACTCTATTCCTTTTGCTTTAACGACTACAGGCAGGATTCTGAATATTTTCTGCATTTCAAAACATGCTGAAGGATCAAATATTTCCCCTTTATTACCTCAATTTCAAATATTTCAGCATTTAGCCACATAAGAAAACATCATCTCTTAAAATTGTCAATAAAGCTGGTAATTTTTTGTTACTAAGGGATCCTTCACATACACATTCAGTTTGTGCCATCTCTTAAGGCTGCATTTTCAGACCACTTTATTACAAGTATGTAATTTTTCTTTTAATTTTTGTCTTGAAACCTCTTTTAAGGCTTTTACTGGGGTTTCTAATGTTGGTGAAAGGCCTTTGTATCAACCTATAGACAAAATGTAGTAGTAAATAGGATGGAAAAATGTGGATTTTTATTCTGCAAAGTTATCATTTTTGTTGTTGGCCTGGGGGTACGAGGGGATATCTGTGTGCAGTCTTGATATGTCCATGGTGATATAATCCCAGTATCATTCAAATATCTGAAGTCATATTCTTTTGGTGGCTGAACATTTCTCTGAGAGAATCAGAGCACAGTTAGGATGGATGTTGCAAAGGTAAATATTTTGTTCCTTTTGTGTTAAAGGAGTAATTATGTGAGAAGTTACAGAGCAGCTTCTGGCTGTGGGTTGCAGATGTTTATCCTTCATATAATTCCCTGGGCAACAGAGTTATCCTAACCAGTCCACAAAGGTGGCTTCTGGGATTTTTATTTTATTTTTTTTTAATGCAAGGTAATACAAGCACAGTGAGCTGGTGAAGGGGTAGGTTTGTGGGAGCTGCTTCCAAGATCCAGCTTAACCAGACTATGGCTCCTCTGCTTAAAGTTGTCATCTTGGCCAGTGGGATTCTCATGAACAAACACGCATTATAGTGATTTTGAGAACTCACAGTCTTAGGTATTTCAATTTATTTTGAGGAATTTTGCATCTAAATAAGAAAAAGTCTTTATGATTCCTGTCAGCCTTGGCCCCATGTTGAGTGCAATAACTGATGCAACTATTAACTGCAGAAAGCCAACTATTAACTGTAAAAGCCTAAGGACTAACATTTTGATTTTCAGTATTAGCTGATATCTGATTAGCTAATATACAGTCACACTGTGGAGATAAGTCAAAGTAGATTCAGTCATGATACATAATTTAATGTGTAAAAGGATACCTGCGTATTTGTTTTATTATTTTCATGCAATTAGTTGTCTATTTCTGAAAATCTTTTTGTGCTTGTCGGGGCATTATTCTTACTTTTCTACATATCATGTTTTTTATAACTGTTCAATGTCTAATTTACTTTTCCACTGTCTTGGAAGTCTTAGCTGCCAGGATACCAGAATTAACTTTGTGGTAAAATTACTTTTTTGATAGGTAATTCTGTAATCATAAGAATTCTTATTGAAGGTTAATTTAAATGAGAAGTCATCTCCTGAACAAAACTAAGAAACAACTTTAGTTGTTAGCATTTGATGTAATTTGCTTATGATTTCCAGTAGATCATGTATAATGGGAGAGGTTGGGAGCAGAGTGGGGATGTATTCCATTAATGAGCCTCGGACCAATCACGTGGGATTGTGTATGCAGCACTTCTTGAGCAGGTTTTCCAAATCAAAGTACAGGGGTGATCTTTGATGATTCATTCCCAAATGTTGCTTCACCTCATTTCCAGCTTTGTAAAACCACATAGTGAATGTCTTGTCTTTCTTCTGTCCTTGAGATAGTATTGAAGGAGCTGGGTTTCTTCTACCTGCTCCTATACTGTGGTGTCCTGGAGACCAGTTTCAGATCAGGAAGTCATGCTGCATATTGAATAATTGAGGGTACTACATATAAGTAAAAAGCATTGCTTTTTGTTCAGTACAATGTGTTTTGATGGCTGTATTTATCAATTAAAATATTACATAACAGTAGCTTGACTCGAGGTTAAGTCTATCTTAATAGAATTCAGAATTAAATCTGCATGTTTCATGATGGGGCTGTGAAACTGTATTTGAGTTGATTGGCCATGAAAGCTGTGTGACAAGTGGTACAAATTTAGATATGAAGAAAATGCGTGCCTAGCCAGGCATGGAAGACACCGAAGATTTTGTTATTTTGTTTTCCGTTTCAAGTTTATGTAGCTCTCTGGCATTTTACTTGGACTCTGTTGTCCTATCTCCTAATATTATATATCAAACTCTTAAAGAAAAATAATTTTAAAAAAATTGTTATTAAAATGTTGTAGGTTCTTCAGAGGTATTTGTTCCCATTGGAGATGTAATTATCTGTGATTAATCTGTAATTCTTTGCAAATGTAGTTGTCTCTGATCATTTGAGATGTTCCAGCTTCAAATTAGTTGGGAAGGATGAAAAAAAAAACAGAATATTCTTCTGTATTGTCTACGGCTACTTTTTATACATTTTTTTAATATTGATTTTCTTAATGTTAATGTCTGTGGTGAATGGGTTTTCTTAGCTGTTTATATAAAAGGCAGGAGCATAACTGCATTCTGAAACTGGTTCTGATATCATTGATTTAAACTTCACTTTCACAGACAGAATTGGCAAGAGATGTAAGTCCTGAATCTTTTTTTTTCTTCTAAATATACTGACTAGAAACAGATTATTTTATTTGTTAGTTGTATGTCCTGATCCAGACTGAGGAGAAAGAGTTCACATATCACCAACACACAAAGAAATTATTGTGGTGATGCAATTTGTCTGCATAAATAGATGTAAAACAAAGGGAAAATTTCTCCTGCTCAATATCTAAATCTTCTGCATTTTTAATGTTGAGATTGTATAAACAGAAGGTCAACTTATCTTCGGCTGATGCACTTGGAGATATAATAGAAAATTTGCACCTAAACTCCAGAAACTAGAAGAGATTTGCACAGATTTGCAGGCAGTTTAGATATCTATATCAAGAATATTTCTGATGTAGACAGTAATAATTGTGCTAAGAGGAAGAAAGAGGTAGTTGTCTATGAGATGTTTGTTGACCGGAAAGTGGATGTATGTGATGCAATTAATGTGCTGCATTTTGATAGCTGAATATAGCCAGTGTCTGGAGTTATATTTTATCCATGTGCAGTAAAATTTCTTGTCTTGCCATCTTCTGTGTTTTTCATGATTAAATTTTCTCTTTGGAATTATTTTAATAAAATAGAGGAAAAAAGGAACAGTACAGATCTTCACATACAAAAAAATAGTGGTTTTGATTACCTCCTACAGTTTTGGCAAGGACACACGTGGTCCCAGAAGATTTGGATTTTTACCCGAGGGGAAAATATTGGTACACAAAAGCAAAATAAGAACAGTAGATGCTGAATTATATAGCACAAGCTTATTGTGCAGAGTGAACATTTCAAAAAGTATTGAAAACTGTATTTGAAGAGGAGAACAAACATCAAAGGAACATACAATCTTTTTCATCTTTCCTAATTATTATTTCTGTGACTGTATGTTTTAACTGCCTTGTGAAGATGGTGTTCAGAGAGGTGAATGACTGCCTGTCTCGCACAGACATAGACACACATCACACAGCTGAGTCACACTCTGTGCTGCTTATTCAATATCACTGTGCAGGTTAAAATAGCATTTCTATTGTTCTGTTATTAAACAGCCATTTTCACATTCTGAATAGCTGAAAGAAAAGAATTGGAGCAGATATTACCTATAGCACATTACCTTGTGTAGTGTATGAATGATGTGTGATATCCATTTTAAAATCGTGCTGCTGATTCACTGATTTTCTTTAGTTTTGAGTTGATTAGACAACACTGAAAATTCTAGAGTTACTCATGAAGTAAGCAGTGAGAATGGTAGCAAGGCTATGGAAGAGCTAAATAAATCAGGAAGGCTTTGAGAATATGTGATTATTTGAGAATTTCACGTGGTTGGATTAATTTTTTCCTGGTATTTTTTTATGAATGAAAAGATCTTGAATTGGTAAAATATACTGCTATTAAAAGCTTCCCTCAAAGGCTTATAAACATGAATAGTTTCCATGCAAGAGATTAATAGAAGCACTTCTTCACAAACAATAAATTTGTTTCAGTTATATTACTTTTTGAAGCAATGGGGGAAAAAATGATTTATTTTTGATTAAATTTTTCCTTGGATTGTACATTATTGCCTGTATCATTTATACTGTTTTTACTTTGTTATGCTATTTTACTATACTTTTACACTTTTCCACTATAATAAAACTCAAGTAATATCACTGGCTGAGGATTTTGATGACATCCTAATTTGTGACACCTGAGTGTGTGCTCAACCCTCACCAGACCTAGAAAGTGAGGTACAGCAACTTCAGGAGGTAATGCACAGCCAGCTGTTCCCACACAACAGTGCACACAACTTCGTCTCTTCCACGTCACCTTTCTCAGAAGGGGAAAAAGAAATCTTTACAAAATCTCTCTTTCTCTTCCCTGCCCCAAGCAATTGCAATATGAAGAAACATGCTCCCTAAAGTCCATGTGTCCCTGAAAATGTTTAGGTCTACCTTATTTTTTCATCTTTTACTTTACAAGCCCTCATACATCATTCCTGTTACTGCTCTATTGCCATCTGTCCCCCTCTTTTTCCCTTTCTCATATAATGCTGATAGATGTACAGTGGTACTAGTTTTCTGAGGCTTTTTCTGCTGTTATTCTGTGCTGAAAATGGCAAACGGCATTTTGTGATAAACTTTGATGTCAGGTAACTATGTATTGTCCCATAGTTCTTGTTCAAAGTACTTATTTAAAATATATATTTCTTAAGTTTTTTTGCCTTTTAGATGGTAGATTTTCCAGCAAATTATTTTTTTTTTTCTAGTATTTGTGTAGGCTTTTAGACACTGAGGAGTTAATCACAGTTATTATTAAGGATAATCTTAGAAAACAGGACCAAAGGAATTTTAAGGTATTCCTACAGTTATCTGCATGCAGAATTAGTTACTCCAAAAGCATTTATACATCTTCCTAGTCTGTTCCTAAGATCTTGGACTGATGAAAAGGCCACAGAGTCCCTGGGTATAAAACCCCCATATTCTATCACTGAAGAAGCGATAGACACTGAAGAAGTGAAGACACTAAGTGATCACAGGGCATCCAAAGCCTTGTGCTGCTGAAGGGGAGAGCTGCCTGCTGCCAGTAGAGTAGAAGGGCATGAATTGCAGTGACTATGTTCTTCACCCAGTACTGCACAGGCTCAGAGAGGAGTTGCTCTCACCAAAAAGCCTGGAATGTGTTACACCCGTGGAGGTGTGGGGTGGCTGCTGTACAAGAGGTTACTCAGAAAGACTTTGGCAGCAGTTTAAATATATGGATGTGCACATTTTACCTTTGGTATTTCACAGTTGGCTCTGATATAATAAGTGGTCCTTAAACAAGAGTAGTCTCAAGCTATAACTTTCTTTCTCTTTTTATACAACTAGCATACATAGTGCGGTATTATTTTTTTCTTATATATATTTAGTATATTCAATGTTTCGTGTACTGTATTTTCTACCAGGAACTATCCAGCCATTTGAATACTGCCTTCCGTAATATTACTTATACATACAAAATAGCAAGGGGTTTCTCTTTGGGTAAATGTGCACATATTTGAAAATAGCTTAAACTGTTCTCTTCAGGGAATCTCTTATATAAATAGTTGCTAAACATATATATATGAATATTCAATATTTGTTCATTAAAAGCAGTAAATGAAGGTTTGGACAGAGGAAATTATTACATTGCTTATCTAGGCTAAAGGAAATAGAAACATACCAAATTAAAGGACAAAATATGAAATTACATAGAGAAGCTACATTTGAGAATTAGACATAATGAAAATAGACATACTGTCTTTAAAGAATGGCTTTTCTCTTTTAACATATACCTGGTACTGTGATTTAGCTTAGCATAAAGCCTTTGGAACAAGTTAAAATACCTTGAATCATACCTGTTGAACATCTTATGTGTAATTTTAAATTGGCCTTTGTCTGTACAAATATTTAAAATCTATATGCTCACTTTGTTTTCTATCCAGGTCCTTTTTGCTACAAACTGGTAGTGTTTAGGAGAAAATAGGATTTCTGATTACTGAGTCAATGGCTGGTTGTCTTCTCTCAGGCAGTGGTTCCCACCTTCTCTGTCCCTTCAGAAGGTAATAGGAAGGGATCCACAGGGTGCCGGAGTTCTTATGGGATTGATGATATTTGGAAGAGTCAGAGATGCTGCATTCATGAAACTAGGCAGGGTAGTCCCAGAAACCTGAGCACACTTATTGAAGAAACATTTTGCTGTGGAACTGGGCATTGTTTTAAGCACCGTGATGGCTGGACAAAAGGTTGGCATTTTATAACTGAAGAGCAATTACTTTCACTTAAGAAACATTGCACAGAGTAAAATATATTGGCAGAGAATTCAACTATATTTTTTTCTAATTCTGTGCTCTTTGGTGGATGTCTTTATTTATTCTTGCGAGATATTTTAGTGATGCACAAGGAACTGGTGCTGCAGGCATGAGCAATTCTGTTGTCATAAGTGTATGCCCAAAAAATTGGAATAAACCTATGATGATGGAAGGAATTGGACTGAATATATATATTTTTTTTTGATGGTTTTCCTATTATGGAGAGTCCTTCTCAGTAATCTGATAGGTGATCAGCAGGAATTGTGAATATAAGTATAACCTAGGACTGACACTGTAAACTGCTCTGAATAAAAACATGAAGCTCTACAAGGAACTAACAGTTTAACCTTCCATGTTGATCAGGTAGCATGTCTACATTTAATAGGTCAAGTAGCAACTGAGAAAACTCAGAAGCTGGATTAACCTTTCACAGGTTTTCTGACAGTCTGGGTTGTTATACTTGACTTAAACTCTCTTTGACCTGCAGTCTTTAATTTTCAGAAGTCTTTCTCAAGAATAAAACATGATTTTTGGTTTTTTAATATAATTTAGTAGCATATAACCTTTTTTTGTTCTTTCTTGTAGGATGCTTCGAGTGTTGCATCAAATGCCTGGGAGGTATTCCCTACGCATCTTTGATTGCTACCATCCTGCTCTATGCTGGAGTTGCACTGTTCTGCGGCTGTGGACATGAAGCACTTTCAGGAACCGTCAACATTCTGCAAACCTACTTTGAGATGACAAGATCTGCAGGAGATGTTATTGATGCCTTTACCATGTAAGTTCTCTGTTCCTTTTACTTGTTTCCTTTTAAAACTGCTGAAAAATTCCACAAGGGATATAAATTTGACTCAGGAAAATGTTTTTCAGTGAAAATCGTAGAAAAAATGGTTTGGGTAAGATTAGCAGATGAAGTTTTGACTGAGCTGATATTTTTACTATTTACAAGGAATTTGTAATACTATTAAATATCCCACCGTTTTAATTAATTTATTATTAAAAATTAATTAATATAATATTGATGAATCTGTTCTATACATCCTTGCATAAAAATAAAACCCCAAAAAACCCAAAAAAACCCCATGTCCACAAAACTCTAAATAGATAAAGCAGAATTGTGCAACCAGTAACAGCTCTGGTAGTAAACACAGTAAATAATTAACCAATAGGTTGTGCAGAACCCTGAGACTTGAAATGTCAAAATTCTATTGCCTCTGGTTTTTCTGCAATTAATCTGTTTTGAAGGTTTCATGCTTTGCTATTCCTGAATATCTATTTCTGGAAGACCTTTGTTTTGCTGAGCATCAAGTTCTCTTTGTTAAATTTATTACATTAAAAAAATATTTTTCTGTATGCTGAAATTAAAAGAAATGTTTCTAGCATCTTTAAAACACAATTTTCTTAGATATTAGAAATACAAGTTCTTATCTGGCTGCTAGTGGTTTTAACTAAAACTGAAGCATCCTATCCTTAAATTTGTAATTATTTTCTTTCATGAATATTTTTGGTAAATTGAAGTGATTTGATAATCAAAAATATTGATGTCTTATGATGAATAGTTCCATAATAAACATCCCAGGGCTTAGAGGTGATCAAAAAGCCAAACCAAGTAGCAACTAATGGAAAAATCAAAGAGAAACAGAGAACATACTTATGCCATTCTACAAATCCACCTTTCATCCATATCATTAATACTGTATACAACATTGGTGCCTGTAAGAAGCAAAAAAAGAATGATTATAGAACAGTAGATATGTGGTTAAAAATTGAGTATAGGAGCATTCTTCGGTCTAGAAAGGGGGTTATTAAGAACTGCTGCACTAGTGGTCTGTAAATTGACAGGATTATGAATAAGACATGCAAGATTAGATTGTCTTTCTATTCCAGTACAAGTTTGAGGTATCAGAGGAAAGTAGTAGGCACCAGATTCAGCAGGAGCAAGTTCTTCAGTATTTCATAGCAAAGCTATAAACCTATTTGCATATTATGGATGCCAGAAGTTTTTGTGGGTTCAAGGGAAGGCTTGATGACCTTGGAAAACAAATCCATTGATGGTTTCTAATGACACACAGATTTATCCAGCTCAGGAAGTTGCAAAGGCTAGACTAGTGTTGGAGGTTATCAAGTTGACTTGCCCGCTCTTATGCTCATCCTTATATTCATTGTTTGATGTAGGAAAATGAGCAAGATATAGATATTTGATCTGACTGGGTACCACTGTTTTCATGAGGGCTAGAAATGGAATCTTAAATTTCTTAACTTCCCTTGGGTTACGTTATCAGCATCCTTTCCAAAGCTTGTCTGCAAATTTTAGGTGTACTCACTGTGGGATTAGTAGCCAGAAGGGAGCATGAACCAAAGAAGTGTGTCACTGCTAAGCCAAACTACAATTTCTTCTTTGAAGGAATTTATATATCCTTGTATGTTGGGTGGAGGGGAAGATGTATCTTCTGCTTTGCCTTTTTGGATTGTCATTTAGAATGATGAGTCTGGCTTGACTTGGTGGCTAAGGTTCATTGTTATCCTGAATGAAAGATCAGTCATTTTATTAGGCTCTAACTTATTTTATTAGTCCCTAGGAAGCTATTAGTGCAGAACAGCCACAAATCAATGCTTTATCTTCATAGCACGTTTTCCAGCTTCTCTCTGTCACATACTAAAGTGAAAGTATCAGTCAGGGAGTATAGTTCAAATGCATATAACTGTAAAAGATTAAGGAATTGTAAAGGTAGTTTTATTTAGTTGTGAAAGATATATCTAAACTTATGTCTTAAAGGCAGGAGAAGCAAATATTTTGACTAAAAGCAGATAAGCCATTGTTTTGAACTGGATAAACTGTGTGACTCTCAAGGAAATTTTCACATTAACTTTCTACCTATTTAAGTAGCTATTACACTGCTTTTAAAAATAATTTTGTAGGGAGAAAAAGTAATTGATATTTTCTAACAAGTATTGATTAAGAGTTGGCAGTACAAAAGCTCTATAGAAATTATACTTTTGAAATAAAAAACAGGAAGAAGAATATGTAAATAGAAATAAACAATGTCAACATTCTTAAAACAATGCATATTGAAATGGAGATAAAACCTAGGGTTTTTGTTGTTCTGATTAAAAATGAACTTCAAAAAATCTAGCAGTGTGCCCTACTCAACTCTACTTTTTAAAGGTTATTTAACACATTTGGGCTCTTAATGCCTCTAGTGCAGTGAAGTGTCTCAGGCTGGCCTGGAATTTGTCCTTCTGTAATGAATGTGCCAGGCAGATGCTGCAGTGGAGTGAAGTGTATTAGATTCTGTTTAATCATGCTTATGGTTTCTGTCTATATTTTTATTAGCATGCTGTATTTCAAATGTCATTCAGCATAAAAATCAATCCCTATCTAAGAGCTATTTATGTGGGTGGCAAGAGATTAAGGCTGTTTTAACTGTGTCCACAAGTGTTTGTTCTGAATGCAAATAACACAACTCACAAGTCACCCTGTACCTTTTATCTTTGTCAATGCAGCTACTGGTTATAATTTAGGAGAAGCAGCAGACCCCTGTAGAGAAAGAAGGGCATAATGAAGGCATAAACAAAATCTGAAACACTCTCCAAATGTCTCAAATAAAAGCCAAAGTACCAAGATCTAAAAGCACCATTCAGAAACTCCCATATAAATGTCCCTGAGGGCATCAACTGCCCTGGCTGTCCCTGCCTGGCCTCTCCTAGGGCCTCCCCTCAGCCTTCCCATGGCTCAGGACCCCACTCCAGTGAACCCTGAGGGATTCAGTCCCTCACCACAGACTCTCCTGGCCATGGGGTTGGGGCTGCTCCAGCTGTCCCATGGGGAGCCCACATCCCACGTGATACCTTGACACTTGGGGAGAGATTAATTAATTAAGAGCCTGCAGTAAGCAGCAAAGTTCCCTCGGAGCATTCAGCCCTTGGGGATTCAGCCAAGAGCAACAGCTCCGTGGAATAAAATAGGTGATCCGAGTCCTGGTCCTGAAGATTGGTCCCTCATTCTTGGACTAATGTCGGAATTCAAATTATATATACCAGCTGCAGTTCGTATCCATTTTGGAAATACTGATAACTAGTAAATATTTGTAATTTAAAAAATTATGAGCAAGTTTTGCACCTGTCATTTAAATTCTGTAAATGCTACTCAGTCACATAAATTTTCTCAAATTTTCTTTCCAAGATAAAATATAGAATGATCATGGTCAATAATTGGTCAAAACATGGTCAAAGTTGTGGAGGCAACCTAGAGATGCTGGGTAGGGTAGAGAGTGCCATTTTGCTTGCTTGTTTTGAGGGGGAAAATACAACCCAAAATTCAGTTTGTAATAAGATGTTAAACCCAAAATTTTCTAAAAAAATAACTATTTTTTAAAGGATTTTGTCTCAAAGCACTGGATTATAGCCTGACTTTATTTCTTCAGGGGAGAGAGGTAAAACAGATACTCTAAATACTTGAAAGCTAATATAAATCAAATGTATTCAAATTCACAAGAACACATGCTGTACAACAGACAGGTATTCCTTATGGAGAGAACATATTTTCAAAAATCTCATAGCTGAATGATAGACTCTTCTCTCTTTAGACAGTCATTTTTAAATCTATGAACTTTTAATAAATTGGATGGCTATAAACATTTGGAATGATCAGTGTGTGATCTTTTATTGGGACTAATTTCTATTTATATTGCTTTCCGAATGACTTTAGGGAAGCTTCTTTCCCTATAGTTCCAGACTTTTTAGCTACCAACATTATTACTGTTCTAATGGAAGCTGTTTCCCTCACCCACTCCCCCACCAAGTGAAGGAATGCCTTTTTGGGATTTTGCAGAAGTCATAAGATTTTGTTTGGGATGTGGGTTCTTTCAGTGGGTGTAGAGTAGTTGTTTTACTCCTTTGTGGTCTGAAGGAAGCCTAAGAAAATAAATATGATGATTTAAATTATTCTGAAAAGTGCTTTTATAATATTTAGCTGCAAGAGGTGAATGGTTTATGTTCCGACTTTGTCAGTTTAACAGCTCTGTAGGCTTCACTAAAACTGACCAATCTGCTTGAGGTGGATGTACTATTCAGTCATTCTCCTAATAACTTAATAAAATACAGTGAACACTCTATCTGTAAAGGGACAGGTATAACGAGATTTGCTTACTTAATCACTGATTTTGAGAAGATTACAAAGTCAGCAGAAACAGATATATGATTATCAAGCATTTATTATTATGAGCTGGATTTTTTTCTGGTGTTTGGAACAAATTCCAAAAGAAGATTTTAGAAAATCAGTGGCACAAGGTATGTTTTGTGTATTTCCCAACACCATCCTTTTCCAGTTCTTTCTCTTTAGTACTCAAGGCCAGTTAGTGCCATCTGTCACATGTTTGTGATATATAGGCCAGGGAACAAGGGAATCATGCTCCTAGAGTGGAAAATGAAGAAATGTCTCTGATAGTAGCATTAAACCTATTTTCCTCCTACAGTCAAAGCTAATTCAGGTAGTTGTAAATTCACTTCCTTTAAAGGTGTGAAACCAAATAGTAAACTAAATTAAGTTGTGATCTGTAAATCTGTTGTCACTGTGTTCTCTACAGGAAGTTCCATAGACACTCTATTGGACCCACCTTCCTAGGGCTAAAAATTCCTTTCAGAATGTGAAATCTGTATTTCAGGTACTGCTGTGGCCAAGTTTGATGCTTGCTGATGACTTTTCTGTTAGTGTATATTCAGGGTTTATTAGGATAGTATTGTTTAGTATGTACAACTGTGTTATGTATTTACAACTATTTTCTTTTGAGTAAAACAAAAAAATGGGTGTAGAATCTTTTATATCTCCCCTCTTAGTGATAAAAACCAATGTTTTGAGAGGTAGATAAATGGATGTTATTCTGATCTGCTGTCCTTTTTTTTTTTTTTGTTGACTTTGCGTCTATCACAAGTTAAATGTTGGTAGCACTAAAATATTGCTGTTATTATCAATATTTCTACACTTATATTAGTGGAATAATGTGAAAGTTATTACAGTGTGACCCATAGCAAAGGACAGCTAATATGAAATGTGATATTTATAAACATTTGCATTAGACTGTGTGATGATTCTGTTTAAGACATCTACTTAACACACAGTAGTATAATCTGGTTTTCCCTGTACATGTTTGATCTCTTACAAAAGTTTGGCATTCTTTAAATTTGAACATACATTATGTTTTAAATACTATTTGTATTATGGAAAGCAAAACATACCAGGCTCTGCACCAAAACAAACAATTGCTAACTTATGCAGGGCTGTGTTGGAAAACATAACATGTTTGGAAACTGCAGCTGACTGTGTAGGAGAATGAAGTTATCTCTGCAAGGAATATCCAACCTTGACCCACGTGTCTTCTTTGGGTGTGATAATTTGACAGGAACGACCAGGGAGAGCACAATGTCATTGAAGGTGCAGTTTACTTAAGGAGAACAGTTTCTATTTCATTGGAATAATTAAGTCACCACAGCAACACTGGACAAATACAGCATATTAAATATTAGATGCAGAACATAGGATTTTAGCTCTGGTATCTTTGGCAGATGTATCAAATCTGGCACAAAATATCAGCACCTGAGAACATGACCTTTACAAGATTATACAGTGCTGAAAAGTCACATTTACCACCTGCTCAGCTATATTATGTAGTCCAGTCTTCTATATTCTGTTAAAGGCAATACCAGTGAGAACCTGTGTAAGTAAAATTCAGGATTTGGGAATTACCTGCAAAGACATAGTCCTCATTTTATGAAATTAAGTAAGGAAATTCATAGCACCACAGGAGAATACCAGTGGAACAATCTGGAAAATTCCTAGCAGCACATGTGACTATCAGCAGAGTGATCTTACATAAAGAATTTATTGGTCTTCTTCTGTGAAAACAGTCTCCTACTTTTAAGCAGACATCTGTATTATTTAGTACTGTGTTAAGCAGCTCTCCTTCCTGGTTGGCTGGAATCTTAGATTAGCTATAATCACTGCATGTCTTCTGATTTTCCCTTTCTCAATAGGTGGTTCATCTCTGTAGGAAATATCTTTTTTCTTTTTTAAATGCCTTTATTTCCTTTAGTCTTGGTTCAATTTATAAACAGATAGAATGGAAAGTGTATATTTCTATGTAATATCCATATTGATAATATGCTTTATGTGCCATCTAAAACAGCTCACTGTTCCACAGAATGTCTGAAAAGGGTATAATTCACTATTATGATCGCAATCTGGACATACAGTAACAAGTTGTCAGTCTTACACTGGCAGTATGTACTTTGTATGTCTCCAAGTTTATAGTTGTACTAATGAAACACTCGCAAATCCTGTGATATGCTTTTGTCACATTTTTTTGCACTTTATTGCTATAAAAGGTTGCCTGGGAATTCAGTATCCATAGTGTACAACAATCATCATGTAATTCCACCAGAAGTCAGCACAGTACTCTGCACTAGTTCCAGTGGGTCTTTTGCTGACTTCAGGCAATGAAGGCTCCTGATCTCTTCTGTAGCATCTCTAAAAACGTTTCTAAGAAAGTAGTTTTAGACAGAAGAAAATTAGGTTATGAACAAAACCCAAACAATGTTGAGGAGAAGCCTTGTCCATTGCGCGAAGTAAAAATTCAGTGTTTTGGACTCAAAGATTTAATGATTACTAAAATTCTTGCGCTGGATCCTTTCCTGTTCCAAAAAGTTACAAGATTCATAGGGCAGAGGTGTTTGTGCTACTTTTGCTCTTCTTCCATTAGCTTGAGGAGTCTGTACTGATTTGAGATGTGCTGCGAGAAATTTCTGCTCAACAGTTCCATTCCTAGGAAGGAAGCAACAAGCTTACAAACTTTTAGAGGATGATGATCTAGGGTTCTATTCTGCATGCCTGTGGAGAGTGGTACATCACAAATTAAAACCAATGGGTACTTATGTCACATCAGCTTAGTTTCAGAGTAGGACAAGAAAATCTGGCCCTGCAGAATGTGAATGTAACTTGCATATTGTAGTACAATGATGTCATCTTTATATAATACTAACAATCTGGCTTTAGTTTTGAGCAAATGTTTTGTATGATTGCACACAAAATTTCTTCCAGAAATACATAATCAGAAATCTCTGTTTTCTTTCTATTGTATTTTGTTTCTACTTTAATAAAAATTACTTTTTGGTCTTTTTTGGTCTTATCCTTTCATTACTGTTAATCATTTCTCTTATCATTTCCTAGTAAACTTTAGTTGAGCATTCTATGCATTACTTTTATTATCTTCCCACCTGAAATTTAGAAGTTAGGCTCATTATTAATGTAATCTAGAAAAAAATTCTTCATGGGCTTACACTGACATTTTCTTAGTACCTATACTTTTCCCTTCACAGGGAGAATATTTCAGTTTCTTTTACCTCATTTGGGCTGTTACTTGGGTTTTTTGTCTTAATTTGCAGGTAGTACATGACTATTAATGGATTCTTCTTTCTCCCTATTGGTTTTCCTTCTGAAGTTTGTTTTTGCTTATCTCCTCCTTTTCCTAACAACTCCTCTCTGTTTCATGGTACCATCTATCTTTTTTGCTCAACCTGTTTAAGTGAATAGTATCATGAACTGACACCATGAAATTGTTCCCAGCTGGTTTGCAAGAGAGCCTGAGCACATCTTTTTAAAAGTTCCAAGGGGCTTGGTTTCTGCCTAGCCTAAACAGATCTTTTTGCTTGCAAACATCCCCTTATATCTTGTCTGTCTTATAAAAACACATTTGCAAAACTATTTCTACAAGCTTGAGACAGCTTGAGGGGGGAGGCTGCTGTCTTAGTGTCTTAATACCCTCTTAGGATCAGTCCCTTAGGGGGCAAGAGGATCATCATGGAGGCCAGCATTGGTACTTTACAGAGTAACAGATTATTGTTATAAAATAATATTGTTATAAAATAAAATAATATAAACATCAACTACTCAAAGTTCCCTGTAATTGAAAGAGAAAAAAATTTTACAAAACCAAACACCCCCCCGCCCCTCGCAAACAGAACAAGCTATTCTACCCCAGTGGTAACATTGGCATGTATTTCTCATCCTTCTAAATTGTCTATGCCCAGCTGAAAAAAAAAAGCAGTTTTTAATTAGGTATTGTACTATGGTAATCTTATTAGCATTGCACTACTTTGATTGCTTCAGTATTTTATTTTTCTTGTTATGTTTGGAGTTTTCTTAGCTTGGAAATAGATGTAATTGCCTGAAACTACTCACATTCAGAGAGAATAGGTAGAATATACTGGAAATAATGTTCTATTTAATATCTGTAATATCTTAATGCCATTTTATGTATTGGAGATGTTACAAATTCAGGAATAGAAATGTGAGACAGAATAATAAATTCAGGAAAACTATTCCCACAGTAATATCTAGTACTCTAGATATGCACCTATGCATTGGTGCATAGGCCAATGAAAAACTTTGGAATATTAGGTTTTTATCACTTGTTCAGTCTTAAGTGCACACATAATTTATTTGAATATAATGGTTTTCTGGGCATCATGGGAATCATGTGTCACAGGACAAACTAGTGTGATCTTTAGATGTTAATTACAACTAAATGTCTGGACTGCATTCCTATATTAACCAAATTAGAAAAAAATAAATATCCCTAACAATATTGTAGATTGTTCCAAAATACTATTAACACACTTTTCTGAAAACCTGCTGCACATAGACATGATCATTCAACAAATTATCTTATTTTATATTATCTTATTTTATATTTTATTATGCTTGCTGATTTATTTTGATTTTTAATACTTAAAGTTGCCAAAATACAATGAAAACACACAGTAGGAAACCTGCAATATTGGTCTGACTCACTAAGAATGTTTTCAGTCACCCCTGACTTGTCTCTGCTGGGATAGGCTACTCAGTACTCAGTTTCAACCTGTTCATTGAGAAGTTTGCATTGATGGCTTCCATTAATACTTTCTGCCTGAAGAAGAAAGTGTTTTCTCTAGAGATACTTTAAATATCCTTCTTGCTGGATAGAATCCAGATTCAGACTAATGAATTAGGGAGTCTGGTTAATATGGACTAATTAATGACCCAGCAGCAGAGAAAGAATTAAAAATTGAAAGATCATCTTGATTTAAATAACAAATTAAAAACAGTAATTTTTTTTTTTTTTTTTTTTACCATTTCTGAGCATAGAATTGTGAGGGAAGGCAGATCCAGAATCCTTGTAGCATCTACTAGGTTAACAAAATATGCAAAATATAATTTAGATTATTCTACTTTTTTTTTAAGCTTTTACTAACTTCAAGATGCTTTTCAAAATTATTTTATATTTAGATAACCATTCAATTTATTCTACTTAGCAGCCTAGGTTAACATGTGAAGATTGCATGATCAACATGATTTTTTAAAAATTATGTTTATCTTCATAATCTTCATAATCTGTCTTTTAGTAGAAACATTACATGAGTTTAATTATATCCTTATATACTACTAATGGACTCCTGAATTTAGTGACTAGGTATTCACTATTTCTATTTGTTCATCTTATTTAGAGTAGCTTTAGTCTTCACCTAATGTATATTTTCCAATCCTGTCAAAAGCACAAAATTTATCCTTTCTTTGCTCATTACTCACCTCTTTCCTTCCATTCCAGGTTACACAAGTGTAAGCCCTTCTTGCTCTTTTTCTTTGTCTTTACCCATCTTGCCCATTGGCTCACGTTCATCACCCCTTCTGCCATTTCTTTCTACCTCCCAGGTTGCTCTCATGCTCTGTCTGCAGCATTTGAGAATTTGCTGAAGCACAGATGGCAATTAATCTCCCTGAATTCATCCACAAAGAATCATGTTTTATTTCAAAGAAAGGCAATCTCCATTTTATAAGGTCTATGTTTCATCTATTATAATTTAATGACAAAATAAAAGTTTATGTGAACTGTATTAGATGCTGCAGAATAACTTAATAGCAATACTATCTTTAAAACTGTATATATAAAAAGTTACTGTTGTAGTACATTTCCTTTAAATACAGCAGACACTAAATGTAGCTATATTGCAGTACAATTCTATCTGGCTTTTAAAGAAATAGTTGAGTGATTGTCTCAATTTTTTTTATCTGTTTACTCTTTGCTTTATAGGAGATCCTTTTCCCTTGGAATAAGTCTGGCTATTTCATCCCATGTAGTCTGACGAGTAGAGATTTATGACCTCTCTGTAACAAGTGGAGGAGGAAGAAATTTATTTCTATATTTGGCTAGTGTTTGGCTATATATATTTTTTCCTTTTGTGAAAGGAAGGCTTAAGTGAAAGTTATTCCTGTAGATGCACATAAGGCTAAGGAAAAAGCAGAGATCTCTTAGTACACTTTTTGACACAAGCAGCTCAGTGGGAGACTCAGCACAGATGGTTTAAAGGGCTGTTGTAAGGACTGAAACAGTCTCTGGACTTCTCAAAAGTCCTAATCTCTTTAGGGCAATGATAGCTTGTAACTGAGCACACAGGGGTCTGAGAGGAGCTGCTGCTGGCAGAACTCCCAGACTTCAGCCACTGCTGAAGGTCACAATTGTTTAAAGTATATAATATAGGAATTGGAAGAGTTTTTATGGAATAGTCATGAAGTTGCTGTCTATTAGTGTTTGTAACTTTTTTTTAATCACTAATGACAAGATAGGCTTAAAACACGGTTTTGATATAAAAAAAAAATGTTGTAATGGCCAAAATACTATAAAAACAGGGAAATGGGATTTTTGCAATATAATCAGAATTATATAAAATAAAATCAATCTGCGTCATCTCCGACCGTCTATAGTGTTAAATTTGGTTCACCCTTTTGGGTTGTGTATGTATCTATTCCATCACTTTAGTTTTCACTTGAGTATGAAAAAAAAAAAGCAATGCGTAAAATAAAAAGGCTGGAAGACTTTTGCGTTAGAATGTTAGGGAAAAACATAACCTGTCTCATTTCCAGAAGCATTCATTTATAGTACTTCTCCCATCCCTAGTTAGATCAGAAGTTTAACTGCATTTTTATTGCATTTTTTAGTGTAGATTTGAACCTGATTTGAATCTTTTGAAAACCAATCAAGCTCAAAGATATATTAATGGGTATTTGAGCTTTTTTTTATTGTATTGTTCATGTAAAATATGTATTGTGAGTTGTCTTTTGGGTGATGATGAAAAATGTGCTCCTAAGGAATTGTTATCATTAAATATTTCCTTTCATAACAATAAAAATATTAATCATTGTCTTGAGGAAACATCCATTGTGGGTAATGGCATGTCAAATTTTTTCTGGCAGATCCTAACTGTTCTCAGATTTTTTTTTTTTTTTTTTTACATTGTTTTGAGATGTTGCTATCTGGACCTGGAGATTAAGATTGGAACTTAGTACCATCTTAAATCTGCATATTACCATTTTGTAAAGAGTTGCACAGCTCCTGCCTTGTCACATCAATAAACTGAAAATTTACTGTGGCTAGTGTTTTAGAGAAGTTCAAGTAGAAAACTTTGAAATCTGCTGATCTAAGGTCAGTAGGAATGTTTCCAAGTTTAGGCAACAGAGCAGAGAGGTGCTATTGAAAATCTTTTCACAAACTCTGGTCATGAGAGTACCTTTAGGAGGCAGATCCATGAGCCAATGTTGAACTTCTAGGGAGTGCTGGGCAGAACAACCACACAACCCAGATGATCTTCTCTGTAGTGAATTGAGCCTTCTAGGACTCTGCATGTCACACTGCAAGCCATCCCTCCATTGCTTCAGCTGTGTCTGTGAAATAATGTTTTGAAGCTGCATTATAGAAGAATTCCAGATGATCTGACCTCATTACTTCTGGAATAATATGTTTCTGGTTTGAAGTAAGGAATCTCTCTTGATGACTTTATTATTCTGTGTCGGACACTTTGTCCACTGGAGAATAAATGGGAGAATAACAATGAGAAGATAGTGCAGACTGACACTGCAGCTTGAGAACTACTTTTATGTGCAGAAAGTTTAATTGAAGAATGTAACTTCTATAACCTAAGTGCTGGATAGAATGTGTGTCTCAGGTGATGTGTCAGATTTCTGTTTCCTTTTCCTTTTCTTTTTTTTGTTTTCCACTTCATTTAGAGGAAAAAATAAACTGAAAAATAACTGACTTTTAAATTGATGTGAGAAGTTTTGCTGTCTTACTAAACAGATCAATTTTTACATTTAATTAGATTAAATGACCCAGTGTTTCTTATATCAATGCTATTTTACTTCAAAGTTCATTCCTGTCCTCAGCTTCAGCTGTCATTATGGCACATCAACACTCAAACTGATTCCAGTGTAGAAAGTTTGAGACTTAGTGGGTCTTAGTGGGATTATCTCACCCTGAAATTTCAGAGTCAGCTTTAAATATTTATGCAGATAATTAATTTTTGCTGTTCCTATGCAGGATTGACATCTTCAAGTATGTGATATATGGTGTAGCAGCTGCATTCTTTGTATATGGCATTCTGCTGATGGTGGAGGGATTCTTTACGACTGGTGCCATCAAGGATCTCTATGGAGATTTCAAAATCACCACTTGCGGCAGATGTGTGAGTGCCTGGGTAAGTGGTTAAGAAGGCTTTTGTACTTATGACAAATTCAACATGCTTTGTATATTTTTTAGTGCCTTGTGGTGTTTATTTTTCACTTTTGCGTTTCTTTAATATTTTGTGGTACCTCAGTTCAATGTTTAAAAATTACAGCAAAGGAGAACGTAGTGTTACAAATGTTCTCTGTATTGGTTAAATGCTAAGTAATTCTTGCTACTCAGGAGCAATGAATTCCACCAGCTGAATGAGAAAGCTCATTACCTCAGCAATGTGAGCTGTACTAAACAGTACTAAACTCTAAGGCCTCCAGCTCTACTGGGAAAGAAATATTTCCCTTACTAATATTTTCAGTTATTTTAGGAATCTTGCTTGTTCCTCTTTGGATCAAGCTGAGACCTGTCACCAGCTTCTATTTTGTTTCTAAATGGAAAATAGTCCATTATTTACTCCTGTGTTAATCTCTGATTTGGAGAGACAATTCACTTACAACCCTGGAAAACCTAGATTCAAAAAATTCTGATTTGTACTAGGACTTAAATGGCAGTTTGTCGTACTAAAATTGCTGACTGTTTCAACTGGGATTATTTTAGCATTTCTGTTCAGTGTCAGGTAGGTAACAATTTTTTCGGTATTTGATTGTTCTGAATCTGAGGTTAGAGGCCTGTGCACTTGGTAGCTTTTGGGGTTGGATATTTCTGCAAACATAGCCTGCATCAAAACCTCATATTTTGTGATGAATATTAAATGAATAATACACCCAAATAGATCTGGGTGTTAAAGTACGCTTATTTTTATGCTATATTAACAATAACATATTAAATAGTAAGTAGGGTTGGGTTTCCCACTGTACTGTACCACAACTGTCAACATTTATTGAAGTGGAATACAGTCTAAACAAATATAAGCAATAGATACTTCCAGTCATACAAAGACTGTCAAAGCTAGTGTTTTGGATATCCCGACATTTAACTGGACACAGATGGTCTACATCTTGTGAAGTGGGGAAGGCAGTAGGTATGTCATCTCTACATAGATGTAGCCTGCTTCACATTCTGTGTGGAGCAATCCTGTGTTTTCATCTCTTTTTCTTTTGTTCTTGTCATCACTGTATGATTTTGGCACTTTTACTAAGATGGATTTAAAACCTTTAAATAAATATATAAATAAAGACCGAGAACATTTTAAATAAAGAGCAGTCACTGCTTATGCCAACACTGCTTTCACCTCCTGGGAAGAAGTCTCTAATCTGTATTCACTGAGGACCTACTAAGCTAGTTCCAATTCTGTATAGAGTAGCAAAATTTTCAGAACATTATTTTTCTTCACAGTTCCTGTGAATGCCTGTCCTCAGTACTGCAGCAGAGCAGTGCTGCATGCTCTCACAGTTTTTAAAACTGTAGTTCTATAGTATGTGTCTAGAAGAAGTGAACAGTTAAGCAGCTATTGTATGGTTAATGTCACTGTTATTATTAGTGATTCATTACATTAATTCCTAAAGCACTTTACTTCCCTCACCAGTAATTTGCAATGTTTGTGTATTACTTTGAGAAGCCCTGAGTTGATATACATCGGGCAGCTAAAGTTAAGGCTATACACTCTTTATGGTCACAATTACAATTATCCATCAACTAGTTTGAGTTAAATACATTGTTGTCATTATTCCTGAAGTCAGAGGAAGTTTTTTTCTTTTTCCTGGTAAAAAAACTCCATGAATCTACTGTTTGATTGCTTGTCTCCTTTTGATTATATGTCAGTAAGATTGCTATACAAATGTCTGGAGTTATTTTGGATTATTATTCTGTCTTTAGTGTCTGTGCTCTAGAGAGTATATGTCAGTTAAAACTTGATACTCTTTTTGATGAGGTTGATTTTCATTGTCTCATCCTTAAAATTCCTAAGGGGAAAATAACATCTGAGATTAAAAAAAAAAAAAAAATATATATATATATATATATATATATATATATATATATATTTGAAATTAGAAAATATTTCAATCCAGCAGTGATATGTCTAGAATTTATTCAGTTCCTTAACACATGTAATGACATAAAGAAATAGGATAGGACCTAAGAACTACAAAAAGAAGAGTGGAGAGGTAAATGAAACCAAATCAATATTGTGTGATGAGGCTAGATTGTTCAATTGCTAAAAATGTGCTGCAATACATATTTTTCGGTACAGTTGCCAAAATGAGATAATGCTGTTGAAAGGGGTTGGCAGATATTAAAAGTTGCAAGAAAGCTTCCTTGCATACAGTTTTGAGCTAGTAATCTCATAAGTATTAAGATTTAATCTGTTGAAGATTAAACAGTTGGTTTCTTTTAGCAATGCCTTAATACTAACAGAAATGTATGCACAGGATATTTGTTGTTTTGAAAATGTAATATTATAAAAATGACTCCACATCAAAAACACCTTTGTAAGAAGTGCAATTGTGACTATGATTTCACATCAAATTTGTTGATGACTTCCTAAATAGAAGTTTTGCATGTTAAAGTCTAAAAACAAAGTCCCTCATCTTTACCATTGCCACTAGTTGTTTGCACGGGCAAATTTAATTAAGTGTATTAATATTTTGCACGGGCAAATTTCTTATGTCTGTGACTAAACCTACCTTGAAAATGGAGGAAAAAAGTCAATGGAAAATTTAAAGAAGGAAAAGTTTGTTTTAACTTTGTATGGATGATCTGTATTCCTCTATATGGAAATATGAAAAGCAACTTCTTTTTATTACGAAATATTTTTGAAAAGCTGTCTTTTCAGAACACGGATAGCCAACATCTGAAGGAACTTTTCATGGGCCCTTCCTGACCTCCCTCCTCAGCTGCAAATAGCTCACTTTCTAGCTCTGAATAGGAAAACTAGGGCACAAGGAATTTTTTTACCTGAATTAATGGAAAAAGAAATAGCTCAGCCTAACCTTTCCAGTGACAGTACAGTTGACCAATCAGCTGATATGAGCATTCGGAGGCTTAGCGTCCAAGTCATGTCAGTGCTGCCGTGGAGTAGAGCCTCTCACATCTGAGAGAGGCCTTGTGGAAGTGATGGTGAAGACTCTCAAAGTTTGAAGACTTAATTTACTGTGAAAAGTAAAAAAAAAAGCAGTAAAACAATGCCAGTCACATTCGAGGAGGGATGGCTTTGTTTCTAGTTTTCATTTTTCCATGCCTGAACATGCTTTTAGGATATTAAATAAATGGTCATGTACAACTGTGCTGTAGCATAATTAGTAAAGAATGGGAGACAGGCCTGAAGCCAACTGTAACACTATTTTCATGTTTGCAATTTAATACCCTTCCTATTTATACTCAGCTCCCTTGGTCATGGAAAGCCTCATTTGCACCTTGTTTTAGAATATCTGCTTGCAGAGTCAATAGAAAAAAAAAAAATGAACAAAGAAACACAATGACACTTTCCCCCTCATTTTATGCTCTAAAATGGGAAAGGAGGTTTGGGGTTTTTTTTATTTCATCAGAAAACATTATGTAAGTGGCAGTTGTGTTTCTACTTCTTTGTATCTTGCTTTTCAAAAGAACCATGTTAAGGCTCTAAAGGAAGTTGTTTTATATTCTAAACTGCACTGACATATACTTCCTGTGTCTTTAGTTTTAGGATTATTTTATTTTAATTACTGACTAGTATTTTTCTGCCTTTGAAAATAATTCTGGGTACCTGATTACCTATGTGCTATTTCACACATGCTTCTTGAGTACCTAAACTAAAACATGAGCTTTCCAAAATATTTCCAGATTTTATTTTGCAAAAAAAACCATGGAAGCTGCACAAATGTTTTGAAAAGCCATCTGTGAACTCGTCACTTCATCTTTTCCTTACCAGACCAGTTATTCTAGAGGCAGTGAAACTGCATCATATTGACATTTGATTCTTTGTGTAACAGGAGGAAGAGATCTCAGTGCAGGCTCATCTGGCTTTCCCACCCAGAACAGATGTAGTATTTCTGAATGTTAGAAATGAAGCTCTCATTTCTGAAGATTAGATACCCTTTCTGGATATTCTGGGGAAAAAGTGCTGAGCTGACAGACAGGGAGGCCTTGCTTCTGATTAAATTCTGCTCCATCTGAGGAATGTAGTATGCCTCATGCCATATTTGTGGGAAATAAAGGACCTTCTCTCCAAGACAGTGGATATACTTATGGGTTCAGAGCCCTTTAATCCAATCTGAACTAAGGAAAGTATGTAAAAGTCTCTTGTCCCCCTACGTGTCAAGCTGTGTATGCGGTATGTAGTTTCAGAGAGTGATATGGGAAATGGGTAAGGTGAGATTCATAGTGCTCTGACCTTTCAGATTGCTCAATGAAAAGCAGAAGCATGAATTTTTTTCCACAAATTACCCAGAAGCTAATGGAGTAGTTAATTTCAGAGGTAATATATTATGACAGAGATATATTCCACCTAATAAGAACGTCACTAAGGCTGTCAAGAGAAAGGCCTATGGTCCTTCAGTAGTTAAAGGAGAGGGAGGCTTAGGCAAACTTTGTCAGATGAACTCAATTTTTTTGTGACTGTCCTATTTTCTGCAAAGAGAATAACCCTCAAGTCTTTTAAGTTATGTCTTTCATGTTAAGCTCTTCAATCAGCTATATACATTTAGTTGTATGAATCCTGCCTGGCCCCTTTAGTTGGAATTTAGGTGAATAACATTTCCTGTCTAAACACTGCTGGAGTTAGTAGATGAAAGAAAACATATTGGCAATTTATCCCTGGATAATAGACCAGTGTTGGAATTTCTTTAGAGAACTGTGTTCCTTGCAATCTTCTGCTCTTGGTCTTGAAATGGGAAGAACAAGCCCCAGAAATAGTTCAAAACTCAGTTGAATGGTTAAGAGAGTCATCTTTATGCCATTCTCTCCCAACTGCATTGTTAATACACATATGGTGTCTTGAAAAGAAAGAAGAAAGCAAGTTATTTATTTCACTATCTATTATATATTTAGAAATCTTTTGCAGTGAGCTCAGAAATTATTTTGTTATACATTTCTAGGTGCTGACTCTACATTTTATGTCTTATTTCTGTAATCTGTTCAAGCCTTTTTGTTTTTCTTTGTTGTATAGTTCCAGATTTTCCCACTCCTGAATATTGCACACATAAAATCATTCTTTAGTTTGATATTCCTTTTATCCCACAGCTTGTCATGTGTTGTATGTGCAGCCCTTTTTTTGACTGCAGTGCTCATTACTTCCTTTAATAGAGGAGTGTGCCAGACATTGTAACGTGCCTTGCCAGTATCTTCTCAGCTTCTCTTGGTCTTGCCGCTCGCTGACAGAAAAGTTACTGCTGGTGATAAACCAGATGAAATGTTTTTGCTTCGGTTTGTGCTGCATGTCTTGCACATCGATGACAGATTTTTTTTCTTGGAGTGTGAGCTCAGTCAATAAGTTTTTGTTAATTAAATTGCTGTCATGCATTTCCTAAGTATGCCTAACTTTGGAAGAGGTTGCACTTTCTCCATGGGCTCTAACTTTCTATTATGGATCATCATAAATTGCTCAAGATGATAGCTTTATTTCCCCTATGTTCAGATAATCCATCTCAGCTTTAACTTGAATGTTTCATCAGATGGTGACAGTTTTCCCTGATCCTTGTTCTCACCTGGGCAATTTATTCACTGCATCTAGACATCCTACTCTTTTTATAGTTATTTAAGCCTTTGAGTATCAGTGGAATTATCACAAATTCATTATTTTTATGGTGAAAGAAACCCATAGAAACCATATGCATTTTTTCTCTGTTCATATGAATAAACATTGTTCATGTGAACTGCATCTTCCTATTGATGTCTTATGAATTTATAGTTAGCTTTGTAAATATTTTTGGCTTTGTTTGCACAGGAAGGAGAGAAACTTTTAAATTTACCATTTAAAGTCGCAATAACAGCTTAAAAATCTGTGTTATTGACTTTGAATGCTTGCTAAGACAGGAAACAAGCAAAGAAGGCATCTACCCCTTCATTTTCACATGGGTTTTTCAAAGCCCAGTAAGAATATATCAGGAAAGAACACATTCTTTTTTTTGACAGCCAATTAAAAACCTTGAGTGACTCATCTGTTTAGAGTTATAAGTATTATTTCTGCTTTCTAGTTTAAGCTTCACTGTCTTGTGTCCAACCAGAAACCACAGAATCTTCCTGAAAAAATGTTGCAATGCAAATTTTGGAAATGTGAAAAATGTAAACAATCTATATTGTTCAGTCTTTTCCCATCTAAGTGTTGTACCTTCTTCTATGTATCGAAAACTTGTCATCACTGAAAACCATTAGAGTATGGTTCAGGATTTTATAAATAAGTTATCAGCTATTTGCTAGCATAACCTGAAAAATTTACTGCTAGGACTAGCCTACAATGTCAGGGAAAAGGTAATGATGGAAATGATTGTTTTTCATACTTTATGTCTTTGAATTGAATAGTTATGTGGCATGAACACAGAATGAAGACCACATGAAAAAGGAGTATTTAATGAAGGTATCTAATACGTATTCTAAAAATCCAGTTTTAAAACCAGATTATTTTTCTTTAATCACATTTAAATACAAAGCAGATAGCTTAGCTATATTCCCAGATAGTACCTCCTATTGTTAGAAAAACACCACCAGAAAGAAAAACAAAAGGAGGAGGATGACTTTGAGAATGTGAAAATATAAGCATATGCATTTTGAGAAAAAGTAATTCCTGTTAGAATGATTGCAAAAAAAATTACACAGGAAATTCTGCTTTTGTCAAGCAGCAGTAAAAAATCTAATGCTTTCTGCAGGACTTCAGAAAGCTGTCAGACTACAAAAATTATAGTCTTGCCTGAAGGACATATAAAATAACTAATGATAACAACTTTAGGCAACACAATGCTACAAACCCATCAACATTCTAAAGAAAATTCAGGAACTAAAAATAGATTAGAATGTTTGGTTTTTAAGGAAGTACCAAAGAGAGAAATTATATTATCTTAAGGTGAAAGTTAGTTTTGCATCAATGCAAAGCCATCTTCTTCAAACTGATATTTCATCGATTTGTTTACTAAGCAATATTTCAAAAAGTGAACCAATTTGTTAGAAAATTGTTTCTGAGGTGACTGTGGAAATCTCCTCTGCTACCAATAAATCAGCAGCATAAATCAGAAAGTAACCCAGTTTTCTGTATGCATCTAAATGGTTTCCAAAGCCATAGAAATAATGCATGGAACATTTTAACCTTGAAATACACATTTAAAGAAAATTTTAGAAAAATGCATGTGCAAGTGAAAAGCAGAAAGCAACAGTGAGAATTGCTCCCAATTTTGACAAAAACAGTTGTTTTTCTCCCATCTAAACTATCTGTAGAAGACAAATGTTTAGAAAAGCCTAAATAAAACTGTTCCATAAAATAAATTCCATTTTCTGGGATTTCATATTTTTCTAATAATATATTTTAAAAATCAAAGGAAATTCACATTAGGTAGTATTTAGTAAATGAATGAATTTCAGTTAGGCAAACATGAGAAGTCTGTCCCTCTATGAGGAAAAAATTTGGACCAATACTGGCTTTTTTTTTCCTCTTGAAGCAGTTGACTTGAATGCAAGCCAAGAAGAATCAACCACATGACAGTAATAGCATACCATGAAATCTATCCATGTTTCAACAAGACTCTTGGAGCTGTGCCTGAGAGTATAATATGTTAGAGAGAGAGAGAATGAACATGTTTTGTAGAGGCAACAATAAATGTCCAACACGTGATTGTTAGCAATGAAAGGGATTCTACAGATCAAGCAGAAAAGACTTTGCAAGTGTGTGTTTTCTGTGGTTTACAGTGCATTGAGTGGTAATATCAGAACAACAGTCTCTTCCAGCAGCATTGTATATAAAATGAGACAAGTTGAAATAATTTTGTTTCGTCTTTTATTTCTCTCCATGAATGAGGCATGAATTTGGAGATGCTAGTTAACACAGAAATGAGAATGTTAAAGGCTGTTCCTTGTGAGCTACTCAACAGTCCTTCTTAAACATACTAATGTCTAAAGACATCTGTACAGTTTTTTTTTCAGTTTCTGATTTATTTACATTTAAATAAATAATAGCATTTTTGGTTCTAGACAGCACTTTAAATTAGGCAGCAAAGGCTGTTTTAGCTTCTGCATTGTTAAAATATTTTCCACAGGAACTCCTAAATTTTCCAAGTTTTCTACTCTCTCTTTTTCATATTTACATATGGGGAATTATGCATGTAAGATGCTGTCGTAAAAAAAAAAAAATCATTGGGAAGAGGTGGCAATATTTATATAGAGATTCTTCTCTAAAACTGAAAAAAAAAATCAAAACTCTGCTGGATGAAATCTGAACCTCTTGAAAGAAGAATCAAACTGCTGTGGGGTAATAATACAGGTGAGAAACAAGAACAAACATCTAATCTTTAAACTACTCTGTGAGAAAAGTTTATTGATAAAAGGACATTATTGAGTCTGGACTGCAGATGTAAGGTGTATTCAGAACCCTGCACTATAGAAAATTGAATGCAAATAAACAATAGACCTAAAGTGGGAAGCTGGGTAGTACTTTAAATCTGACTTCTTGTAAACTGAAGAGAGAACTGTGTGCTCTCTCAGTACTCTACCAGTACAACTTCATCAAGACAAATTTCAGCATTTGAGAAAATATGTGTCAGCTGCAATGAATAATTCAAAAAGAGTATGTAAATGCATTTGTGCAGAATGTGCACAGGGTAAGGAGACAGTAGCAATAACTCAGAGGAATTTTTTTCTGGGTAAAATGAACAAGATGAATCAGAAGGCCTGAAAGCCAAAGGTCAGTTATGAATCTGAGGCTGGGCAAAGTGCGAAAACTAAGTAAGTTTTTATTAGTATTGAAATCAAATATATGGGCAATTGGAAGCGAATGGGACATTTGAGAGACAGGGCAATTCAGGAAGTAATTGAAAATATCTTTCTGTTCATGCTTCTGTGTGGCCAAAAAAGTCCAACACAGGGCCTTGTTCTGGCATTTCCTTTTTGGAAAATGCGCCCAAAACCAGGACTACACTGCACTGCAGAAACCAGCTGCTTCCCAGTGTTCCCGTAAGAGACAGCCAGGCTAACCCTGGGCTTATGCTGAGTGAGATCCAGCACTGCCAGGGTTTCATAGGTTTTGGGCTGGATGGATATACATGATCTCTGCAGATATATTTTTGATCTCTGGCAACAACTTTCAAAGAGAATTTCTGAAGCTGTGAAGGTTTGGAAGGAACCTCTCAGTTCATGTAGCTGAAAGTAAACATTTTGGTGGGTGTGTCATAGAATAATAAATCTAAATGGGATGTAAACACAGCAAGGTGTACATCTTTTTGCAAGTCTTTGGGTTGAGAGCTCACATCAGGGAGGTCATATAAAATAAATATATTATAAGATTGAGAGAAAGTGTAAAAGTAAGTACTGAGTGGTTTGGAACAAAAATAAAATTACATGGCAGCATGAATTTTCTGGAGTTAAATTTTATTTGGGCACTTAATTTGTTGCTATGTTTCTGTATTATTTTTCTTGTTGTAAGCAGTAGTGTCCTCATAAAATGAAATGAATGAAGTTTAATTTGGCTCCTTTTCATTCCATGTCTGTCTGTAGAAACTGTACCTTCTAGATATGATTTCACTGTCTCTGTCCCTAGGGCCACTGAAGCCATCATACAATGTTTCTTCAGGGGTACTAAAATATTTATAACAAAACTAAAACAAGAACAGTGTTTGAAATTTAATGAATGTGCTTTTCATGGGACAACTACCCATAAATTAGAAAGAAGGAGGGAAAAAAAAAAGGAGTAACTGAAATCTTGATCTTACTAAAATAGATAGGATTTAGGTAGGGTTTTCAGCGGAAAAAGGATTTCGACCAGCTGTGACCACCATGGAAGTTGTGTTCCATGCATACAGTTTCAGAATATAGTCTGAAATACCTGCTTCCTGACATCGGCCTGTTTTGATTAAAATAATCATTCCAGAAGGTTGATGATTCGCCTACTTTGATAATTTATAACTCAGAAAAGCCATTACAGGCACTGAAAACTTGCAAAATCTGGCAAGAGCATTTTGCCAGCCATGGTGATGGTACAAAAAAATAACTACTAAAAAGGTTGAAGATTTGTTTGTTCAAATAATTATTCATTTTATCTATTCTTTGCAAATGTGAGCTGAGTTTAAATTAGTGATCTTTTATCTTCATGATTTGGCAGATGAATTTCATTATTATTTCTAATTTGTTTTGAGTTTATGTGTTTGGCTTCTTAGATTGAAAACCAAACTGATCAGAGAAAGTAATTCTCACTATAAACACAATAGATATGATGCTAAAGAACAAACTGTGATACCTCTTTAAGGTGCTATACTGCTATTTCAGAAAACTTTGGCTTGTCACGTAGCAGAATGCTACTTCAAAGGAGAAAGATCCCTTTGAATCTCAGGCGATTGAGTTCTGAATTTAATTCCTGGAGTGAACAGGCTCCTTCAGCGTTACTTGTAAGTTCTCTAGAGCAAAGACGGTTAGGTTGTAATAGCAGAGGATATTATACAAAAAGACTTTATTTTTTTCCTGTGCCTTTTTTTTTTAATAAAGTAATTCACATTTTCATTCAATTATAAAACAAATTTATAAGCTAACACCTGCTATGGCTAGAAACTAATAATTTTTTTTGCAAGGTTAAACTTTTTTTACTGCTCTGACAGCAGGAATGATATTACTACACAGATCACATTTCTGCGGTTTGCTTCACTGATATCAGTGATAGCAGCTTCCAGGCATAAGCCATAACTACCACATGGTTTAACTTGAAGTTTTATATTTTAATTATTCTTACCTAAAACAAAGGAAGCTTCTGCATTTTTTCTGTCTTCTTGGTGTTCTTGGCTTTATGCCACGTAATTAGGCACATCATTGGCCACTGGCTCTTCAGCTGAAGGCAACTGACAGGAAAACTGAAGTTCTTCCTTTTCTAAAATATGTTTTTAAAATGAAATCATCATTTGAGTGACTTTTCTGAGATACTTAAACAATCAGATCCATGTTTTTAAAGAGAATCCAATCCATAAACAAGCACACAATCCTCTCTGAGAAGGCAGCCCTTATGACTCACAGCACTATCATCTGACAGATTTCTAAGGCTATCATTCTATGCCCAAGGCAGATTTTTTAGAGATTAATAAGCTCTGTTTTTCCCCTCTTTGCTATACCAATGATTTGTATTATCTGAGATTTTTAAGCAGGCTTCTTCATCCTTACTACAGAATAGAAAATAAATAGATATAAAAAAGAATTTGTAATGCTCATAATAAGGCCTATCTTTTTTACTCCATTTGGTGCTAATCACAAAATAGGAAGATTCTCAAATCTATATGGAGCTCAGTCATAAAAACAGTTACTACATTTCAGTAATGTAACTAATATAAAAGATTTAGTACTCCATTAAATTATTATAGATTTGTTACACTGAGACATAATAAATTCATTAAATATTGTTATTTCACTAATTCTAGAAGACTCACAAGTAAGACTTCAGACTTGCTTGTTTTTGACAAGCTCAGAATATAGGCTAGGAGGCTGGTTTACTTTTAAAACAGTTCTAGAATATAGTCAACTGACAATTTAAAGTCTATACCAAAACAGTCTTCTTTATTCTTTCTTATTCCTGCCTTAGAAAAAAATGAGTTCAAGTCTTTAGCTTGATAATAAATTAAGATCGGACACAGAAGTTTAGCTGGGAATTCATAGCCCTGAATTTACATTTCTAAGTAATTTTCCAAGTAATTATTTGTAAGTGCATGCCTGGGGCTGAGCCAGATGTTGTTTCCTTAGCTTTAACACTGTAATATGGAAAGGAAAGAAAGAAAACAGTAAAACAACAAAAACAACAACAACAAAAAAAAGGAGCATGTACAGAACCGTATTTACTTGTGTTAACTGTTTTCTCTGCAATAGATGGAACAGAATTTACAATATATAAAGCAGCTGACACGTGGAAAGATCTACTGTAATATTCAAGGGTCCATATTTATTATGGACTTTGCTATCACTTTCTCTGTTTCATCAGCTGGGTTTCTAGTAAGTGGGTTCTTGGAAAAATTTGGAGTGGAAGACAGCCATTATCTGCATGAATGCATTTTTAGAAATCTTTATGCAAAAATTAGAAAAATAAATTTTCCTTTTAAACTAACTGGATGTTGAGTGAAAAGTTAAGTTTGTAACTCTCAAACTGGTAGGCATGGAGGTAAAGTATGAGTATTGAAACATGGACTACTAACTACTAAAGAAAAAGAGAGAAAGCTGATATCAAAAGTATTAAACAGCTTTTCAAACTACTTCTATGAGTCTCATTCACCTAGGGACAATCAGGAAAATTAATCTGAAATAAATTTTAAACTGGATTAATTAAATTTCATTAAATCCCTATGTAAATATACTTCCTCAGAATAAAAATTAGTTTTATTTAATAATATTTGGAAGTGAGATTAAGTAAATCAAATTAAGGTCTCTTTAACATTGCTTGAGGACATCCATCCTATAACTTCAAAGCAATAAAAGTACCTCATTTAAAATTCAGACCTTTTGTTTTCGACTGCTTTTCCTGATCAGGTCAATGTAGATAAGCCACCCTACTACAATTTTTTGTACCATTTACAACTGCTTAGAGTCTGACCTTATTTGATTTCCATAACTAAAATCTGAATTTATATTAGGCTATTTCCTGTATTACATGATGTGAGAGAACTTATATTAAAAAAATCCGAAAAACAAACAAGAAAATATCTTCCATTTTCCCCTTGTTTAGTCTTTAAGGTCTAATTTTAAGCAGATTGTAGACCAGCTTATTCAGATTCCAAAAATATTTCTTATTTCTTATTCTGAGAGCCAATATTTTTCTGAGGTAAGCAGCGACAAAAGTGTTAGTGTGCTGAAATATTTTTGTTTCCAGTAATGTGTTTTGATCAATCAGCATTTCTGAAGCCACCCAATGCTGGGGCTATTTGGATTCAATATTTAGAGACTGATTTCCACATTTTACCATGTAGCCTCTTCATATCCTTTCCACAGTATACAATGAAAAGATGGATTGTTATTGGTGAGTGTGTTTCCCAGTGGTCTCAGGCTAGCAAAGAGCAGCAAGGTAGCATGTTCACATATTTACAAGACATGGGTGTGCCAACATGACTGCTGGCTGAGAAGGCAAGGAGAGCTCAGTGCCTCCTGAGGGCACATTGCTGCAGTCCTGAGACTTTTGGCTAAAGAAAGCAAGCATGTAGCCTTTGGAGAACATATGATTCAAAGCATGTAATCTACTGTGTTTCTTATTAATAGAAGTAAGCACCCTACTTTTTTTCTGAATAATGAATTAGATTGTATGCAGACCCCAAATATGTCTGAATGCAATAACAGAATGGTAAAAATATGAGACTTCATTGATTCAACATGAACCAATGAGACTTCATTGGTTCAACACAAAATGGATTTGCCAGTGAGATTTTGTGGCAGTCATAGAAAAAGGCTCATTTTTATTAGAAGCCCAATTTTAAAATCAAAAGACGCAAAGCATACAGCATTTAATTTTAGTTTTTTACATCACGATTGATAGTGGAAGATACAACCATATGGCCTCTTCTCCTAACTGTGGAGTAGTGGTGATGAGAGAGAGGGACAGATACACTTCTCAAAGCATGCAGCTGTCTGTACTTCAGGTGCTGTGCCGTGCATCCATCGTTGGCACAAGAGTGAGAGGAACATGGAGTAAGCTTGCACTTCCAGGAGCATAATTCTTATTCTTCAGAAACACCATTTTAGTTCTCTGGCATCATTTTGACCTGATCATTAATGGATTATCAGACCAAAACCATAAATTGAATATAGACAGAAACAGACAAAGCCAGTCATAGATGCATTTGTTACTTCTCAGTGGTTCCTTTTTTTCCAATGGTGTATCAGTTAAGTTCTGACTTACCACTGGTTTTGTTTTTCCCTCTCTTACTGCAGTTTATTATGCTGACATACATCTTTATGTTGGCCTGGCTTGGCGTTACAGCTTTTACTTCTCTGCCTGTTTACATGTACTTCAATCTGTGGACCATTTGCCGAAATGCCACCGTAGTGGATGGAGCTAACCTCTGCTTGGATCTTCGCCAGTATGGTATGTAAATAAAAAGCACTAGATGAAAAGTAAGATTTAACAAAAGAAAGCATTCCACTGCTTTGCTTCCATGTATCTGAAATGAACTTTACAGTGTTTCTGAAACAATATTTAAGTTTCTCTTTCTGGCCTTTTATGCACTGGTCTAGGTAGTGTGTAAGAGATGAACCGAATTTCCAGACCTGACAAAAATTGAGTCAACCTTATCCATTTTCCCAGTGAAAATCTGGCATGGGGCCTCTGCTTAGTCTTTTCTTTAGAAATTGATGGAACTTTTCTAAAAGGCTTAATTAGTCATTTATCTGGAGAATGACTGTAGTCTTGTAGGACAGTGACTTGGAGATGTGAGATCCTAGGGTATCAGCTGTCTCTGCAAAGGAGAATTGGGACCTGAAAAGATTGATTGCTTTCAAAAATTTTGATGAGGACCAACAATATCAGTAGTAGCATTCTAAAGAAAGTGGTGGAGAGAGAGACAGGGAGGGAGAGGGGCTAAAGCCTGAACAGTGGATGATAGAATAGTGTGGGGATATGCACCCCATATTGAGAGGATGTGAAATTTGGATAAAAAGGGATTTGTAATGTTAAAATGTCTGAGAATTCTTGTGAGGGTAATTCAATTCCTTCCTTCTACAAGACTGATTTGATTCTAATGTTGTGGGCTCAGCAGTTTCTCAACCCACAGTGCTTTGGCTAATCATAGTCTCAACAGACATTTCCTTGTCTTTCTTTTGTTTCCTTGGCCTAAAATAAAATCACTGTATATTTTTAATTGTTAAGTGGAGATATAAAAGATGCTGCATTTCCTGGCAAAGAAAGAGTTTCATTCATAGCAAACATTTCAATTAACTTGAAATAAAATATTTGACATTTTTCTTTCATGAGAGGGAAGAAAAGTTGAGGTTATTTTTTTATTTATTGGGTTTTTTCCTACACAGCATGGCAGGTGAGTTTAAAAAGAAATTATCTGTATAGATCCCATCAAGTGTATTAATTTTTCTTTCTATGACCTTTTAGTTTGTTAATATTTATGACTATTTTTTTAATAATTCCACTTAGAATGTTCATAGAACATTAACATATAAAGTGTGTATTCTGTGAATGTACCTGTTTCCTGTAGATTCAGTGCAAAAACCACTGATTAATACTAGGAAAGAACCATTTTTCATGATAACTGAGTTAATTGAAGTTTTTTCTTCAAGCTAGTCTTTGGTTTAGTACCTGGACATCAGCTAAAGGAAGCAAGGTAGCAGATTCTAGTTATTATTGCTGAAAGTATAAGTTTGTGTACTGCTTTTTTATAACTTGTGAAAGAAGCTTTATACCAGATCCATATGTCTGAAACCAATATACAGCACATTTCTCCACATGAAGGTAGAGAAGGTTTGTGAATATTTTGAGTGTATATACTGGTTGCAAATAATTTCTGCTTTTTTTAATTGTTGTGCTGATCAAAGTGGGAAATAAAGATATTTTCAAAAATGGCTGAAAAATTGTTACCTACATATTTCTTACTAGGGCTTTTACTGAATAGATGATGTGTTAGTTTTGTACTGGCTGAAATAGAATAGAATCCTAGAATGGTTTTGGTTGGAAGACACCTTAAAGACCAGCTCCAACTCCCTGCCATGGGGCAGGGAGACCTTCCTCTAGATCAGGTTGCTCAGGTCCCCATCCAGCCTGTCCTTCAACACTTCCAGGGATGGGACGTCCACCATTTCTCAGGGGAACATGTTCCAGTGCCTCAACACCCTCACAATAAGGAATTTCTTGCTTACAACTAACCAAAACTTATCCTCTTTCAGTTTAAGCCATTACTGCTTGTTCCCCTGCTGCATGACCTCGTATAAAGTCCCTCTCCAGCCCTATTGGCAGCCCCTTTTAGGTACTGGAAGGCTGCTATGAGGTCTCCCCAGAGCCTTCTCTTCTCCAGGCTGTGAAATCCCAACTGGCTCAGCTTGTCTTCACAGGAGAGTTGCTCCAGACTCCCGATTGTCAACAAAACCCAGATATCATTGCTAAAATAAGTTCTTAGCTTTTCTCATATAGAGGAAGTTGATCTGTACTAAGAATAGTAAATAATATGAATATTTATTCTTCTCCAGGTATTGTAACTATTGGAGAGGAAAAGAAGGTTTGCACTTCATCAGAAAGTTTCATCAAGATGTGTGACTCTAATGAGGTAAATAAATATCATAGTATTTTTGGCAAATCCATAATATATGTTGTAGTAGGAAGCAGCTGGTCTGTATTTTCTTACAGTTAATGTTTTAATTCCAGCGATGGTGGTGAATAAAATCACAGCAAAAAATACAGTCAAGCAAGTAGTTTTCTTAGTCTTACCAAGTACCAAATTTAGTCAGTGCAATTTCTCCATCCATTTGTTTTCTAAATGCACTTGTGGTTTGTTTGGTTGAAGTTTTTTAATAATTCCAATATCTTGTTCTTTGTTACTGAGATGTTTTTGAAAACTAATGCTCCTGCTCCATGATGAATATATCCATATAATGAATCATTGATTGAAAGGCTTATGATTACTGTTGTGACAGGAGAGTAAAGATTGTAAATGGATTTGGCCAAACCTTGTTGTCTGTTAGGATAGTAGCTCTTAGTACATTTTCTTTGTAGTTTTTCCCTTGGGCAAATACCACCTGTTTCAGTGCAGCTGAGGGTTCTGGTTTTGTTTTTAAATGATAAAGGATGAATACAGGACAAACAAAATTACATCTACCCAAAACAAAGACAGAGGCTAAAATGCTGATCCTTCTGAAGCCAGAGGGATCAACACTTGCTAAATGTTTTACTGGGTCTTACTATGGTTGAATAAATCTTAGAGTGAAGGTACACAATCCACCCTTATACCAAAACCATCTTAGAAAATGCAGCTCTTGTGGTGTAATTGACTCTGTGACTGTTGCATAAACCAGGTCACTGAAATTAAAAGCAAAAGTAATCATTTGGTTTGAGGTGAGGTGAGGAAGGTGGTTAATTGGAACTATGTAAGTAACCTGGTTTATATTATATCACTATGAACAAATTAGATAGGCAAATTTGAGAGGAAGGTGTATGAATATATGCCACAGTATGAATATAAAGCTACAGTTAATGAAGGGAAAATGGGTTTCTTAGGCTGTCTCTGCCACTGGAGAAGCCACCACAAACATAATTCTTGTAAGATCGTATTGTAATACAAAAAAAATCCCCAAAAAAACTTCAAAATGTACTGGAGCGTTTATTTTTAAATAATTAATTTTCTTAATATTTTTTAATGCAAATGCTATATTTTTAAATGGAGTTATGTTTTTTCTCCAATATGAGCATTGTAACAAAACGAGCACAAACACAATGACATGTAGTGATGTCAATCTCTTGGAAAAATATTCCTGTTCATTACTTTTGTGGAGGGGTGACACCAGGAAGGTAATTATTTGTTCTACGTTATTCTGAATTTTTGTTCAGTTTCTGTTTGGTGTACAACCATGAAAGTCCTTTCCTTTGTCTCCCTTTGCAGCTAAACATGACGTTCCACTTGTTCATTGTGGCACTTGCTGGAGCTGGAGCAGCAGTCATTGCTATGGTAAGCTACCCAACACTCTACTCCTCGTCTGAATTGCTAATAACTTCTGATTCTGACTTGGGATCAGCTGTTCAATTTCCATACTATCACTCAATGCTATTATTAAAATATAATTCTGTAATTCAACACTCTCTTTTTATTTAATATGTTTATGGATTCCCTTTGAAGTAGAATATAATGACTACTTTTTTGATTTAAAAAAACACCTTTAAGTACGTGCTAAGAATTTTTAGTATTCTCTTGCTGCATTCAGACAAGTGTCTGAATTCACGTGTCTGTGTTGTAACCATAGTATTATACTTTTATGATCTCTGCCTTTCTGGGTATTCATAGGCTTGCCACGCTGCTATTTTAGGAGCAGAATCTTTTTGTCAGTTCTGGGAATATATATGAATGTGTTGATTTTTCTGTCAGGACTAATTTTTCTGCTCCTTTATAATGAAGATCACTTTAAATTTAGTGACATTTTTTCAATGAGAAGGTTCCACTGAGAAAAAAGTGTATGAGCCATTGCCCTGCTCTTCTGTCTTTTGTCTGCTGTATTTGCTTAAGCATAAAGATATTTTTAGACTCTCTATTCTGTACTGGTGTAGGTTTGCATTATGCATGCTGAAATGGGAAATGAAAAATGACTTTCTTGGAGCTGATGCATTCATAAGTATTAGTGGTGGTGATTACTATATACTGCTTATACTAGTAAATTTTTATGGATCCTAGGGCCATGATTATTTTGTTATCCTTAGAACTACATTTATAAAAGAGTACATTCAGAAAATATTCAATGAAACTAGTATTCCTCTTACATTATTCCTCTTACATTAATGGGGTTTTTTTTGTTTCCATCTGCCATTTTTTCAGTATTACATGACACCCTGAAAACAGCAAAGATAGCTAAATGAAAAATATATCCTTTCAATGTAGATTTTGTTTCAAGGCCACAAATAATAAGTGTAATAATAGAATATAATTCATATTAATTATTTAATTGGTTTTCCAAACTGAAATTTTTCTGCATACTGTTCCAAAAATGGTGACCATTATAGCAATTATGGTTATATATAATTACTGTTAGGAAATTATGTCCAAAAGATAATTAGTTTTCCATTGTATGATTATTTTGAAGTATATTCAGTAATTATTATCAAATGCTATTCTGTTCAGATGAAAATTCTGTATTTCAAATGAGTTTTGAATCCAAATAGCCACCAAAATATATTAAATGAAAAATAACATAATTTCAGTGAAAAAAAAAATAAATAGGTATATTGTGCCACATAGTTTAAATATATAATACTTTCAATGAGGTTTTTAAAGAGACCCTTCAAAGCTCAGCATATCAAAGATGTCATGAATGTGTTACACCAAGCACAAATACCCTAGAAATTCAGTTTGATGGTGTACATTTATTCACATATTTCTGAAGGTCACCCATATCCAAGTGTGCTTTCTGTTGAATTCTGTGGCTGCACAGAACAGACATAACAACACTGTTTCAACAAACAATTAATGTTCTAAGTGCTAGTAAATTGCATAGTGTCCCAATGCTGGTAGATGTATGTTTCATTAAATGTTTGAAAGAGTTTTGTATATATTTCAAGTTTGTAATTTTTCTGTTTGTTTTTAACCTATCATTCTAATCTGTTTGGTACCTGGTAAAGACTAGCATGTTCCATGCTTTGATGGTGGTAATTTCTAAAACCAGCATACCAGACCACATGTGAAGGTTGAGACATGTGCTTCACACTTGACACAGTAGCCCAAACACAAGGGATAGGCCATGAGCAACAATTCAGAATTTTGAGGTTGGACATGCATATATTAAAATTTCTTCTTTAAGAGAGTTCACTTTCCCAAGGAAAAAGTAATGCAAGAGAGGAAAAATCATTTTGGGGTTCTAACTATTTTACCTAGGAAGATGAAAGTATCTTTTTTCCTCAGATCCTACACTCAGGTTAGCAGACAGAGGCAATGCATCAGCAGTGGGCTGAGGTGAGAAAAAGTGTGCAGAAGCCATTTAAGTCATTGGAGAGCCAGTGCCCTTCACTACATGTGCTGTTTCAAGAACTATCACAAATATGAAATTGTGAAATTTGTCTTTATGTATATCCAGAACAGTAGCAGATCTCCATGTTTGTGAAATTCAACAGGAAAATGAGATTAAAATACCAGTCTTTTACAAAAGAAAAGTCTTATGAGTGTAATGCACTCTTAAAACATTTCTTGTAAACAGTTACTTTAAACCAGAACAGTCCATCTGAATAAAAGGGTAAAAGGGTACGTATATTGTTTTTGTAGCCAGCCAGTAACAGCAGTGCAACATCAGGGGCTCTGCTGAATAACTGAATTGGTAAAATCTGCTCTCTGAAATGACATTTTAAGTTATGACATCAATATACTCCACTGTATCCTCACTTCTGGATTTTTAAACATTTGCCAGATTATTTAATATCTAAAGATTTCTTCAACTCTCTAAAATCAACATGATTCTACAAAATTCAGAAAAAAATCAGCCTATGTTAAGACTACCTGTTCCCAGGATACTTTTCATGACACTATATTTTAAAAAATATACTTTTTTTAAAAGTAGTCATTTTTTGCAAAATGACCACAAAAAATGATAATATTTGCAAAGCCATTTGGTCACAAATCTCAATTTCCCCATATCTCTTGGTCTCAGATTTGTATATGAATGTTAGATTATTTTCACAATTCACTAGATACCTCTTTATTCTGCAAAGGAGAATGTTATTTTGGGGTTCAAAAGGAGAATTGTCCTACGTACTAGGACTGAGGTATAGGAAACATATTTTTTAAAGTATATGTCAGGGAAAGTTTCATTTTGCAGCAAAGAAAACTGTCAAAGAGTTTATTTTGAAAATTTATCATTCTTATGTCAACCCCAGATGGGAAAAAAACCCCAAACTCAAAACGTGGTAGAATTTAATGGAAAAATACAACACCCCCACCCCCACAATGCCCTTCTAGCCTATCTGCAATTCCACAATTTCTAAACACTGAGGCATACTTTCACCTTATGAAGCTATCTAAGCAGGAACAGCTATGGAAAGACTCTGCACTGTCTTGCATATGTCTGTAATTGAAACCTCCTGAGGCAGACTGTGGAAGCTGCCTGGCTTCAATTTAAATAAGCCTTGACGAGGGCCCCAATGGCTTCAGGCAATTCAGGTCATGGAATTGTGAAATGCAATTAGACAGCCACTTAGAAATGGCCTCCTTAGTGTGGCAATGTTATCTAGGAACTTGGTGTTAAAATAAAAAACAAAGGTGGAAGTACTGTTCAATATATATGTCATTATAAAACATGGATATGTATTTGAGATTATAAAAGTTAAATATGTGTTTCCTGGCAAGTCTTCCTACTTACAGTGAATGTGAACTCCAAGTTTTAAACAGTTATATAGTAGTTTGGCCCAGTAACTTCTTAAGAAAGGGATGAGCAAAAAATGGGTGTTTAATGAAGGTCAGACTGTGACCAATACATCTTCAAAATAATCTATATTTTTAATAAAAAAAGAAAAATCCCAAGTGAAACTGCAAGACATTAAATTTAAATTTGTCTCTTACTGGGTCATTATCAAATATCTTGTGAGGATAAGAAAAGCACCTACATCATTCCATTTTCATCACAGATTCTTCAGTTGCAAGGATTTCTGGCAGATGTGTTTTAAAAGGTCATGAAGATGTGAGTACACTGCTCAGATATCCCCCACTCTCAGAATTCTCATGTCTACAATCTGTTTGAGTTTCGGATTGTATTTTTAACTGAAATTTCAGGCTCAAAGGACCAGTATTCAGGTTTTCATTAGGTACAAATTGTAATTGAGACAACAGAATTGTTAGGCTTACCAGCCTGTTTGTTTTGATTTTTCTCAAGAGTTTTACCACGGAGGAAATTTAAGGCATTTCATTCAGTACAGTGGGGATTCAGGATTTGGGTCTCTTGTTTGATCTAGAAATGCCTGATCCAGAAACTACTCATGGTGAAAGCTTTTGGAAGAGCTGAGTTAGGATAGAAGGTGCTTCTTTTTCCTGTGTGCTAAATTATGACCAGAGTGTTCCAGAGTGACACACAACATGCTGCCATCTCCAAAAATCTATCCTTACAGGTTGTCTTGCTAATGTTGTTCTACAGATATTAAGAAAATCCTAAAGACATGCAGAAATACTACTCACTAGGTTTTTTTTTTCCTGGAGAACTGATTCTCTGAACAACTTCTTTCTATGTTATGGCTCAAGTCAGACAGTTCTCCTCAAATAAGGATTAATTGGAAGATCAACTTAAAACATGAGGATAAAATAGATAGCAAAAAATATTTGGTCTTTTTAAGAGCTTCAGAATGCTTTCCTTGATCTTAGTTTTCCAGATTAAGAAATGTACTCTTGCCTGTACTAATCAGCAACAATTGCCAACAAACATTTGTGAAAAAAAAAAAAAAATCCAAACAACATTGTAATTTCCAAAAGAGAAAAAATATATTGAAACGGATCTGTTGATTTAGTATGACACACATATCTACAACAGTACAACATGAGCAGGAGAATTTGCATAATCCCAAGGTGTTTTTTTTATTATTTAATGTATTATTATTCCATTTTCCATTAATTGAATCCAGTCTAATTTTTTAGTTTCTTAAGGAGGGGTGAAATATTTTGGATCTCACAAAATTGTCTGTTGCCTCTAAAAGGAAGTTGAGTAACATAAATTTAAGAGATGCTCTCATCAGAAAGTGTCTGAAAGCCTGCTAGGGAAGGAATAAATGTCCATAGAGTCTCACCATAAACCAGTTGAATACCCTTATGGAACATTTTTATTTTCTGACTGAATACAGAGTAAAAAGAGCATCCAATTTTTTTTTTTTGCCAACTATTATTTTGTCACATTTTGCCTGACTGAACTTATTTTTCAGTTAATGACAATTTTCCCACAGATTAGCAAGTTAAATACAAAGCTAGAATTGTAGTTGAAAGAAATAAATCATGGCTAAGTGGAAAGACAGTGCTAACTTTAACAAGAAATTACAAAGTAAAACTTCTGTAATTGTATTAGATATACAATCATAAGATGCATCTATGGCACATTTCTATTTTAAGAACTACTTTAACAAATACTTCTTCAGTAGAGAAAAGTGTCCAATAAATACATAACCAGAAGGCATTTTTACATGTACAGTTGCAGACTAGCTGAAAAACAATGCAGGGATGATTTGTTGATTTTTCAGGTTTTGGGTTTTTTTTTATAACCATTGCTACCAACTACTAGTTATAGTAACAGTAACAGCTGTGAGATGAGTAATCTGAAGATTAATGAAGCCTGAATTTGCCATCATGGTCCTTTACTGCCTCTTGACATAAGAATGCCTAGTTCCTGCTGATGAGAACCCAGTCTGTGTCCTACAGCCTTCAAGTTTAAACATGCTCTATTCTGACTACCTCTACTGTTGCTTAACTCTGCTTTACCTCTCTTACAGGTTCATTATCTCATGGTCTTGTCTGCCAACTGGGCCTATGTGAAAGATGCTTGCAGAATGCAAAAATATGAGGATATTAAATCAAAGGAGGAACAAGAGCTGCATGATATTCATTCTACTCGCTCTAAAGAGCGGCTCAATGCTTACACATAAAAGAAACCTTGTCTTACTTCCTAACATGTGAATGCTTTGTTGTTTAACTAAAGGCCATCCTACCATTTTAAAAACAATTGAAAGTGCTTCTCACAAAAGATAGTTTGGGTGACTTACATATCACCTATGTACAATTCTTGGTTGTCTAGCACTTGGTTTCTTAATTAGTTCTTACTTTGTGTGACCATTCTATACCACAAAGCTCCTAAATAGCCTTTCCTGAATCCCTTTAAGCTAATTAGTTCTGATAGGTCAAGGATACTAAACTATTGTCAAATACAATTATGTGTTTGATTTTTTTAATCACTTTGTATGTGTTATGCATAACACCTTTTGCATTGTTTCTTATATGTTTTTGGAAAAAAAAAAGTAGCTTTTTATACTTTTTAGTTTTGAGTTCAGTAACTACTTTAACTACAGGTATACTTCAAAGGGACCATTGTACATGATGTACAATATATAAAGAAAACATTCTGATGACTTTCCTTTATATATGGAAAACCTGCCAGAGGGACCCTGATCAACTTGAATGAAGGTCCTAAGAACGTTTTAAACAATCAAAGGTGCAATTTCTAAATTTGTAATAGTGGGTAAAAAAATGGAAAAAAAAAAACTGAAAAAAGAAAAAAAAAGAAAAAAAAGAAAAAAGTGCTTCTTATCTTTGTTAACATTGTATTATTGATGTTTTTAAAGAATATTCTCTTGTTTCAAGTTCCATGGGTGATAATTCCTGTTTGTATTGTGAGCATGCAGTCCGTGGTGCTAACAATGCATGGCCACTTGCCTTTTGAAGGAATTCAATACCACGGCTACCTGTTAACGAGTTATGGTATATAGACAACTGTTAATTAAGTGATATAGTTATTCATAGTTTTCTACAGAATAATCTCTCTTTAATTCAATGATGGTTATGCTAAATTGGAGCTGTCCATGTGATGATGTAAGAAATTACTGCTTAGCTACATTTATGAAAGTAATATATCAAAAATGCAGTGACCATAGGAGTCAGATGTCTTTTTACCTGCTTTAAAAATTTAAATGGATTGCACCTGTCTGAACTGTAAAAGATATATTAAAGGAGACTTCCATAAATGTTATAGCTTGGCTTCTAGCTTTCCTACACATAATGGTTTACCTGTATTACGTTGAAGTAAGGTGAAAGACCACTACAGAGCTTATTATTTCAAAGTGTAGTAATATATTTGAACCTTTATTTTGATAGGAAAATGTTACCAGAAAGATAGTTCATCTTAATTTGAAAGAATTACCTGTATCAAAAACAGAACAAAAAACCCTATTTAAGAAAAGTTGGTATTATTGGACCAAATTTGGTGGATTTTTTTTTAATTTTGCCTATTTCTAATGCTACAAGAATGCTGTAAAGTGTCTTTTAAAGTGATGTAGCCTGACAAGACATTTTTGTCAGTGTTAAAAATCTTAGGTAGTTTTGTGCACTTATTGGACCATTGTGAATTCTCTCTCAGTGTAAGTGCATTTCTAAAAAAACTTCTTGAGTAAAACTCTTCTTTGTACTATTACTAGTCATGCATCATCAGTAATTTTTAACAATTCTTGTAGTAAGTAGAAGGTAATACTATAGTTACTTGTGGCATGATAATGCATTAAGTAGTATTAGTTGGTTGAGTTTTTTTTCTTTTCTTTTGCTTGTTTTGGGGTTTTTTTGGTTGTGTTTTTGATTTGGGGTTTTGCTTTTGGTTTGGATTTTTTTTACACTTAAGCTGTCCTACGGGGTCAACAGTTTTCTGATAATGTGCAGTACCGGTATTACAGTTCTGCAAAAAGTATTAGGAACCTCTTTTTGGATTCTATATTGTAGTGTTTCAGTTTTGTGTCTTAAAATGTTTGTGCTGATTTTTAAAACTATGTCTTTTAAACTCATGTAATGATGTTAATGCTTTTGGCTCTTCTCTGGTATTAGAGTTTGTATTTTCACAAAGAATGCTTTGTAGCAGGCATTACAATTAATCTGTTTTGTACATAAATGTGCCAACAGCTTGATGGTGGCGTTTTTGAAATGTAGAACAAAGTGCTTGCAAAATGTAATAAACACACTTGTGTACTTTGTGTTCTTGTTAATTCTTTGTGTAGTTTTTCTTTGCCTCTACTGGACAGGTTGTTGTAACCAGAAATGGAAGAAACTTGTTCCTCCTGTAGACCTTGCTATTGCACAGATTGCTTTGAATATGTCTCTTAATCAGCATTTAGTGTCAGAAATCATATATCCTAAGAATAAGAGAGTAAAATATTTTCTAAGAGCAGTTTCATATTCTAGGAGGTGCCAAGTAGCAGGAGCCACGCTTTCTGTATTTTTGACATATCAGTCAAAAGAACAATTGGGAAAGATTCCCATCACTACTGAGTCACTTGGAACAGCTCAGCAGAAGCTGATCTGACAGCAGTTTGAATATTGCTGTGGATACTGATTCCTGGATGTTACAGTAGCTAATACTTTGAAACCTCAACAACAATACTACATTACTTAGGTGCATGTAAAGTAATTTAAATGGTTAAGAGAGACCTATAGCTGTGCCAGCTAACTTGATATCACTAAGGAAAATGATTTTAAATACAATTCCACAATGTGTTTGTTTCTCAGTTAACTAGCTGTTATGCAGCTCTCTGTGTGCTCTCCATGAGAACACGTGCCATAATGGAAAATAATTTTTCAGAAGCAGTACAAGCCAAGGGAGTAGAGGAGCTTCCCACGGCGCAGCACATCAGTCATAAGTGATTCACTTCAAAGTCTGCACATATTTGGTTTTTTCCAGAGTCTTCTCTGGTTGTTGACAGCCTAAGCTGATTTTTCCTGAGGTAGGCTGCATGGATCTTGATTTCTATAGCCTCTTCTGTGCTTAGTCTAAACACGTAACTGTTGTGCTTTTAAGAAGCAAGAAAACCATTGTAGGTTAATCTGTTTGGTGCAGGTTTTTGCTGCACAAAAGGCTGCAGCTAAAAGAAAATTTTCTGTTTAAGAGGATTCCAGCCCTAGATACTCAGTCTTGCATGTTCATCACAGTTTATTATGCCCCATCAGTACTACTAATAGCATGTTACAAAACAGATTCGAAAAATTTTTTGAGGTAGACATCCTTCCCACTTACTGTCTCCCACTCACATCAACCCCTTTTTTGCACAAGGTTATTTTATCCCTCAGCAGGACTGTTCCCCTCAGCAGCAGCATTTCTGCTTTGAGCACAAGCACATAGAGCATTGAATCAGCATGATTTATACAATGCACAGCAGTGCACAGCAGACGTGGGGCTGAGTGTTTACACCATAGTAGAAAGAATGGCAATTTTTAAGCCAATGTGCCATATAGTTAGGTGATGTAGTTAAAAACAGGACACACTGAAATTATTTGCCTATTTAATATTTCTAAATAGTTAATGATATTTTTCCCACAGGGCCTAAAGTCAGAGGATTTCAACTTTAACTGGAAATACATCTATAAACTAATTTTAAATTATATATGCAAATTTTAATCTTACATTAATGCAATTATTTAAATTGTAATATGCATGCATTGATTGTAAGTATTTATTGAAAATTACCATGATTGCAACTCACCTTCAGTTGATGTAGTATATTTTAGGACAGAATATTTCTGTACTGTACTTCCTATAATAGCAGATGGCAACAGTTTATAGTCTTTTCCATCATCAAGTTCCAATGCATTTTTTAATTTTTTGTTTCTGGGTTACCACAAGTATTTAAGTAGCTGGTTTTTTGAAGAACACAGCTCATTTTATGCACCACAAAGGATTAGACTATAATCAATTTCATCTCAGGAGGAAAAGGGGTGTTTATACAAGTTCTGTTTTAAAAAATCCCAACATTTTATTTTCATTGGGTTGCACAGAAACCCCACATATATTTATATTGTTAACCAGCAAGCCAATTTATGTCTCCAGGTGACATCACATTTCAGCACTGCCTCCATTTTGAGTGGATATCAATTGGAAAGAACAAGTCCAGAGCACACAGTGTATTTAACAGCTCTTTCTGTCCCATGTGAATTCTTCTAACTTGCATTTTCTACGAGGGAGGAATCTAGCAGTTTCTGAATTTTGAGATTTTCAACTAGAGTTTCTTGTTCTTTCAGGTGTCTGCAGAGGATCCCAACACATCACAGAGTTACTTCTGTGTTTAACAGTTATTAGCAATGATGGAGAAAGGTAAGTGATTCTGCTGGCACACCGGCAGAGATGGTGACTAGTGAAGTGGATCATCTTTGGCTTGCAGTAGTCTAAGCATCAGCCTGATTTGCAGCTGTTCTGCAGGGAGAAATTTATCCTTAGAAAGGGGTTGTGCCCACAAGCTGCTGAGGACTCTTTCCCTGTGTGGGGTTGGGTCAGATAAATGTGAGCCCCAGGGAAGATCATTTCTGTTGGTCTTTGAATGGCACTGCTGAGATTCCCATGGCTGAAAGGGATGGTTTGGGGGCAGGCATATCTACTTCAGGAGTTATTAAAAAAACAAAACAAAAAACCCCAAGAGACCTGAATGAATATCCTGTGGTTCTATACGTTGAGTTACTCAAGACAGAAATAGAAAAGGGTTTTTTAGAGCTAGGTTTTTCAAAGGGTCCAAATATTTTTTCTTCTAAGTTGTCCAGAAAAATCATACTTAGCATGAATCCCTTTCCTGTGGTTAATAGAGAATATTTGGGTATCTGAGACTGTAAGTCCTGCATTTTATTAAATAGCTTTACTCACATGTATTTTTTTAAAGGATAAATATTAATTTTAGAACAAATCTCATGGGGAAATGAATTTAGCTTCAACAAATTAACATCCCTGTTAAAATATGCAAATCAATTCCTGGAATTTTGCAATTCAGATAGTTTAGTTGCATGTCACACCCTCACCACTTTGTCCTTTTGGAATAATAAACTAAATCACATGGTTAGACACAGTGGAAAATTGTCAGGTTCATCAGCTGTCTGGTTTGAACTGACTAAGCACACGTAAACCTTTCCCAAGAAGGCACTGTTGAATGCCTCACATTGATGCCATCTTCTGAAGTATGAAACGTGTTAAGCATGGATACCTCATTAAGGTGTTTAATTCATATTTCTGCTTTCCTTTTGTTATTTGCTTTTCCATGACATGCTGGTCCTTGTGGCATGATTTGAATTGGAACTGAAGCAACATAAAACTTGCTGCTGCTGAGGAGGGGATGTACTGATGCTCCTGAGTGGTGATGAACCACATGCTTGGAAACAGGAATGAGGGCAGTGAAAAAGGAAGGCAGAAAAAAGGAGTTATAAGATTTTCCTTTCCTAGTAAGCCCCAGCTGCAAGGTAGTAAGCTGTACAGTTGAGACCTGTACCTCAGTAAAAGCATTAAATACAGGACTAGGGCTTTAGAAGTAGTGAGAGTTTCTGACAAGGTACAAAGGGCAAATGCTGCTTGGAACATAGTGATTTTGGACAGTCTAAAGCCATGTTTCTCCTGAAAGGAGCAGATGGCCGAGAGAAACTTGTAAACCTTCAATTGTCACAGCAGGATCCAGTCACTGGTCATCTGGCCATGTGTTCCCAGGATCTCTTCCCAGCATGAGTAACATGGTGGCAGAGCAGATATGTCACATATGCGACCACATGGAACTATGGGGTAGAGTTTGTGTCACTTAAAACAGCTCAGTGGATGATGCAGAAGAGGACCTCTGCTGCAGACATCGTCCTGGCCCCACTGCAGCAAGGTTGCTTTTCACTAACTCAAGGAAGAAAAGGATTTGAGGGTGATCAGTCTGGAAAATCTGATTTTTACATGTGAGACATTCCAGGTTTCTTTGGAATGTTATAGTTAATGTTAAGTGCTTGCATTTTTCATATCTTTTAAATATACACACACATCTATTCAATAAATAGTCCAATAAAATAGATTTTTTTTTCTTATTTAATCTCTATGCTACAGTAACATTAATGTCAGCCTTAAAGAAAAATAGTAAATTCAATGATTAGGTGAAATTTTTCAGACAAGAAATGGCATTAATTTTACTCTACCATAGCTATCAGATACTTTGCAAGTGATAAGATCATCTAAGGAGATAATATCAGCTTTGACTTTTCTTCATGAGCCCATTCAGCTTGTTTTGCTTTCTGATAATAGTAGACCTCTGGGCTTCTGAGTATTATTTTTTTCATCTACAGATCTTCCAAACATTCTGAAGGAAATGTTAAGCCTAATAGGACTAGTCTGAGCATTTAACACATGGAAATACATGCATGAGCAGATATTTTTCCCTGTCTTTCTTTAGCAAGCTCAACACTCTGCTCTTTCTTTCACTGCACAGCTTCCAGAGTGTATCCACAGGGGCTGTGCTCTCATGCTTGCTTTCTCCTAACCCTTTTCCAGGTGTTCCCTTCACTCACAATCTCTGCCCCTGGGCAAGCCACTGCTGGGCCTGGCTTCCCCTTCATCTCTGCAGGTCTGCTGTGCTCTGGCTGCAAGTGGCTGAGACTGGCATCAGGATTAATCTTACCTGGCTCAGATAAACCTGATGCTGTGCCCAGCTAAGCCCCCGACACGGTCACTTTTTGTGCTGCTCCTGGCACAACCTCAGCTTCATTATCCAAATGTGAGGCACCCTGCAAAGAAGAACTATGGGGAATATGTTAACTAAGGAGAAAAACCTGAGCTCCTTAAAGAAATTTCTATCATCCTTCAATATTCCTAAAGTGAAGGGGAAGCCGGGAGGTGGGGGAATATTTATACATATTACATTACAATAAATCCTAGGCAAATTTGTGCCATGCAATACTTTTCAACTGATATTCAAGATTTATTGTTGTTCTTCTTTAAGATCAAACAAAATAGTAAAGAGTAATATTAGACAAAATAATATTTTCCTAAATTGGGAAGAGTGTTCATCTGTGACAAAAAAAAATGATGATAAAAAATAAGCCAAATCCACTAAGTTCACAAAAAAACAGTATTAAAAGTAATAATGTGGGTTCATACCATAATTCATGTGATATAATTAAGTGAACTGTAGGAAGTGATAATCCTAAGGAATAAAGTTTATTATTAGAAGAGATTAAAATAATGTCCTTTATAAAGTACAAGATCAACTAAGAGTACTCAGAAATGTCTCGGTAATTAATGTATAATATGAATTTTTTGCATTTTGACAAGAAATACACAGATTCATATATCCATTTGTATATAACTTTATTAAAATATAATAGTAGACCACGTGTGTTGAAGGAGCCATTGAACTGTGAAAGTCCTCTCTTCTTACCAAAGGCTTCCCTGTGTGCCATGGGGAGCAGTAAGAGTTTGTTATCTGCATTAATCTCTTTAACTGGATTAAATTCTTGAGAACAAAATCCACTCAGTTCCTGGACTAGTATATGGGCCAGATCTGTCGAACAGGTATTTATGAACAGACATGCAGACAATTTGACTATGTTCCAGAAGATTAGAGTTGAACTCTGTGTCACAGGTTTTCCCAGAAGGCTAACTGAGAAGACTGCACCTCTTTCTAGGGTCATAGTCCTTCTAACAGTTCTATTGTTCTGTTTTCTTTAATCCAACTAGAAAGAAAATAGACCAAAAAATTGTAGAAACTGAATGGAAACAAATCTGTGTTTGAGCCAACATTGTTTTGGCTACTGACTTTTTGGGTCGATGCTAGGCAGGGGCAATATATTGCTACATTAAAATTTGATAAATGTTCTGGAGATTAATATTACTTATTCTATGCTTTTATTTTGGCACTTGCAGTCCTGACTTCATATACTTACAGGTGACCTAGCTTAATTTCTTCTGTGTAGTAAATGAGAGAATTTTTCAATAGCATTCAATTTTTTTGATGTTGTTTTTTTTGTATTTTTAAATAATTTTTGATTATTTTAAAATACTTTTCCATATGAATTTGTAAAAATGCAATCATTTCATCTCTACTTCTTTCTAGGAATTTGTTCAGACTGAGAAATCTAACTAAAATAACTTAATGTACTTACCCTTTCTTTTTGAAGTGGTGTAAGTTTCAAAATTCCTTAAGCTCAAAGCAAATCCCTCTTCTAACTAAATAATTAGACTCACCAAAAAAAAAAAAGAAAAAAAAAGAAAAAAAAAGAAAAAAAAGAAAAAAAAAAGAAAAAAAAAGAAAAAAAAAGGGAAAAGGTGGAATCAAGTACAAGTACTGTGGTGACACTGAAATTGAATATTATACATATTTTTCTGACCTCAATTGCATGTCAAGGTGTGCTTTAAATAGCTGCAATTTCCTATGAAATTTTGGCATTCAAGTTTGTATCTTGGTGACCAGGCCCTCTGAGGGCATGATCACACCTCTTTAATACAATTTAATTAAATATCAGTGAAAATCCTGAAAGAAGAAATTTATTTTTTTTTTCCTGTTGCCTGCATAACAGAGCTGAGTGCTCTATTCATAGAATTGTGGATGAACTGAAAACATGCTGATTTTCTTGCTTATTCCTCATTAAAGTATTTTTACATATAAACACCACCACCACCGCCCCCCAAAACACAACACAAGGAGATTATGGACGTGAGGTATTATTTTATGGCTTTTAATGACAGTGAGGAAAACGGTTAAAGGGATGACGATATGGCCAAACGCAGACCCATATGTGTAAAGTACTGACATCTGGTGGAAAAACTTTGTAAAACAGAAGAATGCGGCTAGTAAGCCGCTTTGAGAGGGTCTGATTTTAAATAATCGCTTTCAGAAGACCAGTCTGTTTCTTTTCTGCTTCTGTATGTTTAGAAATTATTCTGTAGCATAGATTAAAAACATTCAACCACTCTGTCTTTATATATATATATTCAGCCCCTAATTATCAGTCGCAAGTGGGAGTGAATTAACAGAGAAATGAATAACTAAAGGATTTCAGTGGGGAACCTGACTTCTGGGCATTGCTCATTATTCTAAAGGGATTTTTTGATCTTAAGCAGGCTTTTCCACCTACTTTAGAAATGGCATTTGTACATGACTATTGCTACAAGATAGTAGTCTAAATCACCACAGCACCACGCCCCACTTCAAATGACACTTGTTTTTGTAGTACAGCAATTTTTTTTGCATATTACAGGTAAAATTTATAAAAATGTTATTTATGATGCTGACGTGCCTTATCTGGTGGGAAAACAGGGATGCTTGCCTTTTAGAAATACTTGTCACTTTCTAGAAGAAACATATTTTTAATTAAACTAATGAGTGGTAAAATTAAGTAGGGACAGCTTCCATCTGTATCTAAGCCTTGTTTGGCATCAAAGCAACAAGCACAGTTCTGAATTCCCATGGAGTAGAGCCGTGCTTGGTTCAAAAGCCATGGGATCTTGAGACAACTCATCTTAGTAATGACCGTGGTCAGTGGCGTTACCTCTGCAGACACGAAGCTGCATGTTAAGCTGTCTTATGCCTAGGTAGCCAAGCTAGCTGTCCAAACATAAGCTGTGTTATTGCTAGAGCCCAAAACATAGAGGGGGATACACCAGATGATGTTTATGGTAATTTTAGAGGCCTTAGGATGTATCTCTGTTGGTCTTCACCTACTACTCCAGAAGGGATGTCACACGTGACATCTCGCACATACTGGCTCTGTCAAGGGTATCAAACACCCTGAAAAATGCAAAACTCCACCAAATTACTAGACTTAGGTGAGTCTTACATCTTCTAATCTCCATTCTTTTGGCTGGGGCTTCTCAGCATAGAGTAGACATTAGATCCAGCCCTGTGCTGCTGTCTCTGGCTCAACCCTCCAGTGTTGCTCCTTGGCAAGAAGGAAACACGGTCAAATCTACCTGTAGGTCTTCTGGATCCCAGCTGGAGGAACAGGTACTTACATTACATGTGTAGCTCTTCTCTTGATATAGCATTTCCTCTTAACAGATAATTAAAATACTGATCTGATTTAATAAGGAAAATAGGTAGGATTAGGGCAGAGGAGAACCTTGCCACTGCACTTTCTGGTGCCTTCCTAAAGGTGACAAAAATGGAAAATATTTTTTAAAAAATGATAATTCAATTCAGTTGTGTTGTGGTTTTATTTTGTGGTGTTTTTTGGTTTTGGGTGGGGTTTTTTGGTTTGTTTTTGTTGTTGTTTTTGTTGTTGTTTTTGTTTTTCCAAATGTAGGGAATCTTATCAGGAATTAAGTCATTATCAAAACAAGATTTTGGCAAGAGGAGCAGAGCATTAAAAAAAAAAAAAAAGAACTAAATGCTGCCTTACCAAACATGTAATTTTCTTAGTTCTTTCTTAATTCAGTTTAACAATGTCTAGTCCCTTCTCAGGAAGGAAATTCCAAGCTAAATAACATTCTTTCTAAATTTGTTCTTGATATATTTAAATATGAGAAATGTGCCTTGGCCACTGCTTAATTTTAGGAGATGCTTAAGTTTAGTTGCCTATAGACCTTGTCTGGATGACAATAGCTGGCATAAATACATGGTTTTTTTTCTTGTTTTATTTAACCAATTAAGATTAATTGAAGCGCTTTCTCAGAAAAACTTTTATCCCCCAAAACAAGAACCTCCTTTTTCATAAATGTGTATTTATCAATTCTTTTTCTCTTAAAAGTGATTCATAACTGGCTGTAGAAAAAGGCACCAGAACAAGTGACTAGGCAAATTCAAAGAAAGAATATTTGTAGTAAAATTTCTGACTCAAGTGGAAAGATTGGCAGGGTTTAAAAGCATGTTACCTGTCAAAGACTGACTTTGCTGTTCCCCTCTCTCATCTGCCAAATGTGTGAAATATCTCCCTGCACGCATCTCATAATTATTCATGCAGTATCTGCTGTCTGGAAAGAGTCCTGGAACTTGGCTTCTGACACTAAACACAGGAAAAGGAACTGTCAGCACATAGTTTTATAATATACTTATCTGATAATTTTATTTGATGAACTACATTTTCCACATATCGGTACTTGTGCTTGTGGTGACAGAGCCTCTCCTTAACTGTCACCCAGCCAAAGGAATGACAAGACAAATTGGTGACAGGGTAAAAACAACCAAGGGAGTGAATCAGAAAATGATGTCATGTAGCAGGGAGTCCTGAAAGTGGAAACAGGGCTGGGATGGGTCATACCTCAAGCACTGGACAGGATGGGAAAACCACTGAGGCATGGAGATAATTTCCAGTGTGGTATGATATGAGCACAGATCTGAATGAGCAAGAAAGGATTTGGAAAAAACAACACTCACAAATATATATTTATATGAGACAAATAAGTCTATTTAGCAATATTTGGAGATCATGGACATGAGCCCCAAGAGAAAGTAGTTCTGCACAACTTACAAACTCAGCAGGACTTTGAAATAATAATAAAAAGAATAAGAAATAAAAAAATGCGGCTGTTAAGAGACATATATATAGAACACCTCTTTACAGTCAGACATCTGAGAACACCTATAATAAGGTTGAAATACAGAGTGAAAAGAAAGATGAAAGATCTTCCTCTTTAAGTACATAACTTTGCAGTGACTCAGCCATTGAGACTGAAGAAGAAGATCCCATGAGACAAGAAAAGAGAATGAAATAAAAGTATTTCCTTTTGAATGTATTTGTGACATCAGAATTATAGCAAGTAGCAAAAGGATGTCAAACATCTGACGGGACTTCTCTGCCGCGTTTTTGAAAAGTTGTGTTGCTGCCACCTGCTGTCGTCACACAGAATGACTGCAACAGTTCCCCATAGGAATTTGTAAATTTTGTAAGATTGTACTTTGTAAACAAGGATAACATATTTAGTATTTGATGCAGTTTCTAAGCAAGTATGGGGGATTATTTTGTGAGACTGAAAAAGAATACCAAGCCCTAGTGACCAAACCTTCAGACTAATTTAACAGCCATTAAAAAATGGTAATGATACAAAATTTGTGTTGGTCCTTTTACTTGCGCAAATACTCGAAGGGGTAAAAAAACAAGTGTGGGATTAGATGCTATGCCAGAATGTCAGCTGGAGGTCTATTTAGGTCTCTGCTCTACATATGCTTACATAGCTGCCACTCCCAAAATCTCACACCCACATAAAAACATCCCACATAGCTGTGCTACTAAAAAAAAAAAAAAAAAAAAGAAAAGAAGACAGCTGTCAGAATCTTGTTTTAGCCAGAGTGAAGATAGAATATTTCCTCAGCAAAGAGATGGAAGAAGGGATTTCTCCCTCTCCCTATCAGGATATCAAAAGGCTACAAATGTCTTTAAAGTGAATGAAAAATTTGTAACAGAAGAATAAAAAGCCAGAGGTTATTGTTTAAATCTGTAAAACAGAAAAGAGTTGAATAGGAGTACCTCCAGATCTCTGGTCCTGATGATTACATGTGGTCAGAGCTTCTTTCAGATTTTCTGCAGAATTAAGGCATGTAAAATACGCTTTTAGAAGTTTATTGCAGAAAAAGAGGAAATAAAGCCTAGGTGTTCACAGTTTTATAATGATAAAAGAATAATTAAAGATCACTGATTTTGTGATGAATCAGAGAAGCATTATAAGCCTAAGCCCCAAGCCTCTTCTGTCCTCTGCCTCCAGCCCTGCACCGAACTCTGATGCTTTGTCAAGCTCATAGAACTGCACCAATGAAGTGCTTGCTTTCCATACCTGAAAATATAACTACAGTGTCCTGTAGGAAGCCAGTTTATGTGTTTTGCCCTTAAGATTGCATTCTATAAGGTGAAAGGGGAACTTAAGCACTGAATGTCTGGTTGTTCACTTTTCTTAACTGCTAATTCAGTTTGTCAACTCATATATTTTCAGAAAATGTCAAGGCTTCTTTTTCTGGCATGGTGCACTAGGAAAAATGAATGAGACTGTGCCAGGCTTTGCCAGTTAAAATTAAAAAAAAAAAATCTTATGAAGTCCCTGGCCAGTCCCTCAGGAAATCTGCTGCTGTTATTTCTTCACAGTTTCATATAAAATCTATAACCCTCACCCTCAATTTCCCGTATGAAAATATTCTGATGGATTACAATATAGCCTTCATTTTATGTCTTTCATTCTGCAGTTTAAATAGCTAAAAAAATAACAATTGTACCTGTAAAGCCACCATATCCAGGCTGGAGGAGAGGCACAGCCCAGAGCAGTGCAGCACAGATGTGGCCAGTCTGTACTACTTGAACTCATATTGAGATAATGGTCCCTTGCCTTGTTCTATTTATGTGTTTATGTGTTTACATAATCTTCCTTTTGTTAACATTTATGGTGTCAGTAGCTTGTGTTCTCTGCTTTTGAAAGACTTGACATTCTTCCATTAAGATATAGCTTGAAGCAGGAGATTTAAAATCTACTGGAAGGGTTTATATAAGAAGCAAAACTGTGTCTCTCACTAAAGTCAGAAAAAACATCAATATTTTAGGGTTTTTTTGTCTGTAATATGAAACAAAAAATAGATAATAAAAAATAACAGAAAGAAACACACTGACTATAAAAATATTAAGACTACTATTTCAATCTATGTTGGTTTTGTTGTTTTGTTTTTTTTTTTTTTTACCTGAGTAATAAAATTACCCCTCTTTTTTGGACTGATAAATAAGCAATACCATATTTACTATATATATTGGATTTGAAACATCACTAAATAAAATTAGGAAGAGTACCATTTTAAATAGTATCTTTTAGCTATTAATTAATGTGAAATGTCCTTCTCTCATTTTTGATTGTTTCTCTTCTGTCCTACATCAAAAAAAAAAAAAAAAAAAAGTTTTACCAACAGAATGAGGGAAACAAAAAAGTTCAAGAAAAAGAATTCAAGAGAAAAATGTTATTTTTTCTGAACATATTGAACACAGGCAGAGTGGACAGAGCTCCTACAGAGCTGTGATTCTGTTGTTGTGCTGACTGAGAAGAAATGCTTCAATATGATAACAGGGCTGCCTTGTGTAAAATCTTAGCTGAGACACTATGTGAGGGGACTTTGTGCAGTTCAAAGGACTTAATTCTAGCAAAAAAATGCATGGAAATATTCCAAAGATAACCAGGTAAATGGAAAAGGGGTCATGAAGGCACTGACATATTCTGACAAGAAAACCAGGGCTGAGGGGTTTTGGCTCTTGCCTCTAACAGAAAACTTGAACAGCAATGAACAACACTAGGGAAGGGCAAATATTCAGTCAATTACCTAAAACTAGTAAAAAAATAAATAAGTAAAAATTAAACAGGTTGAGTTTAGCCTGGAAATTATAAAAAAAAAAAGATTCCTAACTTTTTGATGTAAAGCTTTTCTGTAACAATCTTCTAATGAGAAAATAGTGAAAAAAAATCTTTTTAAACAGAACTTAACAGTGATCTTGAAATTATTCTATGCTATTTTTATTACTAGCAGAGAACCAAATGCAGTGATTTCAGGGATCATTTTAGTTCTTCATTTCTTCATTTCTCCAGACTACTAAATATAAGAAGATAATATATTTTCTCTTCCAGAAGAGAACAGGGAGAAGAGGGCTTTACAGTAGAGCTGTCACCTAAAGAAGTTTTGCACTGTGAGTCTCAACTCCAGTTCAAGGTAAGACTTAAGATCTTAATTTTTAAATTTATATTATTTGTCCATGTTTCAGGTTTATTTTTGTATAAATGTATTATTCAATGCTTCAGTGGATTGTTTTTAGAATGGATGGGATTAATGCTCAGAAATAGAGTTGTATCCTACAACATCAATCCATCTTACTTCATCTCTTATTATCTGTGTTTCAGATTTAAGTTTGGAATCAGCAGTCTTTGGAACAAAACCTGAATGTGAATTTTTACCTGCTTTGATACTGTGATCTCCTCCCTTCCCCTCGTCTCCTCTTTCATATAAGGTGTTTCTGATAAACAGATTCAGCTCAGGATTATCTAATTGAAAACCTAATTTTGGCGTTATAAACTCCATGACAAGGTGAATGCAAGAGGATCTCTATGGATACGTTACCTATTTACAGCTACATTACTAGAATCATTCAGATCATACCCGCAAATTTAGTTTTCAACTAAGTAATAACATATGCAGAAAATTTCCACAAGGTGGGGATAAAGCGATGTTTCATATCAAGAAGTTTGCTTTCACAAGACTCAGTTTACAGTTTGCACTTCTGTATGAAGTCTATGGAAGAGAAATTTTGTCTTACAAATCAGGGATTCAAATAATATATTCATGAAAGCACAATAGCTTTCCACTGAGTGTTGTAGGATAAAATGTAGGCTTGTTTTAATTACTCGAAGAGTATAACCCTAAGGGTTGTTTAGCAGTGGTCCTGAGAGGGTTCAGCTCAATATTTTTCACTTTGTTTTATTTAAAATTACCGAACTTATGCTTCATTTGCCTAATGTATTGTTATCCTGCATTTAAGTGTCAACATTCTAGTTTTATAATTATGGAAAAACATGGGGGTTTATAAAAACCTCATCTTGTAATGCTGAATCCAAATAAGAATGGTTGTTGCAACACAGTATAAAAGAAAATTAAATACAAAAAATTATAATACATGTAAATCAGATCTGGAGAAATTATGAACTAAGTATAATTAGAATAAGAGAGTTTACATCTTCAGGGTATTAATGAGTTTTTTCACTGGAAGGTTTTGCTTAGTTTGACACCCTCAGTACAGCAGACACAATGATTCTTTCAGAACTCACCCACTTGTTCTTCTGAAAGAGATTTTAAAAGTTTTTGTTGTTTAGGAGGAAGTTAACAACAGCTTGATTAAGAGCTACAGGAAATAGAAAGTTCATGGGTTTAGAACCAGAGTACTAATCACCCATGTTAATTTAACTGTATTGCATTACACACAATTAGAAATTGAAGAAATGCTGCATATAATGGCTTAAATCAAGAGGAATGGGCCAAAATCAAATCAAGAAAAGACTTGCATGCATTTACCTGTTTGCAAATTGAACACACAAGTTTCCAGTTTGGATTAATTTTACATAACTGTGACAGGTTATTTCACAGCCCAATACTTTCTGAACAGATCTTTTAGATATTCCCCACAGGAAGGGTTTAATATTTTCATACCAAGCTGACATTTTTGAAGGTACTTGTCTCTACACAGGATTCATATTTAGCAGCATGGCTGGGTAATTTATCACACAATCACCACTTAATCACAACAGTCACAACATACAGTTGGATCACAAGGCAAATGTGATCCCCGTGACTAGTGTCATTATGCTCACTCTCATAACGTTACCCCCCTGGTTGCTGGGAGGAATATATAAGCTGAAGTTTCCTCAAGTCCTCTACTTCCTTCAAAGGTCATTTTATAGGTGGTCAGATGTTGAACTGAGGTGCTCTGTGTTCAGCTGAACCTCTAAACACTTCCCCCTGAGGGTCTTGATAGGTCAGGAAGAACATTTACACCTCTTTTGGTGTGGTCAAACTGGTTCCTCAGCCAAACTCCACTTGACATCTGTTAAGACCTGATTATTCAGAGATATCTCTGCCTGAATTAAAATGCAAACAAGACCATTATACTGATATCAATAGTATGGATTTTATTTAAAATAAATTGTGATGTAGAGAGACAGAAAGAAATAGAATAGAGGCGAGATGGGGAGGCGGACAAGGGAGAGACAGAGAAAGATTTTGGAGAAGATAATCACTACCTGTGGATCCAGAGGCTCTCCTTCACATCAGGTTTCCTAGTGATGATCCTTATTTATACATTTTAGCAAAAAGAGGAATTAAAGGTCATTAGCTATACAGTTCTTTTATTCTATTGGTTAAATGATTCCCTTGCTTCTGATGCTGATTAGTCCCAGGCTCCGCCTTTCTCTTCTTTTGAATCAGTGGGTTTCTTGCCTTGGGTTGGTGGGTTGTGATCTCCCCCTGGAGGAATTACCTTTTACCCAGTCAGAGCTGGTTTCAACACAGTTGCTGAGTTGGCTTTCCTTGTTGCCCATAAATTCCACATTCTTTGTGTCCATTAGTGGTGATACACTCTTCTCCCCCAGCTTTGTTACCCTCTCCTTAGGTCTGAGGTAACAGCCAGTACCACCTTTATCTTATCTCAAGTTCCTGCTGTGGTGGTTTAAACTACACTCCAAGTTCCAGGTATCCACAGAGGCCTATTCAGGGGGCCTTTTGTTGAGGTTGGTGGTCACAGATGCCATCTATCCCATAACTTGGAGTGGTCTTTGTTTGACTGGTGATGTGACACAAGCAGTTACCTCATTATGCAAATTTCCACAGTGGGAATTTTTGTCTGGATGAATTACCCAGGATGCTCTAGCCAGATCTTGCCTCTTCCAGGCTTGAGTTATTGCCATCCTGCCTCACTATGCTGTGCTTATCTCACAGCAAAGTCTTTCCGTGGCCTTAACAGCGTCTGAGGCAACTGTGCTCTTTACCTCCTTACAACACCAGGGTTACTATTTTGCATTAGGATAATACACTGGGCAGGAAGTTTAGTGACTGGTACATGTGCTGGTGCCCCATTACAAGATAAAAAGTTACAGGCTGTGGATCTGAAACCAGTGACTCTTGCAGTGATTCTTCCTGCATCTATTAGTTACACATTCTCTCTTTATGATGACATTTCTACGGGTTTTATTCTTTTGTCTGGTTGCTAGGGACATATTTGTCTTGGTTTGAGACAAATTGGAGGAAATTTCCAAAATGAACGTATCCTCTTATTGAAGGCAGATTTCAACAACCCCTCTGCCAACAAGTTCGGAAAAAGTTCCTTAGAGGAAAGTGAAAAAACCTCTTATTTAACAATCAGGGTGCACACAGGCACCAAAAAAAGAATGAATACTGTTAAATAATAAAATTTCTCACTGTGGAGAAGATCTGAGAAGACTCCAAGTCCTTTCTGTGGGTGTGGCTCTCTCTCTCCAGAGCTGGGGTGCAGCGTAGGCCCCTCCAGGCAGCGGTATAGAGCCTCCTGGTGATGATATTCCGGATCAGAGCAAACAGTTCCAGGAGAATAAGAAGAAAAACCAACGTCCCAGGAAAAGTTCTTGCCTCAGCTAGCAGGCTGGCCAAAAAGCAAAGACTCTTAACTCTCTTTCTCTCCTGAGAAAAGGAGCTGAGAGCCGGGAAAAGCAGGAAGGTGTTTTCTTGGCTCTTCCGCAGTGAGAGCAAGCGAGTTATCTCTGGTTTTGAACACAGGCCATGGAAAGAATTCCACTGGCTTCCCCTCCTCTCCCTTAGGTAGCTTTAAAGGCACAGAACTCATGTCTGGCTTAGGGCAGACAATAGGGAATACAGTATCATACAGTCACCCCAGGAGTGGAGTATCCAGTCATAAGCAGCACTGTATGTTTAGGTCAGGCCATATAGATTTATATGTTGCATTTGTTTTTATATTCCCTTCCCTGCAACTCAATGAGTGTTCACTGCATACTTTTCACTGTTTTTTAAGCCCATAAACATCTTTTTCAGTATTCTATTCTGAAATTCCTTATAAATTGCATGTTCAAGTTTGGATCTATGGTGTGGTTCTAGTAAATAGTATTCATATTTTTTCAGGCCTCTGTATCATTGCTCTGTCTCATATATTTGATTTTAAAAGTATTGCTCATGGTCTTCTGAATCATGGTTTGTACCAGCCAATTCTATTACTTAAAAAGATGCATCATTATACAACTTCTGGCAGACTACTTTTTTTTTTTTTAATCAGTAAGACATAAACACATTAATTGAAGCTATCTAATTGCATACCTTCCTTTATAGCACTTTTATTAGCTGCTAGCAACTCCATTCATACTCTTGGGTCATTAACTTTGACACAGCAGGCAAGTACAATGTTGTTGTAATCAAGAAAGTAATAAAAGGATAGTTTGTGCACCACAGGACAGTTTACAATAGCAATAAAGTCTAATGAATTCTATTATTCACTCTTTCCTATTAAGGATTGAGTTTAGGTTCTGATATCAAATATCTGGGGAGTTAAGCAGATAAGAGAGGGACCATTTTGTCCTAATGTGAAATTGATAGTTTGCACTTGAGAAATTAAAATGGAACAATAGAAAATAAGTGGATTCCCATGGGCATTTCTGTAAGAACAATATATTTTGTCTCAAATGAAGCTTATTCTTCAACATGATTGTGAGTCAGCAAGATTAACCTCAGATCGATTTTACTTTGACTGCTTTTACAGCACAAGATCCCACTGCTGAGGAAAAGGAGTCCAAAAAGTAATTGCTGGATTCATCCAAGATGTGCTGACAGCTTTTCCCTGTGTTTCTCTATTTTCCCTGCGTATTCATTAGGCATTGGCATTTGGCTTGGCACAGCAGGTTCCCTTATCACAAGAAAGAGAAAGCTATGGAATCCTAACTTTCCCACCAAGTTTGCACCAACCCATGTCTTATAACAGTTCTTTTGGAAGTTTGTGTCCTGGATAAGATTCCAGAAAATGGTTGGAGTAATAAAGAGTGGTGGAACCTGATTAGGACCTGAATTACAATAAACTGACTGCTTTTCAAGAACTTGTCAATTTTAAGGTTGGAGAGAGTCTTTGAATTATAGGATACTGCAAGGCTCCTGTGGAGGTTGCAGTAGTTTTGGAAATCTCTTAGAAATTTTTATGGTTTGTAGAAACCTTCTCAGGGGTTGGGGAAGAAAATGAGTTGGCTTGAAGCTGTGCTTTGCAATCTCAAGATTATACTTTTTTTTTTTTTAATTTAACTAAAATTAAAAAGATTTTAAAAATCCATCTGCAACAGACACATGCCAGAAATGGGCTGTACCTCATCAGGTATGTGCTGTAGTAATTTATAGCATCCTGCCTAGGCCTGTGATACTCATATTCTTAGGTACACTCTTGACAACGATCAAAAATTAGCACAAGAAAAATGCATTACACTGTGGTAAGATGTACAATTGGCCTGGTGACTAGGAAAACCCCATGTATCCTATATTCCCCTTTTCCCCTTGTCCCCACTTTTTGGATGAGTCGTACCCAAATGCAGTTTACCTTGGCGTTTGTATACATGGTGCTAGTCCTCCTCTTTCACAGTAACAACCTAATTTCATACTATTTCCTTCCTCCTCAATACTGTCATTCATGATTGCAGGGGTAACTCAAATCATGCCTTCATCTAAATCTTGCTTCTAGCCTTCACCACCTCACAACACAGTACTCCCTTGATCCTATTCCGGTTTCCTGAGGGGGAATGAAAGCCCAGGACTGCCTGCATTCTTTTACCAGACCTTGTGAATAGCTTGGATGAGAAAGTCAAGAGCTTCTAATGAGTTGATTGATGTTAAGTGACAGTCAACTGACAGTAGCAATCTATTGTCCAGCAAAACAAAACAACATACGTACAATTACTGTCACACAAGACCTCCGTGTACTTGTGCCAGCTCACGGACACCAAGAGGGTGGCTGCATGGGACTGGTTTGGAATCCCTGCATAAGGCTGTTCAGCAAAAGGTGGCCTTTTTCTGCCTAATCAGGCAATTTCAAATAAATTCCTTTTTGTATGTTGTTGCATATTGGATCAATGTCCTTAGGGAACCAAGGTGCAACACTGTTCATCTCCTGAATTTCAAAGTGCCTGAGGCAACTGAATTCACAGCTCTGCCAGAAGAGTGGCACCTTCTGGCACATGGCATAGTGAAGATTGCCAGCAGATGTCTAAGGCATCTCCAAATGTAGACTTGGACAAATTTTGCTCTATTTTCATTCTAGTTGGGATGTCAGTTTCAGTAAATGAACAAAAAATACTGCAGATGTAATTTGGTGAAAAACAAATATTACTTTTAATTTCTTAACTTGGGAGCTAATAAATTTTTGCAGAAATAGAAATGAGTGGAGAAATTAACTGCAGGGGCAGTGAGATTTTTTTTTTGTTCTGGGGAAATACTACAAAAGACTGCCTAGAAAGGCTGTAAACTCTCCATCCTCAGACTGACGATGGAGCAACCTCCTTCAATTTGGCTTCATTTGAACCTGAGCTTGAAACTGGAAGACCTCCAGAGGTGTCTTCTAACACAATGGATTCTGTTTCTACGATTTGTGTCTATCTGGTAGCATTGTTGTATATGCTACTGATCACCTCAAGTTAGCAGCTAAGACAAACAGGATTATTCATAACAAATACAGGGAGTTATTATTTGCCAAAGGTTTTCAAGCCTGTACTTTACAGTTTAAAGCACACCAGTAGGCAGAGTCATACTGTTGACAACAACAAAAAATTCTTAACAATGGCAATTTCTAGTCCATCAACTGCATACCAACGTTTGAAAAGCTTCAATTCCCTACCAAAAAAGGATGTTCAATTCCACGTTAGAGCTAGAACCTATTGAGTCTCACAATAGCTTTTTGAAGAAGTTCAGCTGTAGAGTTCTTTCCACTCATTCCCACTTGTTTATGTAGTAGGTACGTTTAGCCACCCTCACTGACAGCAGTTGAGGGAGCAGCGTTTTCATCATGCCTCTTCTTCTTTTTACTGTTCACTGGTGTACTGCAGCCTTCCAGCAGCCTCCTTTTGCCAAAATCCTTCTGCTGCCTCATTCTTCACCTCATGCTTTTGTTGATTCTTAATGCAACTGATGATTGTATTTTCTGTCTGATGTCGATTCCCTTCAGTGAGAGAGTTCAGCCATTGCGAAATCTGAGATCCCCAGCTCATATCCATCCTGCCAGCTCCTCTCCTTCCCTGAACTTTCCATTGTACTGCAGGAAAGGGTGTAAAGTTTTTCTCTTCCCCCTCAACCAAATGGTGGCTCCCCACTGAGCTCAGATGCTGTGTTTTACATAGTCCTTACTTCAGCCAAAACCCTGTATGACGCTATCTGTGTGCAATGAAGAGCAGTAAGTAAGTATTTAATCAGATTTGCCACACATAATATTCAGGAAAATCAAGCACTTCTGTGTTAATTATAGGTTTAATAAAGGATGGGCAGTGCTCATCTTCCATAAATTCCCTGAGAGTCCTCCCAGAACACAGGCTTCTAATGTGCACACAGTGATAGATAGATAGATAGATATAGATATAGATATAGATATAGATATAGATATAGATATAGATATATAGATATAGATATAGATATAGATATAGATATAGATAGATATAGATATAGATATAGATGTAGATATAGATATAGATATAGATATAGATATAGATATAGATATAGATATAGATATAGATGATATAGATATAGATATAGATATAGATATAGATATAGATATAGATATAGATAGATATGTGTGTGCGTGTATGTGTGTGCATATGTATGTGTATGTATTTATAATACACTACAGCCTAATACAAAGGGAAAGGGTTTGAGCTCTGGATTACCTTTATGAAATTGTCTTTCAAAAGTAAAAGAAAAAAAGTTAAAAATAACTTTGAAATCTAATAATACTCCAAGTTATGTTGCTGACAATTCTGCAGTGAACCATGAAGACATTTAGATTATTGTTATATTTTTTATGAAGGTATATCAATCCACAAAATGTGAAATTAGAAAGTTGCTATTAGAAAGTTCTATTGAAACGCAGACATCTGCCTTGCAAGTCTTTAAATATGATCTGAGGAAATACTAAAATAAATATTGGCAATGAATCCTCAACTTTCATCAGGAATTTTCAGTTAAGAAACTAGGAATTAGCAAAAGATGGGAAAAGACATGGCTACAGTGCTTTTCCCAAATTATTAGCAGATAAATATCTAAGGAAAGAAACCCAAGACTGTCACGGTAAGAGTTCACCTAAAATTAAGAATCCACTGAAGAAATACTCGAGGCAGAAGTGTATGAGTCAGAGAGATCTGTAGACACATAACATAACAATCATGGTTATATTAAAATTTGTTAAATAGCTTCAGATATGACATACATATCCCAAGAAGTTTATTGCAATTCATAGTTGCAGAAAGGGAAGTGAATGAGAATGGATAACTATTCAAAATATTTGAGAAATGATCCTAAAAAAATAGGTGCAGCTAGCTAACCAATGTAATGGCCATCCAGCTGAGAAAAAACAGAACTAAACCAGAAGTCTCTGAAGTTTGTGCAAAAAGATTTATTTTTGACCTGACTTAGTAAATCACTCTCTTAGGTTTGATTTCCTCCTTCCTAATGTTCCAGATTTAAACTCATCTATAACATTTTGATAGCCTGAAGACTTTCAGTTTTCACTTATGCAGTGTAGTGTAGCCACTTTCACAGATTTTTTGTGTGGAAAGTTAATTAATTTTCCACTGACAGAAAAGTGGAACAGCTGGAATGATTGGTCAGGAGTTAGACCAGGCACTGCTGTCACAGACAGCTGTCTTATGCAGGATCTTCACTGAGGATAACTTTTCTGTTCATATGTTAAAGATTTCTTGAAAGTCAGTAGATGTTATCATTTTATTCATCGAGTCAGCAGCTCAGAGTAGCCACAAGATGTCATTGTGGGCCTACTAAGATACACACTGTTGGGGCTGAAAAACTACAAATAGCATAAATTAGAAACCAGACCTAAAACCACAAAGAATTACTTTTACCATGTATTAAAATAAATATTTTGAAACATTTCCCACAGTTTTTATGTCATTACTTTGGAATACAGAAAACTTGAGTATGTGGGTTCTTCACATCAGCACTTTAACACTGTCAGCCTTCTGGAAGGCATTTGCTGCTGGGGCAAAAACCATTTTAGATGAGATGAAACATATGCTCATATGAGGTAAAACCAACACAGAAATAAAATACTAGAAAATAAAATGAGAAAACCACAGAAACACTATGAATGCTTAGGACTTTTTAAACATCATTTTCATGCAGTCTTGAACTTCCATTATTCCTTTGGGAGGATTTCCACACATAGAAAATTAAGATTTTATGTAGTACAAACTTCTTGAAAGCAGATTTTTATTCTTTGTGAGTTCCTCATGAATATGAGGATGTAATAAAGACAAATTTTATGGTGGACTATGATTTTCTCCCAAAATAGGAACATTAAAAATGTAATGAAGATTACTTTTGGTACACTTAGATAATAATTTCAGATCTGATTACTTTTAGTTGAGCTCCCAAGATCAATTTAATTATGAGCCAAAAGACCTGGAGGGAAGCTTAAGCTTTTTAATGGATGTTGAATATGCCACAATATAATTTAGGTGTTATGATATTTAACATTTAGATGTGTCACCAGTTATAAAATTTTGAAGTTCGCCATACAGAGATTGGAAATGGGGGGTATGTAGGGATTCAGGGATTCACACTGAATGATGAATCACTGAAACACATATGAAATGCCAGTAAAAGTTTGACTTGTTCCTGCATCTTGCAGAGAGAGAAGTGCCCAGTTCCATGACTCAGAAAGGTAACTTCACCCTTTTGAAACTCAGTATTAATGTGGATAAGTATTCTCCAAAGTACTATAAAGAAGTTCACTATTGAGAAATGCAGTGTAATAATGCTGGAAGAAGACAAACAAACCAACAAAACCAAACCATAATCGACTTACCAGATGTACCTTTCATATATTTATTTAGAAAATGAACCTCGACAAGCACACTGACATAGTGAGCTGTACTCAAATTCCAAAACTGGAATATTGCTCTTCTGAGAATTCTGATTACATAAAAAATTGTGACATTTCAGAATTTTCTACACAAAAATAAAAAAATGCAAGTTTTCTTATTCAAAAATTAATACAATGTAAGGTTATCTTTTTGTTCTGGTGTCACAGACATTTCTGATCTAATTACTGTACATGGTCTGGGTCCCTGCATCTTCACTGAGTTTTCAGTGTTTTTCCTAAGTTGACCCATGTTCTGTTAATTAATGAATTAGACTTCAATTACATGTTAGAGAAATCTGCAGTAACTGGATGATCCTCAGAGTCTGTGGTCTGACTCCCAGTACAATAATTAGGAGAAATTTCAAAAGGATGCATATTTCTAAATATAACCTTTTTTTGGTGATTAAATAATTAGACATTTGTTCATCATCATTATGAACTTCAAACATAATTAATTTGGCTATGTGAAAAAGGTATTACTGTAAAAGGAAAAAGCAAAAAAAACCAAATATTACTTGCAGTAACACAATTCCCTTGGCATTGATAGGATTAAGATTTAGTTACCATTGTTCCTTGAACATAGAAATGCTACCCAGAGAGTAACAAATGGTTTTAGCATTATAACAAGGATTGTAATGTATGGATTTGTTTTATGCGTTTTGGACAAATATTTTGCAACAGCTAATGAGCCTTGAGATCTCACTTTTCTTGTATAATACCTTTATAATCTGGTAATAAACTAAAAAAAAAACCAAAACAAAACCCAAATAGAAAGAATGCTAATCAAAGTTACAGCCATAAGGCACTTAATAAAAACTTACCATTAGAATTAAAAATACATGAATGTTTTTACTGTGATATGTGAAATTAGCCATCGTATGATTTTAGTAAATTTTGCCTAGATGTATTTTAGACTCTAGAGGAAAAATCCATTCTTATTTATTTTTTTCTCTCTTTTTTTTTGCTGTGCCTATGTCTAAATTTATCAACAGAAGGTTTGTACCTCAGTGGGAGCACAGCAGGAGTCTTACAGCCAAATTCTTTTTATATTTTGGGCTAGATTGTAAGGATCTGTAAACCTATGCATATCCAGGGTGTAACAGAGAGAAGCAAAATGAAGTCATCAGCAGACAGTAATGATTTTATGGAAAATGATTCAGTAAAAATATCTGAGAAAAGGAGGAGGAATGTTCAAATGACAGCCTCAAAGAGACTATTGTTGCAGCAGGAATTCTGCCACAGAGCAGACCACCTGTTGTGGCAGGTAGGATGATGAGACATGGATGTGGGATGATGGTAGACGCTGATGTTTTGCCAGCTGAGATGTTTAAAGCAGTGGCACTGAGAAAATTGTCTGACAGAGTGTCTCAACATAATGGTCTCCACCAGCAAAACACACAAGGAATGGAAAAGGCAGGCAGCACCTTTGAACTCCGCTTCAATGGGAAGACAGTACGTGTAACACCAGTGATTGCTTGTTAATAATTTCTGTGAAGGAAGCAGGAAAGGGAATTACCAAGAAAAAAGCCTTCTGAGAATCTGAATCACTGATAAAGCAAAGAAAGTAAGTAATGGAAATGGGGTTTATCTGTGTTTTTTGAGGAGGTGATGTCAAGTGAAAATCTGTGCAACACAAAGATTAACATAGGAAGAAATAGAAGAAAAATTTTTTTGGGGAAAAATATGTCAAATGATTATGACTGGTCATCCATCATATAGGAATCTTAATTGTTGAGAAGGTTTGATATTGAGCTACTTCTACCAAAATAAGAGTATTCTTTTGAATGCTGAATAAGGTAAGATTTGGTAGGCCATGCAATAAATGATGTATTGGGTTATTCCCATTGTGGAAAAATTGAAATCTTTTGGCTGAGGTACCTGGGTTATGTTAAGACATGAAATACATTAGTTGGACAAGTCTTTGTGAAACAATAAATAAAAATAAGGAAAGGGAAGCTGAAGGGTGCAAAACATTAGACGGACATCACATTACTGAGCTCATGATAATACATAAAACATTGATTCAATGCAAATGTTTATTGTCTGGTGAAAATAAAATGCTTCTGTTCCTTGGTGGGGATTTCTGTGATGTTCCCTTGCTGCCACTACCTGGATTAGTCTTACTCCTCACACTCCCTGTTGCAGAGCTGGGGGCTGGAAAATGTCTGCTGGTCTTCTGGGTCCTCATCAGTCAGCTAAGAGAATGTAAGGAACAAGGAACCCAGGTATACCTAAGCTCAATTTTATTTGAAAACTTTGTAAATTAAGCTCAGTTATATAAAATGAAATTCTTGGTTGTTAGAAAATTTTCAATGGATTTTTTCTGCTACAAAATTGATTACTCCTACCCTGCCCTTCCCATCAAGTTCCAGAAGGATGGAAATTCTTGCAAGCTCTTATCACAAATTTCTACTTGAGCAAGGAAGACCAGTTTGGCTATATGATGCTGCAGTAGACTTGCAAAACAATTGAAATCTGCATCCCTGAATTGTTCATGGAATTTGAGGGAATTATTCAAAAAATTGCTCCAGTTCACCCTCTTTCTGATTTGATTTGATTTGTCACATAAGCACATACCGGTCAGGGAGCAGGATAGGACCTATATGTTGAATCTATGAATTTTATTTAGTCTCTAAGTGTTGTTTTATTATGGGTACTCCTGACATCTAACTTACCATGTTTTGGATTTCTCTGGCTAATAACTATGATAATTAATATTACATTTAACTGAAACAGATTTCAACACAGTATGTTTCCTCTTCTTTCCATTTGTGAGGTGTTCCTTCTAATTCCTGTTCTCCAAGCATCAGCTAATAACTTCATTTGGAAAACATACTTCTAGTGAGATAGTTGTATCTATATGCATATGTATTATGTATCCAAGTATAAAATTATGGTTGTCAGTATTTTTACCACTGTTCTCCATTCTTCTTCAACTGTGAGAGTACAGAGCAGTACATAGACACTATATTTTTCTCTACATGATTTAGAAAAAATAAAGTCCAGTCAGATAAAATTTGACTCAAAAGATTTGAGTCAGATATCCAACAGGATTTTTCACTTCAGAGACACTTTTTAAAGATTGATCTATTTCTGTACTGGCTCCTTGTCTTGCTTTGTTGTTTTTGGTTTCCCTCCTGTATTGAACTGATTAGTCTCAATATTTCTTGCTCAGGTTAATGTGCTTTTATAATAGGAATGATGATTGACTCAAACTAAAATTTTCAGCCTGCTAACATTATTTAGAAACACACAAGCAATATCAGGACTTTTCTGTGGAAAGATCTTTCCAACATGAAGCCCATTGCTTACAAAGGAAAATTTTTCAATGTTCTCTTCAGGAAGAGAACATCCAGATGATCTTTCTGTGATCCACTGTGTGGGTTAATCTACATTGTTCTATATCATTTGTATGTTTGGGTAAAGAGCAGGTATACTCTGTGTTAAATCTCTCTTTGTGGAAGCACCGTATTTATTACAGCCGTGGGAAAGCCAATGAAAAACTATTAATGTAGCATTAAGCAAGGATCAGTTGCAGTAGCAATAGCAAACAGTAATAACATGAAATGCTGGACTTATTATTTATAATTTACTTAGCATTGAAAGAGGCATATCGGACATACACGAGGGCTATCTTTACAAGCAAGTATCAAAGCAAAAATTTCAGTTTTCCTTGATTCCATGATAGAATTATAGTTTTTCATATTTTGTTTAGTGGAGTCTGGAGTAAGCAGCATGATGGAGAAAAGGAGAATACACAGAAGGCAGGGCAGTCAATCAGTTATGTAAGGACAGAGAATTTTTATGGGGAGTCCAGTTAAGGCTAAATAATTGCCTGTGGAAATGGTCTTTCCCCTTCCTTAACCCATCCTGGAAACACTTAAGCTCATTTTCACCCTTCCACTACTTTGCTCTTGACTCCAGTGTGTCGCTCAGTTAGATAAGCTAGCGTTACTAATAGAAATATTATGCTAATCCCTAGTGACATCCAGTATACATGAGTGTCTGTATATTTAATGTGAAAATTTATCTTCTGAAAAATATGAATACTAATAATTTGCCTCAGTTCAAGACCTTACCTTCCAGTCCCATACCCAGAGCTGTAGATAATCCTCCATTTCTCTGAGAAAATATGGGTAAAATGAAGGTCTTATATTCTGGTTTTACATCCTCATACTACTTAGAATTGGAATTCTCTAAATTAGAAAAGGAGAAAAAACAAATCAAAAACCACTGTACTGATATTTTGAATTTTTTCCCGCATGATTCCATGTTTATATAATTCAAGACACTTTTTATCATGTCAAATGATGAAATTTCTTTGTTCAGTACTGCCCCAAAAATTAATGCGGTTGATGAAAAATACAATGTTGGTATTTTAATGCATAACTGAAGAAAATTAAATTTAAAACTATTTAATTCTGTAATACGAATTTAAAATTTTGATTTAAAGAATTTGTTTAGGTATGTATTGATAGTGATGGGATTTTTTTAATGTAAGTATTATAAAAATCTTGGGTATGGACTACTTAGATAATAAAGTACAAAATTATTTTTGTGGCAAGTGGCATGAATACCTTCAGAACAACTGCGTGGTCTAAAATATCTGTCTAAAATATCTGGAATTTATTTGCTTTAGTTTTGGACATTATGTATGGAGTTAATTTAGACAAGTCCTTCCCCTGCTTTTTCAGATTTTCTTCCAGGTAGAAACAGCAATTTGTATTTTGCCTGTCTTAATCTCTTTACATATTTTGTCATCATCTCATGCTTGTGTTCTAAATTGGGGAAAAATCTCTCACAAACAACCATTACCACTTCTTTTGAGGGGAGGGATAGCACTATTTTTTCTTCTATTTATTATTGCATAACTGTCTTCTTGAACTTTTTCTTTTCTTCTCTGATTTTCCTTGTACTTATATGGTTATGGAAGGCTACAATTTGTTTTATTATCTTTTGCAGGATATCACTTTCTTTGTCTTTAAACAGCTCACGTGGCATCATAGTTATCCTCTTTTTCGAAGTTTTTATTGATTCAGAGATCAAAAAAGAAACAATAAGTAATACTACCAAAAATTTTTAAACAATAGTATTAAGCAAAGGACTGTTTTAAAATATGCATCTCACAAGTTAAGCAAAAACTAGTCTTGACTAAAGAGGTACTTTGGGATTTGGAACACCTGTGGTAGCACAGTTAGCTTCAGAAGTGGCAGGAAGAATGCACAGAACAGTTAAGGTAGCACATACACAGTCATTTGAAAAGTGGTAAAGGGTTAAATCAGTAGATTTTGTGCTGTAACAGCATGAGTTCCTTCTAATTCTTCCCAAAGGTTTTGCACTTAAAAGAAGCTGAACTGAGAGCTGTCAGAAAAGACACAGAGACAGGAAAAGTGAAAGAAAAAGCAAAAAAGATGTTGATATGAGGTGACTAACATGACGTAAAAATCAGCAGCTAAAAAAACCTTGTGATTTTTAAAATTTGGGGGTTTATAGACTGAAGTTTCCCTGATGAGGGTTTTGCTACTGTTTGAATGTGTGCATAGCAAATGACAGCTCTGGTGTTCTTAGTTGTGTGCTAAGCAGAAATGACATGCTAAAGTCCTGGGTGGATGGAGAAAAATAGAAAATAGGAGGGACTTGTGGAAGGTTGATGGCCCAGTCATGAACAGGATGAAGGTCTGTACCTTTCCATGCAGTGGCCTTTCTGCTGAAATACATGGTTTCCCTAATCTTGTATTATATTGCTTAGAAGAAATATCTGGATGATAGAGAGAGAAAACAGCACACACAAGAAATACAGTTGAATTCTTTTATTAGCTCACCTCCAACATCATTTAGAATACACCTGGTAAATCTGGCATCATCTGACACATATGAAAGAAGAATTGACTGGTTTTTCCCATAAAGCGTAATATAGCAGCTGGTAGGAAACTGTGGGGGAAGCATACAGTAATAGCCTTAATGACTACACAAAGCTATTAAGGTACACATAAAGTAGACTCCCGGAAAAAATAAACTCCAGGAGGTAGTCAGGGGTGAGCATCAGCAAAATATTCTCCTTAGATATCCACTGCATATGGAGGTGTACAAATATACCAACATAAACAAACAAACAAAAATGAGAAGATGAAAATATCAAAATATCATACACAGATTGAACTACATACATTTGATAAATAAAAGTGAGGTTATCTGTGTTAATAAAAAATATGTTTTCTTCAACATTGCAATATCTGAATTACCCAGAGATATTGCATTATACACGGAGATTAGACCAGAACTGAATTCAGCAGAAATGGAGAAAGAAGACATAGAATTTTAAGTAGTTCTGTGATACTGCAGCCTGTGTGACTGCTCTGAAGATTTGCTGCCCCTAATGAATAATGTATAGAGCATGATTTCTTCCAAGGGAATAATAGGCTACCTAATGAAAACTTTGAAGGGGGTTGCAATTTAACTGCCTGAAGTGAACTAAAAAGAATATAATCTAGATATCTCATTATCAAACAAAACAATATCAGCCCTAGAAAAAAACAGCTTGCTGTCTTACGTTCCAGTTATTCTCTCACTCTTTTTTTTTGTCTGAAGATACTGCATTAAAAATAAGACCTTTCCCATGTAAAAAACAAAATAAGTTTTCACCTCACTAAATAAATATATTTTTTATTTCTATATTGAGGTAAAAAGATGAATGACAAGATGTTGAAATATGCCCCTAAAAGCTAACTTTAATATGCTGCCCACTGATGATGTAAGGACATATAATATTTATTTTATACGTTTTTTTCCTTTGTTTTTTCTTCTTCTTTAGCTTTCAAATCAGGGGTTTGTTTGAATGTATTTTTTGTTGCTTATTACCTTTGACACTTGCTATTTTGTCTGGAATGTATGGATGGTAAAATAACAAAGTGTCAGGAAAGTAAAATTAAGAAGAATCAATGTGTCTGCTGTATTTAATATGAAGACTTTTATTCATCTGTAAAGAGCTGAAGGCTCTTCAGTGACTTCACTGCATATGTTTGTCATGGGGCAGTAGAGAAGGGAATGCAATCTAGAACATGAGCCACTGTGGAAAGATTCCTGAAAAGATTAACATAATTACTGAAAAGTTTAGAAGGCTGAAAGAATGTGCTTTTGTGGGATAGGCACAAATACTGATTTTGAGTGTATTGGACATCAGGTACTTTAACAATTATGTTTTGGTTTTGTAATTACCATGGTAAGAAGTAAGCATTTAAAAGATGTCAGAAATTTACACTAAATGAGCGTCAAAACAGAACATATTAATGCATCTCAAAGCACCTTCATGGTTCCAAAGGGTTCAAAGTAAACCCTGCTTTGCAATCTAGTCTCTATGCTCTGCCTCTGCACATTCGAAAAAGTTGACTTTGTACTGCGATTGTTTGGAAGATAATTGAGGATTCCTTGGTTTGTCAACACACAGAATATTTACATAATTAATGGTTTTGCTGAAGTGCCTAGGAAGGAGTCCAGTTCTCGCACAATTTCAACTGCTTTTGTCAGCTCTATAGCAATACAATTTGGAGTTATGATAAAACTTATTGCAGAACTTTGTGTCCAGGGAGTGGCTAAGTTTCTCACTCTGCAAGGAAGGATTTCCTGAACCATCATTTCTACGTGAAATTTAGTAAAACTTGCTCTGCAAAAATCAATCATACGAACCCTACCATCCTTCCTTATTTGCATTTACTCAAGTATAGAAAAGTAGTAATATGGCCAGAATCCACTTTACAAAATATTGTTTTAAAAAAAACCCATATTATTTTTAATGCAACACAGTCATTAATTTCAAGATTAAAAAATTTATTTGCATACAGCTAACAGAAAAATACAGTTTTTATAATTGATTGTAAGACAGATTCTGTGACAATAACGTTAAAGAACTTTTAGAGGATTTATCTATGGTTTCTTATAATAGCTTCAGGTAAAACCAGATTTTCCAATTGCAGAGCTGTTCAAATATATATTTTTTTTAATTTGAAAATTACCCTTTTGCTCTTTATTAATAATTAACTACTCTGTGACTAATTTTCTTCATGTAATATATACAAGAAATTTTCTTACTCTCCGGGTAGAAAAAGGTATAAAGAATACAGAAAATGATGATCAAAAGAAAATCAGGAATTAGAAATTACAGCAATTTGCCTTCAGCTCTACACTTCAATGCTGAAGAGAAATATGGTTTCTGCAGAAAAAAGGACAAGGGACACACTGAAATGAAGTACTCAGGCATCGGCTCCTATATGTGCTGGAAGTGGTCCAGGTTGTTCCAGAACCATTCAGGGCCTTATACGTGACTTTCAAAAAATGGCTGTTTAAACTCCATTTAACCTGTCTTTTAACATATTTCCTACATTTATGTATATACGATAAAAGAGAGGATTAAAATGAAATTTATTTTTTATACATTTACTAAAAAATAATCCAAGAAGAATATTTCAGCTAGCATTGGGAAGACACATATATTGTTCTTTACAGCTGAACAACCTATTTGGTATTTAGAATTTTATATAGGGGAAGCTCTGCTATATGAGCAGTAAAACTGAAAAGGAACATGTCTGATGACAGAGCACAGCACCATGCAATATGTTGACTCTATATAATTCCTTCTTACATAATGAAATTTATTAAACATGTTTTTCATAGACAAAATTTAAACTACACTTCCCAAAAGAATGTAAGTAGCTGGTGTTTCCCATCAAAAGCTAAGTGGGTAAGTGGTTAATTATCAACAGATGACATGAGAAAATTTCATCAGTAGCTTAGAGTTGTTATTAGATGTTTGTTCATATATATGAATGTGAATTTTATATATTATCGTACCAAATCTCTATGTAAATTGATAAAAATTCTAAAGTTTTATGTAGTTAAAATGCATTATTAAATTTATATAGCAATTCTGAAATAAACTGACAATATAACTAGCCCTGAAGTCTACAAGCTTTCTTCCTTTTCCATGATCTCATGGTATATCAGACAGTGGATTACTCACAAGATTAAAGTTCTTTGATAGGAATGATTCAGAAAAAAAATAGCTGATAAATAGTTGCTTATTTTTACCAGACATATGTATTACTATTTACCCTCAACTCAAGCCTTTTCATTTGATACATTTTCTTAAAAGATAGGCTCTTATACAGATGCTGAAATTGTTCACTATCATGGTAACATGTTTTATGTAGAGATATTTTAGGAGGCCTGTTATAGTCTTTTCTCTGTGTGTTAACTAGTGCACATAGGCCTTTCCATGTAAGTGTAGCTTAGTCATCTCTAAAGTGGCTATTTGAGTTGAAACCCCAGAGGTGCAGTTTCAAGTTGAATCACTGAACGTGGTGATGCAGTGTGTAATCCAGGCCGACAACTAGGGATTTACTGCTGTACTCACTGTCAAGCCATGCTAAACAAAAGACGAGGAAAGGCGTTGTTTTGAAAGTATTCACTTGCCGGGCAAGAGTGGTGGACTTCCCAGAAGGGCTCAGTTTTGATCTCAACAGCCACTGAAACCAATGGCAGATTTTATGAACTCCAAATGAATTCCCTCTAAAATGAGAGGAGTAAAACCATCGGTGTTATCAGTGCTGCAGTGTCAGACAACTTGGTGCTTGCCAGACAACGGTGGCAACTGCAACTTGTGAAGTATAATCACAGTGCTGATTCACAGCAGACCTGAGATTTATGGTTTTCAAGTTACATCTCTAACAGGCTTCCTTTGATAAGGTATTAAAGCGTGTACTTCTAACAAGGCACTATCACAAAATCATGTCCCATGGGGTAAATATAAGACTTTTATGGCTTCTTTCTCAGCTTTGAAATAGGGATCAAAACCAATAATATAGCAAATTACATTGGTATACCAGCTTTGATGTTCACACTTTATTCCTGTCACAGAGAGTTGGGCCACCTTGCACTCAATTTCTTTCTTGTGTCTGCAGGACTGCGCAGCCTCAACCATCCTTCTGATTCTGTTAGTCTAGTCCCCTGTAGAGCATTCATTTTGTATTGGTTTGAAAACAAACCAGTGGGACATCGCAAGTCAGGGTTAAAATTTAATAGGAAAAAAAATTAAAAATAAGTTAAATAATAGAAGAGAAAGAAGAAAAAAAACACTGACAAAGTCAGATACAACCTGACACCCTGTTAGGGTGGTGGTAGCAGTCCAGATGAAGTAGCTCCGTTGAAGTGGTGATCCTATGGAAGGTCTGGTCTCCAGCTGAAAGTCCAGTGGTAGCTCTTGTCCTCCAGGAATCCAGTAGACAGGGCTCCCTTAGACAGTTCCAAGGCCAGGTTATATCCAGGTGGAATGCTTGGCTCCTCCCTCCTGGGTGGAGCATCTCACAATAGGATGAGATAAGTCCATGAGTCATGCAGTGGTTCCTTGCTGGCCCATTGTCTGTTATCAGGGGTGGGTCATAGCAGGAGATAACAGCTAATGGCCCACAGCTGGTGGTAATAGAATACATCTATATTGGAATCTAGGACAATTTATAAAGTGCAGTTTCTGTAGGAGCTGATATGATAAATATTTTAACCTTTATTTTGAGGATATATCCAGTGATCAGTGTCATAGAAAGATCCCTTACTTTCCTCCCCCCACTTCCCTTTTAGAGCGAATGGTCCACTTACTATCCTGGTTAGTAATAAGGTACAGAAACAAGATAAATCAATGGGCCAGAGCTTGTTTTACAGCCATCTTTAATGTATATAGATATTAAAGGCCCATTTGTCTGTTGTATTGGTCTACACATTTGCTCATATGGTGTGTAGGCTGTTGTTATGCAATTAATTTTTTCTGAATATCTTGTGTGGGAATACTACCATTTGCATTTAATAAATTTATAAAGACAGTTAATAAAGATTTACAAGAATCCCTCACATCTTTAAAAAATACCACCTTTTGCAGTAATATAAATTCTTGTCCAGAGTTTTTTCAGAATGTTTTGTTCTCTAGTCATAGAATCCTACAGTGGTTTGGGTTAGAAAGGACCTTAAAGATCCTGTAGTTCCAACCTCCCCAGTATCAACTGTTCCTGAGCAGGGACAACTTTCACTTAACCAGGCTGCTCAGAGCTTCATCCAACCTGGCCTCGAACACCTCTGGAAATGGGACAGCCATAAATATGTTGGGCAACCTACTCCAGTGCCTCTTCACCCTCACAGTAAAGAATTTCTTCCTAATATCTAACCCAAACCTACTCTACAATGGTTTGAAACCACTCCCTTGTCCTGTCACTACCTGCCCTTGTAGAAATTTCCTTTCTTGTACGGTCCCTTCAGGTACTGGAAGGCCTCAGTTCAGTCATTCTGAAGCCTTTTCTTCCCCAGGTTGAAATATTCCAATTCTCTCAGCCTTTCCTTGTAGGAGAGATGCTCCATCCCTCTGATCATCTTGGTGGCCTCCTCTGGACTTGCTCAAACAGATCAATGTTCTTCCTGTGCCCATTGGATTATCATTTTTTCTTTTCATACTAGAAAATGAGTGGGAAGTAGGTTCCATATTATGCTCTTTTTTGTTTAAACAATAATTTTTTAATATTTTCTTCTTTCAGATTACATCTATAAATATAAACAGAGTATTAGTAAACATATAGTATAGAAACTTGTATATTGGAATGAAGGTAATTTCCTGCTTTCTAAATAATTCAAAATGGTTACTTCAAGATTTGTAGTGGATAATTAATGCACAACAAGAAATCTGAAAATGTATAACAGTTTAACCTTGGTCTTGAATAGAGTAAGGCTTCTTCTTCAGGTTTTGCTGGAGTGTCAGATTGATGTTCTCACAGCAGTTGTTAGACAAGCAATTACAGGTGCACGTCTTCAGAAATCCAGCAAATATTTTTTTCAACTACAATACAGCAAAGGTTTGCAGGAGTTTATGAGTGGAGGCAACTATTTTGTTTTGATTAGCTGAGCTGCAAACAGCATCCACATCATGTTCTTTTGAGTCTAAAATTATATTTAGCAAGAATTAATAAAGCACAGGCCTTCAGAGACAGTAATATTGTTGAGATATAGTATCCTGCAAAAGTATTAAGGGTTGGTGCTCTTTGAAATGATATTGACAAACAGTGCACTACAGTGTTTTCAACAATCAAATTGCAAATATAAAATATGCATAATAGCACCACATCAGAGATATAATTCTAGATCACTAGGCTTGCTTTCAGAATGCCATAATATATCTTACCTGTCTTGCATTCATTTTATTCAGGTAATAGCTGAGTCTCAAGTCTCTCAGCCTATGGTCTGTAAAATGATTTAAGCATTCCTTATTTAAGCATTCATTATTTAAGCATCCTCTTCCTGCATTTGCTATTTACACTTATTTTTCTTGTTTACGTATGTTGCACCTGACTTAACCAGGCTCTCTTTTCTCATAGGTACCTCCATGCTGCAGCAGTGAGAAAGGAAAACTGTCTCAACTTCCAAAGGAATGGGTCTATTTTATTATTTAATGAAAATGACATTATTAAAGCTAATTGACTATGAATGCTGATGCTCAAATCTTTGCTGCAGACACAGAAAAGATGCCAGCTATATAATTAACATAGTCTAAGTATTTGCTGCTGTGATGATACCCCATGCCACGTGAAAGCTTTTACTTCAAAACCTTAGCCAACAACTGTGTTTTTATGTCTAGGAGTATTTGCAAATTTGAGTAAAAGTTGTTGAACATTTTTTGATGAGTTCCTTCCTTCCTTCCTTCCTTCCTTCCTTCCTTCCTTCCTTCCTTCCTTCCTTCCTTCCTTCCTTCCTTCCTTCCTTCCTTCCTTCCTTCCTTCCTCGATTTTATTGAAATAGCACTCTATTTACATATACTGAAAATGCAAGATATAAGTTTTCCAGTATGAATTTTTTAAAAGAAGAAAGAAATCTACAATCAATATAAAGAAATTTCAAAAAAATAAAAAAGAAAATGAAACATTGTTTGAAGGAGCAACAACTTCTGTTCATCCCAAACAGTTTTTGTGGGTTTTTTATTTGTTTATTTATTTTGTTTGTTTGTTTTGAGAAGTGCATAGAAGCAATTCTCTTCATTTTGAGTCAGTTTTCTACATGACCAGTGAAATGAACAGTCAGATTTTTGCATAGCACCTTTCAATGCCAGTTGTAAACCTGCCAGTATGGTACTAATGCTGTTTAAACAAAGCTGGTTCTGTTTCATAGCCAGCAGCTGAGCCAGTGAGTTGTAATGATGGGAGCTGGAATCGGCTGTTCCCTGGAAAATGAAGCAGTGACTCTGAACAGGAACTTGGCTAACTACATAAATGTGCGATATTTGCATCATGAATTTTTAATGTGCAGCATTTCAGATAAAAATTCATCATTTCTCTGAATCATAAATAAAAAAATATATGGCAAATTTAAATGTGGTCAGCAAGAAACTGTTCTTCCCTGTATAATAAATGGTAAGGAGTGTGAATACATAATTAAAGGCAGCTTACAGTACCATGATTTTTAGAAAAGCAGCCAGACTGGTAGAACTGCCAGTGGCAAACTCATTTTATTTAATTTAATAAGCTTTTAGTTGTTGGATCAAGCCCAGTCTTACAGAATATTGGACTTTGCCAAACACATTTCTTATTCATAAAATAAAGGCAGAAACTCTGGGGCCTCCTTCCAATTTACAGTTTTCTAATTAGATGGTGAGCAAGACAGCAGAAGTGATCCATAACTAACTGCAAATATTTTGACTGCTGAATCAGAGGAATTAAAACTCCATTAAGTTATATACAAAACTATAGCAGCAATTTAGAAAAACATAAGCATAAGAGCAATTCCTGTCATGGTGGGAATGGCTAAACATCATATTCTCTATGATTTCTTCCTTTTTGAGCTTCAGCTTTGGTATTTCATTCAGCTACAACCGGGCAGTAAATATTTACTTCTGGCAGTGCTTATTTGGGTTAAATGACTTAATAACAGAGAACAGCTAATTGAAAACAGCTTGGGATCACCCAACAGACTCTAAACTAATCTAACTTAGATGGTAAAAGCCTGTAACACTCTGCTGTCTGATATACAGGCCAATTGTAGAGGAAGTCAAGCAAGATTAACAGATGGCTCAGAGATTGCTGCAGGGAAGAAGGGTCTCAGATGCTTATATCTTATAAGGTGAGCAGAGAATTCTCCTGGTAGATAGATTTCACCTGAGTACCCAGGAGAGCCTTCTAATCTTCAAGCTGGCATGAATGATAAGAGCTGTGAAGGATGGTTCTGTAACTGTGAGTTTTAACATGAGGGATGAGCTGGCCTTTACAAAGTATTATGGAAAATACACAGCCTTTCATTTCCTTACAGACCTCACAAAGTGGTGTGTGCTGGAAGATGAATCTTCTTACTTCCTGTTTGTATGACAACTATTTTATATTCTTGATTGTCTTGTCTATTTTTAGAATAGATCTTAGGGAAAATTCCCTCCTGGAAAGGGCAGTAAAGCATTGGAACAGCGTGCCCACAACAGAGGTGAAGTCACCAGCCCTGGAGGTAAAAGATCTGTAGACGTGGTGCTTAAGTACATGGTTTAGTGGTGGACTTGGCAGTGTAGACTTATGGTTGGACTAGATGACCTCCTTCAAACCCCAGCCCTTCTGTGATTCTGTGAGAGTGAAGTAACATCTCTTGTAATGGGGGACCAGACCTTCAGTCAACATACAATTTCTCCATGGATGTATACTTTTACATACTTTGTTGATTTTTTCTCTCTTTCTTTCTCCATAATTGCTAAGATTTTGTTTTCTAGCTCTTTTGATACTGAAGAAGTAAAGCATATTTTGTTGCCTCTTCTGCTGTAATATCAAACAGTTTGTCTAATTTATAACTTATTTGAATTTTGATCACAATGATAAAATGTTTTTGCAGCACCACATATTCTAGAGTTATATAAAGAATTGATTACTGTGGTATTTCAACTCATACTAGAGTAAGTTTGCTCTGCCTGATAGAGAAATATTTTATATTTGGAATGACACTGCTGTGAGATCTCTTATTAAATTACATGCTGTTGCAGATATTTCTACTATTAGCATGTAAAATAAATAATACTAGTAATGTAATGTTTTTTAGTTGTTTTGTATCATTAATAAATTTCAAATAACACTGGATGTTTTCAATGGATGCATATATAGCAGAAACATGCCATTTTGGTGCGTTTGTGTATACAAGAAGAAGTTATTACATCACATTATTCTATTCACATCAAGTTTCCTGCTGCTTTGGACTACTGCATTTGTTAACAAGTCAACATTTTAAATTCAATATGTAGTGTTTATGCTGTGTCATTTGCTATAGGAGATTTTCAAGGGAAATATTGTAACGTTTTAAGGATTACAAATATGGCAAAGTCTTTTATGATTTGGACTTTTTACTAAAAGCAGATAGTGATACAGGTAAAATGACAGACTTCTGCAGTACAAAAAACTTCTACATGTTCAGTGCAGAGCGTATCACAAAAGAATTGAATCCATGATATTGGGCCAAGAATCAGATACAAACAGACATGATAACAAATTAGGCTGATAAAAAGCTGTAGTATGACAGCTTCTGTGGAAAAAAAATTAAAATCTGTGGTAGTACAGTATGTATCTCTCCTCACTAAGAGAAGTACTTGCTGTACTCACACAATGTGTTTTTGCAGCTCTAGATTTCAAACGTTTTTCCACTTTAGCCACAACTTCAGCTGAAGTCTTTGTCTCAGAACAGCATGTGGTATAACTAGTTTTATAAGAGCTTGGGTTTGAGGTAACTCCTCAGAAGGCTGCAGATATGTTAAATGATGAAATGTAAATTTATTATTTCATATTTATAATCTAGACAAGACCATGTTTTTGTATCTTCTAGGTACATAAGTACCTTTCTTTTCTTTTTTCCTCTTTTCTTTTTTTTTAACCTAAATCAACGGTGCTTGCACTTTCTTTCTTAGAATTCAGTCAGTACACAGTGTTTGTCTGCATCAATACTGTTAAACAAGTTGCTGAATTTCATATCATATGAAAATCCAAGCAAAACTAGCTATTCCTTCCATGTAAGTCATTATGCAACTACAATCCAAAACCTGTGATGGCCTTTAGTGTCCTTACACTCATGATATATTACACTTTTTCTGAAGCAGATCAGCCATGAGAACTGCCAGGGCTGTTTTCCTAGGTAGAGATGCTGCTATGCTCTCTGACACTGAGACACTCGATTGATGAACAGGAAGATAAATTACATTCCCCAGCATTCCTTAAGTGAAGTTTACATTACTTAGAGCTCATGACAATGAAAATATTTAAAACTAGGCAAGTACTATCCTTCTGTGTCAAAACATTTTCTTCCTTTGATTCTTGTTTTCTTTTTCCTTTTCATTTACTATTTTGCCTTTAACACAGAAAACTAATATCCAGCATGTTCCCTGCATTATCCAGATACATCATCAGTTCCTGCAATCTCAGAAGCAATGACCTCTACCAAGTCATTCAACTTCACATTTAGCTGCAGGTGTAAGGAGGAGAACTAAAGTTCTTGGGGTCTCAACTAGCACTATATCTGAATAAAACAGAGTACTTTTTTCAAAGTAAAACTTTATTATCTTATCTTTTTTCCTCTTTCTTTCTCTTTGAAAACATACAATCAAGAAAAATTCAGACACCCTTCTAAGCATGATCTCTATCACTTTTTTTGTTAGATTGTTTAACTTTTAATACTAAGGAATAATGGCCTGTTATAAACCTAGATTTATAAAAATGTAGAGATTTTAGATTTTAAAAAGGAAATTATAAACTGTCTTTTCTCCAGAATAGCTTTACCCTATAATGATACCCTTCAGAATAGCTTTACCCTTTAAAAATTTTTTTGTTTGTTTTAATAGGGAAAGATTTCTATATTTGTGGTTTGGGCAAGACTCAGGAATTCATGTCTGCTTGGATTGTTTTTATTGTCATGTGCAATGGTGCTCAGATATCAAAAGAAGCGATATAAAATAAACTGGTTGATAGATGTTCTTGAAAAAACATGAAATTTACAGAGGGACTTTTGGGAATCTCTCCTAAATAGGTTGAAGTCTTACATTTATATCATGAAATTTCCATGTATTTGGCGACCAGCAGTATCTATTCCTTGTTCTCATTCCTTTAGTAAGTGTGCTGTTCAGGTTGGGTAACCAAATCTATTCCACTGAATCCCACTCCTTCCACACTCCCCAAAAAAGAGGAGGGGGGAAAAGCAATCCTTTTGCTCTGTTTGAAGTTAGATCCCCAGCCTGATTCCTAGCACAGCCAGGAAGGACAGCAGTTTATGGAAGGGGGCTGGGACAGATGGATCGCCATGGTTTCTGCATCTGCTGTATTCTCCCTTTATTTGTTGTTTAATGCCTGCATGTTTAAATTCTCAATTATTTTGAGACTAATTCAAGACAGCAGGAAGAATATATCTGCTTTTGCTTCTTATCCCACATATTTGCTTACTCGTACAATTATGACATTTAGACAATTCATTTTCTTCCAGATAACATTTCATAAGTTTGTATTTATTTTTTCATATAAAGTCAGTAGAAATGGCATTAACAAAATGGTATTAACATTTCATCAGTTTGTATTTACTTTTTCATATACAGTCAATAGAATTGGCATTAACCTAAATGGCATTAACAGTTCATTAGTTTGTATTTATTTTTTCATATAGAGTCAATAGAAATGACATTAAAGGGAGTTGTCTCCCATCTATAAAAATTATGTGCTTGTTTGTTTTATCTTGTTATTAAAGTATCAAAAGCTGTAGAAATAAAGTTGGCCTTTGGAAGATGTATAAACAATTATTGGCGGCCTTATCACTCTCTACAACTTCTTGAAAGGTGGTTGTAGTGAGGTGGGGGTTGGTCTCTTTTTCCGGGCAACAACTGACAGAACAAGAGGACACAGTCTTAAGTTGCGCCAAGGGAAATATAGGTTGGATATTAGGAGAAACTTTTTTACAGAAAGAGTGATAAAGTATTGGAATGGTTTACCCGGGGAGGTGGTGGAATCACCATCCCTGGACGTGTTTAAAAAGAGATTGGATGTGGCACTCAGTGCCATGGTTTAGTTTAGTTAAGGTGTTAGGGCAGAGGTTGGACTCGATGATCTTGAAGGTCTCTTCCAACCTGGTAATTCTGTGATTCTGTGATTCTGTGATTTCTTGGTGCATTTTATTTTTCATTATTATTCTTGACCCTTTTGCAGACATTAATTATAATTCTAAGAGTAATATCCAAAAGAAAGAAAATACTTTTCCAAAATAATACAGTTATTCTCAGTGTGCGAGTTGGTTCCAGTAAATGAAATTACAGGTGTTTGCATGCTGTTGCAAGTTAAGAGAAGTTATAATTTCTTTATTTGCTCTTACAATTGATAGGCTTTTCAGTTGTGTCTGCAACCAAGTACTTCAGTAGCTATCTCTGAAATATTCTTTGCAACTTCTAATGGTGACCTAGGAGCATTTCTCTAGGAGCATTCATTCTATAATTTTGATTAATATAAATGTACATGTTCTCAAAATCTTATCTTAATACTACTAAACACTTAATTTGGTGGCATGTCCTTGCAGTTAATTCCTCAAGACAGTACTATTTTGCAAAAATAAGAATTATGAATCCTACTGAAATGTTTACATATGTTGTATTCAGAAGACCCTAAAGCAGCTCAGTCAGGTCATTGATATTTAATGCATTTATATTTAATTCACTTTCCTTCTCCCAATTAATACATGTTCAGCCATCAGACAGTCTAAATCTAACAGCCCTTGATTTTTTTTCCAAATAACTCCAGTGGTATGCCTGGTTTGACACCTCCAGAATGCAGTGTCATATAATAGAACAATTAGCTGCTCTGCAGTTCCAGTTACTCCTAGGTTTGTGTTTGGAAATAGAACTTTGTAGGTGGGGTATAATACACTGTATGATTAAATGAAATGTATGTGTATGTGCTGAAGGTATGCCAAGTGTTTGCTATAAAGTTTTGAAATTTCTTCCTTTTTTGCAAGAACATGAGTTCTTTTAATGCTATCCTTTGTGATGCCTCTGTTGCCAAAAAGCAGTAGAGACTTGTCCTTGTTTAAACAGATCACGCTAATATGATGTGAGTACTTTTATTCCTATATTAGTAAATGGGCAAAGCCTTGAAAACATCGAGTGCAGTTTCCTCAGAGACCAATACTGCAAATCCTGTTGCTAGGAAACCATTTTTATTTGTTTTCCTTCAACATGACTAAATCATTTTATGTCTGGTTTCAAAGACAGCTGGGAAGATGGGAGAGGAAGGAAATGCATTTCAGAATTCTTACCTCCTCTTCCCATTTCTTCCCGATATGAGGAGAGTGGTGAGTTACTACAATGTGGTGGGATTCAGGGGAATATATGATTAAATGACCCAGGAGCAGTGGGATCTCTGTGTGGCTGAAATGTGTGAAGCTGGGTGGGTATCTGGTTGAGCCTCCCTCACTCCCTCCTGGTTTCCTCTCTCAGCATCCCTTGTACCCTCTCCTGTGGCCAGCTCCTTTCCCTGGGAATAACCCAGTGGGTCCTTTCCATCCATTTCTTGGGGCTCTCTGGGTCTTTCTTATTCCTTCCATCCTGCTCTGTCTCCTCAGCCCAGGTTCCCAATGGGGCCAGAGGGGTGCCAGCTGTGTGGCCATATGGTCCTTGCAGGAGGTGGGATTCCAAGGGCCAAGGTCTGGCCTGGCCTTCAGGCAAGCTCCAGCAGCCTGGTCAAGGGGAATGTGGGCTACACCAACTCATGGTTTAAGCCAGAGGGAAAGCAGGGAAAGATGGGTTGCTATGGGGTAATGGGAGGTGAAAAAAAGCCCTGGCTTACTCACTTGTTCATATACCTTCTCCCCACTGAGCTCCCACGGCTTCAGTACTTCTTCAGGTCAGGAGTAGTTTCCTTTCCTGGCTTCTGGCTTTCTTCTCTCCTGCATTTTCCTCTCTGTCTTGCCACATCCTGCATCTCTTCTGGTGTGCTCCAGCCTGGGTTGGGCAATGAACCAGAGATGGTGAAGGGGATCTCTTTAAGTGTATGGGAAGCTGAGTACCATTTGGAACCTGAACTGGAAAGAAAAGAGAAAATTTCTTATTGCCTCTTAATTGTTTCATGGAACTTGACTCCAGTAGCTGTTCTGGTCCAGTGAGGAAAAGCTGCAGTGTGAGCCTGCAGGGGAATAAAAGGTTTGGCACACCAACCCCCCCATGCCCCCCTGCTGCTCACAAGTACTTCATACAGAAATGGCTGCTCTCCACATTCTCTCCTGTCAGAACAGATGGGCTTTGGGTGGATGGTGAAGCTTCATGGAAGCAAAGGCTTTGACTTTCCTCTTCCCATCTATCCAGGAAAGGGACTCTTTATTTCTGTTTTGATCTGGACAATCCCTTGAACTTAAAGACTCCCTAGCAGTTCTACTACTCCAGGTAGTAGAACCTGGCTAATTCTGTTACTTGCAGTTGCACTGTTTGCTATTGCAGTTTATAAACAGGCTCCTTTGCACTGTGTTGCTATGGGTTTTTCCTTGTATTTACTGAGAAGACATAGGTGATTTATTTTTCTAGTGTCTCAGCAAATTCTTTCCTGCTCTGATTAGTTTTTTTTGGGGAGGGTTGAATCTGATCCCTTTCAAATTATGAGGAATGCTTTTCATGGTTTCCAAAGCATTAAAGATCTTTGTGCTTGTTTATATATAGGAGTTAACTGAAGTAGGTTATCTCTTAGCTCTTTTTAAACACACTTTGTTTAGATCAGCTGAGGAGGTTCTCTTCTGTCTGTGCCAAACTGAAATAGTGCATTGAGATGTAGCAGAACTGAGGGATATTTTGGTTCACTTCATGCACTGGATAGGCAAAATTTCCAATTTATCTGATTCGTAAGCTGCCACAATTCTAAAATCACTTATTGAAAATTTAGAGTTGATAAGACAAAGTTCTATAAAATGTGGAAAATTTAATAGTTATTGGTGTATGCATTGAGCAATTACTTAACTGCTGTTTCTTGTTGATAAGACACCAGTGTCACTCCAAAAAGGGAAGAGGGAGAAAGGAGAGCCAACTAATGAAAACCAACAAACTTTAAATACAAAGTCTAAGCAGAATTTCTCTCATTTCTGTTAAAACTTTTTCTCAAATTGAAAATCCTAGAAATGAAAATAACTGTGTCAGAACATCTGTTGACTTTTTTTTTTTATGTGGCTACTATTAATATTTTCTATAAGTTGTTCTGTAAGACTGAAGATACCTGTAACATCAGTGTCTGTGTTGCAGCCTTCTGGAAAAATATGATTTCTACAACATAAATAGTGGGAAGCTTTCAGAGAAAGATGGAACACAGAAAGAAAATGTAGGACATAGTTGGAGATGAACTTCATTAAGAAGTAGCGGTAAAAGGAAAATAGTGTTTATATGGCACTATTGCATATGAACTTGCAAATACTCCACATAATTAAGATACATTTTTAACTACACTTTTTCATGAATACTTCCAGAAAATGAAGTCTTGTTCTTCACAAATTCTTATTTTGAACGGTTGCATCTTTTGCTTGACTTCTTATATATGTCATCTCACTTTTCTGCTATTAGACACTGGATGGCGAGCTTAATTTTTCCTTCAGATATGCAATAAATTTTCAAAGGATATAGATGTAAAGATTAAGGATTTATAGAGCTATATTCTGTCTAAAGAAACCCTAGTCCTATCAACTAGCGAGTTATTTGTATTCTGTCAAGTAGACAGTAGAGCAACGGTGCTGTCCTCTGCCTTGGGTTTCTGTGAAGGTGAAAAAGATGACAGCATAATTGCTTATCATGGCACTTTGGAGCCTTTTAAAACGAACAGCCATCCTGAGTACATATAAAGTGATGGTGGCAGCAGCTTTTGATTACAAAATATCAAGGGACAAGTTTAGGCCAAGGTTTTCGAGCTAATTGGGTCAAGCTAAAGGCAGCAGGAGAATACAGGCTCTGGCTTCACGTAGGTTGACGTGTTTAAGATTTCACTGAATCTGGCACAGAATGACATTACAGAAATGGGTAGCAAGTGAGCTTTAAAAAGCTTAGTGGTGTTCTTATATTCTCAGATACATTATCTAATAAAAATATTTCAGCTTGTCAGTAGAATGCCTTGCTCATTTGTGAGCTGCAGATTAATTACAATAAAATATGTAGTATTGCAAGTCCATTTTGTGTTTCCTTTTTTCCTGAGGAATTTCTTAATGATTGAAGTTGTCTTTGCTTATTTCCCAAGAAGCAGGGAACAAATGGTCTGTGATACATTTAGCTTGTGAAATCAATTCAGTATGAAAAATTTTACCTTGGGATATATTTAAATATTCTGAAGATGCTAGGTGTCTCACAGACTAACTAAAAGCAATGAAAACATTTTTTTTAAATCAAGATTTCTTCCTAAAGAAGACAGATTTTCAGCAGTAACAAAATATTTTCAATAGACTCTGAATTAATGTCGGCTACTTACTTTGGGGACAGGATCCCAAACCTAAAAAGAAACAAAAAAGTAAAAACATTGGTAGTTTCTAAATATTTTGATATCTTCCATGTTTTGAAATTACTTTTCAGTTTAGAATTTTTCATTTTTTTAAATTATTTTAAGAGGGTCAAAAGTCAATAGCTATATTCTCTAAAATCCAGAAAATTTTCAACTTTCTAAAATTACTGTTGAAGTTAAAAAAGAATTCTGAGTTCTATAGTCTGCAATTACATATTCATCTTAGACTTTTACTGATTCCCTGTATTTTACTTTCTTTTTCTTGCCAATCATTTTAATTTCAGTATGAATTAATCCTTCATTTTCTGTTCCAAGCTAAATCTGTCAAATTCAGAAAGAAAAAAGTACAGCCCTCTGCTTTTCTTTCCTGTTGGTCATCAAAAAGTAGAGTTACAGCCTCATGCTTTGAAATAGGCAGTCTATTGAAAGCAATGCTCTGCAAATTTTTGAGGAAATTGCTGTGAGATCTGTAGTAAAAGGGAAATAAAACCTCTGCAATTCAGTTATAAAGTCACATTGTAAACTACATAATAAATAAGACTATAAGAAGTGTAGGGGACAGTTTTGTTGCAGAACTGTTTCCAGAATCTGTGTTTTGCCAGTGGAATACAAAGTAGTACTCTGAATTATCATAGTTTTGAAAGAATACTTAAATTTTTGTTTCATAGTTCACCAGATGTTAATTGATATTCTTACTGATGTAAAAGGAAGAAAATCAAATTTTAATATTATGTCATCATCTTTACTGCCTTTCCTGCCTCTGGAATTTTGAATGATATTTGGAGAAATAGAAAGGTAATGATGAAATGCTTTTGAAAGATGCACAGTTAGATCAGTACCCCAATACCTGCTGAAATCCAGTAATAGTAAGCATGACAACCATGTGTGTTTAAAATGACAGTAAAAAGAAACACTTGAACATGTCTTTTAATTGTTCTGTTGAAATGTTAATTCTACCTCAAGAATACTAGATCTTTTGGGAACCTTGCTCAATTTACATACACACTTTTATTATCAACCCGTTTAGACATTTTTGCTCTATAACTGAATATTTTATCAATGGTGTATTTTAAAATGATGAATTATATCTATATCTCTCTTTGTGAGTCTATAAAGCATACAATTTTAAGGGCTTTAAGGTAGCTGGGTCCAGTCATGCAAAGTCCTGCAGTCACAATCTAATCGATTTGTGTGTTAGTGATGTTATTCTTTGAAAAAATTTCATAACTTTAGCACTGAAAATTTGACTTTTATTATATAAACACATTTGAAAACAAAACACTTGTTGGGAGAAATGTGACAAAGATAGTTTAAGCAGAAACAAAAATTTTAACACTGGAAAACCCATGTCAGAAGTCAGGTGGAGAACCAGAACCAGAACTCAGCAAATATGAGAATGACAGATGTGAACAGGAGAAAGTAGGATTTGAACTCAATAACATTCTTTCAGTTTTAAAACGATAGATCTTTCTATTCTATCTCTCATTTCTCTCTCATTTCTGTATGCAAAGTAACTTTTTCTGCTTAGGGAAAATTTTGTGGGATGAGAGAACCTGTCACTAGTGCAGAGTAGCATAGTGACCTCCATGTCTGTTTTCATTTGTGCTTCAGAAAACAGGCATTTTAAAAAAGCATCTGATTCTTAAGCATTCATCAAAACATTTTTAAGTAGTAAGGAGAATATCTCAGCAGATCTGGAGAAGGGATATAGCATCTGAGAATTTGTATGCTTTTTCATCTATACTCACTACCTAAGATGTGTTGCCCAGTTTTGAAAATCCTGTATCTGTTTTATCTCCAGACCCCAATGGTAATGCCAGCAGTATGGAAAACTGTCTTCAGAATTTCCAGAAACTGAAGCTGGTTCTATCACTGAAATGGCAATGATCATTCTAGAGCATCAAATAATGCTCAGAATGGTTTAACTTCTATACTTTTGAGGTCATATATAATTGTCATGAAACAAAATCCTCACTCAGGAAAAAAGGTGATTAATTTTCCCCAAGGCTCTTTGAAAATATTTTCATTTTCTCCTAATATTTCACCCATGCACCACAACAGAACTGTTCTCACTGTTTCCAAAGCCATTCACCCTATAGCACCTGGTGCCAGGGAAATGACACCTACACTTTCCTGCCCTGTCCTTTTTTTCTTTCCTTCTTTTCTGGTATGTATTCAGTTATTTCCCTCTTAATCTACAGATTGGAATATATTCTCATTTTACACACGTCCCTGAATTGATTCCCAGTATTGGTGAAGTATTCCACCATATTAAGTTTTAAACTGGAAATTTAGTTTAGAGCCTGGTTAGCTGCTAGATAACTGGTGAAGGATAAAGGGTCTTCTTCCTCCCTTATCTTAATGTCCAGTTCCATTACAATGTCAAAGAAAAACAATTTTTCTGGTTATTAACTTGTCAATGAATGCTACCTGTTGGTTGGTGTAGGGCTGTTAAGAAAACTGAAAATGTGTGTTTATATTTAAAGTCACTTAGGAGCAGCATTGGAAAGCATTGCTTTAAATATCTTTTTCTGGAAAAAAAAAAACAGATAAAACCTTTCTGCAAATCTTGTGATTTCCTCTGTGCTAACAGAGTCATGATTAATTTCCAGTCTTTGTAGATCAGCCATGCAGTGTTCAATTAATTCCTTTGTGATGGAAAACTTCAGCAGAGATTCTAATACTACATTGTGGGAATAGCCTAACATATAATAACTGCTTAATTTCTTAAGAGTAGTCATAAAAATTAGCTCATTTGATTAAAGCATGGTGTTAACAATGCCAAGATTGTGGGTTTGATCCCTGTATGAGCCACTGACTTAAGCACTGGACTTGATGATTCTTGAAGGTCCCTTCCAACTCAGAATACTCTGTGATTTGTAATAGATGTAAGAGAGTAATAGGGGAAAAAAATTGAAAGAAACAAGAATGAAATGTTTTAGTTCTGGGGTAGAAGTGTGAGAAGCAATTTAGACTTTGAACAACATGACTATATAAATTATGCATAAATGCATACTTGTTTGCACATTATTTGTCATATATATTTGTGTGTTTGAGCGGTTTTCAAAGTCTGGATTCTGCGTTAAGGAAAAAAACCACTTGTTTTTTTCCAACTGTATCTAATATGATTCAGAATAATGCTTTAAAGGAAAGAAAAAATTACTTACAGAGTGTCTCTCAAGTTCCTAGTGCTCCTTCAGAAAAAAAAAAATGAAAAGATGCCTACAGATTGAAAATTAACAAAATTGTTAGGATTTTGGTTTCTTTTTTTTTTGGGGGGGGGACAAAGAACTACACTGACCTCCTATCAGAATATTGCAGCAGCTTTTCTTAATGTTAGGCTGCTAAGTATTGTATCCAAGTACTGTTGATATGTTCTGTAGCTAGGCAGAGATGAATAATTTGTTCAATAACTGTACTCCCCTTCACCATCTGGAAGTTTTCTGAAATACAACAACGTTAAACTGATTACCTAATAAAAATTCATTGATTTCTCCAGCAAACAGTTCTTGCACTGCAGATTAATTTTGTAAACTTACTAGGATTACTGCTTATGAGTCTGACTTCTCTGGTTAATTAAGCAACTCACTTGATGTTTCTGTTTTTGTCTGAAATAGAAATCTGTACAGAGAGGGTAAAGCTGCACATTTTCTTCCTGGTGGCTGTAAGAAAGGAGATTTAGACCTTCCAAAACTGTTGCTAAGTTTGTAGAACCAGGCTCATCCATGTCTTCAACACTGCCATTTTTAGACTAAATTGAATGCTTCAAAGGATCTTGCTTTCATGGCCTATTTTCTCTCTTTTATCCATCCTGGAGTAAGGAGAAAGAAGCCAGAAGAGTCCAGATTTACTATGTTTCTTTAAAAGCTAATGCTGCTACCAGTGGCCTACCTCTTAACCCTCATTCTTCTGCCATTATTAGACATGAATAAATTTTAAATGTTCTTGTGAGGGTTTTCACTTGTGCCTAAGTGAGGTAGTTATTCAAGATTAATATGGAGTTATATCCTGACTAAAAGTCTCTCTGGGAAGTTACCATATTACCAGAGAAAATGGGTGAAACACTGTTAACCTTCACTCCCTTCCGGTTTTGGCTATGCAGATGAAGTTGTTGGGGACAAATAAACAAGTTTGGTCCTTTTCCTCAAATTTCATGGTGAATGAGCTTCCTTTTTGCATTGGTAAATTTTCTTTTCTCTTTCATCAGTACTGATGCAATTATTATTTCTTTTTTGTGTACTAAAACTATGTTTAAATACTTTTTTTAAAAATGTAATTGCTTTGTTTCTGCTTTCTGTTTATTCTGTTTACCCCATGTCATTTATACTACAATGAGAGAAATAGGTGCTCATTAGTGCAAAATTAGTCTCTATTGCAGAGAATATTTCACAGAATATTAGGACGTCAACCAATTGATATTCATGGTGGCCAAGACCTTCACATCACAGTGTGTCGCTTTTTAACTGCCTTCTAAGATTGCAATCTGAAAAACACTATTCCTTTAAAACTGCAGTATACTGATATATCCACTGATAAAACAAAGCATAATGTATGGGTAAATGTACTGTTTCACTAACAAGCACCCATAAACTGACATTTTTACATAAAATAGAGAAGGTAAACAAGTTCTCAAGATGATTAATCTTACGGTAACTGATACAAATTATCACAGGGTGGATGCAAGCTCAATGAAAACAGTATAAATCACATTTATTGTCCTTGAGTTAAATCTAAACATCCCATTGCTGTTTGGGACATTCATCTAGCTCATCTTTCTTAAGGTCTCTGTGTACCTATTTAGAATTTCAACTGGATTTTCACAAGCTCCCTGCTTTATTATAATAAGAGAGATGAGGTTGAATATATCTTGCTTATTATTTATGTGGGTAAAATCAATTTAAAAACACAAACCATTTTCTTTTGGTAGATGCTAAGAACAAATTCTCAAAGGCTTTTTAAGTTTCTTTGCAGATTACCATTTAAATGGTGAACTTTTAGAAACTGTAGCTAGCCTGCAATTCTAAACTCCGAAACATTCAGCAATCACTGGGGAAATAGTCATATGTGTTAGACCAGCCTTGCCTGATTTTTAAATTATCACTATTTATTCAAATGTTGTAGCACAGTTTACATAAAAAAATTTAAAACAGTTTTATGCCTGGGCACAAATATCAGTAATCTAGTTCAACAAAGTTCATCAGTAATATTTTTTGAATTAAGAGATTTATTAATTGGTCTACATTCAACTTATTTTAATGGGATATGTGTATTTTCACATATATGTATATTCAAATATATGTAGATTTTTGTAGCATAGTCTGATTCTGCACATTTTACTCATGAGGTGTTTTTATATCAGTAAACTTGTAGCTAGATGCTTTATATGTGTGTTCAATAGGTGATCCTGTTACCAATAAATCCCTGAAGGCTCTATGCAGTCCATGTGGTTATACAGGTTCAGCACACGAACAAGCCATAACAAACCTTCCCACTCAAGATATTAAGAGAGGATTCCAGCTGTTTTTGAAAGAAATTGTATCAATGCTAGTTTCAATGATAGCCTTTGTGCATCTTGAATGGAAAACAGTATGATCAGGACTTTAAACAGAATGTCAAGTGAAGAGAGAAGAGCAACAGACTTTTTTGGAATTACAAGATGCAACTGTAATTGTGCTTATCCTGACAGGAATGAGCAGTAGCATTTAGTTAGGCATGGCCTTAAGTGTTTGCTTTCCTTGAAAATTTGAACTACAGCAAATATCAGGAAAAAAGTTGTTTCTGGTTGTAAATAAATGCTGACTATACTATATAAGCTTGTAAAATAAACCCTTATTTTTTTTGTACTCCCAGTCCACTTTTCAGCTTATAACATCAACAATATGTCAAATATAGGAGGAAAGTGTATTTTTAATAGGTCTGCATGGTGGTTGCTTGAGTTATATGAATAACTCATATTGTTTAATATTTCAGCTGCAGAACTTGCCAGTCATCTCAATTATAATAACAACAAATGCCTTGCATGTTTAATTAATGTAGAACTATTATGAAAATGCAAACACGAATAATTTCTGATGAGCATTGTTATTTTTGAGATTTGTCACCTTATTTGTAACTATCAGATGTATCCTCCAGAGAAATAAAAAAACTTATGAAAAGCTAAATGATTTTTTAAAGCATTTTACATTAAAAACATTGCATGTCCGATGACCACCATGCTTTCTTGTCTTTACCTGCAGGGAACACTTTATGTTGAGAAAAGGAAACAAAAAAAGGTGTCTTGCATTAACTAGTCTAAGGGGTGTCAAATCAAATACTGTGCAAAGATTATTTTATTCTGAGAATTAAGAGACGCTTAGTGGACCCAGGGAGAACACTTGTTTAAATAAGTAAGAAAACCCACTCCTTTTGGCAGAGTGTTTTTTTCTGCAGGAGCATTCTCCTGAAAAGAAAGGGCATTGAACTGCACTATTTAGCAATAGTGCTAAATATTTGCGTACCACCTGGTTATGCAGCTCTTAGTCATGCATTTTTATTGCCCATGAAACACCTGAAGAACCGTGTGGGAACTTCTGAACAGACAGTGTCTTATAGGGCCACTCATCGTGTAGATCTGAGTATCTCACCTTGTTTCTCAGACCTGAATCACCGAGCCGTGAGCTGAAGAGACAAGAAAGAAAGGATGCCCATATAAATCTAATTATTTAGAAGATAGTATAGCACAATGAAAAGTTCTGGTTTGTTCCTTCCCTGTGTTTGGGGATTATTTAAATGCAGTTTACCTTTCCCTAGTGTCAAAGCTGTTGTGCTGTCTTGTTTGATTCATGGGAGTCTAAGTGTCTGTCATTGTTGCTGAACATATTCTCATTCGTGCAACAAAAAAGAAACAAACACTCTTGGTCCCAGTGAATGCTTTTTTTCACATCAAACTAAATTTGTTTTAAAGTTGTTGCTTTTGCTTGGGTATCAATGCAAGGCACTGTTTTATACCTCAAAACACAACCTATTGGGAGTCTGTGTTTTACAAGGTTGGTTTGAATACCTTGTTGTGACTGCTGTTGTTCTCACTGCTTCAAGGGTCAAATATCATGTCAAAAGGAAGGCTTTGACTAAACAATTTCTTTCTAAATTATAACTAACATAATTGTTATTATCTTAATATATCAAAAAAAAAAATTTATTTCATAGTCCTAATCATTTTCTCCTTTAAAACTGACAAATTAAATCTCTCTTAACTGGTTTAAATTTCAGTGTTGTTCACTTTCCATAGAGTATGGGAGTATGTATTTTACACTTTTTTTTGTGTGTGTGTGTGCATGTAACACAGATTTTCCTACTTGCCTTCTTGTTGGTCTAGCTCCTTAGGCTGGCATGCTTTATAAAGATTAGGTCTTCAGCAAAAAATAAAAATTCTGGTGTAAAAGTAAGTGTTTAGAATATTCCAGTATGTATGGTAAAACACCAATATGAAATTATTAATCCCTGTCTGTTTTAATTTGAAATCAGTGGTGGCTTTTTTTCCTCATTTTTTCTTGAGTAGTCAAATACATCAGTTTCTGACTGAATGCATGTAAACTCTTTGTTCAGTGCGCTGGCCCCATGGCCACGTCTCATTAGATGTACTTCACTTTTGGATTAAAATGAGCCCTATCCCCTGGGAAGTGCAGTAATCTGCATGGTAGAGTGTGTAGCTGAAATGACCTTTGAATATCTCCAAAAGCCTGTATCTTAAGGATATTTTGAAAATTGTAAAGGAGATGGTGAAGAAGAAAGATTCTAATTCATCGGTTGGACAACTTATTACTTTGATGCTAGGTTTGGCTCTTTAAACAATCATTTACCCTGACATGTGAGTAAAAAAAAATGAGCTTATCAGAATCTTAGGGAACTATAGTTTCTACTTCTAACAATTTCAGTAGTAGCTCATCATTTTCTTTTCTTTTTAATACAGCAAATGACTTTTTCTTAAAGGTCAAATGATGTCATTCTAATTTAGTTCTATAGTTTCCTTTTCTCTTCTTCCTTAAAAGAATTTTTTAAGAAAACAATGGTGTGAGGGAGGTCCTTTTCTTTTTTTCCCCTTTATTTCTACTGGAAGCTGAGGTAATACTGCAGCACCACATTAAGCCAGGTTTTTATCAGTAATTGATGATGAAACATTTCTACATAAATTATAGTTTGTTTCAGAAGGTTTTGGGCCATACTAAACCACAGTTTGGAACCTATTAATGTGAGTCAGAAGCTATTAGCTTGTGAAACTATGCAAATGAGGTTATATACTCCTAGTATGCTAATAACTAGGATCTGCAAATTAAAACACAGAGGAATGGCTTTTTAAACAAAAAGCTGATATTGACTGGGGTTTTGCAGGCTAGAGTACTAATAACTTCAGAATTTGGTCATTTGGGTATAACGTGTTGTTAGCCACTGTTCCCACAGTCCGAGTCAGGCTTTTGGTATTCATCACACACTTCAACCTTTGAGACTCACACTGTGAGCAGAAACAAGGATACAGGAGGAAACAATGGTGTAAAATCTTCTCTGTGGCCTGAGGACATGATACGCTGCAAGAGAGGGATTCCATTAAAATTGAGCAATGTATCTGCTGTAGCCTTGCTCAGGGGAGCAAGTACATGGGGTGGAAGATTAGAGGAGGAGGGAGTATTCATTACATCTCTCCAGCTGCCATGAACTTTTGGTTCTAGTGAAGTGTAGGCTCCCAATAGTTAATATGCCCATTCCTCAGAGCTCTACCTCCCAGAGTTGCTTACACCTGCCTGCCTAATATCTCTGTTCTGTACAGAAGAGTGAGAGAAGGCAGAGAGGACTTATACTAACCGATGTGTTATTACTAATGCATTTGCTAAAAGAAGAAAATTTAAATTATTTCACTCTTGTTCACACAATGTACAAGTGAGCAAAGTCAGGCTGGACTGATCACTTACCTGTTGTTTCCACAGCACAATTATGTGATCATTCTTACAAATCCCAAACTTTTCTAAATTAGTGTACATGTCCAGAGAGTCCTTGTATCTCCTAAATAAGCATCCTCCCCAATAAATTTTAGAAATTTTTATGGATAATAAACTTCAAGCCTGCATTATGAAGAATTAATTTTCCAGAATAATGTAGCAGCTCTTTACAGATGTTCATTGGGAGAAGGTGCACTGAGAGGGCATTATGTGGGAGACATCTATCAGGGAAAACAAAGATTTCCCATGAGAACAAGTTCAACTTATTATGCAAATTCTTTATGTAAAGAAAACTGTTAGATTAATTAATCAGTGATCAATTAATATAAAATTTATACAGTCTAAATTAGTATTTGCCTTCTGAACCTAGATATAGTACAAACACCATATATGTCCCAGTGAATCAGTAATCTAATACTGTTTATTATACAGTTTTAAATGTAAAAGACTTTTTGGTTGTTTTAAATGACAGGCTTTCTATAGATTTACATCAACATGATTAGGAGTCCCCTCTCTCTAGCCTGGTAGCAAAACAAGATGTGAAGTAAATGTGGACATAGGTCAGACAGAATATAAGTTGTACATAAAGAGGGAGCTTGCAAATAAATTATTATTGTTATCCCGAGAGACATCAACCTGACTTTCAATAGAGCAAAAGCAAGGGTGGGAATAGTGAGCCTAGGTTTTAGGGTGGAAAATAATTCTAGTTATTGGATATGGACTCCTCTTTTTATGTGTAGTCTCTGCAACTGCTGAAAAGGTATTTTGATTTATTGATTCTCTAAGAAAAAATAATACCTGTCTTGCCATATATGTAGTGGTTTGTTCAACAGGTATGTGGGGTGTGTGCTGGATGAGAGCATTTTCTAACCACCTTCTCTCAGCGAGGAAGAACTTTATTTTCTAGGCTCTCCCTATGTGCCCCATACCCCTTACTCTCAGGGCAAGGATGTAAATACTTTGTCTGAAAACCCTGGACAGGATTATTTTCAATGCCATTCTAGTGGGTGCCAAGAAAACTGGTGCTAATGGTTGGATTGCTTGAATCTTGGCATGAAGTGGTGATAATGAAAAAGAATAAAGACCTAATCACCTTGAGGCTAATTCTGGAGATGAGTCCAGCAGGGAGGACAGTGAGCTGAGGTAAAGGAAAATAGCTGCACTAGGTTTTTAAGTTTATCTATTACTTCTGTTTGTCATTCAAAGGGTATCACAGGTTCTGGTTGTAGCTCTTGTGACAGGATGGAAAAAGCATGTAATGAAGAACTGACCCTGTGCTTTTCCAGGAATTTCTAAATATGATTTTGGCTTGCCTCAAGATATTTTAGTGTTGTCTTTTGTTATACTGCTCATGGATGCATGTTGGTGAAGGGAGACAGCACCGTACAGGAGTGAAAGACTGTGAAACACTCAGATTTAAGGTTTTGTTTTCCCAAGTTTGTTTATCTGGGCCACATCCAGGAAGTCCTTTAATATGCTTGGGATTCAAAGAAGTTTAGTCCTGTGGAGGTCTTCTTACGAAGCAGTACAGGCAATAGTTTTTCTATGCTTTGTGAGTAGCACAGTAAATGCATATAGTGAACTAGAGCTTTTGGCTTCTGTACTGTAATAGCTGAGTCAATACTCATTAGTTTCCCAAGGAGAAATTGTATTGTTATTCTCTGTTGTAATATCCTGGTTAATTACACTCATGTTAAGTTGCTAAGCTATCAGAAAAATAAAAAAAAAATACAAATTCAATGAATATTTAAAGCTCTCTAGGCAAGAACATATTCTGAAATTAGAGCAGTAAGCTTTGTATTTAGTAGCACATGCTTAAAGCCAAATTTTGTGCTCCAATTTTTAGTATTGTTGAGTATTTAGCTTAAGGATTGGAAGCACATCTAGGGATGTGCTAGAGGGTTTAAGTGGTATGAGAAACAAGTGATTCAACTTGTTGTAGGTGAAAGAACTTTGCATTATATTGCTAATGTGTTTAAACAAAATTTTTCAATGGATTTCACTGTTTATGATGGGAAATTCTCAAATCAGGGGGAAAAATAAGGATTAAAAACTATTGGAAAAGTTCTGCAGTAGGGGACTCAGGCTAAACAGCTGACATTCAGGGGCTGCATTAATTTAAAATAAAAGAAAAAAAAAGGACTATTTGAAATGAAGAACGTCTTGAATTTTGACTGAAAATTTATCTATCTTTTGGTCCTTAGTCCTACTAAACACAGCTTGTGAGTATATAATTTATTATAACTAAGTTAAGAAAACAAAAAAAATCACCTTTGATTTCACCTCAGAAGCTTGAGCTAGAAAGTATCAAATACATAGTAGGCATTTGAAATAGGAAAAAAAGTGAGTGCCATTTTACAGAAGAGTTTGGAGCCATATATGATTATTGCATGAATTTCAGCTTCTAAGTTCTTGAAAATGGAAATAATGCCTGATATTGTGCTTGCCAATTACACCTGTAAGTAGGTGCTGCTGCACCACTCACAGCTAATGTGTAAAATGAATTGTCATCGAGTCCACAGGTGGTACCAGTTTCTAGAGGCCTGTAGCTTTAAAATAAACTTTTCTTCATCTGCAGATTGCTGTTCATGACTCTGCAGAACTCTGCTTCTCTGTACTGGCAAAGCCCCTGTGTGAAACCACTGTATTTGCCAAAGGAAACCTCTGTGCTGGCATAACATTTTACCACTTAAATTGCATAAAATAAGTCAGTAAAAACAAAATCTACTTACAGGATTCGTAAAGAGCACATAACTGACAAAAGCTCTTGATAAGTTATTCTTGTGAGCAGAGCTTTATTGAGCAGACCAATGTCTTTGCTCTATCCAGATCATTCTTTATTTTTGTTTGTAAATAGATGTGTAGATACTACAGTATTTTTTTTCTACAAATTATCTTTCTAGAAAGGTATTTGCTGAATTTAGAACACAGGACTGCTCTAGGGTGCTGAAATGTTGTTAAGGTAAGTTTATTCAGTGAGAAGAAAAAGCAGTACAAACAATCTCAAGGAAGCAGATAGACTTAAGAAACCCAAAAGCCTGAGGCAGTGCCTTAGGGTGAATGTCTCTGTGGGCCAGAAACAAATGAAGTCTACTGATACTTTGCTGAAAGCTGTCATTTCCCAGACTCCACTGGAGTCAACTTAAAAGTTTTGTAGTTATTCAACACAAGATTCATACGAGTTCTCTGTCAAGCAAAGGATGGATTTAATGGTTGTACATTTCTATTCTAAACTGGAGTTAATGGTTATAAATTTCTATTCTGAGATACCAGTACAACTGTTCTTGCAAACAGCACTGTAGTATGAGTGAGTAAAATAGATGAAAGAAAGGCAGACTTCTAGATGGACTTTAGTATGTTAAAAATACAAATCAAAGTTGGTTCATAAAAGAAAAGCACAAATTTCTATGCATATTTTTTAGTTTTATGTGCATTGCTTACAAGTAATGTGTCTTCTTGCTTTACTATTATATACTAGAATTGTAATTCATGTCTGTTCAAAACCAGTTTTTCTTTGATGGATATTAAATTTGATGCAGCTAGGCATGCATCTCTATTTAGATTAAGCTGTAAAAAATTAATAACACCCTTTCCTCTGAATGTAAGGGGACATATATTTTAAAAGGATATCTGCAAGTCAGTGTTATTCAGAAAGGATTGAGAACCCAATCAAAGTAAGTTTGCATATGAGATAGCAGAGTTTTTATCTGCTGCACTGAAATATGCAGCTCATATTTGAAAATTGTTCTCAGAATTCCAATTTAACATTTCCAATGGCTTAAATTCTGGTTTAAGCTGTTCTGTGCAGACCCATATTTTAGAAGTAAAAGTGCTACCCAATAGGGATGTTTGGTGAGTCTGCGCATCATCACCTGTTTTTTATTGTGTTCTAGCCTGGTATTCCTTGGCGCAAAACACACCGAACTGTATTTGTTGTTTCAAAATCTGAGTCATTCTTTTCAAGGCAATCCTATTGTTTTGATGTTTGAATCAATTTTCTTATTTGTAGATTTTTCTCTTCACATGAATGTTTTTTATTTCACTGGTATTTGTGAGCGTATGTGCATGTGGAAGGTTGGCTTCTGATTTCCTGAAATTCTTTTTCATAGAGCAACAAAAATATGTGAAATGAAACAAGCCACGCCTCTTAGTGCTACGTGAGGAGACCTTGTAGCAGTCTTCTGGAATCTGGCCTCTAAGGAAGCCAAGGAGTGACTCTTCTTAAGGAGCTGCAGTGAAAGAACAAAAGGGAATGGCTTGAAACTGAAAGAGTAGGTCTAGATTTAGATGTTAGGAAAAATTGTTTGTTTTAAGGGTGTTGAGACTCTGGAAGAGGTTGCCCACAAAAATTGTGGATGCCCTGCCACTGGCAGTGTTCAAGGCCAGGTTTGATTGGGTTTTGAGCAATCTGGTCTAGTGAGAGATGTCCCTGCCAGTGGCATAGGGTTTGGAAATAAGGAAATAAGGGTTTTTTTTGGAAATAAGGAAATAAGTGGCATAGGGTTTGGAAATAAGGTCCCTGCCAACCCAAACTGTTCTGTGATTCTATGAATTTTTTTTCTTGAATTGCCACTAATGACTTGAATCTATTTGGCTATCACAGTAGCAAGGGTTCAGTAAGCAAGCTCCCTGTCTTTAGCTGCACTGTGCTGTTCCCATAAGAAATCTCACATTTGCGCCCCTGCTTATGTCATCCCCTGAAACAGACCTTGGCAACAAGGAGCTGAGAAATACAGACTTTTAAGAAAATGGCTCTGTTCTGTCACTTTGCTTTTGTAAATTCACTTGTTAACTCTGTATATGAGCTGAAACAGGACATGGGATTGAGTGCTGTGGTTTATGGTGGTAGGAAGCACAGAGACCTGAAATTTTCATTAAAAGTTCTAGGCTGTAAATCCTTCAGTTGAGTCAGCATTAAACTCCAAGTGTGATTAGATCCCCTGAATAAATCTTTCATACTCTCACACAAGTGCCCTCCTTAATTAAGCAATGACTGTAGAAATGCTCAGTGGTTGGCACATCACATAAAAATGGGCTATTCATGCTTTCAAAAGCACAGTGGAATTAATCAAATGTGCCCCGCTACCCCTGGGGACAGGGATAGCCTATTTCCATATGATCTTTAATAAATGTTAGCAGCTAATGGGACTAAAAACCCAAAAACTCAATTCACTGATTCCAATTCACAAGAAACTATACTCAGAATGAAGGATTTAAAGTGTAATGATAATATGGTACATATTAATATAATTATAATATGAGATATTAATGAAATAATAAACTGCCTGGCTCTGTTTTTGATTAGACGGTGGTTAAGGAATGTAGACCAAGATAGGACCAAGATCACTAAATTAATATTTAGATTCAAAATAAGCAGTCCAATTTCAACAGTGGAATAGGGAATCAAAGATGCAAAACCAGACACCAATTTTGAGGATACTGAGAAAACACAGAGAAAAATAGGAAAGGAAACACAGAGAGGACAACCTGTTGGAGGAGAAAAAAAACCAAACCAAATCTTCTTCTGCACTATTCCCACTTATTTGATTTGCTACGAAAATTGTTTAGATATAATATCTGTCAATACAGGAAATTACAATTTAGAAAATATTCAGTTGAAAAAATATGAACATCATGCCAATCTTATTTAGATTTATTTCATTATGCCAAACACCATGATAAATTCAGACATTGATTTCCATGCTCCTTAACAAATTCTCTATTGGCAAAATATTTACTGGTAGTATGTTAAGGTGTCCAAGGAAAGTCTTCAACTGAGTAATTTGGATTCATAATATGTTATGTAGAATTAATGAATTAGCAGAAAATTGATCTTAATCTAGATCACAGATTAAATATGATGTTTGATTGTGGCTTTACACAATGAATGCAAGGATTGTTTCCAAGATCCGAAAAGGAGTTATGGAATGGCCATGGCAGAATGTTTTCCACAGTGAGGCAGGGAAGGACCAAGAACAGGAATCATGTAAATGACTTTTTTCTTGACAATTTTTGTGTGTGTGATTATCTTGGGTGATATATATTTACGCAACCTTAATTCTAAAATTTTCATGTCATCTGAATATAATATTACATTAGTTGCATAAAATATATCAAATTTGAGATTGATTATGAGTGAATTTAAGTAACAAACAAAGCTAATCTTTCCAGGAAATTTCATGAGATTATTTAATCTCTTTTCTACTCTACAGCTTGTCATCTTAGAATGCAACCTTTTAATTTGTAGTTTTGGAAAGCCTTGTCTTTCTCAGGTTTTTGTGTGGGTTTTTTTCAGTAGCTGAAATATTTTGAAGGAGTTCTCTAAAATCATTGATCTTTACTGCCTATTTCTCTTAAACCTGCATTTATATTCACAGTCACGTACAGGTAATTTACAGATAAAGTGGTAATATTAGGCTAAATTAAGCCTCACTATAATATAAAGTCTTTAACAGATGTGTGTTAAGTAGTGATTTGTCATGCAGTGTATTTTTGTACAAGATTACAGAAGCCTATGAATGCTTATATATTATCTGGAATAAGAAAACAGATGTTTCCCCTAGGTTCATGTTGCAATCTTTTAAGTTCTAGGAGATAAAGCAATAAAGTATGAAACAGCATTCCCTACACTGCCTACTCAAATTTTATATTTTTACTGTATTAATATATTGCCTTGATTATGTAGGAGTTGAGGAATCATTGTCAGTCCAGAAATGAATCCTTCACAGAAGTAGTATCTCTGTTGAATATCACCTGTGAAGTTATTCCCTATTAGCAGTGTTACAGGTGGTTCACAAAACACAGAAATACCCATGAAATATTAAAGGGATTATTTGAAAGCATATGCATCTATAGATTCCATTTATTATCCTGATGTTTTCTTTGCAGTTAATAACTACAGCAGCTGGTGATAAAATATTAATATTAAGAAAAAAACTTGAAATAATTAATTTTTTAAAAAGCCTCACGCTTTATCTTTGTAATCTGTTTACAGCATTGTCATAATGGATAATCAGAAACAAGTATTTTTGAGATGAGTGGTTATTGTCTTAAATTAGATTTGCTGTTGAAAAAAATATGACATGAAACTTATAGGCAATTGCTGCAAAATTCTTTGGAATTATTCCCAGTACATAGATACCTAAATATACCTAATAATCTGATTTGCAGTTTAAAGTGTCTTGTTCAAGAATACATACATTTTGAGAAACTAGTTTTGGAAATTAAAATGGGACATGTGCAAAAACCTTAGTCAAGTGGAAACGTGATGGTGATAAAAATGAATAAGTTATCAAGAGAAGTAGGAATTACCAAGGGTTTCTAAAGTGAACATGGCACATCTGAGGATTTTAAACTACAGGCATAACTTAAAGTGATATATTCAAGACTTGGAAGCATAGAATCATGGAATAATTTGAGTTGGAAGGGACCTTTCAAGGTCATCTAGTCCAGCTCCCCCTGCAATGAGCAGGGACATCTTCAACCATCAGATTGCTCAGAGCCCTGTCTAAGCTTGACCTTGAATGTCAAGGCTTTCCACAACCTTTGTTAGTATTTCTTAAAAAGTGATGAAATTTTGCTGTTAAAGACCTACATCTTGTTGTTTTATTAGGATAAACTTGAGATGTGACTTGGTATTGAATGCTTTTTATTAGGAAAAAATGTTGTATACTACAGAGTCCTAAATCTGAGGTATAAATTGAGCATAAATTTTAACAGTGAGGAGATTAGTCACTGGAGAAACAGCAAAAGGAAATGAATTGTCTGTCTTTTGTCAGCAAGGGTTGATGACTCTTTTTTCAAAGATGCATTTCAGCTAAACAAACATTTTTTTGATCAATAATGAGATAACTTGTGGAAAGTTGCTACCCTGAATCATACAAAAAGCGAGGCTAGTTTGAATATTCCCATCAATGCTATGAATAATGTACATAAGTATCAGGAAGTTTTTGCTTAAGCTTGCATACATTTCCCCTTTCATAATCATCTTTCATTGTGCTACAGCGAAAGTACTTTTTTTATACTGGGTAGTATTTCTCTTACTACCAGAAGTACTAGAATTTATATTTACTTTTCAGACAAAATTATTTTTCATGTGAAAATTTCTGTTTCAGTATTTGGGGATATTTTTAAGATAAAATAATCAAAAATTTTGTTAAGACTTTGGGGTTTGTAACTAAAAAGTTATGAAATAAACCTTTTTTCTTTACTTTTTAGAGTAAAAAGAAATTTTAGTTCTATTCCTATTTTATGTAGTGCTGAAATCTGATGGGTAACTGCCTGTTACCCTAGCTATTTAATTCTTGAAGTGCACAGGTTACTTGTTGCTTAAATACAAATAGATATTGTAATTTGATCATCTCTTGCAATAAAGTATTTAAAATTGCAGCTTTCATTTCTTAAGGGACTTTTCCTACCCATCCATCTCCAAAGAAAGACTTTAAAGTTCAAACTGAGATGATGGAGACTAGGCATTTTCATTCTGTGAGACATTCTGTAATCTTAGATTTTTGCCTGAACCCTTCACAGGCAGGCAAAGATATCTGAGTGCTCCCTCTGATTCAAACTGCCATTTTTAGGATTTCCAGCTCTCTCTGGTGAAGAGAAAATTGAATACTCTTACTTCACAGCGTGAACAAATCCTTAGTACATACAGGCCCCAAGAGATCCACTGAAAAGTCTGAGAGTTATGATTTTCTGTCTTCCTGCTGCAGAGGCAAGGACCAAGCCCTGATTAGAGACTGAACTTCCAGGACTGCCTGGAAATATGTACATAAACCTCATTTAGATGGACTAATATGAAAACTGTAATGAGTCCATGACTGAAAATGAAAAAGTAGCTAAATAGAAATTCACTAAAAGTTACATTTTTGACAATATTTCAGTATTTATTTTTCTCCATCTGTGTTTAGTCAGAAAATATAGGCCACCTAATGCTTTCAAATATAGATTTGGAAGTTTACATGGGTGAATTATGCCTTATTTGTTATTCTTATCAATCCTAAACTACTCTCAAAATTTGAAATCATGCATGATATGTTTGAGAGCACAAGTATGAGTAGATGAACACACAAAAAGACAAATACACATACAAATACATGCACTATATGTACACACATATATATGTGTAAAACATTTATAAACATAAGGAAAAACAAAAGTGCAGACCTAGAGATAGGAGGATGTGAGAGTGTAAATTTAAGGTTCAGATAGAGACAGGTTCACAGGTTTGGTCTGAATTTAATGCAGAAACAGAATTAAAGTCAGTGAATGTACTGAAGACACACACCTTTTGCATGTAGGCCAGTATCTTGTTTCTAGTATACAGGCTGAGATAAAGACATTCTTATGGCTGAAAAAGTTAAGTTCTGAACCATCTTAAGTTATTGTGCTGTTTTTACATACACATTCTTCCTCAGATTTAATTTTGACAGGCTTTTAAATAACCTTATTAGATCTTTCAACATGTAGTCCAGATTCAGACAAGTTTAGACTGAAAAAGCTCTTACCCTAAGGATACACATGCAGCCTTTTCTCTGTGTGTTGCAAGTTCTTCCTTTTAGGTTCATTTTACACATGATCATTTAATCTCCCATTTCTGTCTAGCCATATTAGCAGATGAGAGAAAAGAAGTTTTTGATCTGGAGAGTGTCTGGCTGAGCCAATGGGTGAATGTCAGTTATTGAATCAATTCCATCTATAGTTTAGGAGAGCTTTTTTTTAGAAATTTATGCTTAATAGGGTTCAATAATGAGTGATCATTGGAACATATGTCAAAATTTATGTTAACTTTGTGTTGTTATGTTAACTGAGATTCACTGAAACTCTGTTCCTCTTTCCACTCCACAAAAAGACTATGGAACTCCCATATGCAGGTAAATGGAAGATAGCTGCAAAATCACACAGATATTTCACCCTGAGAAGAATTTTCATTTTAAGAATTGAGAGAATTTAATTTAAAAGTCAAGCAATTTGTCAAAATTTTCCTATCTGAATAATGAAGATTAAAAATTAAAAATGTTGGTCAACTCAGATTAAGTCGACTAAGATTCAAAGAGTGTAAGGGGATTTCTTTCAAGTTGTCTGGTCAGAAATTGCCATCTGATGCAAAGCAACACCTCCAAAATGAGTGTTGATGAGCATCTATCACATTAAGAACATGCTTTTAAAAATAAACTTTAAGAATTATTTATGTAGGGTTTTTTTTCAAATTTTAACCAGTGTAGAAGAAATTATTTTCAAACAGAGAAAAATTTTACTTCCTTTTTTTTTTTTTTTTTTAATTTAGTTATTCCCTGTGTAATGACCTTTGGTATTCTTTCAGAAGTTAAGTGATTCTGAACAAAGGCATCTTTCTTTCTGAATATAATGTTATTTTTAGAATTCATACATGTATTTAATTAGAATGATTAGACATATAAAAAGTACTTTTAAACTTGTTTCAATCTACATAGGAACTAATTATTTTCAGCTTTTATCTATGCCACTCCCCTGTGGTCATTGGTCTTGACTCAATCTCTCTAGAAACACACCATTTAGATGCGCTGTTATCACTTCTCTTGCAATTGGAAAGGCCAGTGAACTTCTCTCAGTTGCAGAATAAAAAATAAATGAAATGCAGCAGTACATGCTTCCCCTAAAAGGCAGAGTTAGCCTGCTCTTATATTTCAAAGGATCTTAGGGAGTGTGTGAACCTTGGCATTTCATAACACTTGCAGCTCCTAACAAAGACAAAAAAAAAGAAAAATTGGAGACAATATTTTGTTTTCTTGAGCTCTGGTGGTTGTGGAGCAGTACATCTGGTCTTATTCCATTTGTCTCAGCACTTCTTCAAACATCCAGTGTTTATTATCAATGAATGACTTTTGCCTAAGAACCCTTTAAACCTAAGAAGGTTTCTTCCTCCTTACTGAAACAATTTTCCCCATTTTTACTCTTTTATATATCTTATATATATTTTTCTGTCTTCCTATGCTAAGGAAGAGAAAAGGATCATGCTAAATTGATTTTACTGCTATTTTGTCATTACAAACATGAGGAAGTCAGACTTAATTTAGCAAAAACCAAAAATATGTTTCTGATTGAAGCTTGTGAAAATTCCTTGTACAGAGATGAATGATCTGTACTTTTAAAACTCCTGCTGCTATTCTTTCCAAAATAGGAGAAATAAAAGCTGTATCCTACTTCCTAGCCATACTGATCCTAGATTTGTCTCATTTTCATATATATAATTCTTACTGTGTGGTTGTCTGTGAGTTTTAAAGGTAATTTCTTTATGTGACCAAGCACATGATGCAGCATCTGCAGACTAATTTATTCTATAAGCATCTTACAAGTGAGGATTTTCACACCTGCTCTAAAACCATATTTTCTTTAATACGCTAGAGGCTGTTTTTTCTGCCAGCACCTTCCACTTAAAATCATGTTTCACAGACCTTAATTTTGGTAACCTCTCTGGAAATATTGATGCTAATGCAAGGCACTGTGAAGCTGTAGCAAGACGTACGGTATAAAGCTTGTGGGTATGAACAATTAAGCTACACCAATTTAATATTTTTGCAAAATATATTGTTTGCTTTATATTCAATTTTACTGGGAAGAAAAGATTTATTCATTTTTAATACATTATATATCACATTAATCTATGCAATAATCCTTGTAACTATTAAAAATGTGGAGAGAACTGGAAATAAGCAGTAAGCATCTAGAGATACTGCTCTTCTTACATGTGTCTTTGGGAGAAGGCAGAGGAAAGGCCTTAAGCCCATAGTTTGTCTTTTCATTCAGAAGCCCAATGTTGGAACTTTAGTTAAATGGGAAAAAGGTTTATATTTTATCAAGTTATGATCAACATTGTAGTAAAAAAACGCAGTGGGGTATGGGTAGAAGCCAAGGTGCACCTGGAAATCTGTGAGGCTCAGAAAATCACATTGAGAGGTGCAGTGCACCCTGAAGGGCACATTGAGGGGTGTGTGGAGACCCAGTAGACACACCTGGGGCTCCAGCGTGGTGCTGGTGGTTCTGTGCTGGTGGAAATTCTGATAGTGACTCGTCCTGTAGGCAGCTGCTGGTGCCCTGCTGCACTTAGGAGCTTGGCTCCTCTTTTTTCAGGTGGCATCTGGCAACACCTGACAAGTTCTGCCTGTCACAACCCCCTGGGGAGAGGTGAGGTGAAGCAAGGTGGTGTAGTGGCCATTCCCACTGGGCCATGAAGTGGACCTGGTGGTGCTGGGGAGCAGGAGGGCACAGGATGGACCTGTGTCCTCCAGGAGCAGCAGAAGCAAAGAGCTCTGGGACAAGGAGCAGGATGAGCTGTATCTAGAAGCCATTAAGGCTAGCAAAAGTTTGGGGGTATGTAAAACTAAAGATTTTTAAATTAGAGTTCTCCTTTTAGGATTGTATTACACACTAATAGAAAATAAGACTTACCCATGAATAATGTCTAATTTAGAGTTGTTGACGCTCATTTATAATCTGATGTCTAGTTTGTGATGGTCCTCGTCTGTTTATACATAATATTGCCACTGGCACTGTCTTCTGTTTTGAATTAATTTCCTAACTTTTGTCAGTTTGTGTTCTTTAACTTTGAATAGGCAGAAGGTGTAAGAGGCTGAGTACCAACGTCAAGGTGTGATTCATCCTTTTCCCACCTGAGCCCTGGTAGTCATGAGACATCAGAGAGTGTTCATGTGCGAATATTGCAGAGCGTGTGAGCAATGACTTCAAGTGCAAGAAAAGGTCAAAGAGGACATCTCTGAGAAGTGAGAAACTAGCTGAACAAAGCCAAACCAAAAGCTAGTACTCTGGAAAAGGAAATGGTGCAACTGACAAAGCCCTCTGGGAAGGGTCATTCACTTTAGTTATATGGCAGGAGGAGAATTACATCAGGCCTGGAGATAGGCAGAGGAGCAGCATTACTTACACCTTGAGAAAGTTCAAGGGAGAAAACGTGCCATCAAGAGGGCGCAAGAGCTGCAGCAACAACAGCTCTACCGTGAGACCTTTGGAGGGAACATCCCTCCCTGAACCCTAACCCAGTGTGCTCCTCAAAATCCCCCCAACCTCACATGTGCTGTCCTCTACCCCACCCCAATACAGTCCTGGTCCCACTACATCCATACCCTGGGGTGTCTTCCCCAAAAATAGCACAACCCCTCACCAGCCCCTCTTGAGAGTCCCTGGGGTCTCCTCTCTCCTCAAAACATCCTTGAACCCCCAGACACCCACTCCACTGTCCTTGGAATGGCACACCCCAAAAGCCCCAGTTTTCCCCCATCTAGACCCACATGCATTACCTCCTCCAGATGCTGCCCAGCCAGGTGAGGAATATAGGTGCTTCTAGTGGGGGCACAGTTGAACACCACCAGGCTGTACTGGGTACACCAATACTGTTGGAGGGAGGCCTGAGATCACTCCAACCCCTCCTCCTCCTCTTCCTTCCCACTGCCTCCCTACCCACATGAGTCCCAAAGCTGGTCTCTGCTGGTGGACCCTTGTTGAAGCACCTGATGGTGAGCAGACTGACATTTCTTACTAGAGAAGATAGAAACTACCAAATATTTTTGTACTGTCTGTTGCTGCACAGTGGAGTTTCCCTGGTTTGCTGTTTTTACCAATGTCACGTTGGCAGATTGACCTTAACTAATTAAGCTTTGCAGTCATCTAAGTCATTTTTGGCCACTCTCAAAAAGATGTAACAATATCTACGGGGTTTTTTTTCTGTAAAAACATAAGCACTCTAATAGGTAAAAGGGACTAGGGTGAAATGATTGCGGATCAGCGCATTGTTCGAGTTGTTTGACCACATTATCCTGCTACAATTATATTCTGCATTTTTAAGGTATATTATCACCTCTAAACAAGAGTAAGCAGAAAATCATAAAAAGAAATGTGTGTTTGCAGCTAGCACATAATGATGCTAACATTTTCTGAAGATGTACCATTTTAAATTTTTACAACTTTATTATTCCTCATTTATTACAGTGAGAATTTAGGAAGTTTTAGGCTGCTTTTTTATGGTGTTACATTTTAGGTATAGCAGTTAGCTCTTTCTGACATAGGCAACTTCTTGGCTCTTCACCAGAGGAAAACTGTTTCTAGTTGAAACAATCAATCACACAGAATCTGATGTACCTTGGGAGTTAGTTATGAAAGTCAGTGATTTAAAGGCCATTCCACTGCAAGCTGATGGTTTCTGTGGTGGGATGATAGAAGCATTGACACAGAAATCACAGAAATCCTACTGTGGTGAGATGATAGAAGCATTGATACAGAAATATGTGCATATAGAATAACATTTCAAACCCTTCTGGCCATCCATGATTTTTATTTTTCTCCTATTGTTCAACTGATGGGCATTGTTTTGAGCTCAAACATCATGCTTTAGGACATACAGGCGGATTCTGTACTTATGCTAGAAGATGTTCTGAAGAACTTGTTGCATCTGCACCTTCCCCCCAGTCTGCACAGTGAAATCTTGTCTGGTGTGCTAATTGCAAACCTTTCACCTTTGTGTAGGACAGAAATTAACACCTTCCTATTTGCCATCTGTGCCTGTTTCGGTATCTTATGGGGAGAGTGTTTTGAGACATTTTTACTGCATTCTTGAAGTTCTGACAGATAAAAACAAGGAAGTGCTTCTTTAAGGAGAGAAGAATATGGCTTTGGGGCAGCAGTAATCTGTTGGTCTACCTTTTTTCAGAGGGATTCAGTTTTGTGTGTATTCGCTCATTATTTTTCTCAATTATTTCTAAGGTGATCAAGAATGAAGAGCAGCCACCTGTATACTTCCAAATAAAAGAAATCATGGAGAAATCTGTATTTATTTCAGTTGTTTCCAGAATATGTTAAAAAAAGATTGTCTTTTCTTTGGAAATCTGCTTACCCAGTTTCACTAACATTACCCTTTGTGTTTAATTGTTGCTTATAGTTGCTTGATAGTAATTCAGAATATTTTACCATTATTGGACATTCAAGATTTTCAGTATAAAATTCCACTTTACCCACATGGAATGCTCTTTATTAGGATTAATTAATTATGATTTCTTCTTGCAAATCTACTGAAGCCTAACCAGACTTAAAGAGTAACTAACATTTAAAAGTAGCTATAATTTAATTTTTTTCAGTTTTGACAGACAAGTTAAGGGTACTTATGCTCCTTTTGTGTACATCAGTCTCAAAATGCTCAATTATTTCTTAGCTCTGATGAATGTAGAGATCTTATTTATTGCTTCAGTGTCACTCCTTTCTAAACCCTCTTTCTCTGCTTTAAAGGTCTAAGTTCAAGAAGTAATTGAAAATGTTATGGACTTCTTTGCGTGTTCATATTGATCATCAACATTTTCTTAACTTTCCTATCTGACATATATCTTTTTTTGTATTATATTTTAATTTAAACCTGCATCCTAATGAGAACATCTGATTTAATTGAAATAAAAACATTAGTGTTAAGATCTAAGCATTGTTCACCTCATAATTAATTCCAGTGGATCTGTGTGCTGTGAACTATAGTGAAAGTCCTAATAGAGTACTGAAATGAGTCTCCCAAGGGTAAGAAGGCAGGATTATCATATGAAAAATAAAGGTTAGATGAATAAGCTAAATTCTCAAACAAGGTTTTGGTGAATAGGGGAAATCCCCACCAAAATTGCTAAAGTGGTGAAACTTGGGCTGCCTTGTAACTATGTCCTGAGTGTGTGTTGGGATGTGATCTGCATCCTGGCCATTGCATCCTGTTGTCCCTCTTGCCTGGCTGCTTGAGTGGAAGTGGTGTGTTTCTGTAAATTCCGTAGTCTAGTTTTCTGGGAACAAGAAATGAAGGTTTCTCTGAGTTTAGATACAACCCGGAGGATTGTCCTCTCAAAATGATAAAGGGTGACGTGAGGAGTAATATGTATTTTCCATGGACCCCCAAAGCAATCTAAATGCATTCACGTGTTTAAGTGGGAGCATGCAGGTGTAACACAGCACCTTGGAGTAGCACTGAATGACAATAGATGGCTTAAGTACACCTGGCACAAGTGTCATGGTTCACAGCAATGCAAGGCAATTTTTACTTCACAGTTCAGTATCTAATACCAGCATGTTGTTTCATTTTTGTTTATCAAACCTGTTCCAAACAGTGTGAAAATTACTCCTGATCTGGGCAAAACAAAATTTAATCTGTGAAAAAAGGGGAAGCTAGATGTTATTTTTATCAGAAAGTGGAAAAAATACCTAACCGTTCATACATCTATTTAATGCATTAGATAACATAATAACATCTATGATGAGTGAATAAATTCTAAAAGACCAGTGTACCTTTATTTTCTAACATTTTAGTATCTCTACAGATGAAGTCAACATAATCAAAGTAATCTGTTTCATCAGATGGAGCAATTTAATCATTAAAATGAATGAAATCATATTGTTAGTATTTGGGAAAAAAATCTATCACTCTTTTTTTAACAAAGCTGGAATAGCTACAACCTTGGATTTGTCTGAAAGCATCAAACTCAGTATTTTTTGCTGAGTGCTCAAACATATCTTATCACACTGGATGAACAGAGATATTTCTTTTGGAGTATAGGACAACCAAGCACTGTGTCCTGCAGTCCTTGCTGAGGGAAGAAACCAAAAACTTTAAAAGCTTATTTATAAAGGCCCTCAAAGGACCCTGCAGGACCCTACCCTTTAGGCCTAAAAAGATTTGAAGCTTTAGGGAAAATTTAAGAAAGCTTTGAGGGGATGCCAGGGAGAAGACACTGCAAAAAGACAAACCTAATCTCCAGCAATCAAGTTAATGGGCAGAAACCAGCCAGACTTTTTAAGCTAGCTGAAAGATCTGGAGGAGTGGGGCAGTTTAAAGACTTCCAGATAGAGTCTGGGGAGAAAAACCCAGTGCATGGATGGAGTCAGATATCCAGATAGATCAAATTGTTCTGGAAGATATGGATTTCAGTAGTTACTTGACAAGAATTTAATCCTACATGTGTCTAGTGGTATAACTGCAAATAGATTTTATTAAATTCTAACCTTTTTTTAAATGAAAATAGAAAAATTATCTGAACAATTCATGAACTGCTTATGCTCTTTATTCCAAAGTTGAAATGTGAAGGTGTATGTTTTGAAGTTACATAGTATTCCTGCTGTACAAATTACAACTAACTAATCTGTAAACTTTGTTTAGTAAGTTAAGCATGCACTTAACAGCAGTACTGAATCCTGAATCAAAAGGTTTGTAGTCTACCCAATGACTACCTCTGCATATGTATTTCTCTTGATATAAATAATGAAAACTGATATGATAAGAAGTTCTGCTGAAGATTTACTTGGCGAAAAAAATAAAATTTTTCATTTTGTGAAATAGTGAAAAAAAGAGTTCCAACATCATAGGACATAACGAATGACATTTCAAAATGTATTGACAAATTCAGTAGTTTTAAATGTGGGAAGAATTTCAAAAACAGCTATCAACTAGACCTATGCACACCTCTTTTAAAACTTAAAAAATATTCTAAAGAATTGTATGGATTTCTTTATTTTATAATAATAAATTTATCTTTATTTTAATGTTTATTTTTCTCTTTTTTTTGTTTTCTGCTTATGTTACAAGCTAGTTCAGAAAGAAACAATATTTATTTATTAATTCTTTAATAAAGGGTGGATAAAGGGATCTTCTTTTAAACCTATGTTGCTGCTATTGCAAATTTCTTACACTGCTAGGTATACATATTTTTATATATATATAAATACACACATAAGAAGATATATAACCTATCACCAAATAAGTTGGCAGGAGATATTTTAAAATTTTCTGATATTTAAGCTTATTACTGAACCCAGATGATCTGAAAGAATATCATGGCTAAACAAAATTAATATTTTCACTTCAAATTCCCATATCTTGATGGAAAATTTCACTTAAATGTAGAAAGTATATTTATTGCTATATTGTTTAAGAAGCGTTCTTCTAATAAGATTTAAATTTTCCTCAAAGACTTCATAAAAATGCTGTTTTATATTTCCACTGTCAGATAACCTCTGATAATAAGGACAGGGAAAAAATAATCAGAAATTCTCTGTTTTCTTTTTTCCTGGCACAGTTCAAACAATAGATAACACTATGTAAGACACAGAAAAGACTTTTATGGAAAAAGAAATATGTTCTGCCAAACAAATCACAGTGGGCACTTTAAGCAAATTTAACAAGTAGGTAGAATAAATATGGTGCTGTATGATACATATTTTATGAGACCGTAGGCCCTTACATATTTTTTCATAAATTTTTAAACCTGTGCAATTTTCCACTCCAATAATTTAAAATGAAAAATGTTTTACCTTTAGAGAAAATTAGTTAAAGGACTGAAAACCATTGTATGAATGAAGAAACTTTGCTTAAGACAAAGAAAATAGATTTTTTTTAACGTGAAAAGCCAATTTTTATAATTTTGGTAAATGCTTGTAGTAGAAAAGTGCATAAGTAATTTAGAAGTGCAAATTATCTTGGGTTGGTTAGTGAATTACAGGGATGTTTTAAAAAATGCTCCCCACTGGTTACAAAACAGACTTGAGAAGGAGTCCTGAAATTAGTGATGTAGGTACAACAGAGCACATCAAGACTTTCACTGACCAAACATAATAGAATTCAAATTTTCTATGAACAGCAGGCTGAATTTGTTGGCTGGTATCCTTTGATAATGTGAAGGAGGATTTTTTTGTTTCTAACTTCCAGTACTCATCTTGGAAATCTTTTGTGATGGTATTATCTCTGAAGAAGAACATTCTATTTGCTCAGAATTGATTCAGAACTATGTCAGAAGTGGGCCAATGTCAATAATTTACTCATGTAGAAGTTTTTATAATAAATCTATTCTCTATGACATAAAGATACTGTATTTCAGATTAATTATGAAAAGTCTTATGACCCTATTAACTTTAAAATGAGAAATCAAAATAATTTCTAATTTTACCGTGGATTTTCAAAGTTTTGGTTCCTGAAAACACAACCAAAGCTATATCTTTGTTTTCTTCTCTTGCAAGTCTAACTTTACAGTTGCTAGCATCTAGAGTCTGCCCCTTTGGGACAAAATGACAAATACTACTAGCTGTTTAGAAGCATCTGTCAAAAGATTACTTTAACAGTGATCCAATATTTTTACATGTATATTGATAACTAATTCCAGGGAGAATAAAAGCATCTCATCAGGACATTCAGTCTTAAAACATATTGTAGAATCATGACTCACAAACTCTGTCACTGAAGATGTTAGGGATGTTTTTAAATGGTCATGTATGCATCAGAGGTTTAATAGGTTGTGGTCTTATCTAAGGTCTAATATAATGTTGCAAACTGCATTCAATCATGAAACCTGATTTTTCATGTAGTGTGACAGTTCCACATCAAATTCCTTTTCTGCATTGTTGTTTATAATAACACAATCTTGGGATCTACTGCTTGAACACAAGTATTAAAGTGTAAAAATAATTTCTATTGCTGCTGAGGTAGAAAGAAATATATGAAAAGGGTTAGCTATGAAAATTGATCGATTCATCAAAATGTAAGTAGTGTATAATAGAATGATGATGTTAGGAGAGCAGAAAAAAATATTCAAGAGAAAATAATGATTGTTTCAAGATTGTGATCATCCTAAATCTGGAAGTTGATTTTTGTTTATTATTTATGTTGTCATAGTGTTCAGGAGTTCTTGCTCTTGACTGAGGCCTTTCATGCCTAACAGTACAGAAGTGGAGCTTCATAGGGCTTCTAATGAAGCATTTTTCAAGTATCAGTGTGTGAAAGTATAGAATCTACAGGACATGGGATCAATCAGTAGAGGTTAGCTATGCACATAATTGTCAGTCAAGTTCAGACAAAGTTTTTGTAGGTGTTACAAAATGGAATGTTTAAGAAGAATTAAAGGGAGAATAATTGATTACTTACAGCAGTAGGAGAGAAAGCACAGAAATGTTTGTTTGAAAATTTAGAATCATAAAGTGTCTAGGTTGGAGGGAGCATTATGGAGTCATCTAGTCCAACCTCCTCTTCAAAGTAAATTGGTGACTGGTAGAGTCTAGAAGTTAAGGAAATTTTGAAAGAATTTTAGACTGAATTACAAGGTGTTGGTTGTCATTACAAAAGGTCCTGAAGGTTCTGTCCTTTCAGAGTAAAGACCATAACCTATGTTCCATTTAAAAAAAAATGTTCAGGATGGTGGATGGACATGAAGGAATAGGTACAGAACCAAGCCAACTAGCAAATAATGGGTTCTGGAGCAGTTTGAAAGGATAGGAGAGCATCCATTTGGCTTTTCAGTACCAGAAAATTTGTTGCTGCAGTTTTTGAGATGAAGCCCAGCTAAGAGTGTAGCCTGGGTAAGTGGACAGGGAGAGCCACACAGGGAGAGTCACTGAGGTGGTGCTTCAAAGAACGGATCAGTCAGAGGTGATGGTTGAAAGCACAGCCTGGGGTCAGCAGAATGACACTGCAAACAGCATCTGGGAAAAGATCAGGAATTATTGAAGGGTTTGCAAGAGCATTGCTTAGTCATGTTCACATTGAGCTGATGACTAGACCACTGTGAGGAGGTCATAGAGGGAGAGAATAAGATTTCAGGTCAGAAGAGACACTCAGATCCTTGAGCTTCTGTCCTTAAGATGTTGTCTAATTTGTGGTAATGGATGGGACTGTAAGAAGTGCAGCGCTAACACAGGATTTAATTATAAATTAGCAAGATTACAGTTTGCCTCTTTATGTTATTCCATTCTGACAAATGGTCATATAAACTCTATTTTTACAAGTCATTGAGTTCCTATGCATTTTCACATAAATACTTCTATGCTTTCTATGTCAACCTTTCTTTTCCTTGTGAAATAGGCTTTTTAGCTCTAAAATGACACCAGACTTCTTTCATCAAAGACATCCATCATATAGTAAGATACAGCAATAAATGTCCAAGGTGCATACAGCCTACTGTTTATTAAATTCAGAAAGTTCTTCTGAGCTTTATTTAAATTTCTACAGAAACAGAACTACAGAACAGCTGATCATACTCACTAAGAGTCACCATTTAAATAAGAAACAAACAAAAAAGTGTTTTGGAATGTCTTTTAACAGATATTAGGTCAGGCCCAACATTGAAAATCTTCTGCACTACTTAATGTATGATCGAAAGACATTTGGGGACCTTTCAAACTTCTATTGATTTTTTGGTACTTTGAAAAGTACTAAAACGTTTTAAAACCTTGGTTTAGTAACCATATATGACTCACAATATCAACAAAGATAAAAAGTTTTTAGAAGAGCAAACTATTTTTGGATGACCCTGGAATGCTGTTGTGGTGATAAAAGAAGTTTAAAGGGTACGTTAGACCACTTCAGCAAAAAAAAATATTTTAAAAAATATATCATTAGTTTTGTTGTGCCAGTGGTGTTTAAATTATGTCATTGAATGTTATTATGCAAAAATTACATGGTAGATGGAAAATGGGCTGTTCCAGAACGTATTTTAGTAAGTTCTAATTGTCATTGTTTGCTATTTTTCTTTTTAGCATTGTTTATCTAAGGGTCCTTAATCTAAGAATTAAAACCCTTTTTGCCTTATTATCACTAGAAAACTGTCTAGCTTGTTATTTTTCACAAAGTGCACTGTCCCGTAAAGAATCTTTAATGTATTTGCTTAATGCAAACAGAACAGAGCAACCTGAATCATTAATTATTAATGAGTAATTTATCTAATTACCTAATAGAAGGGTCTGATGGTGCAGTCATTCACTGAGGAGAACGAAATTACACTGACAAAAGCAAAAATTCGGTTTCCTATTTAACAGAGGCATAATTTCATGAAAGATGAAACTTAAATGTGAAAATACACAAAACCATAAGCTGGTTTTCTCAGTATTTGGTTCTCTTGTTTGTTCACTCATGCATGTAGTTTCTTGTGTTTGTGATTTGCTTGGATTTTTGTTTTTTTAATTTCATAGACTTTCTACATCGAAGTAATATGTTTGAACTGAATATTGAGCGTTAACAGTGATTTCACAAATTAAACTACTTCTCTAATGTAACATTTTTCTTACTTCCATGCACAGCTGGTAATTTAAGTGTTCATGTTAGCAGCTATAGCACTGTTCTAAGCAGCTGCCTCCTTGGGTCTCCAATCATCCACTTGAACTGTACTGAATTGCGGTAAACCCAGTGTATTTTAAAAGTTTGAGACAGGTACCAAGGATTTGTTAAACAATGTTGACTAAAGCGGTAAGAACAAAGGAGAAACAGATATATTAATTTCTCTTAATACATAGAGTGCATACAAGTGCTAAATTAATCTTGTCAACATTACTGGCAAGACCTTTCTTTTTCTGACCATTTTAAAATATATTTTTTTCTTACAAATCCTCTATTTATTTCCAGATCATAACTGAAACTTCTGAAGTTCATATGCTGTGCCTGTCCAGTCAGATATATGACCAGCTGATGATGCTGTTTAATTGGTTACTTCATAAAATTTCAAAGTGCATGATTACACCAAATCCACAGATTTCCTCATTCCACTATTTTCTTTTAGCAGGGGACATTAAAATTTTGTTCAAGTTACTTTATCTCTAAATGACTATGAAAAGGAACTGAGTATGTTTTTTTCCTAAGTAAAAAGTGCTTAAATTAAATATATTGTGTTAAACTCTTGTGTATATTCTTATTCTCCATTTTTTGGCAGCTGACAGATTGAACCTGGAGATGGATTTGCAGGTGAATGACAGATCAACAGGCATCTTTCTGCAATGTAGTCAGTCAGTGCATTTTGCAATTGAAGGGCATTTATTAGGGTTATAAATGTGAAAAAGATGGAAAAAATGAAATATAAGAAATCACTGATGTCTCAAATCAAGATTTTAGAGAAGAAGGAGTAGGAAATATTAAGTCTTCCTCTTCTTTTCCTTCTATATATCTGAAGAGACCTGACCTCAGTTCTGTGGTCCAAGTTTTGTTAGTCAGAAATAAAATCCACAACTTTGGTTGGTTCAAGGAGTTATTGTCCTGTTACAGCATAGAAAATAAATATTTTAGGTCCTTTTTATATGGTGATTTTAAATATTATCTTGTTTTGTGGTACCTGTATTTATTCACCTACTTAAAGCAGTGCTGTTGTTTTTGAGATACCAGAGTTGGTGTAATCAGATCTCTCCATTTTCTTTTTTCACAAAGAAATATTTTAAAAGTTGTAGAGATCAATTTAACATCTGGCAACTGTTGTCCATTTGAAAACACAAGCAGAATTTACTTAGTGACCTGCTTATGAAAGCAGCAAAACACCATCTGCAGGGTGCAAAAGTATTTGATCTTTTATCCACAGCAAGTCGCATCAGACACATGGATTCTTTACAGTCCTCAAAACAGAGAAAGTTTTTAAAGAAGAGGTTTTTTTCTAAATTTGGGATTTTGCTGAACTGGAACATGGAGTAATTGTTGTTTGTAACTTTCAGTAAATGTTGTCTTGATTTGCAGTTTTGCTTGTTTACACAATAAACCAGATGTATCATGGCAATATTTTTTTATTATTTGTGTCATTTCTCACTATTACAATTAGTTTACTATAGTGGAAAAATATAATTACTGATAAACATATGCAATAGAAGGTCACTATCATCTGTTATGACTGTACAGTCCATAGTAGCACAAATGTAAAAGGAAAGATGCATTATAACTCTTACCTTGCTGAAAAGTGCCAATGGTTACATATTTTCCACTCGTGAAGTATAATTTCTGCAGTATATAAAGGGGAATAACTAACCCTCAAAGCAGAAATCGAGACAGTTGAGTTTTGGAAAGCACCAATGACCAATTTATGAGAAAAATACAGGGTATTGCAGAAACAAACACGTGGTGTACCAGGTCTTAGGTGGGTGTTGTTAGATCTGCTCCAGTGCCTTCTGTTTTGAAAACACAGAACTAAAGGAGTGGGTGGTAGAGACTGGCTATTGATCAATGAGTAATTATTAGGGTATACTACAACATTTTGGTACTTGTGCTAAAGGAATAGCCAATATCATTAAGCTTAGAAGGTCTCCACGAAACTGATTCCTCTCTACCTTTCAAAAAGTCCAAGCTAAAAACAATGCAGAAAGATGCCAATAGAAACTGCTGGATCCCAGTCAAATAGTTTATTTGGATCCCATTCAATTATGGCAAAGTTCAAATAAGCCAGACAAAATCTGTGCACAGATTTTTGCTAAACACCATTATTTCAGCGTTCAGTCAGAAATAGCTTACTGAAACATATACCTGTAAGTCTAACACATCTATTAAATAGACCATAGCTGTTAAATAGACCATAAAACAGGAAAAACAAACAAACAAAATAAAAGCTTACTCAAAAGACTAGAAGATGAAAACTGAATATCTAGAGTTTTTCTTTTTACCTTTTCAGCAATTAAATTTTATGTATTTACATTCATAACTCTGACATTAATACTTCTAAAATTAGAAGGCGGTAAGCCCTACAACTGGATAAACTTGTAATCAGATAGAGAAAACTGATGCACAGAATGACAGTTTGTCAATATAATGTTGGAATGTATCTGGAAAAACAGATAAAAAAGCAAAACCAGAAAGCAAGGAAAAAGAGAAGAACTTGAAAGACAGATATATTACATATTTCATTACTCTTGATACTTTGCAATAAATTATATTTTATTTCTTGCTAAAGAGTGAAGCAAAGGCTGATGCATTTTCTCACTGTCATTGTATTTCTATATTAGGACAATAAATTCATGCTTCGATACCAGTCTCATTCTTTTAACTGTATTTTTCCACAGTGTCTGATCTAAAAGGAAACACATTAGCACCTCCTCAACATCTCCAAAGGCATCTTGTTTACAATGATTGCTCAGTATGATTTCTTTGAAAAGTGTGCTTAGCTGGAACAAATAACATTTGCATCTGGTTAGAATATCTGAGTGAATTTTCACAGTGTGACTGCTGTGTAGGTGCTTTATAAAACCATGGAACCACCTAGTGCCCAATCTATTGAGTGACATATTTTTTCCTTATCTCTTAATAGGCTGTATCACATACAGACACTTTGATTTATGTTATCTCATATCATACATTCCTTTATTTTCAGTTTCAGACTTTTAAATAAAGCTTAGCATTAGATGCACCTTTACCAAGTAGGAAAAAGGATTCTTTTTGACACTTGAAAATTCATTTTCCTGTATTCAGAGCAGACTTCAAACAGTATTTCCATCTTAAATAACCCTGGATATTATTACTGGAAGCAGGGTCTACCTGAAATATTTCTCTCTCTCTATATGTATATATACATATATGTATATATATATATGTATATATACACACGCCTTATGTTTTGTGGTTTTGATTACATATCCCAGCAAATATTTCTAGTAAAATTAAACAAAACCAATGATATAAGAATTTATTCACAAACACACACACACACACACACATATATATTATATATACACAGACAATAACTGTTGCTTCTCTTTGCAAATCAGCATCTTGGATATAACATGTAAATTTTCTGTCTAGCCACAGAGTCATGTCTTTTTTTCATTAAATTACTGAGTTGGGTATCTATTGTCAATGGTGTCTCTAAAGCAATAGATGCAGTAACTGCTCTTCAGTAAGTATTTGTCATCACACTCAGTGAAATAGGCAGGTTTGTGGTTATTTGAAGTAGAGGGAATTAAATCTATCAGGGGGCATGTTCATATCTGGATATTAAAAATACAGGTGCTCTCATTTTGCTATGTAAGTATTGATAACATCTTTCCTTCCTGATCTCATGCTTTTCAATAATATCTCATTCATATGGGCTGCCCATGTTGCTTTGAGACTGCTAAACATACAAATGATTAGAAATTATTAGAAATACTTTTTAAAAATCTTTGCATTTCTATTTGTCATTTTCCTGTGAGTCATTAAACCTTTCATTGTTGAAATGTAACAATCATCAATGACACATTATATTTCTCTTAATACATTAGGACATCTTACTTTGTCTGGTAGAAATCCAGTGGGTATGATGACTCCTAACAGGCAGTATCCAAAAAGTGAATGAAAAAGGTTTTTGCTGTGCATCTAATGCCAAGTGCTTGGCATTTCAAATTGGTGAGGGTTTTCACAGAGCTGTGTCTTATTGAGGTGCCACATGCTAATGGTAGCACTTATTAAAATATCTCACTAAAATGTCTTGTGAAATGAGATGCTATTTCACTAAGATGACCTTTTTCACTGTTGTTCGTGAATGTCTGTAATATTTGCTACCCTACCAGATTTTTTGCAGTTTAATTCTTTCTTCTCTTTTGATGATCTACCTCTTGGTGGTGTGGTTATTCTTACTTGGGGTATCTTGTCTCAGATGTTGCAGTTTTATGAGAAAGTCCGAGAATCTGAATGTCTCAAGAAATTTCATGTGATATTTTGAAGAGGAAAGGGAGACCGTATGTATTTTCATGTGTCTGTCTTTCTGTGACCTCTCTGAAACTGGTATATCACAATCAGATCTTCACTGAAACAGCTGTTGGAATCTTTTGAGTTTGAATTTACATAAAGGTTATTTCCATGATTTAAACAACAAAACCAAACAAACCACAAAACCTCCTAAGAAAAAGGTAGTTCAGTGTTCTTGTTTGAGCTGGGATAGAGTTAATTTTTTTTCACAGTAGGTGGTATGGGACTAGGTTTTATATTTTTGACCAAAAATGTGCAGATAACACACCAGTGTTTTAGCTGTTGCTGAGGAGTGTTTAAACAGTGTGTAGGCTGGGGGTCCACAAGAATTTTGGAGGGGACACAACTGGGCCAGCTGACCCTCACTGACCAAAGTGATATCCGACACCATATGACATTGCACTCTGCAGTAAAACTGCAGGAAAGAATGGGAATATTTGAATTTGTGGAATCTGCCTTCCCAAGTCGCCATTAAGTGTGATGGAGCCCATCTTTCTTAGGAATAGGTGAACACTGACCAGATCATGGGAAGTAGTGAATGGATGGCCTTGTTCTGCTTTGTTTGTGCACAGCTTTTCTGTACCTCCTAAACTGTTTTCATCTCACATCATGACTTTTCACGCTCTTATCCTTCCAGTTCTGTCCCATCCCATGGAGGAGAGTGAGTGACCAGCTGTGTGGGGCTTGGCTGCATCCTGGGGTTAACCCACAGCATCCAGGTTTCATGCTCTCACCAGCTACACTCAGCTGGCCCTGGTGTTTGCCAGAACTCTTCTCCAGTAGATGCAACTTGCTAATGGAAAACAAAGCTGCCATCCCTTGCTCCCCCCACCCCATTCTGTTTGTTTTCTCCTGTTTGATACCAGCAAGTGTCAGAGGTTCTGCAAACAACGGGGCAATGGTGAGGTGTCCTTTGTGATTACCCTCATTTGGTGAAAATGAGCTACTGGGTTGGCACTTGCTTTCTTATTCCAGGAAACAGAAATGAAAGGAGCAAAATATCTAACAGGTCTGCTGGGATTTTTTATGTCCTCCACAGAATTTTCTCTCTTGGTTCTACTACTTCTGTTTCAGTCTCAGAAAGGGGAACAATGTTGTCAGGATTAAATTATGTCAGTTAGCAAGATTATACCCCTAATGGTTTAACCTGTCTGTGTGACTGCTTATGTGTATGTAATATTAAAAATATTTCAGCAACAGTGTTGTAATTACATTAATATTCATAGGGCTTACTGCTAAGAAAACTGATAGAGTTTCTGTGGATTTATTTGAAAAGCAATCTGTGAAAACCACATATACTCTGTTATGAATCTCTAATTATGTTGAAAGTTGCTTTATATAGAAGGGTTTGTTTTATTACCTGTGGGAGCATATATTTCTTGTCTGCTCTCAGATGAAGCTGCCTTTGGAAAAGTATAAACTGCTAGTCATTAAAATGTATTCCTTATTCTTATTATTTTAATTTTTTTTTCAGGGTCAGCCTGTATGCCCTGAGATTCCTTTTTTACACTCAGATTCTCATAGCTAGCTTATTCCAAAAGCCAGGGACAAAATAATTAGGATTTCTGTGCAGAAACAAGGATGCATTTTTTACAAAGAACTGGGAAATTTAAAAAAAAAAACCCCTGACTATTCCAAATTTTTCACAGGAAGCTCCTATAATAAAATCACCATCTATCTAGGAGTCCCTGACAAGCAACTGTAACAGATCTTAGTCTTTTTTTTTTCCAAGTTGTTTTCTTTATGTCTCAAGGAAGATGCTGGATCTGCCAACCTTCCACATACAACTTTTCTTCTGGGGTTAAATGTTCTTTTTCTTTCTTGTAAGGAAATAAACAGGGTTCACCTTACCCAGCTTTTTCACCACAATCAAGAACCAACTTTTTTACAGCTGTGCAATATAAATTATTTTATTAAAATAAATGATTTTTCCAAATAAAAATAAATATCCCATATTTGCAAGGGAAGCTGGGTCATAACCACATCTCTTGGCCATTCATAGAAGAGACTTTTCCATAGCCTGAGGATGACAGAATTTCAGCCAGCTGCTACAAGAGCCCAAATCCAATGGAGCGATGCTGAAGCAGAAGTGATACAGACAGACATTCCTCCTGTTTAAATTGCTTTCATTGATGGATCTGGTGTATGTGGCATTGGATCTGTCAGGCATGTGCAGGATTATAGCCATGTCTGTGGGAGTTCCAGGCATTGGCAATTCATCAGATTTTTACTTGTATGGAATTATTATTTGCCACTTGCTTAGTCCTCAAATGATAATTCTAAAAGAGAAGAAAGAGCTTATTATGGAAGAGGGCCTGTAGAAAATTTGACCTCTTAACTGGCCAAATGAAGATTGAATGTAATTTAATTAACAGAATTAATTAATTAAACTGAAATTTAATTCCTCTTTAAATATGAAATACGTGGAAGGATGGGTGTGAGGACTCAGACTGTAGATGGATTATAAGGACATTGTGGTGCACTAAGTGTACAATATTTTGCAGTGAGTTTTTCATTTTTTCGCTTTAGATTAAAGACCTATGAAGAGTAAAGACCACAGACAAGTGTTTATTATTTTAAGAAAGATAGCATATCTGTGATAGAAATCTTTCTAATAATGAAAGGAACTATCTGCTAGCCTTTAGTAATGAGCCTTACTGTATTCTCCATTTTTCACTTTTTGCTTTTCTGTGTTTTGCCTCTTCTAAACTGCAAGAATGTATGACATCCAATGGATGTTAACGTATTTTCTTCTCGCAGATACATCTGAGTGCAAAACAGATGTCTGTGGTGGGGGTGGATTAAATGAATGGACAGGGCAATTCAAATAATGATGTAATAACAGCTACATGGAGAGTGCATATATTTTAATTTCTCTGGATTGATTACTACTCTCAGTCAATGGAAACTGACCATCCATAGTCTTTGGTTTTGAAATGCAGGTGAAAGCAGAAAGAGTTTTTTGAAATGAAATCTGACAGTCAGGGAATCCTAGATATTTCTTATAGTTACATCCAAAATAAAGGCAGCTCTGCATTTAAGTTGACTATTCCAGTGGAAATCCTATCTTAAAATAAATATGCTTCCTGGCTTTTGTGTTGTTTCTGAATTACTCTCCGTATGTACTCTGTGCATGGAAGAATTGTGAAAACAAAAAGGGGCTGGAGGGGATGTTAATGAGAAAAAAACCTTGAAATAAAAGTAAAAATCTATTCTTATTTACTAAATACCAGCATGTAAACAAAAAAAAAAAAAAAAAAAAAGCAAAGCTTCCTTATTTGAAAATTAGAATTAACCTTCTGTGATAGATCCCAGGTTAGTTATTGCAGCTGGCAGCCCAGAGACTTTGTCAATAACTTTAGTCAGTTTTTCCTTCATCTTGGATTACTTTGTTCACTTAGAGTCACTCCAGTGATGCCCTTTTGCTTTTTAATGAAGTGTGTCAATGTCTTTCTAAAGGTCTAATGTAACCTTCAGAGATAACAACATGAGAAAAAAATGCCTGGCCTATAAGCATGTTTAAAAAAGGACATCAACTAGATCTCAGCTGACATAGGCATATGTCTGGTGCATTTGCTCTAGTGTCAACAAGCTAATTGTTAAAATTTTGTTTGCATATTAATTCACTTATACACAGTACAGCTTGTTGCTATGCTTGCCAGAAAACAAAGAGAAACTTTGTGTACACAAAGTAATAGCACAGCCTGAGAACATTTCTACTCATTGAACTTACTGAAACATGTACAGGCCTTATGTCCTAGCTGGAGACTAGAACTTGCCCTAGTCACTTAGTTTAAAAACAAAGCAAAAAAGCAGTATGTTCTTGTTTTTTCCTTCTGTTAAAAAATTTGTGCTAATTCATATGCAGAGGAGCTACCATATCTCCTCTAACTGCTGCCACTGGTTACACCCAGAGAAAGAGAGTCTTTATATCGTGTTCAGACATGAGTTGGCAAAAGTCCCTGTGATTCTTCTTTATGCTGGGACAGGATTGTTTATGCAAGCATATTAAACGAAAACCTTCCTCAAAAATGCATTCTGCAATATAGCAATGCTATCAGAGAACAGCAAGTCATGTGAATGCAACTCCATTGGGTGAACTTCTCACTGTTTCTCACTGTTGCCTTTTTTTCTACTTACTAGTCTTGTGACAACTGGAAGAAGAGACCATAAGTAAAGGCAATGAGAAATAAGATAGGCAAAATGCAAATGTTTAATGCATTTTGTATTATATATTTTATATTTCTCCCACTCTCTATTTAATATCTGACTTTTTTGGTACATAGTATTGTTCTTCTAATGTGTTTTTCTGTTATTTTTGAGTGTACGAATTTCTTTTCATGGCAGACAGGAATGTGTAAGAAATAAAAAATTACAACTACCTAGGGATGTACAATCCGCTTTACACGGATTCTGGGTTTTTTCTGGTATTTGAAGGGAATTTTCTATAACTGTTTTTCATGCCTGTTGCCTCTTCTCTTGTCTTTGAGCACCATGGAGAAGAGTTTGCCACCCTGTTTTTGGCTACCCTCCACTAGATGGTTGTACACATTGATAGGATTCCCTGATCCTCCTCTTCTGGAGGATAGTCTCCCATCAATTTGCTTCACTCAAATTTCTTTTTTGTGCAAGGTAGGTAACAGATTGTGTGTGTAAGTCAAGGATTTATTATTAGTCTAGCTGAAATCTTAACAGTTCTTATCAAATCATTACTGTTAGTCCAGCTGTGGTGTTGCTAGGACTGAGAGTTTTAAGGAAGTACCGTTAAAATTAATATACACAAACTTCTGAGTATACACCTTTTTCTTTTATAATTACTTTCCTTCCACTCCTCTCCCAAGTCCTGGGATTGATGGCTTTGGGCTGCCAGTGGACAAGTCAGCAGCATATCAAGTTCTTTGCTGGAAGTATGTGTTGATGATTTCTTCATCCACATGCGAGAACACAGCTGAAGTTTTTTTCTATGCATTGCTAGCACACTCCATGCCTTAGTCTTTCTTCCTTGGTTTACAGCTCCATGGTGTACCAACATCTGCTATCCATGGTACGTGTTCCACACTGTTCTTTTTGCTGTCCCAAACACTGCTTTTGCTCATCTCCCAGAGCTGCATTTCTTTGCTAACCAGGGAATTAGCACTGGTGAATTTATAGCTCTGATGCCTCCAGTAGGCTCTTGTGATGCCAGGTTCAAGGCTCCTGCTACAATCCTGTGTCTGTCCTGGCACACATTGAGCCCCGTGGTGCAGTCAGGGTCATTTACTCTGGACAAAACAAACAATTATCATTAACCATCTCCTGCAAACCCCAGGTATAACAGCAGGTGTTATGCCACACACCTCTCTGAAGCTAAAGCCACCGGCATGTTTGGCTGCTGCTCCTCCAGGCCAAATCACCACTCCAGGCAGGCCAACACAAGCCCAAAGTCAGACATGGCCTGAGGCCAGCACTGTCAGTTCAACAAGCCTATGGCCAGATACAGTCAGTATTTACTGGGCTACAAGGACTCAAATACTTTTGAAAAAATCTTAAACACCCAAAACTGTAAAAGAGAAAAATATAAAGTGATTTGATGTTTTTCTTACTTTCTGTGGTCTTGTCTTAAAGTTGCATTAATAAACCCAGCACTTACTTAATAGTAGGGTTTGTAATAAAGTGGAAAAAAGCCTTTCACATCAGAAAGTGACATTACTTATTGCTTGACTTCTGACCTTAGCAGAAACCTGATTGAAATGTTGTGAACATCTCAGTCATGACTTCATTTGTGATGCCATCTTGCTGTTTATAAGCATGCTTTATTTCTTAAACCAGGCCCTTGTTTAAACTTGCAAAATACAAAGGGGAGCAGTTCTTTCCCCAGCTGTGCTGCATCATCCTTCATTTTTCTCAGTACTGCTTGAATTGTTAAGTGGTAATTCCTCGTGTCTACCCATGTTATGTTCTTACCTTTTTAGTTTTTCTTCTGTGGTTTGCACATTTTGTCTATTTCTACAGCCGTGGTAAGCTAAGTTAAAAAATAAATAACTAAACTCTTTTTCTACTTCTAAAGCTAAAAAGTCTATGAAAAGTCCTTTGCAATTTATAGTGTTATGAGTAATTTTCCCTTGGGCCTCTGCTTACATGTTCTAAAGAATTAATGATGCTGGAAATTAAACAAAACTGTTTGGTTTAGGTAATCAAGCAATACAACCATCCAACAGGAATTATTTATTTATTTCCTTGGGGTTTTTTTCTCAAAGCCAGTAAAGTTTCTTCATAACCTGAAGATCCCACTAGATGAGAAAAGCAAGTGAGAACTGACCTCCAGCACCAGAATGTGTAATGGTGTGAAGTTTCCTTGGTACAATGAAGCTAACAAAAAGCTACTACACCAATTGAAATAGTCTAAATCAGAAGAAATATAAATTTTTAATTCTGCCTCTAAAATTGTGCATAAAATCTCTATAGAATCTAACATAGAATCAATGTTTTGAAAACCTTTAGAAATCAAAGGAGCATTAACTCCCAGGTGGGTCCATTTCAACCCATTATTTATTCATTGATCTTTATTAAATACATAGTCTACATAACAAAACCAATGTTAAGCAGTATGCCTTCTTAAACATTTCAAAGACACAGCAAATGATATAAAATTAGCTAGAGGAAAAGCATGAGTTAGGCACTTGGATTCTGGCTTTGTCCAATTATATTGGTTCCAAGTTTTTTCAGCCTCCTGTGCAGAGTAACTAAATGACTATCATATCTGTCACTGATCACGCCTCCCTAATTCCTTCTAAAGCATTCTGTCTCCTGGATCATATTTATTAAAATGTTACTCTGAAGAAAATTGGAATTTTTTAATATAAGGTACTATCTGAAAAGTTTTGTATAGTATTCACTCTGATTAGGGGGTGTTCATTGTAATATTGGCTATTTAACATAAACTTCGGACTAGCATGACTTTTTTAGTTTGTTATCTAGCATAATTTAAATTTGAAACACAGGATGTCCAAGGTATGCAGCATTTTAAAGGTTTAGAGGGCTTTGCCTTTGGGCCTGCTGCCATGAAACCCACTTATTAACATATCATTTGTTTCAAGTCATATTTTTCTTGTTCACTGCTGTTTTAAAGAGTTGCATAAATCACTGAGCATAACTGTGAAGAAAGGCAATATTGTGTACATGGATAGCATTCTTTCTTGTCTACCTCAAACCTTGTTACTTGTCTTTATTAACATAGATCAAATTTCTTTTTCTTTAATAGCTTATATCTGTCTTTCATTTTTGTCTACCCAGAATTTCTTATTTGGAATTTCTTCTTTATGAAAAGGGATTTTTTTCTAACTTTTGTTGTAGGAGGAAGCTTTTCTCCACCTATTTCCTCATCTTGCTGAAAAATGTATGGCTGTTTTTCTCTTTTTGTATCAGAGTGAAATTTGTTTTCTCTTGGTTTTTGTTATTTCTGATGATAAATTTGTTTAATTCTGCTGACTTATAAGGAATACTTTGACTAGGAGATATTTTAGATAAATGAAGCAATTCTCTGAAAGAGCCAGTATGTTTCTCTGAGAGAGCTGTGTCCCTATATACGTCTGCAGAGCTGCTATGTTGTTTGAGGTTTTTTCCCAACAAGACAGGCTGTTTCAATTTTACCTATACCAAAGTTTTCATTTGTATGATTTCCACATCTGATATCAGAGGAATTTTCTGTGAATACCATTTTGTCCCCTGGGTGTCAGACATTGTGTGACCTTCACTGAAAGTAATCTGCAGTGAAAGGGTTGTAAAAATGCAGAGAATAAATGGGGGAATAACAGCTGTGTGAGAATTGGTTTCCTGAGAGTAGAAAAAAGAACACAGTTACTCGTGGGAAATTGTGAGGCATATCTTAATTTTATATTTAATGCCCTTTTACATGGAAAAACTTGATCAATAACTTTAAAGTGCTTGTGTTACAGTGATGTTCATCTAGTATTTTCAAGTAGGAAACGATTATTTCCCAGATGGGAAGATACATGTTTTCCTTTCTTCTTAAGGCAGAAAGATTACAAGGAGCAGAAGACAGAGAATCTCCTCACTTTTGTATCCAAACACAGAAATAAATCAATGAGAAATATTTGTTGGGGTAATAGATTTCATGTCTGTGTACATGCTACATTATGCCTGATTTTTGTGGCTAATTGAAATGGTCATTTGAGAAGACATTGGTGTTAGACATTGATTAATATCAATATCAATAAATATTTTTTAATTTTGGGATAAAGCTGCATGAAATCTTGCAGCTAAATGGACTGCTAAAAATTACAGAATGTGCAATGCATAATCAGACACTTTTAGGCTTCTTGCACATTCCTAAATGCTTCAGAGAAATAAGATATATATTATTCTGTATAAAGGAAATCTGAAGCGATGCTAGAAGGCAGAGTAACATGCTAGCCCATTTATAGGGCTGCTTCTGTACATCTAAACCAGGCCGTGTGCCTGTGTTTTCTCTCATAGGGCTGATGTTACACAGGTAGGCTGAATAGACTGCTGAAAGCAGGAGCAAGTATCGAGGGAATGGTCATATGGGGGTACTTGTTTTTTTTGCTATTCAAGCGGTTTAAATAATGCCACAATGTAGGTTCATGTTACACTGGATCCTTTAGGAAGCAGCATTTTAGTTTCAGGTCAAGAATAGGGTCTAGGGAAAGCATTCCCTTTTTGCATTAATCCTGAGACATTTAATGACTATTTTCAGACTGCAGCAGAATCCTCCCTAGTATCCACCTTGATTTATGATAATCATACCTAATATTGCAAGGAAGCATTTCATGAGTTGTCTCACAATTAAATATTCAAATGTGCATAGTTTTTATTTGGAATATTGTTGAATTGATTAATAATTATATTGTGGAAAAATATGCGGGGACTCAGAAAAAAAGGGAATACAAAACTACATGTGTTCCAGCTATATGACAATTTTTTTCTAACAGAAACTTAAAACTAGAAAGACATGTTGATGTTTGTGACTATCTGAATAAATTCATATTACATAGGAATGTTATTTTAATACCGGTTATTGAATATATGTTTTGGGAAAAATGCCAGTTTTGAATGCGGGATATAATAGAATTCTATCTTTACTTCCATATTGGACTAAAATTTTGATGAGTTGTAAATGGAAAATGGAAGAAGAGTGGTCTTAACAGTCAAGAACAATAAAGATTTACTATTTGCTAATTGTTAGTAAATATTTACAAGAAATCTTTCTACCTAGAAGAACAAAACAGTTTTCTGTCCTGAATTCTTAATGGGGGGAAATTAAGCCCCATTGACATGTAATGGGTCTGAGCAGGGATCACATGGAATAGACAGAGGCCCATCAGCTAACCTCCTGCTCAGACCACAACTCTTCTAAATAACAAGCTATTTATGATCAGCCTATGAAGGGGAATAGGATGGTGAGTGGCAGAAGCATGTGATACTGCAGTCACTGATCTGCTCTGCCCTCAGTCAAAAATGCAGTTTGGTAGCAGGTGAAACTCCTGGGCCACTTCTGAAACATGTCAGTCCTTTTACTCAGGTACTATGCTGGGGAAGTCAGCTAAAATACTTTGATGAAACCAACAGAAATTTATAAACAAAATGAATGACACTGACGAATTCAAATCCCACACCCAGTCTTGTGCCTATCTAAGGAGGTTTTATTAGGTCAGAAACTGACTCATAAAGGCAGGAAGAGTGCACACAATAATTAAATCAAAAGCAGTTTGGAAAAATTTTATATAGTAACTTGTGCAGCATTTGACATTTAAAAACCTTGAAGTCTAAATGTAATACAAAACATATGTATAGATATTTTACATACCTTTCTTGGGAGCAGCTTCGTTCCACTAGGTGGTACAGAGAAGAAGGAAAAGATGTCCTGTTTCACTAGGCTGTAAGCTGATTGCTGGGTGACCCACACCTTTGTGGAATTAATGCTGTTGTTATTCGTTGTTGCAATTTGGAAAAGTACTAGGACCTCAGATAAAAGGTCTCTAATGGAGAGTTCCTCTAATGGAAACTCAGCACGACATGCAATTAAAACATGAATTTTAAAAAGTGTATTTCATGTGAATGTGATCTTTCTGAGTGTTGTTTAAAATGTTAAGTATTCAAGGGAGGTGGTAGGGAATAGATTTCACTGTTACAGTTTATTTGTTGGTTTTTGCATAATGTTTCAAACATTTTGAACATGACCGTTGTTTTTCAATGGAACTGAAAAAGTCTTTATGAGTTTGATACTCATGAAGAACCTGAAACTCAAGGACATTTTAAATTTCATCCAAGATGTTAATTATACAATGACCTCTTAGGCAGCATTAGATTCTTATAATTAAAATGCATTTCTACACTGCGACAAGCTGAAACAACTATTTCCAAAAGTGTGCCTACTTTATCTGGCTTGTACTATAGGTCTGTAAGATGCACAACTTTTTACTCATTTCATGAAGTTTTACACGGTTTTTTGCATTCTTAAGTACAGAAGATTTAATATTTCAGAGCAATTGATGATGACTTTTTCAATCCTGTTACCTGAATTGCAGTGCACTTGCAGCTCAACTGTGATGAAGGTAATTTTCTCTTCTAAACTCTCTATGCTTCCTAAAATGTAACTCAGGTTATTGAAATTTGCTGCATTTTGATAAAGGGTTTCTGAACGAATACTGTTATTAACTGACTAAGGAGTTATTAAGGTGTGTGATGGTTGGCTTCTCTGTCCTCCTCAGGAGCAAAGTACAGGCACACCTTTCTTTGAGTTTTGCATACTGAATTTCAATTCTAACACCTGTGGCTTGAACTGTAGCTTTATTCCTGTTCTGAATAGCTTTCACCACAGGGTACCAGCTGAGCTAGTAGCACACCCCACCACCCCCAACACGCTGGGGGTTATCTGAAAAGGGATTTCACTGAAGTAATGCTAGTGTGGCCTGAATGAACCTCACCTGTTGTCAAGGTGATGTAGGGTTAAAAAGTAACTTGAAAGGGCAGCTGCTGTGGCTTTTTATCATTGTTTTGTGCAGATTTAATTTAAAAAAAATCAAAAGGTAGTTAACTATTTTGTTCATAAACTAAATAATATGAGTAAAGAATGACGAACTGAAGAGAGAAGAATGGTGGAGATAAAATATGATCAGGAGAGAAATAAATTATGAACATGGTTGTGGAGGAGAGCTGCCTCAGGTCAGGAAAACTGGAGGAGTCTCTGGAGAGTGTTGGAGAAGTCCATGGAATTAGATAGGAGCAGAACCATGCAGAGCATCCAGAAATGTCCCAACACTGATAATCAAGTAGAATTGTCTTTATTTAACAATCCCCAATGCAAGATCTTAGCTTTTGGCTTTGTAATGCACATTCTATATACCCTGTGAATTTTCACACAGAATCATCACACTGGCCCTGGAACTGCTGAGAGAGGTACTGAATGTGTAGCATGAAACAGCAATAAGTCAAAAGTCAGCAACAGTCAAGGCTCAGCCATTCAGAATCCAAGAGGAAATTACAAGTCAACTCACTAACCACTATCAGTCTAAAGGTAGGCTTTATTCAATCCAGAACAGGATGCTTCTAGGTTTGCCTAGTCATAACACGACTTTTGCTTTCCTTATAAACTCTGCCATACTAATGCCTTAGCTGATCTTCATTTGAGGTGACAAGCATCAGTGTTACTTCAGGTCACTGTAGTTTAGATTTTGTGGATCTTTGAAAATCTGAGTCTCAACTCAGTCAACAATATTTGACGTATGTTCATCCCTAATGAAATCAAAATTGAGTTGACCTGATATGGACTGACTCTAAATGAATAAGAAGCACAAATGTTTGGAGTGAGACATAATTATTGCCACAAAATGGATGGGAAATCCCACTTTTAATTCTATCTGTATGCATTTTTGTAGAGCCAAATGTTAATGAAACAGCAGATATATAGATGCAGATTTTTGAGGTAATTAATGGGTCAGTGGTTGTTCTACTCTTACTGACATAGTTCATCAAATTAGTAAGACCAACATCTCACAACAACTGTAAATTTTTAATTAGTCTGTGGTTTTCAGAGACATGATGCATGATGGCATCAATTCCAAAGAGTGTTTATGAACTTCAATAAGTATCTCATATATTTTAAAAGTGAGACTGTCATTAAATAATAAATTAAATTATTATCCTTAAATAATTTATCATTAACTGATAAAATACTGAAAATTTTCTCATTCTCCAACAACTAATTTAAATATCTAATCCTTAAACAAACAACAAAAGTAAGAAGGGAAGTCTTATTTGTAACTTGGGAAATGAAAGAGAATAAATCCATGTTCCCTGAATGAAAGATAAAAAGGATTTTAGTTTTGTGTATCTTGGCACTGAATTTGCTCTATTTTTGCACAGATGGGTGATTAATTAAGTTGTTATATACAAAATCATATAAGAAATTCAGTTACAATAAAGCATGACTTATTAAGGACATAGTGAGACAATCTCAGATATCAGATTTTGCTTATGTTTTAATAATAAGAAAAATACAAGTGCAAATTTTGTAAAAGTATAATTACCATTTTTCATAGGGTTTAAATTAATTGGCATATATTCTTTCTCACAAGATTCAACTCTTGAAAAATCAGTGTAAATTTTCTTGAGTTCTAGATCTAAACAAACGTGAGTGGAAAAGTTTAGATAGCCAGCTCCAAAGGTACTGTTTTCTGTTTTGAGTATTAACAGTCTTTGATGGATATAAGTTTTGTTGTATAGAGTGGGTTCATATAAAGGTAAAATCTTCTGCGTTGAACTCCTTCAAACTGGAGATGAATTCATAACATCAATAGTAGCTGTACACGGAGCTATCATGTACAAACGTAGCCAGAGTATGCTAAGACAGAAAATTTACTGTTTCTGATGAGAAATTGTAGTAAAATTATCTTAAAGTCTATTATAATTTTCCAGATTTCAATTTGTTAATTCTTTCTGGTGGCTGTGGTTTTGAAAGGCTTTTTTGTGTATTTTTTTTGTAGTTTTGGAAAGTTTCCTTTTCACCCTTTCCTTGTTCTGTGTGTAAAGATGTATTTTAGTATTACATCATTGGAGATTGTGAATTGTTGAAGACCAAGTGACTTAATTTATTTTCTTCTGGCCTGCAAGTTCTTGCAAGGTGGAAATGACTTTTGCCTTCATTGCAATGACTTTCTGTAATCTTCTTAGCAATGTGAAAGGTAAGTGTGTGGGTTGTCACACAAATAGTTTTGTTACCAAGCAGATGCTAGAATATGTATTACAATGGTAGAAGTCATATTCAGATCTTGGCCACTCAGTTAAGGGAAAGGTGCACAGCACAGAATTTGAACAGAAAAGATCACTCACAGGAGAGTTTAGGGAACCTTTAGATGCTCAGAGGTCCAGCTTCAGATAGAGGAAGGAGCAGAAAGCTGTCCAGCAGATGAGCTATGAAGAAATACCCAGTGGTCCTTGGGAGACTCTTGTCAGCTTGACTGAATAGCATACTTGATTGTGTGGGCTTAGAGGTGTTTTTCTTACGTAAACAGAGATGTGAAATTTGTACCATCACCTATGTAAGTAAAGCTGAAGGGTTTTTTACCTAATTAAGACTAATGTTTGGGGTTTTTAAATTATTTATATTTGGGATAGTGTATGATTTCCTGAAGCCACTTCTTGGTAGGCAGGTGAACTAGGTTATGTGCAGATGTCCCTTCCAGACTTAAATATGTTGTGATACAGAAATACTTACATTTGTCATAAGGAATCAGAAAATTTGAATTTCTTTCAAATTTCTGACTTTGAATATCTCCTCCTGAATAGTTCCATACATCTACATTGATCTTCACATCCATTAAGATTGTTTAGGAAAAAAGGTGTTATGATTCTGTCTTTGATACTTTTCAAGGATTTGGGTAACTAAAACAAACTGGATTCAAATATTTTCACAATACCAAAAGTAACACAGATGTTTCAAAACTGAGCTTCACCAAAAAAAAAAAAAAAAAAATCTTGAAGATCTGTTCTTTACATTCAGAATTATATTTCATTGGTTTGTATATCATTATTTTAGACAAAATTAAAGACATTGCAGACCATTAAATACTTTAAGTAGAAGTATTTCTTTTACCATTCAATATGAGAAAATTTTGGGGGTTCTCACAAAGAAGTCAGAATTTAATTAAAAAACAAAAGAACCAGCCCAATTTCTGAGGTTCTGCTTCTTTCTAGTGAGAAGGACTGGGTTCCTGTACTGAGGAGCATGGATGTTACAACAGATTTGAGACAACTGTAGTTTGTTTGCTTGTTTGGGGAGGTCATTTTTTTAATAATTGTGTAAAGAATAAAATATGCCAACCCAAGTAAAAGAATTTACTATTACAAGTGATGTAGAGCCCTGAAGCTTGCTAGTTTTCCAGGGGGCAACCTAAGTTGGACTAGAATGCAGGTTTTTTGTGGCCAATTGTGAGACAACTCTCTCTTAATCCCCTTTGTGACAATGTTTGACTGTATTGCCCTGTTTCCAGTACACTACTCTTGAATTTAAAATGTTTTAAAGAGTGCCATTGTTTCAGGCAGAACTAATTTTATAATTGGATACTAATTGAAATAGAAGTTCAAGGACAGGATATGATGATTTCAATTATTTAATAGATGTATCAACCCACTTTACATATACATATATATACACTGCACAGACGTTTAATTTCCAGAGTATTATTTCCACTTTCTTTTGTCAATCAGTGCTTTGATTGAGAAAATCATCTACTCCCTCTTTTACAACTGACTCATTTATTTATTTCTCAAAGATACTATTTGCAACTTTTGGCTCCCAACAGTGAGTCACTTCTTCATGTTTTTCAAAGGCTCAGTTTTCAACTTTCAGTTCTTTCAACAAAAATATCTACTGTATTTCAAAAGATCATTCAACAGAGCTCATATTTTCTTAAAATACTGTATTAGTCTTGGGATCACAGTATATTAATAATTTTGTGTTTTCAGATGTATTGAGTTTCTTCTACTAATTACAATTTTCTTCAGAAAAGAAAATTTTTATAAAGAAGGAAATAGATACCGGTCAACTAAAGACTAAAAATTAAATTCTCTTAAATAGTGTCTTTGAGCTTTAAAATTAAACCACTACAAAATATTCTAATTTATTATTCTAGAATAGCTAAATTTTTTACTTGCTTAGGATTTTAATTTCTCAGACATCACTCTCCATATTCTGAATTGCCACTAGATCTCTTTCAGGCTTTAAAAATGCTCAGACATAACTATAGAAACTTGTACATCAAGAACTCTCGTCTTTTAAATATAGACAAGGAAGCATGCATATTATTAGTTCTTTGAATTCTGTAATGTTCTATTTGTGTTTACTGGAGCTTCAGTATTGAAAAGAGGGAATAGTTTTGCCTAAGACACACAAAACAGATCTAGACTCTAATTGCAGCCTGTATTTCTTTCTCGTGACTCTACTACAACAGATTTTTCAATTCAAACTGCTGAGGAAACACAGCAGGATAAAGGAAAAAAAGTGCTTATTCAAGAAAAAATTCTTTATGACAAATAGTTACATTTTGGTAACACAAAAGTGTCATGGTGTTCTGTACTTTTAGTGTAACATAACATCAACATCTGTTGGTTTGCAGAGAAAAACTTCTCTCCTGTACAAAGTTAATACAACAGGAGTCTGAGTAGGGTAGATCACATACCATGAGAGTTACTATAGAAATAGATAAACCTATTAAACAGAAGCTCTGCAAAAAAACAACAGGTTGCAGAAATTCATCTGTGTTATACATTGTAAATCTACCCCAAAAAACAATTGTCTCACTTCCTAGAAAATTTTTTTAAATGCATACAAAGTATTTTTTGACTTTGACACACTTTACAAAATTATTGAAAACCACTGTAATATGAAACATTGTGATTTGTTGCCTATTATTGCTCAAAAATGATATTTTGTCCTAACTGGACTGTGTTAGACATAGAATACTAGAGAGACAGAAAGTATCTTGATGCTTTGTTTGCACTGTACACAAAAATTTGCCCTACTAAGTAGCCTGTTAATTGACTTATGAATTTAAATAGATGGAGGCCGTATTACTCCATGCAAATTCATACAATATTGCTTTACTCAGACAAGACACCCACATGGCATAGGAGTCCTTTATGGTTCCATTCTGATGACTTGAAGGCAAAAGGTAAATATGTATAGTGGATAAATTGCTACCATTTGCATGTTGCCCTGAAATATCTTGATCAAAGCTGCAATAATTTTATTTTAGGGACTCTAATTTCATCCAAATTTCAGATTATACTTGTCTAAAGATTAGCTTTTAAGACACTGTCTTTAAAAAGAACCAACGCTGTTCAGTTTGAGAACTGAGGTTCTCTTGAAGTGCTTCTAGTTGCCGTGGTAATTGTTCCTTTACTGTTGAGAGCTCACTGAACAGTTAATATTGAAGTTGTTAAATAACATTTCCTGAAATACGTGTTTGAAATACTATGCAAGTAAATAAAACACAAATACACAAGAAGCATTTGTGGGAAGATTCCTTTTCTGCTAATTAGGTGAGATGCAGTGTCTTGGAAGAATTTCTTCATAAAGCACTTTGAGAGCTGTGATAGTTTTTAGTGTATAATAGGTCTGCAGCAGTACAATTGTTCTGTAAGACATTGCTTGTGTTTTTTCCTTTGTCTTCCATTTTTCTTTACCTAAGAATATGCTGTTGAATTTTATTTAACCTCAGCCCTAAAAACTGGAAATATGCTGTATTTTCACATGCACAGCCTGTGGGTTTTCTGGAGAAATAACAAGCACACTGGCAGATTCAGCTGACTGGTTGATACAAGGTGAAGTTCACCCTGAATCCATTTTCACCCAATAGTTTACCAGGCTTTTTAGCTCTGTATTCTCTGCCTCACTCCCAGAACAAAGGTGTCACTCCCAAACACTGAACATACCTCTTGCAAGAAATATGCTATTTTTTAATTGTTATAACTAGGGCTATAATGCACTGAAAACAGTTTTCTTGTAGTCTTATGAAATGCTGTGGATTATGTATAAGCAGCAGCAATAGTGAGCCACATTGGGATACCCACAGAATCAGTTTCAGTTTCCCTATACAGTGAAAAAAATATAGGAATTATTAAATTAATTTGTTTCTGATATGACTGCTAAGATTATGTTTTTAATAGGGTGAACTCATCAGTGGGTTTTCAGGCATGGAAAGGTCAAATGAAATTGGGTATGGTGCATAAATATAAAAATGTTTCTTCCTACAGGACTATCTGGTCTACTGCTCTGAGGAAATAGAGTAGGGCAACCCTTTAATTACTGCCACTGCACATTTAGTTCATGCAACCACTCATCTTGTACTGCATGGGAAAAAAAATCCTTTTTATTCTGCTATGATTCAGAGGAAACTCTGAAGGCATAGAATTTAGAAATTTGTGATTCCACACCTGACCTAGTAAGTTTGATTGTTGCTGTGTTTAATTACTTTTGAAATACATTTTGAGTTTCTGATAGTTTAATGAAAAATAAGTTTTTCTTTGGTGTTTGCTGCAGAGTTCAAGTATCCCCAAAGTGACTAACACATTTTCATCCTCATAGCAATATCAGCTAACCTATTTACTTATTCTGCTTGAAAAATGAGAAAGTACTTTCTATTTAAAATTCTAGGTACAATTTCAAATTATTCCATGGTCACAAAATTAATCAATCTCTATTTTAAAAGCTATTAGTCACATGAGCAAAGTGACAGGTTTGCTATTTTCCTTAAAACTCTTCCAGTCTCATAAAATTTTCCACTAAACAGGAACAGTACAGAGGATTTCCATTTGCCTAGACATTTCCATTTCAAAAAGCAAGTGTTTAATATCAGTAAATATGTTGGAGGTTCTCCAAGGAAATATGCATTTCTAATGACATGCATAAAGCTGAGTAGTTTAGCCCATGTGGTGTATCAAGGCATTTTATGAACCTTTGAAAATAAAGGCATATATATTGAGATGAAAGAAAGAAGTAGTAGAATGTCTATATGCATATATGTTGATTTTAAAAAAGGCAGAATGACATCAAAAGAACATGCAAAGATAACACCCTTTTCTCCACATACTTAAAACCTTTGTTGCTGAGTTGTAACATGAAAAAGCTACGGGAGGGCAAAAAAGAATTGAAAAAATTCAAAGCAGTTTCAGACCTTACTCTGTTTTTTTTTTCCTCTTCCTGTTTTTCCTGTCCCCAATTCCTTTTTCTCTTTCTTCATCCCATCAGCTTCACGCTGCTTTAAATTTAGGTTGGAATCCTTGGCTAATATTTAGAGTTAAGAACCCTTTTAGCTATAATAAGTTCTGTAAAACTGGATGAACTAATATCCACCTTAATGCCTCACATTCTATTCTGAGAAATACTGAATTTACCACTCAGCTAACAGCTTTAGATTGCAGCAGCAGGCACCATCACGTGTGGTGGCATGAAGTATAAGAAGTCCAAATGATGGATTGTGCACCTGGGGCACAGTAATCCTGGGAATGAGTATAAATAGGTAGAGTGCCTGGAGAGCAGCCCTGCACTGAGGGATCTGGGGGTGCTGGTCAGCAGCAGCTCAGTGCAAAGGGAACCCAGAGGGCAAAACCCCACTCTGAGGTGCATCAAGCTCAGCACGACCAGACAACCAACAGAGGTGACTGTCCCACTGCATTCCACCTTGGGGGCCTCATCCTGAGTGCTCTGTGCAGTTCTGGGCCCCACATGTCAAGAAGGATGTGAAAGTCCAAGGACATGTCCAGAGAAGGCATCAAAGTTGGCGACAGGGCTGGAAGGCATGTCCTAGGAGGAGGAGCTAAGGAATCTGGGTCTATCTAGTTTGGAGAGAAGAGTCTGAGGGGTGACCTCACTGCTCTCGACAGCTTCCTGAGGAGGAAAGGTGGCAAGGGAGGTGCTGAGTTCTTCTCCCTGGTATCCACTGGTAGGATGTGTGGGAATGGTTCAAAGCTGTGCCAGGGAAGGTTTAGACTGGACATTAGAAAGCATTTCTTTACTGAGAAGGTGGTCAAACCCTGGAATATGTTTCATAAAGTGGTGGTTCTTTCCCTGAGCTTTTCAGTGCTTTGGAGGTGTTTGGACAAAGACCTTAATAATTATCTTTGATTTTTGATCAGCCCTGAAGTGCCCAGGCAGTTGGACTGGATGATTGTTGCAGGTTCCTTCTAAATGAAGTATTCTTCTTGATTGTATTGTATTATATTATATTATATTATATTATATTATATTATATTATATTATATTATATTATATTATATTATATTATATTATATTATATTATATTATATTATATTATATTATATTATATTATATTATATTATATTATATTATATTAATTATATTATATTATTATTATATTATATTATATTATAATTAATTATTATATTATATTATATTATATTATATTATATTTATATTATATTATATTATATTATATTATATTATATTATATTATATTATATTATATTATATTATATTATATTATATTATATTATATTATATTATCACTTTCGAAATGCTGCACGCTAATTGATGACAATAGGATGCCAAGTGTTAGATTGCAGTCTGTGGACTCATAAATGTGCCTTCCAAAACATTTGAGAGATTACAGATAGAATGTTCGTAAAGTATGAAGTCAAATGTGTGCACATAAAAAATCAAGAGAAAAAATTCCAATGTAAAAATAAAATGTAACCAGAAAATGTCCAAATACTATATAATTCTCATTTACTGAAGCATTGAAGTGTTATGTGGAATGAAAATATTTTAAATTTCTTCTCATATGATCTTGACAGATCAATCTGTAGTCCGTTTGACATCAGGGCTTTCTCTGTCAGATATTACATGGTAGGTAACCAAAAAAAATCCTCATTCGTTTGTATTTCATGTTGATAACCTCTTTTACTACAGCTGCAGAGGGCATGGTGAGTAGCACAAAGCTGGATATTTGTCTGTACTTGGTCTTTAGGCCACAGGTGTTACATTTTTCTGACTTTAATGCCAGCAGATACCACATAAAATCTGCTTTTTCATTTAATGACTTGCTAGTTTCCTCCCAGCTCATGCCCAAAGCTTTTATGTAAGTATTTTGAAAGTGTCCAATGCAAATTCCTGTAGACCTGTCTCATGGACAAGCTCTCAACAGGATAAGAAAGCAGAAGGCTGGAAGATTGTAAGTAATCCTTCTGTCATCCCTTTTATGAGCAGCTTTCATCATTCAAAGGCACTTTCTTCCATAAAAAAAAGTGAATGTTCACCCTGCTAAGCAACTCAAGCTGTGTAAAGCCATTCCACATTTGGTAGAAACCAGCTTCTGAATTTGATTTAGTTTTTGTATAAATTACTGCTGTGACCCATAGGTTCAAAAGTGACTGACCTTCAAAAAAAGGCACGATCAGATCTTATTAATCTAAAGCAGCCTATTCACTTCCTTCAGATTTATTCCTTCATTTACTAGAACACTGGACACAACCAAATCTTGCTTTATCAAGAAATGTTTGACCTCCAGGAAAGAATTCTTCCCCCTTTGTAAAACCTGGGTTATAATTAAAAGATAAAACTTATTAACAATATTGTTTACTTAGATAATAGGTGGGTTTTTAGTCTACCAATGTGAAATAATGTTATTTGTTAATTGCTGGCTGATTTAAATATATTCAAATTGTCATGTAAAGTACCACATATGCTCATGCTGAAACCTTCGGAAAGATGTGTTTGGTTGTGAAAAGCCTAGAAAATTCAGTTTTCCACGGCAGTTACTTGGGGTCTGTAAGGTTTTTGATACTAGATAGATTTAACGTATTTTCTTTCTAGGTTTTTGAATAAGAACTAGGTCTCATTATCTCTTCTGTTCTCATGTATTAGGCTTCCAAAAACATGGGGTGTTAATTCACTAAATCAAAAATAGAGATTTATGATTAGAACTGTTAGGGAGAATCGAGATTTCACCAGCTGGGAAGCAGAATGATGTTTTCATTTGAAACAGATTTAAAAATAAAAATTTATTCTTTCTCTTTAAGCACTTACAGTGAAAGTGTCTCCACAATCTCTGAGTTAATATCAGTATTTTTTCTATCTATTGTTAGAGGTTTATTCAGTTTATCAAACTGTGGGTTTGGTTTTTTTTGTTGTTGGTTTTTTTTAAATTTTTTTTTATTTAGGAATTTAGCTAACTATACGTACCCATTTTCCCGAGTAAGGAATATCCAAATTTTTCGATGTACTGTAATTTCTAGAAGTCTGTTATCCCATATCGCTCCTCTCTGGACTCCTCTCAGCTTTTCTAGATTTTCTAGAAATGTGGTGGCAGAAATAATCATATTTCTGAACCAGCTGCCACATAACTAGTGCCAAGCATGCTAATAGTTCTGCTGGTAGTTGTTGCTTCATTCCATTTTTGTCAGGTAGTTTTGGTGGAATGGGATAGTGATGTTGTTAACTGAGAATTTGTTTCCTCTACTTTTGTGTTACTGTATTTTAAACAGACTATTTAGTGTTTTCTTTTCCTCAGGTTGTATTTTTGTTTGTTTGTATGTATGTTTGGTTGGTTTTTATTTGGTGCTTTGTTTTTTGGGGTTTTTTTGTTTCAGTTTTGGCTTGGCAGAGGGCCAGAAGAGTTATCACTAATGTTTAAAAAATAGAAACTATAAAATTTTAATCTGGTTTTCAAAGGGTGGACACCTCTTCTTTCCCAGTACAGCAAAAATATTCGAAAGTTATATTCTGTCCTTATTAGAAGAGTCAAGGAGCTACTAATAACTACTCTTCAGCAATTTCTTTCCCATTTCCCTCAGTTTGACTATTTAAGTGGTTTATAGTTCTTTTTTTACAGTTTCTAAAACTGGAAAATTCAGTAACCTGCTAAAATTTTGAAAAATAATTCCTAGTGAGGTAGAGGTTACCCTAGGTAATTTCTTCTGCACTCTACTGTGAATTCTATTAAGATTCATTCCACTTATCCCTTGAATACTTTCTTTGGTTGTTTTTCTAAGCTGCTCTGATTTTGTAATCCTCTATAAATGCAATAACCTGTTGGGAGGAAGGTTTACACACAAAACTAAAGATGTCATTTTTTTCCTGTGTCACTTATGAATCACTTTTTTGGTCAGTAAAGATCTGACATTTTACCTGCACACAACACAAGTAGCATGATCTTTTAACCTGTTAGCAAGCAACAGTTTGTAAATATCCCAGTAAAGTTTCCTCCCTTTATTTTCACATCTGCCCTCTTTCTGGCCTCAAGTAGCTTTCAAAGAAATTTTCAAAATCAGTTATAAATGAAAGCTTTGAATCTTTAATAACCTACAGGAACAGATACACTACAAAAGCAGAAACTTTAATCTAAAACTGGGACTTTTTCTTTTCTCTCAGCTACCTCGATGTACACACCTGCCTAGACACTCTTAGGACTCTTGCTGTATCTTCAGTTTTATAACACTGATATTTTTCCCTGGGTAATGATAACACAAATACATCTGCCTTTAATTTTCTGATGGGAAAAGTTATCAAAGTCAGATAACATTGTTTAGAACACCCTCTCTTTTGTGCTTGGCCACTGAGGGAAATAACCAGCCTTCTACAGCACAACAAAAGTAATAAAAGCTTAAACATTATGCTCAAAAATTCTAATGGTTAGATAATCTTTACTTTTTTTCTGTGCTCAGCTAACCTTCTGTGAACCCAGGTAAAATATTTCATTAGTTTCTAATGTTTCAGCACAATACTAGTTCTCTTCTCTTCTTACTTTTTCTTTTTGTATTAATTTCTTTTAGTGCAGATTTTTTGCTTTGATTTTTTTTTTATTCATTAACCGAATCTACCTCTATAGATAAGATATTTTTTTCATATAAAGAATACATAGGGAATTTATGAAGAATGGAAGAAAATCTTTAGGAAAATACACAATTTCTTCATAAATACAACAACCATATTTTCTATGAAGCTTTCTCATTGAGAGGGTAATACTGATTTATTTCATATCAGCTATCTTTTCTGTTCAGATTACTGTAATTTCAAGGGGGGTTTAAGTGATCTTCACAAGGAAGGCAACCTAACTTACCTTATTAAGTTATGGCTAGAATGCCCTACCTTTGGGAGCTATAGTTATGTATAAAAAGAGAAAATGGTAATGTGTGGTTTTTAGAAGACAGATTTCATGCTTTTATCTTGTCAGGCACTTTGGATTAGATCCCATTTGGGACTTTGGGGACACACGCGAAGGATTGCCAAATTTAGCTTCAGAAGGTATTTGACTCCAGGGTAAAACCCAGGACTCTGAGTGAAAAATCTGGGATTTTTTTAATGTGTAACTCTACAAAGGATTAGACACTTTAGAATAAGAGCCAAACTATATAAAGAAAAAGAAAAAGAAAAAGAAAAAGAAAAAGAAAAAGAAAAAGAAAAAGAAAAAGAAAAAGAAAAAGAAAAAGAAAAAGAAAAAGAAAAAGAAAAAAAGAAAAAGAAAAAAAGTTTACAAGTAGAGTGACTTGAAAGTTAATTTCCACTGGTTAACATGGACATGCTTGAATTTATTCTCTAGATAAAGATCTAGGTGGTTGTAAACACTCCTAAGTTTCAAAAAAAAAAAAAAAAAAAAATCTCATAGTGCTCATAGTGCTGTTTAAGCAAAATAGGTTAGTGGCAGGAAGGCCCAGACTCCTTTTTATGTCTTGTCTCAAAGTAGTCTTTTCATCTTACACCAGATGTACAAGCAGACATAGGAAAACACATGGAATTAATGGTTTGTTTTACTTTGTGGAACATGGAAAAAATTCACTGACAACATCGTAAAATCATTTGACTAAAGAATTCTGTGGCCTTGATTTTCTTGGTTATCCTACAGATTATTCTTCCCTAGATTTTTTAGATATTATTTATTCCTTTCATGAAGAAGAGAAATTGAGTTTTCTAGGTGAGCACTTGGAGATATTGGATGATTCTTGCTGCTCTTTCACTGTGGGGGCCAGGTGAATGAATGTATGTGAGTAAAGTGTGCTGCTTTGAAGAGAAAATTGAGACCTATGCTATGAATTGGTGTGTCAACTGTGGTAAATTGGATGATGAGAAAAAACTATAGGTATTATTGTTGACATTAAAAATAAACTGGAGGAGATATGATTTCTGAACAGAGATTAAAGATTGTCGTAGGCAGAGAGAAAAACCCTGTTCATACAAAAAGCTGAGTGATTTAGTAGCAAACAGCTTAAAAGAACTGCCTGATTCTCGTGATTTCTGAACTGAATAGGCAACCACATATCAGAATTTTCTGGCTATAAAATATATAGCCAAAATACCCATTTGAAACTCATAAAAATACTGTCTGAACCACAATAAACATGGAGAGGAGCTATTAAAAAAAATCACTCACCTGAAAGTGGGAAGCATTAAGTTAGCCTCCTGAATATTGTGCGAAACACTGTTGCATTGTGTGATACATTTTTGGATCCACAGGAATACCACCTACCTGCCAAATTGAAGTAGCATCATGAAAAACAACATAGAAATGTACCCCCTGCATAACAAGCAAAACAGTCTGAAGAACTAGGGCTGCTCTGGGGCAAATCTCTCCATCTGATCTCAATGGGATAAAGTGGAAAGAACGCATTCATGTTTTATGCAACATCTGTAAAAAAGGAATAGGTCTTCCTACAAGAAGAATGCCATCAAACAAACTCTGAATTCTTTCTTTTCCCGGCTTTAAAAATGGTATCCAGTTTATATTTGGAAAAGCTCTCTAGATTCAACATCAGAATTCTAGGGGGTCAGAACAGATAGGCATTAAGATTTTGTGAGATTGAAACCAAAAAAGTTCACTTTACAATTTATACAAAAATTAGTCACTTTTTCTGAACAAATTTCACATTTATTTGATTTTGTGTATTTTGAAAAGGGCTTTAAGTAGCTCCACGAGTCTAAGAGCCTCTGCAGATTACTGTTATTAAATAAGATTCTGTTATTCATAATGGTAATAGTAGGTTGCAATAGTACCTACAGTATTAAAGCATTTTCCAGTCCAAGAAAACAACATTCTTCTTGTCCAGAAAGCTTCTTAAGTAACAAAATAAATAGGCAGAACAGTGTGAAACAAACAGAGGAGGAAAAAAGAGCAAGTGTAAGAAATATGGTGATAATTGCTCCCCCAGGCCCTTCCAGGACTTTGTCATGCTGTAGTCTATCTGGAAAGAAAAAGAAAAAACAGAAAAGGGGGAGGGGAAAGAAAAAAGGAAAAAGGAAAGTCAGTCTCTTCTGAGTATTTTAGCCAGCATCACTGACACTGAATCACTCTAAAGAACCATTGCGGGCAGGAATTATATTCTTGTGGCTGATAAACATTTTAAAGAATGTTTTTCCAATAATTTATTTTAAAATAAATTTATTCCCTTTCAGCAAAAATGAGAATAAGATCTAAATATTTCATTTTCTATTGAGAAGAAATTATGTTAGGTTTGCATATCATGATAAAGGGCTGAATGTATTGTCATGATATTTGATGGATTAAGAAATCCAGGAAAGAATTTATGGATTATTTTGATGGCTGATGTAAAACAAGAGTGGAACAATAAGTTGAACTTCTTTTTGTGTTTGTGTGTTTGTGTATATCGCAAAAAAGAGAAGATTGATATCTAATGCATGGTGCCTTTTAAGCTTAGTATATGTAAAAGCCTTGATAAAGTGATTCAGTTCATCAGCAGACAGTGTATTGTTTCCTACTAGGTGTTACAGAGGGGAATAAACTAGTTTGTTTCTGTTAGACTGAGCTGTCACATCGGTTCTCTTTGCTGCCTTATCATCAAGAAAGAGCTGTAAAATTTTCTGGTTTTCAAGGTGAACTTTCCTCCCAAAGAGGAAAATCCGATTCACTGAGATTTAAATGTTTGGTAATCTGATTATCATTTTTCTATGAGGTAATCCAATTCATTTTAAACAAATGCAAGAGTTTCAATCTTCATCTTTTTTTCCAGGTTTATCTATTTGGAACTGCATAAAGTTTTAGAAGTGCCAGCTACATTATTTCTCTTTTGCCATTTCTTGACCATAAAGGCAGTCATGATTAAATACCAACAGAGTTCACAGCTCTATGTGTATATATATATATGTTTTTTAGATGTTGTAGCTTTCCTTAGATCAGCTTTTTCTCTAATGTTTCTATTGCTGTTGTGGTTTTTTTTGCTGGTTTTTTTAATAGTTTCTTTGCTTGTTTTTACACAGTTTTTTATTGCATGCATGGTAGTCTAGAGCAGAAAGTCTTAAATAAGCAGTCACAGAATAATTCGTAGCCCAAGGTCTGAGTGAGAAGCAGAAAACAGAATCTTGGGTCTGTTTTCCTAGTTTGAAAATGGACTTTCTTTGTCCAGTATTTTAAGTTTCTACATTGTAAGCAGGTTTCTTTGCACAAAATAATTAAACTGTTGTTGATCCAAAACAGAATAAATCCAAATTTGGAGCATGACACTTAACAAGTGATGTAATCTGTGAAAAATACAAGCTTATTTACCCTAGATGTAGTTTTCAGTTTAAAATGGATGCATTAAATTCAGTCAAATTTAATTTTTGAAGTAGATTAAAAAGTAGTTGCAAATTTCATACTATGATTCCTCCCATCCAGCACTGCTTGATCAACATGTACACTCACTCCCTTAGTCATTGAATGCAACTGGAGGTATGGAAACTGGAGGTATGTAAAAACAACCATAGGATGCTCAAGAACTAAGGTTATTCAGCGTTTTTTGAGTATATCTACATATTGGTCTAAGAAGAAATCTAAAAGTAATTTTGGATTTGTTTTTAATGCAGTTTAAGTTGCCTGTGAATAGAGTTTCTTAGTGTCTGTGGATAACAGCTTTGTTTTCATTGATGTTGCAACTTTAGTATACTCAATATTTTTTCCTTGGGAGAATGTGAAGGACCAGATAATTTTTTTCAATAGAGAAACCATAATGAAAAATCTTTACCTTGTGCACTTATTACATGTTGACCTCTCCATTATTGCTGCATTTAGCAATTAATGTATTTGTCGCTAAATAGAAATACAAGTTTTTACTACAATTCTCTTCTGACTGCTTCAGACCTGAAGGGCTTCCGTGTGCACATTTAGCTGATCTGCAAAATGACTTTGAGAAACACACCAGATTCTTTAAGTAAGATGCTTGAAAATTTTGCAAATAGTCCCATTTAAACTGTATATAGTGATCAGATATAGAATGAAAGATTTGATTTTTTGTTTTGTTTTGTTTTTTGCTATAATCCCTAATTAGACTTAGATCTACCTGCTTGCAGAGTTCCATTGCTTTACCACGAGTGCTCAGGAAGCATGTATATATGTATAGACACAGAGAAGGCCAGTGAAAAAATTACATCCTAACCTAAAAGGTAGGAAGTGAAAGATGTTAGAACAGAAGGGATATTCTAGGTGTTTGAATTGGTGAGTCTAATTTCATGTTCCTTTACCGCGGTGTTTTACCACCTCACAAGTGCATGTCACGTTTCAGCAGGGGGGCGGCGAAGAGCAGCGCTTCTCCTGCCGTGCGGGCATTCTGCTGCAAGGCTGATGGGCTTTTGTATGGAAATCGAGGGTAGTGAGGGAGAACTGCTCCGCAGTCTGGTGAGAAATAGCGGGGAATGAGCTCAAAGGATCGAGAGCTGGTGCCGAGGCAGTCTTTGTGTTTCCCGCTTTGAAAGATGTGTATGCAAGAAGGGCAGAATATCCGAGGTAAAAACAAAACCGTGTCTATACAGAGCAACTGTAAGACTGTAAGGGAACTTTAAGAGAGGGGAAGAATTTATTCTGATCTCTGGAAAAACACATGTAAAACTATTCTCCTTAGAGAGCAATATCGCTTTATATTAGCAGCTGGCAAGGAGTGAATAGTGTGAGTAGCCTAACCTGGTCCTCCACACGTGTTGGAAGGGAAAGAAAGGAAAAGAAAGCAGACTACATTATTTGACTGTAGCCAGAAGCTCTCAGAGGAGAGATCAAGGCCTGGTTAATCCAGCCAAAGGAAACACAGAGTTAAAGTGTTTTATTTCTCCACTGGGGATTCACAACCTAGAACCCTGACGTAAAAGCAAGCACTTGTTGCAAAAGAAAGCATTTTTCTCGCTGAAAAATTCTGTGCTTTAGCTGGAGGAGGATCTTTTCCCTTAGAAATTAAAAACATAAGAAACATGGATTGAACTCAGAATACAAAATGAAAAAGTATCCAAAAATTTAATTTGAAATTGAAGTATGTTACAAATTCAGGGAGCTATCACAGTGCCCCAACAGATGAGACTGTGACTGGAACCAAAAAATCAGTTTCTAGTTCGAGATAAAAACAATTAAACTACATCAACTCAAATGAAGCTTGAGAGCTGCAAACATTCAGCTTTCTAGAAAAATTGAGTATAGCTGAGCAATGAATGACTTGAAGATGTTTAGGGAAACTGTAACCTATATTGCCTATAATCAGCATCCTGGTCACTCAAACAACCTCATAAATGTCTTCTGTTAATTCAGCTGCAGAACTGTGAAGGTCAAGAATAAACACTTACCAGAAAAATGCATTTACTACCTCACAACACCATCAGTGCTTATAATTTTATAGCATTTCTGAGACTGCAAAGATATCAATGTTACTTTACTAACTATGTTTTATGTTCGATAATTTGATTTTACATTTTTCTAAACTGACTGTTAACCAGGTGTTAATGCTGTTAATTTTGAAAGTTTGTTGTTGGATTTTTGTGTTTAGGTGTTGTGGGGGCTTTTCTAGTGTTCTAGCTAATGCCAGGTGGAATGTGAGGACATTAGTGAAATTTTTCTTAAACAAGTGGTAGGCCATAATTCACTAAATAAAAGTACTTATGGTTCTAGTAGATGAACTAGAAAGATGAGCTGTAAAAATTAATGTTTAAGAAAAAAAAAACCAAACTGCATTTCCCCTCTCTTCCACCTGTACCTTCCTCATCATTGCCTCATGAAGTTTAAAGTATTTTTGCAGCAGCTGACGATTCAAGGTTATCTGTGAATTAATCCATAGGAGTCTTACATTATTTCTTTAAATATGTTTTAAATTTAGCAAAAAACTATTTTAAAATTAAGAATTTGTAATTATGGCAGCATAACTTATGTTACCCTAGAGAAAAGGATCCTGTCCATGCTTGTGACTCATTTTAAAGAAGGATTCTTAGATGGTCACTTAGACAAGAATTTCAGGTCAGTACTTTTGTGCTAGGCACAGATAATGCAATCAGGCATCCAGAAAATATGAACCTGGGGGCTTGATGTGCAAAACTGAGGAACACTTAGAGATAAACTTTTGTTAAATGTATTCTGAGCATAAATCTGTGAGCTTTATACCCTGCTGAGTTAGATTTACTCTTAATTTATTTATCTCAAGCTGAAATATGCCTCAATCAATGTAATTTAAGGTATACTTGAGGGTTTCCTTGAAGACTATTTTTAATTTTTAATTTCTATTTTAATTCCTTTGCCTTTATCATTTGTTGGCAAAGCACCTCTGCCTGAAGAATGAAAAGGACTAATAAACAGCACATCCTTCATTGCCTTAGCTTATATTAATTTATAGATGCTGAATTTTGAGTGCATATAATGAATTTGTATAGTTAAAATAGATGAACCAGTTAGTAGTTGATCTTGAAAGCAAGATGAGTTATGCAGGAGCTCAAAAGACCTGAAAATCTATTGCAGCTGTATTAATATATGTTTCCAAGCATGTCTGGTCTAGAGCAGGAGGAAAACAAACAAATGCCAAAAATTAAAAAAACCCAGGACACTTATCTCTAGAGAACAGATCATGCTAAGACACAGCTTTTCTATATAAAACAGCTTCTTCAAGGGGAAACAAAATAAACGCAAGCTTTGCAGCAACTGCATGGGGCCACTCACCAAAGCAAAAGAAATGGCAGCCCATGAAGTCTTCTTGGACTTTCTTGCTTGTGTTCCAAGGAAAATAAACAGTGGTGGAAAGAGAGTGGAAATTATTAGTTTTAAGATAAGTGAATCCTCCTAAAAGTATTTTTTAAACTTATAATTCTTTTCCACTAGCTCAGAACATGAGAAGGATTGAGAAAAGAATTGAAAGAAGAAGAGAAACATTGAAAAGAGAAGCGCTGGAAAGAGAAGCATTGAAAAGAGAAGAGAGAGCAATGACAACTTGCTGAAGTTGAACTGGAGAAGACAAGAACCAATATTCAGAGTGAAGATGAGACAAAAATAGACCAGAACTCTAAATGCAACCCTGGGAATGATAATATTTCAAGAGAAATGAGGCAATAAAAAGAAGTTCAAAAGGAGGTAGTTCTACATCCACAGAAAGACTAAATCTCAGATGCCAGCAAGATTCAAGAGGTGATACCTCAGATGCATAAGGACTGAAGTTCAGGCAGAGGCTTGGGACTCTGTGCAGGATCTTTCAGTTGCAATTCTAGAAATCTGGTAGGTTCAGAAAGAGAGGAGGGTATCCACAAAGAGCAGCAAGTGGCAATACTGAAATACTAAACCAGTGGGCAGGAAAAATCAACTATAGTAGAGAGAGAGAAACATTCAAATATATTTTTTTCATTCCAGTGGTGAAACAAGTATAAAGTTTTTAAAATTCATGTGGTAGGTCTTCTATATCTGAACAATTTAAGCTCTTTTCATTTATTGTTCTTGATGTGTTTTTTTAATGGAAAACCTCATAGCTAGCATTATTTTTTGCCAGAAGGTGATAATCAAGGACAGAATAAGCATACTGTAGATAAAACAAGCAGCCAAATTAAAGCTTATCAAAGTTATATATAACTTCACACAGCATTAACTTTCAGCATAAAACATCTGTAATGTACTGTGAGCTACATTATGAATATTCAATTCCATCTTGTTTTAATTTTATTAATAGTATCAATATTTACTATGCCATATGCAAATGTAATTAGAATAATAGCATTGCATCAATATACATGAGTTGTCTTCATTTGCATGGATCATAAATGCTTTATAAAACTTAATATTGGGAACACGTAGGTCAAGTTCTGTTTCAATTATTCAAGTCAATTTTACATCTGTTGGACTTGCTTGAGTTTCAAGTTACGACAGAGAATACACCTTGTCGTGATCCACATGGGAATCACTTTGTTCACAAATGAAGTGCAACCACCCCTAGAGAGAACATCTGCTAGTTTTAGTAGCATACTGCAGCATTACACAAGAAAAGAATCAAACTTTAAACTGCTGAACTAACTGCTGGATGACCAGGGTGTTTCCAATGCACAAAGCTTACACATCACGTGAGATGTCTCCCAAATGCCTTCTTGATAACTGGTTTGCATCAAAATAATACCCAGTCATGTTTAAAACAGTATGGTTCCCCTGGTGTAAGCAGAACTAAAGTATCATGACAGCCACCCCCAGACTGAATTTTACATGACTTGTGTGACTTGAATTTCAGAATTTTCAAAATCAAAGTTCTAGCAGGAGTGATGCCTGAAGAAGCCTCCCAGAAACAGAGATTAGACAGGAGTAAGGGAATAAAGTAGGTATTTATTTGAAGGGCCTTCAAGGTACACCCTGGGGGAGCCAGAGGCCACTGCCAAGATGGACCCCAAGATGGACCACAGGTCACGAGTTCTTCACCCTTTTATAGGTTTGGTTCATTTGCATATTAGGGTTAATTCTCCAGTTAAAGCCCCAGTTTAATGATGTAATTCCCCTCAGCTTGCCCCCCCTTTAGAGTCTTTGGTTTACACATTTTGGGCCTAGAAGAGCCTGGCTGTCCTTGAAGAAAAAGCCTGGAGAGGCTTTGTTATGTCTATCTTGCACGAGAGAGCAGAAATTACAGGCTACAAGGAACTTCAGAGTTACACTCTAGGCAGTACAGAATTTGAAAATATAAAATTAAAATCTAAGGCATCAGGAGAAAAACCTATCTATAAACAACATTGCAGGAGTAAATAGCAAATAAGAGAAACATAAGTGAAAGAAAATATTGACTATGTTCAACTTGCCCCTGTTTTAAAAGGTATGACCTCATGTATTCAATTTTGACTCCAAATTAAGGAAAAAAAAACCCCAAATATAAAAATCTGCAAAATATTAAAGGCAGTGTTGACTGGTAGTTACTGCTCATAGGTGTTGCAGACACTGAAAATAATGCAGGCCCTGTCACAGTCTACATTCATCTCCATGCCAACTTCCTTTATGAGATAATTTCTTCAGACAGTGATATCCTCTAAGCATTGGTGGGCAAGCTTTGCTCTGACTGTGATAAATGAAAAGGAAGAACATAATTATCTTCTGAAATTTAAGTTTCTGTTTTCAAAGGTGAAAAGTGTGTAACAAATTAACTTCTCACACACAACACACACATTTTCTGAACTTTCTTACACCCAGAATTACATTTTACTATTATTTTCCTTGTCACTCTGTGGCTACCTTTCTCTATTTTTGAGCTTAACATCAAATTTTAAGAAAAATAGATGGACTTCCTTTTAGAAACTAGTACAAATTAAATTTCTCCACATCTTAAAACCCTCCCAGTTCTTTTACAACTTTCAGCTGTTTAACCACTCTGAACTACATAGAAAAATACTTGATTATGAGCCCTGAGTGAAAGATATAGACTTTCTGCAATCTTCTATATAATGGTGTAATATTGTTTTGATTATAAGATTATTTCTTTTTTAATGCCTGATGAAAGGTAAAGATGCAACAAGACAGTTGATTTTCAAGGGGATAACACAACAGTAAATGCTCAGCATCAGACTGAGGGTTTTTGGTTGGTCAGTTTTTGTTTGTGTTTGGGCTTGGGTTTTAGCAAGGAAAGGTTTTAAATACATTACTGAGGAATACTGCCACAACAACATTTAGGAAAAAAAAGGGATTTCAATGTGATGGTGAAATTCTTATGATATTCAGATGATAATAGGAAAAAAGTAAACAAATTAATGCATGCATTTACAGAGGAGCCCTAGCAGCAAGGACTCTCCCGTAATAAATTTGGGCCTGCTCCAGCAACACATTCACAGTCTTTCACTTGATAGATTTTTGGAGGTGGTTCCACACTTCATACAGACGTCTTGCTACCGCTTGCAACAATTAAGCAGCTGAGAATTTGGGTACTGGTTAACCACCAAATTTGAGTGTTGTAGGAGACTGATGCTGAACAGCACACAGAGAACCTGCAGCTAGTTTGTGCCCTTTGCAAGGATGTTTGACATGTACCAGTCAGATGATGCACAGAAATAATAATAACAAAAAAAAGGTTGAGATTTAAAAATTTCCAGCTTTATGAGACTTATGAATGCTACCAGAATGTAATCAGGGAGCTGATCAGGGAACATGGACGTTTGTTCGGGGTGTCTGTAAGCACACAAAGCATTGTCTAATATGAGTGTTTCAATATTAAATTTCTGCTTACAAATCAAATTAATACCTAGTGATATGACCCAAACCAAGATCCAAAAAGTGGCTCCAAAGAATATACTTTTTAAAGAAAAACAGTACATATGTCATTCTTGACATCTGAAATGTTTTGAATTCTGGAAGGCTTGAATAAATCCTTGATCCCAGAAAATGTAAGCATTCAAGTGGGGGAGTTTTAGCTCACCTTGGCAGACATTGCTTACAGAAATGTGGTCTGCACCATCCTTCAGATACTCAAGGAGGGTGAGCAGTGAGGAAAGAACTGTGAGTACAGCACAATCAGACCAGCATGGTGGGGCACTCACTTGTCTGTACAGACTGCACGGGAAAAGTAAACAAAAATCTAACCTTACAGATGTGTTTAACCTCATACCTGGGTATATAATTGTATTTCTGTTTGCTACTCTCACTTTTAAGAAAGGAAGATGCACCAAAGATATGGTTTGCTAATGAGCAGTTAAACAAATTGAACTTACAGAGTGTACAAGGATAGGCATTACCTAGGACGCAGTCTCCAAGATGAACTCAGGGTTAGGGTAACACTCACACTGGTGCATTTACTTCAACTTCTTTTTCTCTTCAGCCTGCTAGATTTGTTTCTTTCTGGATAAGGCCAAAATAGCTGAAGACAGCCAAAATGGGAACATTTGCCTTTAGCTATGAGAGGAATTTTCTTGGGAAAAGGTGTTGGATTTCAAATACCTTTTTACCTTACATGGGTTAGCACATAGTACCTTTGGGAGATACTGGTTGCCTAAACTACCATATGGGCAGTGTCTAATGTCTGAGTAAACACAAAATGTGTTGTGGAAAAAAAGAAATGGGAAAACATTTGAATTCTAATGAAAAACATTGTAATGTGTACCAGGAAAGCACTAATAGTAGGGAAAAAAAAATACCAAAAGTAATAAATCAGTAGAAATTACATGAGAGCCCTGTTAAAAACATGCATACCATAGTGTGGTTGCAGTTGTCATCATCATAACCGTCATAACCATATGCCTTTTAAAGCAGTCCAGAAAAGCACGGAAATGCTGTTGGGGAAAAGCAAACAAGATTTCTAATTTTATTTTTAACAATTCAGTTTTAAAAAGGTATGTGAGTGTGCAAAAAATGAGAGGTAACCGAGGGGCAGAGGATGTACCTCAGGGAAAGCTGTGACAAACTGATCAAGCTGATGAGCCCCTTCCTTCCCCCAGGCTCTGAGATACTGCACAGCAAGCAGTAATAATCAAATTACTCACAAGCACTTCTAAGGAGTGGGCTGTCAAGTGTTCGCACAACAGCACAGTCAAAATTATAAACCTACTTTTTCTCTGCAATGAGCATGAATGAAGACTGGGTACCTTTAGTCTGAAACTCAGAAAAGGACTTTCACCTTGAGGGTTATAAACCATTTGGAGGAGTCTCTGTTTAGCTTAAACTCTTTATCCACTACCAACAAATATGATTATGACTGACAGTGTGGATGTCCCGTCCCTCTGCCCTCATCTCCTTGGCCATTATCTATCCTGTACTCTTAATAATTACCTTGCTCCTTATTAATCTGTTCATTATGAACATTCTGGACTTCTGAAAAACAAATTAATTTTGTCCTGAATAGATGCTGAAATAAAGGTCATTATATTGGACCTTATCCTAGGTTATTGCAGGGGGATGGAGGGATTGTGCGGATTTTTTAATTTAGTTAAGTACCAAAATAATGTTGAACCTGCTTCCTTTAATTTGCTTGTGTTCCAAAAGAGAACCAAACAAAGAACACCGAAAAGGTATTTTTACCCAAAGGTAAGAGACAAAAGATACCCAAGACACAAAACATAATTTGAACATAAATTTGCTTTTTGACCAGCTTCACTCGTAATTAGTCATGCCTTAGAAAACGCTTTCTACTTATTTCCAGCAGTTGCGTGAGAACATCAGACTGCTGTGGCACGGATAAAGGTCTTCAACAGCCACTAGCCCTTCCATTTCTCCTCCTGCATCTATGCTATAGAAACTTTGAGAATCCCCAAATAACCTTGATGTTCTTGGGGCGAAAATCACTGTCACAAAAGTTTCACATCTTAGAAGCATTTATGTGTATAATTGTAACACTTCTTTGTTTCACAGCTCTGATGAAGAAAGAGAGAAGTGTATATTTATCATACCAAAAGAAACAATTTAAGTTCCTGCCCTAGTATCCCATTATGTGGCTAATCTGCTATCAAAGATAAAGTGAGACAAAATAGTCAATGCGGAAAGGAATTGCAGGACTGTGGATGTTACTGTTTCATGGAGGTTTTAAAATACTTAACTGTGGATAATAAACACAAAAATCCTATAGTTCTATATGAGAACTTCATACGAGATGCCTCAAAACTCATTAGAAATATGTGTAAATAAAAATATAAGGTATTTTTTTAACTCACCAGCCCCCTATCCTTTCACCTGGTTTGACTTCTGTCTCAGTGACTGTCTCAGTTTGAATTATCTCTGCAGTGTTAATCTCACCTTCTCCTACTGTTCTGGGCAGAAATTCACCATTTCTCTTTCCCTTTCACTTGTAATGTCCCTCCTTGCTCTCCAGATCTATTGCATCACTGTCCGAGATAATTTAGTTTCTATTCTGTGCCTGTCAAAGGCATCTCAGCTTTGTGTGTTCCAGCTGTAGCTGTCTCACCCTCCACAGAATCCATAATTTATTACATTGCCTGTTTTCCAGCAGCTGCCCTACCTATATAAACCACCCACTAATTTTACTCTGAAAACCTTTTTTCTCAACACCTCTTGGTAGCTGTTGTTCTCTGCCCATGCATCTCAGGCTAAGATGTTCGAGTCCCTGTTTGTGGTGGCAGAGTTTGGCTCCCTCTCAGTATCACTTCTTCTTCCTAGTGATGCCTTCTCCAGCCACCTAGGAACAGAGACCAGACAAGAGTAAGGGAATAAAGATAGGTATTTATTTGAAGGGCCTTCAAGGTACACCCTGGGGGAGCCAGAGGCTGCCTCCACAAATGGACCCAAGATGGAAAACAGGTCATGAGTTCTTCACCCTTTTATAGGTTTGGTTTATTTGCATATCACGGTTAATTCTCCAGTTAAAGCCCCAGTTTAATGATGTAATTCCCCTCAGCTTGCCCCCACCCTTGGAGTCTTTGGTTTACACATTTTGGGCCTAGAACAGCCTGGCTGTCCTTGAACGCGAAGCCTGGAGAGGCTTTGTTATGTCTATCTTGCACGAGAGAGCAGGAATTACAGGCTACAAGGAACTTCAGAGTTACACTCTAAGCAGTACAGAATTTGAAAAATATAAAAGTTAAAACCTAAGGCATCACTAGGGAATAAGAAGGGATTTTCACCACTTATTAGTCCAGCTGTCCAGCAACTCAGGCAGACCAACAGCCATGGCAAAGTCAATATTCTGTGAGTCAGCCGTGTTATGTATGTGTGTGTGGGGTTCTAGTGTTTTCCACTATCAGCTGTGCATTGCTTTCACAGCACACTGTGGAAGTGGCACAGTTATGTCTGGAATTCACCGTGTACAGCCACAAAGTCACACTGTGCCAAAGGATCAGCTCTGTCCGAGGTCAGCATCAGGCACCTGAGGGAGGTGTAAGAGGAGGACAAGCTTGTAGTGCTGTAGTTCCTGCCATACTGTTTCCAGCAATCTGCAGTTCATGAACTTCCTGTTTTGTTTTTTTTTTCTTTTAGTTTGGTCAAGCACATTTGAAACTTGGTAACATATGAGTCTCTGTGGAATCATGTGAATGTGGCAATTATCGTGGCATATCAATGTCAGCAAATAATTATCTCAGTTACTGCTAAGCACAGCAAGTTGTACTTTCTCCTTCTCTCTCTCTGTTGTGAACACAGACCATTTATGAGTTACCTGAGGCTACAACTGCCACATTTTGTCTTGGCTGATATGTTCAATAGCTTGGGATGTACTGTGCTAAACAGATAAAACGTCTTGAAATGAATGGTTTTAAAAAAAAAAAACCAAACCCCACATAACACAGTTATATAACTGAGCGGGTGGTAAAATTAAATAAACAAAAAGAAAAACCTGAGTTTGCTTGTATTAGACACTTCCATGTTAAACTATCAGCATAAAAATGTTTCAAACATCATGCAATAAAGAAATAAGGAGGAAAATCTACATACATTACTTTAAATGTCAGTGATATTGGCTTCAAAATCTGAAAAAGTTTTAGCCCAAGAGATGCTGAAAAAGATTCACTTAATAATAATTTTTCAGAAAAAAATGGAAAGTAGAGGTGATTAAAAAATACCCAAATTTCACAAATCCCATCTGTTTGGCTTTTTCTTCATGTCTACAATATCTGTGCTGTGGTAGATTAAATTTTGTGCTAAACCAGTGACATTGCACTACTTACCTCTCAGTTCAGGGCATACAAATGCTCCCATAGTGTCCATTTTTTGTTCTGTTTAGATCCATGGTCTGCTCCCTTAGAAAACAAAGCATAGAAGTCCATGATACAGGGAAATTTTGCGCTAAAAAATTGTGGAGATCTGCCTCTGAGTACCTCAGCAAACTGATCACTGGCCACAATTGCTCACACCATGGATTTCTGTCCTCCATGTATTTTCCTGTTCAGTAAATTCATATAAAGGTCTGGTATCTGCAACATCCTATATGAAGGCCCCAAAGTCCTTGTACTGGTGTTAGATGCACCTTGTGCCTTAACTTGGTACTCTAGTTTTTGTCTCGGAAGAGACAAAGATTTTTGACAGCTATGATCTCTCTGCATCTGAGCCACATTTTCCCAGGCTACTTCCATGTCTTCTAGTTCTTCAGAAAACCTCCCTGCTTACCTGTCATTCTTTGCATGGAAACTAATCCATAGCTTTGAACACTCATTTTGTTCTTCTCTAAACTGTTTCTTATTGTACCACATAATTTTGAAATTAGGAGGACTATGTCTACATACAGAACTAAGTGGTTTAAAAACAGGAATAAATCACAGACATACACATTAACACAATCAGGGGGTGTGTGTGTGGGTGTGTGTCTGTGTGTTGGCTTCTTTTCCTTTCATAATTATTCCTACATCTTACTTTTTCTTTTTCTTTTTTTTGTGTTTTAAAACCAGTAATGACCAAACTTCCCTTCTTCCCTTGCGGACAGGTTTTTTGTCACTGAAGGTTCCATGATAGTTCCTTGGTGGTCTTTTATTACCGAACTGTGAACACGACATACCAAGAAACATGATGTGAAAATGTCAACTGGAAAATACTGAATATTGATATAATGTGATATAAATTTTTTAAAACCTAGATTCTAGGATAAAAAATTTGACCAGAATTTTTTTTATATATACTAGCACACACGTACATACACAAGCACACACATATAAACATACATAGGCACGATTGCAGAGCTCATGATACTCCCATTCTGTAACAAACCTCCATTACTGTCAGTGTGGTTCTTCACATACCAAACCTCTGGCAAAAATTAGATTTTAAGGAAGTGTACACATCTGTTTATCTGCCTCGACTCGTAAATGGTGGGTGGTAAAATATCACCAGGTATAATTCCACTGATTGTAATGGTTTGGTGCTGTGCACACAACAGGGCATTACAAATGTTTAAGTGTATTATTTTTAGAAGGTTCTGAACATTTTTAATATTCTGAAAAACTCAGAAAGAAATAAAGGCAAATAGCATGACAGGCGAGAGAGTGAGGGAACATCCAATTAAGGATGTCAAAAGGATTTAAATGCTCTGCTTTCAACTGCTAGGACTACTTATGTGTTTGGAAACCCTGGCTGAGAACTTGTCTACCCTCCTTTAAAAACCATCGTTAAATGTCACTGCTTTCTTTGACTTCACTCAGAATATATCATGTTTTCATTTCTGCTTAGTGGAAATACACTGAAAGCTACTTTTAAAACACATTTTCCAGAAATTTTCTTAACACAAGAAACACAAATTGATGTGTAAAAGTAACACTATCTTTTCTCTCCCTTCGATAATTGTAGTAATTTTCCAGCTTTTTAAGATTTACAGTTTAAAATTATGAACTTGTTTTTAAAACACATCTGACACTGTACCATAAGGAATAATGTGACACAGAATAATTTTAATCAGAATTGTAAAAGACTTTGATTGATTGACTGCTATATAATTTAATGTGTTCTGGTGTGTACAATGTGTTAAAATATTTCTTAAATTCTTTGGATTTACAAAACAAGAGAAAATGAAACAGTTGTATCAGTTCAACAGTCTACGATCTATACAGTGAATTAAATAGACAGACTTTGAAGGTGTTCTTCTCTTCTGGCATTTCTCCTTGGGTGATCTCCTGATGCTTACAATGTCTTGAGCCTTGTTCCCACTTGTAAAGTGAGGATAATGATTCTTTTCTATGGTGTCACGTGCTCTAAGTTCTGCATATCAATAATAAATTTAAAGAGAATTATCTCACTTTCAGGTAATTCTCATGTTCAAAATAAATAACTTTGCTCCTTTATCTGTAAAGGAATTTAGGATCCAGGGTTCAGTGACTGTGAAATGAGGTATCTTCACAGAATATAAAATACCTCCTCTCAATTAATGACCAAGCACACAAAGGTTTAGGCAAGCAAAATTTAACAACCAGCCTGGAATTTTGCCAGGACTGAGACTGATATATCTGTATCTGAATTGTTTATTTCTAGCACAAAAAAAGTTGGATCTTTATGCTGGATGTCTTAGCAAAAGACAGCAATTCTGGGTGCAGAGCCGTGACAATGATTTGGAGCTAAATGAGGAGTAAGAGTTTACCTGCTGCTACTAGATCACCCTGTGAGATACAAGGTATTTCTTGTGAATATTGACCTGGTTTTACCCCATTTTATTAGTTTAGACAGGAAATGATACTAATCCAAAGCTATCAGATAAAAATTGTATACCAAAGTAAGATTCTCCAAACTAGAGAGAGGTAGTAAGTAAACTGTAGCAGTACTAAATTCATCAAGACTCCAACAGACAGGTTGTGACTGATAAGATAGGCTTATAAAGTTTGTAAATTTGGGTTTGCTTAATAATTACTTATGGAAAGATCTTCTGAATGATTCTAGAAGCATCGTATAACTTAATTTGATGGAAATCAAATGTGGAAAGAGTGAGACAGTGAGACTAATTTTTAGAAGATAGGGCACATTTTTAATTTTCCCCCTTTGATTTAATACCAGCAAAATAAAGCAAAAAGGAATAGGAATACTCTTTTTTTCTCTATTCATCTGTGTGTACAGTAATCACTGACCTAAAAAAACCTACACCAACACATGCTGTAGGGAGACCTTTAAGCAACCTCAGCATCACTATGTAAATTTCAGTAAAACATCTGTTAAGAAAGACTCAGATATGGAATTGACGTGATTGATATGATACTAATACTAATTTCATAATAACAAATTTATTTCTCAAATTTTTTTTTAAATGAAAGTCTGACAGGTTCTATGTGTTCATTGTCACCAGGCAACCGAAGCCAGTATTTTTAGTTAATTTTATTTTCTTGCTATCCAAGTGTGGCATATGCTAACAATGCAGAATGGAGTGTGCTTCATTGCTATTTAGAGCAGCACACTGATGACAGGTTGTAGGTATTTGAAACATCAGCTTTTTTAAATGTAGAGTGTTTTCCTTGGAGTAACAAGGGAAACAGTCAGAGCAATAAGGGGAAAATAATTTTTTAAACTATAGTGGTCTCTTATCTGTCATGTGCTCTACAAATTCAGGGTTTGGTTTGTTTTTCTAAATAAAGAATGAAGGAACTTGGGTAGGTTTGATATAGTTCTGGGACCATCAACTCATCTGAGTACATACGATTCTTGTACTTCAACTGCTTAATCAAAAGATTTAGAGGGTGCTCTGTCATATAATTTTTTGTTGGTTCTACAGAGTAGAGCTATAGCACAGTAAAGACTAAAGATATTAATTCAACAGAGCTACAGTGCAACAGATGCCAGACTTGTCAGGCATAAAAAAATATCTACTCACTTACACGTGTCTTGTGTTACATTTGATAGCATTATCCATGCTAGTATAGTTTTATTTTAGAGAACTCCTTTGACACTATTTCACCAGCACAGTATGCTCACTTTCCTTCACCATAATCCTTTATATTTTCAACATAACCTGTTCTAGCCTTTTAGTCTGGCCAGAACTGTAGTGTAGAATAAAATAGTTTCTGTTCCACCTATCTGCTTTTACTTAGAAGATCCTGTTGAGATACTTTTCATTCCCAAGTGAGTGGTGTAGAAGCTGGGAACTGTACTGATTTTCTTGTACAGGTATAATCTGCAGCTTCATAAAAGCTTTGCAGAACAATAACAGGCATGTGTTAATCCCATCAAGGAGGACTTTACTAACATGTACCACAATATCTACTATCATTACTCTTATGTTCTAATGCAGGTTTCAAATTCAGGATTATTTTTTTAGCAAAAAAAGAAAAAACTCTGTTTAAAAACTCTGTAATTTTATGTGTATACTTAAATCAGATTTTTTAATCTTGCCTTCAGACTTGGCTTCCTATTAACTCTCTGGCTCTACTTGAAATTAGAACTGTGTGGTTCTAAAGGCTTTGATGATATAGAATTGCATAAAAGGATCCAATATACTTTTTTATTCATGACACGGGTTAACCATGAAGTTCATTAACTGGAAAACAGCCGGATGCTTTCAATCTATGTTCAAAATATGGAAGGGTTTTCAAATTATCAGGACGTAAAAAGTGACTATTAAAGACAAACTAAAACCTAAAGGAAAGCTAGTTAACATTTGAGAACAAGCACATGTCTTACAACATGAAGAGGCTGAAATACAGAGCAGTCATGTAAATGCTCCTTCTGTGCAAGTCTTTGATCATTGCAGTTCTGAAAAAGTCAGTGTTGAAATAAGAAATTCTGTAAGCCGGTGACAAAGCTGCATTTTGCTCTTCCTTCTTTCCAAAAAGTATTTACAGAATTGATGAAAGACTAACAGGAGGTCTGGAGTAGCTGTGCTACTATAAGAGAGCAGGACTGTTCCCAGCAATCCTGCATGGAAAGCTCAGGACAGATTTCACTCTGTCCTTGTGTCCCCACTAGAACTAATTCTGCAACAGGCAATGAAGGAAGAGTGCAAAGTTCAGGAGATATCTGTCTCCCTTCTCCCATACCATGACCTCTCTCCTCACTCTCACTGAGTATAAGGGTCTTTTCTGAAGCCCTGCTGTGTGTGTTGCAAGTTCAAGTTGAAGCTCCCGGTTTGGCAAGCAGCAAGTTCTATTTCCCCATGAGGCTCTGTAGGTGCAAACTCAAAGCACATATAGATTAAAAATACAAATTGCAAAATCTTTCAGTGTGTTTTGATTATTAAGATGAAAACAGACTGACAACAGTCTTCACATTCCATGCCTATTCCTCCCATCAGAGGTATTTTTCATGTCTTTTCTTTCAAGATCAATCCAGCTCCTTGGCCTTCCTCTAACAACGCACTTGAGGTTTTCTGCCCTGCTCCTGCTGCTGTTGTTACACAGCCTAAAGCAACTTCATGAGCCTTGGCTACACTGAACTGAAGCTTTCACCAGCCTTCCTTCATGTGTTACAATACCCTTGCCAACTGGAAGACTTCTCTGAACTTACTCATTATTGCTTTCAGCAAAGACAGGAGAGGAGTTCTGAGAGGGAAGATGCTGGGAGAGTGGCGCTGGCAGTGGTGAGTTGTCATGTTTCTCTCTGTGGGCACTACCATTTAGTTTTCCACATTTTACAAAGTCATTTTTAGATAGACAGCCTTTTCCTTCATCCTTTCACTTATCACTGACACACATCATGCCCTTAAAAAACACTTTCTTGAAGCCCTCCAGCCAAAATCTCAACCTTAGTTTTTCGTTAAAAGTAGAACCTGATTAGTCACCTACCTAAGCAAATTATTCCAAGCTATGTTACTGCCAGAAAGTTAATATTGGTCTTTGTTCCTCTATCTCTGTAACTTTTAATATATTTTTTCAGAAAACTATTAAATTGTCTATTTTTTATATAATTAGGAATAATTTCCCTATGAAACACAGTCCATTTCTCCTGCATAAATGTTGCTTCCTTTCATTGTGTCCTACTGGCAATGCAGGGTCATATCGTACCAGAACAACTCAAAGTTTTGAAATAGAATCTTAGTGGAAAAAAAAGACAGTTGTTACAAAGCTGTAGGCTAACCTTAAGTGGACAAACAATTGTGTTTTATTAAGTACTCTATACAAAGTGTTCATGAAGTATTGTTTAACTTTTTAGCTAGTAAAGGTATTGTTCTAATTAAAACTATTACAGACTGTCTCCAAATTAACTCTGAATGCATTTCCGTTTTCCAAAATACAGGGTACAATAGGAGAGATCTCCTGTCACCCAAAAAAACTTTTTCACTATAAGCAGACAAGAGTCTTCAACGGCTATTATTCTGACTTTTGAATAGTTCTCAAAGAAAAAAAGATGCCAACAACAGAAGTATATGGATAAATTAACAGTTTCCCTACCAGAATAATATTATCTGGAAAGAATGGATTAGACTGATTAGGTATTCCAGCCTATGTAAATTAGGTTACTGAAAATATATCTATAAAATTTCATTTATGTAGACAATGGTTAAAAGCAAATAAAATTATTTTTTATGAAAGGCATACATAAATGTGTATGTTAAATTCTTCTATTAGATGTAGGCATGCTGCTTGCAGCCTTCTTCAAGACCATACCTAAGAGCATTTAACACCATCTGTGACTGAGGGAAAATGTTGAATATCTTGTTATTTCAAAATGAATAACACTGAGTCACAGTGTCATTCTTCAGTCCTTTGAACTATAGATGTTTTCTACTTCAATAACCTAAGCAAAGGAAAGTACCCTCAGTTTTCAAGGTAGAGTATGCTCAGTTTTCTGCATTCTCTGTAGTCTCCCAAAAATAAAGTCTTAAACCACTGAAGGTTTTAATCATTTTACATATTTGAACTTTTTAATTTAAAATTAAGCTATGATGATGAAGTAGCTTCCTGGTGGAGTCTGCTTCTTCCAGCTGTGAGATTATAATGATGTCTCAAATTTCCTTCCATATACTCCATGCATCCTCAAAAGAAATTTTCCCTAGTCTCCTGCTTTCAGGGAAAAGAAAACTGATCTCTTACAGTTTTTTTCACATCAACATCTTTTATTAAGTTCATTTGTATGCAAAAGCAAAGAAGCAAGTTCACAACACAAATTCAAATACTGGTGAGCTCTCTTTTAGTCTTTTCCAGAAGAACTCCCTCTTTTTTATGTCTGTGGCTAAAATTCAGTTATAACAACTTCTTTTTAAATGACAAATAAAGCAGATAACATAACCCACTATTCAAGCACATGAATAAATCAGATGATGTCAGATCTCATGTTACAACACTTGCTCCTACCTCCATCACACTCAACCCAAGAGGACTATGTGTGAGCTGTAAAAGATTTGTAATAACAAATGCTGTAATCTTTAGTCAGTTTTCATGTTGGTTTTAATATTACATTCCAGTAATAACTATGGTTTCTGTGATATGTTCTGTATAAAAGCACTTGCCTGTCTAAGAACTATTTTGTACTACAGCATGTAACCACCAGGCTTGGCACTTGTAACACAGCATGTGTCCTTCCACAGCAGCCCTCCAGCAACAGTGGGTTTGATGGCCCACATAAAAAAAAAATTAACTATGCTTTATTCTTCCTTGCCTTTTCTGAATCACAAACGCTACAGTAATATGTAAGTAATATTTTATTTCCATTAGCACATGTAGTACAGAAAAGGGACAGTATTTTATCTACCTCTTATTTTTGGTCTTTTGAAATTTTGGATTATTTCCAACATCATTCAGATATCCAATTGCAACAGCTATTTAGGAATTTGGCCAAAGTGCCTTCCATAGGGAATGGAGGCTGTGCAGTGACACCCATTTGTTGTGTCTACATACTCACAGTGATTCCTAGTTTGGGTCTCTCTGGGGTCACATGTCAAACCTGTGACTGGGATCCTAACCAGAATCTTATATGGACTCCCATTATTTCTGGAGAGAAATACAGAGTGAGTCTTTGAATACAAAGCCCATACTTAAGCCTATAAACTTTGCTCTGAAAGTGTCTGTTTCCCTTCACCAGTGAAAAAAGTTGATCAGCACACAAGCACACACACACGTATACAATGCAAACAAAAAAAGGACGAAGCTGAACCTCACAGCATAATCCCTGTGCAGGCCTTCTAAACATCAATGGAAGTACAATAATGGTAAATTATTGCTATTATTATTGAAGTGAAAGAGTACATCTAAGTGTGAAGTTTTTGCACAATTTTGCCATCCTGTTTTGGCTAAAAAACACCAAGTAGAAGAGATTGCCCAAATGCTGTGGCTTATGAGTATTACAAGTCTAAACAAAAACATCCCCATTATAAATTCTATATCAGCTTTTACTGCGGCAGGAAGAAGGAAAAAGAAGGATTTACGCTGACGAGATCCCAAACTTCATTTTTTCCATAACCAAACTTAACCTGAGTTATTTGTTGCTGTAGAAGTTTATGCCACACTTCAGAGAACAAGTCCAGTGATGATTACATTTTTTTGATGGAAATTAAAAAAAAAAAAAAGAGTATTTTCAAGGGAAGCTTAAAAATGAAGAGCAGAAGCATGCAGAGAGAAGCAAGCAAAGGTCATCTCTTTCCCATTGGAGAGTCTCAGCAGCCAGCAGGGCTCTGTAGAGGACAAAGGTAGCACAGCCCTTCAGGAGGCAGCAGAACTCTCCACCATCTGTGACTCAGCAGCACAGGTTGGTCCAAAGAAAAGTTTCTTTCCTTCACAAAGGAAGTGAAGGAACAGGAATTCCTGCAGAGTGCTGGGAACTGGGTAGCAAAGTATAGGGGACGAGGTGCTAAAATAAAGAGCCTATGCTAAATATTGGGTACATGAAAATTTATTCATGATATCCTTCCTGAGCAGTCAGTTAACCTCTGGGTAGTGTTTCCCAGTAGGAGGAAAAGCCTTTATGAATAAACAGCACTGAGACTGCAGGATGGAGTTACATCAACACTGACATGGCTGATTTAGAACTCACCTGCAGAAGTTTTCTCACTATGTGATTCATATTTCACCCTCTTAACTAGTTAATATCTGCTAGAATTACCACAGTTGCTTTACCTAACAAAAAAAAAAAAAAAAGCTAATTTTAAATCTCTACAAATCATTTAAACATCTGAGCTTTTCTAATCAGATTTTGTTTTCTTGATATGACATATATTTTGTCTCTGATATTTGCCTTGTAATTTAGTGTTTCAAGTAATGTTGTGGGACTCTTTAGACTGGCATTATTCTGGGAAAAAAACAATACCAAAAAACCTATCACACATAAATACAAAACATAATCTTTTACATTTAAGGAAAAATATAACTTATTTATTCTTGATTGTTAAAATGGAAGATTTGGCATTGGAAAGCAAAATCCAGTTCTATTCTGAGGAAACAGAGTGACTTTTTCAGTTAATAAATTACTTACATATCCTTACTGTCAATTTCTCTTTTCACTTTATCATAAAATAGCTATAAAATATAGTGTAAATGTGGTAAATTAATCCTTGACTATGTGGAATAGTTGAAACTGGATCATGTTCAAAGTAGCAACAAAATATACTAGTTATTACATTTGATTGGTAAGATCAGCATGTTTGAGAAGACAAAAATTTGTTACTGAAGATGAATGCCTTTACTACCTGGATTTCCAGAAACTTGAAAAGTGCATCACCATTCCCATAGGAAACTTCTGCATTATTTGGGAGCTCCCTGCTTGTTGAGTTCTCACATGAAGGTCAAACCTACAACTATAAGGGCATGAAAAATATAATATTTATTTTACAGAGCTTGAGATGACAAGCAATGTGTGCTAGAGGACAACCCCTAATTGAATCGAGTGAATAATCCTTAGATAGTTGAGTGTAACGGTTTGAAAACAAACCAGAGGGAGATCCCAAGTCAGGATTAAAATTTAATAGGAAAAAAAAATTAAAAATAAGTGAAATAATACAAGGGAAAGAATAAAAAAAACCACTGACAAAGTCAGATACAACCTGACACTCTGTTAGGGTGGTGGTTGCAGTCCAGATGAAGTAGTTCAGTTGAAGTGGTGATCCTATGGAAGGTCTGGTCTCCAGCTGAAGGTCCAGTGGTAGCTCTTGTCCTCCAAGAATCCAGTAGACAGAACTCCCTTAGGCAGTTCCAAGGCCAGGTTATATCCAGCTGGGAATGCTTGGCTCCTCCCTCCTGGGTGGAGCATCTCACAATAGGATGAGATAAGCCCATGAGTCATGCAGTGGTTTCTTGCTGGCCATTGTCTGTTATCAGGGGTGGGCCATAGAAGGAGATAACAGCTAATGGCCCACAGCTGGTGGTAACAGAATACATCTATATTGGAACCTAGGACATTGAGATACACTGATCAAGGGGCAGACATTTTTAAGACTCTTTTTTTAATGCAGAAGTATCACTGATTTCTGATTTCCTTTTGCTTAATTTGTAATATGTTGTATAAAATTAATTCATCAAATTTAACAATTTACCGATTCGTCAATTTCTAACTTTCAGGCCAAAAGAAGTTTAACCAGTCTAAGAAGTAATTTTCCCCTTTTGGTTTTTTTTTTTTTCATTTGTTTGTGCACGTGTGAAGGTTTTGGGTTGGGGTATTTTTGTGGGGGAGAGGGGAGTGGTTTGGGGGTTTTTGGTATAAGAACTTAATTTGAGAATAAGATGGAAAGATTTCAAAATTGCAGGAGGATCCCATTAAAAAAATTCAAGAAGCTTACAATAACATGAGGAAAACACAATGTTAATTTCTGTACCTTCATGTGATCTTCAAGAAAAGCATTTGCATAAAAACAAATAAAAAGTACACCTTGAAAAACAGACATAAAGTTTAAAAATTAAAAGAAATAAAAGGAATATACAATGAAGTGAAACCTAAGACATTTCATAAAACAAATATTTCTGTTTGGAATTGAAATAGCATGTTGCCTTACCAGCCCAAAATGCTCATAACATTATGTAGACTAGAAATACATTAAAGTACTCTAGTCTTAGTCCTCTAAAAATACATGGATTTAAAAGCCAGTAGAGATCACATCTGTGAAATTATGTTAGCTCTGTAAAGAAAAAGACAGGTTTTAAAATAAAAATTATTTCCCCTTCTTAATTCAGCTCTAAGTGTGTTATACAACCACCAACTGCTATGTATTCTCCAAAAGTTATTTTTGTGTGTCAAATACAAATTGGTCTCTGTTTTCAGTGGCTTTTGCTTTTGAGGGAGAAGGGAGGAGGAGAGAAGGGAGATTATTCTTGGATTCTTTTATCAGTTCTTTCTGGAGAATTACTTCTTTTTTTTTTTAAATGCTCTCATTGACATAACACATTATGAAGCATTGTGCTGTGAAGTGTAACATCAGCTTGTATCAGTCACACTGCATTACTTTACATGCCCAGCCTAATGTGTCACTGCACAGTAACAGCAGAACCATCCTACATAACTGCATGCAGCAATAGCTTGCAGATGAAAATATTGTAAAATAACTTCTGTACCCAGATATACTGCTTGTATATACATGTTTCCAATTCTGAGGGGTAACACCACTCACATGCAATTTTCCCAGGACAGCAGGAGGTTATCTGAAGTAAAAATCCATAAGAAAATAGACCATCAACAAAATTCTATCAAAAGCAAACATCTCTTGTGGCTATTTTAGAACTATCTACATATTGAAAAGCAGATTTTTGCTGTTCATACAATCCTCTGTCAGTCAAATATAATGGAGTAAAAGATTCTTCACAGATAACTTTCCATTTTACTTTGAAAACCTTATTTTCATGTAGAAGGAAGTATGCCTTTTCTGTAAATCTGTAGATATAAGGAGACTATTTTTAGATGGACTGACACTCTCTTCTGCCTCTCCTGTCCTCAAAAGCTGAAACAGCTTTTATTTTTAGTTACATTTTTACATCCTGACTCTAGAGGAAAGGATTTCATTTAACCCTTTTGTAGTTCCATATTTTCAGATGAGGTGTAGTTATTGTCTAAGCAATCAAGTTTCAGTATTTTACCTAGGCCAAGTTCATAGGCAATACTCTAATTTTGAATGTCAATACAAGAGATAACAAAATAAATTTCAAAGGTAAGGTCTTTTCTTTTAGGTCTGTGATGCTTTGATTTGAAGTTTGTTTACTGATTGAAACATTTAGTGATAAAAAATGACCTTTGCAATGAAATTCTGTCCAGAGTTTTAAGGTAAAAACATCAGATATTTAAGTGAGGGATAATTTCTCAAAATTATCAATTACGTCCTTCAAGAAGAAAAATAGTTATCAATTTTCAAGGCTTTTGTTTCATCATGTGAGATCTAAACATCGTTTCATAGAGAATTTTCAATAGTCTGATTAAAGAATTGACCCATATACTGCTCTGTTTTATTTCTCTTTTCTGTTCAAGTTATTGCTCGTGTTTGTATTTAATAGTAGTCTTCTTATGTACATCTATTAATTTAAAATGCTAATGAAGATTAAAAAAACATCTGTAGGCCCTCTAAGTGTTTCTGTGAATGAATACCTTTTGTATCCTGAATAAGACCAGAATGACCTTAAAGCAACAGAAGTTGAAAGTTGAACAAGAGTGGAAGGATCGTAAGACATTTTTCTCCAGTGCACGTGGCTTGGTACAGATTTTTAGATTCATTCCTGCTCATAACACATCTGAACAGAAGTAAAATCGACAGGGCCTGAAGAATTTTTCCAGCAACTCAGAAATTTCAAAGTACAGTTATACTTCAACAATTAGCACTGAGCAAATCTTTTCCATGATTCCAGAGGGGGCTAATATACACCTAAGAAGCAGTAAAAACTGGCAACACAGTCAGTGCTAGAGGTACTACAGGTCACACCAGGCCTCTGATATGGTATTCTGCCTACTGACTAATTATGTGGACAGATAGGTCATGATATGCATATGTTTTGAAATAAAAAGAGACAATAAGCATATGTACCATAAACATGTGGCACCAATAATCTAAAAAATTAATTGCATTTATCATTCACACTGCTCAAGAGCTCATATTGCAAGCCCCTATGAAGAGAGTACCACCTGAATTCACAAGAGGAGAAGCTTGGTTTAGTTTTCATGAAGCCTTTAGTAGGAAGCTAAGAATTGCCTTTATTTCAGGGGAAAAATAGTTTGGTTTGGTTCAGACTATTTCAAAAATATCAAATGACAGTTTGAAATTAGTACTGATTTTGCCTGAGATTATTTCTTCATGGAGAATAAAATGAAAAATGGCAATATAGGAATTAAAAAATCGTGCATTCATAAAATTTTGCCTTCTCCACCTCTTTACATAAAATCTTTTACTGGGTCTTACTGACAAATACCTCTCTTTCTGCCTTTATTTAAATAAAAATAGGTTTTATTTTAACTTTTATGTGGACATCCTGCCAAGTTCATCCTCATGAAACCTTAATATTTTAAAACAACAAACTCTAATAATGCATGATGTATAAATATATAAGAATGCATCATTGTGCACTGGCAAACATATCTATCTATACAAAATGAATGGAAAAAATTAGGTAGTGAAAAATACCAAACAAAGAGTACTTAACAATTTGTAAATATAAAATTTACACGTAGGATAATTTGCAAAGAAATGTAACTGACGCTTTTGTAGCTATATGATTTTATTTTACTGGAAAGTAAAATCTTTGTTTAAGTGAACATTTAAAATGTGTGCCTCCTTAAAGTATTTTGAGGAAATAAAGAGGTATTTTTCAAAACTAATTCCATGGAAACGTGTAGCTCACTAAGTAGTATCTTTGTTCATCTTAACAGAAGTCTTAGGATGTTAGTAATTTAGCATCACTTTCATGTATAAATATATATGATCTTGAGCTCTTATGTTCTAGATGCTGGTTCTGAGAGCATGGGTGATGCTATTACTAAATATTTAGCTGTTTTTTCTTCAATTTTTCATGGAGATAAATTTACATTTGCAGAAGCTGGAAACTTTAACTGGACAATTCTGTGATTAAAGCAAGAATTGAGGTTGCGGCTGGCTTGGAAGTACAGACTGTAATTTCTTCATGTACTTCAGCTGTCTCTTTTCAAGTCACTACTACTCCTGTGTAATTAGGTATTTCTCCATGCACTAATTAGCAAAAGAGCTCACTGCTGTCGTCAGCCCAGCAGAGTTGCTGGCTCGGCTTCCACATGAGTGGAAGAGATGTTGGGCTGTGTTACTTCACCAGGGCAGCCTCAGCATTGCTGTCACACACTCCAGCATTTGATTATAACCAAAACCAAGTGTGTCTCTGTGTGCATGGCAACATCATCTCATGCTTCAGGATAGAGATGCTTCTCCACTTTTGTTAAAAAACAAAAACAATTTTTAAAATCTACAAATTTATTTTTTCTCCTTTTCGTTTGCAGTTAATTAGCTGTAGATAATAGCCAGTCCTGGTGGGTAGAACACCTAGGGTTTTACTTTGTCAGTTATTCCAGAACTTGAGGTTAGTTCTTCCATGAAGGCAAAATGCCACAAATGAACTATTTTATTTGACCTCTTTGCTAATTAGTGCATGTGAAAATGTCAGTTTACCCAGGGGCAGCAGTAACCCAACTAACAGTTGCTGAATTACCAGAAAATGTTGCTATATTTTTGTTCTAGTAATTTGCAGTAAACTGAGGTTTAGTACATTTTTTACTGCATTTTTATTCTTCCCTCATTATTTCAGAATTGCTTGTTATATTAATTCCATCAATAGTTCATAAAGAAAGTCATTCCAAACAGTGTGTCAACTACTATCATCGTAAGAGACCATGAAGGTGGTCACTGAGAACAGCATGATTTTCTTTTATTTCTTTCTTTTTCCTACTGCCCCTTGAAAACATGTTCTGTTGAAGTTTGACAGTAATTTTCCAGATAGAGAAGCATCTTTTTCTATAAAAATTACATGAAGGACAGATGATATATATAGGTTCTTATAAATGCATAGAGTTTAAATACCTAGAGAAAATATTGTGCTATAAGGACTTTCTCATTTGTATTGCTACAACTTTGCTCAAAAAAGTGAGACTCCTACAGCATGTTGCAAAATAAATAAAAGAAAGCTGCTGCAGCACAGTCGCAGACAGAATGCTCCATTCTTTCCTACTGGCACTGGTAGTGTCTGTACTTGTAGCTGTTATTTTAGTGGAAACCTTACATTCATGCAGTAAGGTGAAGAATGGAAAATACTGTGGTAGCAACAACTAATGCAGCAGATTTTTAACAGGTGATGATGGAACTCTGCAATGGCAAACGAGTGACTATAGTGCTGCTGTAGCACTTTTGGTTAAGGCCCATGGGTGATGCCATAATAGCCAACCCTCACCTCAGGACAGAGAAATGCAGTAAATGTGATATGCAAAAGTAATTTTCAGTTATTTGCTATGAAAGATGGAGAGAAATAATTCCGAAAGTAAAATATTAATTCAACACCATTAGCATTTCAAGGCATGACACACACCTCAGAGATACATGGTTTTTCCAGATATTCTCATGTGCATTCATTATTTCTTTTCAATTGCATGGCAATTCTTTGTTGATGTTTCCTTCCTCAAACTGTTAATATTGATGCCATTCAATTATGTGAGCCATATTTAATTTTAACCTCAGAAGTGAATGTTAAATACCTTACTTTGTGTACTCTTACAACTCTTTATGAACTCTTACAACTTCAAAGTCTGGGTTTTGGATTATATTTGTTTTTTAAATCACATACACGAAACTAATTTCTCTGACTTTACGTCTACATTCCCAAATCAGGTACTTATTTCTGTTGTTTGAACAATGGCAAACATTTTTTCTGCAATTACGACACTAAATTCTGTAATTTTTAAAAATGAGAATTTCAATGCCATTAGGAAATAATAAAGAAGAGTTAGAAAAATAGGGGATGAACTATTCAGGATTTACACCAGGAAACAGATTAATATTTGCTCAATTGCCATCCTGAATGTTTTCTTGATTAAATAGTCTGATTAAAAACCTAACCAAATCAGAAGAAATCTAACATTTGCCAATTGATTTGTTTTTCTCTTCCTTTTGACACCCTTTAGCTCAGATGACACACCACTACTATTTTGCAGGAGGCATTTCAGATGATCTATGAAGTCATTATTTTGAGGTTCCCAACTAAATGTATTCTCTGGAGTTTTTAAAGTAAATGTGAATCTTAGGGGGAAAGTATTGGCTCAGAAATGAGGCTCACTGGTGACATTTCAATAACAGTTACCTTCTTTTGTTCCAGGCCATGTACAAATACAGAATACAATTGCTTCTGACCCGAACATCTTTCAGACAACAAAATTTGCTTAAGAGAATGACATGCCTAAAATAATGCATGAAGTTAGGCATTGAGCTGAGCACACTGAGCCTTCAAGTGACTCCTTTAATCCCACAAGTCGATCAACTATCTTTCCTGGTAAGAAAATGAAATAAACCTTTTTCAGATATCAGAAATCAGTTTATTCCATCCTCCAGTTTTTTGTTTCTTTGTTTTTTTCAGGGTGTCCTTTCCACATGTCTAACTAGGTTAGTGAAAAGAGAAATAGACATATATCAATTACAGATGTGATATGCTCATAAGCCTGTTTTGTTTTGTTTTTTCTCTTCAAGGTGTTTCCTTAACAATTCCCAATTATATTACATGAGTGATTTAGCAATAGGTTGAACTGGAGGACTTTTCAGAAATAAATATAAGAAGTCTGGCAAGGCACAGACTGAAGAGATTAAAAATCCCCAGCATACTCCTTTCCTTTGAACTTTGGTGTGTAATTGGCATGGAAAATAAAACCATGATAGCACATATCAAAGTGCATTTCTTTGACTGATGTGTATTAATTTCACACAGCCTTTTAAACTAGTGGGGGGGTTTTTCAGTTTTTCCATTAATGGGTGCAGTCCTATATATGAGTCCTAGCAGTAAAAATTCAATTTATAGCACATTTTTAAGGTAAGCAATATCCATTACAGAACACAGGGGAAGTGAAAGAATGCACAAAAAAATATAGGCAGACCAAGGCCATTAGCAGAGCACACACTTGAATAACTGGTGTTTGCAAGGTTTAATGCCCTGGGACAGGGATAATGTACCAATGTCAGCTCTAACAGTGGTAAAACAAGTGACAAAGAGTAACAGAGAGAAAATGGTTAAGATTGCTAAATGGTTAGATTTTTAATACAGATGGCGGCTTAGTGTCTCGTATGAAATATACAGATGCACTGTCAAGGATACATGAAATAGCTAACAACCCTGCCACAGTACATCTCCCAATTATGAGTTTTTTATTTAAAGTAGGACCATGACTACTGTTTTATAGAAAAGGCAACAGAGTATTAATTCTCCATGTGATATAACCTCAGACCATCCTGACACAAATGTATATTGATTTATTTTATGCATAGCTACAAAATGAAATTGTTCTCAATAAAGAGTAGTTGACTTAGTTATAAGCAAACACACACAGCCCTCATCTGTACCCCATCATAGTCCTACAGGCAGTTGGAAGCTCTCCGTATCTGCAGACAAAGGGAGATCCACACCATCCCCATCTGTGTGTGAAATCTCAAAAGGAAGTTTTATATTCATCGTTTTTTTTCTGGCAAAAGGACTGGAAGGAATATCCTATAAGGAGCAGCTGAGGACGTTGGATTTGTCTAGATTGGAGGAAAGGAAGTTGAAGGTTGACATCATTGCTCTCTACAGCTTCCTGTGGGTTTTATTCCTCTCTCTCCCCTTTTCATTAAAACTATTATTATTATTATTATTATTATTATTATATTTTACTTTTTTCAATTATTAAACTTTTATCACATTTCACAGGGTTTTTTTTTTCTCCTGGTGCCACCACACACAGGGAGTGAGTGAGTGACTTTGCAGTTTTTAGCCACCAGCTGGGGGTGGATAAACCATGACAGGAAGAGATGTGGAGAGGGGAGTGTTGATCTCCCTTCTCCATGGTATCCAGTGACAGGATGCGTGAGAATGGTTCAGAATTGTGCCAGGAGAGGTTTAGACTGGACATTAGGAAGCATTTCCAAGAGGGTGGTCAAACACTGGAATAGGCTTCCTAGAGAGATGGTTGATGCCCCAAGCCTGTCAGTGTTTAAGAGGCATTTGGACAATGCCCTTAGTAACTTAAATTTTGGTCAGCCCTGAAGTGCTCAGGCAGCTGGACAATGATTTTTGTAGGTCCCTTCTAAATGAAATATTTCATTCTTTTACCTCTCTCTTAAAACTGAGCTGTATATATTGAGTTTTATATCAGACAGGGTAAAAACCCCTCATGATTAATCAAGAATATATATGCAAAAAATTTTAGACCAGACAATCTATAGGGGCAGATTCTGAAAAACATGACATCAAAATTAAACTTAGGGCTGCTTGTAAGTGATTCTTCAACAATACATCTTGATTATGTAGCTGAACTCCAGCAGACACTTAAAAATTCATATTTAAGATTTTGCATGCAGTTCCTGAAGGATTCACATGCTATTCAAACTTCACTTAGAGATGGCATTTTCTTTAATGCACTTGGTTACTGAAACTGAGTTTTGTGCTTCTGTCCTTATGCAAATTAAATAAAATGTGTTCAACAAGAATCCTGGATCATTCACAGGGGCAAGGAAGGCAGCATCATGAGAGGGAAGGACAGCCATGAGGAAGATGTAATGCCCACCACTGCAGCCTATGGATGCAGTACCTGCCCCTGGAAGCAGATAGGATGCCTCCAGCTGTCATGCTGCAGTGGGCATCCACACAGCTCATGTTGGGTGGAGCTTTTGCAAATTCAGCCCGGAAAACCTGATCTAGTAAACCAAGAAATAGTTTTTTTGTTGATTCTAGTGGAGTTCACACAGGCTCTCATTTCCATTTGAAAAGGTAATTTTGCAGTCTTTAGTCAACAAAGATGTAAGTCAGTTGGAAAACCAATTTCAAGGAAACATATGAAGAGATACTGCTCTCTGGTAAAAAAACAAACCAGTCAGAAGTTTTTAGATATTATAAAACAGAAGAGGAACTGTTCACACAGATACAATATCCTAATTGTATTTCTTTTAGCATGTGTCCCTCAAGATATAAAAACAATAACATAAAATTGATGAAGGTGAAAATATTAAAAAATGACAGCTCCCTTCTGACCAGGTATGTATTGCTAGTTCCAAATGATTGCAATGTGCAAGATAAATACTTCTTTAATACCATATGGAAAAAAGTATAGGCAGCAAGAAGAATAAAACCAGTCATCTGCATGATTTTTTAATTTTTTTTTTTAAGTCAGCCCAAAGCTGAACATGAAAATCTAAACACTGCTTTCATTTCTTCAATGGGAATTTTGTTTCTCATTTATCACTGGATTTTAACTGATGCCAAAGTTGTTTCTACAAAAAAACAGGAACAATATGTAATTATCTAAGTGCAGAAGACACACACACAGAGAAATCAACAAGGCAGTTTTCCAATTTCTTCTGAAGGCATTGCAGTTTGACTGTTTTATACTATCTACAGGCCTTCCTCTTGTCCTTCAGAGGAAGACAAAACAGTCTTCCATCAAATAAACCCAGACTTTTCTGACAACAGTTTTTAAATATAGTAGTGATAAAGTTAGCATAACTTACAGAAGTGTTTTAGACGAAGATCTGCGCTTAAGGAAAATGGAACTTTCCAATATTTTTCTCAACATGAGTTTTCACACACAAACAGTAAGAATGCCACTTACTAATTAACCAATGGGCCCTTATGACAAAATCCTGCAAATTTCAGGGGTTCTAAACCCATATGAATAAATATTAAAAAGCCATTAAATAAAATTTATAAGAAATTGGTTAAACCAGAACTTGCTTTCATAAGAAGGTTTTCAAGTACAGTTTTACTCATTTGCAGTATCGTAAAAAAATTAATTTGCAGTTATACAAGAATATATGCTAGTATGAATACATGAATTATATGAACAGACTACAATCAATTTGAATCTCCCAGAGCTTTCATTGCTATATATTGCTGGTAAGTAGATGTTCTGTGACTATTTACATTCAATTAAAAAAAAAAAAAAATAAAAGAAGAATGTCTGTTTAAATATACTTGTTAATGTTGAAGCTTCCACGTATATTCCTTTACCTTCAAGAGGCAAAATTCTGTCCTACTGTGTGTTTAAAGTTGTTTACCCACAAATGAACAACAACACTAAAAAAAATGAAGGCAGAAATTGGTAAGTTTTATATAATTTCATCACACTAGTTATCTTGGATGTGTGCCCTGAGAGTCTGATATGATGCCCTTGCAAATTGTTCATAAATGTGCTCCGGAAAACATCTGTAACTTTTCCCTTGTGTCATACTGACTCCTGAAAAGGCACAGGCAAATTTGAGAATACTCTTTTATTCTCCTTAACTTTTTATTCTCTATGTCTGGTGTCTGCAGTTAATGCCAAGAGTGGAACTCACAGAGATTGTGGGTTCTGGCAGAAAGGAGATGGATAATCAGAGGTTGTTAAATATACTAATATTTTTTAGGTAATATTTCTTTGCTCTGAATCGTTGCAATGACATAAACAAATAGGAATAGATTAGGAAAATAAAGAAATTTGCCTAACATTGGAAAAAACATCATGAGAGGGAAACAAATGTTTTTTCTGTTATCATAATTTTATGGAAAAAATATTCAGGTCTGTTATACATATGAGTGGACTGCGAGGGAAGAAGAATAAAGATAAATCTTCAAATGCAATCACTTTGTCAATCGTGATGAAATTTTATTTCTTTCACTTCCCATTAGGTACAGACAAGTTTAATATAACTAGCAACACCAGGCCTAATTGTAACTGTGATAATTACCTTACATTTTATCCTCTAGCATATGCTATCTTCTTGCTTCATACCACAATTGTGGCTTATCATGCATTGTGTCATCTGGAAAGTGGTTACAAGCACTTACTCTAATGAAATTATTTAATTTTTAAGCAGTGCTTCCATTATGTCATCCTTCTGTAATATGAGATAACTAGCTTTGTGCAGATCCACTTTCTACAGGGAGAAAGCAAAAGGTTTATTACTGGATGACAATCATATGATGACTTTAACAAAATGTTTCCACAGATGAATGTCAATAAAAAAAATTTTCTCTGACCCAAAAGAGAAATAAAAAGCATGGAGGCACAAGTCTGAGTAAATGCAGAATAACAGGAGAACTCTTATTTCTTATCCAAGAATATAGGTTGCTTTGTGGCAGACTTCCAGAAAAAATGGAATCTGTGTATTCAGGTAAACTGTGAAATCACAGGTTTCAGGAAGTTTTAGCTGTGGCATTGGCAAGCTCAAACTCTCATATGTGTTCTAACAATGCACAGGAAAATTTAATGTGGACACAGGTAAGGCACTTTCTCTCACATTCCCAGCCTGCCTAAGTGCCTACTGGCTGTGCCTAACAAATGGGGAAATTGTGCCTCTAAATAGAGTATTTTCTTATGTCATTTTACTATGGTTGACAAAATCAATTCAAAGTGCCCTACACTATTAGCAAATGTTTCTATGATAGCTTATTTTGTAATATTCATTATCTGATTACCTATTTTACTGACAATGACAATTTAAAGCTCCAGCTGGGATCATTTAAGATAATTTAAGCCTGAATAAATGTAACATCAATAATTTAGTTTTCTAGGGCACTTGGAAAACAAAAAAGCACCCCAAATCAGGACATTGGGGGTTTAATCTTATTATGGAAATTTTAAACAACTCATAATGAAAAATCACTGCTCTTTAAAGATTCTCTTATTCATATCCAACATTTTTTCTTCTTTACACTTTTCATGGATTCTGTGAATTTAGGGGTACACCTTTTTTCTCTTACAAGAATCTAAACCCTCCAAACCAAACCTCTTGGAGGAATGCATGTGCCTCACTAAATTTCTGCAAAATCTCACAGGAAAATAATAATTTACAAAATATTTTATCGAAAACACTTTTTGAGTGATTATTGCAGTATTTTTGCAATTCAGCACAATTCCTCCATACAAATTTTCAGTCAGTGAAAGGAATCTGCTCTCCTTCACTTTTGACTTCTCTGTCTACTTCTCAACAGAAGTACCAGCAGCTTTCATTTTCGGTTTTAATTCTATTCCCCCTTCACTTTTATTTTCAATTATTTTTAACAGAGCAATATTTCACAAAACTTTTTAAGAGTGTTTAGGGGTTTCAGTGTATTAAGCAGTAGCAGTGAGGAACTCTCAGTTCTTGTGATAAACAGAAGGAAAAAGAGAATGATGGCAGCACTGCGATGGCCAAGTTTCCATGTGTATTTAACCACCAGTGCATGTTTCACACTTGCAATGTAGCAGAGTCTCTGCCCATGCCTGTAGCCTGTACTCTTTTCCCAGACTTGGAGAGACTGATCTTAGGCGTGCTTGGCTCATCTCTGTTTATTTTTGAAACTGTGTCTCTACTTTCTTGACCTTGTTCTTCATTAGACTTCATTTACTTCATTTACCTTTGGATACTAGGTAGAGGATTATCTCAAGATTTTCCCATGTGTCCCTTAGTTGTTTTAAAATTATACTATAAATAACTTGCTAAAAGACAAAGCTTGACAACAATTAGCCAAATATATTAAAAAGATAGTTGTGAGGAACTAGGAACTCACAAAATGTGATACATACAGTGAAGTTATTACCACAAATACTGAGAAAAAAATTGCCATATTTTGCTTCTTTCATCTAGCCACCTGACCTATGTATTTAAGAAGGAAATCCAAGCACTTTCCCCACTCAAATTTCACAGCTCAAAAATAAAATACTTAAAATACATTCATTGCAAATGTAAATCCCCAAATACCTTGAACACTCATTTTAACCTTTTTTAAAAAACATTAAAATAGAAGAAAGCTTGTCATTCCATATTCTGAAGTTTGCGGCTCTTATCCACATCCATATATTTAATCATCTTTCAGACAGTACTTCAGTCACAGGAACACTATATATACATAAAGGATATACAGAAGAAGCAGAACAAAAGGTAAGGCTATTGTAAATAACAATTGACAGGCAGAGCCACTAACAGACACAGTAAAGAAAAAAGGAATACTTCAATAGGGTGGAATTTGCTATGATTTCACACTACTGCAGAATAGGGGAAAGAGATGTATTTCACAGCACACATGAACTGCCTGAAGTATATCAAATGATGTCACAAGATGCTTTCTAGACTTTGTCTAGAAGTGTAGACAAAAAATTTAAACTTTCCTTCTCCACTGATGAGCTAACTCCATCCTGGCTCTTGAGTGTTCTGTGAAAGCTCCATTACCAGTATCATGCATTCTATGTATCCTGATCAAATGAGAGCAGTGAGCCTGGATTTCTGGTTTAAAATATGTGGCAAATAGGCACCTGACACGGCTGCATTCCTGCTCCTGGCAGGCTTCCACTACCAGCAACTATTTCACTATTGTAAACAATATTGACATGCATTGTAAATTTTAAACATATTTACGCTCTCTGGATAGGTTTCACTTACTTGAAGGTCCCACACTTTGTTTTACATCAGACTGTTTAGGTTTGTGTTATGTTTATCTTGTGAAACAAGTAAATATTGTAAAAAACATGGTTTATAATATGGCCATGTTTTTAGGACTCCAGATCCCAGCTCCATCTGTGCAGTCACATGGAGGATGAACACTCAAAAATTGAATTTTTATGTGAACAACATTCTAATTTTTAATCTTCCAAAGCTAATATCTAATGGTTGTACTTGCAAGCTTTATGCATGCAAGGTAGCAAGTTTTCAATATCCTCTTAACTATGAGTCTTCAAGTTATTGAACAAAGATAAAAGTTGGAATAAAGATTTTATTTTCTTTTAAAGTAATTATGAAACATTCTACTAAAATGAAGAAACAATATTTTCTATCTGTAGTAACTCTGTCTTAAATACCTTGTATACAGTTCTCCAGTGAATTCTAGCCTGCTTTCCACATTACTATTTCTTCAGCATTTGCAGAATAACTGCAGAAATGGAAAAATATGTAAGACCTAACAAGTATATATTGAATTTTTAACTGGTTTCTGGGCACAACAATTAAAATGTGTGTTCAGTGGATCTGAACAGCAACATTAGAAAAACCCTATACCTACATCATCTTCTTTAAAAGTATAGTTATATACCTGCTAACCTCTGAGGCGGCACAGATACAGACACTGGAAATTCTCCATTGCTAATAGGAAACACCTATATCCAACTGCAGACAGAATTTACAGTGAAAATTACTGAAAAGAGGTCCAATTTTGATTCAGGTCTTGGCATTGACTTCTATTGATGAAAATCTTACATAGCATGAATTATATAAAGTGCATAGAGCTAGAAAATATGAATTTGAAAATAGATTGTTAAAATAACTCTGCTTTATATTGATCAAGACTAACAATAATGTTATATTTTTATGTATTGAAACTACATGCACCACTCTTGACAAGTCAAATATAAGCATGGTCAGTCACTTGTAAAAAAGCTCCCAAAACATAATTATGTCCCCTTTACACCAAGATTTGTCTCTATCCACAGGGATGACAAGAAGGTGATCAGGAGTAGCCAGCATGGGTTTATTAATGGTAAATAAATCATGCTTGAACAACCTAATTGCCTTCTACAATGTAACAATTACCTGGGCTGTGTGAGGGGAGACAGATATCGTCTATCTTGACTTCAGCAAGGCTTTCAACACTGTCTCTCACAAAGTCCTCATAGCCAAACTCAGGAAGTGTGGACTGGAAGAGTGGACAGTGAGGTGGATTGAGAACTGTTTAAGTGGCAGATCCCAGAGGGTTGTAATCAGTGGCACAGGATCTAGTTGGATGCATCACTAGTGGTGGCCCCCAAGGTTCAACACTGGGCCCAGAATTGTTTAGTTTGTTCATCAACGATTTGATGAAGGAGCAGATTCTGTCCTCAGCAAGTTCAGTGATGACACAAAGCTGGGAGGAGTGGCCAATACCCCAGAGGGCTCTGCAGCCCTTCAGAACCCTTGACAGGCTGGAAAGACGGGCAGAGAGGAATCGTAGAATCTTAGAATGCTTTAGATTGAAAGGGACCTTAAAGGTCATCTAGTTCCAACCCTCCTGCACACATTTCATTAGACCAGGTTGCCCAGAGCTCCATCCAACCTGGCTTTGAACAGTTTCAGGGATGGATTATCTGCAGCTTCTCTGGACAACCTCTTCCAGTGCTTTATCAAGCTCACAGTAAAGATTTTTTCTGTAATGTCTGATCTGTTTAATCTCTCAGTTTGAAGCTTTTCCATCTGAAGTTCAACAAAGGCCAATGCAGAGTGCTGCACCTGGGAAGGAATAACCCCATGTTCCCCCACAGGCTGAGGGATGAACTGCTGGAAAGCAGCTCTGTGGACATGGAGCTGGTGGACAACAAGCTGTCCATGAGCCAGCAGTGCCCTTGTGGCAAACAAGGCCACTGGTGTCCTGAGGTGTATTAGGAAGAGCTTTGCTGGCAGGTCAAGGGAGGTGATGTTGCCTCTCTACTCAACTCTGGTGAGGCCACATCTGGAGTGCTGTGCCCGGTTCTGGGCTCCCCAGTATAAGAGAGACATGGAGCTTCTGGGGCAAGTCCTACTGAGGACAATAAAGATGAATAAGGGACTGGATCATTTCTCTTACGCGGAAAGGCTGAGGGAGCTGGGCCTGCTCAGACTTGAGGAAAAAACAACCAAGAGGGAACTTCATCAGTGTCTAAGGGAGGATGTCAGAGGATGGATCCAGGCTCTGCTTGGTGGTGCTGAGCAATAGGACAAGAGGCAATGAGAAGAAACTCATGCACAGGAAGTTCCACCTGACCACAACGAAGAACTTCTCTATTGCGTAAATGACTGAACACTGAAACAGATGGTCCAGAGAGGTTGTGGAATCTCCCACGCTGGAGATGTTCAAGAATGATCTGGACACAACCCTGTGCCATGTGCTCTAAGATGACTGGCTTGAGCAGGGAGGCTGGCTCAGATTACCCATTGTGATCTCTTCCAATCTTATCCATTCTGTGATTCCTTGATTACAAGACCAAAGCAATTGGGAATGATGGCAGCTCACTTCAACTCTCTGCATTGCCTTCTCAAGGAGACAGTTACTGGTGACCTGACCATCAGGAGAGTCACGAGAAGGGTGAACCTGACACCATTCTTATAGAGGTATAAGTTTCTCACTAACAATTTACACCTGTATTGCTAATGAGTTCTGTTTTGTGTTAATTAGGTAATTTGGACAGAGAATATTAGCACTTGAACTAACCACAACAAATTTTTGCTGTGTTTTAAGGTTTTTAATTAGACTAACAACATTATTTGACTTTCTGTATGAGATGTAATCCCATAATAATCTGTTAAGTACAAAGAAAGAAAATTCTTGCTTAAAAAAATTATCAGTAAATATTTCCTTTTTAAAAAATCCTCACATCAGTTAACACAGCAGAGTAAAGTTCTGTTTTGTTTTCCAGAGGGGTGGCTATGATAGATAAAAGGGAAATTCTGTTTCATGCATAGTTGCTTTCATTGAGAATCGAGGTTTAACTATTACTTAGTCAAAATATATATTTCAAATCAGTTGGTTGCACCTCGTGGTCATGACAGTCTTAGAACTTATTATAAATTGTGATTTTATGTAGCTGAGAAGGAAAGATATTTTGTCTATATCATACATAGAGGGCAAAGCAGAACTAGTGATTAAACTTAGAATTGCCTATTTTCTGGTCCATTCCCCTAATCACAAGATCATCTTTCTATGTTCAATTCTGGATAATAAAGAAATAATATAATATGGATTTTTCAAGGTTCATTTCCAGTGACTTGTCTACAACCAGGGTAAAATTTTATTTTGTCTCTTAGGCAACATTCTTTATCTCAATTTGTTTTGAAGTAAATGGGACTTTTGTATGCAGTGAGTACTTTTTTTTTTAACTGGTATATATTATTCAGAATCTCATCAGCAATGAATAGAGATATTCATTTTTCACACTGTACTTCCTTTTTCTTTGGTTTGTTAATTAGTCACAATCAAAATATTTCCAACCTGCTTTTTCAAGGTCAAATTTGACTTTAAATGACGAACAGCATTAGGTCCAAAACCAAACCTGATTACCATTGTTGACAATGAATTGATTAGATTAAATACATGCAGAAAGTGGATCACCAGTTTTGCTTGGAAAGCATTCAAGTATTCACATGTGCATAATCATTAAGCTGTATGGATATAATGTCCTCCTAGATCTTTATTTTTAAAAATCAGCTGTGTGTAGTAGTTAAATCAATGTGTAGTAATACAAATACGTACTGCCCAAACCATCCAGTGAAGTACTGCCTGTAGTTAGACATTATGGAAATCTGCAAGCACGAACAGAATTGGTCCTTTCCCAAGTACCACAGACATTTCATGTAGTCAGCAGTGATCCCTCTCAGATATCAGGAGAAGAAATGCAATTATTGTCAGCAAATGTCACAGCTGAAATCTTTTTGAGTGGTTTGTCAGACTTTGAAATTCCCTTTCACATCACAAATTAGAAAAAAATCATGTTCTATGAATATAATATGAAAAATATACCCCACTCTACATCAGAATTACTTTCATAATCTCACCTGTCTTATCAGCTCTAGAGGTCTTACATGATGTATCAGTCAAAATCTTCAGACTATGAGACATAATTCAAGTAATACTTTAAAACAAAACCCAAAAGCACATCAATACGCAAGTCTGTAGGCACCACTGGTTTGTGAGTTTGAAGATTACCTGTCTAAAAAGCCATTCTTTGTAGAATATACTAATTACTGTAAAACTACATAACTGCAAAATTGTTACTATATAAAAAAATAGCCTATACCAATAACAAATGTCTTAAATTACAGATAAAAGTATTTATTTATAAATACATTGATATCATCCTTTTGAACTTCTTTCAGTTGTCATGACTCAGACTATAGTGAACAACATTTTAGTCTAGTTTTAATAATGTTTATATATTCAGTGGAAAGAAACATGTCATGTCCAAAACAATATTTTTTTTTGCATGTTCCCTTTTTTTAAATACTCTGACACTGATTTCAAGAGAATTGCTTTCTCTAATGTTAAGGCTGTATGTACAAAAGAAATTGTATAAGTAAGAAAAATTGGTATGTCTGACAGATTATTTTTAGCCCATCCATTTGCATTAATCCCAATTGTTTTGTGGAAAATGTGCACAAATTTATCACCATAATCTTTTTCTGCAAAACTGTAATTCATCTTTTCCCCAGTTAAAAGTTATCTATTGATAGCTAGATAGAAATAACAGTTTATCTCAGTTCATCTTTGGAAATGCAACAAGGAAATAAATATGAACTTGGTTTATCACTGAAAAAAGACAATTTGAATAACTCTGCAGACACTTAAGAATCAATCTAATGAGTTTTGAGCACTGAATACTTTGAAGTTACATGCAAGTTATTGCCTTGGCTATGAGACGTCATTTATGCTTATGAAGTAATCCATCTTGTTCCAAGATTATTTTACCTCTGTTTCTCATAAAATGATTCTTATCAATATTTATCTTTAGGCTTCGGGTGTTTTGTTTATGGCTTAAGGTGTAATATTAAAGCTCTTCATATTGACTAACCATCAGTTATTTATACAAAGTTTCAATTAAATTTTTTAATTATAAATTATAAATCATAGTTTGCTTAGAAACACATTGATTCTGTAGTGGTGTGATCAATATCAATGATACAAAGATAATTAAAACTGGTTTTCAATCATAAAATTGGAAAGTTTTTCCAGTTTTTAAATACAATCGTGTTGTAAAGCTAATGGTAATAGTAAGGAATCTTATTTTCCTAAATGAGCTTCAGACTGGAAAAGCTACATTTCAGGCAAAAATATTCTGAGGGAAGAACTATGTATAGTTAAAGAAAATATTTCCCAGTTAGATTAGTTTTGCATCACATTGTTATTAGACTGTCTCTGAATAGTTTACAGGTATTTTGAAAGGCATTTCCTAAATTTAATTTTAGTTTCTGTCAGAAGTCTGCTAGAACAAGAAAAACTTTTTGTTACTTTCAGGACAAGAAAGAAAAGCAAACCTTATATACACAGTTTAGAAATTCAAATTGTTCTTTGAAGTTTTAAATTGTTTTACTAGTCACTCAGGAAAGACTAAATTTTTTTGGCTTAGTTTTCCCAGACAAGTGAGAAAATCTATGTCTGATGTTGCAATTTTATATATGTTCATGGCTTCACATTTAAGCTTGATTCATAAAACCTTTCCCAAAGAGCTGGCAAAAGCCCATTTATTTAGAATCTGCTGTCTTACAACCATCCTCATTCCACGTCAAGATGAAACCTGTACTGTAAAAAGATGTATTTTGGAAATCATTTCCTTAGCTCACTTGAGATACTTGGTGGTAATACAAAGGAGATCATGTAAAGAGAAGAGAGGGAAATGGATTTGTGTTCCTGAAATTTCACACAGTTATGCATCTTTTTATCTATGATGGACTAGGTGACAATACTGTTCTGTAGTCCTTGATATGGAAACTATTTGCTCACAAGATCAGACTTGAGAGTACATTCCAGACATATCAGATTGTATTCAATTTAAAGTTACCCTCAGTTAACTTCATGTTCAGATGACTGCTTAGAACATCTGACCCTCATCTTTTCCTCTTTTTCAGAGTTTTGAGTGCAGAAGAACCTCCAGATAAGAAGTTCTTACATGTGCTGTCCCAAAATGCTACAGAACCAGTGCTGAATTCATTTGACCAAGACAGATGGTGGTGAAGAACCAAGAAGGTGCCCACGGAGAGGCAGCACTGTGTTAGATCAGGAAACATTTTCCTGAAACAGGTGAGTGCATTTTTTAACATGGGTCAATATGAAATCATATTTTCATATCCTTTTTTGCTTTGTAAAAGTAATTAATTTCTGCCTAGTGTTTTTATTCATTTTATTACTATTAAAGTGAATGGGCCTGTCGTTTTTTGGTCTTTTTCTGATATCCCCTTCAACTAATTTTTTCCCAAGTTTGCAGAGTAATCTGGAACACAGCATATCAGAAGCCACAGGATGAGTTTACACAATAAGATGTATCTTTTCATTCTCCTGTTCAGCACATTACATTGAGAAAATATGGTCATTAAATTAGCAGTTATGGCAATATCTTTCTCTTAAGTGATGACAATAAAATTAGAATACATCAAAATGCCTACAAAATTCAAAGGATTTCAAGAGAAAAAACACCAGCAAATGCCAGTACCTGTTTTAGAGATATTGTCTAGGGCCAAAGAGTACAAAATAGAAATTTTTGTAACTATAACATAATGTACAAATAGGTTGCTATGGGGAGTACTAGATTTCCAGTGGCAACATAGAAAATACCGCCAACCTGCATTCCAATCCCAGCTCATCCGTAGGCTCAAGCAGTCAGCTACTTGATCAAATGTCTCTAAATGCAATTGATCTTCACATAAAAATTCAGCCCTGAACAGTTTAAATTTGGCAAGTCCAGCTCTATCCCTGCTATGCTGCTAGAAGAGACCTGTAATAAGCCATATATATTAGATGCAACAATCATAGATTCTGAGGATTCCCTTATATTGGCAAGAAAGGAAAATGTGAATTATCTCTAATTTCTGCACTCTGACAGCCTACTTTGAAAGAGAATGTAAAAAATAAAGCCTGCAAATACCTGTCTTGTGGACTTATATTTTTCTCTAAGAAAAGAAGAGATTTTGTTTCAATATTTTATCAGAGTTAGACTGGCAGAAATAGCTTCTATTAGTAGAAACATGATAAAACTGGACTTCAGAATATCTCACATCTGTAGATTAACATTCCTCCTTGTAACAGTTAAAAATCCAGTTCTACCTGGCCTACAATTTCATGACAGGACCTTGCCACCACTTTCCAATAATTTTTTTCTCACTCATGGCCTTAGCTGATAAATTCAAAACACAACAAATGGATCTTAAAATTAGTTATTCTATTCCTGTGTGGTAAGCATCTAAATGAAGGAAAAGTTTTTTCATTTGGGATACTGAACTGCCCTTTCACTTTATGCTTTGCGACCAGTGAGTATATTCTAGATATATTTCCCAACAATATATTTCTTTTCCCATATACATGTAAAATATTGTCCATAAACTACATTCTTTTGTCCCCCGTAAAAAAAGAACAAAACAGTTTTACCAAAAGCTGGGAGAAAAGAAGCTCATTTGCAGCCAAAGCTCTCTGATAAGCAAACAGCCCAGTTTTTAATTCTTTCTTCCCTTAACTAGAGCAACTCTTTCTCACTATCTCCAAAAAGATTAAATTTGTCTATTGTGTTTCTAATAAGGGGTAGCATAAAAGTAAAGCTCACGTCACTGAAACAAGCAGTTGCATTTTTTTCCCAGCACATCTCTGCAACAAGAACAGATAATGGTCTTAGCATACTGCTGAGGGTTAAAGGTTGTTTGAATTATGAGATTATTTCAAAGAACAGCAAAAACAAAAATTTAGGAATCAGAAGTGCAAAAATCCTGCTGGATCTCTTTGGTAGCAATTGCTTTATAATTCTTCATTTTATGTTAACTGCTGCATTTTTTTCTCATAAAGGTCCATTGTGCTTTCTACCTTCTTTTGTTAAAATAATTTCAATATACTTAATTTATATTTTCTTATTCACTAAGTTTTGTCATTTTTCTTGTTGTAAATACAGAGCAAAAAATTCAACTGCTTCCAGAAGGACTTTTCCATTTTTCTCATATTGAGTTTGCTGAAAACATTGGGAACGGAATCTCCCTAATAAAAAAATAACAGTTTTTACTTATGTCACCAAACACATTGATACAAGCCTGTGAAATATCAGAATAGTCTTGAAGTCCTGCCAAGAATTACTGAGATCAGTGAAAAGAATAAAAGCTCTTCTCTGTGACAGGTTTTAATTTCTTCTCCTCTGTCTTTACTCTTCTCATTTCATTATATTTTATTTGAATTCTTAATTTTTATGTCAACAGTGCACTTAAAATTATAATACTTCAAAAATTAAATAATTACATAAAGAAAAAGTGAAAATATTACCACTGTAATAGGAGTTGGGTTTTCAAAGACTAATCACTGTGAAACTTTTTACTTTCCTGACATATGCCATATTTTTTTTAATCAATCACAAAACAATAGGTAGACCTTCTTATAAAGCAGAAACAATGCTTCATTTTCTCGGGGGCTGGAAGTGGTATTGCTTCTAATGAGGATGGGCACGGATGAGTGAATAGCATCAGAGATTCACAGCTACTGCTGTCACTGATATTCATGAAACACAAATCATATTTCAGCTGTCAAGTCCTATGATTCCTAAACTTTCTTCCACAATTTGGGGTACTTTTACAGGAAGCATAATTAATCAAAAATCCCTAGCTCAAAGTCATTCTTTAATAAGATATTGGAATAGTCATGCAGTCTCCCTAAGTGACACAGCTAAATGCTACAAACATACTGAGTGTGAAAAAATGTTATCTGAATTGTCAGTTTACACACACAGGTGTTAGACACCATTAGACTCATTTATATTCTTCTTCCATCTAATACAGATAAAGCACGTCTGGCAGTTAGTGTTTTGTTAGAGAAAGTCTTGCCGAGCCTCATCACAACCAAGTGTGTCCAATTTTCTCTCCCTGAACGAATCATGAAGCAACATTGTGCATCAAAATTTGTTTTGATGAAACATCACGTTTTTTAAGCTCATGAGAGTTTATCCTTTTTCAGCTGCTGCTGTGTTTGAAATACAAATGTTTTAAACAGCACAGTAGACAGGTGTTTGAAAGCTATTGCCAGAACTGGAAGGAAACATCTTTTCTTTTTCAAACTAAAAGCTAAAATGTTTAGTTTTTCCTCAGATGTAACCATGGAAACCACTTCAAATGGACAAATACCTTCTAGAGACATGCACAACCCCATTTCTGTGGATCATGGGAGCAATGCCATCCCTGTCCTACTCCAGCTGACTTTCCAATCCATCCAGAAAGTAAAACCAGAAATTCACTGAGACTGAAACAAACATTTTGAGTCAAGTAAAATCCTTCAGCATTAACCACAGCAGAAACTACAGCTCCAAGAGCAAACACAATCCTCTTCCATATCAAATCCATCCCATGTTTACAGAGCTCCCAGGACAATGTTATTTTTATTTAAGATGTTAAGAGTGCTTCTACTATTTACTGGCAGCTCTTTTAACCTCCATCTCCCCACTGCTGTTTCCCCTCTTTCCTTCCTCTGTTCTTTTGCTGGATTACCACTGCCCACAAATATATAAAAATGTATATGCACAGAACGTATAAAACAGCAAATTAAAGAAAGATAAATATTTGATTTCTATAGCTTTCTGCAAATTCAATCTGACTACAACTTTTCTGACCTTATTTAACATTTGTATTTTATTTGTTCACTTAACAGCAGACCAGTGAGATTTTTTTATCCAGAAAAGGAATCAGAATGGAAACAAGATACTTTTATCATTATAAAAGTTCTGACCACATATATAGCTAAAGTGGGAATCAATTATATGCTTGACACTTCATATGCTATGGCATTCCCTATGATGTTGTCAGAGCATAGAAGAAAAGAGGGATACTCCTCTTTGTCAAAAAGCAGGCTGACAAAAAGTGAAAATCATTCAAAGTTTTGATGAAAATTCAGAATAAACCCCCATTACCTGGTTTCAAATTCTATTTCAAACTTGGAATTCACTCCAGCTTTTCTTAAAGGTTAAACTCAGAAATCCTCTTTTTTCCTGTGTACTGTTCTGGATTTTTTTTTTCCCATTTGCAATAATCTTTGCTTCCTGCTCTCTTGATGGTGATATCTTTTCTAAGCCTCGCCCAGATCTTTTTTGATTTTATGCCTCTATGTTTTAAATTTTATTTTTTCTCTGAGATTGAGGAATGCAGTATTGTGGATAAAGTCAGTCAATGTGTTTTGGAACACAATGAGAAATTATTATGACAAATGAAAAAGTTTAAAGTGTGTTGTCCCAGAAGATAAAAAATGCAGATATATTTCTAAAAGAAATTTCTGAGTAATCTGCAATAAGGTTTTTCATTAGCTTTTCTTCCTTTCAAAAAGAGAGGGGAAAAATCACCAGGTTTTTTACTATTTCAAAATTTCTATCTACCAACTATTTTTATGAGATTCCAAAAGTCTTCACACTATACAAATTTCATACACAGTCATTGTGTTTTAACCCCTGCAGGCAGCTCAGCACTGCACAGCTGCTTTCTCAATCCCCTGCAGTGGCATGGGGGAAAGAATGAGAAGACTAAAAGTAAGAAAAATTGTGGGTTATGTTACATAGTTTAGTAGGAAAAGCAAAAGCTTTTGCTTTGCACTCAAGCAAAGCAAGAAATTCTTTCACTAATGCCCATCAATGAAGAATCAGGGCCACATCACATATCCTTCGGAAAGAAAAATATTATTATGGTATGTATCGTGATTGAAGCAAAGTGATTCTTCAAAAGGACAAGAAAACACATACGGAATCTTGGCTGCTTGTATAAGAAAAGCGGAAAGAAAAGAGTATAGTTTAATGTTTTAGTCTGTGCAATTTCACTTGGAATATAAGACACTAGTAATTTTGTTTGCAATAAAGAGCAGAAGGGAATGTTGCTAATGTCAAAGTTGCTTAGATACATAGCCCTACTTAAATCAATATGAATTAAGCTTCTAAAAACATTTGTAATCCGGGCCTATGGTGCTTGTGCATCAAAATAATCAGGAGAGATTTAGTATGCATGGTTTTTTTCCCTGAAGGTTGAGCAAGAGTTGTGGTCAGCCAGCATTAGAAATGACTCAAGATGAATGGATAAATAAGTTTCACAGATTTGAGCTTCTGTTGCAGACTGAGGCATTTGGACAGAAGGACAGCCCTTCTGTACTGATCAGTGATCCTCACCTATTCCAATGGCAACAGGCTTCCTGCGAGGTTTATTGTTTTATAACATAGCCATCTGTGCTGGTGTCATGTTGTGGATGGGTCTGAAAACATAGATAGGAATTATGGTGACACTAATTTTTATACGCAATACTGCCTGGCTAATAGAATTTGGCCATACTCTCACTTCCACAGCTTCAACTGCTCTAAAAATCAAAGAATACCCATCACACTAAAATAAATTGACTTTATGGTACTTTCATGGACAATGAAGTCTCTCAAAGGTAAGAAAGGCCAGATCAGACAATTAAAGAAACAATGGCTTTTCCTAATTGTTGTCTGTTTGCAGATGGGGGTTGTTTTTTGCTTGTTTCTTTCTTTCTTTCTTTTCCTTGTTTTTCTTTTGTCACCTATTTATTGAGTAATCCATTCAGGATTGGGAGGGACAATGACAAAAATAAAATATGGCGATTTTGACATCTTTTGCTAATAGAAAGTGCAATTCCAGAATCACTTTGCACAATTCCACATAGTTTAACTCTTTCTTTGGTTAGTCTGTGCTCTCTAACATTGAGGACAAGGTTTCAACAGCTCATCATTAACCAATCATTCCAAATTCCCGAAACAGCACAGGAAAAGAAACTAAATAGCACTTATTTTGTAATTGTATGTATTTGAATTAAATTGATTTCACCTGTGATGGTATTTTAAGAGGAACAGGGTGCTTCATTTTGATTCTGATAAAGAATAAGTGTGCTTTGTGATAATTCCAATTTGATACACAAAGAAAGATAGAAAAAAGAGAAAGAGAAAGAAAATGAACAGTGAAAATAACAGAATAGAATTCTTATAGCAGAAAATAAAACTGTAAGAATTTAAGAGAGTAAGAACTTGAAAGAAGATGCCTCGGGGGGGCAGAGGAAACTGAAAGGATGATCTATAAAGGAATAGATTTTTCAACGGAACTTTAAAAAAGAAAAATTGAAAGTTAGACATAAATACTAGAGAGGCTGAGGATGGAAAGAAATAGTAGTGAAAAGAAAGTCATGGTCTGAGTAGCACTCTAGACTCACCAGACAGTTCACAACAGCAGGAATGTCTAACAATTTTCTGAACTGTAAAAACTGAACCTTCCTTTTTTTTTTCTTTTTTTTTTTTTTTTGTTACATTCACTCTATTCTTGGAGTGGACTTTGCTTTTCAAAAATCTGAATCAGGAGAGCTTGGAAAAGCACAGGTGTTCTAGGTTTCTTAACTACTACAAATGACTTTGAAATTAGAGAGCCACAGCTGTGCTGAAGGCAAAGAGATGAAGCTTTCTTTGCTTCTGCAAAGCCATCTGCCGTACCCATGTCTGCAGAACCATTCCAGGTGGTGCACAACCTGGTTAACCCAGCCTCCGTCCAGCTGGATACCCAAATGAGATGTTTATGCTAGGAGGGATTTTCAAGATTCCTTACAGATAGCAATACAGCTGGCATGTTCTGCCTCACTGCTGTTGGAGCAGAGACTGAAGGCACCATAGCAGAACCTCTGTTTTCCCAACCAGGGCTGCTCAGTTGTATCCTTTGGTACTTTAACATGGATTCAGCTGTGGTCTGCAAGATGAACCTACATTTTATAACTAAGAAGTATTAAATGTACTGCTCTTGTCTGAGCTCTAGATTTAGAAAAGCTGTAGCAAGACTATGTGACTGGTTTGAAAGTATCTCAAGTGCTCAAATAAAAAAAGTCCCCAAGATAATCTATGATGGACATTCAAACAATCAGATTGCTGGTCGAACCATCAGTGTGGGACAGAAGAAGCTAAAAGGGAAGTCTTCTGTGAAAGTGTAGCTAAAACATGGCATGTGACTCTTCATCTTAGAACTGAGACTCTATGATCAATATTGTGTTGAGTGAAAAATGTAGCCTGCTAACATGGCGTGATCTGGGGTAGCTCTATGACAGAGTATTCTATGCCAGGTGGTCTAATATTATTATCATAAAACAAGAATAAGTTATGGAGTGTTCTGACTTTTTGTTATTTTATTATAGTGGCACCAAAATTGAGATATTCTTAGAATAATAAATGCAGAATGCCAAGCAACATGTAAAATGAACAAAACACAAGAAAAAGAGGAAAGTAAACCAAAAGAGAAGCTTGAAAAAATTTGAGAGCAGAGAAAGACAAAAAAGTTTTATTATTCTCCAAGCAATTATTCTCAGCTTTGATGTTGCTGAATAATGTTTAGAACAGGATTTTGTCTTTCATTGTATACCATGACAATGCAGGAAAGTAACATTCATTTTGAGTTTTGGTATGTAGAAACACAGAACGAGAGAGACTAAAATGGTTTTGTACAGTATTAGGCCCATAAAAATGATTAGGTCAGTAATGATAATTCAGTAACAGATGAACTGTTCTGAAAAAGTCACCAAAATGTTTTAAGACTTCTGAATTTAAGTTTTTGTAAATTTTAGACTAATTTTGACTGGTACAACTATTTATGTATAGTGTTAACTACTTCTTGAGAAATAAGGAGCTGGGTTGCCACCCAACTCTATATCCTTTGCCTCCTGTCAAACAACATAAACTTTCAGGAGTCTTGAAACTACTGGCTTCCATCTTAGATCATGGACTATTGACAATACCCTTACACATAGTATGGAACCAGCCTGGGTCTGATTTCAGATTTCCAGAGTTTGCTACCAAGTTAATAGATTGTGTACAAAATTTACACCTATTATTGTTCTCTTTCAAGGGATTTATAAGACTACTGGAGATGGAATCTGGTGCCAGTGTCAGATTAATCTCCTTTCTGATATCTAAAGGTAATATTGATTGGTAAGACTAACTGTAGATCCACCCAAATAAACTCTTAAGGAAATATATCACGTACTATAAATTTTGAGGCCTTTCAGGCTACATCTTCAGATGAAAGTTTACCCACAAGGACATCAGATTTTACAGTCAGTTTTTACTCCAACTGTATTAAGTATTTCCAATTCCTTAGCATCATCCTTTTTCTTTTTTTTTTTTTGAGACTTCACACATAAAAACTCCAAAGATTAGCATGCAGCAGCTAATAACAATTGCAAACAACCACTATCATTTTTCATTTTATTACTTTTTGCGAATGTGATTGTGAACTTCTAAACACAAATTTCCAAAAAAATAATGGCAAACAATCTGAAACCCCAACATGCTCTGCTTCCCTTTATGGAAGTAAAACACATTCTTGAGCAAATTGTGTTACTTGCACCATTGGTAAATGCCAAAAAAATCTAAAGAATTATGCAAGCAAAGCTATAGTATAATAATTCTTTTAGTCAGATACTGGATTTAAGTTTTCAGAGTTAATTTCTGAAAATTTTTACTTTTACTAAAATAGTGCCATTCTGAATTGAATCACAACATAAATGATTCTTTTTGTGAACTCTAAAACACGGTGGACATAACTCTCAAGCACTGCCAGCTGTCCCAAATAGATCACAATTTAACATGCTTAGGTAGGCAGAAATTAAGTATCTAAATTAGCCAGAACCAGTATAAATTTTTTCAATTTCAGAGACTAAAAGTAACAAAAAAATCTATTTTGTTACCCTGTAGCAAGTTCCTATATAAATAAAAAATTCCCATATAATACAGAAATAAGGGTTAAAGACATTTTCAAACAACTACTGGAAATATGAATGGAAACAATTTTTTAAAAAGTACCTCAAATAGATGGGCACAAACGCCACAATTTTGCCATTAAATAAAACCACTTTTCACACATCTTCAATATCTGCTTCTTTTTGTATCCTTTCCTGCCTTTTCTTTTTGTTTTTTTTGTTCTCCTTCTTTATATGCACATGCTAAGATTTAGGTTCAGGCAATATATAACATTTTCCCCATATCCTGAAAAATTTTAAAACAATCATTGTAACCAACACAGTAGGATACTAGGCGTAGTTTTCAGAATCTGAAGTCACAACCTGACTGAAGTGAAACCTCTATATATTCATGAGAAAGATCTGCTAAGGCAATAACATTTCAAGAAAGCATTTATTAATTTCCTTAATGGTATTTTTCACCAACTAATTATTTTTTCCTCCTTGAATTGCTGCTGCCACCTTTCCCATATTACACACCTATTTAGATACCCAGACATTCATTTCTGCTTTTATTGTTCTGCCACTGCAGACTATTCTATTACCTTGTGTTCCAGGGCCATAGATCTCACGGGCATGACAGAGACATGGTAGAACAGCTCAGCACCACAGTGCTGCCGTAGGCAGAGCATCGGGGATGGAGAGAAGGGATCCTTCCCCACTGCTCAGCCCTGGTCAGGTGCATTAGCCATTCTATGCCCAGTTCTGTGCTCCCCAGGGCAACAAAGGCCTACCCTCTCTCTTTCACTTCCCTCCTCACCCTCCCCTCCCTGTCCCATTTCTTTCTCTCTCCCTACCTCACTTTTGCTGTTAAATAAAATCCATACTATTGACTTTGGCATATGATCTTGTTTGCACCTTCATTCGGGCAGAGGCATCTCATAATTGGATCATAACAGGCACAGAACTGAACTCTAGTAGACTTGTGGGACCTATGAATTCACCTATGAAGATGTGTTAAAAAAGCATTTAAGGGTAAAATCTGGTCTGTTTTTGTTTAAAATTACCTCTTCTATCCTTCTTTTTCTACAATTTTCCAAAAATTGTTATTCCAGCCATACACTCTGTAGCTTTTCAAGCTGCAAAAGTTTAAACTACTAAAAGACACTTTAAGCACTAGGGAAGAATTCCTTCTTTGGAATCACGCTGTTAGTTTGTACTTGTAATTCAGTTGCTCTTTAAAGAAATACTTTAGCAATCAATATTTTTAATATTCTACAGTGTTTGGTGTTGAAACATTTTCATGTAGGCAGAGAGAAAAGGAAAATAGTTATTTTACCAATTATTGAAGCTTAACTCTTCAATACATGAGCTTCTTTTCCATAAATAGGTTGGCTTTCATTGTTTGCTAGCATTTTCCTTAAAAATATCAGTCTCACAAGTACTGCAATATGGATCTTCCTGTTTAATACAGAAATCATGATTGTGGTTTAACCACATGGGTTAACTACAGGTCAACAGCAGCAGAGAGGGCCTAATATAGACCTAACTTATGTGATAGGATGTTCATAGTACTTTGACTCAGGATGAGCCAGTTCTACATATCTTATGCTTACATTTTATGAATTGTTGGTTGACTTCCAAATATAGTACCAATAAGAATTCATAAGAGGCATTGTGGGGGAAATTTCACCTTTAAAAGTTTGTTCACTTACCTTCTACAATCTAAGGCAAAAGGTTTCCAATACAGGGAGACACATTATGCATGTTTTCAGATGGTTTTTTTTAAGAAATCCGATAGTCATGTCAGTAACATATGCTCAAAATACACCACTTGTCACTCTTTTTCCTCTTTGGTTTATTCTAGATCAAGTACTTTGTGAGACAGAATATGTCTCCTATCTGTCTCTTAATGAAGAGCAGCCTATTTTCAAAAGAACATGGAAGTATAGTGCATTGGTGAGAATAAAAGAGCACATTGTCATAATTTAAATGTCAGCAATGCTTCCAGGCATGAATGTTTCTTCATGTTGCCATGGAATTTCAGGGTATTCCTAAAATTTAAAAATTAATTTTTAATACTAATAAAGATGGATGGATAGATAGATATATAGATAGATGTAATTAATTTTGAGCTTTTCAATGTGCTTCAGTTACTTTTCAGAGGAATAAAATATTATTTTTTAAATTTATCTTGGCAAGGTAAATAAATAAGAAAAATTGTATAAATATTTGTCAGCCATACAGAGGCATATTCATTTATTCTAGTCTTTGTGCAGCTGGAACAGTTAAATGGATTACATATATCACCATGACAAAGATCAGATACAGTAAACTGAAAAATTACATCAGCTTGCATCAATCAAAGTAGGGATGTCCCCACGTTTCTGAGCCCTTTTGAAAGAATCAGTTGTTAGAACTGGTAGATCTGAGTTAAATTTTCAATAAAGCAAAAAACAAAGCAAATGAAAACCCTAACCACCCACAAACAGAACAAGAATACTCATCAATGAAGATTTCAAATGTTTTGGCAAACATTAAAAAAAAGGGCCCTGCATAATATCAAGAGGTATTCACTTGCACACTCTCATGATCATTTTCCATAAACAAAGTAGCCATCTGCTTTTGAACTTTTTGCAGAAAGTAAAATACTTTTTCACTAATAGGTAAACACTTCTTCTAAAATCTATTCAGTGAAATATAATAATTCTAGACTATGTCAATGTTGAAACAAGAGGTTCTAGTATGATTTATTACTAAACTGTTGTGTAAAAACAAGAGGTTTAATTTTCATTATTTCTTTTCCATGGCATAGCAGATCGATGTTTGTTCTATGAGCTGTTAGATTTTGTGGACAGGATTGTAACTCATGGTAAACAAATTATACTGCCTAGAGAATAAAGTAAGCTGCATTTTTTTTTCACTAGAATAAAAGAGCATTTGAAGGATCTTCTGTGACAAGTAAAGAGATTGTTGAAGTAAGACCATATAACAGTACATTTTCTCATGCATAATTTTAACAATTAACAAAAAATATTGTCAGGTTCAGAAGTTTAACCTTGTCCATTAAAACTTTTCCCATATTTTATTTTGAGTACCATAATCTTAGAACCAAGCCAGCCTAAGGATCCGTTCTGGAACACTGTAAGAATTTGTTTGATATTCAGTTTTAAGTAGGCTGCCTGCAATGAATTGACACAGTAAGTCTAAGCCTTGATAGCTAAACATAGAAAAGTAATGCTTATGAAGTATTTAAGGCCCTCACACAATTGAGAGACCATACTGTCACATCTCCAAAGCATACAACATTCAGACTGAAAAATAGCATTGCTGTCTTCAATTCTAATCTTATTGTACTGAGGCCAAACACATTTTTCTTATTTCTTCAATGGGTGAAATTAGTCATCCATCTTTGCCAGTTCCTACAGCTAGCAATGTTTAGCCTAATTCAGTACATATAAGAGTCTACTAGACAACACAAGGGAAATATCCCACACTCTATCACCCTTTCCATCCCCCCACCCATTCCTTTGCATCCTCTCCTCAGGACTAGCACACCAACAAGACCCTCGGGCACCCTTTTCTTCAACCAGTGGTCAAATAGCCACAGTTTTTCCCAACTTCACATCCAGCCTCATCCCACAGGCCCAATATATTTTTTTCCAGAGTTTATGACTGGCCTTGCAGGCACTTGGAGCTCACCACTCTACTCCAGCCCTCTGACTCGTTGCTCTGGGACTTGCTGCTGGTTGTTAACACAAGGCTGTCCATCAGGAGAACATGAGTGTTCCTGCCAGGGCACTCACTGGAACACCCTGTCATGCAGGAGCCCCGAGTTGTTTCATATCCCCATCTGTCCCATGCTGTGCAAAACCATTGCAATGCTGGCAGAGGAATTTCATGATGCACTGCTAAACAGTTTGAATATCATTAGCAGTTTCAAGAAAAGTAATCAGTGATTTGAAGAGAAGCAAACATACTTAATGGGCCTACGCTGTTTCCTACTGCAATCAATGTCAATGCTTCCAGAACAAAAAGGTCTATTAAAATCATTGAAAAATATCTCTCTTTCTGAGCCAACCCTGCATTTCTTTTGGAACAGCTGGGTTGTTTGGGGGTTTTGTGTTTTCCTGGTTTCAGTTTTTTTTTTTTTTTAATTAAAGATATTTATTTGAAGAAATAAGAGAGGGAAACTCTTTTAAAAATAATTAGTTTAAAAAAAATCTTCCACAAAAAATATAATGAAAATAAGTATGCAGGTCTTGTAAGATTTTAATACTGGCTGTAACAGAAAATAAACAAAATCTTGTGCATACAAGGTGTCACACTAACAATCTCTATGATAACATTGTCTTCTTCTGGCCCATCCATTTCTTTACCATGACAGACATGATATAAACCTTCAGACACTATAAACCTGCTTTCCTCCTTTGAAAAAAGAAAACAAAACCAAAATAAAAGTAAAGTAAAACCAAACAAAACCCCCCACAAACCACCTCACCCTCAATACCAAAACAAAACTGAGAAAAAAAAGCTGCTATAAATTAGACTTGAAGTCTGGTTAGCTCAGGACTTTGCCTCTGCCTCCAAAAGTGGATGCCTAGGATGAAGACTGGGACAATACTTTGACTACTCTCTCATCCTTCATCTATTTCTAAACTCAGCTTGATTTGTAGCTGTTTAGCATGCTCAGAGAATGCATCCTCCAGTAGTTACCCAGCCTCCTCCTGAAGTTAATGTGAAGTTCCCATCCACAACAAACTGACAAGGAATTTCACAAATGTGATCCCTTGCAGGAGAAATGGCTGCATTACTTCCTTTGAACATGCCTTCTGTTACCCTAACTTGGTTTCTCAAGATCTTTTTTGCACAGAAGAGAATATTAGTTTTCCTTTATCTTGACTCTCTAGCCTAGTTTTGTGCTTCTTTTCACTCTTAGTTTATTTCCTGTTCATCTATTTCTGAAAGTTGTTCTTTGCACAAAGGTTGTTCCAATGCCTTTTTTTCATCCTTGTACTTCTCTGAACTGCTTTGCATATCAACACTTCCATTTTGAGACGAGGGGTGGAAATTGAATAGAAGTTACTAAATTCTTCTCTTCCTTTTTTTTCTTCTAAAAACTCCTGCTTTTGATTTGTTCTCCCAAAACTACTGAGTTTATGTTTGTTTGTAAATGAAAATATATCAGCAGTCAGAGAGCTTTAACTTAAGTGGTAATGGTCTGCTGTGCACTCGTCGACAGACACGTTTCCCAATATTTTTTGTTGTTTGTTTTTAAATCTCTGCTGCTTAAATACACAGTCCCTACATTTCCTAAATTTTTCATCTCTTCTTGTTCTTTTCTCATCTTTACTGCTCATATATTTCCTTGCCTTTTCTTAGAGCGAGCTGAAAGAACATCAGCCAAGTACCACCTGGCAATAAAATGAACACAATGAAACTATTTGCTCTGTTCTTACCAAAGTACAATAGAGATACAAATTAAAGTTTTTACCTTTTATAATCCTCCATAACATAAGTATCTACTGATTTTCAATACAGTTGACAAAAGTACTGACAGCATTTTGGGTGAACTGGCCAGGGATTTTTGCAAGCAGCATAGCAAGAAACTGAATATACATCACCCAATTGTAAAAGCAGCTTTGTAAGAGCTCATGATGGCAGCCAGGAGCAGGAATAAAAGCATGAAATCCCACGGCTAAGGACATCTATTTCTATTTTGATGCACAAAAAGAAGTTATTCATTTGACAATTTTGTATGCTCCCCTGGGCTGCAAAATCCTGCAAGTGCCTCCATGACTGTGGGATAGATGCGAATGCACATTGGCAAATATGCTGAACAAGGAACACATTCCAAGTGAGACTATAAACCATTCAGTGTGCTGAAGAGAGCTTCATATATGAGCGAGTCTGAATGAGTGGCCAAAAACCCCATTCCCTCAACAGAACTGAGCCAAAGAGACCAGTAGAGTAATTCAATTCTGTTTCTTAGACATCTTGTTGCAAAGAGACGTCTGTCTTTGGATGTTGTTTTTGTACATTTTATGCAAAACACATCCCAGTTCTGTCAGTGTTCAGCTAGCTACTAGATGACCTCAAGCCTTCCAAACTTCATAAATACATGCTTTCATGCAAATACAGGCTATAACTGTCAGTAACACACAGTCATGTGAGGAATTAAAAAAAGCAAAAGTGTTCAGGACTGGTTTCTATTCCTGCCTAGGAGTCAAAAAAATGAAAAAGTGTGGATAAAACCACTACAGTCTCAAAAAGTGCATGAAAACCATGACACTCTACCTGCAGAAAAAAAACCCTGAAAAGTAATTGGAGGTGTCTACTGGTTTCGTTTGGAAAAAATATAATTTTCTTCATAGACCTTTGTATGCTGCTATGTTTTGTATTTGTGACCAAAACAGAGTTGATAATGCAAAGATATTTCAGCTATCACTGAGCAGTGCTGAAAGAGAATTGAGGAATTTTCTGTTTCTCCGACCACTCCTTCAGGGAGGAGGCTGGGTGTTGAGCTTTTGATGGGATACCCTTCCTTTTCAGACCAGGGTAAAAGGGAGCAGAGGAGGCTGCTGTTCTGCTAAGTTCTTTATTTCACAGTCTCATAGTCTCTTGAAGGCAGAGTTCGAAGAAGGTTGCATGATAAGGCCAAGCAGCAACAGCAGCAGCAGCAAAACAGCAGGCAGCAAACAAATTCTTCTAATTTCTTCTAATTTCTTCTAATTCCTTCTAATTCCTTCTAATTAATTATTTTCTTACAGAAGTGTGTATTATATTTGTTAATTAGCCAATGAAATTAACACACAATTCTAGTTTTTCTCTTCCTAACCTATCCTGGTCTAATTCTAACAATCGTAAGCATTGCATAGGTATTACACAGATTTGCGTATACAGTTTCTATCAGCTCTTATTGTTTATGTGAACACTATATCTAAACAATGTGAACAATTTTATTCTATCTATATTTTGTCTAAAATAATATATCTAAAAAATGTGAACAATATCGTTCTATCCATATTTTGTCTAAAATAAAGAACTCTATGAAAGGATAACACTGACACAGCAGAAAGAACTATGCTCAAGGTCTCTGCTGCAGCTTTTCAATGTTTAAGGCATTTAGCATGTATTTCTACTAGAAGTTAAAAATTTTATATTTCTGTTTCACTTTGGTAAGATTTCATGTATCTCAGTTTGTCCAAAGGCTTTAATTCAACTCCTGTGCTTTTGCTTTCCCCTGGGCCGGACTCCAGAGATGCTCTCACTCCAACGGCTGGGGATGCACAAGAAACTGGGAACAGATGTGGCCAAACAGCTGACCCTGACTGATCAAAGGAATATCCCACACCACATAACATTTTTGCTCAGCAATAAACGCTGGTGGAGGGAGGAAGAGGGATATTCTGGGTTAAGGTGTATGTATTCTCAAGCAACAACTACATTTGATGGAACCCAGCTTTTCTGGACTGTTCAGGATTGAACACCTGCATGTCCATGGGAAGTAGTGAATTAAGTGGATGTGCAACTTTTGCTTTCCATATTGGACTGTCTTTATCTCGAGCCATTAGTTTTCCAGCTTTTACTCTTCTGATTCTCTCCCCTATCCCAATGCAGGGGAGTGATCAAGAAGCTGTGTGGGGCATAGCTGTCCATTGAGGTTAAATCATGACGGAAGTCTCATAATCTTTTATTGTCTTATATTATCTGACATTTAAAAATCATGAAAATACATAAATTAGCTAAAGTACTAGATTTCCAAGAATCCATGTAAAATTATGAATACTTCATAATATGCATACTGAAGTAGATAACTAAATTAAAATCAATAAATGTTGGAAGTATAGAAGCTCAAATTAAAATCAAACTAAAAGATTGCTTTCAAATCCAGTTTCAGGAGGATAGAAAACTTTCCAAAATACTTGGATTTTTCATTGTAATGATATTTCATCAAAATTTCCGAATTCCTATAACTTCATTAAAAATCAGTAAAAATGCCTACTCTAGTGGTTTTTAGAATAATTTATCACATTCATCATACTAAAGATTTCTGGGAAAGCATGCAAGTCCATCTACTCACTAGACTCCCTCACAAACTCACGAAGTCAACATGCATACAGACAGTATTTTGATCAACAAGATAATCTTCAATGCCTCCTGAGCTATGCTGGCCCTTTCTTCTATATTCTTGTCCAGACAAACTCTACTATTAAACAAAAAATTTAGTTGAAATAGATCAGGACAAACTCACTATCAATGATCCTTCTGAGCCTAAACTTATTTCCTGAAAGACAGAAAGAGAGAGCACAATTCCAACCTTATATATATGTATATATATGTATATATATGTATGTATATATATATGTGTGTATATATATGTGTATATGTATGTATATATATATAGCATTTTCATAACACTGAAGGACTACATTCTGGATATCATTTCAAATATAATCAATAGATTATTTTTCTATTTTTTCCCCAAGTGTTTTACCAATGTGCATTTTATTACAGTATTAAAGCAACACAGTATTAAATGTGACAAGCCATTATAAAGACTAAACACAATTTCAAACTTCCCTTAGTGACTCAAACCTTTTTGCATTTTTAAGAATCATTATGCTGTAAAAAGGAAGCATCAAATCTCCAAAGTGTTAGATCTGAACAAGACTCCAGACTGCTGTGCAGAGACAGTACACACCAGCAGTAGCAAATTAAGGCTGACATTGTTAGCTTAGGAAAGCACAGCAAAATCCAACTGCCATTACGCTTTTCCTCTAACAATCCTTGCTGGAAAGATATTCAGGGCAAGAATGAGAGGGAAGAAGAGAGTATGCTGTACTGACCAGGACTAAATTTAGGTTCCCATGTCTCAGTTAATTCCTCTTGTTTTTTAATCATCTTTTCTGCCTTGAGAAAAGCAGAGACTGTCCCTTCCCACTGAGGTCAAGAGTAGCTTTACATATATAGCACTTGGCCCCCAGAGATCATTACTCAATTAAGGTACCAAATAAAAGTGCTGTGATGGTGTTCATTAATCAAAGGCATGAGAGCAGGTCAGTGTTTAAACTAACGCAGCGATAACAATGGATTTTGTATTCATGTCAGTACAGCATATTTAAACCTCAGGGAAGGACTGTCATGGTCTGCTTGTCCAACTGCGAGTGCTGGCCTCCTCGAGCTATGTTTTGAATAACTGTCACAGGACAGCAAAAGCTTCTTCTTCAGAGCCTCAAGCTCCCAGACAGTTTAGTCTATCATGATGGTAAAAACTCTGAGGAGGTATTTTGTTAATGTGAAGCACATTTTTAAAGTTATGCCTACATGTTTTTGCATAAATATAGTTCAATTTTTTTCTTTGTGTCAGCAAAATGCATTGCTGAATCACGTATTCCAAACAAAACTTTATCTATCTGAAGGGAAAACAAAAATCACAAAGATATGACCTATACAAAGGTAATAATGTTTTATGTTTGACATTTAAAAAATGGATGCTTCAGGCCTGGAAATGTACAAGACCAGGTTGGATGCAGCTTTGAGCAGCCTGGTCTAGTGCAAGATGTCCCTTGCCATTGCAGGTGGAATAGAGCAACATGGTTTTTAAGGTCTCTTTCAACCCAAACTGTTCTACGATCCTATAATTATATATATTAAGGCTACATATAATTTAAGTTACTTAATTTAAATATGATTTACCAATTTTCAAATAGTCTTTTTATATCAAGCCATCTCTATAGTATTTATCTTTAGTAACAGAAATAAATGTTGAAAATATTCCACTATCTATTAAGATTTGTATTGAATACTCATTTCAAGGCCAGCATTTTGATCCATAGGGTAAATTAAAATACACATGTATTTCATGATAAAAAATGAAATTAGCTACCCCATACACAAAGGCCTGAGACTGGATTCTTTCTAGAAGTGCAGTAAGACCTTAGACAGTGAAACCCAGAAACAAGATATGAACCTGCTGCTTTGCCCCTAGTGTTTTGGTTTGCCACCAATGACTGCCTTTTAATGCATGGTGCCAACATCTTTGCCTTCTGGCCTTCCCATATTCCTGTTCTTTAGATGACAATCAGGCAGAGATAGGACAACTGAAAAGGTTCAGCTTAAACACCCAGCATTCCTTCCAGGGCAGAACACAAATTTGGCAGCTTTTGAAAGCTGAGAATTGAAATAAAAAAATGGCAAGAACTTAAATCAGAGCATATTACTTCACTTTTCTGCTTCTCAGAAAGTATTTGCATCCCTTTCCTCTTGATAATCATTACCATACCTTTTGGTGAAAACAGTATTTTGAGCAAAACATTCAACATTTGCATAAATAAACAAAATTACCAAGTGTTCTGGCTTCTCTGAAATCTCATCATAAGCATAATCTTTAACCACAGGATGAAACATTGGCGTTCAAACGTTACTGGGAATGGCCAAGGCAAGTTAGGAAGTGCTGTACCAGCCCAAGCAGTTGCTACCTGACGATATGTAGGACTTTGTTACATAACCAGGTAAAGCATGAAAGCATACCAGGTGTAAGTCACATGGGTCAGAAGGCAGGATAAACATGGGAAGAAGAAATATAACTAAAAAGTAAACAAATTCTGAGTTAAAAATCATGAAGTAATGAAGTACCAAACAAAAAAATCTGTCAAAGAATAATGGACCACAAAAAATAATTTGCTTTTTGCAAATATGAATTGATTCTGTTCTTAATCAATAAATCACTGAGCTAGAGGGCTAGAGTGATGTTTAGAAAAATCAAAGTGGCAAATTCTGGGACAGAAAAAAGTCAGAAATGAGAGAAAAAAAGAGTTAAGACAGAAAAAGCAGCAAACTTGAGGCACACTTTAATATCTACAGATCTTTTCCTGTAGAAAGAAATTTCGAACTTACTGCTTACATCTGAAATGTAGCAAAAACCAGAAAAGTCAGTAAATTTTTAAACTCCATACATACACATGATTCAGATAATTTATGTAATAGAAATGAAGCAAACTGGAGTTTTAGAGTAAGACATGAAGCTTCTATTAGCCCAAACCTAGACTCTGCACGCTATTTAACTCTTACTTGATTAGTTCCTTCACTGGATGATCTGAAAGTACAGAATATGAAAGGTAGAAGGTAAAAGGGACAGCTCTTTCAGAGCACTTCCAGCACTTAGAGATCATTCAGGAAACAAAGTGAAGCACTTGTTGATGCTATGACACAGGTACATCGGAAGGCTGTGCTGCCATTCAGTGGGACCAGGCTGGAGAGTTGGGGGTTCTGTTGCATTGGTATGGTACCAAGGTACCGAGTTTCCCCTCCTGATGGGCAGAATACATCATTGTATTCAATACCTCGCTGTTGTCATTATGTAACTTCAAACTCGCTTATGTCTAACTGGTTTAGAAGCCCTACAAAGAGCCTTAAAGCTTGCTTTCCTGCGGTAGAATAATGTGTTTTTTCAACTGTTTGTACTTGCCCATACCCCTTAGAGTGCTATGAGTCGTATTTTCATCAAGAGTCAAATTTACTCTCCTCCACTTTGAGTGTGGACTCACAGTGGTATATCTAGTTGTTAAGACTGGCACTGAGCACGAGACTTTGAATGGCCTCCCAATTTTACTTTCAAAGTCAAGAACTTCCATCCCCTGTTTCCTTTCTTCCCCAACCTCCCAAAAAAGGTATATGTATCTGGATAAGAGCTATTGCCCCCTCTACAATCTCTATTTTTTACGTCAACATCTATCAACACCTATAATTATCTATTTCCTCGCCTGATAACATTAAAAACATACACTTTAGCATCTTCTTAATTCACAGCATGTTCATGTCTCAGAAACTAATTATAAATTTTGTTTTATGATTTGAAAGTAGTATGAATTTAAGAGATATAAATGGTCTAGTTCAAGAGAACAGTCTTTTTTTCTTTTGTAATTAAAAAGAAGCAGTGAGATGTGTAGTCTAGAGACAGCTAATATCCACTTACAGGAGTTAGACACCAGTAAAAAGAATTTCATCCTTTATTACAGGTTTCCACATATTGCTGCTAAAAATGCATTCTTTCATTATGAGTTCTGGAACTATAAGTAAAGGCAGAAGTAAAAACACTTTAGGAACTGATAAAATAAAGTCCTTATTGACAAAAGGAGAGCAATGGGGTTACATGAAATTTATAAAGCTTCAATAGACTTCTTAATAGGTTTCAAAAGGCTGCAATATTCACTGAAACTCTAGAAAAATGAATTTAATTATTTTTATATAGATACAAAAAATATAATTCTATATTATATATAATATAAATAAAAAAGAAAGAAGATGAAGAAGAGTAAAAAAATAATATTAGGAATTCATTTTCACCAACATTCACTAAGAGAAAATACACAAAGAAAAATCGATACAAAAGAATGTGATAAAAAAAGTAAAATCATACCTTGTGGAACTATTTAAGAGTGTGTCAGCCATTAGTTTGGACTACTAAGCCTACAAAATAGCAAAAAATTTCCACCAAACCCCAATACAAAACCAACAACAGATAAAATCTGTTGCTCTACAAACATCTTCTCTGGAAGAATGATTTAAAAAAAAAAGAAGGTTCAGTTGTAAAACCATGGAAATATAGATTAATCAAATGCATCACTTCAGACAAGGTCAGGAAATCCTAATGCTGTTTTTTCCCCTCTGTTCATAATTTTACTCCCATAGCAGTGGCTCAGTATCTTATCTAACCCTCCTGTAAGCATCTAAAAAAAAAAAAACAAATAAACTAACCCCCACCAAAAAAAAACAGAACACCCCAACAGACTCCCAAAAGTAGATCATTCTACCACATTTCTTAGAATTTCATATTATTAATACCAGAATCAGTCAAACTAATAAATCTATAACTGAAGAATAAGTTGTTTTTCTCTGGAGTCACTGATACTTAAATCCATTCCAATTCAATTTAAAAATACTCTTCAAGGTTTTGCTCAGTGTTTATTACAATATTGAAATAGTCTTGCAAATGTACTATCCACGTGCATAGCTGTTCTTTAGATTGCATATCACATTTAAGCAAAGTATATATTTAAACAGAGAAAACATTTTTCAATTTGTAGATAGACTGAGAAATTAATTAGTAGAACGGCAAGGATGAGTGGAACATTTTCCAGAACTCTATTCTGGAAAAAATTTTTACTCTTTTTCTCCTAAAACTGCCTTCAGTGGCCCAAAAAGTCTCTCATCTATCTCATCATTGTGAGGACATGATGGAAGGAAACAAAAAATAATAAGCTCAGAAAGCTCATTTATTGTAAGAAACTTTTAGCTATATTTGTTAAACATAAAAGCAGTACAGCATGGATTATTTTGTTGCTCAAGTGGTAGGGTACTAATTACCTGAGATTCAGTCTCTAATAAGATATTCGTGCTGTTTTGCATAGGTGGGAAAATATGTACAATAGGCACAGCAAAGAGCCCTGACTATGAACATTATTGGAAATTAGCTTAGTGCAGAAGCGTTCTGCAAAAACATCATTGATCCTGAAAATTAGTGATCAGTGGAGGATGTGAAATATTAACAAAACCAAGCTTTCAAGCTTTTTTTTCCCAATAATGTTGAAGAAATGGATGTATCTCGAGTATATGTATACACAAATTTTCTAAACAGACATACAGATCATTTGCAGCTGAGTTAAATTATTTGAATTTGCATAATCTCAATGAATGTTGCTTTTATAATCTAATGACTAAGTTGTAGATGGTTTCATTTCAGTGTAATTATTAAGTTATTAAATTAATAATTATTAAATTATTAATAATTTAAGACCTAGAAGGACAATGGAGATTACAGGAAAATGTGAGGACTTCTCTCTGGTGTAGATTTATTCTCATAACAATTCTCTATGACATTTACTATTAGGAGATCAAATTGTGATCTCAATTCCTCATATTTTCAAATGTAGACGTGATTTATTTTATTTTAGTCACTACTTCACAATCCTCTAACAAGGAAGGAAGACAAAAACAACATGTCTCCATCTAGAATAATATTTGGAAACATGAAGCATAAATCAAAGTGTGGAAAATAAGACAGAGCAGCAACAGTGTTGGAGAGAGACCTAAGCAGTCGGCTGGTACTGGTCTGGGTTCTATGCCAAAAAAGACTCAAGGTAAATCTTGTCCGAACACATGCAGGCCTGGGAACTTAGATGTCCTGTTGAGTCACCCAATTTAGAAAGTTCATGTTAGTTATGTTTCAGGTCGTACCATAATCAGTGCAAAACGGACAAACTAAGGATGAATGCAGTCATTCATTTGCCAAGAACAACTTTGCCATTGCACAGAACCCACACAAACCCAATGGATAAACACCTTTGCTTTACCTAGCAAAGAATAGTTTGTTCTTAGTTTTTCTCATATATCTTCCCAAATAATGCTCTCAGAGAAATTAAAATGTACCCTCACAAACAATAGATGCTAACATTAAGTTCCTTAAGTCAGGAGTAATGGCTGAAGACCTCATGGTGAAATAGCCGTGGTTTTTACTACAGTGAATGGTACAGAGGCCATATGGTCCCTTTGGACATATTTGCAGCCAAAAACAGGTTGGTGCCCAAAAAGGAAAATGTAACATGAAAGGTCATATTGAATAAAAACACATTTGTGTCATAGAGTGTCAAAATCATAGCCCAGACCCATAAAATGTCAAGTCAAATCAAGTCACAAGATGTCTCCAATGCAAGGTCCTGGGTCTGATCGTACTTCATAGCGGACATTTCAGGAGATTTTCAAGTAGTTGTGTATGAAGACTTGGTTAATGCATGCTCTACAAGGGACACACAACTACCTACCTGCTTTTGATGTCCTACATTAACATCAGTCTTCCAAGCTTATGGTAAAATCAGCAACGAATAATCGTATAACAAAGTTTTTTGTATTGTGACAAGGGACATCTGTAAGTCTTTCCATACTCCTGAACTGCTTTCAACTGTGCTCTTCTGTGCTGGAAGACACCTATTTCATTTGAATTCCCTTAACTGAGCAGAAAATCCTGTTAAGTGTCTGCTGTAACTGAACTTTATGCACTCCATCCATCTCATCCAAATTTAATTATTTATAAATGGAGTGCCCACTGTAAGCTAGGCAAATAGTGGAAAAATACTGAAATTCCTCAGTTCAATTTTTCACAGCCTGATGCTCTTTATGGAAAGTTAACCTTATGAAGGTGCTTGTCCTTTCCACAATTATTTTCTAAAATACAAGCTTTGATAAAATGTTTAACATTTTTGATGGTTAGTGTGAGTGAAAATTAGTTCTTCTGCCCACTACTTATAGCATCTCTTAACACCCATATTTTTTCAGGGTGAAGAAAGGAAATTTTCAAGATGACGTAGACATTTGGAGCAGCAACAGACTTGTGGAACAAATTTTAAGAAAACAAATGTAATTAAGTATGGCAATTCAATTTTCCTAACAAATCCCTCAAAATAAGGATTTTTGTTCAGCAGAAATAAATCTAAGTAAGCATGCAATGAGGAATCTCTTAAACTAATTTATTTACCTGTTTAGGCTTGGTGTTTGTCACTAGAACATGATGGTTTAAGAACTGTCATTTTTTACTGAACTTACTTCCAGTGTGAAATACTGGACACAAATAATTTGCAGTAGTCTTATTTGAAAAGGTGGTTATAGGAAACTGTCCCTGAGACAGGCAGTGCTGGACAGTCTATTCTTCTTGTCAAAATCCCACAGAACTCACTGCCTCAGAGCAGTATTTTTACCTATACTTTTGAGAGGAGTTACCAATGTGTTACCACATAAGGGCATAAAACTTTTCAACTGCAGTGGTGACTACAGTTCTGGTGACAACACCTATGGGTTTCAGGGACACCTCTCTATTTATTTTATAACAATTATCTGTCCATTCTACTTACATCTGTCTCTTACACCTAAAATGAAGAAATATTTCTAAATAAGTAGTGGCTGTCGTGACTGGAGATTGTAAATTTCTGTAAATTTATGGCGCATAAAATACGGTTGGAAAAGTGGAGATAATCCTAGCAACATATTTAAAGTTTACAGTGCAGCTTGTCTTAGTGTTCTGTTTCCCTTTAAAAGATGTAGCCTGCCTTTCTACAGGATATAAATATAAATATAAATGTAAATATAAATATAAATGTAAATGTAAATGTAAATATAAATATAAATATAAATATAAATATAAATATAAATATAAAGATAAATATAAAGATAAATATAAATATAAATATAAATATAAATATAAATATAAATATAAATATAAATATAAATATATGTAAGGCTTTGTCAATAATACTGGGGTCATCATTTCAATGCTAGGTAGAGACAGAGTATTTCACAAGAGTTACTTATTGGGTGAATAGACCTAACTCCTGCTCATCACTGCTAATATGACTGTGTGGGATGAGGTCATGGTCTCAGCATATCTGATGCGACATGAAAACATTTTGTTCCCTGGTGCAATCAGCAGATGCAGCATCCATTCTCATGCTGCAATAACCTAGCAACAGCAGGATGTGCCTGCATGACCAAAACGTGCAATTAACTCCCACTTCACAAGATTTACATCTCAGAAGCTCCACTACTAAGCTTGTTTCAAATATCACAACGTTTTCCAAGTGATTTGAGCAACTGATTTGCTATGCAGACCTATACGCTTTCATTTTCCTTTTAGTATAAAGCATTTCAATAAGATTAATCAGGTCTCACTATATGAGTACTTACCATAAATAAATTAGATTTTTTTAATGAATAGGCTGAGTAATATTTTCTTTTTTTTAAGAGTCTTCATTATCTCAGGTGATTAGCTGTTTTTAGGTCCTACTTGAAGTGCACAACCATATGTATCCTCAAAGGTAAAATTACTGGCTATTCTGTACTGTTTGCAAGTTGGTGCATTTTTCATGACATGACAGGGAAAAGGGCAAATCAACCACTGAGGCGCACGACTTGAACTGGTCAAATTTATCTCACAGGTGTAAAAACAGTCTTTTTATACCATGAGCCATCCGCAGCTCCCCATAGGATGCTCCCCCTATTCTACCTGCCAAATGTAGCCCCACACGTCCCTGAAGCAAGCCAGCCTTTGTGTCCACAGTCCTGTGCTATTCCTGGCCAGATTACTCATGTGCCCTAACAGAGGGCAAAGACAACTGTTGAATTCCTCATGACTCATACCAAACCAGGAAAGGACTTTTAGCATGATAAATTAAATGTTTCTCAATTTTGAGCCCAGGAGGAAAGCTGAAGATTCAGGATAGGTTTAAGTCTCTGATTTTTGAGGAGGGGAGGAAGGCTATACTAACAAATCTATTGAGAACAACTAAGAGCAAAGACAGAAATAAAAAAAGACATTAAGCCTTTACTTATTGTAATACAACAAGATAAATGGGTAAACATTTTTCTGTACCCAAGATGATAATTACATTTTCCAACAGAGTTTTTGAAACAATAGCATTTGTGTGCATGGTAAAGCAACACAATAACTAATTGTGAAAAATTAGTGATAAGCAAGAGTGAGATAAATTTGTTTACATTTAATTTAGTATTTATAAATAGCAAACCATTTTAACTGCCAAAGCATATTACATATGGATGAAAAATGAGTGATTCCCATAGCAGATGAAGTGAAAACCATTTTTCCTATGTGTCTGGAGCCCAAAAGAAATATACAGTAAAGATAATTCCTGCAGGGGAAGATCGCCAGCACCAACTCAGCCTGCTGACCCAAAGAAACTCACTGACTCGAAGAGAAAGACTGAGCATGCAGACTAATTAGCATTAGAGAACTGCACAGCCAATGAACATTAATTCCTTTGTTTGCTAAAACGCATAAATAGTGAAAAGTTTTGAACATCAAGCTCCCCACTACTGAAAAGTCCAGGGTGAAGAACGACCAAAGGGATGCTAGTGGATCCACGGATGTTAACTATCTTCTACTTGATTTCTCTCTCTCTCTTTTCTCTTGCTTTCTATCTCTCTACTTCAAATTAATTGTTTAATAAAATCCATATTATTAACTTTGGCATGCAGTCTCGTTTGCACTCATTTGAATGAAAACATCTCTCACTAATCAGATTTTAACATGGGCTCATGGTGACCTGGTGCTGTTTATATTAGCTGACTTCTTTTTCTCAAATAACATAAATTCAAATAACAAACCTTCTTAAAAGATCTTAAAAGGATTGTTCTTATACTAAATCCAAGAATTTGCAAGAGGTTTTTTTCAGAGTCTTTGGAAAAAAAGGTCTTTTACAAGGCCCACCCCCCGACCTCAAAAAAAAGAGGAAAAAAAGTCAGCTGGGCATCATTAATTTAAGTTTTGTTTAAAAAAATCCTATATGATCCCTACATCAAAAATAATATTAGCCTGGCACAAGATGCCTGTTTTCAGGATTCTGGCTTGGCATAAGCAGGGTGGAACTTCTATGAGCACTGTCTGCTCTTGATATGATTATCTAGCCCATTTTTGTAAGTCAGTTTCTCACCTGTTTTTTAGGAAATGTCTTCAGGCATACCTTGCTCAGTGATATTCACATTTACATTCTTTGCCAGATGAAAATCAGTTCTAGAGTATTAAAAAAACCCTTGTAAGAAATAATAAAGTGCCAAGTTTTAAATGATAAAATGAATTATTATCCTAACTTTATGAAAATTAAATTATATTTTAATTATGGTGCTTTTCAGATCTATAGCATTCTAAGCAATTACTCGGTATTGGCATTGCCCAACCACAACTGCCAAGCTTCAAAACTCGTGAACTATAGTCTTATATCAGCAGTGTTTAAGCTCTCTTGTATTTTTCCCAAATGTAGCTCACTTTAGTCTCAAGGGAGTAAAAATGCTATTTTTTTTCTTTGGTCACTGTGCATATATATTTTCTGGCATAGAGCCGTGATAGGGGATACACATCATAGAGTCACCCCAAGACAGTCACTCTCACTTTTCTCTCTTCACACCCATTGCAGCATTGTTATTTTTTTCCTCCCTATAAGAAAATTTGACCAAAAAACCACCCGAGGCATACCAAATGACAGCCTAATCAAAATGCCTTTTTATAGGCCAGAGTAAGGAGAAATAGTGTAACCAAATCATACTACCCTGAAAGACAAAAGGATCACCTACACCCACAGTGAAGAAATGAGAGGTTACAGGCAACAAATAACTTTGGCCTCTTGATTCAGAGATTTATTTATTGTTGCTTTCAGAAGCACAGATTTTCAAAAGGCAGCTAGTTAAGATGTTATAGGTTCCCCCCCTCCTAATTTATTTTCTTCTCTCTTTAGAGTGAAAGGAAATTTAAACCTTATAATTTAAACATAGTACTCTTCTTTGGTTTTCCTCCTCTAAATTGGAAATTAGTATAAATTTGAAAGAAAATAGTAATTTGGCATTACATCATGTATTTTTCACCCTATTTTGGCTCCTAATTACTTAATAAAATGCTAATTTGAAGAGCAAGATGGTTTAAATGCTACTGTTTATTTTCAATTTATTGAAATGCCTTTGAACTTATGAACTTTCTGTGTAGAGTCAAAGTCTTTTTTATTTTTACACATCAACAAAGTCTTTTTTAGAGTTTGGCAGCTGCTATGGTTTTAGCATTGAGCAAATCTGATAAATGTATTCAGTGATATTCACGTAATTACTAGCTATAGTAACTGCAAAGGAACACTTTTAGGCATTTATACAGCCTACTCAACCCAATCTGGATCAAGTTATTCACATTGGTCAGTAACATTAGTACAAAAAGTATATTTCTCCAAGATTACAGTCCATACATCTGAGCATGAGGGATACAGAAATTTCACAATTTTTCTGTAACCTCATAGAAATTTAGTACTTGCCTAAAGCAGTTTTTACGTTTCTACTTGACTGAAGATTCCCTATTTGAGTCCCTGTTGCAAAATTTTAAATAGTAAAATAAGGGTTCCCTTTTAGCTACTTAATCCCACTTTTGAAATTGAATATTTAGTTTATTGAATTAGGCCATTTGTGACAAATATCTGGGGAAAGAAAACTTAAATGTTTTATCTACTAACTGATGCTATGAAACTCTAACCTATAAAACACGAGCTATCATTGCTGTGCTGGGGCTGGCTGGCAGAGGCAAAGCAGCTGTTCCACTGTCAGAGTGACCCTGCACCTATGGCACCCAAATTTTTAATACATTTTTTTAAAGAAAAAAATGCATCCTTACACTCAGAAGGCTTTTTCACCCAGGGGGTAAGAAATGAAAATAAATGCTAACAGATCTTTATTTATATTGCTACCTTGAATCCACTTGTGACCTTCAGTACATTTTCTTCCTGAAGATCAATTTCTTCATGCCAAAAAGTAAACCAATGGTATATTAATTTTACTTTATGTATTTCCTGATATCCACTGAAATCACCTGAAATGAACTAATGTTCTCAGAAATAATAATGACCATTATGTTCACTTGTTAGCTTCAGAGAAAGCAGTAGTTGAAAGCAGGCCATGCACAGTTCCTTATTTACTATCAGTTAATTATAACTCTCTCTTATAGGTATCTTCTTCCCTAAGAAAGGAAGACTCATTAAGTCCTCTGTATCATCTCAACCACTTGCAGTCTATTAGCATGTAAAAAATAAATTGGAAAAGATAAAAACTGCCAAGTAAACTATAGAATTTTTTTAAGCATGAGAACTCTCAGGGAAATTGAGTTACAGGCAAGGAAATTACTTTTTCCTATAAAAAGTTATTCTAATTACAGAATTGCAGTACCTCAGATGATAAAAAAACCCCCAAAACCAGATGAGCAGTCCCTCTGATACTACAAGAAATTATTCTTATGTTTCCTGTAGTCTGTTCTTCGTTGTACTATTTATACTCTGTACATTGGTTTTGTGTTAATATAGAGAACTTTAGGTTTAGGGGTTTTTGTTCCCCTTGGTCCTTCTTGTGATTCTCATGGTATTTTAGCTGGTCTAATAATTAAACTTTTTATGAACATAACTAAGAACGAACAAGAATGAAGACAGCTTATTAATACAATAATTTTTGCAAAGAATATCAGAATCACAGAATGACAGACCTAACTAGATTGGAAAAGACCTCTGAGACCATCTGGTCCAAACTGTGGCTTAACACCACCTTACCAGGTAAAGCATGGCACTGAGTGGCACGTCCAGTCTTTTTTAAATACCTCCAGGTTTGGTGACCCCACCACCTCCCTGGGCAGTCCATTCCAATGCCCAATCACTCTTTCTGTGAAGAATTTTTTTCTAATGCCCAGCCTAAGCTTCCCCCAGCTCAGCTTAATACTGTATCCTCTTATCTTGTCACTGGTTGGCTGGGAGAAGAAATTGACCCCCACCTGACTACAACCTCCTTTCAGGAGGACCTTGACCCTTGACCCTTGATGATTGTTTTAGGTTATCTTCCATTTCTTACTGTTGTTATTAGTAAAAACATGAGTTCTGTCTATGCAAAAGACAGCCTAAAATCAACAGGGGAGGTTTTTGCTAAAGTCTCTAGGATGCAGCTAGCCTAGAATGATACAGAGTATTAATAACTCACATTTGGTATCTTACATAATTTCAAAAAATTATCAACTCTCATCTAATTAATACAGTTTTTTCATTTAAGAACTTGAAATGTTGCTTCCTAACTCTCAATTGGAGGTGGATTTTTTACAGCAATACTCTTAAAATTCTATTAACATATGTGGAGGTCCTGCAAAAAACATATTTCTTTAAAAGCTTTTGCCATCTCAGTTACAGAACAAATGCAACACAACTTAACTGAGAAATGTTATTCCTTTAACAAATATGCTTCCAATCGAGTGGAAAAGTCAAGTTATATAAACACAGTGAGGATAAATATTTGTATATTTGCCCAAACTGGACTTCAAAAAATATTATAATTCAGTTTTAATTTTTAATATAAAATTTATCTTCTAATTTCTATAAAAACTATTTTAAATTACTATAAAATAAGTATTTTTTTCTTGCCAAATTAATTTGGTAATTTTTTTTGAAGGCTTCATTTTTTATGAGTTCAAAGAACTAGTTAAAACATAATTCAAAGTGTTTTGTCACCTTAATGAAATAAGAGATAGAGCAGATGGCACAAATTAACTTTCATTTTCCAAGCAAGGTGAAGAAATACAGATGATTTATTTTCGCAGCCGGATCTGTAAAAGTAATTTTCCATAAGAGAGAGCCTACATATAATGTGTGGCAAATACACTGAATAACAGGCTTCTTTCCAGGATGTTTTTGTACACACAACACTTGCAGTTCCTCAACTGCAGCTCTTCTGTGATACCAGATGAGCAAAGTCAAATTCTGGAAATGACATTCCCCATGTCATTTTCTCTACAACTGAACTATAGGATATTTAACCAAATAGGTTCAGTTGTCATTGTTGACTTGACTTGTCAAATAGAGGGAGGCTTATTTGGTGAAGTAAGCTGACTTTGCCAAAAGCAAGATCAGAGAATGGGCATCAGAGAGGGGTTCATTTTTTCTTTTTAAATAGCACTGATGCTTATGAAAATAGATTCTAAATGGCATATCTATTTTATAAAATGTTTAATCAAAAGCAAAGTATTATCCTATCTTCTGACATAGAATTTGGTCCAAATCACAGAATGGATAAGGTTAGAAGAGACCACAGTGGGTCATCTGATCCAGCCTCCATGCTCAAAAACAGTCATTCTAGAGCACAGGGCAGAGGATTGCATTCAGATGTTCTTGAATATCTCCAGTGAGGGACACTCCACACCCTCCCTGGACAACCTGTTCCAATGTTCACTCACCCTCACAGTAAAGAAGTTCTTCCTCATATTCAGGTGGAACTTCCTGTGCATCAGTTTCTGCCCATTGCCTCTTGTCCTATTGCTCAGCACCACCGAGCAGAGCCTGGCTCCATCCTCTGACACCCTCCCTCAGATACTGACAGACATTGATGAGGTGCCCCCTCAACTGTCCCTTCTTGAGTCTGAACAGGCCCATCTACCTTTGCCTTTCCTTGTAAGAGAGATGCTTCAGTCCCTTAATCATCTTTATTGACCTCTCAACAGGAGCTCCATGTCTCTCTTGTCCTGAGGAGCCCAGAACTGGACACAGCACTCCAGGTGAGGCTCACCAGGGCTGAGTACAGGGGCAGGATCACCTCCCTTGACCTGCTGGAATGCTCTTCCCAATGCACCCCAGGACACCATTGGCCTCTGGGCCACAAGGACACTGCTGGCTCATGGACAGCTTGGTGTCCAACAGGACGTGCAGGTCATTCTCCACAGAGCTGCTTTCCAGCAGCTCAGCCCCCAGCCTGTAGGGGAGCATGGGATTACTACTCCCCAGGTTCAGGACCCTGCATTTGCCTTTGTTGAGTTTGTGTTATTGATTTATTTGAAGAAGCCCTTTTGTTGTCCTTAACGTCCTTGGCCAGTTTTATTTCTGGATGGGTCTTGGCCTTCTCTTTGTCCCATTTCCACAACCTCCCTATATTTATTTCAACTGGCCTGAATCTGCTTCCATCTCCTGTGTATTTCCTGATTACATGTATATTACACGTGCTTCCAAATAGACATTAAGCAAAAAAAACCAGTTTTGGGCTCTGATCAGTTTCTTTTTATTTACACAGTAGACAAAGGAAGAAGGTGGATTAGAAATCAAAAAATGCATAATATGTATTAGTAGTACTCAACAAAGCGATGTAAACCATATTAAGCTCCAACCATATATTCTAATCTAGCCCTTTGAAACTTGAACAAAATTAGCACAGAAACAAGGTTTTACAAATTTAGAGGATACTGCAGGACAGAGAAATATACATTTTAAATAGTTTTCTATTTTTATAAGAATTATGTGAGTTATTTTCTACAAGGGCAAGGTACAGAAATTATTCTATAGAATAGCAGATAGGAAATATTTTCATGTTTCTTGTAATTGATGATAATTAAAAATTATAAAATAATTATAAAGTAATTTTATTATCATTATAAGAAATCTTTACAGGACTTCAATTTACTGATTTACTAACTTTTTCCCTTATATTGGGAAGTAGTATGACTGAAGATAAAAATTATTCTCCTTGAAATAGCATTTCAAGAATATGGAGCTGATTCTACTTTTCTGTAGAGGTTATTTTGTTACTACAAGAGCTTAGGAGCTTTAAGAAGATGAGAATAGAGGGCTCACACTATTCCAAATAACTACTCTTTTAAACAGAACATAAATTGATTTCTTTCTGTCCAAATTTCATTCCTCATCAGTTATGAATCTCAGAACTGTATTTTTTGCTTATCATCACCAGCTGTGAAGAAAAAAAAAAGAAAAGAAAACTTCATGCCATTCAGAATTTTTCTGAACTGTGGACAGGATATTTGACGTTGTTTCCAATCACTTTGATATTCAGACATACAGTAATTGAGTATTTTTACAGAAAAGTAATGAAGAACCCACAAGGAAAAAAAAAAAAAACTTAGTTTCTGGAATCAGAAATTTGAACTTTTTCCCCTAAAGCATTTTGCTTACTGAGAAAAGCATCTTAAAAAAAAGTAAAATTTGAAATTTATATATACACACCCACACCCCCCACACACCTTGCTTAATTAAAAAATTGGCTTTGAGACACAAGATGACTTTATTCTTCAAATGACACCTCCAGAGGCCTTTAGGAGATTCAGATTTTTTGTGGTAGTCAGACTTGCAAACACAAGACTGTGAAGTTGACACTTCTTTAAAGCCTCTAACAAAAAGTCTCAGAGCCTCATTTATCATTGTTGGAGTCACTAGGTCTAGAAGGAACTATCAGGTTGTTTCCCAGACTTTGTTTCAGAGACTTCAGCACCAGGAGTGATGAAAGAGCACAGGAGTGAACTAACTGAAATGAACAAAAAAGAGAGTGCTTGTGAATTGGGAGAAACATCCGTTAAATTAAAAATTGGTTTGAAGAGTCATTGATGTGTACAGTTTCACAATGGAACTTTTGAAAAAGAGAAAACTGCTAGGTTAAATTCGTTTTAGTACTCCAGTGAAAATTTGACTTTGTATTTGTGATGTGTTACCAAGTTTATATTAATGCTATTTAACTAATAATCTTCAGATTTCTTACCATTGACCAAAAAAAAAAGTCCCAATAAATTACAATACTTTTAAATTATTAAGTAGAGTCAGATCAATCTTTAAGTGCACGTAGTGAGATATTTTCATCTGGCAGCAATATAGAAGGCATTAAATTATTCTAAGAACTATTATGAATATTGTTAACTTGTAGATCTATATTTTCATCCCTTTAACCTTTTTTATCTCTTGGGGCCATTATAATTTGGAGCTAAAATATACATAATTAACTGCTACAAACATCTTCACAGCTGGAGTAATTGTTTTCTGTCCTTTAAGCAGTACTCAATCTAATGGAATTAGTTGCTGCTGTAAAAACAGATGCAGATGTATTTAAGCAGTCCTATAAATATCAATGGGTTTACTTTCACTGATTACATTAACCTATGGTCTCAGGGAAGGGATATATATTTTACAAATAAAATATTGTTTCATCAGCCTCATCTAAAGGAGGACACATAGAACAGTCTGCATTCTTTCACTGAAGCCATTAAGCTCCAAAAACCTTCAGTGGTTCAACTTCATCAGCAGAAATTGCTACAGGAACACAGCCTGATCTCGAAATCCACTTGCTGTTCAATGATGGGTTGAAGATAATCTGTATTTGAAGTAACTCTTTTGGTTTATCTATACAATGTGAAAAAGCCACTTAAGCTGCATTGTCATGTATGATTACTACTTTATATAGATTTTGAAACATTAATGGACTGACAAGACATTTTACCACAGACTCAATCTATGTTTTTGACTCTTGAAACTTCTTGGTTTCTACAAAATGTTTCCACTAGCACAACACATTGGGCAGACGTCAGAATGTCCACATTGTACATCACTCCTGCTGAGGTCAGAAATATTCTGTGCTGTGTTTAAAAGACAGGGAGCTGCTAACAGGCTTTATTGAATCGAAGCAGTAACTGGAGGCTCAAGAGAGCAGCAACAAGCTGTTGTTAACTAACAACAACAATGTTTTTAAACTGAACATCTCCCTTGAGTTAAATGGAAATACAGAAAGAACTTTTGATGTCTTCGTTCCAGGGAGGAGTTATTGCAATCAGGGACTAAATGTAGATATTTTATAAAAGGAAAACTGCTTTCACAATCTCCTTAGTAACAATAAAAGTACTTTAACTCAGACTTCCATGTCACCTTTCTGACTGAGTAGAAAATTTTATGGCTTTATTAATTATAAAAAGAAAAATCATAGTGAATCAGGTGAAGTAATTCTTTGCATGAGAAAAACAAAACCTCCCCAAAAAATCAATATTTGTCCATTTCTGTAGCTCAGTCAACCAGTGTATATTTTGAAATAATCACTGAGCTGTGAAATTAACAATTGAAGTAATAAATTGGACTTCTTATCTTCTTAGTTTCAAGAATAATTCTTTTAAACTTTTATCAGTAGGACAATCCAAAGTAGGTAAGTGTAATAGGAAACCAAAGTTCTTGTGACAACATTCAAAAGCAAAGAGTACCAAGGAAAATACATGATGTTAGATTTGATTTAATCTAGCAGCAATTGGATTCTGCAGAACTGCTGAACACAATTTTTTTTTTTTTGTAAAAAAAGCCTTTCTAGTGATATTAGCTCTTCTGCTAAAAACCCTTTAAAAATAAATACTGTGGGTTCCATAAAGGAGAGATACAAGAGTGAAAAAAACATTGATTAACAGGGTCTTTTTGCATGTTTTTAAGAAAGGGTAAACTGATTAGTGTTGCTAAGTGCACTACACACCTATTTTGATTAGGGGATCAATCTTTTTAGTATGATGGTAAGCATGTTCACAGCCAGCAAACTTTCATTAAGAAAACAAAACAAAACACAACACAACACAACTTCCCCCCCCACCAAATTCAATGCCAAAGCTCTTATCTATCAAAGCTATTCTCATCCCCTAGTGACAAATTACAAACCTTTTTACTAACACAAATCCCTTCAACTGTAGACTTCAATATAAATAAAGCTATGATTTCTATCTTTGTCCAAATATAGACTGCTTTTGTACCTGATTAGAACAAAAATGTCAAAATCTAATCTACCCACACAGGAGGTGGCAACTGAAAATTGACCAGCAAGGCACCAGCATCACCAGATAAAAATCTCAGTTTCTTTGTACACTGCAGCCTTACCAATTTTGCACCATACAAAAACCCACGGCATAACCCCATTCCCATGAGTCACATACCTTTCTGGGAATGGGGCCCTATGCCCCAGGAATTGCAGAGGTAAAAAAAGTGATTCTGTCCTTCAAACACTGTAATATTTATTGGACTCTTGTCTCCGCAAAGTACCATTTATCCAGCTACACTAGGAATTACAAACACATGATTGAAAACACACTAGTGCTTGCCTTGACTATTTCTTAGCCTGTGATTGTCCTGTTTATATCTACAATCCATCATTAGCATTTTTGTTTAACTCCTTGCCAGTGCTCCTAACCACCATGCAAGAAAACTCTTCTTTTTCATTTCCTTTCCAGATTATTAAAACAGAAGGCAAATTGAATTCCCTCTAACTGTTACTATAATAGAGCTCCCTTTGTTAATGCTTAAAACCTTAAACTTTTTATCGTAATCGGCAGTAAAAGTTAGCAGTTCTTACATTGCAAAGGGCAACCTAGATGAGATAGAGTTTTAATCTGACCTCTTCTAAATACAAATGAGATATCTCATTATCAGACACCAAGTTAGGGCTATCAACACCACGGTCACCTCACCTTGACGAGGATCTTTGTGCGATTGTCAGAGCAATACCTTATTGGTGCTTGGCTGGCCTATTTCTTCAAAAGTCTCCGTGGCATATGTGTTAGGTAACAGTATGTTCTTTTAATAGCTGCTGTCATACGATAGGAAATGCTCCTTTTATCACATCCACCTATTTTAAGGGATTATTTCCACTTGAAATGCTATAGAGAAAGACTATACTAGCCTCAGGTAATACAAATGTATTCTCTCAGAGTAATATGAAGATAAATGTATGACACTTCAGAGCAATACTTCTTTGCAACCAGACCATATGAACAAGAGCTGTGAGCTAATTTCTTCCAAAAGCCCAGGAGCTGCTGTGGTCTAGGAGAAATAGTGTGGAAAGTCCAAGCAAAGAGCTAAATATATTGGGTTTGAGGGGGAAGGAGACAGGAAGGCAGAGGGAAGAAAGGTATACAAATAGTAAGTTCTTTAGAGAGGGTAAAGCTTGGTGAATCCCGAGTAAAAACAAAAGTCTTCATGAATTAAAACTTTATAGAAAACCTTTTGTGTAAGACTGCTACCAAATGGAAGAGCATAAGCAGAGATTATTCCTCTCGGGTGCCGTAATATAGAGGAACCTCTCCATTTCTCACAGGTATGTGGACTTTAGGAAGACAGAGCTACTTGCTCAGGGAAAGCAAAGGTAACATTGCTATAAACACAGGTGGAACGAAAACGTGGCCCGTGTATGCAGCACAATACCACTGATAGTGAATTACTTGAGTTCTGAATAGCCTAGAGAGCCCAGATTTCTCTCTCAAATCTTTGCAATGTTCATGACTTTCCTGGTCATCAGAGCAAGAGTCCTTTCCCAGCCCCACTGAGGCTCTGAGCGCTCATGCACATACTAGAAGTCTTTGGCTTCTGTGCAGGTCACATTACTCCGCCTTGTTAGGATCACACTGCTCTGCATTTGTGCCAGTTCTGACCAGCTGCAGACCTAAATCATTTTCTCACAAATGTTTTTTCTGAAGCTCCCCTTGCATTCTGAAGCTCCCCATAGCATTCAGGCCAGCAACATTTTCCTTCTTTTTGTCCTGTATAAAAGCAACCCCTTTCTTTCTCAGAACTTTCTGTGATATTAAGGGATAAAATGTCAATTTGTCTCATCCTTGATAAGAAAAAAAATTGGTTCTGGATCATGGATGAAAGAATTCTTCTTTACATTTTCAGTATAACTGGGAAAATATTTTATTTAAATATTCTTATATTTTCTTTAAAGAGAACACAAGTATAGATTTATTTTTCCCTTCTTGAACAAATATAAGGAAGGGAAGACTGTCTTCTGAGATACTGAACAAGGTGTAGAGTTCACAATTCTAAACTTGAAAGGTCCAGAGTCTAAGGGTACTCTTTCTTGCAAGTGGCTCACAATGTCAGAACCTAGAACCTCATTCTCTCTTCACAGTTTTCCATTTTTAAAAAATTTACTGAAAGGCTACAATGTTCTGAAAGCTAGAGCAGAATCCCAGACAAACAACCAAACGAGATAGGAAGAGATGAATCTTGGAAGGCCTGACAACCTGATAATTATGACAATTCCTTATAATCTGAACAAAGCTGATTTATTCAATACAAAGATTTAAACCTGTAGGCCATTTCAACTCACACCCAAGAGTCAAATGTTTGAACACATCCTGAAAACATAACAGCTACAACTGAGTTTAACAGAAAAAATTGACCATCATTTAAGTCTCTTATTTTTGATCCTCATATGATACAGTTCTGGGGGAAATAAACAATTGCTTTGTTTCCTAAAATATTCTGGTACAGGGCTAGAGTTTTTATTTGGTTTAGATTCAACATCTAAAACATCAATTATGGAGTCACAGAATGAAAAGATCATCTAGTTCCAACACTCCTGCCAGGGACAGAGACATCTTCCAGGCTCAAAGCCCCATCCAAATGACCTTCAACACTTCCAGAGATCAGGCACAGTCTTTTTGTCACACCAAGATTCCTGTATTAGTTGACTGCAATTTTACTTAAAAGAGATATATCATGGGAAAGAACTATCCAATCTACAACACTTGTTGCTTTCCAAAACTTAAAACATTCAGTGAAAAATACTAAAACACAGCTACCTATCTTTAAAAAAAAGTAAAATAAAAAAATCAAGACATAGAAAACAGAAGAATATTTATATCGATGTCTCAATTACCCTCCAGCCCCTAAGAAATACATTCTCGGTGAAAACAGTCCAAGTAGGCATCTTGACTGTAACATGTACTTGAATGATTTTTTAATGCTGTAAAATGATTAATGCTGATTTTTAATGCTCCATTCTAGATTTTTTACTCCGTGTACAGCTGTGAAATGTGACTTCCAACATACATTGAATAAATTAAAATTCCTCAGAAAATATGGAATTATATAATTCCCAATACAAATATCGGAAATTTTCATTCCATGTCAAAAAAGTTTGTAAAGTAATCTGACCAAATCATTGATGGACATAGAGAATTTCTTTTTTTTAAGGTTATCCATAAATTTTTCTACTTTTAATTTGGTTTACAGATCAGATCAATTTCTAGAATTCCTGTTCTGCAAGAGAACCAATTTCAGTCACGTGTATTTGGGTGCAGACTCTTCATTTGTGACTACAAAGAAATCACATGTCTTTATTAAGTCATATGTCATTAATAAAAGAAAGAAAATCTTATATTCTGTCAGTACCATTTTTTCTTGTTATTTATATGAAACAAAATTTTGTTTTGTCAATGTACATTAATTTAAATATTAGAGTAAAAGTCAATTGGAAAGTTCTTGCTCAAGAATTCACTAAAATATCAGCTTACTGAATTAAGAAAATTTGATTTTAACAAAATTTTGATTAAACAGGTAGGTTTCCATTATAAGCAACCTAATGGTTTCCTGTCCAAGAACTCAGGAAAGCACCAGAAAATCAAAGCAAGAGAAGTTCATCACTGCCCGCTGGTGGAAAGCAGGAATCTCTTCCTGCTCATGCAGTCAATTTTAAAATAAACAAGTAATAGAGATGAGAACATGCAAGCATTGGACTTCCACAGAGAATATATGCTGTTACTTGCAGAAACCTTCAATTAGTCAAAGCAGAACCAAAAAATACATTAAACATACTACGCCATTTACACCTAAAATTCAAAAATGTTAATTTATCACTTCAAATGGTAACCTCAACACTGTTGGAAGGAAGGCAATTCTTTCTTGGACACAAACATCAAGACACTGGAAATGGAGGCTGGGGTAATAGCTATCATCCTGCTCAAGTCATATTTATTAACGTATACCCCTGATCCAGTTTAAGACTATATTTGAACGCAGGTCAGATAAAACCTATAGGAATTCTGATGTACAAATAAATAGATTATCAGAGGCCAAAATAAAATGTTGAAATTGACCTACCAATCTAAATTCACTTCTGAAGTACTTACAAAAGAGGACTAAAACCATTTGAAGTGCAATAAAGCAGTTGTTCTTGCTTGAACAATAATTATTAAAAAGGTAGAAATACCAAAAAAAAAGTCACAGTAAAATATGCATGGTCAACTGCAGATTTTTCTTTTATAACTAGCAGCAGCCATTCACAATCTGTATTTCATGTGATCTTGTCATGGTCTCTGTTGTTCCGTTTAAATGTCGCAGACAAACAATAAGAAAAAAAGGAACATTTCTACTTCCTAAAAGAAAATCCTGTAAGACTTAAAAAACACAGTGGTTTTGAGATCTTGTAATGGGCTGACCCTAGATGGACACCAGGTGCCCAGTAAAACCACTCTGTCACTCCCCTTCTTACATGAACAGGGGAAAGAAAATATAGTGAAAGACTCTTGAGTTGAGATAATGGTTAGGAAGATATCATTCACCAATTTTGTCACAGACAAAACAGACTCAACTTTGGGAAAATTAATTTATTACCAGTCAAATCAAAATGGTATAAGGAGAAATAAAACCCAAATCTTAAAAGCACCTTCCCTCTACTTCTCCCTTCTTCCCAGGCTCAACTTCACTCTCAGTTTTCTGTACCATTGTCCCAGCAGTACATGGGGGCAGGGAATGAGGGTTGCCATCAGTTCATCGCATGTCTTTTCTGCTGGTTCTTCCTCCTCAGGAGAAAGACTCCTCACACTCCTCCTCCGCTGCAGTGTGGGGTCCCTCTCTTGGGAGGCAGTCTTCCACTTACTTCTCTAAAGTGAGTTTTTTTCCCCTGGCTGGAGTTCTTCACAAACTACTCCAGTGTGGGTCCCCTGTGAGGTCACAAGTCCTGCCAGCAAAGCTGCTGCAGCATAGGCTTTACTCTCTTCATGTGTCCATGTCCTGCAAGGAGCCTTCTCCAGTATCAGCTTCCCAGAAGGTCACAAACCTCTTTTGGGTATCCACCTGCTACACTATGGGGTGCTGCAGGGGCTGTGGGTGGATTTCTGCTCCACTGGGGACCTCCATGGGCTACAGGGGGAGAGTCACCTTGCCATGGCCTTCAGGTGAAGGCGAATCTCTGCTCCAGTACCTGGGGCACCTGGCACGTCCCCTCCCTCCCCTTCTTCATTGACCTTGGTGTCTACAAAGTTGTTGCTCTCACATTCTCACTCCCTTCTCTGGCTGCAGTTGCACAGGCTGGTTTGGGTTTTTATTTCTCCTCTTCTCCTGTCTCTTATCCCAGAGATGTCACCACCACTGCTGATGGGTCTGACCTTAGCTAGCAGCAGGTCTTCATTATTGATTTCCTGTCTGACCTACCTGTCCCAGAACATATTTTCCACCACAAGAGAGACTTGAAAGGAAAACTACATTCCATTGTTAATTTGTTAGAGTCTATGCAATGTTCTATTGCTCTAAACTATGACAAGAGAAAAAGTTCCCTCACACACCTGCTATGCCCTTTCTTTCCTCTGTGACTGAGAACTTGCATTACTTGCATCTATCTTCCATCATAGGGACCAAGACTTGTCCATGTAATACTTTCTAGGCTCAAGAAATGTGACTGAACAGGAAAACTCTGAAAAAAAAAAGTGTAGGACATACAAGAAACTTCCTGTTGGTTAAAGTCTGAGTTAACATGAATAATTTATCCCCTCAGTACCTAGACAATGTTATGTGATTGATGCACAATTAGGGTAACATAATAATTATTACTTGTCATTTTTTAGCTGAGTTTTGTGGGTCTTTTCCATTAGGAAGGGTTCCAGAATTAGATATAATTGATTTCCATTGAATCAAGACAATGTTTTGATTTCTGAAATATGTTCATCACTCCTTGATTTCCTTTTGTTTAAAAAAAATTTAAAAATCAAGTGACAGCTATTCAGGTTTGAATTTTGAGATCTAGATGACTGTGGCTAAACAACCTGAGATGTAAATTAGTTCTCTTTCCCTTGAGAATATAATTTTTCAATGCTAATGACTAAGGCAGAATTGTGAACTAGCAATGAAGTGTGGCGCTTCTACTAAAATAATGTGCAACAAAAGGACAAAACCAGTCTCATATTTCACTGTAACAATATTTACACATGAAATCTCCAGTTTGGTGGCATTAAAATTAATTTCTGAATACCCCAGGAATTAAGAATAATTACACATTTACTTTGCTGAATGTAAGATTGTACCCAGCAATGAAGTTTATAAAGCATTTATCCTGTTACTGACAATGAAAGAGAAACACCTTAGGCAAAGTCTCGTTTTACACAAGTGTGGTATCAAAAGGAATTTTTATATCTAAACACTCTCTTCCAGATATTTTTTTTTACTAAAACACTGACACTGAAAAGAATAGTTATGAAAAAAAGACAAACTAAAATAACCTAGGAGAAAAGGAGGAAGAGATCTGTCTGCATGTGTCTTGGACGTTACAACTATAGGAAGACAGCATTCGACTTTGGCAAAAGTGAGTGAGTTTGGATTGAAACTCATCTTTAAAAGCACAAGAGCCAGCAATTTGGCTTTATGAGGTGGATGTATGATGAGGGTACATGCCCCATTCTACTCAGTAATTCTGAGTACACTTTACATTTTTGTTGGTATTTCAGTGCCTTATCATCAGCGTTGCAGAAAACAAAAAGTCATTGCTTAATTTCACATCTTTGTAAACCATCATACAAGCATGGGGTTTTTTTCCTATTAGAAAATAATGCAATAGAATTTTTGTCAATTTTCTACAATACATATTTTATATTCAAAATTTCTGAAAGTATACTGAAGAAAATCTCTTTACAAATGCATAATAGGATTTGAGGACCTGTTATGAACACAATGCAGTATAAAAATATCTGTCAATAATATGTGTTAACAAAATTCAGCAGAGTTTTTGTTCTCAAATACTTCACAGAGACAAGGAAAAAAAGACTTTGCTTTTAGCTTTGCACTGTGGAACCCAGTCTCACAGCCAGAGCAGCTAACAGCAAGGCAGGGAATGCTGGGCTATCTTTGCTCTAGGCATGTCCCAGATAAGGCAAGGCAGTGTTGATTGCACAAACTCTACTGCTCCTTTGCCATCAAAACCACAAAAATAAGTTAGGCTAGGAAGGGAGAGACTCAAATCCTTGCCCTTAAATCATGCTTTAATTTTCATTCAAGATTTGTGTAGACAGGATTGATGAAACAAAAGGTCAATTTAGAAGTAAAACATCCAAAAGTCAAAGAGTACTGGATCACGTTTTTAATACAAACCATGATTTTCACTGTGTTACATTTATAACCGAAGTCTTTAAAATTTTTACTTTGCTTTTACTTGTACTTCAGACTATTTTCTCTCACATTTTATTGGGAGAGACTATGCCAACTGAAGCTTCAAACCAGTGGGAAGGAAAAACAAAGAAGTGTGACCATCCAGAGAATACCATAGCTGAAGTGAGCCATCAAAAAGCCCAGAGTGAGAAAGATAAAAGCCCAAGGTGGGGCAGGAAGCAAACTCTTCTCTTCTTGAGCAGTCCAACAACATATATAGTTGCAAAGTTCATAACCTCTTTCTGATATCTATTCAGTTATTTTTTCAGTTCTGCCATCATATCCAGCACAGGCATTTAAAGTTAAAGATGGAAGGTTAAAAAAATCAATTTAAGACATTCTTCTATTTACAAATTTGTACACCTGAAGATCATTGCCCAAGAAGGTCTGGAGGAAAAAAATTAAATCTCCACAGAAATAGGAGAGTGGAGACATTAATCCTAAGGGGTCAGACCATTCAAAGTCTTCTAGAAGAACCTCAAGCAGTGCACATTGAAACAAACCTTGTGATCTCACCCTCAGTTCAGAAGATTCTGAGCTTGAGTAAATGGAAATCAGATCAAGTTTCCAAGTACACAAGTGGAGGTATTTGAAAATAACAACAATAACAACAACAACAACAATAACAACAATTACAACAACAACAATTCAAGGAATTCAGTTAAGTTAGAGTCAAATTTTGGGGTTTAGTTGTGAGCAAATGTTCAAGTTTTAACTCTGTAGCACTGTCTGCAAGCATTGGAGTACCCAGCCCCTAATATTGCTTCATCCTTCACATGCTGCCAGGGTGCAGAACCTCTCATATGTGCTATTTCAGGTTACTAATATTGCCATCACATATAGTTATTCCATTCCTAAAATAATCCCTCTCACAGTGTATAAGGACAAAAGGGTATACTCCATAGTAGAAACAGAACAGATGTATTTTGAAAAGACATGGTAAAAAGAAACCCCATAAACCTATACCCAAGATGATGCACAACAGCCTCCCATGCAAGTCCCAAACTATCAGTGAGAAGAAATTTCAGAAAAGCTTACAAGGAATTTTTTCCAGGTAAAAGGATTGGCAAGATTGAAAATACATCTCCAATTTACCCCTATAGATACCATTCCCTCTCCTATTTCACATACATATTGACTTTTAGATATGATACACACGTGCATACTTTTCACCAGGTATTAAATACACATTTGTTCTGCATTGTAAAATTTTTCTTGTAGATATCTTTTTCATTAGTTTTATGCTATGAAATTAGACCTAAATTCAAACACCACTCCTAAGAACAAGATCAAAAAGAAGTCATTTTGAAGTCTCAAAGTGTTCATGCTGAAACCTACTCCAAAAGCCAGAACAGAAACAACATACTTTATTTTTGTTGCATTGTAGTTTTCATCAACCAAGAACCAAGACCCATGAAGTTATCTACCTGTGGCTGTCTTGCAGACAAGGAATGTAAAAATCAAAGCAGACTTTGTAGTACGAAAAAGGCATATTAGTTCTTCACACAAATTTTAAGTTCTTCAGTTACTATATTAGACTATGCATTTCCAAATAATTACATTGTCAGCATAAAAAAATAGTATAAAGTCAATCAAATTTTTATCTGTGTCTCTTTCCCCTTATTACCTACTGAAATAACAGAATAAAACTCAGGTAGTATGTGTAAACTTTATATTTCCTTCCAGTTTCACCATTTCAACACTATTACTCAATTCATACATAGTTATACTTAATAGAAAACACACTAGTTTTGAATTCTTCTTTTTTTGTCATACTGCTGCATTATTCCATAACAAATAACACATTACATTTTTTAAATTTCAGTTTTTCCTTGAAAGACTCTTAGAACTAACACAATTGCTTATAATGCAAGTTTCTACTGGATGCAAATGCTTTAGGTAAATTGATCCTAGAAATATGAAGTTTATTTAATACTTATATCTTTACTTTTGAAAAATATACTTTAAAAGACTGTGTCGGTAGCTTTGTATTCTAAAATATTTTTCTGTCCTGGGAGGTAACACAGATTTTTTTAAAAAACCTAGAAACACATCCATTTATGTCACATACAAATTCTTGTGTTCTAGTGTTTTTTGTTTTCCATTGCCAATGCAATGGAAAAAATTTCCATTTGTATTCTCCCTTCATCACCCAATATCCAAAATGTCTATCATTTTCAGAGTAACTGTACTGCATGCAATAAATAGTAAGCCATAAGGTCGGGAGAGACAGAAGTGTCAGAAGGTTCCTCTACATCCCACAGTAGTAATATACCAGTTTCTAGCTGTCACCTGTGTCTGCAACCAGAATGTCCATAGGCAGAAATCCTGGCTTCCTCATGTGCACCTGAAAACCTAATGTTCGCCTTACTGCTGTCATACTTGCTTCTGCTAGTCTCACTCAAAATTAAGTGACTGACATCAAATAAAGGTTGACACAAACAGAAATAAGGCAGAACTAATTTCCTATATCCCAAGTGATGTTTGTAATCACCAGACAAAGACTTAGATGGAAGAAATTCCAATCACTAAAACCAAAGAAATCTCAAAAAACCACAATTCCAAAAAGCCCACAACACTCCGCTCATCTTGGCAGAGTTCAAGTTTTTCTGGGTATTTTTAGAAAACTGAAGGATAGTTTTGTTGATAGATGCCAACATTACCAGGTGAATTTTTCAAGTCAAAACTTGACCTGAAGAAGAACTTCAGACCCTAAATCCTTTCTGGAACTCATCTCCTTTTTTTCCAACATGCTGAAAATAGACATCCTTCCCCAGTCCAAACAGAGTATTGGAGTATTTAGCATTAAACTCACTAATTAAGCTTATTGTATTTGGTGAGAAACAGCAAAAGGCTTATAAAGAGTTTCAACATTGGCATTTAGAAACACAGTGATGGATTCACAAACAATACAGAGTATCATATTCATTTCAATTACATCTAATATCACTCAGGAGAACAGTGAATAAACCTGAATCATTCTGAATTATTGCAGCACAGCTAGAAATAAAATATGACAGATTCTGCAACTGTATTGTAGAAGGCTGTTATATTTTATGTAATACTGCAAGTCAAAGCTCTGAAGTGATTGCACTAAATATCTTTCAAGCACAGATAAATTCAAGATTTTTATATCTCAATAGAAACTACAAACACTTTGCAAATATCTGTAAGTCAAAATTTCAGTTTGTGAATTTTAGTAACAAAAAAGAGTGGCTAATGATTTATCAGTGTTTACAATGCTAGGTGAGATTGACTGGAAAACAGTGAAAGAATTTATTATCAACTATATACTAAGAACAAAGGCAGAGTATAATGAATTAACTGGAACTTTATACATCTGAACCCGTGAATTTTTATAACAGGTTACCTGGATCCTAAAAACAATCTGGAAAAATATCAGTTCCTTAAGGTTTAGGGTCAGAATCTTGCAGTGGGAAGAAAGAGGAGTCTCACTTAAGGAAGGGGACAGAGAATATTTGTGAATCAGGTATGTAAGTCAAAGTATCTGATTGACTGCTGTCATATACATTCATGTCTTCAACATCCAGTGGTGCCTAGAAAGCCAAATGTTATCACAAATTCTTACCATTGTATCCAGCATTAAGCAGTAATGTAAGTCATTTTTGTTTGACTGCTTGGGAAAAAAAAGGCTTTTCTTGTTTGTTTCCAAGTTTATTTGAGCCATTTTTAATGAGCCATAATTGCTAGATAACAGCACTGGTGGAAATACTAGCCTGGAAACTATTTCCTCCCTGTTCATAAAGTCTATACACAGAAATTGTTTGTCCTGTCTATTATTAAGCCACTCATGAGTCATCTGCCTTGAAAGGCTCACACTTCCCATTGATAGCTTCTCAAATGCTTCACTAGTCACTGAACATTGAGAAGACTGAAAAACGATTGATTGTGTAAGCATAAAAATGCATTAAAGGCTCATTTTACTATAGATGTTGTATTATTTTTCATAATAAAGTTTTGAAATTTGAGAGCACTAAGATGTAACATCAGTTATTAAGATGTGATTAAGCCATGACTGATTATAACAATAAATGTGTCTGATCCATGCATATATTTATTGTTGAGTCTATCTTTTAGACTAGTGGACTGTACTGAATGCAGAAAGCTGAAAAGCAATTAATTGTTTCCAGCACCTTGTATATATCTGCACTGCAACATCCAGGACACAGGACCAAAACTGGCTAAATAAAAATTCAGCTAATGCAGCATTTATTCCAAAATGTATTAGACGATACATGAAATTCAACAAAAGCAAATATAAGCCAAATTATTAGCCAGAATGTTTAATTCTTCCTTGCATTTAAAACACTTCAAAAATTCTGCACAAAAATGCCTTTAAGAAACAGAAGTTTAAAATCCTAATAATTTGCAGGACACTTCTGCTCAGAACACAGTGCTATAGGACTGCCTACATAATGTTAATATTCAGGCCTCAAACCAAAAATAACTTGGTGCAATATGTTTGTCTTAAAATTTAATCATACTAAAACTTTGTCAGGAACAAGATCAAGCTCGAGAAGTCCTCTATAGGAAGTGTAGTTTAGAGGCCACATGTCGTTTCCTGAAGTATAACAGAGTAGCAAAAAAAAATCTTTGGGTTTTTTGTATAAAACGTGAGTGATTTAGTAGAAGTTTATCTTTTAGTAAGAGATCTTGCCCAGCCTTGTAACAAATCAAGGCAGAGACAACACAGAACACGACAATGTCAGACTGTCATGCACGTTACATTTAATAATCCATACTACAGAAGTTCACTGGGCTGTTGTTAGCCACTTTAGGCTATTTTGACAAATACGGATAAAATTAAATACAAAAAAAAATTCATAATTTCCCTCTTTTCTGTAAGGTATAACTTCTTCATTTTATAAATAGCTTCAGGGCCAGTAATTTGCAATGGGTGATGAGATTTCTAGACAGAAAATTGTTCCCACAAGGAGTTACTGGTACCCTGAAACCATGTAACTGTTAGGAAAAAAATCTGCCAGTTGTTTTTAAAGTATTTGCAGTTCTTAAGGAGTATGCTTGAAGGTTCTGTTGAGATAAACACTAATTAATAAATACTTTGATTGCTCCATTAATATTTAATAGGAGAAAAGATGTGATTAGCTGTATTTCTGTATTTTATTTTCCTGAAGAAGTTCAAGACCTACGATTGCATTGCAATAAATACCATTTACCTGGGAGAAAAACCCCAAACATAACACCCAGAACAAACAAACAAAACCAAAAAGTGCTCATCAAAAGGTCAGACTGCAGTTGGCAAGACAAAGTTCTTTCAACCTTACTAATATTGAATATGGTAGCCACAAGAGTTAGTCTTGCATGATCACGGCTGCAAGCAATGACAGCCTGAAGGGCTTCAGCATGAATAGAGTTGCCTGTACATATCCACTGGCAGAGCAAGCTTTGGTTTCAGGAACAAATATCCCTGAACTTCCTTATTAATTCACTTAGAAATATATTCTGTTTAATTCAAAGTAAAAGGTCTTATATCCAGATTAATAAATAGATATTATTCTCTCTTCAACTCTTTTCAGTTCCATTCATTATGTTAAAACACCATATGTTAAAACACCATTCATATGTTAAAACACAATAAGGTTTAAATGTTCTATAAACTTTTCTGTCTGTGGGATCATTTTATGATCTACTTCTTGGGTGCTTCCACAATACGTTATGCTTTGGCTCTTCTTGGGACATGTCATTGACTCAGTTGTAATGTCACCCTTGTCTAGATTTAGATCCCATGGGGACAGCACACATTATCACCTCATGAAATCACAAGTAAAATCTCTATTTGAACTTAACATGATTCAAAAAATCAAGAAGAGTTTAAATGATCTTTTACAAAAAATATTTTGAAAGTACAAGCCATTTTATTCTAAGTGGAAGTTAATTACTGGTGTCTTGGCAACAAGCATTTCATTGTAGGGCTGACAGAATTCCATATCGAGTTAGTGGTGTAAACAAACATCTAATTTACACTAAGATATTGATCTCATATATTCAGTTGTTGTGGGGGGTTTTGTCTAAAATAAAAGTGTGTGATTGCATATACTCATGCATGCTCCCTTCTGCATAAGCATCAATCCCACCAGTATCCAAACTACTTGGTCACAGTAACGTGTCCTCCTTTAATTAACAAAAAGTTGACTTCTTTCCCAAAGCACGTATTCAAATTACTCTGAAAGTGGAAATATTTCTATTTCATTCAGCAATACTGATACATTTATTTTGTAAAGTCTGGATTCATTTTTGGAAATTTGTCTTGGCAAATCACTATCTGGCAGAGCTACACCTAATTATCTTGGGAAAATAAGATAACATAGAGAAGTACTCAGTATTCTAAGTTCACATTTATATAAAAGCACAAATAGAATAGAATCTATGTGAAGTCTGGCAGGACGAGCAGTTTAAGAAAATCAGTACATGCAGCTTTCTCCTATTTCAAAGCTTCCTTTAAAGAAAATATTTATATTTTAGCAAGACAACATAAGGCCATAAAAAGACAGTGAAAATGAAGTTGCCTTTCCTCTAGCAACACAAAAGGGGGAGGGAAAAGAAAAGAAAAATTTTCCCCTTGTCGTTGTACTCATTCCAACTATTTCTAGCACTTTTGTTTGAAACAAGCATTGTCATCAAGATAAGAACAAACTGTATAAAAGTATTCACTATGACATGCCCACTTCGCTCTTCACAAATCCAAAGATACTAGTATCATTTATAACAGCCTGGATGTTTATTTGTAGAAACAACAGTTTGGAAGATTCTAAAAATCAGTGTTTCAAATTAAGTCCAAGAAGGTTCCACATTGTGTCACTTTTAGGTCCTCCTGCTGCTCTAACTCTGCTGGATACCAGTATATCATGTTAGTATCCCAAAACAGTAAGAGGCTTGTAGGATCATCTAAATCTTATCTCTGTCTATATCTATACCAAATTATATAAACTAGGTTTTGACTCAAAAATTCACACTGTCTACTTTTTTGTGTGTGAACTCCTGCAGCCAAGGTAGATATTAAAATCCTCAGTTGGAATATTGTTTTTCATTATCCAATTGTTGATTTTATAGCCTTTCTTACAGAAAAAATGTTCATACCTACTAGCAGTAGAAATACCTACAACATTGACAAATAAGGGTATCAAAGACCACATATGTGTGTGCAAATTAACATGCAAATGAAAAATTACTCCGATGTAAAACACTCAGAATAAGGAGAATAGCTGCTGAGGAACTTTGACTGAGTATCACATTCACTAAAAAAGGATTTCTATAGACCCCTTACAGAGTAATAAAAACATATTCCAGACAGCTGAATAAAAACTTAACAACTCAAGAACTCATATATTCAGTTCTTAATATACTTGAATTGGATATTTGTCACTGTGCACTTAAAGATTCTCAAGAGCCTAGAATAGTTTAACAGCAGAAACACAGAAGATTTCAGCTTCGTAGAAATAAGTGTTGCAAAGCAAAACCACAAATGACATGAGATATTTCACTGCTGCTACCACAGAAAGGGTTCAGTTTTCAAACAAGGACCAGAATTTGCATCATTTTTAAGCTCACCAGACTGAACACAGAGTGTATTGAACTCACAGATTTCTGAAAACTCTGGGTGTTCTGGAATCACATTACAGTTTAGAGGTATATTTTCCATCACTCTGAATTTTTTTTAAAGTGCATTTCCAGCTCTCTTTCCTTCCCTCCTCCCCAGCCATTCCTTGTACAAAGGGGACTTGAGCCATAATCTTGTAACTGGTACTAGGATTCACTCACAAATATACTACATCAGAGCCTTATGCCTGAATTAAACCAGGAAAATATTAACAGTCCCTGACAAAGTGAGTTTAATGGACTATTTCCTCCAGCTAAAACAACATAAATTCCACTGACACTGGAAGCCTGGAATGTTAGTTCACTTAATACCAGCCTCCTATTTTTAATGTGCCTGCAAGAAAAAAAGTGGGTTTTGCATCTTTCTCTTGGTATGCACAGGTAGCCATAGTCACAATAACATTATTTATATTTTTTTGATAAATGAGTAAATTCATATGCCCAAAAGAATAGAGCAGGAGAATCACCTTCCTTGAACATGACTGTTTGTCCTGCCACAGGATGTGGTTAGCTTTCTGGGCTGCAAGTGCACATTGTCCAGTCATATTGAATTTTTCATCAAAAAAACATCCCCCCAAGTCTTTCTCCCCAGGGCTAGTCTTGATCCATTCTCTGCCCTGCCTGTACTTGTGCTTGGGATTGCCCTGACCCAGATGCAGGATCTTGCACTTGGCCTTGTTGAACTTCATGAGGTCCACACAGACCCACCTCTCAAGCCTGTCTAGGTCCCTCTGGGTGCCATCCCTTTCCTCCAACATGCTGATGGCACCACACAGATCAGTGTGGTCAGCAAATGTGCTGAGGGTACACTCAGTCCCACTGTCCACGTCACCAACAAAGATGTTAGAAAGCACCCATCTGTTATGAGGAAAGGGTTAAACTGGGGGAGTGGAGAGGAGGATGGTAGATTCACTCAAGTGACCTTGCAGCTGGGAATGTTGAGGCCTGAAGAACAAGAGTGTGGGAAACCCCATACATAAACCATATATTACGCCTACTGCTTGTTATCCTCCCTGTGTTTTGAGAAGTAGAATCTCTGTCTAGAGATATCATAGGTGCTTACAGAGACTTGGAGGCACTCTCATGGACATGCTTGAGCTTCCCGTCTTGGGAGAGAGATCAAAGCTCAGAGTTCAGGAAAAGCACAGGGAGATCACAGCATGGTGATAAACCAGGTACATGTGGGCCCTCAATAAAGGGGTGCAGACAGCAGCCCCGCCGTGTGCTGGGGTGGACTGAGCCTGACAGTGCCTCTGTTCCTGCTCGTGTGTCTCTGCCTGGGTGTTGCTTTGGGATCCTCTGGTTAGTGAAGTAATGAAATAAATTTACTCTTGGCATTTCAGCTGTGGCTTTGGGGTTGTTCTGGCTGCCTGCCTGTGTTGACTCACACAGTATCTCAGAGGAATGCCACTTGTCACTACTTTTCACTTGGACATTGAGCTGTTGACCGCAAGTCTGAGTACAACCCTCCAGCCAATTCCTTATCCACTGAGTGGTCTGTCCATCAAATCCATGTCTCCCCAGTTTAGAGATAAGGATGGCATGTGGGACAATGTCAAATGCTTTGCACAAGTCCAGATAGACAACATCTGTTGCCCTTCCCTTGTCCACCACTGCTCTAATTCCATGATAGAAGGCCACCAAATTTGTCAGGCATGACTTGCCCTTAGAGAAGTCAAGTTGGCTCTCACCAATCACCTCCTTATTTCTCACATGACTTAGCATAGTTTCTAGGAGGATCCACTTCATGATCTTGCCAGACACTGAGACCTGTATTTCCCTGGGTCTTCCCTATTTCTCTTTCTAAAAATGAGATTTATGTTTTTCCTTTTCCAGTCAGTGAGAACTTTGCCAGACTACCATGACTTCTCAAATATGATGGATAATGGGTAAACTACTTCCGCAGCCAGTACTTTCAGGACCTATGGATGTATTCCATCAGGTCCCATGTTCCTTAGATTGTCTCAAACTAAGTCTTCTGCAGTTAGTGTTGTTTCATTCTCCCAATCCCCGCTTTCGCCTTCTGCAGCTTGGGCGCTGTGGCTTGAACCCTTGCTGGTGGAGACCAAGGCAAAAAAAAGTCTTTCACTGCCTCAGCTTTCTCCATGTTCTGAGTAACCAGGACTTCTCTTTCCTTCCTGAGGGGATTTATATTACTTAGTATTTCTTTTATTGTTGGTATACCTAAAGAAGGTTTCTTTGGTACCTTGGATGCCCTTGGCCAGATTTACTTCTGTCAGTACTTTAGCTTTGCTAAAAAGATCCCTGGCTGTTTGGACAATTTCTCTATATTCCTCCCAGGCTACTTTTCACTGGTTCTACCCTCTAAGCTACCTGTTTGTGTTTAAATTTGTGCAGGATCTCCTTGTTCATCCATGCAGGCCTCCTGGTGTTCTCCACTGATTTATTCTTTGTAGGGATTCATTTCTATTGAGCCTGGAGGATGCAGTCCTGGAGTATCATCCAGATCTCTTGGGCCCTCCTCTGACTGTCCTTCCTAAAGGATCCTTTCATTTAAACACCCTAGCCACAGGAGCCATTCCACAGTGTTTCCATGATGCCAGCATCTTATTTCTGCTGTTTATTCCCCGTTCTGCATATGACAGCACAGAGACATTAAGGCTGGGACACCAGTGAAGCTGGCTTTCTGACTGAAGTGGCTGGTGTTCCTTGGTGCAGTCCTAATGACCTGTGTAGCCTCAACAGGTTCTGGACATCTCTTGCTGTCTCTGTGGTCTAAAATATGAAATTAATTGGTTTAAATTGCATGCCCTACCACTTGACTACTCTTATCTGAAGTACGTGGTCCCTGACCACATATAATCCTCAATATTAGTGCTCAGATTACATCCTTCATGCAGGAAAAGTGTGCTACCATTGTTCCAGTCTTCTGCATTTTACTATTTACCTCTTCAATACAGTATCAAAAGAGATAAAAGAAGGCCATGAGGCCTGACAGCTCTTCTAGCTCTATGGGTTGCTGTTATTCCTTTTTTCCTTAAATTTGTTTTTGGTCCGGGATATTATTTTTTTTTTAATTTTTGAATATTCAGGTCAGTATTCAAGACAATGTGCCTCCATAAAGAGGAGTAAATCTTCCCAAAGTTTGATCTAATTCAGATGGTGTAGGTATTATTCTCTCCCTGCTCCCCTTTCCAGACCAAAGGGACATGTCACCACCACTTAGCCTTAGAGCAGGCTATGGTGAGGACACCTTCCTCTGCAGCTACAACAGAGAAAAGCATAGCTAAAATTATGACAGCATATCAAAGATAATTCCCCTTCATGGCAAAGAGGCACAGGAAGCAACATTTCTGCACTGACTCCCATAGGGAAAAAAAGATCCATACCATGGTTAAAACTTGCATATATTTAGACTATTTTCCTCAATACAGATCAGACCGTCCTGAAGGATATTTTCCACAATCCTGATCCACCTCTCCTATATCACCTGTTTTTCAGCCTTTTTGAAATTGTAGTTTCAGCTCCTTATTGCCCTGTCTTTTCCTCACAAGGTTCAAATAGTAGGGAAAAAGTGAGGAAAGTCTGACATGAAGAGAGAATACAGTTCAGTAGGTTTGCTGTTATAAACCTCTCCTTTTAAGTGGGCTGTAAAATAGAGCAATTTAAACACCTCACAACATACTTCTGAGAAATTACTATTACTGAGAAACTTACTATTAATGCATGTTTTCTAATAATTACTATTTACAAAGGCCAGGTCCAGCAAGCAAGATACCATAGTTCTGATCCAGCGCCATTTAAAACATTCACATATTAAGCAAGTGTGTGAGGTAGGCAGGGGGGAATTAGTATTTACATCTGTTTAAATAAAGAATAAAAATCTGTTTTCCAGTGTACCTTTCAGATAATTTTGTGTGGGGCCAAGAAGGAGTGCTGGCCATTATGGTTCAAGTCTAAAATCAGCACTAGATTACATACTAGTAGTCAGTATCATCTATAAAACAGCCTGTGGCTGTTACCTCACTTCAGCAATAGGCAGTCTCAGTTTAAGGTCACTTGCAAAGCTTGGTAGAGAGCTTCGTATACAAAGACTGTCTGTGGCTTAAAAAACCCAAACAAACAAATCCCTAAACCGTACGTCGTATCATCAGTTCTACATAGCAGACCTACCAAAAATAAGTACTTTCCCTTTATCAACCCCCACAGGCCTCGTTTTGGGTTAGAACTGGTTGCATTTATTACTCCCAAAAATGCCATCAGTTGCAAGGTAGTGCTTATTAGGCTGAACAGGTAGCAAGTTCTGTTGTCAAAGCAAATGGGGAAGAAAAAAACCCAACATCAACCCCTTCTTCCATACACACTTCTTCCCTTGTTTGTTATGGACTCAAACTCCCTCTTCTTTCTTCTGAACCTTCTCCTTGATAAATATCTGTGATTTTTTACCAATCTTAAGATGACTCCACTGTGTGTGGGAGTTTTTCTTTTTTAATTAAATAAACCTTGCAGTTACCATGCAGCAAAGCAAATTTCTACAGAAAAAAAAAAATAATTTTGCAGCAAAACCTTTTCCAGTCCTACTACCAAAAAGAACAACTAAAACAAAAATCCATTCATCTTTCAGTAAGATTCTAAAATGCTCTTCCATTAATCTCATTACTATCCTTGCAAGTAAAACACTCTGCTTATTTGTTAGACTAGAAACTCTCAGGGAAAAAAAGCTTTAAAGAAGCATGAAAACAAAAAGAAAACAAAAACATAGTCACAAGATGCATTTTCGCTGGCTGTGAAAGACATTCCAAAATGATCTGTCTGGTCATGAAATGAAATTTCCTCTTTGAAATTCATTAAGTCAGACACTATCAACCCAATCCTGCAATTCTGATTCAGGCAAAACTGTCATTGACATTAGTGAAAGCTTTGCCTTTATGAAAAAGCAAGAATGGATTTCAGGACTGGAACCTAGTTGTGTTTCATTTCATTACCATCTTATTTCACAAACAAAAACCCCATTAAAATCAGAATGATATTCTAATCTAAAGGAAAAACTGCATACCCACAGAACACAAACCAAGCACGGTATGAATTGCAGTGGAATTTTATTGTGGCCTTTATTTTAACTTTCCGTTAGATGTCAGGACTGTGCAAAAATCAACATATATTTTCTTTATGAGTGTTGGCTTCTCTCAAAGTGATTTATGAAAACAGATCTGCTGCTAGAAGTGCTGTAGGGTAGACAGAAGGTTGTAGGGAAAATGCCAGTGCACTAAAGAGACTAAAGAAAAATAGGCAAGAACAAAGCGTAAAACAAAGTAATACAGGAATATTCAAGGATTTAATATTTTCTTAAGATATTAAAAACACTAAAGAAGCTATCCCTTTCATGCTTAGGGAAAGATAAAACCAAACAGCTATTGCATCAGATGGACTTTCTTTCCAAACTCTGCTAAATTTGGGAATAGAGACTTTAATTTTTCTCTTCTCATACATCTTGCATGTGAATCAAACCAGAGGCTAAGCCTGATTATTGTAAAATTAGCATAGATGATAGACAGAGGTGCAAAAGCATACTCTGTGACACTGGAACATTTTATTAAAAAGATTTTACAAAACTAACTGGTCAAAGACAAACATCTATAGCTTACTTTTGAAACCCCAGAGTATAAGCCTCTGATATATATTTATCTTCAAGAAAGTGTTGGATATTTCAATTTCTATCTTAAATCTATTGAATCCTCTCTCAATTTTAATTTACCAAAGCACCTTTCTTGTTAAGAACAAATATAATGAAAATTTTAATGTTACATCTCAAAAGTAGACCATATACTATACTTCTCATTGCCTGATCAGGAACAGTATATCCTCAGTTCATAAATTTATAGAATATATCAAGTTGGGAAGGACCCATAAAAATCATCAACTCCAACTCCTCCTCTCATTTGGTGATATTTAGGTGGTAATATAACTAATCACAGTCCAAAACCTAAGGAAACAGTGGCATATTTGACACTACTTTAAGGATTTGCTAACTCTTGCAAACTAAATGGATCAAGCACATTTATATTTCCTACAACTCCGTGGTTATATCAACCCCAAGAAAGCAATCTACCTCAGAGTTCAATACATGGGTACTCACAACGGGGCTGACATGCTGCTATAATGCATATTCAATGTTGTGACCACTAAGTCAACCCATACAGTAAATTATACCCAGAACCTGCAGAGCCTGGCAGACATCACTTTACTGCCACATAGAGAACCTGATTGTTTACTGAAAAAGTAGTCAAGTCATTCTTCCTCCTCAAATCTTCCTCAGACAGAAGATTTCACAGGTATTCTGCCATGCTGCTTTTTTGTAATTGTTTTACTGTTTATGGAATAATATAAGCAAATATTTGAAGATAGATAATTCACATTCACTTTTCCTAATTGAATTGTTCCCAGGCCAGTATAAAGTACAATGCTACTGAGTAACACTTGCAGAGTAAGCTCAAAAATTATTGTGACTGTATTTCAGACCTCCTATGTCTGAAAGGAATCGCTACATATCCCTCATTTTTCGTTTAAACTTTGCCTCCAATGGCATTCTCCTAGCCATGAAGCTACAAATGTCGAAAAAGCCATCTGTACCATAAGTGAACTTCAACAAGAATGGGGAGTCATAAGAAAATTCTTAGTATCACATGTGTAAGAGTTGTACCACACTATGCAAATCTGTTACTTTACTGAATGTGTAAGACAGTTTAAAATATGAATACAACAAAATATGCAGTGTATATTAAAAAACAAAAATCTAAAGAAAATATCTGCATGTGTGTCTTAGTTATTGTATATATAAAACCAGTTTTCCAGCATGGTTCTTTAAAAGAAAAAAAAAAGAAATTTAACACAAAAAAGGTCTGAAGGGATAGAATAAAGTTTAATGGTTAGCAAGTAACTTTTTTGCAAAATATGTTTGTTTGGAAGTCTGCTCATTACAACAGAAAACTTCATGAATTTAAAGAGAGCATTCACCTGTTAATTTCAGAAAAAAACTTCTGAATTATCTCTTGGAGACAGTTCTCCTCTTTGGACAGTCTTCTAAGTAAATATTTCAGTCCTTAGTATTGTTTGATGTTCAATTTTAAAATTATTTTTTAGATATGTCTGTTTTGAACATGTATTTTTAAGTATTCACTGGAGGAGGGGGCAGAATAGGGTTTAAGAGCAGTCTGATATATTCAGCAGCCATTTCATCATGTATAAGTGGATTACATTAACATTCAGTACATAAAAACACCAAATAATGATTTTCAAATATTTTTAAATAATATCTTGCGCATCAAATTAACTTTATTAACTTTATTTTTGTGTATTTAAAGGGAAATTTTCCCATGTTTTGCAGTTTACATCTTGGAAACACAGACCCTCTTTTGTTTCATTGCTCAGATGTGCTGTAAAGTGTGTGCTCTCACAGGCAATTCTTCTAAAATATACTGTAAATCAGATCCATGTTAAGGAAATAGCATTGGAAACACAAAAAATCCTGGCTTCTCTCAGGTCTGAGCAAAGTTGTCACTGGGCAAGTAGAACCTTTAATAAAATATTTTTCTATGCAACTCACAGACATAATCTCCACGTGGAGTTGTGTGCCTTTCAGCACCAGCTCTGACAAGGAATACCTAAAAGGCATTGTTTGCTACATTGACCTGACAAGGGGTGTGTCTTCATCCTTGGAGATGCTCAAAAGCCTGCTGGATATGGTCCTACTCTACATGACAATTCTTGAGCAGGGGAGGTGCATCCAACAACTTGCAGAGGACCTTTCTGGGATTCCAAGATTCGATGATAAGTTTTTAAGGTGATCAAATTCCCCAGATTCCTGGATTTCTGATTTTTTTCATATTGAAATAAACCACTGGGAATAAAGTTTTTACTGTTTCTAGCTTGATGCATACTGTTTTCCCATAATTTTTTTAATTATATATATATATATCTCTCTACAAAATTACCCTGATCTTGACTGCTTAAAGCACATACTTCCAAACATGAGCAAAGAAATCTTAATCATGTAAAATCAATTATACCAATTTTAGAAAGAAAACAATCTTCATGAAATTATTTATGCTTTCCTGAGGAAAAAGAAACAACCAACAAAAAAATAAAACAATGCAAACAAACAAACCCCTCCACACTACCAAAAGTTCCCCTCACCCCCCTTCAGCCTAATAAGTGTTCTTCATCCCCACTACGACCCCCAAGGTACACTTTTCAGGTTTTGTTTGGTAGAGGACCCATTCAAGTCACTCTAAGGTGGTGAGGCACTGGAACAGGTTTCCCTGAGGAGTTGTGGATACCCCACTTCTAGAAGTGTTGAGGGACAGGTTGGATGGGACTTTGAGCAACCTGGTTTAGTGGAAAGTGTCCCTGCCCATGGGCAAATCAGTTGGAACTAGATGATCTTTTCAAATGAAAACATTCTATGATTCTCTGAACTGTGTGACCAACATGATAGTATTAATTCCTGGAGTAGTGGTCAGTCAGTTTCTATTTGGCCTGTTCAGCTGAGTTAAAACCTACCTTTGTGTATTATATTAAAAAGTGCAAAGAAATTTTTTCTTATGGGAAGCATAAACCCAGAAAATCAAAGGATGGTGCTACAAAACATCCCAATATTTCACTGCACACTTAACTGTTACAATTAGATCCAATAATGCTGAATCCCACTAACTTATTTTCAATAGGCTTCACAGCCCTGGGAATTAGTTGTGTTTGCTAAGGCTGCAGTGTAGCTCTCCTATTCTGGAAGCAGGAAGGCAGAGTTTCAGCCACTCAGGTGAGGATTTGCTTTGTCACTGTTACAGTCTCAGAACTGAGAGCTGTACCACCTGCAGCAGGTGAAGATCTGCCGATCTTGGTCATTTTGGAAGTCTGACACCATTTGTCTGCCAGTGATAAGCTATGACTTCATCCAGATGTAGTGCTACAAAGCTTCTGTTTCTACTCAGACAACTTAGATGATGCTCAACCAACACCCTTGACCAGGCACCCTGCTAAACACATCGGAGAAGTCACTTAACACTCTATCATTTTAGAAGGATTTTACAAATTCATAGCACATTAACAGCTTTCCCTGTTACATACTACTTGGAAATTGGCAGTTAGGCAACACAGTGTCAGTAATCTCAAGTGCAACACCATATGTCAGATCTGTTGAAATTAGCAATAACAACAGAGAAACACTTACAATCTCCAACATGCCCAAGCTCCTGAGCACACAGGGGGTCAGCACGCATGAATTTTTACAGGCTGTGAAGAAGACTGTACAAGGCCTTGGTGAAATAATACATTAAAACTCATTTATAGTATCCATTAAAAAAAAAGTGAGGGCATTTAGGGTTGCTTGCATTTCCCTCCCTCTACCCCTCTCTGAAAGCCCAATGTAACTGGGAACTCTTGTCGTAAGTTCTTATAAGACATGAAAAATTGCAGCATTGTTTCTTCCTTGGGTAACAAAGCTTTGTGAATCTGGTAGATTTTTGGTTACTTTGAAAAATTTCAGCAGTGAGAGAGCATCAACAAAGGAAAAAACTTTAGTCTGTTAAAGAGAAGTTTTCCCAGATTAAATAAAGCACATTCAGCAGCTTTCAGTTGCTGTTCAGCTTTTCCATTAGACTTTTTTCTATTGTTTAACTGAATGCTAGGTAGAGCTAAGAAGGGACCTGGCCTACATTTATGCAAAGCCCATTCCTATCTCTTCTGTCTGAACATTTAATTAGAAACATATACAAATAGTTATGTTTCTTCAACAGACTAGGTGGTACTATCTTCATGTTTAACAGAAATAAATATATAGGTATAAACATACACACAACCCCCTAAAATAGGAAGTTGAAAAGAAGTCATTACATATTCACCTTCTGCTTTCCACTGGAGAAAAATGCTTTAGATGAGAAAAACTACAGAAAAAGCAAGATATTTTCCTGGTCAGTTCACCTTAGCAAATGCAGGGACAATTGTTTCACATCTCTTTAGTGTCCTTCAGAATTTGGTGACAGAAAAACACAGCGTTTTCATAAAGTAAAAGATACAAAAACATCTGGAAAATAATCTGGCACTGAAGGCTAAACTGAGTCCATGCTTGAATGTTTTCTTAAATTTCACAGGCTGTTTTTGTATGCCACTTTCAGGCTTTATACATATGCTCTTCAAATCAAGAAAAGTTTTTTAAAATCTCATCTATTTTTATGACCTGGTAAGGTCTAGGCAACATCGTCTTGGCAGAATGGCCCTGTCTTAGACCTAATCAGTTAAGGGTAACAGTACAGCTTTTACATAAACATATAGATCCAACCCCCAATAGACAGTTTGTTGTTTGTTTCACTGTCTGGAAAGCAAAAGATCTCAGATAAGGCATATCAATTGCTACTGGTCATAAATTACTGTTGACTTTGACAAGTTGTCAGTGAAAAATGAAAAAGTCATATTTCAAAATTGTTATCTTAAGACAAGGAAAAATTCCTTTAGCCCCAGCAGTAAACACAAACCTTTCAGAAGTCTCAGACAAGCATCTACACCTGAAAATGGTCAGAATAAGACCCATTCCAGCACAAATCTCGTAAAACATACCTATTCCATAGGAATAAGAGCAGCCCAGCTTGGAAGGGGCCTTAATAGATCATCTGCTCCAGCCTTCTCTCGGAAAAGGGGCATTTATACAAAATAGTTGTATCTTAAAAACTTTTCTGAATGCTATGTTGAAAAAGGAAAACTGGAGTCCACTAAACCATCTTCCTTACTGCATTCTAATGTCTGTTGAGATAAGCTCCTTGCATATATCTCATTTTCAGGGAAAATGTTTCAAAGAACTGAATTTTGCCTTTCTGGTAGCTGGAAAGAAATTCTGGTTCACTGTAATGCCAGGCTCCAAATGTCTCATGGTTGCCCAGGGAAATTTGTTTCCTGCCCACTGGCTTTGCAAGATGCCTGCACTGTATTTAACTTCAGAAATTCTTTTATATGTGCAACCTTACAATAAATACATCTCACTACCGCCAATAGGCATGAAGTAGCTTAGTTATTAACTCCGGTAACTCAATAATTTTTCCATTCTCCATTTGTTTCACCTAATGGCCTTCACTCACTCAAAGCGGATTCCCACTGGTATCAAGGCATGCATAATAATGAGAAAAAATTTTTCTGAAATAATAGTCCATAGTATACTACCTTTAAAAAAGAGCACTGTGAAAGAAGGGTCATTCTGATTATATTGATTTGAAGTTTTTTTCAAAGCACACTCCTTAATCCCAGTTTTAAATACAATCATTTAAATGAAACATAACAGTAAAACATAATGTCAAGATAAGACTAAACACATTTCTAAAGCCTTCCTCCTCACTCTGCATGGACTACATCATTATAGCAAAAACAGTCTGTCTCATTTTGATATTGAAAGAAAAATAAACATCATATTTGAAGTCTGGATTCTTGATAAACACAGCTCAGATATTTGAAATACACTGCTTTATTTTATTTTTCGCTGACATCAGAGTTTACTCCAGTCACTGCTAATATTTGTGAGATACTGAAACAGATTGTAAAACAAGTAAACAATTACTATTGCTTCAGGAAGTAGAGAATTGAGATGCTTTCAAGAATCAATATGAATTAGCTTGGATTTTCTTTATACAGATTTTTTTACCACTTTTTTAATGAATGCAGGACATAGATTTGTTTTTTTCAGTGCAAGCAGAGCTTCTGAACTATGACAAAATTTGGCTGTTACTATTGCTGCTGAATCCCATTAAAAATAAGTGGAGGTAGCAGTCATCTTCTTCCTAAATGTGTTTTGTTTTGTTGCCTTACCTGCTGACAAAGATGTCTAAACAGCTTTCAATGAATGAGAAATGTTTGTGAAGAGGTTTTTAAGCAGCAAAAATATTTTGGACCTTCCTCTAGCAGAAGTATCTCAATGTTCATGGAAAAATTATTAATATTTCCAGCAGATAAGTTCTGCTTTAAAATCCTCTATATTAGTAATGTCTCACACATGGGATTTCTTTTTTATATCCATCATTAGGGTGGTACTCAACAAGCTGGATGGATCTCACATCTACATTCAGCCATGCCAAGAAACAGGTAAGAAAGAATTTTAACTCCCATTTTAGAGTTTGTACAGAAAAAAGAAATAGCAATACCATAGAACAGATTTTGAAAATAACTGTACACATTCCCAAGATTAGACAACATTACAATCTCCAAACATTTGAAGACTCTTCAGTTTGTCAGAGAATTAAAAACACAGTTCTGTTTTCCTAAAAGTGGTATGAAGCAGTGCCACAGAGACAAGAACAGAACTGTTGACAGCATCAGTTTCTCTCTGTACTCCTGAAGGCTGCATCCTAACCCTACTGAGGCCCAGAAAATGCAGAGCAGCCTAATTTGCTTTTTGCAATTACTGCATTCCCGCTCCCCTGGTAATGGGCCTCATATTGTTAGATATCCTAATTGCTGAACTGACACACTACATTTGTAATGCAAGGCAATTTACATTTGTATTGCAGTTTTTCATCCAATTTCTTTTATTCCAAGGAAGAGGTCACAAAAATCCACTATAGGATTACTCATCAGCCAGAGACTATTTGAGTTCTGCACATTTATGTCTCCAGATTGAAAGGATGAATCACTCTGCGACATCATTTCTGCATATAGACCACAGCTCCCTATCAGGAAATGTGAATGGATTTGAATTTGATCCACCAGGGCCTCATCTGTTTCAAAATCCCACACTCAATACAACTGGCATATTTTTCATCTCTGTTTCTCATCTCCTTAGCTGACATACAGGAACATTTCTTTAAAAAAACTCAAAACATAGTTTGATGACAATTTCAAAAAGAAGTACCCTTACTGAGAATTAAGAATGAAAAAATACCATTTATATACAATTGAAACAGTGATATAAATTGACCTCATTAATTCTTCCAGTATCTCTGGAGTTGTTCGGGGTTCAAACTGAAACTTCAGTATTAAATACTTATTAATAGTACATGTCACTTTGTAGCGGGTTGAGTTTGGAAACTGGGCAGAAACACCAATTTGTGTAGTGGTTTAAGGGTTAACTCGGGCAGTAGCCCCCTGATGTCTCTTCTGTGAGATAAGCATTAGGAGGAAAAGCAAAGCAGGCACAAAAACTTAAAGAATATAAACAAGTTTATTAACGGAGTTAAAAGAGGGAAAAAGAAAGTCAAACTAAACCTTCAGAACACCTCTCTCCCCCCCACCTCTACTCCCTTCTACCACCAACATAAAAGAAAAACACAACCCTTGAGGATTCTAGTCAGTTCACCACCTATATAATAACTTCTGGTTTTCAGTTCACTTAGGGAGAGGAGTCTCTCTTGGTCAAACCACGGAAACATCTCCACACGAAACAATCTCGTGCAGCTTCAGTGTCACAGCAAAAGCAGCTGCCCGGAATGGTTTTCTGCTTGCATGTGGAAGTCCCTTCCCCCGACTACAGCTTTCCCCACAGCTGCTTCGAGGGTTTCTTTAGCTAAGGGGGTACTATTTTTAAGGATGAGCTGTTCAGAAACAGAAGTTTTCTTCACTTATCAAAGTGCCTGAAAGGCGTAAGGACCCTCTCTGGGAGTATCCACATGATCTAGGAACGGAGCTCTCTTTTCTCTCGTAGGATCTCTGCTCAAATTTCTCATCAAATCACAGCTACTTCAGCATGTACTTATTGCAGCACAGGAACTGTTGCTCACAGCAAGTTACAGCTACTTCAGCGTTCGCTTGTTCTAGTACAAGCACTTTTGCTCACAGTTGCAGTTTGAACGCTCCACTCCCCCCAATGCTTTCAAGAAATCACAATGGGTAGTCTAATATATCATAGTCCATCACCATGGTTTTTTCCAACAGAATTTCAGCTTCTAGGATTAAAGCATGTCCTCAGTCTCCTTCCTTGAGGTCTCAGGTTTTTCTTCCTCACTGACTTGGGCATCTTTATAGTGTTTCCTTCACAAGCCTTTACTTTCCTCTCTCCATCTGATCGGGGAGATGATTAGTCTCTGCAGGCTTCACCTGGTCTGGAAAAAATCTTAACAGCACTAAAAGAGTTAATCTCCCCTGGGCTTTGCAGCTGGAACTTGGAATTTCTTATCTCTTGGCCACGTGATCCTGCCGGATGGCAGCCTCAGGGGAATTTCAGCTGCTCTGGGGGTGAGGTGAGGGCCGGCCTGGCCTCTGGGGATGGGGGGTGTCTGGCGAGCTGAAGTGACTGCAATCTCAGCCAAGCCACCCCCCGGCTGACCTGGGCCAGGCCCGGCCGGCAGAGCCCAGCCCGGCCTGGCCATGCCCCCCAAGTTACCTGTTCGGCCACCCGAAGCAAGAGAGGGCTTCCTGGGCTCTGCTCCTTCTTAAAATGTGGCTCACAGAGGCGTGTCAAGCTCTCTAAGTGGTTTAGAAAGTTGCCAATATTCAACCTGGCCAGCTGATTGGGTCTAGAGGAAGCTGAAAGCACCTTTTCACAAGGAATCACTTCCTGGCAGATGCAGCCTTCTTCAACTACAATTCCCAGCCATCCTAAACCACAACACACTTTCACCACAGTTTTAGGATTTCAGTTGAATCTGAATTTTCTTGTCTACATCTATGACTGAAATAGACTTGCTTCAAGTGCTGCCTCTCCTCAGGAAAAAACTAAGGTGCAAAAATATACAAGAAACACCATTCAGAACAAAGAAACTTGATACTCCAGATGAGATTGCACTTAACAAATAAGGAGAACCAAGATATTTCCCAGTGAAACAAGCTTCTTAATTCAGCAAAACCCCTTCTTCATTAATGACTTGGATGCAGGACTCAAAGGAACACTAAGGAAGTTTGCTGATGATACTAAACTGGGAGGAGCTGTCAACTCCTTTGAAGGCAAAAAAGCCCTGCAGAGAGACCTCAACTAATTAGAGAACTGGGAAACACAAGCCATATGAAATTTAACAAGGGCAAGTGCCAGGTTGTGCACCTGGGATGGGGCAGCCCTGGATGTACAGAAGGACTGGGGAATGAGATGCTGGAAAGCAGTGCCACGGAAAGGGACCTGGGGGTCTTGGCTGACAGAAAGTTGAACCTGGCAGGCAGGAGGGCCAACCATGTCCTGGGCGGCATCAGGCACAGCATCGCCAGCCGAGCAAGGGAGCGGATTGTCCCACTCTGCTCTGAGCTGGGGTGGCCTCACCTCAAGTTCTGTGTGCACCACAATTATAAGAAAGATATTAAGCTACTAGAGCGCATCCAAAGGAGGGCAACAAGGATGGTGAACCATCTTGAGAGGAAGACACATGAGAAGCAGCTGACGTCACTTGGCCTTTTCAGCCTGGAGGGGAGGAGACTGAGGGGAGACCTCATTGCGGTCTTTATCAGGGAAAACAGAAGGGCAGGCACTGGTCTCTTCACTCTCATGACCAGTGACAGAATGCAAGGAAATGCCCTGAAGTCATGTCAGGGGAGGTTTAGGTCGGATAGTAGGAAAGGGTTCTTCACCAGTGGCTGGACACTGGAACAGCTCCCCAGTTGGTCATAGCATCAGCCTGGCAGAGTTCAAGAAGAGTTTGTCAATGCTCTCAGGCACATGATATGACTCTTGGGGTGTCCTGTGCAGGGACAGGAGTTGGACTCAATGATCCTGATGGGTCCCTTCTTATACAGAATATTCTACTATTCTATGATTGCCAGTCTTCTATAAGGCCAAAACTATGAAATGCATGGGAATTTGCCATCCCACCAACACACAGAACTCCCCTTCACTTCTGTTTCGTAGATGTAGAAACTTTTTTCCCTATGAAGTAACTTGGCTTTTTGACACTACAAGTACTGCAACATGAGCATGTAAAGCTAAAGATTCCCATTTCCTTTGACCCCCTTATCTTCATGTCTCAAAGCATCCTCAAGGATATTGTCATCCACAAATTTACAAAAATTAGAAACTTTTAGAAACTGTTAGCTTCCAATTCTTTAGCTAAATTATTAAAGCTACAGTAAAATGTGGCCTATGGAGTCTCACTGTTTCAACTGTGCCATGTAAAAACAGCACTCTGAAAGAACAAACACCTGTTTGCTTATAGAGCAGGACTCATTTTCTTCTCCATGGAGCAGGACCACAGGGTCCTTCATGTGCCTGTGCTTTGCAAGCACCTACTTAAGGGCAGAGCAGATATTTTCTGAGTACACAAACACATGCATGACCTAAGTGAATGGGCGTCTCTGAGTATAGTATTTCTTCCATTGCCCAGCAGCTATCTTCTTCAAATGGTTATATTAAGACCCCAAAATAGTTTTATCTACTAATAAAAAACCTGTATGAGGGCACTGTCTTTCTTCACGTTAGGAAAGTATTTGTTTAAGTAAAGCCTTGAAATAAAAATCTCAATTCTGCTGCGACTGTATATGGTTTAATGAGTTTACTACAAGTGCAGAAAGAAGTGCACTTCTATAAATTTTGCATGCAGTGCCTGCTCTTTTCTGAAATTCTTTATCTTAGTTCATATACTTTCTTTTTTAATAAATGAAATAAGCCTTAAAGTTCCATATCAGCTTTATATATACAACTGAAGCAAAATTCATGTTCTATTGAACTAAAAATGCAGCCAAGGATGTTACATTTAATATGGGAAACATATAGGTCACTAGAATAGAACATTTTTATGATTTATTTTCACTTTACACTTCTGAAGATTCTTGCAATTTATGTGTGGTTATGTCAAAAAGGGACTTAAAAACTTTTACCTTGTCTGCACTCGATAACATAACAGAAAAAATAAAAACTAAATACTTGAAATTAAGGTATAATTAAGGTATAAACATTTTCAATCATTAATTCAAGATGAGGCTTTAATATTTCTTTTGAACCATATTTCAGACAGAACTTATTGCTGTGTCGTATTTAAGCGTATGCTGTAGTGTATTTATGCATGTGCACTCATCACAAGTACAATGGAAATTCAATGAGTAGCTTTGAGGCAAAAGACTTTGATTACACAGCATTTGGAGAGGAAAAACAATTTCTCTAACGCTTTATATTGTAGCATGTACAAGTTACAGAAGCAGCAGTTAACCTCTAAATCTGTGATTTTTTGAGACAAATAAAAAGAAAAAAAATACCTTTAATAGGGTTGTTTGTTAACAGCCTAACCTATAACAGCTAGAACTTCTGCCAGAAAGAATATGTATGAAGTCACATCTTAAGGGATGAAACAACATCTGTTTAATGAGAGCTACTTTGCAGTCAATATCTTATAGAGAGCTACTACTGAAATAATTTCTTCACTGTGATACTAACATATTCAGTCTTAAAAAAAAAAAAAATCCACCTTCAGAAAATGTTAAGCTGTTCTCTGCAAGGCTCAACAGCAATGTGCTAAACGCACTAGTCCAAGAGTTTTCCTCTGCCCTTTCTCTTAAAGGATTACAATGAAGTGTATATCTGATGAAGCCAGAGATGAATTATTGGATACAGATACTTGAGGGCAGAATTGCATAGATATCAGATTCACAGATCAGGTCAGGACAATCATCTTCACAGCTCTATGAAGACAGCTGTCGACTTAGAATCATATCCAGCCATACAGTTTCTTGTCAGTAGGTAAGAGGATTTTGAATTCAGTAAGTACATGCAAATGATCACTTGGGCACCAAATTTAACTTAAATACCACATTTTTTCTAATTTGTTATAAAATACATGCTCAACCAAGTTGAAACTCAAAGTACTTCATAGCATCATTCAGAGTCATAGCATCATCACCCTTAAGAATCTGTCCATAGGCCAGTACCAAACACCACTAAACCACACCCCAAGTGTCACGTCTACTCAAATTTTAAATACCACCAGGGATGGTGTCTCCACCACTTCCCTGAGCATCCTGTTCCAATGCTTGACAACCCTTTCAGAGGTGAAGTTTTTCCCAATATCCATCTAAAACTCCCCTAATGCAATTTGAAGACATTTCCTCTTGTCCTATCACTTGTTACTTGGGTGAAGAGACTGACCTCTATCTTGCCACTGGTGGGATATATATAGAGAGAAAGTTCCCCTGAATCTCCTTTTCCCCAGACTGAACACCCCCAGCTCCCTCAGCCACTCCTCATCAGACCTGTGCTCCAGACCTTCCCCAGCTTTGCTGCCCTTTTGTGGACACGCTCCAGCCCCTCAATGTCTTTCTTGTAGTGAGGGGCCCAGAACTGAACACAAGATTTGAGATGTGACCTCACCAATGCTGAGTGCAGGGAGACAATCCCTACCCTGGTCCTTCCGGCCACATTATCTAGTGCAATTTAGTGTATAATATTCTCAAAGCTATGTCCTATATACATTTCTCTTTAAAGCACACATGCTGACGAACAGCCTTGCGGACTGCGTGTGCCATTCCTGGACAACTGAGCCTCAAAAGGCAGAAAGACTTGTCCTAAAACGTAAGTTAAACAGGTCACCTTGAAAAGTCAGTGAATTTCATTTGTTCCCATTTTCTAATATTGAAGAACTCTCTGGATGCAAAGTCCCTGGCACAGCATTATCATTACTGAAAGTTTATGCTTTCAAGATTTACATGGTATTTTCAAATTATATTCCTTTGAATTATGGACACATGATCAACCTACCCCTTCCTCCTTTCCAGAAGAAGGAGGCTAAGAAAAAACTCTTTAAAAGGGTGGCCAAATTGTTGCATTAAGTGAATCAACAAAGCGGGAGTAACTGTTTAGAACTACATCTCTCAAAGATTTCCTAGACCCCCTCCCCAATAAAAAGCAATTTGCCACACACAAATAGAAGCTGGACAGTGAGTGGAGAGTAGCACACCTTCAAAAAAATACCCCAGTGGTCAATTATTGAAACCATCTTCTTCCACTGTCAAGCTACTGTTAGGCAAAAAATTACAGTACATCTATACACAGCCCACAGCTTCAGTTGGACAGTTGAATTTCAATTACGAAATTGAAGTCCAATAACCATCTCTGCCTTTTTGCCACTAGTAGTCATTATTACACCTCAATGCAAAAGATCCAGTCATCCAAGCCCTTATAAACAAGTCAAAATATGTTATTTAGCACTCATTCCATATTAAAAAGTAATGCACATAAAACCAACAAAATGTAATTGATTATCACAAAAATAATACATTTTACAGTAAATTAATTAGCTGAGACAGGTCAATAGATGTAAAATTGTGTTAAAGAAAAGCTACTGAGGAAAAAGTGGGCAAAAATGGTTTGATTTTTATTCAAAATTCTGAGAATCAGTTTTGAGTAACAGTGTTTATAAAGAAACAGCCAGCTACCAAACTAAGCTAGCCCAGGTCTTACATTCTGGAATCACTTTCCAGATCATTATAAAGGATCCCCTGCAACCTATTTAAGTCATACAGGAATTCAAAGGGTTATTGAACATTTATACCGCTCATAATATACTTACTAGATTTATGTCCTTTCTTTATCCTTATGATACATGTATTGTGTACAGTCAGTAGAAATAGGTCTGAGCACAAACCACAAGACAGAGTAAAATCAGTGGGAGATTTTCCACCGTTCTATGTCTTTAGTGTTTGCTCTCTCCCTAAATTCATACTTGTGCTTCTTAGTTTCCAGGACATGAAGCAAAATCTGTATACTCTCAAGATGAAAAAGAAAAATGCTGTAAAGTATGGCAGGAAAAGAAAATCTGGGTGTCCAGCTTTAATCCCTTTCTTTTTACATCCACCCACTGTCACCATAACTTTCCTGCATCTGTTCATGGCCACTGAGAAGTGTTTTTAGAAAGTAGTTTGATTTGGGGTTTTGGTGGGTTTTCTACATTTAATGTAAAACACTCCAGTAAAGAAAGGTAGTCCAGCCCCAAAAGATTTCCAAAAGATCATATCTAAACCCCATCTTTAAGCACAAAAAACAGCACAGCCTAAAATATAAAGCATTGACATGTCCTCATAACAATTCTGCTCATCACAAGACCCACAGATTTTCAGCTATATTAAAAAATGGTCTTAACCCATACTATGTTTTACACATGCAAGCAATCATATTTCTAGCATCAAAATCCATGGGAGTTAATTTTCACAAGTACAACATGCTTCTCTGTTATTTTTTTGCATGCAAAACCATCCCATGAGTGAATTTAAAAAAAAAAAAAAATTACTCAAGCAAACAGAAGAAACTGAAAGTTTCACACTGGGAAAATGGCAGATCGGATATTTAAGAATTGTTCTGATATGATTACATGGAATAATTAAATAAAAAAAAAAAAATCATTCACTAACTAGCAGGAATGGTCTCCCTTGAGGCTTGAGCCAGCAAAACACTCACAGGGCCGCTGACTCCAGCACAACAGCTCACTTATTTTGAGCTAAGCAGAGTTAAATGGATTGAACCCTTGATTAATAAACGGAGGTAATAATACAGGATGAAATTAACTTGCAAACCTTTCTGCTTTTGATTGAACTGTGCACACAATGGTTCATGGGCATTTCTACCTTCTTTATAGACTACTGTTTGTTCTGATCTTTTTTTGTAAAACAGAGAGAAAATACTAAGCTCCCATTGACTCTTATTTTCTAACAGAAATTATAAGAACATAGAGGAAAGATCAGATCTTGCTCCAAGGCAGTCAAGACACCACAGTGAACAGATCAGGTATACCTCAGAACTTCTTTTCAGTGATGACTACTTTTGGAGTACAAATTTATGCTGTATTTATATCCTTGATTACTTGTCTTCCTATAAAGTGAACACATTCCGACACTTTTTGTAACCATAATGACTAATATTTAACAATAATATTATACTTAGATATTAGACAACCTCGTGGTATTTTTATGTATATACCTGTTATTTACAAGACTGTGGGGGTTTTCATGTGATATATTATTAATCTGAAATAATATTTACATATTACACTAACTCTTCTTAACATTGAATGAAATCTTACACAAAGAGTAAAATATAGACCATTTATCTGCATTTTAATTTCTATTATTACTATAACCTACCTCCCCAGAGATTGGTGTCTCATATAGATTAGCACAGATCTGAAGATCATGATAGATAAAACAGATGACACTGGAACTCTGGAACTCCATGTGACTTATGAGAATTAAGGCTTAAGATAGAATGTTTGAGAAAAAAAAATATCTGAAGAAAAATACATGCAATCTGGTACTTCACTGTTTGTTAAAAGACTGAAAATTTAATTAACCATGAATTAGAAACAATTTCTTTGCATGCATCCCAAAATTAAATGTAACGGCCAACAGTTCAGCAAACCAAACTAAAAAGTTTATTTATTTTAATTATCCAAAGACTTGCTTTTGAGATAATACATTTTCAGAATGTTATGTTTCAGCCTTGTGGTGAGCACAAATATTTTTAGAGAGAAAACTGTCTAGCAAATGACTTCATACAGACTCCACTTTGTTTTCAGAGACTGAAATACATTTCTAAGCTTTTTCTTGCTTGTTGAGGTGTATTGAACAACTACATTTTTCTTTTCAGTGAAGTTACTTTCATATTTTAAAATTGGTCTTTCTATTTTAGGACTGTGTTTATCGAAAAACATTTATTCCATTTGTAGTTTTGTGTTTAGTAATAGGTCAAAGCCTCTAGGGTTTCACACTTGAATGAATTACATCCTGGGGAATCCTGTGTACTGGGAAAGCCAGACTAATTAACATAATCAAACATGTCTCAGTAAAACCAGTATCTAAAACTACAGTGATGTCATATCCCATCACAACACCCTCTTAAAATGATGGAATGTTCGAACTGGCAATACAAGTGTGGTAAAGGACTACATACATGAGGTATTTATTCCTCACCATTATGATAGATGTGGTTTTCAACTGTCAGTTCAGAAACCAATCTAGTGCTTGTAAGAAAGTTAAGAACTCTTACTTTGGAGCTGATTATATAATTATAAAACATTTTGGGTTTATAGGTTCCCATGTTTGAACATTTGGAGCCACCATTGACTTGAACTGAATCTCAAGGATCATCAGATTTTACCCAGTGGCTTCTGGACTAAACCCAGAACATACAACAGACCTAGATCTAAAGAATTTAAAAGTGATAAGTTCTGGTCCCTCTTTAGATATTTCAATCATTTAATTGCTTCAAAGTAGGATTATTCTTCTTCTTTTCTGAATTCATCTTTTATCAGGTTCCAATCCTGCCAATTGACTACCTCTACTTATTTTAAACTTTAAAATTTTTACTTTGACTTCAAAATTGCTTTTACTTCACACAGGTGTCTAAAGACCTTTCAGTTTTTTACAAGGTGAACTTTAATCTTATATTTAAAAAGTATTCCAAACTAACATTCTTGTAGTTCTTTTCAGAAACCCTTCAAATTTGTCAGCTTTTTACAAAATGATTTAACATATTGAACCATAGTGTGTTTATGCCTGGGCATACGAAAATGATAATAATAACTTCTCATGACTACAACTATGATTAGTTTGTCTTAATATTCAAGAATAAAACTATCACTCCAAAAAGCACATTAATTCATTCCATATGTGCACTTTGGTCCTTCTGTGTGAATAATTTGGAATAGCTGCATTATCTTGCATTCAGTTGTATAAATTGTGTGTTAATAAACTGAGGTAGTCTATAATATTTACCTATCTTATTTATTGCTGCCCAAATATACAAAGTTTTTCAAGCATCCCTGTTTTTGGAACAACAAAAAAAAAATACACTGTTATGATCTGCATTGGGAACATCATCTTCCAGTAACCTGAAAGCATTTTTTGCTTCACAGGCTACTCCTGGTGAACATCTCTCAAGCTCATAAATACAAGTGATTTCCTTTCATACCTAAATCATGGTTGGACCAGAGATACGGTAGCTATCCAGCCTGCTGGTTATAAGGAGAATTAGAGACTGACATTAGAATATTTTAGTGAAAACTTTATTTCAACATACTAATGTTTTCCATTTGTGAAGAATGTACTTCAATTAACCTCCAATATTGCTGAAAGTAAATGATGCAGCTCAGTTTTGTGTGCATATGGTACACACATACCAGCTATCATGTTTGGAATGATGACCAACATTATTTGGTATTTTTATCCAGGTATATGAGGCCTATATAAATAAGCAACACGAATATTTGAGACAGAAGCTCTGTGGATTCTGGTTTTAAAATGGATGCTCAAACAAGTCTCACCTTTTGATCTACTGTAATTGCCAGAAGTATCAAGAGATACCATAAAGATCTTCTAAATATGGGACATAGCCATTTGTTTAGCTTTTTATAATAAGCAGGTAAGACTACCAGTAATGATATGGAAAGACTAAAAAGATGGTAATTAAAACAATAGTGAATGAAAACATTTATAACAATTAGGGAATATTTTACCAAAGTTTGAAGTCAACAGTATACGATTGAGTGTTTTGTTGAACTGGAAACTTTTATAAATTAAGGTGAGCAAATTAAATTGTTTGAATTCACTCAGAAGAGGATATTTTAATATTCAACACTACCCACAGAAAATTTTCAAAAGCTTGAAAACAACAGTCTTATTTAGCAGAATAAAATAATGCAACAGTAAACTGGTTTCCCACAAGGATTTTGAGAAGCTTGAACTCTGCATATCTAAAGTGTAGCCTGCACTTATAATTACAGAACTGTTCCTATTGGAGACGTGGAGAGTTCGTGATGGTAGTTTTAACTAACAGCACCATAAGAAAAATGCATTTACCTCAGTGAAAATAAATTAAAAGTTAGACCAATTCACTGTTGAAGTGCATAATGCACAAAGATAAATAGCACATGGAGAAGCAGCCTCACTGCATACTTATTTTAAGGGGAAACATAAGAATCAACTGTTCTAAATACACAAAGTACTCCACTGATTCTGTGGAGCACCTGCATTGACCGACTGTCCTTGAGCAAATAGAGGGCTTCTTTAGTTTGTTTGTTATTGTGTTTTCAGTTGAGGGTTTCTTTCAACAAGTTTCTTTCATGATCATTGTTGACATCCAAGGCTAAAGAAAGAACAAAAACAAAAGGATCAACTTTTTGCAAAGTGGACCTTGAAACTTAGAGCATCCCTACTCTACTAACTACTACTAATTTAAAAAGTTCAGGAAGAAGAGGAAAATTTGTTAGTGATATTCTAGTACATTCTTTGTCATACACTTGATAGGTATCAACAGAGAAATCCCAACTGGCTCTAAAATGTGTGGTAGGCATTAAAATTTAGTGATACCTGCTGTGAACAACCTTGAGGAAGACCTAAAAAAAAGAATAAGAATATTGTGAAAATGGACTATATAAGTTAAGAACTGTGGTGAAAGCTGTATGTGGGATATATTTGAAATTTTAAAAAAAAAAAAAAAAAAGGACAATATACCTGGAGGTGGAATGTGATTGCTTTCAATGTTTCTAATGAAATACCCTATTTCTAACTCACGCCTATCTTTGGATATAAGGAATGCATAAAAACCCTGTTTCTAATTTCTTTCCTCCACCTTCTCTACTTGATGACCTTTTAATCTTTTCTTTTTCTATTCTGTTTTAAAAGTTGTTCTATATTTCAGCCTCTCTCTTTCCATCTTCCTTTTTCTGTAATGAGTTTATAATACTTCCCTCAAATTTCAGTTTCTTTTACTTTGCTTCATGTGCCTTATCTTGCTGAACCTTTGCCTTTTTCCACATCTGCTTCCGTCTTTGGCACTTAAGGTTTCTATGGCATTTTAATAGTTTTAATAAGAGTCTGGCATGAGATAATCGTGTGGGCTGTGCAACCATTGGAGCTGCACATGTAGTAGGGCTGGCATCTAACACAAGTTAGTGGCTACAGGAAGAAAAAGACATCAGATCATACTGAGGCGGTCAAGAAGACGGGATAGGCCCAGTCAGATGATGTTCACGAATGTAGGGCTCTGTCCTGAACTGGTCCCCCCAGATTTCTCTTTCCAGTGGCTCTCCCAGACACGACGTGGGTGTTCAAAGGCCATTGTCTTTTTGGCTCACAGAGCACCCCTACTTTACAATCTCATACATATTTTCCCCTTCTGCCCTTCTGCAGGTGCAGCCCTTCCTACAAATCTTTCATTTTAGTTTTTGCACAAACCATACAGATTCCCACAAGAATTTCTCAAACAATACTTCTCAATATCAACTCATAAAGCCTTAGCACCTGGTTTGCATGAAATGTTGTTTGGTTTCTCTGACAATAAATGTAATCATGTCACTTTCCTACTGCCACCTGTGTACTAGCAACCTTATTCTCTGTCCCTCCCTGTTCTTATGAGTAACTTTCCCGTTTTTCTCTCTTCAGATGTTCTTTCCCTTGTTCATCCCACAATCCCCTCCACTTTTCTTCCCAGTCAAATTTTCAAACTCTTTGGGTTTCCCTATTAGTCCAACTTATGTCATTAGATCACCTTTCTTTTCTGAAAAAGTCAATTAGAACAGGATATACTTTTTCTGTGTCAATCTGCACTGTACTTTCAAAAACGGGACTGAAATACAGAGGTGGGTTTCTCCGCTCACCCATTCCGTAAGAAAAAGCATACCACCATACTACAGCCTAAGCAGACGCGCCCCTCTTTCCCCAGTCCTTTCCGAGACCCGACGTTCAGTGAGTTCACCCCATCTCTCTGACGGTCGCTACCCCGTGTAGGCACCGACTCCGCCGCCCCTGCCCCGCGGGAGGGAGGGAAGGCTCTCGGGCAGGGCCGGTCAGAGCGCAGGCATCACCTCCCCGCTCCCCTCGGGACATCTCCCCCTCCCGGGGCAGCCCCTCCAGGGCGCCCTCTGGCCGCCGCCGCCGCGCCCGGTCCCGCCCCGCGCCCTCCGCGGAGCCGCGCTCTCCGGGGGGCGGCCGTAGCGGGCCCCCGCCCAGCCTCCGCCCGCCCCGCCGCCGGCCGAGGCGCTGCCCGTGCCCGGGATGCGTCCGGCGGCGGAGTGCCGGCTGCTGGCAGGAGCCGGGGGCAGGCGGGCGGGCAGGGGGGCTCCCGCCGCCTCCGCGGCTCGGCGCCGCCGCGGCTGGGATTAGGCTCCCGCTGGGCTGCGATGCGGAGCGGCGGGGCGGGCGCGGCGGGGCCCAGCGGGAGGGCGCGGGGGAACGCCGGGCGCTGAGGCGGGCGCGGAGCCCCGGAGCTCTCCAGGGTGCTGGTGCTGCCCGCCCGGCGGCCCGGCCGCGGGGAGCCGCGCCGCCCCAGCCCGCCGAGCCGCGCCGCCGAGCCCCGCCGATGCCGCCGACACCGCCGCTCCAGGGCTCCGCCGCCTCTCCGGGCAGCATGGCACGGATTAGGTACCTCCGCGCCGCTGTCTCGGGGTTTTATCTGTGGGAAGCTGCCGTACTGCTCAGGTGAGTTGCTTTCTTTGGGGAACTAGAGGTGTCCCCCTTCCCGGGTTTCGGGCAGGTGAAATGCCTGGGACGGGCGCGGACAGCCGCCGCGGTAGCCGCCTTTCCTCACCACGAACGCCCGGCTGCCTTCGGCACCCAGGCTGTGGGCACAGAAACTAAATGGGTGAGCTCCATGCTTCCTGAACGGCTTCATAACATTGCCCTGTCCCGAATTTGATTTTGCATTTTACAAGCAGGAGGCTGTGTACTTTCTTCGCCTGCTCGCAGATAGTTTCCCTGTAAGATCTGTGAATTTTATCACTGTTTTTAGCAGGAGTTGTAATATCAATGATATTGAAAATTCTTAAGGTGCAAAGTGTCTACCTGTAAAAGTTATAGAAGATGATCTGAGTTGGGAATATATAGACTTCTTTGTTACTGTCAGCTCTTTTCAGCAAAAGGAAAATCAAAGATTGCATTAGGTCAGAAGTCTTGGATAGAAACAGAAAAACACTAGCTGGGTGAAGAGAGGACATGGTCTACAGAAGTTCCCCTAAGAGGGAAAGCATTTGCTGTACTACCGACAGTCTAGGATTTGTATTATGAAAGATGGCAACATATCCATAAATTATGACCTGAGTGGAAGACTGAGGTTCATACGGCTTTCTCTACTTTCTGCCCAGCACACTCTTTCTATCTGAAGTAACGTTATTATATGAAGGCAAACATTCTTTTAATACATAGCACTGCCAGTGTGGTGATACCAGGCTAAAATGAACTTGAGTCCTCCGTGAGGGAAAACTTTAAAAGAAAAATCACACATGTAAAGAAAGAGACTTCAGTGTCATCATATATTCACTGCTAATGCAGTTAGCCATGCTTGTTATCAACAAACATTCTAGTTCCGTATCACAATAAACAAACTATGACATATAATATGACAGTGCCAAACTATTTTAAGAATCACATCGTTACTTAACAAAGACAAAAAAGGAAGCTTATATTTGAAAAGAGAGTTTGGGGATTATACATGTAAGGGATTTATAACCATGAAGCTAAATCAGCAGCGTGTAGTGCCCCAAAATGATGGCACACTTCACAAGTGCTCACAGGTTTATAGCAAATCTTTCCTTTTTGAAGTTAATTACATGCTTTGCATCAACATATGCAACATAAATAGTTTATAATGCGATTTTATTGTAATTGTGCCTCAAGAAAGAGATTTTAAGAAACTTGGTCACATGGTATGAGATTGACACTGGGAGGAAAAAGTCAATGCATGTATATTATACTTTAAATTTTGCAATGTGTTTAATGTTTAGTGTAAGTGACCAAATCCTTGTATAGTGTAGGCAATGCAAGCAGTACTATGCTATTATTATTCTATTTCAATGTGCTTACAGAACTTATTTTTCCTCTGCATATTATTCTATGCAAATGCCATCCTACTGTTGAATTGTTTATCCTTTATTTTAACGATATACAAATATTTATTCCAAGGGGGAAAAATCTATAAAGTCAGTTATGAAAAGGATACAGGTATTTTGCATCACATACATCTGAACTAATATTTAATTGTTTCCAAATGTATACAGATATCTTATTTAGCATAAATTCAAACTATTCTCTTCAATGTCCTGATAACTGTGGTATTGTAACCTTCCTCCTTCTGCTTGTAAATAGTCATTTTATCATAGTGAACATGGTTACTGTGCACAAGGACTACATGGTTGGAGAAAGGGTTCAGAAAGCTGCTCATAATCTATGTATATCTTCCATATCAATCTCAAGATAGAGACTGCTGATGACTTTAGGTCTAGCAAAAATACATGAGAAACCTGAGTCAGTGCAAAACACATAGGAGTCCTCTCAATGCTTTAAAATGGGAAAAAACAAAGAAAAAAAAAATTAAAACCTGTAAAATTCTCAACTCTCCTGAAGCCATTAATTTTATTTCTTTTCCAACTTAAGCCTTGTGAAATGATTTCCATTGGAGCAAAGGGAACAGGGAACAGTAGACCCAGACTCGAGTGTTAGCACCTATATAACACTTGATGAGAATATGGATGTTTTTGAATTTCTAGGAACAGTCAAACCTTAAGTGGTTTACTTGCTTGCACATTTTGGAAGAAATAATGTTATCTCCTCTTAACATTATGCAACTTTGAAACTTTTCTGCTCTTCTTTAATAAACTGAAGGCTGTGTGAGAAAACTGAATGAAACTAACAGGAAAAACCTTCATTACTTGTCCAGCAGCCCTGAGGCTATTTAAAATTAATGTTTAAATTATATGCCTGTGAAGATAGAAAAAGGATGTTTTTCAGTATAAATTTAGACTTGCTGCTTTAATGAGCAAAGTCTCGAGATGCAAGCTTCACAAGAAGAAACTTCACCTGATTTATTTTTTTTTTTAATTTTTAATTTTTCATTCTACATCAGAAGACCCTTCAAATTACGACTGAAACAAGATGTATATTGGTCATTACAGGATCTAATTATTAATTTAAAATAAAGACATTGTAGGGAAAAAAAAAAAACATTAGAAGAGCAATGAAGCTGGCAAAGGGTCTAGAGAGTAAGTCTTGTGAGGAGCAGCTGAGGGAGCTGGGATTGTTTAATTTGGAGAAAAGGAGGTTCAGTGGGCACCTTATTGCTCTCCACAACTCCCTGAAAGGAGGGTGTAGCCAGGTGAAGATTGGCTTGTTCTCCCAGGTAACCAGTGACAGGACAAGGGGAAATGGCCTCAAGCTGTGGCAGGGAAGATTCAGATTGGATATCAAGGAAGAATTTCTTCATGGAAAGGGTGATAAAGCATTGGAATGGGTTGCCCTGGGGGGTGGTGGAGTCACCATTCCTGGAGGTGTTCAAGAGATGACTAGACATTGAACTTAGGGCTGTGCTCAGGTTGAGAAGGTGGTGTTCGGTCAAATGTTGGACTTCATGATCTTGAGGTCTTTTCCAGCCTTAATGATTTTTTGATTATCTGTAGTCTTTCATAATATTGTGCGTGTTTGTACTACTATGTTATAGATTAACACACATATTAATAATATATTAATAGATTTTAAACATGAAAAACAATGGTTAAAGCATAAAACTCTGGTTTATGCAATATATTTGGGGATGGAGAGAAAAGCTATTATCAGACCCAAAATAAAAAAAATATAACTTATTAATATTACTACCAGTCCGAGCCTGAATGTGGTACTAAGAGGGTCCAGATGTAAAAAAGAGGGCAAAATCTAGGAAAAAGAATGTAATTTATCCTAAAAATAGCTGTAATTTACTACCAAAGAAAGAAAAAAATTCTGAGATATAATTTGACGTTATAATGATGTCTAAGACTGAGTATTCTTCTGAGTTTTAAAAAAAGTAATAGTGTTAAAAAAATCTCTGATTTGTAGAGTCAACACAAAAATCAGATTTGTGAGTCAAACAGTTTTATAAGAGCTCAGGAACTTTCATGGTCACCAGCACGGATCTATTAGAACTACACCATCAGGGACTTGCCAGGGATTTGCTTTTCCCTTAAAGGGTGCAGCGTATCTGTTTTATATGTAGACCTGTGTGTGGGGAAAGAACAGGGTGAAAAGGTAGGGGGCACTGTGGAAATGCAAAATAGATTCTCCCTATGTGGTATCTCGTTATTTATCCATATTAGCATAGACCAAGGATCATGCTACAATTAGATTGCCTCTTTCCTTGTTCTTTTCACTACTCCATCGGACTTACACTGAAGGAAACAGTATCACAGACACAGATAATTGCTCTTAAAAACCAGATTTTTGTGGAAAATAACTCCATGCAACTTAACTTTGGGGCATAGCTGAGTTCACAGTTAACTGATTTTGAAATTTTTTCTGCATTTCTTTGCAAATTGATTTCAGGTGAATAGCTATAAGAAGCAGAAGTCATTATCCTTTAAATCAGTATTAGTTCCTTCAAATAATGAAAGAGAAATAAGACAACAGCTTAAAACTATTAAATCTGTCATAGCATCATAGACATCTTTGAAAAAAAAGATTTTCAGGTGTTCTAATGAGGCTTCAGTAGTTTATTAATATGTTAAGAATTAGACCTACAATACTACTCAAGAAATAAAAGTGTTTGTTAAAATCAAGATGTGAATAAAAGTGTGTAAAGAAAACCTATTAATTCAAGATGACAGCACTGAGGCACAGTACCATTCCTCAGCAGCCCAGACTCAATTTGAAAGATAGTTTCTGTGGAATAAATCAGTTGACAGACTCCAGGTCTAATGAAAAGCACTTAGAACATCTCAGGGAGTAGCAAGGGAAGGGTAGGCGAGCTGGGAGTTCAGACTCCCAGCAGGAAGGAGCAGGATCCTGCCATAAATGTCATCAGTCCCACAGCACTTGTACAAGAGAAGAGCAGTTCAAACAGTCCAAATTGATGGGCAAAGTTGGTAATGAAGAGGTATATCCAAGGTCAAAGGCAAAGGGTCAGGTCAGCAGGTCAGGCTCACGATCAAAATTATGAAGGTACAAGACTGAGTAAAAGCATGCTTGCACACTCTCATGCCGAGATCAAGAGAATATCCCCAGCACTTCTGAGGGTGAAAAAAAAGATAAACGAACACGGATAAAAGAAAAAAACAAGTCCTGAGAGAAGACTGAACCCCTGCTGAGGGTTCTACAAAACTAATACAAACAGGTCTGTTTCAAAGCTTCGTTACCAGAGCTCACACTGAGCCCAGTCAGTAAAACTCCTGCGATGAAGCATCCTTCTAAAAGTCTAGGAGGAAAGCATCAGTACCTTTAGGGAAGCACTGTACTTTCCAAAACTCAGACAAAAGTGACAAAAGGGGGGTTTTGTGACCAAGAATATGTAACTCAAATTCTCTTGTATTTCAGCTCTACCAATTTCTCTTGTATTTCCATACCACTGTAGACACTGAAATTCCCTTGTACCAAATAGGAGTTCCTCCGTGAGTACAAATTTGATTAGGGCTTTAGCTATCCATTCTTTATTTCAATAAAAACTTGGTTATTTTTCTAAATGATTACCATCTTTATAATTTCAGGAAAGGATTATGTATATATTTTTGTGTTTATAGTAGTATAAATTGTAAAAAAATTAAATAACATAGAAATTTCAATTAAACCCACGAATCTTTCAATTCTTACAATGCTAATGACATTTCTTACTTTTCAACCTCTCCTAATTCCTTCCTAGCCAATTGATGATAACAACAACTGAAAGCAAGTAATATTGTAAGATAAGTGCTGTACTTCTGTATGATGATAAATGTAGTAGTTCCTCTACCAGATTAATCTTGTCCAGGCATCCTAGGAATCTTGACAATCAGAGAAAATGAAAATTTTTACAAGATTAGAGCTTCTTATTTTAACGGATTCAGAATACAGGCTTCAAATGACCTTACTGAGTATTACGTAATAATACCTATAGGGAATTATTCCTGCAAATCAGCTTTTCTCAAGTAATGGATGATGAAAAGCCCTTGTTTGTGGTGTTGCTTCTTGTCCTCTTTACTGCTTTTCCTACTAATTTTCATGATGTTTAGTGAAAGAATCAGTAAAGGGACATAGGAAATAGAAGATATCGCTTTCACTGATACATAGGCATCATGAATAGGTCAAGTAAAAGGCACCCTTTTGAGGAGATCAACTACCAGCAAAAAGGGAACATCTCAGAGAGCAGGAAAATGCACAGTAAAAAGCTATGTTTAACAAGAATGCAGGACCAAAACAGAAGAATGAGAAGAGCATTGGGAAGCAGAATATTTTGCACAGTAAAGTCAAGAGAAAAGGGTGGGAATCTTAAAGCCTGTACTTTTTTCCTAGCTCAATCCATTATTTTCGTGGCTTTGGAGGCAATATTATCCCACCTGGCTGATGTCCTTAGATGGTGTGGCAATGGAAGTGCAAGTAATGAGAATAAAAAGAAAGAATGAAAAAATAGTAAAAAAAAAAAAATTGTTTGTATTAATACAAGTATAAAAGAATGCATTTCATTATTAATTTTCCAGTTATATGTCTAATGAATTGCTCCAATATATGTTATTGAATACAACAGCAAACAGGGTAATAACACTCGATCTACACTTTCTACCTAATGAACAGAATAACAGAATCAATTATGTTGTAATAGACCTCTAAGATCATCAAGTCCAACCTATGAATTAACACCCCCATATCAACTAGACCATGGCACTAAGTTCCACATCCAGTCTTTTATTAAACATCTGCAGGGACAATGACTCCACACTCCATCAGTTTTATACAATTTTTCTATACCACATACCACCCTGTTACTTCTCTGGGCTGACAATGATGTACAAAATGAGTGGGGACAGCAGGGAGAGTCAGGGCTATTTCTAGGTAGGAACTTCCCCAAGGAAGAGCAGTCCTCTTCGATATTGTTATTACTGAAGTCTCTTTCTTTCTGGTGACATGAAACATTAGCAAAATGCAGTTTCCAAGGGAAACACTTTGAGAGCACAGAAAAGGTAGACAATTTCAAGAACACTCTGGTCCAATGTAGTCAGGGTCAGTGATGGGGCTGTTGAAATAGTGGAGCTGCACAAGTAGCGGGGCTTCTGACTAATACAAATCAATGGTCATAGGAAAAAGCAAAGCAGCCAATTATCCTGAGGCTCTTTTAGTGAAACAATAGAGTAGAACACAGGAGTACTAAATTTTCTCAGACTGTTCCTTAGGTTGATCTAATTGCTGTTAACCTGCATGGGATCCTTACATTAAAAACTAATTCAGGAAGAGTATCATAAGCAAAATCAAAACAGCCATGAAATTTAAAAAAGCAAACTCATTTTCCTCTTTATAATTAAAATTCAAGCTGTAGTTATAACTAAATAACTTACTGTCTTAGTTTCATTCCGTCTTTGATATAAGATAGATATATAAACACATTTAACCTAAAAAAAAGGGTTGGATTGTGCTACCCATCACACCATTGCTCAAGGCTTCATATACTATGTACAGTTTATGTTAAGACTCCGCTATGTCTAGAGTTTATCTCCACTTCCTTATGAAATACGTTCTGAATACATTCTCCCTTTCTGAATTTTGAAAGGTAAGATATGAACCTAATGTAATCCTAAACAGCATCTCTGAGGATCCACAAGTACCAGAATATGTAATTTCACAGATGACTTTCTACAAAATCGGCTGTTTACAATTTTCTGTGATATTTACCAACAATTAACTTTAATTAATTTTAATTTCACAAGTAACCACTCAGCAGAAATAGTTAGCTCCCAAAGGTTGATTTTCTATTCTTTTCTTTTTTTTTTTAACTATGGTGACTTAATATCTTAGTGGGGGACTGCGAAGCTTAGGGGCTATTTAGTGAAAAGCTGGTTTATAATGTTCTTGCATACAGTAGGACTCAATTACTAAAATTTCTTGAGTTTTCATCCTGCTAAGTCTTTTAATTTCATAGAGTGCTCAAAACTCCACTGTCTTTTATTAGATTCATTAATGCCCAGGAGAATCCATTCCCTGGGCACATGTAGGCTAAGACATCTCCATCTTCAGGGACCAACTAAACTCCCAGGTTTTTGAGCAATATATATGCTAAGAGTGCCCTACTAGATAAAATAAATGTCACAAAGTGGTAAATTGCCAGCAAAAATAATCACCTTGAAATCAATCATGACTAAAGCACTGACTTCACACAGACAGGTTGTGGCTAACTCCTGTGTTCTAGAGTAAGTGTCAGTTCTGTGCCTAAGCACCCCTGTAGCACTTCTGTGAAGGAATGTGCATCTGTGGAATCTTTTCCCTGATGCTATTGGGTCAGATCCATTACCTCTGACTCAGCAGTATTAGAACTAAACTCAAAGTGGGCAGATTTCAGCATCATATCTGGAATAAATCCCCTAAAAGACATTTTTTAAATCCATAGTGGTTTTTTTCATTGCTTTATTCCAGTGGAAAGATTTATTTCTGGAAAGTTTTTCTTTTCTTTCTCTTTTTTTTTTTTTTCTTCTGAGGAGCAAATTTAACAAAGTTTGCTTAAACTCTTAATTTGCAGGAGTTAAAGTAGAATAAAATATCTTGTCGTTTCCCTCAGTTCTTGTGCACTAAAAATTGATAGTCAATTGTTTTGAACATAATATTGCAAGCTTTTACCACACAAAATGAATACGAAATGTTCTCACTTGAGACAGTAATCTATGATTACAAAAAGTACAATAGAGTGGGGAACTGGAATTAAAAATGCTTCTTTCCAATTTCTCCATATATGTGTTAAAATTTTACCAATTTTATCTCCATAACTTATCCCAAAATTCTATCACTCTGCAAATGATGTCTCAAAATATCTCTATCTCTACCTATTTCTGTTGTTTCTCTACACATGCCTTTGGATTTAAGAGTGCTCAATTTTTCATCTGTAATTAAAATGTGAGCACAAGAGCACTTGTCCAGACTCCCTAAATAATGGTTAACAGAATGCTCTTTTTCATGCTTTTCAACAGGGATGACTCCTTCAGGAGGAAACGTGTCTTGCACATAATAAAGCCTGTAACACTCTGTTTGGGAATGTCAGGATCCTCAATGCCTTCATGATGATCCAGGGATGGGGCTCTACCTGGACCCCATGAAGTCCCTCACTCAGCTGGTGGAGATTTGCAAGGGCAGTGGAGGATCAGCGCAGGTCATGACCCTTCCTTCCCTCAGCTTGTTTCTAGTTGTTCACACAAAGATCAGGATACTGGGATGATAGTTAAGGGGATGCTGGCATAATGAAGACTGAAATAGCAAAGACTATATATGTATCTGAGGGGAAGTTTAAACACTTCTTTCTGTGTGGGAAAGAGAATGCGTGTAGTGGACCAGGATAATTTTGGTGGAAGCATGAAAGGCTAGAAGCACTGTTTTTTTAACCTTCACATTATTTTCTCTGACTTATTCCGTAAGGAATATGCTTCAGTGCATGCATTAGGAATACTGGGTTCTGTCACTATGTGGCATGAATTCTGTCACTCTCATCATCACCCTGAAGCTCAACACTGTTTTTGTTAAAGAAAGTCTTATGCTGATTTATTATAGTGTTGATCCTGGATAGAATTAATAAAAAGGAAAAAATTACTTAATCCACGTATCTCATGTAAATTAACATGGCTGGTTAAACATCACCTTTCCTGTCTCACAAAAAATTCCAAAGCACTGAAAATATTTTCTCACTTTTTCAATGCATAAAAAGAAGTTTAAGTTGCAGAAAGCAGGAAAAATCTCTGCTAATTCTGTGGGGAAGATGTTCAGAGTCTTTGAAAATTAGAAACTGAGATTCCAACTTCAGTTCCCATTGACACTGGAAAACTGATTGTGACTGACAAAATAGGAAGAACACTGAACAATATTCCACCCAAGCCTGCCAGCATTTCATAAAACAACATTGAAACATATGTTTCTGTAAAACTCCATTTCATGAAAACAGTATTTTTTCAACTAGAAATATTTTGTCTTAATTGAAAATTCTAAATTAATACTAATAAGACAGATCTACACTATAATTAGCTGGCTAATCAAAATAAACAATTTCATGAGAAGCCTTTTGGGAAAAAAAAATATAGTGACTTTCAGGCTATATTCAGCTTTTCTCTAGCAGAACTTTTATCAAACTGACTTTAGAAAAAAAGTCAGATCTTCTAAACAGCCATCTGATGTGCTCACTCAAGGTTTGGGATTGATACAAGCAGTGCTTGCCTAAGGCAAACAGAATAGTGTTTAATTGAATTGTGCTTCATTCTTCACAAATCTGGGGGTTTAATTAAAAATCAATTTTTTATCTAGTTTTGATAAACCTCAATCATTTTATTCTGATGTAAGACTTTCTGAGAGGATTTTTATGCATAGTAAAAATTGAGAAGAAATAGCAAAAAAACCCAATTTCAATTTTGGTTATGGTTTTCAACTCATAAAAGTGGATTTTTAAAGCAAAACAAGAAAAAGAAGGAACAGAATACATATGACATTATAATTGGCCGTTAATTATGATTACAAGAGATGTCTCCTCTACAGATGTACACTTTAGTGGACATTGTTTCTGTTTATACTGTTGAGAGTACAGCAACCTAATAAATGCAAAGCTGATGGGGCACTGCCATAACAGTAGAAAATCCATTAGGACTAGAAAAGTCAGTGATACACATCTCTACAATTTAAAGGGCATCTTGAGATGTATTCAAAATACAGAATAAACAAAGCAGCTATAATCTGTAGGATTCTGTTTGCAGAATTCACAGGTTCTTCCTAGATCTAGGAAGAATTGCCTTGAGAAACAACAGTTTACAGTCAAAAGTCTCATTTGCATTAATTTGCCTTTCAATCTCGTGTTGCCTCATTGTCATCAGTGGCATTACCATTCATTATGGTGGTGAAAGACACCAGTCAGTTCCTGTGCAAGTTCAGTTGGTTAGGGGAAACATGCATTAACCATGATAATAAATGTAACTATTCAACTATGACAGCTTTAGAGAAGAATACCTGGTGTAATAATATAAAATATTCAAGAAATTATTTTACTTGGTCATTTTGCAATCTATCCATTATGCCAATAACTTTTCTCCATTGTTCAGTGAATACACAAATTACTCTTTAGACTGAGAGAATAATGCAAGTTCAGACTACTATAAATAAGTGGTTTACAGATTCCGTAATGTTTTAAAAAATATTCCATTCCTTTTAGCCAAGTACTATCTATCAAAAAAAAAAAAAACAACAAACCAAAGCAAAAGTTAATTGAATTTAATGGAGATCTAACAATTTTTAATTAAAATATAAAGTTGTCAAAACCTAAACCCATTCAGTAGGTCCTTGGGAGAGTGAGAGATTTGTCAGCATTTGAATATTTTAAATATTCCCTGCTCCTCTTTGAGTTAGTTTCTTCCTCCCCCAAAAGTAAGCTGAATAAATTTAAAAATATCAAGAAATTAAGACCTGAGTTTAAAACATTTATAAAAATAGTCTATACAACAAGTTAAAAGACTATTAAGAAGGTGCTTCCAGGAAAATAATGAAAAATACTCAGAACAGAGTCCTAATTCACAAAATATATTAATTCACATGCCGCATGGCTGAAACTGGCAACAATGAACTTGTCTTATAAAACGAAGCAGAATTACAGAGGCAACCTGTAGTTTGTTGAATCCATATCTTAATTAAGATAGTAAGCCTTGCCCACAGGATTATGAAGAATGCTGACAAATTAGTTTTCTTCCTTTACCCTAAGAGATTTTATTTCCTAAGGAAGGGGTAAAGCATTGTTCTTACATATACGTACCAATTTAACATTATCTAGACTATAATATACTAGAATGATGATCATGTCAGAGTGACTTAATCAGAAGACTTAAAATCACATTATTCTCTCTTTTTTTCACTCTGTTAAGAAAAGCTGAAACATTCCACAACAATCCAAAGTTTTTTGAAACTATAGTCCATGCTTCATGTACTTTATGTTAACATGTGGTAAATATGTGTTTACTTTAAGAAGTTCTTTTAGTTCCATTACAGATATGACTAGAGAAAGACTGGAGGGCTGGAGGAATTCTCAACTGTATTAATAAAAGCAAAAAAAATATGACACCATAAAGAGATCAGGAATATCATTAAAAAAAATAATGCTTGTAACCATTGCCTAAGCTACAGGAGTGCTAAAATTTAGTGTTAATTCTGTAGTTGAAACAGAAAAGTGATTTTTTTTTCAAATCTGAAAGAAAATATTTTTCTAATAGTTGCATTGAAATGTAATCCCCTATATATATCTCACATAGCTTTCATTTATAATCACTGAAGTAATAATAATGGATAATTAGTGAGCTTAAAATTGAAAGTTTTTGTTTTTTGCACATACAAATTTTTACTTTGGCCGAAAATGTGCCCAAATGCAACTCTGCTTATCTCTTGAGCAATATATCAAAAAATTAATGCGACCATTTGCACTCAATCAAGATAAGATGTTAAGAGCTCATCTAGAAAAATCTAAAACTGTGAAAAATCAGTAGAAAATCTAAATTTTACACAAAAAATTTAAAATTTTCTTGAGTGTTTTTCTTAGAAAATATGTATTTAGAATCTTGGTGGTAGAATGCTTCTGCTCTTAGTTGATATGAGTGTCTTTTCTCTGGCCAACATGAATTAAGAATTCAGTGTTTTCTCTGTTCTGATAAAATTATTATTATCTAAAACATTGCAGGATATGAAAATCTGCATTTTCCTTGCACTAGGAACTGTCAACTTTTTGACCTACAACAAGTAAAAGAGATTTCATCTTTAATTAGCAAGAAACACATTATTGTCAGTTTTAGCAGAAATAAAATGAAAAGCACTTGATTAGCACTTTAGTCTTTGTTAACATATTGCAAACTTAATTCTTTCTCCTTCGTTTACTATCTTTTGCTTTATTACATGCCACCCTCTTCCACTATTCTTTCACCCTTGGAAACGGGATTTTTTTGGTCCCTCAGAATGAAATTCATTTATTCACCAATAAATCATTATTCAAATAGAGTTATTTTCATGCTGGAATGCAAAGGAGGTGGAAGGAAATTATCTCCTTGTATTAACCTTGAATGGTAGAAGGTAACGTTGTCTAATTCAGGCATTTAAACTGGGAGTTCAGTTACCCTGACTTCATGATGCAAATGTGAAAAGCTTGTCTTCCAAGGATAATTCAGAGAAGGAGATGAATTTTGTGTTTTGTTTTGTTTCTCAGAAGAAACTATCCCTGTGTGAGCTAGAATGGAATAGCACTAACAGCTGATTTTAGTCACTTTCACTACTGGATCCATGCAGCTGTGACCCCCTGACATAGCTCCTGGCTTTCCAGAATGGCCCTGGATTTTCATGAATAAATATTGCTGATGAATGGCCTCCAATCAGAAAAGTCTATTTGTCTTATTTTCTATGAAGCATTTTAATTTTCAGTAAAGAGATTGCTTTTAAATTTTATCAAAATTTTAAAAAATATTTGCTTTAAAAAATATTTATTCTGTCTTCTGAACTCCCACTCCACAGTATTTGTTAATCTTCAAGGTTTCCAAATTTAAAATTCTTTATTGCAGTAAAACAGAGACTTGTATTTCTCTTCTGACAGCTATCTTAGTTAGCCAGTTTAAACACATCATGCCTCAAAAGAATATCTGTATCATGCTACTTAACTGAACAAATGCATTTCAATGACCAACTGTGCAAAAATTTGGAAAAAACCTTAGTGTTATCCCCAAAAATCATACAAATTAGTATTGATTATGCTTTACGTTAATGTATGATATTTTTTGATGTAAAATGGAAGACAGTTTTTTTCTTTCTAAAAAGAACAGGATTTATTTTTGTAAAAACAAAAACACTTTAATTTGGATGGGCTTGAGGCCTTCAGTAACCATTCCTGTAATAGTTCTTGTTTTTCATTTTAAGCTGTCACATGATGGAACATTCTACTCTCAATTTTTGTCAGGTTTTTATACATGTCTTGAACACTGTGTGCAAATTCTGCTTACTATAAGCTCTGATCTTGTTAGTCCTTTACCTACTTAATTAGTAGATCAGGTAGTTAGAGACATTACCATTACAAAAAGCCATCCTATGCTTCTGACCTCATCAAATTAAGAGTTTGCTTTCCCCATTAATTCTACCAGATGTATTTTATGAAGGTCTATATTCATATAGAATATGAACCCTCAGAAGAGGGTTTGAAGGCTTTCTTCATATCATAAAATCTTATTGCTAATATTTTCAAAATGCAAGACACCATCAGATGACCCAACATCACCAATTAGAGGATCATTTCCTTCCTAGCATACCTCATTAATTACATGATTACACTGAATAATTTTTGTTAAAAGCTATGAATTCTATCACCACTGCTTACAGCTATGGAATCAAGGAGACTAGTCATGATGTTAATTCACCTAACCATTGCTGGTGAACCAGTGAATAAGTACCTCTAGAATAATTTACAGAAATGCTTTTGTATGTGAGATGCAATTAAATGCATATTGACTGTAGTTTTTGCTTTCTTCTAAAGGTGTAATTAATTCCTTTGAGCTTCTCTGGGAAGCATTTTAATATCAAGTGCATTAAAAACATTCAAATATCAGCTGGAGAGAATGGACCACAAACACAACATCCAATTGCTCCAGGGGTTTGGCCACACTTGCTGTCTGATAGAATAAGTTAAATAATGAAATGAAAGACTACTGGACCATCACAATGTGTGTAGCAGCACTGTAGTATGCATTATAAGATGAAATGCAAACCTTCTACCTCTCTGAATGGCTAAAATGGATTGTGTTTGAGACAAAATTAGCAATTTATGATCAGATGAAAAAAATCCTCAAGACAAATGTGACAGTACCTTGGTGTTCATGTAAGATTTTCAAGAAAAAATGTCAGTAGTTTACCTATGGGAGGGAGAAAATGAATTTACCATATAATTCAAAGATAATTTGTATCAACTGTGTTCAAAAGTCTGTGAGACTCTGGAGACTACTCTCAGACTAATCTGGATAAATTAGCAGACTGTCCTAAACTGGACTTGGAAACATCTCTCCAGGAACTTTCCAGTGGAAGGTATAAATACAGCACTGCATATTCTTTCTTTTTCTCTGTCACCTACCTGTAGCAGCAACAAAACGAGAAGACTCAGAAAATGGTGTAAGATGTAATTTCTTCCTTCACTTTTGTCTATACTGATCTTATCAAGCCTTTCTGGAGTGATACAATCTTTATTATAGAAACACTGACAGTAGTCCATTACTTCTTTTCTTCTAAATTTTCAAACTAATATATACCTTTTAGAGCTGAAACCACATACTGAAAGCAAATTTTTAATAACCCACCTTGAAGATGAATGTTTAAATGAGGGAAATCTGTAAAAACAGCGCTTTCTGCAGAACAAAAATTATAAGTCTCAAAGGCAGTAGGACTGAAATTACCTTTGAAAATATACCTTTTAAAATAAAGGTTATATAAAACGCTTTCACATGTAAAGCTTCTTTCCTTTGTGCTTTGGTAAAACTGTGCAGAAGTGTGGGATAGATAAAAACAACTTACAGGTAGAACACAGTAGTTCTTAAAAAAAAAAATATATGGGAAAACAATCTGATTTTTGCAGCTGTAAATGTTTTAGAGAAGGAAACATTTGTGGAGATTGTAAATTCCCTTTGAAGAGTTTTCCTCAATAATATTCTTTTGGAGGAAGGGAAGAGAAAGATGTTTTCTCACAAACATGCCTACTTTAAATACGACATATCAGGAGCACAGATTCCTGAGCTGTGCTTTATCGTGGTAACTAAATTGCCAGCTGCTAGATGAGATCGCCCATTTAAATTCTGAAGATATTGATGCTCTGGCTGGGTTAACTATAGTTGGGTTAACTATATATTTTTTTTCAGACTTCTGTAGTAGCAATTATTTTAAAAACACAAAAGAATTAGTAATAATGCAAACATAGTCTCAGCGGAGGATTAAAAAAGAACTGAGTTCCATCACCTGCAATCCCAGTCATACATGCCACAGAATCCTAAGGCCTAGCTCCATCTTGAAACACACAGAGATTTTATATCTCAGCTCAAAGTGTTAAACTATTCCTGAACTGAAGTGTTGCAGTCTGAAAGTCTTTTAATTTTGATCTAAATTTATCCCTGGCTGCTTCATATCCATTTGCTTTCATGACAACATTACAATTCTTTATTCTTTGCAGGTGCATGTCATAGATAGAACATTTACCTCACTTTTTCCTCATAGTGGTCAACCTCTGATTTTTTAAGCTGCTTCAATTTTATGGGCAGCTCAAGTGCAGTTTCCATTCTGGAGCTTAAGTCCCTACTGTGCAAGGAGCTGATGCTCATACAACTGCTTAGTAAGTCAAACACCCAGCTGTGAAAGGAATTGAGCAAGATGAGCCAACATTACAGCTGTAACTTGCAAACCTGATTTCAGCAACCGCAAGCCTGCAACCCAGCCCCTGTGTAGAAGGACCCTGAGAAGACATCATTTCACACTTGGAACTATGCCCACTGCTTCCCTTCCTTAGGCTCCTCAAATCAATCAAGTGCCTTTTGACAGTCTGAAGATTTCTGCATGAGGTTTGTAATGTTTAATCTGAATTTAGCCGCTTTTCTATATATCAGAGCTCACTCCTTTTCACCAAGCTAGCCGTATATGAAAAACAATACCTTATATTTTGCTAAATTGTTTCTTCCACAAAGCTGTATTTTCTTGGTTGGTACAGTTTGATATTCTGTTATTATTAAACTGTGCGTCCAAATTCCCATTTGAATTTGTCTATCTCTCATTGGTTTTTCTTCTACCTTTCTTCTTTAGATAAATTTCCAGCATTTTCTGCCCCCTTGAGGTGTTTGTACCCTTCAATCATGCTACTTTTTTTTCCACTCTTCTTTTTTGATAAACTAAGCAGATTAAGCTCTTAAAGTCTCTTACTTGAAGCAAATTACCCTAACTATCAGGTCATGGCTTAGTGGCTTTGTTCAGTACCTTTCCAAATGCTTTAATGTCCTTTTAAAACTCGGACATAGAATTTGATGCAACATCGCAGAACTGGTCTCATTAATATCGTATAAAATAATAAGTGACCTTCATGCTTCTACTCACTCTTTCAATCTTTCTGCACCACTGGATAACACAGTAGTGCAGTGAGAACTTTACCACAACAGTGCTGAGTTGTTTGATGAATTCTGAATCCTTCTTTACTGCTTTCTCCAAGTCTACCTACGTTCCCAGTTCATACACCTCTTAATATCATTCCTCTAACTGTTTTAAACTCCTGTACCTAAATGGGCTGAATTTAAGAACTTGGTTATTTTCTTCACATCCTCAGAACTTATGTCTCTCTCAATTTTTTTGCATCTCTTAGTTTTAAACCATCAATTGTTTTGCATTTTCTTTCCAGATTATAGATGGCTTTGCTGAACACCATTCTTACAAGTAGCTTTTTGTCTGAAATTTACAATGTGGGTGCTGATCTAGAGAAGCTGCATCTTGTCTGTATCAGGCTGCTTCTTACTCTCTCATTATATGCCACTTGAAATATCTTCAGCTTGACCTAACAGTTTCTGATTCAAATATGATTTTTGGTAGGTAATGCACTGTCACAGACCTGTGATTTAAGATGTTTTCCTATCTCAGTGCATGAAATGCCAACTTGACAGTCTTCAAGGCATTGATGGAAAGCTCATCTGTCCTCAAATTTTAGGTGAAAAAATAATTTAATAGACAAATAGAAAAAGACATAAGTAATTATAGTCCTTGTGATTCTAATTTTCTGTCCTTGTCTGGTTTTGTGTGACAGCTTATTTGAAACAAAAAATTCTTACCCTAACATTTGATGTAAATTTATCTGGTCACAAATAATTTTTGAATGCATCTTTTGACATTTCCAATTTTTTTCTTGATTCTTGTCCACAACTTCAGTTAACAAATTTCTTTTCAATTGTTTTTGAAGGCTTAATTTACATTTTAAAGATGTTCAGGATATATCCAGGAAATTGAAGTCAAGTACTGTTCTAAGTCTGAAATTGGAAAATGGTATAAATCCTTATAACTGTTAATAATATTTGCCAATAGCTCACAGGCACAACTCAGAATTACTACCAGGGAGAGCCTTCTTGTTGGTAACTTTTCCTTATAAAATATGAACAGACCAGAAGACTGTGAGGTTATAATCTCTTCAACAAAAGACTGCAGCAATGGGAAGCTTCTACCTGTGAAAAAAGTGTACAGCTTTCTTCCTCAGTAATTTAAAGTCATATAATGACTTTATGCTAATCACAAGTCCTTGCTGATATTAAATTCTTATAATTCTGCCTGTTAGAAAATGCATGTACAAATTCTTTAAAGAGCTGTGACAGGTCAGAATGAATTCCCTCTGGAGGCACGCAAAGCCACTCCTGGACTTATGCAATAGTTGTGTATTGAGGATGAAACTATGTGCATTATTAACACTGAAAGAAGCTCAGTTCTTGGATCATGAAAGCAGTATAGCTTTCTTTAACCCCTTAGCCAGAGGCCTAGCTTTCAGAGACAGTGTGCAATAAAACTGAAGAGCCCTTACCACGCAGCATAATTTTTTACATTAGTCTGGAAACAGAAAATCCCTTCCTAAAATCCACTGCTTTACTCAGGTTTTATTACATTACCAAGTTTTGCTCATTTTTAACTAGACAAGTATTCCACATGTCAGCTCTGATTGATGAAAGTTTTTTTTGTGCAACAGTATTCTTGAAATACATATTTTCTGTCAAAGTTAAATCAAATGGGCAGAATTCTGCAGAACTCAACCAGCTTTTACTCATAACACCCTAATCTTAGTAAAAGGGAAAATATTCCTTGAAGAAATATTTAGTTAAAAATTACAGCTGACGTTTGAGATAAAACTTGTTTATACAAAAGGTATTAATTATGCTGAATGTATTCCTTTCATAAGCAGGCGTTAAATTATTCAAGATATTTTGAGACTTATAATTGACTAATGAAAGCAAATATTAATGATGCCATCATACAAAAAGGTAAATGTCACTTTGAGAAAATCCATAGTCACAGCAATTACCATTTCTCTCAGTCAGCATTAGTTACTTTAATTTCAAAGTACTCTATTCCATGGCAAAGCAAGAACTACAAGTACGACAAGAAAAGATTTACAGAAAGTTCAGTGAAGTGAAAAAAGGGGCAAACAAACAAGTTCTTCCTTCCTAGAAAATTATATTTAAGCTAGCAATGGGCCTTTCTATATTTGTTCTGGATAATTTATGTATATTAAGAATAAAAATATAAGATTGTATATCCTGTAGTACAGAAATTTTATATACCTACAGAATAGAAATATAAATTCCTGATAGAAGGCTACTAGAAAAAAAATCTAAGTATTTAAGTGTGTATACTAAGTGTGTACACAGTAACTTGATTCTCTTGCTTTCCAAGTAGATAATACCCAGCAAAGGGCAATTGGATTCTTGTATTTTATTTGCTTTATAAATATTTGTGATGTTTTACAGAAACATAAATTGCTGCAAGTTGTAATAATGTGATGAATCAGATCCATTCAGAATGATTGATAATGAAAATTATAGCAATAGGATAATTTCAAGCTGAACTATAAAAAGAATATGTTGAATACTTACTTTCTCAGAAAGGGAAATACATTCTGCAGCTATGGGAAGAAATAAAGAACTAGGTTAGCTATTGAAGGAAAGTAAAGAAACATCTTTACTGAAAGAGACCAAAATATTCAGAACAATTTAGAAATATCTAACAATTTAACAATTTATGGACAATTTAATAATATACAAATCAACTTACTGATAGAACAGAATAAACACTAGCTAAGCAAATATACTCAAGGATCAAATTTAACTTTCTCATTCAATATTGCAATAAAAAGACTTCATTTCCATTTTTAATTAAAATGTGAGCAAACCATAGCCTTTTAGAGGCTTCTGTGTTCATTTTCTATGTGTGCCCAAGTTTGTAACTCTCAAGGACTCATATGAAACATATTTTTATTTAAGATAATAAATCCAAATTTCAAATTTGAAGACAAAAATTTTGGCAGAATTTCTAAATGGAAGTTTCTATAAAAGTGCAACTTTTGATGAGGTGAGTAACAGAGTCTTGAAAAGAAAGAAATTACATTCTCAGTCTGCACTCCACATGGCCTCTGTATACATACATACCTATACGTAATTTTTTCATTTTGACATGCCATCCATTGTTAAGAAGCAAAATTTAGCATGGGTTTTTTATGAGTCAGAAAATTCCTAAAGGCTTTACATTATTCAATGTGTTTACATCTAAACAAAAGCATATTTACACACTTCTAAAAGAGTGAATGGACATGGAGACAATTATTTGGATAAATAAAAGAGATTAAAATCCTTCTATAATAGATTTTTGACTTGAATTCAGCACAAACATGCTAAGCTCTTTGTCTTTTTTGAGACTCCTAAAGCCACAAATGGTTTCAGTTGCACTGTGTATTGCAATGTTACTCAAAATTTATATATTTTCTGACTGCATTGCTTTTCCAGTGTGTTAGCACTCAAGTAAGAGTCGTTCCACAACAGCAAAGACTTGTTCTTTGGGTCCCAAGGCTGATCATAGTGCCACTACTCTGCTCCCTTAGCACGTCCAGAGCACACTTTAGAACGTCAGTGGGAGTTTTGCATGCATATGAAGAGGAAGCTATAGGAGGTGGCATTTGTCATGTGGCCCTGAGAATAAAAGTTTGTCCTAAAATAGTTTCTTCAGTAAGTTGTTAAGGTTGAGGCTTTTTTTTCCCAGCTGTAGCAGTCACCTTTGTTTTAACAGAAAGTGAAACTCTAAGACAATGTTAAAGAATACCACCTGCCAAGAGATTGATCTGTTTTATTGTGGTTACATATCAACATAAACCCAAAATTGGTGATAGTAGTGCTATTCTAATCACGACCCTTAGTATTTTTTTTTTCTGATCCAGGCTTCTGTCACAGCACAACCAGTTCAAATAGATCAGTCTCAGAACAGACTCCAAAATATGACATTCCACATACACAGCTAGTTCTGTAGATGACATTATTTAACTCTGTGATAATGACATTGATTACTGCTGAGTGTTATTAATCTTCAGAAGTTCTAAGGAAGAAGTAACTATATATATATTGTGTATATATACTGTGCAGCATAGCAGAATAAAACTAATGTATTAAATGACAAGATATAGAAAGAACTAACTGTTTCAATTTCTTTGCTACTATTATTTTTGAAGCACTAACTAGCATGAAAGACTGTCTTAGCTTTCCTGTTTACCTGTTTTTACAAAAAATAACTCTGATTGACTAAATAAAATCAGTTTCACTAACAAAACTTCTAATAAATTTTTGTTTGTTTGTTTGTTTGTTTTTCCTTGCTGTTAGCTTGGTAGCCACAAAGGAAACAGACAGTGCAAGATCTCGTAGCATGCCAATGTCGCCATCCGATTTCCTGGATAAGCTGATGGGTAGGATGTCAGGCTATGACGCGAGGATCAGACCAAATTTCAAAGGTAATTTCAAAACTAAACTTTCAGGTTTTCAGTATACCAGTATTACTGCTCAACAAATGCAATTTCTGAAACAAATATGAAAATAAGGAAGTACATTCACTGGAAAAAAAAGTGCCTTCTCTTGCCTTTTTTTTTGTGTATGGCAGTTCATTTCTGTAGCAATACATTCTACCCCTGCCACTTTCACAGCTGCCCAATTGCAGGCCTTCCATAAACATAGCTTGTCATTAGATTTGTGTTGTTTAATACGGTTTGTTGGCTTTTCTTTCCTGAAATGCTTACTGATGGATTCAGATTCCTACCTTGTGTTGTCATAGCATGAAATGCTCTGGAAAGCAAGTTCTGTGAAAGATAGGCCGAGTCTTCATATCTGTCTGGTTCTAAAGAGTGTGTTAATGACAAGACAGTCAAACTCAAGACAACTTATCTTAGTTACCAATTCTACCACCAAATTATATTCCTCACTCCTGGGCCCCCTTTCTGCCTTGAAATGCCAAAAGGACCATCTTCCCTCTTGTTCCCAGTTCTCCACTGAAATTGCAAATTCTCAATACCTGGAATTGTCTCTTGGCATGTGCCTTTTATGCACTTATCACAAAGGAGATCCAATCAAGACAAAGCAGATTCAAAGAAGACTGAAACAGCAAAGTTTGCAAATGGAATGATTATATCTTCTGAGGGTCTTAGCATGAAACATATTATCCAGACTCAGGCATGTTAGAGTATTTAATGAAGGATTACATAAACCATATTTTTAATATGACTATGCAAAGTATCATACAGACAAACGCCATCCCTTCTAACTTTTGTAGTCTGGGAAGTTTAGGTAAATTTGAGTATTCTTTTTTTGAAAACAAGGAGTTCCGATATTATAGTGGAACCATATTTAACTCTATTACGGAATCTTTGAACAAGGTATCAGTCCATAAATTACCCAGAATATAAATAATATTTTGAAAGAATAAACCTATTGTATTAAAAATTATATTATTCTTACTTTGCATTAATTGCTTTCTCCTATGCCTATCTTCTTGAGCCCAAGAGATTCTCTCAGCTCTAACATTTCACTATAAGGCCTTACTTCATGTTTACTACAAAAATATTCCTTCAAGCTGGCAGTGCTTTCTCCTCTAAGTCATCTGTCACTGCCTTTCCATCTTAATTCTTATTCAGCAAGAAATGTTACAGTTTTTTTGACATCTCCAAGTTCCAGAAACTTAAGTGGTTTTGACTCTAAAGCCACTGCTATGTGCTGGTTTTACCAGAATTTGCCCAGTCTGATTCATAAGGACCATGTAAGAGATTTGTCAGATTACTTCCTCATCAGCAAACCATAAACAGTTGGTTGTGTATATATAAACTTATTACCCAGGATTTACTGCAGCTGGAAATGCTTTGTTTTTTTAAGTTAGTGATGCTGATACTTCTCAGGAAATTATAAATGTGCACTGGAATTTCAAACACATCTCTGTATGATTCGGGGATTGAACTTTATAGTTTGTCATGGACAGCATCCAATCACAATCTTCTGATGAGGCTACAGTGAAGAATAGGCAGATGGTTTAGAGATTACGAAATTCAATGCAGTACTTCTTGAAAGTATAATTCAAAGGATTTAGAGCCTTGTTTTGTAACTATTGAGACTTAAAGAGACAAAACCTAATTTGACGTTGTTCCTTCTCAAAAAGTGCACATTCTAAATCTTCTGGACAACTATGCGGTTTGAAGAGATCTGCCCAGAATGACTCAGACCTACCACTAAGAATAAATATCTCCTTAAGTGACTTTGCCACTTTTTGGTTAGTTTTATTACTACTAGAACAAGTGCTGGGGCTTAATGCCTTTTTGAGGTTTTAAACTGATAATAGTTTTAAAGAAAGAGGATGAGTATTAATAAGATAACTCAGATATTCATTTGAAATCATTTTTTGTTCCAGTAAAATTGTTATGCAGACAAGATTTTTAACTACCAGTTTTAGTCATAATTAATCTTGGTCAAGAAGACAAAATTTTGTATTTTTGTCTATGTGCTCTACTTTTGGATATGGAATTCTGTATATCAGTTCTTATTCAACAAATATAATAGAGAAGACATGGTATGTATTCAGCTATGGAATACAACAGGAAACTGAGAATTATTGTAAAAGCTTTGTTCCTGTTGCAATATTTTTTTTTAATGTTATATTAAACCTACCGCAAGTTGCTTCTCTATTTATATAGCGTCCATATTGCAGACTATATCCAGTCCTGCAAATATGGAAAATACTTCATTGCCTTTCAAATTTGAACACAATTCCATAACCTAGGTGTAAAAAATTTAAGTATTAAGGTAAAAATTTGGGCATTTACATAGGAAAATGAAAAATGTTACTTGCCCAGCTACTGGCAAACATTATTCAGCAATCATTAGTTTAGAAACTTTGAAAGCCAGGATTTAACTGAAAAAAAAAAAAATTAGTTACATATGTTCTCCTGATCCCTTCTGGAAGCTGTTTATACTTTTGGCCTTTTCATTATTTTCTGGCAACAAAACCTTTGTGTTTTGAAATATGAAAAAGTATAATTTTTTTTGTTTGCTTTAAATTTGGTGATTATTTTACTAATTTTATTACAATGTGATATACTGAGAAATGGAGAACCATTACTTCCTTTTGATCTTTACAAGTTTGTATACTTACAGATTATGCCCTGCTGTATACCTTTTCTAGTGTGAAGGGTCTTGTTCTACTTAAGCTGGTTTTGTGGGGAATCTTGTCATAGGATTTTTGATCCTTTTTGACTTTTTGACATCTTTCTCCCTAATATATGAATATAGTAATTTATATGATGTATTTATATATAATATTAATCTGCTACCTCTTAGTTATAAAAGTTCTCATTATTTCTACCAGTTTGGCTGGTACAGAGATAAGTTTACAGGGATAAAGTTCATGTTCATGTCATCCACCATCATACCTGAAGTCTGGGGTTTTTTTTAATTCAAGTTATACTTGCTGGACATGGTACACATTTCCACTGATTACAAAACTGACACAGGTGATAGCTGACTCACAGTGAATTGTATTTCCACCATTTTACAAAGATTTTTATAATTTCTGGATTTATATTGCCTCAGCCTGTCAATTTGTTCCTGTTCACTTTGTCTGAAATGTCTTCTACAGTCCGCATACAAAATTCCAGCAGAATGGCTCTAGTATTTGACACAGCCAGCGATTAGAGACAAATTCTGCTATAAAGACTTCATTTGGTTTTTCTGCTCTGACCTTCTTCACTTTCATGGATACTTTTATAGCTTAATCATCTTCTTTCAGCTTTCAGATCTTGGCAGGATTCTATTTTTAACGCCTTTTAGATAGGGATCATTGTTAGCTTTTCTGTCTCTAGTGAGTTTTAGCTCTATTTCTTTTTCTGCCTCTCTTTAATCTATGTTCAACTTGCCTGAATTCCTGTGTTTGAATATGACTTCCAGCTTTTACAGCTTCTCATTCGTGATTCTTTTTGACCATGTTTTTGGAAGTTCATTTTTACTCTCAGCACAGTATCTTTGAGTTAAGTCTAAAACATTTGCAAGCTACTTTTAGCTTCTACTTTTGTGCTTCTTTTAACTAGCTATTAACTATTTTATTGGAATTTTAATTTAGGCATCAGCACTGTAGTTATTCAGAGCTTTTTCTTAATAGAAGCAACTATGTTGATATAGCAAACATACTTTAAAGTATTTTAAACAAGATAATATCAAATTTGAAATGATGCCAAGTACTACAACATGGAAGTGCTTGAAAGAAAAGCTGCCTTGCAAACAAACTAACTAACATGGGCAAGAAGTACAGTTTTCTCCCTGACAGTTTTTAGTGACTCTGCCTTCATTCATCTTCCCTGCTTTTCCCTTTTCCCTTGATCCTTTGCAGGAGTTGAGCATGTAAAACTGTTACTGAATTCTCAGAAGTACTGGATATACTCAACAACTCTAAATAATTAACTGAGTACCAAAGTGGCTGCAAGTGCTACCTCCTTACCTGAGAATTCTGCTCCATAGGTGCAGTCTTGTGTATTGCAAAGGCTGAAGTATGTGTAGAAGTGTTTTGTTGCAATCTCTGTACAGCACTTCAAAACAATTTTTGCTGTCAGGAGAGCAAGCTGGATGTTCCAAGTTCTGTCATACTGGCAGAATTTTTAATGGACGTTCTGATTCTTCAAGTATTTAATGTGAAATTTATTGGTCATGTTAGATTTCGCTATTTGCAAACCACCGGTAGTGGCAGAGCAGTTTCTTTCTTCAGTGATCCTAAAAAAGAGATATTACATCAAGGTTTATAAGACCAGTCCTTGAATTCCAGATACAGATCTCTCATTGTTAGACTGCTTACAGCTGCAAAAAGAATCCAGGTTCTCCAATGCTGAAATGGTTTATTGAAATAAGAATATTGAGTTGTAGGAAGGTAACAAAAAACCTTGTGACGGAAAAACCTTGTTTCTGTTGGACACAGACTGAAATTGATAAGGAATAATGGAAAGAATTAACATGCTTTTCCACAATGACATTTTTAAAGAGACTTCTAGAAAATAATTTAAACCCTTTTCCATGAAGAGGCAATTCATTGTTCAGTTATCATAATGACTGCTCTGCCACTACTGATACTTCACAGTGCAAGATAAGACAAAACAACAGTTGACTGAGGACCCATGGTGACAAAGAATTCAGTTATAAATGGACTCTTAAACATCCATCTCTTTTGTGAATTTAAGAGAAATGGAAATAGAATCTAAATTATTTTCCTCTAAGCAGCAGAGATAAGAGCAGCAATAATGCATTCCTTTTCCCACTGATGACAGATAACATTGAAGGTAGAAGCTGCCTTGAGTGAAGAAAGTCACTTTTCTCCGAATTGTTGTGAGAAGTGACATGCATTCTCACTGAAATACACATACAATACTTTTACTATATATTTCAAATGGAATGTTGTTTTATATCTTTTTTATACGGAAGCATGTGTGCAGGTTTACACTGAATTTTGTTGCTGTGGTTTTTTTTAATTGCTAACCTGGCCAGATAATGTAGCATCATTTCTTCCAAAGTCAGTAAATATTGTTTCTGAATGGTTTATATTGAATAATCAACAAATAAGCAATAATTCTGGAACAGGGACTGGTGTTTTTTTTCTCTTTTGCAGGTCCTCCAGTTAATGTCACATGCAACATATTTATAAACAGCTTTGGATCCATTGCAGAGACAACTATGGTAAGATATTTTAACTTAATCAATGTTTGAAGTTCAAATTAAGTATGTTCCATGAGTTCTAAAGCTAGCTAGAGCTTCTCTTCACTTGGAACTAAACAAAGAAGGAAACCCACTTCTAAGAATAGAAAGTGAGAATATCTAATTTGGCAATTGATTTTTTCTAATAAAAATTTCATCATTATACCATCACAAACAAGTAAAAGTAAAGCCAAGGTATGAAGAGGTTTTCTTTTTTATTTCTCCCTAAGTTTTATTTGACAGCTGCAATGAAATAATTATTAGATAGATATTAGTTTCTATAATGTTTCACCTTTCTAACCTCAAAATTGCAATTCATTCAGTCGCTTTGTTAATAATATTTTACAATTTCATCCTACACAGTGCGTACAGAGATGTATACTTTATTTAAAAAGTTCTTCTTCCATAGAGTTATTGCACTGAAATAATAGAATGACTAAAATTTTGAGCTGGTATATAAAATTTGAAGTAAACAGAAGTGTATTGCATGCTTTTCTACATACACTTAAAATTTGTTTAGTAAAGAAAGGCAGATGATACAGTACAAAAATATGAGATTTTAACAAAATACAGAAAAGAGAACAGAGTCTAAAGATAACAAAACTAGATATTGAACTGTGAATTGACAAAAACACCCAGGATAATCTCATTGAAAGGTGAGACATATGCTAGTAACTTGGAGCACAGATACAATCATTAAAAGTTAGTGAGGAGAGATTTTGGCATTCTTTCTCTCTACGAGTGCTTCATATTTTTTGAAAAAGGGAAAAATACCTCTTTGAAAACAGTTAACAGTAATTTTGGAGCAGAGAGAGTTAAAATATAGAGATGACAGAACAACTGTGGGAGTTGGTAAGATCCAAATATGGTAAACACTCTGAAATCCCAACAATTTCAGGGGTCAGGATATGTACTTGTAATGACAGAACACGGACTAAAGATAATGGATATATTTAAAAAAACCAACAACACAAACAAAAAACTTACCAATAAACCCTAACATAACCAAGGACCCGTAGTTAGCAAAACAAGAAGAAAAATTCATGTAGTCAAATATTTATAGCCCCCTATGTCCAAGTAGTATTAACAACTGTCTGTTCTTTACCTCCCTTGGAACATAGTAGTAGATGTTACTGAGAGACGTAGGTGATTTTTTTTTCAGAGAGAAAATTACTTTAATTTGTATTTGGTGGCCTTTCCAGATTGCAAATCCCAAACAGATTTACATGGCATCCAGAGAGATTTATTCAGGTTCAATCAGAGGATTAAGCAATACCCACATGATTAGAACAGTGTTCCACAGCTACTTTCTAATGTCTGGATGAGTGAATCTGGTCCAAAAGAGGAGACAGACCACAAGGTCAGTAAAGTGCAGAGACCCAGCCACTCAATTGCTATATAAAGGATATATATAAAAATGGAGTTGTTAACACTTACAAAATTTGTCCTGAGTTTAGGAAGAGGATGACCAAGTTCACATCTCAAGTGTATTTTCTCTCTAAAACCAGAGAATTATAAACATTTCCCTTCAGTGCAACTTAGTAAGTTAGTACAATATTTCTATTTTATAATGAAAATACATTCTGCTGTGTGTTACCTCAAAAGCAAATTGAAACAGTCAAGATAGACAACGATCTGGTCTGTAACAAATAGTTCCATGTAGTGTAGTATGTTATAGAAAACACCAAACCTGGTCAGAACCACAAGGTTTTTAATTCTCTTGTTTGTATGCATTCAAAAACTGGACACTTATGCACAACCTTGACCTTCATGATGCTTGTGTTTTGCTAATAATGGATTCACTGACATAGCTCACAACAGACTTCTACTTATTGTCAGCAGCTGATGACCTCTCAGAGATTCAAGTCTTTCTTTGCAGAAGAACAAATGCTTTTGTCAAGATAGGACTTTCAGTTGTGTGGTTTATTAGCTTTACTTCTCCCCAACACTGACAGTGAACTTCTAAAAAACGTGAAACTCTTTCTACCTTTAAATGACAATGAAAACCATCTTGCATTATTTCACAAACTGTATTTCTGCATGGTTTAACAAAAGCCAATTCACTGAAGTTCAGTATTTCTTCAACTATTACTATTTTATCAACTGGATTTACTGTAGTCCTTAAAATTCAGTTACCTATGTCTTAATATCTATCTTTAAGCATAGAAAACTCATTAGAACAATTTTCAGACTCAAAAAGGATTTTTATATTCTTAATAAATACATTTTTTTTCCAAACTGTAAATGGAACAGGTTAAGTAAGCAACAAGTTCAAAATAAAACCTGGCCACTGGTACCCTGTATTTAAAAGTACCAGCTGCCAATGGGATATGCATCTAACCTACGAGCTTTAAAGAAGTCCGAATACATCGAGCCCTGTCCTTTGCTGTCGCTGCAATTGCCCTTGGCAGAGTCCGTCTCTGTCCGGGCCTCCCCGGGTCTCTCGCTGATGACCAAAATCTTTGAGCTCCCTCTGCTGCCTCGGCTGTGCACAACAGAGTAAACAGGCAGAAAAACAAGGGGTTAAAAACACCCGCATCGCTGGCAAAGTAACCCGGTGCCAACTTCACATTGCTGGGCTGAGTAGCTCTCAGTAAGGACGAGGAGTGTGGCAGTGTGCGATGGGAATGGCAGCGGGTGTCTCTTGGGCAAGCACATCCCCTTAAACTCATCCACACCTGGTCCAGCTGCTCAGGGGGGGCAGACAAACCAAAAAAGTACCATAATTTGGCCTACAGCTTGTCAACTCTGTAAACCGTTTTTCTTTCTTTCTTTCTTTCTTTCTCTTTCTTTCTTTCTTTCTTTCTTTCTTTCTTTCTTTCTCTTTCTTTCTTTCTTTCTTTCTTTCTTTCTTTCTTTCTTTCTTTCTTTCTTTCTTTCTCTCTTTCTTTCTTTCTCTCTTTCTTTCTTTCGTTCCAGTTATTTCTTATTCTCTTTCTTCTTCTCAAAATACAAATCAGCTGGTTCACAGCAGGGAAAAGAATGCCACCTCTTTCTAGGAAGCTGAAATGCTAGGTGAACCTAGGTGATTCTAAGTGATCATATGAGCAATTTAATTTATTTCATGTATGCTCTGAGGAGGCAGGAAAAAAGTAAGCTACATAATTGAAAAGTCCCTAAACAAACTTTTATCATTGGCACCACTTAGAATTCAGCCTCATCAATTTTTCTGTGTTATCAAACTGAATGGTAGCACTAGATCTGTGCATGTCTCAATGATATTCACAAAGTGAGAATTTCACACTCATCCTCTAGACAAGTAAAACTCTTATTGCTTCACACATATAAAGGAAAACCTAGGACCAGTCTTTCATATTTGTATGTTGTTATTATTCTGGGCTTTTACACATAAGGATTTAGAAATCTGGAAGAATAAAGGACTAAAAAGTTGTGGAAGCCCAGAATAAAATTATTATTTCATTATATGAAATTAACATAATATAATTAACACAAATTAACATGTGAAGTTTTTCATTTGAGATAAATAGTAACGTACCTAAGCACACAGAACCTTAAAAATCTGACAAGTCAGTTGGATTGCTTGGTCATGTAAGTTAAATACATATTGGCAATATGGGAACCATATCCTACAGGAAAACAAATAACTTTTCTTGCTGGTGCAGTGGAACTTAAATTTCAGCTTTTATCACAATACCCTGAAATGTTCTTTAGAGAGTTTTTTTTTGTAGCTCATACTGTGCTCAGCTTGTATTCGCACTGTATCTCCTAAGGCTAAAAGCTTTTGTGATCAGTAAGAGCAGTTTCATATATGTTGTTGGCAATTAACAACAAAAAAAAAGATTATTCAGTCATATAGGGTCAGGACAATCTCAGTGCCAACATTTTCAGCTGCAAATGTTCAAAGTCAGAATACCGAATACACAAAACAATTAGGCTATTGGGTACATAGTAGGCCATACCAAAATATCTGCTTTTATTCTAGGAAATGTGACTGATAAACTTGTCAAGGTTGTCTCAGTTTTGAAGGTCAGGTACAACACTGACCTTAATGCAGATTTACAGCAATATTTACTCAGTGTGGGTTAATACGCTTAGCATAATTCATGTGCTCAAAGTGCAATGAAGGGGATGCTCACAGAGAGACGTGATGGCAAATAACAAGAGAGCAGACAATTAACACATTGAAAATTTTATGTCTCTTATTCGGCCTTACCATGTTTTTTTGCTCAGGGGTATTTCTTGATTCAGTCCGAAAAGAACTGAATGTGGATAGGAGGCATGATATTGATCTTTCTGTACCCTCCCCCCCCTCCATTAATGAGATTATCTTGCATTTACAAATAAAATATGCTTTTAAACCACACTAACCCATTTTTAAGCCACCGTAATTACTGTCCTTTCATGAGCCACAGCTCTTTAATTTCTTTAGCTTCATCTTTCTTCAATAAGCATTCCTGATTTTGTTCTATTGCACCTATTCTAGGCTGTCTTTCAATAGAGTGCTTGGAAGAAATGTTCCCCTGTACACATTGCAAACATTAATGCTGAAGAGTTTCACCAAATATTTTTCTTCAAATTAATGACTTAGTCTACTGTCTCGAATACAAGGAAATATATACCTTTCTTTACTGAAAATACACTGAAAAAAATCTGTCCAGTATATAGCAATGTGTTAATACTGAAGTGTCAGGAAGAAACACCTATATTTTGTGTCTCAGATGAGTGAAAGTGAGGCCTCTCAATAATGGCCACTTTACAGTTTCAAAATCGAAAAAAAAATCAATTTTTTCCCCTGTTTGACTATCAACTCCCATCTATCAAGACACAGAAAAATTGATTGTTCTTGCTCAAGTTTGGAAGGCAGATTATATAATGTCCCTTATTTTTCATGCACTGGCCTCTGGCACCCTGATCCTGGGTCACAGAGTCAGGAGTAGACAGAGGTTTTACAAATTCTAGTGGGTCTACAGCTGTGCAGTTTGTTCCATGTCCAGACTAATCCAGGCAAATCCTACTGCTGAACCTGCACTCTAAGCAGAGAGATCATATCACCCTCCCAAGATACAGCATCTATTCCATTTTATAAGGAAACTGCATGGGATGCAACCAAAGTGTGCTTGGAAAAATACACTACTACGTATACAAGATACGAATTAGCAAACAAATAGCATCATTTTTTTTTTCAAATTTAAAAAGTAATTCCTATACACACTGGCTTTCCAAGCAGCAATAAAAAACATTTTTTTGTACACTTCTGCTCTGAAACTTTTAGTCTAGCATAACTTTTCAGAAGGGAATCTTGGAATTCAGATACTGTGTGGTGGAAGATACCAGTAAAACACTGGCTAGTTTTACAACAGCATAATGAAGTAGAGAGAACAAGAAAATACAATAAAGGTAGCACAGCCATATCCCAGAAGTCTCACCAAGTTGCAAGGTGTGACATGGCACCAGCTGCTTGCAACAGAGGATCAAGGGTGATGTTTTGTATTGCACATCACTTTTGGGTGTTGAGGAGGTGTTTTCAGGTGCCTGTTAAGAATGAGATCAGTTTGAAGCTGTGCATAGAAACATGAGAGCCAAGTATCTGATTTGCTGATAAACTGTGATAGTGCAGCAGATGGACAGGCTGAGTGATGCTACTCATAGAAGAGGCTGGTACAGGTGAAAACACACTATGGTTATCAAGTGCCAATAGCTGAATTTCCAATCCTAGGGAAATCTCCTTTCCTATTAACACTGAGAATCATCCCTACACAAGTCAGAAGTGAGGACAAATAACATCTCTCTGTTTATCTGCTGGCCTCTGTGAAGCTTATGAGAATGATTGTACTATTCTCTACCTTTTCCTAACCTCTCTCTGTGTTATAAAATATGAATATTCCTGTATTCTTCTCTGGCATCTCTACTCGAATTTTTTCTCACGAAATTACTCCAGCCTTTTAGGCTCCTTTTATGACTCTAAAAAAGTAAAGGAAATATATTTTTTTTCTTTTGGATTCCTCTGATGATTTATAAATTATTCATAAAAAAAATTATACTATTTGGATTGGAGAATTCCAGAACCAAATTTCCAGAGTCTGGGCAGCAAATGAGCTCTGCACTGAAGTAAAGAGTTCAGACTGTTATGTTTGGTTTGGACTAGCAAAAATGGCTGATTAAATTGATTTTTAAAACTCACCAGAAGCTTTGCCTTTGCTGGAGTTGATGGTCTTTGCAGAAGCTGGTAGCAGACTTCTGTTCCTGGCCCCTCAAGCCAGTGGTTTTTAAACTGATTTCAGAAGCAACTCTCCTGTGAGTGATTAGGGAGCAGTAGTGTTCATTCCTTGGTTAATCGATTGTGTTTACGCTATTTTAATAAAATGCTGAGTTACAAGGGTGGTTTCCACATATTTCCTGTTTAAAAGCCTGCTCATTCAAAACGGGTGTACCACAAACCATAAATATAAACTATGAATAGACACATCCATAAAAAATGAACAAACAAGCTCGTCTTACTAAGCATTAGGTTAACCTTTCTTGTTTGTAGCTGTAAAACACCAACAAACCAAATCAAGACTAATTCTCAAGTTTATTTTTGATAGCATCCTGAGGCCAAATTCTTCTGAAAGCTCTATAGTCAAATTTACCTAATAACAGAGTGCATATGTCTGAGGAAAAGAAAAAAATAAAAAATAGCAAGGTTTTGGGTTCTAGACCTTTCTAGATATCCTTTCAATGATTTATGAATAAATGAAACTTCCTTTATAAAAGGAAATTATAAATTATTTCATGCAGTCAGCATCTCAGAACTAATTGTGAAGTCTGGAGTAAGTGATATTGTAATAATGAAAAATTCCTTTAAAAAGTTTTGGACATTTTCAACAGCTTTAGATGAAAGAGCTGTGGTAGAGGATCTGACTCAGTTGTTAGTGCGCATTTGCAGTATAAATTTTAAAAAGAACCAAGAATTGAAAAGGACTATATTCTGCGCAGGAACGAGTCATAGTTCTGAAAATATAACTAGTATCTACAGTAAAGCAGAAGCTCAAACTGACAGTTTTCACTGACAGCAGCCAGGTACTGGGCATAAACAGAATAAACGTGTGGTCATTTTGTGAAACTGCCTTTAATGCAGAATTTAGAAACATAATATACCAAATAGTTTCCACAATGAAGTACTAAAATTCCCATTTCATTTGTTTTGATTTGTAATCTGGATCTTTGTGGTTGTGACCCATAATTTGTTTCCAGATTTTTTGGAAGATGAATCTGAATATTTTGTGTATTTACTTCAGTAAGGCTTGGTTTTACTGGATCACCGTAAAATTCTAATATTTTCTAGAACTTGGAGCTGAAATGCAATGATATCTTTATGTAATATGGAGAATAAAGCAAAAATAATGACCATTTAACAGGTTCCATTTAACATGTCATCTGGATCTAAATACCCACCTATACGGGTAACTTACAACTTATTTCAGACCTTTGTCGTGCTATCAAGTTTCCAGATATAACTTTTATTACTTATTGCCAGAAGACAAAAGAAAATCTCTCAAGTTTTCTCACATGAAAGAACGGTGTTTCTAGACTGTGGCACGTGCAGAAGACAGGCACTCTGAGCTCATGTAGAAGAGCTGCACGTGGAGATGACAACACATTTTCTCATTTTAAGGCACAATGCTCTATGCTGATCACATTGTTGTGGTGCCTGAAGGTGCAGTTTCATATCTACCAATCAAATTAGTTGAAGAGAATTGCAGATTTTTAAAAAGCCAACGATAGCCTTCACTTGCTTAGTTTTAGCAGGTTTTTGTCATTCAGTTTCACAAAAGACTAAGACATGAAACTTAAACACTTTGGTACTCTTTGCCAATGTATAAATCCACAAACATTTGCCATTCATAAAAAACAGCAACAACAAAATGTTAAATGTTAAGTAAAATCTCCAAAATTCTTCCTGAAACAAAACCAACAGTTTATTGTCCCTGCTGTCACAGAAGACATGGAAAATATTCCAGTACCTCAGGCCCTGTGAAAGCTGAGTGACTGTAGCTACTCATTCGAGCTGGTCATCCAAAAAAACTCTCTATACTACTGCCAAATGCATACAGTATTTTATGCTTCGACTTCCTGGTCCTGGAAGAATTGTCAAATAAGGTATACAACTATCTGTACCAACTTCAGGTATAAACAAGTTCTGAAAACATTTTATAACCCATTAGTCAGAGATTGTTTCTCAGGTCTAGGGAAATGGTAGCAGTAGTAGCCTTATGGCTTGTGTGCTGGGTGACATTTTCTGAAATCTTGTTTACATTAAGGGAAACCTAGCTCCAAATATTTTTTACCTCATTTGAAGAAAAGGCTGAATCCGGATCTACAGTTGCCTTAGTACTCTAAGCTAGAAGTAATTGTTCTGGTTTATCTAAACTAGATAAATATTTACCAGGACAGGTGTTATAATCAGCTCATCCAGACATACAAATGTATCTATCTTTCTGAACCACTTTAGCAAGCTTTCTTAAAGAATTTGCAAATCACTTTGTACAATAGAGAAAGCTGAACAGCTCCGTTGATAGACACAAAGCTTTCTACTTCCCCATTCACTGCAATTATTAGCTACAGAAGACCTGAAATGACCTCCTACATCATCAGCTCAAACACTTGCTACTGCATACAACACTGCTTTAAATACTACTCATCACCTGTTCTAATGCTTCCTAAAACCCAAATGGTTTCTTCACAACATCAGCAAAGGTTCTTGCAGAATCTTTATCTTCTCTTTCCAAGGGAGACTTAGCCTTTAGTTAAATTTTTACATCCTTTGTTTACCTACAGTCATCCAATCTTCTAGCAAAGCTGGGGAACAGTTCACACCTCTTATTTCCCCTTATCTATGTTTACTTACATTGACTGCTCTTCCTCTGATTGCTCCTTTTCAGTTAAAGGGAACACCATTACTTGTAGAGCACTGCACTATGAAATAATATGGCATTATTCCCATCCCTTCCAGCATCTTCCTACTTACTTCCACATTATTATATAAGTCTTTTCAATCCTTTGAAGGCTTTTATCAGGTAGGCTGTTCCTAAAAATCTATATCCTGGTGTAGCAATTGCAGCATTATCCAGAAAAAAACTGTGAAAATAATTTTTAAGCTGAGTTCTACTCAGTCACTGTTGTAGGAAGTCTGAGTGTCTGTGAAAATAAGATTGTGGCATCACTGGATAGCTCTGTTCACATCATATAAGGTATTCTGTTTATGAAGTTTCTTATTTTGCTGCAATCATGCAAGATGAATTCCCTTCAGGTTATGATTATGTAACACTTGTGATGTTTCCTAAAATTATAAGAACACAGCTACCAGTGTAAAAACATTATAAAAAAAATAGTTAAAGGACTAGGTCAAAAGTAATACTTTAAAAAATATCTTTAGGGTAGCTGCCTCATGATGTGTATTTAAGCAATGGAAATTAATCTCATCATGGTATATATGGATTTTGTCCTTAACTCCCATTAATGCTAATAGGAGTTAAGTCCCCTAAATCCCCATCTATCACTGTAGGACTATAGCCTGTCTCCCTGTGTTTTGCATGAACCTGCAATTCGCTAACTCTCTTTACAGAAACAAAAGCTGCAGTGGACTTTAGAATAGTTGTTGAATGAACCAGAATTAAGAACATAAAAGTTTTTCAGATTGTCCCCTTTGTTCCTACTTTCGGTTATTTCGATTCTTGAATCTAGTAAATATGCACTGGAAAAGTTCCCAGTACAAACATTCTACATAACCTTGAAGTTCTTGCCTTGAATAAGTTTTGGTTATTTTAGCATAATTTAAAAACTCCGTTCTCATGTCTTCATTCTATTCTGAATACTCGGTACTTCATGCACTCTGGGTGTGCATACTCTGGGTGTGCATTTTTAATTACAGTAGCCAAAGTAATCACTCAGCATGAAAGAGCTGTACACTCAGACTTTTTATACATCATACCCATAGTGCAAACATATATCTTAAATGATATTTTTTTAAGTTTAAACCATTTTATAGTACTTTAAAATTAAACAGTAAAATTATAGAATTTATCAAAAGAGCTTGTAAGAATCTGGTTTTACACAGTTTTTTTCCTTTTCCTTAGACAATACACAGCATGCTATCAATTATGGCCATTAACAGCTAGCAGAACAATAAGTATTATGAGTCTGTGAATCAGACTTTAATTTTCTTTAAAAGTCAATATGATCGCAGCAAGGTATGGTGAGATATGCATTTTTTACTGACATGCCTCTCCCTATCACATTACTGCCATTATATCAAGTGTCAGACCTCTTTTTTTTCCCTCTAAATCCTTCTAGCAATCCTAATAGCAATTTACACAATAATAATAAAACTCAGCATCTTTTAGATAGTTTGATTTCTTCAATTGCACAAAATAACCCTTATGACTTCAGAATTTCAGATTTGTTATGCAGACCTCAGCAGCAGCAGCCATCTCCTCCAGCTCAGAAATTGGGTTCTGTCTTCTCTCACTGCTGAGTCCTTCCATTTTTCCCTTCATCTAGTTAACCATCTTACCCAGGAAGTGCTGCACTGCTGTTCAGATTCATCAGACAGGTGTCTCTAGACAGAGACCTACAGATTGACACCTTCCTCCCTCTATCTTAAATTGCAGGTAATCCCAACTCACAGGCTTCTCTGCTCTTCTGCCTGTAGTGCCCCAGCTTGCAGAGGCTTTGAATTTCTCAACAATTTCATCCAGGGCCAAAAAGCACTGCAAAGCCAACAAAAATCCCTCTTGTCATGATTTAACCCCAGCCAGGGAACAAGTACAACACAGCCACTCACTCATTCCCCTACCAGTGGGATCAGGGAGAGAATCAGAAGGGTAAAAGGCAGAGAACTCGTGGGCTGAGATAAAGACAGTTTAATAGGGAAAGCAAAAGCTGTGCACAGAAGCAAAGCAAAACAAGGAATGAATTCACTGCTTCCCATGGGCAGGCAGGTGTTCAGCCATTCCCAGGAAAGCAGGGCTCCATCACACTTCACAGTGACTTAAGAGGATGAATGCCATCACTCAAACATGCCCCTCCTCCTTCTTGCCCTCCTCCCCCTTCCTCCCCCCCATACTGAGGAGGATGCCATATGGTATGGTATATCCCCTTGGCCGGGGGGTGTTAGCTGTCCCAGCTCTGTCTCTTCCCAATTTCCTCCCCAGTCTCTTCACCTGCACAGCAATTGGAAAAGCAAAAACCGCTTTGGCTCTGTTAAAGCCCTGCTCAGCAATAACAGAAAAACATCTCTGTGTTATCAACCCTGTGTTCAGCACAAATCAAAACATCACCCTGTACCAGCCACTGTGAAGTAAATTAACTTTACCTCAGCTCAAACAAGCCTTCTCCACAGTTCGGAAAGGTCCCAATTTGCAAGTCTCTGGGCTTAAAATTTAATTGTGCCTAGGAGCAAATTTAATCCCATATCTTTCTTTCCCAGAAAAAAAAAGAAAAAGAAACAGGCAGGCACCTCCTCAAGGCATTTCTTTTTGGAAACTGAGGCAGTGTGAATAGATATTAACCTAAAACTTTGTCACAACCATGAAGATATTGAAGGTGAATTAAAAACAATTGTATTGAACACACATAACTGAGAAAAAGTCGGTATTCACTTTTTCTTCTTTACCTGTTTTTGATGATAAAACAATAATATTCAAAAGCACTCCCAGAGAATCTAAATTTATTCCCTTGCTTTAAAAAATAAGCAGTCTTTACATTGCCTGATCTTTCAGTCACTAGGTTTCTTTTTCACTTAAAGGATTTTCAAAACATAAATGTATAGGAACATATGCAAGCTAATTTATTGTATAACAGGATTAGTTAAAGAAGATTTCTAGTCTGCTTTCCATCTACAAACATTGTAAGCTACCATATGCGGGATCTCTTACAATCTTCTTTATTGTTCCTCTATCTTCTTTTAAAGATTTAAATTGAATGAGGTTTTAGCTATTTAACTCCTGGTAGGATTGAAGGGATAGAATACTGAAAATTTGATGTTTCTAGTCAGCCATTATTAGTTCCCTTGTTTGCAATATATTTTTCCTTATTTTTGTGAATGTGGCTGCTCTACAGTTTCAGAAAACTGAATATATTAAATACATAATTTGCATGTCTTTTTAATGTGTATTATATATATAAAATATATATTATATACAAATATAACAACAGTTTTCAATGTCTATATCTGTATTTTACACTGGTCAATTATTTAATTAATTTTGGATAGTTTTACTTCAATTTTTAAGTATTTATACTAGACCTTACAGAGTAACAAGACTGTTTCCCAGATTAGCAAAATGTAGGGAAAATGTTTAAGATTTGTGCCTGTGACTACTGTTCTGGTATTACTGTAGTGTTACAAACTACAGTATTTGAGGTCTTTTAAAATAAGGTTAGGATTGGCTTTTCAATGAGTAACCTTTACTTCTCCCCCTTTCATCATGGACCTAGTGGAAACCCATAAACTTGACATTTCTTCTTTCTCCCTTACTACTCATCTAGACCCACGTGTACTTGTACACAAAGTTAAATTCTTCATGAAAGGAACAGGTTAGCAAATCGATACTAAATGGAGTTTGTGTCTGTTCAAGTTTTGTTTAATTGCCTGAGTGCATTTAGTGTGGCCTTAATAATCCCTAAACGTCCCTGAGTTATCATATCACAGGATTGCAGGAGACATGCATCTTTCTAAACCAGCAGCCAAAAGGCAGAATACCTTAGGGCTTTTCAAATGTCACTAGATGATGTTTTTGGGTAGACAAACAAATGGTTCCCTTTCTCCTCAGTACAGGTACAGTTCAAGTGCACACAAAATTTTATGTGTTGCCATGGCATCATTGTAAAACCACCAAAACAACATGATTTTCCTGATAGACCTCTTGGTGCATTTCATGCATATCAATAAATTTAAGGTCAACTCATATCTGATCAAGCTTGTCTAAAGTTAGAAATATATTCCTTCTCAGAGCCCACTTTAGCAAGTGTTCGAACTGTGGGAGTTTTCAGGCCCTGCTTCTGGACTTGACCTTGTTTAACTTTACCTTATATTTTACCTTATTTACCCTATTCTAGACAGTGTCATATTTCCCTACCAACACAAGGAAGGCAGCAGGGTAATTTAATATGGAATTCCCAAAACTGTACTTGATCTAATTTGGTTATATTTCCCTGAGGAGATGAAACAGAGGATTATTTCAAATACATGTTTTCAAGAAAGATTTATAAAATTAGCCCATTCAGTCACTCATTGAAACCAGTCATATTCTAAGTGCTATCATAAAATTCATTAATAACAAAATGGAATATCTAGCACCAAAAATTCATGTGAACAAATGAATAATCTCAGAAAAACTTAACTTTTCACTTAGGAAGAAGTACCTTCTGCTGTTAGACCAAAAACTTCTTCAGGGACACATCATTTTTTTGCAGAAAAAACCCAGAATCTTTTGTCAACCAAGAACATGGCAAGGACCAAATGAAAACAGAGGCTTAGTGTATGCTGTTTGTTCATGTAATTGTCATGTCCTTTTCCATCTAATCCCTTATACTACTGCTTGAAAGTGCAAACATTTTAAAAGCCCCTGAGCTAAGTCTTAAAAAAAGCAATTACACCGAGCAAGTCACAAAATGTGATTTAAGTGTAATGCATTAGGAGTTGGAAACACACAGCTTCCATTAAACATGGGAGTAGTATATTCAATCTTTAATTAATAAATATTCTATGACATGCAGTAGGAGCTATGACAAATATTATTACACAGTATGTCAGTACTATAATTATTTTTTTTAAGAATAAGTATCCTAGAAGTTAATATAGATATTAACTACCTTTGACTTCTGATCATTGTATGTGAGAACAGAAACTAAAATCCAGTATTGCTACTGATAATAAACTCAACAAAATAACTCAATGCTAAAATAAACTGAACCTGTCCATTTGCAATGTTTTAGCCCTAAAACACATGGAAAATAAGTAGATGTTGTAGCACATTGTTGAATTCAACTGATTTTGAATGCTTTGTAAAAAAGACGAGGGAGCAAGTAAGGCAAAAATCAAGGAGTTCTCTCAGAAACTACTGACTATATTCTTCTTTAAGTTGTGGGTTGAATGACAAAGACTGATAGCTCTGTGCTAATAAGCAACCTGTAAATGACCGAATACTTTGTCTAAGGCAAAGACAGACCTGTAGTAGTTGGAGAATGGCTCTCAGTCCTCCATTATTTGTAGTGATGGAAAATGAGGTATTACTCATCCCAGAAGAAAATAAAGCAAGAAGCATTTATCTGTGCCAGCCAGAATGCTAACAGAAGACGTACCACTTCAGAATCCAAGGGTATGAAAGCATTTGGCACACCTAGGAAGAGCACTTGGTGCAGCAGTAGTGTGTAAATTTATTTGCTGAACTCTGGATTTTAATTTTGTAAGGAAGTCTGAGAGGTCTGATATTACAGGTAGCAATGTCAAAGTACTAGTTTTAGCCATCTTTGCCGAGTGAGTTCTAGTTCTATTGACTTCAATATGAGTACTGATGGATAGTTATTGGAGTCAAACTCTGAAACTAATTAGGCAAAACTGAAATAAAGCTTTAACCAAACTATTCACAGGACACCCATTGGGATATGTAGTAGTTCTGAAATGTATGAGAAACAAACAAAACCAAACTAAAATTCCAAATGTTAACTTAGAAAAAAAAAAAAAAAAGAAAAAACCACACAGAAATATTAAAAACATTAATGCACACCTTAAAATCTACTTAAAATCTACATAGGAGCTGTTCATCCAAATCCATCAACAGTCTTTTCTGAATAACTCAAATAATTTCTTAAATCTTCCTGAGATCAGAGACAAGTTAGTCCTCACCTAAGCTTCCAAGCATCTTGGCTGTCCTACTTAATGGAGGGAGCAGGAGCACCTACAATTTTCAAACTAGACTAGGATTAGGGCTTTTATCAGGAACTGAACAGGCCTTACCCCTCATCGTCAATCTTCAAGGGCTGAAATCTAGAGATCCTAATCACCCCAAAAGTGTTTAGCCAACTAACTTCAGACAGGAAACTTCTCCACGTGTTTGTGCATGGAACTGAATTATTTTCCTCATATGCCAAAATCACAAGAGTTGGAAACAAAACTAGAAATAAAAATTGCAAGAAGAAGACTTTCTCCTAAGATGCATGCATGAAGACATTGCTGTCTGAGGAAGGGATCACATGGTTCTAGAAAATTCACAAAGTTATGTCTTACTGAGGGAGAGGTACAGTACTGCAGTTGCTCTCAGCCTCTCAATGGATTTGATAATTCCAGAGTCAGAACAATAAGGACATCCTTAGTTTTACCCACTGCCAAAATCAGTTCTGGAAAGGGAGACCTCCTATGGAAATATCCAGCAACAGATCATCAAGAAGGATTCTCTGTGCCATAGACAAACTCTTTATCATAATCAACAGTGCATCTACATTGCTTCTTGTAATGAATGCCCTACAGCTCTTCAGTACAGAAAAGCACGTTCTCAGGGATGTTTGGCATTAGTCAAATCTTGGTACTCAGACACAGATTTAATGTGTCAATTAAAGATAAGTACTAAGCAATTGATTTAAATCACAGTTAATTTCTCTTTAGCTGCTATGGTAAATCTTTGACAGATTAATGAGTTACAGTTAATAGTGGAGCGTGGAGCTTGTTGCAGTTGGTTTTCACTCATTAATTGAACTGCCAAACAGCATAGATATATGCACTATCCTTGCTGCAGTTCAGACCTGGAATCGTAGAATCATAGAATTTTAAGGGGTTGGAACAGATCTTAAACATCATCTAGTCCCAACCCCCCTGCTGTGGGCAGGGACACCTCCCACTAGACCAGGTTGCTCAAGGCCTTATCCAACCTGGCCTTAAACACTGCCATGGTTGCAGCATCCAGAACCTCCCTGATCCGGTGTATTGCCACTCTCACAGTAAAGAATTTCGTCATTCAACCTTCTCTTCTCCAGGCTGAACATCCCCAACTTTCTCACCCTGTCTTTGTAGCAGAGGTGTCCCAGTCCTCTTATCAAATTTGGGGCCCTCCTCTGGACTTGCTCAAACAGTTCCATGTCCTTTTTATGCTGGAAAAACCAGAATTGTACACAGTGCTCCAGTAATAGTGCACAGAAGTAATAAAAAATAAATAATACCCTTATTTGCTATAATAAATAAGACAAATGAAAGTATTACCAGTGTTTGTTAGCATAAGAAAAAACATTAAACATTTCAGTTCAGTCTAAATTTATTGATAGTTAAGGAAGGATATTCTTGTCCTTAGATTAAAAATGTTTTCTCCCTCCCCGTTGATGTACTTACTGTAGGAAATCAAGTCATAAATTAAGTCATAACACAAGTCCTTTGCATTATCAATTTAAAGAACTGCAACTTTTCATGGCTACTCTCACAGAACTGACTACCCTGTCCAGTCCTGTATCATCCTTCCCTGCATCTTCTTTTACATATTCTTTTAAACAGTTAAGTCTGCATCATAAGTAATCTCAGTAAGGATGAAATTCCAGCTATTAAGCATGATGAAATACAAGGGAATCCATCAGAATACAAACACTATATTTGGATTTCTCAAATGTGAGTGTGAATTTCAAGGTTCTTCTGCTACTTTGATTTTTCAATGGTATTGGTAACCTGCATGGAAAATGACTTGACATTTGAGTGGCTAACTTAAATTTAAATATTTGAGTTTCTATACTAGAGAAGTTTTATCAAAGGCATATTGAAATCATTAGCTGAATAGCTTTTAGTCCACTATGAAATTTTCAGCTATGTAAAGGAAAACTAGAAAATACCACTAATTTGCACAAAGTAATTAATTATCTAAACTGCAGCCACAGTGCTTAAGAACAGTGAATAAATTTAAAATGGAAAATGTTGTTACCACAAAGTACTATTATGCCACAGGCCATCCTGTCTAATTATACCAGTCAAGGCAGCAATAAAAAGCATGTCAAGTTGCATGTTTTTCAGACTGAGACAGTAACTTTAGAAAATCTCAGCAGTAAAAATTAAACCTATTAATGTGTTCTGCAACATACAAGCTTTTCTTGTATAGTAGTGAAAATTAGCTTTCATTACAAGTGTCATAGTTAACCGATGAAGAAAAAATTTTCCACAAGAACAATATTTTTAATAGTTTTATGTTTACTCTTAACAGTGTTCCTTCAAAATCTGTAGGATTTCTGTGTTAAAACTTTACAGTGAGTCAAAACAAGTGACGGAAGAATCATCTGACTACATTATACAAAAGACAAGTCTAGATTTCATTTAGAAATATACATAAGCCAAAATTATCATAATAATTGGAATGGCAACAGAGAGAGTTCTGTAGATTATTCATGAAATTCTGAAGACTTGGTTCAAATAACAGCATACAAAAATTATGAGAGCAGGTGATATTCAATGTTGAAATGAGGGGCGTATTTTGGAATCTCTCAGATCTAGAAGGATTCCACATGCAGTGCATATGAAAAATGTATTAAAGAAATTGTGAGAATTAGGAAATTAGTATCTTGAGGATTTATGCAAAAATTTCCATAAAGCTACATTCTGTATGTTATGGTAATATAGCTCTATCTGCACAAGTATAATGAAGTAGAAATCAAAATATTCTGTAAGTGTTTCAGATTTCATCAGATGCTGGAAATTACTAATCAAAATGTTAGTACTGGGGTCCATAGTGGCCTCAGCCATGGCATGGACAGCAATTACATGATCTCCAATTTTTATTTTGTTGAGCCTTATGAAGCCAATGAACAGTATCCTGACCCTCTGAGAAAGTTCACAGTGTGGCTAAGGTTTGGAGTATGGTGAAGCTAATGCAGACCCATGTCACACTCTTGTTCTGTAGAACCAGGGTACAGCAGCTGTTCAGAAAATGACAGCCTTGAGGTTACAGATGAGGCTGTGAAAGTCACCACAACTTAAATGATGATTTCTCCCTCCCCTCAAGGAACCTTTCTGTCACAGTTATTTGAATTAGGAGTTATCCTTTCAGGCAAATAGCACATGAGAATAGAGAACCTCTTGTAGGATAACAAATCAATTCAGGCAGTTTGATTTTGGTGTTTGCATCAAACAACCCTACTTGTTTAAAGCAGTTAAGCCTTGTGCTTATAATGTGTAATTATAAACTGAGATGATGAATACTTGTCCTTCATAAAAAAACCAGTTAAATATATCTCTTTTCTTTTGATAAATTAGGAAATTTTTTTTTTGTGAATAATGAGCGCCAATTTAAGTCAGACTTTTCAAGGGAGAGAACAATGAAAAATACCTCCAGTTGTTTCAGTAGGAAGTTTGTCCAGGATTTTTTCATCTTAAAAGCTGGAAAAAATTTGAACCAATAAACTTTACTCATACTGACATAGAGAGTAACTTAATATAATCTTGAAAGGATTCTATCATTTGTCATCCTCCATTTTCCTTTTCCATTTTGTCTTCCTGCTATGCATTTTTCACCCGTTCTGTCTCACACATGTGAGAAGACCTTTACAACTAATCCCATCCTTCAACTCTTCATTTTCTACTGAGCAAAGTAAATTAAGTAGACATCCCTCAGGATATATCATTTAAAATAGAAAGCTTGGGTTGGGCTGAAGTGCAAAGTCCTGAAAGCTGCAGTGCTCCCAAACCAGTGCCTCAGGTTTAGAGCTAATGTTTCCCTCATTGCAAGAATTGCCCATGCTGGGAAAGGTGGTGGAGCCATCATTGCTCCCACATCCTTCTTCTTCGTGTCCTTTTGATTTTGTACAGCAATCTGGAATGGAAATAGGTACTACATGGTATTTGGGATGTCACGCAATGAAATAAGGATATTTCAGGAGTCATTATTCCCTCTTACTAGAAGACACTAAAAATATAGTTCTTTGAGCACTGAGGCACAATCTTGTCTAAGAATTTTGTCTTACTTTAGAAACACACAAAGAAATGCAGGCTTGTTTCTACATCTGTAAAGTAAAAATCCCTGGCTCTGGTTTCATCACATCATGGTGCTAATTATAAAAAAATACCAACAGATTCTCCTAAGAAATTTTCGTGGCTTCTGAGGCTGTCACTACCCATAACGAAAAAGAAAATGTCTTTCAGTCCTTTCCTGAAAGGGGTTGGGGTGTGCTTGTATGTGTGTGTCTAACAAATTAATTTACAGTTGATTTCTTTAAATAAAGCAGTTGATTAACAAATCCTATGCATTTAATGCTGCATGCTTCTATTTGGTCAGAGAGCCTTTTTCGTGTCTGCTGGAAAGAGTAATCTGAATTGGTTTCATTCTCCAGGTGTAGTTTTCCACTTACTTTCTTTGTCTTAAAAATTTTTAAGCTTATATGAAAATCAAATTCTTTACTGGGACTTTCCCTATATGATTTGCATTATTTTTGATTTGCAATACTTCGTAAGCATTTTTTAGCATATTAGGCTACCCTTATTAAAGCTGAGTTATTAAATTGACCAAAACAGCAGGATGCTGAAGATATGGAAAACTGCTTCTCATGAGTAAATGTTGCATATTGAGGTTCCTGTTGTCCTTTATTATGTGTGGTGGCATAATTATTCCAACTACAGGGCTTCATGTTCCAAGTTTCCTAAGAGCAATATTGATAAAATGCTGGAATTTTAACAGTACCCACAATTTCTACATCAGTGGGATTTTAACCAGTTAGTCTAACCTATAATAAGTAGTATCCATAGTTTTTGGCTAAACAGTATTGCTCATCCCTGTGCACTTCATTTCTGTCAGACACAAGAAGTTTTCTTGTTAAAATTAATTTTCATCATCTTTTTTAACCATAAATAAATGATGTTTTGTACTTTCGTTACATTCAGAAGTGTCATGTAAGGTCTGGCAACCAGTTCCCATTTTCCCCCTGCAGCTAACCTATCTTTTTCTCTATTTTATTTTTATCTTTTTCATTAATGCAATGCAAATAATGTGGAAAGTCTTATTATAACCAATAAAACTATAGTTCCTATGCCCTTATGCTCAGTCTCAGTTCAAAATGCAATATAATGAGAAGCTAATATTCACCTTTATTTAAAACCAAATATTTTCAGAGTGGTAAAGTTGTTAAGAAATTGTGGAGCTGTAAATATATCTCTGACAGAATGTATGTGCAGCTCCAAAATTACTTCCAGAAGTTTGAAGCACTCACTCGTCTTTTCTATAAAAGCACTCTTGATTAAGGCAGCACTTTCTGTAGAAATTAAGGTGACCCCACTTGTAACTAATCTAATTTATCATTAAGACTTATATGGTGTCTGCCCTACTTGAAGAGAGCAGGAACATGTGCCCTCCTCAGACTGCTGTATGGGAAGTTACTGCTCCCACAATGCTTAACAGGGAACTGAGGCACAGAAAGCCTGTGTGGTGGGTCTAAAACATGTAAGGACTAGAGAGAGAGAAAAAAAAAATAACTTCCCTTTCAGTGGGACAGATTCTCACTGACAGAGAGAGGGAAGTGGGAATGCCTCTGCCAGGGGTTGGGCAGAAAAAGATAACACTGTAAAACGCTTTTTATGCTTCTCATTTCAATTTCAAGACATATTTGTGATAGGGGTAGAGTTATATGGAATTGCAGGAACTGTACATGGAGGTTGGATTTCCTTATTTTAGGATTTTTTCAATTGCCCTGAAATGCATCTTTATTCTTTTCCATTGTGTCCCCACTGATACAAATAGGTATCATTCTGGCATTCAGCTAAGTAATTCTTTTGTCATCCACAGATGGGCAGGGGATTACATGGCTAAGAAATGAAATAAAAGCTAAATCCCTATGCTTGATAAAGCTTTGCTTGTTTTCTCTTTTATTCAGGATTATCGAGTGAACATCTTTCTCCGTCAGAATTGGAATGATCCACGCCTCGCATACAGTGAATATCCAGATGACTCTTTAGATTTAGATCCATCCATGCTGGATTCAATTTGGAAACCTGATTTGTTCTTTGCTAATGAAAAAGGTGCCAACTTTCATGAAGTTACAACAGATAATAAGTTGTTGCGGATTTTCAAAAATGGAAATGTGCTTTATTCCATCAGGTGAGTCTCTAATCTGATGATTTTTTCAGATAGAAGTTCAAAAGTATAACTAGGAGTTGCTAAAACATATATTCAGTTTTTAGTCATGCAGAACTACTGTGTGAGTTTTGAATGCAGAATTTTGTCAATGTTACTGTTCATTTTTAATACTGAAAAAGGTAATGATCCCTCATTAGGCATTCACATAGTAAAAGTAATAAGAAAAGTATCTTTCCTATTTTAAAGTACAGGTACTGAGCCTAGAGGAACTAAGACACTGCACAGAACAAACAATCCTGTAGTATTATAATCTGAGTGTGCCTATGTATGAGTTTCACAGTCTGTACCCTCCAATTTCATGGCAATCAAATGTTATTTCTTTTCCCCCATTTTGGATATTGCAGTTCCACTTCAACATGAAAGCATGGCCCGTTTGAGGAAGTATGACATTTAAAGATTAGTCATTTACTGCTGGAGATGGAGAGAAAACTGGAAAGTAAATTTTTGAAAATGTTTTAAGACGCTGAAAACAGCAATCATAAGTATTGACAAAATCTAATTATCCCACTTCTCTTCCCACCACTTTCCTTTTAATACAGACATCAGTAGGCATTTTACCACTGTCTTCAAAAACCCAATCTAATGAGAAACACATTGGATATAAGTATGTTAATGCCCCACTAGACATGGTATAGATTTGGTATTGAAGCATTCACTTGTGCAAAATGTTACTCTTTTCAAAATAAATATACTATTGTCCACTCAGTGTTTTGCTTTGCATGCTTTTATGACACCGAATTAATGCGTAATTAGACTCTTTGAAGAGACATCAGGAATATGTAAGCAGTTAGTATAGCGGAGAAAAAGAAATCTTTGTGACTTGCATGGATTTGTCAGTGGCAAGAGAGTCTCCTTCCTCCCTCCCTCCTTCCAGTATGATTAGGCAGCACTTTTTCAAGCTTACACAAGGAGAAAGGGTTGGGTTGAAATTCTTATGAGTATTTCGCATCCAAAAGGAGGTTAGTCTGCCACTCTGGGAACAGAATCAATCTTCAGTGTCACAACATGTATTCTGTCACTAGAAACAGATTCAAAGCAAGTTAAAAGGATTCCTTCTCTGGAGTCAAGTAGAAAGTAGATTTAAATCAATTATCTGCAGACTGAGTCACCCCAAGAGGCACTGGCAGTTGTTCCACTCTAATAAATTCCCAGCCTTGCCCTGCTCCTTCCAAATACATACAGCACAGTGTCTATAGACCCCACCACACAGCTGAAACAAGTTTGGATTGTAGCTTCAATACAATTCAGACCAAGTTCGTGGCCACATGAAATGGGGTGAAAAACCCCAAATGTGTGAAATATTATCATTATCAAATTATAAAGGCAAACATGGACTGTGCTGAAAGCAGATACCAGATAGCTCCTGTGTTTCTTATGAAGCCAGAAAGTTTATGTTGCCATGATTTAATTAAGAATTATTACTGCTTCTGAAACAGATGTAAAATCATATCACTGGCATCTAGTTTACTTGTTATGTGCATTTGAGTGAGTTAACCTTTTGAAAAGGGGAGAAATGCTAATTGCTAGTGTGCTGATACTAAAATGAAAAAAAAATTATAAATTTGCTTCTTTCTTTCATTCCCTAATATCTCCTCATCCCCTAATTGCATTGGAGCAATTCAGACAAGAAAATAATGGAAGGTTACAGTTCCTGACTCAATGAATACTTAATATAAAATACTAAAATATTTACTGAAGCACAAAGTAAAGCCCAGGTGCCTCTGAAATGACTTGCTGTGTTACCAGAGTACTGGCCAGAATTTGTATTTGGAACTATTTTTAATAGCATGGGAATAGGGCCTGGGTCTGACTTCCCTCCTCAGACTCTTCCCTTGTAGCTCTGTCACTGGCTGGTTAAACAGAAATTATAGCAACAGTGAATCAAGGAGGTTTGGTCAGCAAAAAAAAGAAATAGGTAAAAGAAATATGCAGCTATAATTGCCACCTACTGCCCACTTGCCTTTAGCCTCATTGCCGAAAACAGGGGAATGGCTTCAAGAGAGGGGGATTAGAGCCCTGCCATGCTAGAACAGCCTTATTTGTAAGGAATTGAACTGGAGCTCCTCAGGTTTTTGTAGTACATGCTATCAACTGAGTTGATTAATGAAGGTAGAGTCATGGCCCTGAATGATGAATGGATACCTAGAAATGACCAAGCACATGTTCTTGTGCCTTTATCTCTTAGAAATTCTTCTTTCTGATTCCTGTGAGAAGTATCACTCTAAAGATAAACTATTGTATTTATTTACCTATATGCCTATAATTTGCAAAGAATTTCACAGGAAGTATTAGTACTAACAGTGATGCACAGCTGCAGTTCAAAATTACAGGCATATTTCAGTCTGCCCTCAAAATCATAGCATGTTTCTTTAGACCTTTGTGTTGACATTTTAAGCACCTTATTTTAGGAGAATAACAAGTAAAGCTAGTTTGCCACCATGATTTCCAGCTGACATATGTTATGAAATTCTTGCAAATTTGGATAAGTTTTATGCCAAGGATTTGAAATACTGGAACAGTACAATAATTCTGCTGCAGCACAAAAAGGCACACTGATGCTGCATTCCTCTAGACTTCTCATAAAGTTAGGCAACCCTACTGAAAAATTTGCTTTTCTGAAAGCCTGTAAATTTTTCTTCCATGTTGTCAGACTAGGCTGAGTTAGATGGGTTCAGCTAATATAGACCCTTTTTGAGAGCTTTCTATTGAAATATGTATTCTATTTTTAATTGCTTCCATTTTATTCATGCATTCTTCCTGCACATTTCTATGGCATTTTTTTGGTATATTTTTAATGGGTTTTCTGTGTTCTTTCAGATTGACTTTAATACTTTCCTGTCCGATGGATCTCAAAAATTTTCCAATGGATGTGCAAACATGTATAATGCAGCTGGAAAGCTGTAAGTTTGCGTAATGTATTGTGCTATACATACTTTTTCAGGGATTACAACAGCTATACAGGAGGTAGGAAAACCCCTTGTAGTGGTACAAGAATAAATTTTCAAAATGAATCCTCTATTTTATCAAAAGAATCTGTGAAATGTACATGATTTTAAGAGGAAGAGATTCTTTCATACCTATTTGCACTGAAAATCAAGAATTTTGTGTAAATCTGAACTTACCATTAAACTTAAGTACCCAGTGACAGTTTATACAAAATTTCTGCATATAGAGTTTCACCATAAGTCTTTCCTGTGGTCACACATACAGGTGAATAATATGGGAGAGCATAAAGAAAACATAAGAATAACTTAAAGAAGTGATTTATGGGATTTTATGTGAAATAAAATTAGTACATTCTAACCTATCATATATTTTATTTATCATCTGCCTTGATATCTTGCTACTTAAAAGAGAATGGAAAGTGTAAAACAGCTATGCCATTTCAAGGCACAAGCATGCTCACAAAAGGAGAAACCAACTATTCTATCTGATGCATTACATTCTCATTTTCCTTGTGATATGAAATATTTGGGAATTGCTGTTTCCGTTAAAATGAGAGGACTTTGAAAGAGAGCCCTAGCAGAAAAATCTTCCTAATGATGCAAAGAACAAAAATAAAATAAAGTAAAGCATTCTTTGAAAACTTCCAGCAATCTGAAGTTTGTGAAAATTAATGACAGGGGCAAGACAAATTAAGGAGTATCCATCTAAAAGATCTAGATTTACAGTTTTAGGGCCAATAAGTAAAATATTCCCAAAAAAAGAGAACTGTGCATATAGAATGAACATACTGGATTATTTGAAATATATCACAGATAAGAACACAACACACATAACTTTCTTAAAGTATTTTGGGTTTTTTTTCTTTTACTGGAACAAAGCAGCGTCTAAGGGAAGGAGGAGGTAGTTATCTATCAGTCAGTGTGTCTGAACTGTTTGTTGTATGGTATGCTTTTATAAAATATTGCAGGGTGAGTATGAGAGCCAGATCTATCTTTTATTACGATGGACAGATGGTAGCATCATGAAGCAGCCTTTCAATATGAGGACAAGAGCTGAATCTGACAGCAGAAATTTTCTTGACTAAGATGGAGAGATTGTTATTTGCTGCAAATGTCAAGGAATTTAGGACAATATTATATGTCCAGGATTGCAGTGAAATGCCACGGTCAACCTGAGCAGACGGTGCTACTGATAACCTATGTCACCTGTATAATTAATGTGACTAAACTAAAGGTTAACATGAAGCAGTTGCATCAGAGCACATGCAGATTGCAGGTATACTCACGAAATACAAAGAGGAAGTATCATAGTGTTTGACTGAACAAGCAAAAGATATAATTAAAAAAATGTTTTAAAAAGTTGTGTAAGTTTTGCTTTAACAGCTTCATAAAACTCAGCTGCATTTTTCCTCTCTTTCAGCTGTTGTGAGGACAGGTCAGACAACAACTGAGCATTCTTAAACAAACAGGCATCTGGTTTGCTTTATAGAAACCTTGCAGGAGCCCACAATTCCCACAAACTACACCACAGGGAACCAACATTTTTTAGTTGAATAGCACTGTAGATGTTCTACTGTATTTTCCAGCAGAACGTTTTTCACTGAAGTCTTGTTTTTAATCATTGGGTTCAGTGGGAGTAAATTCCCAGCTGCACATTCACATGGTAAAGAGAGGCAGATCTCACAAAAGAGGAGCTGAAGAAAATACCGATGAGAGCTTCAAATTCTTTATTCACAGAGGAAGATCAAATTTGATTTCCTAAGGAAGTTGCAAGTAATAAAGATTTTCCCATATTGCCTCGTCTAATTCTATTTCACCTGTAACTTCAGACATCAAAAAAAAAAGAGACTATGGGAAAAAACGATGGCCTGAGGCAGAAAGTTTTGTAACGTGGTAGCTCTGGCTATGCTTACATGACTGATAGCAGAATAACCAGTTAGGTTTGCAAGAACAAGGCAGCAGTTGCCTGAAATTATTTTGGGACAGATCCAAAGCAGATATGTACAGTGACCTAAGTTCCAAGATCCTAGACCTTTGAGAGCAAGAATTCACCTGTCCATAGCCAGTTTCTATGTACAGGAAGGACAGGAAAGGAAACAGACAACTTAGAAGTGTTACAAAAAATATCTGCATGCCAGGAAGAAGAGTAACAAGGAAAAAAAAATATATGAGAGTGAGCTCTGACCAATTTCCAAAACTTAGGAAAGGATGAGCAGAAACATTCAAATTCCAGACTCTCTGGCTAAGAAAAGGCATCCAGTTTTATTTAAATTTTAGAAGAAAAAAGGAGGATGGGTGCATTTGGCATTTTCCCAGGCTACACATCAAATCTCCCGAGGTAAGAACTGACATAACCCTGAGAGCCTGAATCCATCCAAGCATCTCTAATTTCTAGGCCACAGTGTCATACTCTGCTCTGGCTGTCTGCCTTGCATTTTTTGGTGCGCTGTGAGACAGTGTAAACAGAGGGATCAAAGCACTAACCCTAGTGATTAATGCCTTGTCTGGGCAAGTGGAAGACATCTGGGTCCAAAACTGAGAACACAGTCCTCTCATGTCCTGAGTAAATGATCTGATCACCAGGTTATATTATAAAAACCAAAGTGTTTGCAGGGGCGAAGCAGCAGTAGCCATGCTTCCAGATGTTTCTTTTTGAAGTGGTGATCATTGCTGTTTTTTCCACTGAGTGCCAAGTTGTATAGGACATTGTACATTTAGTACATTATGAATTTACAAGGCCCATTTATCTCATGGTTTCTGTAAACTGTATCTGATCTTGCAAGCCTTGCTCCTGCACATGTCACTAAACAAATTAGAATAAATCACTCATCTCTTTTTTACTCATCTTACCACTGGGTTGCAAAGACTGACAGTTATAACAGACAGATCATAGGTTTTGTCTATCATTTAAATAGTAATTTCTTTTAGTACTAGGTACTTTCCTTCAATATTGATACTGTTGCTCCATCATAGAAAAGTCTAAGAGAAAAATTCATGTATAGGTTTTCTTCCCAAATTGTATCTTTATTTTTAGCTGGCTCATGTGATGTTTTTTCCAAGGTCAAAAAGCAGCTGAATTTGCCCCTGGTAAAAGTACTTCACTTATATCATGAAGTGTCTGAAAAATATTTAAGTGGAAATATGTTCTATTTTTAAAGGATTTATTTTACCAAATGATTTCTCAGCAACTAGAATGAGCTGCTTTTTTATCTTAGAAAGGGAACAAATGAAAATGCACATATGAAATAATCCCTTCTACATTTCTGTGCCTTACACCAGGGCAGCCTATAGCCATGTGAGATAATTTTAGTTTTATTCTGCTTGACTAAGATACAAAGAAATGTCAGCTAGATACATATTTATTTCTGTGGTCTGTCTCCCAGGAAAGAAATGTATTTCTTTCATGTGCTAGAGCTTGTTGTCTTCCTTTTTCAAGTTTCGCTATTACTTCACAGCATTCCTTTATTCATAAATTACAATTATAACTTTATGTGACATTTAATTTTCCTGAATTTTCAAAGAATATTGAAAAGAATAACTCAGTTACAAAAGAAAAAATGTACTGTGAAAAGCAACATAGGTAAGGTATAAAACACTACCTCATAATTTTAATTTGATGCTTATTATTAAATTAAACCATGGCCTTCTTTTTTCTCCCTTTTGATTTATGGAGGTTTTTTAGTTTTTCTAAGCAATCAGGCTCTTGTTTTCTGGATTGTTAAAGAAAATTCCCTCTGTATTAAGTGATGCTTATTTGCACAATTTCTTTCCCCCCATTCTCTAATTTGGAGACTGTACAAGTGGAAAGATGGGTATGCAGGCTTCAGCAGTACAGGCTAATACATTGCAGAAATGTGCTCATTTTTCCTTTGGCACCATAGCACAAAGACACCATAAGAAAGATAAAATAACTGGAGTGCATATCTTACCTGCCAGGGAGTCCTCAGGTGTCTACCTGAATGACAGAAATTATGGACACACTAGGTCAATGCCTGTCTGTGCCAGAGGGTGTAGAAACCATACTGCTTCTCTCCTTTCCATTTCAGTAGCACAAAAATTACCAACTGCTCATGTGTGGTTTTATTCTGCAGATGGGTGACTCAATCTATTGTGCCTGTGTGAAGTGAGACATGACACACAGCTACAAAGATCAAGATACTTGTAATCTTCAGCTCCTGACCAGTGCAGGATGAAAGGGCAGTAGTGACTCTACAACTACTGCCAACATACAGAAACGAGCATAAAAGCAGGTTTGGGAGATGTGCTAGACTGCTGACCTGAAATGTAATTCTTTTCCAAAATGCGGGCTAAGAGGAATAAGCCTATAACTCCCCAGGGAGAGATTCCATCAGAACAATTTAGAGGACAGTGCAAGGGGCAGACACTTCGCAAAACAGCTCAGAAGTACATTGGATAAAATCCTGCTTTCTTGGAGCTCTGGCATAAATTTAGCCTTGAAATGAATCACAGCTCATTTCTGAAGCTAATATATTTAGTGCGTAATGCAGAAGAATTTGTTCTAACCTCAAGCCAAAACCAGATTCGTTAGCTCTGTCATATCTTCCCTCTGCTATATTGCTGGGAATTTAGGGCATGATTCAAATGTCTGTCATGCTCTTAGGAACAGTAATGTGCAGGCAGCCTGTCCTGGAGGCAAACTGATGGGATGCCTAACAGAAGAATAGTGGAATAACCCTAGTCAACATGACTGTACTCCTTGTTTCAACTGGATACCTAAAGAACTGATGGGTTTGATGACTAAATCCAATGTTATTTTTGGACCTGTACCTTACTAAAAATTAAAGAAATGAGAATGGAATTTAGATAAATCACTGGGATTAAAACTAAAATATAAATTCTGTAGTTGAGCTAAACTCTTTTACAAAAAAGCCAGATACTCTTCTCAGTTGTTTCACGCTGTACATTTGTCTATTTATTGAACATGAGGAAAAGAGTTGGGTTTTAGTATACCTGTAAGTATTTTAAAATGACACAAGGGAAAAACAGCCTTTCTGTAGTAAAACAGAATGAGTAGAAAATTTATAGGATATATCGCTATTCAGCTGGATCGCAAATTTGCTCATGGCTTGGAAAGGTATGGTAAAGGTGGACGGGCAAAGCAAATAAAACTGTGTCAGCAGATTTGATAAAGGAGTTATGTTGGAATTTCCAAGACAATGATGGTTCAAAGATGTAGTCTCTAAAGGTACAGGGGAGCTACTTGCCCTGAATAACAAACTTTGCTTTTTCTGTAATGGTGTAGTCCTTGGAGAAGCAGGAGAAGAGATGTTAGACACTTCCATAATACTTCAAAACAAAATTGCTGGATGTTCACTGTCTTGTCTATGAGATAATGGGCTTTTAATGACTACCACTGATATAGAATTAGCTAAAATGAAATCTTCCTTCTCTTAGCATGCAACTGATGTAAATAGCTTGGTTCCAATAGGTTCTATAGGGTAATGAGGACTGATGTGGGTCGAATGGAACTCTATTTATTTAAGGCAGGCTTTAGTCCTATACTTTCAAAATTGGGTGAATGAAAAGGTGATATTTATTATTAATGGTAGTGTTAAAATAAAAAAAAAATATATACAATCTAATTCTTTCTTTCAGGGGCCTCATATGAGTGTTGGTAACAACTTGTCAGCACCATTTTTGAAAAGATATTTTTTTCAGGGAAAGATGAGTCAGACCAAGGGAAAAGTTTGTTTTTTCTTTCGAGACACTGTAGATGCCCTTGCTACTTAGAAATATTTCAGCAGGATCAAATTATTTTTTCATGCAATTTTTCCTAGAACCTGTAATTGAAAATGCTGAAAATTTTTGCTCTAGCTAAACAATTTTCAGTGCTGTCTAAACGCTAAAATTACTGTGTTGTCCACCATCTGCCAGAGTTTTGTATAGATTAGATCAACTAAATAAAATATCACTACAATTTCATTTTATTTGATGTCCAGATATCCAAAACCCTCCATCAACTATTCCAGGCACAGGTCCTGGGAACCTCTTTTCATCAACACCTGATCTTTTCCACCTTCCCCCTCTGTAAGTGTGATAGAGTTTTACTTTCAGTTTTTCACACTTATCACTAACTCTGTTGCGCATCATTTTCTAAAGTAAAATTTCTGCAGGCCAGATCCAGGTTTCCCAGTTGTTTCAGGCCCTGTTCCCTTCTGTCTAATTCTAAATTCTATTTAGTTTGCCAGTTCATCATATTCGTCTCAGGCAGAGTTCTCAGTCTGCCAGTATATGCTTCATTAGCTGATTACCTGGAATGACTTCAGGCTCCTATAAATTACTTGTCTCTTTAAGAGAACTGTTTGCACAGAGGCTACAGTGACATGCATTCACGCAGTTCTTGACTTTTCCTGAGAAATACTCCCTCTGGCAACCTTCTCCTCCTGGGGTGATGCCTTTGTCTTAAAGCTACCAACTGTTTGCAACCTGCTTTTGCATTTTAAATGTGCAAGACCTCAGACTCTCAGTAATTAGAGAGAGTATTAGTGTAATCTAACCAGTCTTGTAACTCCTGAGCACCACCGTTCAAACATAACAAGGTTGTTTTCCCTGTCCTTTCTTTATAGTTCTATGATCATACCACTTCGATTTTTTATAATTAGTAATAGCTGTATACAATTAAGAGCAAGCACTGCACAGTAGCCAGACAAAAAGAAATACATTGCTAACTGCCCTCTTCTTCAGCCACTGAAGCAGCTGGTGTTTGTCCCATAAAACACAGTTTGACAGCTCAACTTTCTCAACCTTCACTCATTCATGGCCTGCAAACCCAAACCCTAGCACACCTCATTTCAGTGACAGAAGTCTTTACTAACCCCCTGAAGACCAGGATAGATTATAGCCTCCATTGTGTTTAGCTGTTCATGTAGAATAAAACATTCACTATTTGCACCAGTGAGCTGCACCCTCATATACTACCCAGGTTAGTGACTAATTGTCCTTTTTTCAACAATAAAATTTAGCCACTAGGAATTTCCTACATCACACACTATTTCCCAGCCACTGGTAATAAAATTATCTGGTAGCAATTTATAATAGTCACCAACACCGCCTCATAGTCAAAAAAGAAAAAATTATGATTTCATGAGAGGCTGAATATCATGTTGGGTTGCAGCAAATCCAAGTAAGTAACAGATATATGAGTTCTGCTCATAAAGCAGCAGCAAGAGAGCTGCTTTCTGTAAGCTGCTCATAGTAAGACTGAACAGTGAGACTGAACAGTGAGAATTTACAAAGAATAGGAATAACCATCATGTAGCAAAAGTTTACCCTGAAAGGCACTTGTTCTTAGAAGTAAATTCAGTTTTGTCTTCTGGACATGTAGACTTCAGGGATTCATACCACATTTCCTATTGAAAGCAGAACCCAATGAGAGCAAGACACAGAAAAAACACCTTACACTCAAGTCTTATTCCAAGATGAAGTCAGAATTCAAGAGCTAGGCACTTATGTTTACTACAGAATAAACTCCGTCCATCTATAAGCAGAGATAACACATTTAAAGTTATGTGCAGTTGATAAAAGCCCTCCTCTGATTTGGCTTTGGGTCATCCCTTTCTATACTACTAGAGTTGAGTAGAGGGCAACGGGAATTATTTCCATAGGAAAACAAAATAAAGTGTTCTCCTGATAGAAATTTTAGCTGCATAGAAAGTGATTAAGTATCATCTTTAATATTTTTTGTTAACTTAAAAATATGCAAGTAAACTGCAAAACTCATCACTACATTAACATTTGTCATGGGCTTCTGTAGCATAACAAATTTAAGGAGGAGAATCTAGAAACAGGTACCATCAAGAAAGTAGGGCTTCTGTAGGTGTGAATCTAAAGTTGAAAAACTGCAAGGAATAGGATTCCTCATTCTATGTCATTACTGAAAACTGTTTTCTCTACTTCCTCAAATTCTGGGTCCTAAATTGTGCCAATTCTCCTGCCTATTAGTTTCTGTGCGTTCAGAATTTATGGACCTAACACCACAATAAAGACACCATTATCTTCCTAACCCCTTATAGCCCTAAAGAGAAATGTCTTGTTCTTTGTAACTACTACATATTGCAGTGCAGTTCTTACAAGTCACAGAATATGTCTAACAATGTAACTAACACATATAGCACGAGTTTGTACTGGTAACCACACACCCATTCAGAATAAAGCCTTCACCTCTCAGAACCACACTTTACTGCTCCATTCACACAGTTAAGAACCATGTAATGGAACACAACTTCTCAGATTTTTTTATCTCATAGATCGTTTGGAAAATTCACACAGTGTATTTCTAAAGCACACCAATATCAGCAACAGGCTGTTGGACTTTTTGTTAAATTTATGTTACTGAATGAGATTTTTGTAATTCCTTTAAAGATAATGCAGATTTGTTAATCAGGTAGCAAGTAGCCGAGAACCAAAAGCTCAACTGGACTTCAGGTTTAGTATTTTTAGAACAGGACATGGAGAGTTACTACAAATAATTGGCAGAGGTCCCAAAATTAGTATGCCAGGGGGCTGTTTTTTACGCTCATTGCTTATAGAACAGCACACACCTAAACTGCAATAGTATATATAATCCAGTATGGTAACCACTGATTGTTTTTAAGAGTGTTTTCTGTAGAAATGCCTTTTTCCCCTTATGCACAATGTACACAGTACCATAAGCATTCTGAGTGTTAAGCACAGTGCTATTCAGCAGGTCCTCTTCATAAAATTAATTGAAAAAACCTATTTTCTTTTGATTTAATTCAAGTTGATTTAATTTAACATACTAGTGGAAATGTTATACTATTTTAAATTTATTTGGTGTAACATAAACTCACATCTCCATTACATTCTCTATATTTTCAGACACCTTTAATTTAAGACTATGACCTTAACTTACAAAACTGAAGTTACAGTTTTGAATGCTAAAGCTATATTTGGACATTTAAAATGTAAATGTAACAAAAATTAATTACTACACCAACATTTTGAATACACTGCTATTATTTTTAATATATTGCATTACAGAAGAATTAGTGGGCAGGGTAGATAATCAAAATTAAAAGCATGCATTAGAGATGAATGAATCTGATTTAGTGAAATACATTTTGACACAGCAGTTGTTTCTTGCCAGTTCAATGAGTTTTTCTCAGGGAATATCACTTCTGGCCATAATCTACATGCTTCAAATGGTAATCTGCTTTACACACAATGGCTTTTGTCTGAATTCATGCAAAGTTTGATAAGATATATACCTCCAATTTTTCACAGTTTATGACACTTTATAGTGAATTTTAAGATTGTGTTTATGGAATATCATGCAATCAGTAATAAAAACAAGTGTTTCCTTGCACATTTGATATACGCTTGTAGTGACTTGGGTAATGTCTGTTCTTTATTAAATACTTGTTTAAAAGGATATAGTCTCATTTTTATCATATTCATCCAGCCTCAAAAAAAATGCCAAGTAAACCAACAGTCAGCCCAAGTTCCTGTGAACACCTTGTACACGGGTTGTCCCAAAAAGAAACATCAAGAATTTAGAAGGAAGAAGTGTGAAAAACATTTTTACATTCATAAACACTGATTCGTAGCTCCTAGGTTCATTCGACGTAGATCAGAAAAGATAAAGTGTATCTCAGTTTTCAGGTCAGCAGATCAGGTCACTGAATGCCATTTATAGGTGTATTAAAAGAGTAATGAAGTCACTGAATGTAACAGGGGTAAGATTTATGCCCACACAGCAAAGAGGTGTGGTTTGCTGGAACTCAAAATTTCAGTAATTTTGAGCAGACTCTTAGAAGATTCTGAACAATATACTTTAAACAGTAATTTGTTACTGAAAGGTTAAAAGAATTTCTGGTTCTCAACAGGTTATTTTCAACAGCTCATTAGCATTGGCCTAAAGCAGAAAGGAAATACTGCAAAGAAGCTGAAAGCTATGTAAATTAGATGAAAAATTCTCCTTTTACCTTCTGGTTCCTTCTGTTATATGTGGCTCAAACTTGAATGAGAATATGAAGCCTTTGTTTTTCCAGTTGTAATAACCAGATAAAATTTATTCAGAAAGAAAATTATAATAAAATGCCTGGGAAAGATAACAGATCACATACTCAGAAGGAATTGGGATATTTTCCCCAATGATATCCCATGCAAATATTCATGTGAGAGAGGGAAAGTACTTGTTCTTTGCAAAGTCTGGGCCTTAATTAGTATGTCTTTTTCTGTTATATCTAATCTTATACACATGCATGAGGTATGGATAAGTGCAGAGTCTGAATATTAAAGCTGAGTGCTTTTTAATATCATTGTATATCACAGTCATTTAACATGAGAAGACTAAAACCAATTGCTTTCCCATGTGCTGTTCCAGTTTCAGAGAAAAGCAGTTTTTCAAAGTGCAGAATTTTTAATTCATTGTTGTCTTTGAACAATTCAAACTGACATGATTCCATAAATATAACTCTGACAATCCACATTTCACCTCAAGTAAAAGGAGGAAGCTGTCTGAGTGTAAAGGGCCTATTTTATCCTTACTGGGTTGGGGAAGGCAAGATGTTCCCAAGCACCCAAGAGATTTGGGTGTTTAGCTAATTTAGATGCTTTTTTTGAATCCATTAATAGACCATCTAAGTATTAAGATTTAAAAAGAGTTTCATAAGACAGCCTTTTTTTCTCTTCTAATTCAGTATGGTATATAAAGGCAGAAAAAAAAATACGATTAACAGGTACAAGCAGACCCTCTGGATTACCTCCTTTTTATAACATTTACTTAAAATATTGTAATTTGTTATGTTACTGCTTTTCAAAGTTTGCAGCTGACTTAGAGTTTATTTGGGTTTTTTCTTTGTTTTAGTTGGATACACAATGAATGATCTCATTTTTGAGTGGCAAGAAAAGGGAGCGGTTCAAGTTGCAGAGGGTCTCACTCTGCCACAGTTTCTGTTGAAAGAAGAAAAGGATTTATGTTACTGCACCAAGCATTACAATACAGGTAGGAAAGTGATTACAACTGAAAAGACATTTAACATTTATTGTTATAATAAATGTCACAGTTGGGGTATCTTTAAAATGTTCTCACTGAATTCAGAAGAGGGTTAAAACATATAGGTGCATTGTGCAAGGTAATGCAGTCTTAAATAACTGGCAAACACACCAAAACTATCTGAAGACTGAACAAACTTCAATTTTAGGTATCTTAAGAAAATATAGTGTTGAAATAATTCAGAAACTGTTCAGTCAGGAGTTGTACTTATTCAACAGGTGCCATAACCACATTTACAGTGTGCGATCTGAAGTGCTACTGAAATCCAAAGGTCTGTATGCTGTGCACGAATCATAGCCTGGCTCAGTCAGGAGAAAGGGACACAGGGTTGCCAAGCCAAGTTATCCCTGCCCTAGTTCATCCAGCAAGGGGGCAATGCCAGCGAGCTGAAAGGTTTCTTAGTGTGCAATGGCCAGGTATGCAAACTAGACTTGAGCATGCAGTGACAGGACAAAGAGGAATGGATTCAACCTGAAAGAGAGTGGTGTAGATAGCAGGGAGAAATTGTCAGAGTGGTGAGGCACTGGAACAGGCTGCCCAGAGAAGTTTTGGATGCCCCATCCCTGGAAGTGTTCAAGGCTAGGTTGGATGGGGGTCCGAACAACCTGGTCTAGTGGAAGGTGTCCTTGCCCTTGGCAGGGGGCTGGAACTAGGTGATTTTTAGGGTCTCTTACAACTCAAGCCATGCTATAATTCTATAGTTCTATGATTCTATGATACTGAATTGAAGCCTTTGTTGAACTGAGTTATTTAGCTCATCTCTGGGATTATTTGAAAAACGAGGGGATTAATATTAATAATATAATTAAGTATATTTTCATTTTTAATTGTGAAAAACTTTACCAATAACTGAACAATCACAAGCACAATAATCCTGAAAAGCAAAGCCTAAAAATGCACAGTTTATGTATCCTCTTGAGGAAAAAAAAGCTAAAACTCTTCCATTCTAATCCATATCTTTTTTAATTTTTGCTCTCCAATATGATTAAATATGCCTTAAAATTTAAGATTAGAATAATTAATTTGGATTCTGATGAAAAGTCAGGGAGAGAAAATTAAATAGGTGGTGTTCGTAAGGAATGTCCTGTTACAATCAAAATTAAGGAGGAGTGCTTTTCAACACTGAGCTTCATCACAACTGCAGTGGTGCCCTAAGAGAAAGGAAGGTTCTTTCATAATTTCCATTTAGAATAGGAAGATACTGGTGCAGATATTTTGAAGTGTTCCCTAAAATAAATTGGAAATGCTTAACATGCACTTTTATTGTACAAATACTAATGTCTGGATAATCCTTAAAAACCTTCTAAAATTTGTGATAAATATCCTTTAGAATAGTGATTTTTTCACTCAGACATTTCTTCGTTAATGATAAGATAGAAATTCCTTTTTTCCTTTCTACCATAATCCTTATGACAAATAAGGAAATTTTGTTTTCTTTGTTTTCCACTTTCTCCTTTGATCTCAAGCAACTTACCCTTTCTTTTTAAGATTCTCCTTCTTTTTTGCCATTTTAATGAGTGTCTGTAATTGTATTCCATACCACAAATATGATATTAAATAATAAGAGATCATGGTATGGAGTATTCTTCTCATTTCTCTAAAGTTCATTTGCATAACATGATGCATCAAAAATCTCTGAGAAATTAAGACATTACTGTGATGATTAACCTGATCCTGAATGGAAACCTGGTTTAAAATTTCAGGATTTCCAGTGATTTCCAAACACTTAATCCGAAGCTGAGTTATACTCTTACTCATTTGTCTGAGAACTTACGTTATAATTGTCAGAGTTCAAACCTCATGATTTTGACTAAAACTTCATTTTTCTTCACAACCTATGTTTCAAGCCTATTTACCTTGGTATTAATTTTCATCTAAGGAAAAATAGGAAAACACGCTACGCCTAGGCACACTATACTAGGTTGCATGGGGTCAACTTACATGTGCTGTTTTTTCACTGTGGCCGAGTGGAGAAGCAGGAGAAACAGATGTTATTAACTGCATGTGAGGCCTCATGGTTCTCAAGATGTGGCTGCAAGTGTGCTTGTCTCCATGCAATTCTGTAGCATTTGGGTGAGAGGAGGGGTTTACTGTAATAAGTCCAGAGGACAGTGTGGCCAATCAGCAGCATTCTGTATTGCTTTGGCCAAACTGCATTTCTGTGGGCCAAACATGCTCTAAGATGTGAGTGCAACCCACAGCCCTGGAAAGATGAAGTTCATGACTGCACTAAAAAAAGTAATTGGACCATTTAATTTGTCCACAAAAAAATCAAGACATTTGATAACATGGAAACCTTGGAAGCCTGGATGCAGTTAGAGGGTGGGGACATTAACAGATGTCAGCAAAAGATAAAGCAATTGCACAGCTGTGGGACCTGCCTGTGATTGGCAGGGGGGGAAAATGTGATGCTGATGCTGAGCAGCAGGTGGAAGGGTATGTCCTCACCAGAGGAAGTAGCTGAATGGCCTGCTTTGAGTCACAGCACCAAAATCACAGGTACAGATGTAGAAATTTGTCAGTGTAAATCAGAAAGAAAGGGTGGTCTTACCCATGAAGGACTATATTTATTGTGATACTCTCCTCTTCGAGATAACAGTGTTTTCTCCAAAGTTTTTTTTTTTTATTCAAATCATCAGTATGAAGCAAATTTAATCAGATTAGAGGGGTTTCATTTCTAGGAGTAAGAATTCCTTTTATTTCTTTGTTACAACCAGAATTATTAACTACTATTTGTAGGCTAAAATTCCATAAACGTTATATTAAAAGACAACAACAAGTATTTTCACTATGTCACTTAGATATATGGTCAGTAATTAAGGCTTCTGTAATGAGATACTGCAGGCAGATATGCCCTTAGGACACTCCACAAGAACCAAAATTTAAAAAAAGCAGTTTTCAAAACTTGATGTGAAGTCTATTTCTCTGGCCTATGACAGATTAGATAGAATGAATTCTTAAAATAATGCTAAGCAACTGCAGCTGGTATGCAGTAAGTGACCAAAGAAGAGTTTTTAAATTAAGTTTATTTACAACACAGGATGGAAAGCTCTTCTTAAAGACATCTTGTAAAACAGGAAAAAAATCCCAAAACTCTCCCTGTGAAGGAAATTAATGTGAAGCTTCGGGACAGTATGTGGAAACTCATCAGTACATGCCTCATCAGGGTTTCATGCCCAGTTGAGAATGGCTCACTGTAACCGAAGCTCAAAAAATAAACTGTCTAAATATAGAGATGTAACAGTTTCAGCAACAGTACAGCAAAATGACTCATCAAATCTTGTGTTCTGAAGTGACACAACAACATTTCTGATAATTTTCATGTTTTGCATCCACAGGCATATCTGCAGTGACCAATTTGGGAAGTGAATCATAACAACCAGAAAAATCACATATGAACCATTTACATTACTAGGATGGTCTTGCTTTGCCGTGTTCCTATGTGACATTAATTGCTTCCCTGGGCCTAAATTTTATTTCACCTAAATTTTATTTCAATCACAGATAATTTCAATCACAGCTGCAAAAAGACCAATATACAGTAACATGAATTTACATATAATAGCATTGGCTAACAAGCACAAATGAGTCTTGGCTTTATGCCTGCATCATGCATAATGCTTTACACCTGCTCTTGAGTGATGCTGCTCAGAAGTCTCTTAGGTCTAATAATGCCTTTTGGACCAAAGAATTGGATATAGTGGTCCTGGAAACAGTGGAGCTATGATTGCTGCACTTACCACCAGAACTGGTAGATTCTGTATAAGACCATTTCTGATAATTGTGATCTTGATGAACAGCACGTTTCCTTAATTCCACACTCCCCATCTGACTTCCTAATATGCGCATGCCAAACACAATTTTTCCTCATGATCCCATTTGTTCCCTTATAGTCAAAAAAATTGCTTAACAACCTGTAGAATGTGGCCCTTCTAAGTCTCACCTTCACCTGACCTAATGCCTTATATTCAGCCATTTTGCTGCCAACTTGGTAATGACAGTGATTAAAGGAGACATAACTTTGTGCCTTACTCTGCCAACAACAACTCAAACCCTTACTTGTGTTGAGAAACACCTAAACCACTCTTTTTGAGACTAAAGAAGTGATTTTTAAGACGTGACTTTTTAACTCCATCGGGTTTTTTCAGAGCATTTCTCCAAAAAGGAAGTTTGTACTTTTTATCCAGGAGGTAGTCTATGGGTGTGAAATCTCTGAAGCTGTTCATTCCTTCACTGAAAAAGCAGTAATTATGAACACTTTGAAAACAGTGCCTATGGCGGGCTGAGGATGTGAGGAAATGGCACTAACTCCAACAAGGCTTTTTTCTCAAGGGCAAAGAGGCCACAACTGTCACCCCTGCACTGATCAAAATTTGAGCATTCTACCTTAAAGATTCATTGAGTAAAAATTCATCACCTGTCCTGGAAGTGGAAATGTTACATCTAGATGTCTCTTTAGTTTATTCTTCTCCCCTCTCCGCCCCTGCTAAGACAGGTCAGCACATGAAAAGTCTTTCATATCACAAGACTTATGTTCAACTTGGTATCTCCCAGGCTCCCTGGCCGGGGAGAGCTGCTGCCTACCCAGTCCACCCCCAGCCTGTATCAGTGCAGGGGGTTACTCCATCCTCATCACAGATCTGTGCATTTCTCTTTGCCATGATGTTGTGCTGGGCTCTCCAGCCTACAAAGGCCCTGCTCAATGCAGCTCAGTTCTCTGTTCTGAGGGACATGGGGACTTCATGTGCAAATCTGTCAAGCTGAAAAGGAAATAGTTTCTATTTTCCATATTTATTTTCAACTTTCTTTTACTGCAGTAATTATCAGTCTTACGCCAATGTTAAGTTTACCACCTCCCACAGTATTTTTTTAAAAAAAGCTACATAAAGGCACTTCTGTCCTGTCCAGGAATTTATGGAGTCAGAGACAGATGACGGGATCAACACTGATTTCCCCCAATGTGCCACTGATATCCTCAGACTGTGACTTGAAAGACAACTGAATGGTAGTACATTCCTAGAGTCATTTAGTGAATCTTGGCTTTAGATACGTAGACGAGTGCCATACACATGAGAACTTGTCTAGTTCTATATGCTAGATGCTGGAAAATCATAATTTCTATTCAGGCTGTATAAAGATAGATACAGTGTTTCATCTATCTTATGATGAGGAAAAAAAAAGTAGTTTTATAAGCAGCTTTTATCAGCAAAATACACTCAATTTATATTAAAGTGCAAATTGGAAAGTTTCCAGAGACTGCACTTACCATGTGCTTTTTTATTATCTTGACTCCTTATTAGAAAGGTATGAAAATAATTTCTGCTAAATTTACATATATGTAATCAGTTTTATGGGTACAGTCTCTTTAAACAATGAAATTTGCATACACATAATTTATGAATTTTATTTTTTGTTTAAAAAATTTTATCACTGGCAGGCAAAGGAATATTTAGCTGTATTTCAGTAATAAGTAAAGCAGAGTTCCTCTCAAATGACAGTGTCACATTCTTGGAAGAATAAAAAGGAAATATCTTTACTGAAAAAGGTAAAATCAAGTAGACTGCTTTTCTTGTGGTGATTCTGACAATGACTCAACAGGAGAGAAAGTAAAAGGGACAGTATTGCCTCCTGGAAAAGTCAGTTTATATATTTCATTTTCCTTCATCCTCTCTGAAAATCATCCGCTATTCTGATTGCAGTGTTATACGTAACACGCTGTTGCCGAGAGATGTTAATTGCAATCTTATTTTAGCAGATGCAGAGAAAAAAGAAAGCACATAACAAAAGGCAAAAGGATGGTGCTTGTGGCCTATGTGATTTTTCTTATGGCAGTACAGTTTTATTTCCTCCTGAGACTGTCTATTTTCAGCTAAGCAGTTTTGTCAGTTAGAAGATAAAATTATCCTCAGAAAATTTCCTTTCAACATTGATAACTTTAAAAATAAAAAGTCTTTTTAGGGGGGACTTTCTTTTTTATCACCAATCTATTTTGTCTGAAGATACTGAGAGTCAATGGCCACACTCTCACTAAAGGCAACCTTTGCCAGGGTGATCCCATGCTGTGTACTAGATAAAACATTAGGATTTATGTATGCAGGACCCTTAATAAAAGCCTTAATTTATTACATGATGAATGATTTTGTCTCAGAACAATACTGATCAAACTCCATCTCTCTGGGTCTTTAACACACAGGCATTTAAAGGACTAGCTTTCTACTACCTAGCACACTGAACCTTCCCAACTCAGGGTGAGACAAGTGCCAGAACCAGCATTACAGAAGGGCTGGAAAAATACAGCAGAGGGAAGGTCTGTGATGGCCTGCAGTCAGATCATATTTGCAATATATGTTGCATGTCATGAACTATTCTCAGTGTGGGCTGTCCCGCAACAGACATTTGGTTTTAGTAAATATTTGTCCTTGTACAGAGAGTAGATAGGAATACTCAAAGCGTTGCAGTGACAACCATTTAGTAAGAACCAGTGAATCCAAGGTATTAAACCTTAGAAAACAGTCAAAGTCATAAGGTGCAATAGCCATGTTACATCAATCCATAAAAAATCTGTTTCTTGAGTCCACCTATTGCTTCATTTTGGAAGAGTCTTTAACTTTTGTCTTGAGAAGAAAGAACTACTTTTATCATTACTTTTATCTCTATAGAGAAAAGCATGTCATCTGGCTTTTGCAATGTGTTATCTTTTCTACATAAGATGACAAATTCTGGTTTTTACAAAAATGTAAAACACAGCAGAGGTTTAGAATAATGCTGAGAGGTAAATACTCTGTCTAATGCAATTTTAAAACTCATTTTGAACTTAGGATCTCTATGGGGATATGGAGAGTGGAGCAATTGAGGTGCTTAAGAAATGAGTTTCCAGAAGACAGACAAGTGGGAGAAGCTCTCTGTTCTATTAAGAAATCTAAATCTAAGTCAGCCATTTAAGTTGAACATATCCTAGCCACTGAAGTAGTCTCACTCTCCCTTTCTCCTTTCCTGCTGTTTCTCAGTACCTAATTTCATGCTAAGTCTTTGTCTCTAGCTGTTTCTCAAGGGGAAAAATTTAAGTGTTGTAGCAGAAGAACATCATCACAGTCCAATTGTCCCAGGATTCTGTTAGCAAATCTCCATAGCTAGCAATATTTTGGCTGCTAGACTGACTGCTTGTTGGCTATCAGACACTGGTAAAATCAGAATTGTGTAGTCTACATCCATATTGACGGAGGTGTTGGAATCAGAATATGAAATATCTGCATCCCAGATCCAGGACACATATTCCACAGAGCTCCATAAATATTTATTCAGATTTGCTTAACTTAGTTAAATTTTGCTTGAAATCATCTCTATTCAGCAAGCATCAGATTCTTATTTTAAATAAATAGATTCATGTAATTTCATTAAGGTATATAGTTATTAACTCACAGTCCTCTCTATATCCATAAAATATTTCATAGTAAATCAATTATTAGAATTATCAATGACTTACAAGGTCAGACTACCATTTACTACTTTCTACAGTAGTATCAAGATAATTCAGCAGATCCTCCATTCTGCATGGATTAACAGTTGAACTATGCATGCTTAGTTCTTTTCTTGTTTGCTTATACTTAATCATGTCATTATTTATTATGCTATTAATTTTTAATTTCATAATAGTTTAATAATTATTAGTCGCTTTGTAATTATTTCTCAGGTGCACTATTTCCTTGACTCAGAATCCTGAAGTAATTCTCCCTTATTAAAACTTTCTGTATAACTTCAGAAACAGCTACTCAGACTTCCTGGGAATCATACCATGTTTATGACACTGTAGGGGTACAGTAAGAAAAGCTTTCCCCAAAAGACACCTTAAGGGCTGCTAAAAGGAGACAAATATTCTTAAGTCCCACACACTCTTACCTCTGGGACAGTTTGAGACAGATGAAGCCATAAAAGAGGACTCTTTATGGCCTGAATTTACTACTTATGCTTGATTTCCCTTGCACATCCCCAGACTACTGACAGTACCTTTTAATGACACAAGCATACTGCTGCCTGCATAGCCCATTTTCTAAACAGCATGTGCCACAATCAGAGGAGGCTGTGTAGTGTGAAGATGACCTGAAGTAAAAAAGTGCTCTTTTTGGGTTACTCACAGTTGGCCATGGAAGAAACAACAGCAAAAAAGTACATGATCTTGATACTGATTCCAGATAAAAGCAATTTATGATTTCTGGGGAATAGAAAAATCATATAGACTGACTACAATATACATTTTTTCACTACACTAATGGTTTCAGCATGGACATTGCATGGAAATCATGCCAGTCCAGCAGCTCTAACATTGTTGTTTCCAAAGAATATGGGTAAGAGACAAAAATGCAGCATCGCGTGCTTCTACACCAGTGCATTCACTTCACATGCGTAGGTACAACGTTCATCAAGTCAGCACTTTGGCGTCTTTCGTGCACTTAAATCCCTGGTTAGACTAGACTTACAAACACAAAAAATGTCACCTCAGTTCAGGAAAAAATATTTCTTTTAGGAAGCCTTCAATAGTTTTTCTTCCTTTTGCATTACAAAAATCCATTTTATGGATTGTGTGCACACTTATATTTAGATTTAATCTGAAACTACCATCAGGTCTTAATTTTTTGCACAGCTCAGCAAAACCACAATACCTCAAGGGATTCCTATCCTCCTACTAGGCACTCTCTGTGACATTCACAGTGCATATCAAAATGAACTAAAGCTTACTTTTCATGTACTGCAAATGAATTATAAGAGCAATGCTCTTAGTTGCTTGTCTATCTCATTCCCCAGCTCAGATGACTTAATGGGTATGTCTCTTCTGATCCATTCAAGCATCCAGTCAAATAGATTAAACCACAGCTAACCTGGCTTTGAATTTGAAATGGCATACAGGAAGAGAAAGGAGGCCCACAGCTGAATGGTGCTTCAGGTGGGAAACAACAGCAAAGCCTCTGCTGGCTGCCTCCTAGTTGAAGCTCACATCTGCTAGTGCTGGTGTTTTATTTTTCCACTCAGCTTCCTTAGCCAAGTTTATGCAGGTAGCTCTGATTTCAGTCAGGAAAGGCAAAAGCTAACATCAACTCTTTCACACTTAGACCAGCAACAGCTGCAACTGCAGTGCTGAGACTGACTCCATCCTCTGCCTTTCTCCAATGCTCAGTACTGGAGCAGCAGAGAAAAGTGTCTAACAGGGCAGCCACCTGTCTTCCTGAGAAACTGCTGTATATTAATTTTTCAGTGCTGTCCTGCAAGACAGCAACGCAGTAGTCGTGACTAGGAAGCACTGGATATGCACCTGGCTAGTCCATAAAGTTGCTGGGTCTAAGACAAAGGCAGGACTCTAAGTCACACATTGTGGAGCTAAAAAAAGGTATTTTTCTACTTTGCGACACATTCCTTTTTTTTTTGGTTTTTTTTTGTGTTTTTTTTTTTTTTTTTGTTTGGTTCTGGTGTAATAGGTTTTGAGAGTTTTTTTTTCCTTGACCAAAGATATTTAAAAAAATACAGGACCAAGTAAAAAAATGGTTCCATATAATTCCTCTGACACATCATTCAGTCCTAGTTCTGGCCTCTCCATTATCCCTGCTTTTTTCTCTCCTTCCCTGTGGTTACAATATATTCCATTTGCACTTATTTTATTTAGTATCTCTTTAATTTTGTTAGGATTCTGTTGCTCACAACCATTCTTCTCTTTCTCCTTCATTCAGTAAGATCTGTCAAACCACATTTTATGTTTTCAACCACATAAAATAATCCATATCAGAGCTAATTTATTATTTACTGTTCACTGTTTAGGACCACAGAATTTTTGTGCTGAGTGGTCTGTAATAGTTCAAGTCCACTGTAGCCCTCAGGAAAGAAACTCAGATCTTTTATCCCACATTTATCAGGATGGAAAAAAAAACAACGCACAAACAATAGCTGATGTTTATTGACACTTCACATATGCATATGCATATACTACGCACTGGTGCTCCTTAGTTTTCCTTCCTAATTTGATTTGAAAGGAGAATAGTATATAGTATAAGAAGAAAATGTTGCATGCTGAACAATTCTTACTGATATGCCAAATAAAATGGCTTTGCTTAGACCTAGATTGGGCTGATGCATTTCTGTTACTCCTAACCAGCACAGTTTACTGTGAGGTATGAGACAGACTGCTGCTGTCCAAGGCAGCTGAATTAACAGATGTCACAAAAAAAGAGAAATCTTCTGGGTAAGAACCAGTTTGAAGTAAGAATATGATTCCAACAAAGGCCAGTCAGTACAGAACTTCTGGTTATGTGGGATGTACTGAATTGCTAAGTGGAAGACTAAATTGCATTGGTATCCTTTTGAAGACCATGGAAGAGAAATGTAGGGGAATATCCTGACCTTTTCTGAAGTAAACACCAAAATTCCCATTCACTTTTTTAAACCAGGATTTCATCCCGTGACTGAGGCAGAAATCAGTCCTGAAGCTTGGACAGCAGATGGTTGACTCAGGATCTGGGACACAGATTTTGGGAGTGTAGATAGGATTCAGAAAACACTGGCAATTAGGAATGGAACTAATAATTGAGCTTGCAGATATAAAGCTCCTGTGATGCAGAATGTAATCTTAAAATTGAACATCATAACAAATGTCTTTCTAAATTTTTTTTACCTTCTCAGCAGAATAAAAATATCATAAAATTACATTCATTATGACATCATAGAAAAACTAGTGGCATATTAAAAGAAATGTTATGAAAATAATGAAGTTCAGAAGCACTAAATATCCCTAGAATAAAAATATTTCAGTTTGACTTTATCTGAAGTTCATTTCTGTATGCCTAACACTATTGTCACAGCATAAAACACAATATATTAGTATAGGATAGACTCATAAATCCATTACATAATTTTTAAATCTGATAGATATCAAATCACTATTAATTGCCAATTTTTTTAATGTGGAAAACTTTTGTATAAAATGGCATTTTGGCAAGTAAAACTTGATTAGGAAAATAACTATCAAAAACTAGTGGAGAACAAAACCAAAAGGCTTCATACCACTTAAGAAATAAACAACTATATAACCTTCTTTGTTAAATTTAGAATTAGGAAATGTTTTCTCTCAAACGAAGGAAGAAAACTGAGTTATGTGTATTTGTTGATATGAGAAACTGTTTTATGTATGCACACACAGTAACAACATTACCTTCAGCACCATTCTTATGTGACTAATATGACCATAGCAGAATTAGAAAATCTAATGAGGCCAGGTCAAGATCTGCGAAATAATCTACAGATTACAGGGTGGAAAAAAAAATCCAACCCCAAAATAATCTGGATAATATAAAATTATGGGTTTATGGAATTTTTGTGAGCTGACCATAGATTTTTTTTTTTGTTCTGGTTTGATTAAGTCAGTGGAAGTCGCTTTATGTTCAGTACCTAAATAAAACTAGGTCATTTAATTACCTTCCTAAAGTTTCTTAATCTCTGGTCTTTTTAGTCTTCAATCTGTGTTTGAAACTTGGTCATTTCACTTATGAGCTGGAACAGTTTGAATGGGGACACAGGGAGACATTTAGCAGACTCTCCTATTGATAACCTAATGCCCATACTGATCTCACAGTTTTTCCATATTTATAGTTTAATAAAATAAAATCAAGCTTAAAATTGAACCGAAACATAAAGGAGATATTATACATTGGGGAAGAAAGCATTTTCTTTGTACACAGTAGCATTTCCAAATCGTAAGTGGCAAAAAATGTGATCTCACAGAGGAAATTTCCTATTGTCATAATGAATTGCAGTTTGTTTTTTTGTAAGAAAATAAGAATTTCAGAGCTTATAAAATTTTTAATTTTTCAGGTTTTCTGCCCTTTTTCTTTCCAGTAAATAGTCCTGTTATGATGGGGACTGTGTTTATTAAAAATAGCTGTAAAGAATTCAAAACATAAATCTTTTTCTAGGGAGCAAATATATTTGACATAGCGTACATTCTTTAGGCGTGTGCACTAGATGTTGACAGTAAAAACATTCTATTTGTCTTGAACATTTCTTCTTTGTTGTAAAAAGGAAAGTTTACATGTATCGAGGTCCGATTTCACCTTGAGAGGCAGATGGGTTACTATCTCATCCAGATGTACATACCGAGCCTCTTGATCGTGATTCTCTCCTGGGTGTCCTTTTGGATCAATATGGATGCAGCTCCAGCCAGAGTGGCTTTAGGCATAACAACTGTACTGACCATGACAACACAAAGCTCAGGTTCACGAGCATCTCTCCCAAAGGTAGGCAAAATTTCCTTTGTTTGTACTATATTAATCATAATATTACATGACAAACATTTTCAGTCAACCTTGTGTTTTAATTATTAGCAGCCAATCATTTTCTAAACAGATAAATAATTTTGAAATATTTAGAGGATTTTTGATTCTCCAGCCAAATATATTCTAATTCTTCCCTTTCTCAACTATTTGGCCAGCCCCATATCTAGTTAATTCCATAAACCTTAACAAGCAGTGAAAACAATGTTATTCAATACTACATAAACCCTGCTTAACAATTGACTGGCTCATCCTTTTTAACATCCCAGTATCTGATGACATGCTAGCAGATATGACTGAAATTCTAAAGGCCATAGACTCTAATCATAGATTCTTAATTATATTCCTTCCTCAAAACTGCCTAAATTATTAATTAGCTCACTAGTTACAAACACATTTACATTAAAGCGTAGAGAAATGTGAACCTTAACAGCTCCAAACAGTACCTTCACTGTGTCAAAACTACAGGACTAATTTGAATCTATACATTTGATTTACTGTGCCTATATTAGCAGAGAATGAACACATCAGACCTCTACACCCATGTCCTTTCTTCTACCTAATTTTTATTCCAGGAACTTTTGACAACATCCATTTTAATACAGGAATTCCTGCTGGTCGCACTACAAGCTGTTTTTTGCTTCCTTAGTGTCATTCACAGATCTCAGTGGAACAAATTAAGGAAGAGCATGTGTTTTTTTGAGGATTATTTGGTTTGTGATGTAATAAACAGTGCACTACAAGGAGCTGTTAATGATTTAAACATATTTTGTAAAAGAGTAAATTTTTTAAACAAAAACTTAACATTTATGGGTTGAATTGTTGTTCTTATTATTACCTAACTTTCATGCTAAGTTTTGCTCCATAAAAGTATTGTTGGGATGTGGAGATATTAATGCACTTCCTCCTGACATGAAATACTAAACTTTGCATCTGTGGTTTTAACATGCTCAGGCTTCTCCTGTCTCCCCTCATAGGTGTCATATGTCAAAGCCATTGACATCTGGATGGCGGTGTGTCTGCTCTTTGTATTTTCTGCACTTTTGGAGTATGCAGCTGTAAACTTTGTGTCTAGGCAGCATAAAGAACTTCTGCGATTCCGACGCAAGAGGAAGAAGAGCAAGGTAAAAGTAACGTTGTTCACAGCTCTGGAAGGGTCTGACTGAATTATGCCAGGACACAGGGTTAATTTGGTAAACACACTGCAGCTTGAAGTGGCAATATAAATAAAATGGCAGCACAGCACAAAATTCACTATAGGCAGAGGGTCACTACAAGGACTATGAATTGCATAAATCCAACTTGAATTCTCGAAAGAGGGATTAAGAGGGATTTAAATGAGGCATGGACCATGTGGGAGCCATCTGCACAAGCATGAATTTCACTCTGTTACAAGAGTTAGATTATACTTCAGTGAATGAATGTTACTGGTGTTTGCAACAGTTTTTACTACACTGAGATTCAACAAATTTTGTTTCCTAATTTCATTCTAATACTTAATTCAAAGCCTTAACATGAAGCTGTGTTTCATGCAAATATTTTTTAATACACAAAGTACTTATTCAAACAACATTATTGGTAGAAGAACAAACATTTTACTTTAAAAGGCTGGTAAGTCTGGGGGTTTTTTTTCTGTCCTGTCAATTTTGTTCATATTACTAGTAAGAAACTTAATTATAGTAATGGTTATTAGTATTTATATTATAGCTGGAGCTATCCAGACTACCAGTAAAATAACTCACTACCAGTGTGCAAAGCCAAACAGATAAGGCTACAAATTTGAACTCTGAAATCTGTAGCTAAATCAATAAATAAGGAAAATTTCTTACAACAATATGTAACTCCTACTTCGGATTTTGCAAAGTGTAAATGGTTTTCCAGCCTACTTATTAAATGAGTACTCCCCCTCCCCCCCCTGCCACAGATGTCATGCAGAGCCTGTCACTGTCAGTCACTACCTAGAATATTACAATGATGAAAGTCTGACCATAGCAGCATGACTTAGCTCAATCATCTTTTATTCCTGAAGATTTACCTCGGTCTACTGCTTACATCACCAGGAGAACATATTTTACAAGTTTCCCTCTCACTTAGAAGATGCTGAAAATCTGCACTGCTATAAAGCCTACCTAAGCAGTCTCTGTTGGTGAGACTTCATGTTAAAAGGCAGGCCAGACAGTCAGGTGAAAATGACATTTTCGTACATTTGCCTGTCCCTCTGTGTTGAGTTCCAGACTTCTTCAGCTGTACAGAGAAACTCAGGTACTGTAGACTAGAGGATGATTCAGACTGCATGTACCTACGTTCAACATTTGACCTTGTGAAAAATGTGCTTCTCTCTTCCTGCTGGCAGTAGCAGCAAAAACAGCAGTTTTGTGACAAGGTGTTTGTTCTTGAAATATGGCAGCTCTCTGAAAGCTGCTTAAAGGTTTGGAATGGGAAGAATGGGGTGGGGCAGACATGGATTACTGGACAGAGGGTAGGTAAGTCACAACAACTGAATCACATCTCAAATACAAACAGCTGTGGTAAGTGATGTATTATGTCGCTATACTTTTAGTCCATTCATCTTTCTCACCATGTATTATTGTTTCTTCTGGATCTCAAGCAAATTTATCTTATTCAATTTAAGTGATATCTTTCTTAAATGCAGGTCAATTATTATGACGACAGGATTAGAAAGTGGCAGGTAGTATCTTCCTTTCTCAGAATCAAACCAAATCTCTTTTCAGCTCCCTCTTAACAAGACCTCAAACTCACCAAAGACACTCATTCAGCAATCACAGTGAATAAAATTTCAGCTTAGAGGTATGTGAGGAAGGAACCACAATATAAAAAGGACTTACAAGAGAAGACATTTTAAAGAAAAAAAAAGTTTGTGCATGAATAACTGCATAGACATTGTTTTTCTGGATCATGGTATTTTTGAATTGACACTTTAAAGTCCTTATTCTAATGTTACACTTTATTAGAGAAACTCATAAAATTAAAGGATTAGAATTAGAGACTTTAGAGTGTACAATACAGGACCAAATACTCTGCTTTGATTCTGGAGACATGCATTTCAATGTTTTTCTTTATAACACACTTCAGATGAGGGTATTAGATATTTTCAGGGGTATATGCTTTCCCTTCCTCCTTGTACTTATATGTTTCATCATGAGACAACCTTCTCATTCAAAATTGCCAAAAAATGTTTTTTTCCTATGCAAGGTTATGATTTTAGAAAACTAGTAATTTTTCAGAAAAGAATAATTTAATTAAATGTTTCTTAAATCACTCCAATTCCATGTAGAGCTCCTGGGCAGAGTTAACTTCTGAGATTACACCTCAAACTCTAGGGACAGCTCAGCCAATTGCTTCTCTCTTTCTCAATGTTTTATTAAACCTTTCCTTCCCCAACACGTATACAGGACTTGAAACATTACAGCATGGAGATTTTATCTCTCAAAAAGAAATTTGGATCATATCCTAAACCCTCTGGTATACAAATAATAAATAATGTCTTACAGATTAAGAACTGCAGTTAATAACTAACCTTCCTTACCACAAATGTTATTATTTATTCACCACAATTTGTAACATGAAATGCAGGCCCTAGGATCATAACTCAGAGTAACTTGGTTTTCCTACTTGTCTTTTTCGAAGTTGGTTACTATAGCTCATGATTATAAAGTTTTGTATGTTTGTTATTCCTTTGGACTAGGTCAAAGAGTCACTGGCTGTCAGGGATCAGATTGCATTGACTTTTAAAACTATCATATATTAAGAAATGTTCATTTGACTATAAAGTCAAGAGATGAAAAGAAGTTATGTAAAAAGGCTGCATTTAAAATAAACTTCAGGGGCTTCCTTGAACATTACATTTTCTTCTTTGGCAAAGAGAAAAACAATATTCTTTTCAGTATTTATGTCCAAAACTATTAGTGAAATAAGGCAGATAGGGTGACTTATTAGGCTTTTTCATTCTGTATGCTTACCATCTTGGGACATCTTACTAAGATCAGGTTTTTCTACCAGGTGAATTCTAATTGTTAAATACAGAATTTTTTTGCCACTGGCATTTTATGTAAAAGGGTCCAGCAAAGCTTCTAGTGATTTGACTATGTTGCAAAATTGCAAAAATAGATCAGCTTGGAAATGTTTCATTTCAGGTATCTGTTGAAAGGAGACATCATTTATGAGCAATAGGTAATTGCAATAGGGCAGGTGAAGGATTTCCAAAGTCTATTTTCCTTGTAATTAGAAAGATATGCTTGTTGCAAGAAATATTTAATTTTGCCAAGTAACCAAAACAGTAGTCCTATGAGTGAATTTCAGTGTCTTTGGGAGGTAAGTGGATCCGTTTTCCTGATTTAAGTAAAGATCATTCATACCTAATTCATCCCAGACATAAAAATTCCACAAGCTCCCTTGAAATCTATTCCTATTGTTTATAAAGGTTTTTTTTACTAATGCGTTTACTGTCCTGTCATGTCTTGTGTAGAAAGGACACAGAAACCAGACTACTTCATTCCTTCATGTCACCATTTGCACATTTCCATTCAGTCTTTTCTATAAACATTCCCAGGGGATACAGTTTCTGGTTTTGGTTTGTTTTGGGGTTTTTGTTATGTTTTGCTTTTTTCTCATTCACCTGGCCTGGAAATTCTCCTAATAAGTCCATATAATTCCTCAAAACTGTGTTTGCAACATGAACAACATGAAACCTACACAGTAACAATTGAAAGCAGCCAAAGGATCAAGTGATACAAGTAACACACTTGTTTATCCAAACCAGTCTACCATTTTTCTTTTAAACAACATCGTGTTATTGACCCACATCGAGATTGTGCTCTTCCATATCTTCCGGGTCTTTTCCCAGAGCTACTGCAGGGCTATTGACTTTCCATCGAATACAAAGTTGTTTATTTCTGGCTAAATGTCATACTTACTGATTCTTCTGTATTTTTCACATGCTTTGTTCAAATCATTGAATTCAATTTTATTTCTAAACAGAACCTCAAGCAAATTTGCAGGTTTTCATAGGTTGGAGTATTTTTTAAATTAATTAAAACTAGGGGTTATACCTTCTCAGTGTTGATTGAAAACACAGAGGAACTGGAATCTCTCTCTTACAAAGCATATGAACTTGAGTAAGACCCCTGCAGTAATTCTATGGTTATACAAATTGCAATTATGTACAGAGCTGCAACAAGACATTTTGGCATCCAAAGCTCATTTATCCCTGCCATTTTCTTTATGCTTTTTCCACCTATAATCACTGGCTCTTTTTTACACCATCTAGTTCATTTGCAGCCTCACCTCCCAGAAAACACTAAGAGCAGCATCAAAGGCAATTCTTAGGTATAACTACACCATCTGGCCACCATTTTTATGATTGTAAGTATGGACTTCACCCAGTGAGTCCAAATTACTGAAAGGAAAATTTTTTTTCAGAGGCCCAATCCATTTTGTACAGAGCTAGCAAAAAATTTGAAGTGCCTGGGATTGTTTTGTAAATACATTTGTAAATCAAAGCTGTTGTTGCAACATAATGTGCAACCTAACCAATGCTGTTTTCCAGTAAGCATCACAGTAGGTATAGGAGATTTTTTTTAAAAGGGTCTAATGTCTTTATGATTACACAAGTGGCATAATGAATCCTGAGAACAAGGGAATTCTGGTTCCCAATTTAAGACTTCATTTGATATTTAGTATGTGATCCACAGTTCTCTGACAAAAAAAGAAACCTGGCCAGTGAAAAGAACTATTCAGAAATATTATGTTACCATTCCTTCAGAATGAGTGTTAATTATTCATTTCCTTCTTAAAAGACAAAAGGAAAAAGATGGCAGAATTAGAAGTCATACAGGGATACTGAAACACACCTATGATCAGTGCTTTTTCTCAGTTGCATTTACATTCCATGGGAACAATATTAACTGGGTACATATATTGAATAATAACAATTTGGTTTTAAATTAGCTGTAATGTATTTAGGTTTTGGGGATATTCAGTCTTTTCGTTCTATTTTCAAAATCTAAAGATCACCATATCTTTAGAGAGGAAAATAGACCTGCAAACTAATTGTCTTTAATGGTAATCACACCTTTTTTCTTTTGTTTTCTTTTTGGTCAACCATCCGTTTTGATGAAAGTATTTTGAGGGAGTTCTTGATGGAAATGAAATCAGTGAATCATTACAGCATAGCAATGGCTTGAGATGTACAGGACGTATAGACGGGACTTTGCCTCAAATCTACAGTACAAATTTAAGGGTAAACTATGAAGAAGATGTCCCATTTGTCATAATGTGATATCCAGCCATTAACAGAGGCCCTGTCCTTTTGTCTGAAATAATGTCTTCCCATGTGAACTTCATATACCTTCATTGCTACCTGTATGTGATGACGTGAAATGTTAGTAAAGGTACTGTCTTGTTAATTTCATAAATCTGGATTAAAACACAGTACTAAAATTTTGCACTGTTTGTAGTGCAAAACAACTCACTACTGCTTTCCTTCTCAAAACTGATCAGTAAAAAAGGTAGTGATCAAATTACCAAAGTCAAGGTTTCAAATAAGTTTTCAAGTTGTGGCCACACCTTACAATCAAACAGCTATGGAGTTATTTTTAGCCTTTATTCATGTTATTTCAAGATAAATGTATTACTAGGCACATTGACAGAAAACACAATAGTCACAAGACCACAAAACTTTCTATTAATTTATAGCTAGGTATTTTGTAGAACAACACCGATACAGAAATAAATGAATTGAAATTATTTCCTTCAGACCACTAAAGAATTCTAACTTTCCAAATAAAACCTTTTATCTACATTTTTTTCATTCCTTAATTATAGTAATTTTAATAGAAATTATAAAATATTTAAATGTAACTGCATGCAGAACAGCTTTCAAGTTGTTGTCTAAATCTGAATGTGTGAAAAGTGCATTCAGATCAAACTTACAAAAGTTCATTTGTAATAATATTTTTAGTGTTTTATCAAAAATCTATAAGAAATTATTTTCCTTTCTTTAGTGATGATACACTAAAAAGTACACAAAAGAAACAAAAGCTTCCTTATCACTTAAAAAAAAATAATTCTATTAGTTCAGACAATGTGCAGGACTTTTTCAGGAAGATTCACTGTAAATTCTGTCAACTAGGTCATGCGGGGTGTTGTACTTTAGATGATTTCTACATCTGTAGCCTCAGACACATGCATTCTGAGACATATTCCTAGTCAAAAAGAGGGGCTTTAGCAAAGTCAGTCAATAGAAAAAAAGAAAAAGGATGTCACTGACAAAAATGCCTTCAAAAAAGCACGCAAAGCTAGTATTGATAATAGCAGTAACTACGTATTTCCTGCTGTGCACAGGCACCCTCAGGTGTGAATCTGAGGCCAACCTAGTGATTTCTCTGCATTATGAATCTGCTGGAAAACTTGCAGAACCACATTTTGAATATTCAAGCTGCTGGCTCTGAAAAGAGTTATGGAGGCTCTTGGTATGTTCTGGAAGGTGCCCTTTCCTGCATATCCACCAGCCCTAACACTTTGGTGTGGCTTGGCTGGCTCCAAGCATCCTGCCTGCCGTCATGGAGACACCATCAACAGACACTGGGCAGAACAAGGAGTTTCACATCAATTAGACAACAGAGAGCATTTCCAAGCAGTTTGCTTGCAGATAAAATACAGGATGTCTGCAAGCATAAAAAATAAGGAGAGACCTAGCCTTTAAAACATTCTAGGGGATCTTTCCATCCTGGGAAACCTAAAACAGAGACAGTAAAGTCTTGGTATATAGTGCCTGATCCTGAAAACATGCATAGCTGAAATCTTCTACTCAGAAGAATCATTTTATTATTTTTATCAGCCTGTGCAATCATAAGCATTATTTTCTGGAGAAACATGGAAAGGCAAAACCCTGAAATGTACATGTGAAGGTGCTTAAATGGCAAGTTAATGGTAAATTCTCACAGTACATGTATTTATAATTTAATACTTCTCTTCACTGGAACACATGACTACAACTAGTCTAGAATACAACTGCATTAAAGGTATTATTTCCCATTCTTATCTGACAGGAGAGGAACACTATTGCAGTAATTAAATCTCTGTTTTATCACGTCATCAAATAATGATCCTGTCATTTTGTATTTCTGTTTTTCATTTCCATAGTTAAGTCAGTCAGTGAATTTTCCTCCTCCTTTTATTTCATGTTAATTTTTCTTTCTTTTTATTTTTAAAGGCAAATTCTAATACAGAGCTGAGATATAGTAGTTTCAGTAAACTATATCAGTCTCTATACTTATTCAATTTACATATATGAAGAAGTATTTCAGTTGGATGATAACTATAGCTCTGGTGGATGGTCATGCTGATGGCCAAATAGTTCGCTTCAAACTTAGTAACTTATTTGCATTCTTTTGTAGCTAACATATTTAACTAATATTGATAATAAACCTTGGTGGATTTTTTTTAAACAAAGTAATTAGCAATTATTTGATAGAAGCTTTAAATATGTTTAAAATTAATTCTTCATTGAAAAATGTTTTCACATTTTCAAAATGTCTCAGACATTTTCAAAATGAAAAATTTGGAACTTTGATTTAAGTTGTGCTCATTGAGAAATTGCATTTGTATAAAGTAAGAGGATAAAGTAAAAAAAATACTTCAAACTATTGAATTGCAACATAATTATTTGACTTGCTTTGCCAAATAAATCTATTTCTAGCCTTTTATTTTAATTTAAACTAGGAACAGGTTTAAAATATCAAAAATTCTCCTACAAAAGAAAAATTGACAGCTGCTCAACTCTTTTTATAATACGGAAATAATTTTTCAAAATACTTATTTAAGAATTAACACAATAATTTCTATATTTCATAAAAGTGCAAAATACTAAAGAAACTAGGCTAAATTAGACTTAAAAAAAGACATTCCTGAATTTAAAATTAGTATTGGAAAAATGGTGAATGCCATCAAAATCACATGACTATTCTTGGGTAACCTACATAATGAAGGAGTACACTGGAATATATTTCAGAACCAAATTTAGCCCTGACTTCACAGATTATGTATCATTTATTTGTCTGCATTTGTGCCTTTTTTATTACTTGAGGATACTTATAACCAGGTAAAGAGGAGTAAAAAATATGTCTCCAGACACAAGCTACATTGTTTAATTGTATGCTATGAAAATATGTATATCTTCAGAACTTCTGTTTCTGTGCCATGTGATTAAGAATCGCTTTCTTTTATAGTTCCTTAATCTTGAATGTCTTTGCCAGTTTTCCCCTGAATTGACAGAAGAATGAGTCAGAAGAAAAATCAGGCCTTTAGCTTCCGTTTACTTTATTTTAAACTAAGACACTTTACAACTATTCTCTTTATCTGATGCATTCACAGGGAACAGCAGAAATTAGGCATGCAGATAAGATTAATTAAATATACAGTGGCCAGATAGGCAGAATTCTCACTAATATAATTAATGTGCACATCATTAGTGATTTTATGATGAGTATCTCCAGAGGCCAGGTTCCCAGGTTGTAAGGCAATCTAACAGACTTTATAGCTGTTTTCTAAAAGACCAGTCTGAAGTTTGTCCATTTGAAGACTCCACTTATTTACTATAAATGGGGAAACTTAAACTGAATTGTGTGTCCAATTACCACTAGTTTACTAAGCTTTCTCGTTTCACTAAATAGATTACAGAATCTACTAACAAAAAGAAAAATTCTGTGCTTGTTAAGGATCCAGCAATATTTTTAACAGACTCTGATAGGGATGAAATTTCAACAAGTTAAGCTGTGGATTCAAGAAGTCAATGAGGCAATGGTGCAACTGCTATTTAGAAGCAGGTAAGGCTTCTGTAAATAATAATTTTAAAAGAAATTTTCTTGCTCTTCTTTCTTTCTTTCTTTTTTTTTTTCCCAACAGGATGATGATACACGTGATAGTCAGTTTAGCATTACAGCATATGGAGTGGGCCCATGTGTGCAAGCAAAAGACGGAATGGCACAAAAGGGGCCAAATAATCCTGTTCAAGCTGTACCAAAAAGCCCTGATGAGATGAGAAAGGTATTCATTGACCGGGCCAAGAAGATAGACACAATATCCAGAGCTTGTTTCCCATTAGCCTTTCTGATTTTCAACATTTTTTATTGGGTAATCTACAAAATCATCAGGCATGAGGACATTCACCAATAACAAGATTAAGGCTTGCAGTACATAAAGATCTGGCTGTCACACTCAACAGGAGGCTTCTTGTTAGAAATGCACATCAGAGGAGTGATCAGAAGAGTTAAAATGAGGGGGAGAAAAAGGATCCTGCACGGCCTGCAATGACCTGCTACAGTGGGATGGAAGAATGACACCCAGAGAAGATGCATCTGCTATTGCAAATTTTCCTTGTTAAACTTAATAACTTTTTCATTGAAAATTACTCTCTACTAAAGCTTTACTGCCAAGTATTTATACATGCTATTACATAGTAGTATAAATGTACAGTATTCTCTGATGGTCCTTAAATTTTTTTAATTCTGGCGTATTTTTAATTTTAAAAATGTTTCCAGAATACCCTAGATAAATCCCATAGTATTACAGAATAGATTAGTGTTTCTAAGATTTATTTTAATTTTACAATATAATGACAAATTCCTGATTGGAGACAACAGTTTAAAGGATTTGATCTAGTCTTAAGGACAGTACTGGTGGTTTTGCAATGAACATGTTTGACACATTTAAGTCATATAATTTATTCAATGTACTTCATATTACTGTTCCCCTGAAAGGTATATGTTGAAATAATCTAAGACAGCACAAGGTAAACAGCCTAACAGTCTACATATCATATGAGAAATATATTAAAATTTGTAAAGTATTGATTCCTGCAAAGGATTTTTTTTCTTTTAATTACTTATACTTTGATAATTGAAACATGTTTTTAAATATTTTTAAGGGTTTTATTTCTCAATTCATAAAACTCATACAGCTTGTGAAATAGACAAATTACATCAAAATTTTGCAATACTTCATTTTGATTCAAGGCAAAGAAATCTTGGACCAAAACTGAAAGCAAAGAGTCAACTGCTTCACTGAAGCATTTGGAAGATGAATACAGTTACGTTTATGCACATTCATCTCCTATATATTACATAATTACAGGAAGTTTACTTTCTGAATGTGTTGAATTTTCTGACTCATTCTTTGAAGTTTATTAATATGACTTAGATACTGGTTAAGAAGCACTTCACAACTTTGGAAAAATGTACAGCCATTCTAAAACACTAAAAAAATACCTGGATGGTCTTTTACATTTACTGTATTTCACATTAATAAATAGGAGAACAACTGTTAAAACTCTTAGAAAGATCTTCCCTGTTTAGGTTTAAATAAGTTATATTAGTTGGTTCTTTGAATTGTAACACCATAGATCACATTTATGGCATAGTGTGTAGGCAAGAGCATTTACTTTTGTCAACCTGTTGGCAAAACAAAACCTTGCTAAAATGTGGAAATATAACATTTGGAATTATTAGACACTCTAATCCCAGTAGGTGAGGCTGATTCTCATTGCAAAATATTTTTATTTTGAACATGTTTAAAATGTGTGCTTTGTTGATGATCAGAATGTGTATAGAAAAGCAGAATCAGCTGGAGGCAAACATCTGGTGCACTGCCAAAGGCATGGTGCATATGAAGTAATAGAAGCAGTGGAACTCTGCACTGGGGATTGTAACATAGCAACCTTGGGTTTGGTTTCGTTTGTTATTGTTTTCCTCCAAGGATTAGTTAGAGAGATTCTCTAATAGTAGCTCTCACTTTTTGTTAAACTGTATCAGAAAGGACATGTATAATCCACCTTTATTTTAAAACTATTACTCTTTTATATTTTTGCTTCATTGTATCTAAAATTAATTCAATTCACTTTTTAGCTTTTTTTTTCTGATATTGTGTCTGCTTTTTTATTGATTTCTTTTTTTGTATGTTCCAAAAAGTCTCATTTGCTTATGAAGGTGCATGAGGGGGCATCACGAATTTATGGCCAATATTCACCTCTCTCAAAGTTAGGGTTTGTTGTATTGTATGGAAAGGGATGTTAACTTGTTTCTGTTATCAGCAAAATCAACTGTATTTTGTTTAAGGGGGACTGTTTTCAAATGCACATAACATTTGGCATGTGATTCTATTTTGATACAATGGAACCAAGGTCTCTCTGGATCTGATGGTTTTGTGTACTTTCTTAATGAAACTGTGACATTTGCCAAGGTAACAGAAGTCTCTGTAGTCCACTAAGAATGTGTTTTTTCAAAAGAAATCGTAACTCTAAAGGCAAGTTTCATTTAGATTATTCCTAAATTACTTAATATAAAGCCACATGGTAGAAAAAGAAAGAAATGTCATTTAAGATGATAGGAAGCTTCAAGGCACATATGCCTGCTATTCACCACTAACAGTGGGAATAGTCCAAAACTGCCAGCAGGCATGCCAGCCCTCTGTGCAAACCTGGAATCAACAGCTACCAACACCAGCTAAGAATAGTGTAAGAGACGATTTCTTTGCAGTTGTGTAGAGAAGCAGCAGGAAATGATGATAAGATACAAAAATTGAAAGGTACGCCACAGTATCAGAGTGTCAGACTGCAGTATTTATGTTACGCTTCCATGAAAGAGGCAGTGGAAATGCAGAAAAATAATCATCAAGGAAATAGTGCTTGAGGCAAATGGTATCTAGCAGGGTTTCTCCTACATATAAAGAAGACCCCATTCATTAGGCAGAAGTCATTAGCTACCTCACTTCACTGTCACTGGACCTGGGCTCTGCCGAGGACAAGTCCTTGGCAAAGCCACACCAGAAGGCTTCTCATAAGCACAAACCCAGTGTGACAGGATAATGCAGCTCTGTCCCAGGCCACCATTCACCATAGGTGCAGACCCTGTACTTCCCAGGTCATGTTTTTGTGATTTCTGTGGACCAGCCCTATACTTCAAAAATTAAATACTGGCACTAGAAGAACATTGTAACACAGTGAGAACAGAGGAAGACATTAGGATCCAGGGGAATATCCCAGTAAAACAGCTACTGAGGAGCTGACACAGTCACCATAAAGGGGGAAAAAAGAATGAGGCACCCTTAGTATTTTTCCCAATGCCTCAGCATCTCCATAGGTGCACTTGTTCAGGTGGAAGCAGTAGCTACAGGGGGAAACAGTTTATCTCATCTGCTGCAAAGTTTATATTGTTTTGTGACAGTAGTTTATACCTGTGCAGATTGACTTCCACACCATCCCCTTTCTTGATGGAAAGAGAAGGAGAACAAGAAGATAAAGGATGAAAAATCTGGGCTGTGCATAGCATAACAGGGGCCACCGGGAGAAAGAAATCCCAAAGCAGTGCCTGGAACCTCTCAAATGACTGTCTTTTTGTTCTGCACTAAAGAGAGATGTGGCCAAATCCACGTCACCCCTCAAAAGGCAAAAAACTTCAGTACCTCGAGAAAGGAGAAGAAAAGCCCCTTGGAGGTGCAGTAGAAATACTCATCTACCACCATACCAAACTCCTGCTTAAATTCCAAACAGCAAAATGCATTTTATTTTTAAAATTATATTCAAATATCAACACAATAGGCTTCCATGGTTAGAGGGGTGGCTTTTTTCTCTGTAATGTTGATAGACTATGGGAGACTTGAAGATGAAAGGGAATAAAGAATGCTAGTATTTTACTACTTAGAATTCAGCTTTACATTTTATTTTCAAGCAGTTTTGACAGCAAGCAGTATTATTTAAATGGGTTAGTATAGTTCAGGAAGAACAGAGCATTTACTTAAGATTTAATTATGTTTTCAGCTCAATCATACATTAGTTTTCTTTGGATTCCTTTGCTTATAGTTCATTCCAAAATCTGCTTTATAAAGAATCATTTGTGATGTGTGAGAAATGGTTCTGTTTACTCACTAGACAGAAATATCTAGATGATTAAATGTGCACTTTACATTTAAAGAGTGAGGTATTGCTTCCACTTTGTGTATAATCCTTTACAGAACTGTAGACTGATAATGTAGATAAAGATAGAATATAATAAACTGTACAAAACCTTATATTTTTTAATAGTAGGGAAAGATAAAAAGTCTTCCTTAATCTTAGAAAAAAAGAGTATAATTTTCAGCAATAATTTTATAGTAGAAGGAAATGAATTTATTTATACCGTTCCCAGCCCAAGCTGACATGATTGGTTGCAAAAGATACACTTTTTGTGCAACTTCTGCTCTTGTTTGAGCTATCATGGGAATTAATCTAATCCAACAGAATATAATTTGGCTTTAAAATGTGAAATTGCTCGATGAGCTAGTAACACATACAGTACCCCTGTGAGGTTGTAAAATTACTTTATCCACATCTTACTGCACAACCGTATGGTTAGATGAGTACAATATCAGATTTCACAGCTTTTTTTTTTTCCTTTTGAGACAACTAAGAAAAATGTAAATCTCAAACCAGACTACTTGTTAGTAATAAAATGGGTGTTCTGTTTCGGAGTGGTTACAGAAAAGGTGTCTTCAGGCAACAATCACCTCCAGTAATTACTGAAGTATTATCAGTTTGGAAGGCTTGTGGAAGCAGGTTAGATTGCTAGAAGCAGTGGATTAATGCCAGAAAAAATGTTGGCTCATCCTGTCTTCTTGACATTCTCGAATATTACTGCACTTCTTCACTTTCATCTTTGTGAAATATGCAAGAAACATTTCTTATGTTTGTATTTTAATGTATGACAGAGTGATATTAACAGATGAAATGGACTAAAGTAGCTACTGATTTTCCATGAATGTGGAATTGTGAGCTGTATAAAAAGAAATTGTGCCATAAGCTTTTAACACAAAGGTTTAACATAATATACAGTATTTTGTGTGTTAGTGATCCTGGCTTTTTAAAGGCTACAGCAAGAAAAACAGAAAAAAGTGATATGATAGTGTATTAATAACTTGTCTGTGAGTTTTCAAAATATTCTCCTGTGAGTTCTCTCTGACAGCAATTTCATCTCAAAGTACTTCCTTTTTTGGTAAAAATCTATAAATGTGTTGTGCATGGATTTTATTAGATTCCTTTTCATTGTATTACAGTATCATACTGCACTTAAACTGACATTCTCTGCAGTCTGAAGTGTTAAAAATGTGAAATTTATGGTGTCACCCATGTCATTGTAGATATTTTGTTCAAAGAAAAATAAACTTATCTTTTTTCAGAAACTGGAATTATTTTTATGATATTTAAGGTAATGAATTTAAAGTCAAAAAAGGGACTAACAACACCATTGGAAAGAAGGATGAAGACCTCAAGAGTAGATACTGTTCACTACCATTAAGTATTTCAGGAGTGAAAGCAAGAGAGAGAAGGAATAGAGTGTCTTTGATTGTTAGATGGGTTCTAGCTCTGAAAAAAAACCTTGTTCTGAAAACTCGGGGAAAGTTATCTTGATAAATGCCTATTGAAATAAGTACAACCACTCCAGAATAGTCCTGCCTATCTTATTATCAAAAAGGCAAAGAGTTTCATTTGCAGCAAAATAGCCGTATGAAAATTCTATAGATCTCTGTGCACCTCCTTTGTACTCCTTGATAGAAAACGCTTGAAGTTGGCAGATAAGAAGTAATTCGAGAACAGTCTGAGTTCCTCTAATCTGATTACAGCAGTGTTAATGCTCCTATAAAGAGCATAGAGAATGGACATCCCAGTAACAGCCACATCTGTAGGAGACAGCACAGCACTTTGTCACTCCCTGCCCACATGTGACAAAAGGCAACGCCGGTTCACTCCTCCCAGTTTGCTCATCTCGTATATGGGACACAAAACAACAATTTTTACATACTCACAAATGAAGTAATTCCATTATCAGTCACAAGTAATTCAGTTCAGCAAACCTGTAGCTTGGGAGTTTTATAAAATGGAAATTTCTCAAAGGAACAGTCAAATGAAACAAGAGCACCAGAGAAGCCTTAGCAGAAATCTTGAGTGAGCCCTCACAGAGCCTGCAGAACTCTCAGATCTTTGCTATTTGTGACAGCTGTTCCTCCCGCAGATCTATGCCATCTTGTGTTGCCTAAAACAAAGCATAGGTGGTGCCTCTGCCCTTGTTCGGGTATATTCACAAGCAACAATGTCACAAAACTACTGCAGTAGCAAATGTTTTCATGAGGAGGAACACAGTTCCCAGAGCACGACAACTGCAAATGCACTGTAACAGGTGTGCAACAAGCAATTAAAAAAAAAAAGTAACAGCCAGGTAATGTGACCTGAGGATCATAGGAAAAACAAGAAACAGGTCTTAAAGAGATCAATATGGAATTTATGGCATAAAGCACATGACCCTTTCAAAACAAAGTTCTGGGAAAACAGATATCAAATATCCTCTATTTCATGATTGCATGCAATAATAATTTTAACATAAACATTTTTTAAAAACCTAGATATATTTTAAAATGTTAAAAATATTTAATTTCACATAGCCCATACAGTGGATTTTATTTTCTACTATCTATACACTATCAGGATCTGAGAACCCTTTTTTTTTTTCTGAATAAGACACAAGCTTGTGAATTTAAAACCCAGGACAACAATCCTCAAAAGTCACAGACCTAGAATTACAGAGCAATTTTCATTTTGGAATTAAATCATACTTTCTCAAAAATGTAATAATACTTCCAAACATTTAATAAACAAGTATATATTTTATATGTAATATTTTCTCGTTAACAAAAATTATATATTTAAACATTTATTTCACAGAGTTACAAAGTCACAGAGTGGCTGAGGTTGGAACGGGTCTCTGGAAGTCTTCCTGTGCAAACCCCCTGCTCAAGAAGGACCAGTTTCCCAGGGCTGTGTTCAGATGGCTTTTGAATATCTCCAAGGATGAAGACTCCACAGCCTCTGTAGGCAACCTGTGCCAGTGCTCAGTCCCCCTCAGAATAAAAAGTGTTTCCTGATATTCAAAGGGAGCATCCTGTGTCTTGCTTTGTGCCCATTGCCTCCACTCCTGCCACTGAGCACTATTTAAAAGAGCCTGACTCCATCTTCTTTACCTACTTCACACAATTTTTTACACAAGTTGATGAAATCCCCCAAAACTGGACACAGCAGTCCAGGTGTGGCTCTCCCAGTGCAGGCTGGAAGGGAGCAATCATCTCCCTTAACCTGCTGGCAGCTCTGTGAACGCAGCCAAGCCTAGCATTAGCCCTCCTTGCCACAAGGGCACGTTTCCGGCTCATGTTCTGCCTGAGGACCACAGGACCCCGGGTCCTGTTCTGAACACCCCCTTTCCAGATGGTCAGCCCCCTGCATACTCGGCTACGTGGGGTTGCTGCTCCCCAGGTGCAGGGCTTTGCACCTTCCCTCACAAGGCTGAAAATACTTTTCTTGTAATATTTGTCCCTATTTGAGTAATCTGCATTTAAAACCTCTACCGAGGTATTGAGTTCAGCCTCAAACCCACTTGTGTTTTATCTCCTCTCTTAACAAGCCAAATAACACACTGACCCGCCTTGAAAACTTCTCAGTGTTACTTTGGATGTGTCTAGTTATTCTCATTAGGCATGTTCAGTAGGTACAGAAGACATTAAGCAGCTGTTTTTGAAAGCACATTATACAGCTGGTTTTCCACCTGAATATGAGGAAGAACTTTATTTTGTGTGCACTGTAACAGATTTTCCAGACAGGTTGTGGAGTCTCCCTCATGGAGATATTCAAGAACTGTCTGGCCACAATCCTGTGCTCTAGGGTGACCCTGTTTAAGCAGAGAGATTGGACCAGATGAGCTGCTGTGGTCCCTCCAGCCTGACCCATTCTGTGATTCTGTATGAAGTAGATGTCACGTAGAGATCAGAGTAAATCGACACGTTGCTCGGATTAGGATTAACATATTTAAAGTAGGATGTTATTGGACATTTTTACAAACAATTTTACAAATTGTACTTCATTGCATTATATACGAGCCAGGTGTCCCACGCCACCCATTCCTTGTTTTATTGTGGCAAAAGCGTGGTCGTTTCTCAGGGCAGTATAAATTGCACCACAAGATGGCGCCCTCTCATAGGGATTGAGGCACTTTTGGGGAATAAGCCTTTTGTTCCAGGACCAAAGCCTTAGCAAAATGCGTTCTTCCTGAAAACGTCTCTCACACTGACAGTCATTATCATGAAAGAAATTTATAAAATATAGTTACTATTCATGCTAAAAATCATAATTCATTTTGAAAGTGATGGAAACATTTTCAGGTCATGCTATCTTAGAAACAAAATTAAACATTGAAGGTCTTTGTAGTAGATTCCTCACAGTAAGGATACCTTCAGAGTTCAGGTACAGCTACGGGAATCACTTATTAGATGCATCACTTATTAGATATGCACAACAGCCATTCCACTTATTAACCACGTGTGTGTTGTCATGATGCCACAAACATCAAAGAAGGAAGTGTAAGAAAGTTTCAGGGTGAATTAATTGAGGCTTTCCAGTCCCTGAAGGGAACCTTCAAGAAAGATAGAGACTTTTTTCAAGGGCATGTGAACTTTTTGCATAGGACAAGGGGAAGTGGATACAAACTGAAAGAGGTAATAGGAAGAAATTCTTCCTTGTGAGGGGGGTGAGGCACTGGAACAGGTTTCCCAAAGAAGCTGTGGGTGCCCCACCCATGAAAGTGTTCAAGAGCAAGTTGGATGGAGCTCTGAGCAATTTGGTCTAGTAGAAATTGTCCCTGCCCATGGCAGAGGGGTTGGAATGAGATGATCTTTAAAGTCCCTTCCAACCCAAACCATTCTATGATATACAGGTTTCACTGAGGAATAGACAACTTAATATTATCTCATATCTAAGCTGAGCCCATACACTTCAGCAACACAAACAGTGTAAATCTGTAACTCACTTTGTCTCGTTGTAGCTTGTTGCATCACCACCCTCTTGCTTTCCTAGCAGACTTCACCCCTTTACACATTCACTGGACAAATATGGGAACAGCAGTAAGAACACCCTGAACTTAGATCTGAAATGGTACTGAGAATATTATTATAGATAGATAATACAGAATAGTTGCAGACTAGAATAGATACTACATTGTACCACTAACATCCATTTATTGTTTGTCCTTCATTTCTCAAGTTTCTTTCAGTTCTCAGTTTCTTTCATGATTTAGATGTTAATTAAATAGGACCATGATGAACGTTATTAGTTTTGAATTTAGTACTAGTTAATAAAATATCTTTCCAAAATTAAAGAATTGTATATTTAAGGTTCACAGAAGTATTCACAACTTAAAAATCAATGAGTATTGGGGTTGTTAAACTCTTTTCCCCATAGGCTTTGCAGGCTCTCCTCAAAGATAATGCTACTGAATTACTTTATGCTTTGTATTTAACTGCATTGAAAATAAAAGAAGTTCAGTAAAAATAAGTCAAGAAGAGCATATCTCGCTTCAACAGGAAACTTTTGAATTGTGTATGACAGTGGTCAGACATAATAAAGAAACAATTTTATACCAACACAGTTTTGAGAAAATAAATTTAAAAGCACTTTCAAAAGTAATCTGTCCTCTTTCCAGTAGCCTCAGATTTAATTAAGGTTTATAAGTACCAAAAAAACCCCTGAAATTTGTTATTGCAAATAGATGAGACCAAGTAAATTTCTGAAGGGCTCTGAAGCAGTATCAAAGCAGCTTCTAGATGAGGGAACAAGGAAAAGGTGCTTCTGGTTGTGGCAGTAGTTCAGTGTTCAGTCAAAGTCTTGATGATACAAGAAGACCCCTTTCTGAGAGCTCCTTGCATACTGATTTCACCCCAGAGTTAATTCCTTCATTTCTTAACAACAGCTCCAGAATGCTGTTTTCATTTGAAAGGCAGTACATTCCAACACCACCCTACGACACAGGGCAAGTGTATTAAACTGGTTTGTTATCCCTGCTCACCTTCTAATTCTTTCTCCCTTGTGACTGGCATAAACATTTCACGCAGCTGCTCCACTTGTAGAACAGTTATATTGTCTTTCAGATTATGAAACTTCTAATACTTTATTCTTATCTCTAGTACTTATGCTTGTGTTCTCACTCTGGCACCCCTTCAAGGGAAAGGATGGACACAAATTAACATGAAATCCCCAAGCATTCTCTTGGCATAAGAGTTACTGGAAAATTCAGGTACTTAGATCCCTTCCTCACCTCTTTTCTTCCTTTACTACCCAATCCTGGAAAAAGTTCAAGCTCAGTTTTCAGTATTAGTAGGTCCAAATTGTCCTAAGTCTTCTGTAAGTATTTTTTTTCACTACACATTTTAAAAGTATCAAACCTATGTCTAAATCATATCATAATTTATAATTTTTTTTTAAATTCCTTCCTTGTTTTCACCTGAGGGGTGCAATTCTTTTGGGATGTCCAAAGGGACCACAGGACAATTACTGTAAACACACAGAAAATCCTATACACTCTGTTTTCCGATCTACCTTCATAATCTCTCCTGAACCTGTACTAGCTCTCATGTAACCATATCCCATTCTCTAATACTTAAGAGATGTCTACAGGGTAATTTCAGGGCACAACCAGCATTAGCTCATCTGTGAATTTTGTAAGGTTACTTAACCTTTTTTAAATTAAAGCAGAATATTTTACTTGTAACCACCACAGCAAAATAACCTCCATACCTCTTGGGGCCTGTGCAAAACCATTCAAAATAAAACAGTTTTTTTCACAGTATCTAGCCAGACTACCAGACCACTCTGAGCTGTCTACCTGGGAGAAAAACCTTGCAATATCACCTCTGTGAGAATGTTACAAACTATGCATGCCCATCCATCTTGCCTGATATAAGTCTCAATTGAAAGATGTAATTCAAATTGCATAGTCAATAGTTAAAATCAGTGAGTGATTGAGTTCATTCTGTGGTTGCAATTTTCTGACCTTAATATCCTTGACAGAGGGTTAGTGGCTGTAGTTTCTGTGAATCTATTTTGAACTAGAATTTGCTGTCAAGCCTCTTTGGGTAGTTACCAAGAGCCCTGTTTTGTGGGTCTGAAGTCAATGCAAAAATGTCTCAGAAATTGGATCAGGATGGTCTACCTGCTTACAAAAGACAGTGGTTATATATCTCATTGTAACTGGAATTTTAATTACTGTTTTTTCAGAGGAAATTGAATCATCATCTTTGACATAATCTTTCTGAAAAACTTCAGTTTGCTTCAGACCTGAAACAGATGTTCCAAACTCAGGAATTAAGCAAACTCTGAGTCCTTTCCAGTGTTTAATTGTTGTGTGCCTGCAAGTTAATGAGCTATTTATTCTCTCCATAAAACTGAAGTACAACAGAATCTAAATTGAACTCGAACATCTGAACCAAACTTGAACATCTGTAAAATATGCTTGCCATCCTGCCTCTCTTAATTCTACTGCCATCAAGTCTAGCTCTGCCTTAAGCAAAAATATTTCTACAGACCTCAAGAGTGGCTGGTTTCAATTATACTATAATATTTTAAATAGTAAAATAAACATGGAAAATATTGTCAGAGGTGGTAACAGAGTAATCATGCAACATCCAGAAACACTACCAAAAAAAATTCATTTCGTTATACAACTTTTTGACACTTCTTTTATCCTCCAGTTTGTTATTTTTTAAAACCTTTTAAAATATTTTTTTTTAAAAACCTATGGAAACTAAATATTTTTGTTTGTGCTGTTTATACCTAGACAGTAAATAGTCAGCAGAGGTCAGAACAAGGAAAGAAACACTTAAATCACCTAGCTCTAGACAATACATTTGAGTTGAGATTTAGAAAAAGGTCACTTTTTTCTTTTCATTTCAAATTTTAGAGAATACACATAGCTATCCCAAATGGTTCATGCTTTTGTTCCTTTCTCACTTGAAAAGCCAAAGTGAAATTTTCTCTATCAACATTTTAAATCCATCAAACATTAACAGCTCTTGCCTTTCCCTGGACAGTAATCTTATTAAAATAAACAAAATCCTTTGTGGAAGGAAGTGGACTTCTTCAGAATCTGCATACATCCTCCAACCAGATTCATCATTGAACACAGATATCTTTGTTCTAAGTCCAAACACATAAGCAGTTTCCTTGGAGTTTCTATGCTGATAAGAACTTACCTTTGATCTGACCTTTGAGCATAGGTGATTAAACAGCTTTTACTTGTGTTTTACCTGCAGAGGAATCACCCTTGGATATTGTAGAGAATAAATATTACTTATGAAATAGATCTGTCTAAATAATTTGGTTTCCTGTAACTATTAAAAACAAAATTTTTAAAAAATTCACACTGATGGTTGTTTATTTTTAATCAAATTAGAACTCCCCTTTATGTGAAATCAACAATTTTATTGGAAATATAGGTGATAAATAAAATAAATAAAATACATTGAGTGAAGTAAAAAATTGTAACATTATTATTTTCAGATTTTTTGTAGTGGGCTGACCCTGTCTGAATGCCAGATGCCCACCAAAGCCACTCTGCCAATCTTCTCCTCAGCTGGACAGGGAAGAGAAAATATAAGGAAAGGTTCATGGCTCAAGATAAGGACAGAGAGAGATCACTCAGCAGTTACTGTAACAGGCAGACCTCAGAGTTAACTTGGAGAAATAAACTGATCTTATTACCAATCAAATCAAAGTCAGATAGTGAGAAACAAACCCCAACCTTGAAAACACCACCCCACTACTCCTCCCTTCTTCCCAGGATCAAATTCACTCTGATTTTCTCTGCCTCCTCCCCCTCATTGGCACAGGAGGATGGGGAATGGGGGTTGCCATCGATTCATCACACTGTCTCTGCCACTCCTTCCTCCTCAGGAGGAAGGCTCCGCAAACTCTTCATCTTCTCCCACGTGGGGTCCCTCCCATGGGATACGGTTCCCCCCCAACTTCTCCAACATGAGTCCATCCCACAGGCTGTGGGATATACTTGAAATATTCTTAAACTAAATATTTTGGTTAAGAAAAAAAAGGAGTAATACCAGTTATGTGATGCAAATTCATATGTTCAGTGTACCTAGAATGTGTATTGTAAGTGAACATAAAATCACAGAATTAAAATGGATTTCTAAGTTAACATAGAATCAGATACACGTGTGGACAGACACTTGTTAAAACTGTTTTTAAAGATCTTCACAGCTTCTCAGCACCTCATTATTCTTACTCTTAGAATTTTTTTTCTAAATATCTTATATCACTCCTTCTTTTTGCAATTTAGGCTATTATTGCTCATTTTATGTACAACAAACAGAGAAAGCATTACTCCCTTCCTCTTTGCTAATGGCTTGTTTAATGCTTTCCTTCTCCAAACCATATTCCTTTATTTTTCTCTTTTGTTTTTCAGGAAAAAAAATCCAAATCACTTATTCTTTCCTCATAGGTCATGGTTTCCAGCTTTGAAACCACTGTTGCTTCTCTCCTCTACGTGCATTTCAGCCAATCCTCTGCCTGTTTTGGAGAGGTTAAAACAGAACTGTACAAAGTGTTCTCATGGAAGCCTTGCTAGTGAGGTGCAGAGGAGAGGGATTACTTTGCGTGTTTTGGATATAGAGTTCTGTTTATACATTTTCTTTTTCATGGCTGCATGCCTCTGCTGATTCGTGCTCAGCCGTCCTAATCCATAGATCTTCTTTTGTGCAAAAATACTAGCATGCCTCCACTTATGTGAGCAAAATATTTTGCTCACTTCTTGTGAACCTTCCTTGTAAAATTCCTTCCCCAGCTTCAAAAGACTTCAAAGGTTTTAAGACTGTGTCAGTAGAGCTTTACCCATCACTCAATAATAACAAAATTTCCCTGTCATAGCCAAGATACATGTTATTCACATGCTGTAATAAGAGTGCTTTTAAGGAAGAAAGCATGAAATTTTGAGTAAATATTCATTTCATGCCATTTCTTGCTTTCAGAAAATAAAAAACAGATTTTCCATCCTTCCCTTTTCGAACATCTATGCTCACAGGCACAAACTAATTTCGTATGGAGGATTCTGTCAGCGTTGGAGAGCTATTAGAATGTTCTCCTCATATAGCTGGCACCTAAAGAGGAAGAGTTTCTGCTATTGAGTGAAACATTTTTGTGATAAACATTGGAGGATCATCTTAGATTATTTGTCAAAGTGTTTCAGTTACATGATAACACTTTTTTAAAGAGAGAAAAAAGAATCTGCAATTGCTGACTAAAGCATGGACACAGTTCTTAGTCTTAAAGCAAGGGACTTGAGCAAAAAACATGATTTGAAGTGAGTCACAGAGGATCAGCAAAATTCAGGAGGAGAGTCCAAAGAAACAACTCAATAAGTATTCTACTATTTTGAAAATAATTTGATTATTCAATAACTGAAAGGAGAATATCAAGTAGACAGATAAATGAAAGTTTTATTAAGAAAAATAGTGACTCGTGAAATAATTTTATAGTTTCTGTGCTCTGTTACTGCTAAACCAATTATTATATTATATTATATTATTATTATAATTTCTCAGGTAAATGTCAAGATAAAATCAAGCTAATAGATTCATGGAAACAATAACATTGTAACTGACATTATACAGAAATAGAGAGTAAGACTGTGTTACTCAAATATATTCACCTTTCCCTAAATGTGTCCTTGGATTTTTTGGCTCAACAGTCAAACTTACAGCATTTCTTTTCTGGTTATTAGTGTTACAACAAATAAGGAATTGAAAGTAGTTGCCTAAGAATGCCTTCCAAACATCAAATGATAGGCAAGTTGTTTACATATTAGATATACCTCTATTAGCATAAATATTGTGAAACCTTGTACTATCTAATTGATTCACACTAACAGTTCTCAGTTTAAGGTTTTTCACTGATTCATAACTTAGGATAACTTCTGTTGGAGGACAGTTCCCTGGTAGAAGCTAAGCTGTCATTAAATAAAAGCTATCTCCTGACAATATGGGGTTTCTTAAGCTCATTTTATGCATTTCTGAGGCCACAGCTAGCAAACTCAGTGAAATTTGCTCTCTTACAGAAGTTAGGTGTTTAGCATTCACTTAGCAGGTTAAGAGCTACCTTACTTGTGTCTAAAAGGAGGAGAGAAGTTACTGCCACCACAAAAGAAATCAGTGACAATCTATACATATGATTATACAAAAGTGTATTTTGGGACTAGTAACAATGAGAGAGGTTCATATAAAGAAATGAAATTTTAGGTTTTCAGAATGCTGGGAAACCTGCCATCGTTGGATAAATGTAACTTTAGTACCATCACATCTCATGAGGGAAAAATCTTGTCCTAGGTCATTTTCATGTATGTATTTAGACCAGAGATCCCGCTGTAAATTAACCTAACTCAAGCAGCATGACCTACTTCAAACTGACAGTAAAGTTATTATGGATTTTTAGGATAAATGCCATTCCTTTGAGGGTATTGATGCTCAGAATATAAACAGCCTGTGTTGCCCCAGATCTCTCTCTCCACCCTTTTGTGGATCAAAGTGGTTTCTTATCCCCTGAAGCTTTATCCAGAGAGGGTGGAGAATAATCCAAGCATGGTTTTTTAAATGTCCTGTTCTCATCTGCATAGCACTGGTTTATTCCAAAGATATTTTGGGTTTCCTTGTTGTGGAACCTTTACATTTTCTCTAATTGAGTTGCAGCCATTAGCTGGTAAGGGAAGAAAATAAAATGACCTGGTAGCGTTCTTTGACTACGGTCCCAACAGTCATATTGATGCTATCGCCAAAACTCAGTGTCATTTACAAAAAGACATCTGGATATGGTGAGAAGAAAAACCTTTGCAGAAGCTGAATTCAGAAATCTCTAGTACCTCTATGGAAAACTGTTTTTAAAGTTGTCTTTCTCTGCTCCTAGAGAGTATGCAGTTCAATTTTTTGAGTTTTTATATAATTGCAGTAGTCTAAATTGCAGCAAAATGTAGCAAAGCAATTTAATAGTCTTACATCTGGGTTTCCAATATTTCCAAGAATACACCCACACCTCTATTCCCTCCTTCTCGTTGCTAAGGACAATGTGTTCAGAATCAATACTTCTTTTTAATTTTTCTCTGAACCTGCCAAATTGTTCTGCAGGTCAAGAATTATTGAATGAGACTGCCAGTTATTTCACAGAGCACATGGGGGAAAAAAGACCTAGATATCCTTCCAAAATCCAGAAATGTCAGCAAATCCAAATGCTTCCCTTGATGAAATTTCAAGCGTCTGAAAAAACATTAAGGATTTGTCTCAAATCATTAAAGAAACAAGAATGTAATAGACCTGATTCTTAGTACATTTTGTCTCATATAGCTATTATCTGTGTAAAACATGTACAGAAGAAGATACCAATTTTAAAATTGAGAGGGAAGGCAGTGAAGTATTTCCTCCATCAAAAGTAAACTCTTTGATGTAAACTGCTGGCCGATTTTGTAACAGGTGTCTCAGATCCACTGTGAAATATTTCTTCTCTTAAGCACTTTCTAAAGAAAAGACATTGACCATTAATTGGTGATGGTGAATTGTCCTTTTGCTTCCCTCTTCCATATCAGTTACATCTCTGATTGCTACGCGAGAAAGTGAACATGAGGTTGTGTGCCCCCGCGGAAGTAGAGTAAGTAACAATAAATAATCATACACTGAGAATTTCAATATTTTTAAAAAAGTATTTTTTTTTCTTCATCCTAATTTATTTTTCTAATAATGTTCTTGTCTTGTGGTTCATACTTAATGGCTGTCATGGTTTACTTAGTATATTAAAATAAGTGACAGAATGCTATTTCAGTAGTGCTATATCTGTGATGCAGAGAAATGGGTTCTGTTGAAACAGGAACGCAGTCAGAATTCATTACATAGCATGGTACGAAGAATTCTCATCCCTTTTTTCTTTTGGTTTGTTTATTTGTTTGTTTTCCCTAGGATCCTGGCATTATTGTTTTTACTTACAGTTCATCCAAGAGGTTCTATAATCTTGGCTTTGCTCTTTTCCATGATTGCAATTGGGTAAATTACTACAAAAATACAAGTTAATAGAGAAGAAGGGCTGGTTGTGACCACAGTTAAGGAAACAAAATAACTATCTGAAAATTAATTGTAACTTTACAGTGATTTCCTTTGCTTTTATTGTTTTTTTCCTTTTTTTAAGCCATAAATAAAGGGAGACAAGGAAAAGAGAAAGAGGGATAACTGGCTGAAATTTCCATATAAGTATGAAACTTCAATAAAACACATTACATTGAACATGGAAATTCCCTGGGTGGTTCTGGACTCCTGTCACACCAGAACCATTATGAAATCGTAGGCATATATATTCCTGGTGGCAAAAACTCTTTCCAAGAAGTAGATGCAGTTGATTAAGTTACATTTAATAGCTGCCTCTTGGTCAATCCTTTGACAATTTAGAAGCACATGGTACAGTGCCAGATCAACATTAGCAGTACACGTGGTCCATCACAGCAAGTTCTGTAACTCTCCAACAGCATGTGACTTAAAATTCGGTTTCACAACTCCCAAACACATCTGTCTGGAAATATGTAAAACAGTTTCCATAAACTTCTCAATGACCTTGTGTGCTAGAGAAGAAAGGAGGAGGCAACTTTCATTCAATAGTATAAAATAGAAAGTCTTCAAATTATTCAGTAATCTGGAATCTGGTCAGCTTGAAATGCCCAGAAAAAAAAGACTTAGAGATGATTACAGAATAGCTCTAAACTGCCATGCATTTCAGGTGAGAAAAAGGCAAAAGGAAACATATGAAGCATAATTAGATACATTTTTATTAGGAAAAGGTCCCGTTCAACAGTCCTGGAGCTCTTCTGAATGTGTGTCTCCAAACACCTAAAGCGGATCCAGAGGAGGACTACTTAGATTACAAAAAGAATATGAAATTTGTCTTTCAGATCAGATGGCTCGAAGAGCTTAATTTTTTAATCTGGTAATAGAAGCAGCAGGCATATATGGCAGATTTCCAGAAAGTGAGCGTATTCTTGTAATTCTGATGAGGGATAAACATCAAGAACAAAAAGAAAAAGAATGTCAGGGGGGTAAAAAGAAGTCATTTGTATTTTAGACTTTCTTCTTATAGATGAAAGAGTCCTAACGTAGAGCTTTCAGTACTTGGAATAGACTTCTAGTGAAAGCAGTAGGAGTAAAAGCCTTCAAATAGAGAACTTTGAAGAAACATAGTGTGATTTCCTACAACAGAATGAGATTTCTCTCAGTGGCTTACTTCCTTCTAATCCATTGTCTCCGTTGCTGTGTGAACATGTACTTGTGCACATACATACACATATATGTATATGCAGACAAATTTGCAGTACATAGAAACTACATGTTATTATATAACTCATTTTACCCATGGCAGTGTGTTTTTACCCATGACAGTATTTGATCTGACTGTATGCATGTGAAGAGTAAATAGAGATAGGTGAAAGGTTGGCTAAGAATTAAATGTCATAACCTTTTGCCACTGCAAAACAAAATATGTACTTTGGGTGTATAGCCCTGAGTCAGTGTTTTTATTGACATTAAATTGTTATACAATATTTTTATTTTAGATAAACACAACGACAAAGCAAGAACAAATACATTTTTCCAGGAACTAGTTAGGATGTAGTGTACCTTAGTATACCCTGAAAAACAGTGTATAATTTAGGAGTGAGTCATTAGAGCACCAGCTTTGGAGGATTGTTCAATTCCTGCTCCATCACGGATTTACAATTAGTCAGAAGAAAGCCAAGTGGGGCCCATTTTTACTATTGTTAGTTCAACCACAGTGTTGATGGAATTACTGAAATTGTTGCTAACTCACTCATTGTTCTGAGTGCAGCATAGTCTTGAAGACAGTGTGATAAAAATTAAGGCCGTCCAGCAACACACTGACAGTGAAAGAGGTGATGTCAACCCTTCCAGCCTCCTCCCTGATACCCAGATACACAGCCCTGCCCTCTGCCTCATACCAGCTCTGTGGCTGCCCTTCAGAAATCTAATTCAGCTCACTAAGATCACTATTTCTATCAATAAAAACAGGAAGGGAAGAGTCAATTCTAGTTGCTTAAAGTCAGGACCCTGGGAGACAAGGCTATGCTTCTTAGTATAAAATATTCTTCAGCTGGCTGAGTCATCTGAAGCTACATTCACAGCCTTCAAAAGGGATTAAAAAATATTTCTCAAGAGCAATTATACCATTTCCACAAATGCCTTTTAGGCAATCATTCTACCAAAACACTGAGGAACAGAAAGGAAATGTAGTATTTCAAGGATTATATCAAAAACCACACTCATTTATATTCAGCATTAATCTTTAGCTCTAAATTACTTATGGATAGATAAAAATTTACATGTATTTGTGAGTGTATTGTATGCATATCAATAAAGAATAACCCAGTTAACCATTTCAATTTCAAAACTAATCATTAACATTTATAGCCAAGAAGAACAGTGGCATTAGTGACTAGAACATTATCCAGAATTGCGAACCAGACTAACTACCTAAAGAACCAGCATTATTTGTTCCATAATAGTGAAGGGTTTGATGGATATTTCTAAAGGAGCTAAAGAAATTACAGCGTTTCTTGAATCAGCTGGCAAAGGCCCTACCCAAGGCCTTTCTCAGGCTAGCAATCTGTTAGCCTCAGTTTCTGAAGTCCTAAGTCGTCCTCAAATTGAGCTGGATTAGTTTGAACAACTGCACATTGACTGGTCCATTTTGACTGAAATGGTCCCAGGAACAAATACCTGGATAGTTCAGACAACAGAGCTGATGGAACAGTGGTCTCTGTCAAAATGTCATAATACGCTTCCAGGTTTGAGCAATTCCAGACAGCTTACTTCTTTTATGATGTGAAGCTATGCCTTAAGTCCCCCATGAGACACAGGGATAAGACCCACGGCCCACAATCTTCAGAACACCCAGCTAGTTAAACCTGAGCTGCTCAATCACTACTACTGCAAGGCAGAGTCTGGAAATAGTCACTAAAAAAGCTGAAGTTTTTCTACACTAAATTATGCCATTTTTAATTGTATCTAATTTGTTTACAGATACAGTGTCTTTTCTACAATACTGATCACGACGTTATCTAACAGTTCTGTGAGAATCCAGAGTGCAGAGAATATTTCTCTGCCTGTTTTGAAGGGTTCTACCCCACTGGACAGCACTGTTTTTGACCTTCATCCATGGAGAAAATTGCCTACTCTCTGGGAAGAATTGGAATCTACACTGGTGTGAACTAGGTGATAGACTATTATGTAAGATTGTCACAGGGTGAAAAAATTTAGAGTTTTTGTGTTTTTTAATATAGTAAATAGATAAAAAGTAAAAACTTAAAAACTGAGGATTTTTATTGTTCTCCAGACCTCCTTCTTCTTCTATTACTCCATATTCTGCAGTATGGAGAATATGAAGTGATTGGATAAAGAATTACGCAGCTCCTGTCTACGTGAAAAAGTGATTTATTGAACATTGGTGGAAAAGTGGTAATATCTTTCATTTTAAGTTTTTATTGGGTGATTTACCTTTAAAAAGACTGTGTAATCTTGATAAGTTGGCTTTCTCTTGCATTCTCTGCTTTGTGCTGTGTCTGGGTCACGTTAGGGACTCTATTTCTCTGATAAGCCTTAATAAACAACTATCTGAAAGCACAGAATACCGAAGGTCCAATTTGCCTCCTGGACTCCTGGCAAAGGCTCTAAAAAATCTCCCCCATCCAAGGAGGTATAATTAGGGCACGGAAATTGTCAAGCTCCATTTGTATTTTTATATTACCTCTTTGGGCAAAGAAAAAGGATTTTTTTCTATACATGAACACAGAATTTATGAATAAACACCATAAGAAATTATTTTTTAAAAATTAAAATAAAAAACCAATTCAACAAATTACTTAATACTAAGCCAACAGCAGCATCAGGTCCCATCCTTAAGTTCTTTAGTGATGCAATGTTAACAAAAGAAACATAGGATACATTTAATGTTTTACTTTACTGCCTTCATCCATCTTTTTTATGTTCAGTGGTATTAGCAAAGCAGTGCAGCATGCTCTCAGCCACTCCCAACAAAAAAACCCAGGAACAACCTAGGCAGGTTGAACAACCTTCTATTCTCTTCCTAAAGAATCAGAATCCACTTACCGTGTATTTGAATGGCATGGTTTTTCAATAAAATGTGATAAGGTTGTGCTGATTTATTTGCATTTTTTTCTATCTAACTGATAGAGCAAATCCTACAACGTGCTTATATAGCTCTGTATGATATTTACAAAAGTCATTCCAACGGTTTCTTTCTTCTGTTTTCCTTTTTAGCACCTTTAAGTTTCTTGCATTTGTAAGAGTTCTTTGCCAAAGGAACAAAAGCTTTCTTTTTTCTGAAATGCTAAAATAACTAGTTATCATCAGACCCATGGATTATAGATTAAGTTGTGGGTTTGTGCCTCAGCAGAAAACAGATTGCAATCAATTTTTTATGAGTATCATACCTTTCCATTTCCCTTAAACTCTCTTTCAATTCCTTAGTTATTTTTGTTGAAAGGTTTCCCATTGTGAGGGGAACTGCATGAAAAGCACAAGTGCTAGAGTTGTACTGAGGAAATATTGTTGTGCTTTGTTATGAGTCAGACTGGAGGGAATCAAAACATATGACTAGGTCTTAAGAAACACTGGCTGAAAAATAATCAAAATCACAGATATACATCTGCTTTTATAGATTATATAATATCTGCAGTGAAATTCTTCCATCATCCAATCAAAAATTATAAATATTCTCTTTCCCTTTCTTTATTGGATCTACTCTAAACGACAAATATATTATCTTTAAAGCTTAGAAATTTTATAGAAAAATCTGGAAATAAATTTCTGTGTAAAAATTATGATGCCTACAGTCACAATATCTTCTTTTGGTTCCTCTTTCACACAGTGTCAGTGATTACTTTTCATGTCTTCATGCAACTTCAGAAAGCTTTATCTCACACTACACTAAATGCAAAGTCCAAAAACAAAGTTATAGATACAAGCTTCCCTATCACTGTAATTAAAACTGTCGACTTTTGCTCTTCTTTCTCCTCTGGTATCTTTAGTTGTACCTTTCCCTTGATGCATCTTCCTCAAACTGCAACACTTAAATATGAATTTGTCTAGTGAATATCATCCCCTTTCATATCTGCATGACAGGTGATGTTTTGGAGCATTTTATGATGAAAAGAGAATCATAAAATTCACTTTACTCAAAAGGACTGAATGAGAGTACTTGTGTGACTTTAGAAAGCTGTATTTTTGTACGGCACAGAACTTCAAACCTTGCTTTTGCACAGTCATGGCAACAGTTCTTCAGAATAAATAGAAACGGGATTGCTGTGAGAGGTGGGAAAAAGTGGACACCAAACTTATGGCTAAATGGCTTGTAAATGTGGAGGTTTTTGAAGCCTGAAATAAGCCGTTCTTGTTGAGCAATTCAGAATTTTTCCTTGAAAATGGAGAAAGATTTCATTTATTTGTTGTTTTCCTTTTCTGTTTTGTTTGTTTCCAATTTTTTCCTGAAAAAGTCTGAATGAGTTGCCTTGAGGAGCATTTTTTAAGAGAATACATAATCCAGGATGTTAATGTAAAAGAATTTGACTTCATGTCTTCAAGGGTGGGTCGGGGATGGTTGTGGTGTGTTTAAGAATAATAAAATACAAATCAGAATGAGATCATTTATCCTGAATGGTTTTTTTCTGTTTTATCATTATCTCACCAGTTTCATCCACTCATTTGAATGTCAGCTTGTTATGAGAAAGTTGATGGACTCTCACTTGATCCTATTACCTCAAAAGTACATAAAAGGCAGGTTTTGGTGCCACTGAAGAGTCCTCCTACCTGTCAGGAATAGCACATTCCACACAGTCTAGGAAAAAGAGGATGGAGAATTCTTTCACCCTGAAAATTCACGTGATGGAGGAGGAAGATAGTGAACAATCTATTTTGCAAAATAGCCTTGCTTCTTGTCATCTTCGCTTCAGTTAAAATAAACATATTTTAAGCCTAAAGCAATCTCCTAAATTTAGAGCGCTCAGTTGTGTACATATTCTTGTAGACATTATGGAAACAAGTAAGTTCATTGTTACATGTTAAATTTATACTTGGTAAACCTGCCAAGAGTGTTTCCAGTTGAATTAGAAAAATGTCAAGCTATTGCCTTGGAAAACAGGATATTAAAATGCTTGTTGATAATTTTGCTTCCCCTGAAAAAAAAAAAAATTGAGGAGAGAAGCCTTCCCTGAACTGTCACAGAATGATAATGACCATGTGTTTCAATTCTCAGTTTGCTCTAGTTAAAACATACATTAAATTGATGAATTACTGATATGCATAACTGTGTCTTGCTTAAAGCAAGGTATTGAGGACATTAAAATCTTTGAGCAAGACGCAGTGTCAGATCGATTCACAGAACTCTGATCTTGAATGTACTCATCACTTTCCTGCAAAAGACCAGTGTCACTAGGTGTACAGTTATAACAGCACAACTGTGTCTCTAACAATTAGTGTTGGAGCTTTCATTCACAAGTTTCTCATTTGTTTTCCACTAGGCCCGGTAGTTAGATCACTTAGGTAAGAAAAGAGGTAAGAGCACGGGTTATGGCTAAATATCACCTGATTATTTTGAATTACATTTTTTGCATACACCTATGTGTATGTATGTGTATGTATGAGTGTTTATATAATGTATGTAAACCGCACATTGTATATTACCTACTTGAAATCTTTGTTATTCCTACCAGCCGGCAGAAGACAGAAGCAAGAAGTCAAGAATTTTACTCTGTCTTTTTAGGAGACTGGAAACATATGTGGCGTTATGGGCAAATTACCACTATATGACTGACATACAAAAGATTCAGTTGAAAGAAGAATTTCTGTAAGACTCTCTGCCCTATCTGCAAAAGAACCTTTCTACATCATCAGTCCATTCCTGTATCCCCTGCTTTCTTGTAACCATAACTGGCATAGCGAGACAATATTTTCCTAAGTTGTTTTTTTTCAGTCTTCTGTAACAAAAACAAAGAGAGAGAAGTCATGCATTGTATTAAAGTTATTGCAAAATGAATCATTATCTGACAGACATCAGAAAAAAAATATGAATTTAATTATGGCATGTTCTAGCTACAGCATTTGGAATCTTGCCATTCGCCAAATTTATTTTCCGTTAACTTTCTTGAAAACAAGAAAGAGTCCACTAGTTTTGTTTAGATACTTGTTACTATCAGTTTTCTTATCAATCTTAGCTGTTATTTATCCATATAGCATCACTAGTATTTGTTCTTTAGGATACACAAACTTTCTACCACAATGTGACTGTACTCTCAAGCAAACAACACACACAATAAAAGGAAGAAAACACTGAAATAAACAGAAATAAGGAACTTCTTGCTGAAAAGAAAAACATTTAACAAAACTCTACTCTATAGAGTTCTCTAAGCAAAAACTTCAAAGGTCTGCATAAGACTGTCTTCAAAGGTCTTGACAGCAGACTCTCTCAGGCTGATGAATGGGGAATGGGAAGGGCCTCAAATTCCAAAATTTAGGCTATGAGCCACAAAACATTTAACTGCTGCTTAATTTGAAGCAGACAAGTAGTCCAAATGACTGTAAGCTCTGTGTGCCTGCGTCTGCCTGTTTACTTACTTACCTGCCTGCAGCTAGCAAAATCTTTTCCAAGCATGGAAGCCACCCTCATGGAGGGTGTGTCTTCAGTAGGAAACCAGGTGTGTTGTCACTTAAGGTAACAAATGCCTTAAAAATTCCTAATGAAGACAAGCAATTTGAGGCTTTCATACATTAGCAATTCACCACAGCGGATTGTGCTGCAGCTTGATCTCTAAATTCATGTTGAAATTCTGAACTGATTTATCTTCATGAGGACTTTACCTCATACCAGTAACCTTAGTTATCTCGTGCTAGCTAAACTGAGTAAAGAACACCTTTATTTTGGAGAAAACAAGATGTGTGAGAATTCATCTGTCTACTTGAGATCTAAATTACAACTCATCTGAAAACAGAGAAGTCTAATGATTACATTGAGAATAGTCTGGTGATCTTAATCGTCTTATTGTTACAAAAGAACGAAGTTTCTTGAACTCTTAGGATGCAAATAGCTCATAAGGACCAAAGAGAGGAGGAGAGTTGACTATGTGTTGGGACAGATATTGGTCCCTTTTCAAGGGCCTTCTTGGCAAAATTTGCTAATTAGACTGAATCGTGTAGAAGGTTTAAAACAAAGTTATTTTTTTCTTGGCAAGCAATCATAAGGTTTACATTCTTTTAAAAATCCCAGCCACGGTTCTGGTGATTTGCCCGATTTTCCAAATGAAACATACACATGTAATGTTCCTAGAATCCTGTTTGTTATTCTTTGGTGTTTTTTAGTGGAGGTAATTATCTGCTTTATTGCTTTAGAAAATGGTAATCTGAGAGGAGTTGTTTTTTATTGTTGTTTTGCTTTGTTTGATTTTTACATCCACTTGCAGGCCTATGCTGAATTAAAAGCTTAGTAGAGGCAAGATTCTTCAGTTTTGCTTTTAGGTAAAATAGATTAGGTTAGCAGTATGCCTTCAGGTCTCTCTTTTTGTTTTCTGTTTATTTACCTGGTAGAAAAGCTGAGGTTCCTTGTCACTGCATGCATTTTGCTTGTAGTAATTACCCTGAGGTAAAGGCTTACCTAATAATCAAAGCCAGACTGAGGTTTTTATAATTGTGGGGTTTGGAGTGGTGGTTGCATGCAGTTGGTAAGAGTGTGAAGCCTGATGCCTGCTTGGTAATACTCTGAAATTATTACTGTTTATTAAATATTAAGAAATTCACTTTTCCCTTCCAAGAGAATCTACATGGAACCAAGCTTATTCTTGTCTCGCTTTCAGAAAGAACTTTTCTGAAATATAATAATGTCTCTAGGTACATTCTGAGTAAAAGTTTAAAGCAACCCTGCACTTTATCCTATAGCACTACACCTTTACCATGGCTCCTGAACAGAGCAAGCAAAGTCAGTATAAACCAAGAAACAACTGCACATAAAAACTCATTTGCAATAATTATTAAATTGAGTTAATATAAGTTTAATTTAAGTTAATGGCAAAGTTCATCCAGTAATTTCCAGTAAATACATACTTGTTTTTATTCATACTCCTCATTAATCATATGAGTATCTTTCTCTGACAATTTGGTTCTTTGGAATGTGTTTATTGGACAGGCTGGCAGCCTGCTTGTATGAAACAACCAAATTCGGACAAATTTGTTAAGAATGCCAGTGTAAATTAATCAGTTTTGATGACGTGACTACGGAAATTCACTAATGCAGAGACTGATTTAATTTACAACAATAAATATAAAAAATTAATAAATAGAAAATCTAAATAAATAATGAGCCAGAACTGAAGTACAGAAAGCTATGAGACCATGGGCTCTGAGTAAAAGTAGTAACCCAGTATCCTGATTCTAAATGACAAAGAAAGTAACGAGGGAAAAGCTAGTGCAGGACAAGCATAGATTATATTTTCTTGAATACTTTCCTGCCTCAACTGTTTTCATCTTATCCAATTTCTTGAACCTCATGTAGTTTATCTATTTAATAACCCCTCCCAAGTACTTCCATGACATTTCTAAGTGTCTTTGCAGTTGTTTGCTTGAGCACGTTTATTTTTAAAATATAAAATATCATTTAGCAAAAAGTTCAAAATATATGCAACACCACTGCATGATCAACTACTTCCTTCTGTTTTAAACTACAGCTTTATTCATTAGACCCCAATTCCTCTCCTGTAAGAGACAGTGAAGAGGTCTCTCTAGCTTCTACACAACTATCTCCAGAAAGTTTTGATTCTGAAGACTTTTATGATATGCCTATCCTGTCATCTCCCAGTTGAATATCATTCAGTTTAATCATTATTCATTCTGAAGCTGTTTTATATCTTTGATCATCCTTGTTGTTCTTTGAAGGTTTTTAATTTCTGCTGTAGGACTGTATTGTATTCTGCTGAAGTGAGATAAGAAAAAAAATCACAGTACTCTAGGAGAAGATGAAGCATGTATTTACAAAGTGGCATAAACATTTATTTGGCATTTGCTCTTGCTTCCTTTTGTAATAATTCTTAACATTCCTTTTTGTCCACTGCTAAATGTTAAGTCAATATTTTGACAGAGCTATTTATCACAGCACCGGTTCACTTATGAGGAGCAACGTTGCAGACCACCAGGTCACAGGTAAAGCTAGGATTGTCTTTCCTCATGCGCACCTTGTTGAACATATCTAGAAGGAGTATTAGCTGCCTCTTCATTACATAGTCACATAGATTTCTAAGGTGCTTTAGCTGTCTTCAAATGCTCTAGTAAATAATATCATCTGAAAACTGTTTCACCCACTGAGGATATAATTTTCTAAATAATTTAGAAATATGTTGATAAGCCAAGATGCTTATCCAAGATGCCATTGGACCTGCAGTGGAACTACAGTGGTGACCTCTCTGTCTTATAATGAAAACATATCAATTCTATTTTGGTTATCTTTTGACCAGCATTTTATCAGTAGTACCTTCTATCTAATTCTATGATGACTTAGTCCCCTTAAAAGTCTTTGGACAGATACCCAAAAAGTCTTTGGATAGGTAAACTAGCAGTCAGATTACCTTTAGCTACATCTGCTGAGCCCTTTGAAGATCTCCAAGAGGTTTGCGACACGGGACTTCCCTTTAGTAAAGCTATACTGTATCTTCCCAAATGATTGTAGTTACCCATGTTTTTACCCTCGATTAATTTAATCCACATTTAGAGTCTGATCCCACAGATAATTAAATGTTTAAGTATTTTGCTTACTTGAGTCACCTTTTAAACAGCATGAAACTATCTAAATGGGTGAAGTGCTACATCTTTTTAAGAATGTCCTGTGCTCTAGTATGAACAGGGGATCTGATTCTTTTACAGCTACAGGCGATATGGAGGTATATGTGCACTCCCAAACTCCTAAGCTATCACAAATATGTTATAGTGCAATGATGCTGCATTACAGTGACTCATTTCTAATAGCTAAGCTGCTGTTAGAAGTTGGAAGCAGCTCTCACACAGACAGATACTCAGTCTGGAGAAGTAGAGGTAAAGCATGGTGTTTGGCGAGAGAATTTTTCATTATCCTTTGGACTCATTCTGAATCCTGAGTAGCCAACAGCTTGGAAACCTTGTATTAGAAGTGACACTATTTGAGTTAAAGCAAAAAGAGGTTATTTTATCTTAAACTGTGTATATATATATATATATATATATATATATATGAGACAAAATCAAAGAAACAAAACATGAACAAACTTAAAAGCAATATTAATAAAACACACTAGACAACTGTCAGTGATTCCCAGCCGAATTTCTTCTTGGCAATTTTGCAGAGAAGTAGAGATGTTGGCACCACTCCTCATACAGCTAAAGGCTCCAGGAAACTATTACTAAGTGATTTAAAAGCTTTGCTTTAATATTCATAGAAGCAAGGATTCTCAAAGCCCGTAATAGCCTTTCGTTTTGTGTAATGGTTATGAATATGCTTTGATTCTGATAAAGTCTTCAAAGTGGTTACAGACTATCAATTTCTACATTTATGAAGAAAACACTAACATTTTATAATACAGCAGAGGTGAGAGGCAAGAAATTTTATATCTGGAAATACCAAAAGAGATGTAGTCAGGGTGGAGAAGGAGACAGGAATAGGAGACTTTGGAAAAGACAGTATCTTCCAAGACATAGGCACAGAAATAGAAATCTCGTGCCACCAGCACAATTCTTGTTGTTTCAAAGGATCCTAGAGAATTTCACAATATTTGAGAGCCAGTGGTTACCTCTAAAGTAACCTTTTATTTCAGACCAAAAACAGCCTCATGAAGGAAGTCCCCCAGTTGCCTCCAATTACTACGTGCTGGTTTGCATTGCAGTGCAGTCTCAGAGTGCATGAATTTATATTCTTTTGGGTGAGACTGATCTTCAGTGCAGTACTTCACTGCCACCTAAAAACACTTCAGCTGGAAACAGACATTCATTTCATGCAAGCCAAAAGCTAACCTGAAGTAATCTCTGCCCACCGCAAATGCATTCCACGGACATCCTCAACAACTTCCTACCAGCTAAGGTAGGAAGGCAGACGTGGCCAGAATAAAAGGGACATCAATAGTTCACGCAGAGGAACAGTGCATATGTGCTATAGCATCCAAGTACTGTTCTGCTTGGCCTTCAAAGGAACATATTGCAAAATTTATTAAATTGAATTATTATGATTCCATATGCAGACTATAATTAAGTTTAGCTTATGGTAATACTTAAAATTTATGCATGGAATTTACTCTGCTTAACCCTGCACCCAAAACAGATTAATACTGAGCAGGAAAAGCAGTTGAATAAGTGCAGCAGATGTGTTTTCCACATTTTAACAATCAAGAGCGATACTTGGCCTGAAGTTGTTTTCCTCAGTTCAACTTTTGAGTTAGATGCCAGGTGGTAATAAATATCACCTACTTTGGTGTTACACCTGTAAGAGATGGCAATTCCAAACTGAGTCACTTGAACACCATTTAAGGTCAAGCCTTCAGTTCTTTGTCTCTCATGTCAGACTGAGAAACCAGATTATTTTAATACAAGTGTCCAATTTTAAGGCATCCAACACACACAAATAGGCCAGCAGAGTACATATATCAGTTAGTCACTATTATCATGCCTCTTTGCATGAGACAGATTCAAAATTGTACCCAAGTATCTCATAAACCAAAGCCAAGGCCAAAATGAACATAATAAAAAAGGTTTATAATTGAGTCACAGTTGAAAAAGTCATAATTTACCTTAATCCCAGACTTTTTAACAAGTCTTTGCTAAGCATTTTTTCATGAACAGATGTTCAGCAGAGACTACTTGATGAAAACATATTTACTCGACACAAAAAAAGACCAATATTGGCAAGTCTGTTTAAATGAGGAATCCTCAAGATTGTGGAACTCCTGAGGCAGCTACAAAGTAGATAACATCTATCTTTTAGAACAAGGACAATGAGGAAATTGTTTCAACAGAGCAACAGTGAAACATATGGAGTTACTACAGACATCCACATAATAACTGGGGACATGATAATTACAGTGTCAATCCAGGTGGGACAGGATCAGAAACAGATGAAAGGGAAGGCAAAGATCCAAGTAGGAAATACTAATTTAATTCAAGTGAAGACTAAAAGATGGTAAATACAAAGGGAATTTAGACAGATGACAGCAAAGATGACTTTAGCAGAAGTGAAAATGAAAATTTTATAGTACAGGAAGCTGTACAAAAGATTCTGCCGATAATTAGAGTAACCACAGAGGGTACCCAAGGGAAGACAGTTTTGCTGAGACAACAGGATAACTTGGCAGTGTTTGGAGAAACGTGATGGAGCTCCACAGCAACTAGATACAATATTCTGTTACATGAGTAGTCCTTGCTGTCCAAAAAATGGACCTAAATTCATACCTTTAACTGTCCTATGGTCTGAGTTTACAAACATCACATTGTTTTTCAGGCACTGTATACCTTTCTAGATTAATCTCCCCGGCCCAACCATCATTTCAGCATGCAAAGATAGCTTAGAAATTTCTATAGTACAAGTAAAGTGAACTCTGACAGAAGCAGAAGGAAATTTTATAGAAACTGAGAAGGGAAACCTGGCTGCTGTATTTGACAATAGGAACTATGGCACACAAAGCTTCCAGAGAGAAAATGGAACAGATGAGACAGAGAGGTGTTTTGTTGTTACCCTACCATGAGTGGCATCTAATGGAGTATTATACAGGATGTTAAAAAGGTAATAATAATTTCACAAAAACTGGTCAGATGAGAAAAAACAATGCTTCTTGAGATGGGTACACAATATAGATGTTTTTGAAGAGGACTGCATCCCTGGCAAGTATTTATTGCTTTTCTGAAAATCTGTTCACAAGAAGGACATGAAGAATGACTTTTTCTATGTAACACACACTGCTGGGATTTGCAAGGTCCCAGTAAATTTGCAGTAGCGTATTCAAAGGTATAAAGAGGATATTATGACAAAAGAAACAGCCAAATGGTTTAGACCACAAAATACAAAGACCTGCATGACAGTATCATGCAAGTATTCACAACGAGACTGAGCTGGTGATAAAGACTGAGTTCAGATGAATAAAGTGTTAGCAATCTCTAACCTACACAGGTCTAATCAGCAGATTATCACAAGTATGCCTCAGGCCTAATGATGAGGACATTACTTGTCTGAGATATTTTTAATGGGCAATGGCAGAGGGAGTGTATAGTGATACTACCTCTTCAAATTAGTCACAAATAATTAACAGAAAACTTCCATTAGGGAGAGGTCTCATATGTGAGGCTCAGAATCTCTGAGACCGACATATCAATATAAGACACTGTCAGCCAAAATCTCATTACTCACAGAGTTCTGTCTGGAATGCTGTGTTCTTGGTCTCACCCTACATTTGGTGGTGCAACAGTTAGGAAGAGAAATCAGAAAATATGGAAACCAGTGGATCACATCCTAATTTGATGATGAATCCCATGAAACTGAATTACAAAATTCAGAGGACAGACTAAGGAGCAAGTCATGACAGCTCAAGTGGCAGCAGGTGTAAATCAAAAGCAATCCACAGCAATACTTATTCAAGGCTAAGATATGAAGTGACATCACAAGGAAGAGCTGTTCCTATGCACGACTGCCACTTAGGATCAGAAAAGTGACAAATTTTTTGTGCCCTCCCTTCACAATTACTTCTGACAGTGAAAGAACAGTGGTGTAAATAAGATAACCGTAATGGTCCTATACGATCTCATTGCTGCATATTCTAGTTTGCAATAATTTGGGGTTTATTTTGTGGAAAAATAAATTTGACATAGCTGCTTTGTAATTGATCTCATAATAGGGAGAAAGAAGATAATTGTATTTTATTCCTTTAATACTTATCTTTTTTTTAAGAAAAGGGAAGAAGAGTAGAGGAATAAGCACTGTTTCACATCTCAGGAAACAAGCTGCTTCCTTGGTCTTACTGAGAACTGGAAATTTTGCATGCCAAGAGAACACCTTTTTATCAACATTGAAAGAATATTTGTGATTTATATGCCTAATGCAATAATTTATTTTACCTGACTCTACCCATCTGAAACAGGTTTAATTTTTCCATCTCAGATAAAATTGTAACATTAGCTAGAATTTTCATTAAAATATATTCTATACAGAAATAACATGGATCTTAAATGAGCTGTGATAGTCTTCCTAACATAAAATTCACGCGATTTTCTGTCAGTAAGCTGAGACAAAGTGGAATGCTAATATTTATGCTGTGTTTTCATTTTTTCATGCTTTCACAGCTGTCTTAGACTAAACAAGAGAGTTCTATTTTAAAGCAAGAGACTGTGCAGTTACTTTAAAGAATTAACAGAGCTTCTAGAATATTTGCTTTTAAGAGATTAATGGGAGATACAAATATTAAATAAACATAATGAAAGACAAATATACACGTTATCTAAATAAAAAACAAGTTATAAGAATAGTTTGGCTATATATTTATTTAAACATGTATACACAGCTGAGGTTAACTATTTAAAATAATAAATACCCCTATTATTTCATTGTCCTACATATTGGTTTATTTCATTTCCATTTCCATATATTATTCAAAAGGAATAAGGTCATACTATTTATACATCAATATTTCTCCTTCAGTGACACAAATTTAATAAATCACAACGTGAGACACAAATACAATTTTAACCACTGAAGTGAACTGAAGGTCTACACTTTTAAGTAAAATTGTCAAACACCATACTGGCTTTAGTAAGATTTCAAAAAATATATTCAGGAAAACTAGTGAAGTGTATTGATTACGTTTGTATTTAGTTGGTACCAATTGCATAACCTGCATGAACAAGAAATTGTAAACAGAGATCAACGTATCTTTTCCTCAGTGGTTCTTGTGACACCTTTCTTGAGAGGATCATGACCATTCCAGTATCTAGTAAATGATTTCTGATGTATCAAGAGTGCAGGAAATTCAGTCTTATCTAACAATGAATAACTGCTAATTCCAAGAAAAGATATTCATATCAATTAACTTAGGCAATTTTGTTATCATTCATAGCTTTTTAATCTTTTTCACATCTTTTCTGTCCTCACATCATATATCAAAACATTTCCTTGCAAATTAATTTCCATGTTTTAACTTCATACTAGTTTATGTCTCATTGCATATTCGGTAGATGTTTAGATCATGCTCCTTTATATTCTTCATCTTCATCACTATTATGCATAAGGGTAAATTAGTTACAGATCAGCATACACTTATGAAAATGGTGTTCAGATACAATGATTGCAAATAATGTCTTTATATATACATATTCTCAAATTACTTAAATTTACAAGTAAGCATTAAATGAGTAGGTGCCATTGAATTGAAGCTGCTTACCTACTTAAGTTTAAGCACGTCTAAATATTTGCAAGGTCTGATCTTTGGAAGATATCTTTAGAAGAGGAATAGCTTTGAATACAAATTGTATATTAAGAAGAACACCTTGGTTTTGTCCCTGAGGCAAAAAGGCTGTGACTGGTCACAATTTTCTGGTTTATAAATGAGAATGATTTCAAAGTTATTCGAGATCTGAAGATAAAAGAAGCAATGAAGTCCTATATGCCCCTGATATTCTCATAGTACTTTTGGCATATGTAATGGGTGTTTTAGAAGAGTTTAACATAGGAGCATAAGTTTTCCTTCAGATTTTATTATATTGCATGAATTTTAAAAGCTGTAATCCTGTGAAAAATTGTCACTCATAAGGACACAAGCCATGTTCTGCCAAAAGAAACATAAATCTGGAATCTCTTTATTGAAGTCAATGGATATGTTCCAGATTTAAATGGTTACAAAAAGGAGTAGAGTTTGGCCTCACATTTTAGTCACTACCAGAAATTTTTAAGAAGAGTAGGATATTTGACAAATTATTTTTATACAGTTTTCCTCTGGAAGAAAATATTTATAGTTGTTATGCTGTCAGCTGGAAAAACTATGGTTATTTATTCCAGCCCTTGCAAAATGAGACTGATAGTTTTGCCACATAGGATGAACACAAGACTGAGTCATGGTTACAGTATGCTGGGTGTGGCTACAAAAGAAAGAAATATTCCTTATCTTGACAATATTTTTTTTTTTGGGGAGAGGTGAGGATGGGGCAAATATGGGTGATTTCATCAGTAAATGGGTGTGTTCCCAGCAAATTAGCTGGGTATGCCAGCTGGGTAGAGTTCTCTGTGAACTTTTGGTACCAGAACATAGTAGTAAACACAATATTCTAATAAGGAATAACGGGAAATCTTGAAATTATAAGAAAACCTTTACACTAAGTATGAAAGTGCCTAAAGCATCTGGGGGAGGGATACAGTTTTCAAAACAAATATTTTTCCAGGTTCCTGCTCTTGGGTTCCAGGACAGGTAGATCACACACAGTTACCGTATTTGTCCATCTAAACCTTCTTCCAGGTTACCCACTAAAATCCAGTGCAGTTCAGCAGCTATGTGGATTAAACCTAAGTCTCAATATGATACATAAAAGGTTAGAGCAGAGCATTTTTGCTGTTGCCTCTGGTCTGCAACAGCCTGCTGCTTTTCCTTCCTGGAATCCACTGGCCCATGTTTTCTTCTAGTCTCCCCTTCCCACTTCAACTTCCCTCCTCCCCAGCTTCCACGGCTCACACTCCCTGTGACCAAGGGAACACTGCTGTCAGTACCTACCCTCTCCTTTCCCCTTGCAGACCTACCTGAATGTGTGGGTTATCTGAGCACTTCTTTTCAAAGATCAGAACTTTAAAAAGGCATGGATTACTAAATGCAAATACTTAGGAAAATACCACACTCTGCCTGTGCACACGAAGACCCGGTATCCTTCCCTCTTTCAGACTCAATTTCTGCGTGTCAGATGACAGCGTCAGGATGTCCCCCAGCATCCATCAGAACTGGGACAGTCCTGCCATCCCAGCCTGGCATTGGGAAGGGCCTGCTGTTAGGGAGGCAGCCCAGATCCCAGACCCACAGATGTTCCCCAGGGCTGTGGATCGCTCCACCTGGGCTTGTGGCATGCTCCGGCCCCAGGCGGCTCCCAAGGCCCTGCCGTGGGCCACCTGAAACCACCTCCCTGTGCCACCTGGTGGGACAGGGCTGTGTGCAGTGGCCTGTGAGATCCACAGACACTAAAACATACTGGACACACAGGCAGGGGTGAGACACTCCCAAAGAGAGGAATCATGGTAAGCTGAAGAACCATCCTCATGTCAGAGGGGCTGAGAAGGGTTGAAGGTCCCAGGCCGGATAACATACAAACACAGCCCTTCACTGGGATAGTCGCATTGGACAGGGATGGATATTCTCCAAAAGCATACAGAAGCAACAAGACAGTTACAAAAAGCACCTCCTACCTTGAAGACTATTCTTTTTTCTTTTTATTTTAAGTAATATTAGTGTTAGACCCATTCTTTGCTCTTCCCGCAAGAGTGGCTGGTGATGTGGGAGCCATTTCACACAATCTCAGAGAAATTCTAGCAGCAGGTAATCCACCTAATGATGACCACTTAGGCTTCTGGGGGTTTTTTGTCTAAATATCACCTCTGATCTGTCCAACCTACTCTAAACTGGAAAATTACTGATACTAAGATTACTGAGAAACCGAAAAGTGTTTGGTATACCTTGTGCACTAATCTGAACATTACATTTTGCATCAATCTGCCTTTTAAATAGCTGCTTGAAAGAGGGGGCTGCTAAGTCGCCCTTTAAATGTTGTTGCAGGCCTGGAGAAAGCTTTTTCTCTGTGTCAGGGCTTAGTAGATGGCATGTTTGCGGAGATGATACACAGAGCATAGGGCAGGTGCTGGAGTTACAGCTTTTTCTTCCAGATGTCAGGGGAGGACAGGAAGCTCTTAAAAGTTTGTCTCTCTAACATTTCCCTTATTAGCACATTTGTTCTATATTTGTTTTGTATTCACCTCTGCCAGTAAACACCTTTCAGCATGACTTCTGGCAATGAATTATCTTATGAATCAGGATGCTTGGGATGGACTTTAAAGTGGAAGCCTATTTTTTATCGAGTTAACCAAAAATAATTTTCAGTCTACATAATGAACATGTCCTAGAGAAATATCTGCATGCCAGAACTCAGTCCTGATGCTTTTCATCTGAATTCTATCATTTATTTCTCCTTTGAAGATTTTCACTTCCCATGTGAGGAAGCATGAAATCCCTCAGAGTTCTTCCCCGAGGACTGGCCATACATTGCAACAGAGCTGCAAATATTCAATACTCTCCTTACACATTCTTATTGTTGCTAAGTGTTTTTAAGGATGGACACACACAGACAGACAAAAGGCAGACAAAATATTGTCTATGAGTCAATCTGGATAAACTGAAAATTTTCTGCTAGAGACCAAAAACTTATTTCCAGAAACCCAGTTCACACACTACTTCAATGACACATTCAAGAATAAAAGACAGCAAGCACCGAAATATGTGCTGGATATTTCACCTACTGTTCAAAGAAGGGAACAAGAATTAGTCTGGACAAGTTGATCCTTCTTCTTAAGACTGTGTTTACCTCAAGTTCCATTGGATTTCCTTCCTAACCTGAATATCCTTCCTTGTCCCATTTTAGGAGCACAGTTCTCATTTCATCATCAAAGTGCTACTCAACTCACTGTACCAAAAGAAAAAAAAAAAAATTACTGAGACCTCAGCGATATGTTAATTTTAAAAAGCTAGCAAATAAAAGACTTTTAGTTTCTTCTCAAAAATTATTTTATATTCTTTTATCCAACTATACTCTTCTCAATAGACCTTATTGTTTTTTGTGCCAAGTATTTGCTCCTATGCCTATGTTCCCTGAGAAAGAGAAGATATTTTAGATAAAATCTTCAATAGCTGGATTTATTTTTCCTCAGTAAAATGCTGACAATGGAACAAAGGCTTTACCTGCAAGGAAAATATTACAGCATATGAGAGCAAATATCATATTAATCTAATACATAAAAAAACAGGTGCTTTTAAGTTCGTAACCCCTAATGTTGTTCTGCAATGAAACTTTGGCTAGGCTGTAAATCTTTCATTACTGACAGACAAAAGTAAATAATCTATTGTAAATGATGTAATTTTTAAAGCCCCTTTACCTTCTCTTTGTAAGGTCATAACAACACTTGATGGCAGCTTTTATAGCTGACACCTCAAAATCCCTGCTGGCAAAAATAATTTGCTGTTTAAAAAAATTGTGCTTGTTATCTCTATAAACCAGTGAAACCCTGGTCCCCAGTGAACCCATGACCAGGTCATCCACATATTAGTGGGCTTTAAGCCTAAAAGGTACTATTATGATCATTTGTTATGACCAGATAGACATGGCAGATAGAGAGCAGATCAGCAAGCGCTGCATTAAGTCAGTAACTTGCTCTTGAATTGCATTATATCACAGTAAAGAAGAATTTAACATCTACCAGCTAAGTTTTAAGAAATTAATGGAAGCATGTGCTGGGAATACATGGTGGAAAGAGAGCTTGAAAGAGAGCCTTTACACCTGGTGCCATGGTAATAAAAATATCAGACTTATAAGGCAAACCAAATTTAAAAGGAAAAACCCTGGTGTTACTACAGAAATTCAGCCTCTGGACTATGCACTCTCACTCAGAGATGTGAAGGTAAATCTCTTAGCTTCACCTGCAGGTGCACACTGGTCATCCTGCAGGATGGCTGTGACTGCTTGAAGAAAGTTTTATTAATTGTTAATGATATTCTTTTAACATCCAATCCAAGATTTTTCAGGGTCAGTCTATATGTATTTGTTCTCGTGCCAGCATTGTTCTTTAACTTAAACAGATCTGTTCCCTGGTGGTGTTTATCTCTGAGGAGAACAATCCTAGCCCCTCAGCCTTCCTTTTGCACAGTTAAATAAATCACACCCTTCCACTCTCTCTCATTACTTATGTTCTCCATTCCTGCTGTCACCCTAGTTGTCTTCTCTGCATATGAATTAGTTTCAGTTTTAGTTTTTGCATATCTGTGACTGGAGTTTTAACTATTCCAGATGACTGCAGCACCATCGTCCTGCTCACCGGCTTCCACGGAATTCTCCCGGTGGGGAATTTTTCAGTCTCATTTATCTTTTTTCATGGCTCCATCCCTTGAGCAATTTCAACCCATGCCATGACCATCAAAAATGCTTTATAGTTATGCTCTTTAGCTGCTTGCAACTAAGAAGATGTAATCTTATAGCAAATATCTTTGTTATCAGCCCCCAAATCATGTGTACATAACTATGCTGAAACTCCATATAGATGACATTCTGAACCAAATCCCTCTGAGCAGACCAAACAGTAGCAAGAGACATGCATGCATGGCTAAGAACAGTTGAAGACATGGAATGAAATTGCTAAACCTTGTCATTTAACCACAACAGTATTAAGCTTAATGCTTGCTCATAAAATAATAAGCATTTAGAGGGAGAGAAAGGCCAAACTTGATAGCATCCAAGTACAGAAAAATATAAACAAATATTGTAAATCAATACACAGTGGTTAGATTCTTTTTCTCTGGTAAAATGCTTTTAAGTTTGGTAAAATTTTTGTTAAAAACCAAAATGCCAAATACAGTGAACTTACTAAAAATTCTGCATGCTTTCATACCTCAGAAATAAGGAAAGAGCAAAACGAAACACAATTTTTACTTCCCAAAATTTGGACATATAAATAGCTAGCACCAGCTAATGTAGAAAAGTCTGTTTGAGATTAAATTTGTAAAAAAATCATTTCATAACTTGCTGGCTATTTGCACCTCCCGCCTCTTAAATGAGCTTTCTTTAGTAGTGGAAGGTTTTCTCAGCCTATCTTTGCAAGCAACAGTATTGCAGTGAAATGGGAATCCAGGTGCCTCTTTAATGCCCAATCACCAGAGTCACTCCTCTCGTTCCAGTTTTTAGTGTCTCACTCTTTTCTTTATGCAGTTGCCATAAGACAGACGGCAACAGGAATAGTTGAGAGAGCCATTCCACACCCAGGAAGTTAGAATGTTCTTGCAGGAGGCAAAGGAGGTGATTTCAAATGTCGAAAATCTCTCATGGAGAATGCCAGACTCCATATTCTATGTCTGATTATCCCAGCCTCTAGTCAAAATTAAAGGTGACATTTCACTGTATTTGTGAATGCACTCCCTCCTTTTGCTTTTCTCACAAAACCTGGAAAGCATTCCTTTTGAAAAAAGAGTTTTGTTAAGAAGTGTGCAATGAAAGCAAGGATCAAGCTTATTTCATTACAGCAAAGAAAACATATCCATTTAATAGAAAATATTTTCTTCTTTTAATTTTCTGGTCAAGAAGCCAAAACAAAGAACTTATTTTTTGCATCCTTTTTCATATCTTAGTCATTGCAAAGTCTTGCAGCTGCATATTTTGACACTTTGACAGATACTTCCAGATCTGCCCAATGGCCGAGGAATGACTCTCTCACTTGGAAGCACTGTCAGAGGCATGGGAAATCATAATGCTTTTTAAAGGGGAACTGAACAAAGCTTTCCCGTATTTTTTAGATCATTGTGTGTATAAAAGGGAAAGAACTTTTCCGCTATGCCTTGTTTCTTATATCAAAATATTCATTGTTACCACTGGGGAATATTGTCCTTTTGATCTGATTCTCTATGGAATTTTGTTATTATGCTATTACTTATTGTGGAGTTGTGCCTCAGGCACTGACTTCAGCTCTTTCTAAAACTGCAGATGATCAGTTAGAATTTGCGCAACAACGCCAATTTCAAAACAAGACTGTGTTTGCTTGTGCATTCATGCAAATTTAAGGGCAAAATATATACCACATAAGGATGACTGCTTTTGACAGTTTATGCTACAAGTTTACACTTTCGTCTCACACATAAAATCCTAGATCCTTTCTTCATTTTTTTCACATCACTGAAGAAACAATCTGCATTTACAATACCACACCTTCTGTATTCAGTACAGCTCTTTGTGCAAAATGGCTATTTTGTTCAGAGCTGTCACATCAACACATCTGGCTTCTTAAAAATGCAAACTTTCAGTCCATTTGCTTGTGTTCTGGGATGCTTTCAACCCAAAAGATATCTTCTGGCACCAGACATCCCCCAAAAGAAACACACTCTTAACTTCCTCAAAGAGTGTCACTACTTTCTTTTTTGAAATGTTCATTATGAACATTTGCTCAAGCAGCAAGACCTTTGTTTTCAATTTTAGACAGTCTAGTTCCTGTTATTTTCTGTACAGTTCTGCAAGGTCTTGAAGGTTATCTGTCCTTTGTTCTAGCTGAGAGAATGTGCTTTGGTAAGCAAGTAGATTTAGCTAGAGTTGTAAAGCTGAAGTCAGTTCAGCCTGTTTTAAGAACACAGGGCATATATATGATTTTTAAATGCATATACATTGCACACAAGTTCTGAATTCTCAACAGAATAATGTTAGCCTGTCAGAGTAGTGACTAAATTTGCATTAAAAGAAATTTTAAATTCAGTATAGAATGTTTCACAAGATTTATTTTTTGAGACCATATCATTTATATGATGTGTATAAGGATAGTGTAAGCATGAAGAATTGCTCTGAATTACACCATTCAGAAGTGAATTTGTAGCTGGTTTTAAATGATAATTTGGTCTATTTAGTGTCTCTGTTTCCTGAAACATTTTTAGAATTCTGGCTGTTATTTTCTTTTTCACGTTTAAGGGGTTGTGCATGAATGTACTTTGACAGCACACAATTACATATGCAGTGTACACCGTAGTGTATGTGACTGTATCAAAATCAGAAAAAGAGCTATTAGATTAAAAGATTTAGAGGAACACATCTACTTAGGCTATTTCAGTGGTTCCATCCACAGGATTAAAAAGAGGGATATGTTACTCAAAATACAACCAGAAAAATTCAATAGGGGTTTTGAGGAAAACCTTAAAGGCTGATTCAGTCTGCTGAGGACATTGTCTTGAACACAGATTTCCATGAAGTCTGTCAGGTTTTTCTGGAATTCTTTTTCCCTTGCATTGCTGCTTCCTGATGAAAGAAAGGAAGTAACAACTAATGCATCAGTGTTCTGGGTCCTGAATGCACAGAAATACCACTTTGCTGGAAGAGTAAATAATATTTTGGGGTTTAAAAAAACACCTGGAAAATAGTCTACATACATTTTGAGAACTTCTAATATTTCATGCTAAAAGTTATCATTTTTGCTGCCTATGAAGCTTTATTGTCATGCTCCAAAATCTCAGCAGAAGCTTCTAGGATCACTCATTCATGATGCTGTGCTTTTCCATAGACACCAGTGGGAGCATTTAAATCTTCACCTGTGTCTTGGGGTGACATATTCCTAGATTTTGGCCAAACAGGCACAACCAGTTAGAAAATGCACCACCTGGTAAACTGCTCTTTTTGGGCATGTCAGCCTTACCATATTTGTTTGATCCATGAGGCAGTGCCATCCACAGTGACACTTGTGGACAGGGTAGATGATCAGTTGTACTCTGCCAACATCCCCTCTCTACAGAGATGCTCTTCTCATGGCACTACAGAGCCTGGCAAATGCCCTTTTTAAGGCTACAAGGTGTAGTGAAGGCAGTGTCAGTGAAGGCAGGAGGAGCAACAAATCATATAATGTGTCTGCTACTCCCTAGAGGAAAGCATAACTGTGGTCAGCATCCACACACATTACCTGGTGAAGTTCATGGCTCCAGGGTGTTTGCAATGATATTTTTGCTGCCTCTGAAAAGACTTGCTTAAGTGTGTTGAGCCATGCTGTTGGAATGAACTGATGAAATCATGAGAAGAAACAGTTAAACATTGTATTGAGATTGCCAGCAGACGCAGCACTTGACTCCTTTTCACCTGAAGTAACCTTCTGGGACATAATTTTTTCTGTGATTGCTTTTAATTTGTTTTATCATGCCTGATGACCCCACCCTTTTGGAATCACATTCAAAACATCTTCATGGTCATTAAAAGGCCACTCAGTTGTTTTGGGTTACAAAAATTACAAGTGGAGATGCTCTCTACCAATTAATATGTCACTTGATCTCCTAGTAGGGAGTGCATCTAGCCTGGTGCTGGGAAAAAATGCAACAATATTCTTTCCATAATTGACAGTCAATCACAATTGCAGATCTAACTGACAATCTCTGGGAAAAGGCTGGCAACTTTTGAGACTTTGAAGAAGTTTTCTCAGGTGATCCTAGGCTGATTACAGATGGTCTTCTTCCACATCATTAACATTCTCAAAGTGAAGGGCTGTACCTCTACGTCAGAGTTTGGCTTAGGCAATTCATAATCACTAATTCTTGGGATTCATGTTGCAATACTTCCAGATTAACTGTTCCACTTAGCAATGTTCCAGAAGTAGAGGACTTCTTTCTGTTTCTCCTTCTGAAGTAAAGGTCAGAGGAATGCTGTGAACAGCCTGTACTGCTGTTCCTAGAACCATAAACACAATTTGTGGCTTTCGGAATTGTGAAGTTGCCAGATCAAGCAGAAATATTGCATTATCAGGGGTAGTTCCCTTTCTTTCTTGAGACTAGGGAAATTAGTAAGTCCCCATCCTCCTTTTCATCATTCAAAATGTATAATTATGTACACAACAAATCTGTTTTTCTAGAGGATCATTTACAGTGACTCTTGCTTCTGCTCCTCTGGGCAGTCCCTTCCCTGCACCGCTGTAAATAGGCACAGTTTCAAATATAAAATCTTACAACTGCAATAGGGGGCAGACTTCAAGCGTTATGGCAATTTCATAGAATTGCAGAATGGATAAAGGACACTGGAGGTCATCTAGTCCAGCCTCCCTGCTCAAACAGGATTCTCTAGAGCATGTTACCCAGAATGTGTCCAAACAGCTTTTAAATAGCTCCAGGGAGACTCCACAACCTCACTGGGCAATTTATTCCAGTGCTCAGTAGCACAAACAGTGAAGAAGTTCATCCTCGTGTTCATGTGAAAAACTGTGTTCCAGTTTCTGCCTGTGGCCTCTTGTCCTATTGCTTGGCACCACCAAGAAGGGAGTGCTTCTTGACACCATCGGTTCAGACGCTTATGTGCAGGCATAGGATCCTCTCTCAGGCTCCTCCTCTCCAGGCTGAACAGTTTGCTACAGTGAACCATGTGTGTCATCAGTGTGTACTCACAAAGTCAACAGACACATGGAATAGAAGGCAAGAGAAGTAGAACTTCCTGAAGTCAAATCAGAATGAAACAGTATAACCACAATGATACCAAATAGGCAACATATTTTTCAATTAGCTTGAGCATGCTACTGGAAATTTTTCTGAAGCCAGTACAAATTATGTGGCTTTGGTTTACCAGTATTTTCTGTGGAAAAAATGCAATTCATGAAAAATTTGGACCAGTTTTAGTGAAAACTACTTGCAAAGTGAAGAATAGATTCATAAAACCTCAGAGGTCTGATCTTCAAAGAATTCTTTGACTGATTGCAAAATCTGTTCTTTATGCAGTGGTGATACAAAGGTCTTAACATTTAGGAGTAAACTGAGGAGCTAAAATCTTGCTAAAGTCACATAACAGTCACATAACTGTAGTTGTGCAGCAAAGAATCTATATGGCAACTATTAGCATATAGTCACCACAGCTGAATCAAACACTAGTAATGAATCCATTAAGTAAACTGAAATAAAAAACAGACTCTCATGTGCCAGAGGCAAATTTTTTTTTTAAATCTTCCATCTTCCAAATACAATTATACCATCTTCCTGGAGTCATCCTGAAGTAATAATTCATTTCATACTCATTGGCTGTAAAAATCCTGGTATGACAAAAAAATATTTAAATTCTTTTTTATTTATTACCTTATATTGTTCCATGGCTAGGATGCCTTAAGAATGAGTTGCTCTGAGGTGAGAGAGCACCGCGCTTAATCTAAAATTATTTCACAATAGATTAAGAACTAATCATTTATGTGATCACAAACATTTCATGTTACCATGAACTTGTTAACTTATTGTCTCCACCTATGTATATGTATGACACATGCACCTATATGCTCTGTCACCTCAGCATAATTCTTGGATCTCAGGATTGTAAACTATCAACAGGATATGACAGTTTTTATGTCTCAGAGAAACTCATTTACTTCTAGGAGATCTCCACTTGTTGCATTGGGCAGACTTGGGATTCAGGGTTATGTGCATGGTTATATTTTCACTGTTGCTCCAGAAAATCTGGGTTTCTTGAATGCCCTGTGTCAAATCTACCAGTGGGTGTCTACTACTCCTTAAAGCATATAAAATTATGTGGATGCCAATGTTTAAGCCACCGAATCCTTCCCACTATGGTCTCTAAACTGAGGTAAAAGATGTCTTACTGAATGCAGTGTACCTCAAAGATTTAGTTCCATATTTTAGCTTTAAGCCATAACTATTTTGAGGCTTTCTGTGAATAATTCTTAGGAAACAGAAGATAGCCGTAATTACCACTATTCAAAAGTCAGGATATTTGCTTTCTTTATTAGTACATGTAGACAGTCTGTGACATAATTTCTCTTGGGACGGATCTAAAGAAAAAAAATAATCATGTGGTGTAAATCTGCATTTTTATTGACTATTGTTTACTTGACAGTGACTGCACTAAAGACAGTCTATAAACATCCAAACTAAGATGTTAAAATTTGAATATGAATTTGACATTTTCTGACATGTTTGTATAGTCTAGTTTCCTAAGCATTTGGACATAATTTATGAATCTATTTTTCTTTGGAAATTTGGAAGAAACAGATGTTTAGTTGTAACTACCCTATCACAGGATACTCCATCTGTATTTCACATTTATGGTATACTGCATTGTATTTACCACATACTGTGTGTTTATTTACACTTCTCATTTTCAGTCTCTCTCTCTCTCTTTAGTTCTGGTTTTCTTATTTAATTCTGACTACATATGCCTTTCATAATCATAGCATTGAAAATTCATTTAGATTCTGTGACCAAAAATGCTGCCTGATGCCAGAAAAACAAAGAGAACAGCTGTCTCAAACTAGGCTGTTACTCAGCTGTATTTATTTACCTCATTTTTTGCAAAAATATCCCTTTTTAAATACTAGTCACAACTAGTTAATGTCAAGATAAATGGCATTTCCTGCTGATACAACTTCTAAGTTAAATGACCAGAAACTATCTCATGTAAGAATTCGATAGACTCACAGATCTTTCTGCTTTACTTCTGTATCTATTTTTTCATCTTTTTTTTTTCTTGAAGACAATTTTTGCAGTATCTAGGTGCAAAAAATAATCCACAGTTATGAAAAAATTATTTCGCTATTGGAATTTTCCACTTCTATTTGGAGTTAATAATTGCAGGAATTTTTTTAAGCCCATAGGGTGAGACAGGATTCTTTGCAAGAAATTATAATGTCTAGAATTCAAATTAATCATGTTGGTGCACTTAAAAACAAATAAACAACAAAATATCTCACATAAGCCTGGATGTTTCTGCAGCTACATAAAATGATCGTTTAGTTTAAAATACACAGGCATATTCAGGAACTACTGAAGGACTACTTAAAGTGTCCTAGTTTCAAAAGAAGGGCATTCCCTGACATCAAAACCAGTACCACTGTGCAGCCTCACAGCCTTGTGGTTAAAACAATTTCTAGGGAGATATCGTTTTCATTTTGTGATATGTCTTGGATTCCTAAGCCCCATTCACATATTCTATGTGAATGCTTTAATCATTCAGGTATTCCACAAAACAGAAGAGAGATCACCTCTACCACCCTTTTTTTTAATTTATAAAAGTGTTCAAAACATCCATATTTTTATTGAAGTTAATGTGAAGCTGAATGGGTAAATACTTGGACAGAAAAACTCCATTTTTTCAGACTACTGATTACATTTAAGTTTCAAACAGCTACCAGTCCTAATCCTAGCAAGATGGCAGTCACTGAAAATAGTGGAATCTTTTGCATTAGAGGAGTTGACTGCCGAAAATACAGTCCCTAACATGGTTCAGCAGGGCTTTTGGGAATCACAGTCTTGGACTTAGAAGCTCGAACCATCTACAGATCTACTTTTGGCACTATAATGTTTTTGTGGATCTTGTCCTGAAACCCTCTGAGCCTTGATTTGAGCAAGAATATTACTATGAGAAACTGTAGAGATCTGCTATGGGAAAGCTGCTACTGCCTTTGACCTCCAAGCTGTCTGCAGTCAGGCATGGCAGGAGCTACTGGTGCAAATAGTACAGTACCAGCTACCATGCCAGAAAAACGAGAACAGCTGTCTCAAACTAGGCTGTTACTACTAGGCTGTTAGTGAGGACTGCTTCCTCACTAATAATAATGGTTGAAAGATGCAGAGCAAAAGGCTAGTATAGACACATCTCTGATTGTTTAGGCTGATTATTTGTTCTCAGACCTATAAAAGGAAGCTATGCAATGAATTTGTGCAATAAATTGTTATGTGTTTTCCCTGTTACTGATATTTTTGCAAAGTTTGCTGTTTTCTCCAGCTCGCATCCCCTTTCGAGTTTGCTACTGTGTTAATTCTGCCTGATTAGTCACAGACCTAGGTGAATCAGCATAAAATAGTTCATCTGTGTATTAGCTTCGTTGGATTACATTTAGTCATGCAATATTTGATTTGTCTTGGTTCCTAGATTCCTAGTGTATGATTTTGAATTTACAAATAGTTACTCTCTAAATTTTTGGATATCTTTGCTGGTTGTTGAGACATCCTGCCTTGAACTTTATCTGCTCCAGATGCCAGATGTGGTTAGTAAGTTTGAGCCAGAGCCCAGAAATAAGGGCAAAACAGATATGGAAAAAGAACTTATGGTGGTGCCAAAATCCACCCCCACTTTTTATGCATAGAAGGTACACTGAAAACTTGGAGCAAACAAATGCGCCATCTACATGCTTAACACTGTGAAAAAAATGACCTTAGAAAAGCTGCAAAAAGGAAACCAGAAGGCTTCGGCCTAGCAGTACACTTTGTACTTTAACTAGACATCTATGATTCAACACATATAGGTTTTCTTGTGTCTTATTCCTGGGAAGCCCTTATGTAACTGACTTGAAGAGAACATATTTTTACCTTACAGAAGATATGCATGAATTAAATAACAATCGTATTTACTTGTAAAAGCAAAAAGTCCAAAATAAAATAAATAAATAAGTAAATATATTCATTAATATATTTCTAATAACAAGCATAATAGTAAGAGTCATGGTACTCCTTCTTTTTGAAGAATACTCACTTTTTTACAGAATTCAAGTCAATCAGCTTTACAGAGGCACAGAAAAATTTTAAGTATATTTTTAACCTCTTGTACCTCTATAATTTTTGAAAATAACACATTTACGAAAGTCAGTTTCACCCAGTGCTGTTCTTTTCCTTCATTTCCTATAAAATATTGGTCTTCTGTTGTTTAAAACCATATTATAAACTCTATGGTTAAATTGTCTTTAGATTGTGTAATCAAATCATACCAGATTCTCATAAGAGCCACTAAGCACCTTCAGCTTGCCTGAAATTTATTTAGAATCAGGCAGAAACTGCACTTATGGGATGGACCTTAACTCATGAAATCCAGGAGTAGAAAGAACAAAAACTCATACTGTGTAAGTTAAAAATATCACACATTGAAATTTATTTTTTCTCATTAAAACAAACATAATTTTTTAAGGTATGGAATCAGATTAGTTCATCAAAATTCCCTTTGAGGTGCACGTACATATGCTTTTCTTGGCACTGAACTCTGTCAGGCGCACCTAAGGTCACCTAAGCCAGAAAAGAAAACATAAACTCACTCTGTAAATACTGTTGTTCTTCTGCCAGCTCCTACCAGTTTGGGTAGTTCATAATGGGCTAATTTATCTTTCAAATAGAAATTAGTGAAATGGAGAACCAGCTTTTTTCCTAGATATAGAAAGGTATTCAAGCTATGTATATTTACATAAACACACACAAATATAATTTGATTATTGAGTGCATATTGATATAGAGAAGACAAAATGAAATATACCTACATTAGGTTAAAAAAAATAAAACATTCTTCAAAAAAAATGTTTTATCTGGAAAAAATGTTCTGAAAAAATGTGTGGAACACAAAAACCTGATTGCACTCATTCTGAACAAAGATCCACATATTCTAAAGTCCTGTCTTTGACAGTCAACAGACCAAGAACATACATACATATATATATATATGTTGCAAGTCTTCCACATTTTGCTATCTCACCTTTAGCAATGGTAATCTTGTGTCTAAGGGCACAGGAGCATGCAATTCCCAAATGTTGGAAGTCAAGCAAGAGAGGCAGAAGGCCCGCTTGGCTGAAGAGGAATCTTCTTCGGAAATAAGGCAAAAAAGGAAGGCATATGCACAGTGGAAGCAAGGTCAGGTGACACAGGAAGAATAGAGAGATGTTGCTTGCCACTGCAGGGAGAAAATTCATGTGGCCAAAGCTCAGCTGGAATTGAAGCTGGCCAGAAATGTGGGGGAAAATAAGAGTTTTTTCAAATCTATTAAAGGCAATATGCAGTGTAGAAATTACATCGGCGCATTACAGGATGAGGATGGTCACCTCCCAAACAGGGACAGGGACAAGGGAGAGGTGTTTATCACATTCTTTTCCTCCACCTTCAACACGGATGATGGACCAAGGGGCTCTCAGTGTCCTGAGCTGGAGGACTCAAGTCCGTCAACCCTGAAATTGTGCAGGATCTGCTGCTCCAGCTGGATCTCTACAAATCTATTGGGCCTGATGGGATTCATCCAAGAATCTTCAAAGAGCTGGATAATGTCATCACAACACCTATCTTGATGATTTTGAGCATTCCTGGGAATCCAGAGAGGTCCCAGCTGAGCAGAAGCTGGTGAACATTGTCCCAATTTTCAAGAAGATCTGGAAGGAAGACCCTGGAAACAATAGGCTTGTCCGTCTCACTTCAGTGCCTGGGAAAGTTATGTAGATGATCATTCTGGGAGGTATTATAAAACACCTGAAAGACAACGCAGTCACTGGTCACAGCCAGCACAGCTTCATGAGAGCAAAGTCCTGCTTATCAAAACTTTTATGACAAGGTAGCCCACCCAGTTGATCAAGGGAAGCCAGTTGATGTGATCATTTTGCATTTCACTAAAGCTTTCAATACTGTTTCTTACACAATTCTTCTAGACAAAAGGTCCAGCTCACAGCTGGATAAACCCACCATGTGATGGGTGTGCAACTGGCTCAAAGGGTGGGGCACAAAAGGTTACAGTGAATGGGGTGACATCAGACTGGCAACCTGTCACTGATGGGGTTCTGCAGGGCTCCATCCTCATCCCTTGTCAGCAGTGCCCTGGCAGCCAGGAGGGCCAACCGTGTCCTGGGGTGCATCAGGCACAGCATTGCCAGCTGGGCAAGGGAGGGCATTGTCCTGCTGTGCTCTGCACTGGGGCAGCCTCACCTTGAATATTGTGTGCAGTTTTGAGCATGACAATATAAGATATTAAACTATTAGAGACCATCCAAAGGAGAACAGCAAAGATGGTGAAGGGCCTTGCAGGGAAGCCATATGAGGACCAGGTGAGATCACTCGGTCTGTTCAGCCTGGAGAAAAAGAGACTGAGGAGAGACCTCATTGCAGTTACAACTTCCTTGTGAGGGGAAGAGAAGGGGCAGGCACTGATACCTTCTTTTGGTGACCAGTGACAGGACCTGAGAGAATGGCCTGAAGTTGTGCCAGGGGAGAGTTTAGTTGGATATTAGAAAAAGATTCTTCACCCAGAGGGTGCCTGGGCACTGGAACAGGCCCCCAGGAAAGTGGTCGCAGCACCAAGCCTGACAGATTTTGAGAAGCATTTGGACAATTCTCTCGGGCACATGGTGTGACTCTTGGGAACGGTACTGTGCAGGGCTGTGAGTTGCAGGCGATGATCCTTGTGGGTCCCTAACAACTCAGCTTATTCTGTGATTCTGTAAATTTCATTGATAATTTTTTGAACTAATTTAAAATTATGGCAATGGATTTCTCAGTCTAACCACACTGTGCATGCTGTAATGATTCTGCCACCACTAGTATCTGTCTTTTAAATAGCCATATATTACTTTTTAGTTATACATTTATACTTTTAGTTATACATTGATGTTGAGAAGCCAAATGAACAGACACCCAAAGCACAAGGCTTGTTCCTAAGCCCAATGTAATTTTTAACATTCTTACTCACAAGCTCTAAGCAGCGCAGCAGAAAAGTTTCCCATTTAGATCTCACACCTCATTCTCTCAATGAACTGTATCGAGAGCTTACATATAGAATGCCTCAGCTGAGTTATCAGAGTCAACCAGCGGGGTTGCCTCATGGCTTGGCATTGCTTGGCTTACTTGGAGGTGATTGAACAATGGTCATTAACTGTAGATTAATATATGATAGATAGATAGAGAGAGAGAGAGAGAGAGAGAAAGAGAGAGAGAGAGAGAGAGAGAGAGAGAGAGGGAGAGAGAGAGATGTGTAACAAGGCCAATTGGCACCGAAATCCTGAGAAAAGGTTCTGTTCATGTGGACTTTTTTAAATTCAGTGCTGGATTGTGAATATCTTCAGATCACCAGGGCACTTTAATTAAAATCAGTTGTAGACTCCTGCTGCAATACTTCTGCTGTAAATCTGCCTTACAGATTTTGTTGTGTCAGCTGCTTAGAAATAGATTACACAATTTTTTACACTCAGCCTAGGATTCTCAAACCAACTCAAAACTTTCCTCCAAAATTGGAAGGATTTTGTTATATCCTGGTATACCTAATAAATTTTTGTACAGCATACACTTGAGTATCTTGTGGGAGCTTCATGATCTAAAGCAAAAAAAAAAGGGCAATAATTGAGAGACAATAAAAATTATGGGGGTATTGAATAGCTGGTTTCACTCATGGGAATGCAGTCTAGCAGTATTATCCTTATTTGTTTTCCAGGAAGACAATCTGTCTGAATGTGTTTGCCTAATAAGCCTTAAAAACCCCTAACTAGAGCAGCTGAGACTTTGAAGTTCAATATTATGGAAAATTCTCCCATTTCACAACTAACTTTATCATTACAAAGGAATTCATAGTCAGGAACTTATTCATGGCATATGAAATTAGAAATTTTGGAGGAAAAAGAACTGCTAAAAAACTGAAACACATGAAAAAATATTATATATAACAGAAACTGCATTATGGCATAACACAACAAATAAGATATAAAAGCCCAAATCTACAATAACTAAACAAATTAAAAATAAAATTAATTTTGGCAAAAGAAATATTATCATTACTAATGAAATAAGAACAGTCTCATTCTAATGATTTTTTATTTGAAACTTGTCAAAATAAATGTGGTTTTGTAAGAGATTGTGTTTTCTTAATATTGAAACACTGAACATCCCTACTTACAGAGAACAGGGACTTGAAATATGGCATGGTATAGGGAGCTAGAAAGCTAGAATGATCCAATCTGATTCACTTCACATTAGCAACAATACTTAGGCTGTTATTAGGGTTCATTCTGGTTTTACACAGTTCACAGATTTTTGGCAGACTATGTTCAGTTTCATGTTCATCCCTATGTTTAGTCTCACATCTTTACTTTGGATTTTTAACTTCTCAGTTGTCAGGATTTTTTTTTTTCTTTTGAAAAGGCTAAGTAATTCTTAGCATCTCAAACATTATATTGTTACCCAATAATGTTACAGGACGTGAAATACTTCAAATAGGAGCAACATTTCACTCTTAATTGAAAAGTCATTTCAGAAAATTGAAAATGTTATTTAATAGTATAATGCAAAGGTAATGACAATCTTCATTCCAAGAAATGAAATTCAGTCATAGGATGAGGAAGGACTAGATCCATAAAAAGATGTCAGTGTCTCAGTAGTTATATACATATTTCAAATCTGTAGACCTGTTAACTCCATCAACAGCAGTGCATTATAAAATTTAGGAGAGAAATTAAATATTCAAATAAACAGTGGGCCTATCTTAACACAAAATTGTTAATTAATGCACTGCATATATTTCTAAATCATTTCAAAGGTGGTAAGTAGGAAAAAATAAGAGGAAGGTATTTGTTGTGTCTCTGCCTTTATATTTCACTTTGTACCTAGCCTAATGGAATTTCATCATTACCCTGTATCAAAAGAATGCTAGAAGCACTTAAACCCTAAAGCAGCTTTAATTTATGTAGGAAAATGACACCTCTCAAAAGATAGAAATGTGGATTTGAACCTTCCCTTCTCCCTGACTGGAAAAAGAAAAGAGCTGAAGACAATTATTTTTCCATGGAATTATTTTGAAAAGTAAGAGTTGCACAACAATGTAATCTAGGGAGAGAGGCCTTGCCATGGTATTAAACAAACCCCAAATCAGTATGTGTGCTCACTTCTCACATCACATCATATAGGACCAGTCACAATCTGAGAGGTTTTACTAGACAAAGATTAACACAAAGTGTTCACTTTACAGAGTAACAGTCAGTGAGACAGTTTTCCTGTTAAAACAAAAACGTCCTGCAAGTGCTGTGGCTGAGCACTTTTTTGAAAACTACTGGAAACCTTTTGCAGATGTAGCGCTGCATGACACAGCCCAAGTATATGAGACATATATCTGAGGGAGTCTTAATTCTTATTTAACTTGTCTTTACCTGCAGTTTTCCAGTTTGAAGAAAACATCTGATATGAAAATATCTTGATTTTGATGTGGTAGAACTGTTAAGAATTTTAAGGAGACAAATTCTAATGAGAAAAGTGAGACAGCTTCTTGGGTTGTGTTAGCAACCCGGCTTATATCTGCCCTCATAATTTCTAAGAAAATACTTTATGTTCTCTTTCACAAAGATCTTTAATTGTGAAAATTTAAAATCTTTTTTTTTAAACATGACATTTTAAGAAAATGGCTTTTACACTGCAGTAAATTCAGTGTGTGAACAAAATGAAATATTTCCTGTAAATATTTTTAATTTTCTCTGGTTCAAAGACGCATGGGACAATCTTTTCAAACAAATTTTATATGAATGTGCATATATGAGATGAAATAAGGTTAAACTATCTTTGCTGCCCACTTCTGCCTGATTTGCCTCAGGATAGACTTAATCCAATAACTGTTGAGCATTTTTTTTAAATTCTGTACTGTAACTACAAATAGGAAAATATGAAAACAGTGTATCAGTTACTGTTCTGTCAGAAATTGTTTCAACATGATCTCCCTTTGCATATGACATTCTTTAATTTAAAAGAATGAACTTTCTATAAGAAAAAGTGCCATGGTGTTGTTGACATTTGAGATTTTTGACTCATTTCTTAATTTCATTTAATGTAATAAGTGTAGTTTCACTCATCAAATTTTTACTTCCCTTTTCATACCTTTTCTTTCAGTTTTGGTTCACTTTTCCTATTATTTCTGGATGTAGCTACATCATTATTCTGACCCGTTGTTAATCTATAGCATACTACAAGTTTTCTGTAGCCCTTCAAAGCTGTTTGCGCATTGTTTCCTTTACTTACTCCTAAACTTTCCTTTCAGTAGTAGTAGATGTTCCCTAAAATATATATAACACAGCCACTCTGCAGCACAAAATAATCTGCCCTAGATCAAGAAAAAACTCGGTATGTGATAGCTTTTTTTTAAAGTAGGACATCCAGAAACTGATGCACCTAGACAGTGACTATGTGTATAGAAATAAAAGGAGGGAGCCAAACACTAGCTTGAAAGACAACTACCACCATCAGACCATACATAAAATTGGAGAGCACAATAAGGAGGATTCATTGGTTTCATAGTTTCCTGCTAATTCCTTATTTTTCAGATTTGGAATGAAGGTTTTCTGGGGTTTCTATCTTTTTTTTTTTTTTTTGGTTCTTACTTTTAAGGTTAAAACATAATCAAAACAATTCTTCTCAAATGGATGTTACTCAAAGAAAGCACATTAGTAGTATGTATCAAATTAGATACTTAATAAGACTCCAGGATTTCAACAATTATCAAAATCCATATAACTCTGTGGTTATAATCTTTTAAGGAAATAGACAACAAATCACTTGCACTAGAATTACACGCTTCTAAGAAACTCAAGTTACTGTACTGGGCAGCTAGTGTGATTTTGACTGCTCACCCTAGCTTTTTAGAAGCCCTTTACAATTTGACTGTAAGCCTGCAACATTTTCTTTGCAAACACATATATATTTGCAGTGCTTGATGGGTTGATAATCAAATTAATAGGGAAGACAGTCAATCCTGCATAGAGTGTGTTGCCAAACTTGCAAGAGGCATGGGAGGGGTTCACATACCTTTGTTTTGGTTTTGCTGCCAGCTGCCGTACTGCTGTGGTGTTTAAAGACAGTGCCAAATAAAGGGTTTTAAAGGTTCTCCTATAATTATATCAGATAGAGAAAGGGCAGGGCATGCTTTAACACTGAATCCTTCCTTATTCATTTAGAGCCTGCTCGAGCCTTGAGAAGTTTAACACCTTGCAGAACTGCCTTCCTAGCAAGGCCTCATGCTCATGTTCTCATTCTTCCAGCAGACAACAGTTTTTTTAAATATATTATTGATTTTCAGGCACGGGATTAACCCCAAATTCCCTTATCTAGTAACTTTTTAAAAGTCATTTTAATAATAATGCTTCTATTCTCATTGAACATTGTATTACCTTAATTGCCTTAAGCTTTTCTTATTTTCTATAACAATTAAGTATCTAATGGGAAACACGAGCAGCTAAGTTGCCCCATTATTTCACCTATATGCAGGACAACGGATTGAAATATTTACCACTGTGATGCCTGAGATACAGACTGAATTAATGTTGAGCATGGCAGAAGGAATTTGATCAAGGAAAGACGTGCTGGAGAGCTAGAAAGCCTCTCTGAATAGGTACTCAGGAGAGGATTTCTAAATCTTTTGTCCTTCATTTCCTAGGAAGCTACTTTCTTCACCTCTTCTCTAGATATTTGTCACTACATTATTTTCCTTACTTCAAAACTTTTCTTTCAGTGGTAGTAGATGCTTCCAAAATGACAGGAAGCTCTCTCTCATCATTCTTCTCGAATGTCAATTAAAGGCAATCTAAAAACAGTCATTGTCTCTCTTGCGTCTCATGTACTGTAACATCCTCCCACGTGCTCTGACAAATCTTTTCACAAAAATTTTATACTCTTTAGACATTCTTAAGAATCAGGAAATTGCACTGTACAAGTTTCTCTTTTTTATCATCTCCAGTGACTTCCCTTTTCTACTTTATAAAGCAAAGTGATCTAGTCTTCACTGTATGATCCTCCTTAAGCTAATAAACAAAGACTTTTTATTTTCATCAACTGCCATTTCTACTATGACAACACAATTAACCTCAATTGCTTGTATTTTCAAAAACCCCATGTTATCCTCTCCTAATCTGCCTGCTATTTTTGAAAAGGCAAACAACTGGACTCTTTTAGTGTCTTACTCCAAATCTCATCATGAAAATCATGACATCCTGAATATATAGTATGAGCACTATGAAAATAGGTTTTTGACAACTATTTTCTTGTACTCTATTTTGATGCACCCTGTTTTCTCTGATTTGTACCAAGTACATTTTTTTGTGCATGTCCTGCTGTTGTCCACGATGAGCAAAATAACCTGGCCACTCAACTACCATGAGCTGATATGATGTGTCCTAAAAACCCATTTTGGCAAATCTCTGAGCCTGTTATTCATTCATTTTCTTGTCGTCTGAGTTAGTTAGATATTACTGGCAGCCAGTCTATGTCTTGAAGTCTTTTGTATACACAGCTAGGTGTAATATCCGAAATGTAGCATAGCTGCATAAGCTCATCTCCTTATGCAGTTGTTGATACTTTTCAACTCTAATACATGCAGAGGGATAGTACAGAAATGGCATTACGAATAAGCCTCTTGGGCATGGAAAACTGTTTCATACTTGCTGAACACTTAAGTTTCTTGTTAAGGAAAAACACATACCACATTAAGCATGTGGCCTGAAATCTGTCTTTTAATTACCCCATGCAAAGCTGGACATTTGTGGCATTTCTCTAGTTTTGTTTTCCACCCGTTCTTCTTAGCAGAAGCTGGGGAAATGCACTAAGCTACATACCAAAGCACACAGGCTGCTCAGCTGTGTTTGTATGCACTGCTACAGGCATTGCCTGGTACTATTCACAGGCATGATACTACTTAGTGTTCATAGAAAATTGGATAACACCTGGCAGAGAATGAAGAGATGGTAACAAAAAATGAATGAACACGGTGTCTGTTTTCTGAGAGGTCATATTTCTGTCTTCTTTACAAAAACAGATTAAAACTAGCTGGAGTTCCTTCACACTTTGATGCCACTGTGGCCAATGAGGAGCAGCACAGCATAAGTCACGGACTTAGTAAATGGGGGGAAATGGAAGAGGAACCACAGTCATAAAAGGAAAGCAGAAAAAGACATGTTGTTAGCCAAGAGGTCTACTAGAAAGCAAAAAATGAAATTACACCCTGTACACATATATTATGCAAGTGTTAATAAGCATTCAACATTGCACTCTTGTGCAGGAGTTTGTGTGGAAATTTAACCTGAACAGTTTCAGCATCTAAGACACTATTTAGCAGTATTATTATTCCTTAACTTCGAACAGAAAATGCATGGAATTACTTGTCTCTCAAAGCACCAAAACCAAATATTCATGGATTCATTTAGTATCTTTTCACGCCTGTGATTTCAGATAATAGTTGTTTATTAGTTTTTGATAATAGTTGTTGATAATAGTGATGCTTTTGAGTCTAGCTAATGTATTAGGTAAAAAATCGTTAGGGCAAGCATTAGTGCAAATTTCATTCTGGTGAAAAAAAATCACAGGTATGATAAGATTTGGTTTGACTCTTGACCACTGAGTAATGCACCCTTATTAACTGTCTCATATTTTCTTAAATCAGCATACCAGCTTAAATCAGCATATCAGTATACACAGAATAAGGTACTCAAGGCATATACTCAGTCTGCTCTAAACTGGCCACTTAGGAAGGCAGATCATTTATGGTATGCTACTGCCTGTTGTGACAGCTCTTCCAGCTTTTTATGTGAAGTTAGGTATTTTTTTTTCTTAAGGTTGGGTTATTAGAAAAGGTGGACCATTGAAAAATTGATAATGGAAGACCTCATGTTTCTATGAAAGTTTTCTTTAAAATTGAAAGAAAGATTCAAAAATCATCAATTTGTGAATCAGAGAGGAAAAATGGTTCATAAAATAATTCAAGTTTCACCAAGAAGATTGAGATGCTAACTCTGAATTTTTAGCAGATATCTACAAGGAGCTTCTTCCTATGGGCAGTATTTTATCTTTTATGCAGTTGGTCAAATTAAAAAACTTGTGGTGGTAAAGGACTACATGGCAACAAATTTCTTAAGAATACCTGTAGTGAGTTGGCAACAAATCCAGTGTAGTTGGAAAGAGCAAAGCACACATATCCCTTACAGCCAAATTATCTCTGCTGGCTCCATCTTTCTATTACTTCCTCCTGCATTTGGAGAATTGTCACATCCTGTTCTAGTCAAAAACACTGTCTCTTATACTAAATATATTTTTCCAAGGTTATGGGTATCAGTGTGGATCGTTTTTTTTTTTCCCATCTTGGAAGATTCTTGAATGGAATAAAGGCAAGGGTCTGTTCAGCCAACAAAAACAGGTTTGAAACCTTGGGTTAGTTTATCAGAATACTTCTAAATAATTTCAACCTATGATACCCAAGACTGTATTCAACCAAGCTGATCTTTGGACACAGACTTATAAGCTTTGTTTTATGGAAACAGTATGTGCACTCAGATCTGAAAGCATTCCAGCATCTCTGAAGAGTCCAGATTGTTCTTAACATTCATGCCAAATTATCAACAATTTAGAAAACTGTTGCCAAAGGTCATTCCAACTACAGCTGTTTGGAATACAGAGGGGTTTATTGATCTTTTCCTTTGCATAGCTCCTTTAAAAAAATATTACGTTGTGGAAATAAAAACCGTGACAGATGTTAATCATTGCCATAGGAGAAGGAAAGAGGGGGAAGGAGGGGAAGGGGGGTATCAGGGTTAAATTGAGGGTGAAAGACTCCATTGCAATGCTATTGTTATGTCCCTATGTGGCAAGCCACGATGTGACTTTAACCTAGCACTGTACTTGCGTCCCAACAAATTAGGGAAGCTGGCTCAGCTGGTTGGGACAGAGCTCATTAGGCATGGCACTTTAGGTGGCATAAATTTCACAGCTCCAAAGCAAACTGGAGTCCTCCCAGAAACACAGGTATCATATTCTAACAAATCACTAATCCCAGAGGCCATCTTTGACTGCTCTTATAAGTACGGTGAATCATGATCTTTAGGAAAACTTAATGGCTGTGATCCAATTTAGCAGCTGGATTATATTAGTTCACATTTTTAAGGACAAAGGTTATAATAACGAGATCTTGTGTTACTCAATTTACTCAATTAGGTAACATAGTTACCTTAATGGTTCTGTAACAGTTTGCTGGGTGTTAGGAGCAATCTAATTTGTTTCTTCTAGGTGATACAAAAGAAGGGAATTCCGTAGATAAAGGCAGACTAGTATAAAATAGAAGAGGGATAGGAGAGAGAGCAAAATAGGTACACCGTTACTGAGAAACAAGGAGAAATTACAAGACATTAATGATAGAGATGCAGCCGAGTTAGAGTACTTTAGGGCCTTGAAAGCACAAAGAGTTTAAACCTGATACACCAGGCAGAAGAAAACAGAGAACATAAAAGACAAGCACGTGTGTGTTAACACACACACACTTGCATGATGTACATGTTTAGAGAACTTAGGACTGAAATAATGGATTTTTCCTGCCTACCCAACACTCCACAACATTGCATTTTCTATGGGATAACATTCGTGAATCTCATAACAAGCTTATGAACAAGAGCATTTATTTCAGCTTTTAGATCATTAAGGGTGCTCTTGTTTCAACTGCATGATCACATACATTTGTATTGAGAAATTTTAGCTGTGTGCAGTTCACATTAATGTAGCAGACAGAATTTGGCTTATAAACTGTAAAAGCAGTTAAACGTTTTAAGGTATAAGCTACTTTAACCACAGACCTGAAAATTTCTCGAAAGCACTTATCTTGATACGTCTAACATCTGTAACATTAAATGATTGGTTTTTTATGCAAATAGATTCTGCTCACTACCGAAATGAGAGGGAGAAGGCTGGTGGGTTGTTTTGAAGTGAGAATAAGTGCCCTATGTTTGTTTTTTCTCGAAGCTATCCTCCCCCTGCTCCTCATGCAACTTGGGCCAACCAAAACTCACTCAGCCTCAGGAGCTGCCAACAGCTCTTATCGGAGCTTGGAGCAGCTTCTCACGCGAATTACACACACATACACATCACACACTCACACACACAAATCCCCCTCTCCACCGAGCGGAGCTGTAGCTGCCCTGGGACCCTTTCTCCGGGGGACGCTGTGAGCCTGTCCCCTCCGGAAAGCCTGGGGGTGGGAAGAGAGGATGAAGCTGGTCTTCTCTCTGGCTCTTGCTCCCCAGGGTTCATCCAGACTTAATGACCTGCTCCGCCCCTGCTCCCCCCGCCCCGGCAGCTCCGGGAGGCTCTCGGTCACACGAGTGGGGAGTGGGGGGGAATGAGCCGCAGCGGCGGCGGCAGCAGCAGCAGGAGGAGGAGGAGGAGGAGGGAAGGAGGGAGGGCAGGAGGGAGGGTACGAAGGAGGGAGAGAGGAAGCCGGGCAGGTGACACGGCGCGGGGTTGCTGTGGCCCGGCGGGCGCGGAGCGGGCGGCAGGAGCGCGGCCATGCACGTCAATGGGAAGGTGGCTCTGGTCACCGGCGGGGCGCAGGGCATCGGCCGGGCTTTCGTCCAGGCGCTGCTGGGCAAGGGCGCCAAGGTAAGCCCCGGGCTCGCGTCCTCCCTTTCCCTCCCCTCTGCCTCCAGCCGGCACCCGCGGGCGGGGGGGTGGCGGCAGCCCCTAGGGCTCAGCTCGGCTCGGCTCGGAGGGGGACCTGTCCGTCTGTCCATCCGCCCGCCCGCCGCTCAGTTTCCTCCCGCCTCGCTTAGGTAGCCCTGCTGGACCGCAACTCCGAGGCCGGCCAGGAGAGCAAGGCGGCCCTGGACGAGCAGTTTGAAGCGCAGAGGACGCTGTTCATCCAGTGCGACGTGACGGATCAGGAGCAGCTGAAAGGTAGGGAGAAGCGCTCAGCGCTGCGCTCCGGAGTGAGGCGCAGGCAGCGGAGCGCGCCCGGCTGCAGCCCCGGTAAGCGCAGCTCTCCGGGGGACAGCCTGGGGACATCGCTTCTGGCAATGACCCAAAAACGAATTCCTCCTGAACCTGCAGATGTAATATCACTACTACCACAGTTTCCCTTGGTTCCTTGGCACATCGGAAAGAAAAGCCAAAGTCCTTTCCATTGAGTGTTGTGTGTGATATTTTGGCACGAAAGCCTCTATAGAAGATAATTGCTATTTTATGAGTAATATATATAAACTTTAAAGCTCAGACTTGCTTTTTATGAGGTTTCAGTACAGATTCCAAGCTGCATTCCCTCGTCACAGGAGTAATAAATTCTGTGCTGGGTTGCAGTGCTCTTTCCATACAGCACACTTAACTTTCATTGTGTGTTGCCATAGCTGAAAGCAGAACTGGCAAAAAGTGGCACGCTACTTTATCACAGGGTTAACTATAGGGTGATAACATTTCACACACATTTTGCAGAAGCATGGAATTAAAGCAGCTTCCCTCATAAATGATTTACATTTCTGTTTTCACCTAGTGGATAAACAGTGTTCCCTACTGAGTTCTTAGAGTATCATATCGCATTGATGTACCTTCACAATATTTCATAACAGGCACATCACTTCACCAAAGTTTCATTATTGAACGATACATTCATAGGTAGTGACTCAGATTCAGATTTTGACATCTCTTCTGTCAGTGCCCTTTCCCCAGAGTCATTTCTGCCAGGCTCAATATGAACAGTTTTCTTCTGTTTTTGTTCACTATGCTTCACTTTTCACTTTCTCAGTGATCATTGAGCATATCCATTCCTCTTTTAGAAGACGTTGCTGCTATTCCAGAATCCAGCAGTACTGTCCACTGTTCCAAGCTAGCATGATTATTCCTAATTCTGTGCCTTTACATTGTCTGTTTGTAAGAGAGATGCTAGACTTCAAATCTGGGATCTGCTCTAATCAGGAAAGTTTTTATCAGCTAGGTTGATTATTGACTTTTTCTCCCAGTGGGAGGAGTAAGGAGCAAGAAAAAGCATCCTAGGGGTAGGAACAACATGTGCTGCTGAATGGGTGTTACCCCTGTGTGCCTTCTCTCCCACAACTCCTCCTCTCTTTAGTGCCAGGCAAGCTCAGGACCAACAGGGTGTAAACCGGGAAGTTGGAGTGAGTAGGACAGGTCAGCGAGGGAGTTTTTTGAACCAAGTTACTAGGAAGAGAGCACTCACAGTAGAATTGCAAGTGGTTCTTGCAAAGAGAAAGAGCAAGAACAGGCGGCTGCTGCTGCTTATGCCTTTCCAACCCTTGCATTAATCCTGCTGCAGGTTTCTTACCATAAATTTGCAATCATGTCTCACAATCCTTTGGGGATTCTGAGCTGGTTTTGGTGTTGTTTCTTTGCTATCAAATGCTTTATTTTCATATTTTCCACTTGCAACTGTAAGCTACTACTTAACAAATTTAGATTAATTTCACATTTAGTGTTTAAAGGTCTTATTGGATGAATCAAGCCCCGTACTTCACATTAAAGGTCATGTGCGTGAATGAGGTTCCTCTTTTTTTTAACTCTAGCCCTTACAGTAGGAAGCCAGTCCCAGTACTAGAACTAGTATTTGTAAGTTCATGAGGTTTATGGGCAAGAAATCATCTGTTTAATCTATTTTCAAATCTTGCCTGCACTTTTATCTCTGGTGGTCCTTTCACATAATCCCCCACAAAAGTCTCCTATCTCACCCCACTTTTGAAAAATCACCGTACATTTACTTTTGCCTTCCAGAGACATTTGGGAAGCTCACATATAAGTGGTGTTTGTGCTTACTTTGCATTGCTTTTCTTACCCTTCCTTTAAAATGGATTGTCCTCTTTATTTTTCCTTCCCCACTCAATATTTCATACCATCATCTGCTTTTAATTTTTTATGGTTACATAAGAACTAACTAGTGTACAATGCAAACACAGAATTATTCTACATTTGAAAAGGGAGGAATAAATCAGCTTATACTTATGTGTAGGTGACAACTTCACTAAGAATTTACAATAAGATTCTTCTTTTTGTGGATAGGTAATAGATGGGATTACTGTAGGCAGATAAACTTTTGCCAGAAATATTCCAAACACAGATAAAAAAGCATTTGTTCTTTTCTCAATATGTAAAATAGAAAACTCTTTTAGTCAAGACTGTGTAAATTTAATTTAAAAATCATTGGCAAAATTACTATTATCGATGGTGGTTTTTGAAGATTCTGTTAAGAATTAGGCTGACAAAAGATGTATTTAGAGAAGTCTTAAAAGGGAATCAGCCAGTTTCCAAAATATGGAAGCTAAGTGAGGACCCAAACTGTATTCATTTTACTCTTTGGAAATAAGTTAAATACTCACTTCTGCTTCTAATAAAGCCAGAGGTGTTCATTTGCCCTTGCAAATGATATAGAGTTGGAAAGATAAGTGACTGAAGCATTGAGAAACCAGAGAATGAACAAACATAAGAAAAGCAAAAAAGGTAGACAGACCAAACTAGAGGATTTAGTAATATTACAGTATTCTAGAATGGAATAAGAATATTAGAAAAAAACTGTACAATAAAGGCATTTGGACAAATAAAACCTGTCCCATCAGCTGGCTAGCTCTTGTTTTGATGACAAGATGATGGCTATGAGGGACCTGAAGACTTAGGCAAAGAAAAGGCTGGTGCAAGAAAAGCTTTGTAAATCCCTGCAACTGCTGCAGAAAAAGGTAGATGTCTGAAAGCTGATGCTATGCATTTGATTGACGTGAATAGCCAAGCACTAAAGACCAGAGAAGGAGGATGCTCCTGGGATCACCTTTCAGTGAAGTGATTTCATTAAGGCCTGTCAAGCATAATTTTGATATACCTGAAATACTGTAGATTTTGACTCAGACACCAAACAACATGTTGTAAAACAGTGTTGGGGGGGTTGGTGTCTTGGTCCACATAATAGTAAATATTTAGTGACAAGGAACAGTATTTGGAGGGGAAAACAAGCAAGTTATATATATACATGTCAGATAATGTCCTCACTCCTGGAACATCTTAGTCTGGAATGAACATCTGGAAGTCATCTCATCCAACTATCTTGTCAAAGCAGAGCCAGGCTTGAAGAGTTTGCTCCTCATTATGACATCATCATGTTTTTCCATACACATCTTTTATTCAGTTCTAACACTGTCACCTGGGAGAACACAATGTCATTGTGGAAGCTTCCCACGTCTTATTTTGAAATTCTTTGGAAGACAGGTCACTATTTTTATCCTCAGAAAATAAAAGGAGATTTGAATTTGAGAAACACATTATTAAAGTCACCTGACAAGTAGGATACATAACAACTAATCCATAAATAGATACATCTAAACACGAACTGTAATTATTTGTAGTTGAAATATTCACATCAGTTATTCATTGAATAAAAATTACATTCTCAGGTTAAATTTGGGCCAAATGAAGAAAATGTTCTGAATGCATGAAGATTTTATTTTTCATTCAAAATAGATGGTGTCAAATCTTGACTAGCTATATCAAACAGTTACAAATCAAGCTATAAATTCTTAATTTATATTATTGGGGTGCCAAACATCCTATCTAATAAAAAATGTATAGGTGCTAAGAACTTTCATTAGCTCCTGTTATCAGACATTAGAAAACTGAATGAAAAGGCCACTGTGGTACCTTAATCCTTACAGTTTCCCTGAATACATGTAATGTTTGTGCATGTTAGATAAAGAATTTAAATGCATGTTGCTCACTAATGGTTAAGAAAATAATAATGACATTTTGGTAGACTAATAAACCATTTATCTTATATCTTAACTCCCAAAGTTCTAAGAAATGTCACTCTTGGATCTTACTGTAGGTGCTTTCAAAAAAGTAATTGAACATTTTGGAAGGCTGGATATTGTGGTTAATAATGCTGGAGTGAACAATGAGAAGGACTGGGAAAGCACTATACAAACTAACTTGGTAAGCATTATCTCTTTTCTCATGCCTATCTTTCAGTATTTAATGTTGGAATATAGATAACAGCCTGTGGCTTGTACAGGTTGTGCCAGATGACAGAACATTAATTATTGGATTGGCAAGTACAGCTAGTGAAACAATCACCACATAACTGAGTGTGTGGTGAGTCCCCAAAGTTGTCTGTCCAAGACATGCAGCACTCTGTAGAGGTTAACTCTGGCTATCAATCACCAGACAACATTCTCTTTCTATAAAGTCCAATGAAATCCCAAATAGGTGTAAGAATTGACTGTCCAAGGCAGTAGAGCTGCATCCACAGTAGACTAGTCTGTTTATATGAATGTTTTAGAACATTTTAGTGGCTTGTGAGGCTCAGCTGGCCTGCATTAGAGAATAAGTTGCCATTTGTTGTTACTACAAGAAAATTTGTTCAACCAAGAACTCCACACATTATTCACCAACCATGCCAGCATAAAATGTGAGTCTTTAATATAGGCCACTTCACCATCATCACTGGTAGGAGCACACTACTTAAGGGCACTTACTTGCTAAAATTCTGTACTTTAAACAAGCCTGAAATATTAATTTTCAAGCAATTACCACTTCTTTGATATTATCTGGTATCTCATCAGATCAAACAACAATATCTGTTTCTCAGCTGAAAACTCTTTAATTTAGAGTACACCTCTGGGACATTTAAACTGCAAGGAATGACCTTTCTAGCATTAATAGAATTTCTAGGTTAATAAAATTCAGCTTGTAGTCTACCAGCTGTGAAGTCCTAATTCAATGGTGATTCAACAAGTCACTCCACGATCATACTTACTGCAAGGAAAGTAAAAAAAGAAAGCTTTGAAGAGTAAAATGTGGAGTTTTCTCATTTGAAATTTGTTGTGCAACAAGAAAGCTCAGAATATTAAAATTAGGTGTGTTTTTGTCAAAAATTTTAATGGCAAATGTACCCATCTTTGAATCCTAACGCCTCCAAAAAAACCAAACTAACAAAATAACTCCAAGACAAGTTACATAAGTAACAAGCTGTATATGAGACAAGTTACAGAAAAATTAATGGGAAAATAGGCATTTGGAAAAAAAAGAATTTAAGTTTCATACGCCTTTCTCTTGATTTTTTTATATCTATCTACACTTTACATGTTCTTCAAGATTTAACTACATATATTTCTTCCTCTTTATTTCATTTCTAAAGTGTTCTGAAAAATGAAACATCAGGATACTTCATATTGTGAAGTAACAGTAGTTTGTCATCCTTAGTGATAGTATCTATTAGTAGAGATCCCTTGAACTTGAAAGAAGGCTGCATTCTAGACTACTTATTTCTCTTTACTTTTGTGCCTGGTTTTAACACAGGATATAAGTTACTGTAGGCAGCCATCCACCTGTCAGATTTGCAAGCACAGATAAGTAGTCATCACTGGAAAAATTGAGGTCCATGTAAGAAATATGTTTGACTGTGATATGTACTGTCAAGGTAAATATCCTAACTTAGAGTGATGTCCTAATAATTTTTCAATGCCAAGAGCTTCAAACAGAAGACCTTGAGAACCTCCTTCTACTCTATTGCAGATGACACCAAGTTGGGTGGGGGGTTGTTCTGCTGAAGGGTCAGAAGGCTCTGTAAAGGCTCTGTAGATCAGAACAGGCTGGATTGATGGGACAAGGCGAACTGTCTGAGCTGCAATAAGGTGAAGTGCCGAGTCCTGCACTTTGGTCACAACAGCCTCATGCAGAGCTACAGACTTGAAGCAGAGTGGCTCGAAAGGTGCCCATTAGAAAACGACCTGGGGGTGCTGGTTGGTAGCAGCTGAACGAGAGCCAGCTCTGCCCAGGTGGCCAAGTAGGCCAGTGGCATCCTGGCCTGTATCAGCAACAGTGTGGCCAGCAGGACCAGGGCACTGACTGTCCTCCTATAATCAGCATTGGTGAGGCTGCACCTCAAATCCCATGTTCAGTTTGGGCCCCTCACTACAAGAAAGACATTGAGGTGCTGGAGCATGCCTGGAAGAGGGCAACAAAGCCAGTGAAGGGTCTTATGAGGAGCAGCTGAGGGAGCTGGGGGTATTTAGCCTGGAGAAAAAGAGGCTCAGAGGAGTTTTATCATTCTCTACAATCACCTGGAAGAAGGTTGTCATGAAGTGGGGGTCAGACTCCTCTTCCAGGTAACAAGTGATAGGACAAGAGGAAATGGTCAGAAACTGTGCTGGGGGAGGTTTAGATTGGATCTTAGAAAATGCTTTTTCACCAAAAGAATTGTCAAGCATTGGAACAGGCTGCCCAGGAAAGTGGTCAAGTCACTATCCCTGGAGGTATTTAAAAGGCCTATAGATGTGGTGGTGCTCAGGGTCATGGTTTAGTGGCAGCCTTGGCAGTGCTGAGTTAACAGTTGGATTTGATGATTTTAAAGATCTTTTCCAATCAAAACAATTCCATGATTCTATTACATTTCTTTTTTTTTGCTTTTACAAGTAATTGAGCAGAAGCAGTCTCAATGAGCAGAAAATCTGAAATCCAAGTCTTAGAAACCTACATGCTTAACTATCAAGCTACTGCCCTAATATTTTATTATTTTTTTAACTGGAATGTTATATAGTTTATATATTATTGTATAGGTAAGTTCACCATAAATGTCCTAATGACCTAAGACACAGCTAAACGTTGAAAAATTTCATAAACACATGGCGGTGACTGGAAGAACATCTAAAATGATCAAACAGAGTAGAAGTACAGTTATGTGGGTTAAATCAAAGCCACTCTAAGATCCAAATATCTCCACTCACCCATTGATTTGATTATTCTTTCCCTGTCCAACATGGAGTCAACTAACAAGCTTATTTCCATAAGCATTTCTATCTAGTTACTGTAATTTCTATAAAACAAGAGAGCACTTTGTACTTTTTGCCTTTTTAATTATAACAATGGAAGAAAAATAGCTGATGCATGTAATATCTCCTATGGGTCAGTTCTATAACTTTTTTTTCCTTGTAGAAAGGAGAAAAATATATGTGAAATCCATGGTTTTAAAATGTCTCAATTTCCCTCTGTAGGATAGTTTAAGTATTCTTTGTATTATTCCTAAGAACACAAATAGTTGCTATAGCCACACAGTGTGATACACATTATACACATTTTTTATTTTAAAAGGGGAAAAAACCCTCTACATGCCAGTCGTTGTCTTAGTGATATCATTTATATATTCATACAACAAATATTCCCTGCCCCAGTTTAAAGTACAAAGTACAGAAGTAGAGCAGTACAGAGCAAGATAAATCAGAACAAACACATCTGGGGTGTGTTCTTTATGGCTAAAACAGTTCACAGAACCGGTTGGTCTTCAGGAACGTTTTGGAAGGAGTGTAAGGAAGTTCTGTGATTGTACTGCTTGAGAAAGCATGAAGAAAAGGTCGGACTCAATTTGGAAGGAAAATAGAAGGAATAAACCACAGCTCTTACTTGTATCAATTACAGTTTTCTGAGAGCAAGAAGAGACAACTTGATAAAGATGGGGAGGGTGTGTAAGAAGGAGTACTGACTGCTAAAATGATATTTCTATTACAGTGCTTTCCACCATTTTGCTACATCTTGTGCTAAACATCCATCTTTTAATTACTGTGTTAATACTTCTGTTACTCTTTTTAGTTAAGTATTCCAACAATGCCTGGAACATCTATTCCTCACTTCAAAACTCCAAGTGTCATAGTGTTGAATTGATTATGTTAGCTTGATCAACAGCAGCTTCAACTAGTGATACTCATACAAGGGTATACTGTTGCTATTATGGCACATAAAAAAATGAACTTGGCAATCATACAAGAATTCCATTTTAAAGAGCTATTACCAGTGCAGTTTCAGCTGTCTGTCACACACACATATTCGTGCACAGAACAGCACAAGGGTGTATGACACACACATTCTTATTAAGAGTCCTACGTGCAGTCCTCCAGCATGACAGCGCTTATTGCATTCATAAAAACTTTTGCCTAAGGGATCCCAGAATTTTATAATCTGACTTTTTTTTTCTTCAAATCCCTGAAGCAAGAAAAGGGCCCACAACTTTATGAGCCTTGAACATGTGTGTTATTTAAACACAATTGGGTGGTCTAAGAAGCTTCAATAATTTTATCTTGTGCTGATGGGGTTTTCAGGAACCACTGTTATTATAGTGGCCACTATAATTACAGTATCTTTTGTCTTTACAAATGCATTTAGCACATTTTATTCTAAAGACAATCCCCCAAATTATATGCAGGTTCTCTTTTTATGTTCATGTCAGAGGCTTCTGAAAACTGACATAAGTTGCAGTATACAGTTAAATGTAGCAGTACTGGTATCACCTATGCTACAATTTTAAATATTACCTGAATCAAAATTTTAGAAGTACTATATGTGGCATTTTGACTGCCTTATTATTTTATTATGGCGAAAGTTCATTCTGTATATATATTTAAACCAATTCCCTAAATGTAATTATGAAAAAATTTGAAAGCAAAATCACAACTATCTCCTGTTTATGTGATGATTTTGCACAATTTAATGCATTCCAGCAAAACTTTAAATTGCAGGCCAGAACCTGGGCACATCAAAACACTCCAATCATATGGGATTCAATTATTTAAGCGTTACCCAGAAGTAAGTAGAATTCAAATGCACACATAAAGTTTATTCAGGTGCATGACAGTCTTATTCTTCATTACTAGGCAAAATGTAGAAATATGCAAAAATTCCAAGTTTTTACATTTTTCATGAGTTTGCACAATTTATTTCCATAAGTGACAGAAGTAACAGATTTCCATGCATTTAAAAAAGTCCATTACTGAAATGAAGTCTACCAACGTCATGGTTTGTCCCTGCAAAACACTTAGATTGGAACTACAGAGAAGTTAATGCACCACTGTATATTTGTGTGTGACTGCTTTCAATATAGCTCATGCTGAAATACATGTTCCAGCAACTAGCAAACCTTGCAAAATCAATGTTTGCTTATCAGTAAGGGCCTGTTCTTCAGAAGGCCAATTAATGTTTCAGCAGAAACCAGACAGGTAACTAAGTAAACATCAGAAGTGATTAATTGAATTTATTTTTGTGACAAGGATTTCATGATCATCACAAGGCTGCTCCACTGTGCAAGCCATAAAAGAGAGTATGCTGCAACCTTCTTCTGGTCCATACACCTTGCTGGCCTTTCCTAGTGTACCAGGAGAAATGACAAGGACTGAACTTTCATCCCAAAGTAATGTAACCTGGACACATAACTGGATTCAGCAGCTGGAAATAGCCACCAGGTCCCACAATACAAAGGCAAGCACCATTTCTCAGTGCCACCAGGAGAGATCCAAACCAAAACAAACAGTGCTATCTGTAGTAGATAAAATGGCAGAGGTGACTGGTTTATTGACAACCAGTGGCTACCTCAATGGCTTACTTGCCTGTTCTTCAGCGTAATTTGATGTCAGAGGACCAAGTGTCTAGGGAGAGATGTGGCCAAAAAGTGAGAAGTGACACATACCTTTAAATTAGTAGCACAAAGATCAAACCACTAAGTACATAAAGAAGCCTATAGGTATAATTACATTTGCTGTTTATATTTTACTAGGAAGGACAAAGTGACTTACCTTAATAGCACAGTAAGTCAATGAAATATTAGCTTATGGTTTTAATGTATGTTTACAGTAACCAATGTTGAAGTATAATGAAAAGCAAAGGTTTTGAACTAAGAACATAAGACCAGCTATTTAAAGTGGAATACTACTCCTATGTCCTTCAGGAATGTGGAGGTGTATGGAAGGGGAGCAGGGAAGTAAAGAAAACTTCGCCATAAAAATCTGAAACAGTGTTTGATTCCCACCTTGCAAAAAAGCTATTGACTTGAAGCAAATTATCAAATCCTGCTATATATTCCTTTCTCCTTTCTGCCTCTTCCTCTCTAGACTTTCTGTTTTCCACAGTTTGAGCTGGAAATTCATACTCAAGAGCCTGCAACTTCATTTCATATAGCAATCAAACTAATCTATACGTAGGAATGCCATGGGACTTGCACACTTGCTCCTACTTGTCTACATCCTAGAAAATCTACATTTTAAAAGAAATAGTCCCACCTTCCTGTCCAACAGCAAAATGCTAAAATTTTCCATGGATCACACAAGCAGCACTTAGTTTCAGACATTTGAAGTTCATCTTACACAGTTCACAAAGTATTTTTAAATGTTTCCTTATAGATAAGCATCAATTTACAACATCGCTGTATGAAAGGCAAATGATCTTGGGTCAAATTCCAGCCCTGTGCTAACCTGCTTTATGAAACCACAAGTCAGTGGCGCTTTCATTTTTGTTCAGTATCCCTATCCCTGAACCTTAGTTCAGGAACCTATATAAAATGTTAGGACTGATTACTATTATGTTTTCTCAAAGGAATTCATATTACCACGTCACCTTGATAGCAGTGTAGTGCTCGTCTTCAGCACTGAAGATGCTGAGCTATTTTCTCAGCATGAAGTACTAGATGTACCAGACAAGAGCTGGCAAAGGGAAACTTTTAAAATAGGTGTGAGAATCTATGTTGGTTGGAACAGCTGGCCTGAAACACTAGAAAAAAAGCACTGTGTACTAAGTTACTTTCAAAGCAATTGTCACTTAAAAAGGATGATGATTAATGATGTCCTGGACACCATCACCAAAAAACACTTTTTTTTTTAAACAGATAAATCTAAAATGAAACACAAAGTATGAAAACTGACTTACAGGTATAATGTTGGAATACAAGAACATTACACACATTGGCTGACATTGGTTCCTAAAGTTAGAAAAAAATTAATTAGTGCTCTGCTGAAGACTCTGAGTCTAGTTAGAATCAGAGTTTCAATATACGATTTCTTTTAGAATGATAGAATAAAAGCTATACAGTCAAAGGACACATAGAAATGTGACAAATCAAAAATTTTGTAAGTTTTATTTCTGACTTTGACACAACTAAATTGTCATTTAAGAAATCATTACATTAGTTACTGATTAATGGTATGTTATTCTCAAAAGCAACTGCAAATATTTTGAGTATTTGCACAATTATGTTGCAATGTTTACCATACTGTCAGATACCATTTTGGGTTTGTTACTGTATGATACTTCATTCAGCATGTCTGATCTCCTCTAATTTAAATCTGTAATTTATGTAAACTAATGCTAGGAGATATTTCCACACTCACTACTATAACTTTATTTGCAAGAATCCTAAATTTTCTGCTGGCAGTTGAAGAGTAAAATTGCCTCCCTTGAGAGCACACTCAGACATCCATTGCACCTTGATGGCCCATTTCATTATATGCTGTGGTAAATCTCTGTATTTTGATAAGACAATAAACAGCAGTGTTACTGAGATCACATGTTTTTCAACATCTAGAAGGACAGTAATTTTTACTAGCTTTCCATAGCCAGGATTAAAAAAAAAAAAAATTGTAAGAGTCAGCTGTACCAATTTTTGATTTACCTATATTTAGTTACAAAGCTGACTACTTTTGATACTCTCCGTTCTTGACATGTTTATGAACAACATCCCTTCAGCCAAATGCAATTGTAAACAAAGGAACTGTAGAAAATTCAACCCTAAAATTCTTTCTTGCACAAAGTCTCCCAGCATATTTTCATCTTTAGCTGAGTCAGACATTTTGTTAATTAGGTAATTTTAAATTTAACTTTCCCAGAATTTTTATTTAATAGATCGTCTATGAACTATTGTTGGTTAAGAACTATATTAGTCTTAAAAGTACAATTGGGGAACTGCACAATCTGAAAAGACCTTTAGTTTCTTTCATTTAGTTGAAAGGAAATTACAGACATTTTATCATAACCTAAAACCAAAAAAAATGGGTTCAGAAAGCACATAAATTTTGAGAGGATTGGAGAGAGGTGGATTCTTGCAAGAGAATGGGAAATCCATCACACAATACTGTAAATGAAAAGTGTCGTCTGCTGAGTGTGCAGATAGGTTCTTCTCACCTTGGGTGTGTGGTTTAAAATTTATCTGCAGAATAATTCTTTATTTTATCAGCCCAAACATCATAAAGAGCCATTTCACCCAAGATCAGCCACTCTCAGTGAGGTTTTTGCAAGGATCACAGGTAAGGATTACAAGGCTGTAGCAGGTGTAAGGGGCAATATCCAAATGGAAGTCTGCATTTATCTTGAAGGCCATCTCTCACAGTACCTTTACGTAAAGGAGAGCATGTCTCCAGCTACTTGAAGAAATACTAAGTTAATGGATTCCAGAGAGAGAGAAAGAATAATACAGTAATTTTTATTGGACAGCCAAGCTACCCACGTTTTTCTTGGTTTATAATTGTGGTTTGGCCAAGGACTCATCTAGCTCTATTGTCTCTGAATTAGAAGGAATAGAAAAGCTTTAAAGGAGCCCCAAGCTTCTTCCTTCTTCCTTCCTGATTTATTTTCTCTAATCATGTTAAGTGGAATTCTCTTTTTCTGCTCAGCAGGCTGAGCCACTGCTCCAGGGCATGACAGAACCTGCACCTGCTTTCCAAAGACAGCATTAACCCCCTTCTTCCTAAGATATCTTCTGTACAGCCTATCATAAATATATATATTAAAAAAACACACCCCACTCTTAAGTCCAAATCTAATTTCAGTTGAGGTGCCAATAATTTTATGTTCAGAAAAACCTTACCTTATAGCAACACTACTGGCCATTAACAACCTTGGTTTTAATAAATCAAACTTACATGTGACAATCAACTTTAAACAGCAATAGATTAACCTTTATAAGGGCTCTGCTACTTTCCAGGACATTCAAGAGAAATCAGATTTAGTTTGGTATGTGTCAAGACACTGAAGACAATTATTTGGAAAGCTTCTGTTAAAACATTTAATAAACAACATCTTTTATAAATCAATCAAAATATTAAAAAAAAAAAGTCAGCTTATACAAGACTTTCCAGGAAAGAAAAAAAAAATCTATTTATGGGATTTTTTTTCTTTAAGAAAAATTTAAAATATTATTTCACGATTTTGAAATATTCACATTTTGTGGGGTTTTACACTATTCCAGGAAATAGGTATTGTTATTAGTGAAAGTACCTCATTAAATGCTGCAACTATAGAAAATGAGAAAAGCTGACTCATTATCAAGATTCCAAAGCAAACTTGGTAATGAGGTCTCAGGTTGTATCTCCATCAATGTGCAGCCTCACGCCACTTGAGAAATGAACAAATGATATTTGTTTGAGGACATGCACTCTTCCGAATCTGATTCCTATTAAAACCAAAAATTGTGAAGGATAACTGAAGTTAAATTAGAAGTACTACTTCATATTTTATATCATGCATGTCTAAAAATATCAGCTAATGAAAATTAAATGTAATACCCATCTCAAGATTATTCCAATTTTGCTTTGGGAATTTATATAGTGGCAGGAAAATAGATAATACTCTGATTTTAAAAGCCCTCCTTCTTTTCCCCCCAGTTTCTTTAGTCACTATCTGTTAGGTTTTAGGCACATGTAGACTTTTCACTGGAATTTTTTTTACGGGAAATTTCTGTCTCCGTTATTCTGCAGACTGTCTCTGGTCAAAAATAGTGAAATAATTACGCCCACTTCATCTTTTGAACATCTTAATTTTTTGGGTAAATAAATAGCACTGAACAGTCATCAAGTACAAATGAAATTCTCATTTAAAAGCTGATATAATATTTTCATAAAACTAAAAGAGTTTCTCAATGCATTTGTCCATTTTAAATAGAAATTGTAAAGCAAATATGAAATTATTACAGAGACATCTAAAACAATTGGTAAATAATTATGAAACTCATCACTAATGCAGTAATACTGGAACATTTCTCTAAAGTTATTATCCTCCCCAGGGAGCCTTGTCTGCTGCCTTTTTCTTACTATTTGTTTCCCTCTCAGGTAAAGTGGCTTTCTGGGAGAAACTCTTTCTCATGATTCACCCAGGAGGCTGGTAGCCCCAGGCCTGATGTATCTTTGGATATCTCAGTTTAAAAGCCTGAAGCTCAGTGAGAGGAATCTCTGCAAAATTTCTGACTGCAGTAGGATTCAAAAACAGATTTTAAGGAATCAAGATACAGGTCTCAGACAAATTTGTTTCCTCAAAATTCTTTCTTTAAAAAAAAAAAAAGAAAAAGAGTTGTAAAAATCACAGCTAATATTATGCTGACAACATCTCACATCTCTTAGAATGCCTTTTTTACCTTCTCTGTATTTGCCTGTGTGGTCTAACTTCCATTTGAGAGGAGTAGTTAAACTCCTGTAACTTTAGTCAGAAAATAAGACACATTTCTAATATCCTGGAACCAGAAATATATCAAGGTACTTAATCCTAAAAAGTGTGAATTTCTTTTGGCTTGAGCCAAATGTAGTTTTAAGTGTTAATTTTATCTTCAGATACAGTCAGTACATGTTTTATAATATAGAACAGGGTGTCTCGATAAAAATGATGGGATTTAGATCAGTTCGTCTGCCACATAGATAAGGTATGCGTTTCGTCTATAACTTATTTACTTACTCCTTATTTTATTTCCTTCACAGCTTTTATTTCGCATTTCAATATTTTAGTTTGTTTATTTATAACTTTTAAAGAGAAATACGTAAACTGCTATTATTTCTACCTATTGCAATTGTGCTTCTGAAGTTATTGAGTTGCAATAATGTGGAGTGTCTCTGTGTTTAAAACCTTTAAAGTGTAAATAAGGCCACTGGTAAAGCAACACAGGTTCTAAGCACCACAATAAGGGCAAGTTTCAGTTTGCAGAAGCACAATAGATATTTTGAATACCATCAATAATTCAGTAGAATATTTTGAATAGTTTCAAAAAATCTTTGAGTATCTTCAATAATCTCCCTCTCTATACCAGACATCTGTGATCAGAGGAACCTACCTTGGCCTGGAATACATGAGAAAAGGAAATGGAGGTGATGGAGGAGTAATCATTAATATGTCATCCTTGGCAGGTGAGAAAATTTTCTGCATAAACAATTTCTGCTGAGTTTTCTTCTTAAATAATTGGATCATACAGATCAATCTTACTTTTTCTTATTTTTGCGGCTCTTCCCAGTTTATAACTATGTTGAATTGATTTTCATCATAGCAACAGAAGGAATATCAAACGACCACAAATTTAATTTGCTTTTTTAAACAAAATTCAATAGTAAAAACCGTAATTTCCCTAATGTGTCAGTCTTGCATTTAAAATCTTAAGCCTGACATCAGTTCCTCCATTCAACTCCAGAGGTGCACAAATGTAGCACTAAGACTAGAGTATAGCTGCTTTATTAACAAAGATTGTCACACATCCACTCCGTGTTCCAAGTCCTTTCAGATGTGTTCTACTCTACTTGAGAAGTCATAAAATCAACACTCGTGTTTCACCAAGCTTAAACAAGTGCTTTCTTTGCTCACTATTTATCTATGCTATAACTGTATTTCAATTTATTTGCATAAAAATAGAATTCTATGGTTTCTAAGTCCATTGGGGGTAATGCTGCCCAGTTGTGAGGCAGAATTCTGCACCATTTCCTGTAGATACACTCAATATTGTAGTAACTGGGCTCACAGCAAAAATGCACAGGTGAAGGGGAAACTGTACATGGAGAATGAAATCACCTGACAACCTTCTCCAAACATTTTGTGGGGAAGTACTTGCATTGTCTCCTTTTTGTTTGGAGAGGTTGTTCTCTCTTTCTACTGTCAGACTGCCTGTGAAAAACAATCCATATGCTACCCTACATTTGAATTTTCAGAGGGGTTTTTTTGTATCTCTGCAGATTACCAAATTATAGTAATTTTATTCCAGGATATTCCTGTGTTTAATGAAAAGCCAGTTAAGACAGCACTGGTTATAGTTAACGGATTGTGCATAGGTGTGGATATTCTGTGTATTTTTAAGTTCTCTTATAAACCTTAGCTTTTGTCATAAAAAGTCCAGTTCATCCTATTCACATATTGCATATGGATCTTGAGGATGTGACTTAATACATGCACATCTGTCAAATGGGTGAGAGGTTCTTTATCAAAAATCCATGTATCTTTAGGTTGGCATTTGTCATACTGCCCAACACATTGCCTACTGACACCAGTAAGTTTATCTCTATAGGCTGAAAGGGACATTGTATTGGGTCCAAATTAACTTGAAGGAAACTGCTCTTGCAGTGCAAGAGTTCATCAACACAAGTAAAAGATTAAACATTTTCACAGAAACACTGATGTCCATGCAGTGCTTAGAAAGTGTAGAGGTAGTAAGTAGCTTGATGCCTTTTCTAACTAGTCTCAAACACAAAATTATTTTGTTTTTATGACCTAAAAGCTTGGCTGTTCAGTTTGTTAAGAGCTTATGAGTGCTGTTTTAATTATTTGATTTAAGTTTGCATTTATTTACTTAATTTTTTAATATTTGCATCTGGCCATGGTGATTGTGGATATCTATCAAAACAAAGTTTCTTTGCTTTGTTTGGTTTTACATGGCTTGTATTTAGCAATTGTTTCCAAGGCCATAAGGAAAAACACACTCTAAAAGCTAAAAAATACAAAATTTTATTGCTTATTGGTTTACTGCTGTTTGTGCTTTGTGACTAAGTCTCCTTTCCAGTCTGAAGGTCTAAGTCCTGCAGTATTTTCCATATATGAAAAACAAACTCGCATTGGCTTGCTTAACATCCCCTTCAAGTGTTTTCTTAGAGCTAACTTCTGTTGATCATTAAACTTCTGAGTGGTTTTGATCCCCACTGTCCAAGTTCTCCGTAAGATACAGACAGCAATTCTTCCTGTGTCTTTCTGAGCTACAAGAAGAGTTGTAGTGCTTATGTAAAATTCAATAATATTTCCTTTGCACATTGATGTGCTACCAGAACATCACCATGGGAATTTTGCCAACCATTTGGACTAGAGACAGAATCAAGCCTTACATTTTTATATTTCCAAAGACCACAAGAACTACTTAAATGATTTCTATGAAGTGGATGCTTAAAAGTGTTCATTCAGCTGGATGAAAGCCAAAACATCCGCCCCATCTACCCAGAACTGAGTCTTCCTTTCTTTGGTCTCTCCACATGACAGGACTAAGTAAGAGAGGGAGAGAAATACGTGAGCGCATGCAGCAAGCACTCAACTATGTCTCAAAGCTATAAAATTCAATTTTATTGGATTTGTGCATTCATACCAAGAAGAAGTAATTCTGCTAAACTAAGATAATGAGAAATGTGTTTTACTTCGAACTTGGTTCCATAAAAAAGAATTCCAATGACTGCAGGTTTTTGCATTGGAATAGATGTCATTTCAAATTCAAGAAACAAAATGTTCTAAAATTTCTTCTGTAAAAAGCTATACATGGTACCTTTAATTGCAATTAATGGAATAGCTACAGGCAACAGAGAAAGTATACAAAACTAAATTTAACTCGAGAAGCTGTTTAAATTATTAAATTTAATGCCGTCTTTTACCTTGTGGTGGCTGATGCCTGTACTGTTTTTTCATATAAAGGGCAAAAGGAATTCAAGTATAGGCATACACTTTTGTTTTGATAGCTTTTGTATTTTTAAGAAGGTATTCTGTGAAACTGAATTTGTATCTGTCTGTATTCTAGCAGACAAAAAAAAGTCAAAGTATTCGCAGAGGGGATAAAAGAATGTTAGAACTTTTTAGCATAGTAGCATGCTACTTTTCTGAGAGGTTGTTCAATATGAATCTGGAAACCTTTCTGCTCTACAGCCATATCGGTGGTTTGGTTGCACTCAACTTCAAGCACTCAGATTCTGCAAGCAGCTGGTTTGTCTTCCCTTTATTGAAAGCTTCAGCCACAAGAAATACTTAAAGTGCCTGTCACAGCAAACAAGCTTTTTTAGGATCAGTTCCTATATATATTAGAAGAACAAAACTAAGCATATGCTTACATCACTGAGCAAGGATCCTATCACAGTGACACAGGGAAACAGAAGTGTCAGTGGCTGTACAACTGGGGCCTTCAGTTCAGCATCATGACAGAGCTTCTGGTCCCCCCTCTTTGTGAAAAGAAAAATTCTGAGCAGAATCTGCCAGAATGGGGTTAAAAAAAATTAGAAGCTATTCCCTTCAGACTTCAGTTCACTGTAAAAAAAAATTCATAGAAATGGCACAGCTTAGAATTTTTGCTAGGATTTCTGTTTCACCTTTGTTTTGGCACTCAGGAAGACTACAATGATACCACGGGAGTATGCAGAGAGAAAATTAGAAAGGCCAAAGTCCAATTTAAAATGAAAATGGCTAATAAATCTTATTCAAAGAAAGGGACTTACTCAAATCTTTGGGGGCAACATGTTCAGAGAGTGTAACTGGGGGAAAGTGCTTAATTCTGTTTTCCTCAAAGTTCTTTGTTCCATCAAAGTGGAATGAAAGGAAATACTGGTTTCAGCAAAGCTTACTGATGCAATTCAGACTTGTTGATGGGATTCTCCACATCCAGTACTAATTTCTCAAGATGTGGTTACTGAAACTATTGACCATGATAAACAGGGAGTTGTAGTGAGATGCTTGACACCATGTCTGCAATGGCAGAGTGATCTTGACACTCTAACAAGGAGAGTAGAGTATAAGGGCAAGAGCCATCTCTCTCAGCCTGCCAGGAACTGAGGAAAATAAAACAGAGCAGTTAACACTGGAGCACAGGATTATTGTTGGTGTGCTTGAACTGGTTTTGGTAAACCAAAGACCATCTTGAGTCATCACAAAGTCATTTGCAATTCACCATGCAGCAACATCCACTGAGAGAAAACTCTAACCATAGCTGTCCCCCCCTTCTAAGAGGGATTAAAACCCAAATGTATCACTTTTCAGAAGTACACTGACCCATTACCAGCCATTTGAGCACCCTTGTCCTCTTCCCCCCATTACTTTGTGCATAATGTTCTCTAGTCTGTTTCACTGCTGTTCTTCTTTAAATAAGAGAATTAAATATTCATGGAAGCAGCAAATAGAATCCAGATTTTCTAACAAATGAATGCCCTAACCAATATGTTATGAACTCATCTCTGCTCACTGGTTAAATAAATATGCAGGCAGAGCAGACTCAATATGACGCAGTGGTTCATCATAAAATACTTCTTAGGCGAGTCCCTGGGACACATCACTGACAAAGGTCCAGCTCTTTCCAGGGCAGGGAGAGGGCTCAGAGATGGAAAGCCCACACTGTCGTTCTGAGTACTGAACTCAGGAAAAAAAGTGAGGCAGGACTGTTACTGTATTATGTGAGGGATGCTAGGACTAGTCTTAGATGCTTTGTCTGAAAGTGAGATGACTTTTTCTTGGTTCTCCACTTCAGCAAAAATAATAATTTCAATTAGGAAAGAACTGTTTTAAAAAAACCCTCTATTTTTTCCTCTCTTCCTGCCTAGTTATTCCTGCTGTCTTTGGCATTTAAGTAAGTCTTTGAACCTTATTCCACTTCATTACTGTGAGCTGTGCCCTTCCTTTATTTATTTCTTGACTTTTTTCTCTTCCCTCTCAAGTAATAGGCAATTTTTCTTACTGTGGTTAAAAAATAAAAATAAAATTACCTCTAAATTCTTCCTCTGTGTTTCCCAGTACGTTGTCTGTTTTATTTCTGTTAGCTGCAGCCTGATTAGAATTTCCTTTATTTAAAGCATGTAAAAGTACAAGGTTGTTTTTTTTTTTTAAAAAAAAATTATTTCAAATGTGCCAGTATTCCAGTGTTTCCAATAATTTGAAGAGTCATGATCATCAAAAGTCAAAAACCAGAAATTTTGAAAATCAAAAAACAAATCACAAAATTAAGCCTGTGTTGTGATCACGACCCACAGGAGACAGTACAAAAGCCATTTCATAAAGCAAGTTCTTAAGCAGAAGCATAACACATTAATCCAAGCTAAGCAAATAAATACAATTTTAAAAGAACAACCAGACAATAGGTTAAGTTCTTCATTTCCCAGTATTGAACAGTGCTGCTTTCACAGGATCACCAAGGTAGCATTTAAATCAAGATAAGTTGTCAGGTTGGTAATTAGAGCTTCGTGCTGTCTTGGAAAGTTTTTTCCTTCAGACAAAATAAATTCCAGAGCAAAGAGCCCATGTCTGGCATATATATGGCATATATGCCCAAGTCTGGCATATATAATTTTTCCGGTAAATCCATCCTTAGAGCTAGGTAGTGAATTTTTCATGTCCACTGAGATAAATCACACCGCTTCTTGAATGTATCACTTAAAGATCTGAAGCATGAAAAATGAAAAAAATATATGTGAGTTACTAATTGGAATGACTTCCATTAGAAATAAATATTAAGGCATTAAATTTACTGCCCAGTTTTACTAGAGCACATTCAGGAAAACATTTTATCCTCTAACTTTTGGGAAGGCTGAAGTTTGCTATTCTTAAGGGCCTAATTTTCAGATGGAGCTACAGCATCCATGTGGTACAGTTCAGCCTTCATTTTATAGTAGAAATTTTTGGCATAATTGGTAGAAATGAATATGCACTCATAGTCATTTATTCTTGACTAGCTTTTTGCCATCAACTCAGCCCTACCAGAATTAAGCTCCTAGTTTTCTTCCAAAACCTCTGTTCTCTCTTCTTTCTCTACTATAAATAACAATTTTGTGCTCTCCCACTCAGACCATAAAGGTTTACAGTGTTAGAAAATTTTTATTTTGCTTCTCCTACTCCCACACCTCCCTCCTGAACACACTGTAGATGATTGCAGGTGTCCAGTTCACATGTCAGATATCAAAGCCTATCTAAAATACTTTGCTCCTCAATAGACATTAAATACTTTACTGATTCATAGAAGATGTCTCAAAAATCTCATTCCTGAGTGTTTTATTCCAGATTGTGTCCTCTCTTTTAAGATATACTTCATAGATATGACTTTTCATTCTAAAAGTTATGCTTTTTTATTACTCTTCTTTTGCCTGAACATTTTTATCCATCTAATTTTTTTTCCTAGCCTATCCAAGATTACAAAATATAATTTATAAGTTTTTACTAATCCATTTTGTTGCACCTCTATCACAAATTTTTTTTACACTATAGACCTATATGTGTGTTTAAGGTGATCATAAATTAGGAATATTTGACATCTTCATTCAGCTACCTTTTTATTTTAAAGGACTCATGCCTGCTGCATTCCAGCCTGTGTACTGTGCTACAAAGCATGGTGTAATTGGATTCACACGGTCCATAGCAGTAAGTATGCATTTTCCAAAAGGGTGTCAGCAGCTCCTTGGGAACATGCTTAAGTTTTTCATGTTCCTCCTCTATAGCCACAAAAATGGAACTAATTTTCTGAAAGAAAACAAAGTGTGTGAAGCAGTGGAGGTTCCCTCCTTTCACAAAGGGAATCCAAAGATGGAATAAGTACAGCATCTGTGTGTTTATGACCGATTTGAAGTTTGGGGAGCATGGAAGAAAGATGTTGCAAAGTAATCTAAGGACAGTGGGAGGAGTACAAAGGCCAAATTCTAATCCAAGTTTTAAAAATATTTTTTCAGAACCCTGTTCCAGTCATTTAACATTTTGCTTTCCTTATTTCTAAGTCAGGTTGATGACTTTTTAATGATAAATAGGCACTGAAATGTACAAAAGTGACTTGAACACATCATTATTTATTCTTACCTACTCTTAATACGTTGAAAATGCAAAATGACACATTCAGGATGGGGCATGTAGGATGACTATATTATAAGTCTCAGTCTCTGACTCCAAAACTTGCCAGTTAAATTGAACAAGCACTGTATAAAAACTAACTTGGAGAGAGAAAATATGATTACACTTTAATAGATTCATCATAAAGGTAGCCTATTCACATAAGATTTCCAGAATTAATCACCTGAAATTATATTTGAACACTGTATGCACATTTTATGACCCCAGCCCCACACAAAAAAGTCCCTTTTCAGATTAACATAAAGAGAATGATATGGATAAGTGTTGTATGTACCATATTAAACATATCAAGAACATGACACCTAGTTTTACATTTTTGTTTTTGCATTATAAATATAAATATCACCATCTAAGAGAAAAAGTAAATTAGAGGAAATGCTGTCTTTAAGGAACACAAGAATGCCCAAGAAGAAAAGAATAATAGACACAGTGAACTACAGTGTTTACCAGAAAAGGCAGCACAGCCTGATGTTGGGCAGGTCTGACACCTTACATCTAACACTTCAGTTTCTTGTCTCCCCCAGACCAAAAGGGCAGGCTACCACACCATGAAAATGACGTGATTTATATAATACCCGAAAGAAGCCCTGTTAAGTGTTAAAATAAAGAGAACACAGTGGTTAACAGTTATGTTTATTCTTGGATAGATCAGGTATAGTTCATCAGTTCTGCACTAATGCTAAGGAAATTCATCCAGCATTTGACGCATACCTGGGTGTTGGTCAGACTTCTTTGCTACAGACACATTTTGGTAGAACCACAAACAAGGAGTCCTACCTCTCCCAAAACAACTTGTGCTACTTGCTTTCATTATGTTCCTGAGCTGTTTCCTGAAAAAAAATCAGTTCACAGGGACTTTCCAGTGGAGATGCTCAGTGATAGATTCATACCTTGGCAGGCACAACAGAGCAACCAGAAAGGTTCAGCATTACAGTTGTAGGGATAGAGAATGTATTGTATTTCTGTTGATGTGAGGAAGGTAAATAGAGAATCTTAAAGATAATTTTATTTATTTCAGAGTTTTCTTTCAATTAAAAAAAGCTCCTATAAGATTGGAAGTGTACATTTGGGAGAATTTTTTCTTGTTTTTGCTTAGAAGAATTATATCATCACCCTAGAACACTGTTAATGACATGCTAAGAGCACTAAGAACAAAACTACTAGAAAAAAACAGCTTCATGGAAAGAGTTTTGATTTCTTCTAGAATTGTTCTGCTGACAAAATAAATGTGGGGTTTTTTCTAGTACTCTCATATGATTACTAGAGAAAACGTGCTTCAAACTTAGTTGTTAAAACAATTGGTAGTAACAAACTACCTTACTAAGCAAGGCTGAAAAGTACTTTGTGGTAAATCTCATTCTTTGAAAACTTGCTTACAAAATACTGTCTTAAAATGTTGATGACAAATGCGTAACCCTCTCTCTTTTCTAGTTAGCTGCTAATATGGAAAACTACGGTGTGAGACTCAACACAATCTGTCCAGGATTTGTCAACACACCAATTCTTCAGTCAATAGATAAAGAAGAGAATATGGGACAATACTATTCATATAAGGATGAGATAAAAAATATGATGCAGTTCTATGGCGTGATGGAGTAAGTCAAGTTAGATACAGTGGGGGGTTTTCACTTTGTTGATGGAGAACAAAGGCACACTTTCAGCAATATTAAAATAAAAGGGAAATGCTGCCTCAGATAAAAAGACTACCAAATGTGTTATCTTGTATACAAAGAAAAAATGGCAGCTATCTAAGGCTGTTTTAAGAGCACCTTCTGTCCATCTGCACAGTGCTATATCCCTTTATGCATTCCCATTTCCCAGCAAAGTCCAAATCAAATTCACAAATCAAATATAGAGATTTTAATTTTAAATAGACCTTGGTGTTCCCTTATGAATCTGTTTAATCAAAGTTGTTGTGAGATACAGAGTATATAATTTGCACTGAATTTTCATGAAATTTTCAAGTGAACCAAGATAGAAATCAGACCAAGAACTGACAGAACTGGATTAAGAGCACAATAGCAACCACCATCAGATCAAAGAGTTACCTGGCCCCTTACAGTATTACCAAAAACCTCCAAAAGCAGACAGCTTACACAGACTGTGAGAACATGACAAGCATAAAGTGATATTTTTTAACATTCTCTTAGTTTCTAACAATTAGCTTCTAAGATACTTCTGCACAAAGGAAAATATATGACTCTGTTGTTTCACCCATACTTTTCTTTATGTAAAATATTTTGCACCTATTGACCACAGCAAACTGCATGTGAAATTATTCTGTATACTAATTTGTATGTCAGCTCTGCTACAGAAACACGATAACTCAACAGTAAAGAGCTGCAGAGGATTGTGTAAGGATTACTTCTGTCCATTTCCCTGACAGAGAAAACTTTTATAGGAAGCCCTGGATGTCCAGAGGCATTGATCAGAAACTAGAGATAACAAATGATGATTTGTAAAGTAGCCACTTTAGCTGTATGTCCTGATTGAGGAGAATAAATATCCCTCCTGAAACACTCACACTGCCTCTGCTTTCCTCAAAATAAATTTGCTCAAATGACAATATTTTAAGTTTTCAGATATATAGATTTATATTGAGTTTCTTGTCCTTTTTACATGTTCTACTATATCATGACTCTGAAATAACTTTTTTTTTTCAGCCCATCAATAATTGCTGAGGGATTGATAACAATAATTGAAGATGATACTCTAAATGGAGAAGTTATGAAGATCACAGCATCCCAAGGAATTCATTTTCAGCAATATGGCCAAACACCTTTTACATCATCAAAGAGATAAATAATTATTTTGTAGTAATTACTTTTGGCTTTTCTTAAATATAAAAATTTTTGAAAAGAGTAATTTTGGGGGGAAAAAAGGTTAGTGTTTTTTAGATCAGTGACAGTGTTCGAACACTTTGCATCCTAATAACAAAGAGATTGGTGAGAAAATCTGTTGTGGGAAGATGTTACCCCCCTATTCTGATTCTATAAGCACTAATAACAATATTTATTTAGTAGAATAAACACACTCTTCTGAGGCCTTTTTCAATTATTATTTAGGAGTAAGGGCCACTTTTTTTCATTCTGGTAGTTCCGATCTACCTACTCGAAGCATATTTTAGTGGATCTGACTTACTTTGTTATAATTCTTTTCACTGTCATGCCTACTTATTTACATCTTGAATTCTTCAGACCAGGAATTCAGTTCAGGAATCTAGATCACAAATGCAGCCATAAGAAATTAAGAATTTAATTTTTCTTATGAAATGTTAAGTGGAACAACAGACAAAATTCACATTCCTCACATATATGTGCAACTTAATGTTGTATATCGTATAAGAAAGTACAGATTTTTAACTTCTTGGATTTTAGATATTTATAAAATAGTTCAGAAATATTTTTGTTTTCTTTTATAAATAAATATATATGTGAATTTTCTTACTTTGTATATACAAGGATGACTATTTTGATGATTGAAATGACTGCTTGCCCATTAAATCTTATTTTCTAAACCTTTTATTTCTTGCCTTCATTGAGTAAAATCTCAATTCAATCCTGAATAATCTGGTTTTTATCATGTTTTATACATGTGCCTTTTGGTTTCACAGTACATATTCTCAGATGTAGCATGTCATATAGTGGCATTGAAAATAAAAATTGAGCTTCCTACCTCCTGAGCATTACTGGACTTTCTGAATCCAGGTCAATCTTCAGCTACATTTATGCAAAACATTTCATGGGTCACATGCCTAACAGAAATAATTTTTTGCATGGTAATTTAATTAGGCTGATAGCATAAGAGGATTTAATAACTCCTGGGAAAGCTGGGAAGTTAATATTTACCCTTCTTAGGAGTACTGACTTTAATTTCACTGTTTTTTAGCATTGTAAGAGTGGAAACAATAGTACTCACCTTCTGTGGAAGTCAGGGAGTAATAAGTGTGGGGAGAAAGAAAGAAACAGAAACCCATACTTTGAATTGCTCATCATTCTCCCAATGCCTCCATTTTCAGTTAGGTTAACACTATTTTTAAAGCCCATTTTGAACACACACAGGATGCTAGCCACACCTTTAGCATCCCTGACAGCATCTGATTTGACAGCATTAGTTTCTATGTTTGTCTCATTAAAATCAGGGCATTTCCCAATACATGGCAGATTAGTGTAAAAGGTGTGAGGTAAACGTGAAGTCAGCATGTGTTAGTTAGGTTCTAATGCTGATAACCACCTAACTCTGTGTTTCCTTGTTAAGCAGGATTTCAACATAGCCTAGAAGCAAGGGAAGATTTAATAATAATGATAGTATGTGCAAAACATGAAACCACCGAACACCACACTAAGACAGGAATTCAGCAGCTTCTCTTAGTAACACACTTCAAATAGTGATAGGAATATCGTTGATGGTACATTTCTGACTTGATTGCTTTTGCTCCTCTCTGCTCCTTGATACCCCAAAAGACATTTCCGCTAAACAGGCTGGGTTGACTTTCCCAGGGAATCAGTGAAAGAATATATAATTTAATAATGTTAGTAATAAAAGGCCAGGAGTTCAATGTATGCTCCCTGAAGGAGGAAAAAAGGAAAGAAATGTAAAGTTAATTACAGCTAATCACTTTCGTCATTGCTCAATTAACTTGTGATATTGCACTTCAATAAAATTATAATTCTATGAATTGGCATTATTTTAAGATTCCATTTATGTGGTATATCAATAGTCACACAAGAAAAAATTAGATCCATAAAACATGCAATTACACTCCAGGACACCTCAAAAATCTAAGCCTATATCTGGGAAAGGATTTAAATCATATCTTATATGTATAGGTCTTTTCTTCTGGATTAATTTTTTAACTCAAAAGACAGATGTTTTCAAATAAAAGCCATACAGAAAACTTCATGAAAGGCAGATACTGCACTGATTTCCATCTGATAATCTGATAAGGAAGCCTCAGAATCAAAGAAATATTTAAACTAAGATAAATCTCAAATGATTAGCACATCTGGAACTTACTGAAAGAAATACATACAGAGACGAAAAATCCTTGATGCAAATCATAATGTGAAAAATATCCATCAAAATTCTACCTTTTAATTAAAAAGTGCCCCAAACCAAATATTGAAGCTTTCCAGTTTCAGATAGTCTGAATTTAAACACATCTGAGGGTTTTATCTGCACAGGAAGAACAAGTCCTACATATGTTTTGGAAAGGTTTCCTGTAAGACTTCCCCCCAAACTTTGGAAGACTTCCAGTCAGAAAGAAAGAAAGAGAGCATATGTTTGATTTACAGAGAGAAACACGATAGAAGCAGTAGGTAGAAGGATGAGTTGAAGGGGGAAAGTGAGATTCATTTTTTGCACAAAGACTGTTTTGAAACTTCATCTTCAGTTAAAAGTCATGACATATTTCCAAGACAATTTATTTTGCCTGAGAGACCATCATTTTAAAGACAGCTGTTCCAGTGTTGTAGGGAAACTCAGCCAAAAGGAAAAATAAATATTTTAAATGTTATACACTAATTGCTAAGACCACAAAAATAACAAGAAATATTCTAGAATCATATAATGATCATTATTTGGAATGAACACTCAATCGCATGTGACACAATTTTACTTTTCAGTGGGTCCTTAGAGTTTCAAATAGGATTTTTCTTAAGGGGAAAGAATAAATATTACTAAATAAATATTACTAATGAACTCCATTTTTTTCATTGTTTATGATCCTACACAAACGCCCAAATCATAAGACATATGCTTTTTTGCATGACAATGTTAGTTTATTTGTATTCTTTAATGCCTTGATTCAAGGCACTTAAGAGGTACATAATCTACATAATTATGTGGATAATTCATTTCATTCTGTAGAGCCCAGAACGACCTGGAATTAACCTGTATTATGAGTGCCATAAAATTGTATGTGTATCAATTTTGTTATTGACGGGGTGAACCATGGAGTAACAAATCCTTCTTTTAGTTTCCTTAAATTAAGGACGTCCAGATACGAGAGACGAAACCTTTTCCTCTTCTTTGGAACATAAGCTTTGCAAACAGTAAACCAAAAATAAACTTCAATAAAATCAAAATCAGATTTCGACTGAAATCATGAATATGAGACTAATGTTTAAAGGAACAGCATTAGATATCTAATGCTATGGCTTTTGGGCAGGATGGGGCTCTTCTGACAGATGATTTCCTTCCTCCAGCGTTGAACTGCTCTAAACTTTCTACAGGATGATTCTCCAGCCTGAACTTCCCTTTCAGCTAAGTCTATTTGCTTTGTGTCAAGGGACGTTGACAGTTTTCAGCTCCAGCTCCAGGAATCCAGATGGTGCAATGAAAGTGAAGGATAATACCATATGACTTAGATTTTTTTTTTCCCCTCCAGTACAGAAAGGAACAGCTTATGTCAGGTCAAATTAAAAATTAAAACAGAAAGGGACAGGAAACAACAAGAGTTATGCTCCTATTCTGATGGAGACAGTAAACAGTAAAGAGAAGAGGTCAGGTAAAAATAAGGTGTGAAGAGGCTAAACCTGAAACATCTTTAAAATAAGTAACTTAAACCCACTGTTTAAATTAAAGGCCATTACTATGCATTGTGGCCCAAATTTAAATCTGAATATTTTCTGATTTGTATAGAGACAGTCTAACACACTATTCTCTCAGGGATTCAGAGGATAAAATCAGGATCTTAAAAGTAAAAATAAATCTTAATTAAAAAAATGAACTATTTCAAGCAATCATTCAGCAGAGAAACATTTGAAGCAGTTATGTATTCAGGTCCTTTTATTTTTCACTAGCTCTGTATTAATTCACTGCTGGCATCTGCTGGGCAAACTTTACAGAGATTATTACTATTGCAGAGGTGGGAATGATTTCTTGCTACAAGAATTGCACTTTTTCAGCTTTCCCTTTCATCAGATGGTTCCTAGCCCACCTCCTTTCACACAGAAGAGAGGCTACACAGGACAGGATGATCATCTGGTGACAGGTCAGACATCTGGTCCAGGAAATGTGAATGGTTGAAGGCTCTAGATTTAGCCTCATCAAACCCAGATTTATTGTAGTGACATCCAAGAAGAATGCAAAAGGTCTGTCTAACCCCTTATTTGTCACCCTGACCCTGCCAACTCCTTCTCTGCATCTTTACATTGGACTACCTTAAACACAAGCATTTCAGAAGTGAACTACACTCCAGCTACATCAAAACACAGCTGTTCTTCTTCACCTGTTCCACCAAGAACATATTCACTTAAGACATCATTCATTTCACTGATTTCAGAGAAACTGTAAGGGCAGTTTATTAGTTCACATGATGCTCCACATCAAAGAAATGGCTCAAGGTATCTCAGCAGCTTTTTTTCCTTTGCAATGGAACCTTTCCTCAGCAGCCACACTCTTGAGAAAGGAAAGAATAGGAAATCAGGCTCTCAGTCACACAGCTTTGAACTCTTTACTATAGGATATGAGAATAAGCACACTTCTGCTTGCTTTCAGAAAAAAATGGCACAGAGACAACTTTCAGTGCATTTTCCCACAGCTGCAAGCAAAACCCACAGAAGCGAAGAGGAAATAAAGATATTTTTGGAATACAGGAATGTAAAACTCTTCAGAAAAAAATAGTTGTATTTTAGCTCATCTAGATATTCCAACTTACTTAGTTTAAATGACTAACACTTCAGAATCTTGTACAGCATTTGACCTTGAAGGATTATTTCAGCAATTAACACTACAAGCCATTAACATCATATATACACAAACAGTGCAGTTCTGAAGAAAGACCCAGAGATGGGCAGAGAACACTGAATTCTCTACTGCTTATCCTGGAACAGTTCTTACGAAAATGAAACAGCTTCCTGGTACAAAATCCTTCTGGCAATTTCACTTCAAACAGATATAGTGTTCCTTTATGGAGCTTCTATTCTTCTCTGCATTTGTAAATCTGTTTAAATACACTGCCATCAGCAATGCTTACAAATTAGCTTGCACTTATCAAAACTATTGCAGTTATTTCGATTTAAGAGAATTACTATATACGGTACATATTAGTGCAAGACTAGAGAAAATTCAACTAACATTTTTTTACATATCTATATACATATATACACACATATATCTTCACATATATATGTACCTTCTGCACACTCACAATCTACACATACAACAGAAATCTTTTCTTCTAGAGCAATATTCACTATCTATGCATGTCCCTGGAGATTGTAACTTTTATAAAATTGTGAAGCATTATTTCTTAGTGATTTTTATCTCTCAAATTTGGTGTCTTAAGATCATGAAGTAAGCTTAAATCTGTATAAATTATGTTTTATTGATAGTGTTTTACCCAGTTGAATTTACAGATTCATTTTTCTTCTCAGCTCCTGAAATGCATGAAAATTAGATTTGCTCTTTAAAAACAAACATTAGCTGATGTATACTTTGACATATTATGTATCCCTCAAATGCCACCTGCTGAGGCAAATCTATGCTCTTATCTATTATAATTTCTTATATATTATTTTATATATTATCACAGATAATCACAGTCACTGGAAGGTTTGTGATGTTATACATGGGACACTTCCCAAATATTTCATGACACAGTCTTAGAATCGTAGAATCACTTAGTTTGGAAAAGATATTTAACACCATTTAGTCCAACCTTGGGGCAGGGCAAATTTACATTTTTTCATATGGGTTTTCCTTCTTTTGTTGTTTAAACTGCTAGCATTATTCATTTTTACTTGCAGAAGGGGCAAACAAAAGGAAACAATAACGCCAAAACTCAAAAAAGGCATAAAAGAACATACATTGCCATTTCATTTGTTGAACAGAACTGTGGACTGAATAAAACAGTAGGCTCTGCTTAAAAAGACCAATTATGCTACAGTGTGGTCAAAAGCAAAAATATGGCCACTAGGCCAACCTCCAGGATTGTGTTCCTTGAAAAATCACCAAATATATCATCTGAGTAGCCTCATTACTCTTTGTCGTTATGTCTAATATATCAAGCATTCAAAAAAAAAAAGCCAAGAAAAAAATCACAAATATAGAACAAAATGTTTCTGTAAAGTACAAAGCTTGTGCTACTCAACTGAACTGGAGATAAATAGCTGTATCTTGCAGTACAGACATTTGTCTATGACATGTACATGGTGCAATCTCTGGCTGAAAGAGTAAGGCTCATTCCTATGAACAACAAAGAGCTCGTATAAATATTAGTATGGATAGCAAGTTTCCTATTGGCCACTATTTTTCCCTCAATTTGTCAGTGCACCAAACTGTTAGGAAAAAAATTATTTAAACAGCTTAAGGAAGAAAAATGGTTCACTACTCACTCTACACACTGGAACAAAATTCAAACTTCATTTCCAATGAGAGTTTCTTAAAACACTTGGCCCTGAAAACACATTCATAGCATAAATTAGAATACTTCAGGGTGCCAACAAAAATCTGTGAAGTTTGTTTAACAGACATAAGGACTAAAACCCTATAAGACATTGGTTTTGGCATCTTCAATTAGCAACAGCTTGAAGAGCAATCATAATCATTTAAATAAACTAAATGTGCTTAATTTCTGTAAATTTCAAGCCTTGGTACTGCATTTATAAAAAAAAACTTTTGTTCTCAAATTAAATGACACTTCAGCCCTGAAACATTTGTCATGCTGGGAAAACATCTGTATTTAAAGCAGTATTTGCATGCTAAGCTTCAGGGAAATGCTAAGATGTCATCAACTTCAGTGAGCCTGAACCAGCCTACAAGTCAGCTGAATCTGTGTTCAAGGCTCTGTGCTAGACAAAAAATAATGGCATAGCATATAGAGTGAGGCATTAACTGCATTAACTGCAAATTGGTCCTGATGGAGTTTTCCTTCTTTGCCAAATCTTCCTGTGAAGACTAAGAATTTTGGACAGCCCTTGTAGTCAGGGAAGGTGAAAACTATGCCAGAATCCCCCAAAGAAATAAGATGGAATTTTCTGCCTCTCTCCAAGACCTCCCTCCTGCAAGACATTGTTCTCCACCTTCCGGCTAAAAGTGAGCTGCATTAGCTGTCTTAGTTTGTTAGCTCTTTGCTTCCAGTATCCCTTAATTTCTGGGTATTCAAAGAAACATTCAGTTAAAAGTCATTTTTGGCATACCCCAGAAAACTAAAATTCGTCTCCATATGTATTGAGTCACAGCTTCTGAGCTGCACAATTCTGGAGAAAATGCAGAAGAAATTGTTAATTTGCATGGGCTTAGGAACCATCTAATAGTAAATGCTGCTCCAGAGCATGTGACAAACTGTGAAGATTTGCAAAAAGTAGTTGAAAATGTGCAAAAACTGAATTCTCACTCAATTCCTAAATTAGATGTTAATGTTTAGCCAAATTGACCACAAATACTTTTCGCTCCTCTCCAGGCAGAGGTGACTGTGTCCTGAGTTCTGAAAGTCAAAAAACCAACATTCCAGAAGAAATGAAAAAGATAAGACTCTACAGTCACAGGTGCAGATTAGCACAAATCTACCGATAAAGACTGTAGCAATATAGCATAGTAATCATTCTAAATTTTCAATATTTATTGGGATTTTCTAAAGAGGGCTTGTGATCCAGCAAAAGTATCCTCAACTCTTAATGCTTAACACTCATTGCTATTGAGGTCTGGAGTATAAAGACATTTTACACTTCTATAAACTGGCAAATAACTGCTAATAACCAGCATGACTGCCTTGTCTTGGAACTTGGCTACCTCTATAGTACTACAACTTTGAGGAAAATTCTGACCTGCAGAATCATAATTATTGGTTAGTAATTTTTTACTTTACTTTTTTTTTTCCTTGCACTCCAGCACTCAGAATATATAAGCAGGACTTTAATCACCTATAAAGCAACTATGACTACTTGATCCTGATACTCAAAAAGTTCTTCAGGTGATCAGAAGCTCTGGCATTGGTGATTGACTGACTCTCAAAGCAGAAATACAAATTACTAAGAGAATGCATTTTGGTTTGCAAATCTTTTGTTTAGATTTAGTATGTATTCATAGCTGATTAAAACTCAGAGACTGAAATACAACCATTATAATTGAATTTCTAAAGCCTACTCTAATTCTTTCAAATAATTAGTAATTCATGCATTTTGATCAAATTTTCACTCTCTAGTAATTCTTTACAGCATATCTTTGAAAGTGAGCTGCACAAAAGGTTCTATGATTAGACAAATTCAAACCAATTCAGTAGCTTTGTTTATAGGGCAGCTGCCAAGATGTGAGTCACTAAGTCAGCCTGTGACACGCTCGCTTGTATAACTTGTATACTTTGGCAGCTTTTGAGGGGTTTGTATATCTCTTGTTGGATACATAATTCCACTCACAAATCAAAAAAATAAATGGAGTGATAAATTAGTACAAAATTAGTTTTAAAACTGTACTCATTAAATCCAGTGGAGATCAGTGTGTTTTTTTACATCCTGCACCACCCTCTAACTTGGCGGTCAGAGAAAAGGCAAGAACTTGAAGCTGGTAAAACACAAACTTCTTACCCTACATCACACTTTTGATTAAAAGAACAGATTTTAAATCCATGAGGATAGTGTATCTTCTAGCAGAAGCTGGTATATATACCAAAAGAGCAAATTTAATCAATTTGTCACAAGAACCATCAACTTCAGCCTGCTGCATATCAACAGCCACCCCTATGTGGAGGGAGAAAGCACATTCTCTCTTGCTCTTTCTCTCCATCTCCTTAATCAAATTAGGGAAAGGACAGTGGAAAGGGTAATACACTTCAAGCACATCTGTTTGCTCTTTAAGCTAAAGTTGGATGCAACACCGAAATAAGTGGTCTCTGCCATTCAGAGATTTGTTCTACTATTTTCCTGCAGATTTTATGCCTCTGAGAGTTGATTCCTAACTAAATGGCTCAAACAATAAACACTTTGAAAGATTTGTTTTTCTTCCTCTAACATCTAGAAAATGGTTAGGATTTTTAAAATTCTTTTTCTGATACACCACATTTTAGCTCTAGATTGGAAGAGTTTCTGGTCACCAACTGTTACTTTTTTGCTCCCAAATAAGGTTTATTCAGTGGAACAACCAACTCTCAACAACTCTCTCATCCTGTTTAGGTGATATAATACAATCGGATTTCATATCAGATTTTAAAGCTTGTCAGGACTTGCTTAGATATTCCTATTTATCTTTCTCTGGAAAAAAGAAAGGAAATGTTTTGTTTGCTTTCTCGTATCATTTTGCCTTGGAGGATTCCATTAGGCCAGTTTGAAATCCAGAATATTAATTACCTTATATACACCATTACGTCAGCATGATCTGGAGGAAACATATTTTTCTGGGTTTCCTGTTCTAAATGATGTGGTTTCAGATAGAACATTTGATAGTTGAGGACTGAGGCCTCTCTACATGCAATAAGTTCTTCCTTATCAAGTAAAACATTGTTTTTAATTTTATGTTCTGTTAGTGCCAAGCTGAAATGAAATTACTTTTTTTTCATATTTGACCTTTCCACACCTAAAACTTCATCTTTTTACACTTTGAGGTAGGGTATCTGATGGTCAAAGATGAGAAGGTGAAGTAAAAGTAGCCATCAAGAAAGTGACTCCGTAGAGCCTGAGATCACCTTAGAGGACACAGAATCAGAGTGTTTCCCCTGCTCTTGAGAATCAGACTGGTATTGGATAAGTTTCACTTGAATTCTGGTGAAACACATTCATCAGATGACTAAAGAGAGAAGAACTTGAAAAGAAATTTGTCACCCACTGGCTGTAGATCAGTCCACAGCCTGAGAGGTGAAGTGTCAAAATTCTTAGGAGTGAAGAACATAAACCAGCACTAGTCAAGAGAATAAAGGATATGGGCAAGAATCCATACAAGCTGCAGGAAAGCCTTCTTAGGGGCATCCCCTCTGGGACAAAGAGCTCTATGATGTTTTAGAGTATTTGGACAATCTCATCTATGCTCTACTTCCTGTTAAAGGTTGGACTAGATGATTTTTCAATGTCCCTTCCAACATGGGTTGGAAGGTTCTGTGGTTCTGCACATTGCTTTTTTAACACCCTCTAGATGGGCTATACTATGGTGCTTCTGGGACTACTCATTTTCAGACCACCATGTCACCCCACAACCAGTCTGAGTGCTAATCTGTCTACACATAGCTCATGTCAAATGGCGGCAAGCAGTGGCATAAAGATCCACCATACAGTGACAGTGTACAGCTAGGAATTTTCTTCCTAAAAAGAAATAAAGTTTTATCCCCTTTTTCCTCTTTTTGGTTTCTTGTAATCACTGAGTGTGGCTACACAGTTCTATTTCCCACGACCAGATCCAGAGGTTTAGAAATTATACACAGAAGAATGGGCTGCAGGCTTTTATCTCATAATGAGTAACTGATAACACTGCTAACTGTAGTGTAAAGGGAAGGCAAAAAATACACAGAAACCTGAAACCATTTGTGAGGCTGGCCTCTGTCTGAAACAGCAGAGGTTCTACTTCCATGTGCACATCCCAATGAAAGAAGGGAAATTTCTGTTTATGGTAGAAAAAAAACAGTGCTGCTAGCAGCATGAGGGCACCACATACAATGCTTTCCTTGCTTCTGAGTTTCCCTTGGTGAACAGAAAGAACACATCTAACCCAGTCTGAGACAAGGAGGGGTTTGTCCCACACTGGCCTTGAACTAGCTGTAGAAAGGAGGTATCTAACATATCAAAGGGCTTCCTAGGCCACGATATGCTGCTACGTTAAGGAAACTCTAGACATGACAGACTGGGATGGACTAGAATAATCTGAATGGTTGTGTATCCCTCCAACATCAGTTCTGCCCAGAAGGAGGTCTGGGGAGTTTACTGTACCTGCCTTCCTCACCCCATTTCTTGGCCTGTGTATCAGCAGGAATTGTTCAGCTGATCTGGACTACACAGCGAATGCATCCCCAGGTGGTCCTAATTACACAGTGTGCAAATCATATTAAAAAAACATATTTCCAAGCTTAGAATGCAAGCTGGTAAAATGGACTGAAAGGCTAAGGAAAGAACTTATACTCAGAGGACTCTGCTGCAGAATTTTCAGAGACACAGCACTTTTTGTCTTTGTAAAAGCAGACAATTTTCAAAATGGAAGGCGAATTATAGAATCACAAAATTATTAAGGTTGGAAAAGACTATTAAGTAAATGAGATTACTTTATTAAGGCAGGATTCCTCACATAAAAACATTGATTATTATTTATATTTATAAAGCATTAACTAACACGTAAGTTCTAAATTAGTTATATATTCTCATACCCTTGATTTTCCTGTAATTTCTAAGAAAATATTTTTTTATGTGCCAGCATCATGTTGAAAAGACTTTTAACATTATTTTAACATTAAGGGGAAGGAAACCCAGAAATTTCATTTTATCCAAAAGATAAAAGCCATATCATATGAAAATTTTATTGTCAGTGATAGACACAGTTCTGAATTTTCTTAGTTGGTTTCAGACTAGGAGCATTAGATGCAATTACTAACATTATTTTCCTTTGCAGGTAGGTGAGGGCAAAATACTTCTATTTCAAGGGTATGCTGTTTCACCATAGAAAGTATTTTTATCATTATTGGCCTGAAATCATATTGTTTTTTCTCAAGAATCCATGACCTCTTTGGAGCTGAAACTCACTGTGACTCTACAAAACTAAGTGCTGTGACTACCCTATTGTGCAGGTGTAGCAATTTTATTTTTTAACTATGAACTGATACTCAAATATTATTTCTATTTTCTCATGAACACTAGTTGTCATACATTTATTATACTACATTGCAAATAGATTAGCCTTCAAAGTGCAATATATTTTAGAAGGAAAGAAACCGATTGGGTAAAAACTTGGAAGATACTTTCTTTCTATTAATATTTAAAAACTTCTATGTAACAACACACCAAACATTCCCTTCTCTTGTAAACACTTGAAGTAGCCAGACAGGTTTTTGAAGGTCACATTGCATTACTATGAATGAAGCTTTATAAAAAGGCTGAATTACCACGTTTCTGCTATCATTTGTGGCAATATGTAGTAATAAACGTGACCTATAGCACAAACACTGTGATTCCTAAGTTATTTCAAACAGGAACATACTCGAGATAGCTCAATAAGTGTGCATGTTCATTTGGGGTTTTTCCCATCTCACAGATAATCACTTTTACTACACAGTCTCCATGAGAAAAAAATGCAACAAAAGTACACTACCTTCTGTTTATTGTGTACAAAAAGAAAAGCAACAAAAGTGAGCTTATTAAAAAGCCACAGCTTTGGAGGACATGCTTAAACACACAGATAGTATGGAGATTTAGGGTGACAGGTTAAAAGGGAACAGACAGTGGAACCAAGAACCTGCCTATACCCCTACTGCCCCTGTTCCCTCACTGCCAGATGTTCATCCCATTTGGTCCTGTTACAAGATTCCTCAACGACTTGTTCCTCTAAACACGCCAGCTGCTGGCAAAGTGCCACAGTAATCCAACAGTCGTTGTACCTCACAATATGTGTGACAACTTTCAGAAGGTCGAGCCAGTTCATATCACTAGGGAGCACTGACATCAGCACTGGTGTGGATCATGGAGGCACAAGGATGACTAGCAAACCCACATCCTGATCATGCAGAAAGATCTTCATAAGTACATGATCAGGCTTGCATGTTCTGCTTTTCTTTCATACAGTCAGCCTGAGGAGAAAAGCCTATTGGATTAACTAAATATTTCATTTCCAAACCATAAATGACATTTGCCAATTTATAGCTGCTGAAATTCTGGGGGAATTAAATTGTACATTTATATTTTTTTCTCTTTTAGCTTCAGGTTTTTTTTCTCTACCTTTTAGCTGTCTGTTGCTAGTTTGTTGTAAAAAAAAGTCTTTCATTTCTCTGCACTTGCATGTTCTGAATGATAGGATTCCATGTATCATTAATTTCCAAAAGATTTGTGATTTCTGGTACACCAAGAAACCATTTTTTAATAAATATTAATGTCTCAATAGAAACATTGCACTAGCCAATGCTATAGGAGAGTATGAAAGTTCTATGAACCAAATATAAAGAAAAGATGGAGAGAAAGATTGCAAGTAAAATGCCTTGTGAATTTCCTACTTTCTGGGACATTTGCATGTGAAATTTATTCCCAGAAGAAATAGTACAGTGTAAAATCAGTTGCCCTACTTTGAGTAAAAAAAGTTTGCTTCAGAAAAATTATATTAGTTATAAATCCTGACTTCCTTTTATAAGGTTGGCAGAAATGACTTTCTTAGTGTGTGTATGGAAAACCAGGGAAAACTAATGAAGTATTATGTGGTTTTTAGGCAGTGGCAGACTGTCCTCTCTTTGTCTTCTACCAACAACTTCTTCTCAGCCAAAGACAGAACTAGAACACGAAAAATGGTTTGTGTTTACAGGAGCAGGCAAACTCTTTCCTCCTCCTATTTTTTTGCTACACCACTGTCAAGTGCCTCTTTCTTCCAGGAACTTGTTGGAGCCCTTTACTCTGTCCTTGGGTTGATCAAACCACTGATATTGATGCTAAACCACTTCCTCAAAATGCCCTTACTCAAGAAGAGGAACTTGCAGAAGTTAGAACCAGCAGCTTCTGTCTGGTTTTGACAAAGGGGCTTATAAATCTAACTAGAAAACAGACTGAAAAATGGAGGTCATAACAAATAAAACTGAAATTCCAAATAACACCAGAAGTTACAACAGAAATATTACACAATGCTTTCTGGTTTCGTCTCTTACTCAGGTCACATTTTGACATAGCCCCTAAACCTTTACATTACTAATACCACAACAAAACCAAAAATATTTCTCTTAACAAGAAGACACTTACCAAGAATCCCTTTTTCAGAAACAAAATTTTTGCTGAATATGGGTTATGTAGGGGAGCCTCTTCTAGGAAAAGCAGCCTAGAGTTAGAGCCCCCGAAGCCAACTTTCCATTCTTCTAATGTGCATCAGGCCACAGAATTGTCTGAGTTGGAAGGGGCCCAGAAGGATGATCGAGTCGAACTCTTAAGTGAATGGCCCATATTAACTAAGTTTAATTTTTTTAATTCAACTGATTCAACTTACAAGTTTTTCTTCACTTGAGATAAAAATTGTTAATGGTCAGCTTTTGTTTATATACTGATCAACACAATATCTAACCTCTAATGAAATGAAATATGTATTACTTAATTTGCTTGCATGCTTTCCCCCAGAGTCCACTGTATGATTTCTGGAATGCTAATTACTTCATAATTTTTCTTTGTACTATGCATAATTTTGTTGGGGAATCCAGACAGAGAGAAATTTATGCAAAATTAAATAGATTGTAGAAAGCCCAGTCTTGGAATCACATTCTGCACTGCTATGTTATGTTTCACTAAGGTTCCTATTCTCACATGAATGAAGCATACTCTTTATTGTCTATGCTTGATTGGGCAGAAATGAATGACTACAATTTATAGTGGAGCACCTGAGAGAAGAAGACACTAAAGATTAAGTCCTACCTTCAAGAAGTCTATGAGGTTTTACAATTCTCTTTAAAGGAGATAGTATTTTGTACGGACAATTTCATATGGGCACTTGCTGGTTATGGAGCACTGTAACGAACTTCTGGGTAGCTCTTTAACCACTTTAACTTTCCTTTTTATGTAAAACCCGCGCTGCTCTTTGCACCTAGCAAACATTTAATTAGTGGAGGAAATCAAAACAACACTTTTTTAGGAAACACTGAGAAATGAAACAACCTGCAAGGTTAACACAAACATCAATCCCTTTCCCACCTACCACACAGAAGACTATTTCACTCTTAGTGCTGTGATTTCATATTCTAAGAACCTCAATTTGCAGACTGAATTTTAAAGGTAGATATCCTGTAATGTGTAAACCAGATTTATGTCACTAGAATTTCACTTCTGTTTGTTCTGGAAGATGCTGGTCTGAATCCAAAATGGAGGCAGTTGGTTTGCCCTCAGTGTTCAGTATGAACAAAGATTTGGGAAATAATTAATTTAAAATGCAGAATGAAGAATAAGGGGAAAATGTTTACAGATAAAATATATGTATTTTTAAAAAATCAGGAAAAATCAGTGAACTGCAGGAAACATGCAGCTGGAAAATGAGATGGCCAAATAAGCAATAAACTTTTTTTTTTTTTGCTGAATATGATGACAATTTTAATTTGCAAGAATTAACTGTGAACTACAACTGAAAAATGTAGTTGGGTCAAAAACACTATAGCAAAATTCACAACTAAATTTTAGCACCAAAAAAGTCCTTCCAAAGAACATCTTTATAGAGAGATTAAGAGCATGCATATAATATACAAACATAAATAACAAATACTTATAAGAAAGCAGGGAGATTACTGTTGGGTTTGCTGTGAATAAAAACTGGTAATTACCTATTAATCATAGAAAAACCACTCACAGAGATAAACATAGAAAATTTACATGTAGAGATAAACATATACACTATTTAATCTGTACTAAAGAAGAAGGTAGTGTTCTGGAAAATAATTTTTTTTCATTCATTATCTCAGCAGGATTTATTTGTTTCATATACATGGTGTTTGTCTGAGATTTTTAATCAGTCCTGACAGTTAATTATTAAAATGCCTAAAGCTTCTGCATGTAGTTCTTTTAGCTGACATAATGGAAAAAAAAAACTGAAGAGTTTTTCTAAGCAATTCTGTGAACATACTGTTCAGAGCATAAGAACAGGGACATCCTACCACATTATTTGACTGTAAAGCAAGGAAGTACTATGAAGAAGTTATGTAATTTCATCGCAGATGCTGGTGGATTAGTGGTAACATCCTAAAAATGTTAACGGTTAGGAGTTATGAATTCATATACATGCACATTCATTTAGAGCCCAGATCTTTATATGACCTTCCAGTGTCCCTCAGGCACTATACCTGCAATCATCAGACTTCTATTTTGTTCCTATACTTAAAAAGGATCCAGGAGGAAAATTACTTCCTGCATTTATGGCCACAAGTCAGAATAGCCCTGAGCTATGTTCGTAATGACATTCCTTATCTGTCGCAATCTTGGCTTCCTTTTGTTTGCTGGGTTTTTTGGGAACACTCTGTATAGTAGTAACTCTAATCTTGTTCTTTTTCCTAAAACACTTCCACATTAAAAAAAAAAAAAAAAAGTGGACTGCAATGCAATGCAGGATAACAAATTTATACCGAAACAAATCCAATTAACTTAGAAAATCTATCAATTGCAGTCAAAGTGAACAGGGCAGATCCTGAGCCCCAAAACTGACTACAGTCCGGCAGAGTATATTAGTGGGAATATTCAGCAGCTATTTTACAGTGTTTGTATTTTTTTAAACAGAAAAACAGAGATCAAAATTGTTATGAAATCCCCGAACAGCAAAAGTTTTTTGTGCTCTATCCTCCTACAGGGTGAGGAAAGAAAAAATAAGTAAAAAAGTTACGTCTGAAATGCCTGCAGCTTCTCCCGCATGTTTAATGAAACACTTTTCTGGCACACAGGCTTTTCATTTAGTCTTCTTGGATCTTTTCTCCACCAAAACTACAAGCAATGCAGGGTGAAAGTATTTCCTCTGATTTACGTAAAGAGTGGATGTATGAGAGTACACAGGAATTGTCAAACTTCCATATCCTGTTTCTGATAGCAGTCACTATCACTGTCAGAAGAAAGCAGGCAACAGAAACAAGATATCCCTATCGACATGGACAGCTGTTCCCACCCTCTGAAACTGGTTCATGTCTAGAAGATAACTAACATCAAAACAACTGTAAAAAAAATACAAATAATGTTGTTACCTCTACAAAGCAGCAGCCTGTTCTTTAATCCTTTGGCTTTGATGTTACATGAAAATTCTTGACTGCCTAGTGTATTTCCAAGAGAACATCTCCAAGAGAACATTTCTCCATCACAGCACAAGATCCCATCTCTTACTCAATTTTATTGCCTAACGATAGAAGACCATTCTTTTTCCCAGCCAAACACACACTTCTAGTGCTGGATTGCCAGTGGCAGCATACAGAAACAAATTGTACCAGGTTTCTACTCTACAACCACCCTCAGGACGTAGCAACATTGTTCAAATTATGCAATGTATTTGGCCTTCATAAAAATTTCAGAATTTATTCAGATACTATTACACAACTTTCTATGGCAATGTACAAGCAATATCAAAATAGATTCCCTCACACTCTACTTTGTAAGTGAACCTGGCCTGCTTCCCAGCATCAGACAACACAATTTGGAAAAGTCATTGAGATCTTCCTAAAATGCATCTAGTTCTTAAGGCATGATGGAAAACCAACCAAAAGAACAATTTAACATTTTTCCACAGCTCTAGTGCTTTGTTTACATGTAAGAAGTCATGTCTTCTTCAAAGTAATCTCAAACGTGATTTGAAAAAGAAAATTGAAAAAGGAGCTGTTTCAACGTGAATGTTGAATATTTCCACTGGGAAAACTGAAATGAAAATTAAACATAAAATAAGTTTAAAGAAGCTTTATAATAACATCATCCTTTGCAAACTCATGTAACTTTCTCCATCAAAACTTCAAAAATGTTGTTCAGTGGTATCTGAGGTTACGTGAATAAAATTTGTGGTTAAAAATTCTTAGTTTTCAAAAAAGTTTAGGAAAAGTTACAGTGAAAATGTGTTCTTGTATTGAGCAAGAAATAAGCGACCTAGCAGAAGGATTTAGATGAAACTTTGGAGAGAGTTATAATTTAGCAGTTCACATTAATATAAGCTTATGTTCCTCTTTTTGCTGGGTCTTATTACATCGGATGATTAGAACAGTAATATAGGATTTCAAAGTTAACTTTTCTCCTTATCTTTTGTATCCAGTCCTTCTATGCCATTCCAAAAAAAACCTAGACAGACCCTACTGGGTTAGATCATCCAGCATATCTCAATATAGACAGCACTTTCCAGACAAGATTGCTTTTTCTACAAAAATTTACCACGTTGGGATTTCCACAACTTCTACCAAATGTCCCTTTCTTCATAGATTTCACTCTCAAGAAGCTCCCATACATGCAAATCTGAATTTAATATTACAGACTTCAACCTGTTGTACTGGATTCCAGCTCAGTGGATTGTACTAAATAATTCTTCATTGTTTGCATCTGATCTAATAGTATCGGGACAGAGATGCAGGCCATGTCACAGCTGAGTCAAAATAAGAGAGATGGCAGAGAGGCCACCAAGTGCTCTAAAAGTGAAGAAAAATTTCTCACAGTTAGTGTGAGATACTCTGGGAACCAGCACAGAGATGCAAACTTCCAAAATAACTTACACTGCCAACTATCCTGTTTAATAAATAATTAGTAACTGACTAATGTACTTTAAATTTCCAAACTAAGAGCAATGTGAAAGCTTATTATGCAACAGAAAGAGGGGGAGTATAATGTTTGCATCCTTTTCACATAGCAGTATCATTTTATGCAGAACTAGATGAATAAAAATAGATCATATAAAAAGAATTTGAGCAGCACTGTTCAATCTTACAGGATGCGGGATATCTGCATTATTTTCTCCATAAGTATTTTGATTAATTCAGGATTCCCACAAAGGAGAGTCTTACTATGAATCACCTTAAGTCTGACTGACTTTCGCAAGGCCACAGGAATGTTCCCACTCTGAAATCTACATTTAACTGGAAGGTATTAATCTACTGTTTAGAGTGGAAGAAAAAACAAAATAGACTCCATCTGCCTGGGAGCTCAATAGTAAATTGTCTTGCATTTTTCTGATCCTTTTTCTACCTTACTAAGAATCTGATATATCTTCAGCATAAAGAAAAGTGGATTCTCATTTCTCTCATCTCTTCTTCTTTCCCATATTTCTCAGTCCAGGTTCAACAATGTGAACTTTGTTGTGTGTATATAGATGCTGTTAATTATTGTCTCAGAACTATTTATCCAGAAATCCTAAAATGGTTAGAGATTTTCCCCATTAAATTATTCAAGCTGCAACCTTACCACAAAGGCTCCTACTCCTACACAGAAGTGTAGTGGCACCTGGCAAACCCCGTTATTTCCAGAACAGGAATGGGTTAAACTTTAATTTGTTATGATGGAGGCCGATAGTGCAGAGTCATCCCACAATGAAAAGAAACACCACATTGCAACACAAAGGTCTCTGAACAGCCTGTACAATCGCCAGTTGATATCACGTCAATGCTAATTAAATAGACTTGACACAACTTTTGTAAGAAGGTATGGAGAAAGATGCCTTAGCCTGGGAAAACTGCACAGTTTTCTTGAGTAACACACAGTTTTAGGAAGTATCTGATTTATATAACACTTACCAGTTCTGCTTGGGAAAGGTACAAGTATTATGTGTGTGTACTCAAATCCGAAAGGTAAAGAAAGTTAATCTGCTTGAATGCCACTGAAGTAATAAGTAGATAGTGTGAGAAATAAAAATAGAGTACTTGTACAAAGTAATTCAGCTTCCAAGGTAGAAGGATTCCTTGTGCCTGTGGTGGATAGAAATTCACTACTATTACACATATTATTACAATTCTCTTTTTTGGAGGGTTGCTAGACAGGACAAAACTATTGATTTCATAAAACCTGAAGCACAACAAAAAAGGTAGTTCACTGACCACAAAAGCAATGTTTTACATTTCTTTTAAACAAAATAACATTTCCATGTTCTTAATTCCATCTGTCTTACAGATAATTCCACTGTGTTATCTTATGTTGTAGCTGCTCATAAACTGTCATGTGAATATTTTCCATGCAAACAGATTATTCATTGAAGTCAAGGAGTATCCACTTTTGAATAGGTAAGAAGGACAGATCAATAAAGTCTTCACATGCAGCACAATACTCTCAAGTTCATAAGGACAGAAATAGAAAGGACCTTGACTCTGTGTAAGCACTGATCAGCAATAATAGAAACAGTTCTGTGTTATCAACACCATTTTGTTCACAAATACTAAACATAGCCCCATGCAAGCTACTATGGAGAGCATTAACTCTATCCCAGACAAAACTAGTACACTCACAAACATCAACAAAAAAGTGATCACAACCTATAAAAAATTTTAACGTGATACAGGTCAAATATACAACAGAGTCAGCCCAAGCCCATTTATAAATAAGGTTGTTAAAACCCATGAAAAGAGAAAAAAAAATCTAAGAGGAGGGGTAGAGGTAGCCTCTGGAATCACTATCTATTCAACATTTTTCACTTCAAGAAAGTAAATTATCAAATTCTAAAGGCAGGTATGTACTTTACAGTATTTTTAAATGAATTTTTCATGTGAAAGCAGGCATATGCAGACACAACCCAAACAGCTATCTCAAGGTTTCAAGCCAATCTTTTTTTTTTTTTGAGAGAAGGGAATTAATGAACATTTAATGGTGCACGTTGAATTTGAGATATTTGAGTACTGAAAGAGATGACAAATTACAAAATTATTTCTGAGTATTTTCACCTTGGTACAGAAGAATTTGTTCAAAAAGACAAAAAGGAAAGCTGAGAAAAATGTTGAACATTTTTGTGTGTGAATGGTAGTCTCTAAGCAGGCACAAGGTCAATGAAAAGCCAATAATGCAGAAGAGGAATTGCAATGAAAACTACAGGTTTTTTTCTTCTTGATTAAAAACAAAACAAAACCAAACCATAGCTTCAGAACATGTATTGAAAAGATTAATTTTACATGCACCCAGGTGACAGGAGTGTATGTTTGTTAAGGAAAGTGCCTGTCATTTCTTTTTTTGTGCAGTAGGTGATGGCCAACTTAAATTCCTGATACTAAAAAAAAAGTAATAAATCATTCTCAAAAAATCAAGGACATAAACAAGCATGGCCAGCAAAAGTATCATTGGTGTTTTCTCTCCTGTTTCTCTTTCTAAAAGAAACATAAGTTATTAGTTTACACAATTAAACTATTTTGGCTGGACAAAGAGCAGTAGCCACCATGGTCTGAGGCACTGCGCAGGCAACAAAAACAGCAGTGTGTTCATTAAATCTAACAGGAAAAGATGACAGTTTGCCACACATCAGGCTAGCTCCCACTCTGAGCAATGTGTAGGGAGGAAAAAATTCCTGAGGGCAGAAAGCTCTCGATCACATTGGATACCAATCAGAGTTTATCACAATACTCTTGAGTCTGACTCTGACCTGTGTCTTTCCTTTGACCAGATAAAACCAGTCCAAACACATGCAGTGGCTAGAAAACATAAAAGCTCTCCTGCAAGTGGCCACACCAGCAAGGAAGTCGAAGACATTGCCTGACAGCTGAGAAAAATAAGCATCACACTGCTTTTCACCTGAAGCAAGCGAGTTCTCCACGAGCTGGGAGCACGTGGCCAACAGCCAGGTGCAGTTCAGCGTTGAATTGTGAAGATGGCTTCAGGGCAGTAGGGGGTTCAGAGTGACTGTCACAGCAGGCAGAGTAGCATGAGGTCCCAATTAAAATGATTTGACGGAGACGCAAAGAGGAGGAGCAAACACATCCACTCTGTGGAGACCAAATTTATTCTACTGTCCAGTGAATCTACATGAGAGTGAATTCCTTGTTATCTGAGTAATTTTCCACTTTAAATACTATAAATTAGCTTAGATGTTGTTGATATGCACTTAGCATACAGAAATTTGAGGAAACACCCAGCAAATCTCAAATGTAAAAGAACAGCTCTAAAGACTGTGAAAAAAAGCTGCTGCAGTAGCAAAACCAGTAAAGTTTGTTGCTGTATCTTGACAGTAGAGAGTACCAGTATCTACAGAAGTGACAAATCAACACGCATAAGTCATTGATTATAAAACTGCTGCTAGTATGACATTCTCAGTTCCTCATGCCGCTTCCTCAGTATCTACAGTGAGTGCTGGTATGCTGCAAACAAAACCGAAAATGTCTATTAATGTTTATTAGCAGCTTCTCTTTATTTCAAAGGGTGAATCATCTCTTGGTTCCCCGAAACTCTGAGTTAATCTTAGCCACTCCTGCACTGACTCATACTCACTATTATTATTATTATTATTATTATTATTATTATTATTATGGGGAGTCCAGTGAGATACTCCAGTCCATATTACTACTGCCATAACACATCTGATTCATCCCAAAGAGCATATTGCTAGTGAACACTGTATGATGCCAGGATGTATGGGAAAATGGAAAAAAAAAAAAAGTCAGAAATATGAAATATCTTTGTTAAAGGATTAACGACCAGACAAGACACCTGATAGCTCTCAACAACATATTGCTGTTGAGCGATGGAGATTGATTTAGAAAATAAGAGCCCTACAAACTTCTAAGGAAACAGAGAAGGAAATCATTCACTTGCAGGCAGGGCATCATCAGCCAGGAGCTTCTTCATCTGTGCTCTTGCTTTAAGAAAAACTGGGGGAAATGCATTGTGACTGCTAGAGATCATTTCCATCATTCTGTTTTCTCCAGAATTTTGAAGCACATATTGTAAATGTGTGCATACCTGGTAATCCCTCTAATAAAGGATGATGCTTTGAGCCTACTCTACCACATATGACAGGTATTTATAATAAGATCCAGAGCAAGTCAGGATTGTCAGGGCTCCACACATGAGTCTTTACAACTCCAGAACTACTTTACCAGAAACATGTAAAAGAAAAGATGCTATTCCTTAGACCTATTAGTTAAACACCCCTTTGCTTAGGATTTCAGGCATCACAGAAGCAAAAAATGCAGTAGCATGATCCCTTTATGGACTATTTAGCTTCAGGTTACAAATCTCCTGCTGTGACTCCCATCAAAGTACAGTACTCTCAGCAGGTACGAAATATCCATGGCACAGATGATAAGGCCACAACCCCTACCCAGCTCTGACAATTACGTGCCTACTTACTGCCTCTACTCTAAAGTAACATCCCACTCCTGCAGAGCTGGTTTCTTGGGTTTGCTGATATTTTTTGTGTTGGGTTTTTTTTTTTTTATTCAAGTGAAATTTCAAGCTTTTTTTTTTTTTTATTCCATTTTTTTATTTCAAGTGAAATCATTTCCTGTTCCTCCCACTAAATTTTGCCACTAGGAAATTGAAAACTAGAATAATAAGTGAGTCCATCAGTTCACAAGCTGGGGAGGTCATCTGAATTAAAACATACTCCTGAGCTTGTTTGGACTGCAATGCACAAAATCCTTGGAAGTGTTTTTCTAATTGAAGTGATTTGAATGTGAAAAATAACTAAATAAAACATATCTCCTTCAGTAAATGAAAGGCCAAAATTTGCTACTGAATCTTACATAGAGTGTGATTACCAGACATGATGGTTCGCCTGCATTATTACATTTAATAGTCACAAACATAGCTATTGTACAGGACAAACCTAATTGCTAGTAATTATCCCTCTTCCCTCTCACAGTGAAAACCAGACTTCATTTTATTCCAAGAAATAACCTACATTAAGTCTGATGTCCTGTTCTGTGAGAGGAAAATATGCGTATTCTCTCATGCTCTGGATCACTCAATAATCATAGAATCATTTAGGCTGCAAAAGACCTTTAAGAACATCTAGTCCAATCCTTAACCCAGTGCTTCCAAGTCCACCACTAAACCATGACCCCGAGCACCACATCTACACCTCTTTTAAATACCTCTGGGGATGGTGACTCAACACTTCCCGGGGCAGCCTGTTCCAATGCTTGACAACCCTTTTGGTGAGGGAATTTTTCCTCATATCCAATCTAAACCTCCCCTGGCACAACTTGAGGCCATTTTCTCCTGGACTATATCTTGTTACCTGGGAGAAGAGACTGACCCCCACCTGGCAACAACCTCCCTTCAGGTAATTGTAGAGAGTGACGTATCTTTCCTCTACCCCAAACACCATATTCCCTTTTTGAAAAGGCTAAGCCTTCCTTGTCATTTTGTTCCAGTACCTACTCTTTTTAACTATTCTGACATCTCTTCCTTCTTCTTACCAGTGTTTAAAAGTAGTTTGCTTTTGCCCTTTGAAATTCATGTCATCAAAGCTCCTGGAGCTAGTTGTCTGGGTTTTGTGATCCAAAATTCATTTTAAAAGCTCTTGAGACTGGAAAGATTATTGCTTCTTTCCTTAGAGCACATAGCTTTCTCCTTCAAATTTTTCTCTCTTCTTTTCTGGTGAAGCGTTTGTCACCTGAACAAATGGGAACACTTGAAGATGAATGAGGTAAATCTGGATTTACTCAATCCATATTGATCTTCATATTTGAAAATAGAGAAACAAATTATTTCTTGTGGTTTTTTATCTTTTCCATCTAACTGCACAAAGCCAGTATAAATCTGTTCAGTAAAACTGAGCAAGAATGGAGGTGACCTTGACAATGGATCTGTAACAATTTTGTTACATAGATAACTACGGTTTTACTGACAAGACATTCAATTTATATACAGCAATTCTCTTGTAACTGATAAAACACATCACTATCAGTGTTGGATGAGATACGAAAGGACAGCTTTAAGTCTGATTAAAATTCAATGGCCTATTTTAACACACATAACTATGCAGGACTTGCACTTGAATGCTCTGTGAAGTACTGACACTGATGTGATGAAGTAGTGTGTTCTGAAACAGAGAAAACTGAGAATCAAGCAGGCTGGCATTGAGCTTGCCAAGATATTGGCACACTTTGTGACTCAGCTCCAGGACCAGGCCTCATTGACCCAGTAAACTAAATGAGACAAATTGCTTTCAAGAAAAAAAAATCTATTCTGAAGGCAATCAGAAAATTTCCCACACAAAGTTCATATAAGTTTATCTTCAAAATGCCAAGGAATAAAATCTCCTGATAGTAAACCATAATTCTATCATCCTGACTTTTACACACAATACTGAAGCTCAACCCTTCCTGGGCCACTTCTCTATATAAAGAGTTTGCTGTGACTAATAAAAGAATCCTGTCTCCAACTTCTATATCATTTTCGAATATAAAAATCCACTCCTTTTAAAGCTTTCTCTGGGCAATGCAAGCCACCTCATTTTCCATTTTATTCCTCCAGTCCTCATTCCAATTTAATTTTTCCTGTATTTAATTTATAAATTTGAATTATTTTCACTGGCTCACTGATGATGGAATGCAAGGTATATGCTATCTGTCATGCTTGATGCGTCATGTTTGGTTCGGCTAACAATTTTCAGCCAAGTAAACTCAATGTGGCTTTGCTATCTCTACATATCTTTGATTGTAAATTCCTCAGGGCAGTGACTGAGACCTCAACAAGGTACTGAAACCTATTAAACAAACATTAGTAGTTAACCTGTACAGTAAATTTCCATGACTTCACTGACAAACATATTGCCAAATACTTTTCAGACTAATAATTGTCAGCCAGCTAGCAAAATTCCTGGGCATCGGAAGCTGATACAAACTGAAGGAGCATATTGAAACTGTATGATAACCTAAGTAACATAACACAAATCCTACTGGGCACCAAAATAATAAACATTTTTGCACCAAATCACTGGTTGTTGGGATTAATCAAACATATTCTATCTTCCATACACTATCAAGTTGTTCTTTCCATCCTAACTACACTTGCAGAGACATATAATACAGAAAATAGCTGTACTGCTAATCAGTAACATACCTGTGTAAAGCACTAAAAGCCTCAACACTTTCCTGAAACCCATGTAGATTTGGCTCTGCCAGCCAGATAAGAAATAGGCCAAAAGGACAAAGATAAACTTATTAGGCCTCCAAGACTGTAGAAGAGATTTTGTGCACAGCTACAACACGGCAAGTTACTCAGCACAGATAAACACCATTACAGTTTACGAGGTGATGAAAGATGGTTCCTTCTTAAGGAAGGAACCCTTCCGAAGCTCCCCTCAATTTTTTTCCACTTTCCCATGGCTGTAATCAAATCAAATTGTAGGAAGCCTAAGTCTTCAAATTCTGGTTTTTCATTATTGCTACACTCAACTTGGAGCAAACCAGCTTAGCAGCAAATTAATGGGATTTTAAAATCAAAATACAATTGAGTTTGTTACACTGCCAGATTGCATTCTGTAGCAATTATCTGGCACCCATACATTCCTCAAGAAAAATACCCAAGAAACTTTTTATCACTTCTACTTCAATGATAATTTTATAAACTGAAATCAACAGAAATTTTACAGTAGAGATTCAATATGGTCTTAATGTCCTTTTTGGCATTTGAACACTGACCATGGTGTGACCTTCATTCTTTTCCATTTGCCTCTTCAGGTACTTGGGAACACAGGTGGGGGGAGCTTATATTAGTTAAATTCCAGAAAATTAAGTAACTTACATTTTACTAATAAGATCACTTAATCTTAACTGAAAATGCACTTTGTGCAAAAAGCCAGTTGGAGCACTTACAAGTGGAAAATTTTTATTATACTGAATAGAGCAAGATATCACTAAGTTAACTCCATGCATTTAGTAAAAAAAACCTCAAACAACATGCAGGGAATAGTTTCAAATCACAGTTTCTATTATTTAAGAGCATAATCCTGCCTTGCTTTTAAACTTGTAACATAGCAGTTAATAACAAGTAGAGGACTGAATGCATTGTGAGGCCTTTAAGAATTCACACAATGGTAAATGGATATCCAAGGAAAGGCCCACAGGCCTATACACACAGAAATTCTGATATACAACAATGCACAGAAGCCTGTTTCCAAATATTTGGGGAGCCAAATTGAAACAAAATGTAGCATTAACCCTCCAGTTTGCAAGATTTGACTTTATCAGTCCAGTAGTGATATTTTCAAAATATAATATGCTCATTGCTTAGAGTGATTATGGTTTCTAACCACAAAACAAAGGGCAAGAAAACAATTTAATTTTTCCTTTAATTTTTCCTTTTTCCAATTTAAAATACATTGCATGTATTTTAAATAAATGATACTAAAACCCAGTGGTAATGGAAGTTACCTAAATTCTGTATCACCCAGGATCTGAATAACTACACTAATACAACATTCAGTAATTATTTTGCAGTCATAAATTGCTAAATTACCACTAATCCTATCTTGGATTTTGCAGAATTTATTTTAGGTCAGAAAAGTTTTTAAAATGCACCTACACTGCCATCTTGTGGAAACTATCCTTTTCCCATTGATTAGCTTTCCTGGATGAAACACCCATTCAAAAGGAAATTCCCTTTCCTTTTAGTACACTGCTCTTACCTATCAGACAGGTAAACATTTTATTTTTTTTTTTTAATAGGACAGTATCAGTTTAACTCATTTTTCTACAAAACATAAAAATGATGAGACAGATTCTGCACTAAATTAGTACTTCAAAGTCCAACTCAGATAAAACCAGCAACTCAGAGAGAAAAAATCATATTACACTGATACAGATCAGTGACCAATTGGAACGTTCCTATTTTCCAGAACCATATTTGTAAAATCCCCCTTTCAAACACATCCTCTCACCTATAAATTAAACAGCATCTACTTAGTATCTCAAATAATGCCCCCAATAACACCTGTACAACATTTCTCACCCTTGGAGGAGCTGTCACTGAGCAGAATTCATGGTCAGAGTGGGAATAGCTCCACCGCAAACATGAAGGGAGCATTTCATCACCCTTTACAGGTTAAATCATACTTCTATTCCACTGTAGGCTGTAAGAACCACAAGGTATGTATTTTTCACTCAGGGCTGGTAAATAAACATTAATCAGTTCCAAATGGTGTTATATCAGATAGACTCAGCAAAAGAATAACAACTTGCCTAATTTTCTATTTTCATGAAATTTTTTGTATTGATATTTATAATCTTGGAGGGACCACCCGTAAAAGTTAGAAAAGCAAAATACCATAACACGGAGTACAATACTCTGCAGCATGAACAATAACTTCAGCAAAACTACAGTTGGGATCAAGTCTGAAGTTCTGAAAATGTGGTCTAAGGGCTCTTTTTTGGGCTGTGAATTTGATGTATTTTAAAAAAATGTGTTCCAGTCTTCCACACTTTTACCTGGACCTACTCAGTCTTCAAGTTAATCTTCCTAAATATTCTCCCTTTTCCCTCTCTACCACACTTCCACAGGCCACTATGAATATGAGGATGTCTTGGTGCACATTATATCCTAAACAGCTATAAAAAATATATTGGCATTTTTGAGCTCATGAAGGTTGTACAGCATTTTATAAAGACAGTGTTCCTCTATTGTCCTCAGCAGGAAGACTACTGAGTGCTAAGGTCCTGAATGCCTCAAAAGAAACAATTTTGGTCCTGTTTGCCCCCAAAACACAAACAAGCCTACTTTTGTCCATCATGTATGGGGCAGAGAAGATTACTGGGCAAAATGGCGTGGGAGACATGGAAGATGTTCTACTTGAGTGAAAATTGCAACAACCAATAGGACCCTCCTTAATTATGAACTATGAGAGAGTCAATTAATAGGCCTACCCAGACCAAAAATAACGTTCACTACTGGAAGAGCAAAGAGAACTTCTATGTCAGTAAGCAGAGAGTTCAAGTATGCAGCATAACAATTAGCTGCTATGACATAGTATTCTACATGAACAGTGACAAAGAGACCTTAAAATCTTAATAAAATTCTGCCCACGTCAGTGTGGTAGACTTCAGGATGAGACAAACAACAACAAATTTTCTGACTGAAAGCTGTCAAGGCTTTTACAGTCAGAATTGAATGTAAAATTAAAGTTAGAATCATCCTTATGACATATAGGAGGACCACATGCCTGGAGAGCGGTGCAATTCCCAATCACAAAAATCCAGATATTTTTTATTTCAAACACTCATTTAAAATCTAAAAGCAAAACCCAAAAAACACTCAAGTGGTTCTCTATCCACAAGTTGCTGGTTGGATAGCGAACTTCAATGAATTCATTTCTTTTACAGCTGCTGGGCTAAGCTGGAGCTTGTATTAGCAACAAGCACAGCTCTATCAAAAATATGCTGGTTTTATCCTATAAAAATAAGATCATCTTCTGCATAGCCTATTAAGTTGGCCTGTCTGTTAAATTTGCATGTCTGTTTAAATGGAGAAGTTGATGTGCTTTAAAACCAAGTGGAAAGGTAAAGTTTCTGCTTCCACAGACAAGTACTATATTAAAGCATTTAAAAACCATAAAGGTGCTTAAATGTTTTTGATTATAGGCAATAATTCTAAATGGTTACTTATCTAAGGATGTGAATTAGTCTGTACACATCCTGGTTTTCTTCCTTCCTCTCTCCTCAGGCTCTTCTACAAGGGCATCTGCAGCACCATATTCTGGCCCATGGCAGAAACACTCATTTCCCCCAGCTGCAGATCCAGTTGTGAGAAACAATAACAAAATCATAGGAAAGTTTTATGTAAGAGGTTTATTTGTTTAAATAAATATTATTCAATTAATAATATGTGAATATTATACACCAGGAAGTTATTTTCTCAGAGATATTTTAGGGAATGTACCGTTGTCCAAGGTAGGTCAATACCCAAAACAGCCTGGCATTTTTGGCACAAGAGAGGGAAGTGAAGTGGAGCTAGACTATGGGGGAGTTTCAAGTGAAGATAGAATAAATCCAGGTAGTAGTGGGACAAATTCTGAAACCTCCTGTTTATTAAATTTCAGTAAAAGGTTCACAAGCATGAAAATAATTACTTAATAGAAACACCGGATCTTTTGAAACAGTGTATATGCATAAATGTATAACTGTACATTTGGTCTAAGACCAAATATACTTTCTGTACCTTAACATGCCAGCTATCTCTGTCTTTCCCTTGACCAATGTATAACATGCTTTAACAGTGTACATAAAAAAGTCTTCATCAAATAATTTCCACTTCAAACACAGGATTTGGCACTATATGAGTAAGTTAGAAACATATGTGTAGGATACCAGCACAGAAAGTGGCAGGTCTGCAAAGGTGCAGCATCCTCCTGATGGCCATTATTACTATATAAGCCCAACATTCATACATAAAAATATGAAGATCTATTTTTATTGCCTTAAAGCTGGACATCAGAAATCACTTTAATATTTTAGAGGTCTCAGCTCAGTGTGTTTGAATGGACCACATCTCCATGCACTGTTCAATAAGGATTTGAAGTTAGTTCACAATTTCTCTGTATAATTTAAACATCCACCTTTAGGGGATTTTGTGCCCCTTTCCCCCAGAGTATACTTGCATAAATTCTCACAGATTCTTGGGAACTCATAAAAATTTTATATATTCATGTCAAGATAATAACCACTTTTAGGTAAGTAAAAGTAGTGCTGGCTCTGAAAAGCTGTGGACAACAAGAGAGCTAAGCATTTCTGGGCTGCTTTAAGGCCTTGATTTTGCATTTATTCATATATATACCCCAGGAAAACTCTTAATTTCTACGTGTTGCTTATATTAATGAAAAAATTATCCTCTCAATAACTTCAGTGCTATGCTCTTGGACATTGAACAGTTTTTCAGAATGCAGAAACCAGGAACCTAGTTAAAACAAAGGATTATTTTTAATAATAAAGGATTTATTTTTTAAGCATTCCTCCTAAAAGATATTATTTTGTTCTGATGAGGTTGATAAATATATTCCAATTCTCTTAAATATGAAACGACGGTGGTGCCCTTTTAAAAAGAAATTGTACAGTTTATTCAGAGTCAGTGATTAGTGAATAAGACATTATTGGCACAAACCAGTGGTGCAGTATCAGGCCTTATAACAGCAGTCGTTCCCGTCTTTCCTGTGACTTTTATTTAAAATTATTTTATTGGCAGTTTTCTCACAAAAGTTTCATTTTTGCACATTATTTGATTAAAATACTTAAAATGTTGAAAGCATTCATCAGTAAAATAATTAAGTATACCCCACGATGTTAATTTATTGAGACACCATTCAAAACACATAAGATCACAGTACTTTATGCTCATTAAATATTTAAACTGACAAAGACAAGTTTTTAGACTCAAATGTTTTTTCTTCACATATATTATTCTTTATTCTTTCTACATATGCAAATTTATGTATTTATCTGTAAATACAAAGAGCTATGAATGAAAAGACAAGAAGAGACCAAGCAGCAATGATAATTCTGAACCACAGTCAACATCCCTGAAACAAGTTTTCCTTGTGCCTCCCTCCCTTGTTGTTGAATGTTGGCCAAGATTTCTTGAGATGTCCAGAAAATGTGTCACAACACATTTACATGTCTGTATCCCTTAAAGAAATTACAAACATGTTCACTATCTTGCTAATGGTCCTCTTTTGAGCCAAGGATATTCTCCTGCAATAGTGATACATATCAGACAAAAATATTTCATAAAAGATAATAAATTAGTTGAATTAAAGATAATACAAGAGCTCTGAGACTTTTGAAAAAAAATCCAACAAGCAATTTCCTCAAATAAAGGGACTTTTAATTAATATACCCTTACATACCATTCACTTACTATGCAAGGAATGACCTGCCATACACTTTTTACACATAATAAAAAGAAAGAGTTAAACCTGTGAGTATTGGTACTTAAACAACCTTATAAACTTGTGCAAGACTGACATGGCTATAAAAACTCTGTTCATCACTAATAAATCACTCCCTTTCTTTATCTTAATAGCACCAGCCTAAACCTGAATGATAACAGTTACTGTCCAGATTTACAGTGATGTAACTGAGGTCAGCACATGGATCCATATGTTTTAGTGTGTGGTTATTTCTGTGCATACTTAAAACTATCAACCACATAGAACCAAAGAGGCTGCAAACAAAAGAAAATAAAGTTCTGCTTATAATTTGTCCGTATGCCCCATACAAAGCATCTGTGAACAGAGAGACAGGTCTCTCTACAGCAACACTAGTCTGAACTTTATATTTAAAAGATTCTATTGAGCAGGGAGAAAGGAAATGCACAGTGTAACACAAACTGACTTCCACTGCTGTCCTGCTCTGCCTCTAAACAGGCAAGTGGCACTAGACTGCATAATAAAGAAAAATGTGTGGTTTCAGGAGGTCTGTGGAATAGAAAGCAGAAGACCCTGTAGCTCAGTTCTAGAAAGAAAATCTGTAATACTGAACACAGATCAAATCAGTAAACACCACAAAATACAAAACTCCTTTGAACATGCACCTCTCAATTGCAGAAACGCTATTGTTTAATTTAGTTAGGGAAAATTGCTATAACTTTTTGTTGGGATGGCTGCATTTCATTTCACGTGGCATAAGAGAAACAGGACAGAGAAAGGGAAGGAGACCAAAACTATTTTTCTGTCTGTACTCTCTGGTAGGGAATTTGGGATGTGTTCTCTGTGCTGCCAACAGAGACAATCAGATCACATGTCCTCTAAAAAGAAACTTGTGTCTGTAGCTTATTTCACATTCCAGCACTGTACTGCCAAACACTGTAGGGCATGTAAGCAGAACCTAAATGAAACCAAACTGACAAATCCTTTTCAAGGGTTCTGGTTTAACATAACAGAATTATGCTGGTACACCACTGAGAGAGTCCTTCTTCCATAAGTTTACTGTCCGCTACCTTACTACAACCAACAAATGGAGATAAAGTTCAAAATGAAGAGTGCAACTGACTTTATTATTTACATATCAGCTGTTAGATTCTAGGCTTAATAGCCTCTACTTTCTTTTTTTTTTTTTGTATCCACAAAGAGCATAAGGCAACAAAGCCTGGTGTGTTTAATGGAATCTGAAAACACTCCTGGAAGGAAAGGAATGCATATGAAACTACGATTTCCGGTGTACTTAATTTTGTAACCAAATCAAAACTTCTCTGCATCTTGTTTAAAGCCATCTTGCCCAAAACTTTCCTCACACATCTAGAAAAAATTCTGTAAACACACCTTTTGCATGTGGATAGAGAACAGCAAACATCAATTGCTTTCAAAAACATTTTTGAAGAAAGATAAATGCCATGTCTTTTGCTCAAGCACAGAACCATGGTCATTTTCAATAGGTCTTGTATGTCTACCATGACTAGGCCACAGACTCAAAGTACTGCATAAAATGTTTGTAAAATGGCATTTCCACATTTCTTCCCAAAATGTAAATGCATTGAGAAGAAATGTGGAAATGTCACTTTTTTATAAAGGAAAATAAACCAAAGATCTCCTAGCCCTCCAATGGTCTCCTCACCAAGCAGACATACACCCTTCCACACCAGTTTCGCACAAGCTGGAAGGATTCCAGAAAGTCTCTAAGGACAAATTTTAGAAGGAGGTCCTAGTTAAAATATTGGCAGCACATAAATTTGTCTTTTTAATGGCAACCACTTTACATTGTTTAGCACATTTAGCAGGATTTAAAGATGAATTTAATATACTCACAAACTCTCAGAAAAAGCCTGAGGTGGAGGGGGGAGAAAATGGTGAGAGATGAAACATATAGTCACTGCCAACACATCTTGAGCAAGCAGTTCATGAGCAGGTGAAAAAAAATCTAGTGACTGTGAAGACCTTGATGACAGCTCTGGGTCTGCTCCCCGTATTCAACTGTTTCCACTTATATTCACTTCTGCATCTGTTATATATTATGGGGTGTTTTTATTAGTAGCTTTGGATCCAGTGAAGTCGGTGAGCATGTGTTCAAAAGACAACTGAAAAAAAATAAGACATTAGAAAGAAAACATGAAACAGTTCAGAGAAAAGCAGAACAAATTGTGATCTTTGCATATAAAGGCACACTCATTTTAATTGTGCCTATGCCATTTGAATGGAGACAAAATGAGTAAAGCAGTTTAAATTTAAATTAAATCAGGGGAAGTAAGTTGATGCATATAATCTCTCTCGGCAAGGACTGCTCAAGAAGAAGAACAGCAAGTACACACAATTACCACTAGCAAGTATCTAGCATAAAATGGTCTTCCTTAAGTAATTTTCCCCATCTTCCCATCCTTCTCCTTTAAGCAATCATTTACAATTCACTTGATAATCTTGCCTATTTTCCTGTGTTGACAGAGGTCCCAAGTCAGGAATGCATTTGAGATCTAAGGGCATAGTGGAAGGGAGAAGAGTTAATTCCCCACAAAATGTCCTTCCGGAATATGAACATTTTGGCCAAGGGTGATGAATTTATGATTTTTTTTTTAAACCATTCTTGAAGGGAAAAGGGAAAAAAAGAAAAAAAGTAACCCCCAGACTTGTATCCAAAGTACTTCTTATCTCTTGGGTTATATGTAAATGGAGTTTTTAGAGGTGTTTTGTTTGTTTGTTTGTTTGGGGGTTTTTTACCTATACTAGCTATATTTTAATACCTTAATTGCTGGTTATGAAAATGTGCAGCTTTACATATGGGACTATATGCAAAAGTATTAAATAATAATAATTAATTTTTTTGTACTGCTGAGAGTACATCATTCTGATAGGGACTGTGAAGCACTCCACAGTCCAGCAAATTGTAATTTCACATCTTAAAAGTTTAGAGGTGCAGCAGAACCACTTAAGCACTTGACCAGCTCCTCCCTCAAAGGAATACAAACATCTGTATTAAAGTGCAGTTCCATGATTCATTGTCTCGTCTTCAGACAGTAAAGCCAGTTTAAGATGTTCCCATGCATTTCCTCCCTGACCCCCGCCATTCCTTGCTTCCTTTAAGCTGCTCCCTGAAATAAGTCAATTATAGAAAACTCTTGCCAAAAAAAACTAAAAATCTTTGGTGCTTAGGTGTTTTACCTACAGTTAAATGCCTCTCTCTATTTGTGATCACAGATGAAAACACTCTCTAAGTTACAAGTACCTACTTATTACTGGAAGGAAGATATTTTTCTCTTAAAACACACATGGTGATGACATCTATAAAGTAATCCAGAGGAAATTGCCTGGGCCATAATGACAAAAAATCCATGAAATTCTGGTCTAGTCATCAGGAAGCTTATGGAGAGACAGTTTACATTCCATTTGCTTTTCCCAAGACTGCTTACCTTGTAGTTGTACATATAATGCAATAACAACTGAAAAGTTTTGTGAAGCAGGAAAAAACACAAAACCCCACTTCTTACACGAATTATTCTATAGACCAGTGGTTAAGACAATTCCTGAAAGTAGAGACACATATTTCCATTCCTTCTGCTGAGAAAACTACTACATGTCCCAAGATATAACACAAAAGGTAAGTCACAGAATCAGAATCATTTAAATTGCAAACAACCTCCAAGATCATCAAATTTAACCTTTGACCAATCACCACCTCGTCAACTAGACCACAGCACTAAGTGCCACATCCAGTTGTTTCTTGAACACTCACCACCTCCCTGGGCAGCCCGTTCCAATACTTAACAACCTTTTCCATGAAGAAATTTCTTCTTAACCTTAACTAAATTCCTGCCCAACCTTAACTTCCATGTATGCAGCTTGAGGTGATTTCCTCTTGTCCTGTCACTTATTGCTTGGGAGAAGAGGTCAACCCCCACCTGGCTACACTCTCCTCTCAGGCAGTTGTTGAGCGCGATAAGGTCTCCCCCAAGCTTCCTTTCCTCTAGGCTAAACAATCCCAACTCCCTCAGCCATTCCTTACAAGACTTGAGCTCTAGACCTTGCACCACCTCTTCTGCCCTCCTCTGGACACGCTCCAAACCCTTAATGTCCTTTTTGTTGTGAGGGGACCAGAACTGGACACAGCACTCAAGGTGCAGCCTCACCAGTGCCGAGTACAGGGGGAAAATCCCTGCCCTGGTCCTGCTGGCCACACTATTGCTGGTACAGGCCAGGATGCCATTGGCCTGCTTGGCCACCTGGGCACAGCTGGCTCACGTTCAGATGCTGCCGACCAGCAACCCCAGGTCCTTTTCCTCTGGGCAGCTTCCCAGTCACTCTGCCCCAGTCTGTAGTACTGCATGGGGTCGTTGTGACCCAAGGGCATAAACTGGTGTTTGGCTTTGTTGAACTTCAGACAACTGGCCTCAGCCCATGATCCAGTTTGTTCAGATCCTTCTGCATAGCCTGCCTGGCCCCCAGCAGATCAACATTCCCACACAAACCAGTGTCATCTGCGAAGTACTGAGTGTACAATCGATCCCCTCATCAATCAGCATTAAACAGGAGAGGCCCCATGGGGGACACCACCAGTGACTGGCTGAAAACTGGATGTAGCACCATTCACCATCACTCTCTGCTCCCAACCATCCAGACAGATTTTAACCCAGTGTTGGGGTTTAGGAGTTTGTGCTGCTGTTTGCTGTGACTGCCACAGCTATTGCTGTTTGTTTGTGTTGTTATACATATATATTTATTAGTAAAGAACTGTTATTCCTATCCCTCATATCTTTGCCTGAAAGCCCCTTATTTTCAAATCTATAATAATTCGGAGGGAAGGGGGTTGCATTTTCCATTTCAGGGGAGGCTCCTGCCTTTCTTTTCTGACACCTGTCTTTCAAACCAAGACACCCAGTGAACGGTGCATCTGTCCAGTCTGGGGGATGCCAGCTTTTCCCAGGAGAATGCTGTGGAAGACAGCATCAAAGGCCTTGCTGAAGTCCAGGTGGACAACATACACAGCCTTTTCTTCATCCAATGCTGCCACCAGTCTTGCAAGCAGATCAGAGCAGTAAGTGGGCTCCAAGGACATTCATCGGACCAACCCTCAAGGAAATATGTATGAATGAGCTGGTTGGTTTTGGACACTAACTGGGTGAAAAGCTTCTCAGTACTGGTTAGAACTGGACAAAAAGAGATGTTCAAGTTTGCGGATCTCTAGACTACACAAATTTTTGTTTTAATATTTCTTTTGAATTCTGGTGGCTCTTTATGGGAAGAGATAGGATGGAATTGAACTGTGGGCCGCAGGACATGCCTGCAGAATGCCATGGCAGCACAGAGAAGCTTGTCTCCGCCTGACCTTGGGGGGGAGGAGATGCTACAGGGCAGAGTCCTGTGGAGAGGAGCCTGCCGGAAGCCGCCCGACGAGTGGACAGCATGTGATCACCCCCATGCAAGGACATTAAAAAAGTGTTTTACTGACATAACAATATGTGAGAGGTTGCTTAGTGAAAAATACCATATAAGGAAATACTGGGTCTTGAAGAAGTTTCTTTGAAACCAGCTCGTTTCTTTGAATAAACATCTCAGATTCCCTGCCAGTTTGAGTCTGTGCCCTAGTCATAATGTCAGCTCTTGAGAAACAGCTTTGTGCTTGGGCATCCTTAGTTAAGTTGATCATCATTTTGTTCTAACTGCAGTCACGGTGCAAAATTAAAAGTACAAACCATGATAACATGATAATGTATACTATCAAAATAATTTCTCACTGACTGCATGTTAACCTCACAAGTGGAACTCAATTTGTTTTCATTTTTTGTCACTCATTTGGCAAATTTACAGATACTTCTGAAATGTTAAATTGGTCAGATTTAACAAAAACAACAGTTTGCCAGCTGCTGGATGTGGAGGAGCTAAAACATTCAAACTACTGACAGGTATTCAGTCTATTTGGACAGATTGGGTGTAACCCAAATCAGAGCATGCAGACTACACACCATAGGGTCACAATGGCTGCAGAGGAGTAAAACATGTCCATAGCACAAACTAGGATAGGGGAAGAAAGGATACAGGTTGAGGAGACAAGATAATGTATACATGAGTCATGGGGATTTAAGCAAGAAAAGAAGGGTGTATAGTCTGTTTAGATAAGATTTGTCAACTTTTGTCAGGTCACTCTAATACTTGAAAAAATTTGGTTTTCTCCGGAACGTATTTACTGAGGCAGCCAAAAATAATGCATACCAGTGCTGTCATAAAAATAAATGAAAATTCAGATATATAATTTTTCATTTATTTTGTGGTGATTTTTAACAGGAAAAGTTTTATCATTTTCAAGAAAGTTACAAAACCAACTTTTGCTGTCCTAATAGAATTTGCTTGCCCCTTTTGTGAAACCATAATTCATCACCTTCATTTTGACGTGCAAAACATTTCACACAGCTGCAGAAACACTGGAAACACTTGTTGCTTTCAAGTTCCTGAAGGTATTTTAAACAAGTATATCTCAAAATCTCTTTTCATAGAGAAAAGATAAAATAGACTGAAGAGATAATCCCAAGACATATTTTTTTCTTATTCAGAAAGTAACCCATCTTGCTTAGTCAAAATATTCAAATACATGAATGCACGGCTCTAAATGGTGCTGTTGTGATAAAATCTACATCTGCCACATGGAAAGACTAGCATTATATTCTTAACAGATGTAGTGTTAGAATGGTTTTATATTCTTCAGAGAAATTGCAGAGTATGATTTAGCACCCTGACTCAAGTGAAATGATACTGAATGGATGCTCTCACTGATGAACAACAATTTCAGCTGACATATTTTCTAAAGAAAGCAAAAGACGGCATCATTTCACTATTTAAAAGCTTGAAAAAGCAGGCTGGAGTGCTGAAACCTGCCACAATTTCTATAACTCATGGCCTTCTACTATCTTCTTTAAGCAAGGGAATTACACAGTGTGGATTATGGGACCTGAGGCTACATAATTTTCATCATCTCTGAGGAAGGATTTAAACAAGAGTACAATTTTAAGCAGATACAATATTTCTACATGATATAGCATTACTATACAGAAGCACTCAAAGCTAGATATTTCCAAATCCTTGCAATTTGAAATCTAGATTTCCAACACACTTGGTCTGAATCTCTCTGGCATAAGAAAAAGCTAAGCAAAAGATAATTTTCAATGAGCTATTTCAATTGAAAAATACATCAGTTTCAAAGTCTGTGACTGGTGTACATAACCTGTCAGGCTTTAAAATCTTCATATACTTATTCCAGTGAAATAACTTCTGTGAGGACTTGAGGTCTTTACTTTTGATACCAGATGAGCAGGAAATAAAGAAGCAAACCTTGTTTGCATTATTATAATGTCTCTCAAATGCTTTAAAACTTGACTACTTTTTAACTGAAGAAGAATAAGTAATTTCCCAAGAACACATATTTAAATTTATTCCCCCTCCTTTCTTTTTTTTTTTTTTGACATTTTAACATTAATGTTTGAGGAGGTTAAGTTCTAGTCAGCATTGCATTAACTGTTGCTCTAACAAGTGTTAATGCAGTTCCTGCCTTTCCTCTAAAGAGCTATAAAAACACAGCACTTTCAAAATTTAGGTAAAGACATAAATCTTGGCTCCAGGTGTTCCTGAATCACTCTGTAATCTGAAATGAAACTCGTCTTGACCAACTCTGAATAAAGTTTGAATGCAGTATAGGTTTGTACTAAGTTAAACTACCTGAAGAATGAGTATGTAAAACAAACCAAAACTTACTGACATATTTACTTTCTGGAAGGCAAGTTAAATGAACTTTAATACCAGATTTGAAAATCCAGCTGTAGAGGGGTATGCAAACATGATTAATGAGTGCTGAACACCATCCAGATCACATACTTACTTTAAAGAATTACAGCAAGCAAGTAAAATTTCCACCCTCAAGTAACAATTCCATTTAAATTAGGATTGCAGTTACTCTTCCATTTTAAGTCAATAGTTATTCTATGGTTGCCATATATCAGAAGAACCTGCTTAGTGAGAGAATAAAACAGTTCAGTACAACAAACATAAGCAACAACCTTTTCAAATATCATTCCTGAGTGCAGAGTGCACAACTCCTTCACTGCCAACCCTAACACAAATCCTTCTGAGTCTGTATCCACTAATCATGTTTCTACTTTCAAGCAATTTCTGAATGTCTCCCCTATCCCCCAACCACCACTACCACTCACTAGAAAATCCTCCCTCATTATCTTGACTGATTGCTTCAATTAGTGAACAACTCAGTCACTTACATTAAGTTCTATGTTTCAATTCCAGGAAAGTAAACCTTCACTGAGACACTTCAGGTTTACTTAATTAGAAGGAAAATTAACTTAAATGCTCTATAGACATGGTGCTGGGTTAGACTGCCTGAATAATGCTGATAAACTGTTTGCCAAGACTTTCCTTGGTTACAGATTGCTTTCCCTGGTAAACAAGAAGCTCAACATGACCCAGATGTGCACGTGCAGCCCAGAAAGACAAGCATACCCTGGGCTGCATCAAAAGCACTGTGACCAGCAAGCTGAGGGAGGGGAATGTGCCCCTCTGCTCTCCTATGGTGACACCCCACCTAGAATGCTGCATCCAGCTCTGGGATCCCAAAATAAGCACATGGGTTGCTGGAGCAAGTTGCAGGGGAAATCACATGGCTGCTCAGTGGCATAGAGAGTGCTGCAGCACCTCTCCTATGGAGACAGGCTGAGAGAGTTAGAGCTGGTCAGCCTGGAGAAGAGAAGGCTCTGAGGGCACCTTAGAGCAGTCTTCCAGTACCTCAAAGGGGCCTGCAAGAGACCTGCAGAGGGACTTTTTACAAAGTCATGTACTGACAGGACAAAGTGGAATGGCTTCAAATTCAAAGGGGGCAGGTTGTTTAGATTAGATATTAGGAAGAAATTCTTTACTGTGAGGGTGGTGAGACACTGGCACAAGTTTCCCAGAGAAGCTGTGAATGCCCCATCCCTGGAAGGTAGGCTGGATGGGGCTTTGAGCATCCTGGTCTAGTGGAACATGTCCCTGTCTGTGGCAGGTTGGCTGGATCTAGATGATCTTTAAGGTCCCTCAGGATTTCTATCTACATGGTTGAGAAATTAAGGATTCTGGTTGTATGTACTCTTCAAAAAAATATCCTGCCTTGTGATAATACAAGAGAAATCCACCCCTTAAGCAATTGGCAATTTAAATAGTTCTCAAGAGTTTCTAGATAGTGCTTGAAACAAAGAATCAGGGATCCTTACAGAAAAGCTAAAGGAGAAAACACAGGTTTTTTGCAATATAAGAAATCATGAAATTCAAATTTGAGTAACAAAATGAACAGCAGTGTGAAAAGTCTTCAGATTCAGCAATAGTTTTTAACAACTAGGCATTTACTTTAAAGCTTTTTAACAGTAGCACCATTTAACAGAAGAAAAAAATAATGAGACAAAGATCCTGTTTTCTGTGGGATTCCGATTTTTTGTTTCCCAAGACAACTCTAAGATTCAGGTTACTACCAGCAGAATAGTGGTAATTATAAGGCGACATCCATCATACTCTACAAACAATTATTAAAGGCCTTTTTTATGCTTTTTACATGTAAATTAACTATCCCATCTCTAGTCAAGAGCAGCAGTTAAACTCTCTAGTGAGGTGACAATGATTATCCACTCTTTTGTTAAAAACAGCCCTTCACCTTACCCCTTTTGCCCTGCTCGGAAATGCAATGTGAAGTCTTACCTCTTAGCACTCAGCTTTCAGAACAACCTGAGCTTTGAAAAACTTCTAGAAGCATCTAAGTACCCAAAGAGGTGGGGAATCTGCAGTAAATAAACCCATCCCGTGACAAGATTGAATTAGCAAACATGCACATTAAAGCAGAGGAAGAAGTCACAGGGAATATTATGGATAAATAGTGTAATATTTACATTTTAGAAAAGGAAGGACCTTAGAAAAGGTTCTGCTGGTTTGCTACAGTACGTGGATATGGAAAGGAGATCAGAAGGTTTCTACTTATCTCAGAATTATTAAATACTTAATTGCTTTACAAGTGAAAACTAGCACATTAAATTTCAACAGTTTTAAAGAAAGGCACAATACATTCAGATGCAGAAAATTTTTATAATGAGAAGATAAATAACAAAGCCTAATGAAGAAGAGTCAATCAGAGTGTATAAATTAGGTTGGACAGATTATTTCTAGAAAATTATATTGTCACAAATGTGGCCTACCAATATATCAAAGAAGTGCTGAAGTTTTGTCTAAGCAAAAGCAGTTTGGACCAGGTGTCCCTCATTATGGGTTTCTAGCTTAGCTTAGGGTTAGACCTCAAGTCTCTGCTGACAGATGTTTGAGTAATACTTTATTTGGTTGCTTTGCAAGAAAGGGCTTAAATGATTGCCTTTGCTGACAGGAATCCTAACATTAACTTGAATTTGCAGTGGTACCTATTTCTCACAGGTCATCTGATGCAATTTTAGCTATGTAAGGAGCTTTGAATCTTCCTCAATTTCATCAGACGTTTCTGTGTGGCCCTAAGGTCTCAGGCAGACAAGTTGTTAAAGCTCAGTAGCAGACAGGGCCTCAGAAACCCAAAGAAAGAGGAAAAAAATTTGTGAAGTCTTTCATACTAAACAGACACCATGGTTAAGTGAGCTGAGCAGTCAGTTTAAGGTGTTTATCTTTTTAATGGGAGTCTAAATGTAAAATCATTACCTCCAAGTTAAAGTTGTTATTAAGCACCAAGGAATAAGTTATGTTACACTACTGACAGTATGAAATCCAATTCCCTTTGAAGGATGCTGCACTCAGCTTAAAGTTGGAGTTTCTGCAATTATGTGATAGCTATGCTCATTCCCTAGAATCCATGAAGTTTTTCTGTGACAAATGTCTAATTTTCTTCAAGTCATATAAACATTAGGTGTACAATACCCTGAAAAGGAGAAGCAGAACCCTTCTGCAACATCTTCATTTCAAAGGGATTTTTAGTTGAGAACCTGTTTTTAATATTATGCTTCCAATATTCTCCATTACTGATCACATTTCATATAGACCTAATATGCCAAAAAGAACCCAATGTTTGACCTAAGGAAGGTAAAAAAGAAAGGGAAAAGATAAAATTGTTTTGCTTGGATAAATCAGGAGGAACAAGAAAGAAAAATATATGGATATACGAGTCTGTAATTTCAAAATTGTAATTTCTAGAATGACAAGTCTGTAATTTCTAGAATGATATTTTGTTAAGGGTCAGACAACAAAAAGCTGAAGAAGACTTAAAAGAGGCTGTTAGGACAAAGGTTTAATATGTGCTGCTCCTACTGTTATAAAGTAGGAATATAAAATCTAAATCTACTCATAAATTTTCTGGAAGAGCTGGTTATCTTGTGATATGATCATTTTGGCTGATAATATTCAGGCTGTTAAGAACAGAAATACTGAAAAAATATTTACTGAAAATACTGAGTGAAAAAAAAAATTGCTGAAATAGTTCAATGCTGACAAACATTAAACAAGATATATGACAAATCTGACTTTGCAATGATGAGTTCTAAGTTGAATCTCCCTATGCAAAATTGAGATACAACGCAAAATAGGCCCTTTGGAAAATATCAGAGACATTACATTTTGCTTTGAAGAATCCACGTTTACAACAGAAAACATGATTATGATTTATACAGAATCCCAAGCTAACATTTACCTATCCAAATAACATTGGAAATACTCAGGTTCCTTTCCTATTGACCTCTTTCTGTTCTGCAAGCATTGTTTTCATACTTGAAGTTTACTGTTTACGTGTCTTGTCTCTACTGTTTCCCTCCAGTCATGCCAATTATACATAGTCACAATTTTACTCGTATGCTTATCTACAGCTCCCATGGGATACTGCCCAGATTTACCTTTTCTAGATTATGGCCTCTCTCATGGTTCACATTCTTCAAGAGCCTGCACAATGTCCCCAGTGGTCATTTTTGAAAAATTATCCTAATTGATACAGAATCTTTGCCAATAGAATAGAATGAGGCAACAAAAACAGCACTTTTGCCATGATACTTGACTGAACCTGTTTATTTATTCCCTCCCTTTTTCCTAGATTTACTGGAACACAAAACTCACCACAACAATAGCTGTCTCTTTCTGAAATTCAGGGCATAAAAGTAAGTACTAGCAAGTAAAATACTCACAGAATCACCTGACACAGTAATAACCACCATTAACAATTTCTTCTTTACTGAAGGAGAGAAAAATGGATTTGCTTAAGGGCACTGCTATTCAAAAAGATAGGGCTTAGAGTTACAGGTAGGTTAAAAGCCATATTACAATAACACAGCCAAAACCATATCTCTGACATTTCTTAAAGCTCCTGCTTTGGGATAATTTTTTTTAATTTCACATAATCACAAAATTAATTCTGTTTATACTAGAGTATGGGCAGTGTCGATCTTTTTCAACAAAAACCAAATATATGAAGATAAAACCAAAAAGGAGAATCAGCTTTAGTACTGGTAGCAGGAGCAATGAGCTTGCTCTTCCCTCTTTCCCCAGATATGTAATCCAGACATTAAACTGAAGAAGCAGTTTCTGAAACAGAAAAGTATAGATTCCATTTGTAAAGAAGGAAAACACTAGTAGGCCAGACATAAGGAAGGGAAGTGACAGATGAGTAAAACTCCCTTTCAGCTACAAAACCAGTCCTAACTGAACTTACAATAAGGACTAAATGACATACGTGCTAATAACAGCACGAGAGCTGGAATCATGTGCAATAATGTGCTCGTCATTGACATCAAGAAAATCTTTCTTAGCAAGGGAGTAGATACACATTTAGAGATGCAAGAAATGTAACCCAGCAATTTCTATAGAGATTCTAAGACAATATTCCTGGATATCTTTTCTTAGACATTGGAAAATATTAAATTAGAGGGATTATATCTGCAACACAGACTCAGTGTCACAAACAAGGGGCCACATGAACAACAAAAAGCGAATATTGAATCTCTCCTATAAAAAACCACATCATTTTGAAATATTCTATTACAAGCAGCTTTATAATTTTAAAGATTAAAAGCTTAAGATTTTTATATAAAGCTTTATAATTTAACATCTTTATCTGAAGTTCATATTTCTAAGTGATTGAGAAATTTTACATGGAAAAAAAGGCTGATTGTCGGCTTATTGGGAAGTGTAGTGTTTAATCTTTTCTCAAACACAAGGACCTTGTTGCACCATTGCTCCATTATTCAAAGTTGTTCTTATCTTCTCCATGACTTACAGAACTGCAGCTAATCTGTTTCCTGATAAGACAACATTGGCTACTGTTATCTGGAAAAAGCAGCAAATGTCAATCCTTTATGAAAAAAATGCAGCTTAAAGACTAAACTGTTTATATTACAGTAGACAACTCTGTCTACATTTTCCTATAAACTACACCAAAATAGAAAATACGTATCATACTTTATATGCCTTCTTTAGGGTCTTTGTGGTAAGAACCAACTTTTAATTTTGTGCAACGACTAGCACTGGAGCAACAAAAAAGAATGACCCTTTACCAAATTGTCTGACTTAACATTCACATTTAAAAACATTTGACTCTTGGGAATGGTCCTGTGAAGGGCCAGGATGATGATCTTTGTGGGTCCCTTCCAACCCAGTATATTCTGTGATTATTTTTGCATGAATTACAGGCTTACTTTACACAAAAACAGGATACTATTTCTTAAATCACTCCAAATACAACTCCAACTTTTAACAGGAAAGCATTGAGTCCATTTAAAATAGAAATCTCCAGTTCAGGTTACCCTTACTTGATTTTATCATTTCTGTTAAAAGCTATTATTAATTATGTTTTGAATATTTTATTGATATTTATAAATACATTTGTCCCTTCAGTTCCCATAGATAGACACAAAAGTACACATACAACAGTCATGGTGGGATGCATGAGATATTTCAACTGCATAACACAAACTAGCAAGAGCAGCATTTAACTTCAGATCCCACATTCAGTTAATGATGAATATGCTGCTGTCCACGATGTTAAGACTGGAGTTACCAAACTAGCCCAGTTATCAGCAAGAGCACAGTTACCGCAACAGAGATTGGCATGTTCTGGCTCACAAACTTCCTGGGTCCTGTAGCCTGTGCTGACCTCAACATTAGCCCCAGCAACAAGTCAGGACCTGAGCTCCTGAATTTACTGATAACTTAGGAATGCTCACACTGGCTGCAGTTAACAATTTTATTTACATGGACTTAGGGTGATTACCTGAGCTACCTTATGCTTCTGAGTACAGCTGTGGTTTAAGTGTCCACATTAAGCCTCACTCAGGTGGACAACAAAAACCCCACCAATCATTCTTCACTCCCCTACCCCCAGACATTAAATACATAAGCATAACAGACAGAAATAAATACTGTTAGCATGCTTGATGGGACTCAAATGATGATAAAAGCGCAAGACACTGTAAATGAGGAGCTAGATGAGTAATCAAGACAACTTAACTTAGGCAGACATTTTAAAGTTAGCTAGTGTCAAAGTGTGCTGCTCAGGTCAGCCAGCGCAGGTCTGAAAAGTCTATTACCTAAAGCTCAAAAACCCTCCCTGACACCTGGGGAGTTTTAGATAACCTGTCAAATAAAGTATTCTCCTCTTATTTACAGGTCCGTGATCTGTACAAGATTCAAGACACTGCCACATTCCATCTTCTTTGACTGAATAAAGGCTTATGAAATCATTTGCTGAAGCAATATTGCTGTCTATCCTGGTTCCAGCCAGGACAGGGTTAATTTTTTGCAGTAGCAGGGAGGGGGTGTCATTAGGACATGGAGGTTTTTCCATACCACCTCACCTCACTGCTGAGGGCAGGGGAAAGGGACACTCTTGTCCAGGGAGAAGGGGTTTCTTCTGGGATCAGTGAGCATTTTGCATGGAATCACTCTCTCTTTTGAACCCTTTGGTTATTAATGCTGTTGCTATTACTGTACTTTTTCTTATCTCATTGCTGCTCCCAGTAAATTGTTCTTGTCTCAACTCATGATCTTTGCCTTTTTTGCCTCCAATTCTCAACTCCATCCCGCCCAGCAGGAAAGGGGAGGGCAAAACGGGGAGAGCGGAGAGCGAGCAGCAGTGTGGCTTTGGAGAGTCTCAGTGGGGGCACTGAATTGGGGACTATCACTCCTAAACCAGGACAGCCTTAATTGGTATGTATGGTTGTATGGTATGAAGGGTTGAGATAACAACAGATCCACCCAGAGCAGGTTGGAAACAATTTTGATCTAAGCATATGTGCATTTGGTATGGGGCCACAAGGTTGCTTGGTCTGTTCATGTGGTTATGGTATCTAACCTTGTCTTACACATATGACCACCATACCACAGTGTATTTTTCCTACTCATTATTTCAATGAGTAGGAAATTTCAATTTTTAATTTCAAACGGTTCTCAACGTGAGTATACTTTTCATTAAATGCACCTCCTTTGGTATTTTGTGCTGCTTGATTCTCAGACACATTACATTCTGAAAGCAACTTTCAAAGTGTTACTTAAAAAAAAAATGTCCTGCTGACACCCACTTTTGCTTCATCCAGAGCCTTTTCCCTGCTTCCTTTGTAGTTCCATTTTTATCTTCTCCAGAGGAATCTCCTGTGGACCTTACTTCAATAACCAGAAAAGACCTCCATATTCTGGGTTTTGATATTTCAAGGCCTCATCTCTATTAGGACTTCAGTTTGCTCTTTACTCAAGACAGCTTCCCTCCTTAAGTGAGAAGGGATTCACAGATAACTCATCTTTTATTGCTAAAGTGAAATTATACCTGTACAGCAAAGTTTACAAACCTTACCAGAACACCCACAGATCATTGCTCCTGCTTGTAGTACTAGATCAGTATTAGTTAGTACTTATTTATGTCAATCTTTAAAATGGTGGCAACACCATCAGAAAACTCACTTAAAATCCAAACACTTACCAAAGACATGCCTGTAACAAAAATACTTCCACTCAAGGCTGAAACCTTTAAAACAACTATGAAATAATATTGATATCAGTGCCTTCTCAATCACTAGAATAATTGCCTTTTGTACTTTCCATGCGAAAGTAAGATAACAGATGTATCCCTTCCCTGTGTATATTTCATACTCAAGAAAATTTATGATCAGTGCATCAACACAGTATTATGCAAGTCCAAGTCAGTTTCAAACAAAAAGATTTTGCAGTTTTGAATATGACATTCAATCACAAAATACTTAGAGCAATATATTGTTTGCTGATGTATCTTCATGAAAAAGGCTATATGTAATATGGAGAATACAGCAATGTTGTAACAGTGATATATGAAAAAACCTACAGAAAATTTGAGTCACTGATCTTAAATTGTTATCTCTCAGCTTAAAATGGCACTTGATAAAGTATTCAGGCTAGTAATCTTCCACCATATCAGCACCTATTTTTCTGTAGTTCACACAAAAGCACAACTACCTTAACTGAAATTATCACAGCTGTCAACCACTTTTATAACTACAAGAAGCTGGAGCCTAAGTTACCACTAATACATAAGCTCAAGCAAGTTCATGAACTTACCCTTAGTTCCTTCAATAGGTTCCAATGGGATGGTTTCAATTACAAGAAAAACACAGACTACATTTTTTTCCATTAGCTTTTTTCCTAAGTAGTTTCTTAGTGGGCATAAACAATGAACCAAACCACATCATACTCAAAACAAGGGGAATCTCTTAATTTTGCAGCTGGAGAAAACAGACAAAGAAATTACTATCAGTGTCTTAAGGAACAATACAGGGACAAAGACTACACAGTACCAGATCATCAGTCAGTATGATAGGAAAAGCATTGTGCATTCTACTTGATCACCTATGGAACAATGAACACCCACTAAAAATAACTGGAGAGTCCTCATGTATATTGAAACTTGCTTATATTGGTAGCAATGAAATGCTTCAAACTCCATTAACTATATTGCCTAGTTTATCACTACATTTAAACTAAGGTCGAAAGGAGAGTTTGTTTCATATTTTTATAATACAGTGTGATCACCTACGTGAAATATTTAAATGTGTTACACAGTCATACATGTTTATTACACAATACAAAAGATTTCAAAGAATATTCCCCAAGGATTGGGTTTGCATTTGCCTGTATATTTTATGGTCATTTTACATAGCAAAAAAGGGGTTGGGTTTTCCAGGTTTTTTTGAACATATGAAAAATAAGGCTCTAAATCCAAAAAAACTGGCCAAGGGAAAAAAAAATAAATAACACCAGCACATGTAATAAACAGAGCTATTTCAACTCTTGAAAACTGACCCAATTCCAAATTGTAGAATTAGATTTCCTTTGATCCAATTTTCCATGTTTTTCTCACACACACACACATTTGCTCTTTCACTCAGTCAATTCAAAAATAAATTTAACAAGTTTTCATGAATACATATATTGGGACTTTGCATATGAATTTCTCCACTTCTAGCTCACTGCGGACTCAGAGAAAGATACCCTTCAGCAGTGAAACACCAACTTGACCCATTCTCTCTCCCATTCCAGCTGTTGACAGCACAGCAGGCTGCTCCAACTGAAATTTCAGGCACAAACATTTGGATGCAATGTCATAAGCTGATCACAGAGAAGATGTGAATGAGAAAAAATAAAAAAAAAAAAAAAGACCACCCCAAAAAACACAACCAATACCCCTCGCTATTTATTTTCAGAAGAGTATATTTAAGTCACATCAGTTACAAAACACAGTTGATAACACAGACAGATGGGAATGATCAGTGCTGGGAGGAAATCCCTTAAGCTGCCAAAACCTTCAGCTTTGTGAAACTATTCTCAGCATTCATGGAAAGTATTCAAGGCTCTCTAACTCTTAATCCCAGTTCATATTTCAACATGCACTCAACGCAGTGCAGCAACACCAGGTAAGAAGAGAACAGACACACAAGTGTGAAAGTTTATGAAGACCTTGCAGTATGTTTTAGAAATATAATTACACCTTTGATTAAAATACCCTGAAGTATAATATTCTTTGACATTGCTTACGCTAAAAACTTACTATAAACCTAACACTGGCAAAATTATATTTCTGTTGATTTTGAGTCTATCATCAAGTGATTTTGCTTTACAGCACAAGTTTTCTTTACAATAATTGCAAAGGGAAAGGGCAGGGGAAAACCAACACACAATGCTGTATTAGAACATCAGTGCTCCATGCCAATGCTAATTGTTGTTAACCTGTAACTAGAGCAGTTTGCTCCCAGAGAGTAAAAAGCCTCAATAGTTCCAAATCAAGCATCTGTTCTAAAGAGCTTGTCTAAAGAGAATGAGTTTTGCAATGACTGATAACAGCATTTTTCTCTCAGGTAAGGTCACATTGCTTATACTAAGTTTACTACTCCTCATTAAATAAGCTGTAGGATGCTCAGGTGAAGAACTATCACAGTTTGGTACAACTTCTTTTCCCCGTTTGGGACACTCGAGTTAAAAGTGCACCCTTCTGGCATAGGTGACAGAGTGCATTGTCCCAAGTATCCTACAAAGACCACACCCCAGACCTCTAGCACACAGAAATCTGCCTATGTACAGAAGCAAAGTACTATCATTAAACAATTTTTGCAGACATAATACTTTTCCTGAGGAAGCAAAATTTGCTGTCTGAGGATTATAAGTGAATTAAGATATTTTCACCAGAGTTAAAAAAGACCCCAGAAAAAAAACTGAACAGGAACTGTATGTGGCATAAAGTGTTTGAAAAGATAACTGTAAAAAATTAGCAAATAAATAATTTCAAGGTAGAATATATTACAATTGCAACTGCTTGAAATTATGCCTAACTTCCAATGTCAAAACAAGCAGCTGACAGAAAAAAGCTGTTTCAAGCCCTGTTCACTAGTGATTAGTAAGGAATTTTAAGCATCTCTAATAAAAAGTAACTAAGTAAATTCCACAATTAGTGGCTTCTAACATATTTTGATCATCTTATTCCTGTTTCTCCAGAAAAATTAACCTTTACAAGACAATAATGCACTTCTCAAACTTCAGTTTGTCCATATCCTTGATTTTAGTTTTTCATTACTATATAAGCTGCTGGAAGGAGAAAATAGTTGAACAACTTGGGATTTTCAATTTTGTAGCACTGAATAGAGATGATATTGAATTGCATACATAGAGAAAGTTCTTTTTCTAACACTTGCTGCATTCCCCACATGCATTCAATGATAAATCTCTGTAACTTGAATCAAGTATATTGACTAACACGTCTCATTTTTGCCATGACATCAACAAACAACAGACTCATTCCTCTGGTTCCTGAGACAAACATTATCAAATACCATAGACAATAAATACCTTACTGAACATAAAAGCCTCTTTGACTCCAAGACAAAAAGGAAAGATAAAAGAGAAATAATTCAAAATATTTGACCATAGCGACTTAAAGCAAACAGAAATACTAAGTTTTACCTCTTTGATGACTTTATAAAGATTTCCACAAGATGGTGCTGTAGTCCTATTTTAAGACATGAATTGCACTAATATTTAGAAGAAAACATTTTATTTCATTGTTAGAATAATGAACAGTGATTTGCAAGGCCTATTTTCAATTAAGAAGCAAAACACATTCCTACTATGTAATTTTCCAATCTTTTTAGTTTCTTTTATTTTTAAACCACTGAAAAAGTCCTTCGCAGAAATCAAAAAAATACCTGGAACTAGTTTATATGACATAACAGATCACCGTAAGTTCTTCTGTTTCTGTGTAAAATAAAGTCCATTTGTATTCCATATGGTTATCAAAAAAATCATAATTATTGTTAAAACACAAAAATCACTTTTTACAGGATGTGAAACACCTGCTTTTGCCTTCATCTGCAAACTGTGCCCAAAAAAATTTTCAATTCTTTTGTAATATTAAACTCCAAAAAATCTTTCTAAGTGAAGTATTAAAACAAAGGAACCTTGATATAATAGGCTATTAATTTACAAACAGTAATAAACAAATAAATCTTATCAAGCCTTACACATCTTTGGTTTGATCATATGTTTATGGAAGTCTTACATCTACTTATGTCTCCAAACAGAAATCTTAATATGACTTCAAATAATGAAAATGTTGTGTTTCTTTGTATACTGGCTGGTCTCCATCTGTGCTGCTGGTCTTAAAATGTGTTGGGTAAGAGCACTAAAACACTCAACACATCTCTTGCAGTCAAAGTCTGTGGACTTACTTGCACATTTTAGTGTTTAGGATCAAACTGACCCTCACTTTGTCAGTGTTAATGGAAGCCATAAAGTGTTGGTGCTCTCCAGCTCAGCATGAAAATTTATATTTAAAAATAAAAAAAACAGCAAGAAAGGTACATATTTGAAACTGTGTATGTAAGTTTTTTATTAAGACTTATTCAACAGTACAGATGGTAAGATGGTATGTAAGAATGCCTCTTGGGTGTAACATGAAAGTTCCAGCTGGAATGTTTCCAACAGGATGTAAACCACGGTCCTCAAGCCCGCACTTTAAAAAACATATTACTTAGCACACTGCTAACAAATGTCAACACAGGAATACACTGCTGTAATGACTTCAATTTACAAAAGTGCAAGGAGAGGGGAAGAAGCTATGTGTACAGTCTTTAAAACCTAAAATTGTGGTCGTGGGGAGGGAAATCAATACACAGATGCATGAGTAAAATACTTATTCAATGCAATAAAAGCACTGGTGATCATTACAAATTCGATATATTAAAAATTTAATGCTGTACAAACATACATATTACTTCTGGTATCCATAAGTCTGCAGAGACCAGGTCTGAAGACCTGTGCTTTCAGGTATTCCCAGATGTGGGCTTGGTGTTTTGAGCAATTTGAACGTTTCTTCAATTCTGAAAATAAATTTTGTTTACATGCATTTAATAAAATAAGGTAAGAAGTAACTGGCTTGCTTTTAACTTTCTAATTATCTAAAATACTAACAAGCAGCATGAAACCATAACTTTTCTCTCACTCCCCCCTTTTCCTCTGCAATTCATTCCTTTTTTAAATGCCTACCATATATCAATAAATCTTAAGTACACAAAGAAAGAAATAACCCACAGAATAAAATTAAAATCACAGAAAAGGCTAGAGCTTCTTATAGGCCATGCACTTAGAGAATAGAAATCTCTTGCTAGAGAAACATTATAGAGCAACGCATTTCTCTTCAATTATAATAAAAATATAACAAAAAATTTCATTACAGATCTCAGGATTAATATCAAATACATCTTAATACAGTTATTGTAATGCTCAGGCTGAAATTGGTTTTACTTTTCCTTAAATAATAAAAGCCAGTCAAGATAACGTGGTTCTTTTTCAGGAAGAAAACTTGCAAGTACCAGGGAATTTCAATCAGGAGATAAATAACATTCCTATTTCTTATCAACCAAACTCTAAACACTCTTTAATTTCTGGTTAATACTATTAAGAGTGCTTTCTATTGCTTTTTAGAAACCAAAACAGTGACTCATCCTGCAAATACAGAACTGTAAGTGGATTTACTATCCAGTAAAGCCATAAGGAAATGCCACACCTGATGTAGAGACCTTTGAGGTTTGGAACACATATGTACATTCTCTGTATGCCTTAGTCCAGTACAAGTCCCTCCTGGGAAATAAATTCCTGCTGCCCTTTCCTATTACTTACATGTTGCTTATCTTTTCCATTCTTTGTCTTATTGTCTCCTACAATTTAAAAGCAACAAAGTTAGTAAACTCTTCAAAGCTGACATTCTTCAGATGGACTTTCAACTTAAAATTCAGAGAAAATGTAACTTTAAGCACTGTTTACATATCGAAAGTATTTTTATGAGACAGACCTAGATGTAGTTTTGCATAGTTTCCTTGTTTTTCTATCAGTATACACAACTAAAACCAATGCTTACTCATTCTCTTGACCTCAAAGGAAATCAACTGAGCATTCACCAGTTTTAGTTACCTTTGAAATGTCTGTCAGATCATGAGAATTAATGGTCATGTCTTTGGGAGATTGGTCTGTGGATAATAGTGAACTGCATCCAGATGACTGAAGATGACTCTCTGGCATCTCCTCATTCCTCTCTGTACCTATAGAGAAATACTCAGTTTTATGTCACCTTTGCCTCTTTGCTCCCTTTTGCAAGGTCAGCTATCAAATAACTTGATTTACAGTATGTAATAACAGAAGAGAATGCATTGTTTAGAGAGGGAAAAGAAAAAGCTACTATGAGAGTCCAAAATAGATTTCTCATTTTTTTAAAACAAGTGCAGTATTATACTATGAATAATATATATAATTTACACAAAGCAAATTCCAAAGATTACTAAGAAGATTATTATCTCTGGATTAGAGTAAAAACAAAGCTTATGAACATCTGATTACAGTGCCAAACATTTAATATTAATTTCATATGGTTTACATTATTTTTATTGTAAACTGCCTGTTTAAACTTGTCTTTATTTTCTGCTAAGTAACCTGTCTCATAAGTAGCAGAATTATTTTCTTTTCTTTTGGAAGGCTGTGATATTTTTTGCAATTTTAGATTACTTTGTCAGGGAAGAGAACTTAGTATCTAGAAAAAATGTTTTCCCATACCCATTTTTTTAGTAATATCACCATCTATACATCATACCTTTGGAACATACTTAGCTAGACTACTTTGTATCTAAAATTCATATTAAATTGTTTTTAAATACCTAAAATTAAAAATTGTTTATTCTGTACATCTGTGATTTCTGAAGAGTGCTACAATGAAAAAGAGCCTGAAAGTATTCCAAGTACTCTACTTCTCAGATAAAAGACTTAAGACTGTCCCCATAACTTCTATGCCTTAAATTTCCTGAATTCTAGAAAAGCAGGAATAACAAAGTCAGAAGAATTTGAGGAGTCTGAAAATACGAAAATTCTCTTTTAAAGACCATCTGCCTGTTTACTTACGACAAAGTCCTCAAGCATCAGTAACACACCACTAAACTTACCAAAGGAAGTAAACATGTTGCAAGCTTTTTATGTCCTGTAAAATGAAAGTCCCATTTCTGAGACTCCACGATAAAAACAAGCTTTGACATAACCAAGACACTGCCTTCCTAATTTCCATGGAAACTGAATTACTGAGACTCCCTTTTAATTACAGTTCAAGAGCCCAACAGTGGAAAAAAATGCCTAATTTGTGAGAATGGAAATTAGAATATCCTCCTTACCACGGGTGGTAGGAATAACAGCTGCCACAAGGGAAACAGACCAAATCGGTGAAAAGCAGGGGGAGCTAAGGGAGCTAACAGAGCTAAGGGCTAAAGAGCTACCATTGAGGAAGACAGAAGAATCACTCATGGCCCAGGCAATGCTTTTAACTTCCTTCCCACTTAAGGCTGCTTTGCTCACTTTTTGTTATGTTACCAAAATTAAATGGAAGTTGGAAATGGAAGAAAAAGATTGTCTGTCTTTCTCTTCAAAATAAGAAAGTTTAGCAAAAAATGCCAGTTGAATGCTCAATGCTTCAGAGATGAAATATAGAAAACATTCAGTAGTGAGTTGAAAAACAACACAGCAACCTAAAACATATTAGTGGCAGTAAAAGTAACTCCATTTGTGCTCAAGAACAGAGCACTTTTAAAACATGACGATAACTGCTTCAAAGTTCAGATGACGCTATTGTTTTTCACAGCTTTAGTAACAGCACCTTAATTAAATTTGCATCTTTAGTATTTTTAGTAGCTATTTGTAACTGCTACTTACTATGCTATAGCAACTAAATCTTCTAAAGAGCAAGTTAGAAAGTTGAAATGAGGAGGAGGTTAATTTCTAATCTGCAGTATGGTTTTAAATTCTGAGGCACTAAATTGCAGTTACCTACTTAAACTATTTTAGTCAAGGTCAGCAAGAAGTGTTTAGCATATTTATGTTAAATAAAAGGAAAATCATTAATACTCACCAAGAGAAACTGGAATGCTTCTAGAAGTACTTTCTTGATTTATATTGCTGAACTCTTTAGGTAAGTCTCTCTGAAATACAAGTTTACTGCATTTTAGCCATACACCCTGTCTAAATCATCTTCTGACTGAACAAAAGTATATTTAAGTACTAAGTATGTATGCATTTGCTTGCTACACCATCCAGATATGTTGGCACTGCACAAATATCTTCATAGGACTAAAAATATTCAACAGTTCCATACATATGCTTCATTAAAACAGTAGCCCATTTCATGGGTCTTTTTTTTTCCTATCAGTATTGCTGTTCATAAAGAGGTCGAAACCAGGCCAAAATACAGTGCATATAACTTAGGTATGAGCAGAATGGACAATCAGACTGCTCTTAGCCTGTACCAATCGTTTCATCTCGACATTGGTTGTCATTAGCTTAACAAAGTAAGTGTGCCTTCTACCGCTGGGTGTTACTCAAAAATAGTCCTCAGTTCTAAAAACAAAGCCTGCAGACTAACTCAGATTTCATTCCACTTAAATGCCTAGAACTCAGAAGGCTATTTTAAGTTGGTTTCCCAGGCTCCTAAATGAGAGAGGGCTCTTTTAAGAAATGTTCTCAGTTTAAATCAATCTAACTTTATAAAGGTTGTTCATAAGGAAGGAAACAATAGTATTTTTGAGTACACCTTTCTAATTTCAAAGTAAAAAAATGCAACACTCAAACAGCAACTGGACTTTTTTTACCAATGAGTTATCATTATGGTTCGACGTCTCAGCCTTTAAAATGTCACTTCGTATTGTAGATCAACTACATAGGCTAACATAGGCTATACCCAAATAAATGAATGAGGGAGAAATAGTAGGTATTGTATGGGAAAACATTGGAAAAAACAGTAATAATGTCTATCGCTTAACAAATACAAAAATAGAATCTGCACAGACTATGCCTGTTCAATTCCTTTCATTGAAATGGATCTGGTAGCTTTCAGACTTTCCCAGAGCTAAATGCACAGCTGCTGCTGCTTTGGCAACAGCAAGAGACAGATCTTAGAGTGTTCCTGCTATGTTGGCTAAATGTCAAAAAGTCCCTGAAAAGTGCAAGAGTAAGAGAGGAGTAATTCTGAATTGTTTCTGTATGTGTGAAGCATGACTTGGATCCGATTTCATGAAACAAAAAAGCAGCAAATCTGTGGCCCAAAGAATTATTTCTTAGCAGTTTTCAAATGTCTCTATATATATATATATATATATGTAAAACCAGTTAATTTTGCTTTGAAAAAAGACCAGCAACAATGCCACACAGAAACTATAATTGAACTTGCTTCTGCAGGTGAATTCTTTCAGTAACATGCAGTACAGAAATACAATTATCTCACTGGAAATTTCTGAGCGGTATTTTTGAGACTATTTTCCAAGTACTATTCCAACCATACAAACAACTGCAATAAACATATTACTGAAGCAGCATTAAACCAAATTTACAAAAACAAAGAACAAATCTAGTCTGAAACACAAGCTTTCCCATGGGCAACAATAATTTCTTGAAAAGAATACATTTGAAACAGGAGAAAAACTATCTATGGCTGTTCACCTGAAGGCCTCTTGAGACTGCTGCCAGAAAAAAAACATCATCATGGGTGGTATAATTTGGACATATGTCTACTGATCCATAAGAATCTGATTTCAGATGGTAAATCACTTGAGCTACTACTTTTTTTTTTAAAGTGTCTGAGAATATCCATCCTTACTAACTGAGCTACAGCCTTTAGAAATAACCTAGTGATCAGTCTGAACACCTGTCCATTTCAAGACTTTCCATAACCACCACACTTTCAAGGCACACAGTAAAACATGTCTTGTATACAAATATTAGCAACATTTTCAAATTTGTGGGGTCAGCAACATGCACAGAGCTTCTGGTTATGAATAAATTCAGCATGTGAGAATATGGTTTTTGGATCACGTGTTTAATTTCCAAGTGATGCTATGGTTCACTGCAACTTAAAATAGTTACATGTGTACATATATCAAAATACATAACATGCACACAAGGACCTTTCAGCAGCATGAAAAATAACCCAGAGTCTTAATGCAACAAGAGGCTTTACTTGCTATGCCAAATGTAGCCACACCACAACTGTAGTGCTTTCATACATTTCAAAATGCAATAAAGATCACTGACAAGAAATAGGAAGTGGGGGAAGAGAGTGGAAATAAGAGAAAAAAACCCATTGATTAGGATAGAAATTTCAAGGACCCACAAATTAAAAATAGGACTAAAATCAGAATTAATTTTTTATTTAACCCTGCATTTTCCACTGTGCATGCCATCTATTTTTGTCAGTTGTATAGAATGAAGACTCTATGTTCAAAAACTTCCTTCTATAACTTCAGTAGTAAGCAAAATGACACTGAATCATTACTAATGGGAACATATTTCTACAAAGAAACAGTTTCCAATGGAGAGCTTTGGTTCATAGAGTATGGGAGAACAGAATTTAACAGTTAAGAAAAAAATACCATCAACGTCATAAACAGCACTCTTATTCAGATCATGCCTGTAAAACCAGTGAAAAAACACACTGAGAGGCAGGGAGGGCAGAAACAGACCAACAAGATTGTGTCTGGGCAATTTTTGTTCTAGAATTAAAAGAAGTTAGCATACCTTTTTGGATTGTAACAACAGTTCTGTTTCAAGAAGCAAAACTCGATTCAATAGGTTATTCCAGTCCTTCTCATCTACAATCACCTTTCCTTGCAGTTTCTCTTCTAAAACTTGTAGCTTATCTTCCATCCAATCTAGCTTATGAAGCTTTTCCTGGAAATCTGCAAGCTGATTCTTTAAAAACTCAATTTGTAAATTATCTTCTATGACCTGAAAATATCGATAAGAACATGTCCTCTAATTACAAAACAGATACAATTCATCATTTGATCAAACAAATTAAGTGCAATCTTCAAGTTCAGTAACCACATCCTGCTACATTATGAAATTATTTTTCTTGCAGAATTACCAAAATATGCCTATTCAGGGAACCCAGCTTTTAAAAGAAGCTGTTGACAGAACTGTGTCTTGAAAGAGAGTACAATTTAACTGACTTTTCTTTTTTCCAACTTTTTCAATCCACTTATTAAATAACTATCAGCTGCACGCTCCTGAAGTATAACTATAATGTAAAATCCTTTATCCCTTTAGAAAAATCCTGTAAAAAAAGGTTAAGAATACATGCAGACAACATCTTATAATAGAAGTTCTTACTTGTTCACATTTAACCTCCACAATATCATGATCTAGGCACAATTCTTCCTCATTCCCTCCCTGTGCTGGATGGGGTAGTGGATGAAGGTCAGCACTAACTTCATTTCCTGAGTGCCGTTCTACTAGAGGCTTCTTTTGAGCACGTTAAAAAACAAAGAAACAAAATCAACAAACTGCTGGTAGTTTTCATTACAGTAATATTTCAATTCATTAGCCAAGTAATGATACATAAGACCTATTATTTTAATATTTATTTAAATCCAACTATCTTATCCCAGCTGGTTGCAAAATACAGAAAGCAACAGCAGGCAGTTTAATTTAAAAAAAAAAATCATACAGACTTGAAGGAACTGTAAAAGAAATAGGCACACACTTTACCATATATACTGTGTACCTTGTTTCCTTCCCATAAACAGTAACGAAGACATTAATGTCTTCCCTTAATGTAAGGGCCGTTAGATTTCTAAGTGTGGACTGGAAAATATGTTATTACATACAGTGAAATTCATACATATAGACAGTTCCAACATCAAAACCATGACTAAAACAGTAAGAAAAAAAAAAGGTTTAGCTAGGAAGATTAGAATTCTCCCTTTTTCTTGACATCTGTCAGCAAAATAGCCCTAGGAGGTACACATTAGTTTCCTTTGAAGGCTTCTCTTAGAGAAAACAAAGAAATTTTGCAATTCTTTCTAGGTGGATTAAATCCTATGATACTGTCACAAAACAAAATACTTAATGATTAAAAATGCACAAAAACTAGTTCTGTGCAGCATCTTAACATGTACAGATTCCTCGATGTTTTAGTTAAGCCGAAACTCTCCTCTACTAGGGAATTGGTAAAACACACGTATCTATCCCCATTCAGTGCTACTATTAAACAACCAGAAGAGACAGAAACCATTCCAAATACTTTCATTGTGAAGTTTTCCTTGATAAAAGCAGTATTTTCCTTATAAATAGAAATCACCACCTATTAACAGGCAGCCATAGTCCTAAAAGTTTTCTACAATTTTATTTTGCATCCTTTTAGCAGAAAATATTAGGAAAGCTGCCTCCTTCACATGTCAAGAGTAGCATAATGTATAATCATTTTTACTCAATGCATAATCATCTCACCCTTGTAAAACCAAAGCCAAGAGCAATGCAATATTATGAAATCTTTGCTGAACAGATTCCAAAAAGTGTTTTGAAAGCTGTGTTGAAAACACGTGTTGGGACAAGCACACTTCACTCTTCAAACACAATATAGCTTCTTTGTCCGATTTTATCTTTTTCCACTGCTGTCCCTTACACTTGATATAATTCAAATGTAACACAAACAGCACTAGGTCATTACCACCAAGACTTTGAGATCAACTACTCAGTAAAAGAGAGAGGCAACAGCCTCCGTATTTCAGTTATTATTTCAGCCAACCACACTTTGGGGAAAAACAAACAAACAAACATCAGCCCACCTCAAAACTGGTTTGATTAAGCATTAAAATCTAAATGAAAGCAAAAAATTTCAGCAAGAGCCTGAGTTGCTACAAATGAGATTAACCTTTAGACATAAACATAACAATTATTTTCATACCTGTCTGGAATTCAGAGCACTGCCACTAGGATCAGCAAGACCTTTACCACAATTTGACCATACTTCAGATTTAAAAGGTCTGATTTTTTTCCTCGTTTGGGATTTAACCTCCAAAGTGAACAGAAGAAAATAACACAGGAAAATTTTCAGGATTCCACACCCCACTTTCTATCACCATCACTGACAGTCAGGAATATTTCATGGCGCACACACACAAACACATTTAAACCTCTGTAGTACAATGAAGTCTAAAAAAAATTAAATATGACTCAAATTTATAGAGAACACAGATCCAGAAGTGAATGTCATACTTTTACACTGATTAATGCCTATGCTAAGTTGCATCAAAGCTCATTATAATACAAAATACAACTTGCACCAGAGCTGAAAGTAAAACAAATGTAAAAAAATGTAGTTACATCTTCAAAATTGACAAATTAAGTATACAGAAATCCTGAAGACTTCTTAAAAACTCAAAGGAAACAAAATCCTGTAAAATGTAAAGACTGGTAATTGCTTTCATTAAAGCATAGACTGATACACAACAAACACGGATAAAAAAAATGCCATTACAAGTACCATTGATAAAAATAATCAGATTTAAGAAACAAATACAAGTGTCATGTTTAAATTGTTAAAGAACTTCAACATATCAGATGATTTTGCTTTGCCTTTAAATTTATCTGAAAAGTTTATTGATTCACATGTTCACTGTATCAAGAAGTGTAAAAGAAAATGTATCACCTACGTAAAGACACCAAGTATTAGATTTATCTTCATTCTAATTTTTTTTTTAACACTACAAAGTATTGGCAGCTTCATATCTTGAATGAAAGCATTCAAGTATTTTACAGTGGAACTTCATACTAATTTTCCATTATTTGGTCCATGAGTGATGCTGCATCTTCAAATAGAAGCTGAAGACCAGTTTATCTGCAGCACCAAGCATGTCAAAAGAAACTTAGAATAAAGGTAACCATTTGATCAGTACCTTACTAGAGTTACTCAACTCCTTATGTTTCTTCACCACACAGTTAATAATGTCACAAACAATTTGCATTTTTCTTTCCGCAAAGCCGCACTGAAGAAACTGCTCTTTCGTTAAAATTGGTTTATACTGAAATTGATCTCGAAGAAACTGCAAAAAAATAAGAATTTACTTCACTTTCAAAATCACCTCACAATTTGCTGTAGAAACAGCATGCCCATATTCTTATTTTACTACAATCTTTTCTTGCATCCTGCACTTCAGCAGTTAAGCCTTTTCTCATTTGATTATTTTTATCTATTTAAAGATATATATATAGCTGTTTCTTCTAACTAGGCTTTAAACATACCTCCTCCTCCAGAAAGGAAGGCCTTAAACACATCTCCTCTTTCAATCATATCACTCTTGTAAACTTCAACTCACAGTCTTAAGATTCATGAAACAAATGACTACAGAAATTAATACTAAAAAACTTAAACCAAAAGCTTTTTAAAGTGAATGCACAATAAAAAATTGTATTAATCTCAGCGAATGCATCAGAGGGAAAAGTAAATCTTGCACAGAACCCCTCTGTAAAGCAGTCTCTCAGATGGAAAACTAGTCTGAATAAGCCACTATTTCTTAATTCATCAATCCACCTTTCATAAAAACGTGCTTATGTATATTTTAAGGACAGTTCAAAGTTATTTTCAATCAGTTAAGAATTTGATTCCAATTTATAAATGTTTAAGCATTCAACTTTATATATTAAAATGTCACAGTGTTTTAAAATAGCTGCATTTCTTAATTGCACTGTCATTACATTTTTTTGAGTTCCGTGTGATTTTTTTGGTGGTTAAGATTTCTGCCAAGGTCACTTCTATAAATTTTATTGTCCAATAAACATTTCTGTATTCTTCAAAACTAACATCTAACAATATTACTATTTCTGCAACTGTCTCAAAATTAAAATTTGGCTAACACCAACCATCCTTATTTTTATTAAAATCTAAACACTTGCACACAGTGACTTACTACTCAAATTCTAACAGAACTAAAATTCATGTTCATTGCCAAAATTTTTCACTTTCTAGTAAAACTCATAGTAGATGTTTAATTTTTGTGAACTTATACTCAAACCCATGTTTCTTTTGCAAAGAACATGAAGAGATACCTTATAAACAGCTTCAACAAAACGCAAGTCACTCTTTGCTGTCAGTTCCACATCACACTTTACCAAAAGCTCTGCTATGCAAGTTGAGAAAGATGTAAAACAATAGCTGATGATAGGTAAAAATGCAGCTGGATTACCCTTTACTAACCTATTAAGAAACAAAAGTATTTTACACAGCAGAAGGTAACAAAAGCCTTTCATTACATGAATTCAAAAACTTGAATGGCACAAATACAGACAGCATGTTATACCCAAACATCTTTCATTTTAAGGTTTTTTTGCCCAGGCATCTCTCATTCAGCAGTCTTTGCTGTAATTTGTAAAATGCTCAAAAAAATATTTTTGTGATCCTTACACAATTTAAACATTGTCAAGTCTAAAGCCCACCAGCATTTCCAGCTCAACATTCAAGACTTTTTTGTTTCAAATATTTACAGGACAAAATTTCCTGAAGGAAGTTTTGCAAGCACTTACAAGGAAATTAGAAAGGTGAGAGATTAACCAAAGCAAAGAGACGAACAGCAGACGAGGAGCAAGACAGTGATACACTTCAGGACTGCTCCAGGGACTGCTGAGAAGAGCAAAACTGCATACTTTTATACTCCACATATACCACACCCCAATGTCCCACAGTTATGTTCTGCTAACTTATCACTGGGTGCAATGCTAACACTAGTAACATGTCTTACTTGGACGTCTTGCTGTCATCATGTATTAGCATAAACTTCCACACTGCCACTTACACTGTATAATCCACATCTCTTGGATAATTTAACAAGCGAAGTCCTTGCTCTATTTTTCTTAAACTTCCATTTAGGTCTCCTGTTGCCATTATTCCAAATGCTATTCTTCTTTCAGATTATTAAATAAACGTAAAAAAGTATGTCTGTTCAAAAAAAAAAAGTAGACAAAAATTACAGAATTACAAATACAATAGAATTATCACTGAAATTCAAAGGTTTTTGCTCCCCTTTCTAGACACTACTATTTCCAAAGCATTACAATACAGCACAGAACTACAGCTCAATACCAATTAAAATCAACCATCATCTCCATCCATTTTATACAGGACCAAGTAGTAATCCTCAATGTGACAAACTACCAAAGTTAAAGATATCTGAAAGAATATTAGGAATGTAGTGCTGGCTTAACAGAAGTACACAACACTTATTGTTGAAAGCTTGGAAGAATTTAACCAATTATTTGGAAATTGAGGCACCTATTCTCCCTGCATTATGTTACAATGTGATCCATTCCATGGTTTTGCGAATTTAAGTAGATAGTAAGATAAATCTCAAAGAGTCTGACAAAAAACTGAAGCTTTAATCTGCAATGCAAATACTCACAGAAGACACTCACACAGGATTTTGTCTAATCATATAGGCTGTTTCCCAAAAGTATCAACAATCCTTTCTTTTTACACCAGACCTCTGGATCTAAAAACTGGTAACTACTGTCACTACAAAACACAATAACTTAAGAGATCATAAAAAAAAGTTAAGTTGGTAGAAAATCTTGGGAAGGTGAACACAGTAAAATGAGGTACATAGCTTTTGTCCGTAGGAACTAGTAACAGAATTTACAGAGTGCTGACTATCAAGAATAAAATGGAGCATAACAAAGCTTCAAGATATAATATACAACTTTGAGTAAGTGGCTCAAAGAAGAACTCTCAAAACTGCATATGGTATTCAAACAATCAATGTAAAAAAAAATAAACAAAAAAAAAACCAAAAACAAAAACAAAAAAAAAAACTACCCCATGCAAGTTACCAAGTACGTTAACACTGTAAACATTGTCTTGGAAACGCCCAACAACTAGCCTTTTGATTTCTTCGAACTGAACCTAGACTGTGCTGTTGCCTGGGGCGGGCAGCTGGGGGAAGCCGCAGCACTACGGGCAGATGCAAAAGCGCCACCGACAAGCGCTGGCCTCCGCTGCGTGCCCGCCACAGAGGCCACCTGCACAGGAGCGAACCGCACACGGCACTGCGCGTCCCAGCCTGGTTGCCCTGGGCGCCAGCGAAACACCAGAGGGGGAAAAAGCGTGTCCCAGCCAGAACACGGCAAGGCGGGCTGCGGTGCCGGAGCCGGCGAGCTATGGCAAACGGGCTACGGACCACCCGCCTCTCCTCGCCCCGACAAGGGCCGGAGCCCGGGCCTTCCCCCGGGGCTCGCCGTGTCCGAGGGAGGCAGAGCCCTGGCCCGGGAGCCGGGCCGCACGGCGGGGACACAGGCCCGCCCCGAGAGCGCTGCCGACGCTCACCCGCGCGGCGGGAGCGCCGCCGTTCCCTGGCAGCGGAGCCGGGCCCCGCCGCCGTTCCCGGGTGCAGACCGAATCTGCCGCCGCCAGAGCCCACGGCCGCTTCCGCTTCCCGGCGTCCTTCCCCGCGGACGTCACTTCCAGCAACAACAGCAGACGTCAGAGCTGCCCGGGCAGCAGTCGGGGCGGCGGCGGCGGGCTCGGCCTCCCTGCCGAGGCTCCTTCCCTGGGCCTGTCCGCCTGTCCCCGCCGCCGGGCCCGCGCAGCCCTCGCACGGAGGCGGGCCGGGCTCGTCGCGGCGGCGGCCGGAGCCGAGCTGGCACAGGTAGGGCCCGCGGGGCGCGGCCAATCGGCAGCCGGGGCTCGGCAGCGGCCCAATGGGGCCCGGGGGCGGCACCCGCCGGGCCGCGGCCGCGGTGCCCCCAGAGCGGGGCCGCCGTGCCCGGGCCCGTCCCGGTGGCGCTGGGCGCGGGGAGGAGCGGGGAGCAGGGCGGCGCGGCTGCGGGACTTCTCGGGACGCGCTGCGGCTTTAGGCAGCTCCGGCCTTCGGCTCCCGGGGGGCTCTGGGCTTGCGGGACGAGCTGTGCCTCCAGCTTGGTTGCCCGGAGTCGGGACGGAAGGGCTTCCACGTTACGGGGCGGAGCAGCGGGCCGCGGTTGCAATGCAGCTGCGATGAACGAAGCTCCAGCTTCGATAGGCTTGCATCGAAGGAAGGAACGCTGGGATAATCCAGCGTTGGGATAATCGCGGCTGCAAAGCAGCAGCTGTAGGGCTCAGTTACCGTGAAGTGGAGAGTGTTTCTATCTAGAATACATGTTGCTTTTTATTTAATGAAGTAGAATCCAGTAATAATGCAGCATTAATCTAGATTATTTTTAGCATCCTATCATGCTTGTCAGCTCTGCAAAAGAGAATTTATCATGCACCAGCAAAGAAACATGAAGGAGACATAATTTGAATTTAAATCAGACTTTGATTGATACCAGAGAGAGCTAGAGAAGATCAGCGATTTATAAATAAGCTTGATGTTATTTTTACTGTGTTAAATACAGAGTCAGGATATCGAAAGGTTTCAATTACTAGATAAAGCTACGTTGTGGGAAGTTTGGAAACATGCATTTGAGTGGCCTATTAAATCTGAAGATTGAAAATTTATGTTCAAAATAATTTTAAGATACAGTTTTTGACACCATTACTTAAAAGGCTTTATAACAATGGATTTGCTCATCTTGTTTACTGAGTGGGCTCTGAAAACATTCATCCTGGATTACTACAAAGCTGAAAGTAATTATGTGATTATGAAAATTATAAGTGTTCTAACAAATGGCATACAAGCTGCTGAATAGCTACACAAATAGCAGAGCTTGTGGATTTTCAGCTGCTGATTCTTGAATGGTTTAAATTGTGTCTCATTTTGTTTCTTCAGTGAAATTTCTTCAGTTGGTCCTTAAAATAGCAAATACATTTTTTAATTTTTTAATTTTTTTTTACATTACAAAAAGGCTTTTTATACTATTTCTGCAGTGGTATTTTCTGTATAAGTATTTACCTTATTCTCAAGACTATATGTTATGCTGCTAGGTAAGAAACCATGAAAAGATACTTATTCTCTTGTTTCTGAACACTCAAAATCCTTATTGCATTATCACTGAAGTCATTAAACTTTGTTTCAGTGTCAGTCACAGCCTTGTCTTGTGTGCTACCCAATATATTTTTGTTTTTTCTTAATGTTTTATAGCACTTCATTGACTCTAAATAAGGTATTTTAATTAAATTTTAAAGGAAGTCTGAAGATTCCAAGTGTTCTGAGGCCTAAGGTTTCTTAACTTGCATAGGATATGGATAATATTTGGTACTCTTTGCAGAGGCTGTTGTTATTTTTTTAGCTCTTCAAGCATGGAAACTTTTGAAAAACATCTTTTAGGTTTTTTTATGGGTTTTCTTTTCAGTATTTCTTCAGTTTCCTTGTGAAGACTGATTACCTGGTCAGCATAACTTTGACAGAAGTCACTTTCTATCGATTCAGATCAGTTATAAAATTTTACTTATGTGCTGAGTCTCTCTTACAAGTGTTTACAAGTAGCTGTCAACATTTAATTTGGATTTTATGTCCAGCAGGCTCGCAGATGGGTCAGGGACTCTGGAGGATTGCTAGAAACCAACAATTGCAGCAGCAAGGATACAGTGGACAAGGCTATCTTACCAGAGAGCATGGTAGGAGGATACCTGCTAACAATGTTTCCAATACAAGCCACCGCAAACAAGCCCAAGGAGGCATTGACATCTACCACCTGTTGAAGACAAGAAAATCTAAAGAACAAGAAGGATTCATTAACCTGGAAATGTTGCCACCAGAGCTTAGTTTTACCATTTTGTCGTACCTGAATGCAACTGATCTCTGTCTAGCATCATGTGTCTGGCAGGACCTTGCTAATGATGAGCTCCTCTGGCAAGGGTAAGCATGAGAAAAAGAAGTATCACCTGGACAGAGTAAAAATTATTAGATTTTGTATTTATCTCAGTAAGTGCTTTTTGTCATTCTAACCTTAGCAAAGGTTTCCTAAATTAAATGAGATTGACATAGAGGAAACATATATAATTTAAAAATGTGCTATTCTGGATTTTTAATTCGTATGGGCTATTACTGGAGATTACTATGTACACAAGTCTGCTTGGCACAGATATACATGTGTATTATTATATACCTGTTTTTTGAGATAGCATGGGGGAAAAAAACCAGGGCCTTTTCTTCACTTTTCTATTAGCTAAAAGCACGTCTCAAGTGTTTGTATCATTACTTCTTTGAACTTTAAACAGATGTTTAGCTTAAGCAAGCAAACCTATTCAGCCAAACTTCAAAATGGCTTGGAGTGAGAACTAGTCTGTGACACTTGTAGCAACTTAGGTGTATCTTTTTTGGAAGATGGTTTTAGAGGGAGGAAAGAAAAGGTCTTTTTTTCTCAAGTGAAGCTTCTTCAGCCTAACACTTGAAACACGTTTATGTATGCAGAATTTGTGTGTCTGGGAAATAAATCATTCTTTCAGATGAAATAGTGTAATATCAAAATGTAACTAACATTATATGCTCTGGTATTTTATGTTTTACAGCACTAGGAAAGACTCATGAAATCATACTTATCTTTAGAGTAGATGGTCAGCAGAACTTGTAACTTCTTTCACAACATTTTCTTCTCCCTTAGCAGACAGTGCTACTACTGTAGCAGTTCAGTTGGCTGTTCAGGTTGTTTATTTTACTTTCATTATTCTCTACATGTCTTCCTTCCCTCATCTATTTCCTTGCCCTGCTGCATTTGAATTAAGCAGCTTCCTTTCCTATCAAACTTTTGAACCTAGCAAAAGGATAATGCAGTATAGCTTCTTAGTCACAGTTGTTCTGCTATTGGGGACTGTTACATTAACAGGAAACAGGAATTCTAGTGAAGAATATCAGTTTGCTTCTAAGTTTATCAATGTGCATTGTATTGTGCTCAGTTCTTGGTATCAAACCCACCCTAAATACAAATAAATTCCTTAGACCAAAGCTTGAAGATACTAGAGCTTAACTGCACGCAGTGTATATTCTTACCATAAGGGGGGGAAATATGTGTTTTCCTTGAAGTTTATTCTGGGAAACAGTTCAATCATTTTTCATTAAGTCCTTCTAAATAATACTCACATTCATACCACATTTCATTTGGTAATGAAAGTGTGTCCTGATTAACGATAAATAAAAATCTCAATTTGCATAATCTCTGTAAAAATCTTCACTATTCCACACACGTAAGGGTGTGTTTAAGCTTTGGCAAGTACTGTAGTTGCAGTTCCAAACTCAGTCCAAATAAGACCCAGGTTGAAAACAGAAATCTGAAAACAGAATCTTTGCCATGTCTTCAGTGACTACCTGCTGGGTCCTAAACATTGTTCCTAATTAGTTGCAGGGCAGGTGTGTTGAGGCAGAACTATCAGTTCAATAAGGAATCTAAAATGTATAGAAAGTGAAAGGTAGTTTCAGATGGTATCATCAAAGAAACTGAGATGAGGGATAGAAACTGATGAAACTGAGATATGGAGTCAGGGTGGAATAAAAGGGAAAGAAGCTGAAAAGTTATAGAAGATAGAGAAGGATGGGGCTGGATCTAGTTATTAGGACTGGTCCAGACAAGGGGAAGAAGAGTTGGGTGAAAAAGGGCGGATGGGGAAAGTGCCAAATTAATGGCCTAATTTTGTGCAGATGTGGTGTCCAATTCACTGCACAGCTGGGGCACAAGAAAAGAATCAAAGTGTTTTAATCCGTCATAATACTGCAGGAGAACAGCTTCTCACTGTTCTCCAGACTTCAGATTCTAGGAATGCCAGAGGTCTCTGCTGTGTGGTTGTCATTATGATGCCACCTACTGGGATATGTTTTGAGGTTGCACTCAAATACACCAAAACCTCTAGGAGAAGAAAACATTAATCGTATAATTGAAGATTTTAGAAAAAGACATGCAAAAGACTTAATAACTGTTACAAGCAACCTACTTCTAACTTTTCCTATAGTTTGAGTATTTAGCTTTGCTGTGTTGATTACATTTTGCTTCTGTAAAATCCATGAAATTCAGAAAAGAATTTTTATAATAGATTAATTCTATTTTCATAGGTTGTGCAAATCCACTTGGGGTCACTGTTCTATATACAATAAGAATCCGCCTCTAGGATTTTCTTTTAGAAAATTGTATATGCAGCTAGATGAGGGCAGTCTCACCTTTAATGCCAACCCTGATGAGGTAAGTGAACTGGTGCTGACAGTAATAAACAGTTACAGTAATTGTGATTGTTGTTTTATAATTATAGCCATATAAAAACAAAGTTTTAATAGGTGTTTGTTTTACTGTAGGGATGGTTAATGCTGAGCTACAGCTGTATTCTGATCTTTTTTTGAATATTGTACCTGTGCACATCATTTACATGACTTGCCTCTTAAGTGCTCTGTATACTTCTGTGGATGCCATAAATTCATAACCACCTATTGACTTTGGAACGAGGCAGATATCCTAACTGAAGAGACAGTGCTGAATTGTAAGAGCATAACAATATAAATAAAAATGCTAAAATGCAGAGTAGGAGTTTGGTTCCACTTCAGGCAAAGCAGGATGAGGTATAAAGTCCATTTACTTCTATGACAGTTATGTTTTCTTGTAAGGGATTTTTACCTATTTCCACTATCAAGGAGCAAATCTTGAAATATGAAAAAGATGTACTGCTGAACTACCCTGAAGATCAGTTTGATTTAATTTCTGTGGGTGTTTGTTGTGCATAATCTTTCCTTATAGAAAAACATGAATTTATCTTCAAAAAAAATTCCCTTGTCAAACTGAAAGGTTTCAGTTTACAAGTTCATGTAACTAACTGGAAAAGTCATTTTCTGCTTTCAGTCTGTCACCTTTCAAAGAAGAAAACAGTTTAAGAGTAGACAGCTTTTGCCTGGGAGATAGACAGTTAATGCCCAAGTGACAGAGAGAGTCTTTGTGTATAAAACCAGACTCCTGCTTCATGTTTCCTAGGAAAAGAGAGTACACAGTACTGAGCAGAAGTAGCGTTAACTTCCTGCATATAGTTACACATATACATGGAAGTGGTAATTGAATAAATCCAAAGTACAAAAAGGATTGAGATATGAAAAGAACGCTTCTAGAAGCAAATTTCACTCTGCTGATATGATACAGAAAGTGTGAGGTTGTGACCGTGGGGTGAAATAAATAAAGCAGTTCTATGAATAATTGCAATAATGTGATTTTGTTTAAGTTCTTGCTTTATGTCATATTCTGCTTGATTAAGAGACCATTACTTTTATCAGTCACAAATAGTGTATTTTGTAATTTCTCTGGTAGAACTCTGCCTTGAACTCTGATACAGCAGCATCAAGACATCAGCACCTGGCCACTTGAGTGATTAGTATTGATTTTCTGCAGAATTTTCACAAATTTAGTAATAAATGTGAAAGTTCTCAAACAAAATGCCATATTTAGGTAATTTACATGTTTTCAGTAATGTATCAAGTATATTGGTCGCAGTATTGTCCATCCAAATTTTTCTTTGTATTTCAATTTGCTTTAACATAATTTTTCACTTAACTATGTTAGTTTATAATGTGCCATTATATTTCAAACTTATTTAAAGTAATCTTGATATGTTTAAAGCATTTGGAGCCTTCAGAAAAGGCACTTAATAGAAGATTCATTATTTTTAAAGGAAATTAAGATTTGGAAATTAGAGCTAACTTACAGCATACCTAAATTAGGTATTAACTTTACTATGCTACTCTTGCTTCTTCATTATGGTTATATTTTACAATAGTAGTACAAACAGTCTGCTTCAATGAGAGATGAGAACCTCAGGGTATCTCCTAAGGGCTCTGTTCCTCTCTCCCTGTGGAGCACCATAGCCTGGTAGGAATCATTCAGGGCCTGAATTTCAGGATACTTCACAAATACTATTGCTTTTACTGTTTACAACTGTGATATTGGCAGAATTATTATTATAAGGACACTGTGACTGGAATATATGATACGACATTCCATTATTACAAATTGTGTCTCCGAATTTCCTGCCAAACTCTGCTTTACATTTGATAACAGACCTGATCAAATTACTATAAAAATAGGAATACTTACAGCCACAGGAGCAAGATTCTCCAAAGGACACCGCCCATGTCATGAAAATGGGTAACCAGGCTCCACAGCAACAGCTCCAGAGCTAGCGGTGGCTCACGGGGTAGGGAAGAGCATCTACACACTTTGTGGTAGGATTCTCTGGTTAGCCATTGTTGTGTGCATGGTGTTGTGATATCTGCTGTAATTTAATGTGTTGATTGTGTGCATGAGCTTGCATAATTCATAGCAGGTGCTCACATTCTGCTGAAAGGATGTGCCTAAACATGTGACACATAATCTGAAAAAAAAACCTCTAGTGCATGTTTGGGTTGGGTTTTTTTTTGTTTGGGTTTTTTTTTTATTTGGTTTGGTTTTGTTTGGGTTTTTTTGGTTGGTTGGTTTTGTTGGGTTTTTTTCACATGGCGCCACCATTGCAGCCAAGATTTTGGAACCTGTTTTCAGTTGTTTCTTTGGAGAGAGGGGGTGGTTTAGGGTTAGTATTAACACTTGAATATAAATACCATGTTGTTTAATCTGCCTACATGATTTCTGTTGTATTTTATTTTAAAGTGTGTGGTGTATGTGAAATGTTTCTCATGCAGTGCTCATTTCGTCTTGTGTGCTTATGACTCAGAATTTGTAAGCAACCAGAAGTTAGTTCCCATTGTTTTGTATCCGGTTTCTAACTCCCTTTAAAATATTTTGTCAAGTTTATTACATGGATCAATGCTATGTAGCTAAAGTTGAAACTGAAGGTACAAACAAGAATCTTTTGATCAGGAAAGATCAATTTTTTTGTTTCATCCTTAATAGTTCTAACTGATCTATTTAATAGCATTTATTTTTATGGAATCTGTGCTGTACCAAAACTGTCTGTCCTCACTGAGATCAGGATTTCCTTTACACAGCATAATAATAAAGTACAGTAAGAGAGTGCTTACACTAAGCCTGGCTTTCCACTCCTCTGATTGTCTCATTCACTATAAACTGCCCTTAGTTTTTTTCAGGGAGGTCAGGTTTTTTTGACCTTTTCCCGGTTATAAATTTTTAGCCACTTGTATAAAGCTACCTTACCTGACTTTTAATTATGGATAGTCTGTAGATGATGGAATGTTTACTGTGCTGTGTTTCTCAGCAAGTTTTTTTGAAACTCATCCTATTTCATAGTGATCTACTAAGCAAGCCAATTTTGAGATGCATTGATTTATCTGTCTGAAGAGTATTATGAGTATGTGTATGTTATAGAGAAAAGATGTTCTTTTGTGTGATTTATCAAAAAAGTTGGAACATTGAGCTGAAATCTTTTGATAATTCCACATTAAAATCAGAGTGGTTTAATCTTGTAAATTATTAGTTACGGATTCTGTGTAACATGAAAAATATTTCTGCGTTCTACTTGCAATTTCTGCCATCATAAGTTTGTATCACTGAGACTGTATTTTAAAGATATACAGTGAAAGAGACACTGTTTGAAATGCATGTTACATATTGTGTCCACATTTGTCAGCAAATTACTTGATTCGTAACTTAGTAAAGCAATCATAAAAGTATGTATTAGACAACATCTCATCAATACTGTGCATTTTGTTCCAGAAGATGCACCATTAAATATATTAAGATAGTGTACTTTCCTAGAAAAATGGGAACAATAATACCATACATGCCCAATTATTATTTGCTAATAATGTTAGTGTTACCTAGAATCACCAACAGAAATTGAGACCCTACTATACTAGATACTGATTGCAAATTTCTGTGCCATTAACTTAGGATATGTCTGGTTTGTTTTGTATGCATATCTAAACAGAGGGGTCAGAGGCAACTATGAAAGTTTTAATGTTGACTGCTGTACTGAAGTGCTCTGAAAGTACTATTAGCAAAGAAGAAAGTAAATGCAGAAAGGAAACCAACACTGCAAAAGAAATTTTTCCGTTTTAGATACCCTGTATGGATATAAAAAATAGAAATTGGAAACAGGTAGAAAGCAAGCAAGGAGTGTCAGTGCTGTAATAAGCTGGTAAAAAAAGCATTGTGAGCCTGGAAAAAAAAGAAGCAACTGTAAAAAATAACATACCAAAATATAACAAATGGCTTTTGTTGTTACTATTAGTCTATACTTAAAATTGTTTTTTGCATATAGAATTTAAATCGACACTTCCATACATTAATATTTTATCCAGAGCTGTCTGAAATTCAGAGATAACATGCTTGCCACAGAGGCAAGGTAGGCAAGTGCCCTTAAGTCATCTTTTCTAATTCTCTAACGCTAAGAACATTATAGTGCTCTGAATCAGAATTTAAAACTATTGTATGTGCTCATTCTGCAATGTCTCCCAAGTGTTAAAAAGGCCTTTTCAGACCTGGCAGATCAAGGCACAGAGCAGCCTACTTGACTGTAGTCAAATGTTTCCTAAGAGAATCACCAGCTGACTGATAAATAATCTTAGCATAGGTTTTAATAGTGCGTAGAGCTACTTATTTCAGCTAGTATATATGCCACAAGCGACTATTTTAGCTATCAAAAGTGATTTATTTGAAGCAGGGGTTCTGAGAAGTTTTCAAGGCAGTATTTACAGTGTTATAGAAAGCAGATTCAATGACATGCTGTAAATCTTGTAAATAAATTTCATTTGCTGTGAGACAAAATCTAAGAACTTAAAAGAGAAATCAGGCTTCTACTGTTGCAAAGTATTTTTGATAGGTTAGGATGAAATAAAAAGCAACTAAAAACAATGGCATGTGGTGAAGTATATTTTATTTATACCCTGTTTACTTGTGAAGGAGTTGAGGAAAATGCATTTAAAGAGAAATATATTTGCAAGTGTTATGTGTTGTGGGGGAAAAGAGGGAATTAGAGAATAGTAATGCAAAGACTTTGTAGCCTATTAGATGGAGATCCTACATTGAGGGGCAAGCTAGTGCATGAGAAAGAAACTGTAGCATTTACTGTCACAGAGAAACCAACCCATTGTCTGTCCTAAAAAAGTATGACTTTCATCCTGCCTCTTCTATGCCATGGCAGGTATTTTCTGGATATGTTGCAGAAGTGTTTGTTAATTGCAGCAAGAATGCTACTCAAGATTTCCTTATCAGGCTTCAGTTTGTATTACCTTAAGCAAACTCTTATTACTGAAGCAAACACAGAAATCTCATTAAATCAGGATATATGTAAAGGAGACATTCTGCTGCTCATCTTATATAAATTCCCAAAAACCTTGTTGTACATTTTAATCTCCCATTTTTAATTTTTTACTTACCTCTGGTTCAAGAAAGTACTTAATGTTATGTTGTCCATCCATATTATGGACAAACTGAAATTTGATCTAATTTGGGCTGAAATGCGAGTTTATAGAGCAATATAGGTTACATTGTCATCCTGAATAAAGATTTTTCTTAAAATTGGGGCATAACATTGCTAGATTTCTTGTTTTACCTATTAAAAACCTTTATGTTTTTATTTATTTTTGTAAAACATTTTTTTAACAAAATAGACGTATGTTGATAACTGCTATTTTCTATAAATATATAAGCAAAAACTATGGACTGGTAAAAATGGCTAGTTAATACTACAGGTGTTTCTTGGCTTTTAACTTGTGTTCTTAAACATATATTCTAACTGTTTTCCTGCTTGATGCTACTAAGACTTTGCTTTACTAAGTCACTTCACAAAATGTTCCAAACCTGCACTCAGTCCTTTATTTCTTTTTCACACAAAATTCAAGAGCACTGGGAAGTTTAGTTTATACACTGAATGACAGCTTGCCCCTACATCTTTATAACTGTAATGTAAACTAAAAGGGCAGGCTTACAAAATATTGTGAAGTTTGATATCAGAAGATTTATGAAAAAATATTTCAGAAGTATTTTAAAGGTGATTTAGGTTGTGGCCTTGGTACATTATTCTATGTAGAAGTGCACTCTCCTACTCATTTTGCATTTCAACCTTATGCTATAGTCAAGATATATTGTACTTAAGTATTGTAACACATCTTTGTAACAAATGCTGAGAACTGCTCCCAGCCCCTGCCAAATTGCATCAGAAGAACTTGGTTAGTTACTCTGAGGTTTAGATTTTTGCTGTTGAAAAGTGTGAACGTTTTTTAAATCCATTAGTTGGGTTTTGATTTCTGAGATTGTAAGGAAAGTAGTTTTATGCTTTGGGATATTTCAATGACCAGAGAGAATCCAGAATATCACTGAAATACTTTAAATTTGTTGTGTTTATTCTATAAGGAATGCGTGCTTGGTCAAAGTGGAAAATTCTGGAAATCATAATATGAGTATAAATTATATGCAATTCTGTATTTTTAAACAACTTTTATGTTAGGCATAGTGTTCCTATTTATGTGTATGCATATTTATATATGTTGATACTTACCTATGCTTTGAAATCAGCGTGCTTGTGTTTATTTGCATTATTACACATTTAAACAAATGCATTTAATGCATCTATTTGAATGTGATACATTGTATACATGTTGAGAACATTACTGTTTCAATGAAAGATGTTAAAGACTAAACACATTATGGCTAAGATTTTCTTATTTGCAAGTTATGAAATTACCAGTTATGGTCCCTGCAACATTTTAAATTACAAAAGCATGAAAAGCAAACTACTGATATATGCTATAAAGAAATTATTGAAGAACCGTCATGCTCATTATGGGGTTCATAATTTAAAATTTTCTACTATGACTGTATGTAAAATCTCAACCATGACAATAAATTGTTTCTTTGCATTTGATTTATAATTTTAGAGTGTATTCTGCATGTTGAAATGTGATTTAGAGGAGGAGGTATCATTCTGAAAAACAAACCAGTTAATTCTTAGGATTACATTCCTACATTGTGAAGTACAATACTTGTTCCTAAATACATTATGAAGATTAAACATATTTATCTGTACATGTATTTTATCTCAGGGAGTCAGCTACTTTATGTCCAAAGGCATCCTAGACGATTCACCGAAAGAAATAGCTAAGTTTATCTTTTGCACAAGAACACTGAATTGGAAGAAGCTGAGAATCTACCTTGATGAAAGGTAATTCAAATTTCTCTTAGGATATTTTCTATTAATTTTCAATGTACAGCCCCATTTAACAATATTTTGAATGTAGAGATAAAACTTCAAGGATGTAAAAAGGCAAAAAAATGCAAGTAGGTAATGGTTGTGCTAAATCTGAACAGTTACTCAGTTCAAGTATTTACGTGACTGTAACACTTAATAAGAATCTTCAAAAATGCCACTTATAAATAATACATCTTACATCTTCACAAAATCTTACGTAGATATTTTGCTGCTTTTTTTGACTTGAGGTTTTTTTCCCCCTTTCTGTGTGTGTTACTCAGAAACAAGGGTTGATAGCTTTTTAACTAATGTTGAGTCATCTAACCATTACTTGGTTGCCTGATATTTCTTGATTGGAAGTTGCACACACCTCCTGAGATGGAAGGGAGAATCCTCTTGGAGACATCAGGAGCTGCAGAAGGGAGCACTCTCCCTGCTGTAGCGTGCTCTTCTGTCTCCACAGTGCTTTCACGTGCCATCATGTTGGGGTGGGGCAGTATCATGAAAGAGAAGAGTAACTGCACCTAAATAGGAAGAAAAGAGAGCCAACAGCACTTCTAGCAGGAGTCCTCTCGTGCCTCTCATCCTCTTCAGCCTGTACTAAAGGAATAAAAGGAGTCTGTAGTATTATCACCACTGACAGTCCTGTGCTGTAAAACTTCAGACTTATCAAGTTTTTTAGACAATAATAAAAATACAAAACCATGTAATGGATGAGATTGCAAGTTAATATTAGAGACTCCTACTGCCATTTACCTGCCCTTCATAATTAGAGCATAATCAGACTCCAAAAACTACTTTTCTAAATGTTGAAACTCCCATCTTAGTACTGAAAGGTAAAAATCAGGTTAAACATAGGAGAATATTCCTCGGTTCACTTCAAATTTGCTTCCTAATTTTTTTCAACTGCCTTTTGCACATTTGCTAATATAGGTGTAGTCTGAATATTTTAGATGTTTCTTTGTTTAGTGGAAGACACTTGAGAACATCACATCCTGATCACTTATGTGAGCAAATTTTGCCTAGCTGAAGCCTGGTTTTAATAAGACACTCCCATAACAATTTAGACATCAAAATGTGTGACACACATGAATCTATTCCCTTCACTGTCTTTTTTAGTGGTCTTGTCACTTTAAAGGAAGCAAAGCCTCTATGTAGACTTTGACTGAATATACATATAAACTTTGAATTCTGGTTAATGTGTGTTTTTATAGTATTTGGCTACTATATTATCTTTGTAGTGTTAGTGATAATTTCGCCTTTCAGAAAAAACAAAAGCTCATACTATTCTAACACTTTAATTTTTATTTTTAAAATCTACACATTTTCATATTTAAACAGTTAAAATAAACTTTACTAATAATGTGGGTTTTCATTCCACCAGGAGAGATGTTTTGGATGACCTCGTGACGCTGCATAACTTCAGAAATCAGTTCTTGCCAAATGCACTGAGAGAGTTCTTCAGACACATTCACGCTCCTGAGGAGCGTGGGGAGTACCTTGAAACTCTCATAACAAAGTTCTCTCACAGATTCTGTGCTTGTAATCCTGATTTGATGAGAGAGCTTGGCCTTAGCCCTGGTAAGCAAAAATGAGCAGTGGATCAGTCTTTGTACTTCTGGATGATGCTACTGTTTCTGATAGCTTTAAAATCAGCATCTAAACAAGTATTTTTGAAATTACAAAATGGTTCAGCATAGAGTCATCATTCCACTTGGGTTGAAGAAAAGAAAAACCAATATACAGATTATTTTTTTAGCTGATTAGTTGGGTTTATTTCCATGTTATCTTTCCTTCATTTTTGTCTGTACTTGAGCTTTTTTCTCTTTCTGAATTTACTCTTGCAGAGTCTTATACACTTAACATTTTACCTTGTGGATAGTCTCACAGAAATGAAAGGGAATATTAGGTCCATTCAAGTTAACAAGCATTTCTAATTGGTTGGTGGAGGCAGTTTTCAGCAGTGGAACTGCTTACCTATTTAAAAGATAAGCTTTTGCAGGATGTTTGCTTTAGTTTACACAAACTTAAGAATCTGTTTAAATGAAAATGCATAAAGCCCTTAGTGGCTTTTGGATTATATAGAAATACTAAGAGATTTGTAAATTCTCATTTGGCAGTGTGCTGATGTTATTACCTTGAAAGTTGCTGTATTAAATTTTATTTCACTGGGATGCCCTTCTGAGTAATTGGATGTATATGTGTGTGTGTACATATATATATATATGGTTCATAGACAGGGAGCAATACTTTTAATGATCACAGTTTCTTTTTTAAACTTTTTTTTATTTATTCTCTCTTGTCTAGATGCAGTTTATGTACTGTGTTACTCTTTGATTCTTCTTTCGATTGATCTAACAAGCCCTCACGTGAAGAACAAAATGTCAAAGAGGGAATTCATCCGAAATACCCGACGAGCTGCACAGAATATTAGTGAAGATTTTGTAGGGCACCTTTATGACAACATCTACCTTATTGGCCACGTGGCTGCCTAAAAGCACAATTTGCTAGCACTTAAAATTTATAATTTTCAAAAATTACATCAATTCCAGATATTAATTATTTTGTAGAGATGGGGGTTATTTTAGTGCTGGTCATTCTAACCTCTGTATGCAATCAAAGTTTGTGTGTGTAAGTGTGTGTATGTGTAAACTACCTTTTCTATCTATTTACTGTGGGAACAGAAGGAATTTTTTTTCATTATTTTTTTTTAGTTTTGCACAAAACAATGCCATTAGTCTGACACAGCCATTTATGAATGTTAAACTGACATTACAGTCTAAGCTGACAAAGTGGTGAATTTGTGCATTAGATCTGCTTGAAACTTTAATAAGTTCATTCTTTTTAGAATACCATGTAATGTGTATATATTTAACTAAAGAGATTTATAATCATAATTATTTTATTGTAAAGTATTTTAACTAAAATTTCTCCTTTTATCTCTTAAATTAGTGTTTGACTTCCGTTTGCATTTTTTTACAATGCAATCTGACTACCTCAGATACCTAAGTTAGAGGAACATTGGTCTGAATACTACAATAAAGTTTATTCTAGGAGATGATAGAGCACTTGTAAAATATCTAAGCTGGTATTTTATACTGTATTTATTAACTTGAGTTAGCATGTTGCCAACCTGCCATTCACTCAAAGATTACAGGCTCTGTTTTAGATGAACCCTGATGCCATGCAGAGGTAGCCAGGGGAAATCATGCAGTGTACAGAGAGGCTTACATTATTTACGTACATAACCTCTTTTGCAGATACTAGTTTTTGGGAAACAGGGCAACTACAATCACCTATTCAGCACAGTAAGCAAGAAGAAATCTGAACAGGGAAAGTGGTAGGAGTGACCAACGTGCTGCTGCTTTCAGCTGCTTCCCTCAGTCTAGAAGTGTCAATGATGGAAATGCCTTGGCAAATATGTACCAGATGACTCGTTGCTAAAGCTGTTAAAAACTGACGGTGCAAGATTAGAGCTGTGACTGTGCAGATTTGGAGAGCTGTTTGAGAGTCAGATGCTGAATTACTTTCTAAAGCTGTCATGTAGCTAGATTTTAAGCAGTTCTAAATTTATGGAAGTTCTTCCAAAAATTACTTGTTCCGGTTGTGTCTTGACATTTTCTGAAGTGTGGAGAATATTAGCAGCGCAACTGCTGTGCATGTGCAGGAATTGAATAAGGATTTGCCTAGTTTTTGTTCAGACAACTCACAGAGCAGTGCTTTTCTTAAATTGACATAACATGCAGTTGAAGTAAGAGCTGTTCCTGATTATGTTTGTTTACATAATATTCAGCTATCAGTAGCATCTGGATACATCATGGTAACAAGTATATTTCTTCTTTTTCCCTACCATACCATGAGATAAGGTGGGAAGGTATTGTTAATCTGTAAAACAGAACTAATCTGAATTGAATGCAGGAATGACCCCTCACAGCCGTGCACTTTGCCTATGCTGCTGCTTTCTGTTTGGCACCTAGGGAGTGTTGTTTTAGATGTGAGAAGAGTCATGACAATGACAGTTCATACGAGGCCTACATAAATGGTGGGAAGATGTAGCTATTACTGCTATTTCAACTGTTTATAGCTCTGCTCCACAAACAGAAATGCATGCAGATAAAGTACTTTTTTATTACATTACCTTTAATCCAGTGTAAATGCCATTGCACTTATGTAGCATACACAGCCAAAGTCAGGAGCCAGCAGTATTGCAGCCATATTCCAGGCAGGTTAACAGTATCACTTGCCTTGCTCAGGATAACTACTCCTCACCCTGTGTTGTTTCATGTGTTTCAAAAAATCCAAGGATGCATTCTGCAGTGGTCAATTAATCTCAAACAAAAATAGTCCATGGTACAGTGGGGAGCTTTGTTTAAGGTACAGGTATCTGCTCCTGTATTACAGTGAAAAAAACAAAAAGATGGAAAACTTTCAACATAATTTGTAAAACCAGCAATAAAGGACAAGTGTCTCTGGGCTCTTTAAAGTGAACTTAAGTGGAGACAGCAGAATATAGTTTTCTAAGAAACACTCCTCAAAAGTTACACGCTTTAAAAGAAGAATTCAGTGATTTTGAAATTAGAACTATTCTTACTAGAAAATAGTTTCTCCTCAGACCACAAATGCAGAGCAAGGCTTAATTCTCTTCTGACTTATGTTTAGGTTGACATTAGTGATACTGGTTTTGATTTTGCACTAATAAGAGAGTATGAATATTTAGTCTGCATTTCTCTTAAGTTCCAGTTACCCTGATACAGAACAAAGCCTCCACGCAGACAGAACATGGTTTTTTTCTGGAATAGATGAGTACATCTCTTAGCAAGGTTTAGAAAACTTCAAGGCCAGTGTAGCAGCCAAGAAGATAAATTAGAAACAGGATGATACAATTCAAGTTTCCATAAGACAAGTCCAGGGGAAAAGAAAACAAAACCCTAATGACATGCAGATAACAGCATGTGATCTTCACGACAAGATTTTGAACAGTGTTAGAGGATTAGCACCCAACTCATGCTGTACATTATGTTACTAATGCAGAGTTGAACAAAAAACAGCAAACACAACATGCCATGTGTGAATTGCCTCAGAGGCAACCAAGAAACAGCTAATTAATATAGACATTTCTTCTGTCCTTTTTCCAGTTTGAGTCTATCTCTAAAGTGGCTGAGAAGGAATTTTTTGCATTAAGTCTAGCAATCTAGACTTTACATGAAGTTACACAATTTTCTGTCCTAAAAGGAGAAAAAAAATCTTAAGCAGATGTAATAGTACTCTTTAAAAGTGAGAAAAATTATCTTGGTTGCCCACCAAAAACTCTTAAAAAGTTTTGGGCAGTGTCTTCTTCAATGCACTTGGTGTCTCCACGCACATTTTAAAATAATGGTACTTCATTGATCCAGGTGTCACTAAATGATGTGATGTGGAAATAGCTACTTGATCAAGCACTTCAGAAGGCTTAGGTAGAGGATCTCAGGCCTAATTACGTGAGCATGATCATGCTTATAACTGCAAAGTGATTCCCAAGCTATTATGATTCCTCCACTGCCTGTCCTTTGAACTTTGGCCATGTGGTGTTGCCTTAACTCTTAGCTGTATGCACTGTACACAGTACTGAGGGAAGAAATGAGCCTGCAGCCCATCCCCCTGCAAACACTCTCTGTTCTGGTCCTAAAAGACACGAATTGTTCTGTATGGCCATTTCTGAAAGTTTGGTAACTTCAGTATACACAGAGGTGACAGAAGGAGAATTGTTTTCATGTCAGGGAAAAGGAGTGTCCCTGTGTCCATGTAAAGTGTCACACTAATGCAGCTCATGTTTGCCTTTATTAAATTCCGAGGCTCTGATTGCATTTATTGAAGGGATATGACGTATATTAGACATTCACATGGCTTGCTATAGACAGGGTCTGATATTATCTGTTTTCTCAGACTTGATTTCTGTCTAGAATACTTTTCATTCAAACTCTGAACAATAAATTTATACAGCTTTGACTTTTTAAAATAAAGCTGCTTCAACATACAGAAGCCCAAACAAATACAAGTTTGAGACATGCTTGTCAATTTTGAAGCAAGGTAGAAATTTGCATTCAGGAAAAAAAAATCAATTTGTTTTCTTTAACCTTTCCCTCTCCCCCCCGCCCCCGGAAAAAGAAAAAATGTAAACAGTTTCAATAGACAGCTTTAAGAAAATAAACTGACTAGCTGGACAAATAAATGTTACTATTTCCTCTTCAGTATTCTGTAGTTTATTAATGCTCTTAACATAAACAAGTTTATCAACAGGAATTGCTCTTTTTTGAAGTGGTAATAGTTTTGTTCTCTGTGTAAGGATGTTAAGGATGTAATTGTGTAATCTGATATTGTTTATAGTTCTGTTTTTAGAAAACAAGTATTATTTTAAGTATTTCAACAAAATTGAGGTGTATTGACTTGATCATGTCAAAACATCAAAATTACAGTAAGTTTAGGAAAGTCAGATTTACTTGCCCTTTTCTGGATTAGGGTTTGTTTTTTTTCTTCTCAAATATTTCATGGTTGTATTATAACTAATAAACCTTAAGGCTGATGACTTGTTCTCTGCCATTGTAAAATCTACCACTCTGAGCTCAAAAGCACTATTAAAATGGGCAAAGAACAGATATGAAGTATTTCCTGTGTCCCACACCAGCACATTATGTTTCATTTTGCCTTAAAGAGAAATACAAACTTTGGTAATCTGCATGTAATAGTGATTTTAGTAAGATAAAATTTTACGTAATATTCTATTATGAGATGTTCAAAGTTCAGACTTGCCATACGATAGTGTAATTAAATAATAATCAAATAGCTAGGAGTAGTTACACAAGTGTGTATGTAAAAAACCCAAGAGATCACATTGCTCCATCATCACCTCAGTGTTTTTGCTAATATTAATGTTAGTATATTTGCAGTTTTCCTTTCTTATTCATGTAAATATGCTTAGAGAAAATATTTAAATTGAATACTTCCATTTCCCATGTGAAATTTACTTGCATTAAAAACAAACTTTCTACACTTACAACTTTAGAAAAGCAAAAAACTTCAATTCATTGAAAAAAAAGAGGCTCTTAATTTTCAGTTGTGTGGTTCACTCATAGACCTTAATAGAGAAAACAAGCAAAAAGCACTTTTCAGATTCCTAGCAGTCCAAAAAAATGCATTTTTTAAGCTTAAAAACACTGTATGTGTTCCTAACAGAAATCAAGCATATTTTTGTGAAAGCAATATGATCAGGATACCAGTTATTTTCAGAGAGAGTATTCATTTGTAAAAGTTAGCTTTCTTCTTGGCAGTGCTGGAGTGGAATGTTGGATTTAATTTAAAATGATTAATGGGATTTTGTCAGACTCCCTGCCTTTAGCACCACTGCAGTTTGTCAGCACAACAACCTGGGAAACCCGGACGCCACTCTGTCGCCCAAAACTGCTTTCCAGGAAAAAATAAACCCGAGTAACTAGTGCCAGGTACGTGTCGATGGTATTGTGTTTCAGCTGTTGAAAGTTTAACTCTAAGATGGGACATTTACACATTCTGAGGAAGTGAACCTCATTTGTTATTTTAATAGTCTGTTTTTGACAGTGGATACCAGTGTAAACTTAAATTTTTAAATTTTTAAGAGCAAGCATAGCCATTATTATAAGCCTTTTGGAAAATCCTATAATCCATGCAGAAGAGAAATACTTTAAAAGGGACAAAATATGTATCAGAGCTTATTTAGCTAAGATTTTCTGGAGAAAGACCATCTATTCAATCTGTATACTGTACTTTGTTAGGAGGAACTCATCATTTGACCACTATTCATGCCAATAGGTTGCTGAGTGGCAAGAAATTCTCTGTTGGACTCGAGGCAGATGCATCAATGTGAATGTGTATGCCAAGAGCCAAAATCTGACAAGTTTGCAATACTTTTCATGTATGACCATAACATAAGCAAATGAGTAGTTCTTTTGAAATGCAAGGTTGATATTGAAAATTATTTACAATTTGTCTTCTTTGCTTTCCTTGTGGAAGTTTATTCTGTTGGTCTACAGTTTGAGCATTGTGTTTTCTTATACATGAAATACACAAAAACTGAAAAGGTTATTTCAATTTCAAAAGCAGCCTTTCCCTTCTGAGAAAATGTATGCTTGCCTGTGCTATGCAAGTCCTCCTGCAGTCACATAATGCTGTATCAAAAAACTGACCTTGCATTCACTCATATGGACCCCTTTATACACCAGTTCTATCCATTAACTCAGCAGGCACAAAGTCCTGCAGGCTTCACAGGGATGTAGGTGGTGAAAAAGAGTTTGTACTGCTGTGCTGCACCCGGCAGAACGTGCCCCTCTATGGGGCAGGATAGTACACGTATTCTTTGCATTACTTTTATCTTTGCTGTTTCTCACCATGGGGAACTGCAGTTTCCCTGTCTTCATATCCAGAATTTAGACTAATTGTCATAATTACGTGTAATACAGTTGAAGTGAAATATATTTTTATAACTGGAGAACTTCTTGAGTTTACTTGCCTTCTGCAGCATTAATCACCTGCAAGACAAAACAAACAAGGAAATCACAGGACTTCTTTACAAGTGCTAAAGAAGTACATCTCTCAGCCTGCTTTTTAGTAACAATCAAGATGCTGTATTTTTCACATTAAATGTGACTTCTTGTTTCTATATTCTACTTAGGAATTTATATCAATAAATGTACATGTTCCTGTTCCACACTGTCTGAAGTCTGACAGTACCATTTCTGGTTTTTACTAGCAGAAGCTGACTTTTCTGGGGTTTTTTTTTGCATGGAATAGTAGGAAAATTTAAAGTAAATACTCAACATTCATCTATCAATGCAAAAATACAATAAGAAATGATTGAATCTTTTTTCCCTATAAATAAGGTTTGGATGTGTAATAAAATACAGAAGGCACATGAGTAGTAATCAGCTTTTGTTACATTCATTTTCAACTTTTTAAAAGTAAAATATTATTTCCCTTTCTAAGTATTAAGTGTTTACAATGTGCATAGTGCTGCGTAACTTATGCTGAAAATCACAGCACTTAAAGGGCTAATTTGAAGATATAAATAGACATAGATATTGTTCTGGCTTCCTGTATAAGACAGATTTTATTTAAAATCATAAAGACTCTGAAATGTATAGAAACTTCTTTTGAATTAGTGATATTTAGTAGTATTAAGTTAAATTGTCAATCATAAATCAAGATTTATAGCCTGAGTCTAAAGACTCAAATTAGTGAAACAGAAAAAAGCAAAGGAATTTTTCTTTTATAAGACTCCATTAAAGCTAAAATTTGGTTGGTTTTAGTGCAGATCAAGACAATTTTTGAAGAGGTGAGATTCGTGGTCTCTGTAAGAGGATGCCTGGTCCCAGATGTATTCATACCTCATCCTCCCTCTTTCCTGCAGTAACAGCTTTTCTGCCCTGCCCAACACATCTGTGCCTCTCCACAGCTGTCCACGGAAGTTGAGCAGTCTTTCTTTGCAAACTACATCTCTTTCCCCCAAATTAGTAAATAGACAGTGTGTAATCTTGTTATTTTTAAAATATAAAGTGTTCTCTGTAATTTCTTCACAGTGGTTAAATAACAGAAGCAAGAGGAATTAGCAGTTGCAATGTACTCTCAGTGAGTATAATTATTTTCTGAGTACAGACAGTTCTATTATACAAAAGCAACAGAAGGAGAAGCCTGTGTAGCAGAATGTAGTTTTATATCAATAACTTCATTCCAAAATCATCCTCAAATTAATTTCATGAATGCTAATTAGTGATCTCTAGGCTATTTTAGAAGTTGTTCACCACATACTTGAACTAAGAATATGAGATAAAACTAGGAGAAGCTTATCTGCGTTTTCCTTACCACACACCTAACAAGTTACGCCCTAGAAAAGTTGTCCCACCTCTGTCAAAAGCAAATGGGTAACTGAAGGGAGGAGAGTTAGGATGTGATTGCATTGGAAGAAGACTTAGAAGTATCTTTAATGACTCACCTTCTAACAGATCCATGGTCTCAACACACTGTTTAAGGTGATAGATATCACAGTGTTATCAATTGAAACAAAGCAGGGTCCTCACATCTTGGATAATCCATTCTCAATAGAGATGCCAAAAGCAAGCTGAGACTTCGGAGGCTTTATGCTTACTACAAATAGTGCTAGTAATACTATTACTTCATACAAGTAGTGCCACAAAGTATTTAACCTCAGAGAAAAGAGAAACAGTAAAATTCAATGACCATGATGAAAAGTAGGTCTGTAAAATCAGTAGCAGAGTCCCACCTGTACAGGTATAGCAATATATTGGTGTAAAAGAAAAGGTGTAAAAGTACCCATTTGGCTTTACCCCCTTCATAGGCAGTTCTCAGTATACAGGTGTACCACATAATGCAGCAAAGGAGAATTTGTGTGTTAGTAGACTGATGAGGTAACCTGTCTGCTCTGGCAGACACTTCTCACAAACAGTCTTTGGTGAATGAGTAGCATTGCAAGACCTTCTGGAAAGACATTTGTCACTTGCCATATTACAAAGTTTAGAAGCAATACTCAAAGGCTGAAGAAAGCCAGGCTATGGGGTGGACGAGATGGGGTTGTTGATACTGTTGGGTGTATGTATTGTATCTTCCTTTCTTCCTTTTTCACTTTCTTAATTTCCACAGAAGCTTGTTTATAGTAGTCTTAGCAATTATTAAGCCGGGGATAAAAAAAAACATTCTTTGACAGTAAAAGAAGTGTGTGAGCTTTCACAGTTTTTCCATAATATTAAAATCACTTCAAAATTATTAAGTATTTACAGAGTCTTCAGATACTATTTTAATTATTTTTATTTATTTCATGTGCTATTTTATCTGGAAATTGTCGGTTAATACATTTATCACTCATTGTGTCGGTCTTACACATCACAAATCAAGGCAAGTTTCTGTGAAAGGACCCAATAATATATTGTTATGAATAATAATACATTGGGTCCAGGAGAATAAAGCTATGATTGACGAAGCATTCACTTACATGGTGATAAGCATAAATTGTTACATGAAAATGAAACTGCCTGTAAACAAGTGATCCAATCCATTTTAAACACAAGTCCTTAAAAGGAGGGGGTCTTAGATGTAAGTCCAATCCCTATTCTGCTGACCATACATATCTTTAAACACATTCAGTTTCTGAGAAGGCAATGACATAATTTTCCTGCTATTTGTGTCTCTAAGACCCAGTCAGCTTGGAAGGTCATCACCAAAACCCACTCCTGACAAGAGTAGTATTTGGCTTAGGTTCCTTATAGGATTTGTTTTAACAGATAGCAGCCACAAAGTGAAATGACCCAGTATCAAGTTTATTCTTGATAGGAAAACTTAAACAACAAATACAGTAATTTTAAAAAAATTAAATTATTCCTGACATTAGCTTCTTAGAGGCAGTACAGGCCTAACGTCTTTCTTGAGCAAAACCAGCACTGGTCCTCAATTTTACAAGCTTGTTTGGCAGATTTGAGCAGTTGGGAAAAGCTCCTCTTGATACTTTCTCCTATGGCACAGCTTCTGCTGTCTGAGCATCGTTCCCCAGGCCTTCTTCATTGCTCACTATTCAGAAAAAGGAGCCACAGTTTTGGATCACAGAAGCATAAGAGCAATACACAATTTCTGCAGTACCAGCCAGTCCTCTCTTTCAGTGAAACTCCTAACTTTTGCCAGCACAGTCTTTTGCCAGTCCTTCTCTTTTAAGTCCTGAAAATTATCTTTCTCCTAGCTTGATATGCAACTATTCTTTCTGCATTGCTGGGATATTCTGACCTGTTGCACCCTTCATTCTATGGATTCCTTGTTCACACAGGTCCTTTTGCAAGAAAAGGGATCAGTGTCAGAAAGCGAGAACGCAAACTCCATGCTGTGCAGAGCTCTTATTATCAAAAGATCATTAAAAAACCAGAACAAAACAACACAGTGCATTTGCAAGGACCTATCCCTAGATACAAATATGTTTCAAATTAAAGACTAGAAATGACTGCAACATAAAGAATACTTTGCTGACTACAAAATCTGGTTAACTCATGTCTTTTACAGATCTGTCTATTGCATGGTATTTTAAAATGGCCAAGTTTCATGTTTTTCAGCCACATATTCTTGAAATATAAGCATAATAATTTTTTTAAATCTTCGACTTGCTTAGACACTTTTTTCTTTCTCTTTTCCTATATTTCCCTTGCTAGTATTAAAACATACAATGTAACATAACTTCCTAACAATACCTTATACTTTTCTACTGTGATTTCCTGACTTGTCAGAATCTTTCTAGGTATGTTTTTTCTTAGAAAGGCTTATAGAAAAAGAATTGTAACTACTCCAAAATTGACAGGGTTTATATGTATATATTTATGCCTTGTATATATCCTAGGCTCCTGGTCTGCTTGCTTGCCGGTATGATTGATTGACTGTGTCCCGAAACTTGTTTATAAAATCCGGCGGGCCCCGTGTTTGTATAAATCTGCAAACGCCCAAAGAAAACCCAGCGCCCGGCGATCTCGCCGTTGGCTCTATTCCTGCAGCCTCAGATAGGAGTACTATTACGGCGCTGGTTATAAGAATGCCGCCGGGGAGCTGCCCTTCCTCCTCCTCCTCCTCGTCCTCCTCCTCGTCCCTGGGCTGCAGCGGAGCCCCCGCAGCCGGGGGGATTTGCACGGTCGCCGGCGGCGGACGGCGGCAAAGCGAAGCGGCCCTCGGGAATTGCGAGGGCGACCCGGGAATATTAATCAGTTTGTCCTTGCTTAGGCTCCGAGGAGGCGGGGGGTTGGCAGGCAGGGGAGTGAGATGGGTTTTGGTTTTTCTCCTCCTGTTTCAGGAGGGTCTCCTCTCCCCCCAGAGTGACAGCCGGGTCACTTTACAGCCGCGTTACCTGAAGCAAAAGTAAAATTATAAAAATTAAGTTGCCTGCAGATTGAAGAGACTTAGTCCAATGCTTTATTTATGTTAAAGCGCCGAGCCCCGCCCCGTCCCGCCCGTCTCCACCTGCCAAGGCGCGAGGCCGGGAGGATCCCTGCCCTAAACCCCCCCTCCAGGGGTCTTTTCCATGTGGATCCCATTATCATCATTTGCTCCTAGTATAAGGGGGATTAAGGCGATTAGAATGAAAATAATTAAATGATTTTTCAATTCACTCCTTCATGAAAGGGGAAAGAGAGAGAGGGGAGTCTACCTGGAGAAACAGAGATAGGGTCTGTGATTCCCTTCTGAAAGGGGTAACTTTTAAAGGAACAGAAGGGAAGGGGGAACCCTCGCAACTGTCAAGTGTTTTCCAAACACTAGATTAATGCTGGCCAGACGTTTGTTGTAACGTGGCCCTACTGTTCTCAAATGGGTTTTCCAAACTGTAATTGTTAAGTCTCAGCATTGAATAATGAAAGCAAAATAAAACCAAAAACTTCTCGGACACGTCGGGGTTTTGTTGTTGTTTTGGAGGTGGGAAGGTGAAAAAAATCTTTTGGGGGTGGAGTAGTTCCTGTGTTGGTTTTTGTTGGTTTCTTGTTGGTTCTTTTCCCCCGTTTGAGGCAAAATTCCTCTATTTCATCATTTGGAATACAGCCATAATCCTGATGAAAGGATTTAAACATTTAAAAATAACAGACGGCTTTTAATCTGATAAAGATTTTAATCTTTTAATCGTTTCGTCGGCTTCTCTTCTTTTTCAATGCAAGTGCTCTAACAAAACCGCTTATATGTTTATGCACACAATCACGCTAAAGCTATGTATTCTTTTAGGTATCTTTATGAATCCGTACCTCAATATTTACCGTTTTCGTTTGCACGGATAAAATTTAGAGCTTAAATCCATGTCTGAGAAAAGGCAAAAAACTCAAAGGTTCATTAGTTAAAAGTGCCTTTACTTTCTTCTCTTTCTTCTTCTTTTTTTATTTTTTTTCCCCCAAGGTAACGTTAACATTCCAGAGCATATTAAAATACAGTTGTACACCTGGAGAAATTCGCGTGAGATACTTTCAAAGACAAAAGGAGAGAGTCTTCCAAGGGCAGTGGAAGTTGCTCTGACGGTCGTGCTATCGGATTTTCCCGGCTGTGCCTCGGTGCGTGCCAGCTCTGCCGCGGGGGGGCCGGGAGGCAGGACAAGGACTGCCGGCAGCGCTGCCTCGCCACAAAACCCCCCTCCGCCTTTGCCCGGAGAGGCAAAGTCACTGCAACCAGCCTGTTAACTTCAAATGGGCAGAGACAGCAGCATAGCACACCCCTTCGTAGCTGAATTACAACGAACTAAATTAAAATTTTAACCCCCCTGAAAGGACCGCTGCTGGTGGAGGAGGAAGGCGAGCCAGAGACATTCAGAAAATGTGAAGTTTACAGATCTAATGCCTCTGCTACCTGAAGGCACAGAGCCAGAGCGGGTAATTCCTTTTACTAATTACTTGACAACAAGCGGATCAAAAAGAAAATCTTGTAGGAAGGACTTCAGGGTCTGCGGGAGAGAATAACATTCCTGTCCTCCCTGCATACCCGAAAATCCTAACAAAAATATTGTGGATGCTCTGCTCTTGCCGGCTCTAAACACGTCTGCCCACAGGCACCACTGCGGTTTGGTTTTAAAGTTTCTTCTACAGCTGGAAAATTGCCCTGCGGGGTGCTGTTATTTTTAAAATAGTAGATCTTTTAGGATCAAACTTAAGTGTAGACGTTTCTTTGAATCAATGAGGAGGGGAAATCCCGCTTCTTGTCAAATGTTAATTTTCAGCTATTAGAGAAGTTTGTAACTTCAAATATTTTGCTTTCCTCTATAAATGTTATTGGCCCGCTTTCATAGTTACTAAAAAATTTATCCAGTAAATCGAAGCCTGAAACCCGGCATTCATTTGGCAGTAACTCCTTTAGTAAATATTTGTTACTACCGCGTAGCACCCTTTGCCCGCTGGGTCTCGCCACCAGCCCGGCAGTGCAATTCCTACCCACCCAAGCGGTCATTAATGCCCAACCTGCGGCTGCGAGGCGCTTCTCAGTTACCAATAAAACCTTTACTGCCGCTCGCCTCGAAGCGTCTTTAGAGAGCGCTTGTAGGCGCCCGGTGCCTGAGCGCGGCTCTGCCTAATGCCTCCCTTCCTGATCGCATTACCGGCCGCTCCCCCGGTGCTATTTATGGGCAATAAAAGCTCTTCCAGGCCCCGGCCCGGCCGGGCTCTCCTCCGGTCAGGACGCGGAGCAGGTGACCGAGCCTCGCGGTTTTCCTTTTTCCCCGCTTCAGTGCCAAACAGACAATTCCCCGGCTTTAGTCCCCTTCATTTCTTCACGGCAGTCAGGCGTGGAGCCTGGGAGGGGCCGTGCCCGCGGTGGCCGGCAGCAGAGGGGCGGCGGAGCCGGGCAAAGCCGAGCGGGAGGAGGACGGCGGGCGGAGGGGCCGCCGGCGGGAGCGAGCGGCTCCAGCGGGACCGGGCGCTCCGGGTCTCCCCGCGGGGACACACCGCTGGAGGGGACAGGGCTGCGGCGATCCCCGGGATGCCAACAGCCGCCTCCCCCGGCAGGTCCGTGCAGTTCAGGAAACGGCGAGAGGGTGGAAAAAGAGAGAGAATGAAAAAAATATACATATTTTTAAAAATCACAAAGACGCACACACAGAGAAAAACTCCCACAACAAAACAAACCACCAGCCCAAACAAAAAGTTCAAAACAACAACAACACAACCCCAGCCTACAGAGACCAAATCTCATTTACCTTTCGTGGCCGGGAAGATTGCTACGGTTCTCCCTTCTGGCGGGATGGGGCATCCCCGGAGATCCCCGTCTCGTCCGCTGCCTCTGTCCCCTAGAATGACACAAAGAGCGTGTACCCCGCGGCGGCCCCACGCACACGCTCCCCGCGGCTGGGGCTCGGCCGTATAAGGCCATATAAGGCGCTCCGGGAAAGCCCCGCAGGACCCGCCGGTGCCAAGCGCTGTCCCCGACACTTTGGGCCACCCAGCCCCGCCTCAGCTCCTCAAACACGGGGCAGCCCTCCTTCTCCAGCAACGCCCTGGTGGGTTTGGTGTGTTTTCTGTTGTTGGGGTTTTTTGTTGGTGGTTTTTTTCCCCTGAGGGTATGTACTGAGGCTGAGCACAGCCAGCCCCTCCGACGTGCTGCGAGGAAGCCTCCCGGCCAGCTGGGGCTCCTCGGTCACCCCAGAGCCGCGGGAGCCCCAGCCCTGCCGAACCGAGGGTCGGGCGCTCGGCCGGAGCGGCGCGGTGGCCGCGACGCGTCTGTCTGCTGGGTGGAGGAGTCCGGCTGGATGGAGTCCTCCCTTACGCGGACATTTGATTTAAATCTGCCTCCGGGGAAATGCAAATAAATAACTTAATCGGGAGGAGGGGGGAGAAAAAAAAAATCAAAAAGAGCATCCAATCCCAAAGCTGACAGGAGCTACAGACAATAAATACGTGTAGGGATGGGAGAAAGAGTAAAAGTAAATAAATCTCGATTACTTAATTGAAAGGCAGAAGCGAGCCCTTTGTGTACACAGGGCTTCAGGGAGAGGAAAGCCAGAGCACGGGGAAAGCGGGGGGAGCTCAGGGGCTCCCCTTGGCCCTGCCGGCGGGAGATTTACCTTCGCCCGGACGTCTCCCCCATCCAAAGAAAGACAAAAAGAAAGATAAAGAAGTGTTAGGAGAAGCCCAGAAACTGAGGCGAAAGGCTGAGCGGCAGGGAGAGCCGTCTCGCTGCGGAGAGGGAGTCAGGCTTCTCCGTGGCGCTGGGAGGAGTGGGAGCGGGCCCTTGCAGCACCAGTGGCGAATGGGCGACAAGACTGGAAAGGTGCAAACAAAACTGGTGAAAAGAAATAACACTTTTTTCCCCTTCCATCTGAAAATGGATACTGTGCTGCTTGAGGAGTGCTGCGGGATGAAAGAAAGAACAGGGATTTTTAGCGGGGTAATAAAAGACGGGTTGACAATGGTTTGGAGTTTTCTTTTAAATGAGGTGCCTTGGCAAGTGTATTTGCACACGTTTCTCTGCATAGAAGCTAAAGGATCAAACGGGGCCTCCAAAATCAGTTTTATTTAATTATTTGGGAACAAAGCTGAAACTTTGTCGTTCCAACCTAATACGATAATTGACTGAAAAAGAATCTCAAGAAAAGTCTTTTTGGTGTCTCACATACAACCACAATCTCCCTGCATTTATAATCAATGCCCAATAAATCCCCAAATGCAGAGGATAATGCATATGATCAAACCCTTTCCTTGGAACTGTGAAAGTATTCACAGTGCACTTCTTTGAAGAATTTTAGCTCTTTAACTTCAGAGGGTACATAACCAAAGGATGCTCTGGACACATGCTTTCATGTAAACACATACAAATCAATCTTATTCCTTCTGTTAATCCCTCGTTCACCCACAGTAGTAATGACTGTGATTAACAGCTCCAATTTCACATCTCATAGTGTTCTCCACATGAAAATACACTGATGATCGGCAGTTTGCAGTTTTCAGTGTTACTACCACATGCAAAGAAACTCTCAAACATTTCTCTTCTCAAACGTGACCTTTCAGGTACCCCTCTCCATGGTATCAAGGGGAGCCTTTCCCCACCAGTCCCGAATTTGTTCGCAACAAGTCAGACTCTTCCTGGACACTGATTCCAGCATCATTTCCATAAAAACCTCAGGCTGGCAACTCCAAAGACACTACAACCTGTTCCATTCAGCTGTTTCCATTAGGAAAAAAAAAAAAAGCTATCTGTTAACAGATCTGTCCTGAAACTCGATGTGCACATATACATATTTCTAACAAATACCAGTGTTTTTTCTGATACCTCTCTTGTGCATTGTGGATGCAGTCAGAATTATCTTTTAAAACTGGTGTGCAGTATTCTTTCAGGGGCATATCTGGGTTGAAAAGGGCCTGTTTATTGTCATCAGTGCTATCTAGAGTCATGCATACACTGCTAATCACTCAGATGGTGCAACTGCAGAAATCAATGGCCTCAGCTTACTCTGGGCCATTACAACTGTGACTGTAGAAAATCTTTAGAAAAATAACTAGCACCTTCATCTACTGTCATACTGTTATAATTTCCTACTATTGCAATTTTCCAGCTACCAGAAATAGTGTTTTGAACATGCAGTTTTCATGCAGAAATATGAAGCTGATGAAATAACAATTTAAAAAGGTAATTTAGTTTTAAAAAAGATGCACCCCCGCTTATGAGATGTGGAACTCAAAATATTTAAGGTGACTGTTTAAAAAATTCTAAAAAATATTATTATTACTCAGTTTCTCACATTCCAGATTTTAAAATTAAAGTGTGGATTTAATTTTCAGTTCATTTATAAGGTTTAGTTGTAGAAACATTGTTAGACTATTTGCTGCACAGACAGCAATAGACTCTAAGAGATCCCATTGGTGACTTCCAGTCCTCCTAAGGGAGCACAGCAGCAGTTGTTCAGTAGTTAGCAACATTAATCAGTAGTCTACACCCCACAGTTTAAAGCAGTGAATGGGTAAGGTAAACACATATAAATCCTTATGTCTTAGAGAGAAATCTTGCATTAGTCTGTCATACGGAAGGGCAAAAGAAAAAGAAGGTGAAGAAAGCTTTTTGAGGCTCTATTGTCAATATGGAGAGTTTCCACACCAGTCCCAGCACTAGGCGAGAGAGTGGCTGAAGCCCTGTCTGCTGTGGGTGAGAATTAGCTCTTTGGGCAACTGAAAAGGGCAAGGTCAACAGGGCACTCACAGCAGAAATTTTATGCCTCAGGAAGAAGTCAAGAGAGGACCGGCTACTTGTAAGTAATTGTAGTGTCAATCTGGCTATCCAAAATACTTATCCCTCATATTTTTCTGGGAGGCCCGTCAGATTGGCCTTGAGCCCCTGTCAATGGTCCCAGGTGGTCCCTTCTGCTCTGTGTGATGCAATGGCAAATCTGGACACGGGACACTGCAGGAGGTTTCCTGCAAAATCAGGAGTGGGTTTTACCGCTTATTTCTCAAAGTAATCTGGTCTGCTTCCTCACCTTCTATGTTGGTACCATTGTGATTTCTCTTCTTGCATCTGCAGTACTGAAATATACAGAGAAAGAGGGATCGAAGTTTGAGAATAAGCAAAATAAGTGTCCATTTTAAGGGCTGTATACTCATTGCTTTCATCTTCCTGAAGTCAGAATACCTCTTGATTTGATACAGCACTTACTAACTAGATACTGGAGGGCTGATTCTTAAAATGGTTACATAAGAATTTGCAAAATAAAAAGACACAGCCCTGCCCTCCATGTTTACACTGGCCAGAGGGTGTGTTTTTATCATCTATCTGCATCCTTGCTCTGGACTCTTGCTTTCTGCTCTGAGGGGCAGGCACTAAAATTTCTTAGCCAAACTGAGACCCAAGATCATTGCCTGAGGTTATGTTGCTGAGAAACCCATGGGCAGCTATTCCATGTCACAGCATGCAAACTGGAAGAAGCAGAGCAAAAGTAGGGCTGTGTGTGCCAGAGAAGGACTGAGGGGCTCTGTGAGTGGTGTGGAGCTGTGTGAAACCTCGGGCAGTACCAACGGCACCTGGACAAGCAATTGTAGCCCTACTTTTGGAAAGAAAATGCAGAGTGCCAGGTGGCAGTCAATCAGAAGAGCCGAGATCTAAACAAAAATCTTAAATAAAACAACAACAAAAAAAGCCCAAGCCATATACAGGAAAGAAGTCTTTTGGAGTAACACAGATTTCATTGAGAAGTATTAAGAAAAACAAAGAAGGAGTTGTCTGTGGTGTCTCTTTCAAAGGGCACATTTTACCAGATACCTGCACCAAAAATACCACAAAACATTACCTAGCTTATTCAGAAAGCCACTAAGGGGGAAAAAAAGCTTTCTTCAAGGGGAGTTTGATGTGCTGTTTAGCCTGCTCTGTCATTTTTCTTGTCTCTCTTCATAATCTCTATGCAACCCAGAAACAGCCAGTAAAAAAGAGAGACCCTCTGCTTGTTTAATTACTTCCTGAAAATTTGACAACTACTACTTCGGTCTCATTGGATAATCTACTTTTAAATTACCTAGTCTTTCAAAGACAACATAATTTGAGTACATTTACTTCCCTAGCTATACATCATGCCTATCAAAATTAAATGCTTCCAACATACCAATGCAGTGTTTTAACATTTCACTTGTGTAATACACTTAGCAGTAAATTTAACTTTTTAACAGATTTTCATACCTTTAGCACTAAAACACAGTTAGAAGCGGGTTTCGTTTTTTTTTTTCTGATGAGGAATTAAAATTATACAAAAAATTATAGAAGTTTATAAAATGCAAAGCTTTGCATCACATTTCGTGGTAATTAAAATGTTCTTCTTTATTCCTGCTTAAGAAAAAGACTATTTTATTAGTGCAACTAATTTCTGACCAAAATATGAACTCAGGCATAACTCACTGAGTTTTCATTTTTGCTCTACATATAATCAAAATTATAAATGTTATCTCAAAAGAATTCACATGATTTTTCCTCTGAATTTCTTTTAAGACTATTTTTTCAGAACAATAAAATTATTTACAGAAGTCTAAAACTGTTCAATGTACTCTTTCGCAGATTATTCAACTGCCATTTTAACTGGTGAATATGTTGGTTTTTAGCAATTCTGTTTTTCTGTGATCTATATGATTATTTCTGCTTCTATATCAGAAAACCAAAAGTTGTCTTAACAACACATATTGATTATCACCGAAATATTCAATAAGCACGTATTCAGGGTGTGGTCTCTGCAGGGTGTGTGTGTTTTTCAAAGCTGAAAGACTACCCCACACAGTACTAGGATTCCTCCTGTGGATAAACGGGAAGTGAAAAGCAGTCACAAAACCAGACCTCTCTCCCAGATATTCACATCGCTTTTGAGCATTCCTCTCTCAGGAAATGCTGAATTTGAGGTTGTTTCTTTTTCCTTTTGTTTGTCTGTAGTGACACATGTCAATAAGCCCTATTTTTAAATGAGAGCAGTTTTAATTGCAGGAATGCATGCGGATCTCATGGTGGATCCTGTTGGTGTATGCACCACATGTGTGTGCATGCAAGCAAGCCAGAAGACTGTCTACAGCACATGTGCATGTCAATCCAACATGAGCAAAACCAAAAGCAAAGGAGGTAAAGAAACAGCACGTAAAAAAAAGGAAAAAGAAAGAACCCCCTCTTGCTTCTAAATCATCACAAAGACTGCAATATCCTGTTATCTGTTGTAGTAAATTCATATACAAAAATAAAGAAACAAATGTTGCCCTTCTGTGAAGGGAGGCAATAAAAGATTGATTCTTCAAAAAGAAAAAAATCCAAACAGAGGAGTGAAGAAATACATTATTTTAAGCTATGCTTAAGAAAAGCACAGACTGACTGACATAATATTTAAGCAGCCCAAACCTCTTGATATTGCCTAATGAAGTTGTCCTGAGGGACAAACACTGTAGACGAGATAAAAGGCAAAGTAAAAGCCACTGTTTATCTGGTTGCCACAAACCTGCTTCTAAACCATGACACTGACCTAGTGAAGAAAAGATTTCTATGCTAATCTTATTTTTTCCTAGTACAGAGCTAAAAGTGACTAAAATACCCCAATTGAATATACTTTTTTTGTGGAGTCCGTAACAAATGCATTTTATCTTAAAGAAAGAATGCTACTCACCAAGGGTTAGTTTTGATTTAAAATATCCATCCTGAATGCCTCCTTAATTCTGTTATTATGGTTACCTAATGGTAATTAGACAGATATAAGGAGGGTAAAAGTGTCAATTTATAACATTAAATGATGATAAAACAGCAACACCACTTCAGACACCAATATTTTTCAGTTTAATATCAAGGAATTAAAATCAGTTACCTACCTGTTTCTAAAATTCTGGTTTCTGATTTCATTGATCTACCAACTCAAGTTTCCTTGTCTCTCATACCATAAACAAGAAATATTAAAAAAATTACAAATCTTATAAAAATTCTGAAAATTTCACTGAAACACCATATAAAATAAGAAATAGTATGCATAAATAAATCTTCCTCCTTTCCGTACTCCAAGATCACAGCAAAACAGGCAAAGTGAAAACTGACACACAAGAAAATTTTTAGGCACTATTTGCAGAACTCACAAGAATATTATTGACCAGGAATATCTGGAAAGAATGACAGTAATCAACTATGCATAGATTAAGAAATTTTAGAGGTTGAGGCTGCTGAACAAAATCATTAGAGGTGTATGCCTGTGATTGAACCCTCAGGATCTTATTTAGCCCCCTAGTGAAGTCTGGCCAACAGTTCCCACTCATGTTAGTGGAAAGTGTCCTGCACTTCTGAAAACTGCAATACTTATTAAACTGCCTGAATAAGGTGTTTGGGTAGGCAGAGGGCACACTGAAGGGAGGGAGTGTCCATATCCTGACATTTGCACACACACTTTCAGTGTAGTTGGTCTGCTCCCGTGCATAGCCAATGCTACTTTTTCTGTGGGTAGCACAATAACAATTTTTACTCTTACAGGGTATTCAGTGGCACACACAATTGTCTCTGCTTCCAAGCCTTTTATTATTTTTGTTTTATTTTAATGTGTAGATCTACCTAAGCTGATACATTAAAAACACAAACCAAAGCCTGATCGTTTATTTGAATGTAGTAGATTTTGATTGTAGTTAGTTGATTTTGCATAATCACTGTCAAACTTAGAAAATAAACTTCAAATTTCTATAAAAAATGCCATTTATGCTATTTATTTATTTATTTAGAAGAGTATTTTACTTACTATGCCATGTTTGTTTAATATTTAAGGTCAGAACAGTCACAATAGAATTAAATCACTCTTCTGAATGAAGTCATGCTCATCCAGTGATTTATAAAAACGGATTAGATCTTAAAAATCAATCATTATAAATGAAAGAATTCCAGGCAACATCCCACCTGGAATTAATATCTAATTAAGTCCTGCAATCTCAAAAGGAAAAAAACCCCTTCTTTAGTAACTTATGCACTGTATCTGGCATTTTCAACTTTTCTTATACAGATCTTATATAGTAGCTGTCACTCATGATCTATACTTTTGCTTCAGTGTCAGCTTTCAAATTCATGTTACACTGGGTATCCTTTTAAAATAATAATTAGCCACTCCTAAACTTCTGATCCATCTTTAAAAGCTTATACTAAAATCAATATTCCTATAGAAGTTTGATCCAGAAGTTCTTAAAAATACCTGAAAAAGTAAGTTGTTCTGCTAGTGGTTTACAGTATAAATAAATAAAAATATAAAAAGTGGACATTTAGCTTCTCTTTCTTGTTTTTTTTGTATTATCTTGACTTTTTCCTTGAAGTGTTAGAATGCTGTTTGCTATCGTCTCCTTAAACCACATTTCTTTAATGGGATATTTCAGGGCCCTGCACAACAGCTGCGTTCCCGACATACAAAATTTTCTCCATGTGAAATCTGTCCTTGTTATGTGCACACTCCTCTGGGCAAGGCCCTGGGGTGAAGCCTCACTTTAGTGAAATATGTTTCCCAATGATCATGACGGAGTCAGCAGTTCATAGAGAAAGTACATTTGTAAGAGATATAAAGTTCCTCTAGAGGTAGAGGGCCATGAAAGTAGAAACAACTCAGTTACTGTAGCCAGACAAGAATTTCTTTATCCTTAGAAAAATAAAATAAAATAAAATAGCTTTATAAGTAAATGTAATAAGCTCTGTCTAATATTGGGTGGTTTTTTTGAAAATCTGCAATAAAATGTCCATCGGGCCAGGTTCTTCTTCCCATTAAGGAATTTCTTTTTACTTATTTCTTTTTGACTTTGAAAAAGGGTAAGAATTATTTTTTTAAACAATTGGCTGCAGATTAAAATTAACACTGTACATTTCAATTATTATCAATTCATCAGGGAGCTAAAGGATTGGTATATTTTTAATTAAAATATTTTTATCAGATAACCTAAGCCTCTAAGGCCATATATTTGATTTTAATTAAAAAAATTCTGCTTGTGATCATTGTTCAGAATTAATATACCAAATAAAATATGGAAAGAAAGGAGGTAAAGGGAGGTTATATAGTGTTACCTGATAAAAGGAGACAGTAATATTTAAAATGAGGTAAGTGTTACACCGATTTATGATGTATTTTATCTTCTAGAGAAACCCTAGTTTATCGTAGTGTCGTTCAGTTCGAAACGTCAGCTGTATATCTTTCTGCTTTTGAATGTAACTCTAGGTTGAAAGGAAAAGGTTTGCAGTGATGTGATGTATAAGCAGATCAAAAGCTTGGCATTTTTTCTGGGATAATTCGCTTTGATATTGAAACATTTTTGTTGCCGTAAATACATAAATATTATAAATAACTTATAAATATCTTGAGAGAATATTAATTAATAACACTTAACATGCCTCTCATCTTCATGGCACTGTACAAACATCTATTAATCAGAAAGGATGAAAATGTTCCTTTTGTTTTTTTCCCACTCAATTTATCCTGTAAACATCCTCATCCCTAACCCAGTAAGCACCAGAATTTGTATTTTTTCTTTGTTTCAAACCCAAAACAAAATATCTTCATTCATACTCTGCTTTCCTTTGTATCTGTAACATAAAAGTATCAGGAGCATTGCCAGTACAAAAAAAAAAAAAAATAACATTGATCTAGTGTGTAAGATAACAGGGCCAAGCAAATCAGCCTCTAAACCCCACACTTAGTCTACTCACCCAAAAGCAAAGTAGCAGCGCAGCACCAGATTGTAACCTGTGTGCTACAGCTGGGGAACACAGTGGGGAAAGCAGAGGTGGCACTTGGCATCAGGTCCATGCTGTGAACGAGGTGAAAATTCTTTGGCTTTCAAGGACAGTATTGAATGTTGCATTAATAAATTTTTTTAACTAAAATTATATGCCAACGGGGACTCAAGAGCTGCTGTGACTGAAGGAGGAAAGATGTCATCAACCTGCAGATAAGCAGGATTTAGCTTCTTTCAAGGTAGCAGTTCCTGCCTCCCACTGACTTCCAAATACCAAAGAAGCAATGAAACATCATTCCTTGGTAAATGCCCACTAGATATGCTGTTGGTTCTCATCTCCTAGGATTATACCAGTCAACCATTTACCATTCAAAATCACAAAGATCATGGATTTCTGGTCCTAATGCTTGAGGGTATTTATCCATCCCATTTCTCTGTGAATACCCAAATATCCAAGAAACTATATTTCAGGTTTTTTTCATAGATCTAGTCGTATACACGCATTTCAAATAAATTAACTGAAAGAGATGATCTTCACTTGTACTGTCAGTGGGTTATTTTGCTCTTTGTAAGCTAAGCCAGTCCCCCAGAGTACCATTGTTTATTTCCATTTACAGAAATTTGTAGGAGAATGTACAGTGTAGTCTAAGGATTATAGCAGCCTGACACAATTGTCAACACAATTTATTAAAAATTGCCAGCCTAAAGTCTCATGATCTTCTACTTTTCATTTTTAGAAAACAACTTTTGGTCTAGGTTAGAGTATATTTATTCATTACACTGCTCATTTTTTAGCTCTCATAGCTTGTTCCCAGAGCAAATGGGATAATAGCTATTTTAATCTATAAACCATTAACATATTTGCCTCATGAGACTTCAGAGTCTGGGCTGGACACTTTAGTGTTAACTTCTCAGATGTAACTACAAGAAAAGAAATCATTGCTAAACCAGAAGGATATGTTTTATTTTCACCCTTAAAAAAAAAAACAAAAAACAAAACCAACCAAAAAAAAAAAGCCAAACACCAAAAAAAACCAACTCCAAAAAACCCCAACAACAACAACAACAACAAAACCCCAACAAATTCTTCCAATTAAGGAAAAGAAGAAACTTGCATAAATCTGCCAGGGACCACAGCTCACAATTAAAGCTCATCATGGGGGATAAGGAATTAATAAATAACTGTTGAGTACTCACATATATTCTGAGGATTTAAATTAACCTAATTTAGACAGCAGGGTTTTATTTATGCATATGCAATCCCTTAGCTTCTCGTTACATCAACTTGTTGGATCTATTGGGCCCATTCCAGGTCAGTCAAATGCAAAAAAAGAGTCTCCTATCGGCTTAGGGTTCTTTGGGTTTGGACTACTGAAGAAAATAAATCTTGAAGATATTTTCAGAATTTCTCTCGGACAGGCTTAGATACATTGGGAATTTGGAACAAATTTATAGATGCCACTTGAGGCTTTAATTTTTGTCTGTTAGTCTTCCACTGAATGGTTTTCACATTATCATCTGAATCATTTATGCACATACCCAGGCAGATGCACATACATGGATACACACAAATGTGTAGAGCATGAAGACTTATGTAGAAAATCAGAAAATGCTTTTCTGACCCCATTTCATGATTCTGAAAAGGAAAAAAAAATCTGCTTTCTTTCAAAGCTTCCCAGGACAAAAAAGATTCTTGAAAGATCCAAATCAGAGCAGTGACCAAGTTCATTACTGAACTTACAATGAAACAGAAGGTGTCCCTTGAGTCTCCCTTCAGTGGTTCTGTGTTAGAGAAGCATCTCTTTGGTTTCTCACTAAGTTTCTATCAAGCTAAAAAAATATATAGTAATTTTCAATATTCAGTGTTGCACCAGCAACAATTTACCGTTTATTAAAATTATTAAGAAAACAAAGGAACAATAAAATATGTGTTTGTACAGGACCCAAATTACTGTATCTTTCCTTTTCTTTTCCTCTTTCAAAGAGAAACATTATGTTTTTCTGAAACACTGTGCTGCCCTGGTGACAAAAAAGAGAACAAATGCAGCATCAGGGTCTCACTTTTCCCCTGTTCACTGTCTTAGCAAACAATGGAGTTTTGGCACCTGAGGTATATGGGAAGGAAGTTTTCAGACAAACCCCTCTTTTGACAACAGAAGTTGTGTGGAAGACAAACTTGAAGGCCAAATTGGTCCTTCATAATTGGCCTGGGTATACAAATTAAAAGGGACTCCAACATGCGCATCAAAAGGCACCATGAATCACCAGGGACAAGGATAATTTACCTCTGCACAATTCTGAAAGGAGGCTTTTGACTGACTTTTACATTTTACCATAACACACTCTTTCTCTCATGTTTTTTTTCCTTTTCATTTATTCATGCCATCCCCCAAACCCAAAAAACCCCACAAAGCGTCAGACACATAGCACAACGGTAGCTGTCCTCAGCCCCATCACTTTATCACCTGTGCTTTGCAGAGGGAGAACCTGGAGCAGAGAGTCTGCCATTTACCACAGTCAAATGAGCAAGTAAGAGACCAAAAAATAAAGCTTCTTCTCAAGCCTCCAATAACCAGCTGCCAAGGCTCTAGGTGCAGATCTATATTTTTCCAGTCACACACCGTGCCCTTAGAGTCTGAGGGCAGCAAAGAGCCTTTCTCATTTAAATCCATTGCAATTCCAAGAAAGAGAATCTTTGACTTGTTTGCTATGCTTCCCTTGACATACTGCCTCCAGGGCAGTGCTCAAAATGACCTTACATAACAGTTTACATTCATAATCCATCACTGCAGAGGGAAATCAAAACAACAGGCTCTTTCCCGCTTCATTATGAAGGGCTGCTCTTGTTCTGTTGTGTCCTTGGGAAGGAACCAGTGATGAAGTCAGATCAGAACTACAAAAAACACAGAACACCCCCACCCCCACATCCAAAAAATAACCCTTGTACAATGGGTATTTGCAAATTAATTACACCTTGGTAATGCTTATTTACAAAGTAGTTGCAAAAATCAAGTGGCTGAAAAATTAATAAAACAGCTTTCCTTCAAAACTCAAAGGCCTCTTAATGCTTGTTTATCAGGTGACATATCTCACTGAAATATCTCAAGTATCACTTTTAGGAGGTTCTAAATATTAATGTATGCACACATTATGCCCTTTTTATATGTCAAATTACATTTTTTTTAACAAAGACTGCATTTAATACAAATTTCTTTTCCCTTCCAAATTGTTTTTCACCTGTCAATATAATATTCAAGAATCTTGCAAGACAATGTTATTACTTACCAGAACAGAAGAAATCTCACCATCTCTTAACTTGAGGCTGCAAATGAAAGCCTCCTTCATTTTACTTGTCAGTCCAATTAAAAAAAACATTCTTACCTCAAAAAGTGAGTGAATAAACAAACATGACACAGCAGGTTTAAAGATAAGAAGTCAATGAATTGATAAAAACCTTGAGTTCTGTAGTATTTTTACTATCACCAGATCTAAAACAGTTTTGCTAAACAGCTCCCCTTCTTTGGTAAGAGAAACAGGGATGGAAGCTGTACAATAACCTTCAGTGCTTCTTGATAAATAGCAAAATAGCTCAGTGGAAATGTTCAACTTCTCTATGATTAAAAAACAAACCTTTAATGTAGTTTTTGTTTACTGTGTCATAAGTGCAGCGTTGGAAGTTGTTGCCAAAGAATCATTGGAACAGGCATCACTAAGGCAGTGTCAGCCAGCCAGCTCTTTGAAAATGATTCAGTTCCTCTAGTCTTATGACTAAAATAATATGCAGTGGCTCCAGCTCGAAGCCTGGTTAATACATCTGTCCAGAACACATAATTACTTGGTCATAACATTCCCCCGGCCACCAGCCAACAAACCAATCAGCATTTCTTCTTAACTCACTAGAATTTTTGCTGTGTCAAACTGTTTGATCTCTAGGTAGTAAAAATGCAAAAAATGGAAGGACACTGCACTGGAAGGTTTTAATTTAACATAGTTTCTCATGGAAATTAAATCTGAAGAGAAACATGTTTTTGTTGACATTTCTAGAGTTGAGATTTTTATTCTGCTTCAGGAATTATATTGACATATTTATCTTGCAGCTTTTTTTATCTCTTCACCAGCTAAGATTCTGAAATGTAATCTCATTTTCATTAATTACTTTCACAAAAAATCTCATATTTATGAGAGAGTTAAATTATACCAGCAAATTTAACAGGCTATGTGTGTAATTTTGTGTATAACTATCAAGTTATAAACTATGCTTGATTGTGTACGCTGTGTGAGGAAATTAAACTGAAAGAGGTGAGAAACAGTCTGCATTTACATAGATACTACTATCTACAGTTCTCTAAGCTTTATTTGTAAGTGCATATGTTTAATTTTCTGAAGCTTAATTTTGTAAACTCTGATCCAATTCCTGAGGCACTGTGTACCTATAAAAGCTTTATATTTACTTCACCAGGACACATGAACTGAGCAGTAGTGTTATATTTGCTTCCTGTATCATGTGCCAAAACCACACTCAGGAAAGCACTCCATGCACATTTCAGAGTAATTCAACCTTTTCTCTGTGCAGATATGGTATTTCTGAAGTAACAAAATAAATTGCTACATTTTCTACAGTGAAGAACTTAGACATCACACTCAAACCTGCAGCCTTAAAGAAACTGCATAATTTCCAAGTTCGTACTATATTTATTGGCTTAAGTGCTGTAGTTTCACACAGCATAATTTTTTTAACAGTGCCTCTAGACAAGGAAACACCTTTACCTCATGGCCAATACTTAGACTTAAATGCGCTACAAGAATACAAACAAAGAACAAGGCATTTTCCCTGTCCACACGGACTATTAGTCATTTGTTCTGGAAAATAAGAAAAATACCAATTTCCCTAGTTTCCTTCACACGACTTTACAAGAGCCGCAGCAGACCGGGTACATTTTTTTATGTTCAGAGTAGTGCATGGGAGAGGACAGTAAGGTTGCCCAGTTGATCCAAAATGGAAGTCTGGAAGGAAGATGAAATTCTCATCTGAATTCTGTTATAGGTTTTCTCTCCCTAGGTCACAGAAGGAGGAGTAACTGGGAGAATCCCTCTTTCAAAAGGAACTTGGATGTTGTTGGAGTTTATTTTCAGAGAAATTCAGTTGCTTTCCTGTCAGAGGCTTTGCTGTTTATTTCCTATTAGTATCAAATCTCAGAATCAGCACGCTGTCTGTGCAAAAGTGGAATTTAAGACACCCAAAGAGCATATTCTGAGTTCTTGGCCTAGTACAATACAGGGATAGTTAAATATTTCAAATATTTATACATATATTCTGTGAGTGTTAATAGTATCATACATTTCAACATTAACAAAGATTGTATGCATTTAGATTGTATGCATTTAAAGAATCTGTGACAGAACTGAAAAATAGTTAATTATAACCAAAGGATGCCAAGGAATGGTGGGGTTCTTATCATGTGTAGCAGCTTCTACTTGAAATCAGCCTTACTTTCCTGAGCATAAACATTCAAACTATTACAGGTAAAAGCAAAGCTAACTCTTTAAAACATTTCGAGCAAAATGCGAAAACATTTTATAACCTTTGTGCTCCAGAGGGCATTTAGAAAATATGGAGACTGGTGGCTTAAGTTTAGAAATGCCACAGTAATATTGCCTGAATTCACGTGATCAACCCATATCAGTTGCCTCTTTGTGCAAGTGCACTTTTATCCAGCTTTAATTCTATGATACTGCATTAGATTTTTAACAAGATTCCTGCATTATTTGGTGAAATCATAATACTGCATTTTCTATGGCTTCTGCATTTATTGTATTTTTAACCATTACACAGAGGCATGTTATCCAGCCCTGCTTTGAATACAACGCTATGAACTTCATGTATTTGTAGCAGCTTCCACCTTCCTCCCTCACACCCAGCTTAAAGGAGTACTTTGCAGATTTATATTCATGCTACCTTACTATTAAGACTCATGAAATCACAGATATTTTTACCCTCATTGAGAAATAAAAAATTCATCAGGAGAAGTCATAAATTTGTAAGAGAATTTTAGCATACATAGTACTGTGAAAAATTTGACTGTATACATAGGTTCTCAAAGTCAGCACTGAACAATTTCAGCAGTAGTATTGAAGGCTCAACACCCCCGGGAAAAAGGCCACAGGTCTTTCATAATACTTAAAATAAGAAATGATGAATATAAAATAAATACCTGAATGAGAATACTAGTATTTGTATGCTTTGCTGTTTCACTCATCTACAGAAGTGAAAACACCCAAAAATTCCCCTGTGTCCCCTAAATATACCTTGGCCATATTTACATAGGTATTGGCTAGATACGATTTTTTTCCTGAAATTTTTGTTGCTCCTCACACTATCATAAAATTTCAATAAATCTCACCTTGCCAAAACACCAACTAAACACAGGTACTGAGGTATCTGTTACCTTCTCCACTAGCAAAGAGGAGAGGCACCTGGAGTACAAATTTCCCTCTGGAGATGCCTTTCTACCAGTTGTGAAGTCCAAACTCAGCGCAGCTGAGGTAAGGCGAAGGCAACATTGTCTCAGCTAAGGTTACTTCAAATGAGGGACTCAGTTTCCATCCGTATGGGGTGGTGGGGACCGACACCTCACAGGATGCTTTGTTGAAGCATGACACCCACAGAAATCTCCCATCTCTCTCTTTCCTCTGCTGCCACTCTTTCCAAAGGCAATATTTATCCTTCTTCTCAGAAATGAAAATGAAAGCTGGTGTGTGACAAAATGCACAGTGTGATGTAAAGCATTTCATGTCATAGCAAAAACAGCTCAAAGCCAGCATGCCAGTGATGATATCATTCAAAGACAACAGTTAATTTGGAAAGTGGAAGGGAGAAGCCAATATCACTAGTGTGATGTGATTTTGTACTGAAAAGCCCTTGCATAAATGCACACGTGCACAGGAATGGAATTGAAAGCACGTAGTTTGGGGACTGAACACTAGAAAATGTACAGTTGGGAACAACTTTCCATTGGTTGGTAGATGAGATAATTTGCTTTATTCTTTAACTTGCTATTGAACATCTATTAACATTTCCTGATTTTTGCAGTCTTAAGCAGCAAACTGGATATCAACAGAGTGCTTTTTTTTTCCTCCTGGAATATGCATCTTTTCTAAAACATTTATCATGGTTTACTCTGGTAAAAAAGAAAAGTCTTAAATTACTATTAAATACACCTTTGACTGAACCCAGGCTACAATGTAATAAGCAACTATGTATTCTGGATGAACTCTAAAGGGCTTCTTACAGTTATATATTCATCCCTTCATCAAGACAGTCCACTGTACTTCAGGCAGTATACACTTATTGCAGTCTGTGTATATAGATGCTGTATATATTACTGCTTCCTTAAAATAACAAGCAGAGTCATGAAAAAATATAAAGAATAAAGATGAAAGACATAACCGCTTAGTTTGGAAATTAAACATAAATTAAGGTGGAAGAAATTCTCATTATTTACTTAGGGCCTGATCCAAAGCTCTTTAAAGTCAGTGGAAAGAACATCAACCGCACAAGGATTTAAAATGTGACACTGCAGTTGAATGCTTTGAAAAAATGTCTGGGAAAGCAGTACCAAAGAAAAGCCTACTTAGAAGCAGGGAAGGAAAGGGCTTCCTGGATTATTTTACACCATTTTTACCTGTGGGATAGTCTTGATCTCAGTTTACAAGGACGTGCATTGCTTTATTTCATCCGTGCAAGAATGAAGCTTGCTACAAATTCGTGGCACTGGATCAAGCATAAGAAAGGGCTGGAGCAGGAAATAAAATACCTTGGGTAATAGTCACACAAGCACTGCAAGTAGGGGAGGACACCTCAGAGCAACTCTGTCTGTGAGCTCTAGTGAGGTGGAGGCACAGTCTCAGCCCATTCTGCAGCTCAGGGCAGCAATCCGTGCACCACAGCTTTGGGAGCACCACGGACACACTGTGTGTCTGGAGGCCCACACCACTCAAACCAGTGGAGATCAAAGAAATTAGCAACCAAACAAAAGTCGCTGCTTCTCAGGATTTCCAGCATTCTCTCCATTACTATCTAACATATCCACTGATACTAAGCAGTGTCTCCAAAGTATAGGATATGACTTTTGAGTTTGGTTTTTCCTCCCAATGAAATTTGATTTTCTAGCTCTTTTGCTTTTCTGTCTTTTTGCTCTTATGTTTGTCCTTTGGGAATTTTAACTAAAGGTTGAGTTCTCTCCACTAAGGAGTCCATCCATTATTCTGACTGGATATTATCAATAAATTTAGCACACCACAGGCACTATGGAGTACCTACACAGAACACTCCTATTAATATTTTAATATGTTGGAAAACCTAGAGCTTACCATTTGAGTTTCAGGACAGAGAAAATCTGAGTTGAATGTGTGTAAAACACTTGAATGTTAAGTCCCCAAGAATGCACAAAAGTATAGGATGGGGCCAGGTTTTCAAATACTTTTTCCTATTCCACATCTACAAGAGTGTGAAACTCATTGCTGAACAGTCCAGAAAAAGATTCCCTCAAAGTTTTCTTCTCATTCACTATTATATTATTTTCTCCATGACTATTGCAGTCCATAGCAATCAAACTAATAAAACTTACAGTTCAGTGAGATCTTGTATAGTGTGTAGTCTTGGTCCTATATTTCCATCAACAGAAATTATGGTAAAAAATGGAAGTAGAGAGACCTTTGATTGAAAAAGTCTGGTTCTGTGTACTTGACAGAGAATCACAGAATTAAATCATTAATAAAATTTACTTTATTTTATAAAATTATGATACTAAACTTCTCCTGCTCTGTTTTGGTTGTAAGTCATCCAAGGAAAGAATAAAGAAGGAATTTAGTGTTTGCTTGTAAAATCACTGGAAACAGAAACCTGAGCCAACTGAAGTTTAACAGTAAAGAAATTTACTCACCACCACATTGCTACTGTTTAATTGTTTATTGCTTTGAAAATGTAGTCCCAATAGTAACATTAAAATCTGGTTCTAGGCCAACCCAGGCATATAAGGTAGAGCTGGAAAAGATCCAGTTAGTTTACAGCATCTCATTTTGCAGTGTCAAAGCAGCAAAAGTTTCCTTTAGGTTCAAGGAAATCATAATACCTTGTTTAAATTAAATGCTGAAAATATAAACAGACTTAGATTAATTTTTCCTTTTTTTTTTTCTTTAAGTTTAGACTCATCATAGTGGAAACAGCTTGCAATATATGGATAAAACTAAACAGACACAGTTATATTATTCTGGGAAACCAAACTCTTACCTTCAAAAACCTGTGTCCACTCTGCTGAGTCAGTTGAGAAGTTCAGCTGATTAAACTTCAGCAACCAAATTTAAAGAAAAACTTCCAAAAAAATGTCAGCAATGCAAAACAGGTGTGGGGAAACCAACATTCACATAAAGAGCAATTTTCACAGGAAATGTAGGCTGTTTGACTGCCAATTCTATTTATGGCATCTTCAGGTTTCTCCCTGTTCCATTCATACTAGAAGTACCCAGATTAATGTTTGGTTGCCCAAATCAACTCCATGCCTTTTTGGAATGTTGTAAAGCAGTCTCCTTGGAGACTGCTGTGACATTTCTCTCAGCTCTTGATCTCATAATTCTAGTTACAAAAAGACACAATGTTCCTTGACTCTGGTAACAATTTCTTCCCCAAAATGCTGGTATTACCACCTCCACCATTTTCACATCAGTGCCTCAGTGCATGTATGAGCTTGTACAATGTATGAAGAAAGCAAGCCATTTTTTGAACATCCATTCTGCTTCCAAGTTAAACAATGTGTTTAGGAGTTCTTCGTGTAATATCACGTTCTGCAGAGTATTTCGTTCAACATATATTCTGGCAGACATTCCTCAATACTTTGCGTTGTGCTATGGCTTCAGTTATTCTCGAAGAGCTTCTCTATTCAGCTCCTAACCCTTCCCATCTGCCCCAGAAAAGAATCCCAACACAATACCAAAATAAACCCACAATCACTCTGCAGAATGATTAGTCTCTTTCCTGAGCCATTGTCACACAGCCGAGAGTCTGGCCAGTGCCCTCCTGGGTGGGGGCAGTGCCATCCCTCAAAGCTGTCTGCGTTAAAGATTGGGCCAGAGAACTCACCAGACTCGCAGAGCAATGCACACAGAGTGAGCAGTGCTGCTGATAGCCATGCTCTGCCCTGCAGCAACCATCACCACTTGCATCTCACCCAGCGCCGCGTGTGCCTCAGGCAAGCAAGGGCTCCTACCTCATCTCTGTGTCCCTGAACAAGTTATTATGCAGCCTTATCCAAAGCAGTGAGATTATTCCTAGTTTATGTCTTAAATTTGATACTGCACCCCTCTTCTCTGTTTGTTAACCTGTCTCCTAGCTTGCAGTCTGTGAGGAGAAAAACTGCATTCTTTTGTAGAAGGCTAGCACTTTTTTATACTAATTACTAAACTACAAGAAAATGTTATATTTATTTTTAGGCCATGTTATATTTTGTGCTTTTTCTTAATAGCATTACTAGAAACGTGACAGTACATGAAGTGGAATGTAAATATATGCAACTATTTTACCCATTTTTTTTAAACCATAATGTTCTGAATTATCTCAAACTACTTTCCAAATTGATCTATGAATAGCATGGCTTAGCTGAAACCACAAAAGAAACTCCTGTACTACAGAATGGATTAGCACAGCTTTCTTTTCCTCGTAAAGTGTGTTAGTTCTGTACTCCCAACAAAATACTGTATTTCACAATAGTGGGCTTTTAAGAATACGTTAACAAAGACTCAATCTCTGTCTTCCAGCCAAAAAGCCCTCCAAGCCATTTAGAAGGTGGTATTGTATTTTTCCCTGGTTAACACGTATTTAGGGAGAGTATTATTCAAAAGGTGTCTAGTAGGAACAAATGTCTCTGTCTTCAACTCCCAGGAGATTGTGATGGCATTAAGAGAAATTTAACATTTCAAACTGCTCCATTAAAATCAGCTCCTATAAACATGTACTTAGGATTGTAAGTGTAGAGAAACCACTCAGAGCAGAACACAGAAAAGGACTGACAGAAGGAGGCTTCACAGCACCTGCTGACTTACAGAAAACCAAGTTGAAGATTCAGGAATAAAGAAGGGCGAAAGAATCATGGTATATTGTGGTATATTAGGCATTGCAATACCTGCTGGGTGCAGAGTATTGTTGCTTTAAAGCAAAAATTATATAATTTTTATTTGACTGGATGGAGTAACTGTCTTTGCAGAGATGCACCCTCATTTTTATTCACACTTCAAACACACAGACTAAAAATCACAGTCATTCCATCCCTGAACAGACTTTGGTAAAACTGCCCTAGAAACTTACACAGACTGATTAATAAACATCTCCCATGGCTGTCTTTGGCTGTCCCAAATGGCTTCTGTCCTGCTGCAAATGAAGATATTTAAATCCGTGTTAGAGGGGGTCCAGGAGTCACCCACTACTGAATGGAGTCCTAAAATTCTTGTTTTCTTTCCTACCTTGGATAGGCATAGATGTGGGAGGCTGAACTGGCCTCCAGTTATAGGGTTTTATGGCTTTCTTTTAGCACACCATCAAATAATTCAGAGTAAGAAAAAAAAAAGAATACAATTTCAGCTGCTCTTATAATAATCTCATTTCCTGGTTGACAGGTACTGAAAAAATCCCCCAAAGATCAGATTTCATACTACTGCTGTGTAATGCACAATGCTCCATATCAGAATACAATCCTGCAAAGAGTGAAGACCAAAAATAGTAACTCTATTTGGATTTAATGTGGAAAGACACCATACTTTATACATCCCAACAAAGCAAAATGTTGGAACGGAGTGCATACCTACAACCATGAAATATTGCTGGTCAGGTGATGTGCTCAAAGGTCAGTGCATGCTTGTGCACTTACCTGTGCCAAGCCTTTGATTTTGCTGTTCATATGGCAACTGGCACAAAAGTGACTTCAAAATTGTCATTAATTTTATTTTATTTATATGTGATCGTCATATTTTCCCATTGTTCTCATTTAAGAGATACACCTGTGTTGCTTCTGTGTGTGTAGCATGAATCAAAGATGCCAAATGGAGGCTGAAATGACACAACTGAGTGCTGAGACATGAAAAATGCATCCTAATATTTAGTCCTGCAAGATTTTGTTCAATCCAGTTTCATCCACAAAGCAACCAATGTTATGAATTTAGGAAGTAATTGAAGTTACATGTGAGCTCAGGGCAATTGTGGTCTAAGGGGAAATGGAATTTTCTGACACCACATCCTTGTGTAGAAGTTACATTTATCATCCACATTCCCCTTAAGATGCACTGCATCTTTGAAAACACAGGAAAGTACATTTATTAATGTTGCTGTAAATAACCTCAGCTGTTTTCTTTGCTGTTCTTTAGCAATGAATCCTATCTTGATACTAAATTTAAGCAAACTCTGTAAGAGAAGAAGAGTGGAGTGCAGCAGGAACAGTAGAAAGTGCCAAGATGGAGGAAAACAATTTGAAATTATCTTTCTAGCTTAACTCAGAAAATCAGAAACATGGTTTAAGTCTGAATTTCCTTAACAGTATTAAGCAAAGATAAAGAATTCCAAACAAAACCACAGAATATTGGAGACAGGCTTTCCAAGTTGCTTCCAAAGAAGCATTTGCTGAGCTTGTACACACACTTCTTGCCTAAAAGCTCTCGTGTTTACACTGATCATGACAGTGCACACTCCACACATAACAGGAGCTAATTTTTCGTTTTAATCAGCCAACACTCAAGATAGAACTCCAAAATGACAGGTTCATGTAGGGTTTTTGGTTGGTTTTTTGGTTTATTGGTTTGGTTTTGGTTGGTGGGTTGGTTGGTTTTGGGTGGTTTTTTTTTGGTTGGGTTTTTTTTTTTTTTTAGGGTGGAAGTGTTTGTTTGGGTTTTTTGGGGTTTTTTTTTGTAACAAGAGAAGACATATCATCGAAACAAGTATTTCTCACATGAAGAAAAGAAGACAATGAGGGAGAGTTGGCCAGGGAGGGCAATAGACCTTTTTCAACCTCATTAAAGTCAGTGCAGGTCACACAAGATCTTAATGCTAAAGGGGTGTTCTAGAACAAGTATGATGCACAGGACAACACACAAACATGATTTCAGGGATGTAAAATTAAATTAAATCCTGAATATGCTATTTTATGAAAGAACTCACCATGTTATTTAAAAGTTTAGTTCATAAATTAATTTTAATATAATAATTTACTATGGAAATTAAAATTATGATTGAAGAGTTGTGACAGAAACACATTGTAATTCTTTGAGGAAACAGACATAAAATTTGCCCCATCTACTTGCTTGCATGGAGGCCTCAGCTATTTTTCAGTAAATATGAAGTTTGGCCAATTGCTCAAATAATTCTATTTTTTACTGTAAATAGAAACTTATCTCTAGTTAAGAGAGTCTCTCCCCTTTTTTTTGGTCCTCCTTTAAATTCTTTTTTTAGTCCCCAAAGATTAGGACTGGTTTCAGTCCAACCTCATGAAAATCCTTTAATGTTACCCGTATTTGTATGCAGTAATTACATAAAGATTTTCTTAAACCTTAACCACTGATACCTAAGAAGAATTAAGAGCAGCTTTTCCATGATGGAGGCCAGTCAGCTGTTCCTGCAGACCACTTTTTAATGTTTTTTAACCTTGTGTCATTTGGACTTCCCTCTCCAAACAGATACATTTCAGTAAGTGGCTCATTAGCATCACACAGGAGAAGAATCCTTACTTTTTTCCTTTTAAAACCACCATATCCTTAGCTATCTATCTCTGGTGTTTGTACTGATATTACAGCCACTTCAGTAAATTGAAGCTCTTCCACAGATCTCTACTCCAAATCAGCGCCAGCCTCAATTCTTTGGCTGAGGCAAATGCCAGACATTGTTTATACAGTGGTAATCAACATGGTAAATTTAGAATATACCAGAATAAATTATGATAAATTTGCTGCCTCGGGATAAAGATAACGTACGGGTAGAGTCAGTGGTTATCTCTTAAAAAAAGGGGAAATTGATGAACAGACATTTTTTTTCCTTCCAGGCTATCAGAATAAATGGGTTTTTTTCCCCTCTGGGATTTGTAGAAAGAGAAGATGGGACATGTGGATCTCATGAACTCTGATGCTAAATACAGCTACAACTTTTGAAAGACTCTCTTCCCTATATTTCAAGTTGAACTCCATATTCGTTCCTTAGCACTAAGAGTTGCTTTCTTTCTTTCTTTCTTTTTTTACCCCTGTCATCTCTCCAGAGGTCAGGAAATGAACTGTGTGTCATCAGAGAGCAAAGCAGTACAGAACCCAGGGGGCCTGATAGCAATGGTGCCTTTTTCCCCCACCTCAGCAGCTTGACTTGCTGTTCCCAGAGTGGGTTTCAGAACCATCAACTAGTGAAAAATCACTGATGATGTTGGTTTTGGGGGGTTTTTGCTGTGGGTTTGTTTTTTTTTTTTAACCTAAGAATATTTATTTAAAAAAAAATCCATTACACATCTCTTCACTGAGTGTGGGATTTCACTTTTCCTCTAAAGCTTGGTGCTTGAGAGCTTTTTTTAGCAGTTTATTTACCTGGAGATGAGTTTCCCGAAAGTACACATTCCAAATGCAAGCTATCATCAGAATAGTCTGAAATTTCTCTCTCCGCCAAATGCTTGTACTGGGCCCAAAATTTGTGGAAGGAAAAACACGTTCTTGTGCCCAGCATGTAAATTTGGCAAATCATCTGGGTAATGAAGGCAATTAGGATCTAACTAAATCCTAATCTACTTGCAAATCATGGCAATCCTCTGTAATAGATATTAGCTGTCTGTATTGGGACATTCGTGTAAGTAAAACACTGCAGCTAGAATCCACACACAGAGAGAGTACAGCCAGTCCTTTGTTAAACCAGCAGGCAGAGTTGCATTTCTTCAATTTAATTTTCCACTTCTGCCTTTCAACTCCACCTCTGCCTTTCAACTCCACCAAATTTTAAGTATGTGTTTAAGTCCAACAGGCTTTAGTAGGATTTAAACACATGCTTTGCTTCATTAAGGAGGAACGGGGTTACTCACCTGCCTGCTCAGATTATGCACTTTGTTCGATGGGAGATTTCATGTCCTTCTACATCAATAATGAGAGAAGATGTGGTGGAGGCCTGAAGCCTGATAATATTTATTTGTCCTTTGGTGGGTCATGGTGAGGACAATGAGCAGATCTCACAATGGTGAGGCAGCAGACTTTCATCTTCCTCTTGATACATTTTTTTGAGCAGGGACTATCCCAGGCAGAGCCCAATGAACTACAAAACCACTGTGTTCCCCAGATCTACCTAAGAGATAAACTGCACACTGCCATTTGGTAGCACAGGCATCTTAGAAGCTGCTATAGTGTTAACTTCCAGAATGATAGCAGAAAAGCAAAATTCCATCATCATGTCTATTTGTGTTAAGTAAAATAGTCTTTCCCATCTTCTAGAATATCCTAAGCCATTAAGAAAGTATTTGCAGAACACAACATGGTATGGTTAGAGTGCCAGGGGGTGTCTGCTGAGGACCTGCAGAGGACCCATCATAGTGCTGTGCAGAGAGGCACAACTCCTGAACTTGCCCAGGGTCACCCCAGAGGGCTACAGTGCTGACCATCTGTACCCATTGCAACCCAGAGAAGCACAAAAACCCATCATCCATCACTGAGCCTGTTGGAGAGCAACTAGAAGCACTTCTCTGTATCTCAGGCTTTTCAATCTTTTCCCACATGCCTCGTTCTCTTTTTTCCTCACTCGCTGCAGACACACAAAACATCACAACGTTTCAGAAAGATATTTACAGTCTCAGGCATCCAAGTGACCAGCATTTCCCTGTGACCTTCTCACCCCATCAATAAGCTGTCGAGCTTTTCTATGTTATGTCCTTACAGAAATGTTTCTTAGGCTTCTGTAGCTTAAACAGAGCCATTCCAATGCTTGCATATGGAAAGTTTACATTTGTCTGGAGTGTGACTGCTCTGTGGGAGCAGAATAGCAGTTACCTGGCACAAGCGCCTAACCCTGTAAACCACAGTTTAATCTGGCAGCACAGAGCACTTAGGAAACACAGCACATGACTGAGCTGTAACAATAACTCCACATTTCCATTGATTCCCATCTTTAACCAGGAAAATTTTTCAGCTGGCTACTACCACTCCTAAAACTAAGGTATTTGTATTTCTCACCATATTGAAACACAACAGATGAGTTTCAACATACAACTTGATAAAATCTTTTTCTTGTGTTAGTTGAGAAAAAATGCCATTGCATTGGGAAGCTGTGTTTCCCACTTTAAAAAAATCCAAAAAACTAAAAAAAAAAAAACCCCAGGAAAAAACCCCAGAAACCAACCAACCAAAAAAACCCCCAGAGTTTAAATTTACTCAGAAAAATGACTGAGATATTATATAAACAAACCACTTTAAGTGTTCTTCAAGTGTTATTGCATTAGCATAAGCAGGACATTCAGCAGAAAAATGCCTCTAGAGAGAATTAAAAATAAAAAGATGCAATATGCAAAAATCTAATATTAAATTGATCTTCTTACTATAGGATTGATGAACTTTGATACACTTGAAGAAATAATGCAAGAGAACATTAAAAATTTTCCCTGTGAACCAGGAATTTTCACTACCTTTTCCTGATTCAAATGTTTGTGTATATACACATATATCTAGGTAGATAGATCAGTTGCATTTAAGTAAGAAAACTGGAATTGCAACCCACTGATGGTTCTTACTGGCCCTACTTTCCCTCAGGAACTGCTGGAGATACTACTGATCCTAGGGACATCAGCTTAGCTACTGTCCTGCGGCTGCCAAGCAAGCGTGGGTGCAGGATTGGCAGACAGCCCCGCTAGACTCACTGCACTGTACTGTCTCTTCCATCAACTGTGTTCATTTTTTAGGGTAGAATCATTGCAATTGCTCATTCTGCAATTAGAAGTTTCAGTGTGAATAAGCCACACTCAGTTTGAAGAATGACCACTCACATTGGTTTCCTGTTCTATTTTACTGCTTGAAAACATGGCAGCGACTCAAAGTCTAAACCCAGTACGGGGCCTCTTCGACTTAACTGAGGTAGATCCTCTTGTGAGAGGACAGGATGAACCTCCAAGAAGTTTCAGTCTTTCAGGGGGATTTGCAGAGACAAAAGCCGGGTAAGTGCTTTGCTCTTCCTAAATACCCTCCATAAACAAGCACAAGACAGGCAATACAAGTGCTACTGTGGAGCATGCTATTTTATAGGGGGGCAACTGAGGCAGAAGAGTATTTTAAAAGTACCTCTCAAAGTGTTTTAAAAGTGTTGAAAATCTGAGCCTAAGTGAACTGGTCAAGGTTACAGAGGAAGGCTGTGCCTGAATGTGAAAATTAATGCACGTCTCCAAGTTCCATGTCAGGCTCCCAGCAGCCCTTTTCCCAGCCAATTTGTGCATTAAAAATTTTCAGAAAAGCATCCATTTGTAGGAAGCCAAAGTTTCAGATGGGCAATTCTTGTGACTGAAAGACATACCAAGTCCAGGGGAATGAATCATTCACCAGAAAAGAGCAAGTTAGCTGCATATTCACACAGTAAAGATAGAATATATATCAAAGCCTTAACACTTTTTTCCATTTTGTAGTTTGCTCCGTACTTTTAAAATGTGTTTAAACTGAGTGACCACGTATGCAAAGGAAAACTTTACAAGCAGATAAGTCTTCTAGAGCTGAGTGTCTGCCAAGACAAAAGTGTGTGGTTTATTTTAAAAGGAGGAGTAATTATCACTCAGAACACACTATTTCTGTTGAAGCAGTGAAGGCAAAAATTAATCCCTGCAATTTTTACTTGTTGTTAAAAAAGAACTTTCAAGAAATTAAATCACATTTTTCAGCCTATACTAAAATAAAAAAAAAAAAAAGAAAAAATTTACAAATTGTATAGAGGAAAGTTTTTAACACAAGAGGAAGCATATTTTGAAAAACTTTTACATGGAGAAGTGAAACTGTGATACAAGAAGCTCTTACATACAGGTGTTATGTATTATAATCTACATTACAGTTCTGTACTATCCACATGAGACCAGGTACAATGAAAGGCTTCTGGACTTCATTCAGGTTTGTGGGTTTCAACCTAATTTAATTTACAGCAAGTCTTACCTCCATAGACATGAGTACCTCCACTGGCTTCAGTGAAACCTCAGACTTTATAGTGGCATAAATGTGAGGTATTGAGACTCTTACTCATTTCTATTTTAACTCTCAGATGTCAGTGTGCAAGGGCAAAAGCCCAGAAAATTTTTTATACTTACCATTATCAAGAGAAAGTAAAGAAAACTGAAGACTTTATATTTCTTACAGTTTACCTCAACATACCAACATGAACTTCTATTTCTTTTTGTAAGAGTATGAGTAGATTTTGATCCAGAGATCAAAATGTAGCAATTCAACAGAAATCAGTGATACTTTCAGGAGATTAAAACTCAGGCAGGACAGAATCACATCAAATCCATAGCATCTATTTCGAACAACAGCAACAACAAAAAGCACATTTGTATAAACCTCTCCATATAATGAGGAAATTTAAATTCACTTTTTTTTTTTTTTTTTTTTTTTTTTTTTTTTTTTTTGTTATGTCGAGAAAGTTTAAAAGATTGGGCCTCTCTCTCTCTTGTCAGTTAACAAAAGCATTTGATCCTGACAGCTGAGAAGCTTTCGGGAACCGGAGCTAGTGCACAGTAGCGGACAGGGCAGGGGAAGGGCGTGGGAGCCACTAGGTGGCAATAGAAACCCCTCAAATAAACTACTCCTCCTCACACTTTTTATGCTATTCGACAGCTATTAATTTCAACTAAGAAAGTGTTAAATCGAAAGGAAGCAAACAAAATTTCATATTGGTGGTTAAACCGCCTACAATTGCAGTGCAATCTTCTGTACGATTAATAGGAAACAAGTGATTTATCACTGTATGAGGTTAATTCCTCCTACTTATTTTCATATTTTCTCCCAAGATCATTATTTAACATCAGGCAGGAGAAAAAAAAATTTTCAACTATAATTTCAGCATTATTGAAAAGTTTGTGATAATTTCAGTTGTGCTTAATAAATTTTTCACTCTGCCATCACTACATTTCATGGCTGAAATCATTACTTTTCCGAGTTTGGAGAGAATTGACAGACTTAAACTACTATTGGCTTAGCTTCTGATTGTATTAATTTTTTTTTTTTTCTTAAGTTCCAAAATCTTGGTGACCCTTACTGGGGAATTAAGAAGAAAATTAGTCTTCATATTAGTTTTGAAGCTACATTTTAAAAAGTATCTTAAAAGAAGAGATCATTGGTTCAAATTTAGCACAAATGTTTCTGTGCTGGAAAGTTCCTTTTTTGTATATGTGGACCTCACTACTATGCTAAAAATTTCTTGGTAGTAATTTTCAAAACTTGTGAGTTAGCAAAACTAAAAGTCACATCTTAATGCTCAGACACATTATAACACAATTAAGAGTGTGGAGTTCAGACTGTAGAAAAATATGAGTGCATAAATTTGGTGTTTCCATTTCCAAAGCCTTTTCAATCTTAGCATCCCTTTAATGTTGCTTTTGTATATGATTTTCAGGATTTGCTTCTCTATGGACAAAAAAACCTCCTGCAATGAACTCCTCCTTGCCATTATCATGGTGGTTCAGCCATGAACATTGGAACTGATACCCCAAAGTGCCAGGGCTGCAAGGGCAGGACAAAAATGCTGCTTTCGATTTGGTGATGGCTGCCAGTGCTCTTGATTTAGCCTACATTTTTTTCCTCCCTCTTTCAAGGAGAATGGGGAGAATCTGTGTATGTAGTGCCACAAGACAGAAAAAGAAATTGAGAGGAGGCTGATTTGGCTTCTGTCCCTCCAAACCACTTTCTTCCCCAGCTCTCACTCATTCCCCTCTGCTGTGTCTCCCTTCACTGTGCAGCGGTGGGATCTTGGGGTTACATTACCGTGTTAACGTCCCTGGATGCCAGCATTTCTCCAGGGGATTGCCAGACAGGGGAGGGAAAGGGTAATAAATCTAAAATTCAACTTGAATTCAATTCTAAAGGAAAAGAGCAGAAAAGTAACTGCTCTTTAGGTACTCCACTGCTGGAAGGTTTTCTTAAATGAGTCTTAACAGACACAACAAATTATCTCCAAAAAAATAAATGCGCTGTGGAAAAACTCAGATAGCCTGCCAGGAAACATAATTTCTTATAGAAAAAGTTCATCCGAACACAAATCCAAACAACCAGTCAGGGAAAATGGTGTGACAAGCTCAGGTGTCAATTGTGTCAAAATTTCACACATTAATTTAATCCCTAAAAGAGGATAAAGGAAAATAAATTATCAGTTTTTGAAAAAATTGAGTCCAAATCCAGATTTTGAAAGCTCAGCCTGTTTTCTGTTTACAATGCCATTTGTTTCACATAGAAATACATCTTTTTCATTAATATTTTTGCCTGCAGCTTTGGAATACAGAGAAGCAAAATTAAACTCTTAGTAAAATAGAAATATATTCACAGACATGCAGATGAACACTGCTTGACATCTGCAGACTTTCCCTTAAAAATGTGACTAAAAACACATTTGAAGAAAATCTGGTTTAAAATTTGAAACCATTATTTTCCTGTCTGCAAGTGGTACAGAGTCATACACTTTTTATTGTTTACCAGAAAAATTAATTCTAGGCAGGATATGAAGGTGACATAACTGAGTAAGTCATACTTTACTTAAATAACAAAAATAGGTTAAGGAATGCAGTAAACATTGGTACACCATTTTGTTCCCAAATATTTAAATAAATTCTGAAGTGTTCAGGGTGTCACTCATTTTTCTTGTATTCCTCTACATTTAGCATTAATAAACACAATGCAAGACCTTTTACACATCCTTCCTGCCACCACTCTTTTTTGTTTAGTCCCCCTGGTTGCTCAGGTCTTGTGGTTATGGAAAGATACAGCATCTAGGGCTGCTGGCACTAACCAAGGCAAAAAATGATTCATCAAAGTACAAGTTATGCATATAATAATAAATTGAATGCTAGAAATGTTGCTTTACTGATAGGTTATTGAGACAAAGAGTAGCAAAACCCCGTGAAACCAACATTTTCTCAGATTTGCATCAATCATTTTAAAAATACGCATATCTGACAAGTGGACGACAAGCCACACAAGGAGCTCTTGTGGACCAGAACTCACTGAAGTCTTCAAACAGGCTTGTAAATTCACTTCAAATGTCACCTATAAACAGCTTTTGTTCAGCCCATGAACCTCTCCTCTGTCTGGGAGCGCAAAGTAACTGACCCTAAGGAAAGGAAGCTTCTGGTTGTTAAACTGAGATAAGCTAACATATTATAAAAAATATCTTAGAATTATGCCAAATTCACACAACTCAAAGAAAGTAAAAAGAGCAAGGTAATGCTGAGCTTTTATATTAGCATCTCTTTTCAAAATGCTTCAAAATGTAGAGCCTGTTGTCTTATTTACTGCATTCACTTTGTTCTCTACCAGTGCTCTTGCAGAAATAGGAGTAAGGGGAAATAAATTCAAGTAGCTCTTCATTGTTTTATATTTAATCACTGTCCCAGTAGGATTTCATTCTTCCTCAGACCTGGCAGCAGAATGCAATGGCAGGAAACAGAGCAAGAAATAGAGAAGCAGAAGGAGCAGCTGTTCTCCAACTACCATGTAAAGATGCTCCATCTGTGTGACAATTGGAGCGATCTCAGGTGAGGAAGTACCTTCCTTCTGCAGGTAGGGATGGTGACTAAGTACTTGAAGAGTCCCTGGTAAATAGGAGGTTTTGTAGTAGGAAATGTGTTTGCAGACCCAGCACATCTTCCAACATCTGATGTTTTCAACATCAGGTTATGGCATTTTCCACTAGCCCAAATGGTGAGGAGCTTTCTAATTTGTGGGAGACTTCTGTATATGTCTTCTCTCTGAAGACGAAAAGCTAAAAAAACCTTCTGTTAAAGAGAAACAGCCCACAGGAGGTAGGATGGTGACAGAAATCTGAGCTCTGACCAGCTCATTAGAGCAAAACCCGCAGTCTATAGGTTTTGATGACACAAGCTAAGGCTGTTTCAGAGGTGACCACCCACTCATCTGCTTCTCTGCTTGGAAGCAAATCTTCCTCAGAGCAGAGCCCACCTTATCCACTGCTGCAGCTCACAGCCCATCATGTTAATTAAAGCTAAGATCAAACTGATAACCAGCTCCAGTACACACCTCTGGCGGTTGGCTGGCAGCACTATGGATTTCATAAGACCCGTCTCTTCCTGATGGAAAAATTTAAATTTAGAGACCTCTTTGCTGTCAAGAGGGTTTTAAAGGTTTTGGTTGCTTTCCATTAGAGTCTGAGAGTTGTCACAAAATGGAGCTGTGTTCTGGAAGGAGGGGTGTACAGGTGGTTTTCTCCCAACTCCTGCAGAGCATTTTGCTTAAATGGCCTCTAACCATGCTTTTGCATCTCTTGAAGTTATTCTTGGTATAATATCCTGGCTGCTCTTAAAAGGGTTTGTTATTTTCTTCTTTGTGCTCAGTATAAAACAAAAGGCTCTTAACATTTTATTCTGTTTATTTAAAAGTTTATTAGTTTATTAAATTAGAAGTGTTTTCTCACCCAGAAAACATTCAGAACATTTCTCCAGATATCTGTCCAATCTTTCATTCTGTTCTTCAGGGCTGGCCCAAATAAAACATATGCCTTTTCTTGAATGATATGACCTTTAGTTCCCACTTCTTCTCAAATACATTTCTTTTTTGCTTTAATTTAAGTGAAAAGTAATGGAATGACAGCTTCCAAAAAAATTATCCAAAACCTATTGTAAATAAAGATTATTTTCAGCTAAAGAGCTTGAGTGCATTCTTTACATTGTCATTCCTATCTAATACAGTTGTTTAAATAGATGAAATTAAAGGGCACAGTTGCAATAGAAGAACAACTAAAATATATTGTTGGTTTTCTGTTTATGTTGGAGTGAGCAAGACTTGGGAATTTATAGAAGTTCAGATATGACAAAAAGATTGTTTACCTGTGGAGGAAAGGAGACATCTAGAAATAGTTCATCATCAGTTTTAGGTAACTTCTTTAGCTGTTGTGGGAGAGCTAAAATTCCACATACACAGCATTCTTATAATTTACTTTTTATAATATACCCATTAGGAATGGTTTCACATGGTGGTAGACTCTATTTCCTGAAACACACATTTGGATTTTGAAGGGACAAAATGTTAAAATACATTTAATATGCCTCCTCTAACACAGGTACTTTCCTTTGACCAGCTTTTCATAATTCCGGCTGGTTTTGGCCTGATTTCCCTTCACATATGAGTCTTACATTTTGCATCCTCACAGTCTTTGGTGCAGTCATGCTTGATTTACATCACTTGAGACCAAAGGTGGATACCTGGGTAAAATCCAGGCCATGTGGAAGCCAGCAGCAAAGCTTCCACCAACTCTGACGGGGCTAAAATTTCATCCTTTTCTGTTTAAACGAAGGCTGTCCCCTGCTCCAGCTACCCGTCATACCAGGGAGAGGCTTTAGCACCAGATCATCAGTTTCACAACAGTTTCACAAACTAAAATAGTCTGAAATATTTTAAAAGTGTAGGGAAGGAAGATAAATTATTTAAAGATATACCAAGTAAGCATGGGCTGAACTTTAGAAAGGTAATGTTTACAGGCTGGCTGTATGGAAAAACATCCTGACTATGCATTAATCAATACTCAATAGGAATATTAAACAGGGCCAACATTTTCAGGCTCAGATGCCTAAAGTTCAAGTCTAAAACCACATTTAGGAATTCAGGTTTAAGACTACCTGGCTTGAAAACTGTGGTTCTAATCTGAATTTATCTCTTCATGTTTTCTGGTGAACTCCACAAGCTAAAGAAAACTACTGATCTGACTGAACTCCTTTACCTTGTTATTTCAAAATAAATGCTGTAAGAGAACTCACGTCGTTTAACAGAACTTTCTCAGACAATTGAATAACCACAACTGATTCTCCAAACAACAACATGCATACATCAGGACTTAGGAACATAGGTCACTTCTGGGAAAATACTGCAGGGAAGAGGGAATAAAGCAGAACTATATTGTCATTAAAATTTTACTTTTAATCTTAGCTATATAAAGAAACACAGAACTTGAAAGCATTGTGGGACTTCTCTGGAATTATGTGCCCTGATTCTTGAGAATAAATACTATTTTATATCTCCTTTTAAAAATATATATTAAACATATTGCCATACTACACTATATTAAAGACATTTCCCATTTTAATAATAAAAATAACTCATATTAGTTTGAAAGTTGCAAGATGTTAACATCAGATGGGAAACAGTTTAAAAGACAAGTGCTAAAAATAACCTTTAAAATACTGTGTACATTGATGTTTCAAAGATGAGTGTAAGTTACACTTGGCAAGGGTGTTGGATCCTTTCATACACTGGATATGTTTAGCTTTGGTATTTTCTTAACAAATGGTTAGTATTGGGCCCTATGTCCCTGGAGGAAAGACATCACCCTACAGTGACATGTTTCTATACAAACATACTCAAACCAAGGTCATCACTCACCTTCCTAAACCCTCAGTAACACAGGCCAACAACTTAATTTACAGAGAGAAGCTGTATGAAGTGTGGGACTAGCAGATCCCAGGGTCCGATCAAGGTCTGCCACTGAATTAAGGGAACAGATGGAGTGGCTCAAGCTAGAAGAGAAATTTTTTTTCCCTACTTCACCCATATATTTTCACATGCATCCCTAACTCATGCTTAACCCTTTCTCATCTAGGGAGGCATATAAACTGAAAGATGTGAACATCAATTCACTTTGTTTCCACATAAGTCCTGACATTGTCTCTAAGTTGGTGCCCAGGTACAACAATGAATTTAAGCAACCTCCTGACAGTTTGAGGCTCTGACCTCCCCATTATAATTTGCAGAATAGCTTCCTATAAGCAAACCTGCCTGCTCAGATTTTCTTAATCAGATCTTAAAAAGAGCAACAAGATCTAAACCAGATACAGTTTAGCCATGATTTAGACTCCTCCCTTTTTCTTATTTGTATCTGTCAGGTACATATTTGAGTTTTCAGGCAATGTGATACTGCATGTTGATGGCCATTGGTCACTAGTTGAAAGTGAAACTATCAATCTGAATTCTTTTAAGTTTACCAATTTCTCAAAATTATAGCTACTGACAAAGCAAGACCAGAAATATATATACTACTAGAAATATATTTCTTATGTTCAAATATAGCTAACGCCAGTGTCTCTTCCCACAAGAAAGAAATTATTTCACTAGGTAATTAAAAATACATAAAATTGAAGTGATTTATCCTTCTCAAATGGAGTTCTACTTTTAGCTTTAATAGTAGATAAAACTGAAAATCAAAGTTGCAATTTGCCTGTTTAATGAGGATCATTTATCTAGCTGGGTCTGTGAGTTTTATACCCTGACACTGAACACAACAATCTCAGCAGTTCCATTAGATATAATAGGAATAAATTCAGATTTAAACTTTGGTTTTTTACTTTATCTTGGCATTCAGCATGCCATTTTTTTTTAAGAGGATGATACTATTTGGTCAGAAAATATCAGTGATATGTAAAATCTCTTTTTGTCTTCTGGCAAGAGGCTGCAATCTTTCACAGCATGAAACAGAATTCTGGAAAACAGAATTCTGTAAATAAACAGGTAAATGTCATCCAGTTGCTACCTTCTTGCACATGTGCCCTTCCACAGGAAAGCCTGGTGGTATAGACTTACAGTGTCTGATTGTACCGAAAAGGAGGGTTTGCCATGTCTTTCTTTTATTCCTGTAACATCTGCTACTGGTCATTGTTACAGGCGGGGGCTTTGATCTAACCCAGAATGGCTGTTCCTATGTCCTATAACTGCTTTCATAAATGAAAGCCATAGCCTCTTCCCTTGTCATTGCTGTTAATTATGAACACCATTTAGCATTTTTATGTAACATAGGGTATAGTTATCTGAGAACTATAGTACACTGGTGGACATTGTTGGAAATTAATTTTGGAATCTTCAGTCAGTGTGATGTACTTTACAAAGGGACATAACTTTTCAGTCCTATCAAAGTATAAATCATTTCAAATTATTTCGTAGAATTACTTAGTCATGAACATTTGTTGAGAAATCAGAACCCTGTGTATCCACTGTACTTTATCAAAAATCAGTAATTTGCATTGGCAATGGTCAGACAATCCCCTCTCAATTTACTCAGTATTGCACACTAGTAAGGAGTTCTTTACCTCTCAGGAACTGTATTCTTTGAAATGTGTTATGCACATGTAGTCCATTCTTGGACTGTACGTGCTCCCTGTGCCTGAGCTAGCCACGAGCACGCGCACAATAAAAATGGACTCCATGTGGACAATTACTCAGTGAAAAAAAAGAAAGTTATTTAGCTAGTAAAGTCAAGGAGCAAAAAATTAGGAAATGCCAAATTTACCGTTGTCTGTGCAGTGGTGACATCAGTGGAGAAATGCATTATTTACTGTCACAGTGCAAGAAGTCTAATTCCCTTTCCCAAGTAAAGGAACAACCTCTGTCTTCTACATGTCTTCTCGCCAAGTGCTGAAAATACATGTGGCTCAGACAGTGCCAGGAGTAGCATTTTGAAATTACTATTGCAAACTCAAAGGAAATAACTTGTATCCTGTGGGGGCAGGGGCATAAAACCCCTGGAGTAACTTTCACTCCCTCTCTATAATTTATGTTGCCTTGATTTGCATTCTGTTGTTTTTCAAATGCATAGGTTTCATTTTATATGGTTTTTCCTTCCTTGCATCCTGCTCACTAGCTAGATCATTTTGAGCATTCTCATCCATTGAAAAATAGGTTCTCTGACAGGACAGGAACGGGCCTCTCTTCTTTCAGTGTTATACTCCCTCTCTGCTCTAGTGAGTGAAGCCCTTTTCTAGATAGGATGCAATTCTTCAACACATGGTGTGTTTTCTTCTGCTCCATGCACTAGAATTTTCCCCTCTTAATTTTTAATAATTTTTTTGTCAAAAAATAACCCAGTTCTTACTGCATTTATATCCCCATCTCCCTTCTCTTAGCTGATTCCCTCTACTGCTTGCTATCTAAAATTTAATCTGTCTTTCCTTCTCCCTTTATTCCCATGCCTGGCTGTAGCTTCTTGGAAATCTAATATTCTTTACGACAGCACCTACATAAAGAATTTAGGGTGCCTTTCTCATTTACTCCCTATTGACCATGTGAAAAACGCAGTGTGAAAATTTAAGTCAGTGGTAGTGTCTGTCTTGCTACACTGGGTTCCAGTTTTCTGGCAAAATTCTTCATCTCATATCATAAAATAGAACATTCATTCTTACATATATATATATATGTATATGAAAAGACAGAGCTATTAATCAGTTAGACTTCTTTTAGAGTAGAATATTCTGGATTTGGTCATAAGAGTATCAAGAACAGACATTCATTTTGTCTTGAATGTTTAAAGAGAGAATAATGCTTAAGGCAAAATTGCAATTTATCACAAAAACATGCAAAACATGAATTTTGGGTTTTAGTAATTTATTTTCTTGGCTTTAGAATAGTGTCCAAACAAATAGATAGGAATTATTGTCATCCTGAGTTAACACAGTAGTCCCAATCCCTTGCATGTGTTGCATTTTGTGACTGGTGACATCCACTGGCATGTAAATTCACATGCACAGGCCTATGATTCATGCCCACAGTTAAGGTAGATGTGTGAAATGCCATGCAGTGCCACCTGTACTTGCACCAAGGACATGTGAGAGAAGCTGGAGCTCAAGATGAGCTGTTAGATCACCCTGTCTAGTTCTATCCCTCTTTGAAAGGCACTGCATTTCACTCAGCTTCTTCTGAGCGGAGTGCAAGTTGAATTAAAGCAGCTAATGCTTGGCTAGGATATAGCGCCCCCCCCCCAAAAAAAAAAAAGTTGGCTGGTTTTGGCTTAAGGACAGCAAGAAAAGAAACAAGTGAAGGAGGTATTAGTTCATTTGAAAGATTTTCCTACTGGTCCCTCTTAGAAGCTGGACCTCATTTTTAATTTGAATTTGTCTCATTTTGCTTAAACTTTCTTAAATTCATTTTGTATTTCTCTAATATATGAAGCATTAAAAACACTGTTTTCTCTCTGTGAAGGAACTAGTGTCAAATGATCACTTTGCCTGCCAATCTTTTTGTTGTTTTTTTTTTAAATAATGCAGATTGAACATTATAAGTTTCTTATTGAGAGACATATTCTTCGTAATATTTTTATATTTTCATTTTCAGTATCTTTTTTTTTTTTAAGTGGAAGATAGGACTAATTTCAGTCTCCCATGATTAATATTGTCTCTGCACGCACCAAAACTGAGTAGCTCATTCCATCACAATGTTCTTCTGAGAGTCATAATCTTTTGTGTACTCATTCTGACTCCCAAATCTTTTTTGGGAACCACTGCTTTCCAATACTTACTATCTTATTTTGGAAATATGGCTAGTTGCTAGACTTTTAAAATTTGTACATTCCAGTGCATTTGTATTGTGCAAGAAAAACAGCTTATAGTGAGATGTTTAGCAACCATATAAAAATATTTCCAGCATGGATCAAGAGAAGAGATTTTTTTCCCCTGTAATTTAGGACTTTACTTAATTATTTAACAACTATCTGGCCATCAACTTTTAATTGGGTAATAAAAGGCCTTTGTTGTCACCTTGTGAGACTGTCAGTGGATGAAATAGGGTTTTTAACTCTGAGATTTAAAAAAAGGAAGAAGAAAGCAGATCTAGACAATCTTATACTACTTCTTGTGACTATTGTTTTTCATGGAAAATTCAACAGAAGACACAGCTAAGATCAACAAACACTTGATTTTTTTTGAACTTGTCTTATTGCCTGAGTGCTCTTGGGGACAGCCAAAAACTGAACAAGGATCCAGTCCTGGGACAGTGTGAGTTCTCAGCTAGTACTGGAATCTAACTAGCGAAGGGAGCAATGTTTTTTCCTAGTTATGGCTTTAAAGTACATTTATCATGCAGCTTATACTCTGGCAGAGAACCCATTCCTAATCTGTTTTAAAACAAATAGATTGTGTACAGCTGTCCCTATATCCAAGGCAAAATGGTGATTTAATGTTGATTAAGAGAGAAGGCCTTTGAAGTGAGTGAGGCAGGAGCCCGTAGTATGTCTCTAGTGATCATTATCAGTCTTTCCCTGAAGGGTGACTTGGTGCCAAAAGCGCTTTCCCCAAACTGGCTGAGGTGGATTCAGGAGCAAATGCTTTGTAAATTTAAAAAGACCTTCTCATTTGCAGGCCTCTGATGTCTTATTCCTTTAGCAGTATTAATGTCTGAGAATAAGCAGATGCAGTCTTTTTCACCAGTTAACTACAAAAAGGGGCAAGGTCCACTGCTCCACGGCACTGTGGGCATCACAAGAAGAGCAGCCGAGCATGTATCCTGCAGTAAAATCAAAGAAAAGTTGCTGGCCTTGTCTTTTTTCCTTTCTTTTTTTTTTTTTTTTTCTTTTTTCTTTTTTTTTTCCATATGAACAGCTGCCTTAGCAAAAGAAAAAGCATTTGGATTTAGCTTTTTACAGCTAAACACTTTTGTGAATAATTGCATAAAATATAGAGAAGCACTCAGGTTCTCTCTCTCTCTCGTTTCTTTGTCTCACATTGACGGCCAACCAGTCACAACACGTGTGTGTATGTGGGCCTACAAAAAAACATTGTACATTATATACACATACATACAAAAGCTTACCTTGCCATCTGAAATCAAACAAGTGGGAGCTCATTCATACTTTCATCACATTCAGCTGTTCATCTGTCTGTGATTTGGCCAAAAAACTCACAGCACCAGTGACAGATAAGAGCAATCCTGTGTTGTTTCATGCTAACAGTTGTAAAAAAATGTAATTCTCATATAGCTGAAGGGATGACGGCAAGAAAAAGGAGACAAGAGACGTATTGTGTTTCCTTGACTGACAATTAATATTTTCATTCATTTAGAAAAATGCTGATTTTTTTCTCATCAAAAAAAAAAAAAAAAAAAAAGAAAAAAGGATTAATAATTAACCTGAACAAACTCTTATCTCAAGTCGTGGGAGTCTACAGTTTTACAAAACCAAAAAGCCATAATCGCCTGTTTATTTCTTAGCATTCCATAAATAGTCATCATATATGCTTTGCATGAACTGTGCTTGCCATCAAAGACTTCATAGCTACTATTTATAGCATCCCCATTACTAACATACTTTCTCAAATATCAGAGTACTAGGTAAAAGCAAAAATATGATTTCAAGCACACAGTGCTCTTCTGTAAGTGTAACCAAGGCACTTTTTCCCACTGCTGAGAAAGGACATTTTGCTATTGACTTCAGGGGGAGGGTGGGGAAGGAAACCAATCCTTTGATGGAGAAGAGTTTTGTATAATTGTCTGTAATTTAAAAATTATGTAAATGTTTTACTGCGACAGCTGCCAGATTGACAATTCTGGGAATTTAAGTCAAGAGCAATAGCATGGGTTTCTCAACATTGCTCCATTATTTTGTCGAAAATCATGCCAGGAGGAAGATATGTCTTAAATATATATAACCAAGTGCAGAAGAGCACTTCTAGACCCATATTGTAAAATCTTAATTCTTTCTCAACCTCCTCCCTCCCAAATAACCAAAACCAGACAAGTTTTTGGCTGAAAATATTTTGTTTAGGGGCATTTTCATGAAAAGTTGAAATGATAAACCATAGAAAAATGTTTTATATGAAATTTTCTGTAATTCATATTATATTTAAAACTTCTCTATCTATAAACATAAAATTTAAGCTTGTTTTATCTTTTCTCTTTTTAATGTGATTGATTTTTCAGCTTAGTTCCTAATCTGTAGCAAAAAACATCAAAACAAGGAAAAACTTGCACTTTAGCATTATTTTCACATGGCCTTTCAAAGCAGCTATTTTCTTAATGTCTGAATATCTCATGGCTGGGTAAAATGAGGCATGGATAATACCATACTGCATCAAAATCTGTTTTGTGGCAGCCTCCTGTAAAACCTACAATTGTGGATTTGACAGCTAAAAATTTCAGTGGAAGTAGAATTGCAATGAAAGGTCAGATCATTCTCCAAGCCTGCTTAATCCTTGACCTTGCTAAAACTGATGAAGGCGGCAATTAATCCCAACTATTGAGTTTGGTTTTGTGCAGTGTACAATATAAAATTTATTTAATGAAGTTTGTCTCATAAATTAGGCCTAGATTTAGTTACTGACTGATTAGCCAGTGTCTCTAGCAAGGTGCTGTTATTAGATTTAGTAAAGGGAATTATCTGGTTTAAATACATATCCTTCTGGTTATGGAGTGACACTCTGTAAACATGCCAATCAAAAGTGGGTTTTTTCCTCAATCTTTTCTCACCAAAATATCAGGACTTTTTTAACAATTCAATGGGAATGTTGGTTTTGACATTTTCCATTGCTTGCATGTTTCTGTTTTGTTCCAGAGGGCAATAAAAAAGAATGACCTGCAGGTTTGAGGTTTGTTTCTTTTCAAAAAAATGTGACACTCTGCAAAACATCCACAATTTTTGGGAAATAATTTAAAAATATGTAAGAACCCCATAACAACCTAGATTTTCTACTTTACAGCTTTCTAGTAATCACAGATATTTTGAAAATTTGCGAAGGTATTGTTTCAGCATCGAACATGGTAAAATATCTTATGTAGGTCTAAGGTATAACTGGCAAAACTTAACAGAAAGACCTCAAACTAAAATGTTTCAAGACATAAAAATGGGAAACCTGCAAACCCTGTGCCGTTCTCCAAAAGACCTGACCCTGCAAAAAGTGGTTTTGCCTTTTACTGCCTTGATTAATTCTCTAGCAGTTGTGGGACTACTTTTCATGGTAGTATACACAATTCTTAGACATTTAGTGGACTGGATCCTTAGAGTCCAGACATTTTTCTAAACCTATGTTCAGACTCCTTTTGTAACCTCATGTATAATTAATTTATTTTAGTCTATTATTTTCTTTTCATGTCTGTGGCTGAGGAGCTTCTCATTCTCAAATTTCACAGTTCTTGGCTTGCTTAAAAGAATTCTTTCATTCAGCATCACATTGTTTGGTGTTTCAATTCTCTAAGTTTTGGGCTAAAAATTGGTCCCATACTAAGCCTATATGGTATGCAAATTAAAAATACTTATTTACAGAGCGGATCCTCACAACAGGAAGAACAGCATAATCACACAGAGTAAAAGCCCATTCACTTTATTTAAATAGAGCTAAAAAAGATGATTTGTTCATGCCTGAACTAAGAGTTGGCAATATTGGTGTCTAAGAAAAATACCTGAACAGATCATTGTAAATGGCATGAAGAGCAGCTCTGTGCTTCAAGCCTTCTGTCAGTGCACTGTCCACTCTGATGGTTAACTGAGTTGATCTGATTTTTGCAATCCAAAAAATATGATCGTGTTTTCCATGTACAGCCAAAAGACAAGCTCACTTTTCTAAATAATGTGGTTTCAAGACCCCAAGAATGATCAACATTTGAAGGATTAGACTAATTAGATCTACTTATGGAAAAAAATATATGATACGTTCTTCAGTGAATCACTGGTCCATATAATAAGGCTGATAAGAGGGTCCCTCATAACCAGAGAATTCACTAATTCTGAATTAATTAAGAATTAGCAGAGTGTGGAAAACTGTGTGACCTTCACCAGAGACTTCAGTTTCTTTCAGGGAAGAATGACACTGAGGATATCAGGCATGAATATAAACAGTACAAATAGAAATAGTTAGGAATCCTAGATAATTAGAATGAATGTGGGACTACCATCAACAAAAAAGCCCAAAGCTGACATGACTGTACTCTGAATTGCAGAAACTACATAAAGCAATCACAAACTGAATGCCAGACGATTGCGTGAGTCTCCTGAGAAAATTGGAGTGTAGAATTTCATGCAAAATGGTCCTTCTTGTCCCGATCTGTTTAAGTGACTTTTATCTCCATTTTCTCTTTTTCTCCCTTTTTCTATTTATAGTGTCCCCAGGATACATCTTATTCACAGAATTTTAGCCATGACTTTGCTGCTAAGTAGAAAACTGCCTAAAATATCTTGAGATATTATTCTGTTAACTTCTTTCACTATAGCTGTGGTATTCAGAATACTACTAATAAATTTGGAAAAAAATAGTCTGAAGTATGTTGGTTACGAATCAGTTAAAAAAAAATCAGCCAAAAATAACATCTGCACCAGCAAATCTGCACTGCTTAGCATACGGTTTTAATTTAAAAATATTTACTCCTAAATTTTGAGAGCTGTGAGAGCTTTTAGATGTGTGCTTCTCATTAAAAAGATGCTGGCAGATAGTGTAGGCCAAATATTGGCTCTGGAGGAAGAAAGGTTTAGAAGAGACCTAATATTAGACCACATTTAGCCATTGATTTTTTTTTAGGCAGAAGTCTTCACTGAGTCCTATCAGAACTCACTCTGAGAAATTTATATTAATAATTGAAGCTGTCTCTTGAGTTTTGTCAGATAAATGTTTAACTATGGTATTAGCTGGTACTTGAATGTCATATAGTAATTAACTAGAGTTAGACCAGTTTAGAGTCTAGTTTGATCTGCTGTTAAATGTTAAAAAAATGTCCTTTAAATGCAGTATTTAGTATTTGAGTTTTTAGTTGCTAACGCTGGCAAATAAGACTGACTCCTAATTTCCTTGACTGTGCCCAGCCTTTCTAGAGAGGTAGTTATTTCTAGAGGTCCCAGATGCAAGAAGCAGCACAGCTCACTGTGAAGTGAAGGGGAGCAGGCCAGTGAGACTGTGTGTCCGCTTCAGGGGTAGGGCAAGGGCATCATGTGTGAACGTGCAACTGCACAGCTATTTCATCTGTTGGTCCAAAGCCAAAACCAGGACCCTTGCTTGTAGGTCACAAGAACCATCTCTGAAACTGTCACTTGTGCCATCGTTGTCTTGACAAGGATACATCTATTTGCCATCTGTTGCACCTCTTTCAATATCAGAGAATTTGGGGCCTTCCATATGTGTATTTTAACAGTGGCCTCAGTCTCTTCACGACAGCAATGAAAGTCATACAGGATTTTCCTTGGTCTTCCAAGAGTTTCAGCCAAGCAGCAACCCTGGAATATCTCCTATTGTATTTTGCCCTTGACTTAAATATCTACATGAAAGACACGTTTACTTTAGAAATTCCTTTGAAATACCTAACATTTGTGTGCTGGGCTACAACCTGCCTAAATCACTATCCTGTTACTTTAAGACGTCTTTTTCATTAAAATAAAATACAAGAGAAGTAAAAACAAATTGACAACACTATAAAAAGATTTTATGTGATTGGTTAAATTTAAATATTTCTGCAATTAAAAATTCCTAACATATTGGTGATTTTGTTTCCTTTTCGTTGTGTCTAGTTTTCAAACTGCATAAAAAAATATTTTTAATTGTCCAGTGATAAAAGCTGTCCAGTAACAGAAAAGACTACAAATGCTTGAACAGCAGACATATGAAAACTGTGTGACAAACACAATCATTAAACAATCTGATTTTCTTGTTGGGAGGGTTTAATGCTGTTGGGTGTAGTACAAAAAGTAGAATTTGATAGTGTGTCTTAAAATTTTAATGATGTGTTCATGAATATAAAACATACTTCCATCAGTGACTTTATGACTTCTCCTCTGCATAATTAGTGGTATCTGTTTTATGAGCTTACTGTTGTTGCCTTGATCCCATGAAAATGTGAAACCACTGTAATAATTTACACTATTCCATAGCTTTAAAGATACAAGCTGGATTTCTTCCTCTTTTCTCCTGGCATATTCCCTTGGGTTTAATATCAAAACAGAATATTAAGTGTCCTTCTTGAAAGCTGGGCAAGAAGAAAAAATTCAAGGACAACGATTAATTTTAAACGTTTGTCATAACAGTGCCCCACTTAAATCTGTGTTATCTTCTGTTAGAGAATAAGACAAGCTTCTAACTGCAAAGTTGGTAAATTTAGGTGAATTCCATCATTGAAGAATGTGAAAAATAAAATGTGACTACCAGTGAAAAAAGAATATTCAGATAATAGTGATTCTATGACCATAACTGTTAACTTCTGAACTTTCATTTATTGTACAGTCTCCCTCCATTCTTCCTCCTCCAAACTTCAGCAAGCACTGGACCTATATAAATAAAATGTCATTTGATAGATGAAAAGGAGCACACCATTATGTTTAGACACTTAGACCAAATATTAGGCAAGAAGGGCAGCAGTTTCTCCTGTGGTTTCACATCTGTAAATCAAGGCTGATGCTGGTTAAAACAATGGTGGGTTATTGTGGCATTTAACAGGGATGGCTGATTAATCTTCCTCCACTCAAAGAAGATAGTTGTGAGCTCAAAGAAGAGGTTGTGAGCTGTATTTGCAGACACATATTCTAAATGAAGTCACAGGCTCCTGGAGGTTACTCAAAACCAGAAAATATGTCATTGTCAATGTTTTGTGTGAGGACCATTCACCGTCTGATTCTGAGCTGTTACCCTTCAGAATTAAAAAAAAAAATTGACCACCATGTAACAATGACAAAGAGTTTCAACTTTCAGTCCAAAAGGTCAAGTTTCTAAGGGATTATGTAAATGCTACTTAATATTTACACAAAAACAAGCAAACACACAAAAAGGTAAAAATGAATGTTGAAAATAGACAAAGCCCCTAATGATGTTTTGCTAACACTACTGACTATAGCACTTGAGGCTAGCTGAGAATCTCACCAATTAAACAGCGTCAGTTTGCTAAATGTCTAGGGAAGAGAAACATAGATTAAAAAATGTACTCAGTGAAAATTAGCCTTTCAGTGAAAATTGTGTGAAACATAAAAAATTATTTTTATTCTCTATTGATTGAATTTCCTTCTAAAGAACACTGATTTGGTCACTTTAATCAGGGGAAGTTATCATCTTTCTCTGAAGATTATAAATGGAGCTTCATCATTGTCATATATGCCCTCACAGGAGTGAGAGCATATATGACAATGCTGCATCAATTCCTGCTACACTTTCTAATATTCTCTCACAGCATTGATCTAGATACAGTGTCTGAAATGAAAAGTCATCCCACCAGAAAACCTGGAAAGAAGAATTTTGTCATAAGGCATATAGGTTACCATGCTCAAGAGACAATGTAGCTTGATAAGCAAATGGAGTCAAAACAATCCATCCTTTTAAAATAATTTTTGTTAGGAATTGTTCATTCAGAAAAAGACTAAAAACCCCAGCAAACCACAAAACATGATGTTCCAAATTTGTCTACAATCTGGGATAGAAATAAATACCAGTGTATCAGAGTACCTCAAGGGACCAAAGCTTCATTGCTCACTCAGTTATAGTGCAAATAAGGTCCTGCTTATCTCAGCTCTTCCCATTTGACAAACATCAAGCAGTCCTAGCTGAAAGATCCTTGCTTCTCACTGCCTTTCAAAGTGTCTGCCACAGAAGGGCTTATCTCACCCTGCTTTTGCTCCCTGCAGCATGGCTGGGTAAGTAGAACTCTGATTTAAATCATCCCTTTTGCTACGGGACTAACTAGTTAAAGAGTTAAACTAACCTCAGTATTTGGCTCTCTAAACCAGTTCCTGTTTTGCACTCCCTATTTGAATTTTACTGGACTTTCTTCTGACGAACACTTCTTCGTATCTTACTTCAGTGGGAGGTTATCTCTTTCCTTTGAAGGTTATATTGTGATTGGCAGAGGGTCAGGAAACTTCAGTCACATTGGTCTGTTACGGAAATACTTTGAAAAATAAATGTGAAAGACAAATGTTAAGTAAAGAGACTCCTTAATCAGCAACAGTTCCATAAGACTTCAGACCCAGTGAGGTATCCACAAAAGTTTTGTTTACACAGTTTATTAATACAGATATTTGAGAGCAACAGGAGGTTCTCTGTTGACTTTGATAGTCAAGCTTAAGATAGATGCAAGGTTCACGCTCTGTTGGCAGGATGTTCATAAAGTAACAGGCTAAAACACAAACACACTATTTGGCCACTGGCAAGATTTCACATACATTAGAAGACTTTTGTTATTAGGCAGTGCTGTAGGATTCTCCTAAGCTTTGTCTTGCCTCCCCTAATCTTGCTAAAAGTAGTATTCTATCAGTTTATGATAGCATCAGCAAGATCAACACAGTACTGTTTGAAATATGTTCTCACAGTAGAGAAGGGATAGGATTTCTAATATTCTACTACATTTTAAAATAGTGCAATGGCTAGTTTTCTAATTTTACTCTCAATTTTTATCTGCATGTACTAAAAGGGGGAAAGAAATTTGAGAACAAATTCAGTATACATTATATGATGTACAATCCAAGTACATATAATTTTGTTTTGAAGTGTCTGCGTGGACCTTGCACTTTCTAATGTATAACTCCAAATGCACTTATAAGTGGATAATAATATGAGAAATAGTATAAATAATATCAAAGCTGGCTAGGAGCCTATTGTTTCTGGATAGATCCATTTTATTTTCACCAGTAGCAAAGGGAGCTGTGTGCAATCAGCAGAAGGGCATATATCCCTTGGATTTAGAGCTTGAGCTGTCCTTATTTGAGTCAGTTGACCTTAATAGTCATGTTTGCAGGGAGTCCAATTAGCAGCTGGTTGCAACATACTGTACCATATGTGCTGGATCTCTAAGGCTCAAGCAGGAGCTTAAAGATGGAGGGTCAGGCCTAGCTGTCATTTTTATGAAAATTAATTTCCTCAGGGCATTTTAAAAGAAAAAATAGTAGCAAACACATTAGAGTAGTGCTGCCTTTATGGGAGATGGCAACTTAAGCAGCAGCCCGTGTGTTTCGCTTTCAGTAGGTCAAAGTGTTATATGGTATGTCATAGATTTTCTTCATAATACTCTGCATTGTAGCCCCACTGTCCTGGGGATATAGGGTACAGTCAGTCCAAGTGCCATCACCAGGAAGCCTTCCTTTGCATTGGTGCTTTGAAATCTGCATAAACCTAGAACAGGAAGTAAAACCCCTGCAAAGCACAGATTTGGTCTCAATTAATTAATTCAACACCAAAATGTGAAAAAGATGTTTGTGCTCTTCCTGGTTTCATCTACTTACTCTCTTAATCCCAGGTCCAATTTATTGCCTGCCCAACTGTGCCAATGCAACAGTTTTTATGGCTCTGCTCTGTCAGATCAGCGCACTGGTATAAAATGATACGAAAGACCTAAAAAAAAAAGGTTAAAAATGCAGCAGTAATTTCCCCTTTCAGTGACTTTCACTTTTGTTTTTGCATTTGGTAACTGAACAATTGTTTTGGAAAATTATTCCTTTTGAATTATTTCCTTTTCTTGTAGCTACATCTCCATTCCACATTTTTAGTTAGTTCTATGACTTATTTTTTCTCATTTCATTTCAATATTTGGGGATTCAAATGAGAGTAATAGCACACTGGTGAAATTTCATCACTATCTGTGTGCAAAGTCACCAAGGTTTGTTTGCTTTAGATGTATTTTTAAGCACAAACATTTGAGGGAGGCTGCCTGACCTGCAGCTTCCATTCAAACATCTGAGATCTCACACGGGGGCAGGCTAGAGAGGGAAATTGCTGTGGTCAAGTCTGTTGTCTGCCCAGCTCTAGCCTCTGGCACCTCTGAGTGCTCAGCAACAGGCTTAGGTTTAATCCTAAACTTAATAGAGAAACATCCTATTTACAGGACAGGCTTTCATCTTTTTCAGAAGGGATGAATGGAATTTATTTATGCCAAACAAGATTTTATAATTTCCGAAAAGTTTAGTGCTAGGATAGAGATGATCTTTTTATGGTTAAAAGCACTGATGTGCTCATTCTGGTTGCGGTTCCCTTATCCTTTCTCCCTACTGTCTCAGCAGGTCATTAAGGTTCATAAATGCACATCATGTAGCAAAAAGGCCTGATGGAGTGAATGTAACTCCACAGCTGCCCAGCTCTTAGCCTGGGTGTGATCTGCCCCACACACCTGCATGGTGGACGAGGGCGAGAAATGCAACTTCTAATCCAAAACCTATGAAATTGGTTGTATCTGTAAAACGTTTTACTGCAAACTGAGCTTTCCAGCACATACTCAGGCCTTTCAGAGATGGGTGAGTAAATTAAAGATTCTGGTAGCACGTGGAACTTTACACAAGGCAAGGCTGGGGTTCCCTGAATGTGTCATGCCACAGCATTGGGGTCCAAAGTCCTAAAAGGAGCCCTGGACAGCCTGAATAAAGCCTGGTCTGCCAGCTGAAGATTTGCACTGTGTCTGAAGGCAGGAGACATGAGAAGAAGGCAAATAAACTTTCAACCAAAGTATGTGATCAGTCACCTTAAAGAAATGAAATTGTCTTCTAGAGCAACTTCTACTGGGCAAAAAAATATAACATAATTTAGAAATCCAGTCCTGTATACAATCAGAGGAATGAGAATGAGCCCTCTCTTCTGTAGTTTCTTCCTGAATGATAGGTTGATTCTGGATTGTGAGCAGGACTATGCAACAGGAGGAAAGCAGCAGGATTTTGGTTGTAATGGAACTGAGAGAAATGTAGTACCTCCTCTCTGTGATGCTTTATACATAAATATGGACAATGGGACCTTGACACCAATTCCTAAAAATAGCACAGAGACATGTCTCACAGTAAAACTTTTTCCCTTTTGATAATTCATTTGGGTTTTTTTATCATCACTGTTATGTTTCATGAAGCAAGAAATACCTTGACAAATGATTGAAGGTAATTTGACTCAAGATAAATCAAGAAAGTTTTGAAGTAATTTATGTCTATATACACACAACTTTTACCCTTTCAGATTCTGTCTGTTAATAAAGGGTTTGAATAACATCAAGCCATTTGAACTCTGTGAAGCTCAGACACAGAAATCTGCTGATTTACATGCCATAAAGAGAAACTGAGGCACAGGGCAAGGCTTACTCTTTTTACAATTCTTGTATTGCTGCTTTTTTAATAATTGCTAATAAAAAGGGCATTAATAGCAGTATTTACAGTCAGTCCCATTATCAGAATCTGTGAGTTCTTTACAGAATTAAAAGCCTTCATTTCTGTGCAACAAAAATAAATGTAATATTATCTGGAAGATCAGGGCAGGATTGAGACCAACATTTTCTAGCTCTTCACGTCTTCTATGAGTAAACCTGACCCCAGAACTTCAAACTGTGGTTAGGATTCTACCCTCTGGTAGTTGTATCAATGGAGTTTTTAATTTTCCGGTTTCCCAAATAGTTTCAAGTGATTTCATTTTGTTCATCTTTATTTTCTCCTCCTTTTAAGCAGTTATCAATTCAGTAATTATTCACAGAATAAACTCCTTCAAACAAATGGTGACAATGCCAGTCTGGGGATGAAGCAGGAGAAAGAGGAAGATCAGACAACACTGGCAGCCAAGTAGCATTATATTCAAGTCAGTTTTGGTTTAAAATGCATTTAATTTGTAGTTACGGCACAAACTCCGTGGTGTTTGCAAGGTGGCCAATTCTGGCTTTGCAGACCTAAATTCCAAGATGTCGCTAAAAAACAGAGATCTAATTTTAAACACTATTTAAAACCGTAGAGAAATCATCACTGCCAAAATATATGTTAAAAAATGATTCATGATACAAGATAATTGACAATCTCTATTGATACCTTAACTTTAGCATGTGTGGATATATGCATTCATGATCAATATGGCATTAAGATCTTTCAATGTCAGGACATTCAGACTTTGCCAATAAAAAAGTAACTGACATTTGTCTGAGGCATCCTTTAAAAACCTTCACAACAACCTGAGCTCACCCCATTGTTGTAAGAAACCAGATTAATTTCCTCACTTGCAGTCAAGGAGAAAATATAGTTACTGCCTGAACTCTTACAATTTCCAGATGTCTATTGACATACTACCCGATCTTTTTCTTGACATTTTATCTCTGCCTGAAAAAGCTAGGAAAAACAACATAACATACAGGAAAATATAAGACTGTATTTTGTTTCTTGTTCAAGCAGCGTAATGTATATACATTACATAATAATATATACACATATATAATATTAATATATATACACTATACTTGCATGTATACATACACACCATCATATATATACATCATTTTCATGGGAGTGGCTGTTTAACTAAAGCAGACTGTACTTCTCTGCTTTATTCTAGCTTTTTTCACATCATTAAAATAAGTAATTTAAATCATTGTCACTAACATTTTTAAACAAAATATTGTGAATAGGATTATGAGGAATGACCCCAGCACTTACTGATGAACATTAAACATTGTAGCCTCCTATGTTTCACAATATGGTTAGAAAATATGTGGAGAAAGTAATTCATCTGTTTCTCAGGTTTCTAAGTGTTCGCTGCTCAGAAGACAAACAGTAAAAGGGCTTGATTTCACATGTTCTTCACAAACTTCTTTACTTTTTCATTCATACCGAATAGGTTAAAATGGACTAGCCTTTCTTGACTTGTACAGAAAGAAATAGTAAGCTGATTTAAAGAAACAATTATACTTAAGGCAGCTGTCTTAATGTAATGGGACAAATTTTCCATCAGTTTTATACACATGCGACTTTTATCAGTTTCTGAGGAAGCCTTTGGCTCTAAGCACTGATCTCATATTTTAATTGCTGCCAAACACACATGCACATGCACATGCAGGCACAGTCCTGTCCCTTCCCTTAGTTCAAAGCTGGGAATGAGATGGTTTTGAGATTTCAAACACTTTCCTTGACTGACTCAGAGCAAAAAGTTGAAATCTCATAAATTTTCTTCAATGTGCATTCAAAACAAAAGCTTGGCTTGAGTTAATGAAAACAATAGTAGGATTTTTATTATTTTTAGATACTGGTATTAGTCCTAAAATGGGGCAGAAAAAAAAAGTAGAAAAATGACATTGAGGAGGTTGTGTTTTTAATTTGTTCGTTCGTTTGTTATGAAATACAAAAACTGATAATTTCTGTGGTTTTTTTATTTTAATACCTTAACATTTCCTTCTAAAGAAGCTTAGAAGATAAATCCTCTGATCAGCTGTTACTCCTTTGTAACATCAAAACTCAGAACTGTCATTTTTTGCTTGGCAAGGATTAAAGCCAGTTTCTCTTTTGGTGCCGGGACAACGGAGTGAGCGGAGAGGTGGTGCTAGGTGGTGACTGGAGCAGGGGAAGGCTGTAGTCTCCATTCTCTTCCATATCCTGCCACCAACTATAAGCACGATCCTCAGCAGATTGGATGGGTTTAATGCCTAAAGGTTGGCTCTGGATGCTTCCAGTACTTTACTGAAAAAAGGATTCTTATTGTCCTTTGCCAGTGCAATGCATTACAGTCCCTCACAGTTCAGGAGTGTAGTTCCCAGGGATTATACTGCTTTCCATCATCTGAAAAATTACCTGGGCAGAAATTTGTACTCCAGGTAGAAGCTTTCTGTCTTTTCAAGCATGACATGAAGGAGAACTTGGAAAATCATTTGCACATTGTGGTATCTGTGCTCCTGCATAATTACTAGCATGTTTGTCAGCAGCAGCTCAATACGAGTGGCTGATTTTCCAAAGTGACGACCATCGACACTTGTCAACTGTGATGTGAGAAGTGCCTAAGCAGTTCTTTGGGAAACCAGGCTGCTCAAATGTGCTGCTTAAGAAACAGCAGTTTATAGCGGCTTGGTTGCCTTGGTTTGCATGGGCCTCTCTGATAAAACCCTGTCAGACTGAGGGGGAAGACTGTGAGGATGGCTCTCTCGTTTTTTGTCATGACTGGCTCAGTTACACTTATTTTGTGTTGTGCTGATTCTTAATTTTTTGAGGAAATATAGGCTTGAGCAAAAGAATCTGGGCTCTTCCACACCTCTTAAAATATAACATTTAGAGAACTTTCCAGTAAAGGAATGAATGTTGTCAGCTAGTTAGCACGAGTCATTGGAAAAATCCCTCAACTCTGTATAGGCAGAATAATTACACACAAATGCATTCGGAAATCCTATGGAAAATGTAGTCCAGTGACCTGGCATGGTTACAGCACAATTTAGCAAGTATGTTAGAACAAATTACTCCTTTTAACCATAAGCCATTCTGTTTCACGCTTTTAATGAAGGCCTGTGCCACACACTAGAATACTTCTCACCTCATTACTACCCATAAAAAGCAATGATCCATTCAAAGGCTCCTCATATCTCCCAAATGAGATGTAAAAGGGCCCACTCTTTCTCAATCTGGCACAAAAAAGAATGGCTTCTTACTTCAGCCTTTGATGTTGATCATTAGGATGTTTACTAGATAAAAGAACTGAAAAATTTATCTGTGTAACTTCACTGATGTTGTGCGTTAGCGTTCTGCCTGCTGGCCCCTGGCTCCCTATTTATAAATGTAAGTCCCTTGTTGCTGTTTAGGGAAGGAAAAGGGTTTCAAGATTTCCTCAGAGCAATTATTTTCCTCTCTCTGCATATATATGTGTGTATTTTTATATAACAAATATACAACAAATGAGTGGAGAGAGAAATATCCAGTGAACTGAAGAATATAATGAGGCAGTAAAACAGAAACTATGGACTGAATAAAAATTAAATGCAACATGCTGTCTGATAAGCAAGTTTAAAAAAATTAATCATGTGTGAATTTCAGCTAGTTATTGCCCAAATCCATGTACACATACCACACACACACTGCATATAGTTATGTGTATTTAAAAATGTAAACTGCCTCCAAAAAAGATGCAAAATTTAAAAAGAAATCAAACTTTAAAAATACAGTGTTGTAAATAGCATTTTCTCAAGGAGGAATGCTCTTATTTCTTAGTAAGCCTATATATATTGCTTTGGTTTTGCTCTTTCTTAAAATAGCCCAGAAAGGACTTTATTCTGGCATCAGTTTTACTATTTTAGTATGTCTTAGCAAACTGCTTTCTGAGAGATTCTGCTTTACCTATTCCAGCACCATGATGGCCATGACTAACTCACAGGCATTGCAGTCAGTGACACAAGGTGGCCTAAGGTCTTCCCTGACAATCTGCTGGGGTTTCATCTATTCCCCCAAAACAGATGGGCAATGGCTAGAGGAGAGTAGAGGTATACCTCAGCTTGGGCTGTGGTACTCTTGTACCCATATCTATGCGATACTTGGGTGTGCTGTTCTTGTTCTGTCAGTGGGGACAGCCCCACCCCAAGTCTGTCACCTGAATTGTTTAATTACTTTCTAATTCTGTCAAAGCAGCTTGGCTTGCTTCGAGAGTTTTTAGCTAGTAAGGCTTTTCTTATTGCAATTATGTCCACTGAACCAAATCAGAACCACAAAGTTTTAAATTTCTTCACCAAATATGAAAAATTGAAATACCTGAGGGCTTGGCAAGGTGAGACGTGCCTTAGCCATGTGGTGTAGCCAGAGACAGGTATGCTGTGCACCAATAAGATGTACTCGGAAGCTAAAGGGCTCATCTCCACCAGGCAGTGAGGATCTAGAAACACACAAGACTAAGACCTGCCATTCTTGTTGAGGCCAGCTGTTTGTTTAAACTAGTATCTTGTTCCAGCCAACAGTGTGTGATACTTCAAAGTAACCTGCAAACTACCCCACAACCACCAAAAGTAATACCCTAAGTAATAACCTGCCTGTAGGAAAAAAAGTTTCCCTTCTAATCTCAACCAGCTAGTTATGCCAGGAAGCTTGAGTATTTTAAATCCCTTGTATCTTATCTTAGGTAAGTATGAATATTTTATTATCGGTATAAATGTCCAGTCATATTTAAGCTCTGGAAAGCCTATCTTTAAAGTGTTATAGCAGCATTAACTGATCATCCCTTAAAAGGGGAGGTGGGTAAGCATACTCTTGCCATCTCTCCCTTTTCTTAAATATACAAAAAGTAAAGTATGGAGTGCCTCAACTCAGTGTTCAAGCCAAACAGTGACTGAATATAAAAGCTGGAGTTAAAATACTGTAGTTCATGATTCATAGCACTCCATGTGTGCAATAGGTTTCAAAGTTCACATGCATATTGCTCACATTTATCTAGGAAATTTGAATGCAATATTTTCTTGATTATTTTTGCTTATCAACAAATTTATAGCAACTTACTGAAAATAAGATTTGCTAGCGGTAAAACTACTGTATTTTTGGCATCTTTTTTTAGAATTAGCCCAGCTAGTCTCCATTAAATCTGTGATGATTCTTCACAGTTTTGGGGCAGACAGCATTAAAAAAATAATACAATAAAGGCAATAAATCATCACGAGGTGCATTGAATAGGTACTGCCTTTTTTTGTGTATCTTTCCAGCGACTGTCACAACAGAACTTCCATGAGCTCAGAAAATCTGAAAATTACAATAATAGAAAAGTAAGCATGAAAAAGAAAAAGCACCCACTTAAATTTTTAACAGGTATGCTCAATTCTTATTTCTTCAATGCTTTTTCCAAATACAGTGCTCAGTCACCTATGGAAAGGTCATAAGTAATGATATCAAACACCAAGAATCTCTTAAGCTATACTGCTTCCAAATGAAATTGCAGAATCTATCAGAAACACGAACCTGGCTTCAAATATTTTGAACCTTGTTCAACTGGAGAGAAACGACAACACTCTAGGAAGATCAGAAACTTAAAAAAAAAAAGTACTTTTACAAGTGTGTGGCCCCTGGAATAACAGATACAGTGCTCTGTTTTATTTGGAAGCTTAGATCAATATTACTCATATACCTGGTTACAGATTTATCTATCTTGAAAATAATAGTAAGTGGGAGGAGGAAGACTGCAGACCTGGTGATAGTGTTATTCAAACTTCTCAGTATCTTGCTGCATGCACAAATTTGACTGTTGTTTATAAATACATTTCAGATATAATTCACAGCTTCTGTTAACTTAACCTGTTGGTTGTAAAATCTATCCAAAAACATAGAACAGTTTGATATGCCATAAATACTTCTTGATGCCAAACACTCATAACATTTACAACTGCACTTGAAAATCTATTTTTATCTATTTTTATTCTATCATTTTTTTAGTAATCTGGTGATAAGAATGGAAAAGGCACAAACAGCACCAACATGAAGTGTTTTCAATCACAATTGTCATTCACTGATAAAATTTTAAAAATCCCCCAAAGCCAGTACAAATAATTGCTGATGCTCCTCTCTGTTTTGCTGTCAGACTACAATAAATTTTGAGATCATGGTAGGCTGATGAGAAATGTTTAGTCAGAAAAAAAAAAGTTCCTTTTGTACTTTATCATGGCTCAGTTGTATAGGTTCCCAAGAACAAGAACTTTTCATACTTGTTTCAAAACCAGTACATTTAGGTCTCAGCCTATCTTTTTTACAGCTGACATGTATATTATTTTGTAACAAAGAGACCTGTCAGCTGTATTGGACTGTTTATTGCTTTGACAACTTGATTTTGACTTTTTCTACATGATTTGCCAAGATTAGCTTTTATTTACAGGGTTTTATGTTCTAAGATGAGGTGAAAGTAAGAACAGTAAATATATCTTTTTCCCTGACATCTCCAATAATTTTACCTGGTCAAATGTTTGGGTACACAGAGCTGCAGTAAAAATGCATGATTAGTACACTCCCCTGTGGATTATGAACAGAAAGCATGTGTTGGGCTTACACACAGACGGTGATTTACTCACAGTCACATATGAAGGTATTTGCTCTGTCTCTCCAGTGTCTTTAGTGCCCTTTTCTCATTAAAGAAGACAGATACCAACAGATAACGAAACGAGTCTGTTCTGCAAAATACAGGTCTGGCTTTTGAAACAAACTTGCTGACCGAAGTGCTAGAAGACAATTTTCAAAGATGGTCCTGCAAGACAAAAATATGCTGTTTATTTGTGACCATTGCTACATAAAATAATATCAGAGTGATGGATTTTGTAGTATCAGATAAAAGTATTAGCAGAAATAACTCGGTAATCTATTTTTAAATAATGGCTTTGGGGTTCCGCACGTGCCATAAAATGATAATAACTGTATAACTATCGGCATGAAGTAGATTTTAAAAAAAGCTTAATAGAAACTCCAGATTCCATAAAAATACAGTTTAAATTCAGTTAACAACCAAAATGACTACACAATAACTATTCAATTCATCCCGTCCTATAACCATGTAAATAGCAGGTTTTCATGATGAATTCTTTTTTATTTAAAGCACATGTTCCAAAATAATCTTTTGCATCATGTCCCTGCTCATCATAAGGGTGATCACTCTCACTTAGCACACAGCAAATGGAATAACATAGTAATTTGAATAAATGCAGGTCTTCCTGAAATGTCTTTCAATGAGTTTCATCAAATTCATAGATTTACTTTGGTCTTATGAGCTTTCCAGTTTGGCACATGGCTGAGAGGTTTTTGTGAAAAGCCTGTGAGATTCAGGAGGGGATGTGAGTGCCTCAGTAGATGGCACCCTTCTCTCTGTCTCAGAGAAAGAAACAGCACTCAGCCCCTCTGCTGCTGCCCATCAGCTCCAGCAAGGAAAAGAAAAGCCAGAAAACCACATAAACAAGGCTATTACGACTTTTCAGCAAAAGGGGTTGTTGCTGGGGCTGGTGCCGAAGGCATGTCGTGCACTTGGTGTGCAAGCACTGTGAGAAATCCCAACAAGGCCCGTGAAGAGTCAGTGGAGATCAATCAGTGCTCGCAGTGCGGGAAGTTAATCACAAGGGTCAGCCCTGTTAGAGGCATCTTTGGGGCAGATTGTTGGGGCAGATTGTTGGGGCAGATTGTTGGTCTGATTATGGCTATAAAGAGGGCAGCACATAGCTTATACTGCAACCAGGATTTAGTCCTTATTCGCTGATACCTCTCTACTCTGTAAAGTCTGCTGAGTACCACAGATTGAAGAAGAGGGTAATACAACAGTTGTTTGCTGCCTCTCACTGAATTATTAAGAGAGTTAGCATTTACTAATGTTCAAAGTCTTCTACTAATCACTGGATTACTGAAGATTTGAAATTAGAATCTCTTTAAGCAAAGACATATTTAGAAGTAAAATAGATGTGCAATTTGTTATCATTTGTTTCTGTTAGTTTTATTGCACTCTCCATGTACCAGTCACCGGTTTTTTATCTGAGGCACTATATAGCTAATGCCTTCCTGACAGAGGTATATAAAATAATCAATAGTTTGTGATCATCTGGTTTTAGTAATAAGTGCCACAACAGTTTATATGTAAGGCAAGCATATTTCCAAACTAAAAAAGAAGCACTTTTGGGGCAGTATTTTCTACAGTCATGAAATGTCTCAAGTGCTCTGTATTCTGGCTTCTTTCTTTGATCTGTCTGCCTGGGTCAGAAAAGCTTCAACTGGAGCAGATCAAAGAAAGCCTGAGCAATGCCTCTTCCTCCTGAACTTCTCCCTCCTTCATTTCCCTCTGCACTATGGTACTGGAAATCACATTTTAAAAAAAAGGGACGATATAAGTATCCCTCTCCTGCAGGCCACATCTCCAAACTCAAGCGTAGAATTTTGTGCCTTTGTCAGACAAGATCATCCGACCACCCGGCTCATTCACACTGCAGGGCTGTCACTCAACAGATTATATTGGGCTTTGGACACTAAGGGCCCAGGAACTCGTGGGCTCCCTGCACTCACGATTCTGCATCATTAGCAGGACAAAGAAATTGAGTCTGGTGGGATCATTCACAGGCACAAAATTAGCTATATGAAGTGGTCAGTGTGAAACAGGAGTATAGCAAATCTATAAAGTCTGTTTCAAGATCCACCTGAAAGGAGCACTGTGCAAAAAATGGGAATGGGGGAGGGGTGTGTGCCATCAGTAAAAAAACAACCCGCAAAGAAAAATAAATTATGTGAATGGAAATGGGAAACTTGACATCTTAAACAATTGAAACTTAAAAGCTCAGCTCTGTATCTATGAAACAGATTGTGATATCTGTTTATTTTAGGAAAAAGAAAAGAAGAATTATAAAATACTTTGAATTTTTCCAATGAAACAGCCCAAGTAACAGTACAGGTTTTCTCATGTAAATATTCTAGCCGAAATCAAATCAAATGTATTTTGGAAAGTTTAAGGGAATACATAAATCTTTAAGAAAAAGAAATGATATTTAAATTATTATTGCAAAAAAAAGACCTAGAAGACAAGAGACTTGCTGAAAAAATATCCTTTCTAGAAAATATTTTAAATAATATTTTCAAATATAACAAGAACTATGCTGATGTATTTTTCATATTTTCTATTCTAACTGCTAAATAAAACAGAAGTCTATTTAAATGAAAAAAAAATGCAATAGTGTCAGGATATTCAGATCTGTGAAAACCATAGAAGATCTGTGATTCTGTGATTCTGTGATTCTGTGATTTTTGTAATATAACTTTAAAATTACTTTGCTCCAGCCAGCTGTCTGATAGCTTGACTGCTGGTGATAGATACCAGGTACCTCTTGCTGGCAATTCCCCTGCTTCAAGGGAGCACCAATGTGATATGGCAACACAGGGCAGATGTGACTGCTGGGCCAGCAGTGAAGCAGTTAACCATGAGAGGGGAATTGCCTGCGGGAATGGGAACTGTTAAAAGGTTTGCCACTACTTTAGAGAGGAGACTGCAATGAAATGGATGTTTCCCTAGCTCTGCCAGTGTTGAAGGCTGGCTTTCTTTACATTGGCAATTGGTTTAATTTCTGTGTGTTGTTTTCAAAGCATCTTTCAATAACAATGTAAAGAGAATTTATAAGCAATATTTTATATGTATAAATCATGCAAAACACCGATTTAAAGTTACTTTTTCTTTACATTAAATTGCAAATTTCAAAATACATACACATTTTAGGAATCCTCCCAGTGTTACGCCTGTGTGAAGTCACTGGATCAAACTTTGTTCCTCTTCATACTGGTGTAAACACTGGGAAGTTCCATTGTAGTCAAAATCACAATTTGGTACATCCTGCCTCTGTCATTTGCTCTAAAAGGATATTGTAAGATTAAACTTCATTAAGCTTGTAGCTTTGGAATTACTGCAAGTCACAAATTGCAAGTATAAGAATGAAATTGCATGTTCCACAGTGATATAAAAGCCATTCCCAGATGTTTCTGTTTTAAAAACTATGTGGACATCTCTGGCCTGGGAGGCTTAGATTTATTTGGAAGTCAGCACACCAGATGGGTGGTACTTGGGCTACTATTGTTAATTTTTGGTAAACTGGTAGTTATCCTCCTCTTTTGCTGAACAGCTTTATGCTGGTTCCAACTTCCCTCTGTCTGCAAGGGATGGAGGAGGTAGAGTGTTCCACACCTGATCTGAAATATATTGAAAAGCAAATTCTGTACTCTATCTAAAAGATGATGCAGGCAAAATACTTGAAAATACTGAGAACTCTGTCTACATAAGGGAACTCAGGTTCACTCCTACTGCACAAATTGCTGGTTTGTAGTAGCTTTTTTCTCTAAGAGTTGTCCCTTCTCTCTAGGAGCTATCTCAAAGGACATAAACTGAAGTGTTTCTTAGAATAAAATTTAGTAAGAAATAATATTTAAATCAAGACATAATTGATTTATTTTGACTCTGAGTAAAACTTAGTAAGAGAAAAAGTATGCTGTATAATGATCACGTAAAAAAATTTCAACTGAAATAATTTTGTTACACGTTTCTTTTTCACTTATTTCAAATTCTGAAAGCAAAGCTTACTGCTCCACTTGATTCTTAAAGAATTATTTCTTCTGTTCTGATGATACCATTTAAAGGCCCCAAGAAGATTTTGCTTACCATCAGCACTAATGTTCTTTATCTAACCATGATAGAGAGATAACAGATTTTTGAAAACTCTTACTTTTGGATATGCAAACTTAACAGTAAGGAATATTCCTTACATACATTTGTTGAATTCAAATTTATATGCACACATTGGAAGTTGAGAGATAACTCATTATTTTGTTGTTACCTCAGGTCTTCAAAATTACACAAATTTCTGTTACAGAAGCACTGTGCTTATTTCACCAAGCAGCCAGCACATAAAACACTTGAACATTACAGAGAATAAGGATGTGATCCGGAACACCTCCCTGCCAGCCACGGATGTCTCATCCTGGTCCATAGCTCATCCTGGTCCAAACGAGCTTGCTCTTGTTTGATTTCATCAGTTCTGCAGTTCTAGATCTCTGGTGGCCCAAGTTCACCTGGAAATTTCAGGCTACTCTCCGGGCAAATGAGATGAGGGCTTGAATCTTCTCCGGTTTGGGATGGATGGCAATCCAGTTCTGCCCCTCTGTAAGTGCTCTAACCACTCAGCTGAAGCTAACAAAGGGGTTGAGGCACCTTCCTCTTGCTTAGGGTGATTCTGTTTCCTAAACTTAAACGGTTGAAAAGTGAAGACAAGAAATAAATTCCAGAAGCTGAATTGCAAGCCACTTTTGGGGGATTTCCTATTGTGTGGCTCCAGCACTGGTTTAGCTGCACGCTTTGAGACATTATGACTATAAAGAGATCCTTTCATGAATTAGGAATAAGGAACCTGCCTCTCACACTTCTGAGCAGCTCAAGTTTTATATACAGTATGGTGACACTGTTCCCTCAGAAGTGTAATCATGAGCTCTTTCCCAGATACATACCAGCTAAAGCTCCAGGGGACATCTGTGCCACTTCAGGGAATGAGTCCTTAAATGAGAGGACTTGAGAATGCGTTTGTGAAGTCTGCATTTGTTTTCTGAGAAGGAAACCTCAGAGATGATTTTTACAGTCTCTCTGGGCTGCTGCCTGGTGTGTCACCAGGCAATTGAAGTCTTTAATTCTCACATGTTAAAGCAATTGGTATAGTTCAACAGTACAGCAACAATTCAGACACTTAGATCTCAGTATGCAGAGTCTGAGAAGCCTCAGCTCAGGCTGTTTCACTTTGGACTTCATGTTTTGTCTGCTGACTGATGGAAAGAGGCAAGCAGGATCTTGCATCCTTTCCAGCCCTCGTGACTGCAGAGAGTACCTTTGATTCCCAGTGTGGGTCTACTGCTGCCATTGTGTATTATACAATAAACTGTTTACATAACAGCCTTTTGTCACAGGTTTTAAATCTCAGGCTGCCAGTGCGAGGCAGAGGCTGCCAGCTGGCAGACACAGAGGTGCTTGTGCTCCAACTGTTGGAGGTAATTAACAGCCCAAACTGTCAGAAGGTGACAGCCGGCAGAAAGTTCCTGCCCTGGGGTCACAGCTGTATTCCGGCAACTTGCTTCTTGATTTACCAGTAAAACTAATAACGTAAATAATATTGGTATTAAATTATCAAACAAGGAGGACTGAGCCCAAGTTATATTTTCTACCCTCAAATTAACTGACAAAGAAAATTAGCATCAATATCTTGAAGAAAATAAGTAAAATGAACTACTTTGAGGGGAAAAAAATAGAAAAACTAGTCCACTAGATGTTTGGTGGATGTAAGTATTAGGATGGTTGCAGACTATAATGCTGTTGGGTTCACATTTTCCTGAAATTGTAGAAAATTAAACTAATATTTAGTATTAGTATTCTGGGCAATGATTATCAGCCACAAACTTTTAATCAGTGTGTCTTTTGTTTTTATGATACCCTATGGCTACCTTCATCTACTGTAAGATGGTATGAATTGGCTTGTGGGAAGCTATGATGATTGATACCAGCAGAACATTTGGCCAAGATGCTAATTTGTAAAACAAGAAATACAAACTCTTCAGCAGTAAATTGGCTCTTACAGTGGTTTATTTTGTGATCCCAAGAGCTTTTTAAGATATATTTCTGTACCCTTGAATGATAACCAGCAAAGTAACACAGTGATATTTTCCTACAGTACCTTCACACACACACATTTGAGAACTAAGATCCAGTTGTGCTGTTGCTTTCTACCCAAACTTTGACGTGAATAGCGATGAATTAGGCTCTTCCTGTTTATAATGTGCTTTGATATGCAAGAAAAATATGCAATACTAATAAGTAAATTTTCCAAAATCATAAGCATTCCAAGTAGTAACAGTAAATCAGAAGCAAGTAGAAACTCGGAAGTAAACAGGAATGCTCAAAGACAGCACCCATTAGAATAGAAGCTAAAGAAGAAAAGCAAAAAAAGAATCTAAAGCACTGCTTTAATTTGATGTTATATGCCTGTCTAAACTGTGACTCTCTCGTGCTTTGGAGCCTTGCCTCCTAGACTGTACAGACTGGAAGGCACAACAGTTCCCTCTTCCCTGGTGTGGGTTTCCCAGTGCAAACTCGGATCATGCTCTAGTCTGAGGTTCAGGCTCACATCTCAGCCAAGGGATGGGGATGGGCATCCAGACCCCATCATTCAAGGTATCTATAGAAATCTCATGAACATGTAGTGCAATCTACCAAATACAACTGCTCCATGGACAGGTATCCATCCTGAAAGCAAAAGTTTCCTGAGAAAAACTCCACACTTCTCTCAACTTTCAGGAGGATGGGAAATAGGGAGGGATTTTGCAACATTTCCTGAAAATACTATAAGCAATCTAATCCACATTTATGTTCTTCATAATTTTTGGGATTCTCATCCCTCCTTTTCCCTCCATTCTCATGCACCCTTAGGTAATGCCACACAACTCTATAGGCAGAAGATGTCACTGAATCTTATAGAACCTCATAGAATCTAATTCTTTTATACTATCCATAGCCTAAATTTGCTGCTGTTATAAGCTGCAGTTATGACTCTTTTCCAGCACTGCCCTGGGCCTTGGTCAGACGACTTCAGAACTGGCCCTTATGGATGGATGTTGCCCAGGAGTTCTGAACAGGTGGCTTCTCTCCACAAAAATAAATTTTCTAAGCAATAAATTAGCCTGGTAGTCAACAGGGATAAAAAGCCAACAGTACTGTCAGCAGTGCTAGATAATGCCAAGATGGATAAAATGTTTAATACTCTTTTGGTTCATGGTTCACAGAAAAAAAAATAGTGATCTGAGATTACAACTTGTGTGATTAGCATTGAAAGCAACAAGGTTAAAGTCCAGTGTGCAGTGAGTTACATAGGACTTCACAAAGAGATCTAAAGGTGAAACAAACTTAGACTCATTAGAAATCAATAGAATCATTAGAAACTAGAGAACCTGCAGAAGTCAAGGTTCTGGTGCACCAAAAAAAGAGACAAATACACTGCTTATTTCTAAAAGCGGGGAAAAGGAGAGCCAATGAACCATGTCAGCTAGCCTGACATCAGAGAGTTGAAAAACTAACAAAGCATCTATTTCTAATACTTAAAAGATTAACCAGTGAAAAGTAACAGCCAAAAATAATGTACAGCATCTTCACTTACTAAACAATCAATGCTGCTTTGCATAAATATTGACCTCCTTTGAAAAAAAAAAAACCAGCCAAACAGGAAAATAACTTCTTTACTTATACCTCTGTAACAAAGGTGCAGAACAGACTGGAAAACAATATGTTGAAAGGCTGCATCAACTGGAGTTCTACTGAAATCTGTCTGGAGACTGATACTGTGCAGTCATTTCATTAATGCTCTGGGCAGTAAAACAGGCAGTAAGTTTATTAAATTCTTATATCATAGCAAGCTCGGAGGAGTGTAACCATTTTTGAGGACAAGGTTAGAATTCAAAATAAGGAAGACAAATGGGAGAAAGAAGCAATAATAAATAGAAAGCAATCCAATCAAGACAAAATATTTAAGTAGGAACAATCAGCTTCACAAATACTCTCCGAGAAATGTCTTGCCTAGATAGCAGTCCTACAGAAAAGGATCTGGATGTTATAGTGTATCACATGAGTCAGAGGTGTCTTAACACTTCAATAAAGTACCACAATGTGAAATGTAAACACAAGAGCTGTACATACAGCACCAAGTTTGTACTGCTCTGTCAAAATTGGACAAGGCTCAGCACAGAACAAAAGAGATGATCAGACATCAAGTAAATGTGAATTTCAAGGAACAAGAGCTAAAAGTTAATAGTTTCAGAGGAAAAAAAAAGACAAGAAATGTGACATAATTATGTTAAAGATGATTAAAAGGAATAAATTTCTCCCCGTGTCTGTATAGAAAGGAAAATAATTGGATTAATTTGCAGCAGCAACAGTATTTATTTTAGAACTTTCCTGCTATTATCTCTCCATAAGAATAGATTACATGAGGAGGTTGCGGGATCTCTTTTTCTGGAATTTTTAAAGAATAGGCTAGGCCAGCCTGACAGGAATGTTTTAGTACTAGTTTATTTTTAGAAATACTTTGGACACCAGACTACATGACCTCTAAGCATCTCTCCTAGACTCATTTTTTTACGAAAATGTGTCTGTTAACTGAAGAGTTCAATGCATACAGTAGATATGTGGGATGCACAATTTACTATGCATATTTCAAATCAAAACAAGCAGTCATGTGAATTCCTACTGGAATTGCAAGAACTGTGTAAGAGTAAATTATGCTCAGTCTTGGATTATGAAAAGGGATTGCTCATCCAAAGACCTTGAATTCTGTACAATGTAAAAAAAAGGCAGCCAGAACAAATTTATAGGGCCAAGTGGTAATCCTATCACAGTCAGCAGCAAAGCTCTCATTGATTTCAGAGGGACCACGACTTGGATAGCCTTTTATTTTTGAGATCTGGCATCACATGATGCCACATGCCCATTGTTATTAAATTGATATATGTATATGCAAATATTTCATAATGATATTTTGTTGTCAGGCTGTCATTTGGTGGGATTCAGTGTGGTCAGTTTAACAAACCAGAATGCTACTAGTCAAGTAAATCTACCTGCAAGAAATATTTATGAAGAAGCCTGAATCTGAATTCCCTATTGCCTTTATGTCTTTACAAAGTCTTATGAATGAGGAAATAGCACCAAAGATCTATTAGTAATAGTTATTTCCTAATTGCAGTGGGAAGCATCCTGCATGTTTAAATAAATATTGTTAACTCTGACCTCTTGGTTTGCCAGGACTGATAAGACAATTGTTTGACCTATATGAAGCACATACAGTATGCATGGACTGAAAGCAGCAGGAAAACAGGAAACAATAAATCAGAAATTAGAGCACTGATTGTTATAGCTAATTACATCAGACTTCTGCTTAATTTCTCACTCTGTCATTCTAACCTGATTTTCTTTCCAACAGACTTTGCAAATTGCTGGTGTCACGTACATACAGCACATAATAACCTTTAGTTACTGTGATTGACAAATGAATGAGAAGAAGAACATAGTTTATTATGGAAGAATGAACTGTGACACACACCAGATACCTGCTCAGATGCTTTTTTAATTCACTTACCTAGATCTGCTGCATGATACATTTTGCCAGGACCACAGGTTTGGCATCACAACATCATAACTGAATTTGTGTCATGGTTTGATAATGTTGGACAAAGAAGGAAAAATAAGGCTATAAAAGGAGGAAAATGGCATAGATTGATCTCCACAACAAGAGAGATAAAGTGGTAACCAGAAAATTTAAATCAATTCTGAAAATAATATGCTTAGAATTAGGCATATTAATCAGCATATTTATTCTTGATGTTATTTTCCTCATACTGCACATCAGATAACTTGGTGTTATTATTACTGTCTCTTTCTACATTACTCCACTTACAGACTGTAATATCTTTCTTTGTCCTGTTTCATCACTGCCATCAGCATCTTCAGTTGTCTTAAATTAGCACGGATATTTTACTGTAGCTAGAAATATTTGGTAGAACATAAACTATTAATTTGTAGGTATCTAAATTAAAACTTTTCCCTTCTGATCCAAGTAAAAAGTCATTAGCAATCTTGTTAACCCACTGTCTTTCTGTGAGACGTATGCTTCCCTTTGGACCAGCAGCTTGCTGACATTGTTTTGAGAGGTCAGGCCACTCTGTGTCACAGGTAGTTGTTGATGGGTGAAATGCAGCTTTCACTTTCCTCAATGTCTCTTAGACTCCCATCAGCATGAACTCAAGGTGAATATAGCCAAACAGACACACTGGAGAAGTACCAGAAGGATTAATATTATATCATCATTACCTTTAACAGTCTGTGCCTTGTGTATTATGTATTCTGAAACTACCCATATGATTTAGCAAAGCAACATCTGGTAAAAAAAAGCAAAGAACTCCAGGCCAATGTAATGTTTTATTCATGTGTTGTACCCATATATCATATTCCTGAATGTTATTTCGAGTTTTAAAATTTTTTTGTCCATTACCGCTGTCATGTCTTCTTCATCCTATTCCTTTGGGATTTTTATTTGTAACTTTGTAAGGGTCAAGACCTAGAAATCAAGCAAAAACCCACATACTGATGTTTTTAGCTATACATTTGCAGAGCTCTTCCATTCTCTTCCCAGAGGGCCATCACATCACCTCCGCTGACTGCCATGGTGCAAGTAGTTAATATTGGTCTGCAGTGCTTGTCAGGTTGTTGGACTTTCTAAGTGTTCTCATCTCCCATGACCAGGAGCCATAAAATTCTCTTTCCTCACAAATTTCCTATACTCCAACAATGGTATCAGGATCCTTTAGTGCTCTCCTTAGGTGTCGGTTTCTGGACAAATATACATTAATTAATCATTATGGGTATTATGTGTTTCTGTACTCAATTACAGATTTAAATATTCAAGTTGGGGGTTGAGTTTTATTAAGTTATAATATTTTACAATCCAAAAATCTGTATTCTTCCAAAGCCTAACACATTTGTTTAGCCATTTCTGCCTATCCTCTAAATTAACAACAGAGATTATTCTTTTTTAGAACTGTCCTTTGCCTCATTTCTACTTTTTGTATTGATAGGTTGATGGACTTATTTAAAACTGGAAACAAAAAACAAGTCTTATGTCCTAATTATTGAAAAATAGTACTAAGAAATAGGTATTCCAATGTCAAAGTATAATATTTAATGAGCATTCAAACTTACTGGAAAGACTTTTGCTTTACCTGTAATGATAAGGCAACTGGCGTCCTACAGCAGTAAGACTGTGGCTTTATCACTACAGATAAGGCAACAACACTACACAAAAACACCTTTCTGTTAGCCATGGTGGACCACAATTTAAAACATTTTATATTGTTGGAGGAGCCAGCTGAGAACATTGGGGTACCCCCTGGGTTTTCAGCAATGTAAGCACCAAGACAGGAAGCTGCTCCAGCTAGCAGTACAAAAACCTTAGGAGATATTAACAGTGTAGAAGAAGCCCTGTAAAAATTCCAGTTACTTTCTGATTTCCCCCATGTTATCTTCCTGAATTCCTAGCCTTGTTTCAGAGAAAGACAGTTCATCCATCTCCATATAGAAGACAAGCACAGTCGTGTTTGTAGCATTGTTATCAAAGACTAATGCATGGATAAAGCAAACAAACAAACCCTAATCCAAAGTTATTTTAACTGCAGCATTAGAGCTAGGAAACCAGCTGATTACCTCTTGTTATGCATGACAGCTAATGGGACTAATGATGTATTTGAAGCATATTCTTAAAATTATGTGATACAGCCAAGCTTTTTTAGCAAATGAGTGTGTCCATATCCCCTCTTGTTGGCTCTGTTGTGTCCTATTTGAAGAAGATTTAAGTGCAGCAAGTCCTGCTCCATATTTTGACATGAAAGGAAGATAGAGAGTGATCAAATGTTGAGAAAATCAAAATCTTTCTTTTAATACAGAGTGAGGATAAAGTAGCCTAAGAGATAAACAGGGGAAAAGCTTTCAAAGTAATTCCACAGAAATACAACCATCATAATTGTACCACCTTTCTCTAGAATAAAATAATCCTGTAGCAGAAACAGAAATGCAGCAGAAACATAGTTTACTATTTTTCCTCATAACCAATAAATATAGCTTTCTCTTGAAACTTGATATAATAACATGTCAGTTGCTTTTCAAAACTAGAAAATTAATGAAAACTGAGGAATCCTTATCTTTGTTTTATTTTTCTGTTTGTTGCGTGTTAAGTCCCACCTGTTTGCCGCTTACCATAGATTTTGACCTTTAACACACAAAAATCTGCAATCTGCCCCTCTGCATCAGATTCCTTACAGAAGTCCTATAAGTAGACCACCCCTTCACAGGTAAGGCAAGCCATTAAACCCTGTGAATTTTCACAGTGGATAAGCCTAGATTAATTTGACCCAGGTGTTTGTCTATTACTGTGCATGGGAACAGTTGCAGTGTCCCCTAGCTCTTTCTCCTGCGGTGGTCCAGCCTTAGCACTCTCTGGACTCTAATCTAAACCATGTAAGAGAACCAGCTGGCGCAGGACTTTGTAGACAGACTCTTGTTATGCTGTTTGTGTCACTTTGATGTATTCTTTTGCTTTACATATGAATACTTGTAGAAGTAGGAGGAAAACATGAAGAGCCATGTGCTGGAATTAAGTTACAAATGTCAATTCCTTTCTCAATTTTACAAAAAACGAGTCCTTGATTTTATGCTACACATGCAAAGGGAAGTGTCAATATGAACAATGCAGAAATTTAGGGGTAAATCTGTCCTCATTTGCACCTTTGCAACCCTTGCTGAAGTGGGGCTATTTGAGTAGAAGTAAGAGAGGTCTGAAGCTGTCCCATTCATATTTATCCGCATGTAACACATTTAGTTTAATTTATACTTTATTTTAAAACCAAACAATTAAATGAACATTAATGGCTAAGTAATTGGATGTTAAGTCAACATGTGTATGGATGTGAGAAGCCTGAGTTATTGTACCAAAAGCTGCCCATAATATGAAGCATTTATGAAAAACCTCCATTATTTCAGCACAGTTTACTAGACTAAAATAGAGAGAAATGTAACTTTTGCAGTTAATTAATGGGTAAAAAATGTGAATTGCCCCACATACCCCAGACCTGTGTGACTGAAAATGTTTCTAAAATTTATCATGGCTAAAATACAGTACATGACTAAAAGGTGTTCTCACATGCCTGGCCCACAGAAGACACAATTACATATTGACAAGATTGAAAATAATGTGAGTAGCAAAATTTTTCATAAGGGCAAGATGAATCTACAAGGTCTGATTATCCTCTCACAGCACTACAGTTTGGCAGCTAATAGAATTAGGCTTGTTTTAAACATGTATAACTGAATTGGGCCCTGGATAATCAGAAAGTTGGCATATCACAGACCAGTATTTCGTTATGAATAACCCTGTGAAAATCCAGGGATACATCTGGAAACTCACATGGTAAGTGAGATGAGAATCAGGCCATGCCTGAAAGTTGTAATTAAACATAAACTGAAAGAAAAGACAATATTTTGAATTGATTAAAGCTGAGCTTGCTACATCTGTCAGATGCATAACGAAAAGACTGCTTATGTCCCTTGGCACAGTAATGTATAATAACTGTAGTCATCTTAAGACTGTTTGTGAAGATGTAATGCATGCCATCAAGGCTTGCATTTTGAGTTAAATTTGAGACCATACTAGCATTAATATTAATGGTACAGATCAGAATTTCTCAAAACCACAAAGAGAATTATCTCAGTTATCACAAAGTCAACCCGAGACTGTCAGGACAGTAAAACTTAACCACTAATATTTAAACACAAAACTAGTAATCAAGAAGTGAGTAATATTTCACCTAGACCAATTAATGATGAAAGCTGCAATTGCCTCTAGACTGCTACATTTTTAGTTATCAAATTCAAATCTATAAAATTGTTTATAAACAATGGAGATGTTGAATGCAAATGGATTTCAGGTACTGCACAAATCAGCCTCTGACTGCAAAGATTGATTTAGTCTCATTTTGAAGCAGTTCTGAGGACCCAATTTTTCAGGAGATGTTTAAGGAAATTAATGATTTTATTTATTTGTTCTTGATTTTCTTATAATTCAAACTGTGGCAAAGGAAAAAGCAATTTTTTCCACCTCATCTGAAATGCTAGTACCCAAAGAGATTTGTATTCCAAATTTATACCATCCCTTAGGTGAGATGCCTCATCCTGCCTTGAAGATAAGATTCCAGGCATTGCTCAGATACTTGGGTATAATTTATTGTAGACACACAAAAGTCAGATCTAAATCCTTTTGGATCATGATGCCACAAAACAGCAGTTCAAAGTTCAAAGAGGGAGACCGACAGATGCAATTAAGTTATCACTGTTGGGATAAGTGCAACCCTTCCTGCTCTTTTAGTGCTTCTGGGATCCTGAAGATTGTGAAATGTTAAAAAAAAATTTTTAAAAAAGAGCATTCTCCTCAACGCTACCTATATTTTCATTGCATAAATCACAGCAGTTGGAATAAAATACATCCAGTGAATTACTTCCTGCCACTAAGGAAAAAAAATCCAAAATCTTGTTTCCTGATGACTACAAACTTCTCTTGACAAACCTCCAGTGCCAAATGTGGTTTCCATTTACTGTTTTGGGATTTATTTGTCTATGCCAAAGTTCAGGTGTGCCAGCTCTTTGTAATAAGCCATTTGGATGAAAGCTTGGCTAGCTCAAAGGATTCTGATGTATTTTATTGCTGCCTTTTAAGATTATTGTTCAGAAATACCAACTCTAATTTTGAAATCAATTAGCCATGCAGTCTGATGAGGTGTTGGCCCAGCTCAGGTTCACACCCGCTGTCCGCAGATTATTGTTAAGTTCAGTCAGGTCCTTAGAGCTGCTCTGCGTTGCAGGCATCTGGTGTACACATGTTTGATGTCCTCACAAAATGACGCTGATGGCTTAAATGGCAAGGCTCTAATGAAGAAAGCCTAGCAAGTTTGCTGCTGTTTGCCAGCAAAACATGACTTTTACAGGGCAGAGTAAAAGTCTTTTTTTCCCTTGTTTAACTCTTCGATGTCAAAAGAATATAAATCTTCCCTGGAGATTGGAGATTCAGCAAGCATGACAAGAATGGGACCTGAGGGTCCACTATAGGCATGCAGAAGGAAAATCCCTCTGGGATCTTGCACCTTCCTGGCACCTGTACCGCCATGCCACAAAGTGCTTCCTCCAGAGGGAAGGGTGTCTGCCTGCACCTGCCAATGGGTTCCATGGAGGGAACAATGCGGGACAGTCAAAAAGAGACGCTCCCAAGCCTTTCCAGGGAGAGGGAAGAGAATCATGGAATAGTAGAATGCCTTGGGTTGGAACAGACCTTGAAGATCATGGACGTCCATCCCTTCTGCCATGGGCAGCCATAGCTTTGCACTAGTCCAGGTGGCTAAAATCATCCAAAACGGTTTATATTCGTTGTGCCATTACAAAATGTCTCATGGTAATCCAAACAAAGGACGAGTGCATAAGGTGTTTTCCATTACATCTTTGCAGGCTAGGAAGTTTTTCGGCTGTTTCTCCAGTTTTGTGCACGAGGTCTAAGAATACAACCTCAGAGACAAAAATACAAACTAAAAACACACATCAAAAATAAAACCCATCAGACTGTGTTCTTTAACACTCATAAGAGAATGATATTCTTATTCCCTTAGACTCATTCCATCAAATTCACCTGGAGGAGCTGAATATCAGCAATATGAACTGTACTGGACAAAGAGCTATAGCAGGGATGTGTGATGAGTTATTTGTGATCATTATTATGCTAGTCTATCTTGAATGATAGATGCTAAACTCCCAGTCTAATCATCTCAAAGGAATTTACAAGTATTATGTCATGACTTCAGAGCTGGAACCATTTATTAAAATCAGCCTTTTGTTCAACTTGCAACATTTTGGAGAATATTCAGTACAGGCAGACTGAATTTTATCTACCTTTCTTTGTTTTGAAAAACCAAAAGCATTTTGGTTTTTGCTCACATTAACGGTCACGGTCATGTGGTCATTTAGAACCATTGTCCTCTATGCTAAATAGAACAGGAAGTTACATACAAACAATTAATCTAGCTCAGAACAATCAGGTATGAAAAATCTAGTTCTTATCTGGTCAACAAAATGGACATGGCAGCAATATAATCATGCTAAATAATTATGCTGAAGGAAAAGTTTCTAGAGTCCAGGAGCGGCCATACAGAATACCAACATTCAAAACACAGGAATTAGGTTCTTTCCATCTGCAATACCTCCTAATAATAATGTTAAATGTCTATGACAAGAAGAAAATGGAGGGAAGGAAGGAAGCACAGAAGAGTAAGAAGGAGAGCTGGTCTGGAGGACAGTTTAAGGAGATGAGGTAATAATCAATAATAACCTATGAGAATTTTTCCTTTCCTTAAGTCCATGACAATTAAGCATGCCAAAAGGGTCGTAGACACAATGGTTTTTATAGCCCAGTATCCCATCCCCAGCAGCGGTCATGTAGGGATATAAAAAACAATTACAGATCAACCTGTTACACTCTCTCAGCTTTTAGCAATCACTGAGCAGTTTCCTACATGTTTAAAAGTCACTGATGGATCCATTTTCCAGGAATTAATTTATTACTGTTTGATTACAAATACTTCAGTATTTTACTTTCCATAGCACTCTGTGGCTAACGACTCAGTACCACAGTAGTCCATGAGCACCATTCAGTTATGTGGGGAGACAAAAAAGGCCTTCTCTCGACACTCTTTTCATGTGCTGAGTTCTTGTGTGAAGAAAAATAAATAAAGATATTATATTCACCTCTTCCACATACTTCTTGATTTTTGTAATACCTCCTCTACATAGACATTGTCCTTTGGGTCACCATTCTTGCAGTCATTGTTCCATACTTTTAATCCACCCGTATCAGTCTTTTTATCTGGTTCTGTTTTATAATTATGGCAATGCAATGAACAGACTCTGTACACCAGATTCCTTTTTAACATGGATCTCAACATTCTGGAAACCAGAGCCTGAAGATCAAAAGCTTGAAAAATCTTGCCTCCAGACTAGCCAGATCTGGCATCGCTCCGTATACCATAAACAAATAGCTTTTCTTTAGCATCCTGGAAGGTATACTAAGGGAAGTTCTGTTATCTAAAATCTCATAAATTTATGGATGACTGAAGGGAAATCTGAAGTTTTGCCAAAATGTCACTTCTTTTAAATAATTAAATAACTTTTATTTTCATTGAGGCCAAAACATAAGGTGTGTAAATGGAAGGAGTTTGGCTGCTCCTGAGTCAGCACTGGAATAGTTTGGTTCCAGTTCCTGTTTGGTCTATCAAAAATTGGCGTTTTTAGTTAAGTTTAAAGGTGCTTTGATATTTTATTATGACTATATCATATTTGACAGTAAATCCATTTATGTTTCTGTTAGCCAGGCATGTGATAGGCAACACCTATCTGCCTGTAACTGGAAGACTTATTGATGTCTTGCAACAATATTAATTCCAGTAGTGCAGGTCAAATTGCTCTCGTCAAAGATGTTTAACATAATAGATATTACCCAATTACATAAGGCTTGAGGGTAATTTGGTAAAACTAAAGAAACCCATTATGATATTTTCTTAGAAGCATTTTTATACACTCTGACATCTGAAAACAATACTTAGTCTCCAACACATACGAGGGAGATGACCACCTGTCATGAGTTATTGTTTGAATTATTAATGTTTGGATCTTGGACTCAGAGCTTTAAAATATATGATGCAATGGGCAGATACTGGTGTACAACAATTACAGGAGTAAATATTTATGTGTTTCAATACATTTCAGTGAGAAAAAAATAAAATTCTTGTAATAGAAAATTCTTTTTATTAATTACAAAAATTCCTTTATAGCGAGTGACTAAGTTTAATGGCTACGCATCACACAGCAGCACTGATCATGCCATTAAGAAAGATTTGTGAGCCTTGCCTATATATTAGCTGTTGAGATACACTGGGGAGATGAAAGATAATCTCCTAAATTGTTCATCCCACACTCTGTGCTAATCCAGTTTCTGGACTGCCTGCAAGGTAAGCATAACAAAGTAAATAAGAAGACTAAAATTACTCTTTCACCAGTCTCTTGTTCATTCTGCTAGTCTGTAAAATGGAGTCTGCCATTTAGGCCAGATCTCAGGGCGATCCTACTCTTGGGCACATAAATCTTTTATTGTTTGGGGGGGTTTTTTCTTCTAAGAATTCTGCTACAATGGGCTATTGATTCCCTTGTTTCTACCTGAGTTTTTTGTCTACCTTCTTATACATTCCTTACTTTTGTCCGGGATGTCTCAGGCACTACATTGACAGGTTTGATTTCTCAGCTTTTGATCACAACCATTTTTTTTCATGAGAAAAATGATATTTTCAATCTGAATGTGATTTTATTGATTTGGGGCTTGGTTTGGGGTTTTTTGGGCTTGGTTTCTTTTCAGTTGGTTGGTTGGTTTTTGGGGGTTCTTTTTTGAAAAACTGAATGAACTGAGCTACGCAGACACCATCAGCATGCATCATGATGCATAAATGTTCTTATTGCTCTCTCTCATAACAGCTATTGCCATTGCTGTTACTGTACTCTTAATGAGCAACACAGGAGAGGATAGTAAATCGTTTAATCTGCAAACCATTACCTTTCTTGAATTTTAGAACTTTGTAAAGAACTGATTGATTCTAGCAAAATTCTACCTGACTTTGGCTACTTTGTGCAACTCTTTGAGACGTGTGGCCCAAGAGAAAGCTTACTTCTATCTTATATATTCTATCTGTACTTTTACAATAATAATATAAATACCAGGCAGTAAGCATTAAAAGGAGAAAAACGTGAAAAATTAAAATGAAAATTTATTTACGGCACACCCTATATAAGCTTGACCTTGCTCACATTGTAATCATTTCCAATCCTTCAATGATGTCAACCTATACAAAGCTGAGCCTCATAAAAATAGAAAATATGAAGGTTACGTGGCAATACACTGACAAGTTTTAATACCACCTCCTTCATAGCGAATGGCCAACATAGGTGCAGAGCTGCCTGCTAGTGGTGTGTACTTACAGAATTGAGAGAAAGAAAAGGCAAAACTCAACAGGTATAGAACACAGGTCATGACACACACATTGAAAAGTCATGACCTTCAATATTAAGGCAACAATTCTGTCCTTAACTCTCTGTATGTTAAGAACAACAGCAGCTAGGGTAAGGAACATTGTCACCATAAATTGAGAAGCCGGAGAGTTTCGTTGCTTTCCTCCAACCATAATGTTATGCAAATGCTGTTTTGTTGTGCCTTTAATACAATAAAGGACTAATTCCTCAGAAATCGGGGATATAAGTCACGTAAATGGAAACTTGTAAATTATGTCAGTAATCCATAACTCATACAACTGATTTGGAAACCAGAGCCTTATGGTTCAGCAAGAAGTAATTGCTTTATTAACTCCCATTTATCAGTATAAAACTGGCTAATTTAACTGACTGACTGATTTATATATTGATATTTTAAATTTAGCTCAACATCCTAATTTAATAAGTGGATCACACATGGATGTTTAAGAATACATTACTTTCTTGTTGGTTGATACTCTAAGTATGCCCTTATTAAGACAGATTATCTCCTTTCCCTTGTTCTTTTAAGAGAAGGACAAAACAAATTATATATATCATTTATTCTACCTGACAGAAAGGCCATGTTTCCATATAACCCCCTCTCTAGTAATATATTGAATGCATGACTAACCACATCATTCATTCTCTTTTTAACATCCATGATGTCATAATCTTTTGCAACAGTAAGTGTATATTCCTGCCTTCAGACTTTTCGAAATCACCACAGGGAGTCAGACTACTGAAGCACAGTCAAGCAATAAATCTACCAGGTTCACTTGAAACAAAAGTTGGAAAGAAAAACTAATATGGATTTATACACCTCTGATTCTCCAATAAGTAAGGTCTTGTGTACATTTAGCTGACCCTAAATTATATGTTAAGAACTCAAGGGTTCTCAGTAACTACTTTTAAATCATGAAATCGAGGCAGGGTTGTATTACTTACTTTAAGTAAAATTATTGATATTGCCAACTATGATAATATGCTTTTCAGGGAGAGATGTGGGTTAGGAGCTTAATGAGCACAGTTTTTAGGTACTGGTATAAATAACTTGCAGCTGTAACAATCATAAGTTATAATCCTTGTAAGCAAGGTTACAGACAGTATATGTTGTACAGCCCTGGCTCTAAAATGCACATGCTAGAAGTGTGAGCATTCAGTGTGTTTAACTTTCAACATTAGAACACCTAGGAAATGTGGCACTATTAGGATAAGGCTGTGTGTGGATCAAGGTAGTTAGCTCCGATTCATCTTACATTCAGATAATTTGTTCAGATTTCTACTGATTCAGAGAGCAGCCCAGACAAATGCACATTTCATTATTAATATGAAGTCTGAAAACGTCACTACTATCTGGGATTTTGATCACAGAATCAGCCAAATTCCAAATCATAGGTCTAATATCAGGTAACAATTTGTACTAAATCATGGCTTGAATTGTCTTTATAATATCTCACGCTATCATCCACCAGGCATTTTATTTTCCAGAACACATATTAAAAATTGTGGATATTGGTTAGGAAATCAAAACACTTATTTCAGCCCTTCATTCTAGTGATGTGAGCTGAAGATTCTTAGTGACTTCAAACCTTAATGGCATATGACTAGAGCAATGTGAATTCACTTCCTGAAGTCCAGTGATGTTCTAAAAGGACTGTTTATTTTGGAGCCTACTTTTTTTTAGCATAAGCCAGAGTATGTGCTACTTAGAAATTATTAGAATGCTGTTTTGCAATACAGAAAATCTACCCCAATGCCCACACATCACAGACTTGTCTCCATGGTGATTCCAGTTCCACATACTTGGACTTAATGTGTTTTTCCTCTCCTGAAACTGGAGTTAAACAGTACTACTCTATACAAGAATTAAGCCTTCCTTTTTTGTCATTTCATGACTACAGAGCCATCTGATAAGGATGAGGGAAAAGCAATTTCAGTTTAGAATACTAAAAGTGAAAATCACTGGGGTTTAAAGACCATGTGTGCATGTGTGCTCCTTCATCTTTGCAGCCTCATAATGATAAAATCATATAATGTAGCTGAATTCATTATCTATTATATTACATTACTCTTCCTCTTTCACTCTCCCCATTTTATACAGCATTTATTACTCTTAGCCATATGGTACACACACAGTTCCCTTAACATATGCTGTGCAACCTTTTTTGGGGAATGTGAAAAATAAATGTCTGATTAGAATCAGAAAGCCACTAATGAAACAAAACAGTCATTATTCCATACAAAATAATTACTGAAATGATGTCCCCTATTTGCTTCTTGAAGGGTATTTCCTCAGTAACAATTGGCTGATTGCTGAGATAGATGGGTAATTGTTCAAAAGACTTAATGGTCAAGAAAATGATGACATTTTGAGTTTGTTCTGAAGACAGGAGGAAGTGTTTGAGAGAAATCTATAGTTTACCAGAAATATATTTTCTCTCTCTTTGTTGCAATTTTTGTTGTCTCCTTATGCAAATGTACAGTGAGAGTGCTGTTCCACCAGAGAGAAGTCTGCAACAGTACAGGCTTCAGATGATACTGAAGGCTTACAAGGAAAATAATAGCTCTGTCTGATCACATCTCATCAGCAAATGTCTCACTCACATTCAAGTGTTTTTCAATTCCAAGCTGGTTCTTCAGTCTCACAGCACTACTGCACTCACAGTGCAATGGACTCATCTTATATTTATCAGGAGTGAACTGCTGCCAGCAGCTGAAAGGTTTGTGGTTTTAGTGAGCACACTTCAATGTAGCCCATCATGTATTCCCTTTCTGGAGTGGTGAACATTTTCTTCCCTTCTCTAGAAAAAATGTTTAAGGTCAAAACAAAACAATTTGTGTCAAATCTGATTTCCTGTATTACAATTTACAGTAAATAAATTTTGAAAAACAGATATTTTAAATTTAAATACCCAAAGATTGTGATGAAGTTGAAATGGAAGCTACAATTTTTCTTTTCACTTAAAAATTATTTTTCAAAAACAACACATTTTAACAGATTAAAAAAAATTAAGGAAATAACTATCTCTTAAAGGTGGGGTTTTTTCAAAAATAAATAAACCTGTTAATAATAACAACACATTGACAAATTGTGGGTTATTTTCACTCATCTATTACTTTAAAGCACATGGAGTTTTCCTCCATTTTTATTCTAAAAACAGTTCAAAAATTGACCCATTAAAACTTTTTAATTGTTCTAAAACTCTCTGGGACCCCAGCATTAGAAGAATGTGGACCTGTTGGAGCAAATCCAGACGGTCACAAAAACAGTCGAAGGAGCACCTCTCTTCTGGAGGCAGGGTGAGAGAACTGGGGCTGCCTAGCCTGGAAGAGACCTTATTATGGCTTTTCAGTAATTAAAGGTAAGAAAGATATGGACCAACCTTTTAGCAAGGTCTGTTGAAATAGGACAGGGGATAATGGTTTTAAACTAGAAGAGAGTAGATTCAGATAAGAAAAACAGAACTAATTTTTGACAGTGAGAGTGGTTAAACACTGGAACATGTTGTCCTGAGAGGTGGTGGATGCTCCATCCCTGCAAACATTCAAGGTCAGGTTGGATGGGGCTCTGAGAAGCCTGATCTGGTTGAAAAGGTCCCTGCTCATTGCATTGGATTAGAAGACCTTGAAAGGTGTCTTTCAACCCCAATTATCCTATGATTCCATGAAAAACAGCTTTTGGCCAAATGAAAACATTGTTATATTAAGCAAAACTCAGGCTGTTATTTTAATTTGATTTACAATGTTTTTGTAGATGACTAAATTCTTCTAAATCTACTTTAAGTAGAGAGAAATATTTTCTCACCAGTTTTGCTGAATTCAAAATAGAAGGAAATTTGGTGAAAAAATCTCTTTTCTCAGAGAAGATATTTGTATACTGAAGTTTTGTTCAGACAGGTATTGCTTCAGACTATAGTGCACACTTCAGAAAGTTTGAAACAACCATTTCTGTTAAGTCCTTGATCCCATATGCTCTCGTTATTGCTACAACCAAATAATGTCCTATACTTTCAAGGATGCCTGCACTAATTCTCAGTGCAGAAGTGGGACCATATTTTCTCTTTCAATCCACATCCTGATTCATATTCCATTGAAATTAAACAAAGATGTCACTGGCTTCAGTGAGTTTTGGATGAGTCTTCAAAGGCATTTTAAACATAGGAATACTATATATACCAATTGGTTTACTGCATGAAATACTGTACCTACTTAACTTGCAGAGCTGAAGACATACATATGTTATAGAAGAACAGCCCAGGAGAAAAAAAATTACAACTTTACAGTATTTGCTAGCAAAACATCAAGGACATGCAGAGAAGAAAGAGGATCAGTTTGTTAAGGGTCTGCCTTAGGACTTAGAAGAGAAAAATTCCAGACATTGCATTACCAGAGTCTTCCTGTGTGATCATATACTACTTTATCTGCTTCTGTTCTTCTGTAGGAAAGAACAGTACTTCTGCATTTATAAAACCAAATGGATAAGTATTTTTTAGAACTGTGGTATGTTCTAATGTTGTGCTACAAGAAGCACTAAGGGTGGGATGTAAACTTAGGCAAAGAAGGTCTGCCACACTGCCACATCAGTCAGCTGGCACCTACCTACATCAGCTTCTGGTACCAAACTAATCACAGTCCCACAGTCTGCTTTGCAAATACCAAAGCTCTGGAAGCCTTGTGAGGTTCTAGCTTCAGAGGATCAGAAAACAATTGTGAGGAAAAAAAGGGATCTTCTCACCTCTTCTGAGAAGCAATGAGGTTGGCACCAGCTGTAAGCCCTAATGCCAGTTCGCTTCTGATCTGTCCCTGGTCTTGGTCCTGAACATTCACTGCTGGTCCAAGACAAGAGCATCACTGAGTTTCCTTAGACAGGACAGGCCTTCTTCTGGGGGTGATAAACTGAAAGTTCTGCAAGTTTAGGGAGAAATTAAATGTAGAACAACACCCTACCCACTAGGCAATAATAACAATGTGCACCAACACCATCAAACATATATCTCCTTGTAACATTCTTACAGGGAATTTCACTTGCTTATTTCTTTTTTCTATATATTTGTGTGTGTGTATATATATATATGTATATATATAAATCTCCAGCTACCATAATTTTTTGTGTTAAAACGTTTTATGATAATTTTATAAAAGTATTCATATATTGTGCTATATGCATTAACTCTGGATTCTTAATACAGAATCCAGGATGCAGCATTTTTATTTTGGCATGTGTTGATAGCATATTGATGTTTGCACTAACTGCAGCCTTGCCTGATGAAATTTTCACAAACGCACATGGAGCGGTAATCAGCATTTACCAGAAAACAATGACTCACTAAAGGAAAGAATCAGCCAGGGATGCAGCATGTCCAGACAGTAAAGATTGTCCAAGTTGTTTTCTTTCAATGCCAGCATCATCAAAATTGGTTTACTTTTCATTTGGTCAATATCAACATAATTTATTAGCCTTGAAATTCACCAGCAAAGAACTAATTCACTCTCTAGAGACACACTGGACAAGGAATGTAACAAAAAAGAATATCTAAAATAAATAATTTAAAATAAATTGGAGAAAGACCTCAAGCACAATCCTACTTTTCCCATGTTGTTCTTTTTTTCTCTATGGCACCTCTGACATGTATGTGAGCTGGCGTTTTCTTTCCATTTAAATATAAAGAGTTCACTATCATTTACATATGACTCAACATTTTTGGTCATGGAACTATCTTAGATATACATGCAATGGCCAAATTTCTGTCTTTAAGATTCTGCAAGTCTGACTCCATTCCTCCATGAAGACCCAGTAGCCCTGCTGGGAGTCTCCTGTGCTGTTGATGCTCCCCCTGCTGACAGCCTTCAATCAGGAAAATACATTGCAAGGGTTTCAGGGAGCAATAGGAAGAACAAACTGCTTGGATGGGGTTAATACAAGAAACAGAAACAGTAGAGGAAATCACAGAGAGAAGGAAATGGGCAAAATCAGAGACAAAGGGAAGGGGCAAAAGATCCAAAATCACCACATCACCTATATGCCCTAAGCAATCTGCAGTCAAAACATGATCTTTCTAAGCAGCAGAGTGGGAAGACTGCAGAACTTATGATGGTTTTGAAAGAATTTACAGGAACAACAAGAATTTCTTTGCAGCAGACAAACTCATATGGGATATGGAACATCAGGATTACAGGCCAGGTATATATCAGGCAGATAAGGGACTGAAACTCAGGGCCCAATAAGTCCTAAGGAGCAAGTTAGTGATCATTTCCATGATGACTATATTTTCTTCCCTTTTTAATTTTTTTAATTTCTAAATTGAAATTAAAACCTCACAGATTATGTTAACCTTTGTGTTCTCTGCTGAAAGTTGTGTTAAAAATCACAGTTTACCTTTCTTCACTACCCTCTCACCTCCCAGCAAAGTTTTACTCTAAGACCAGATGAGTTCTTGAACCTTAAAATCCTTTTACTTTCTACCAAAACCTATGAAAATTAAAACTTTAAGAAGCCTTCTTTAGTGATTCACAAACAGGATGACATTAAACCACTACACTCCCCTTCATCTGCTATCATTAGTTCAAAGAATGAAGGACTATGGTATATTACTAAAGAAGACCAGTAGCACTGATGAACTTCTGAAGGATCAGGCTTTCATTTTCCATCTTTTAAAAGCTTAAGAAATTATACAACATTACCACTTCTCCTACGACATTCCACCCACAACAAAGAAACACTGCATTTGACCTCCATGTCTGTATTTGTCATGGCATAGTCCTCAATTTCATGAATGCTTTGTACTCCTGTCTCAAACCCTGAGTAATTCATTTGCCTCCCAACAGAGAGCTGCATCTGCAAGACAGATAAAGCCTGGTGTCATTGTATTAAAATTGTCAACACAGAGTGCAACACAATGCTTACTCCAATTAAGAAAATCTACCCTGGAGATTTGGGTCTTATTCCCATCTTAGCTTGAAGGACTGTGGGCAAGTACGCACCCCAAATTGTTTACAGCTGATCACTGTTCTTCCCACTTTTGACAGGAAAAATCAAAGGCAGGATTTGTCAAGTAATTAATATTTATTTTGGGGAGTAAATGACACCCTATTTCTCCCCACTGACAGTAAACTAAAGGTTAACATTCTTAATTCAGATGCAAACATTCATTTCTGTTGTGCTTTTAGCTGTAGGATCTGAATTTCAGAGGTGAACACTCTCAAACACAACTGAAGCCACTTTGAAACACAACCAAACCCAGCACCACTATGCTGCCCAGGCAGAAGGCAGCACCATTCCATTATCCCAAGGATTCAGAGGGCAATTGTTATAACTGCAAAAGGAAAAACACAGCAGAAGGCTCAACTTAGTCGACAGTGTGGGTGTTGGTAATTTTCTAATAAATTATATATAAATTCTAAGGATAAACAGAATTGTTGCTGCCTATAAAATCAACATATTGTATTTTGAATGTGGGCAGTGGTGCATTTTTATCAACAGTATGCCTGTGCCCTGCAAGTAGTGTGAAACAGGACGCCAAATGCCTGTGTTGCATATGAATCCCTTTCAACAATGTTAGCTACCTTCATTTTGCTTTTTCACAACTACTGACAGCTTTGTTGTCTTTTTTTTTTTTATGTATAGCTAGCTACATTAGCTATGACTGAAAACTTTACAAAAGGAAATATTTTCAGCGAAAGCTGATGTACATCATGAGAAGGGGTCAGTTTTTAATCAAACTTCTTTAAAAATGGTCAAAATACAAGGGCTCCGTCATCAAAACAGCATTGGTCCAGCCACGAGAGTAGTCAGTTCAGACCTAGGAGATCCTTTTTCAATGCCTTGCTCTGAAACAGGGCAGGACAGAACAGTAATTTGAACCTGAGCCTTTCACATTCCAGCTAAATGCCCAAAAATTTCCTGCCAGCTCTAATCTATGTGGAAAGAGACGAAGAGAGAGCACATTAACTATGTGTGGTTGCAATGAACAGTTTTATACATGGCAGTAAAACTGTGAGAGTCTTAGCTTAGACATACTTGACACAAATAGTGTAGTTTTGCAAAATATGACTTTAAGAAAAGGGAGAAAATATGGAGCTGTGTTGTTTTTACAGACCATTCCACAAATTTATCCCTAAAAACATTTGGTGGGAAAGGTAAAATCTGTCTTTTGCTGTCACAATACTCTGCTACCATCAATGAATTTTGTTTAGAATAATATGGCCTTAATGCCCCCATCTCCTGTAGAATTGCTCAGACTGGTAGTTGATTAGAGTGGAGAGAGGTGCCAGTATTATCTGTGTTAGTGCTCCAGAGGTCATCCTACACTAACAAGACCGCCCCAGTCAGGGATGACAGAATCCAGCTGTTGTGCCTTCAGCTGAATGAGAAGAATCCACTTAATGCCAGGGCTGCATCTCAAAAGATTAACTATTCTAACTAGTTACTTCCCACCTCTGAAAAAGCGTCTGGCTCATCATTATTGTCCTCTTTTTAGCAGAGGCCTATGGTATACATGAAACCATTTACCTTTTTAACCTCCTGAACTGTAAGGCACCAAATACACATTATTTTAAATGGATAAAACAAAGTTCTAACCTCACTGATATCTGCTTAGAGGTGAGCTCATGTAACAGAGGGTATCACTCCATTTCAAAGAAATATGCATATGCACTTTTTAGATGTTAAATCAGGGCACTAGATATGCCATGCTCCCTCTGTTTAGCAGCAGTGAGTCCTGATTTGAAAGGTAAGAGGAACAAAACACAAGCACATTTCCAGTCATTATATTGCGCTGCTACAATAGACACTGAAAATCTAACAAACATCCTTAGGTAGAGGCTTAATCGTTCAAAAATGTTTTAATAAAAACTAGTGTAAATATCTTAGTTAGATCTTTTTTTACAGCAGTCTCTTGGTAGCCTGAAACATTTTCCTGACTAACACTTTCTCATATGATGTTTCATGGTTTTTTTTTGTTTCGCTCTTTAAGAGGATGCAAGTCAACGTGGCTCTGGCGTCCAAGCTGCTCACTTGCTACACGTCAGTGTCTGTGGGAATGTCATCTTGGCTCCGGGGCTACAGATTTATTGCTTGGCCAGCAGAGGGTACCAGAGTTTTCTAATGACTTCACAGACCCAAAGGAAAAAACAATCCTGAGGTCAAAGCATACCTATTGTTTCCTTCCATTTCCCACCGTAGCTGATTGCTCTGGGCTGTTTTTTGGTAGGATGGTGGGGTTTTTTAAGTTCTTGAGTCTTACATTAGACAGGACTGATTTACAGTTTTCTTTCATTCAAGTGACCCTGCCTAACAGAAAAGACATTTAAAACTCATTGTATAGTTCAGAGTGGTTTAACATGCAGAGGTTTTATTGACATTAAAGTTCTTCAAAAGTTTCAACACACTTGGATTCTTAAATACTTGGCTTCTAGAGTCCTGAAAATGAGAAGATATTTTCCACACTCAAAAGAAAATTTGTAAATTCCATCATAAGTGAACCTCAGAATATGAGAAAGGCCTATGTTTTTCAGTAGTCATTATCACTTGTAGATTCACAGAAGTCTTGTTTCAGAAATATATTCTATTTCTCTTTATCAGTATTATGATTTTGCTGATAAAGCTGATGCTTAAGATACCAACCCAGCATAAATACCCTGATTTATTTCCTGGTGATAACAGCATTAGAATGAATGCAAAAATATAGATATGCATTCCCTCGAGCTCAATCCTGAAGTGGAATAAGCACATAAAACATGGTGGAAATTTCACAGGAAGGTTTTCCCAAACCTTTGAGGGTTTTGCCTGTTTGTTACATTGAAAATACAAACCTTGCCTACAAAGTTTTCCCCAAACCCTACTTCAATGGCTGGAGACTGGGTGAAATTATGACACTGCAAGAACCCAGGAAGTGAAATTTGAGCAAATCAGATGTGATTTCATCTTCAGTTATTCAGAGATTTTAGTGACATAAGGGATCGTGCCATCATGTAGTCTGACTTCTTACATAACAGAAACCATGGAATTTCACCCTGTAATTCCTGTACTGTGTCCAATAAAAATATGGTTGAATTACAGCATAGTATTTAGAAAGGCATCTGGTCTTGATTTTAGGAGTCCGGGTAACATGTTTGCTCCTAATGCTCAGGTCATTCTAAAATGGGATGGGCGCCTAATTCACTTAGACTTTTAATATTTTAGTTGCCTCTTTGAAAAATGCCTGCCATGATTGGTATGGAGCCATACTAACATACAATTAACATTGCCTAATGTTGCTTACAATGATTTTTACAAAGTGGGAAAACAACAAGGACCTACTGAAGAGCTTACTGTTTCTTTAGTTATTGTAAGAATCTCCACCTCTAATTTATCCTTTCCAAATACCATTTTCATTAGAAGAGATAAATAATAATTTCTCACAGGTATAATAAGAAAAATAAAAGGAGTCTGAGTCAGAAAAACAGCGAAAGGCATATATGAAAAATAATGATAAAAAATAGATTAATAGAAGACTCTTAACTTTGCCTCTGTAGAGCTGGTACTTCGGAAAATCTGAGTACCAAAGCTTTTTGGCTGTGTACCAGGCCAGGCAATTTTGAGAACAGTATCTACATCATCAATTAGAACTTCATATACTGTGATTTCTCTTTCTCTATGTAGTTTCTAACGACGCTTCTGCAGCCTTTGGTCTAAATTCTCAAAGCACTTTCCAGAGCCGTAGTTGACCATGCATATGTGATCAACAAACAGTATCTATGAAAACAGTATATCTGAAAACTGGGGCTGGGAAAGGGCAAGGTGATATGGGAAATGATCTAACACCCTTTCCTATCTGCAGTGTCCGGCTGGATGATTTCATGTTGAGAAGCATGTGTCCTACACAGTAACCTTTGCATTCTACTCAGGCAGGGGAAAACCTACCCTTCTTCTCACCATCCAGTTAGGGCAGTCATCAAGGTACTGTCGTTATCAAGTGCCTCTCGTCTGTAGGTACAAAGAATGGGACAGAACATGAGAGGCATTGCCATCAACTTCACCATTTAACTTACACTTGGTCAAAAGTGCAACAAAAGAACACATCTTAAACAAGAAAAATCTGTAGCAACATACACTTGAAAGAAAAAAAGAGGTAAAAAGTAATTTTTCCACTCCTGTTGTAGCTGAGGTTGAGTAGAAGTCGCTGCTGGAGGGCTAACAAAAGCACAGTGGGAGGAATGGCATCTGCTTGCAGGGATGTCAGCTGGGGTGTGCTGCCACATATTGCCTGCACCTAAGCTTCACCTTCCAGATATTATCTGAAGGTGCCACTGAAGACTGGGAACTAAAAGAGGTCAAATGTAACCTCTCTAGTGGAGCACAAGGGTCTCACAGAAGGATAGCAGCACACACCTGTGTAGAGTGAGGGAGGCAGCAATGTCCGAAACAGTGTCTGATTATTTGTTTGCTGAGTCAGAGCCCTCAACCACTTTGTGCTTGAATTTTCCATTTACAGTTGCCCATATTGAGGACATTCAATCGTGAAAGTAATAATCATGCCAAAGAGGGACACATCCTTGCAGCAAGCAGTAATAAAATACTTTAATTTCTTATGTAGTTAGAAATTAGCATGGAAGGAAATTAAAGAATGGTTGTAGAGGAGAGATGCAGAGGAACCACAAATTAGATTAAAATAGGAATTTTCAATATGTAAAATAAGTTACTAAAATATCCATACTCACAAACAAATCTATTGTGTCTATCCTAACTATCCTTCAAAATTAGATAAGAACTGAACTTGTTCTCTTTTTCATTGATGGTTTTGAGGATTTAGCCAGTTATTTTCATGGAGAATTGTTATGTCACCATTAAATCAGAAGAAATAATAGATCCCAGAACAGGGAAGGTTTGTTATTTATTTTCTTAAGACCAGTAAGAATGCAACATGATAAACTGGAAAATTAGACAGCTTAAAATGTTAGTTCAATAAAAGACATCACATATTGTTTATGGATTGCAGTGAGGTTTTGCTATTATTTTTTTAATTGTTCCTGCCTTACTTGTGGGCATGTGACATAATTTATGCTGTTATGTTGTCAGGCTTCTGATCATGGGAAGGACTATTTGTTTAGACTGTGCAGCTCTTCACTTTAATTCACTCTGGCTCCAGTGTGACACGTTAAAACTACTATCAATGGAAAATCCAAATTTCCCAGAAAGACTTAAAAGAGCACCCTCAGTGAACTGAAATTATCTCCTCTTAAAGCTAATTACCTTAGTATACTTAAGAAAGTAGCACTATAGGAAATCTGTTTCTTTAGACTTTCTTCTACTTCTTTAAATGCCTCGGGTCAGCATGAATAATTATTGTTTGCTTTTATTGCACTTTTTTTCATTATTCATCTACATGCCTCTGAAAGGACATAAAACTAAAATAATCCAACAAATTAAGAGTAATTTTTTGAGACACACATTCATTACTAAAAAACAAACAGAAAATATTTTCACCTTTCAGTTTATTTTATTAGAAAGAAAGTACTGTGAGGTTTCCATTTAATAGGAAGCTTTAAAGCATTAATGAGACTCACAGGGCAGTTATTGCAAGTAAATATGGAATGTGTCCAAAATTAAATGCATTCTACAATTATCTGTTACCCAAGGGCTGGATTTAGGAAAAATATGCATCAAAGGTTGCTTGCTGATGAAAGCACCACATGATTCTGCATTCTATGTCTTAGAATGTCCACCTAACACCATGAGCAGTGTGGCAATTTTCCCAGTCCACAAGAGTGGGTTTAGAGTAGCTTCTTTATTTTGACTGACCCAAACATAACTTTGGCAATCTTCTTAAAGCCCCACATCCCAAGGATTTTATGACCTCAGAGGAGCTGCCTTTTATAAGGACCAGCCTGGGAGACAAATCAAGAAGCTCTCATACTCCAAAGCCTTCAGTCAGTACTGGAACAAATGGGCTGGCTTACGTGCTACCAAGATGAGAAGGAAATGTGAGGAGAGACCTCAACACAGCTTGCTATCACCTTTCAGTAGTCATATACCCCACTTCTATTTATTTCTTAATGAATTAGGCACTGATTTCCTGGACTTATTATTCAGAGAGTTCTTTCCCTATTAGTGCTGCATGATTCAGATCATCCTTTGTGTAACTCAGTCATGAATATATGGACTCCCCCACACCTCTTCAGACTGGAGCTGTGCTCATCCCTCTCTAGATATGTATTATTGAGACCCTGCCAAATGCATTTTGTTACAAACACCTTGTACTGATCTCATTTTAACAGTTAAACACAAACAGTTGAGACATGAAAATAAATAAGGAATTATACAGAAAAGTTAATTTATTTGAAATAAATGAACCATAGGTCAGTATTCCTACACCTTTCCTAATCCTGGATTATCCACATGGAAAATAACCATTACTCTCTTCCATTGTCTATTTAGTACAAGAAAAAATAATGAAAAAATTTTAAAGCAAATTTTTAGACGCTATCTTCTTTTTTTATTATCATGGAAATAAAGAAAAATACTCCCACAGCAAATAAAAAAATCAAAGCACCTTCTGCAAACGACCATAATTGCTCACATATCTGCTTGTCAGTTTGTCGCCCCAGTATCATTTGTCAAGCTCTTTGGACAAAGATTAATTTTTGGCCCAAAAGGAAGCAAAATGAAACCTCTAAATATCACGATAATTTTAGTAATCCTCCAAGTAATATTACTCCCTATCCTAGACTTTACTTATGTAGTCTTCCCTTTTTCTACACAAAGCTATTGATCATACTGCAAGGAGCTTGTCATGCTGAATCTCTCTCCCCTAGATTATCTGGTTTAGAAATACTTTCCTTTTAAAGGTCAGTGTTGATGTTCTGGAAGAAAGAGGAAATAAAGTAGATGTAGAAAGCCTGCTGTAGAATAAGACATCGAGAAGAAAAGGGATTTTTAAATCGATGTTATTTTTCAGCAGTAAACTAAACACCAGCAGTCAAGGAGTTGGGAATCTCTTGCGGTTTTAGCCCTGAGTACACAGGATGTATGATATAGCCAAAAAATCTCTTAAGGAAAAAAACCTCTTCGTGAACTCCTGGCTACAGAGTCATCTTGCAAAAGGGAATAACACTGCTAATTGCACAGGAAAATAATTCCCCTTATCAGTATCCCCTTTTGGTTCTATTCTTTTCTTTTTACTTTAGGGGTGAGAATGACTCCTCCTAATAAGCTGCATTTAGTATGCTTCTCGGTAGCGTGATAATGGAGAAATTGATTGATCTTCTGTGCCTTGTCTAATGAAGGCTACCTGGTTTTTATCTTTATGTAACAATGATAATGATAATAGTTTGCTTTAAACCCTTGTGACAATCCCTATACATTATCCAATAGTATATAATAATGAGATTAATAGATTTTGAAATGTTTTCTTTTTAGATGGATAACAGTCATCCTTTTGAACAGAATCAGAAAAGGAACTTACATGAATAAGAATCAAATGAACTTGAAGCATAAGAAAAGTTTAGAAAACAAGAAAATTTAGACATTTTCTTTAAAGACAGTCCATAATTGAGATGTACAAGCTAAAATGCTATCTGCTGCAGACAAGCCTAAAATCTAGTGTGCAACTAGTGCGCATTAATTTTTCTAGGAACCAGTTTGGGGTTTTGGGGTTTTGGGTTGGGTTGGGTTAGGGTATTTTGCTATTTTGCATTAATTAGTTAAATCCTGTGCTCTTGTAGCAAACTTTTAAAAAATCCTTCAACAAAATCAGATTTCTTACCATAGAAAAAACAACTAAAAAACTAGACTAAGGTAGAATAGGGAGTAGGGTAAGTTATTTATTTGAACACAGTTTGGATTTTATCCATTTTTTTTTAAATTTGTGGGTACATACACAAGCATTCTATATGTACATATTTAAGCAATATAGCATGTGTTCTAGTGATCAACATAAAGGTAAGCTTAGCATGTAATATGTAAAAATGCACTAAGATATAAACTTACTAAAAGTTATTGGAAATAAGAATCCGATGGAGTTCTGTATACTAGAGTTGAGTTGAAAGACATGAGGAATCAAACATATAGAGACATACAAATCTTCAAGAGGACTCTGAAGCTTTATTCCTTTTTCTTTCTTTTAAACAAAATTTGAAGTATCCTGCATAAGTTTTTGCGTCTTTTGAAAATGCTTTCCCAAGTATTTAGATACCAAGTTAGGAAGGTTTTTTTCAAACCAAAAAAGAGCAAAGAGTAGATGGAACTTCAAACCTGAAGCAAAGCAGCAGCAAGAGATACCTGGTGACATCTGAAAGTGACAGGACTGCTGATTGTCATCAAGCAAGTTGCCTAAATTTTAAAGAGAACAGAAAACCTGTTCGTGCTTTTATTTTGGGGGAGTTTTGTGATTTTTAAAATGTAGGGCTTTGCTTATTTTAATGTCCTGATTTGCAGCTTGGACATACCTGTGCTAAAGGCTTTAGTAACTTTGGGAAAGACCTTTACACACAATTCTATCAGGGCTAGTTCACAGAAATGTTGGTGTCTTGCTTTGAGGTTATGAATTCATGTCTGACTTTGTGATTCTAAAAGTTCTTAGAGGGGAGTGAAAAAATAACAGAGACATTCTGAAGTAATCTCTGGTTAGTCTTTGACTGACCTCTTGGAGAATGACTGGATTTCTCTTGTGTGGACATTTGTGGTTGGAGCTGAAGGAGGGGCAGGCTTCCAGAAATGGGAAAGTCTGAGAACAGCTGGAATATGGTTCCACAGATGCTGTGACAGTATCCAGGAATATCTGTGGTATGACAGAAACAGTGGAGGAGTCATGAGTTTATATTGTGCACAATTATACATCTCTTTTTTTCTGCACCTCACCTTTACTTCTGGATGAAACAGGACCTGGAGATCCATTGTTTTACAGTATTTGAAAAAGTAAAATACAGGATTAAATCTCAAGTTTACCATAAAGAAATCTCTGAAAAATGATCTTGCAGTCAACACAGTAAACATTTTAAAATAAAAACCTTTGTAAATCCTATTTAAAATAACTTTAATTAAAACATTCTGGAGACTAGATTTACTGGTATCCATTCTTTAAAATGTTGTACTGATGTTCAATCATTTAAATGTAAATGCACAGTTGAGCACAACAAATGCATTCCCATGTGCTTAATTAACATCATCCTGTCCAATCAATTCAGGTTTCTCAATCTCCAGTCCCATGGGCAATCACAGCATGTATCATCTGGCTTCTTCCAAGCCTGGAAAATCCCAGCAGCTTCTCAGTCCTTTACAAATTCTTTCGATCCCATTTGACAAAGAAGTACTGAGACCCCCAAAGCCAGCAGTATTTCAGCCCATGTGCTAATAGCTGTGTCAGTGGCCAGTGACACCAAACCTTTGTAGTCCCAGCAATATCAGGGCTATCAGGGCTATCAGTGCTACAAGATACTTCCTCAAGCCTTGTTTAGATGAGGCTCCTGGTACAATGATAGGTGAGAAAGGTGAACTGGTAGCTCTGTCCACCTGTATTTGTAAGCATGCTGTCCCTACTATAATTAACTCACGTGCCCAAAATAATGAGGTATTTTCTGCTGGGCAAATGTCCTTTACTGAGGTCTTGAATAACCTTTTACACTGTGTTCAGCAATCCCTCTATCCATCAGCCAGCTTAAACTATGCTGTCCTGCACTGTCACAGGATAGAAATTTGGAATTTCTAGTCTACAACTGAAATTCTCATTCTCTACTTTCCTTTTCTCTGAGTTGAACAAATCCTGGATAAAGCCTCTGAATTACATGATTAATCTCAGTTCATTCACCCTACTTTCTCCTCATTTTTCACTGTTTTTTAATGATCTCACTTAATCTGATGATTTAAATTATTAGATTTCCTCAGAAGCCATGTTGGCAATCCTTGAAATCTTCATTGCTCATGAAAGAATGGACCAATATTTTAGTTATTCAGACTATTCATTCAGATTTGGAGCTTTCTGCTAAAATTGAGAAGCTTTACTTTTGGCTGGGTCCTCCCTCTAGGTTTGTGTCAGATTTGTATTTGATCTTTGACACTGGGAAAATATTCTGAAGTTATTCAGTTATTTATAATATCTATAAAAATCTAAAGATTTATAGAACTTTTGTTCTATTAGTGAAATTTAAAAAAAAACTAATTACCCATTCAAAGAGAAAAAAAAAAAAGGTGTGCTGCTGAAGTGTGTAAATGCCACAACGTGATGGAAATTTACTTTGGTAGGTGTTATACAAACCACCCAACAAGTCAATTGTGCTGCTGTAAGACACTGCCTAGGTTCTCATTAAAAGATTTGGCCTTGGTCTCTGAGGTCAGATCCCAAGAGGCTATTTGATTCCAGATGCAGATGTAGTCTAACCTGCATCTAGTCAATACTATACCCCTTTCCAGGAAAAGAATTCTGACTTCAGAATTTTCAACATCTAAAAAGAACATATCAGTGAATGCAGCGAAGAGGGGGATGAGTGGGATGCACATTATTAGGAGCAATGCCTTTGTAAAGGAGACAGCTCTATACCTTGCCAACCCTTATCTCTGCTGACACCGATGTCCAAAACTTGAGTCACACCTTATCAGATGCCTGATTGACCCAAGCTTTTGAAAAGTCTATAGTGCAGAAGTGAGCTCAGAGGTAGCAAGGTGCCGAGACACAAGGATTCATTGGGAATGGTTTGGAAGAGGCAGCTGTGCAGTGTAGGATTTGGACATGAACATATTCATGCCCAAGTAAAAGAGGTTAAACACAACATAACGACAACATAAGCAGCTTGGAAACAGGGGAATGATTTTCATTATGTTCTTCCAGCAGCACCTAGTGTCCCTCTACTGCAGACTCTGCAAATTTACACTTCTGGCTCATTTTTTCCTAGTCACTAGGCTACACAACTTTGCTTTTGAAACTATTCCCTGTAAATCCTATGCTATGGCACAAGCACCCCTTGCTGTATGGAAATGAAAGAACATTTCCATAAGCTGCAGTTGCCAAAGCAAGAAGCAGGAAAGGGTTACTTTAAAAATGGATGAGCACACTCTGGGATTAGATTAGGCCTACTAGAAGTAGGCAGAGGATTTTCCTAACTCTCACAGACAACTTTTATCCCTGGCCATTTATCCTCTGAAGCCACCTTGATAAAAGTTCACACCTGCCCTTCTAAAAGCAGTACTGGTTTGGTCCTCCAAGACTGAACTCTATAATGCACAACTCTCACAAAAGCATAAAGTTCTTGGGCAGGTTGAGAAAGAGAAGGACTATAAGTGAGGCTCAGTGTCCAGAGGAATGCACTGCATTTTTCATTGAAAAAAGAATAACAAATCCTGCCTTAGTCAGAGGTCTTCCACAGCTCTGAAACAAGAAGTGCAGCACCGTTGCTGTCTCATGAACATAAATGTCCTTCTATTCCACACTCAGATGCTGGTGGTCAGCCAGGCCATGTCCTCTTCCCAGAATTTGGCCAAGTATAAATATTTCTTGGAATTTTTGTTATGGCTTTAAGACAAAGGTCAGCATAAGAGAACAGGCTATGTATCAGTCCTTTTTCCTTCAGAATTAAAGATCCTTTGTTAGTTTGCAAGAACCTGACTATGTAAGATTTACTTTCCCTATCTTCAAAGCATGGCCATTTGGCACATAGGAATGGCTCTGTGAGTTCTCCAGCTTACTAATCTCAAAGAAACTCTGTTAACTTATTGCCTGTCTCTGACCAAACCACAGCAAACTGTGCCCCATATACCTTACAAAAGAAATGTTGTAATAAAGGAGAGGGAATTATATTTTCTGATCCGCAAGCTTCAACAGAAGCCTCTTCATTGGTACTGGGTCTTTCATCCAGCATCATATCAGCAGCTGGAACTAACTCCACTCAGAATGCTGATCTCAAATTGCAACTGCATCGAAGCAAACACTAGAAATCAGGAAGAGGCTATTATGGAAATGACCTCCCCTTACCTGCCAGCTGTAGAAGACCATGTGTTGTACCTGCACCATCTGTGGATATAGCTTCACTGTAATTTAAAGTGTAAAAGCCATCATATTTTTCTGTCAGGATTCAGGACTCCCTAGTGTACACTAATATGTAAAACACTTTTTTGGTATAAGGTCCAATTGCATATGCACATATGTCAGCCTTTACTGAGGCTCACTAAGTCATTGTCAGGCAGATGTTGTTTTGCCAGGTGTGCCTTTGTAGAACTTACATCTGGATAATTTTCCCAGGGAGGATTTTTAAATTGGAGATGGGCAAAGTCAAAAGGTTTAGAGGTTCAATTAAATAAGCATCTAAAAATCTGGATTATTATCTGAACCAACTCAGGATCCCCAAAACAAGGGTATAGGCCTTATAGAACAAACAAAAATTATATTTCCCTGCCATGATGACTTATTAAATTTGCAGATTATTTTAAGTCAAATTTTTGCAAACTACAAAGTTTTGTTTAAGTCTCACATAAGGCTTCAGGTCAGTTTTATTTTAGTCAAATTATTTTCCTAGTCCCTAGTTTAAAACCTTGTGGACCATATTGCATTCCATTTAACCTAGGTGGAAAATTTCCCATTATTTTGAATAATAAAGGAAGCTTTGAGCTATGCATCTTACAAAGTATATCTAATGCAAAAAGCAGAAACTCTGTATAGAAATAAGGCTTTAACCTTGCCATATGTTTCAATGGGAGAAATAGGACATTGCTATCAATACCAGTGGTTCAAAAGTTTGTTTCTTTGTGAAAGAGAATTATATTTCTAATTGGGGGAGTTCAATAAAACACCTCGCTTATAACTGATCTAAAAAGAAAAGCAACTAAGTATTTGATAGACTTGGGCAATTTGGAAGATTGGATACTGTTTGCTGCAGAAATGTTTCGGGGTTGCTTTATTCCCCCAACAAAACAAACATAATTCTTCCCCTTCACACGTTAAACATTTTAAAGGTCTTGACAGACTATAATAAAAGTTTGACCTGATGACTGGATTTGAGGGAATAATTAGTAATGGATAATTCATTAAATAGGTAGGCCTTATTTCTTCAACTTAAAGTATTCCTCCAGAGGAAGCAAAAATTGGTGACGGAATTTACTATCAAGGTTAATAAAAAATTCTTTTCAAGTCAATGAAATGACTCAAAACAATTCTCTCCACTTACTGGTTATTTATAATTCTGTGGTTGTAATGTCTGATAATGTTGCTTCACCATTAGTCTTTCAGTAACTTATTTTAAAAGTCCAGCATTTTTTCTGTGACTTATTTTTCATGTAAGTAATATTTGTCTGAAGGTAGATGTATTTGTTAAAAGTATGTGAGAATTTCACAGAAAAATATTCTAATTTACAGATTTACTTATTGTGTTAAAAGTATGTGAGAATTTCACAGAAAAATATTCCAATTTACAGATTTACTTATTGTGATATGCTACCAAATATTTCCAGAGTATTTTTGTAGAATGGAAGCAATTAAACTGGAACCATTGCCAATGAATCAATTTACTTGATTGGGATATGTAAAAACACAATGATTTCTACTGATATAAATAGTCATTAGAATAAAACAATCTGGAAACAATATAAATGTGCAAGTAGGAATTCCACAGTTCTCTGTTTTTTGCTACATTGATACCTTTACAGTAGGGCATAAACAGACACTGTAGGACAACCTCTTTTGCTACACGAGTTCTCAAAGATCTTAATGCTACCACCTTTCAGACTGTGTATAGATGACCAAGAACTCTGTAGACCCTTCTCATTTGACAGGTATACTATATTATATATTTCATTATTCAGTACATTGATGTTGAAAAAAATTTGAAATATGATGGAATCACAGAATTACTTAGTTTGGAAAAGACCTCTGCGATCACCAAGTCTAACCTTTGATGGATCACCATCCTGTTAACTAGACCGTGATACTAAAGTGCCATGTTCTGTCATTTCTTGAACGCTTCCAGGGATGGTGATTTCACCACCTCTCTGTAAAGTTTTCCCCAATGCTTAACAACCCTTTCTGTGAAGAAATTCTACTTGATGTCTAACCTGAACCTTCTCTGGTGCACCTTGAGGCTATATCCTCTCATTTTGTCACTTGCGGCCTGGGAGAAGGATCCAACCTCCACCTGGCTACAGCCTCCTTTCAGGTGATTGTAGAGAGTGATAAGGTCCCCAGAACCTCCTTTTCTCCAGGCTAAACAACCCCAGCTTCCTCAGCTGCTCCTCATAAGACCCTTCTCCATCTTCATTGCTGTTCTCTGGACACCTTCCAGTCCTTCAGCGTCTTCCTTGCAGTGAGAGGCCTACAACTGAACACAGGATTCAATGTTTGGCCTCACCAGTGCCAAGTACAGGGGGAAATAACTGCCCTGGTCCTGCTGGCCACGCTATTTTTGATACAAGACAGGGTATCATTGGCTTTCTTGACCACCGGGGCACAGCTGGTTCCTGTTCAGCTGCTGTTGACCAGCACCCCCAAGTCGTCTTCTGCTGGGTATCTTCCCACACACTCTTCTGCCAGCCTGCAGTGCTGCATGGGGTGTTTTGACTGAATAGATGAGGCTAAACCAGAAAAGACTGAAAGACTGTAAAGACAGACATTTAAATCCCAAGAATGACTTTGCTTTCAGATGAGGATATGTGTGAAAAAACAGCTAAGGTACCATGTTGTCTTGAGAGCACGATACATCAGAGATGAGTCTTATTGGTCAGTCTTCATCTAGCAAGGTGTTTCTAGGGGTTCTGTTTGCATGCTAATTGGCTTACAATTATTTATGTATTTTTTATCCTAAAGGCAGACTTCTATTAAGAAGGCTAGGTAGATCTCAAGATTTTTAAAGGAGATTACTATTAATGCCTCATGTAGGAGGTTAACAGAAATACCTTTTCCTCTCCTGAATGTCACACTTGTCATGCTGCCAGGACTCTAATTCCTCTCTTGCAAAAGTTCTGTGAAATGAAAAGCATAAGAAGGTGAAGAGGAGGTTTCAGCAGTTAGTACACATAAACACTAAGAACAACTCTGCAGCCAATAAATATTCTGAATAAATTTTAAAAAATTTAATTTTTTAAAATAAAGTAAATTGCTTTAAGATAGCTTAATTACAATAAACCTATTATACAAAATTTATAAACATGTATTTGACTTTTCAGTTGGCCAGGTCTGTATTTCAAATTTATGATAAATTCCAAACCATGAAAGTATCAAATTGTTTTATTGGCTTTTTTAGCCAAAACTTGGTGCTGCTGTGGTAATTTCTGATTAGTCAGGATAAGAGGTTTGGGATTATGTTCCATAGCCTGCATTTGGTTCTGATATTTCACTACCCATAATGTTAATGTTATCTCATAATTTTCCTGCTATTTCCAGAAACATCAGAAATAAACTGTGATGCTTGGTTTGGTGGCATAGTGTTAGATTCTTGAGGTTGGGTTATAATAATGTTAAAACCTAAAACAGGATAATACTTTCCTGTAGAATAAATACGTTGTGATCAATTGTGAGAAATGGGTACTCTTATTCATAAAGTCTAGATAATTTTCTCGGTCACGATATTATTAGTTCTGATTTATTAAAACTTCCTCTTCACTAGGATAATTTCTGACTCCAGTGATGAAATGGCTTGTCTGTAGCAAAGTCTATCCTGGAACTTCAGGTCTGGTTCTCACTCATTTTCATTACACAAAGGTAAGTCTATTCATGGGGGAAAATAATTAAATTTAAAATATATATATACATATATATATATATATATATACACCCGCAATTGTTATGACAGGTGAAGGACTGATAATTAGAGAAAAAAACATGCTTCTATTCTACTGAAAAAGTGTACCAATTGTATTTGCTTCCTTTACAAAATAAAATATTTTTTGTTCCTTTCAGAACTGGCCTTATTTTTACATGAAAAGTGAACTTTAAGATAAGGCTGTATTTTCAAACATAAAAGGATTTTCTTTATCTCACTTCCTGACACTCTGCTTTAGCTGCTTTTTCTTTAGAATAATCATATGACCTTTTAAGTTACTAGAACTGGAGATAAAACATTACAGAACCTTTGGAGCTGACAGACAGCTGATCAAATAATTTTCAGTTGTTCTATCTGTATCTGAATATAGTGGGTTGCAAAATGTAGCCACATTTGAACAGCATCAATCTGGCTTTCTCTCGTTTATGTACAGAATTTTTTTATGGTCACAGAAATCCTTGGTAAAACTGACATGTAAAAGAGTATCTTTTTTCATATGAAAAAAAAAAAACCCAAACGAAACATGGGAACTTCTTTCATTACATTAGAAATTAGCTCAACCACAAATCAGTGTGCACCTGCTAAAATTATTGTGTCTTTCTGGTATTTTCCATAAAATACTCCTTTATTGTGCAATGCAGTGTAGGTAAATCAGCTATCTTTTAAGCAGACCTGATGGCAATTAAAGTTGATGAATAGCTGCTGTGATTCCAAGGTATTAGTCTTTTCTTCTTTCAACCTTGTTATTAATATGAATTTTCAACCCAAACACAATTTTGTAAAATGTGGAATCTGAAGACAGCCAGAAGGTGTCTAAGAAGACAAAATGAGACTATAGGTCATGGATATCCTTTTTAAAAGTTGAATAAAAATGAATTGAGGTCCAGGAAGATCAGACAGAAGAGCTCCATCTTCTCCTTTACCAGACCAGGGGTTTAGTCTATGTCATGCAGTGATAAATTTGATTAGATATGCTGGCAGTGTGGCCAAGTTGATTCAGGTCTTCTTCTTCTGAGGGATTCCTACAATTTATGTCACATGCAAAATTTTGGTCCAGATAAACTTCATTAAAAAACACAGCCTTACAGTTTAATCATGCCAGATATGTGCAATGTGTGTTAAAAAACACTGCAAAAGGAGCACGGACCACTAGAGGTCTGAGCACGCAGTCAAATGTGTGTTATTGTCTATCCACACAACCTCCAAAGAAGTTTAAAGGAAACACCTTGAGACTTGTGTGGATTTTTATTAACCCTGCACTGTGAATTGATGGGGTGCTGGGGAAAAACAAACATAGGCAGAGAAAACATGAGGCCTGCCCTGCACAAGAGCTCTTTATTGACAGTTTATAACATAGGCTTGGAGTGGCCCAATATTGCTCCTATGACCTTTGCCTCCCAAAACTTACAGGCATTTTGAGACTTTGTTCACCCCGTGAGGGCCTGCTGGCCTTGTCATTGCAACTTTCTTCTCAGCGTTATCCTGAGGATTAATCGTGGGCACTGGAGACAATTACATGTGCTTTTTGCCATCCCTTGACCTATGTTTCTGCCAGCTTCATTTTCCTAATCTACACACAGACCTAGTTAAGGATTGTGGCAAATTACACAGGGCAGATTAGTAATGGGGTCTACAGTCAACTAAAACTTTGAACTGGCACCCAAATTCCATGCCCATATTGGCCCAAATTCAAAATAGGTTGCAAGAGAGGAAAGAACACACAGGGCACTTACATATTCATTTTTTTTTGGCGTTCCCCAGGTGTAAGGAAAAGTATTGCAAGAAGTAAAGCTGTCTTGAGCTCCTTTGGGTTTTTGTTCTATGTTAGCTTGCCATTGAAAAACTAAATTAAGAATGGCTAATAATTTAAAAGTCTTTAGATACATATCTTATAGTAATGAAAAATGTAGTAGGGTTGGTTTTTTTTACCTATATGCGTATTAAATTTGTTAGGTCAGGAAAGGTATCTCCCTTGAAACCAGTATGCCTTTCTGTATTATGTTCTGTTAGGTTTTTTTGCAGTAACTTTCTTCTCAATTTTCTCCATACCTTAAAAAAAAAATGTTAAGAAAGTGGACGCTGAAAAAAAGATTTTGGCTATATACTCGAAAGCCAAGAGCAGGCAAAATGTAAAAGATCAAGATGAAAATTAAACTTGTTTCAAAAGAAATCCAACATTGCTACCAGACTTCATGTTATCTAACAGGACTTATTAAAACAAAACTGAACAGAGCAGTAAAATAGATAATAAGTACACACTAAGTTCTAGGGCCAATTTTTCTGAGTGACTGGGTTCTTCGAGAGCTCACAGAGATTAAAAGCCTGCAATCTATTTTCCTTACCAGAGTCCCACTGTTGTGTCTTGCCAAATCTGCCTTGAGAACTAGAGCAGCAAAAACCCTCCCAGCAGTTGTATCTGTAGATTCCTCAACTTGGACTTCTACTCACAAACAGTATTCTGTATTTCTGGGACATAGTCACATTTTTGTTTCTAATCAAAAAGTTCTCAAATCCATGACTTTGACAATGGATGTTAAATATCTGTCATTCAAAAGACCCAACAAAATGGAGAATTTCAGACAAGGTGTTAAAATATGACCACCAAGAAGGGACAGTCAGTAGAAAGCAAGATCTTTTGAAATATCAATTCATACATAATAATAAATCCGTACAAACTGTAGCACTCTTGTTCCCCATTTTTTTCTTGCCTTCAACTTCCGTATTACAATATTTGCAATACAATAAAATTTTTTAATTGGTAAGTAAATACGTGGTTTCTAGAACAAGCAAAAAATCACCTGTCAGACAATTCAATGAAGTGAGAAATTACAAAAAAATAGTACTTCATACACTACTTATAACCCATACAGGGCACCTGGTCTCCAAGAGTGGAACACCTTAAAAACATTCTGGTTCTGAAGATAACTTCAGAACCTGCTTATGTTTTTTAATTAAGGCATTAGCTAAAAAATCTTTTCTGTATGTATGGTCATACCAAATAGTTGCTTCACAAATATGTAAAACTTCTCCACAAACCACAGACTTTTTTGGCATTTGCTACATCCTTTGGTAAAGAGTTCCCAGCTAATCTATCCATCTGCACTAAGAACCTTTTCTCAGTCTGCTTTGATGTTCCTTAGTTGCAATATTCAGAGAAATAACAAACAATTGATATCTTTTTAACTTCTCCATGCTAGTCTCAAGTTTATTGGCCTCTTTCATGTTCTGCTTCCTCCGTTCTATTTCTCTCCCAAAATGCATTTTTTTCTAAGCAGGTCTTTCTTTGCTTTGATACAATTGTGTCCCCAACTCTGAATATGTTCCGGATCTCCTTTATTTGTTTTTGAGATTCAAGGTGTCAGCTGGATTTAGACAGTTGTATAATGAAGATGATCAATGCAGAACTCTTTATGCATGGTGTCATTTGAAATATGGGAAAACTACACTACAATGCCAAGATATTCCAAAGAACTACAAGTTGTAATGTTGAAAACATAACACTAAGTTCAGGTTTTCACTATGGGCTTTGTTCTTGGGTTTTTTTAAACCTCTTGCGTGGTTCTTTCCTTTGGAGGTTCAAAGAACCAAATTTTAAAAAAAAAAACTTTGAAATATCAGTAAGAGACTACGAACCATTCTGGTTTCGATTTTGAGAAACTGAATATTTCAATAGAGTCTGTACATATCAGTAAAAGTCTGCAAAAAAACCTTTCACTACTCATATAAGAAAATTATACAACATTCAAAAACTTCCACAAAATATCCACAACACTTAAATATTTTTTCTCTCTCTCCCTGATCATGCCATTAGTTTCTGAGTGGCATGGTAAAGCAAAATCCAACACCAGTCCCAGCTGCTCTTTTTATAAGATGACAACCAGGGAGTGCTTCAGCTGATAAGTGCCAAAATGTTCCAGAAACCCATAGACACAGATGCTTTGATTTTCATGCAACCTAAAACACAAGAAAAACCTTGCTTAGGGAACAGCCAGTCTCTCCAGAGTGTTTAATTCTACTATTGCTACTTTCTACTGCCTGCATACCCCAAAGGCAGCAAATTAGTCTTATGTGTGAGCAGATAATGGCTGAGAGTCTACTGAAAAAATAAAAACAGCTTTCCAGAGCAGCCTGTGGGAAGAAACAAAAGCTTCAATGCAGGAAGACAGAAACAGCAGGCAACAAAGAAACGGCGGATGTGGGGTAGAGAGGAAGCAATGAAAGTGGATTTGGAAACATGAAAAAAAGGCAAGGACCCAGAGAACAGAGCAGGAAGACTCAATGGAAAACAGAAAAAAATTTATAAGTAAAGGGAACCAGAGTCAAGATGTCAGAAGAACTAGCAGCTTGGCTACCAGAATAAAAAAGGAGGGAGATACCGACGATGAACACCCTACTTCTTGTAACAGATGGAAGCTGGGGTGTCATGGATGTATGGGATTCTTGGCACACATACAGGAGTTACTGCGAGGAAGAGCTGGTGAAGGGCATGCACAAGGCATAGAGATGTGAACTCTGATGAACGGCCAGGAACCTGGGCAAGGTTGGCTTTCAGGCCACAGAATAAACGCACAGTTCCTGTGACATCCCTGTCTGATGAAGTCCTGAAAGGTTCTCCTAATCCCTAGAGACAAATATGTAAATTGTTTTGGGAGGGATGGAAGGTGACACAGAGCCCAGTGATCTCCTTGCTAAGGTCTCCTTCACTGCTCTATGTCATGTCTCTTGACATTAGGAACAACTGAAGCCTATACAATTAATAAGGTGATTTTATAGTAAATGCTTCAACTTGTTAAATAAGGTTGTGGGTCAGCACAAAAGGAAGTCCCACACAATGTATAAGTTTGTGTTCCTTGTCAGCAGCTGTGGGAAGATGACTTAGGAAGGTCGAACCTCTGCCAATCTGTATATGAAGTGTAGATGCCTAACTTTGCAGCTGCACACAACTTTTCAGTGCTTACTCTGAAGCGAGACATCAAAGAGTACAGAAGATGCTGACAGGGACAGCACCACACTCCATGTTCCACATGCAGCACAGCTGATAACTTCACATGCTAATGAACAACTGTGATTGAGAAAATGAGTCTGATTGCTTCATCACAGAGGTTGCACTGGAGATGGTAGCCTGTTCACATCATTATTTGTCTTTGGCCTAGCTGGTCTTTATCCAGTTGCCTGCATGTGAGGATACCAGTTATCTCCTGAAGCTTCCGAGATGCAAAGTGCCAGACAGTTGCCTTCTGCTTCACACTAAAAAAATCACCCCATATTTTGTGTCTGGGAGTTATTGAAAAGTATAGAAAACGAGAAATCACTACCAGCATGAAAACACTACTTTCACATTATATAATTGATTTCCACTTCTCAAATCTTCAAGAAGTTCCTTCTTGAGGTTAAGCAGCTTACTGAACTTCAAGGCAAAAAACACTCTTCATGACTCAGAAGTATTGTGGAAATGCAACTGAAAAATTTGACATCACAGCTCCAAGTAGCTGGACATCTTGGACAGCTGGACAGCACTTATGCACTGCCAAATGTCTTTATTGAGTCACAAGATATAATTTTAGGAATGATTATCACACAAACTGTTAAACAAAGTTGGTCATGGACAGCCCAGTTTTCCAAGCATTCGTTTTAGTGACCTAAAAATGAATGTTTATAGCCTATCATCAGATGCATACATTACATTGGCTTATAAAAGTTCTGGAAGAGTCTACTACAGCTAAGCAGAATTTAATCATTAGGAAAGTATTTCAAGTCATTAAAAAGAGCATATGTGTGTTGGAAAACTTGATATGTAGAATTCTAGTGGAGGGAGGGGAAGAAACAACAATATTGTACTCATTAAATAACTTCTCTGATGTCGTCTTCTAAACTGTGCATGGATACACAGCAGTTCACGGAAAACACATTTGCATCAGATTCCAGGAATTGGACTCTTTTTAGTATTCTTTGACGGAAAAAGAAGGCTTGGCTGCTTACCAGATTATTTGCTCTATGATAAATGTAAAAGTTTTACAAGCTCTGAAGGATTGTGGACAATCATTCCTGAGAAATTTGATCATCACTGAGGCTATTGAAAAAAACTGAAGAGATGCTACCAGCTCTGTAAATAATTGAGATATGGATGTAGAACTTGCATGAGAAGACTAATGTTAAGCATACTTCTTAATAGTGAATAAGAAATTCAATTACATACCTCCACAGCAAACAAGGTCTCTTGGAAATAGCATACCTCCACAGCAAACAAGGTCTCTTGGAAATAGCATGACAGTGGCACACTTTCAGATCAATTATCTTCAAACAGAGCTATCAGTTGCCTTGCTTGAAGTACACTAAGTAGAATCTCTACAGTCAACACTACTTCCAAACTTTTATTTGCACCTCTCTTTCTGCCTCTGATATCCTAATCTTTTGCAACAAGCTTAAATACCTTCCCTTGGCATTAAAATAGAGAGGGATGTTATTTCAGCATCACTAGTTTCAAATTTAAGATTACTGAAGGATATCGGTGTTTCCATATCTCTGCTATGTTACATAAATTTAGGCAGTTCATTCCAGTATCAGAATTATTTTGTTCTTCTTTTATGCAGATTTCTGTCAACATGCTTTCATAGACTTTTACAAAACAGCAGACTTACTTTGGGATGGAAATCTCTGCACAGTGCTAGCAGCACAGCGAGTATACGTGCTGCAGAATCTTCATAGCAATACTTTCATAAGTGGATATTCTGAAGGCTCATGCTGAAAATTATTTTAGCAGTGGGACTAATAAAAGACTTTGTTTCCCTACCCAGACACATATTTTGACAACATTGGGAGGTATTTTCATCTTTTCTCCTTGTGCAAAATTTTGGCTGAAACGGAAGTTATTGAAGAAGTAGAGGGAATGACAGCTTTTTTCTGACAGAGATACAGACATAAAACATAAGTTAATAAGACATTTCCTTAGGAAAATTCCAGCCTCTTTATCTCTCACTGAGTGAGTCACTTTTGCCCAAGAATGTTTGTGTTTTCTCTGTAAGCATTTTGGCTCTCTTATCCTCATATCTCTCCTGTAAAGATTTACTGTCAGTGGAAATTCATAGAGGAAATAGGCACCCTAGAAGAGAGAGTTTTTCAGCGAAGACTGTGTGTCTTCAGAGGAATGGTTTGCAACTTGCTGGTTGAGCCTAGAAACACACAAAGTGACCAATTCCTCTGCTGAGTCACAATAATAATGAGTGCTAGAGCCCTGCAGAGAGAAGGCAGTGAGGTAGGGGTTCCAGTGTGATTGTTGAGGGGTTATTTTAAGTAAGCCTAATAGATAGATCCTAGGTCCAATCAGAGTTCAAGTGGGTTTGACATATTTCACTCTGGGTCTTACAGGAAATAAAAAATCACAGACTGGTTGAATCGAGGGAGCAATTATGTATTGACAGTTCTTTTATAATTCTTGAAATTCACATGTTCCATTTTTCTCACCATACCTGCAAAGAATTCTAGCTACCCCCAGTGTTTCTGACAGAGCTTCTATCTGTCTAGCCAAACAAGGTAATAGTATGCCTGGCATCCATGCAGCTTGGATTATCATCTTATGGCAGCATAGCTGACATAACTAAATTAATTTGACTTAAGAAATCAGAGAAGTCTTGAACTGTTGTCTTGTAGATGACAAACCAGGGCCTTATCAGCTGAGCTACTCAGATCCAGTCTGCAGTACTCTTAAGTGTGACTTCATCTAAGTAATGTGTTGCTGAGTCTAATGTCAAATGGATCTATCACATTACAACCTTTTCTAATTGAAGGAAAAGAAGATTAAATGTGTATGAACAGTCATTTAAAAGTCTGTAGCTGATTAATAGCCAACATTTTTCTAACAATTTCAAAGGGATTTTATCACTATTCCTCTGAGTAGAAACAAATATCTTTTATTAAATTTTTACAAGCTATATGAAGATAGGGCAGACTCTACTACATTTTCTTGCAAAAATAAACTGCAGCTCAATGTATAAGTCTGTCCATCCATTTCACTGGCTCTATTGGAGAATTAATGTTCAAATTGCACCAACTTAATCCCCCATGAAATCTTAGCATTTCCCATTGGCTGGCCACAAGCCAAATGATACAGAATTTAGGCCATTAAAGATTTTGAGTGTGGGTGAGTAACCCATACCAAGAATATTTCAGTACTTCTTAGAAATAGGTTCTACTCTTCTTCAGGTATATTTGCACAACAAAATATAAGACTCATCTGAACAATTTTACTTGAAGCCGTATCCTTTGGTGTTTTCCCTTTTTGAATTTGCCATGGCCTGTACCACTTGATGGTGCCAACAACCGTGCTTTTAATAAAAAATGTCATGCAAACGCAGTACACCTCCAGAACTGCTGACTTTTGGTCATCTGGCCAAAGTCAGTGCCCAGATACTATGGGTCAGAACATCATTTAGCATCAGAATTAAAGATTTCCATGACCTAAAAGTGCTTGTTAAAACTACATGTAACCTACTCTTTGGTGAGTGTTACCTCTTTCCAATGTCAGACCCTTAATTCCTTTCTTTGGCAGTACATTACCTAAATCCTTTCCCAAAGGGATCTAGGCACTGGAACCACACTTCCCACTAAAACTTGCTTGGTTTATGCTTCTCTGCCACCCTTGACAATGTAAATGTTGCCAAATCACTTGAGCATCAGGTATGAGAAGGTAAGGCTTCTAGGACTCTGGAGGTCTTAGTTTTGGATCTGAGGCCCATATTAGTCTAAGATGGGTCTTAGTCCCTTAGCACTTCAAAGTAAAACAGATATATCAGGAATTAAGGCATCTGTGCAAGGAAAATATCTTACCATATTCTAATTTTAAAAGGAAAAATGAACAACAATAGCAGGAGTTCCTTGTTCAAAACCAAAACTCAGGCACAGATCAATGACAGACTTAAGAAATGGAATTACCAAAAGAAATTATTACATCTTTCCATTCACAGTGATAAAGAAAATTATGTTAAGATATTTTTTCAGGCTAGTCCATATGCTTTCAAAAAACAGCAGGCTAGCCAGTATGTTTTCCAAATCACTAGATACTGCGGTAATCTTTGTGGATTTCAAAAGCCAAAGTAGAAATAGTGGAATTTATCCCATCTCAGCCAGACACTGAAAATTTTTTTTCACTCTACCTGTTGAAAACTCTCTTCTCCTAAGGTAACAAGAATCCCTTAAGCCTTATAATTTTTTTTTAATTAAAGCGAAATTTTGACCTAAATAAAAAGCTGATTGTTTATTTACATGTACAAACTGGAAATATATTCAAATGCTACACAGATTTAATTGGTTTCTGCAAATGTGTGATTAATTGCACTTTTTAGCTTATTTTCTTTTTTCTTTTTTTAATTCTTCTCTGTATTTGCATTCCCTCACACAGAAATGGTATCTTTAGGTTTTGCTGAACTGATTGCATCTCTCTTTGGAGTTCAGCACATCTTTAATTACTACCAGGTCTTCAGCTATTTTCAGAAGATTCCCGTTAGAAAGACCATCAGCCATTTCTATCCTCATTCTCCAAAGGAAACTTTGAGCAGGCGCTCTCGCCCAATAGTAACATTGACACATTAACTTTCCTCAACCACCTCACTCAGACTACTTAGTCTGGCTCCACCACGGCTGGGAGCCTTAATCAGATATCATACTAACGAAAGCTATGTCAGTAATGATGTCAGATGAATGGTGGTCACATGGCAACAGACTCATTTGAAGCAAACAGTGCCACACTTGTTTTTAGGCTACTTTATGACTTGGCTGAAAAATGACTTTGTTCACAACAAAACACCACTAATGTATGAGCTGTTACCATAGGATTTTAGCACGTCTACTATTTTCTCAACATTCTTTTAATATACCTCGCTGGACAAACAGTGTAAATATCATTAAACTACACATATTATCAAAGTCATCAATCAGCATGTAAGCTAACCAGATGAAACATGGCCAATCCTTTCTGGCATTTTGAATCCTCAAAGAAATGGTATTATGGAAAACATATAAAGGAGAAAATATTTTCATTTTGCACTTTGATTTGGCTTATACCAGATTCACACATACAGGACAATAGGGAGACACAGTCAGCTCTCCTGCTAGGTCCCAGAAGTGTGTTTTTCCCTTCCCTGCTCCGGACGTCAGTGGGCTGGTGGGATGTACAGAGGGCAAAATAATGAGACTAAGCAGGAGGGAAGCATTTGCCCTCTGGCTCCACTCACACTGCGACAAAACAGAAGCCCCAAAGTCTCCTGTCACTTAAACTCCCTTTCCTTCCCTGGCTTCTGAGGTAAAAGTGCCCCTTGCTATTTCTCATATGCGGTTAAGTTAGTTCTCTTACTCCCAGCATGGGATTACAGGCAAGCCTGGCTTTTTCATTGTGAAGTACTGGAAAGCCCACTGATTTCTCAGGGATTCTGATGATGCTTGGAAGCAGGCCACACCAACACAGCAGCACAGCTTGGTTAAAAATTAAAGTTCAAATGACTGGTCATAGACACTTGCCTAGAGAAGATAAATATCAAAGCCACCTACCAGAAATTACTGTAATGGAGCAAAACTGCAAGTAGCCACATCCTAAGGCAGGCAGCTACATTTTCCTGTTACTCTTACTCAGGCCACAGTCTCATGGCTGGTTTAAGATAGCAGACTGCCTCTCCTGACGAGAAGAAAAATGCCCAGGCCCCTCTGCACTGCTCCTCCCAGCCCCTGGAGTGCAGGAAAGGGGAATGGGCTGCAGTACAAGCCAGAGTGGTGTGCACAGCGCTCTGAATGTGTGTACCACTGGAACAGACGTGGATGCCAGGACTGATGGTGGGGGTCGCTGGCAAAGCAGGGAGAGCAGGAGTGCCTCTCATTGACACTCTGGGTTCATGTGGTCTAAACTCCCCATGAACCTGTGGTACTGGCACATAGGGAGAGCCTGGTGGGGTCACAGATCTCTCTGTTTGGTCTGTAGTGCTTATTCCATTTAAACTTCTGATTAGGAAGGAAAATTGTTGTGTTTATCCAGCTGGGGAGCAGGAATAACAGCAAAGACAGCAAAGAGATGCTAACAAACAAAACCCTGAATTTAGGGCTCTGAGTGGACAGAAAATACTGAAAAAATTGAAAATATTTCAGTAAAACTGTGTCATGGATGACTGTGTGGAAAGCAGGAATCTTCAAATAGAAAGCAAGAAAAAACATCCAGAGATTTTCAAAGAATGATTCAGTTACTCCTACCTAGTATGAGAACAGGCACTACGAATGCATGCCATAGCATATTCTACCCATAAGGGAGACTTTGAATTTTAACTAGTGACCCTGGAGCCTTGTTGGGATAGAGCTTGGCTTAACAGAAAAGTCTGAAGAATCTGTCTTTTAAACCCTGAAGTTCCAATGAACTGTAATAGATTCTGGGCACAAACTACATATCATTCATACAGCTAAGTCTTTAGCACTGCTATTATTTTCTGTTGCCTTCTGGCACCACTGAGTAAGTTCCAAATGAATGAATTCTCTATCCCCTGATATATAGTGGGGGGAAAAAATGCAGACTCTCTGTACTGAAAAATAACATGCATGCTTCTCTTACCTTCCCCTCTCAGCTCCTCTGCAACATAAATAGCCCTCAGAAAGATGCACTGATTTCACATTGCTAACCAAAAAACAACAAAAAAAAATTCTACATTTCTATGGGACATTTGTTTTTCAATCACTTTTTTATCTTTTTTTACAGGACATGCAAAAATTTTTGTAGCCAAAAAAGATCATTCTTTCCCATTAGGACAGCACAGATCCTACTTTCACTGCACACGTCGGATCTCCTGATCTGCATGGAGTCCCAGGAGACAAGCTGAGCATGCATTGGCTGAGGAAAGTACTGTGGAAATCAGGAAAGAAAATATGTGAACTAGAATAGCAATAGCAATTTATACTTCACTTAGAAGAGTTTAAAGAAGGCATAAAATGAGATGGAGCAAGCGTCATCCAAAAACTGCCCAGAAGAAGTGAGGTCTCACCAACATAATCAAAATGTTGTTGTGAATCCATATGAGTTTTGAAAGGTTGTGATCCAGCTCTGAGAGAAGAAAGACCACTTACAGCTCCAAGAAGGTTTGTTTGGTGAGTATTCTTTTGGTGAGTATTCTCTCAGATGACTACAAGGGTGTCTTTTTTTTTTTTTTAAGTGAAACCATCAGCATCTTCTCTTGAATAAAATACTTTTTCATCGGTTTTGGATCCCATATTTGGTTCTATCCTGCAAAGTTAGTGGAAGTAGCTGCTTTGGAACAAAACAAAATGAAACCAAAAAAACACAAACCAAACCAAACCAAAAGACAGGAATAAGCACATGAGCAGCAGGGATAACCACATCAGGGCATGCCAGAGGTTTACACTAGCACAGGATACTGTTTTTGACAGCAGACAGTGGCAGATGCCTAGTAAAGGAGATAAGAACAGGCGTGCACATGATGATGTCTCCCCAAAATAATTTTCCACCTTCCATGAAAAAGATTTGTACATATGGTAGATACAGGATGGCAAAACCTCACTGAACTGATGCAGATGGCAGTGGGAAAGGCTACCATCTTCCATTCATTGCTCTGGACATACTTTATATATCCTACTTGCATAAGTTGCATAGCTAGTGAAGGCTACAGGAATTACATGCTGTCTATACAGAGACTTTTCTTCCTTTTTTAATCTGAGAGGCATATAACAGGTTTGAGATTAGGTTTATGCTAACAAATTGAATATAGTTCAGTTAAAAATAACATAGAATATTACTGATTAACAGTACCACTATTAAATGTGTATTTTATGTGATCACTGGCTGTTCTTCTTGACCAGTACACCATATAAAAATTGTCTTTTAATGGGAGAATACTGTAGAGAGACCAAAATAGAAACTGCTAAAACAAACAAGATAATTATCTAAATTTTATAATATCACTCATAAAACGTCTGCCTTTTCCCTTTATGAGCTTGATAGATTAAATTTAGGGCAGATGTTTCATATAATTTACTCAGAAAACAGGAAAATTATTTTAAAAAAACTCATAAAACCTACAAAAACACAAATGAAACTAATCTAAAACATATGCAGTCTACAGATTTAAAGGAAAAGTTAGTTATTCCTGAAACTATGGATAAGGATGCTTAAGAGATAAAACCATCTCTCCCACATGTTTTATAGTAACAGATATTGTGAACTGCTTTGGACAAACAAAGGCCCCTCTAAATTTAGGGTGCATGAGGTAGCTCTGGCTACTCTCCCAAAGATAAAGGGAAACTCAAAGAAACACAAGCCCTGTTCCTCAGTGAACAGAAGCCAATCTGTGGTATCTTAATTGAATTATAGAGGTACCTGCTGTAACATGAATGTTGTGGAAGAATACCAGGTAAAAGTATTGCATATTATCTATTTATGTACTATAAAAGGAGGAAGAGGAGCAGGTGCAGTGTCTCTAATCCTTCAAAGAAAAAGAACGTCTTCACTGTCAGGAGATACTGAAATCAAATACTGCTTTAAATGGACGGTATTTATGGTCCGACAAAGACATACAGAGGCAAGTTTCATGAACATTTTGAAAGATTTTATTCTGAAGGCTCAAAAGTCTCCGCACAACAAAATGCAATTTTAAGAATGGCTCATCTACAGAGATCCCAGGAAAAAAGTATATTGTGTGCTGTCTGGTTGCAAACTCTTCCAGCCCAAAGTCATCTGACAGAACATAGTTTATTATTATCTGGGTTTATAAATTAGCTGGGTTTTGAGATCCAGTTAAGAGAGCATGAGGTCTGGCAGTGATTCTGGCAGTGCTGTTAGTGGAGGCAAGCAACATTTTTCGGTTCCTCTGTAGACTGAGAGTTAACTGCTGTGCAAGGTAGAGGTCTCTAACTTTTGGAGTGTGAGATTCTTGTAATGCAGAGATGTGTTTTTGAAATAAAATTTTTCCAGTCTGTCTCTGTGTGATGCTGGTTCCTGCACTTGATGAGGGCAGGAAAAGGAATGGAAACACTACACCCAATTGAGCTTCTGAGTTATGTCCTTGGTTTGCAGTGGCAAATAAATTTTTAAACAGAAAAAAATCATAATAACAGAAAAAATCCTTTTTACAAGATTATCAGAATGTATAAGAATATAGAATCCATCTATATATTATTATTCACTTATAAATGAGTAAAAAGCACCCAACCAAACAATCTCTGTAACACGCAGAAACAGTGGGAACAAAGTTTAGGCATAAAAGAAACACAGCTACTGTGCTGACAGTAGTCATGGATTTCAGGATCACAAGACAAACAATAAATATTCTAAGCCAAACTACATGCTTTAAAAATACCCAAAACACAGGTAAAGTATCTGTTTCTTCTAGCATCTAGCCCACTAGTGGGCTGAGCCGCTGCAGCAGTTTCTCAGTCCCTGAAGTTCAGAGAAACAGGGTGCTGTGGTGGTTCTGCCCAAAGCCTACCCTGCATTGAAAGCAGATCAGCAGAGAGCAAATCCTGCTGCTGCTGGGTATGAATAATTTTTGTGCAGAAGCAAAGCTTTCCCTTCCAAGACTTTAGCCCGTTGCACTTTGTTCCTGCTGGCAACACATCACAGCCTGTTTTTGTGAGCATGATAAAGAGGATTTGGCATTGTAGATACATACTGTGTGTGAGATACCAAATGAAAGTAGAGAAGGAACGGATGAAAGCTACCAAGTGTTGCTCAGCCACCCTGTGTATCATCCGAGAAAGACAAGGCAGCTGCAAACAGAAGAGCAAACAAGTCTACCTCAGACTCTTGGAGTAGTAGCAATTAACTCAATGAACTAAAATGCACTGAATTCCCTCTTATGAAGCAGAGATACTTCAAAGGCAAACAATTGCCCTCCTAATATTGAATTAAATGTTTTCAAATGTGTCACCTTAACAAAAGATGTGGGACAATTCCTCTTTCAGAACACATCAGGTTACAACAATGCAGGGAGAAATGTGCAAACGGTTTATGATGGGTAGCATTAAGACAGTGCAGGACAAACTAGCTCAAATACCTGATCTGAGGTAGGAAAAACAGCAAGTTTGCATTGATGTGGCGTAAACACATGATCTTGAATAGATATGGCCAAGGCTCCAAAAAAAGCTGCAAAAATAGTTAGCCTAGTTCACATGTCAGTTCTTCCACAGACCATAAATAAGCTTCAAAGAGTTATAAAACCAGCAGTAGACACCAAATGCATGCAATCTTGGAGTAGTGCTGGTAGGAGTACATCACCACCTCTCTGCTGCACAGAAAAATTAGGTAAATATTTCATTCATACATGCATACACACATTGCATACACACATTCACTTCAGAGCATTTCTGTAGTTTATTAGGTACTGGCACTAAATAAAGTTTTGTAAACATTTTCATTTCATGATTGTTAGTGGTAAAGAGAATATTTGTGGTGCATGGTCACTAAGCAAACAGAGTGAAAATACTTTTACAGGGAATATAAACAGTTTTATGGAGTATCAGAGAGCAAGAGGAAGCTGCAAATTTGGATCACCAGCAGCTGTTCTGGGGCAAGGCAGCTGCTCTGGATCCATCTAGTAGCAAACTGTATTTGGGCAAACAAGTGGGTGGGGGACTGTGTAATGGAATATAGCAACTTTTAAAGTGGCATAACTCATAAATGGATGAGAGGACTTCTTTCTCTCTTTTTTTTTTATTATTTTTAATAAGAATTGGGAAAGCGGCCCAAAACTGTTCCTGGATAATCACTTGAACAAAATACTGGATTTATTTCAGTGTTATTGACACCCTTTCTCAATCTATTTTCCATGAATATTCAGTTTAATGGTAGGAAAACTTGGAAAAACAGACACTAGAGCCGGTGTAAGAATATATGGCATTTCCACATTATATATTTTTATAAAATCCAAATCCTCAGAGATTTGTTTGTTCTGCCACAAATTAATAACAAAAACACTAGAAAATTATGTGTGCAGGCAAATTTATTATGAGCACTGAAGACATGTTTGCAGAAAGATTTCAGCAAATACCTGGGAAAGCAAATATACTGTGGGTCAGCCATGATGGCTTGTGGGAAATTTATCAATTAAAAAAAAAAATTATAATTATAAAATTTCTTACTCAGCTCCAGTCTAAAAAATATACTAGACTGTTATGCTGCTCATTCAGCAAGCCATTGTTTCTTCTCTTGAGGTTGTTAGAGTGACAATTGGTTGCCAACAGTATATTTTTGTGGTAACCAATGACTACGCGTTTTTTTCATCCTCAGAAATATTTTTGGGTGCAAGCACCAATGCCACTGTGTATGTTGCCATGAGCTGCTATTTCTCCCTGCATGCAGGGCACTGTCTGTGTGCATCTGTTTAGAGGGTAGGACTTCAGTTGCTGTGAGTTCTGCAGCCTCTCCTCACCCATGGGTTTCCAGAAATGCTTCTGTTTTGCCTAGCAGTAGATTTCTTTCCGTGACAACCAGAAGTAAATAGGTTATATGTTCTCCAGACAGCTGCTGTAACTTATTGTGGAACACAAACCCAGCAGCATCAAAGCTGCCCTACAAGTAGTGTTATTATACTAACCAGAAGGAAATTTGATTTTTAACTTCAGGTAGCTGAAGGGAGTACACATGGCAATGACTTTTTCTGGTTCCTGCAACATACCTGCGCAGTTCAGCTGGCCCTTTTGGCTTGGGTGAAAGAGGTGCTGCACTCTCAGGCTATAAATACTCCAATCCAAATGAAATGCTTTAAAAATACCCAAAACAAAAGGTAAAGTATCCGTTTCTCAGTCCCTGATGTTCAGAGAAACAGAGTGCTGTGGTGGTTCTGCCTAAATCCTACCCTGCCTTGAAAGCAGATCAGCAGAGAGCAAATCCTGCTGCTGCTGGGTATGAACAGGCTAGTCTGTCCAAAGTACGGGTGATCCAGAGGATCTCTCATAATGACTGTGAGAGAAAAATATGCCTTTGATCCATCCTCATTGCCAGATCTCTGTGAACTGAAGCTTTTATCCTGCTGGGAGTCTACCTTATTTTTTGACAAGAGAGAGAGAGGCTGGTGGTTCTAATTCACGGCAGCAGCCACTTTTACAGCAAAACCATCTTCATTTCTTGTATTTACATTGTTGGTATGGTTTTAATACACTACATTTGTAATTGTGATAAATTATCTCTATGCATGAGATGGCCCTTTGGGGATTCCTTGGAGACAGCTTTGCAAAGAACCCAAGATTCATAACTGCCATCAACAAAAAACAGAAATAGTCCCCGCCATTATTTGTTCATCTAAATCTTGTGTAACAAATGGCCAGCACACTCCATAGCTGATATCCCCGCTGGTTATCAGCCAGATTTCTGCCAAACCTTGCATTGTTATCCTTGGCCCATTAGCCTAGCGAAATTAAGCTCAAACATTTCAGTACAGTTCCTGCTGTATTCCAGTTGGAGAACAGTGATTCATTCTAGCATTTCTCTCAGGAAGAACAGATCAGCTATGGGCATCATTTACAAAACCTAATAAACTGCAGGCCTGCCTTCTTAGACTAAAGCGTTAATTGCTTCTTTTTAATCGGCTGTTTCTCAGTAATCAACAGATTTCTTGAAAACTGGTATGGAGTAGCACCAAGCACAGACTTATGCAGAACACTACTGCTGTACTGAATCTGCACAATAGAAGCATCCTTGTGTTGTACTTTCATAACTGTCTTTTACTCTTGTTTAAAAGAGCATAACTATCAATAATGCTTTGTTCAGTACGTGTGTATATAATAATGTATATGAGGCCATCATTATGGTGTTCGCTGTGGAAATAATGCAGTCATACAAAAGACACATTGCTCAAAATAAAACCTAAGATAAATAAAGGAAGCTATAAAATGCTCTGTTGGGCCCGCTTCTGGACCTATTTAAAGTCAATGGCAAAGTTCCCACTGACCTCAAGCAGGAACTGGCTCCTTTTTCTCTTTCTAGATTTGTTTAGAAAGAACTATAATGACAGACTTGAAAGGTAAGGTGAAATATTTGGGGAGAGGGAGAGAAAGAAGAAAAAAAAGAAAAGAAATCAAAAGGGGACAAGGGAAAAGAAAAATCTATATTTTTAACCTTCCACATAGGATGTAACAAGAATTGCTTAAGGTGGATTTTTTCAGATTTTCCGCGTTCTGGTTTTGCCAGAATACTTTAATATTTTACTGCTTGCATTTCTCTCTCAGCTCTTTCCACCCTCTTCTCCGTGGGCACTTCTTCTGGCCCCAAAAAGCATGTGGTGCTTCACAAAACTAAAAATGTGTTTGCCATTAAATATAATGTGTAAAATCTTACAATGCTTTCAGAAAAATAACGCTCACATATCCAAAATGAGGGGAAAATGGTACCTAATCATACATATAATTCACAACATTTATTTCACTGGTAATGAATGTTGTCAGGTTTTTCCTACGTTGAACAGCCATACCTGAGGGGCACAACATTAAAGGGCACATTCACTGCTGACATAAATGGTAACTACAGCCACTTCAGTGAAGTTATCTCCAATTAAGCCAGCCATTACATTCACTTCAAGGTATGCAATACATTTTAAACGATAGAAACAAGTCCAGGAAATGCTGAGTACTTCTACGAACCCTCTTTTGTGTGTGACTCTCCCTGGACTCAGAGTCCTTCCCTAAATCCAGCAGTTTTGTGGTGAGTGCCGCCCGAGCAAAACACGGTGATGGTCAGTGCTGTGTCCTGTTTACCGTCGCAATTAACAGAGCGGCATTCGGCGAGAGACACCAAAGAGCCTGCTGCACTTAAAGGGCTAAGGAGAGGTGATAACAGCCTTCGCTTCGTTAAGGCTCGCTGCCCAACTTTACTGAAAATGTAGTGACAGATAAAACATAAATCAACATCCTTATCATTCTGGCTTCCTTGCCTGCCAAATGGGGGTTTAGTTTATCAGCGACCTGCAGGCCCACTGGCGGCCTTTACACTTACAGCTGGTCAGCGGGGTGGGACGGGGTGGAAGCTAAATGGCTGCTCTAAAACGCCTTGGTGTAAACAACCCGGGGAAGGACTTCCTTGAACTGCCAGTTACCTGAGCACGATCCATCTCACTAAAGCGTCTGCTCCAAGAGGGGTAGTATCGCCAGGAAAGAAAACAAATAAAAGGCACCCAGCATGTTGCAGTGCAGGCACAGGCCGGGGAATGCTGTCCCCTTGAGGGGGTGAGGGTTCCTCAACAAGGTAAGCTCCTTATGGCACTCCTCAGGAGGCAGGCAAGTATTTTGGAAAAAAAGGGACTTCATCAGCACTGTCTGCTTCCTCTGTTTTGTGGCCAGAAGGTACAGCCTTTATGCATATATGTATGTATACATAATGTACAGTGTTTGCTTTGTCTCCCTGTGAGCCTCATCATGGGAGCAAGGCTTTCAAAGGCACCAGTATGACCCACGGCTCAGGACAGGACTGTATTGAGGGCATATTCACGTGCCCTCTCAAGCCAGCAGACTTCTTTCCCTGTGTTACACATAGATTGCTATACGTGTGGGAATTTTAAAAGTATTTGTCCCAATTCATTGTGTCACAATTACATTTGCATTAAGTTCAGCTCATTAAACAAAACCCATTTAAACTGGGCCTTGCTCATGTGGAAGGTATGAGTTTGGACAGGGGAGCCCCCAGTTTTTGCTAGATATGGGATTACACTGGCATAATTAGCCTCAGGCAAACACGTGGTGAGAATGAAATTAACATTTATAGCAGTGATTTATCTCTCCCTTGAAATCTACTGCAGCAAATAATTTCTTAAGAGTTTAAAGTGAGGCAACTCTAGTGGTGGGTTTATGTCACTATCAAAAGGAGTGTCAAATGCAGGTAGGTTTGACAGACAATAGCACAAGATTGGTGAGGCTTTTGTAACTAAACTTGAATTTGCTTTATAAGTGTTCATTTTTTCCCATCCTTTGGCTATAGTGAGTCAAGCTACAGCATTTCATTTAAACAGCAAACTACTCCATATTTCTTTGGGTTTTGAAAGACCCATCTTCTGGCAACAGCTCCATGGAAAATTATGTGCTAAACACAAGCAAATCACAGGTGGAAAGTGAAGACACAATGTTGCACCCACACAGTTGTGCAAAAAAAAATGCAAATGTACACGCTGAACAGTGTTATATACAATGGAGCCAAACTTTCTGGAGAAAGAATGTACATTTTATAATGAAAATTTTGCTTACTAACTCTTTTTTCACAAAGAAACATTTTCTAAATGTGTTTCAAGTTCCTGGGATGTAAAGAAAGATATTCTCTTCTTTGCCTACTTGTTTAGCGATGTATTTTGACAAGGTTACCAAAGCAACAGCAACATGTTTGCACCTATATTTAACCAAAAGTCTCCACAAAAGCTCATATTGTACATGCTCGGAGTGTACATACAAGAATTAGTTAGTCCCCAAGAAGTCTGTCAGAAGAGCATGTTTCTATCTAGAGCTACAAGGAGCTGAACAAGGAGTTTTTTGAAGGAACAGATAGCAAGAGAGCGGTCTCTGGAAAGGACAGAAATGAGAGCAAAGCTCTTCCACTCTCAGTGCACTCCAGGCAGAGAGGCAATAGAGCAAAAGAATCCAGGACAAGTAGAAGGCTTATTTGGAAATGCAGCAAGTTTATATGAGCTGCAAATATGAGAGAGGGCAGGAAAGAGGGTGAGAAGGGAACAAAAGGCAGAAACCAAAGCTGAAATCAAAAAGTGAAGGGCCAAAGCCAGAGTGTATGAAAGGATGAATGCAAGACACACGTGGAGGTAGAGGGAGAGTGCCAATGTAGGGATGCCTAGGAAAGGAAAGAAAACAGAACAGAACCAGAACAAAAGGAATGGAAATGTTGGTGAATGTTCTACTTTATTTAGAAGTTTCCAAAATACCTCTGCTATAAGCTGTGAATTGTGCTTATAAAAATGACTGGATTTCCTCTAGCTGCTGAAAATAGCCTAAAAAATTGAAAATCGCCTACTGCTACGGCTACCAACTGCTATGAGGCCAACTGTTCGTTTGTTTAAACACAGCACAAACTTGGTTTGGAAAAAATTTGCCTATGACATCTGTTGGTATCTTACACCATTCCACCTGAAGGAACTGACTCTAAGATGGGGCTTTTTCGTTGTTTTCAATTTTTAAAAAAAGCACAAGAAATGAAAATAAATTTTAGATGTGACCACCCAAAGTCATAAATCTCTAGTGTCCAGGTTGTCCAGGTGACTTGAATTCCTCTCACTTACTCACATGTTTCATGAGGACATGTCCCTATCATTTTTTCCTCTGCAGTTTATTCATTCATGCAAAACATCGAATGTAGGAGCCTGCTGTGTTCCAGGGGCTATGGATCACAGAGTTTGGAAGAGGCTGTGGTACTGGCCAGAAAATGCTCTTCCTAATGGAGGCCCAGCTGACCACAGGATCTTCTGCAGACCACAGACCAGCCAAGCACTACTAAACACAGCCCTCTAGGTTGGAATGCAGACCACAGTTTGGAAACCACTGGGTTATGAAATAAACAAGATAATATTTTAACCTATACTGTCAAACATGCTTTTCTTGGAGGACTGTCAGGGCTGAGTAAGAAATAGGGTCATGTCTATAGGATTGTCACAGAAGCTTAGTGGTAATACCATGAACTGAGTTCTTCCAGAAATCAGCACAAACACAGACAACTGAAAGAGAAGGGTAATTTTTCATCTACAAAGCCTGTAAAGGTAATTCAGATGTTACCATCAGAACTCCTGAGTTTTGCATCATCAAAACCTTCATTAAAAACTAAAGTGTACGTCAATGTTTGATAACCAGCACTGCAAAGTATTATTTCACTTCACACATGAAAATGTCTCTCTGGATGTGTCACAGCCACGACCAGTACCAAGTTAATATTTATCATGCATCTAAGTATGAGAAATTAGTGCCAAATAATTCAGTATCATGAGTTTGAGCACTCATATGTAAACTTTTTGACATTAAAGGTAAGGAACGAAAATGTTATTATAAAAAATTGAGACATTTCCTGACAAAGCCAGAATTACACAATTTTGAAAGATAATATTTAACCTTTGGAAATGCCAAAATTCTTTGGACTGACGCAGAAGTTATAAAGACAGATCTTGCCAAATGTAGAGTAATTTTTGAAGAATTACTCTTTTTCACAATGCTAATACAAAAATCCTTGGACATAAAGCTGAGAACTCTGGAACAGGAAGGAGAAATGATATATGCTTTAAAATACAAGTCTATTTAGAAGCCATTTGTCTGAATTTTGTAACGTCCTCTGACAATAACATATTTTCATCCTTGACTGTATTTTACTAGCTCATGTCTTCATGCACAGAAACCAGTATATTTAGCCTCTCAAAATATATGCTTTAAAAGTGGATAGTGATTGCATACTTCTATATTTTATAAAAGAAAGGAAAAGAAAAAGGACACTCTGAGAAATAATGCAAACATGAACACACAGGGCCACATGTACAAACCTGTTCATACACTTATATTGAAATTGATTAACACAGTTTTGAAGTGGATTTAACAATGGAGTTTTTCCTTTTCTGCAGTATCCCACTTTTAGTATAAGGAACCCCATATATATTTGTTTCTGCAGATGGTAAATATGCTTCCTCTGAAATAGAGCTTCCTATGAAGATTTTCTGTTAGGAGAAACACTGAAAACAAATAATCCTCTTATTTAACTGAATAAGGCCTTTTTAGTTTTGTTGTTGTTGAATGATTAGACCATGAAAAAAGCTAAAGCATTACACAAGAGTAATGTGAAACCAAATTCTGCATTGTAAACTCCAAAAACTTGAGACTTTCTGGGGTGCTTGCATCCAGGATATGTTGAGGAAAATTCCACACAAACAAAGAATGTCATAATAGCAAAGAAAAAAAGGAGAGAAACAGGGAGGAAGGAAACAGCAAATACTGGGAACATAACATCTGTAAAATACACCAACAATTCCAAGCTTGCAATGGACTGTCACTGCACACGCAATGAGGAAATTTCATTTAAAAGTTACAAAAATGACCTTGCTTTGAACCAAGTGAATGTGATTATTTCTGAACTGAACGGAAAGTAAAGAAGTTTGGATTAAACGTTTTACCAGTGCCAATGTCCCAGAACTTTCTTTGGCTCTATATTCTCTTTTCCTATGTTTGTCAGCTGAATTTAATGTTCTCTTCTTTTTGTCTTCTGGTCTCTTTGACCTTAATGTGACATTTTAGTTGGGTGATTAATTACTATTAAATGGCACTGCATTTATTAAATGGAGTCCTTGTCTGTGTAAGAGCACAGTCACAATGCAACGATTCAGTTTGATAAGCTTAAATATACACAGTTAGATGTGGTAATATCTAATTTGTCAAGGATCTTGTGGCTAGCTTTTCTGCCACACAGCTAGAGAGGAGATGTGATTGCACAAAAAGCTTAATATTCTGAGCTTAAATGTTCTCAGTAAATTGATCTTCTCCATCACCTAATCTTATTTCAGAGTGTGCAGGAGACAGCAAAGTTCTACACAAGCCTAAGTTGCCTTAATAATAGGCCTGAGGGTTCCTGACCATAGAAATAAAAGCTATGTGACAAGATTTGTGTGTCTCTCTTCAGCAGACAACAGCTGACTCGCCTTGCCAGAAGCTTTCTTTCTGGGTTAATTGAATAAAAAGAACGAATGTCAGTAAAAGGATGAAAAGTTCGTTGAGAAAGAAAAGATACATCTATAGTTCGGACACCTAAGTGCAAAAGAGACTGTGAATATTTAGCTTAGAAAGTGAAACACCAGCACCTAACCTTGTAATCATCAGGTTACTATTCTGTCAGATATATTCTCCGAACACTGCTTTACTCTTTGCTTATCTAACAGCTGATTTGGAATTTTTTTCAGACGATAGTGACTCATCAAAGCAAAACTTCTTGCAAGCAAAAGGTTGGTTTTAACATCTGCTGGGGAAAAAATTCAGGCTGAACAAAATAAAAATGTGAGGGAGACTTTCACAAAAAGCTCAGGAGTTTTGGGTACTCATGGGAAAGACAGCAGCTGGGGCTAGTTCCTGCCTGTTTCTTATATCAATTTTTTTCCCCTTTAGTTAAACACAACTAGGCCAGCAAGAAGAATAACATAAGTTTTTCTCAGGTTTCACTCTCAGTCCTCATGTCCTCCGCTTCCAAAATGTGCGTTCTTGCTCCTGCAGAGTCAGTGTCTGTCTTTACAACTCGTTCCTACTCCACACAAAACAACTAGAAATTAAAATAAAAAGATGAAACAGATCAGGTTAATATAAAAAATAAGAGGCCTTCAACCTTATCTCAAACCTGCAGGTACTTTCTCACAGTGCAAATTGTAAATGTTGTAAGAGAGGAGACATTCACCTCATCTGAATTTAGGGGTTTACAGAGATCTTGTAGAGATACTGCTGTGTTGTGGGCAATGTTTGGGCATGCATCTTCAGACCTTCTTTAGATCTGAGATTAATACCTTCATATCAACCACAGTGGAACTCCAGATGCAGACCTTCACCAGAGACACATTTACACACGGTAAGGGAACAGCTCCCACATTTCTACTGGAAAAGAGAATCGCGAAATTATAATATAGAGGCATCCTCTTTGCATGATGAAGAGTTAAGCTGAACTCCATGTACAAGGAAACGCTTGAGCTTGCATGTTCTGCAGGTTGGCAGACACTGTGCCATCTGGAGACATCGAAATAATCCTGCCTTGAGGCCAAACATCAGTAGTGAAGTGAATCTAAATGAACCAAGAAAGGCCATAATCTTGACTACCTCTAACAGGATTATATTGTTGTCTTGACTACTGATGACAGTCTAATGATAAGATTGCACAAGAAAAACATTCTTACAATTCTCATTAAGGATTAAGCCAGCACATTCCCAATTGCTCCTGCATAGATTTTTTTTCACCTCTATCTTCCATTATCAGCAACAGGAAAAGAGGCACATTCATGTTGCCTAGAATCCTATGGGATCAGGATTACAGGCAGTAAGATGCACCAGGTGTGTGCTTCAGCAGACTCAAAATATTAATCTCTTCAACATCCTGGATGCTAGCGATATGTCAGGAACTTCTTCCTGAAAACTTTACAGAAATTATATTCAACCAGCAAAAATGCCATTTTAGTCTGGGCATAGAATCTACCTTAACAGCACTTGATATCTACCTTCCTTGCAAAAATATATTTTCATTGGTCTAATTTTCTGGTTTTAGGAAACAAAACGAAGGCAGTTAGCAGTTTGTCCCCATGATCTTCAGAACAAATTTCTAGAAAACATTGAGCAACTTTGAAAATACTATTATTTAGTCTCAAAAATAGTGTAACTATTTTCAAGTGACAGATATCTCTGATTCTAGAGCCAATTTAAACTTACTTTATATGATTAATAAAAACTGGTTAATAGCAACACAATACATTTCATGCATATCTAAATGAAATGTTTTAATATATTGATCCAAAGGAAAATTTTATTTCAAGGAAGTCTCAGAAATATTCTGAGAGATTTTACAAGTCACAAAATTAATTTTCAAACCATGCTTAAATTTTCATTTGAGTAGATGATGAAATATTATATTATCTCCACTAGAGCATTTATGAAATTTCCAACTATTGATGAAACATACACAAAGAATTTACCATCTGTGAAAGACGTGGTAAGCTAAGGTTTTGATCACTCAAAATATAAGAATGAGTTTCTGCCATTCAAATCACAAGACATATTACTTAGTAGAGATTAAACTAAAAGCACAATCTAACATCCACTTCTTTCTATATGCAAAAAATAAACCCCCACAGATTCATAGTATAAACTGCTGATTGGCATGCTAATTTTCAAGTCATAGTTTAATGGTCTCTCCTGTGCTGGCAAGCAATCAGGGAAACAACTGTAAAGAGTCTGTAAAATGGAGGAGTATAATATTATATGACAACACACCAGTAATGGTTTCAAATTACAAGCAAATCTGGACAGAGGAAGAAAGTCTTCTCCCCTTTTTCCCAAACACATGCACAATTTCCTTTAGAAGAAAAACAAGAGAAATAAATGCATTGCTTGCTCTTTCTCAAAGGGATATCAAATGCTGATTAATTCTAAATATTCTGAATTTTAATGTGACCATCAGAGCAAAATGTGGCCTTTCACTGCTTTCCTGTGACTCAAAGGGCAGTACAAAAGTGACTGTGTTGAAAGAATTATAGCCAAGGACATAACTGTAATGAAGTATTATCACAGACATATAATATTATCAAAATATCAAACTCTACACATGTCAACAGTCACCCAACATGATTAGAGGCAGATCTGGTTTTCAGTTTAGGTGAAAGTAGGCAGTTGTTTACATTGGCAGATCAGGGGGGAAAGGGAGGAAATGAAATGCCCCCATACAGGGTGCCATGGCCTCACTGCCTGTTCTGAGGACCCTGAGAGAAAGACAGGCAGGGACAGGAGCTGTGCGCCCCACCACCATCAGATCAGCTTGGAGAGGGAGCAGAAGGTTAATGCTTCCCTGACCACCACTTCCTAGTAAATCTGCTCCCTCCCAATAAATCCTTGCTTTATTTCTCCAATCCTTCACGTTTACCTCCAGGGATGGGGCAGGAAACAAAACAACCCCTCTGCCCACCACCACCTCCAGACTGGTGGTGCCTCCCTGGAGACCACAGACAATTCCTTTCAATCCTGTTCCCTGACAGCTGCCACCAACCCAGGAAAGGTTTGTGGCATGTCTCCAAGCCTGGTGACCTGCTCCCAGATTTGTCTTCTCTCAGAAGCTGCCGGGCTTTGCCCAAAAGAATTTTTTTTGTCCTTTGCCCGGTGGCTTCCCCTGGCAAGGCCTTGCCTACAAGCCTGGGTGTTGATTCACCAAGCAGGCAGTATTAAATTGAAACACACCAACCATTAAGCATGGCTAAAGGTGAGCATGTCTGCTGTCAGATTACAACCCTTTTGAACTGCAGCCTTATACGACTGTCCTCTACGCCCATTATTTATGAGGTGAACTGAGGATATGACAGCCCCGTCTGCTGATGTGACAGAAAAAGCACATTGCTCACTTTGAACCTTGCAGAAATGTGGAAAGCTTTCTTGCACTCCTTTCAGCATAGCCCCACTCCAAGAACCATATTGACTTGTAATAGCTTCTGTTTATGCAGTGCAATGAGCTGAGGTCAGTGGGAAAGTGTCAGCTACAGCGTATGACTTTGCTTTCACTGCATCATGGAACTTGGCACGGCCTCGCAGCGACAGATAACAAACTGCATTCTATAGCTTTCAAAACCCTCAAAGGATATGTGGCTGGGAAAGGCTTGCAAATGCCTTCTCTTGATTAATAGTCACAAAACTGAAGTGATCATAATTTAGTCCTAGCAAGGAGATGTACTTCTTTCCAGCGGCAGTAAAGAAAGACACAAAAGCCCACAAACCTACACAATATAAAGAAATTGTCTTTAAAGAAATTCACAGTCATCATGCCAGACACTAAATGAATTATTTCTCTCATTTCTTGTCTCACCACAGTTTCCTCCCACTTGGACACACATGTTAGGCATTCAGTTAACCTCAAGCATAGCTCTCCTGGCCCTATCACTGTATCTGCACTCCCCATCAGGAGGGTATGCTAGCCTACATTTTTGCAATGTAAAAAGAGTGACATCATTTTTTTTCTTAAAGTAGCTTGTCTGTAAGAACACTTCAGCTGTACTCAGCTCGGCTCAGTCCCAGAATATGCTTGTTCCTGTGCACTTCCCCGTCCTGCGCTCAGCACAGCGTTCAGAGCTGCTCTGACTCACAGCCCTGTGCTCTATACCCCGTTCTGAACCTCTCAGCTGCATTTGCTTCCCCATCTATAACTTTCATCGACCTTCTGCTCTTGTACTGCACTTCCTGCCAAGTGTTTTGTTCATGGACCCAGTGGAGGAATATGTTATGACAATGGAGTTTTAAGGAAAGCTTTTTGTTTTGTTGTGTCATGCACTTTATCCATCCCATTTTGTCATCTGGTGGTTTTCCTTTCTTGTTCTAGCACATATTTCATTGCTAAAGCTATTTCACAAGCAGCCTTGGAAGTCAATCCTTTTTCAGATAACAATTTTTTCAGCTGATCCACCTTCCTATCTACTTCCAAATCCTTTGGAGAGTGCTTTATTTGGCCATAGTCCTGCATTGTATAGTGGAATATTTATAGAATAAGTTACAGTGCCATGATACTCTGAATGAATGACAGAATTTTTAAATCTTTTTTACTTTCTTTCCAGTCGGAAAATTCAGCTTGGGATACTAACACTGAACTTCACTGACTGTAGAAATTAAAAGCTAAATAAAACCTCACATTACACAGGACCTTCATTTGGGAAAGAGTTAGCTTTTTCTCTTCAGGAAAAATTGAATTTTAAATTGTTTGATTTTTTTTTTTATATCCAATAAGTGGCCTTTCTTATGTTTTACACATCCAAGAGAATATGTTATGAAAATAAAAACGGATTAATTTCTTGTTACAGAACCTCTGGTAGCTTTTTGGAATCAAATGCTACAAAGTGCCATCATTCTGATTTCACTGAAAGAATTTCACCTGTATTTCATAGCCTTCCCCATTTATTGTTTGGTCTCCTTGTCTTAACTGAACTGCCTTTAATATTGGGTTAACAAGCCTCAGTGAAATTTCTCTTCTTTCCTGTATCCTGATAATATATACAAGTAACATGTGGCTTAAGGTCTAGAAAAAGTTTTTAATTAAAACCAAGCGCTAGAATTACACTGTCTTCGAGTTTCCTCATGTTTCCTGTCTTGTTAGTGTCCAGTTCACAGCAGAAAAATTTGTTGAGAGCACAAACTTTATTGTTAATGATATCTTGTAAATAGCTTGGTACACAAACTATTTGTTTTGTTGCTTATTGTAAGAGTGCTGTAATGGATGTGCAGTTTTAGGAGATTGATTGTAGGAATGGGAAAAGTTTACTTTTAGAGATACCTCTGATTATGAAATTACTATTGAAGTACAGTAAAATAAATACTATGTTTACTGCCTTTTTTCTTCGTTTACAACACGCATTTTGTTTTAAACAGGAAAACAGAGCAAAATCCTGAAAGGAGGTTGCATAATCTAATGTGCTATATTTGCCTTCTGATAACCTTCACCAACATCTAAAAGTAGTCATTTGACTTTTAATGACAGCCACTGTTCATGTTATATCTACAAATTTCCTTCTTGAAAGAGCTGGTCCTCTTACTGTAGAGATACCACTGCTTCTGCACTTGCAAAAACAGAGGGGGTGTAGTTGGCCTGGATTCAGTTCTTACATAGCGTCTGCAAGGATTTAAACACATCAAAGTGTCAGCTAGATCGAATGAGCCAGAATCTATTTTAGAGTATTTGAAAGTTTGATTTCCATTTGCCCAAGGTCTCTATTTATTTTAACTTCACTAAAATATCCTCGGCATTATAAAATTAATCACAGTCTTGTTATCTTTCCTTCTTTGCACCCTCTCTGTGACAGCAGACTCTGAAATGTTTCTTCCAAAAATGTCAACCCTAAATACCTGTTTTTTGCAACAAAAGAGTGGGACTATCTTATATGGAAGTTCCTGATTTTCCATGTTCAAATGGATACAATTTCTGTTTATTCCTCAGCTTTTGGTAGTAACAGGAAGCCAGGAGGAATCTCTCTCACAGAAGCCTTTGAATTGATTAAAAAACAAATCACATTTACTTTTTAAAGTAATTTAAGTAAACCTTAATTTTAGTTTTTTGATCCTACCATATGTTTTCAGGCCTATAACATCACCTGAAGAGCTTTCTTCCATTAAAATCCCATCACATTTTTTGAGATGAGATTTACATCTGTCCAGATTAAGAGAACACAAGGCTGATCCAGACTCTATGTCCATTCTTTTCTTCCAGAAAGTATGTAAAGACCAAAGGACTACTTTAGTGGCACCTTGGAGTTTACATCACACTGCTCAGATGCTGGTCTTCTTCACCTGTTGTTTCCAATACTGTATTACCACCTCTTCAAGACCACATGCACCCAACAGGATGTTTCTGCAAAATCTTTTGAAAGTCAGTGCTAAACTCTCTTGATTGCTATGAAAAAGAGAGAAAATAACTGGATCTTTATTCAATTATTCTTATTTTAGGGAGCGTATAGAAACAGACTCTCATAACTTGGTGACTAGCTGAAGGCTGGCCTCAGAGCGAAGTCTGAAATTGTCTTTCTTAATCTCACATGTAAAGGGTTAGTAACATTTTTAACAGTCCACTTAACAAGTATAATATTCAATAGGAGTTATATTTGTATTTATTTTGAAAGTAGTTATCTATATTCCAATATCAAGTTTATGTTTTGCCTGTCTTCAAGGTCCCTGAGACTCACAGAAACATACAACCTTCGGTCTTCTTCAACCCTGTCAACAAGAGAAGTTTTAGAAATACTACATCAGTGGTTCAAATGCTAAACTTTTGTGTTCAAATTCATTCACAAGAGTAAAAGATATAAGATGCAGTCCCCAAAATCCACCAACTAAATAATAAGTTCTTCCCCACCAAAAAAATTAAAAGGTGGGAAAAAAAACCAAACACAAAAAACCTCAAGAATGAGAAAAAACATAAAAAGTCTGCATCTACACCAAAGGTCTTTTATTCCAGAAGGTTGAGGACTATGCTTTTTACACTGGCTTGAAGGTATTTACATGCTAGCCTCAATTCTGTCCCATTAAAGTCATAAGGACTCTAACTTAAAGTCCATTCATGTGTAGTCAGAGCATAGGCAAATATGTTCAAAAATAAACATTGCCTCTGAAAAAATTACCTTCTTCTCCACCATGCTCTTCAAGGCCACGAATGTATCCATAATAGGAATTTTGTATTAATGGAAGCCCAAATTTTAATTTATCTGATGGAAAATTATGAGAAAAAATGGATGATTTAACTTTTCTAGTCTGAATCTTTTCTTTGCCCTTTCAAACTCTCTTAGAAAAAACCAAAAACCTTGCTACTTATACAATAGACAATGTCCCCTTCAACGTCTGCTTCTAATAACATGAAAAATATTAATCTCTCCTGCAAGCTGTTCTAAAAATCTCTTTTGGGAAGTAATGACATCTTTGCATTATTAATAGCTGATTCAATCTGACTCGCTGTAGTAACAGCTTTTACCAGTGTGAGATTAGGTTCAACTAACAGCCTTACAAATTTCAGCATGTCTTTATCTAGAAGGGTATTATAACACAGTGTCCTTCTCTGCCCAAGAAAAGTAGCCAAACAGAAACTGTGACTGCCTCATATCATCAATCATGAGCAAGCAATTCTGAACTACACTTACCCCATTTTTTAAGAAATTATTTTTGAATCTCAAAGGAAAATACTAAAATGAGAGATCAGACACTTTTGTGATTCTTACTCATTTTTCCTTTGCTATTTCTTCAAATATCTTGAAGCATCTCTCCTTGTCTCTCACTAAAGAGTATCTATTTCCCACTGACTTCCCTGCAGCGGATTTTTCAATCTTTCTCCAACTTTGTTTCATTTTTCCTTTGAGAATATATCTTTGCTATCCATACTTCCACCCACTTTTAATTTCCCATCCATGCCATAAGAATGCCTATAATACTATTGAGTAGATATTAGGACTTCTTTCATAAATTTCTAACACCGCAAGGGGCAGGACTGGAAGAGTGACATTTTGACCTCTCGTTTACTGCCAGATGAGCTATTGGGTGTTCTGGATACATTGGTTCTCCTTTTCCTGTCAGAGCAGACCATTCTTTTGCAGGTATTATCTCATCAGTCTTTCAGACAAGCGTGCACACTAAGCTGGTCTGGTTCATGAGTATCATTTGTTTTTCACTTTTGTTCGTCTTCTTCATTAAATGAATTTAGATAATACAAAAAATAAGAGTTTGAGGGCAAGGAGGATTGAAGCACTTGAGTCCAAAAAAGGTTGCTGATACTATATAAAATAAGGAGAACTTCTAGAGAAGATTTAAGACACAATTTGAAAGAAACTGGGAAATAAAAGTAGCAGACAAATAGAAACTAGAAAGAATGGGGGCTTTTGGAACTGTCTTTTTCTGCTCTAAGCCTTATTGGTTTTATTACTGACACTTTATTTAATCTCAGATGCACATAAAATTTGTAATTTTATTTTCTTTCCTTTAAGGTGAATTTTTTCTGTTATAGAAAAAATAGTAAGAGTGCCTGCCTTTAAAGCAAGAAAATGGCTTCCTGAAAAGTTAAAGATAAGGAAATATGCCTAAAACAGGATGAGAGTATAGGATGAGTACTAAATTGATTTTAAAAAATGTCACAAAATCAGTCTGTTCCTCAGAGAGTCTGATCAGGATACAAATTACAGTTGGCAAGACAAACAAGGAGCATCTGCTGAGCAGTGAAATCAAAATTAACCAAATTAAATTCAGACCAACAACATAAAATTGAAAAGGTTTCCATCACTCCCCAAATCTCAACCACCCATTTACATTTGCCTATTTTTTGGTTCTAAGTGTTTGTAGCTGATATGTTGATCTTATCTTTGTAACGCTAACAGATTTTTGGTTTAAAAAAGCAGGAACTGGGAGGAAGCTTCCCAATACATAGTACCTTTTTCTCTACTGCAGATTATCTTAACAACCAAGATAATTACGAAGAAAGTTTTTGGTTTTGCTCAGCAGTATTGATAAACTATTAGCCATGTGTACCCCACAGGAAAATGTCTGGAAACACTGAAAAGTTGTTCAAAAGATCAGGAGAGATTATACCATAGAATAATATTTAGACTTTTCACATACCCCAACATAATCAGAAAATTATTATGACCATGTTTCGGGTTTCATAGTAAAGGTCTTTTTTGGGAGAAATGAGTTATTGCAGGCCTAAGGGCTATGTGGCTGCTGAAAGACTACCAACTATGATGGTCCCTCCATTCAGATGAGCGCTATCAAAACCATGGTAAATCCTTAATATTGAGCTGTAAAACTCAAGGGAAAATATATTCACATGAAGTGATTATCTCTTATGTTTCTGGACATTCTAAAGATACATTACATTCTCCTAATAATACTTGCCTTCTTTTGGATATGATATTTTAGAAGAACAGCTTGCACTTATAATCAGTACAATTTATCACCTATCCCCAAAGTACCCTGCCGTTGAAATGCCTGACATATATATTAGGTGTTGTGGATTTAGCAAAAATTGAATTATAAATTGCCTTGCCAGCTTTTGCCTCTGGAAATAATGAAAAAGTGAGCTAAAGAAATGTTCTCCTGAAGGATTTATTTTTAGTGGCAATAGAGAAAGAAACAACAAACATGGATTGACCAGACTTTATCTTTTTAAGGACTGAATATCTTTGTCTCAAGAAAGTTTTCATTTTTTTTTTTCTTTTAAGAAAAAAAAAGACTGCACTGAGATTGCTTGAATGTCCCTGAAAATAACCCATTGAGAAAGGAAGAAAAAAATAAATAAAACCCTAACAAAACATTGATTTGTATTCAGTAAGCCCATATGAGAATTTCAAGGTCTTGTGCCCAAATGAAGTCAAGTTAAATGTCATCCAAAATACTTTCTTTTCTCTTCTCTTTTCTGTTAAGTGCTGTTTCTCAATGAATGAAATTATTTGCAATGGCCTTTTAGAGTTTAACATTATCCAACTCCCCAAAATAATAGGGCCTTTAATAAGTTATCTAAATTGGCAGAGTGATGTAGAATCCATTTCTAACAGTATTTCAGCATCAAATGTACATAGTTAACTTAAATTATTATAAAGGTATTCATAAATACAGTAAGCTTTAGTATTTCAGTTTTAAACCAACATCTAACATTTCTTTGTGAAGTCTGTGTTGTCTCTTAACAAGTTCCTGCCCAGAGAAAAAAGCAACTTGTGTTCATTTACAGCTATATAATTTAAAGAAAAAATAATCTGCATGAGCACACACACAATTATACAGTCTGCACTTTGTATTTCTGTCAATCTGAGCATAAGATTTCCACTTATTAAGCTAAGTTGAAATTTTTGCTCAATTTGTGTCATTATAAAAGAACTTATGTTTTTACCATCTTATTAGACATTTTTGCTTTAATTAACTGATGCTTGAGCATGAGTGAAAAATCTTTGTTCCTTCTTCAAGTTTAAATAACACCCAGCATTTGGGATTCAAGTGTTTTTGATATAAGCGATATGAGAATACAAAACCATGGAGCAGGGGATGGGTTGGGGGGGGAGGTGGTAGAGGGGGAGGTGTTTGTGCAAATTTAACAGTACTCATCAGTCAGACATGGTCATTTCTTATATTAAATGTCCTATTACTAAATTAGATGATTATAAAGTGTCATTATCTCTTTGGTATTGTTGGAAAAATACAGTTTGACTTGTCTTTTTATATTTGATGTATTCTACAACATGACTTTCAAATTAGAGTCACATGAAATTCACTCAGCAGTTTGCAGAGGTTAATTATCTCTATGCCATGCTAAGCGGAGTGCAGGCAAACAAAAATTCAGATGAATTTGTGCCTAAATCTGGTTGAGAATATAAATGATATAAACATTCATTAAGTTCATCTTACAAAGTACCTGCTATTTCTTAGGAAACGTTATGTAAAGAAACTACCAAAATATAAGGAAGCAGAGCTGTAACTTCTGAGAAGGTAGATCCATAACAAACACATTGACTAGGATCCTTAACCAGCAAGTAAAAAGGCAAGAATGTCCAACATTTGGTAGGACCAAGTGAATAACTTTAGTAAACTAAAACACAAACATATTAGAGAAAGGTGTAAAAAAAGTTATTTATCATGAAAGTAAACTCTCCATGGAAGGCAGGGAATAAGTTTACAGGAGACCCACAAACACACTTGCAGAAGTGGAGTGCACAAGTCTTCATCCTCTTCAAAACTGTAAGAAGTAACAGGATTTGGAGGGGAAAAAGCAAAACACACACACAAAAAAAAAGTCAAAACAAAACAAACAAAAAAAACAGTTTAAAGAAAGAACACAAAATAGGAGAAAGGATGACTTTTTCTAGTAGCTGTATTTACATTTTGTTACATCCTTGTTAGAGGGTAAGCTTTTAATGCCTTGCCATTTATTTTTTCTTTGATATGGCTACATACTTGGTTTCATTGGTCACTGTAGGTGACTGAGGTTAAGGAAAGAATTAAAAAAATTTATGCAAGAGGTCATAATTTTTTTGCATTTTATAAAATACATATATAAAGGTTTACAAGTCAGGAAACATGCTGAAGAAATGTGTTGTCATCATATAGCCACAAAATATCCTGCGGATTAATCCTATGGTGGCCCTGCATGACACCTGTAGTATATGTGGGCATTAGGTCAAAATATTAGCTGGAGCTAATGATGGGCCCATTATAACCCTCCTTAGAGCTCATTACTTAGGGGACCTTTTGAAGGTGCTCTGTATCATTCTCTGGCTGACAGGCCAGTCAGGGAAGGTTAGCAACTCCCTCTGAAGTCCTGTTTCTCTGTTGCAGCTAACAACCTACTTGGGGTCATGGAAGGCACACATGGATTCTTCACCTAAATGACAGAAATCGTATAGGAAATAATTAACATCTGCATGTGGTACAAAGATTTCGAAGGAAAATAAATTTACTGTTTTTCACGGTTAATTTTTTTTCTGAATTGAGCATAATCACCACAACAATGAATCAACATTGTTACCTTTGCTCTCGGATCACGGGCAATATGAGTGTGCATGATGTGTCCAGAAGCCCAGTGAAGGAATTCTACACAGATGTTCATGGTGAAGGCAAGGGGTTAAAATAATATTCCCATATTCATAGATTATAATATTGATGAACAATTGGGTCCATCACCAATAGCCCTGTCACTTCAGAGCATCTTTACCTTAGAATGGTCTTCCACCTCCTTTTAAGCCTCTATTGCAACACCCTAGAGTTCATTTTTATTCTGCTTTTCAGCTTTAAAAATCTACACTTGATCCACAGTCAACTTGGTTTACTATAAACTTGGAGTATTCCTGTTCAGTTTAAAGAATGCATAACATGGAGGAAGAATTGTGCTTTTCCAACTTACTTTCTATTTCTTGCATATATTATTACATAAAAAATAATAAATAACCCTTTAAATCTTCCGTCTGATCTTCCTGCCCCTGCAATGATTCTAATGGCAAAAAACCCCAGCATATTCAGGGCTATGGGCCTGTTAATTCAGTCTTTTTTTACACCCTAGTTTTGAATCTGACTTTGCCTTTCCCCAGCTTACATACCAATTCCTATCAGATATCAATACTAATTTTAAAGCTGTCATATTTACTTTCCTTTAGATTTTGTTTTCACACTGATGTTTCACTTAGATTTCTGAGTGATTATTAGGTGAGTTTGCATACATAACTTGCATTCCACTAACTTCTTTCAGTCCTTTGCAAAACACATTTTTGCAAAGGACTGAATTATGTTTACTTGCAATGGATGCTCTCCCTCCATAAATAAAAGACTCTTTGGTGAAATTTATGCTTGTATATTTCTTCCAGAAAAAAAAAACCTATTAGCATGTGCATCTTTTTTCCTGGCTAACACCTACAAGCAGACAGCAAGAGACATAAGCATGCTGAATAAGACACACTGTAGCTGTGAACAAGAAAGCATGAATAATAGTGCTGTGGAAATATTGTACCTCAAAACCTGAATACTTTCCAGCAAAAAAAAGTGCATCACAAACTATGGAGCTGAAGATAACCATATGGAACTGCTGCATACTCAACTCTTTCTCAAAATGCAGATTTACAAATTTCTCAAAAATGTGCACTGAAATCTCCAAAACAGTAATTAATCTTTTCATGTGCTTGAGCACAATGTGAGTTTTGAAAATATAAAATCAGTACAGGAAGGAAGGAAGGAGGGAAGAAAGAAAGAAAGAAAGAAAGAAAGAAAGAAAGAAAGAAAGAAAGAAAGAAAGAAAGAAAGAAAGAAAGAAAGAAAGAAAGAAAGAAAGAAAGAAAGAAAGAAAGAAAGAAAGAAAGAAAGAAAGAAAGAAAGAAAGAAAGAAAGAAAGAAAGAAAGAAAGAAAGAAAGAAAGAAAGAAAGAAAGAAAGAAAGAAAGAAAGAAAGAAAGAAAGAAAGAAAGAAAGAAAGAAAGAAAGAAAGAAAGAAAGAAAGAAAGAAAGAAGAAAGAAAGAAAGAAAGAAAGAAAGAAAGAAAGAAAGAAGAGAAAGAAAGAAAGAAAGAAAGAAAGAAAGAAAGAAAGAAAGAAAGAAAGAAAGAAAGAAAGAAAGAAAGAAAGAAAGAAAGAAAGAAAGAAAGAAAGAAAGAAAGAAAGAAAGAAAGAAAGAAAAAGAAATTAAAGACCTTTGAAAGTTTGAAGCTGTTATCTGCCCAGTTTTAGTACAATATAACACATGGCATCAAGGAAGACACTGATTCACGAAGCATTCAGGTAACTCAGACTGAATAAGGACACCACAATTTAACAGAGTTTAAAATATTGGAGTCTAGTTACATTTATTGTTCAAGGAAAATTTAAAAAAAAAAAAAAGGCAAAATTAAAGGAAAGAAACATCCTCCAGTGTTTCAACAGTAAAATCAAAGTCATTCATTCATAAAACAGTCCACCATTAAAAGCTCTGAGTTGTGTTCTGGAGAAATAAAGTATTCCTTGAATAGAGATCAGTATAAAAAGCATAAAAAAGCAACTATTTTCTGAAAAGCAAGAGGAAATTCACCGAAAATAACAGTGTTTCAATCTGAGAATTCTGAGTGTCATTTCCAGCACTGAAGCTGAGGTCTTGGAACAGCTCTAATACCCCCAGCATCTGACCAGGCCACAGGGATTGGTAGGCAGCCGAGGGAAACCACTTCTGATGGGACAATGAGACCCAAGTTAGTCTATATTACAGGTCTGAGGCTACAAAAATATCAATGGACAGATAAGAATCAACTCCAAGTCACCTCAATCACTAAGTTAAATAAATGAAATTGAAAAGGTCAGTATAAAGAAGTAAATTGAAGTATCAAAACACAAAAACTCTTACAGCCAAAGCTTCAACAATATTTTGCAAAAGCTGGAGAAATATGTCAGTGTGCCTTGTTACCACCACAGAATTCACTGCAAAGCTACAAATAAACAACCTTTATGTTCATTTTTTTTCACTCTATTACCCCTTCCTTACCCCAAAGCCCCAGAATCCTCCTCACTTACATTATTTTAAATACAGTACAGTATGGTAGTGGGGAAATATTTCTTAGTTCTTCTAACATTCAAAATAATTTGAAAACTAATTTATTCCTCACTCCAGTCAAGTGGTCTCCAATGAAGGAAATAATCTGTTACTAACCTGAGATGACATTTGGCAGGTTTCAGAGCAAATATTCATGACAAAGTCATAAGCCTTTGTTAGCAGGGTTTTCCACTGGAAATGCTGACAGGTCCTTAAGCGCAGTGGTGTGAACAGCACCTCTGTAATAAGCAGTAATTTAAAGGCTGTGCACTAGTTAACTATTAGTGCTAGTAAACAAGTGACCCTGATGGGATTTCAAATTAGAGCTTCAAGCAACTCATTTGATATTTAACCCTCGTGCTTTCCCACCTCGTGGCAATGGAAACATTATGTATCATAACAACGTTTTTTAGCTCCCTCGCTCACCCAATAGAAATACAAATCCGATAAAAGCAGATAAAACATTTGTGACAGTAAGAAAGACCAAATTTCAACAAATTCAGTCATTTAACATTCTTCTAGTGGTAATTACATCTACAGCTTTACACTGGTCTGTCTTGGCCATGACACTTGGAAATGAGAAAATAACCTGCTATCCTGTTCTGCCAAGCAGCAATAATGCATCAAGACCAACTTTAAAATAATAATCTTTCCTTTTGACAGGGGACCTCTGTCATGAAACACACCAGAGTCTTGCCACCTCCCTGCTCTGTGCCTTTTGGATAGGCCAGAAGTAGTCACACTGCCCCCCAAAAAATTGCTGCTTCTTCCTAACCTGAAACCAAGAAGCCACAACTGACTCCCCAGGGAATGCCAATGACATGCTTAGAGTATGGAAGAGCATTTGATTTGTAGTCTTTAAATCAAGAACTCTTCTGGTGCCTAAGCAAAATAAAACATTTGAACATGCATTTATATTAACCCAGAACATCAGAGAGGTCTTGAGTCATATCCTCAGTCACACATGCTGTGTTGTTGTACCACATGAGCTGTAAACAGCCCTGAAAATTCAAGGAGAGAATTTCATCACTGTCACTTACATTGACCTCCTGCAGGTATATAAAGAAACCACAGCCCCTCCTCCTCCTGTTTCTCATAGTCAAATGCAGTAAGTTTTCACCAAGAGGTAACTCCTATTTGCTTTTGACTGAGAAGCCAGGAAGTGACAGAATATATATTCATTTGATCAGCTCTCTTTTAACCTCTGATAAATTGTAAGACAGAAGGATTTTCACAGCAACCTTGCTTTTCCCCATCTAGCTGCTCCTTCAATATTATGTCCATCACTGTTGCATTTGTATTCCAAGACTACACAGAAGCCCTTATTTTTCTTATAGTTCAACACAACTTACAGACAACAGTTTTTCTATACATGGTACAAATGCAGTTCACAAAGCTCTAAGTGTAAAAATGTATTATCAAAGACAAAAATCCTATAACATTTAGGACACAGATACACATCATTAACTGATGAACAACTACGAGAAGAAATACTAAAGAGACAATGAAAGTATTTAAAACAAAATATTTCTACTCAATACTGCTACTATTAATCAGATGTTTAATTTCCATTTGTATTTTAAAGAAAAATTTTACCATGTATTTTGGTATCTACAGATAGTTTCACAACGGCATTTCTAAAAAGGTTAATTATTCTTACAGCAAGATACTATGAAAATATGGATAGCTGTCTGTTGTAAGGGTCATTTTCAGTTATAAGTGGATTTATTATGACTACAGGAGGAAAAATCAGTGAAGCAAATAATCTCTAAAGAAGCAGTAATCTTATCTTCTTGCTACTAATTATGAAAAAATAATAAAAAGGAAGAGGACAGGAACAGAGTTCCTTTGCCTGATCAACGTGTGTTCGCATTTTCCAAGTAGACACAAATATGTCTTTATTATCAAAACCAAAAAAGTACTACTATGTGTCTCCCAAATTTTGTACCACAAACATAAGTCTATGACAGGTCCTTTAATGGTTAGCCAGTGGTAATTTGTATACTAGAAATTTGTCACAGTTTACTATGACATTTTTATTTTGCCTTTAATTTGACCTTTCTATGCTGCTAATAGTCGTTTACTCTATTTTCAATAGGTTTATTATTACAGAGAAGTAGTGACATCCAGAGGTAAAGGGAGTACCCTTCTTCAAGGTGATATTATTGCAAGTCTTACTATAAATTTGATATTTTCAGTATGCTTTATTTAACTCTTTGTAATTAAGTATACCTCAAGTATAGTGCATGGTACAATTAAGTACTCCTGAGGCTCTGTGATATTGCAGTGGGGAAGAACTCACCCTCCTACATTTCCTTGCAACACCAATTACTTCTGCAAGAACATTATAATATCTCCCCCAGTCCGTTCTCAACCTCCCTTTCAGCTAAAAAGAAAGTATTCAGAAAATTTCTTACCCTATTTCCTTGAAATAATTTTTCATGTCACCATGTAACAATGAAATAACAGAAAAGTGCCAGCACATCAAACAAAAAATTAAATGCTTCCATGTCAGTTTACCAAAAGGCAAAATAATATTTCTCAGAAGTTGACTCAAGTACTTTCTCATAAAATCAGGTACTTTATTTTTCCTTTTTTCTTTTTGCTCCCAGAGATTTACAGATTTCACCATAACATGATGAAGTGTCAATCATTCTAAAACTGTAAAGTTCTAGCTGAAATATCAAATCCTTACAGCACCAAGTCAGCATCACTACAATTTTATACAATTCCACTGACTTAATCCCTGTAGCACGTGCAAGTTTGAATTTGCTTCAGAAAGTTTAGGCATACACTTCTATGAACCAGGGAGATATGTTCTTAGTTTTGCGCTGAACTACTGAATAGGTCATAGACATACTTAGGCAGAGGTCTCTACCTATGTGCAGAAAAGCTACTTCCAGCACAAGCAAGCCAGGCCAGTTGTACATTTATACACGTCAGTAGGGTTTGACTTGAGCTAGGGACAACGTAGTGCAATAAGCAGCACAAATAAGCTCTCCAATACGAGCTATAGCATCACCCATTTGATGAGCTGTCAAACACAGGGAGTCATTTGGGACCTGCAGCTGCCCCACAGCAAGACACAGATATCTGTGCATACCCAACTCTGCATTGTGTTTTATCAGATACCGTGGAAAAACAATAAATGCTCCTGTTCCTGTAATTTTAATCAGTATCTGTGATTGCTTTCTTAACATGCATTTTACATTTGAGAGGGCAGAATAGTTTGCCTGTCTTTTGCCTTTTCCTGGTCCTGTCAGACCTAGTTCTGTTCATCCTCCTGCTGGTTCCAGATATCTGCTGTATGAACCTGTGCCCTCTGTTCTGGCATGCCATTTCTGTCTTGTGTCTCCAGAAACTCCTAGTCTCATTACCAAATGAATACACTTAGCAAAATTAGTCATGTAGCCCAGCTGACTACTTTTTTATTTTAAAAGTGCATTTGTGTCAGTTTACAGTTATAGTCAGGTGTATTAGATCAGGACACAGCAAAAGATTTGGCACTGTAACGTATTTCTTTTACTGTGTAATATTTTAGAACAACAAGCCAAAATGAACTTTCATAACCTATAAAACTGGCTTTGTTTCTCATTCTTCAGTTTCTTCTGTCTTTGTTTTGTTTTGGGGTTTTTTGCATTAAGGTAAAGATCTAATCCCATGAGGTACTGAGCAGGACTGAATGTCATTAGTACAAGAGTCATTAAAAATATTCAGGCTCTCATTCTGTCATTGGATATGGTCTTTTCTGGCAAAAAAAAAAAAAAAATTAATTAATTAAACAGACCAAACAGCACCAAACCATCCCTGGTTATTTTACATCACTGTTGGATCACTGTCGGACATCTTGAATTCTTTTAAATAAAATGGGATTTTTTTTTCTTTTGCCCTGCAATGTTTATTATAAAACCTCAGTTTCCCTCTCCACATTTCCCTAGACTTTTCCCAAGTTTTCTCAGACTCCATTGTAAAATACAAGGGACTGTATTGTTCATCAAAGCACACTTTGCAGAATGAGATACTCATTTACAGGATAAAGCTAGTCACTAGTCTCTTGTTTATAAAGCTAAAAAAATAAGCATGTGCTCATTCGAAAGAATCATAAGAAACCCAAGCTATCCTGACACATGACACATCATGTTCCTTGCTTATTCTGTTTGTGGACTATTTACCCTCTGTCAGACAAGTTTGTCTTCAACATGTGCTTTCTATATAGCCTACTGGTGTAAAAAATAATTATAATGTTTATTAAATTAAAATAATGAGGTTTATATGAACTTTCAATAATGCAGACAGGCAGACTATAACTGTAAACCACATGCTATATACTTTGGACTTTTACGGCTTTTAATTTATCAAAGGAAATAATTAGCACACTTTGTGGCAGCCAGTGATGGAATTTATTCATTTGGAAGCCATGGGTTTCCTGTCATTAAAACTACATCATGTCCTTCCTTTTCTATTAAACTTCAACTGAGGGCAGTAAGAAGTCACTAAAAGGAAATGAAGAGTTTTTTTGGCAACATTCACATGCAATGATTTAATACTGCTAAAAGATAGCAAGCCATAATCTATGCCAATAAGGGATAAGGGTTCCAATTACCACATTATTTCCTTTATTTGCTGCTTTGTTTGCGGCTCAATTAACTGTGATTTGCAAACTCACTTCAATAAATTTATTTTCTCTTCCTTGACTTACTGCATTTTTCATTCCTAATTGCAAGTGGGGTTTTTTGTTGCAAATAAAATGACTTAGACCTTTAAAAAATATACATAGATTTATATGTAATAGGATATTACTTTTTTGCTTTCATAATGATCAGTCACATCTCATTAACTAAAAATTCATTTTGCTAATATTAATGCTTTTTTCTCTTTAACTTTTGTTTAAATATAAGTGGCAAAATGTCTGGGGTTTCTTCAAATCAAAAAGAAAACAAAAGTACAAATAAATGTTTCCCTTCTCCTTCTCACCTACACACACAAAACACCCTCTGCCTTGTGCACACAGCTATAAATGGCTCCTGAAAACTTAAACTTGCACCACAGAAGAAGCTCAGACCAGAGTGAAGCTGACTGAAGGACACACATACTTTTTCTTCAAAGGAGGTCTAAAATCGAATTAGCATAGAGACAGACTTACCCTCTCTTTTACAGGAGTGGGTGGTCCTTCCAGGTCATGACCAACATACACCAGCACCAGCAGCATGCTGCAGCTACAGGGTTTTTATTAAGTGATGCCAGGAAATGCTAAGGAATAGGTTATACACAGTACTGTAAGGTTTCTGGGGTTTAAAACATAGAGATATTAGTTAAAAATTATTCAAAGTACATAAAAAAGTCAGAGCTAGTCCTCAGCAAATAATGATGAAAAAATATCTTCAACTGCTTTACAGATTTATAATTTCTAGTTCTTTATGTTTGCTGTGCTCAATTCAGAAAAATCTCAGCACAACTTACATTTTGAATCTTCCAGATGCATATTTGATTTCTATATCTAGGATCTACCAGACAGCTTAACCGAGACAGACATTAGATATCCAGAATATTTTTTATCAGAACCTATAAAACTGGGGGAGAGGAAGTCTTTAAAGCAATGTGCAGACAATTGTAAAAAGGGCCTTTACTGCAGGTCAATGGGAAATTGTTTAAATTCAAAAATATTTCCTCATATCCCCTAAAGTTGGGCGCTGATATTGCTGCTGAGTTTTCAAATTAAGATGTAAGATCAGAGCTAGGTAAGATTGTCATATTGTCTCCTCTAATTTGGAAAAGTAGAAGTAGGCTAGAGAGAAACCCATAAAAGAGACTTTATGACTCTCTTCAAGGCTGACATAGAAGCCAATGCTCCAATCCTCTCTCCCAGCCTCTTGCAATTACATTTCCGCAGGAAGAAAGAAAAGGAATTAGAAACAGGATAATGTAGCTTTAAATCATTTCTCCTAGTCTTTGCCTTCTAGTGCACTTTTTTAACATGCTCCTCATATTGTTTAGTGTGACATAACAGAAAGCACAACTTGTTTGACCCTTCATCAATAAAATATCATTTTGTTCTGACATCCTATAAAAATCTGTGCATGAGACTACTAAGCTGCAGTGTCTCCTCTAAATGACAAGGGAGCAAGCACTGTAAACACATACAGTAAAGATCTCTTACAGACATATTTAAGGCAACTCTGACAGAAGAATATATATCATTAATATGCCACAGTAACAGACAAGCATGTGCCACTGTGGAAAACAGTGATATTTACAAAGCTGAGAGTTATTTCGTCATCAGACTTTAAACTTCCTGAGTCACCGGGGTATCTTGATTGGGTTATGTCACTTGTGCACATGAGCAGGTATGACATTGCCCAAAACCTCATTGTCACTGCAATCCAAACCCGAGAATGCATCAGCATGGGCAGATCAGTGTCCTAAGGAAGAGCAGTGTGTTAATACATTTGACCTGACAGCACTAAAAGAAGCTAAAAAGTTTAGCTGATTACTTATTCCTCCCCACCACTACCTTGGAAGCAGTGAAATGCAGGTATAAACTTCCTAAAGGTCACACTAGTTGTTAAAATATACTGTTTCATTTTATATGTGAAGAATAATAACATTCTGGAACAAGCATGTAGAAAACTTATGTTTACTGAAAAGACAGCTCCTGAATAAAGATGCTGTATAATATTTTCAGCAGTAGTGCTTGTATACTATTTGTGATGCTCTTTCTACAGCATTACAAAATCCTAATGCTTGTAGCAAGAAATTAAAATTTGCCTGAATTGAATATATACATAAATTCTAATCAAAATCCTCTTTAGTTCCAGAATTATGATTCTTCAGCAATCTTATTTGAACACATTTCTGCTTTTACAACAGATTTTCAAACCATTTTTACTCTTACCACACACTTTAACATTACTTAAGTTTTGTAAGTCTTCTTAATAGCAATGTTCTATTGTTATTGTCTATTGTTAAGAGCAGTGAAATGGCAAAACTAGGAAAAATACCTAAATTAATTTTGGATGTCCAGTGTGAGATATCTCGGCCCATTTTCAGACTGCATAACATTAAAGCTATTTAGGGAAATTAAACAGTGGAAAATTTCAACTTCAAAAGTAAACAAAATCTGAAATATTTTGGCTCGCAATTAAAATACTTCAGTAATGAAATACTACCATAATACCTCAGGCAGCTGTATTCCATAATCTTACTGTTCCCATCTTCCTCTGCAGCACAGGCTTTCTGAGCAAAACAAGAGAAGTAAGAAGAGGTTGTTTTATTATACAGTCCCAGACTGCAGTGTTGAAGAACACAGTCTTGTTGGAGACTTCACCCCATAAAAGTGGAAAGAAAAGGAGGAAAGTATTCAAAGAGGGACAAGGAGGGTAAACTGAAAAATAATAAAATTTTCCTTGAAGATATTGTGGATGGCTATCTATACTGATATATTTTGGTTCTCAGGTATTTGATTTTAGGAAATATAAAAACAGCTGCTACACATAAGACCAGCCTAGCTGACATTTCCCCTTTTCCTAACATAGGAAAAGTAACATTCCCTGAAGCTTGTACCTTCAAAGACAAACTCCCATCAGTTTCAGAAACGTGTGGGCACTTACCACTTCAGCAAAGATGACCTCAGAAACTCAAGTCAGGTGTCTTGAAAACAAGAGCAGGGATGAGGTAGAGTAAGGAGCCACTTTCTCACTGCAGAGAACAGTCTTTCAGAGCTTTCTTCAGTGATTGCACTGCTTCCCACATTGCCTGTCTTCAATTAACACCTCCATCCCCAAACTTCTGTCTCTTAAGGACTGAAAGGAGCATTTTCTGCTCCCCTTTTTACTCAAGGCTCAAGAGACATTTCAGTCTTCTTCCTTCATTCTTTCACAGAATGTCCTTCTGGGAGGGCAGGGTTTGCTTCCCTGGCATCATTTATCGGGAACTGAGGTGGAAGAAAATGAAAGAAAGGGACACAATTACTGCAGCTTCATTTGCTGCAGAAAGTGGAGGTGGGAAAGACTGTGTAGATGCTAAGGGGGAAAAGTGTTTTGTAGGCAAGACGAAGCAAATCTTTACCTTTTGGCAGTTCTTTCTTTTTTTAGCTTTTGTGGTGGGTTCCCTGGCTGCTCATTATGTAACCGTGGTAAGAACGAAGCTGTGGAGGGAAGAAGGGGTCTCTTGCATCCCACAGATAACTTGGGGGCTGTAGATACAGGTGTTCCCTAAACTGCTTTGTGTTTGGTGGACAGATTAAAATAGCAATGCTTGCAAAACAAGGAAATCTCCCTAAAGCCACTGCATGTGAAATCTGTGAGAGGCGCATCTTTGTACATCTGCAAGCTGATGGGGAGTACAGGCAAATTTCCTAGAAAAAGAGCTTTGTGTTTAATATGTAAGTCCACAGTCCATCCTGAGCCAATTCCTTTGTGAAATGGGAGTCCTCTGCTTCAACTAAGTGAATAATCCACAATTAATTGCTTACAATGGACAGAGCCACACCAAACATGTGAGACCAACCACCAGAAAAATAGTTTAAATAATAAGTAAAAACCAGAACGGTCATTCTGAATATATTCAGGTCTCATCAGGAGTTGTTTAGACATGCTTCAGAAATTATGATAGAGATTTAAGGAAAAATGGGAGATGAAGAAAATTCAGAGAAATTCACTGTATGTAATTTGTCACTTCATGTAGTAGACACTGCAAAATTTTCAAAAACAGGAGAGTATAAGAGAAATTACAGGATTCAACTGTAAAAAAATGTGTACTTTACAAAGTCCTAATATATTTGTAATAAAGCATAAATATGCATTACAATGCTGGAGATAAAGTTCCTGTTTTTCTTTTTAAACTTTGTCAAAATCCCTTTAATACTTTAATAGTGTTATTTTTCAAAAAGAAAAAATATAATGAAACTTAATCCCTTCGAGTATCTTTAGGCCAAAATATTGTGCTTGACATATACTATTACCCAGCTTTCCTCCAGTAACTGACAAGTGCTAAATGCTTTATCAGTCTGGAACTGAGAGTGGTTTTGCCACAGGGTCTCCCAGACTGCTTGCTCTACATAGCTGCACAAAAGGTTTTAGTGATCATGACTAGGTGGAAATGTTAACCTCCTTCATGCCAGATCAATTACATGACTGATCAGAAGAATCAGTATACATCATATGTATATGTTCTAGCAAAATCCACACCAAAACTAACTTCTAAATTCATGATGCATTCCTTAGCCCTGCCATTTTCAAGAAACAGGAAGCTTTTTGCCCTGCTGCAATAGCACTTCACAAGATGGTAGCACAGTATTAGACACTGTTCACATAGGAGGAAAGACAGTCTTATAGGGAGGAGAGGAATTTGATACTGCTACTTATCCATGTAGACCTTTAGCAGTTCTTTATATTGCAACCAAGTAATTAATGTTAGGGATGAACAAACCTCTAGGAATAAAATTAGACCTAGACTCACTTCCCTTAAAAATATTTTAGAAACTCATGAGGTTATATGAGGCAAAATTTTCTTCCTTTTCCAGGCTATGTGCCTTTGTACCTTCAAACTCTGTGAAAACAAATGTCAAAACATTTGAAAACTGAATTTCAAACTATCTCCACAATGTTCAAATCCACTTTTTAATCCAACTAAACACCGTCTAACAAAAACTTTTCTCAACCATAAGTAATGGAGTTTAGAAGATGTCATATGTATAGATTATTAAAGTAAACAGTATTTTAGTCTACAGATAAATTAACCTTGCATTGCTGGCTATTATCTTTTCATGTTTATAGCAAAATTAAGATTACACAAAAAGTGCCCCAAAAGTCACTTTTTATAAAAATATGGAAAATTTTGCATGGAATACTGGATAATTTTTGAGTGAAAATTCTTGGATTTCCCATTTATTACAAATTTTAAATATTTTGAATTGAGCTGCTTGGTGAGCTACAAATACCATCTAGACCTGTCATTTTCATACTCTTTCCAGAATCTGGTTACATGGCTCTTGTTTTGTTCTAGTATGGCTGGATTTTACAGTCTTTGATATTGTACTGTTTGGTAATTCTAATACAGTGTGGTCTTTTTCAGTTTTAATGTAGATGGATATTTCCTAGAGTTGAAAAATAGAAACAATACAGTTTAATTTTTCCTTTTTTCTCTTTTTTTTTTTTTTTAACAGATGTGCCCACTCAATAGAAATCCAAAATGAATGTGCAGGGAAAGGTTACTCATTCCTATAAGTCATGTCCCCTCAGTCTAATCTTGTTAATATATTTTATGCTGTTAAAATAATGATAAAGAAAGCAGAAATGTAGATCTCAAATGTTAAAACAATGCCAGTAAGAAAATAAAACCAATTAAACCAGAAAGTTAAAAAAAACCCAATCAATTAAAAGGCAACTTGCACTCCTTGAATTATACAAAATATTACAATGACACGATGACAGTAAGACATGAAAGCATCTCTACTGAACAGCAGAAGAAACAATGGAAACTGCTAAAAAAACTAAATAGAGTTTATGGTACTGATACCAGAAGGAACATAAAGAAGGAAGAAGAAGAAAGATTCCAAGAAAACACAATTCAAACGCAAACCACAAATCTGAAAAATTTAAATAATAGTAAAATTCAACCTACCCAAACTTCATTTGGTAGAGAAGGAAGATAACAGTCCTGTTTTTTGAGCTGCATTGTATATAACTGCACAAAAAAGCATAATGCCTTATGTGTGTGAAATGGTATTACAATGTGACTGGGCAGCACCTCTTCAGGCAGATGTAAATGTTTAAGCAGGGCATTGCACTGTGAGCTGGAGAGATCCTCTAAATTCTTCTGAGAAAGAACATCAGAACTGAACAGCTGCTTATCAGCCAGGTTGTTCTCAAATGCAAATTACCAAATCATACCACTACAACAATGTGACACTGCATTAAAAAAATACTGCAATTGCTCCACAAGTACCTGCTGATGTAGCTTTGCATTTGAAGTAAAATCATATTAGATGGAACGTTACAGATTGGTGAAGTAATATACATGAGATTATGCATTAGCTTAAAGACTTTATTAAAATCATACTACCATGAGGACCATGCAGATTATATTCACATAAGCAGTTTATTTCAATTTTGTATCTTGGTAAATCCTGAAAGAAAATCTTTTCAGTTAGTCTTGAAAGAGGGTGTGAGTAAAATTCAACTTCAAGTTATAACAGAGGCTAAGCTATTTCAGAGAAACCTAAATCCTTGTGACATTTTAAATTGTCCTCACAGTCTGAATAACCACTTCCCATGGAGAAAAAACTCTTGGGAAGCTCCTCTTTTCCTGTGTCATCATATGATTCCATTCGGTACATGGTGCAAGTACGACTGTAAGCATGAGGCCATAGGCTCTGGATTCCACGTTCACCTACGAGGCAAAGAGGCCCTCAGCACAGCAGAATATAAATGGGGAGATAAGTCTGGTTTTGCCATACAGATTAAAATAAACATTCCCAGTAGAATTTGAAGTTCAGGTTTTTTATTGAACTTAAGAGCCTTAAGTTTGCAGTCTTCATCTAGAGTCAAATTCATTGCCTGACATATATATTTAATCTTAGTTCAGATCTAGTTATTTTTGTTGGCAGAAGAATTGGCACTAAAATCATAACACATTCCAGTTTTTTCATTCTATTCCACTTTAGTATTTGAATTATCTAAAAGGATGTCCATATACATTTCAATGAAAGGTAATGGGTCAAGTTACAATGGCCCTGAAACTTTACTATTCCGAACTCAAAACTTTCAAACTAACTTTAGAGAATGCCTGAGGTACTGAGACACTAGTTTATTTGTTTAGTCAATAATTGTCCTCTGCCTCCAGAGAAGCCCTAAAATTGCTTCTATGTTTAGAATCAAGATTGGTCTGTTAAGGCTGCTTGTCACAAAATTTCACCTCTTTTTAGAACTGTTTATTCCCACTACCTTATTTTCCAATTTAGTCCATTATGGAGTTTGATTGATGTATCTGCCTGGCACAATATAGCAAGAACACTAGGATCCTTTATCAGTTGCCTCAGGCAGTACAATTACTATTTAAGGGTTACAGTGACATTGTTTGTTAAAGGTTTATTGCCTGCCTTTCAGAACAAACATTATTATTTGTAGCTATTGGAGCTTTTACTGTCTCAATTTGGAGGAAAATACTGTGTGAAAATATATCAATATAAGAAATAGGTAGAGACACACTCTTGTCCCTTGGCAGACACATGATATTCTGCTGGAAGTTACTGCTGTTAGTGACATTCTTGTGAATGTGAAAGAGAAAAATAGTTTCTGGTCTTGGTCCATTTACTAGAATAAGGAATGACCAGCCTCTTCAGTGATGGAAAATTGGGTATTAATGCTTAATAGCCAGTACTAAAACAGATATTTTCTGTACAAGAGGTGAGTCAGAACAGCTACAGTCACAGAAAAATAGACTGGGAAGGGGACTTGGAAAGTCATCTGGTCTATGTCTTGCCCCAGGATATGGTCAGCTCTAGCTGTATTATTCTTGAAAATGTTTGTTTGGTTTCTATCTAAAGACCCTGCAGAGCTGAGATGCCCAAAATTTCCCTATATCATGTCTTTTTGTGATTAACTCCTCCAAACTCACTACCTAGTGGTTGAGAATGAATCTTCCTGTCTGAATTTCAAGTCTGCTTGCTCTTGCCACAGCCAGCATGGACACAGATTATTATTATCTTTTTTGGAGCTCTTCATCCAGAAGTAGTGACAGTGTAGCTCCTTTGGGGAAACATGGTTCCTTCCAATCCTGCTTCTTTGTGCCCGCAGCTTCCTGCAAGGGGCTACTGCACACTTTAGGAAAAAGATTAGGGATAGCCATGGAGGAATGGAAAAGGAGCAGGAGAGGAGATAAAATCTCCTTTATGACTGAACACAGTCCTTTAGTTCTCTTCATCCTGCTCATTCTATCCCTTTGAAGTTAAAAGTCAACAATGTCTTCAATGACTTATTCCTGTAGATAACTTCATACTTAAAGATCTGCCTAAAAGACCTGCAGGAACATTTAACTCTCATTTAAACTAAAACCACAGCCTTTGTGAAAATTAAACTAAACAGCCAAAATAATAAATAAATTCACAGGTGTATGCATAAATAGCATGAAGCTGGTTTAATCAGCATTTTGTTTTTCCTCCACACTCATTAAATATCTGCAAATCTCCATTAATTTTGATTATTTTAATAATTTCTGGAAGTACCAGCATTTCTATTATCTGTTAAACAATGGGTAAACAATCATATTCCATAAGTGCATTTATAATATAACAGTTATAACTTGACAGATTTCATAGCTGTGTTCACAGAATTTACCAGCAGCCACCTGATTTGACAACTAGGAAGTACAAATGTCTGTGTTTCAGTGGAAATTATTTAAACTCATAATCACTAAACTGTGGCCAATTCCCAAGCACTACCATTGCCACTATAGTATAAGAAAATACTCTGTGCTTTGCTATAGAATAGTCCTAGAAAGGCTTTATTAAAAAACACAGTAGGTTAGGCAAGAAAAATTGTTTTTCAAGGCAGCCAAAATCTATACCAACCCCTGTACCACTGTCCAGTGCTGTCATGTTGGTTTGCTCTGGTTTTTGCTGATTGTGACAAAACATAACAATTTTCTCATTGGTGCTTTCCATTTTAGATTAATGTAGCTTCCTTCCTACTACTGGTTTGGTTTTTTTTTCAGGTCCTGTGTGAATTTCCTTTATTAACATGTCTTGTCTTCAAATTTCTGTTACCCTTCCTTTCCTCAGTTCTTTCAGAAACAGTTTTTCAGTCCCTAATTATTTTCCCTGTCCCTCTCACTAAACAGCACCTAACCTGATATGCTCTCCTCAGGTTCTATTTCCATGACAATGTTGGCCCTTTGGCCTTAAACTGAACTCCCATCTTCTGCATTTTCATCCTTTATCCTATTCATCAAAGAGTTCCAGTTGTGCATGGGGAGCACACAGTTCCTGAAATGTGTGTCCTAAAATTTCATAATAGGCTTTTTTTCTGAAATAACTGAAAATATATTAAAATATCAAATTGTTTAGACTCAGACTTTCAGTCCATATTTCTTGAGATTTTCAATTTGGTGGGACTTGCACCAACATTTCATATGGAATTTCTTCATTTGCTTGCGTTTCCACACTTTGTACCTTTTGTAGCCAAGCAATCCAACAGAGGTCTGCTTCATTTGGTATCTTGTCTGGTCTGGCCAGCATAAATAGATATAGAACTCTGCATGGAAAAAGAAATTTAATTTGGCCTTTGTCAAAACCTCTCCAAATTTCCTCCCTCTCCCCACTAGAATTAAACACTCGGTGAACAGAAAGAAAAGCATGATCCTTCTCCATCTGCACAATTTGCAGAAGTAAAGGTGATGGTGGGTCCTGTCAACTGATGCAAATTTGCTCAGAGGCTTTAGAGCCTCACTAAGGTGATATCAGTAGCAGCTAAAGAGTTGGTCTCTGCATTTGCAAGATAGTTTTCAGATTAAACCCACTGGATATAAAAGTCTACAGTGTCTGTTCTGTTCTTGCCTTAATCTTTTTCCTGTCTTTGACCATTCCACCACAGTCAGTGTGGGACCCTCCTTGTTGGAAATACTGAGATCAAAGGACGTGCTGTTGCCAAAAGCTGTTTGTTAACAGAACATCAAGAGGTTCTACAATTCCAGCTCTCGGTGGCTGAATCCTTTAAGCCCTTCCAAGAACCCTAAGTTTCTATTTCCATTAATGGAAACAACTGACATGTTCCTGAGCTCTCATAGGTAGCTTAGTGTCTCTGTTCACAGCTAAAAAAAAGGCACATTTTGACCAAGAGGGCCTTGATTGCTGTTTACTAACACTGGGACTTGTAGAAAATGTCACTGTTGCTGAGTGAGCTTAGTCAGAATTTCCTTTCCTTTCTAGATCCAGCCCCTACAAGGAAAGCTACTAGATACAACAGTAGCAGGAAAGCTATGCAAAAGATGCATATATCTGTTAACTGTACTAAATTTTATGCCAATTCATTTATCTTTGTGGATTTATTTCTGGAAAGCTATGTCAAATATTTAAAGTCAAGTTTTATGAGGAAACTCTTTCAGATTATTTGTACCTGCTTCATAAGGATTCTCGGCTGACTTAATTTTGGGTTCTATCTAAAAAAACTTACTCTGTTAGGGTTGTGTAAAAGCACCCATAAATTGATTCACACATCAAAGTTAAAATGGAAATTCTGCCTAATTTACAATCATAGAATCCAACCATATCCTGAGCTAGAAGGGACATGTTAGGATCATCAAAGTCCAGCTCCAGGCCCTGCGCAGGACGACACCAAGAAGCTCACCATGTGATGAGTGTGCTGTCCAAATGCTTCTTGGTGCTGTGGCCACTTCCCTGGGAATAGAATATTTCTGTTCAAGTGCCAAAATTACAGCAGATCCAATGCACTAAAATCCCATTTTTGGTAAAACTGTCCTCTTATGCGTAGTTCCTTATTCCAACATTTTTTTCAATTTCTAATGCTGCAAGATCACCATGTATGATATTCTTCTATGTATAGGTCATATGAAAATTCTGTGCCATGAAAATATTTTCTTTTAACCTTGAAGTAAAGCTAATAAAGCTAATATAAAGTCTTGTGCAATCTACAAGCATTTGTATTCTAGTTCAGAGTAATTTGTTGTGGGTGCTGAACAGACGTAAATATATTATTCATCTAAATCTTTGTAGTTATAACACTGCATAAAAATTTAAACTGATGCAAAACCATGTCAAATATGACCTAGACAAATATTCTTATGAAATCAAAAGAGGTTTCTCTTCAGCTGGCAAGAAAAGCCTAGCAAAACCACATTTAAGACAGGTACAGGAGATATGACATGGGTAGTTTATTAGATCAAGACTTTGACGTTTCTTTAGATTTCCAGTAAAAACTGGTGGACTTCTGCCTGTAATTAAATGAACTTCTGAAAGACTTCACATTAGATAAAGCAGGGTTTAGATTCCTGATGTACCATTTAGATCCTTTATGGATTCAGTTTGTTTTTGAAGCTCATCTTCAGCTGTCCATCCCTTTGTAAACACCAGTCTTCAAAGGACTGTGTTTTGAAATAAGGATTATTTGAATTTGGGTTCTGCTTCTGTTCAAGTGAGGGGTCATCCTTCGACCTTGCCCACATTTTACTGAAACTAATTTTCTGGTCTTTCTAAAGAGATAATAATCACATCCTGCTAAGAACAGCTCAATTTTTTAGCTTGAAGTAAAGAACATGATAATACTGTTTCACTTGGTACAATCTTCTCTTTCTTTCATTTCAACTGCCGTTTATCAATGTCTCAAAGTACTACAACTCAGTTTATTTGTGTTATTAGGACTCCTTCCATGTAGATTAGGATAATAAATTTTAGATGATCTGTTTTCAGAAGCAGACATATTGCTGTCTAAATCTAACAGGGAGGAGAACCCTTGTAAAAAAGGAGAAACTCCTGTTGAAAAGGTCCTTTGTTTAAAGTGCTGGCTTAGTTATTAAAAAGGTTGAATTTATGTTCTTCAAATTTCCTTAGATATATTAAAACTTTATAAATTAAGTTCAACATGTTTCCAGGCATTCTTCTATTTGTTTGTTGAGACTGTTATATACCATTCAGCAAAGAAAACAACATTTCTTGCTTAGCTGTTAATATGCTTCTGCTTTCAGAATCCACGGATTTGAAACTGGTTTACTTTTCCATTTTTTATTATCATTTTAGGTAAGATTAATGTGTGTGAGTGTTAGAATGATAGTTATTGTATTAATTCTATAGTTTTTGAAAGTCTTATTACCTAATACAGTAGGATATTAGTGTACACCTAATACACATACAGCCACTGTGAGATTTGGGGTTGCTTTCTAACTATTGTTAAGCCTTTAATTAAATCAAGCTTTGTGCCCTTGAAAAATTATCCTGCAACAGATTTCTTGGCAAAAAGTCTTGACATGGAAAAAAATGTACAAAGGTGATTGCTCTCTTAACTAATCCTCACTTTTCTAAAGATGTAAACAGTATCTTCAGCAGAATTTCAAGGAGTGGAAAAGAGTTTCTGACCTTTCTCTGGCTCTCTTTTAGGTCCAAGGGAAGTCTGCTCCTCTGCCATGGTGGATAAAATGAAGGTAAAGGAACCCAAAGTAGTCCACTAGTTCTTGGCAGGAAAATTGGATGTTAGAATGTTTCTGATGGTCGGACTAGTGATGAGGTACATGTGTACACATACACATAGTATAGAAAGTCTTCAACTTTCCCTGTCTCCTGGCATAGTTTATATCTACTGATTCCCTTTGCTTTCCAAGGAGCAAAGGTGAGCAGATGTTCCTACAGAACATAAGATACAAACACATTCTTTGACCAGAATATTTTCTCAGCCTTTGGAGACCAAGAAGCTTAATCTAGTTTTTAAATAATTTTCACAAAGTCTCTCTTGTATACAAATTATTCTTTATGTATACATCAGTTCTTCATTCATTATGATTGAAATTAAATAGAAATCAGAAGTAGTGCCTTTATCAAGATTCACATTCTAGTCAAACATATATATATATTGAATTTCCTCTTTAAGGCCTATGGAGACTTTTCCTTATCTGTACTCTTTCCCTGCCATCTTTGTAGTCTATTAGAAATGAATGAATTACCTTGACAGCAGCCACCTGAACTGGCAAGCTTTGTCTTGTAATTTGCTCTTTTTTGGTTCGGAATTACAGGTTAGGGTCAAGCCATTCTGAGACCAGAGTAGACTGTAAAGAACACCCCCAATGGATTAGTCCTAATTTATTTGACCCAGGTGTTCCTGTAATTGTGACACACTGAAAAATTTCACAGTGTTTTAATGGCCCTTAAAGTTACATTTCCACCTGCTCTTTCTGGCAGTGTGGTATTGCTCAGGTTCCTTATGTTCCTTTGTTTACTTAGGTGTGTTTCTTTGTTTCTGTATCTAATTTAGCACATTTTAAAAAAGAGGGAATAGTAAAATTTAAAAGGCTGGTAGTGAGAGTTTCTCACATTACCACCACATGCACTACTAACACACAGGTGTTCACCAGAGGAACAGGTAAAGTACGGTGTGAATGATATTCATAATGAATGTTTCCCCAGATGCAATTAAACATCTGTTATATACACTATGTAGCTCATTTCTTTCCTGCATCGCTATCAGAATAAGTTAAAACACAACCCCACAGGGAGTTTCCTAAAACTTGCATATATCCACCTACGTCTCTTTTGATGGGGTGAAAGACAACCTCATTTCACTAAACAACCTTATATCTGAGAACTTCAGCAGTAAGAGATTTCAACATCTGATGCTAGAACCTGCTTATTCTGCTCCAGAAGACACCAGTTCTGCCACACTTTGAAGATTGTTCAAGCAGTTCATAATGTGGTTACTGTAAACAATAACACTTCTGCCAGGAAAACAGGCAAAGAAATCAGGCATGAAGAGAACTCAGGAACAGAAGAGGGAATGGTAGCAAGCTGAAGTCTAAAACACCCACATTAGAATGCTTTTCCATAATAACTAAGAACCAAAAGGCCTGGAAGAATCTGCTGGTCAACGTCTTACTGAATAATGTTGCAAAAAATAATTCTCTGTGTAGTCCAACTGCTCGCAGCTCAAAAATGCTCTGCTTATTTGTAATGCTCTGTACCTGTAGTTTCCCCAAAACAGTAAAAAAACAGCAAGAATCAGGCTTATCTTCCTACAGTTTCAAATATGCATCAACTTATCTACTAAATTAGTCATATTTTTTAATCTTTGCTATATCTTCATAGTTTTGCTGGTCATTCTCATTGAGGACAATTTCTTCCACTAAGCCCAAGTTTGATACAAGGTAATAAACACCGACCTAACAAGTGCTTGATTCTTGCTTCAAACTGATCTTGGTTGTACTTATGTGTGCCTTTCTTTTGCATTTTATCCTGTCTGTTTTTAGCAGTAGATACTGCCCGTGCCATTCTTTTCAGGTGTAACCAGTACTAAACATTGACTTTTAAATCCTGTTTCATTGTACAATCGCAAATAATTCCACTTTACATCTTTCATTTTTCAGAAAACTGCCTTCCTTCTTCCTCTAACTGTCTCCAATTCAGCTGCTCACAGTTCATGAGGAGCCGTTGGCACTTGATGTGTCTAAATGTATGTAATAATTTGCTTACAGCCTCACCACAGCTGCATTTCAACACTGTAAGGATTTATTACTTTACAGAATTTCATCTGCTTTGTCATCTTGGCATTTATGAGTCTGAATTGACCAATGTCCAGTGTAATAAAGAGTACCAAGCATGGGGCAAGCATGTCTGACACTTGCACGTTGTTATCAGCGGGCTAAGGAGTTTAGCTCTCGATCATCCAAAGTCATGTCTTCCAATTCATCTAACCTACTTAGTACCCAGTTCAAGAACATGTTGAAAAGGGACCACGATTGCCTTCTCATTTCATACTAAACACTGATATGAAGCTTTAGTTTAATTTCTGTCACTGTTTGCCACATAGTACACATAACTTCTATAGACGTTATTGCTCCCTCAGCGTTATTGTTGTATGTATTTCTTATTATCCATTATGGGTTCCTCCTAAAGGAGTCTTTCTAAAATTAATGAAAATGTCTTCTGTTTTCTTTCTTCTGTCGCTTCCCTTCCCCCTCAGTTTTTGCTGAAGTTGACATTCTGGCCTGTGGCCAGAAATTATATGTTTGTTTTCAAAAAGTTCGTATCAGTTTGGTGTTTTGATCTTGTAGCTTTCTGAAAGATGTAGTGGAAAAAACACTGAATGAGACAGAACACACGCATAGATATGCAAGTAAAAATGCTACAAATTTATTTTGGAATACCTTGCTTATGGTTATCTCCTATTAACATAACCTCTGCCATCACCTGCATTTTCATAAACTGAAGTGCAGTAGAGCAGAATCTGGCTTGCTAGCTGAAAGATAAAATACCAACAGCAGTAGGGCACACCACAGAGCAAGGTACAGGCACAAACCTCTTAGCACCAGGATTGGGTTGAGGTTTTTTCTCTGGTTTTGCAGTGAGCCAACATGGACTTATCTGATGGACAATAAGAGACACTAGGATAGTCATCACATAGCAGGAAGGATGTCACGTCTTCAAATTGCACACCTGCCCACCATCCCACAAATTTTATATCAAGGAAAATATACTGGCAGGAGCTAAGTCTGTGAAAACTACAAGGTAACCAGTTCTGTTCTCTGCTTCAGAGGAGAACTTTTTGTTATAGTGCTGAGCAGAGAGAGAAGAGTTGAATTTAGGACATAGCACCTAAATTGGAGTTATTGTCCCCTTTTAAGAGATTGCATTTGGGTAACTTAGCAAGTAACACAGCACTGTTGGAGCAAATCTGTAGAGTACAAGAGCTGCAACTGAGAGTTTAATGCAAGTAATATATGAATTTCAGAATTTTGCTATTACTTTGTGAGGCTCAGAGCTGATCTCCTTCTCTGCCTACCCCAGTGGAAGAAGCTAGTGCATCTTCCAGAATTTGTTTTCCACAATTTGAAAGGCCCCTAGCTCATGCTGGTCTGAGACCACCTCACAGAGCCTCTGGAAAGTTATGCCGAAAAGCCCCCTTAATCCACTTAATTACATAAGTATGGACACCTCCAGGGAAAAGTGAAAGCTAAAGACCCATGCTAGAAATCAAAAAAGAAGAGCAAAATATAAAGACTTTAAAGATGGGCAAAAGGAGGACTAGCTTGACCATGGGGCTAGGAATTTACATATTTTGGATAGTCCATATTCACAAGGGTCTTTGGTTCATTGGTTGTTCTTTTTTTAGAGGAAGTTATATCCTTCAAATAATTAGACATCTTGTGAAAGCTTCTTATCTCCTTCTTCTATTTTTATAAGAGAATACATAAACTATGCAACAGATATGGAAGTGAAAAATCACTTTTAACAGTGTTAATTTCCCCTTTAGTTAGAACCTTTCTATTTTTCCTCCTGTGAGCCTATTATTTTGGGGAAAGTGGGAAAGGGGGAGAAGAAAATAGAAGGTAGAAAAATAAAGACACAGAATTGTTTTGGGTTCTGGAAAAATGTGAGCAAAACAAATTTCTGTAGAATGAAACAAAGATTTTTCCCTTTAAAAATGTTAGCTACTGTCCTTATGTTGAAAAAAGTGTTTTCATGTTTTTACCAGTTTAGACACCGCAAGCAAATTTTTAGACTGTGTTTGCTTTCAAGTGGGTGATGAGAGAGGAGGAGATTATCTTTTATTATCATTCTTTCACATGTTAATATTTATTTTTAATGCCCACAAGAAAGTACTCAGAGAGCTTACTTTCTATTAAACAGAAAATATTTTGTATTAGTAAATTACATCCTGGAAACATTAATTAATTTCAATTATAGCTTCAGCAGTACTTCAATAGCATTGGGTATTTTCATTTTTTGTGTAAATATTTTTTTTTAATATTTTCACAATCAGGTTTGCGTATACTACTATGCCTAATGCCTCAGATTTTTGCCCTTTAGACAGTACCATCTTCTCTGACATATCATATCCCATTGTTTAAAAGAGTAGGAACCATTTGCTGACTCATACTTACAAGGGGCAGAGTTAAAAAATTTTAGTGTTGAATTCATAAACGCCTGCGTGCTTAACACTATAATCACCCTGACAATCCAGTTGGTTTTGCTTTAGAATAGCTACACATTCTCATATGTAAATACAAAGGTATCAACTTGTATTCTATGTGCAAAATGGTGTACTTACCTTGTTTATCTTCTATCTCTGCCATATTTGCCATCTTGTCTGTTAAAATATCACTTTGGGGCTGAAGGGATTGAATAACTTCAGAAAAATCTTCATTCCCCCTTGAAAATTTGAATTTTATCCCCTTATCTATGATTTTCTTCTCTCAAAATTACGCTGTCTTATAATGCTCAAGTAGCCAACACTCAGTCCCAGACTAGGAAGTTATTAAATTCAGATGTCTTGCTATACTATTGAACTGGGAATCAAGAGTTCATGATGAAAATAAACCTCATTCTCACAATTCCCAAGGATCACTAGATTTCCCAGAGTTTTAAATAATTACGTTTTTAAGCATAAACAAGTTATCTAAGGTCATTTTTGCAAGGTGTCCCTACATTATCCTCATGCATGCTGCTGAACAGGTCTGACTGTAAGAATGAGGCAGTATGGAAAAGAGTTCCTATTTTAAAAAAGGGACTTATTCTTCTTCAGTTTCTAAAAGTTTGGTATTTTTGCATAAAACTCTCTTATATATTCTATGCACTTGTACAATATAGTTTTAACATCACTAATTGCCGATTTAGACCAAAGAGCTTCATCCCCTCACAAATTATTACCCATATCTATAATTTGCTCGTACTTGTATCTGGGAGAGCTGTTAAGATATGTGCTTTTCACTTTCCAGCTCAAAGAAAGAAAAGAGGAGCTCACAGTCCATGCACACATACAGTTACAGAGCTTGGCAGAAATTACCATTATCCCGCACCATGTATAAAGCTTTCACTAAGAGCTCCCTTCATCCAGTAAATGAAGATGAATGCTTATTAGGAAAAAAAGGGCTTGCTGTGATCAACTTCCCAAAAATAATCAGAGTGAGGCACGCAACCTGAACATTAGGGCCCTTAATGGCTGCTTTGGAGTGAACTGAAGAAGGCTAAGGATCCTTGGCTGCTTGCACTGAGTCATAACTTTTTAAACAAGGCCCTAAGTCAGAGCTATCAGTCCTGTGGTGCTGTTTTCCTGGCTCAAGATAAGCCTGTCTCTTTCTATCCCAGGCTAGGGCCTGTGATTTAACATAGCAATGACAGCAATTGCTAGCCCCAAAAACATCCTTAGCAACTCTCATCTAATACAAATCACTTATTCTTTGTGGAAGATGAGTGAGTCATGCAAGTAACAGCCGGCACATTAAGAGTACATTGTTAAAGTGTGCTTTAATTAGTTATGTGGCATATAATGATGTGGGGTCAAATAATAATTTAATTTTTGTACACTATCCTTTTTTTGTACATTACCAGGGGACCACCCTCTATGATGAAGGAACTCTCAATAACACACAGGATACTTAACAGGATACTTACTAGAGAACATGAGGAAATTCTTTATTCTTTTGCCACAATAGCTCTTTACGTGTTTTTAAAGTGCTTTTTGTGTTATATAAGTGACTTTGAAAGCTGTGGCACAAAACTTTGTAAAATATCATTGGAAAAAAGAAAACAGATGCAAACCCCATGCCATAAAATTAAATGAGCTTTTTAGACAAAGTATAACATACCACTTAGCTATTAATTTTTACTTCTACATCATAAAAGCCTAAGGCTAACCCTTTATATATCTCTAAGCATACTGAAGTGGATTTCTGGAAGAAAAATCTTTGGTTTATTTTTGTTATATCAAATAATGTAATACCGTATTGATTAAAAAAATAAACCACACCACCACCAGCAAAAAACCACTCTGAAGTGACTCCATACATAAGATGTATTTACTTTAGTTAGTACAGTAGCACATAAGAAAAAGGATTTTGCAAAAAATGAAAATAACTCCCTCATAAAATAAATCTGCAAGCAGAAAAGTAAGCAATAAACTCTAAGGTTTAGCTCTTCAGATTTTGAGCTGAAGTCCTCTCCATGAACATGGGATTATTACTTTATAATCAGATCAGAATTACGGATCAGCCCACTGAAATCAGGGGATTATATCTTGGAAGCCAACAAGATTAGATTTTTTATACTTCATTTATACTGCTGTTCTCATTAATTTATTCACAGCATTTTAACATTTACTGAAGAGCAGTGACTCAAGAACTTGGAGATAAGCCTGCAAATGTGTTGATTTCATTCAGCTTTTATATTAGACAAATTTAAAGGTACAAGTGTATGTGCGCACACTCGTTCATTTTGTAGAGTACTGCTTCAGCCTTTACCAGAATGCCATACAGGTGACATCGCTGTGACCCTGCAGAGAACATGTGGCTCAAGCAGAACCCTGCACAGATGCAAGCAGTCACTCTGTGTAGCACCAATTACAGGAACTGAGTCCTGGGGAAAAATGGACAAATCATCATCATTATATCTCCTTAGGAAACAAAGTCTCACTTTGGTTATTCTCATCAGTGGCCACCAGTGTCAGTGATGGGACTGTGCAGAGATTGACAAGGTGTCCTCACAAGGGTTCTAGAAGATGGAAGTCAAGAAATTGTAACAATTCCATGGTATGGGGAGCTCTCTTCCCCCAAAAATGTGGCTTCTTTCCCATGCAATCTTTATGAAGCACATTTCTTTTTCATCTCATTTAATCCTTGAGCTGTCTCTTTGGCCGATGAATTTGAATGTTTCCATTTGAATGTCTCTCTCACATTCAGACCCAGCACAGTCATGGCGAAATGATGAATACTGACACTGTCAACATGCAAATCCAACTCCTGCCGTAATAACCTCACGTGTATTTCTCTCATGTACAAAGTTTGCCATTGTCTTCTACACTCTTATCATCCTACTGGACTAGTAGCATAGAGTTGAATTTCTTTACAAATGATCTTGAATTCTCAAAATGTCAGCCTATGTATTTTATTATGTGAAAGCAATAAAGAAGCTCCTTACCTCCTACACGCTATTCTGCAATTGTTGCCACTGTGCCAACAGATCCATTTTAGAGTATTAGTCTTGACACATAGACCACTTCATAATCTAAAATGTAATTATTTAATTGATTGCTCCTTATGTTTCTCCCTAAATGTGATCCTATCAGGATCTGGTGATAGGAATTTTCTCTTCATAAGAGCTATGAAGTTGGGACCAAGACTTTCACATGTTGAACTTTTTCTGTAAGTCCTTTGGGTAATTCCCACAGCAGTCCCTGAGGCAGTTCCTTCTCTTCCAAAGATCCAGAGACAGGATTATAATACATCTACCTGGTACCAGCTTAACAAAACTGATTTTTTTTTTTCATTAAAAACAAGAATGATAATATCCTGAAGCTTTCTGAAAGCATTACTTGACTTATATAGATCTCCATCCCAAATAAACATCCACTACAGCTAGGATTTGAGGGTCAACAAGGCTATTTTGTAGCATGCACAATACTTGAGTTAGAACTTTAAAAGTTCAGCGTTCCAGTACCATCATTAATGTTTTTTATCGTTGCTGACATGAACTAATGAAGTACTAAACTAGACTTGCACTAATTCATATTAATCAAATTGTCAGTTTGGACTGCTTATCCACTCTCCCATTTGATTTATAGGTCTCATAATTTTCTTCATTCACAAATTAAGACATATCAGTAGTGTATTAAAACAGAGTTAAAAGTCAGCTGGATAAATTCTTTAAAGTACTCTTTGTCATGATGTATTTTGTAATTTTAGCTAAAGAAAAGCCATCTTGAAGGTCTCTCTCTGAGCACTCAAAATTGAGAAATCAGTTTAAATGTTAAGATGGCATTAAGGAGGTTCGGTCTACCCTTCATCCAGATATTCCCTTGCTGGTATTAGGAACAAACACCCAACCTCACTGTCCCTAGAGGCTTGTAACATGGTCTTTCAGGCCCATTAATGGGAAGTAAATATAATTTAAATCTTCCAAAAATTTTATATAACACATATAAGAAATAACAAGACCAGAGTAAAGATTAAGGTTGGTCGATATTCATGTCAGTAACTAAAAATGGCTAAGAAGCCTCCATTTAATTTACAGATGGGCATAGAATTTTTCCAGATAGTCATTCAAAGCAGAACCCTAATTTATTGATCTACAGTTAAATTTGGAAAGATGATAACTTTGGCCACTAAGTATAAGGGAGTCCGGACTCTTAAATCAGACCTTGAAAGACAGAATATCTGTTATGTGAAATACTACATAGAGAAGGATGATATCATACAGAATAAGATCACTGATAAATGGTAGGGGTATTATCACGTAAAACTCCTATGAAGTTTGAATTCATGGATGAATGTGGACTCTGGTTTCTCAGCTGAGCATCTTGTAGCTTTGCTATTAATAAATAATTCATTAGTATGTTGTAAACACAGTATTGGTTCTCAACAAGACTGCTCTGAACACATTTCCAAAGCATGCGGTTAGGCCAGTGGCACAATTTCAAGTCAATACATCACTCAGGAGTACTGAAAGAGACCTCTTATTCTATTATTACTCTCAAATTACACTACTCCAAAAGTTAGCTAATTAGCAGCCAAGTATGACAGTTTCATCCTGTGATGGTTTCCTGTCTGTGAAAGGATATCAGTTTAAGTACTGGTTGCTGAGATTTAGTATTGTATATCACAGAAGTGGGCTTCAAGGCACTTGCAGATTGTCTTCTTGAGAACTCTAAGTGTTTTGCTGAATATGTTCCAAAGAGCCTGACTTTTCAAAAAAATGTGACTACTTAACACACTTGGCCTTGACACATGCAGTAGTTTTTGTAGCTTGATGATAATTATTTATACCGGTAAGATAAAAGATGGATTACTAAACTCAGTATAAAATAAAACTGACACAAGCACAAAACACAACCAAAATCCAAGGAAGTCTGCTTTTTTAGCCTGGGAATTCCATCTCTATGGTACTGAAGGAGAAAGAGGAAAGGATGGTAGATTGAAAGAAGATTTTAAAGAAACCTACAGAAAAATTAGATTTAATTATTTTAAAGAAAGTAGCAGCTGTATGAGAGAAATGGAAATTAGCTGGAAAGAAATACAGCCTAGGAAAGACAGTTGTCAGAGAAAATAAATATTTCAGGGGGTTTCTAAATGGTATCACAGATTGCTTTTGCCTGCCTGGCTTTGTTGTAAAGATGGCTGCACTGTCATTTGATAATGAACAGTAGGGTTTGCACATTGTTAAAAATGTAAACAAAAAATTACATTTTTGCATTAATTACTGTCAAATATAGCAGGTCACTTTAAATAAACCAACTGATTTTACTTTGAATAAAGACTTATCAACTACATCAAATAGCTACATTGAGTTTTGATTGAGTTTAAGAACAATCATCAAATATTTCTTGCCAATAAGTTTGGAAATTGGAATTAACTTTTAAACAAAGAGTAGCTGAAGATAAATTATATGTCTTCCCTAAGGTTATCACATTACCACAGGTGATGCTCCCTGTATTTCATTTATGTAATTATGCAATTTACATTTGCAGAAAATTTCATCCAAAATTTGTCCACTGTATAATAAATTAGTTTTATGAGTGATTTAGGCATGATAATTGTTCACTGCATATTTTACAATAAGCAGGTTATAAATTATTCTATTACATTTTTTTAAAAAGTGATTAACTTAATAAATAAATAGAGTTGAAGATATCTCTTGGATCAGGCATGTGAATCCTGATAGCTCAAGTTTTATGGACATTCCTGGAAAAACATTTTCTTTTTAGTTTACTCGACTACTTTTGGTTTCTAAACTGACTTAGAGCCAAAAGTGAAGCTTTGCCAGCGTTATTAATTTCCTTCCTACTTTGAGTCAAAGCCACTAAATATACAGTTTCTCTACAATCTCATAACTTTTGCTAGATTTGGTTTATTTTTCTGGTAATCTTGATTTTTTTTAACTTTACTAAACTTATTATCATGTAACAGATAAAAGAGACTGTATGAGTCCGTCCAATTAGAAGTGGCTTAAACCATGAGATTTTGAAGTCTTTTTATGGTCTCTTCTGTGTTTTATCACTTGTTCTGCAACAGTCCATCCTCAATTTAACATCAGTGGCTATAAAACAGAAAATCTAAAAAGGCAGAAATGAATACGACACTAAAAAAGTGGAGCTTTCCCTGTTTACTGGAGAATACTAAAAACAACTTACTGAGTTTTCAAGACTTCACATCTTTTCAAAACCTGTGTACTTTTGCATTATTTTATAAATAATGGTAATCTTTGGGCTCCTTACTTGGTAGATATCAGAGCTGGAAACTCTGTTTACGCCCCTTTTATCCTCTGATCATACTAAATTTTGTTGCTGTTCCTCCAGTGATTTCCCGCAAAACTTAATTTTAATACAGTTGATTAGGTATGTGATTTCCTAATAGCTATCATTTAATACCACAGCATATCTAGCATATATCTTACCTCTGCGTCCGTTAAGGCAGATTTTCCCAAAATAATCCCTCTGCTAGGACAAAGATATGGCTTGACAAATAGAGGTTGCACACCATCCTTAGAGTAGGTTTAGCTGTGATCAAATCTCCAAGTACAGGTATTTTAAATGTGAGCAAATGGGAGCTGAGTGGGAGTGAGTACTGGTCTCCTGCTGTGCAGTCAGACCTGCTGGCAAGGGTTGACTCAAAAACCATAAGCCTGATGTACCCAGGTTACACACAGCAGTTTCTCACCTTGCACACACAGATGAATTATGCAGCTTCCTCCACGTTTACCTAGGACTCTGGTATATCTGAAAGCCCATCCAACTCATCTTGTATAGTTTTTTCTGTCTAACGAAGATTGCCTAATAAATATTCTTCATAACCTTTGGCCTTTATTCAAAATAGTATTTAAGCCTACTTGAATCTAGTAGGAGCCAGCTGACATACTGACTGAGAACAGTGTTTCCCTGCCTAAAGTTTTAGGCTACTTTGAGACCACAGTATAATAATAAATATAAGTAATAAAATATCATTATTGTTTCATCAATCAGTAGCAGCCTGAAGAGTAAACTAATAAAATCTGTTATTCCTGACACCTCTAATTTTTCGCTCCAGTTACAGTTTTTAAAATATGTCATTCATCAAGCTACTGGATATTTCCAATTAAAGAAGCAGTCAAATAAGCTAAAAATCTTGTTAGCTAATGGCTGACAATCAGCCATACGCAAAGCCTTACCAAAAGCAAGTGGCTTTCATTATTTCCAGTAGAGACTGAAAGGTACAGGATTAAAGAAATTGATTCCAATTATTTAGGATCCCATTCCAAGCACATATTATAAATCAAGCCGTAAGTGGCATCAGTCTCACTAAAATATAGCAACTTCACCTTTACCACTGAAGAATATGTGCTTAGCCATTGGCCATTTTTTTTTTCAGGGAGAATTTTAGGTATGTGATGGAATTCCAGCTACTTGTAGAAAGTCCAGCCACATGGTCATAAATAGAATTTTGTGGCGTGTAAACTTCGGATGACTAAGATTTGGTTATAAAATAATATAACACTCCATATTGGGAAATCTTTTTAAAGTTGAGTGGGTCCTTTTATTCTCTATATATCAGCTTCCTAATGGCTTTTCAACAGTTTGAGCCATTTTCTAAAATTACCACAGCTGCTTCACATTAGTTATGGGGTTTTGTTGCTAAGAGACCTTCTGCTTGCTAAGTCTCACTAGATCCTTAACCAAGATTTTTTTGTTGTTGATTGCATATTCACAGCAAACACTATTATGAAATGAGAGTTGGTATAAGTTTTCCTTCCAAACTGGTGCAAAGGGTGCAGAGACTTTCAAACTGCTAATAGCAGAGCTTAGGTAATGCTGCCTCTGCCTATTGACTAAGCAAATCACTGTCCTGAAGGCTTCAGTATGTTTTGTACTGTCCCCTTCTCTGTTTTTTGTTGAATGTTTCATAGAGCTGAAGTTTGTATTTGTTTTACTGTTTTGACAATAATCATGTTCCCACTAACAAGCATATTTAGAAACAGAATCCATGAATTCCACCAGTTCACAAGGAATGGAAGGTAACTTCCACAAGAAGGAAGTAGGACTCACCTGAGAGCAGAAAGGGCTGATGGACCCAGTTCACCAATATTCTGCTCACTGATCAGTCGCTTCCATCCAAGTGGTCAATAAAACACATTCTGTGCTGCCATTTAGGTCTTACCACCAGTTTCATTGCCTGAACCAAGAGGAAACAAGTTGAAAATGAACAGCAACTGGGTCCCAGAATGAGTAATTAAACAGTAGTCCCTGTCTAGAATAAGCATCATGGAAAGTGAAAAGAGAGAAGTATGTGATGGATGAAAGGCAGTAAGGATTGACCAGAATACTTGCATCAGAAATGTAACCAGGACAGAAATATAAGCTGGAGTAGACCAGCCATGAAAGAGAGGACAATTCACAGTATGTACCTGAGAAATACCCAAACTTTGAACCAATGTTTTATTTCATGACAACTCAGGCCTCCACCTCAACTGGACAGGGATGATGACTTTCAGCTGAAAAATTGGATGCTGTGTGACAAAGAGATGCTGGGCTGCCAGCTCTCAGCTCTGGTGATGAAAAGGAGAGAAAAGTGATCTACGGGAGTATCTGCAGAATTGCTCCTAGGACAGGAAAAAGAAACAACATGTGGAGCTTCTCTGGATAACACTGCCCAGAAAGAGGAATGGGTTGACAAAATTAGCAATGTTGCAGTGTTTTTTTCTAGTTCTGGTTTTTACATCACATCACTGAAGACTTGGGTTTATGGCTCCAGAGTCACAACACAAAATCCATTTCCTTTCCATGTTCCTTTTCTTCTTGACTAAATGACTGGTAACAAGAAGTTCATTGTCAGGTAGCTGGGGTGCAGGAACACAAACAGGGTGCTTGAGAGGAATGTCCAGCTGGTACCTGTAGACAGAGTAGGGCAAAAAGTTAAGGTAATTCAGAATAATTTTGTATAGGAATAATTTGAGGTAATATTTTGATTAGGAAAAAAGGGATTTAGAAATTAAGTACAAACAAGGAATATCAGTGGTTATTGTGATGAGGAAATTGAGCGTGTTGAACCTTCATAGCCATATTTTCAGTGCTGTCCAAAAAAGTATATCAAAGGATGAGAGATAAAACATTTTTGATATGCAGTTTTAAGATTCCAGAGAGTTGAATCACCTAGTGTTTAACTGCTTTATTGTTAGCTGCTGCAGCCTTATCCTTGGGTAAAAAATGTCAAAGGTTTGGCATGACTGGAAAAGGGAACAAAATAGAGTGTGAAAATAGGATGTCATTACTAACACCTAAAAACACAGGAAAAATTTGGTTAGACATGAAAGAAGACTAGTCGCGAAGACTGTGAAGCATACTCCACAGGGTTGGAGCAGAGTCTCCACTATTTGAGTTTTCTCAGAATAAGTTGGACAAAAACCTGTTGGTGAGAGTGGTGTAGCATATCCTGTCTTACAGGGGAGGAATAGTATTCTTCAGCAACATCTGATACTCTTTCAATACTCCTGACAGAATTTCTTACAGTCTAGGAAGTGAAACACTTAAAAGAGAGTCTGAAATCTACAGGGTTTTGCAGCTGTCACTTACCTGGAAAGAGTGTCCACTGCTGGACTGATCTCAAGTGTTACTGAGAGATAACCTGTGCATGTAAGCATAAGAACATGCATGGTAATTAACTTCAGGTACGATGAGCAACTGAATACAGTGGAGTAGGAATTATCTATGTAAAATTAGGCCACAGCATATCACAGCCCTTATAAAAATGAAAGGCAGTATTTGACATTAAGTATAGCTTTTCTGTTTTAATGCTGTATTCACTATATTCATGGGAAGGAAATGATGTAATCTTAATTCTTTCCTTGGAAAAAAAAAAAAAAGCTATGCTGGTTTTAATGGTAAATAGGAATTCATGGATACCTGATTCCTGGATGGATTACATAGTATTTGACTATGCTCTGATACGTAATGTTGAAATGCAAACTCAAGGTTGGTCTAGTCTGGAATAATGTTTCAACCACTAAGGAATATGATACTTTTGTAAAAATAGGCTTGTGATTCAGATAATGATGTTTCCACTGTATTATTTATTTGTTATGTCTGACAGTGAGCTTGGGCCTTTAGAAGAAAAGCTAAAAACTTTTCCTGCCCTGGGACTACACAGCCTTAGGCTCCAGTCTTAGAAAGATTTATGTTTGAATAACTTGAGTAATCTCACTGGGATTTAAGCATAATACTGAATTTACAAAATTGGTGCACGTGGTCAATGAGTGGGATTACAGTCCAGAACATGGAAAGAAGAATGTAACATGGCATTAGTAGTTTGACCCAAGTCCTAAGTGTCTTGTGAAGCAAAATTAAAAGTTTGAAGCTCAGCTGCAAGGAACATATTTTCAAGACCAGATAACCTGGAAGACAGTAAAAAACAGGGATCACAATGGAATGACCACTAAAAGAAACCTTGATTTTAATCTTACCAATCATCAGTTAAAATCTCTTCAAACACTGAATACTTTTATTTACAATCATGTGCCACTCAATTGGCATGCATTACTGAACTGACTGTGAGCCCATCAGTCTGGATGAGGTGAAATTGAATTCTTTGGAGGTTTTTAAGAATTCATTTCCTATTCTCTTGCCACAGATTGAATAAACTGGAATATTATCCATCTAAACTTTTCTATAGAAAAAATGTCTAAACTTTCTTTGAACATTGCCAGCAAAATAGTGAAATGTTAAACTATGCAATGTGCATCAAAAGAGAGACTTTCAAAAGAGAGGATTTCAAAGTAAGAGAATCTATTGCTATCTCATAATTTGTAGCATTTTTGCAAGTTTCTGTGAAAGGTTAGAAGAAAACTGCTTTCAATTGATTCTTTTTTCCTTTGAGCAATCTTAGCTTTGCTTCTTTCTCAAAACTGACCTGAACAACTTTTATTTTTGCATGTTTGAGACTGCAGAGAGCTAATAGTACTTCTAACAAACTTGTAATCAATTAGGACTAGGGAATTTTGGTTTTTTTAAAAGAAGAATTAAGGAGTATGAAAGCTTAAAATTCAGGAAGAACATTTCCACTCTACAGTAAGTTCTAAACACCAGCACAACCCCTTGTATAAACTTAAGAATGGAAAGAACAAGTTTATTTATGATAAATCACTGCATAAACATGTGTGCTCACCTATTACTCCGTCCACAAAATCTCTTTCCTAACTTGCTCAGTTGAGAAACTGAAGGTTTATAACGTGAAATATTTGATCACCTTTTTCAGACAATATTAAGTATGGTGGTGGGAACTGAAAAGATGTCAAATAATCATAATAGACTTCATTATGTGTCACTGGCTTCCTAAAGATTTCACTGTCCTAGGTGCTGTCAGCAGGGGCAGAGCGGGTTTGCCTCTTTCTCCAAGGGAGATCTGGGTAGCATCATGAGGATATTTTTACTGTTACACAACTTTAAAAAGCTTCATTCCTTGTTAGGTTTTAAAGTAAGAAAGTAATTACATGAAACAAGTAAAACAAGGACTGAGACGGTGAATTGTTAGGCAGCAGTTGTCTTGAAGTAGGAAATTAGGCTAAGAATATGTCAAAATATGTGAAGAGATATCTTTTTATATTTTCATTACATTCTTGTTCATTTGTTCCTATAAAGAGAGAAACTTTCATTTTTGCCAGTGGCATGAAGGGAAAAATTAAAAACAGAGTTTAAAAAGCTAAAATTACAGCCAGATATTTTTAATAGTACCCTTACCCTTGTTGTTTACATTGTTTAAGAACTTTCAGCTATTTGCATTCTATTTTAATTTGAGAGAAATCAGGGCAAATCCTGTTTGAGCAGCTTTTCAGTCTGCATAGAAAATAACAAGTTAGACATTTTTTCTAATATATCATACTACAAAAACATGTTTAAGCTCATACAATATTACAGCTGAATGGCAAAAAAAAAAAAAAAAAAACTTGGACCATACACATTTAGTTTCTTCAGTTTTAAAAAACCACAAAACTTTCTCTGAGGTTTTGTTTTTGTTTTTGTTTTGAAAGTTTAGTGTCTACAGCAGTATTTCTTTATGGAAATTACTTCTAACCATCACAAAGTTAGAGTTTCCAGACTTTGTGCCTTGGTATTCGTTAACAGTACCCAAATCATTTTAGAAAGCATGCCTACCCAGGGAAGCATTTCCACTACACAGAAAAATTTTTGCTCTTTACTGTCTAGGTTAATGATATTAGAGGAGAAGAAATGTATTTAATGCACAGGGAAAATAGTACATTAGCATGGTGCTGTTGATCTTCTGTGCTGAGCCCAGCACCAGCATGGATCACAATATGCACACAGGATTAACAGCTATGAAAATAATCTTACCAACTTTCTCCCTATTCTCCATGGGAAATGTTGACTGGCTTGTAAAAAGGTGCTTCATAGGCTAAAAGCAGGAAAAGTCCTGGTTTCCTATATTTGGCTGGTGAAACTGATACAAGTGCAAGCACAAGTTTCTTATTTCAAGGAAGCTGAGAGCTAACTAGGTTCTCGAGTAAGTCTAAATAGTTTGCTGCAGCTGGGTTCAGATGAAGGAAAATAATGAAATGGCTCACCCTGAGTTATCAGTACTGCAAAATATTTTTACCCCAAAACAAAACCTCAGGAAAAGGTCTTTATCTTATCATAAAACACAAACAGTTTATTGTTCTAACTTGTGTTGTATCTGTAGCAAGACAAGTCTGTGGAAAACTAGAACCTTGCTTCTACGATGTGAACTCAGTTTAAAGATGGAATAGACGAGATATAGCAGCGTATTTGCAATTTTTTATTCTCTAAATACTATTTTGAGACAACAATTTTATAATTATTTTCTGTACATGGCATAAAATTATAAATATTTACACAGCACTTAATGACAAGATGAGCTATGTAAGTAGAATAATTAAGACTGAGAAACTACCCATGTAATTCCCAGAAATATTCTCAAGACCTGATAGGGGAGGACACTCACCTCACAACAAATTAACTAAGCTTTATTGACAGGTAATAGAAAAAAGAACTTGCATATTAATTCGTCTAAACCTATGACTGTGAATCAGAGGCTGCAATTTAAATTTAAAAAACGAAATAATAAAACCGACATAAAGTCTTCAAAGCACTGTCTTTCCCAGGTAGTCAAAACTATGAACTGAAAGTTTTTGGAAAATATTCAAATTATGCAGCCTTCTGACAGTGGAGATGAAGAAGTGGTAGAGAGGAAAATAGTACAAAATCTGAGAAAATAAATTCTAAAGAATTTCTGGTAAAGACAAGGTAATTAAAATATGCATTGTATGGTCATTCTAATTCTTCATGAGGGCCTTTAAATAAACTCTGTAATGCAAAGATGTTAAAGGTCAAAAGTAAAAGACACTTGGGAAGACCCTGAGAAAACGCTTTCTGTGAGAGTTGCAAATTGATTACCTGAAACTCTAGCTTGCTTGAAACCATTTTCTTCCATTCGTATACAGCCACATATTTAGATTTAAAGGATTTTAAAGTTATCAGATCTTGAAATATTATTTTTTCCCCTTTGCAATGATCACATCAGAGCACATTATTTTTTTAGTGCATAGTATTATTTTGTTGCTCCATTAAATACATTGTGTAAGCACTAATGAGTTTTTGCATAGATTTAACTTCTCATGACTCTTGTACTCCTGAAACACTTGAACTCCTTTTAAAATGTAAAGTTTAGACTCCAGAGAAGTCTGGAGCACAACATCCTTGCTAAGTTGCTGATAGATTATAGAGAAAAATTGTACCTTTTCTGTGACAGAAATGTTTGCAAAAAAATAGAAAAAAAATCAAATTATGCTCAATCTCCTGCATTTCCTGTTTCATACAACACTAGAATTTAATTTTTTTTACTTGTATTATGATTTGCCAAAGGAAACATGGAACATTATTTCTTTAACTTCCAAGTTGTATTGTGATTCCACTAAAGTTAATAGGATGATTCCCACTGAATGCATTGCATCATGGCTGAAATGATTTAAGCCGTTTATGACTAACAATAGCAAAAAAAATAAGGTGGGGCTTGTGATCCCACAGTTCTCAACCTGTCCTGGACTTGTTTGAAATCAGAGTAATCTGTCAGTAGGACTCTCACTAGGCAATAGAGGGTAGCCAATGCACAAATATTTATTTTTTTAGTTGTTTGAGATTAATTTGCAATAAAATTAAATCCTTTGAGTTAATTTGATAGTTACTGTGGAGCTTTTAGACCCTTTTTATCAGCTAAAAATAAACTGTATTTTCAAACTCTTTGATATAGATAGTGTCATTAGATGATCTAAAGGAATATAGTAGCACTACTGTGTAACATGCGTTTCGTAAATGAATACGCATGTAGAAAATTATATTATAGTTGAGTAATAATCATAATTCACTGGTGACAAATCTCATTATTTTTCTTAACAGGCTGGTAACAACTCCAAGTTAACCACCTACTCTTAAAGCCATTTCTTAAAAAAAAAAAGGCTGATTTGCCTCCTCAGAATTACTCATGGGTAAGGTGATAGGTGATACCAAGTATTTTTAGAAACGTGACTAATGGATAACCCAAATCCTTGCCCTCAAAACAGTCTGATAGTCTCAAAAAAGCGTTGAGTACCTACATACTAAAAATCAGGTTTCTCTGATAATTCTGGTTTACCCTTATCATTTCTCTTTTGAAATTTTAGATTGTTAGAGGGAAAATAAGTGTGGTATCTTTGAGATAAGACTACCAGTCTCTCCTTTAATTCAAGGGTCCAAATGCTGATATGCCAACAGCAATCTACAGAAGCCAGAAGTGCAAACAATTATATGATTTGTTAAATACTTGCCTTACACTTTATTATGTTACTGTGCACCTCTGCCTCTTGACTGCAGCAAGTAAAATTTTTCCATAGTTCTCCTTGCTAATAAAATTGGCAGATCTGCCAGAATGTCGTGATTTCCCTAATAATACATTACCCTAGGATTTAGCTTGAAGTCACGTACAAAATCTTCAATTTCTCCTGTTGAGTGCAAACGTAAATGTTTAAGAGTCCCCAAGGATGCTAAGAGACATTGGAAGGAAACACAATCACTATGAAGATGATGAAAATATTGAAGATCAGCCAACATAGATAATAAATAACATAAAAGAAAGACCCTGTTCTCTAATGTTCCCTGAGAGCTATTCTAAGCACTACTTATGTCAGCCAACTGGCCGGGTAGTGGGAAGAGGATTCACATTGTCTGGATGCATCAAGTAAATAAAGATTTTCTTCCAGGATGACTATCTTTTCATTGTCGTGTTCTGTAAGGAAATTTAATTCCATAACATTCTGATCTCCTTACATTTGGCTTTGTTGCATTTATAAACATAAGTTGAGCCTCTTTTTTTTCACTTTCCCTAACAGCTGCTCTAGTATGAAGTACAGGTGGATCTGGCATCTTCAGCTTTACCAGTCTGCTGGCAAGTACAGGGCAAGGCATTAGAAAGCCCTCAGAGACAGGCTGTAGCCATGCTCAGTGACAGGCAGGTGAGCTTCCAGGCTTCTCTCACCACATTAGACAGGGCAGGATTCAGGCAGAGCAGCAGCAAGGAAATCGAGTCTTTCAAGAGTCACTTGGGATTAATGGGAATGCTTTCACCTTCATACTTCTCTTTCAATTAATAAGAAAATTCTATTGAAAGAACATTTTAGCATTGGCTCTACTGATTTGCAAATTTCTTGAATTCTGTTTCCTGTTTATTGCAGTACATGGGAACACTTCTACTGTCAAAATGAAAGAGTATGGAAATAAAAAAATAAAATTTAAAAAAAACTTAAAAGCCACTTAGGTTTAAATAAATCTTCATTGCTTATGGAAAGTGTATTCCTAGTTCTTATATCAATAAGACAAGGGTATGCAAAATTCAAGTTTTTTTCTTACAAAATTAATTTCTCTACAGTGCAGAACCATGAACAAAAGGCACTTTAATAGTCTAAGTAGCAAAATCATCTGAAAATTATTTAACTGACTTTTCCAACAGATCTCTTTAATAGGCAAGTTAAAACTTGATTTTCCTCAGAAAGCTTACCTTATTTAAGGCACCTTAACAAACTGCATTTAGTTTCATATTATTAGATTTAGGGATCAAAATCTTAGTTTTTTTCTTGACTAGCTAACATGATTGAGCCTGCAACAATCTTATCTCCAGTAGGACTTCATTGAGGCTTAATCAGCATAGGTTGTCTAAATCTGGATTAAGATAATATTTTCTTCCTCTTTGGAAGACACAATTTACAAGTTTCTGACTGAGAAAGGAAGTTGAGAGATGCTTAGACCAGGAATAAGTCTGCTGAAACAGAAGAACTTTAATAGTCTTTCAGTAGAGAGAAAATAGATGAGCATTAGTGCTTGATTAAAAGGGATAATACATATTAAAGGAAAAATTGAACCCTTGCTAGTTTGAGAGGGTACAAACTGGGGACAAACTGAAGTCCCAGATTTTGAGAAAAGGTGAAACATACTGGTTATGAGTAATTTATCTCAAATTTCTTGCTTCCCAAACATCTCTTAATACTGGATTACAAGGTTCCATCTGACTTTTGGGTTGACTAGAATTCACATCTACAAAAACTTCCTTTTGAAGGGACAGTTTTACTCTCTGAATCTCTGTGTGAATGTAGAGATGTGACCCTGAGGAATGGTTTGTGGTATTGGGGTCTCAATGTCCGCTGTTGCTCAGTGTCACACAATAAATCACACAAGGACAAAGCACACGCAGTCTCCACAGAGGTGGTGGGAGTCAGGGCTGCATAGGCTGGAAACAGTCTCATTTGAATTGGAAACAGAATCTGTTAGCTTCCTAAAAGGAAATACTGTGTGTAGACTTGGCCATTGAATGACTTCACTAAAATGCTAAACTAATATAATCAGAAACATTTAGCTATAATTTTTGCTGAGACCATTGATAGTACAGGCTTCCCAACTCTAAATGTGTTTTGCATTTGTTTAAGGTTTGAAATAATTGGGCCTGGTCTTAATTGTGCAAGCGCAACGAGTTGCAGAGTTGTTTTACTGCCTTAAAATACTTTTAAAGAAACTTAATTGTCTGATTGAGTTACTGTATATTCTTTAAACATACAATAGGAAAGAGAATTAATCAAATTACTTTCTTGTAAATAAGGAGAAAAATCTGTTCATGGAAACTTTGTAATTGTTCTGGAGATGTTTTTTTGAATCAGGTGCCAAGGATTCACATTTGCTGTGCACCAACCTGCTGTCCCATTGCTGAGTGCCAGATGGGGAAAGAGCCGGTCTTCTGCAGTCACTGATATGTACAGCTCAAATCCCAACCTTTCACAAAGTCATGAGAAAGATATCGTGAAAGTTAGTGCCAGTTCTGTGTTTGTTTCTGATATTTATAACTTGAGAAAAAGTGCATTGTAATTAAAAGTGTTAGGCAGAAGGGCAACAAAAGAAGGGCTAAGAAGATGGGACCCTTGGAGGCAAGACTATCCATGGCTACCAATCTACAATGTAGAGGAAAAAAGCCTGAAGAAGAATATGATTTGGGTTCCCAAAGTCATTCATGTATTGTGAGCTAAGCAGAGTATTGTTATTCAGCTGGACATTCTGGATAAGAATCAGTAACATTCATGAAACTAGTATAAAGTTGTTTTAAAACAGGCAAAAAAGTTATTATTTTCTCAGCAGGTCAGGAAATTTTGGAGCCTATTTTCCAAGGATGTCATGAAGGAAAGCAGTAGATGTTCAACAAATTTATTAGAAAAAAACCAGGTCCATAAATGGATTCCAAAATGACTGCCAAAGATGCTCCCTCTAATATCCCAAATGCATCAATCACGAATGCTGGAGAGGCACAAGTTAAAAGAATTGCATGAAGCAGTCAGCCTTGCAATCTCTTCTTAAATACCCCATATTGCTACTTTTTGAAGCAGAACACAATGCTGGGTGGACCACTAAACTAACCCAGTAGAGCACTTCCTACATTCAATGGTCTTTGGGCATGACTGAATTATTCTCTCGTTTTAGGCCAATTACCAGCAGAAAAAAGTCTGGTCTTTGGGCATGACTGGTCTTTGGGTGTGACAAGTGATTTAAAACTGAACTGAAAGAGAAAAGTAGTTCAGTTTCATAAATAATGGGGAAATCCTCACTCCTGACAATGACAGCTGTTTCTGGAACTGCTTGCCCCATAGTCATGGTGTGATTCTTGGGGTATCTGCACAGGGCCAGGAGTTGTCCTCGATGATCCTTCATAGATTGTCCACTAAACCTGTCACTTGTAAAGTTTTGTAAAATTTTTAGACATGTATATCTTCAAAAATGGATAAAGTGTTCAAGAACTTTGCATTCTGAGGATTTAAAAACACAAAATAAAATCAAAAACAAAAACAAAACAAAACTGAAAACAAACAAACAAAACAAAGACTACTTTGTGATCACTCTGTGATGGTGAAGGAAGACTAAAATTGGTCATTAGATCTGCATTTCCTGGAGAGATTTCAGCTTGAATGTTCAGGTTTTCACAGAAAACTTCCTGAGGCTGTCTGAAAAAAATGGAAAGAATGTTTGTCCATTTGAAGTAATCTTTTTCAGGCAGCTATCTAAGCAAAAAGTATGATAAAGCTTGTCTGTGGGTGGGATTAGACTGAAGGACTTTCCCAGTCCTAGATCCACATCCATTTCACAAATCTATGCGTACAGTTTAGTACTACAGGGAATGAAAAACTGTTTGCCCCTCCAGCATATTCATGTGGTGAAAATAGCAGACAAGGATTTCAATCCCTTTTAAGTTTTAAATATGCACATTTCCAAGATAAGAAACATAAGGTTCACAAGTTGTATAAGACTTTCCAGGCAGGCACCCTCAACGCTGGAGCAGAGCGGGATCCCACCGGGGAGCACGGCTGTGCCCCAAAGCTGCTCTGGTGCTGGATGGATGCTTTGCTCACCCTGAATATGAAACATGGAAGCTAACAGCACCTCTGAGCTTGCAGTTGGACCTGGGCTTGGATGCCAGCATGCATCTGCCACTGAGGTCTGCAAAACTGTGGCAGATACAGAAACAACACAAATTATTGCACATAACAAATTGGCTAAATGGAGTAATAAGTCTATGAGATTTTCATGAGCACAGAGAGTTTTTAGTCTCTATAATAATGCCGCCATTCCTGTAAACAGATTCAGATCTTGCCCAAAATTCACCACTCTAAGTGAATTTTTATGTCTCTAAGCCTTCCCCTCAAAACATTTATTTGAATGCTGGTGGTGCCATTGGATTCCTTATTTTTTTCATTTATATTCATCGTAACATCAGTCAATTAAAGAAACTTAGATAATGGGTTCTTTATCACCAATTCAAAATTCCCTTTCCATTCTCCTTTGTGGAACCATTTCGCCTGGGTCTCTTGTATTGTTTCTCTCTGTTCAGCCAGCTAATCCAATCTTGGCCATTTCCTCTGGTATAATCTTCCATGTTTGTGACTCTTGGGGGACCCGCCTTTCATTTTTATTGCCCTACCTACTTTGGAAAATTCTTTGCTTATTATTTTATTTTAAAGCTTTCAAATTTTCAATAGTCTGACTTATTTCCTCTCCATCTATCAAGTGTTGTGAAAGCAAAAAAATAAAAAGAGAAATGTATGAAAGAAATGGTAGTGCATTTATACTGATAGGCTTGAATTTAGGTCTGCATGGCAAAGAGATCTGAGCTCCATAATGTGCAGAGAAAAAGCCTATGGAAAAAGCAATCCACTCCTTTCTTCATCATGGAAATACCAAGTCACTGTACATTCACAAGTGGGTTTTACTTCAAAGTTGCGTGTCATGCAAAATAATGAGTTGTAAGCTATGACATTTAAGAAAAGGATTACTGTGAACTTATTTTAAAAGGTAATCTTATTTCTCTTACTCATGGTGACTCATTGGTTATGACATTTGAGTTAGAAGCATACCATATAGAGATAACTGCTCAGGGTGTTATTCGTAATCAGTGTCTGCCAAACACTGAGTAGCAGGAAACCAAGACAACGGAGGCTGTCTGCTATGCTTGGTTTGAGGGCACAAGACAAGCATGCTTAATTTTAATCTTTGACCTTTCAGTAGAGGATTATGAAAGAGGCAACCAGATAAATATTATTTTGGAACAAACAAACTGAACAAAAAAAATAAGGTTTGGTCTTCCATTCGTAAAGAAGTGTTGACACTTAAACTTATGTAAATTATAGTTTCATTTTTTTTCACAGCAGAAAAAAACATGAGACTTAAAATTTCATGCAAGTTTATCAGGGATTTAGTATCTAGAAGAGGAATGACCTTTTCTTAATACTTTCAACTTCTAAAATAAATATAGAGGAGGAAAGAAGAAGTCAGTACCTGAAGATGAATTTTGTGGGATATGATCTGGGAAAGAAAGAACAGTGCATCACTACATAAAAACGCAATAGCTACTAAATGCAAACTGCTTGTGAGACAAATGGACATCATCCTGATCAACATCACATAATGTTATGAAGCCTGCATGTGACTGATGGAGCAATGATGAGAAACAGCCAAGGAACAGAGTTATAACAGCAATGACTTGTCAAATGTTTTGGGGTTTTTTAATTAATAGGTGCATTGTGTTTTCCCACAGTGATATTAGCATAACTTTTGAGCCCAGCGAAGCCTGACTTGACTAGCCAGATCTCTCTGGACCTTCTCATGGACTCAAATTGAAATACTGAGAGAAATAGGTTAATCAATCTATCTATATATTTTAAATACAGATGTGTATATGTAGTTAGCCCGTCTCTGCTCTAGGAAAGTTCTTCCTGCAGAATGAGAGACCTTTACTGTGACAAAGGAACAGGCATCAGTTTCTGTTCAACATTCTGGAAATATATGATTCTTTTTCCCAAACTTGACCCTTTTGAGATAAAATTATTTTGACTCAGAATTGTCCAGAAAAATGCATATTGTGGATATTTAGACTCAGGAGGAAGGTACGAGGGGAGAGGGGAAGAAATGCTCCAGACTCTATTAAAATTTTTGAGTAAAAAGTTGAAGCTCAAGTTTTTCACAACAGAGAGAATGCAGCAGCCCTTCCCTCGGACACCAGATAGTAAAACAAATGTGTCTGAAACACATACTGTATGGCCAACCAACCATTTCTTCCCTTCCTGTGTCAATGTAAATGGAATAAACATTTCTCTCAATAGTTTTCTAACATCATCGAATTAGAATATGTCTAAACTACATATTTTTGTATATGTAAAGGAAAAAAAAGCAATGAATATCAAGACACTCAACAAGGTACAGTTGTCATACCAAACAGTGTACATATTTTTAGATATTGCATTTGTGGCTTCCAAATGTCCTCCCTTTTTGGTATCACACTGACTTATTTGGTTTATAAAAACCTGAATGCATTATATTATGTCAAAATTTGAGAAGTCAGACTGATGAAATTTTAAAAGGCACTGTTTATGTGCATTCTAGTTGGAACATATATTTCACTACGGCCGTGAATTTTCCTTCTTAAGTACTTTCCTATAAAGCTTAACTAAAGCATAGAGGAACAGTATGTTCCATCCATATGTGCCTGTAACATCCACTTGAGGTAAAGCACAGTTTATTTTAGGATCCATTTGCCATTCAATAGTGGAGGGAATGCAATACATTTCTAGATTCAATTGTAGACTGAGAAGGGAAGGTGATAATAAACCTTTTATCATCCTTCTTTAATGTTTTAGAAAAAGGAAAAATAGAGTTTGAAGGTTTCTTCTGTGAAATGTTTCTACCAAATAGCAGATTAGACGCTATCTGTCTGTTATGATAATACTGCTTTCTGGAGCCTCTTTCCGGACAGCAGCAGTACCTTGGCTAAATAATTAAACAAACATTTGACTAAACATATCAACTTATTTACCAGACATTTTTTATGCTATTTAACATAATAAAAGAGAGACAGTATTTATGGTTTGTTAAGAAAACGCCTTATTTTTGAAACATTTTTATCAAAGAGATAGAGAAAACCTACTGGTGTCCCCATGGGTTTACCCAGAAAGGAGAGTAACCTCGTCCATCAAGTACCCTGAAATAGGGTTACATGATGCAAAGTTTTCTGACCAATTTGCTTGAGCATGAAAGTAGAAAGAAACAAGTTTGGGGTAGCCAAGAGAATGTGTCTTGACTGACAACTCAGCCATCCAGCAAGTGCTTTCTGCTCTTGGCCTGCCAGTTTGGGCTAGCAGGTTTTTTACAGGTATTCAGACATATATGTGTAGGTATATATAGACCTTATTAGCCTGTAGAGAAGCCAGCCCTGAGCCAGTCCATAGTTGTCATCACAAGCATACTCTGCTCCCTTACAGATAATGAGTCCTTCTGTGTTTGGAGAGATAAGGCTCGAACCACAGATATACGGGATGTACCTGCCAGAGAAAGCTGTGGCCCAGCACAAATAGTACCAAGTAGGACCTGATAACCCCAAAGGACCTGATCCCCATGATCAGTTATAGCAGTCCCCATAATGTCAAATACTGCCTCTGCTGCCTACTTTTTTCCCTGTATTGGCCTGGATAATACAGAACTGATGTTACAATTATTCTCTCGTATTAGGCCAATTACCAGCAGAAAAATGTCCTGAGGGTAACAGCATTTTAAGGACACAAAGATTATGTGCAATAATTTTGAAGATTTTAGGTAGAGTGTAAAGCTCTATTAAATAAGCTAAAAAGGCTTCATACAGTAAACAAGCTTAACAGCAGCATCTCAGCTTGTGCTACAGGTTTATTGGCCAACATACCATGACGACACCTATACTGTGGAAATGAGTAAAGCAGAAACTATAAAAGAGACTTGTATTTGCAAGACCTATCATGTCATTGGTAATATATTTTCTAACTGATATTTTCTGATTCTATCTTCAGCCTGAAGAAAATAATTCCAATATATGATATCGTGTTATCCATCTTTGGGTAAACATATACGTCATATATTAATTAATTTAGATTTTTATTTTTAGTGATTTAGAAGTCCTGAAATTGGTTTAAGTTTAAAGTATTTTACAGAAAATGTTTGTTATTTATTCACCAGTCAAAGATGTTTAGAAGTAGCTACAAATTTTGCACTTTCTTATTTACTATATATGCTACAAATAGAATTCTGTGCAGTTTACCAATAGTGGGTAATATGTGGAAAAGCCTTTCAGTGGAGCAGCTTTAAAAAAATGAATCATCTAATTTCCAGAAGACAAATCAAGCAGTGCTGGCCATGTGGTGGAAAATATAGGCAATCTGGCTGGATGTATTATGTCTATTTAAAGACACAACTGGAAAATAAATGGGAAGTTTGACACTTTCATGCGTCACAAGTGAAAAGGCATAATACTGCCCTTGTACATAGAAATTGGGAGCATGGTACTTGGAACTATGGGCAGTATTCTCTTATTCCTTGTGCACATTACAGGTATGAGTCGCATCATGTAATTCCACAGATTAGCTGTTCCCTCCCTTTCCTGTGCGCTCAGGAAGCTGGCATATGTTTCATTAACATCTCTAGCCTCTAAGTATAACATGAGGATTCAAGTAAAATGCTTTAATTATGTGGTTGTGTTTTTTACTTAAGTAACAAAGTTATGAAAGAATGAAATATTTTGTCGTCCTGGTGTTTGCACTATTCTTCACTTTCTGCTAGCTGAAAAGTTTCAATATGCTACATGTGGTACCTTTCAAAACAAAACACCAATTAAAAATAACTAAGTGGAACATTGAGAAATTCATGTTCCATGGAACAAAAAATTGTTTCAAATGAGTGGTACAGGACCAAATTGGCAGCATTACAGTTATTAACATTGCTTTCTCAGTTAACCAAGAGAAAACTCCTTCTGGCAGCTTTCTGTGTGTATTTTCATTGCTTTATGTGACACATATATACAATACAGAATATAAAATGTATTAACATGCATATGAAGCAAAGGCGTGAAAACATACTTTTTATGAACCACAACAAGTATTTTCTAAATGCTGAAATTCATTGTGGTCTACAATAATTCCAGTTCCTAATTTGTATTGTAATTTGTTCTTTTCTTCTTTTGCTTCTAGTATTATGATGTTTTTCCCTTTCTACGTGGTATTATTATGCATTGAAAACTTGCATTATCTTTCATATAAAAGCATATATTGATGTTCCTATGCACAAACTTAGAAAACTTTAATTTGCAAATTTTTGAATTGTTTATAACTGTTCAGAGCGCATGTTGACTACAGAAATAGTGGAGATGGAGACATATTGTGATGGAACATGGTTCATGGCTCTACCATACAGAATTATGCTACTCTGTTACATGACAACCCAATTTGTACTTTACATGTTTCCAACTCTAACTTAGAAGTCTGCTCTAGTGATTTTTGTAAAATCTGTTCATGTTGCGGTTTGCTCATTTTGGATATGATTCCAGCACGAAGCCTTCTCTGCAAGAAGTAAAACTTGTTCTAGCTGCTCATAAAATTTTCCCCAGAAGTGTTTATAAAAGCTAATAAAAAAGAAAGTGCTCATTATTTTTGATAAGCAGTGAAGGATTGGAAATACATATTTCAATAACTGAGCTAAAGCTATTTGGGAGTAAAGAAGGATATATATGCATTTTTAAACTGATAAGTGTTTCTTAAAAACATTAATTTTCATGAGTCACTTACCTCAGAGTTGAAAACTTTAAACCTTTCTTTTAGCTATGGTTAAATGGAGGGAAAATACACCAAGTCCCAGCAAATGTCAAATCCAGCTTTAAAATATTGGGATTTAAAGGATGTATAATACCAATAAGTCTAAAACTATTAGGGCTTCCTAGTGAGAATATACAGGACTGGTTTATGTAGTTTTTGACAGAGAACTTAAATTAGCCCTGCAACATGGATGGTGTAACTTTTCCTGCTGCCTGGGAAAGAAATGCTGTCAAGCTCTAAGTTGTGGTGATGGCACTTAGTCTGTATGAGTCTAATAAAAGGGCAGAGTGTACGCATGTTTCTCCGATTTTAGATTTTTTTTCTCTTGGTCAGAACTTTGAAGTCTTTTTAAAGCTTTGTTCTCTTCCTCTTTTCCAGGCTAATAAAAAGAATTATTATTACTACCACATTTGTGTCTCTTGGATTTTATTTTGGCTAATGCAAGCATTTTTACAACATGATCTTGGACAAAGGAGCAATTAGAATTAAGGAGCCTTATCCAACAATTACAGCACTTATTGCAATTATAATAGTAACTTAGTAAGTTGATGACTTACTGAGTTACCCAAATGATAAATTTTTATTTTGTTTTTAAAGTCAGCAAAAGCTTAATGCTAGAGTTTTGTAATGAGCCTGTGGTAACCAGATTTGTAGTCTGAAGCCTTCGTCTGCCACACTGTTAGCCATCAAAGGAGCCCTGTCCTACCAAGCTTTCTATTTTCACAACAGGATATCTGGTTTCTTTTATGAGGATACAGCTATGTTAATTTGGTTTAGTGGTTTGTTGGAGGTAAGCATGCTCTTCACAGCACAAACACCAAAATCCCCTTAAAGCAGTTCCTCGTTAATAGCTGGGGTCTGATTGGCAGCATTGCATTGTAAAGTGTGATTTGGTTGGATAAATATGTTTAGTCTAGTAAGCACTTTAGTGATTGAGTGTCTGTTAATGGATAAAGGTGGATTATGGCGAAACCTCTACAGGCTGTCATTGAGCACTTAGAGTTGTGAGATGTCATGGGAGGAATGGAAAACAAACCGGCACTGTGGAAAACCTCACCAACTATAAAATATTTTAAATATTTGGTGCCATTTCAGCATTTAGGTTTAAAATCATATTTCACTTGAGGAAAACAAAGCAGAGCAGACTGCGCAACTCATTGCCTTTTTGTTTGGCCTTAAAGAAAGCAGACCCATTGCATGCATCTGGGCACATTCAGAGAGAGATCTTTCTGAGCACATGACAGTCAAAAAGCCACCAGGTACCTGGAGGGTACGTGGTATAACTTTTCTTAGGTGTGTACTGCAAATCTTTAATTCACCAAGAAGCAATGCAAGTCTGTGCAATTTTATAAAACAGTATGCTTGCTTGCAGCTGTACAAACCCTTTTCTTTTTTTAACACCTTCTCCAAAACAAAGATTTTTGCAATGCCACCCTTCCTCCTTCTCCTTCTAAACACTTAGAGGAAGATCTTTCTTACTTTTAAGAAAGGTAATCTGATCCACCATACAAACCACCAACAAATGTCACTTTTTTCCTCTACTCAGGTGTACACAGCTTTTTTATGAGGTGATAAATATCAGTTTACTTGAGGACTTGAAAAGGCCTTAAGGCCAAGTGGCAGATATTCAGGCACATACATAGAGACTCTCCATTTCTGGTGGGTTTAAAAACCTGTGTGTCCTTATTGATGGCCATGGTATAGTGATCTGCTAAGTTTGATTATCATACTGCAAAGTACGGCCTAAAGTAGCAGGTGAATTATACACCCAGACTATTTTAGTGTTCATCTGAAATGCTTATACAGAGCTTTTGTATGTTTTTTTAAGCTGTTAAACTAACAATGTCTTTGGGTTCTTGTGGGGTTTTTTTGAGTGAGGGGAGGTTTGTAATTAAGGAAAAGCCTGGAACTCTTCCTTCTCTTCTCTTTTCTGGTCTCTTTTATTCTTTTTTTATCAAAGACATATCAGACCCATGCCTTCCAGTTGATAGCTACCATGTGTCAGTATACGTTCAAGCCCACAAAATTTTAAAAAAACTCTTGTGAAATTTTTAGAGCGGAAAACTTATTCCCACTCAGTTTTGGGAAGCTTCTTGCAGCTTTACTGTAAACCAACATGTTTCACACACTTCATTCATCTGGTTAAGACTGCCTCCACAGGAGGTCTACCTTCCAGTCAAGTCCAGGTTTACTGGGGGGATAGTGGCTTTTCCATTAGTTATGGTCTTTACCATAGGTGCTCTTCTAAAAGATATATTAAGCCTCAAATATATTCAATGGATTTGAAAGGAACCTAATGATTACATCAGCTCTTTCTATTATGCTATCCTAAAGAACAGGCTAGATGGCTATAAAAGTTATTTCCAGCCAAGTGGCATCCTGGAGATGAAATTTCTCAGTAGGATCCATGCAACCACTCCCATATTGCAGAAATTTAACACTGAGAAAAATAGAATTGTAGAAAATCTTTTCCTGTGCTTCTTATCACAACTCTACTTTCTTAAACGAGGTAATAAATCACCATTTTAATTATTGGCTTCATATAACACAATTGCCTCAAATCACAGAACTCTTGTTCTTGGCTGCTAATTGTTAGCAATAATAAGATATAAAAAGGAAAGGAATTTTTTATAAATATATAAAGATATTTTTATCAGCTATACTGCTTTTGATTTAGATACAGACTCTTGCTTATTTGCAAAAAAGAACCATGCTACCTGGCATGCTAGGCCAGTTGGAAATAAAAAATACAGCTGAGGAAATTATGGCAGAAAAAAATATTTTATTGTCTAAGGCTTTAATATGTTGGAATGCCTTCACATAGAAGATCATTTTTACTACAAAGAAGAAAAAACAATGCAGGGCTTATGGAAGATTTTATTATCTAAGCAGCAATGTAGATATCCTGTTATTTTTTCTTAAATGTGCTACCCTAGCTAAATGCTCTGTTTTTAGAGATTTGTTCACTGATTTTACAAGTCAATTAAAAGGCAAGATGAAATTTTGGATATTCCTTGGACAAGTGATAATATTTGAAAAAGGCTTGAGAAAGTAGCTGATTGACTGATGACAAAACTGAAACTTCTGGGTAATCTGGGAAATCATAAAATAAACTTAATTACTGTGTCAAGATTTTGGATGGATGAGGAGAAGAAAAGCCAGGTAAAGGACTAAGACTGTGAAAATCCTATTGACAATAGAACAGGGATAGTTACTAATAAAACCAAAAAAGCATTTAAGAGAAAATAAATAGCAGGAAGGCAGAACATTGGTGACTGGAAAGCAGCAGAACAAAAAAACATGGAAGATGATAAGGACATAAGAGGAATAAGATGCAGATAATATTGTTTTGAAATCATGAGCAAATTTCAGATGTGAAAACAGCAGACTGACAAGACATGAATGAGTCAGGTGATAACAGATGAGTAATTTAAAGGTGAAAGGAAGGATGGAGAAGGTGAAGTAAAGAGTAAGCTGGCTGAAGGAAAAGAAGTAAGCAAAAGATTCAGTGAGACAGCAGGAGAAGAAGCTGAATATAGATGTTTTGTGAGAGAAAGCAAACATAAGAAAGCACTGATACTAAACACAATCAAATATTTTGCAGTAAATCTTTTTGATTTTCTATAATGGACCTGGGAAGTAGATAAATATAACCTTGCAGAGCTTTTATTCTATGCCATGGACAAGCAATTTACTTTAGAAATTTTAGAATGTTTTAAAAGAAAATTCATAAATACTGGTTGGATTACAAATGTTTAGTAATGTTATTAGTCTAATGAGAAATATGAATGTGATCCATGAATTCAGGAATTTTGGGGTCAGTATCTTAAAGTGATGCCTTGACTTTCAGACTGACAAAACTCTTTTTCTAGAAGTTAGACAGAGATGCAGACACTCAGGCTAACTTGGACTTCTTCTGCTAGAATTTCCAGCTTTGCTACTGCATCTTTCTTTCTCTGTAAAAGAAATAATTTTGAAATTTAAAAGTGCTTTTCTCTCCTAAGTTGCTGCATAGGGCTTTCATGTAAAAGACTGGATGGGAAAACAGACTAGCTAAACAGGGGAAACAGTAAAAACTGCACATAGGAAAGTGCTCTAGGTGCATGAACTAATCAAACAAGAGAAAACAGGCCTTAAAGAGCAGGTAAGGAAGTAATTTAAACTGCTGTAATTTTAAGTAGTAGCATACCTAAACAGGAGGCAAAAATTTTGAGCATAAATGGTTCCTTAGTATTAAATAAACACATACATACACACAATACATACATAAATACTAGCTGGGGTTTTTAGTTGGGCAAGTGAGTTTTAGTTTTGCTCCACAACCTTGGCAGTAGTTTTCTTATCTTGCTCAAGTGCAGTTTTTCTGCTTTGGTTAGCCTTAACCACAACACTGTACCTCTGTTCCTGAGCTGCAGGTGAAATACATGCAGCTTTTGTAACCCTTTTTCACAAATACCCAGCAGGCATCCAAACACTTTCAAGCAATAAATAAGACCCCACAAACAAAAGCAAATTAAACCTTCCCCTTCTATTCATAAAAATATATATGCAGCTTTATTTAACCAATCAGATGGCTGTTTGAGACACGTGAAATAACTTGGTGGTCTTAGCCTAACTCCAACTGGACAGCTGTTTGGAACATAAAATTCTCTGCCATAATTGGCTTTAACCGGCATCCTCGTCAGTGAAATAGCCAAGTTTTCTGGGGCCACAGAGACTTTCTCATAGCCTAGAGGTGGTTCTTCTAGATTAAGCATGTGGGTGGCCTGTTGATAGTGGTACAATTTAAAATAACTAAAAAAGCAACTTTATACTGTTGGAATTTTTTGTATTATATCTTTATTTTTTTTTACAGATCAGGATATAATTCTACTCCTGAGATTCTCCTAAATGTTAAATTTTAAGAATGTAATGTATATTAATGTTGAAAGGTGTTTTGGAAACTGTTAAATAAATTGTCCTTTGGCAGCCAACAGCAAAATAATATAAAGATACTGAAATTTAATTCAATACTTAAAACAATACGCTTGGTTTTTCCTTAAAAAAGAGAAAAAGAGAGAGAGAGATTTAGAACCAGACTGATTTATATTAGTGGAAAGGGAAGTGCCACAACTGCCACCTAGTTAAAGCCAGATTTCCAAATTTATCCTGTGCTAGAAACAAATAAATTGTGGAATTGGAATGAAACTCTAGCCATACATCTGAATAAATGGTGAAGCAGTCGAAAAGAAAATTTAGAAATTCTAATCTCAAAACAGAAACTAATGAAGAAGAACATACCTCATCCAGGTTGAGAAACTGTTCAGAAACTTTATGGTCAATGCCAGCCTGGAATAAACACTCTGCCTTTGCCCTGACTGATAGTACTATAATGTATAGCATACCTCAGAAATATAAATTTATATAAGCCCAAACACAGTATGCCGTAGAATGCATCTGAGATAGCTCCAAACACTGCGAAATGAAAACAGTGAAATGTATAAATTATTACAAAAACAAGCACCAAATTCTCTAATTCCCTGTAGCATGTGCAATACCGTGGCACCAAATATAACATACAATCTGTCTGAAATAGTAAAGATTTACACTCACTTTGCACTAATGTAAATGCCTGTGCAGGGCAGTGGATATCTTGGCCTATAATGTGGAATTGTTTAACTGCTACAAGAGAAGTGTTACTGTAGTATTCATTTTTGAAAGTCTGCCTACTTTTTTCTTTCCCGGTGACTGCTTTTTAAAGAAACGCCTCTTTTATTTGCCTTTTATATTCTGTCTAGTGTACAAGCTTTTGACTAGCTGAGGGGAAAATGTAGGCTTCATAACATGCTGTGGAAAAAGAAGAGGGGTGGGATGGAGTTTTCTCATATTAAAAAAAAACCCGACTCTGTTAAGTCAGATGGGCCCATGCTTTGTACTGCTCCCAAGGCCTATCAGAAGAGCACTGTACAAAAACAAAGCCTGGTGAAGAGGAAGCAGCTGCAGGGGTGATATAGAGCTCTTTCTTATAAACAAAAAGCACCAACAAATCTGTTTGAGCATGAATATTAGATTTGCTGACTTTTGCTGACTTTTGCTGACATCACCATGGGAGATAAACATATTACAAGGAGTGGAACAGCTTGTTGCTTGAGAGGTTGCCAGATGTGATAAGTGAATGGCAAAGTGGCAAATGAAGACAGGGTGCCCATCCTGACAGTCTCAGCCGTAGCTGAGAGCTGTGACTTGGTGAAGTGTTGTAGTGAACATTACTAGGCTGGAACAAGTGGATAAAAATGAACTATGAACCTCCTTTTTCCTAATGGGGGAGAGCTAACAGCTGCTTCCATCTGGGAACTGTGTGAAAGTGCCTTACAGCTGTACAATAATAAACAGCTAAAAACTCTGCACAGCCCACTGCTCCATTTACATTCTTTCCCAATCTTTTGCCTCATTAAACAGTAATCTTCCTCCTAATTATATTTCATCAATCTGTTGTTTATGGAACTCTAGATTAAATGGCAAACATATTGAAACAAAAATAAACTTATAATTAGTTGTCTTCTACTCACCCCTCCTGCCTTTGTATCAGCAAGTGCATCATTATCAGGCCCCAGGGGTTTGGTGAGGCAATCAGTTTACATGGTGCACTTTTGGCAGCAAAGAATAAAAAAACATTTGTAGCTGCATAATATGATTTACCAGCCCTAGGGCTCCAGGGTCTACACTTCCATAAATATAAGTGACAAATTATCAATAAATCATTCCCTGGTCTACCATATTGCATAATGTTTATTGAAACCCAGTTCTAATAAATATAAAAGTCACCTTTTTTATCCAAAGCATGAGAAACAAAAATGACAGCGATTACAAACAGAAATGAAAAATGAGAAATAAGTCCCTTCACAAGCAAGGAACCCTTTATTCCCAAGCATCCTTAGCGCCTCAGCTTTGTTGGCCTCTAAAATCTGCCTTGGAGCAGAAACAACCTTCAAATTGTGATTTTGCTCTTTGATTATGATAAACATTGTTTTTCTGGTTTTGTTTGTTATGGATATCATTCTCACATCTGCTTCCCAATCTCTGAAGAAATCAGTCAAGTGCACTTGCAGGACATCGATCAGAAGTATAATTATAATTGGTAAAGTTCTCCCAACAGGGCCTATTGTAGAAGAGCTCAGAACACTGAGGCCTGTGCTCTGGAATTGAGTTTGTTTGGTTCATTGCAAGAAGTTATTCGAAAAGTGAAACAAAGGGAATAACAAAATGTTAATTGTTTTCATTCTTCATCTCTGTAAATTGAAAACCACAGCTCTCAAGGGTTATACTTTTTTTTTGGGTGGGGGGGGGTTTACTCTACTTTGTGACCACAAAAATTAGACCAAATATTTCTCTAGGATGTAAAAAGCCCTCCCTACAGAATTATTTCAAGAAAATTGCCCATGAAAAAATTTAGATTTTATTACATTTCCCCTGCACATTTAAAAAAAAATCTTATATTTGCATTTCTTGAAACAAATTCTGGAGTTATCTCACCTGTTACAGGTGCTGATTACAACATGAGATTGTCCCATCCCACCATTTTCAAGCAGGTCAGCATCTGGTAGTAATTTATGCAGAGTAGTCATTAGACTTCTTTAGACCTTTAAAAAGTCAACTTAAGTCTTAATTTGAATTCTCTGTCCTTTTGCATTCTGTATGCCAAACATCAGACACCCAGATTAAGCTTAACTAATATCTCTCCTCAGAAAGATTCCATTTTCCACTAATCTTCTGATTTTTTTTTTTTTTCACATGGAATCACAACTTTGTATCATGAAAGAAAAAACAATAAAAAAGAAATGCGCTAAAATATTTTATTCCCCTTGCTTAAATGTCTGTTAGGTATATTCTGCCCAGTAGGATGTAGGATGAACACGATGAACATATCATCTACATGTTCAGAGACACATTTTTGCTGGTATAAAAAAGCATGCCCACTTGGGAAAAGATGTTTTTTCTCCTGTAACTTCAGTGGAAGTTTTGTTTGCTGAGCCCTGTAGGACCAGACCCAGTAGTTTCCTTTTGCAGATTAGACTGTATTTGTGGTGCAGGCTTTCCTCTGCTGCATGATTTTTATCGGTGCCCTTCCATGTCATGTTTTGAAGAAAGCACAGGCCCATGGAGTGGTGTGGCTGTTAGTGGTGTATGTCAGGGTGAATATCTCTTTCTCAGTAGTTCTTAGAGAGTTTTGGAGGAAATGGTTCACTTCTTATAGTTTAAAGGTCCTGTCTTGTTGACCCACTGGAAAAATCCTAACAAGTTCATTTGCTCTGTTGCAGTATAGAAATGTTCATGCATGAGAACCGAAAAAGATTTGAAAAGAAAAAGCACTCCTTACACTTGAAAAACATGAAACAAAACTCCTCTGTTTTAGAAATGGTTCCTCCTCTGGCACTAAATCAGAGTGATACATACCAAGCTGGCAGCATTCAGCAATGTTTATAGCCAGTGTGGCTCCTTGCTGCCCTGGCAATCCACAGCTGCCAGGACAGCAAAACCAATCTAAAATTCTCATCCATGGGATCTAATGAGTCCAGCCACACTCTTCTCCCTACTTCATCCATCTGTCTCAGTGGTAGCATGCCCTCAAGTTCTGCTGGGGGGAGGAGAAGGGATTCAGGCACTTAGCCTGCTGGAGCAGCAGCAACCCAGATCCATAGGAAGGAAGCAGCTGCAGAGCAGTCATGAGCTAGAGACTTAATGCCAGCTCAACATCTCACATTCAGTGATGAGTGAGGAAGTGGAAGAAACTGAGACCACTGAGCCGACAAACTATTTCCATTCACTGAAACAGGATGTATGATATACCTTCATGAGGTCATAGCCTGGAACTAAGTGTAAAAAAAAAGGAATTATACTTCAGATTGATCATAATTCCAAATGAATCTGGCCAAAAGCTAGTATTTCCACAGGGAAAAGTAAACTTGTCTCATCTGTAATAAGAATATTGCAAAAGCTTGACATAGGTATTCTGCTTCTGCCTTTCAAAGAAAGCCCAAAAATATTGTTGAAAAGCTAAAAGAAGGATAAAAAGGAGCAATTAATCTACCTATAAGATGGCCATCTTGCTATAAGTGAAGGAACCTGTAAAATACCTGGGACATGAGAGTTTTCCAGGTGATTAAATGACTGTAATAAATATGACAAGTTTTTATTTTCTTTCATGGATATCTCAGTTACATTTCCTGAAATTTTTCTTTTCTGTTATAAGCAAAAATGAGCAATACACATTGATGGTTTTTATTGCAAAGGTAAAATTAGAGCTCATACAAAACTCCAAAAGTCTTTACATGATTAATTATGAATTGAAGAAGACTCATGCCTAAAAAAGATCTAAGCTGACTTGTGTATTATTTATATTATCATTCACCTGCAGTATTTTGCTGGGTTTTTTAGTGGATTACACTACAATTAGTCCAGAGAATTTGCAGTTTACTGTAGCAATGGCATTATCTCATGCTTTTGTACAATGATCTTGGAGCTATTACAGAAGTCACCACATAAAAGTAGGTCAGTTGATTATAATATGGTGCACCCTTTCTGATAAGCTGTTTTAATTAGCTACATGTTGGCCTTAATAGTTTAATTGTTAATTTCAGAACCAAAATGCAAAAGCTATCAAAAAAGATATGTGAAAACAGCATAACAAATAATTCATCCTCGTCTGAAGGTCTAAAGCCACTTAAAACTTTCAGACGGACTTTCAGTCTTGCTACCCGATTGCTGGCTTACAGCCCACAAAATCATGCTAGGCTTGTTCTTGATGCTCAGTAATTCATCAAGGGGCTACGTGCAATCGTTACATTTCTAACAATTACTTTCCCTGATTGCTCACTAAGATCTCTTTCTCCATTCAGAGCTAATGCCAGGGTATTGTTTATCATTTAGCTGATCATACTGATATGACACATCTATTTTAATACTGTCTGTGTGTGTATTGATAGCAAGTGCTAGCCCGCCAAGAAACAATTAGGGACCCTATAGTGTAAGCACCCCAGTCCCATTAACCTCAGTGGATGACATTTGTGTCAGAATAGAAGGAGAGACTTTGGCCCTGAACTTATCAGACAGCTGGAGTGTATTTTTGTCTTTTTTCCACAGCGTCAGTAGACATAACATAGGTTTTGCATGGGTTTGCATAAATCCAGTCAGAAATGAACACATTACTCCCTGCACATAATTTTTTTCCCACATTTTTGGCCACAGAACTACTTTGCAAAAGCAGTGTTAAACCGCTATAAGCCAAAAAAAGGGTTTAAGATTTAGCAGTACTCCAGACAAGTCTGTATGCACAGGTAGGCTCAGCTTGCACATCAGGCTGCCCAGACATGACACCCAGGACAGCAGTGGAGCTGTAAATTTGCACAGAGCTTGTGGGCTCATCCACCATTCATGAACATCACTAATAAACTTTCCTGAGGGGAAGGATTATTTGCTAATATAAGAAGGAAATTATACCCAGCTCAAACTGGTGTAGGGACGGTAAAATATACCTATCCCTGCTATAAACCACATGAATGCCAGTCACAGTATTGAATAATGAATACTTCATGGAATGCAAATTGCCCTTGAATGTACCATAACCTTGTGTTTGAATGCAAAGTGTAAAAACAATTTTAAAAGCCCAAATTCAACCATTAATGGGTGATTCTTCTCTTTGTCACATTTTGTAGGACTGCAGGTGCTAAAAGTGAAAGTTTGTAGGATTGGCTGTTGAGGTTTCTCATTTCCCCTGGTGGCATTGCACTCAGTGAGAGGCTGTGAGAAAAGGATTGGAAATGGAGCTCTCAGGGCGGAGCACCTATTGACAGGCAGTAGAAAAGCTCTGGCAGCTTGACATTTTTTGTTGGATCTTTCTTTTCAGATTGTTTTCTGTATCCATGTGCAGAATTTTTATTGGCCTCTCATCTCCAAGACCTAATATATCATTGTATACATTTAGTCTCAATAATAGTTGGTGAATATTTTTTCTCTTAACATGTTCTTCATAAATTAGCACAATTTTCCATTGCCATTATTTAGTTATCTGTCTCCTTAAGAACACTAATCATTAGCACACTAGTCTTCTATGCTTTTCCAGAGAAGTAAATAGAGGCATATAAATTATTATTTTATTTTCAAGAATTACCAGGAAGTTGCATTTATGTTAGAAAACATGTTTTTAATCAAATATCCCTTGAAAATAAAGATTCCATGCATGAAGGAAATGTCAGAAAACTCACAAGCTCCATGTTAAGTCCCAAGGTATTTAATTCAATTTTTCTTGTGTTCACATAGCAACATTTTCAAGAAAACAAGATGCCTTTCAGATCATTTTATTCCTTGCTTCTTAATGATTTTAAGAAATCATCTGCTTAAACACTCTTGTTAGATTCATAATACAATATTTCCCTCCTATTTATCCTGCTGTAGCTTCTGCATTGACCACAGCCTATGAGAGAACAAAACACCTGTTCTTTTTTAAGAAAAACAAAAAATATCTTGTAACTCCTGTTTAAACTTCTCCAGATACCTGGGTTTATACTGCTGTATGTTAACATTTCAGGGGTGCTACTGAAATAACAATTTTCCCACAGTAACTCTTTTTTCCCAGAGTTCTTGTAAATAGAGGATTCACACCAATGACCAAATTGCTGCACCTTAAAGAACTGAACCATGTCACAGAAATTAAACGTGTATATTTACTTAAACTCTGGCAAATGCCAGGTAGCCCTATGCCTACTAGTCCCACTAGGTCCACTGTTCTTCTAAAATAATTCCATGTCACCTGCAAACTGTCACATTTGAACTTGGCCATCTTCCTGACCATTTTAGCAGTGGAGGGATCAATACAGAGCCCTGAGGGAGAATATTTCTAACATTCCTCACAGGAAAAAAATGACCACTTATTCCTACCCTTTGTTTCTTATCATTTAAGCAGTTGTCACTCAGTTGTCACCATATGACAAGTCCTTCCCTTTTACTCTGTAAGGGCACAGCTGGAGTGAAAGCCCAGCTCACTGCACAAGCTGGATTTACCCTCATTCACATGGTAAATCATTCTTTCAAAGAACCTTATTGCTCTTGCCGTATATACATACATATATATATATATACACCTGCAGAACTTACCAACTCTTCCCCAAAGCATCATATCCGAGCATCAAATTCCTATATGTTCTCTATCAATTTATCGAGGCTTACATAAAGACATCTAGAAACAAAATTCTGTTTAGTGTCTGACAGGACAGCAAAGATTTGTGTCATATTCTCTTAGTATCTGCTCTAGTTCTGGCCAGGACAGAGGTAATTTCTTTACAGAAGCCACGTGCAGTGTCACACACCTCTAGTCACAGCAACCAGTGAGGCTGAGCCCACCCAGATCCCCTGCTCCCAGGGGTTCTGAGCTGCAGCGGCTGTGCCCAGTGGGTGTGACCAAAACACGGCTGCTATTTGATACCATCTTACACCATTGCCAGGGGCTGGGGGAAAGGGACTCTATCACTTCCCGTAAGAAAGGTGTTCCTTTCTCTAGCCGGGAGAAAACATGGTGTGGTGGGGAAGAGTCTGTCAGTATTTGTCCTGGGCTTTCCTTACACATCGTTTCTTTGTCTTAAACCTTTTGTTATTGAAATTATTGCTGTTACTGCTCATTTTCTTATCTCACTGCTGTTTCCGGTAAATCATTCTTACCTCAACCCATCATTTTTGCCTTTTTGTCCCTTCAATTCTCAACTCCATCTCCAGAGCAGGAAAGGGGCAAGGGTGGGGAGAGTGAGCAGCATCTGGTTTTGGGAGAGTCTCAGGGAGAAGGGCCAGCACTGAACTGGGGAGTGCCGTTCCTAAACCACAGCAGTTTTGAAGGAAATGTAAGCAAAAGTAACACTTCTCAATTACCAGCATAGCATTTTCCTATTTTTAACACTCCTGGAAATACCATTAAGGTACTGAAAAATTATTCTCCCTTAATTTACCTTTGTTTACAGAACAGACCTCTTCAACTCATGTTTCAGCTGGAGATAGTTCTTCAGACTCTTCTTCAGTAAAGCACAATTTGTGTGTACAGTCTCTTCTGTAATGAATACCAGTGCAAGGAATTCACTTTGCTTCTCACAGTGATCAGGATTTTCCTAGACAGGTGCTTTTATATCAAGATCCTCCAACATTCTCAGATTCTTTTTGAAAGGTTTTTTTCTTTGAATTTGCTGGAAGGAGTTTTTTTTTACTAGAATTTTTTCATTCAGCCAGTTGCTTAACAATTTTTGGCCTGCCTAAATGTGGTTTTACATTTTACATTTCTGATTTTCCTATAAAGAGATTAAGGGACAATATTTGCAGATTAAGTTTTTGAAACTATATGTATTCCGTATTAGAAGAGTGGATTTGTGTTTCATTTAAGCACGGATTAATGGAATTAAAAAACCGTGTTAAAGTAAGAATTTTTGCTTGTCTAGCACTTTGGACATTATAGAAGTGTGTTTTGCTGCCTTATTCAAAAAAGACTAAAGACACTGGAGTTACAATTCTCAGAACTCCCTCAGCCTTGAGGTTTAGGCATTTGGAATACACCCTCTCTGCTTCTGGAATGAAGCTGCTCAAGGATGTAAATTGTGTCTGTTCTGAACCTTCCCTGCTTGCTGTGCTTTGAGAAGCTGCACATAAATTCAACCTGTGTATTGATGTCCATTTTCTTTTATTCTCCCAGACATAGGTGATTCAAAGGAGATTCTGAATTCTGCTTAAAAAATCTTTAAAACATGAAGTTGTAGGTCCTTTTTCCTTTTACTAGGTCATTTAATGCTGATACATTTTCTCAAAAGTAAAAAAAGTATTTCACAAGTAGACTTTTTCTATTATTGGTCTGGTAAAATAATTTTTTCTAGATGACTTTACATATTTTAAAAATAAAGGTTGAGCTATAAAACTATTTATTTATGCTTTTTTAAAATAATATAAAGAATCAGAATATCACAGACAACGCAAGCCCATCATAAGTTGAATTTAAATTTAACCTTTGCTTCTGTCCTTTTTATACACTCGTATCCTTTCAATTTCATTTTGTTAAGTCTTTGTCTTTTAGTCACCAACAAGTGTGTCTTAATCTTTTTCTTGATTTTAATTTACACAAACTAAATTTGTTTCTAAATCCATTTTGTCTTCGTGTGGTTTTATTTTGGGAGGGTTATGTAATGTCTTTTAACAGCTCTCCCTCATGTTGGAGTAAGAGGCACTTCACATTAAAAAATAGCTTCCAATTCATTCCTTGTACAAGGACTTGCAGATACTTGAGAAGAGGTGGACAGAATCAGCTACTTGCATAGATGTTTTCAGCTCTGATTGGTGGCAGTGGCCACTGAGGGAAGAACAGATCAGAAATTTAGGCTATTTGAAAACAAAGAGGAGGTGTTCATTATTTCATTCATTCAAACATAGAGAGAGTGTGCTGCACAAAAACAAAGCAGAGTCCTAAATTTTCAACAGAACTGTGCCAAAATTCAGCTTTAATTATAAACATTAACTTGGACACAGAACTTCAGTGTTGGCTCTATTTTGCATTTTAATCCCCTTACTACCACTGGTGACATCAATACCAGTCCACTTCAGGTTTCCAATCAAATGAAATGGTGGCAATAATATTAAATAATGTCCAGATATTAAGTGGATTAAACACATTTCCTGAGCTCTTCTGAGCTGCAGAATGCTGCATAAAGAATGGTTTTGCATCAAATACAAATTCTGCTCTAAGATTCAGCCAGAGTTGCTCTTCTTAGGCAGTTCTTGAACTGAGCAGCCAGATACAGAAGATGTTTCTGACCTCTGTCAGCATCTGCCATAGCACTGCACAGCAACAGCTCAATAACAGCTACTTTACCAGGAGACCTTTGGAATAAGATTCCCTTTCATCTTAGTTTAGTTACTTTCTTGGAAATTCTCATAGGTGAATCGCCATCCTTCAGTCAGAGTGTCTACAAGTGAATACCAGAATGCCACAGTTTGCAAGACATTGTATTCTTGTAAGAGCCAATGATTTTATCATTAATCCCATAATACTTGTTTATTTTAAGGCAGCAACTCCTGCAATTACATGGAAAGAGCAAATCTCAGCTTTTTTTTCCATCTCTGGGAACAAAACCAACAATAACAGAGATTTGGGTTTTTTCACTAGCCCTCTCCCGCACTGAAAACCTTAAAATGCAATGCTTAATGTTTCCAAATGCAGAAGAATTACAGCGCTTCCTAATTCTAAAATGTGGTGCTTTTTAAAACTTGCAATGAAGAAGATGAGGAGAGAGCCTGAATCACAAGTCTTCAATACCTGGGCTAGCAGCATGATGTAGTGTTTCAACTTTCATTCACTGAAATTCATTGTAAACACTCTATCAATTTTTACTGGCACAAGACTGTGATCAGAGAGAGGCACTTTCCTTTGCACCTGCCATGGCAGAAGACAGACCAAGTAAAACTATTCCACTGATGTCTGATCTTGCTGAAACCACAAGTCTAACTTGATTTTGTCCTGAACCAAAGGAATTGCTCACTTCCATTGCTTTCTGTCCCATGTATGTTTTATCTTTTTTATCTAATGCTAACTTGCTTTTTTTTTTTTCCCCAGGTTGAGAGTTTGCTTCCTTTGCCATATTTGTTTAACCTCTCTGGTCCATTGTATTTTCTCTGGCTTTACTTTTGGCAAGATCTTTCAGTGCAACATCATCATCAAATCTAGTTAATATGATCTTTACTCCGTTTTCCAAACCACTAAGATTTTAATTAAAAACAGCTCTTACACTGATCGTTCCGTTGGCTTGGACAGTTAGATATGTTGCCATTTAACATTATCCTGTTTTCCAATCTCTCTGGCCTCATTTACATAAAACATTCAATTATGTTTTCAAATTATGGGCCATGAGACTTTACTGAGTACTTGAGCTAAGGTAATGTATGTTAAGCTACTTAATTCCATATTATCATTAATTTTGAAATTCTCCTAAAGAGCATAAAGATGTATTGGCGACATTTATTTTTATTCACCCAGTATTTCATACTCCCTATGGGTTTAGGTGTAATTTCTATTTAATTTTTCTTTCTTTTCCCATTCATAACCTAAAATATTTTTTAAAAAGTATTAATGATCTTCATATCACATTAGGATGAGTATTTTAACCTTGTCCTATAAATATTGAGGATGAAATATTCAGTGAATTGTCCAAGGATAGAGGCCAAGACTGTGATGCAAAGGATATCAGGGCTCAGTGGCCATATCACTCATAATGTAATATAATAGTACTCTTAGGGACAAATTCACTATTTTGCCCTTGGGGGTTTTTTTGTGTTTTTAATTGCTTTATTATTTAACTTGGATTTGAGATTTTATTGCCAGGTTTTTGCATCTAGAATTAGCTGTTTCGTTTAAGATACATTAATTTCACTGAGAACACATTCCTTCTGGAGTTGGGTTATGTGAACCAGAACAAAATATGTGAAGAAGGAATGCCAGCTTTGTTCTGACCATTGCATTGCAAAGTTCTGAGTGTCCAGCTATCAGATCACAAGTCCAAAAAAAAGTCTTTCTGAGATTTATACACCTACAAAAATGGCATTTTGTGCCTGCACGTCGGGTTCAGTCAATATTGCAGGGAGTCAGCAGGCTGTAATAATGTAGTAGGTTCCCTTTCAGGAACAACTTCTAACGGGTTCTGTGGGATTGATCTACCAGTGAATCTACTGGATGCGATCTGCAGAGTCTGGAAAAAGTTGGAAGAGGAGGAAGGAGAGACAGGTGCCTGTCTCACAGGGAGTATGGCCCAAGAACAGGGAGAAGAATGAGATTTAAAGCTTAGGAAAACTATTTTGCAGAGAAGGCACAGCAGGGGAAACACCTAAGTCTTAGATTGCAGATCCCTCCTTACCTTAGGACAGATTGCCACAAGGGACTTGAAGAAAGAGAGGAATGGAGAAATAATTTAAAAAAAAAAAAAGTGCTCAATATTATCCTCACAGAATTTGCATTAAATAGGTCTGGTCTTCACAGCTGTTTTCTTTCATCTTCCTTTCTGATGGACTGTGATGTGAAGTGAGCACCTCCTTCCTGACAGTGCTTCCGCTTGGGCTTGCTTTTTTATCCCTCATACAGTTGTTCTCATGGCAGCAGCTGTGCAAAGAGGCTGCTGATACCATGCAGTCATTAAAATCCTGTCAGTGAATTTCTTGCACCAGCATTGCATCAGTTCTTGGCACTACTGGCAGCAGTGGTGGGCAGTGTGTTTCTTTCACTAAAATTTCTGCTGTTAGCACCAGAGCTGTAATATTATAGGAAAGAACTGCATGTCTGTCTTGTATGTGAGTGTTTTGCAGAAAAAAAGCTTCACTAGCATTAATAGGGATTTTGTCTTTCTATTTTTTTAATTCAGTTTATTAAATTATTTGTAGCTTTTACAACTTTCAAAGATGGGAAATTTATTTCTTTAAGTCACTTTAAAACTCTCCAGTGGAGCATTGCATGATATACATTGGAAGTTAAGACAGAGTACGGATTTTTATGTGGCTAAATTTGCCACAGTATGTGCTCAGCATACTTGGATACTGGGCAAAATCCAAACAATGTGGTTTCTTAACAGTAATGAGATTTTTTTAAAGGGAAAAGGGAAAAACAGGAAAAGATGACAAGCGTTTTCCTAAAGAAGTAGACACTTGAGGCAGTAATACTGCTCTTAATTTCTTACCCCGGGTGGTCGTAAATAGATGTCTGTATTCGGGTGTGGTAGTGGCCAAGCAGTACAAATGACCTCCGTGCTGCCAGCAAGGCAGTGAGCAAGGAGCTCACCTTTCCAGTTCTCGCCAGCATTGCCTGATATGGTCTTGCCAGAGTTGCACCTGACACAAGCCCAGTTAATAGAACTGGCTTCAGTAGGTCACATACATTATGTTGTGAGTTAGGAATAAATTTAACATCAGGGACTGCTCTGATCTAGTGCGTGAAAGAAACATCTCCCTCTCTTTGCTGTAGATTTAAAGGCATGGAAAATTTTGTTTGTAAGTAATTGTCTAGGACTTAACAAGCTGGATGACATTAAATGGGCTTTTAATTATTAAGAAAAAAAAGTACTCAAAATGCATTAATTTTTTTTTTAAAGAACAGGCAAAGTACAGTACATCTCAAAGTGACTGCATGAATCCTTGATTCCATTATACCCAGTATATTTGTTGTGTTGATAACCTGGAAAGCATGCATTTGTCTTCTGAGAGAAAAGGCACCATGAACAAGAAGCCAAGACTAGGGAAAATATGGTATTTTTCATATGAGGCTAAAAAGGTGACTTCCAAGCACTGTAGTCTAAATCAAAAGATTACATGTTAAAAAATTCCAAAGTTAAAGTGGGTAAGCAATTTGCACATCAGCTTTAATGCTTGTCCTTGACTATCTCCAGATATGCAGCATCTGCATTTCAGTCAAGAGGTCTGTCTATCAGTAAGACCTCCAAGAGCTGATTAGGAAAAATATCCTGACAGTAAGTACTTTGGAATATGCTGACAAGTAAAGAAAAAGCCCCTTGGTCACCTATGGTAAAACTGACAGTAGTGTTGATAGCCCTCACAGTGCTCACTTTTAGCATTGACTTTCTGTCAAATGCCATTATTTTGCTATGATTTTACCGAAATGTGACAACAGTGACTGAAACAAGAATGAGATTCTGAGTAGAGAGCCTTGAATTTATATTGAGGGCTCCTGTGCTGCCACCATATCTTTATCTTCTAAAGTCATGTCCTTTTTTCTCTGATCCCACTTGCCAACATGTACATGCCTACATTTATCTGCGTAGCATGGCAGCAGAACGGAGCATTTCAAAATGTGCACTTTTGTACTAGTGGACTGAGCTAGTGGTTGTGCAATTTTCAGTAAATTCAGCATGGTCTCTTGGTGTATTTCAAGGCTTTATGTACCCATAAACCTGAATATAAATAAGCTTACCATTTAGACTCTTTGTCAGTTCTTGTTTTCTGTACACATGGTTGGGTTTAAGTAAAAGATGCTATATGGTAAAAAAGATCTTGCATACTTATAGAAAGTAACTATCTCAAGATATAGACCTCTTTAGGAAATCATTTTATGTGGAATAATTAGGATAGATTAGTAACAAATGCTTTCATCTTAGTTTTTTGCCTATGTTGCATTTTAAAATAATTAAGAATCCAGATTGTTTCTGTTTTTCACCTTCATTTACTGGCACCCAGCAAAGAGGCCTACACTTTGATTTTAATCATGGCCAGACAGTGTAAGACCTTGGTCTTAAAGGCAAGCGGAGCAACAAGCTGAAACCCTGCTGTGTAATTTCAAAGCAATGTACTTCATGCTGCTAACCCTACAGTATGATTTCTGTTCTGCCAATGGCTCCAATAGCGGACAACTTCCAATTTGCACCTCTTGCATAAATCCACATTATGCCAATAGGTTTAGAAGAAAACCACAAGCTGCCCAGTTCAGCAGTCAGAGGTCTGTTAACAGATCTTTAACTATGATCTATTGTGTAGGAAAGTCTGAAATTATGGATGCAGAGTTTCACTTTATAGAGCTCTCACTTGGCTATGCAGGTTTTCTTGAGATAATTATAAGTGTTTATTTTGGCTTTTAACAAGTTTAATCACATTATTTAGCATGTTCTGATTTTGTCACTGAGGCAACCATTACTCTTGCACACAAGTTTTGCTTAATTGGCAGCAAGACGAGAAAATGGAGTTTAAAGCAACTAATTGCACTAGACCTCACAGATGCCGAGATGTAGCTCTTTTAATTAAAACTTTTTACAAGATAGTTTACAAATGTAAAAACACTGTCTCTTGTAGGTACCTAACACAGCATCCTCCTTTCAGTTTTACTCCCATTTTAAGTGATTAAATATTCTGGAAGTTCAACTAGAGGACGACTGAAAAAATATTTCAAAGCACAGAAAACAGATTTTGAGTATAAAAGCACAGAGTTCAGTTAGGCCCTTCACTAAGTTATCCAAATTCCAATTTATAAATAACCTTGGCTGCCTGTAGAGAATAATTCAGTCTGTTAATTTCAGGCCACCATTTAAGTATCATGCTGTGCCAAATTGCATTTGATGGTTTTATAATGGCATTACTACAATATGCTAAAATGAGATCTATAAAGGTATCCTCTAGTGGGAATTTCAACCCAGATCTCCAGTGGTAAAAATTACATTCATATTTAGCAGATCTTTCCACTGCATCACAGGTATCTGTTACTACCCCAAGTTACACAAAAGATACATTTTGCATTGCAGTTTAAAGGGGTTACAGTTCCTAATTTAAATGGGCTTTTAATTTCTAATGCTTGTCATTTTTTTTTTCAAAACTCAAATCCTATGTTTCTTGAGGCACTTCACCTCCTTTTTAATCTCTGAAGTGTGGGACTGCAACTCTATCAAAAGTGACTGAACAAGTAGCACTCGATGAATAATTTTTTCCCCAAAGTGAGTGTTATTTCTTGATCTTTGGCATGAAATAACATAGGTAAATGGCACAAAGGTAAATACTTGCATCAGGATATCTCACAAAGGGTTTCCCTGGTCACAGTGGCATTTTCCAGTAAGCAGGACATCTTCACCCCTCCTCCAGTGACCCAACAAAGTTGAATGCCTTTTGGAAGGTTAAGCTCTGTACACAGAGGTCATGGGACTGGGCTGAAGACGGCGGGTCTGTTTATTTTCTACATGTGTTGAACTATGTTGCTCTCTGGGTGTGAACGTAGCTTTCTAGCCTTCACAAATGATCCCAAGGAAAATACCTTGCTGACTAAGGCTGGGTTTGTTGCTGAGCCATTCCTAAAAGTCACATCTTTCCAGAAGATGCATAAGAGATGCCAAAGAGAATACTCAGTTAAACACTGAATTGTGTTTTAAACTCTAGTAATCAGAAGCAAAGCCTTTATGAAGTAACGGTGCAATTACTCAGGCACTTTTTCAAACGTATCTTGGGGGAAAACCACTCAAAATGTGTCCCTCTAGCATCAGCAAGCACCACAGTACTGCAAAGAATTTGTCTGCTATAATGCCCTGAATTATACCATGCAAAACAAAGCACTGAGAATGTTTTAAACTTCCTGGCTTATGTCACAACTCCTACATATTGAAACAGTCACACTATGCCTAACTGCTTGGAAGGTGGAATTGCTTTTGTAAAAATTGTAGCTATGTCTTTATTTCTGATTTAGCCATTTCTGTGTGCATGTGGGTTAAAACTATCTGCAGGTTTTAAGTAGCAGACATTATAAGCAAGTATTTTTACTTTCAGGAGTACAGAGATGAAGTATCCATATCAAATAGATACTCTTACTCCGTTTCTTCCTTAGACAGTTTTGAGGATCTTGGCATGTCCTATTTTTATCTCCTTACAATGCCAAGATAAATCCAGTGTATAATTTCATCATCTTTTTTTTCTTTTTAAAATCCTTTTGTAAACCAGGGGGGTTCTGGAAAAATAGTGAGTATCTGCACTAGGTTAGTGCACCAGGTTAGTGTGCAACTTAATATTTTTATAAGCTCAGAAGTTATCCTATGTCATATCCATTCATTTCAGCGGTGATTTAGGTTAGGATTATTTTTGTTTACTTCCCTAGGGAGAAATCTTCTTGTATATGTGACAACAGATTGAACATAGTGTGCCTGAGACTAGAGTGAGTAACTTCTGGTTTCAGGTCAGAAAATGTCTTTAGGAAGAGTGTACATCTTCTCCTACAAGTCTGACACTGTAATATGTCTATCTTTTTCAGTAGTCATAATATTTACAATGTATTATTAATAACGAATTTCATAGTAATTCTGTTGCTGACCAGACAGTGAACTTAAATAACTCATCAAATGCATATTTTGATAGTTGCTGGAAAATGAGACATTATAACATAATGGCCAGCTCCATAGCATTTTTTCAGATTTTTTTAATGCTAGACATTGGATTGTACTATATGTATTTCATTGTGGAGCTAGTCAGGCTTTTGATAAGTTTATGGCACTAGAGAGTCTATTTCTTGAATGCTAATTAAAATATGTCATTAAGAGACAAATTTAATAAAGCAAAGACATTTGGGACTAATTTAAAAGCTAATTATAAATATAATATTTTATGGCAAGAGATCACACTGGTGTGAAACTTAATGTAATACCTTTGTATTAAGCAGCCTTTAAAAAAATACAGACTTTATTTTGATTTTACTTTTCTAAGATACATATTTAAGAAAACCATTGTGGAACAAGTGAAGGAGTTTCATTGTAAAACATCAAACCACTTTTGCCACCTATATTTCACCGGAATTGCCTAAAAATTTTTGTGTGTCTTACAAAGTTAATGATAATGTTAACCTGCTCTCTGTTAAGTATCAACATTAAGCCTAACATCAAGTTGACACAGTTCTTCTTCTAGAAATTGCAAAAAAAGGCACATAAACTATGCTGGCTTTTCTAGTGGTAGACTTTTTCCCATAAGAACTTGAAAGATCATAGTCATTCTAATGATGATGCCAATTTTTAGATAAGATGTCAGACCAGTGTCCGCAGTTCATTTCCAGTTATCTGGGGCTTCCTGGACATTTAGCACTTTTGTCAGAGGAAGAAAGTTCAATGTACCCACCCTGCTAAGTCCAGGAAATCTCATTTGAAAATTTGAAATCTTGTAAGGAATTGTTTTCTTTAAGAGTAAATTGTTTTTCAAGGGTGACCGAAGGAATTGTTTTTTATAGCTCACATATTGTTGAAATTCTTCATGTAATTGTTGGAGTCCTTTGGAGCAGAACTGGAACTTAAAATAAGTAAAAAGTGTTCATTTCATTTCATTTTATTTCTCTATTGTTACCTTTGAATGTGCAAATTATATTTTGGTCCAAAGAAATACAGTTTAAAATTCCATCATCAGCAACCCATAGAAGTAAACAAAGTTTTATGTATTTTGAAAAAAATATTTGTATGCACATGAGCCATACATGGCATTCAGCAATGGGGTGCACATAGCCTATCACCAAAATACTGGTATTATGTCCTAACAACCTTGTGTAACACACCTGGTAGCAGTGAGTTCAACAAATGTCTATGGATGTGAATTATGTGTGTTAAACTGACAAAAAGTGAGACATCTGCCATGTCAGGAGCAGGCCACGTGTCAGAATACTCACCATCTATCTTTCATAAAGCTAGCAACAGTCAGGCATTTTTAAGATCTATACAGGTTTGGCAGCCTAGAAGTGCTCTACCTGAATGAGGAGAAATATCATGGTTTATGAAGCCTTTGGGAAGACATTTGAATACCATGAGCAGGAGTGTTTTTTCTGGTCTACCTGTCTGGTTCACAGAGAAGGAACAGAAAAATCTATGCTGCCATTTCTACAAGTCCTGTGAGGTCCTACAGACTTTGGGTAAGTGAAATTTAATGCAGAACTGAATTTAAAAAAGAAATGTTGGTTTTTTTTTTTCCAACATAATAAACTGTTTTACTTTAAATGAAATCTACCCAAAAAACTGTATATAAATTTTGATTTTACAAGTAGGAATGTTTCTAATGGCACACTGGATTTCCTTTTGAAATACTTCCACTTTGCAGAAGGTGTTTTACTTCCATCCAATTATTCTGACAACAGAACAAAATTCTGACAAACAGAACCAATCAGGTTTTAGGTTACAAGGAAATTATATCTACTACAGATATATCTCATGCTTCTTCCAACATCACTCTTTATTTGTTTGTTTTATTATTTCTTCCTTTTGGACTTAGAAAACAACCATTCAATATATAATTGCACAAGGAAAGGTATTGATGATGCATGTGACTAATGCTCAAAGAGCAAACCTGATCTTGACCTACTGAACACTGAAAGCAGAGATGGTGATGCCAGGGTCCAGCAATGGCTCAAGGGCTGTGGTGGGTGTACAAGATGCAACTGGGACAGTTGATGCTTGGGCAACCAGGGGGAAAAGTGGCCACAGTGTAATCCAACTGCAAAATTCCCTGCAACGACGAGACAAAGAGCTGGGCCAAACAGCAGTGCTGTAATGTCCAAAATTTGCAGATAGCTTTCTTTCTTGAACCATGCCAATCTGGGGTTAGTGGAATAATTAAGAGAAATAGTGTGAAACAATAAAAATAAACCTGCAGGGGGAAAAAAATATATATAGATTATAATGTGCTTTTCCACTGACTAAATTATTTAGACTACCTCTATTGGAATGCAAATATTTATCCTTTTGCTTTTGTATTTTTAGACTTGATAGAAAATAAGCATTTTGTAAACATCAGGAAAAGCTTCACTTCATGATTTTTGACACATCTGTTGTAAGGAGTCGGAAATGAGAAAACACTGTAATTCACTAAAAGTTATCACAACCTACGCCCGCTTTCCAACCCCTGATATTTCTAATTACTCTGTTATATAAAAGAAATGTGGAAAGTCTAAAAATAATTTAAAATCCTCAATTTTCTATCTTAGATACCTGATGTAAGAATGGTGAAGATTTGGTGCAGAAAAAACTAGATTCTTCACATGGTGTAAAGCATAGTTTATTTCCACCATTAACACCAACTGGAGTAGAGACAACATTTGCTTAATTTAACTATTTATAATGTTACAGACAGAAGTGTTTGAGAGTTTTTTGTTGGATGAGCTGCTTCAATTCACATTATTTGGGAGAGTTCTGCACCAAAGTTGCAGAAGTTTAATAGCTTATTCCAAATTATGGCTGACAGCAATAACATTTCTTTCAGTAGGAAGCAAGCACACAAGAGAAAAAAAAACAGGATTACAGTAATCTGTAGACTATGGCTATAAACTAAACATGGGAACATTTGGGGTGACTGTTTAATTATGATCAATGTATAACTTTCTCTTAGTGAATTCATTTTTCCACAAAAGCACAGGGTGTGTAAAACATGCCAAAAAGGGCACCCTGACCCCGTTAAGTTCTGCTATTAACCGAATAAGGATCTTGTCCAGGACAGCTGATGATTGCGTAGTATAATTATAGAAACAAGGATAATTGCAATATACATAGGCACTAGGGAATTTGCTATTCACCAATAAGGGCCTGAGCATGATGATCCTGCTGAGTTCAGCTCTTAATTGATTTCAAAACGGGTTAAAACTGAACAGCAACTTTTAGGATAAACCTTTCAACAAGCAGAAATTTGGACAGGTGAGATGATCCAATACTTTTGAAAACCAAATAATTTTGCTTCCACCTATCCCTCTATGTTCTGTTTTTTCAACTCATCCTCTACTCCAAGTAAGGAATGTGTTATGATTTGAACAAGCACATAAAATACAAAAAGTCTCAATGTTATGATTGGAACAAAATGTTGTATGAACAAATATGTATGAATAAGTTAAATATCCATGGTCTTGAAAGAGCTTTATCCACTCTTCTGGGGCTGCATATCAAGTAATTTAAATAGTCAGCCACATCTGTTCTTTGTTGGAAAAACTGGGCCAAAAAAGAATGTACTAGTTCCTGCTCAAGGTTTCAAAATTGGAAAGTGATTATACCTGGTGTTAGAGCTCAAATTGATTTTAATTAAGAGTGCAAAGCATCTAAGATAGCAAAGCACACAGCATGAGATGCTGAGGCTCTGTCTTCAGTACCAACTACCTTGTCCTGATAGGAGCAGATGTGGAGGGAGACAGAGATGCTGCTCAATCTGTGTCACTCTGGCTCATGTTAGCCTGATCTTGGAGCCAAATCCCCGCCAGCTGCTGAAGGTCAGTAATGAGGACTCCTAGGGCACATCTTCCTGTTCCCAGCTTCAAGATCTAGTTCTATTCACTTCCAGACTACTCTATGGTGTGAACTGAAGTCCTGTTGAGTGGGGATAAATTTGCTTCAAACGTACACTCCTGATCCAAGCCGGGTGACAGGCACTTTTGAATAGTGTGCCAAGATAGTTAAATCCTGCTAAAAGTTAGGAAAACATAACTATCCAAGTCTTTGGAGTGGTCTTGCAAGTGTTGGCTTTGTAAATTATATGGATTTATCCATGAATAACTTCTCTGTATAAGAATAGTAAATGTTCCTCAATAGCATTTTAAACAATTTTTTACTATGTGTGTTCAATATTCAGTTTTCCATGCAGTTTTGTGTTTCCATAGAGACACACTGGAAGAAAAACTTGCCAGGATTTAATCTGATTAATAATATTAAAATGACTTAAACTGAGAAAAGTTTAAATGTTCTTTGCTGGTTAAAGCAACTCTTTATCTCACCTGGATGTGGAATAAATAGGAGAGACTCTGGCATGCGTTTGGGGGAGTGTGAGATACAAATTTGAAAGGCAGCCAGCCCTGAGGAAAATATAAAGATGGATTCAGCTTGTGTTACCATGAGCTTTCTCAGTAAAGCCAGGCCTCAAGAGCAGATGTGTAGTCTTGGAGTCAGAGCAAATTGGGAAGGTCACTGAGGAGCACTTAAGGAATCTAAGCCTGGAAGGGACAGTCCCTCACTTCACCAGACCCTGGTCCCAACTACCATGCAGTAAAATGTTGTTCAGCAGTAAGAAAGGAGGCAACAAGATAGAGCAGAGGGAATAAATATAATGAAGACCTGGTGTAGAAGCAGCCAACTGGTTCTTCAGGGTGTCACCGTGAGAGTGGTTCTGAACATGGGAGCCAGAGGAAAACGCCTGAATGGGAATGAGGGCATGGAAGTACAAGTAAATATGTAGCAGATGGGAAAAAAACTCGGGGAGAACTAGTGCTGGAAACTTCATTTTATCAGGAAGGGGAACGCCAGAGGAAGAAAATTATTTTGCTGAAGGTATATAATTACAATAATATTTTGTGAGTATTAATCATTAATAAATTATGGCTTTCTGCTAAGTGGTTTGTAGCAGAAAAAGGTTACTGTCCAATTAGGATTGGTAGGAGAAAAAAACTAAATAATTTTAAGATCAAGCCTCATTAACTCACGCAAGAAAAAAATACAGTATTACTGTGATTGCAGAGGCTGATTTTAAATCAGTCTAAAATGAAAATTCAGGCTAGTATTCCCATATTCCTGAACCTAATAAACAATTAAAACTACCTTAGCTTCCTTTACAAGAGCAGACCAGAACTTGTCTAAATCAAAACCAAAATTTTAAATGAGTGAATTTATTCCTGTGGTTATATTGCATCTCTCTATAAAAACTTTTTCATTTTTAAATTCAAATTATCTAATTGATATTATGGATAATTTATGGATGTAGCATAAGTCTTTTTCACATTCCAGTAAGTCAGAAAACTGTTTTTATCCCCTTCTCCTTATGTATGTGCACTAATTCTCATTACGTTTTAAATTGAAAAATAATTAACAACAAAGCACAGGATACAATACACAGATATGATTGACTTTGAATTATTTTGTTGTTTTGTATAAGCTATTTTTTCCTCACTGGGAACAGAAAATATCCCACAGGCAAAACCAGTATTTCAATATAATTTTCCTTAGAAAAGGAACAAAAAGTTGAAATATCACCATTTTTTTAAATGAAATGTTGCAAAATAATTCAATTTGGAAATGTCTATGCTTATTTTTGACTTACTGAATCAAAATGTGTTATTTTCTTGAACTGAACCCAAGCACTGTGTTTCAAGTCAATTCGACATTAAGCTGTTTCGGCCTATTGTGCCTCATGGGAATCTGAGCAGTGCCCCCCGGTTCCCAGGCTTTCATATGGGCTAGGCTTCTTGGCAAACTCTCTCCCATTGCACCACAGCATGAGACTCTAATGATGAGCCATATGGCTTGGACAGAGGGGAGCTCATGGTGCATAATGGCACATAAACTTTAGCAAGAAGGCTCTGCATTTTTCCTTAAAAAAGCATTTGACACAATTCCCAGCCCGCTTTCTTCAAAAGCTGCATTGCTAGGAAGGCCAGAAAAGGAGGAATTGCTTTGCAGGTATGGTGCTGAAAGTCTTGTGTACATGAAAAGACATGGAATTCCAACAGTTAAGAAACAGGACTGCTTTCATGTCTGTTATAACTCCTTTTAGATGGGGAGGAAATTGGCCCCTACATATCTTGACAACATAGTAGAGAGGACTGCAATCTACAGAAGTCAAGGGGAAAAAATGTGATAATAGAGCAGATGGGGAATGTGTTCCTATGGTGACTAGATACACTATATTTTCTGCTAAGATATACAAATGAAAAGTAGCATGAACTGCAGTAAGGGAAGACCAAACATTAATTCTTCCTAGGTTATCATTATAGTTGGGGTGCTGCTAATAGTGATAGTCAATATTAAAAGTTTCTTGTTTACTGTGTAGTATATTATAGTTACCAGAAAATATTAACTAGACAAAAAAAAGAGTAAAAATTAAGGAATTTTGATTTAGCATTTTGCTTTCAGATGCCTCACAAAAAAAACCCCAAACCAGCAGTAAAGATCAGAACTTTAGTGCCCTCAGTTACCTACACAAGCAGATGGAAATAGCTGGACTTAGAGACCTAGAGAGAGAGGACATGCTGTGAAGAGATTTCTTATTAAATTGCAGGAAGATACATTGTCAAAGGGATCATGAGGTTGCAGAGGCAAGGTTTAAAGTGTTAGGAAATATCAGAATCATGGCTGACAGCAACCTCATTTCTGTCCTTTGAGATATAAATGAATGACACCGTTTTTCTCCCCTTTATGAAAACAAAGAAAACCTATGCAAGCAAAAAGCTACAGCTGTGTCAAAAGTGTTCTCTACATAAACCTTGTCAAATTATATCTTCCATGGAAGCATCTATTCTGACGCTGAAAATGTCTCAAAAGCATTTGCATGAGATCATGCTGCTTTTTCAAGAGATCCTCTATACAAGGTGGTGTCTCTGCTTCTCAGGCTTCATTTCAGAAGAGAGAGGCTCCTTCTTCTGTCCTGGGCAGGATGTCTGTTTCTGGCTTTGGCATGCACAGGCAAAACTAGTTCCACAGAAACTGGTCAGATAATGTTCAAGGCTCTCTGAAGACCTGAGTTCCCTTTTCATGCATATCACATGACTAGTCTTGGCATTGTCTTAATGGCATTAGTAATGTTTTGATATATGATATGCAGCCATATACTTCCTATATAGTAGAAATAATAATGATGATATAATAAAGTGGGGAAAGATCTGTTTGGCAAGTGAAGCTAACTAAAATAATCTTACAATCACTAAGAAGCCTCTGCAGGGTTATAGTGGAAACATGAATAAAATTAAAAGACACAGGCAGTGATATTTTCCTGGATGAGTCACTGAAAATGTGTGTGAATAGTAAGGGACTGGGATTATTGGGGGATATCCAGCTATTCATTTTGCCATGAGTCTGAGACAACTCAATGCAAATGAAAGGCATGTTTGCCTCTGTGATGGTCTGTTACTGGCTTGACTTGCAAAAAGAACTATAAATTGTGTTGAAGAATGCCAAATGTATAGCTCTGTGATTTCAATGGTATATGAGGGAAAGAAGCCAATTGTAAAAAAAAGCCCTTTTTGTCTCGCTTTTGGTGAGGCAAGTATAGATGTACTACACTCTCAGATGTAGTACACTCCTAAATTCTTCTCCTTAGAAATGCAAATTACTTTATCTGGCTGCCAAGGAAGGTTCCAATTATCAAGTGAGATTGAAAAAGTCACATTTTCTCTCCCACAGCCCCTCGTGTCTGCTTTTCTCTAAACCTGCCTCAGCTGCACTTGCTGGGTAGTAGTAAAGAAGCTTGTCTGTAATTACAAAGGTGTTAATTTCAGCATTGCGTGTACTTTTTCCTTTTACTAGATTGGCATGAACATTTCACACTCTAATGCGTGCTGTAATTGGAACAAACTGCAACACCTACTACTAAAATCTGAGCTCTTTGTAGCCATTGCTTGTCCCTTCCATTTAAAATTCCCTAGCCACACTTTTGCCTCCCAAGCTGCCTTTGAAGGCAGATTTATGTGTTTTAAGTACAATTCAAGCATATTGCAGGCACAGCAGGAGATTGTAAACAATCAGAAACTGAATTGGGGGGAGTCCTCAGAATCTCAGTGTGGTAGAACCTGAAACACACCTGCAGCTTAACTGTTTGCACGTATATTATGGATGATTCAGCATTGCCAGTAGATGTTACTGAGGAATATCAGGCAAGGCACAGAGAGCAGTGCAACCATCTTATATGGATGCTCTTTGTGTACATGAATCACCATTGTTGAAGACAGGGTTTTCCCAGCTCCCAGAAGATTCATCCACTTCTTTATTATCTTCTTTATTTGGTATGGCTGACTTCACAAAAGGATATCTTCAGGCAATAGGGAAAACCAAGCTCTGATTGGACCTAAAATTCAGTGATTACATATGTGTCTTGAAGGAGTCCCACTTGCTAATTCTGTATTAAACACCTGTTAGAAAAATACTGGACATATGTATTATACAAGGCTCATCTCTGTTGGTGTATCAGGTTCAAAATTATACACAGCAGGTAACCAGAGACAGGAAAATTATTACCTTTTTCTCACCCCTTTGTGTGCAAAAAGACTATTTTGCCCTTCTGCGTATGTCTAGGACCACCCTCCTACTGGAAGAGGAAACACTGATGCAAATTCTGGATATATCCTCAGTGTTTGTTTTTGAATAGACTAAACATGGCAGACTTTGAACAGCAATAGCCTCGGCAGCATTTAGAACTATTTTGCCTTTCAAAAATTCTCTTGAGCAGTAACACTGTTTAAAGACAAGGACCACTGTCATCAGGTATCCCACACTTCAATAATATGCCCTAACAGGGAAGTATTTGCTCTTAGTTTTCTTTCTAACTTTTTGCAAATTTGGCACAATTCTGCACCAGGGGTATGCAATTTTTTTTGACACTGCAGGCATGACTTTCCCTTTCTCCTGACAGAAGGAAGTCTGGATGCCTTGGACTGGGCAAGGGAGCTGAAATCAAGCCTCCCTCTTCCTGGGAAAGTGCTTTAATCACTAACTAACAGTCACTAATCATGCAAACAGTGAAGGGTTACTCTTTCTGAAATTATTTTACTTAGTGAAAGTGGCTCTGGTGCTCTGCTTTGTGCTAAGTCTGCTGCTGCTGACAAAGTGTTTTGGGATTCCTCTGCCAGTGTGTAAGACACGAGGGCTCTCAAGGGAATTCCAGATGTCCTAAACTGTTTTAGAGATAGGCTCTATTTGACTAAGGTTATGATCCATGTAGACATGAATAATAGGAAAACGTAGGATGTGTAATGATTAAGATTGGCTGTTTTGGACATGGAAACCTAATCTCTGCCTAAATTGCATGCTCAACTCAAATGCTTTTCATGACTCGTAAAGTGAGTGCTTGGCAAATGGCTATAACCACTATTATTTATAGGGAAACACTGCTAAAGAAAGTGTTTTTCACTGGAGTAGCAGAGGGTCCTTCACTCAAGGCTTCAGGAAGCTGATAAAGCCAGGGGTATCTAATGAGAGGCTTTCATCCAAGTCAATGTTTCTATCTAAACTCTCTGTCTTTCTTCAGCTGTCCCTCAGTCTGATCAATAGGTCCTTCAGACTTAACCTAGGCTCATTTTGTAGAATATGACCCTGATTTTGTCTTTTCCAAATACATGAGCAGCTGCAGCCTTGCCATCTAGAAACTCTGAACTAAGGAACAGAGCCAGGACAACAACTGCTGCTACAGCAGGGTAAGTCTGAGGAGATGAGCCTTTAAATGGCATCCATCCAGAGGAAATACAAAGTGCTAAAATCAGCCTGTGTTTTTTAAAATATTTTTGCCTTAAGAATAATACAAGAAACAAGACAGGTGATACCATTCTTGGAGACTTCTAAAAGTTGGACTGTGAAACACAACATTCAAGTTTTTAAACAGGCTGTTGCAGAACTGAACTTGTTCTGTTTATCCTTCCAAATGCCTAGTTGTATCCTCTGAAATCCTTCTGGAAAGCCTGTAGAGAATCTCAGGAAATATTGGCTATACCTGAAACCCTTCTAAAATGCTCTACTATTCCCCTAAATAGGATACATTTATGTGGGCCTGTGAACATCAGGAAGGCTATTGTAAGTGGTTGAAAATTTATAGTTTCCACAGAAGAGGAAAAACATAATTTTTCAGTCTATCTCAGAAATGAAAAATGTAGAAGACATGACAGAATGTCATGTCATGACAGTCATTAGTTTAAAAAACAAAACAAAACAAAACAACCCACAAATAAATGAAAATAAATTAAATTCAATTATAAATTTAAAGAAAATAAAAACATCTAACAGGAAATAATTGACTTGTCCTGCAAGGCTTAAAAATAGTTCTGTATTTCAAGGAGATAAGCAAAAACTTGGGAATTTTCTTCAAAGGGTCTGACCCCATTTTAACGCTCTGCTCCCCAGCAGAAATTATTTCCAATGTTGACAATTTCTCTATTATCAGGTCTAATTATAAAAAGTTACTGCTGGCTTAACTGTTACTTTTCTTCAGAGGCTGAAGGATTGCGTGTCTTAACAGCAGTGAGATTTCTCTCTCTCTCTCCCCAGTGGTGGTGTTTCAGAAGGTGCTTTGACACCAGTATTTACATACATCACTGAGTGGCAAAGGCTGTGTGCCTTGCACATGGAAGAAGTTGCTTTATGGCTATTCATAAAGGACCAATATGACTGATGTATGTGACAAGCAATAATTGACAGCATTTTAGTGTTGATATATTGTTCCTGGTTTAACTTTGTTTTAATTTTTCCTCATGATTAAAATTAGATTATGCCAAGCTCACATTCCCATTTAAGATAAAAGGAACCAATAAGAAAAGGGTTTTGTTTTTCCTCCTTAAACTCCCTTAAACCTCATAGGTTAAGTCATGGAAACCTATAAAGCTCTTTTTGTGAAAACATATACACATTGCATGTTGCTGGATTTGTTGAGGTCATTTGATATGATCTATGTTCTGCAATGTGTGACTAGATCTCTTACGAAACTTTTAAACAGTAGGCTAAAATGAAATTTTAAACATTTTAAAACAAATTAGGCTCCAGGAGCATATATCTATTGCAATCTTTGCCATTCCAGTTGATATAAAGAATGGATATTTGAGAAAAAGTTAATGTCAAATACTCTGTTCAGTAAGTTGACCATTTATTCAGCTTTTATTTTTTACCATTGTGTGGAATTTTGTCATAAAAACACAACGAAACTCTAGTTTGCATTATATGTGAGCTAATTAGGTAAATAATAGACAAAATTAGGAGAAATATTTAATTATATGGAATTGAAAAATAGGGTGAATGCAAATGCTGTCTGGTATTAAATTACCCTCATCATTTAAAAAACACCTGAATGGGTTCAAGAAGTAAAGTAAGGTTGAGCAAAATATGAATTAATGAATAACACATTTCCATGATAGAATGTTTTTGACTACTATATAGACCTATAAATAAAACATGCTATGTGCATATTTGGCACCCACCAACTGGCTAATGTTAATGTAAGTAGACACAGATTTCTACTCTTTTTATATAAAATGTGGCTAGTTTCTGCTTTCTATGCTATGTTAATGAATGCCAGGGAGACTATCGGCTGTATTTTAACTTTTTGTTTACTTCGTCAGACTCATGCTGAGAGAGCAGTAAGTGCCATTCCCATAGCATAGGGCTTGCCACATGTACTTAAAAGGTCCATACTTACACAATTAATCACATTTTAAAAATTATTTGCTTTCCCACATTGAACACAATAGGCCTTTGTTACATTTAGCACACAAAAGAAATGCGCTAGCTGCTAAAATACTATAATCACATACAGTAAATCGCTAATTTTTAATATGTCTGGACTGCTACGGGCTCCTGATTATCTAAGATGGTGGAGGATAATTTCCTGGAAGATGAGAGTAGGCAATTTAGCAGCTTTTTTTGTGTGGAAAGCTGCTGAGAAGTTACAGAGAAAAAAACAAGTCACTGTCTTATGAGAAAGCAGAATTATCTCAAATGTTTCAGTATCAGCAGCAAAAAAAAATTTCCACCAAATAAAAATGACAAAACAATGACAAAAAGAAGGTAGACTGAATTAAGATGTACAGCAGCTCATGTATGACAATAAATGCATGGCAGATAATCCAGAAGGTTAGGAGTGGATCTAGGATAGAGAACCTGAAGGGGTTTCTGTGCTTGTTAGCATTCAATAGCAGAAGATGAGGACAAGCCCAAGGCCACATTCTTCCCCTATATTGGTGAGAAGAAAAGTCATCTATACCTCTCTTCTTGAGAAGGTAGGGAAGCAGAAGGAGACCATAGCACTATTTCCAGTGTAAGCAAAATGGCATTGAGAGAACAAGTAGCATGGTGGAAGCAGTAGCTGACAGTGTCACATTCTGCACCTGACTGCCTTTGCTTGGAAAAGCAACAAGTACAAAGGGTATTCTTCGCAAGGCAGCTTCTCTCTGCTTAGCCAGGCCTAGAGAAACGTTGGACCAGAAGAAATTTGATTAAAAGAGGGATAGGCTAGTGAGAAGCTCATAGTGAAGTGATACCATTAATCACAAGAAAGGACTCCATGAACCCTCAGAAAAAAATCCAAGTATACGTGGCAACATGGAAATAATTTGTTTTGCATTCCTAACAAAACATGTTTGTTCTTTTAGATAAAGTGTTGGAACTCAATTGGTCTATACTTTTAGTATCATCTTGGAGCTTGTTTTCAGAAGTTATGGAAGAGTAAAAGCACAACTCTGCAGCATCTGCAGTTCCAACTGATGCTGGAAGCTACTTTCACCTTGCCAGCAAGAGCTGATACTAGTGCAGCATATTAAGTTGTCAGTGCAGATAGTAAAAAATTTTGTTACCCAAAGTGTTGAAGTTCTAAGATATTTTAATTAGATTAGATATGTGAATGGTTAAATGAACTACTGAGATATCAGCTTTAGACTGCTGCTGTACTGATTGCTCTGATTTGGAAAAATGCAGGACACTATCACTAATTAGTTAAGTATGTTCTTCTAACTCCTTATATTTTTTGTCAGAACATGTGACAGCAATGCCCTTGCATATGAATATATATAATGAATCCTAGACCTTCAAATGAAAAGGAATAATGTAATTTCCAGTCTAGCAAACTGTACATAAACTGTATCCATTATTGAAATCTTGGACATGTTCTACTGCTAACTAAATGCATGAAAAGCCAGTCAGATAACACTGTGACTGCTCAATTTACCATGGTTGCATAATGTCAGGGCAAAAAAAAGGGCAGGAATCAGACATTTCTAAGTCAGATTGACAGCAGTTAGTTTTCCTTACAAATAAAAAATGCTCTGACCTTTTCCCAAAATCTATTAACAGCATTGGGTGACCGTCCACATTAGATGAGAATGAGGAAGAATGTGAGCTTAGCTGCTGAGAAAAGAAGAAACAGTAAAGTAGAAGGCAGAGGACAGACACTACACAGACTATCAAGAAATACTGGATTAGACTGAATGCAAACTCCTAACCCAACCTAAAAGAAAAGTTGTTTTCTGCTTTCTCAAAGTGGCAAGCAATCCATTGCACATATTTGGAATCCTGTATAAGAAAATATGGTGAAAATTTGGGTTTGGCTGGGTTTTCTGCTCTGTGTAAGTGAGAGGTAAGACTGAGCTGCAAAGCAGTATTCTTTGAAAGGTTCCTGTGAATTCACTATGAAAGCACACTCCAAAGGGTTATGAGAACTTTGAGATCCATTGCAGCATTGTTCACAATGACCCTTTCCATTATTTTATGGAACATATGGACCTGGCTGTCAATTTTAATAGGGACGACAGCTTTGTTTAACACAGAAACATATCTTTAATGGCCAAACCTGTAGCCATGAGCCTTCTGTAAAAGTTTCAGGCAAAGGCATTCGTGGAAATGTGCTTGAATTGAGTTCAAATCCTGGAAAGGATTGAATGTCAACCAAATTTTTAAATTTATAAACTACCCATGTGCCCATGGATTATAAGATTTCCCGGAGTTACAACAAAGCAGAAATGGATTTGGCCAGTATCTACAGGGAGAAGGCTTTTTTCACTTTATTTTACTGTTTGAAGGATGGGATTAGGAGGCAGGATTTAGTGAATTCTATTTTCAGATCTGCTGCTCATTTGTTGTGTGACTGCACAAGCCACAGCCATGTTAGCAAGTCTCGGCTTTCTCTAGCTGCTTTCAGTGTGGACCCATAGTAGCACTCTGAAAAGCCTGGGCTCCAGGTACAGCCCAGCAATCAAATGAGCAGATTCGGGCTCTGCAGCCAATCTGGTTCATTCTCCATCCAGCGTTGTGTGGTCACCAGGGGAAATATTGCTCTTGGAGTCACAAGAAGCTTCTGTAGCTGCAGGTCCCCAGTCGCTCATGGAGTTTATTTTTTTTTTAATTTAATGTGGTCTGGCAGCCATGGAGGCTACATTCACCTGGGTCAAGCCCTTAATGATGCAGGGAGTAATACTGGATTGATTAGAAGCCATCACCCAGAATTCACACCCAGTTTACTGGTGGTGGTGAAGTCCTCACAGAGTAGTAAACCCGAAGTCTAGTGTGCTGTTTAGGTTCCCCACCAGCTGCATCAAATAGGCCATCAAATTAGTTTGATTTTTTTTCCTCATCATTTTACAGTGTTTACTTCCTGGAAGGCATTATCTTCAACAGGATCTACACTATTTTAGATGAATTTTCATATTTGTTACTTACTGCTCACAGATCAATTTGCATTTAGCACAGAACCATCAGTAGGATTTATTAACCGTTCAATAATGTAGGATCAACATTTTAGTCTACTTTGTTTGTTGTGTGTTTGATTTCTTTATTACGCTTTAGTAATGTTGCAATAAAGAAAGCATCCTGGTGCTTTTTCTATTTGTTTTATTAAACCTCTTTGCTGCAGGGTATTTGGCAGTTGTCATGTAAGTTCCCTTTTAATATACCAGCTGTACCTCATGCTTATTCATTTCCTCTATCCTTAAACGTTCCTCAATAAACTAACAAACTACTTATTACTAGTAACTTAAAATGTAAAATTTGTACACTCCCTTCAGTGCATTGGAAGCTGCTATACCTTTGTTTTCTTTCTGATCACAAAATCCCAAATTTTATAAGCACTGTAAATGAGTTTTTCAAAACATCAAAATGCACATTGTTACGTATGTAAATATGGCAACTACACTTGCTTTTTTTGGGGCAGATAGACTAAATATTTGACAGTCCTTCACTGGACTGTTCTTTCCTTTTTTTCAACATTATTTACATGCATTAACTATCACCATAGCTTCTACATGAATAAGCATGTATTAAACAGTTTTGAATAGACATGGAAAAGAATTTTTCCCTCAAATTTATTTTCTATTTGGTGAAAGCTACTTCATACGAAACAATTTGGAGTCCAAATAGCATTTATAATAAAGTTTTATTTATTCTGAAAATAAATGCAAAATTCCTCTGACACAAATTAGTCTGGTTTTTATGTTTGTAGGGAGTGTATGTGCTCTTCATACAACATTTCACACAAACACTGCTTTGAGGTGGATAAGATGCTTGTGAAACTAAACAAATAATTCCCATTATAATAGTATTTCCTTAACATTTGGGGCCTGTTCTGTGAAAGTCTGCCCTACGCAGAGGCTGAGCTTTAGGCCACAAATGCACTGCTGAGGGCCACCGGACCATCTTCCTCTCCTGCTGAAGTGCACTCAGGTCTCATCTAGCAGCCCTGTGTGCCAACTTTGAACTTCCCCAAATATACCCACCTGGACACTATATAAAGACTGCTCTATTTATTCTAAAAGTCCTGGAAACACCCTGAAAGGCAAGTTGTTTGGCAGTCTCATCAAACACAATGCCCAGTTATATACAAGGAGCATGGCCTGTCTCAAACTATTTTTGCCATTACCTTCTAGCTATAGGATGGGACTTTCCTAACCCTTTGCCTATGTCAGCCTGCAACCACCCAAAGCACTGGACAAGGTAGACTTCAAAACTGGTCCCTGGCTCTCAAACTCCTCCATGAAACTCTGCAACTCTAAACTCTTTAAACAAAACAGGACTGCTCTGATGACTATTCCCACAGGATAGTTCACCCACTGTTCACCCACCTGATAAGTTTCAGTTCCTTCTTGTTTCACTGCTTTTAGAACACCTTGAGACCATGCCAGAAAATTTACTGTAGTAAACCTGTATAACATCTAGTGCTCCTTCCTATTGAATGCCCTTACCAGAAAGAATCTGATTAATATTTCTTGACAGTATTTATTCTTGACAAATCCTTACAAGCTGCTTCTTATAACCTTGTACTTCTATTTCTGCTTACAGACATTATTGATTCTGGTATTTTTAGGAAATGGAAGTCAGGTTGATTGGTCTATAAGTGCATAAAGCCTTATGCTCAGAAATATAGCTAGCATTTGTGGACTTAGGTCCAGCCATTGCAGTGAGCTTCAGTATCCATGAAGACTTGAGATAGACACATAGTCCTGAAACCATAACCCACTGGTGTGATCAAAACCCAGTCCTTTCTCCTCACCCCCGCACCATTCAGCCATGCAGACACTCCCTGTGCATGTCTGCTCCTTCCCCTTTTTGGCTTCCTCAGCCCTGCTCAGGAATTACCTTAACTCTGTTTCAGAGAATGTTTATGTAGGATGGTTGAAGCCATTATAATGTCTCCATCCTCCTTAGAGGACTTATTTTTACTTCTGGGTTTTTTCCTGCCTTTCCCCTTCCCTTCTCTTTCCCTTTCCCTTTCCCTTTCCCTTTCCCTTTCCCTTTCCCTTTCCCTTTCCCTTTCCCTTTCCCTTTCCCTTTCCCTTTCCCTTTTCTCAACTACTTTCACTTTGTGGAAGACCAGAATCAGAGAAAGCAGTATCTACATATGACCTGAAAATAACGCCTCCCCATATTGCTCTTCCTTCCTGGAGAAAGGAATTTTGTTGTCTCAGGCAGTCTGCCAGGAAAGACCAAGCTCCACACTGTTGAAAACATCACTAAGAACAGAGAAAGCTCAATTGCTGAGAAAATGAGAAGGAGAGCATCAAGGGGGAGGCTGCAGCTTTGTGAGGCAAGGCGGCCTCTTCAGCATCATGGATCCATTTCCTCAAATTATGTAGAAAGAGGGCAACTTTAGATATTCAACCATGTGCCAATGAAGAAAACTGAAAACTAAGATGATATGTACTACGATCTCTTTTGGTGAGTGAGAAACAGAGGAAAGGGGGAGGCATGGGATTAGGCTGCTGTTGGGCCAGTGACTATGCATTCTGTAGCCCTTTTTGGGATCTTGTCTTAGGGGAAACTGTAATGTATTTGTTATAAGTATTTACGATAAAGAAATTGCAGAATGATAATTAATATCCCTGTATATTCATGTCATAAAATCTAGTATATTTTTTGTTTAAAATCATTGCTCCTCAGTTGTTTCTAGCCAGAAACAAGGAACAATGATCAATGAGTTGCTTTGCTAATCATTTAATAAACATCCTTAACCTAACCTTAAATGAATAAATGACTAGTGAAATGACTGGAGCAAATGTCATCAATCAATCTCATATACTCAATATGTAAGCTGTTTCAATGGAGTAAAACATATGGTTGTAGTTTAAAAAGAAAATCCTTTGCAAAACTTCGTACAACGTTGCTTAAATCGAAGCTAATCTTTGACATAATCCAATATGAAGAGAGTGAGAAAGATTTGTTTCCTTCCAATGTGATTATAGAGTCTAGCTTTGAAAGAGATATTTTCTAAATATTTTGTAAATCGCAGTAAAGTACTTTGGTGGGAAAAAAAAAGTAACAGGAGAAAAATAATTAAATAATTTGTAATTATTGCTATGGTTAAAAAAATTAGTGTGACTGAAAAATTACCTCCTAAGAAGCGAGAGCTCGTAATAACTGCTATCTGCAGTGTTTGAGGTCTAGGAACACCAGTTATCACTAGAGATTTAGACCATCACCTAATGCAGGGAGTTATATAAAATTCTGTGGAGGGAACTACCTGTAGCCTAGACTGCAGCATCAGTAGAAAGGCTGACATCAAGGCTTTCCATGTAGCCACTGCCAGGACAGGAGTAGGAATATGTTCAAGATAGTTTGCACTCTCTCCAAAACTGCTTGTCACCAGGGCAAAGAGAGTCTAGTACAGCATACTGCCCATGGTGCTTACTGGAAAAGGCAAGAAAACCATTGGGAGAGCACAGTTACAAGATCCACACTGGCTTTTGACACAAACATGGGCCTGCATTTTTCCAGGCAGATCATGCTGATTTCATACAAAAATTATTCATATTAAACAAAAGCATCAGTGTGAAGCTTCCCTCAGTTGTTGTGCAATGGAAAGTATTTTTCATAAGCATCTGAACTCATTTCTACTCCCTGCTCCTAGCCAACTTCATAGCTCTGGAGAATCATATGTGGGAAACATAATGTAGGTATTTCTTTTGTCTTTGTTTGGAAGAACACCAAATTAGAACTAAAATATATTAAAATGGATATGAAAACTGCAGTTCTGTGATGTATGATGTGCTTTCAAAATGACCACTATTTATATGTGCTCTACTGAGAGTTATGCATCAAAGTTGATGCAGAAATTTCCTTTACTATCAAAGGGAATGCCTTTTAGGATACAGTCTCATAAACTGACCAATGCTTTCTTTTTAAACTGCTATTCTTAATTTTATCATAACATTTCTTGGGTATTTTCCCATCTATATATATCCTATACTGATAATCTAAACAGCAGACTAGTTTAAATAGTTTAAATAAAAATTTCATTTATAAGAACAGAACATAAGAATTAATACATAATTTAAGCTCTTCTCTGAAAATATGAAAACAAAGACATTTTAAGTAAAAATTCCTCTGTGGTGCTCTTACTTCAAGTCCTCATCTTGCTGTTGACAATGTGTAGTGTATTAAACAGAAAACGAAAAGTTGTCACCAGTGTTAGCTCTGCAAGATTTAGTGCTGCAGTGAAACAAACAGCAAAGCTGATTTCACTAAAAGCAAATGTCACTTCATCATACCAGATCAGTGAAATCCTAAACAAAAAATAGGGGGTTTAAATCTCAACCTTATTACAGGCCCAAGTTAGTTAATTTCCTGCTAAAACTGATTTACTTCCTAAGTCATTTGAAAATAAGATAAGCACATACCTAGACTATTCGGGCCTAGTCTATCAAAATCAATCATTAACACTTTTAAATAATACCTAATTAATTTTTAATCCGGCATTAGCTGTCTGGAAAAGAGTTCCATTTTCTCTGCCTCCAAACAGCAAGAAAAAGTAATAGTTTTGTTTTAAATAAATCAAATGTTCATCATTGGAGGAAACAGACAATAAGCATTAGAAAAAACAGGCAGTCCTCTTAAATAGAGCTATTTTAAAATGTATAAATTTGGGAAACACAAAATTTAAATAGAAGATGAAAAGAAAAATGGTGTTGTGCTTCTAATCTCACACAATTGTGAAAAGCAATATAATTCATGTCTTAATTTACAGGTTTCCTTCCTGACTCATGTTGAGTCATAGATACAAATTCTCATTTGCTTGGGGTTTCAGATTATAACTTTTCACACAGAAATAGAATTTATAACTTTCTTGCAAACAAGAATAACATATAAATTGGATTGCCTTAGTGAAATACAAATACTTGTGAATGTCCTAAATGCTCGAACTTCTTTGGTGAACTTTGGAAAGCTCTGGAAATCATGATTAATGTCTAATCAGAGCCATTGTAAAGGGAAAACTGAAACCCACAGGCTCTATTCAGAACTTTCTGGCATTCCCCAGGTTGGGAATGCCATCATAATTGTTGCTTGCCTGAGTGAAGAACCTTCTCAGGAGTGTTTGGGAGCAGGGCTGTCTGCCACAGCTAATAACTCATTCAGTATCTACCCCTCCAGAACCGTAATGCTCCGGCCCCAACCGCGCGCCTGCTCTGTATGACAAAGAGGCTGATGAATGGTAAGAGCGGGCAGAAATGGTAATGAGTCCTGGGATTCGGGGGGACACTACCCACCTTATGTGTTGGAAGAATTTATGAAGATAACATGACATACTAATATATTTTTACAGCCCAAACAAGATATTTTATGCCAGCTGTGGGATCCACACCTAGTTTATCAATATAACTTCCAAGACCTTTCCCCTTTTTTTTTCCTCTGTGCTTGAACATTGTGTTATTATCAAAGTAGGTAAAAGCAAGTTGCTAAATAGAAAACTTGCTAGCATTTTTCTTCTTTTTTTTTAATCTTTTTATATCCATTTTGAACAGCCACAAAGAAAGTACAATGCTTTTCATGAATAAAATCTCTTTCTTGCAATTTTCTCTTTATCCTTTTTTCTCTCCTGGTACATTGGTGCATGCAAAAGATTCTGTACAATCATATCATTCGATGTTGCACAGACTTCAGCAATTTTTTAAAAATAGTGATAAACACCATCAGATTTTATTTCTGCTATAAAAGTGGTGCAGCTGACCAAGCTGAAATGCTATTTGCAAAACCATACTGCTAACATTAAATTCTTGTCAGTCCTTTGCAACTGCAGCTGCTATGAAACACCAGCCAACTATCTGAGGACCATGTGAAACGTAACATATTTAATTTACTTTATGCTGATCAATGAGCTCATTTTCAAGTAGCTGGCTTCCATGGTTAATGGTTTACCAGATGTAATAATTTTTTTTAATAATATTTTTAAATCCAGAAAAACTATTTGACCACTAGGTAGTGAGGTACATAAAAAGTAGCCATTTCTATAGACTATTTTCTCTAATTCACAAAACACAGAGGCTATCACTGTGTGACAGTAAGGAATTCCAGATTTCAGAATAACCATCCATGCAGCAGTGACACAAAAATCCACATCATACTCTAAAATATCGGTTTACTCCAAAACCCCATGCATGCCAAATTTAAAGCCTTCCTAACTGCCTCCTCCCAAACCCCTGATCATTCCACACCTCTGGGACAGGCTCAAGGAACTGGGTTACACTGTATAGGTCAGTATTTTTTTTGCCTGTTTTGTAGACTTGAGCTCTGGTGGGGAGTCTTCGTGTTTAACTATTACACAGTCAAATAAACAGAAAGGTGCAGAGCATTAAAAAAACCACCTTCAAATCAGATTAATATACTAAATCTGTTTAAATACTTCTTTCCATTTTGCTTTCTATTCCTCATTTCTTCTATTATCTTTTCTTTTCTTGTAGAAAAGAGATATTAATGAAAAGAAAAAAGAAACTAAAAGAAATTGCTATGTTGCTTTTCAGGTGGATGACAGTAAACACACAGACTGTCTTTGTTTGAGTTAGATAGAAAGGACCCAAGATTTTAAACAAAGGGAATGAGTAATTCAACAAGACCAGGAAAATGTATCCTTTGATACATACCTAATTTTGTTTTATGGTGCTCTATAATGCATAATCAAATTACACAACAGCAAATGTGGATTAAGTCAATGGCGAAAACAGATTGTTAATGAAAATATAATAGGTTTATGCTCATTTCCCATGAGATTACTCCTTCACTGTACAACAGTTTATAAATTTATAGTGATCTAAAGTGAAATTATATTTCTTGGAATTTTCAAAGCCAACAATGGTATTTAGCCCCAGATTTAAAGGAAACCATTAGTCTTGGTCTGTCATGTGCATCAAGGTTTAGAAGGCAGTACACTGTTACATCACTGAAGCCCTGCCAAATATCCCAAAAGGAAAGCTAAAGAGTCGTACATCTGGCCTGCAACTTTGCCAGATACACTGTCATGTCTGCAGCCAGGGCAGATATGGTAAAAGGCACACACTGAATGCCTTTGCTCACACCACAGAGGTGAGAATGTGATGGCAGAATTACACCAAGGCCGCTACAAGTTTCTTCTGGGCAGAATTTCAATTGTAACTGACCATGGCCATGACCCAAATCCCACATCAAGGCTCTACCAGTGCTCAGGAGTCAGGCTACACATTTCTTAGTGTGGGATTAGAGTACAAATACAAATTGAAATTTGCTCTGTCTTCCTCCAAAACCCATATATTTGAACCATATTGTCAGCATCTGTTTAGACGAATCTAGTGAGTCAGGAATTTTCCGATGTAACCTTGTTTTACTAGAAAGACAGCAGTTTATCAAAACTGAAATTTTGTGGCACTGTGCCAGGTTTTGTTGAAAAGCTTTCAGGTCCTTGATAGTTTTGAGTGAGATAAAGAACCTGCAGACCTGAATATCTAGTCCATGTCACCATACCTACTGTAAACTGGATTATCATACTACTTATATTTGGTGGACAAATCCTCCTTTTTGTTCTAGAAATTTATTTAATTGAAGAAGAGTTTGTCTGGCTTTTTGTACATTCTAGACATCTGGTACACTAAAAAAAAAAGCCTAAATAACTCAGCTGGGCTGTTGAACATATGAAAATTGTGAGCAAATGACCACTATATGTGAACAAATGAACTGCTTGAACACAGATTTCCACCAAAGCATTCCCACAGAAATTTGTGATGCCCAGTTACCCATGGCAATGCCTAGTAGCTATACCCAAACTAGTTGGCTTTTGTATCTCTATAGATTGCCCTGTTAAACTATATCATTCTTCCCAGAGCAAAGCAACTGCAGTTGGATGGGTTGAAAAACATACCTAGATATCTAAGACTAACTTATGGGTCCCTCATCCGTGTCAACACTTCCAACCTGCAAAGTCTGAGGAGCACCTTCCAGGCAATTTTGTGGGAGCTGTCTGATGTGAACACTGCCACAAGGAACGTCTGTGAGTTAGGCACACCTACAGTTCTCCTATATTCACAGCTTATCAAACCTGTTAAGTTCACCCCGGCCTGCTTTCAGTAATAAATACCTACAAACTTCATTAATTTCCTTGATGTGGCAAACGTTCCAAGCAGGAACTTATTTTCAGCTCCTTCTAGTTAATTCTTTGGAGCAAGAATTATCCATGATGTTCAGCACTGCCACAACAGCAGTACTCTATAAATTAATAACACACATAATAAGAAAAAAACTTGAGTCTTCTTTCTATAATAAACCACTTAGCAATTTAGATAGATATGATAAGAAATAATTTCTATACTCACATGAAAATGTATAAGAAGATGCTACTTCTCAGTTGCAGGCAGAGCAGTGTTTGTATGTGCGTGCAAGTGAGTGAGGGCACTTTAGATGCTTTGCTAGACTGTATTTATTAAAAAAAAAAAGATGCTGTAGGATGAAAACTGTGGAAATCAGTTGATAATTGTATGAGGAACCAGCAAAATTTACCTTCCGGTGACAAACAAGTTTTAGCAGTAAGGATTGGTATGGAGCACATCCAAGAATGTCAAGGCTGATTGACATTATTTATTAAACGACAGAAAAACACTGTGCTCTAACAAACAATGCAGAGAATTACAAGGGGAGTATGTATGATATGGATAAGTCTTGATAAGTAGCAGTGAGTGTTTCTCACAGTACCTCTTAGAGAAAACTCGAGACACACCCCCTAGAAACACCTAGATTACGATGCAGAATATTTTCAAGAATTTTATAGTGGTGATGCTATATTAAACACAGCAGGAATGTGTCTTCAGTCAAATCCAAATGGGTTTTGCCTTTAACCTTGAGGTGAAGGAGAAATGTGGAAGTCTGTATTATCAGTGTCAGAGAGCTCTCCAGTGGCACCGACTATTTATCATGTTTCTTTCATGCTGGATTGCCAAAATAATTTTTTGAGCTTTTGAGACACCAGTGTTTCTCTGTAAGGTTTGGGTTGCATTTGAACCTGTTTATCTCCCTGGCACTTGGTTTCTGTAATCTGATAACACAGTTTCTTGTAGTAAGTACTGTGCTTTATTGGAGGGCAGAGACTTCTGCAGTGCAGTGTTGGCACTAAGAGTACCATAAAGCCAGGACTGTTTCAAAGGAAATAGTTATGTATATATCAGTTCTCCACAAAACTGATAATTGGCCATTCCATGAAAAAATAAAACTGTATTATGATTTTCAAAACTATTAAGACACTTACAGTCCTAGGCTGAGATTTTCAGAGGTCAAGGTAATAAAAAATCATTGCTATCAAAATTGGATGTATATACTATTTTCAAATTTGAGAGGCAGAAATAAAGCAAATTTTCTACAAAGCAACATTTAAGATAGATATCCTTCAGCTGGTGCTTTTGAAAGAAATAATTGCTTGTTTTAGTAATTGCTTTCCTACTGTAATATGAGAATGATCTTTCAGGTAATTGTATCTTTCTGATTCAATTCTGATACCTATAGAAATCTTCTGGTCAAAGTTATGAACACTGCTGCAGCCCATGGATCAGCCCATGATCCATCCTGTCAGAAGCTCAATTGCCATAATATTTACTGTGATATTATAATTGTGTGATAGTATGATATTAATATTATAACTTCTTATAGCAATAAATGGCAAATTTTATTTGTACATATCCACAAAAAAGGTAAAATTCAAAACACATACAAAAGAACTTTAAAGGAACAATTCAAGGAAAGTGAAGCACCAGAAAAGAGGAATCACCACAATTCAATTGCCCTGTACAAATTTTTATTTTGCCTTTTTTTGGCTTGTGCGTAATTGAATAATTTTAACTATATAGTAAAAACAAAGGTTTTCTTTACAGTATCAGCTCGCAGTCCTGCCCTCTGTACCTTCACAGTCTATTACACCCAGATGGGTTCTCCTTTTCATTACAGTGAATTTCTTCTTTTTTTCTTTACACTGCCTAAGTATGAACGGAAAGAAAACTAGTGAGGTAGTCTCTGCTTCCAGTCCCCATACTCGCATTGTCCCACAATAGCCAGATTTTGCAGTTCCAGGGAAAACTGTCAACCTGCCAGCTCTGGCCTGGAGCATACTCAGCTCCAACGAAATACTCAGCAAATTAACTGCTAAACTCTAAGGGGGGATCCAAGCAGATAGTGTTTCTTTGATGCTGTTGCTGCAGTGAAAGGTGTTGAATGTGCTTAGCTTGGCCAAGGTTAGGCATATCATTAGAAATCCAGTAAAAGGCACTTTCTGAGAAGCAGATGCAATATTTTTCTTTTCCAAATTTTAAGGCTGTATGGGTTGGTTACAGGAGAGATTTTCAACAAACTTTTTTTTCTTTTTTTTTTCATGGAGCAAACTCTCTAAAGATGTGTATTCCACCAGAGGTGAAAAAAAAAAAAAACAAACAAGCAACAAAGGAGAATTCTGTGGATAGCTTGGCAAAATCATATTGAAAACAGGATATTCTGTGATTCTACAGTAAAAGTGGCATGAAAATGGAGCTACAGACAGCACTGCCTGTTCTGTTGACAATATTCACGGAGTTAGTTAGGTTTCCTACCTCTTGAGCTATAACTTTTGGAGAGTTTTTGTCATCCAGTCTCTCATGAAGAAAGTTTTAAGTTCCCTTTGGGATAGTGTATATATATGATCCCAGCTGATGTATTTTCAGTCTTGAGGAATGCATAGCCTTTTCTGGTAGCTAAAAATACCTTTATGAAATGAGTTGTTTAAGTTGTGACAGGACCATAAAACCCCAAAAAGCAAATAAAATTTACCTTGGAACAAAAGGCACCCATGTTAACACTTTCTAGTTGGATGGATACAGCCAGGTGCCTCTGAATAAAAGAGCAACCTTTTGCATCAAAAATTCAAAAATAAAGAAATATTCCACATGCTGCATGTTAGGAGCTGACTTACTGTGGAAGGGTCTACCACAGGATACAACTGCAAAACTTTGGGTAAAGGAACATTGTTCAGCACAAGTGCAGAAGGTTGCAAATATGAGAATAAATCACCTTTTCAGACAGATAAGGCCCAGTTGTCTCACTAGACTCCTTCTAGCAGGGTTTGTGCTTGGTTTTCCAGCACAGGCTGATGGCTCAGGTTGCTCCTGGACACTCTTCAAGTGCCTTGCTCTTTGTGCATAAGTATGCAACCACGCTGGCAGCAGTCAGGCTGGCAGCCCGGCGCTCCTCCTCATTCCCGTTCCACAGAGAGGCTAAGACCAGCACCACCCTCAGAGTGAGGCAACTGCTCCCAGCTGCATCCCCTTCTTTAGGGAAGCAGAAATAAACAGCATCCAAATAGTCTCCAGCTCCTCTGGTACCTCTTAATTCTTCCTTAAAAATTATGGAGTTCATACATCTTATCAAATTTCCAGAAGGTAGGAAACACTGACAGCTAAAAACACACGAATTGCAGTTGAAAATTTTGCTTTTTATTTTTGGATAATGCCAGTGTATATCTCTACCCATCTCTTTTACCACTGGCATTAGAGTCAGGCTCTGCTGCTGCCCAGCAGAGGAATGTCCTTATGCCACCAGCAACAAAACAAAAGAGAGCAAGCAGGAGCAGGAAAATGTTTTGCCTGCCATTGCACAGCCATGTCAGGAGTTCACCAGATGTAAATGTACAAAGCAGAAAGATGGTGCTGTTCATGTGAGTTCAGCCAGTCAGTATCTGGCAGCACATGACATCCTCTTCATGTTGCTCACTAGAAGATGAATGTAGTTGAAAGGATTTGCTGGAAACCCAAGAAAGCTGATAAACACTGCTGAAAGTCCTAGATGCAGTCTGAGCCTGTCTGCTCTCCAGCCATTCCACCTTGCTACAGCTAACCAGACAGAAATTCAGGTTGAGAACACAACTCTTCCAGTGGGTGCAGGCTTATGCATCAATGAGAGCAAAAGAAAAAAGTATTCTGGCACTAGCAACAAGTGCTGATCCCTTGCTCACAATTCATAAGAATGACTCCACACTGAGACATTCAAATAGTTTAAACTCCATGAAGGCATTTCAGTGCTTAGGGGCATTCTGCCAATACTCATACAATCTATTAGTGGTTTCCTTAATTTTCAATTGTTAAAATCCAGAAAACAGGTAAAGATTTCCAGAAGACAAAAATAAACATTGATTCTTTAGCATGAAATTCATGCATTAAAAGTGGCAGGCTCCATTCAAATCCTTTGGGAATGGGGCATGCCAAGTTTCATCTGGCACTCAACCACACTTGTCTATTTAGAAAACTGCTCTCAGGGATTCCTAACCATGGCCTCAAGCATGGGTTTTGACACAAATCCATTTATACCACGTAAATCATTAATTCATTCCTTCAAATACCGAAGTCAATTTTGAAATCTTATAACGGTTCATCTATATTCATCAGTACTATCACCTTAAAAAAAAAACCAAAACAGAAACTTTTAACAATATTACCAGTAAGTGCAATGGGAACAGAACACGAGATTTTTTTTTTTAAAGCTACAAATCTGAAGTGGAAGTGAATGTTAAATGTACGCCTCATACTAAAACTTTATGAAAAATGAAATGCACAAAAAGCTGGATCCTTGCCATGACACCCATTATGGTGAAGTCTGAGACTCTGACCCTTCGTGTTATACTTATTGTGTTTTTGACACATTTAGTCAATTAAAATGGGTGAAGTGTAATTTGTTTTTCTTAAGTTTAATACAGCATGTCAATAGAAGCTAACCAAAATTTATAGTAGGAACACTAAAACTGCCACTTGCACTTAAACAAATGAACACAATTTATCATGGTTGAAATAAAAGGAACATCATGTGCATTTGACTTTATACTTCACATGAGCATGTTGCCAAATATAGGAAAGCATGTTACAGCTGACACTTCCAATGGAAAAGACATTTTACTTCACATTAAATATTGGTGTGAAAAATTTGGACCTTGTCCAATCCTAAGAAGTGTTAACGTTGGCACTTCCACTGTATACTTTTACTGTAAATTGTTGTAACATTTATTTGACATGGAATACCCAAAGGATTGATGAGTAAAGAAAGGAAGACTTTTTATTGTGCCATGTTCCCTTTTTCAGTCATGCATACTAAGCCTTTACATCTTCAGAGTTTAAACAAGTCACCACCTGTACTCAATCGGTGAAAGTTATTTTTCATGCAACTGGAGTTTGCCTTTTTTATAAACCTATAAAAGCACACATTTTCCATTTTATTGGTCAGCAAAGCAATGGCTGATTTAACCATAAAACTTACAAATGTTGTTTCTTTATGGATATCTATGTTTTTTTAGCTCTTTATAATTCCTTGGAATATAAGCCTCCTTCATTTCATTTGTTGTCAGAGAGAGAAAACACAAAACAAAGTGGAGTATTTTTTCTTTTCATTAAAAAAGTTCACCTAACACTACTACCACTTATATTATTACCCACAGACTACTAAAGATTTAGGAGGAACAAAGTACTGCTGCGTAAAAATTTATCCGCTTCAATTAAGTACCTGCACAAGGATTCTGTGTTCGTATTATGTGAACTATAACTACATTTATCTGCAGTAATGAAGTACTGTAAAATGTTGGAAAAGTGCTGAGGGGCACTTCATATGATTTACTGAACTGATCTCTAGGTTAAGAAAGCAGGCTGAAGACAAGGGAATTACTCTTTTCATCCATATTTTTCAAATTAAGAAAATCCATAGCCTTTTGAATTATAAAATTAAATTTTAGAGACACAAACATGAAAATGATTGGGGTATTTTAACAGTCTTAAATACCCAGTCCAAGACCTTGAGTTTTGATCTATTTAAATACAACATTTCAAATTTTCTGGATTTGATTAAAATTAAAAGAGAAATTTACACACACAAACATTTTTTTCAAACTAGACAAGCAACACAGATGTCTTATACCAGGGAGAAACCTCAACAAACATGTGAAGCAAAGAAACAGGAGAATGTAGCCAGTGGAGGACATGAGCTGGTGCCTAGGGGTACATGTGCTGGCACCCAGAACATCATGTAATTGTGCCCTCAGAACACCTCTGGAGAGAGGAATAGGCTTATTATGCAGATTTTTTAAGTACTGAAGGGGGCATCTATCCATTAAATGGAAAAAAATTCTATCCTTTGTGTGTTCTTCTGGCCTTCAACTGAGAGTGTGAAAACCAAATCTAAGTGAATGGAAAGTCCTAAGAGAGGGACTTTGAGTAGATGATCCATGTATCAGAAACCCACCAAGCACGCCTTCCCCTTTGCTATTTCTGAATGGAAATATGCTTTTCAGAAAAGACAAAGTATAGTAAAAACACAGGAGGGCAGAAAGGCTTGGAGCAGAGATAAATTTTTTGGTAGATTTTATGGTGCTAACAACTCAGTCAAAAAAAGAATGTCAGCAAAAGCAAAGTCAGTTCAATCTTCTCTCAGCCATGTATGATCAAGCCACGTTGCTTCAACATCTTCCTCAGCCTTATAAAACTATTTTTTCATTACAATCTCATCACTGTGGTTAGCAATAGGGAAGGCGAAGAGATCACTCCTAATTCCTAACTCATAGTCAACACAACACAAACCACTCAACCCCACTGGCCACAGGCAGCCATGTGATAGGAACATGTTTCCAAAGAGATTGTACGGGCTCCATCCTTGAGTGTTTTCAAGACTCAGCTGGATAAACCCAGAGTAACGTGGTCCGATCTCATGGATGATCCTGGTTTTTTTCCCTCTCCTTTTTGCAGGAGACTACAATGGATACCTCATGACATTGCTGCCTAACCTATGATCATATCATTGAATTTCTTATTTCAACTGAGATGGTATGACTTAAAAGATGCATTTTGAAGATAACACAAGAAAACAAGCAGCCAGACATTTGATTGTTAAAGAGTAATAAATAATAAAAACTTGTTGTGCTCTTCCCAACACAATGGAACCACAATTTCTACTAGGAAGCAGATAAAATACAGGTAGATTCTCACATGAAAATTTTCCTATTTGCATCTGGTTTCAGGCAAAGAACATCTGCAGGTATTTTAGAGGCTGCCTGGGGTTTTTTTCCAAGTAAAAAAGTTATATTTTTCTTTTGTGTGGATGTAATGTCAAACATGGACAGAAGAAGGTTGTGTTTGCATTACTCCAGTTTCTAGCTGGAGCTAATGATGAGTATGCGGGAGGAATACTCCATTTTAAAGTAGCACTACCTTTCCTCCCATGTCATGCTATCATCTCTAATGGCAACAATAATTCACTTAAGCCAGGAAGACATTTTTTCTGCTCTATCTATAGATCATTAGAGCAGTCTGCCTGCTGCATTAATGCCTGCTAAAATGGCATGCTGCTTCCCACTTTATGGCTCTATGTCAAAAATGTCTCTGATAGCTGGTTACTCTCTCCACTTTGTCGGTGTTAAACAATCCATTCCTTATTGGAGGAGCCACACTATCGCATGGCAGTTACTTGACTTCTGTAATATCCTCTATAGGTGTCAGGTCTCTGGAGAACTGTACGTCCTCAACTCCCACTGAAAGCAAAGGTGGATAGCACCTTACAGATCAGATGTTGTGACTCTCTGAAGAGCTGCTTAAGCTTTTCAGTTAAAACTCAACAGCTGTACAAAATGTGGGCATTATTTTTAGCCATACATTGCATCTCTCCATTTGTGATAATTTACTACCATGCAAAATATGCTGCTATGATATTGCTCAAGAGATAATAGCAGGGGAAAATTAGTACAAGTATGTAACAAACCATAGCCAAACATTTCTAGGGAAACAGCCTAGGTTTCCCACACTGACAGAGTGTTGAGAAATTTTTTTTATATTCTTTAAGCCTTTGTTTCTCTGCAATGAAAATTATGTTAGAAAGAGTCAGGTAAAATGACTTATGGCACTTAGTGATTCAATTCGGCTTAATCAAATTCAAATTTGTTTGTTCATTTTTACTGTATACACTCTGGATGTTCTTCACCCAAATGGTTACATTTGAGATAAATGCAGAAGAAAGGTAGAAAGAAAAAGTGGTAGAAAAAAATATTAAAAAGTAATTACATAAATTAATAAAAGATTATTATCTATACCGAGTGAAATGAAGAAATCTACACAAGTGCATACAAATGGCACAGAAGTGGTTGCTGCATTTATGGACTTGGAATACACTAAATAAATTGTTCATCATTCTGTTTGGATACCATAATATTTTACAGATTTTGTTGAGTAATATAATGCACCTAAATCTTTACACAGAAATAGAGACCCTCTATGAATTATATCTGACATATAGATAGATTTTTTATATATATATATATATAATCTTCTCTTATTGGTCATCTGTGATCTACCTGAATGAGTCTGCATAAATAGCTGTCTTCACTGCAAATGACTCAAAGGTCCAATCTCAGCCTTTCACCATGGGTCTTTCAAAAAGCTTTTCTGAAACCAAAATAACAACTTATGCTTCAATTACCACCTGAACGAGAGGCTTAGAGTATGCATGGCTTACCTGAGGAACTTGATCTTATCACATGCTCCAGTTGTGAGTGAGTTGACCATTTTACAAACATAAAACACCTGGTTACTACCTTATTCACTAGAGTGCCTTGCACTCAATTTAGAGTTCTACATTTAGAACAGCACAAGTCTGAGTAGGAGACTGACACTTATTTTATACTCAAGGGAGTGATTCTGGATACCATATATGAAAGATCCTGGGTCATTTTTCCAAAGGAGGAGAAATTTTGCCCCTTGGCAAACCAAAATTTTCTTTTTGTTTCTCCAACATCAGCATCAGACAAGGTAGTATTTAGCTGACTGTTTGTTCCAGCCCCCTTGGGCAATGACCAATCCGTTGCATACTATTTTACAGATCTTTGAAATTTTAGACCTGCCGTGAATGAAAAATATTGATAAGTTCTCCAAAACCACCCTTTAGATCAAAAAAACATGTGGACTCATGGGTCTCTCACACTGTGCACTCTGTATTCCTGAATTTCTTTGTCTTTGTTGTTATTACAGTTAGCTTACAGGCCTCATTGTTCCCTATATTAAACAGGGAGGATAATGCTGATGAAAATGTGAAATTTACAGTGAATCATACTAAGTAAGCGCTGCCTCTTAGGCTGCAAGCACTCGGGAAATGGTTTGAGGCTTCTCTTTTCAAGTTAGAGGATAGGCCGCTACCTCCCACTTTGGACAGGAATGTCTTGGCTCCATTTTGATGTTATATCTCTTAGGTGCAGAGTGATGAGTCTATCTTACTGCTGATTCACACTGGCTGTTCCAGCGGCAACATGTGACTGTGATTCCTCTGTGGCCCAGAGGATATTTTCCATCAGTGGTAACAGATGTTACTAATTCAGAAGGCCAAAAGAAAGAATAAAATTATAAGCACATAATACATATAAACATTTCAGTCATATGCTTTTGACGATAGGACCAATAAATGCAAAAGTTAAAAAGAAATGAATGCTGCTGCTGTTGATATTTTTGGAAGACCTGGATGGTCAGGAAAGAGTCCTACTGAATGAGGACTGAATGCAGTAAGTTAAATTGCTGATGGAAAATAGAAAATAAATTGTGATCCTGCTTTGCTGAAGGCCTCAATAGAAATAAATATAAATCGCCTGAAAAGAATATGTAAGGGGATATATTATGGTGAGGTGGTGACATATTAAATCATCTTAGTTCTCAGAATACAGGGTGGGAAATGGAAGTGTATTCCTGGGGACACTGATTTCAATGCAGTTCTAATAATTTAAGGCAAGTAATTAAATTGCAACTAATGCTTGGCCAATTTTAGGACCAATATGATCATAAGTTGGCTGATATTCCATCCCTGCAAAATGTCACGCACATTGAAGAACTTCTCTGACAGAAGTGACTGGTAGAAATCTCATCCCATCTCAGTCTTTGACAGTAATTCTGTCTTTTCCTGCTGGATCATACCCCACTTAAATATCATGTTCAGCTGGACATTTATTATTGAAAATTATCTTTCCAAAGTAGTCATTATAATTTATGTAATCTATTGATCTGCAAATGTTTAAAGGGAAAAAATTCACCTGTTCCTTCAGTTCTACTTCATACCTTTTTCATAATCAGTCATCACTACAGACCATTCTACAGCTGTACTGTGTTTTCTTTGTCCTTGGTGCAAATTATTTGCTCAAACAAAAAACCTAGTTTGGTGCCCTTTTTTTCTCTTTAGTTTGGTTTGGTTTGGTTTCGTTTGGTTTGGTTTGGTTTGGTAAAGCAGTGAACTCCATATAGAATAAACTTAAATAAACTTACATTTTGTGGATAAATCAGAGGAAAATAGCAATCCATTTAGGCAATGGGAACAAATCACCTCCTTTTCATTATATGAACAGGGCCTTTGTAAATTTTTCAGGACAAGGTTTGTGTCTTATTCACCGGATAAACTTTATCATTATATACACCTATGTTATTTCAAGAAATATGGGTTAAATAAGAAAAAAAGTGTCCATTTGGAACCCAGCCTGAAACTCACTGAAGTCAGTGAAAATATTTCCATTAGCTCCAGTATGAGCTGGATCAGATTCAAGAGGTCCTGTGAACAAAAACATCCATGATAATATAATAAAGACTCCGTCGCTCAAGGGGACCAAATTAAGATCACTGATGACCTAAACTGTTGTATTTCCTCATGGGTTTGAGCACTTGATTTTGCTCCCTTAAAATTTTTAACATAGCTGTTTTGTCTGTGTTACTGGCAGTGTCACATTACACTGCAATGCAAATCAGCAGATGTCTAGCTTTTGAATTTTATCTTCTTTTTTGCCTTTTTTTTTTAACAGGCAACAGCCTTTCCTGCAACTCACAAAATCTGCAGTTACTTTTTAAGCAATAAAAGCATTATAGACACATGAAGCAAAGTTCTTCAAAGTCAGATATAATCACCCTTTCTATAAGGCATTTTATGCAATATTTATTTCTATTAACATTGGAATCTATGTGTATTGTTTATTGAAAAAAATGAATGCAATGTCAAATATAGAACTGCACAGGGGAACACATTGGAATTCTGGAAATTTCCAAACTAATTCAACATTTTTGCCATACATGTATTAGGAACAATCCCAAGTGTAAAACCTAATGTCACTGATGTAAAACTGTCTTCTAAAAGTTTGAAAGTCTGTCATCTTTCTCCATATACTCACTTCATTAAATAGTTTACAGCTTGCAAGGGGATCACAATGTTGGAGTAAGAAAATGACTGTCCTGACAGATTCAGACAATAAAACAACCAGATTGTTATATGAATGTTTTCTCAGAGACTGTTGCTGCAACACATAATAAATACAAATATTGAAACACCTGCATGATAAACATAATACTTTTAACAGATGTTAATCCCTCCTGAATGCGACCAGTGGATTTAGATCACATAAATGCAACTTGCCCCATTCAGGTCTCCCTGGAAAATTGCCAATCATATGGTTGCTTTCTGACCAACTGCTGCAATCTACAAGCATGGATTTGCTTCTCAATTCTCCTACTATGAGCATTTTTAAAACAATCCATAAATATAGCAATATGTGTGCATGACACTGAAGTTCATCTACAATTTAGGTTGCTTGTCTGCTGTCAGCATGAATTGCTTATATTATTTTCAGAAAAGTGTTCCAAGTTAAAAACAAACCTATTTTCTCAAAATCCTGACGTTCTGGCAAGCAGAGCAGAATGTTTCTCTCCCCTTGGTGGGACTTATTCTGCCTCAATACTCTCTGATCATATGCAGCTTCTGTTTACTCCAACAAATTTAATGGATGTTCAGCATATTTGAAAATTAGCTATTAACCCTATCAAAACACTACTGAGGTTTTGATACCCCTAGGGGAGAAACACACACTTACAACCAGTTGGCTTAAACTTAAGTACCTGCTTATGCACTCTGCTGGAAAAGAGCCTGAATTTACATCTGTCTTTTCACCTCCAGAATGTATTTGAATGCCTTTCGTTGTAACTTCAGTTTATACAAATAGCTCTGCACCCTCGTGGCCATCTCTGTGCTACCAAAGATGACAGTGTGCATTTGCACAGCAGTGAGTGGCATTACTCAGTGGTGAGCTATCCAGCCAGCAGGCTCTGACCTACTGACGTGTGTATAGCTGAAAATAAGCAACGCTGGGAGCAGAAAATAACTGACAAATGATTATTCATGGAAACTGAATGGCCAAGGAAAACCTGTACACTTCATTTCATGCCTCCAATAGCTGCGTTAATTCAGAGAACGTGACACTAAGAGAAACAGAGGTACAACAAATGTCAGTGCAACAGAAAAATACAAATTCTTTGTGAAAAAATGAAACTTTACTTTCAAAACTGACAAGTAAACAGAGAAAACAATAACACACTTTGTATAAGAATTAACACTAACTTGCACCACCTAGGGACATCTAGGTTTAAAAAAATGTAGGATGAGTGTAGTATTTCAAAAGATAGAAAGGTTTGCCTGGTAAAGAAGTTCCCCAGAGCAATTTGTGGCTGTAGATCAGGAGAAACAGATGCAGCAGAATAGGAAGCAGTAGAAGTGTTTACCAAATGTCTCTGGTGAATGTCCAGAGTTTCTCGTGGTGACAAAGGAAGATGTAATTATATCTCAGATGCATGTTGAAGAAGAATAAGCATCGTTATCAAAACTGAAGACTCAATTTATTCAGTTCAATTGTTCTCTTGCTGAAATAATTGCAGAAAAAAGATTGTGGTTGGTCACAATGTAGAAGAAAAACCGCCAAGAAGACATATTGCTTGGGATATGAGCAGCTATAGGGAGAAAACTGCTCTAAGACAGAGATAGACCAAGAAAAATTTCCAAACTACTACTATTCAGACATGAATAAACAGATCTATTTTCTTAATGGCAAAGAGCTGTGTTTTCTCACTGCATCTAGTTGATTCTGCTATTAGTTGCCCTAAGCTGAGGACACAAAACACAGGAAAAAATTTTCTTTGTTTATGAAGTGAAACATTCAGCTTATTCTTCCATTTTTTAGGATTATTAACTCATCATAATTAAAAGACAAAAGGATGGTGTTGCATAAAGATTGTTCCAGCTGAGCCAATGTGATCAAAAGAGTGAATACCCTGCTTGTACAGATGCACAACAGCTTAGAAGAGAACATGGACTTTTCTGAGGTAACAATATTCGTTATTATGATTATGGTGTTCAGTGACTGTAGTAACATGACCAACATGTTCAAAACATTTTTAAAGGCTATTGAAGAAGTAGAATGGGTTCATCAACGATTCTAAGGGCTGCTGTTTGCAGGAAAACTCTCATATAAGGAGGGACTGGCAAGATTTTTTGTGTTATTAAAAGATCATAGAAAGATGCTGGAAAAAACACCAATAAGATTAACTAAAAAGATATTTTGGTCTAGTTTCATGTGATAGAATAGCTAGAGGAGGTTCAGTGAAAACAAAAAGTAGCAAATTCAAAACTGAGGCAGGGATTGCTCTTTTATTCACCCCATGCTCAAGACTGAGAGGTGATTCTAAGACTCAAAAACCATTTGGTCTCTTCTATGGTTAACAAGAGTTTCAAGAATTGTCTATAAAGCCCATTGTTTTTCAAAGAAATTGTGCATTCTTTGTTCTTTTATCTTATTTTAATTTTATTTTTTTAAACTAAAGCACTAGGTTCAGAGCAGGGAGAATACACTGTCTTCAATGTGGCTTGTTCTAACCATTTTAAAGAGTTGATCAGATGCAATAATTATATTCCCTGGCTTCCAAACAAACTTCTGGTCAGCTATACCTATAGCAGACATTTTCATGCTTCTTCTGTACACTGGTGTCTTGGCCCCTGACTGGCTTCGCTGCTGTTATGAAAATACAGAGAATGGAGAAGTCTGGATGCAGATATATCTTCATTTTGCCAGGATTGTCTCTTCTATTTGTTATAGTGCTGCACATTTTACCTTTGAAATTCTGAGTACATTCCAATTTATAACTACATGAATTTTTTTCTATAAATTAAGAGAAACTCATAGCAATTAAATATTTTTTCACAACTGCCTAGTTATAAAGTATTTGCTCTCCCTTCTCCCACTGTAAATTTCCTGTTAGACATTATTAGCCCATGCTTCAATCTAATCTGAGCCTGAGATGCACCATTCCTTGCAAGGCAACAAGGCTTTAGGAGGAGTCTTGCAGTTTGCCATTGCAGGGAGAGACAGGCATGACCACAACAGGGATGGGGATAGCTTTGAGGGCTTTCAAAACCAGATCTCATGCGAGGGATATTCCTAGTCCCCACAAACCTGACCAGAGTAAGCTGAATGCAGAACACCTGAGTACTCCACAGCCCTAAAAATTACTGATACAAAAGTGTCCCGACTTTGTGTTTTGAAAAATAATGTCCAGCTGCTACACACACAGATTTGCTGTAGCTTCTGTTTCTGCAGATGGTGCCACCAGCAGGTCGGGGGTCTCTGCTTAGGGCTGTGCACGGGCTCAGCCTAACTCACCTGCTTCCTCCTCTCGGCTCTGCAATAGCTACAATACTTACCTGAGGAGACTGCAAGTGACCAGCATAAGCCAAACTAAAAAAGATCAAATCCTCACTGCCTTCATTTGTGGACAATAAGCTCCTTGGGCCTTCTTTTCTGTGTTTGTGTAAGCACATATAAGCCCTTGGATCTCCTGCTTGCCCAAGGCACTAAGGTTGCCCTGAGCCTCGTTAACCACTTGTATTTTACAATTAAAGCCTTGAAGCCTTTCTTGTGCAGCTCCTCACACCTGACAGGATTTCCCTGTCTGAGTCTCCACCTATGTTCTCAGTCTGCACAAGGGTGATCGCAAACTTCACCCCCCTACAGATCCAGGCTCCCCTGGCTACACACGTGTGCATTTACCAATTTTCTCTCATCCCCTGCACACATGTAAAGTCTTTCAGATGATACTTTAGAGGAAGTGTGCTAGGGCATTCCACTGTGCAACAATACTCCTAGACAATGTGATTGGAGTAAACTACAAGTACTATTAACAACAAGTAAATAGCCTTAACATGTTGAAAACAACCTTAATGACTTTCATTCTTAAACCTTCTTTTCCCATGATATTTATGTGCTACAGTTTCAGCTGAACTTAGGTTATTTAGGCATTTCTGAAAAGTCCACACTTTAATGGGTTCAAATGACTAAGATGAAAATGAAATTTCAGTAATTAAAGTTCATGTAAGGGGAGGTGTTTCATTTAGTTTTTTGTTTGTTTGCTTTCATCTATAGGCCTCCAGTGTTTTCGTATCTATTCTATAAACAGGATAACATAAAATCATCTAGTTACAGAAGAAATGAAAAGTTGAATGATTCGTTATATTTATATGACCTTAAAACATGTTGCAGAATTGCATTTATTACACAGGAAAAAAAAAAAAACAAAACAATAAAACATCTTATTGAGTAGTTGATTATATGGTATTACAAAAATCTGCCTTCCAGTGGAATCCTTTGGCCTGCATATGTACAGCGCTGTAAATCTTGCTAAATATTTGTTTCAGAAATTGTCCAGAAGGATGAACAGATTGATTTTCCAGACCTAAATCACTTCAACACCAAATAGTACTCTGGAGAAAACTGTGTTTCTCTTCTTGTTGTTTGCAGACACATTAAGATCACACACTGAGCTGCAGCAGTTCAGCTTTCTGGTCCTTTTGCTGTTTCATAGCGCCAAGATGGAAAAGGCACAGCTTTGAGACTACCTAAATACAAAGAGTTGATGAAAACCACAGAAAAATTAAGGAATTAATGAATGCATGTCATTAATTCTGAACTCAGTAATGGACTATATTTCTGGCTTGTGGATTTGCATGAATTTGAAAGCTTGAAGAAGGAAAAAACCGAAGTGAATATAGGACATTTTCACAAAATAGCTTGTAAAAGTTTTGCTTTTTTACGACATATTTTCCTACGTTTTTACAAAAAGTCAGCAAAACATTTATTTTTCCATTAAACTTGTCGAACTGCCAGGTCAGTATTTTACAAAGTAAATTTTTTCAGCTATAAAAATTTTGAGTTGTTTATAACTTAATACCTCTATTTAATGGTGTTCTGATTAATTTCCCCAAAGAATTTGCTGTTCTAATTTGAGCTCACTGTTTCAATTTGTATTCAATACCTGTGATTTTTAAAATGTTATAAAATGTATTTCCTCAACAGAAAAGAATATTTTCTCCAAATGACCTGAAAGGATATTCCATGCCACATACCTTCCTGTTAAAGACAATAGATACTTGTGACTTAGGCACTTAATGCTATGCCTTTTATTTGCTGGTGAAAGCCTGATGCCATCTTTTTCCATTTGTACTGCAGGCTCCTGCCCAAAACACCATGCTTGCCAAAGACATTCACAGATCTTTGATTTTTAAAAGAAAATTACATTACATCAGAGGCCATTAAAAACTGAAAAGTAAGGAGTGGTTTTTCTCACTTCTGTCATTCAAAACATGTACCAAATACAATTATGTGTGTGTGCACTCATCAGCAACACTTCACAACTGCAGTTGTACAAGACTTCTGAGGCCTAGAAGTACTGACTCAGTTTAGGCTGGTTTTACATATGTGATCAGTTTTAACAAATCTAATTTTAAAATATGGAGGCCTGAAAGGTGGGGAGTCTTATCTAGTGTGGTCAAAGATGAATGCTTTGTACAGCTGTTATGAGACCAGCCTTACACCCTTTGTCATATCTGCTAGATTATATTCTCCTGAAAATCTACATAAAAAGTTAGGGCTCATACATATTTTCTGGATGTTTACATCCCTTTAAGCATGCAGCCAGCTAGAATACTATATAAAGGGCACTAATGTCTGTTTATACTTGGTATTGCTTAGTATAAAGAAATTTTAGTGTGAAACATCTTATTCTTTACAGAGAAAAAGAAACCTGTGCCTTCACCTGGCAAGTCACTTCTCTGTCATCTATTTGTTTTGGGGGTTGTTGGGGATTTTTCTGACAGGCTTGGATTAAGAGAATATTGGTAATAAATGTCTCATGAGAAGTCTCCTTGCAAGTACAGCATAGAACTGGGAAATCTATAGAAAAGGGAAGAGAGAAATTTCCCAAACACAGCCAGAACCTCTCTCGTTTACACTCTAAGCCTCTTGGGATTGCAGAAGACTCTTGCATTTAGTGCCTGCTTCTGAAAAAGAATTGAAACATTTCAAAAGATCCTAAAAGCCATGTGGAAGGCAGAATTTATGCATCTTTAAAAAAAAAAGCTCAACACTTATTTGTCAGAACTCTCATTTCCTATTAAGTAAATTAAATTGGTGTTTAGTGGTTTAGTGAGTTTCTCCTCTGCTAAATGAACACAACCTGCTGGATCCAGCAAATTCATTAAAAATGTGCTTTTACAGGATAGAGGGCTTTAGAAGCTGCACAAACCCATCAGACTTTATGAGTTTTCAGACCAGTTCTATTCACAGGGTGCGAGTGAATATCTCCCAGTTCCCAGAGAGCCTCCCTTCACAAATAAAAAGAACAGAGATAAGCTGAAAGACACGCAAGGTGAGCATAAAATATAATTAAAACATACTTTCATTTGCAGTCTATTGCAGCTGCTAACCTTACTGATTAGGAGTTCTTCCATCTATGAGTCATCTCAGAGATCTATTCTCAGGGGGTCTGAGCCTGAAATCACTCTTGTTTCAAAAGCTGACAAGGAGCAAATATTCAGATGTAATTCCATGTAGGCTGAAGACCAGTAAACCTACAGTATGAAGTGACAAAACGTGTCAACTTAGAAGCTGTTATGTTAACTGAACCATTTGCATATGATAATTGTATAATATACACACTCTCTGGGTCAATAATGATATTCTTTTTCATGCAGGAGGTTTGAAAACCAAGACAAGCAAAACAGGCTGCTAAGCACAGGCTTCCTTCACTTGCTATCTGTAAGATACAACTTGAGGCCAGAATGTGAAAATTAAAACCACGTAAATTCTGTGTAATCACTGATATCAGACAGCTCACTATAATTTTCCCTTACATCCCAGTTTGCACAAGTGTTAAATATAAGTTCTGCTGGTGTTTTATGAACTTTACCTCTAACAATTACAGATGGTACTAAAACCAAGTTCACTTTTTGGCTGTTCTTTAGACTCTTGTACTTGTGGGTTATACATTTGTAGGAAAAACATGCCAAGGTGAAAAGCATGCCAAGGTAAAAAACTCTTAGCCAAAAGAAACATAGAAAACAGGTGCTTCGATATTCCAAGGATGATCTGAACATGTAGTACAAGGTGCTCCTGAATGCTCAAGTTGTCCTCCCCCGTTTCAGCCCAACTTTTCTGTGCTGTGTGAATCCGTTGTCCTACATCAAGTCTTTCTAAGGGCAGCAGCTCTCCAGCCAGTTCCAGCAAAGCTCTTAGCGAATCACTGCCCAAATTGCCCATAACACATGATGTGGGACTTGACAACAGTCACCTCCTTCCACAAATTTACCCCATTATCCCAAAATGATACGGTTTTTGTCTCTGCTTATAGAGATCTGAAGCAGGTTGTTTCCCTTCATATCTTCAGGGTGAGTGTCCCCCATCTTCAGAGAAGTGCATCTGACCTAGGAAAAGTTCCTGCTAAGCATTGTGAAAGACGGGGGGCACCAAGAGAGTTTCTCCCTCCAGGTCCATATTTGATATTTCATGTATTCAGTTGCTGAAGTCTAAAGCTGTTTATACACTTCTTTATGTCCAGCCTTCAAGGGCAATCGCAGTAAATGCCTAATACAAATGCAGCTATATGGGAAATATCATCCATGGGAGTTTGGCTTGTAGTTGGGATTACCTGCTGTTTTGACATGTTTTGTTTGGAGGAGGTAGGCTCTCTGAAGGGTTTTCTGCTGGTGTGGGGTTCTGCCTCCCCAGCGGTTGTGTAGCTGCCAGATCCCACCACACTTTGCTATCCACTTGCACTTGTCATGCAGTAGTCATCTGGTGACATGGAGACAGCTTTCCCCTTGTCTAACCCCAACCAGAATACTGGAGCACCTCTCTGATGGCTCTGTCATCCACACTTTCCTGGGATGGGAGATGGGTGCAGCTCAGATATGCACAGATGGATTTCTGTGTGGTTTCAAGAAATTTCATCCCAAGTCTTTTTCACATTGCAAGTATATTTCAGAGGCTGTTAAAATCAAAACCTCACAGATAAGAGAATGCACAAGAGAATGACTGGAGGCAGTCAAGTTAAATAAATGCCAAATGCAGAGATCTCTGCAGGCATTTCTGGGTACTTATATTTATGCCTTCATGCACACCTACCAAGAAATGTTTTGCATTCCCAACTCTGAAAGCCTTACCCGGCTATTTTTTTTGCATAGATATGGTTATGAATGTCTCCACAACATAAACATTTCTATTTGCAAAAGGGGCCTTGGACAGTAAAAATTTTTATAGCTCACATCTTCTCTGTCCTAAGTTATTTAAGATTTAAATGTTTGTGGATAATTTCTTAATTTTTTTACTACTGTATGAATAACTTTACCGCTGTAGCAAATGTTTCCAATGTTTTTTCAAACACAAAACCACTAAACAATTTTTGCATTTATTATGTTTTCCTTTAATATATAAATCAAAAGACAATAACAAGCCAAATGTCAAAGAAAATTTTTGACACTTCATACATTAAATAAAAGCAGCCGATAAACAGTTTAGATGAAATTATGGCTTGAAATGTAGTTCCCAAGAGGAATGTGGTTCATAAATTGATTTTATACTGCCTCTGTCGTTGTTGATTTGAGATATGCACAAGACACCCGCAGCCATTACCAGTTCTACCATTATTTAGCCTGCCTTTGCTCTGACTGATATTTAGACACATGGAGACTCCCAGTCATCTATTTCTGTGAAAAATGTGTTGTTTGGTTGTCATCACATGTGTAGCATGCTGCCTTCTATTTGAAAGCTTGACACTTAATAAAAAATTTGGAAGAAAATCAGCCTTTAAATTTTGACCATGCCTGAATCCCAGAAGTTTCTATAGCTGTTTTGGGTATTCAAGGGGGAAGTGCTTTCCAATCAGTAAAAATGAGGTAGCATTCAATTGGTAATTGAGCAAATCTCATTGAGTCTCAAAGCTAAACCGAGCTCATGAGTTCTTTATTGTATCCCAGCTTTCAAGTCTCCTCGAAAAAGATGCTTCCCTATTCTTTTGCACTTAATCTTTTTCTATAGCTAAATGTTACCACAGAAATCACTGCTTCAAAGATTCTAATCTGTTTATTGCCAGAATATTTATAATTATTTGGAAATTAATATGCCAGTGTTCACTTTAAGTATGGGAAATGAGAGATTAATTTGTGTGGAACTAACCATTATGATCTACAAGGTTCAGAACAAGCATTTCAGTTCTCATTCAGTTCTGTTGGAAGAAAGTGGTTTACAAAACACCTGAGATTATGTAATACTGTGTCTTTCGCATTAAGGTCTTGATTTTCAAAATTGCACTCTCCATTCAAACATTTTCCTCTCATAGGAACAAGACGATTGAGCTGTTTTCTCTCTCATTTCACCAATGAGTACTTCAAAATAGAGTTAAGGGAAAACTAAGAGTTAACTCAAGCATTCATTGTAGAAATGTTCTAATAACAATGAATTAGAAATAAAACAACCATGGGTGGATTCATCTAGCAAATGATATATTTATTAAGTGTACCACTTGGGTTTTTTACAGGTCAAGGTACCCCACCTCTACAAGAAAAGGTGGTAAGCTTCTCAAAGTGCCCTTAATCATTATGCTGACTACGTGACAGCACATTTGCTGAAAGCTATACAAATGGAGCATTGTACCTGAATGGAAAATATATGCTTTCAGCACAAACAAAACTACTAGATTTTAAGAGTGACTTTATGCCTTCACTAGCAACTAGTCTTTAAAGAGTACACATCCTTAGCACAAATCCTGATGATAAAGTATGTGCAAGCAGAGCTCTTAAAGAGAGCACATTTGAAAGAGAGTCTACATAGTCCAGCAGATTTGCTATTTGCTGTGCTTTCAGTTCACTCCTCTAACACCTCTAGAGAGAGATTTCACAGCAATATGCGTTCACTTGAAGAAAAAAGTGGGTCTACATGAAATCAACCATAAATATGTTTCCACTACTCTACTCATGACATTTGTTGCCATTGTTTTGTAGGCAATGGAATAAATGGTTGATAGCACCATTTTTTTTCCTCCTGATAATTTTTACTGGTAAGTGCCACTGACATTGCAGAAAGCCCATAGAAGCTGGCTGGCAGCTGGCAGGCTGGATTTGTAAAGTGAGCCTTAGGCAACTGTGTGCATACAGTGCTGTGGGGCCAAACCGGGAAGTACAAACTCCTACTGCGCTCATTCAAGTCAAGAATTTTTCAACAGGGAGATACACGCAAATAAATTGGGCACATAGGCATAACACATACAATTAGCTTATTAAAAAATTAACCAGAATTGAAAAACACCTAACCTGTACTATTCGTCAATGAAGCTTGCTGTTGCCTTTCTTTTTGTTTGTTTTATTTCCTTATTTAAATATAATGGAAAGGCTACTGTTTTACTTTCGATGACATCAAAGCCTGTAATTCATTCCCTGAAACCACAAGGTTTTCCTTTTCCTTTGTTTCTTTGTCTGATGGTGTAGATGTAAAACATCTAGTGAAGGCTTTATCCTTGTATGGTGTGAGGAGCTGAGCTCACCTTTGGGCTGTGTCCAAAGAGAAAATCTACGGGGCAGAAATGTATTCCTGAGAGGCCATTAAACTTGCACTAGGCATTAACGTTGATAGTATGTTGATCTAGCTTCTGTCCTCTCTACTGCCCTCGTTAAAGTGACTAAAAGCCTTTCCTTCATCAGATCCCACTCCTTTTTACTGAAATCCCTGCTGCCTTCAAGATGTGGGAAAAAATCCTGATTCTTGAAAGTTTGAGCTTCTTGAAACTTCATTCACTCTTATCCCTCATAGCTGAGTACTAATTCCTCACTTTCTCCTCTTTTCTTGCAAAAAGAAAAGTCCACTGTGAGACTCAATTAATATCAAGACCAAAGTTGCCTTTAGTTCTCATGACAGAAATCAGGAGGATTTTAGATATCTCATGTCTCAGAGGTTGAGAAATCCTACTTTGAGCACAGCCTAATTCTGAAGGGTCCTGAGTCCAGCCAGCACTAAGTCCACTGTGGATCACAGAGTTTCTTCTCAGACAAAAGTTCCCCCTTGAATGCACCCTAACTTTAGCTGATAGTGGCTGTTTGCCCTCTGCCTGGCCTTCTGGGCAGAGCAATCAGTGGCAACTGCTCAGGAAGCAGACACCAGCCTTTTCCTTCTCAAGAAACCATCAGCACATGTACAGGAGTTGAAGAGACATCTGAATGAGACCCATAGCTCTGAGCCACTGTGCTCCTGACGTCTCCAATGTCCCTGTCCTGCGGTGCACTTTCAGGCTTGGTAATGCTGATCAGACTGTGCTGCTCCCCCTGATCCCTGCACACTTGCATTGACCAGCCTGGCAGCAATGCAGAGATATCCCAGGGAACAAGGGATGGCTCTGCACACACTCGGACACAATGAAGTTGACCAGGCTGCTAGGTGGCTGCTGGAAAAGCAGTAGGAGCTAATCGTGGGATCAAGTTTGATGTGGGTGCCCTTCCCTTGCTTCCAGCAGAAATAGACATGTTCCATCTCTGCCTTCTCCCCCTAGCTTTGTCATTTTTCTTGCCTATTCCATTACATTCTCAGTGATTTTTCTCTCATGTCTCTTTCTCTTGTACAGCTTTCTTGGGCAAATCCTAGACCAAAACTCAAGTCCAATCCCTCCACCTTTCTGTGTGACTACCTAAAGCTTACATCTAAAGCTTTCTCCAAATGTCCTGACCTCATGTCCCTTCACTATAACACAATTCAGGCTGAAAATTATTGTCGTTGCCCTGTTTGATATTCAGCTCTTCCAGGCTGGCCAGGGTCACCAGCACGGACTTTTCTTGGTTAGATTTCTAACATCAAGCAAAACAAGCAGAGCAGAACCCTGTGCAGCAGTAGAGCTGAGCTCCTCCGACTGGCCTCATCCTACCATAGATTAGAGCACAGTTTCTCAACTGCAGGACAAAGGCCTGGTAGCAGCCCAGTTGGCTCTTGGCTCAAAAGGTTAATAAGATTCAGTTGTTAAGATATCGTCTCTGCACTCTTAAGGACTAATTATTGCCAATGGGCTATAAAAATATTAGCCAGAGAAGAGGTGTTCTAGATTGTTTTCTTCTGATGTCAGTCAATTATTTATTTTTTTTCAAGGGCTTATGAGAAACGGACTGCTTATTCTGGAACAGGTATATAAAGTGACTTACCTATATGTGTAACACACAGAAAGAAAAGACTTTTCATACAGTCCATGTACAAATGTGCCTGACCTATATTTGGTGCCTCTCCTGCCTGTTCTTCCTGTATAAGACTTAGTGCGGCATTACCTACTTTTATTTTTTAGGTTTTGGGGTTTTTTGTAAGAGCAACTGAGGGATGTAGACACATTCACAACTAAAACAAAATCTTTTTATTCTTGGCTGCTTTAATCCTATCCTCTGAGAACAATCCCTTAAACCAAGGTTTACAGTCAATCACCAAAAAAAGTGGGGGGTCCATTACCTTCCCCTTTTAATTGAAGGGCAGGGGCCTTAAACTTTCCATGAGGTTTTAGTAAAATTTCTTCTGGGCAGAATTTCCTTGAACTTGGTAATTAAGACCACAGGATACGTGTTAATTGTCTTTGACATGCAGAATTATCTGCATTTACCCAAACTAATAACATCACCACAGACATGCTGGTTTTTAAACACATAGTTTAGAATCATCTATAAATTTAATTACTCTTCAAATAATGCAAAGATTGACAAATGCCAGGAAAGCTGAAAGAAATTAAGGAAAATATGTAACTTTATCCTTGATTCACCCTGTCAGGATTCCATTTTCTGAAAGATTCATAAGGCATGGGAAATCACTCCTTTTTATAGGTTTTGTTCTATTAATGTACAATTGCATCTGTCAAACATCAAGTTACAGTCTTAATTTTGAATGGGCTTGCTTCTCTGGGCTAAAGTAAATAATCTTAATAAAAATAACATTTTCATTTCCCTGAACACATTCTTTTCTGGGTGTCTAGCTATATAAAGTATCAGAACGGAAAAAAAAACATAGAAGAAACACCTTGTAGAAAAGTAAAAGTAGAAACAATTGGGCATGGATGTTCAGAATCAGAGCATCTGCAAGCGTCTTATAGTTTTAATAATTTTTAAGTGTTTGTATAACTTCTACTTTGAAAGAATATCATAGCTGATAAATTTTAGCTAGATATGCGTAAGTAATAGGTGAAAATAATATGATACAATTCAATTTAATTTTGTCTTTAAAATTCATTACAAAATAGATGATTGATTTAAACAATATTCATTGACCAAAATTACTAGATTAATATTACTTAAAATTAATAATTCATTTTCTTTATCAGTTACTTTGCAGGCTTTCCCCATGTAGCATGTAAAAGACAAAACCAGAAGCTAGTGTGGTTATGCTCCAACCATATTTTCATGACCAAGCTGCATGATTTGATAAGATTAACATATCTTTCTTTTCTGATTTATTCTATTTTTTTTCTTAAGACATCTATTGGTCTTTGCTTCATCTCCTCATCCCCAACCAAATCTTAAGTCTTGTCTTACACTATTCTTATGGTGTGGAGGCATGGATTTTCCATATTTCATGCAGCAAAAAAGGCTTCAGTTAGTAGCACTACCATGTTTTATTTGTTAAATAGTAGTAATGTGCCCTGATAAGGTGATTATGATTTTCAGAATTAGTTTACCCTGACAAAATTTCTCATTCAATTTCAAAAAGTTGTGAATATTGAATAATGTTCACTTTAAAAAGCCATCTTTCAGGAAATGTTCTTTGTTAGAATGTCCCCTGGAAGATGATAGCTCAGTGTGGAGACTGTGTAATGGGTCTGTGTATCCCTCTGGCCACAGCTTCCATGTAGGTTTAATTGAAGGACAATTACCAGTGTGAGGCTTATTCATGTAAACATCAAAGCAAATAATCACAAGGCCAAAAAAATGCAATAATTGTTAAAATTTGTTAATAATTATGGTGCTGCACTGCCCTACCCAGTGAATTTTCCCCTGCTCTAAATCAACTAGACAAAGGACAGTACACATTGGCATTTTCTTTCCGGCAGTATTTCTGTGCCTACCACACTGAGTTGTGCCACTCAGTGTGGTAGCAGCTGAAAGCCTAATGAGCAGCTTTCCAATGTGCAGTGAAGATGATGGTATGAAGATGGCAGAATACCGTAAAGCTTAGTATAACAGGACCATGAATTAAAGAAAAAAGAAAGGTTTAGAAGTGAAGTAATATTTCTGAGATAACTTTCTAATCAGCAAGTTCTATTTCTTGCCAAAAATAAGTGGATTGCGAGGTAAGAATGTAAGTATTTCTAGGCAAAAAATCTAAGCATAAATAGGAAAGTATGTGAATACCCCCTAAATATTCTGCTGGGGTCCTGCCCTTGGACTAATCAGCCTCACCAGAAAGCTGATTTGGCTGGAAATCCATAAGCCCTGGTAAGGATGGGTGCCCTGTCCTGCCCCATGAGCTTTCCATTTGTAGTTGTGTTCCATGTTCTGATCCTTCCTGATGTTTAATTCATAACAAAAGCAGACAATGCCTTGACACATCTGTCAGAGTCATTGGTAGAGCCTGCTGGGAAAGGTGGTGGCAACATCCATCTAAGAAGAGGAGTGGTAAGGGGAAAAAGTATGGACTGACACACTTTGCCCTTGTTCTTCTCCTTCCCTAATTTTTTTCTTCCTCTTCCATAATGGAGCTGCCAAACCTGACAGCTCCACACTTCACTGCCTTCAGATGTCTCTAAACTTTCCTTTGAAGCTGTGAAAATCATGCCATGAATCACAGCAGTGATGAGACATGAGTGCAGACAGACAGAAAAAGAAGTCTGATTGCCAGTCCTGTGCAACAAAAGACCCTCCCAGGTCAAAGAGGTGGATATGCTTTTCAACAAGGTAAAACTAATGGGTGAAACCTTCAATTAAAAGCAGAGATAGTCCTCTGGATCCCAGTGCTTAGGGTAGTAATCACCTCTCACAGTACCGGCCCCGCTGTCTTCAAAAATTTAGACTTTGGTGCCTAAAGTGACCTCAGAAGAAGGTGACAGTCTTCACTCCCTGACAGAAGTCTAGACTTTACTTCTTTTGTTTGGCCAACTTTCCCTTCAGCTATAATCCTGGGGCTTTATTCTTCCTTAAATTTGGTAGATGCAAACAAGTTATTCAAAAAATGGTCCCAGAATCATCTGCGTGTTGAAGCTTTTGCTATTTCAGCACACGACCTTGAAAGGGCTGGGTAGGGAGGCTCTACCTGTTTGGTTTTGTAGTGCATGTACAGTAGTGCATGACTTTGCACTGTGATGATTTGTTATAAATAGAGTAAATTCATATAAACAAATACGAATATCTTGAAGACCGTGGAAACAGGAGAACAGGCGTTTGCAGAATATATTTCTACATGCGAACTATAGTTTTGAGAACACACTTCAGACTGTAACTTCCAATATCAATTAGTGCTCTTCTTTTGTATCATAAAGTTCAAGGATAAAGCAACAGGAAAAAAACCAAGCAATGTTCATATTTTGCCAGAGTTTTATAATCAATTAAACATCTTTGCTGCTATTTACATAGTTGAATGGCATTACATTTACACCATGCAATTTTGTGTTATTTCTATGTAAATATTTCTTTAAAGCCAGATGTAAGTTCAGATTAGTTGTGGAAGAAACACTAAAATAAAATAAACTTCCATTTGGGGGTGATCACAAATGACTCTAAAACTGAAGAGCAAGCTTGTTAAAATGCAATGTGAAAAGCAAACTATATTAAAACAAGCTGAATAAATGAGGAAAAACAACACACAATGATGCCTTCAAAAAGGTTTGCCCTATTGCAATAGATTCTGAGGATTACAGGTAAATTAAAATTCAATAGAAGTTTTAATTTCAGCCACATGAAGTGACACAGGAGTTTAAAATAGAAGGTTGTTGCATACCTATACAAGGTCTGAAATTCCCACTGAAACAACTAAAAGCAGAATTTACCCCTTCTTTCTCTAATTCTAGTTCAATCGTAAATGATAATTTCATTCTTCCATCCTGTTTCTGCCTTGAAATCCAGTGCCAAAACACACACTCCCTCAGAAAGAACCCTGCCAAATTCTACATCATTTAAAAGCAAACTGTAAAAGAAAGAATGGAAAAGCACAATCTCAAAACAACTAGCTCATAATCTTCTTTCATTCGTTTGTCTGACATCATGCATCTCTCTCAGATGCAATCTTGTACCTAATTTAGACTGAAAAAGCCCCAGTCATAACCACAGGTTTATACCTACTGCATGTTTTTCCATTCCACAAACGATGGTATGAACAAATAACTAGCCAAATCTTCAAAGTTCCACACAAGTCCTGGGGAACTGCAGGACTGAGAAATAAAATCTGAGCATGAAAAATCTTCTTCAGTTTGAGATTTTTATTGAGTATATTTTCAAACCACTTTATCTGGAAGTTTTCGTTAATCGTGTGGTAGAAGGATGTTCATTTCCCTGCATTCCTGACTTTTAGGTTTCAGTGGCTGGGAAATGGTAACCACAGAATAGTTATCAATAGTTTGTTTTGCAAACAGAAAGGTGGATCAAGTGGAATTCTGAAGAGATCCATCCAGGAATTGATTCTTGTCAATCCTTCATGAATTATCCACATTGTAAGTTAAAGAATATACATACACTTCAGGCGTATATTTCATACACGGAAGTTGACATCAAGCTACCAAGAACTCAATGTAGATGGAAGGACACGACTGGAATTCAAAATTATCTTGATAAAATGAAGGCATGGTCAGGGGAAAAATACCTATTACACTTTTCGGAGTAATCAATTGCATAATTAGAAGGCAATATCCAAGACTGGGATAACCTTTAATGGAATGATTTCCTGGTTATTGTGGAACACAGATTGAACATAAACCATCATTATCAAATTACCATTAAAAAAAAGAAAAGAGCTAGTAGGATATATTAACAAGCATGCAGACTATAAGATAGGTGATGTAAACCTTCAACTCTTCTCACTGCAGGAGAGGTCTAGTTGCCCTACTATGTTTAGTCTTAGCTACACTATTTCAAGAAATGCAAGTAGAGCTTAATTAAAGGGCCAGAAAAACACATTAGATATTTAAGAAGTGTAATGATAATTATTAAAAATAAAAAGGTTAGCTTTCTTGTGTACTGGTGTAGAGTAAAGAATGCTAAGCAGAAACATGCTAATCAAATAGGTAGAAGACAGACATAAAGAAGGATAGAATAAACCATTCTCCTTGTTGACAGTAACTAGAACACAAAAATAGCTTTAGTTGCAGTGGCAGAAGACTCAGGAATGATTTGGGAACAACAAGAAAGAAATAAATACTGAAGTAAATGTCTTTAAATACTGAAATAAATGCCCCATAGAAGAAAGGAATAATCTCTGGGAATCTGAAAATACAAGCCTCTGCCAAGAATGCTGTTTTTGACAGATGAAAGCATCTTGCAGCAAAAGATGAAATACTTGCCTCTTCAGACACCATCCAGCTTTCTGTTTTCTCTGGATTCTTTTAGTCTTTACAGTGTAAACTGAGATATCTTGTCAAATTAACTTCAGCATTGACAACTTTGGAGTCTAATCTTTCTTTCTGAAAACACTTGGGCATTGTTTCTTTGAAAATAGAAGAGAAAGGCGATTTTGTCATATCAATAGCATAGTCAACATATTCATAGTGAAGAAAAATAAGTTGGTAGTCATTTTCTGACCATACATCCAAGACACTTCTTCAGCTACCTTTCAGTCCCTTTATTAGCATGAATTTTGAACAGGCTCTCTGCACAGGGTCATCCCCCACTCAGATAAAAGTTCTCCAGCAATAGAAATCACTTGATTTCATTTTATTATTAAGGTGCTGTCTCACAAAGGTGAGGGGTTAATGACACCACCAAATTATACAGAAATTTCTTTAAGGAAGAGATTCATCTCAGACCAACAGCTACAGAAAAGAACAACAGTGATTGATCTTCTCACCACTCAGCAGCATCGGCAAAGTTACAAACGTACACTGTTTTTACTCCTCTGGGAGTTATTTATTGAGCAAAGGGAGGGTGGATAGCACTTCCTTTGAAGTCAAACATCTTGCTTGGATAAGGAGATATGTTGCATGCAACAAAAGTAATAAAAAGACAAAATGCTTTATTAAATCTTCTTTATCACAATATTGTGTTCCAATAACATGATCTAATTAAAGACGTATATGAACCTCTTTTCATCTGAAGATCAGTTCAGAGGTCTTAATTTATTCTGAAACAAACATACTGCTGAAATGTTTCCAAGATTTTAAGTGATGTATCCTTTCCATTTTCGCTAACAGGTGTTGATGCTTTAACTACCTCTTCAAGATTTGTTGTACAGAGAGGAAAAAAAGACAGCACTTTTTAAAAGGAAGAGAAAAAATATTCTTTGTTATCAAAGCAGCAAGAAATATACTGGTTATTCATTTAATACAGAAAAACTTCATAAATTGCATAGGTCTAATAGTGGATAGGTCTTTGTATCTCATTGCTTGCAAGTTCACCTCAGCTCTTTCCTTCATATGCAAGAGGTGAAATATCAGATGTCTTAAAAACATCTCGCACAAAATATCTTTTGGAAAATTTGCTTCCTAGGCATTTCCCTTAAGATCAGCATTAATTCCAAATAAGTTGAATGAAGGAGGTTATTAATTTCCCTTAGCATGGTACTAGAGTAAAATATTTTGCAGGCTACAGCCATTACTTTTCTCTTGAAGAACTCCTAATTTTCCCCTAACACTTGCAGCTGGCTTAATCCTGCAATAATACCTGCGTTAAAAAGATCTTGTTCTACTTACAAAATCAATTTCAACAAAGTTTGTTTCCATCTCATGGTTGTTGTGATTCTGCCATGTTTGGTATAAAACAAGAAAATAAATCTGATATATCAGATTCAACAAAAGTTAATTGTGGGAACACTGTAAAATATTGCTTAGGTGTAGTATATTTAAGTCTCTAATAGTAAATATTGAACAACAAATAAATACACACATTGCTACATACAGCCATACCTACATCTCAGTAACTTTTATGCAATGGAACTTGCATGAGAAGCCTGAGTGTGTATTCTGTAGTAATAACTTTGCAGAGTGTTTGAGACATTTGAAAAATGTTTTGTGTTGCTCAGAATTTCATTGAACTAGACCTAGAGGAGGTTATTCCTTAACAGGAAACAAATATTTAGTAGAAGGAATATTTCTCTTTCTTCTTTATTTTTTTTCTCTCCTAAAATATTCTTTTCCATATCCTGCACATTGTTCCTTCATCTTAACCAGGAATTGCTCTTGTTTTGGTTTTTGCATTCAACAGCCATTTGTATTTATGTGTATGAAGGTTCTTCACTGACTACATAACTTTGGTATCGTTTTTGTTTACTTCTACTCACAAGTACACTCCCAGTTGCCTTTTTAGCCCTTACCAACTGTCATCAATCCTGCCTTAAGTCCTTTACTCTTCCTTTATAATCATGTAGAAAATTACTGTAGTTTAAAAAAACATCTTGCTCTACACAAGTACTTTTGTTCTTATTGTTATTAAATATCCAAGACCTCTGTTCCTCCCCCTAAGTGCTCTCAGTGAATTCATTATGGCTGTACATTGTACTCCTTCGTATAGCCAAACAGATCAGATTTGACACACTTAGGATCTCATCCAAGACCATCTGTTTTATCGGGCCTTTTATCCAACCTTATTAAGCCAGTATTTAAAAACAGAAAATGGGGATGCATTATTAACTTCTGTAGTAGCCTGCAGGAAGACAAAAGCATTTTCTGCTCGAAGTGGTATAATAATATACCCACATGCTAAGGCAACCTTTTACGTATTGCAAATTAAAACTTACCTACAGAATGTGTGAAGCAAAATTATTTTGAAGAAAAAGAGATTAAATGGACAGTAGAAGTCAAGGGAGGTGGTATATTTTGGGATGGGGAGTTGGTTATTTGTTTTTCAAAAGTAGATTTTGTACTTGTAATAAGAAACTAGGCTACATATTAAACTTTTGGGGAAACTAACTGCAAATAATATCCATGTTAGGCTAAGAAAGAAGATAATTCTACAAAGGGAGAAGTATGAGAAGAATGGGACTTCAGTTGTATTTTATGTAGTTCTCCTGATAACTGCAAAAAAATAAAGCCCAGAAGTATTTAGATTGATACTGAAGCAAATGGCAGATTTACCCAATTACAGAGCAAAAAGGTGCAGCAGTAGCAACTTCATACTGTTTACTTTTAAGCAGGTGAAATCACAACAAGTCATTGTAAGAACTGGGAGCTCTCTCTTGCAAAAAGCAAATTCACTGCCACTTCTGAAAAACAACCAGAAGCTCTAGTATCTTTCTTTTAGATATGTTGTATTCACATTTAAATTAAACTTGTATTTTTTATTTCTTTTCCTATGTCCATTACCCTGTGTATGTTCTTGATCTAAACATATGCTCTTGCTCTTAATGAATCTCTCTGTGGATCCTGAAGCATGTACCAAGGTGAGTGTCCAAATTTCTACAGAAAAACTTTTCAGATATTACATGAATAAATTGATTCTTGGACATCAAGATGTATCATGCAGTCAAGCACTGGACAGGTACGGTCACCACTGGGTTAAAAACTGGCTGGATGGCTGGGCCCAGAGAGTGGTGATGAATGGAGTTACATCCAGCTGGTGGCCAGTCACAAGTGTCCTGTTAAATATCTTTAACATTGATTTGGACAAGGGGATCAAGGGCACCCTCAGTAAGTTCCCCCTAAGCTTAGCAGGGATGTTGATCTGCTGCAAAGGGATCTGGACAAGCTGGACTGATGGGCTGAGGCAAATTGTCTGGGGTTCAATGAGGCAAAGTGCCGAATCCTGCACTTCAGTCACAACAACCCCAGACAGAGCTACAGACTGGGGGAAGCAGAAAAGGAGCTGGGGCTGCTGGCCAACAGCTGTCTGAACATGAGCCAGTGTGTGCCCAAGTGGCCAAGAAGGTCAGTGGCATCCTGGCCTGTATCAGCAATAGTGTGGCCAGCAGAGCCAGGGCAGGGATTGTTCCCCATTCTTGGCACTGGTGAAGCCACAACTGGTGAAGCCACAGGTGAAGCCTTGAATCCTGTGTCTGCTTCTGGGCCCACCACTGCAAGAAAGACATTGAGAGGCTGGAGCGTGTCCAGAGAAGCACCAAATGAGATGGATATGGGTCTAGAGAGGAGCAGCTGGGGGAGCTGGGGTTGTTTAGCCTGGAGAAAAGGAGGCTCAGGGATACTCTACAACTTTCTGAAAGGAGGTTTAGCCAGGTGGACATTGGACCCTTCTCCTGAGAAATAAACAACAGGACAAGACGAAATGGCCTCAAGCTGCACCAGAGGAAGTCCAGGTTGGACATCAAGATGAATTTCTTCACTGTTAGGGTGGTCAGACATTGGAACATACTGCCCAGGGAGGTGGTGGAGTTACCATCCCGGAAAGCATTCAAAAATGACTGGATGTGGCACTTAGTGCCGTGGTTTAGTTGACATGTTGGTGACCAGTCAAAGGTTGGGCTCCATGATCTTGGAGGTCTTTTCTGACCTTAATGATTCTGTGATTCTGGGATTAAAGGACACCGTGCTACATACAGCAATCCCATCTTTGTCACTTCCTACCAAACTGACATGCCTTCACCCAGCTGACCTGATGAGCCATCTGGATTTTAACAGAATTGCCAATTTATTTCTGCAAATATTATACTGTTTTCTAATATTAAAACACTGTAAATCTCAGTCAGCAAAACATTAAACAATTACTAGCACAGATAAAGCGTTCCCAAATGGTACTGATATACATCAGAATGGCAGGTTCAAAGACATGGGAGAACCTCAGTACATTTGATCTGTCATAGGAGAATAGTGGTTCCAGGAAAAATCATCCTATCTCTTGCCAGTAGAACGTCATACATTTATTACAGCCAGTGCCAAATTTACATTGCATTTTACAGATATATGAAGAAAAGCAGTTATTGTCCCAAAACTGTTCCAGCTGTAGAGAAGCAGAAAAATGTCTTTTGTTAGGGAAAAAGAAAAGAAAATTACCTAGGCCCAAGAACAGCATAACAACAGACACAAAACTGGCAACAGACTGAGCAGTGGATTAACAAATCCTGAGCTAAAATTAATGCTGAAAAGAGGTCCATTAAGGACCTCAGCAGCATCTACAACAAACCAGGGAAATTCAGACAGCGATTAAAACTCAAGGAAAGTAAATAACCAGTGTTTCTATTTGTTGGTAGATAAGCATAGCTTAATAACTTTTCATTGGATTTTCATCATTGAGTTCACAAGAGGTGAAGGACAGTGAAGTTAAGCTTATATCTAGCCTAGAAGTAAACATAAGTATTTGTGTATGTCTTTTTTTGCTCAATTATCATAACATACCTGAAATGCTGCTAATATATGGCAAAAAATGGGAAGTTGTTATAGATACAAATTCATCACATTTCTAAAAGCTAAAGAAGTGAAAGAGTTTTCATAAGGCCATATGAAAAAGACAGTTCAGGTTCTCGAAGATCTTAAAATATTTTGAAGAAAATATTTTCCATCTACACCCTAAGAAGTGTTCATTTCTCTTTCAGTGGAGGGATGGAAGGTCATCTTGCCCATGAATAGATTAATTCTGTAGCATACCATATCTGGATGTCTCCTCTTGCTCTCTGGATGCTGTTGTTTCCCCAGCAAAAAGATGCTGGTCAGTCTGACACTACCAAGCTTTTAGATAGCCCTCCACCATGCTTGCATGCTCTCATCCCTAGAAATCAGTAGCCAGGACAGCAAAGCAGGGCTGCTCCCCAGACTTTAGCAAAGCAAAGGGAAAACAGCCTTGAACTTCCAGGGAAGCCCATCCAAAAGGCTTGATGTCACCTTCTTGTTATCACTGGCTGTTGGAGCAGGTTTGCAGTGCCTCAGAAACGGAAGTGAATAACTTGTGACAGAATCCTACTTCTACAAAAATACAAGTCTAATATAGACCAACTTTCACATTAAAAAATTTTCTTTTTAAAAGTCCTATTACAAATTATGTCTCTTCTTCACCTTAAAACCAGCCTTCATATTAATAAATGAGTTTTTCGTTACAGAAATTTTCCTGTTTAAATTGTTATTTCCTGCATCATTTATTGTGTTCTTTGATCTTGGGATGCACCTTTAAATCTATGTCATCTTCTTGGGCTCTTTAGATAAATGTAGCTTAATAACTTCACAGTTTTATCTTTAAACACAGATAACTATCACACAGGCAGTTTGCTGTTAGTTGTGAACAACCACAAGATACTATTTTTAAAACTTCATAAAAGCCCTGCAAATAGCTAAAAGCACCAGAAGGATAATACTAGTGGCTATCCCTGTGATTGTAAAATAGACCTATAAACCAAGGTGAGACATCTTTTATTATTTCAAAACCAGATATCAAAGAAAATATCATTACTTCACAATGTCTCAGCTTTTAAATAACTCTGTATTTCTCATGCATTCAAATCTCAAATTTTATTAGTCAGACTTCAAGAGACAAATTAGGTCCCTCTGGTATTTATGTATATGACTTTTAAAAACATCTTGACCTGTAAATCTCTTTACAAGCAGTAACAAATATCTGAACAGAAGGACTAATATCTAGCAAGGTAATTTTAAAATAATGAAGCATTACGCATTAGCTTGAATGGTTTATTCTATAGAAACCAAGATAGAGAGGCTATGAGTAAACTAGAGTGAAGATGAAGAACCAGTAGTCTTATACTAGAGACAGGATTTCACAAAGAAGAGAGTGGTGGCTTTACTACCTAAGGTTTTCTGTCATTAATGCACTCCTCAAATGCATAAGAATTGAAAAAGAAAGATAAATGAAAGCTTAGGTGCTAAATTACAGGTTGGAAGATTCTGCTCAATGTGGTTTCCACACATTCATTGCCTCACATGAAGCTCTTTCATATTTTTTTAAAGTATTCCATGGCACAAGGGAAAAAAACATTTATTATTTTATCAACTGGGATATTTTGTTTGAGCTTTTCAAAAATCACTTCTGTGAATGAACATATTCAGTTAGTTCCAATTAAACAGTTAAGCTCATTTTCCCTAGCATCATTAATCATTTGTCCTGTTACAAATAACGCCAAATATACCAATTCTGATATAGATTGTCTCAGGTGACAGTTTAGTTTGGGGAATATGTCTGCTGTACTTACAGAGTGTGAGAGATGCCTACACTACCTAGATCTGGTGTCCTTTCTGACAACACTAATGGAGACCCAGTGGTCTCTTCTATAATGTCTGATACTCCACAAAATACCAACCAGCAAGTTGAGTCTGCTTCCATTCTGAGTGAAGGTAATGTCAGCTGCAGAGAAGCACCTTTCTACCAGCTGTAATGCAGAACAAAAAGTGAACAAAAATACAACACTTCCACCACTTTGTTAGATACTCCTTATGTTGTAAGAATAGAAAAGCTGTCATGATGGAAATTGATGATTTTCTTTACCTCAGTCACAATCATCATTTAACAAACTGAATAATAATGGTGTTTCCTGGTACCCTCTAAACTGTTATGTTCTGGGTTCTGAGTGAGAGTAAGCTGGCTAGATCAGCAGCTGAGCAGTTGGCAGAAGCACAAGGCAGGTGAAAGAAAAAAAAGGTCTCTCAAATTAGCTTAGCCTGATCAATGTATTCAAGTTCAGCTGATAGACCTTACCAGTGACCATTCAGAAATAAACAGGAGAAAGCAGCATTCAGAGAAGTAGCATAGCCAATTAACACACATCTGTCCAGCAAAAGGCCACCAAAACTGTTTCTTGAATAGGACTGAAGCACAGGATGTTCTGGATATTGTGAAGAAAAAAAGATTATATGGAGAGAGTTAAGCAGTGAGATACACTGAGCAAAGAGTCTGTTCTCAAGAGTTTTCAGGCCCAAGTGGACAAAGCCCTGAGCATCCTGTTCTGCCCCCATAGTTCACTCTGCTTTGACACAGAGTTTGAGCTACAGACCTCCATAAGTTTTTCCAGTCTTGACTATTCAGTGGTTGCAGGTGACTGCAGATAGTAGCAATCAGTGGCGTCTCAAATGTACAGTGATCATAAATCCGAAGTCGTTTCAGACAATTATAAACTCACTTACATGGAAAGCTAGGAAACAGGTCAGATGTTTCACAGACTTTCCATCACATGCCAGCAGTTCACTTGTATGTGCAGGAAGAAACAATAATGCACTGAAAAAAATTTAACTTTGAAGGTATCTGTCTATTCATTGGCATACTATTCTCTCTACAATGACTCTACAATTTGCAATTTGTTTACTTTTCACAAAACACTAAAATTCCCACTTTTAAAGCATAAACTAATGGCTGGCTTTGTAGGAGTGCAGTTTGAAGTAGAGAATAAGAAAGGGATGAGAAAAGACCAGTTAGAAATCAATATTTTTATTGTTGATACTGATAAATGATTGGCTGTAAAAGGAGGCCCTGCACTATGAAAAAAAACCTCAGAGATCTGTCAGTCTGTAGTGAAGAGGTCATTTCTCAGTTCTTCTTTTAGCCTCAGCTTTATGGTAGATGTTGTGCCATCCTATTTCCATGTGCAAGACTGCATCAAAACTATTGGTATGTTTTTCATATCAAAGTGGGAGAACAAATAAATAGTAAATGGTAACATTTTTTTAGTTAATCAAATGTGAATTTCGAATTTTGCTTATCCTCCACTGAGATTAGGGAATGTTGCTTGACAATCTTTTGAGGAAGTTCAAAATATATAGTAATGGAAATATTCCATAATAAATACATCCATGGACCCATTGTTGTCCATTTGCACACACACACACTTTCCATCATTTCGTCATCCTGATAATCTCCCTCTGTCTTACTTAAACTATGTTTACTGTTACAAGAGGTGATACTTCTGTATGACATAGATAAGGCCCTCAGTTAATGGCTTGCATAACACAAAAAATCAGTTTTCAAAAAGTCCATATTAAGTCAGAAATCTGGTCCACCCCAAGAGTCAATGGAGCTTGGTCACCTGCTACACAGGATTTTTTGAGAACTTTACTCTACCTGTAATTAGATATACAGAAAAGCAGCAGGACTACCAGCTAAACTCACCCTCTTGCCTTTTAATTTTTCTTTTGTACCTAAATCTGCAGCCAGGGGTTTTTGCACACACACACACACACACACATATAGGTAGAAATGAGTTGAACTGTATATTTGATTAAACTCATTTGCTCCACTCACAGTGAAATACCACTGTGGTTATTTTTCAGCTTCCAGAAAAGTCACATATCTGGTGTCTGCATACTAATTAATATATTTGTCTCCCCTTCCAGTGTTACTAATTGTTCCTTGGGCTTAACCTTAGACAGTGACTTAGTTAAACGCTATATTGAATTTCACCATTTCCATTTGAACTACCTTTCTGGTAGTTCACTGAAGGGTTTATAGTTATCATGAGTGACCAAAGTACTTGGATGGGCGTACTTAGGTCAGTGTATAGGCCTATACATGTGGGATGGGGGTGAAATCTTTTAAAATAAAACAGCTGCAGAAGAAATGGTCAAGCCATTGAAGGCAATATGATAGCTGCTATTAAATCCCACTTTGAGAAACTTCCTTTAGCTTTGATGATTTTTTTCTTCTCAAAAGTTGCTATCAATTTTTCACTGACCTCAGCTCAACCTCAAAGACTCAACCTAACTTGTAGTCTGCTCACATTTTTCTTCTGTGGGAACAAAAATAGTAAAACAGAAACAGTGAACTGTATTGAAACTGAAAGTGATCAAAAGTTGGGATGGTTTGGGTTTTAAAAATTTCATTGATTTCGTTTTGCTTTTTTGAAACAAATACCCTGATGAGGCTCACATCAGGATCCCTTTTTGTCTGAAGTTCAGGAAGGTAAGAATTAGTAGTTTGAGACTTTCTCTTTAATTGTAACCAAATGCTACCTTATAAGGGATTAAGGACTGCCATAAAGGTGTTCTCAGCTTTTCAGGGGTTGTTGCTGTTCTTGGAATAAAAATAATTTGCATAGTGCGTACTCAGTATAAAATCTGAAAGACTCATAATCTTTTTTTAGGTTAACAGCATTTTTATTAGGCATCCTTGTTATCATGAACCCATATATTCCTATTCAGATGGGAAATTTAGCCATAAATGGATTAATGCCACAGAGCAACACAAACTCCTCATCTCCTATAGCTGCAATGCCTGCCTGATAGAGGAGTCTGGCAGTATGAGTCAGGCACTGAACATCTTTTTCTCAGTGCACATGAAGCACCTTGCAACAAGGTCTACAGAAGCACCATGCCAAGCAGCAAATTCCTTGTGGCACTCGTGCATAACAGATCTTAAAATTTTGCCCCTCATCAAGACTTGGGTGTTTGGCCAGTATAGAAACCCCATATTTCAGCCTGAGAAATCTGTGCAGCGTATGTGCGCTCCACCCCACACTTCAGGAAGCAACACGTCCTGTTGCACATGCAGCATTTCATTGCTCTGCATATTCACAGTAAATCTGACTTACAGAGGCTTTTCTGTGCGTGTTCCCAGGGACTGGGCAGCACATGGGCAGTAGGTCCATTAGACAATCCCCAGAAGTGTAAGTCTTACTGTGCAGGCATGCGGTGACTTCATCACATGTGCATAATAAATATGATGCTCTCTTAAAGTGTTGGCCTGACTATGAGGGCTCTTGCAGTCTTGTGGTTATCACCAGGCTGTATACAACCTGTTGTAGAGCATCCTGGGCAGAGCATGTGACCTGCCGCGGCTTCCAAACAGCTTGAAATTGTAACAAATGTATAAATTTATCAACATCTGCCCAGACAATGTTTCTGGGCTGAAAAAGAGAATGTGTTCAGGAAATCCAACTGTTTGGTAGTCCTCAGACTACAAAGCCTAGGTTTACAAAGTTGTCCCTGAAGTTCAGTCTCTTCTTGAACACCTGCACCTCTTTCCTCACCCTGGGAAAAGTGAACCTCAATCCCCATCTCCATGGTCCAAACGCCACATCAGTTAGTGAAGGAGGCTGTTTTTTTCCTAGTCTGGATGACATTTCTGAAAAATATGTGATTTTATAATGTCAGTGGAAGGATTGGCAACCATTCCATTCAAGTAAATACCTACAGCACTTGTTCAGAGCTCCAACAAATTATATACTAAGAATGATTTCCAGGCTGATGAATACTGAGTTGAGGATTTAGGCACTTGCATTTTGGCTTGCCCAAAATGGCAGAGAACCTCAAGAGCGGAACTGGAGTGTCCCAAGCTAACAATTTTGTTGTCCAAAAGACCAAGTCATTTTCATCCTCTCTCCTGTGCGCATTAAACTTTTCACCAGGAGACTTTTAATGGTATTTTTGTTTCTACATGTATTAAGGGCTTAGATCTGTAGGAAAAAACTCAAAGAAAATTTTACATGTTGGAGCTGGTGAATTCACCTTTCTGATGGACTTCGAAACTGTGGAAACTGTGGAAAAATCTTGCCCCAGGGAAAAACTCTCACAGCAGTCTCCCCCAAGAAAACTCTGCCTCTTCCACAGATTAACTTTCTCATCTTGACAAAAACTAGCATCTCAGGTGAAGGACTGAACTTGCCTGGCAGGCTGTCTGTGCTAGAGTTAGTCAGTGGTCATATCTGCAGTGTCCAGAGATCATTGAACATCTTTGTGCCACTGCCCAGGAAGCCAGCAAAGACTGTGCATGGTGAGTAGGAGGTACTGGTGGAAAGACCTGCTGGTACTGTTTGATTTTATGTGGGAGATAGCAAAGATGTGTGTAGTTGAAAAGGGACCACCTTCCACGAGATCAGGCAGCCACAAGAAATATTAAATGCTTATATAGGGCACATTTTTAATGGCTCTGTGACTATTCTGAGCCAACAGCACCAGCTATGGTGGTGGTTGATCCAAGGACTGAGGAGTTACACTGCTGGGGTTAGGAAGGGGGCCCACAGAAGGAGTAGCAGTGGTGATTTTTTATTTCATCACTAATACCAGTTTCAGGGCATCTTCAAAAGACAGAAGCCAGACTGTGGATGTGTGGTTCCCAGGTTGGGAATGGTCTTTGGTGTCCACAGTGGCAACCTTATTAGAGCAACCCCAGAACTGACAGAATTTACAGCAAGGGCCAACCAGGCTTCAACATGAAATGCTGCAAAGTAGCTGCCATTGAGCTGGAACACAAGTAAATCAGGCGGATACAGAGACCAGGGTCTCAGTGCCCCGTGGCTGGCACTGGTGTGAGCAGGCTTGCCCAATCCACTGCTACTGGGCACATCCCAGGCAGGAGCAGCTTAAGCCTTACTTCCAGCTCTTCACTCACTTCCCCTACTTCTTCCAGTGATGCCTTAGGTTTTAACTTTTATATTTTTCAAATCCTGTACTGCTTAGAGTGTAACTCTGAAGTTCCCTGTAGCCTGTAATTTCTGCTCTCTTGTGCAAGATAGACATAACAAAGCCTCTCCAGGCTTTGCCTTCAAGGACAGCCAGGCTGTTCTAGGCCCAAAATGTGAAAACCAAAGCCTCTAAGCGGGGGGAGCAAGCTGAGTGGAATTACATCACTGAACTGAGGTTTTAATTGGAGAGTCAACCGTGGTATGCAAATGAACCAAACCTATAAAATTGTGAAGAACTTGGGACCTGTCGTCCATCTTGGGGTCCATCTTGGCAGTAGCCTCTGGCTCCCCAAGGTGTACCTTGAAGGCCCTTCAAATACCTATCTTTATTCCCTTACTCTTGTCTAGTCTCTGTTTCTAGGTGGCTGGAGAAGGCCTCACCAGTTTTAACACATATCCTCTTCCCATGTTTCAGATCTTATCTAATTTTTTCCTTTCCCTGTAATAATTTTACCTCTTTCTTCAGTCTTCTGTCTTTGCTCTTTTCTCTCTTTATTCTTATTTCCCATTCCTTTTTTTGACTCAGTTTCTATCTCTGTCTCTCTCTTCAAAGCCTATAATCTCACTACCACTCAATAAATCTATTCTTTTCGGCTCCTTTTAGGTTACACTTTAATTATAAGCTTGGCTTTCACCAAAATTCTTAATTTCTCTCTTTTGAATCCTCAGGTCCCATTTTTTAAATTCAAAGTTGTCACACTCTACCCGCTTCCAAATGTCACCTTCTTCTCTACCATCATGGTATCTGTTCACCTGATGATGCCTCACTCACAACCTGCTCTGCTACTCCACCCCCTTAGCTCTTAAAGGAAACAGCACACCATGATAAATTTCCACACAAAACTTCAAAGTTTTGACCGAATCCTCTGCAGTTTTCTTCTTAACCTTCCCCATCAGAAAAAATGTATCTGTTGCCTACATTTTCTAACCTGCTGGTAGGTAAGAACTCTCATTACTTAAGAAGTCAGTGCAGTCTTGTCCTGTAATTCATCATCCATTTTCTATCTAGAATTGAAGAGTTTTGATTATCACAGGTATTTTCTCCTAGAAATGTTCTGGAATAATCATTGTGTTGCAACATTAACTGTAGATGTAGAACGAGGAAATACCAATATTATTCTGACAAGATAATATAAACTTGGGAAAGCAAAACTTTGAAGTATAAGTGTGTTTGCAAGAAATTATCTATGAACATATTCCAAGTCTGCTGCTTTTCAATTGCATATCTTTCCATGGAGGATAAGAAAAACCCCTGTTCATGCACCTGGTGTTTTGGAGTCCCTCCTCAGAGGATCCATGTAAAGCGTCGCTTCTTATAATTCAGTGTATTCGCTGGCAACAAAGTGACATGAATCCCTGGAAACATGATTGCACCAAACCAAGTAGCTGGCTCCTCATCCTGACAGGTTCTTGATTGCAATCATTACTTTCTAAAGAAACATTCAGTAGATCAGATGTATTTGACGGTCTCCCGCAAAATCCTTCAGGAACATGCTTTAGCAAGTCTGGTGGGTGAAAAATGTGTATCTACCTATATCATGTTTAACTGCAAAACCTTATTCTTTCTCTGCTGCTTGTCTCTGATATCAAATAATTACCTTGGATTGCCATACATCTTCTCTAAAACTAGAAATAAGGAGACAAATCACTCATCCTTCCAAGACTTCTTGCAATCTGACAAGAAATTCTTAGATGTGTAAGGAATCCCTGATCCTTGAACAGTATCAGTTTGGGTTTGGTGGGGGTTTTTTTTTGGTTTTTTGGGGTTTTTTGGGGGTTTTTTGGTTTTTTGTGAGAGAATACTCCAGCAGAGTGTAATTTCTGCACTTCTCTCAAATCAAAGCCTGGTCAAGATCTAAAATTCCCATTTCTTTTTGAGAAGAGTGATGTCAGTTTTGTGCATTCAGACTGCTTGTTAGAAATACAAGGACTAGATTTGCCCAGATAGAAGATACACCTGCTTCCAGGTGAATGTGAATTTGATGTGTATTTAAGCTCCTTAAAAGTAGCAAAATGAGCAATATAAGTGGGCATGAATGACACTTTTCTGTCTTAACTGTATAGAGAGTAAAGTGTAAACTATATGGAAGGTGAAACTGTAATTGGATGATGATTTCACAGTGACCATAAGGATGTTTTTTATCTAGAAATACATGTCAGGAATAACTGCAGACATTGCTTACAGTATGAAGATTAAGTAAATGCTGGACTATCAAGAAGGTAGTTGCCTGTTTGCAGACCAAAAATCAGTCATGAGTTACAAATAACAGTTCTCTGCCTGTTAATATCTATCTTCTCTTTCTTTTCCAAGCAACACCAGACAGACTGTCCTTAGGGAATAACAAGACTGAAATTTGAGGAAGAGTGGGGAGAGGCTAGTATTAGGTTGGGATGTATAACCAGGTCTTCTGCTGTTTGCCAGATGGATTTCTCAGGGCAGGTCCTTCAGCAGAGAGGAAGGCTGGACTCGTTGGCACAGGTTTTGCTTCCTGCTCAAGAGGCCTGTACACATCCTGTTACAGTGAATCCACCAAGCAGACTTGACATAAGTTGGTGGGGACTCGGACTAGCAACACAGAAGTGAAAGGCTTCATTGTCTATTCATGGTCTCATAAACTATTAACTCCCACATGAATTGTTCCATTAGATTCCCACTGTAAAATCTTCAGCTTTCTTTTGGTCTTTTCCCTTCACTTTATCTGATTGCTTGTGCGGGATAGCCTTTTAGACATGTAGTACTTTAAGCTGAAAGCTCTCTTCCACTGGAAATTTTAATAGATTGTACTGCAGGAAAATATCTCACAGCATGCATGTCTTGAGTGCTACAGGGAGTGCAGTGTTTGTCTGAGACCAAATTATTACTAAAGATTTGTATGGAGACTAAGTAACAGAAAAAATATTTAGGAAAATATTTCTGAGTTCTTATAACATTGATTCTTTTGTAGGCAACTTCCTTAGTTTATGAAGCAATTTAGAAAGTGCTGTGTTGTAAATTACAAAGTACAGTACATAACACTCAGGGTAAGGGCAGTTTTGTTATTATGACTGCCCAAGATCTGATAAACTATTATATCTGACTCTATAAACACTTTATTAAATATCACACTATCACAAACCCAAGAATGCTGTATGAAAGCAACTTGAGCAGTTCGACATCCCCTTTTTGTCATAAAAAAAGAAATATTCTCTTGATTAGTTTCTATGAAGCATAATATCTGTAAAATAAACAAGATAATCCTTGTGTAAACAGCACAGGGTACACGGAGCACAAAAATGGATAGAGGCACAAAGAACATTCTTGGCTCTAAAGCCTGAAAGCAAATTTCCGCTTCATTTAATCTGGTTTAATAATAGTTTTAATTGCAGTATTTTTAAGTCACTGAAAAAAACTTTTCTAACTTTTTTTTTAATTGTATCTATATTTTTTTCATTGAATCTGTCCTCCTGGGTAGCATCCTCATGACTGCAATGAATCTGTGTGTTCATGTGTTATTTCAGACCTATCTCTAGATTTCAACAGTGGAGTTTTGCCTGGCAACTCTTGTTCTGTTCTTCATTTATCAAGGAAGAAAACGTGGATCACTTGTGCTCAGAGTAAGTAACTAAGCTATAGTCCACAGGCAGCACTTCTTACTCCAGACAAGAAAAGCAGCCAGTGTTCATAGACACAAATATGAGAAATACATTTGTCTCATAATCAGCTGTTCCCTTTCTATAAACTAGATGTAGTGTACAGATTTTACTTTCTTTTTCTCATTATTTTAATCTACAGTTTTGAAGGCACAAATCATTTAGATTTCTACAGTGACTGATATCTGAAGTAGCCCATGCAAATGTTACTTAGTGAAACTCCATGTGGCCAGATGGAACGAAGACAACTGCCTCCACAAAGACCATGATCCATGAGAACCCCAAGGCAGCAGCATCAGACAATTTTCAAGAGCTGTATGGTTTGCACATATTGCTAATCCTGCCAGATCCCAATATGTCTTTTGAACTAGAAGACTGGTTAAGATGTAAATACTGAAAGGAAATTTCTAGATTTTGGGGTTTTTTCACATTCATATATACATATACATATATATATATATATATATATATATACTCGTATGTGTTTGTGTGTTTATCAGGTTGTATAGGATATAAACAATATTAAAATTTAAAATAGTTTCTTCTTATAAATAAATTCATAATGGCCACCCTACAAATATCAGATTTCCTCTTGACAGCAACCATGGGAAGCTGTAGTGACAATCAGGATTTTAAATGGGCTGGATGTCTTCCAGACCACTGGAAGAGAACCTACCTCCATACTCTCTTACGTAGTATCCAAAGGAAGAATCAATTCTTCACAGTGCAAAAAAGTATTTGAATTATTTTTGAAAGATAGGTAGGCATTGAGGTATTTGGGGTTTTTTACTTTGTTTACATTAACAGATGTTTTGTCTAAGTCTCCACTTATACATAATTTCTGATACACCCAGATGTACCCAGTGCCAGATTCCTAAGGAATCTGAGTAAGAAAAGGACATTAACTGCTATTATTCTGGGTAGCACCATGCACACTCCTCTGCCACATAAAGCTTTTAGTCGTGCACCACCTTTGTGTAGTTTGGGGAAATGTCCTCCTCTGGATTATCTTCCATTTTTCTTTATTCCATTTCGACAGAATTGACTTCCCATTTGCAACCCCCCATTTGGTGGTTTTTCTCTATTTAGGGTAAGCCTGACTGGCAAAAGTGACAAAGTGTCTCATGGAAATACCACAGTATTTGGTGCAACTGCACCTTTGATGTTGGTTGCACTTATGCCCTCAGCGCAGCAATCAGTGTGCTGTGTGGGAGCCAATGCACATCATTGCTCATTCTTGGACATGTGTGCCCAGTTTAGCTTCAGTGGAAGAGAAGCTGACACAAGTATCGAAGATATTCCCAGTGATTTTTAAGGGGCATGCAAAAGGGAGGAGGTTTCTCTCACGTGGCTTTGCTGAGGAATTTCTAACCCACAGTGCCTTTAATCAGGATTAGGCGATAGCATCTGAAGCACAGGCAGCTGGGGCTCCATCCTCCGCTCTCCTCAGCTGCAAAACTGTGTTGGTGAACTGATAACAGACAAGCACTTAAAAGCCTATTGCAGGCACAGACTCCTCTCTTCAGGAGCTGTCTTGGCAAGATGGGGGTGAACTTTCCCCAGCAAGCTGGGCAATAGGACTCCCATTACCTACAAAGGTATTAGAAAAGTGTTCCCAGATGAAAGCCTTTATCCAATTTCAATTGTCCAGTGAACAACAACATTAAGAGCAACATTGTTCCATTTGCTACTGTGTCAAACAATACGACGACTGTTTAGCATTACATTTTGTTTCCCTGAGTAGCTGAAATTACTGTGGGAGTAGAGAAGTATTCACATCCAGAAAATCTGCATTCCTCAAAGCAGATGTTTTTAATTTTAATAACATCAGCCTATAGAAATGAATATCTGAAATATTCTGATCACTCAGTGCATGTTGCTGTTCAGGACTAACGCTCCATCATAGTGGGTTTGCAGAAAACATCAGGAGCAACCAGAAGTAAACTGCTACTAACTGTGCTACCAAGAACTATTCTGCAAATTTTTTCTCTGGATGCCACTTAAAATGCCTTTCTGTGCTGAAGAATGTCATTTTCTGCACTCTAGATATGCCATATTATAGACCCATAGACTCATGCTTGGAAAATTGCACATGTAAAACTTTTTGTAATGTGTGCCTTTACTTTTCCACACATGCAGCCCAGATGTGTGCATGCACATATCACACAAAATGGGCATGTACTGTTTTTACAAGCTAGGACATATCTTTATGAATAGCACACAAATGGAGCGAGGGGAAGCCCTTCGTAGGCTCCAGGGTATGCAGGGCAGAGTCCCTGGACTCCAGGTATAAAAAGGGTGTATGCCTATGCAGTACTCACTTTTCCCACTACTCTGTCTGCAGAGTCTGTATGTCTCTGTATTGCAGGCTGCAGGCTAGTGGAGACGTCCTTGAAGTGACTGCAAAAAGTGTTTGCAGTCCTTTAGTGCAACAGAATGGAGCTCAGTCTAAAGTAGCTCAGGCTACTTTGCTCAGTGAAAAACAATAAAACCAGCCTGCACTGTGGTCTGCCTCCCTAGGCAGGACTGGTAATGGTAGACAAGCTAGCTTGACTATGTACAAATTTTTTCCACCAGCGGTAGGCATATGCAAAACTTCAATTCATACAAATAGGTGCCACTCTGATGAAAAGTTGGCTTAAACAGAACAACTTGTACTGCTGAGGTTTGTATTTGTGAGTTTTTGTGATCTTTCTTTTTTCCCGTGGATGTCTTTTGTAGATGTTGTTCCACACATGATTTGGATTGACATATCTGAACTGATTGTTCTACAACCATTCTTAATAAAATTAGGACTCTGAATCCACTTGTCTGTTCTATTAAAAAAAATAAAATAAAATAAAAGGAAAACACAGCAAAAAAAGCAGTGTGACTTCAATTTGGCTGTATGTGAGAAAAAAGTTCAACTAAAAGGACTTATTTTAAAAGAATATGTTTAACTGCATATGCTGCATCTGCATTCTGCTCTCATTGCTGTTAGGCTTCAAGTGACCAGTCTGTTTAAGTGCCATGCTGCGTGCATGTGTGCGTGCTGAGATAGGAAAAGCTTGGCACTCTGCAATATGTGAAGCAAGTGTTTCAAAATCTACACTTCCAAATCACTGCAGCCCAGCCGCAGACCATTGGACCTATTAGCTATTCCTTGATCTCTAGGGGACCTGAACCTGGATCTAGGTGCTCAGAGTAAGCGATATCAGGACTTGATCATAAGAAAGAACAAAAACAAGGCATGGAGACAGATAAATATGCTTAGCACCTTACATGCAAATATACTTGCACTGTACAAAACAGTTTGAGGATGTATGAATGGGTTGAATGGGGTTTTTTTACAGTGGAACATGACTCTGCAAAATCATCCAGGGTTTAAATCCTCAAAGGGATTTATATGCAGAACCTGCATTTACTTCAGGGAGCATTAGACCCTTTGCCATGTGGAAATCCTCCCCCTGAAGTACCTATCTTTATTTTAGCATGAAAATCATTCCTTCAAAAAAAGTCCCTTCAAAACTTAAGCTGTAATTCAGCTCTATGGGTGCATATATTATCTCAAATCTTAATAGTATTGGGATAACTAGAAAGAAAACAGCCTAGTGTGCTCATTCTGAGATGGAAGGTGGAGCATTACTTCTGACGAAAAGTATTGTGTATCAGTAAACTATGAAAGGGTAATGCCAGCGGCACCATAAATAATCGAAGCATATCTATGCAGCGGTCAGATGTAAACTCTTGAGCCAGCATTTCTTCCATGAAAATCTCAGAGAATTTCGTCAGCGAACTGAGGGGCACAGGGATGGATTTCTGTGTTCCGGAGGGGGGCTGTGAGGGGGAATACGGGTTATTCTTTTCTGTGTAGGTATCTTTAGATGTACCTGCAAAATAGTTGAGTCATAAAACCGTTGAATCCTTTTGCTGCTAAAGAGAATCCATAAAAAGAGATTTATTGTCATATTTCCCTTTTGTGTTGTACAGTTCCCCTCCATCATAAAATATTCTCGTCGGTTTATAGCAAAGCAAATATAGCAGCTTAGTTCATAAACGCCAAATTCTTCTCTGTTACACTCCGGCTTTCAGACATAATCGAATTAGCTCCGATCTGCGTTGATGCCGCTGCCCCGAGCCGCAGGAACGAGGCTTTTCGAGACCTGATGTGTGCAGAGGGGTCGTTGTGCAGTGACTGAGGCGGACCCGCACCAGCCCGTCCAAGCAGTTCTAACTTTTATTCTTCCTGCCGAAGATTTAAAGCGGCTCTGCGCAACAGTCAAACAAGAATAATCAGCTGTGGAAAATATAACAAATCATAAGAGCAGTTTAACAGAGAGAGAGGGAGAGAAGCTCGCAGACCAAACCCACCCCCGGGCTGCCCTGCGTGGGGACAGGCGGGCCGCCTGCCTGCTCCCTGACCCCGTCATGAGAGGGCAAGGCGGCGCTTGGGGAAAATCCCTTCTGCTGGAAAGCTCTTGGCTTCAGAGCAGGCGCTGCAAAAAACCACAACTTTTTTTTTTTTAATTAAACAAATTTACAAAAAAAAAAAACCTCAGCATTTAGCCGGGGAGATTCTGTGCGATTTTTTAGTTTTGACCCGAGATCACTCTCTCAGTGGTTCCCGCGGGCGGTCCCGCTCAATTCCCAGCCCAGGGAAAGGTGTCTGCGGGGTTGTACGGCACAGGCGGGACGGGAGGGGCGGACGGGGGTGGGTGGCAAGGGGAGCTTGCCCCAGCGTGCAGGTAGCCACAAACCAGGCTGTAATTACAAAGCAAACAAGGGTGAAATATTGAATCGGCCTCGCCCGTGACAAGATCTGCTCTTTTTGCCGCCAATTTGTTTGTGGAGCTCTATTTAAAGGCGCTTGATTGAGGAAACGTTGAAAATAGCAGTTAGGGTTTCCCTAATGAGACCTCTAGAGGAAAGCAGTGGCATTCAGGGGGCTACAGCAGGAGGAGGGGAAGCGCTTAACCCTTTCCAGCCGCCCCCAGCCCGGCGGGGCGCCGCCGGCCCCCGAGAGGTGCGATGGGCAGGGGGCCAGCCCGCCGCCCCCCCCGGCCTTTGGCGTTTCCAGCACCGGCGGGAGCGGTGCGGCAGTGCCGGGCCAGGACTGAGCATCCCCGGCGGCTCCCGGAGGGGGCGGCCCGTGCCCCCGAGCGTGAGCCCCAAGAGGGGAGCAGCGTCGGGGCTCGGACCCCCACCGCCCGCTGATATATCGGATCGAATCTACAGGCTGATGCTTCGATCCAGTAGCCCAAGGGCGGGTGGTGAAAAAAAAAAAAAAAAAAAAAAAAACCACCAAACCTTTAGAAATCCAGAAAAGACCGGGAATGTATTGAACTAATAACGAGATGTGTCACACCAACACGCACGTCACGGGGGCCTGCGACACTCCTTTCCTTCCATCCATCGCTCCCATTTCTGTTGCTGTGTGAGCCTGGCCCGACACTCATTCTCGCAACCTCGCACACGCTACGTGCTCAATTAGCGCCTGTCTGAGCGCCGTATTACACACGAATGAGAGATCCCTGGTAAAAATGTCGATAATATTTTGAAAGGCGCTAATGCCTGTGAGGGAATGTGGATCGCAGCCCTTTTCTGCAGGCTGCTTTCTCAAAGTGCTAACACTTGAACGACGTTGATATCTCCCCGCTCTCGATTTTATAAATCAACTTTAGCTCCGAAAACGGGGCTTGGCTTTGCAATGAGCTGCCTGCAGCCTGTAGGGCCCTGGGATCTCACCTAGAGCATCTCTCTCCTCTTCCCGGTCACCGCATCAGCCCCTGCTCACACACGACCCTCAGCCTGTTGATTGTATATGTATGTGTATATGTACATATTAATATATATCTATTATATACATAGAGATATATATATACATACACCTGGACGGTGATCAAAATAAACTTTTAGGGAACACCTAATAAAAAGTGAGCGTTGTCTCTCCCTAGAGGAAAGAAAAGGTGAGCTGCAGAAAAACAAAGTGTTGACTTAGTAAAACAAGTTCTGCACGGTGATATAAAGTATTTTTGTTGTCGCATTTACACCCACTCCTTTTGGCCGTGGCTCCGTTTCCCTGCAGTTCTGGGGAGATACATGACACCCACTTCTCCATTTTCCGGCTTCTTAACTTTCCTGAAAAGAAGAGTAAAGAAATTTATTTCTTGCTAAAGCACAGCAAATAAACATTTTGTGTATCCACAGATAGGTTGTATCATCTGCACGAACAAATTACGCTACACGGCCGTGCGTTTCTAGTAAAGTCTCCTCCTGTATTCTGTTTACATTATGCTGTTTCTGTTTGTAATTATTTTATTTTAATTTTATGTCACTTTTAACACAAGCCAGACCGGTTTTCCCTCCGTGTTTTGTACACAATGCTCTCTTTCTCGATAAGATGTTCTGTCCTATCTTTTCGGTTTTTTCTTTTTAGAAAATGTTTATAGTTACCCACGAGCAATTCTCCAATATTTCACTCTTGCATTTTAAGGACTTGTCCCTGTCTTGCTTTATTTGTTTGTGTGAAATTTAGTTTGAAAGGAGATCAGAGAGAGCAGGAGGGGTTTGTAATAAGAGAATGACCAAGTGACCTAAAGGCTGATTATATGTCATTAACTGGAGACTTGGTGTATCCAAATTACCAAAAAGACCTCACTCAGCCAGATCAATTACACCGAGATACGCATATAGGAATTGCGGTACGGGCTGATGCTTGCAACAAGTGTGCAGCCGACATTTGTAGGACTCAGCTGCTGAATTTTCGGACAAGCCCGTGTGCTGCAGCCGATCCCGGGCAGGCGGGAGCCGGGTGCAGTGCAGCAGGTATACGGCGCCAGGGACACCGGCAGGACGACACCGACATTTTGAGGCGTGTAGTTAGGGCCAAATTGCAGCTAATTTTCACTGCTCCAGAGGGATTTTTCTCTTAAGCCAAGCGAGGTTACCTTTGATCTATGAAGGCTTCTTAAACCCCAGCCTCGGTAAATGGAGACTTTCCATGAAGAATGACAATAGAAGTGTTGATTTTTGTTAACCTAAATACAAAATGATGCCAGCCTAGACTTCTTCTTCCTCCACCGTCTGAACTTCAGATGCTGGAGGACAAAATATTCGTTAATGAAGGCAATTACATTCACGAGCTATTTCATCAGCATCGAGCTCAAGAGCAGCTTAAGATGCTCTTTCCCGGGAATACAAACAAATATTACATGGAAAAACAACGTGTTTGTCTGCATGCGTGTGCGTGTTTATACATGTGCATGTATAGGAGATCTATGTAACAATTTCATTCAATAGAGACACACTGTGTTCACTGCAGAATTTTGTAAGGTCTTTCTTACCATTCTTCTGACAAAGAAGGGGTCTTGGTTGAAATTCGTAATGTTTTGCTTTTCTTTCCCTGGTTCCTGTCCAGGGTCTAAATGCAACTCTGGATCCTCAGTCCCAAATATAAGCAATCCTCGAATAATTGCTTGCACATGCAGTGGTAAAACGCGTAGGGTCCTGCGCTTACTGCCAATCATTGTGACTTACGAAATGGTCAGTGTCTTGGGTTTTTCTCATCCCAGATTTTTCTCCTTCTTTTTTTTTTTTCTTTTTTCTTTTTCTTTTTTTTCTTTTTTTTTTTTTTTTTCTGTATACACACGGTGGGAGATTACCATGCCTGAAATATGTGGGCGTTCATTACCGATAATAGTAATGTAAACCAGGGTTCCTCCACCTCCAAGGGCAGCGATTAATTCGGGCCTGCTGGGCCCGATCCCGCCCTCTGCCCTGGGCGTTGAAATCCAGGTTGTGTGAGCACAAGAGAGGGTGCAAGTCAGGCCCATTAGGCACAAGTCCTTTTCATTAACCCGCACTGACAGGTTGACCTCCAAATCATATTTCTCAGTGCGTCTTTTCAAAAATCCCTTTTCTTGCGTGTTTATGTTCTTTCACGAGCTCCTAAGGGACTGCCCAGATATAGGACGCCTCGCATCCCTGGGACACGGGATGCTCTGGCATCCCCAAACCCATCCGAGAATGATACCCCTTTCTGATACGTTTGGTCCCGGGTCAATGACATCATGCACTCTATAAATTCAAACCCGTCTCGGCTTTTCAAGCCGTGCGCCGGGCGGTTGAGCGATGTGGTGGGCAGCCGGGCGAAAGGAGGGGGAATCGGCACCCTGGCACTTAGGGACCTGCGGGAAGGAGAGACGCCGAGGCGGCTGCCCGGCCAGCGCAGCGCCTCAAAAGCAAAGGACGGGGTGCCCTTGGGGTGCTTTCGTTTGTCTGATTCTTTACTTTGATGAAAATTATGAAAGGAGGTCCCTGCGCTGCTGCACGGAGCAGGGATGGGTAGGTCTGGCGTAGGTACCAGGCACCTCAGTGGTGACTGCGGCTCCCGCCGCTGCCCTGTTCCCATAATCGTCCCACCGATTTCGGATGCTCCTCAAAAGGAAGATGCGGTAAAGAAGCAAACGAGCGGGCTCGCTGCCCAGGCACCGGCGAGGCGCCTCTCTGCCCCTGGCCTGCTCCTCACAGGGCCTGGCCCGGTGCGGCTGCAGTGCTCCCAGCCAGCCAGCCCCGGAGTCCCCAGCAGATGTGGGTTTCCGACCACCCAGCGTCGGCATCTCTTCCCCGTTTCCATACGGTTTTCCCCGGCTCATTCGGAGAAATTAGCTTAATTTGCAATTTAGCTTAATTCACACAAGCCCGGGGGGAGGAGGGGGGAGCACGGCTCTATTGTTCTGTTATCCCAACTCCCACCCTACTCTTGGCCGGGAGGAGAGAAGTGACCTGGCGATAAGCGGCCCGGCTGCGACTGAGCGCCGGGGCAGGGCAGCGGGTGGCCCCGGCGGCGCTGAGCGGGCGCCCGGCTCGCCACCCCCCGCCGCGGGCTCCTGGCCCCGCTCCCCGGGCACCGCGGGGCACCCACCGGGGGGCAAGGGCAGCCCCTTCCTCCCGCTCGGCCCCGCCGAGGGCTGCGGGGCTGGGCAGGCAGCAACCGCAGGGCAAAACCTAACCATACAGCCGCACGCAGCCACCCCAGAAAATATAAAATACATTTTAGAAAGCGGGTAGAGGAAGAGAAAACCAGTCTCGGCACAGTGTCCACCAAAATTTCTTTATTATAGCAAGCTAGGAGAGTCCTGTTTGGCAGCAGAGTCCAGATAAATCGCTGCCTAACATGCAACTATTTTGGCAGGGAAATGAAGTGACATAAGACTTGGGTTTCTTTTTATTTTCTGGGTTTTTTTCTTGTTTGGGTTTTTTTTCCCACCGTATGATTTTTGCAGCAAAAAAAAATCTAATCAAATCAATAAGTGTAATATTTGCAAAATGCTGGTGCTTTTTAGCGGATTTTGAGTATAGTATTGGGAAAGGTACTTTGAGCTGCAGCGTTTTTCAACGCGTGGACCAAAAAGAAAAGGCTACAACCCATGATCGGAAATCCTGAATATTTAACAGCTGAGGGAGGACACGAGAGTTACATTTGCTTAAAAACTCGCTTAATAAACCTCTTAAATAACTGCTGGGATAGGAGGAAATATATATATATATAAAAGATCTTTCTGGGGTCTTTATCTAGAGACCCTCTTTCTCCAAAGTTGATTAAGCAATCATGATGCTTTGGAGACTGGTGTCCTGATCGATATCTCCTGTATATTTTATTACTTTTTCTCTGTCTCATGTTTTCCGTTTCCTTCATCATTGGAGATGTTATCGGAGTGGCCGTAATGTCTTGTCACAGAGACTGTCACAGTTGCAGTCTAACCTGCGGTGTATCGGAAGGCTCGTACGCAAACAGGGAGAGTGTAAAGAAACACAAGCCCGTTTGCAAGCCAATATAACTTTCCGGCCTTGGCAATGTCCACTTCTTCTTCCCATGAAGAATATATCGCAGCAAAACAAAATCGAAGAACCGCTGCAGAAATTGGGTGGATTTCTATGCTGCGCCCTGCAGACATCTCATCCAGAGCGTGAGGGGCACTCTGCCTGGCCGTTCCAGGGCTCTGCCTGCACGGTCTGCCCACGCCTTCCTTACATTTAAAAATCCACACTGCGGACACAATATTTCCTTAGGATAACACAATATATACGCGTGTGCTTGGGCACATATAGATACAGATATCCATCAGTTGGTTACAAGCATGTGTGAATACATATGAGATCTATGTGTATATACATCAATTCTACATCTGGACTAGTTTTTCATTTTCGTACTCAGTTTACACCCAGACCCTCACGCATATGTGTATATGCTTATAAAAACGTACCCCTGCGAGTGTGTGCTCCGCAGAGACCGTCCACTCCTGGCAGGGCATTCCCTGCAGAGAGCCCGCAGACCCACTCGCAAAGCCCCCGGGCCCCAACAAGCCGCCGTGTACCGTCGGCAGCCCTCTCCACGCCGGAACCGCCCGAACTCAGCCTGCCTCCTCTCCCCGACCATTGAGTTGATTTTCGCCCTCTTCCCACCACCCAGAGCTTCCCCCGAGGTACCCCCACCGCCTCTGCAGAGGGGCCGGAGAGCGCATTAAGCTGCTGCAGAAATTGGACCAGAGTTCTTGCTGCCTTCTTTCGCCGACTCCTCCATCTCTATCTTTCTCTTTCTTTAATTTATGACCTCTCAGTTCCTGTTGACACAGTTTTCCGCACTGCCTATATTGTAGAACTGCATTGTAATATACGCCGAATCAGCCTAGTCGTCAGCCAGCACAAATAAGGGTGGGTATTTGTTATTTCACAGCTATTTAGTAATGCTCGGCTCCATTTGAGGACGACAACAAATGCACCTCGCCTCCCAGCTATCCATGAGTTACAGCTTGAGATCCATTTTTCTTTTGTAATATCTTCAAACTTACCAAAGCAAAGCACCTAAATGTCTACAGGAGATTTCGTCCTTGGCCTGGCCGTTAAGCAAACATTTAACTGCTCCCTTTCGATAACTAAACCTGCTTTCTGCAGATGCTGCCCTTTTTTATTGCAGAAGCAGGAATGCTGAGAAATATTTATATATTTGTTAGTAGAAGCTAGAAAATTAGCTAGGAACATGCTGTAAAAAATATTCGGTTACTCACCAATCGTACCAGTTAGAGCAGCATGAAACAAATTTCAGGCGCGTTAGTCGCTCGGGTGAATGCTGGTAGAAGTGCATAGGCGCAGGCAGGGAGCTGGAAAAGAATCAGTTAGAGTCGAACTTATTGTTAATGTCTCAAAACTATTCTTTCTGGGAGAAAATACCATCCCCCTCCCAGCCCCGAGCGCTCCGCTCCCTCGGTCGGTCGGCAGGCGCGCCGTCGGAGCCAGCCCGTGCTAAGCCGGGTCGCAAGCCGGGTGACAGGCAAGGCAGAGCAGCTTCGCCTCCCTCCTCACGGACACGAGTGATGCGTGTTAACCAGCAATACGAGTACAAGCCGGAGCGCTGCTGGGGCATGCCTGTCGCAGTCGGGCATAGATGAAGTGCCCTCCGAAGCCGGTTTTATTTGTTCCTCTACCGGACCGGCACAAAGCACTTTGCCAAAGCAACCTCCGAGCCTATCAAGCTCTCGCATAGACTTTTGCCAAGAAACTTCTTGGATCCATACCGTACCTGGTTTGAGATTATCCGATATTTAAGTTTTAATGAGTTTGTAGGGGGGGTTTTGTTTTTTGGGTTTTTTTCGAATTTTTTTTAATGCAGATTTTACTATAAGGCATCTGCTAAACACTTGCATTAACCTCTGCCTCCATGATAATTTTTCCCCGCTTGTTTTAATTACATTAGGGATGCGGAGGGGCAGCCAATCCAGAAAGAGGAGCTCGGCAATTAGCAGAGCGAACATCAAAAAGTTTTATTGCGGAGGGCGGCGGGCTCCGCCCCCGCCCCGGCCATTGGCGGCCGCCGCTTCTGACGACATATATTAACCCGAGCGGCCCTAAACATGTAGCTGTACATGGAGATCGGGCCGGGGAGCCCTGCCAGTGCCCCGCCGCCGCCGCCGCCGCCCGCCGCCGCCGAGCCCGGCCGAGCAGCGCGGATGCCGCAGAGGAGCGCCGGGGCGCTGAGCAGCGCGGCGCGGCGGGCAGCGATGCGAGCGCCCGCCCAGCACTGACGGCCCCGCCGCCGCGCAGGGCAGAGCCAGCGCCGCCCGCCCCGAGCCGGGGGCGCATGGAGGGGGGCCGCGTGTAAGTACCAGCCGGCCGGGCCGCGGCGGACTTGGCGAGAGCGGAGGGAAGCAAGAGGCGAGGAAGATCCCAGGCTGGGAAGCCAAGCCATTTTGTTCTGGTCGACATCTCTCCATAGCTTTTTTTTTTTTTTTTTTTTTTTTTTTTTGTGCGCGCTTCCTCGAAGACCCGGCCCCGGGCGAGGAGGAGGAGGAGGTGGAGGCACAACGCATGAGCGGCGGCGGCGGCGCCCGGGGAGGGGGGATCGCTCGGGCACCCGCGGGGACTTTGCAGCAGCGCCCTATGGAGAGGCAGCGGGCAGCGGGACAGTGCTGAGGGGTGAGCGGCGGGCAGCATCTCCCGCCGCTGCGACGGGGGTGGGGGGCGGGCGGGGAGGGGAAACCTTTGTTTTGGGGCCCGGGGGGGGCGGGGTGGGGTGCTCTAGGGAGCGGGGATGAGTCTAGTGGGCGGCTTCCCCCACCACCCGGTGGTGCACCATGAGGGCTACCCTTTCGCTGCCGCCGCCGCTGCCGCCGCCGCCGCCGCCACCCGCTGTGGCCACGAGGAGAACCCCTACTTCCACGGCTGGCTCATCAGCAGCCACCCGGAGATGTCCCCCCCCGACTACAGCATGGCTCTGTCCTACAGCCCTGAGTACGCCAACGGGGCGCCGGGCATGGACCACTCCCATTACGGGGGGGTGCCGCCCGGGAACGGCCCGCCCGGGCTCGGGGGGCCCCGGCCGGTGAAACGCAGGGGCACGGCGAACCGCAAGGAGCGGCGCAGGACTCAGAGCATCAACAGCGCCTTCGCGGAGCTGAGGGAGTGCATCCCCAACGTGCCCGCCGACACCAAGCTCTCCAAGATCAAAACCCTCCGTCTGGCCACCAGCTACATCGCCTACCTCATGGACCTGCTGGCGAAGGACGACCAGAACGGGGAGGCGGAGGCTTTCAAGGCAGAGATCAAGAAGACAGACGTGAAGGAAGAGAAGAGGAAGAAAGAGCTGGTCAGTGCTTCGGGACGGGACGGGGCGGGACGGGGCGGGGGAGCCGCGGAGGGGAGGCTGCTCGGTCGCCCGCCGGCGCCCCATCCGAGCGCACCCTGCGCCTCGCTGGGCAGAGTCGCCGGGCCATGTCCATAGGGGACACCTCGGTCCCAGCGGTCCCTGGCCGTATCTGCGGGCCAAAAGCGGGACTTGTGCTCAGCCGCGGGCGGCCGTCAGCGTCCGGATCCGACCCGGCGGCTGAGAGCAGCCGCGGGGAAAAGGCTGCCACATTAGGGCCCCCCGGGGAGCACATTTCCCGGGCTGCTGCTTGTCCCGTATCCCAAACCGTGATCTCGCAGGAGGCAAGCCTCCGCTCTCTTAAAAGAATATTTGGAGGCATGATTACCTGCTAAGCCCAGCCCAGCTTTAAACCCTCGGCAAGTACGAGGTTCGCAGCGAGAGGCTTTCCTGTCTCTGCGCTCGGCGCTCCAACTTTTTTGATTTTTAACGGGAGAGTCTGCTTAGGCGAGGCAGTGCAAGCCCAATTTCGTGTAGGCCCCATGGCGTGCTCGCGTGTGATTGATTCCCGCATGTATAGTTGCCGCAAGTGCGATATTTTGCCCCGGTACGTGCCGGTGCCCGGCTTCTCCCCGCAATCAGGGAGGGGATGGTTTAGGGGGACCCTTTTCGTAATCCCCGTGGATGACTGGCGCCTCTCAGCCTGCAGCCCCGTGCTCCGGCCGCGGCAGAGCGGCGGGGTGGCACGGAGCGGGAATCGGCCTCCGCCGGGGCCCACGGGCGAGGCTGCTCCCACGGGCGGCGGCTGCGCCCGCGGCGAGATCCCGTGGAGGTCCCCGTTATGACTCTTGAAGCCCGCAGGCCTCGATGAGCTCGAGTCTCCTCGTAGTTTTCGATCTCGAAGCAAAGCAGATGCGACCTAGAAAGGGGAGGAATATATCTAACCTTTTTTTCTCTCCTCTCCCCCTTCTGTTTCTCTCTCTCCCCTCGCATCCTGTCTCCCCAGAACGAAATCTTGAAAAGCACAGTTAGCAGCAACGATAAGAAAACCAAAGGGAGGACTGGCTGGCCGCAGCATGTCTGGGCTTTGGAGCTCAAGCAGTGAGCACGGCAGGACTGGAGGAGCCGTCCTCTTAGTCTCGGTAGTGAGCTCTCCTCTGAGGACTCTTTGTATTTGGAATCATCCAGTTTATTTATGTGCAATTTCTCCCCCAACCCCCCAAAATGCGGATATTTGAAGGAGAGGGAAAAAGCATTCCATATATGAAGAGGAAACTCCAGCTTGGTAAGGGGTAATGTCTCTAAATGTTTTGTGAATGTTATTTGCTCTGTATAAAACACGTGGGGAAAACAGAACCATAGAAAAGGAAAAAAAAATCCCTCCCTGGCATTAGTGTGTATGTGAAGTGTATCTTTAATACTTGGCCTTTTGGATATAAATATTCATGGGATTATAAAGCTATATTTCAACAGAAGCAGTTGCACCAATGTTTCGATTGACTCGGTATTTAGTGTTGTAATTTTGTTGTGGTCGTTCGGTATTTGAAGATGTTTTCAACAGTTATTGGTTATGTGCACTTCCGTCCGTAAGGGAAAAAGTGGAATCTAATTAATATTGAAGGTGTAAACGTTGTAAGTACTCAATAAACCACTGTGTGTGTTTTTTACAAAACAAAAGAAAAAAAAAAGAAAAAGGAAAAAAAGAAAATCCAAATCTTTTTATGTTTTATACCTCAAAATGTTTTGAATAACAGCGTTGTTTATGGCTTTTTTTTTTCATACTATTTAAAATATTCGGAAGTAAACTAAATTATAAAGATGGCTCCTAATTTTATTTTTAAACAAGTGACTGAATGAAAGGAGGGGTAGGGGGAGGGAGTGATCTCTCAGCCCCGTGAGTGTTGAACAGAAACCGGCAGTTCAGCTGAATAGGAATTCCTTGTGGTGGTTTTCTCCACGCAGGAGACCCAGTGCGAACGGGAAATGGACAAGGGTGCAAACCCCGGGCGGGTCAGGAATAGCAGAGATGCGCGGTTTTCGTGCCGCCGGAGCCCGGGCGGCGGCGGTGCCAGGCGCGGGCCCGGAGCGGGGGCGGCTTCCCGGAGAGGGGCCGGAGGCAGGCGAGGGAGGCTGGGGAGCTTTGTTCGGAGTGATTATGTAGCAGGTAATTTTACGTCAAGGAAGAAAGAGCGAACAGGGCAAGGGATTTGCGGGGGGCTGGGGGGGTGGGGAGGGTTTGCTGTAGGGAATATGTAAGATTTACAATGAGCTACGGTGAACTTAATATTAACTTTGTGGTTCCTAAAACTCTCCTGGGTTGCACGTTTCCAGTACGCCACAGCGAGTATAATTGTTTTTAACCTTTTTCATCCAGCTGCGAACTGCAGCAGCCCATGCTTTGGGTCCCTTTAGTACGTTCATTGCTTCGCCAACAGGATCTCTCTTTCCTGATATATTTCGCCCCGTCTATCGACTCCTTTACAAGAGTCCCGGGGCCAGTCTGGTGACTTTTTTGCTCCCCAGTACCAGGGCGAGCTGCAAGATTTCAGTGCTGGGAAATGCATGGCATCCTTCTGTATCGTAGGCGCGCAAGGAAAAAATTAAAGGTTTTCACGTAAGGAAGCTGATCTAGGTATTTTTTGTCCATTCCTGATTAAGGGCAAGGTTTCCCACCTTTTCCATAATAAAATTAGGGCTCGTATTTTAAACTTTTACTTCAATCATCTCAACTTAAACCAAGCTGGCTCTCTCTCCAGGTCCAGGGCTGCATACCTGCCGGCCTTCCCGTGGCACCGCGCCTAAGGAAGTGGTTCCCAACGAGACCGAGCAGCGTAGGTAGATGTGCAATTGCCCATAAAAAGATAAGGGAGCCCCTGCGCCGTTTCGCCGCCCCTGCTGACAGTGGGGAGGTTGCGGGGTTACAACAACCAGACAAAAGTGATGTGCCCTCCCTCCTGTCGGGTCAGGCAGCCCGGCTCTGCTCTCCGGCGTGGGTCTGTGTTTACAGACACTTGCCTCTGTTTATAACACTCGGAGAGAAGAATCTGCCCCCTTGTTTGCTTTTCCTTGCCTATTAGTTGCCCAGCTGATGAACTGGAGCTTCTCGCACTCCGGGTTCCCGGCTCAAGCAATTTTTACTTTTTTTTATAGCGGCACAGGAAAAAATAAAAGGGGTGAGGGGTGGCTGCGAATGCTGCGGTGCGGCACATCATGGGCAGGCTCTCTGCAGACACTGTGTCTTCCCTCAGCCGAGTCACCGGGTTGCAATTCCCCCGCGGGATGCGTGGTAGGGCCGGGGGGCGGCTCCGATATCCAGTCTGCGAATAGCCTGTCCGATATTTCCCCATGAATAATTTCCCGGTTTTGTAAAGTCAGTTTATCAGAACTGAGAGCCCCTCTGAATCCGCTAAGGAGGATCTCTTTTAATTACTCACTAACGAGGATGTTGCTATTTTCTCAGGAGCAGCCATTCCCGCAGCTAAATCACAGGAGCCCTAGACAGGCCGGAGCCGACAAAAATGTAGGTTTTGACGTTAAAAGCTAAATGGGGAAGCAGAAGGTAAATTGATGGTAGATGGGGATGTCAGTGCCCTGGCCTCAGCTCTCCGGCGGCGGAGCCAAGGCCTGATAACAGCGGAGCGCTGCTCTCCGCATCCTGCCCGCACCCGGGGGCATCGGCGTCCCGTCGACCTGTCCGGTAATTCCTCGGGGCCAAAACATTTTTGGGAGCTCTTACCGAGGTTAAAGGCACGTAAGAGGAGGGATAGCAGCCTTTCCCACTCTGCAACATTTCTCTGTGGGTGCAGGGAGGAAGAGAGAAGGGGGGGCAGGGGCCCGGGGGAGAGCAGCCGAGTCGCTGAAGCCCCTTCCCCTCAGATTGACTTACGGACCTGTGTTTTAGGCTCCTCGCCTCGTTTCATGGCTGGGGGAGCGAGACCCTCCGCTCTCTCTGAAGATAACATAGCATTTTAACTTTTTTTTCTTCCCTTGAAAAGGAAGAGCGACACAACTCCCCCGGGTGACGTCCCACCTCCCCTTCCCTCCCAGGGAGCGGCGCCTCGGTTCCCCGGGGTGCGGGCCCTGCTGCAGGCCCCAAACAGCGCTGTCACCCCCTCGCAGGGGGGCTCGGACCTCCCCAGAGGCTGCGTGTTCCCCGGGGGCCCCGAGGCAGACAGCAGAGTGGATTTTTAGAGCTAGTCCGGGGTTTGGAAAGCCGGGACGCAGCGAGAGGCCGGCTCTGTGCTCCGCTGCTGGCAGCGAGCCTATCGGCCGCTGGCAGTGCTGAGTTTTGGGGGACTCTGCAACATGCGGGACCTCGTTGCTGTCGGATGTGCATGCCGTGCCTGCACTCCTGCAAGCAAAAGAGTAAAAATGTGGTGGGGCTTTTTTTCCTTCGTTTTGCTTTGCGTTGTGGTCTGGGTTGTTTTTGTTTTGTTTTTTGGGGTTTTTTTACACATACTCCCCCTCTCCCCCGCCGTTCCCAGGAGCTCTTCTTTGCCTCTGCTTTGCCTTGCAATAATTATTTCTAGTTTGATTTCGTTGTCAAAGAGGTGCAACGGGGCCTCTCGGCCAACCCAAAGACATCCCCAGAACAAGCGCCGGGCCATATGCGGGCAAATTCGCGGGATATAAACAGTACTAAGGGATGCCGTGGAGGCAGCATGAACTTGAAAGGTGGGCAGGGAGATGGGGAGAGAAGGTTAATAATAAAACCTCTAAGCAAAATATCCTCCTCTTGCTCTTGGAAACCTAACCTTAATCCTCCTTTTTCACACGTACTCGCCCAGCGACTCGCAAATACACCCAGAAGAAATCTCCAAGTAGCGATGGGAAGGAAACGCATTCCGCACGCCTACAGACATAATCCCCTCTGCTGTAACGAGAGGCTTATCAATGTTTTATATATTTTTAATCTGGGAATTTTTTTTTTCCTGCGGGCCATGAAATATGTCTTTGCAAACCAGTTCCCATCTTTTCTATTTCTAATTGGCCAATTACTGTTCAGCTGTTTCAGCTTGTCACATACAATAGAGCGTAAAGCAGAGTTGTTATCTGAATTATATATTCACATAAATTCTAGCAAAGCCGGGTGATGCGCGGGGCCAGCGGATTTCGGAGGTTCCCTGTGCCTCCCTCTTCCCCTTCCAAACCCGCGTGGTGTGTGTCTCCCTCTTCCTCAGTTTTCCCTCCCCCCAGCCCTATTTTCCTCCAGAAATACCATTGCTTTGATGATGCGATTTTAGAGCATTGATTACAAATTTATTCTCAGACACTATATAAGTCTTTATATCTGCTATTAGAGACATCTGGGAATGATTAGAGCCGTCCCTCCCCCGGCTCTGCTGCCTCTATCTTGCAGCGAGGAGCTAGAGACATGTTGACGTCAGATCAGACGGCTCGGAGCCATCCTGCTCTCCACTTGGGTGTAATCACGGCGACGCTTTCCAAGCCCCGGCCTGGCCGCGACTGCCAGCTGGGATGCGGGTGCAGTGGGACGCGGCACTCCAGCCCCGGGGCTCCTCGGCACGGCCCGGTTCTGAACCCCGAAGGCCCCGGCTCCTTTGAGTTTGAGGCCGAGGTTGTTTGTTTAATTGTCTGTTTGGGACTTTGAGAAGGAAAAAGCCGCGCATCCCGCGGGCGGGGTTGCTCCCCCACCCACCCCGCTCCCCCAGCCCCGGCCCAGCGCTTGCTTTATCTCAGCCCGATTTCTCCCGGTGCATTCGCCCACAGCGTTGTCTTCCAAAATAAATATCGAGCCAGGCAGATTTCCACCTTATGGCTTGGCAGGGAGAAATTAACCAAAGTGCAACGCTTAGGCGCGGGCAGTCGCAGGCGCGCCGACACCCCGTTATCCAAAGTGGTAGTCAGGTTTAGAACGAGCCGGGAGAGTTGGAGGCTGCTCCAAAACCAGACGATTCCCTACCCAAACGGCAGTGCTGCTGGCAAGGAGATGGCTTTGCACCTGCTATTAAACCCTAATGAATCGCCTCTAATTGAGAGCTGGGGCTGGCTGACGGCAACGCTGAGCAGCCAGCGTGGAAGCCTTGGCTCAGCGAGACCCAAGACCACGTTTGATGCGCTTGTTTTGACAAACTTTTTACTTTACGATTTTTTATGTTTCGTATCACTCTATTTTTTCCCCCCAAGGAGATAAAAAAAGTAATAATTGAATAAATACAACTTAAGCCTGCACTGGCTGTGTGCAATCTTGGACGGCTGACACTTGTCCAGCTGTACATTACAATCAGTGCTACTACCAGGAAGGAGGGGCGGCGGGGGGGGGGGCGGGGGTGGATGAGAAAGCAGTTCATCTCGTCTCCAGAGGAAAAAGATAATGCTAGACAATTTATCTGAAGGATTAAATTCTCGCGGTAAAACACGCTTGCCAGGAGGAGGGAGAAAAGAAAAACAAAGCCCCGTGTGACCCTAAAAATAAATTTAAAAATACTTCCATTTCTTTGTTCCAGCAGAATAAAATAAAATAAACCCCCTCAGATACCGCAACCCTCCTCTGTGTCTATCTGTAATCTCGAAAGGAAAAGGAACATTTCCTTTCTGAATCAGTGCAAACGGTATGCTGTAAGCTCGGCTTCCCACCACAGCCACTGACCCAGGGGGTCGGGCAGGAGTAAGTGAATTTAAAAAAAAAAAAAATTGCTAAAGTAAAGAGAAAAAAAAGCTGCGAAACTAGTCCTAACCGAAAAAATCCCAGCAAAATCCTATTTCTGCCCTTTATGGGAGACCTCTGACTGGTGACGGCTCTGTGGCAGGGGAGTCCCCTGGGCTGGAGCTGTGTCCCCGCCGACAGAAGCCGTGCGGATCCTGGCTGAGAGCGGCCCGTGTCCTGCGGGCTGCCTGGGCAAGGCGCAGGGGGCTGCAAGCCGCAGGGCTGGGGCGAGGGCCCTGTGCCCCCGGAGCCGCCTTTTGGGAACAGCAGTAATGTGTTAGCGAAACAATGGAGATCAGCGGGCCCGCATCTCGGAGCCCTTCATTTGCTAACCGTGGAGGCTGTTCAAAGCAGAAACAAGCCCCTGCGTTGCCCGAAGGACTGGGGAGAAAAATGTACAGTTCTATTTTAGTGCAGAGCGGTAGAATAGTTTTGCCGGTCCCGTCTATAGAACAAACATATGGGGGTAATAGAGAGGCCGACTCTCCTATAGGGGTCCCTATTCGCATGCCATATGTGGATCTATATTCACAGCCTATGCTGCAACAGCTGCGTATAATGAACTTCTTAAAAAGATAAATACGTGTGCAAACCCAGAGAAGTTTTCTAAAACTGGACTAAAAGACAATGAAATGTCCTACCAGAGAATACAGGAGGCGGAAGAGATTAAAAATAATAACAATAATAATGTTAGGTGCTCTCCCCACAAGCCTCTAGCCTTTCCAAAGTTGCAGGCAGCGCTGCCCAAAGGAGGACCCCAGCAGCTGGGGGGGTGCAGGAGGCCGGGGACGCCCGGGGGTCGGGCGGCGACGCGGGGAGGTGATGTCTGGAGCGGCCTGCAGGGGCGAGCCGAAGCACATGGCTTGGCCTTGACTGCCTCTCTCCCAAATCTGGTTTTCATAGAGCCGCGCAGTAATTGCCTAAAGCCATAACTGTCTCCGAAATTATTCATTAAAGTCATTCCCGGGAATCTCGCGGCGCGAGAGCCTACATTTATGGCTTTTGCGCCCTCAGAGCATGACATCGCCTCTCGCCTTGCGCCCTCGGCGGCCGAGTGTTCAGCATCCCGGAGAGGAAGGGGGAGACAGGGTTGCTCTCTCTTGCCTTCCCTCGGTGTATTTATTTGCGGGGGCTCAGGTTGCTTTCCCCCTTTTGGCGAAGGAGTGCGATGCAACCCGGCAGATACCTTGGGAGCGAGGAGGGTATTTTGGGGAGTTGCAGTGTTGTGCGGAAGATCATGTCTGTGCCCTGTGGTGCTGTCAGCGGTGACAGATCCCAGATGCAGTCGCTACTGTATGGCAGATTGAGTTTCTCAGCAGAAAACTCTCTCCCTCCCTCTCAAACGTCTTCAAAAACCTTCTCCAGATACTGCGGGTCACTTCGGCTCAAACGGGGAGAGAAAGGGGGATAAAAAGGCTTTTCCTCTCTCCTCCCTCTCTCTTCCTCCCGCCGGATCTCTCCGGGGTGCGCGGGGGGCCATGCCGTGCCCTTGTGCACCCGGGGGCCCTCTCACCCTCGTCCTGCTGGGAGCCCGTCGCCGAGCACGGGGACCGTGGTCCAGGTAAGCGGGGGGCGGCCGGGAGCGGGGCCGAGGCCGGCGGCCGAAGCGATCCCCAGAGCCGGTCCCTCCTCCCCCGGCCGGATCTCGCTGCCTGAAAGGAGCTGCCCGAAGCTGGGTGGCTGAGATGGCCCCCTGTCCCAGACGCGGGGACAGGGTGGGAATGGGGAGACAAGACAAGACCCCTGGCCGTGCCCAGCCGCTGCGGGGGGAGGCAGCGCCCCGATCCGCCCAAAGCCCCCGGCCCGGCGGGGCTCGGGCTCCCGGGGCTGCTAACGGAGCGGCGTGAATCTGGGAACATGAAACGGGGGACCGGAGGGAGAGCGGCAGGAGCAGGGGAAGGGCAGCCGGCGGGCGCTAGGAGCACACCCGGCTGCCTAGCCGGGAGCCGGGAGGACGGGCCGGCTGCAAACCCACAGGGGCCGGCAGCCGCTGTCCCGGTAAGCGGCGGGAGTCGGGAGTTCCCCCCCTCTTCCCTCCTCCCAGCTTTTTTTTCACCTCTTCACGTAAATGAAAGAGGCTCGTGTTTTAAGAGCTCTGGAAAGTCATCCTCCTCTTCGAGACATATAATGAATTTCAACATTCCTGTCCTCCCACCTCACTAAAATATTGATGTCCCCCGACTGCCCAAATCAGAGGCCAATCGGCTGTAGTGCCTTCTCCTGGAGCTCTTCTCCCCCTCCGTGCAAGTGTGTGATGCTTGAGGGCTCGTTGTGGACCGTGATTGTGCAGCCCTCTCCTCCCGCCTTAGAGGAGCAATGCCCATGCAATGTATGGCACCAGGGAGGGCTCCCGTCCGCGGGTGAGCCCTCAAAACACTTTGCAGGACCGCGGGGAAGGCGCGCTGCTCCCGACGGGCCATTTGGCGTGGCAGCCCTGGGGTCGGAGTAACCCCATGCGAAGCGCCCCGGACCTCATTGCCCCAGATTTCCCTCTGGATGGATGTAACCTCATTCCGTTCATGCCTCTTGGAAATGGTTTCAACTAACCCCGCTCTCGGTCTTTCCTTCCCCAAATTAATCTAAAGGCTTTAATTCAACCGCTCGCCCACCCCCTCCCCCTCCCTTTCCTTTTGTTGTTTTTTTTTTTGTTTTTTTGGTTTTTTTTTGGTTTTTTTTTTTTAAAGGCAACTCTTGCCTTTAGCAGAAGTATAATTGTGACCCTGCCTGATCCACAGAGCCTCCTGTTGGGAGCAGTTAGCTGTGGTTGCATTAGGCCAAAGGACCTCCCAAGTGGCGGTGGCCTGGGTGTCATAGGAAGGGACTCTGCACATTGTCCATTCTTTCTCATCAAAGTCCCAGGCACCGTGGAGCCAACAGTTTGGTGAAGAAGGAAAATAGTAAACAAGCCTTTCCCCTCCCTTCCCAATCCAGCAGCCCTGAGATCTTCCTGGGACGCAGAAAAGGGAACAAACTTTTTCATAACTTCAGCTCTACGGTGTGATTTACATTTCCGGCTGCTCTGTCAGAGTGGCAGTAATTTACAGCCTGATAAAAAACACTTTTACAACACCAGAACATGTTCAAGTGGTGGCTTACTATGCATTTTTTTTTCTTTTTTAAATACGACACAGGCAAAGAAAAAGTTCGGTTCACTGCCTTTTTCCACCATGGTTTTTTGAAGAGTCAAATGCGTTGAAGTTGTAGTGCAGGCAAAAGAAAAAAAAAAAAGAAAAAGAAAAAGTAGGAGCAGGCTGAGGAAAACAGGCATGAAGTAAATCCTGGGCTTTTGTTTATATGTTGTGCATTATACGTCCACGTTTCTCCTATTTCTCTAAGGTTTTCGTTGAACGGATACTTCTATTATTGCGCTCTCTAGCCAAACCCTGCTAGTCTTGCCCCAGGGATTGCTTTCATTTAGCCAAGTAGCTATTGTGTTTAAACAATTTCTTCCCTTTAATAATTCATTTCTTCTCCGGAGTCTAAAGTCGAGTGGGTCTGGTAGCGTTTATGAAAGGGGAAGCATCTTTTATTCAGTTCTAATACCGGGGTAATAGCGTTATCCTTTCTTGAGGAGCATCCAGTTTGTTCCAGCTAGGCTTCACCGGGGCAGGGCAGGACGGGTCTGGAAACTAATGTACAACATCCCTATCCTGGTAGGAACGATAAAGTTTAGTAAATTACAAATATGTGAATTTGGCAGACGGTTAGGGATGAAAATGATCAAACGATTTAAAAAAAAAAAAAAAAGGCAAGCAATGAATAAACCACATGTAGCAGTTGCTGCTTTCATGACTTTGGTAATTATTTACACCTGAATCATAGTTTACTCCAGCCACGGTTTCAAAAGTAAACCCTAAAAGAATTTAATTATTTCCAGTTTTCGGCAAAAGAGATGAAAAAAAGTATGTTAGTGAGCAACTGCTGTCTCCCGAGCTCTCATAAAAGGCTTTATGTGCATTTCCATCCCAAAGACACAAGCAGCCCTTCCCTTCTCCCTCCATACAGGAGCGCTCACTGTCATCTGTGCACGTATTTACGGCCTAATGAGAGAGTCCTGAGGGTCACATGGGACGGTGCCGCTGCATATATACGTGTGTGAATATATATATATATATATACACATATACACACACATACCTTTGCCTATGTGTGTGCGTTCAGTCGAGGCACAGTATTGGAGCATGTGTGGGTGAACTCCCTGGCTCCTTCCTTGGGCTCTATAATAGCTCTGTTATTTTTACTAAACGATCAGGATGGCTCTACGTGACCCTTCGTCATTTAAAAACCATTTTCTATCATTGCACGTGTGCCGGGGGGGCGGGGGGGGGGGGTGCAGGGGGATGGATGGGGAGGGGGAAGGAATCGACAGGTCATTGAGAATAACCGGGAAAGCCTCTGATGTATAGCACGTTTTATCTTTATTTAGGCAACACGTCGTTCGCAGGATGGCCTGAGTTTCCATGCGCGACAAGGGCATGAAGCACATCCATCCCCGGGGAGGTGCAGGCAGGCTCGGGGAGCTGCTGTGGCCGGGGCACGGCTGGGCGAGCGCAGGGGCAGGGCACCCTCTCGTTCCCCTGCTGCCGTTTCCTGAGTGTGAATCCCGCACTTTCTGGGGAAACTAAAAAAAAAAAAAAAAAAAAAAAAAAAAAAAGGCTGCTCTCCTTCGCCGGAGCTCCGCGGCCGCCCTGGCCGGGGCGTGTGGGGTGGCCGAGGGCAGCAACCCAGGGGCTGGGACCCGCTGTCTTCGCCGGAGCTCCCCCTGCCATGGGTACTGCGGTGCGCTGCCAGCTGCGAGTATTTGCAGTATTTCACTGCTCCCTCACCTTGAATCCACCGCGCTTTCCCGGGCTGGGGCTGCCTTGGCATCTTTCGTACAGCATCCTCGTGTGCACTGTACCCTGGGGCCGGGCTGGGATTTCAAGGGCTCTGAAAAAGGCAGTTTGCCTTCAGGAAACCGGTTCTGGCTTGACTCTGGTGGGAGTCCCGGCCGTGAAAGGGAGGGGAGACAAACCCGTGGTTTGGAGCGCAGGTTCCCGCAGGCGGGGGTGTGCCCCTTCCCCGCGCACCGCGGCCGGGGCAGGGAGTGCCGGACGGTGCCCTGCGGGAGTTCCTCGGGCACATCCCACTCACATCGCCCGGCGGGAGGAGGCGGTGGCCGGGGATGCCGGGGCTGCCCGCCTCCGAGCCCCTTCCCTCTGCCCTGCCGGTACCTGGCGCGGCAGGCGTCTGCGCTCGCCGAGCGGGGGGTGCTAAACGAATGGAAAAATTATCCCCACACACAGTTTCTAAACTTTCTGGAGCTTCCCCAAAAGAAGCGGCAACCTAAAATCACTAGATCTGTGAGGATTTTCCATGCACTCCCTCTCCCAGAGTAACACGCCGCTGGAGCATTAAGCACTCGCTGTAGAAATATGTGGACATAAACATATATGTGGGGGCATGGATTAAAAAGCTGTGCATCACCTTGGATTAAGGGCTCACTCCTCAAGGTTTTTTTGGTCACTGACTCCTCCTCTGTAAAACAACTGCTAGAAATGGTGTTCCCCGAAGGAGAACGAGTTCGGGGTTTATTAAATTTCTTTTTCCCCCCGCTCTTGGCTGAGAGGGGGTAATATCGTGCTGGATACAGGGAGGAGAGAAGGGACAGTAACTAACTGTGACTCATTTTCTAGGGGTATATCACATTAAGTGTGTGTTTCATCATACTTCTTTATTTGTGATGACCGACCATTGTAATATGCGTCCATAGTCTTACGTCACTTGCAATGTCATTACTCGCGCGTTTTTCTTATTTTTGAAAGCAAAGGTATTTTTCACTTTTCCAACCCTAGGAAGACGTACCCAAACATAAGACTAAAAGCGCACATCTTAGTAAAGATCTCACTAAAAGCGACAAGAAAATAGAGTTTGAAACATGATAAGGTCATATATTCTGAGTGTAAGATGTATTAGCATAGGAGGTGTTTAAAACGGTAACATTTTTTCTTTTGTTTTTTTTTGTTTGTTTGTTTGTTTAAAACGAAGTGGTCATTTTAAGTAATGGTTTACACACACGTGTGTGTGTATGTATGTATACATATATTTCCTTCTCCCCGAAGAGATCTCTGACACCTGTTGTAAACCCTTAAACATAAGATCACACTGTAAATGCTTCCTGCGATTTTTTTTTTTTTTTTTTTTTTTGGTGATAAGCACTCTTCTAGGACAAAATAGCTACATGAAAACTTTACTGAGTAAACGTCCTAGAAAATATCTTCGAGGTGGAATTAATTTTATGTTGAGACAAAGAACGTTCTGGTTCGGCCCGTGTTTCCCTAGCAGGACACCTCCAAGAAGACCCCTGGCAACCTTTTCGCTATTTTATTAAATTCTATGGAAACTAGATACTAAATCTGCTTTTTATTTTGGCTTACTGAGCAGTAGGACGAAAAGCATGGTAAAATTAAAAGAGTTTGCAGGGAGAGTCAGAAAAAGCACCATTTTCTCCTCCGCCTTCTTGGGTGCTCTTTCCTGGGTTTATCTGCACCCCGACCACCGAGTGGCCCCGTGCTGCTCCGCGGGGCTGCCGGGGTATCCGGGGGTGCAGCGGGGAGCCGGGTGCCCCCCGAGCTCCCGCTTACCTCCCGTGGCCCCCCCGCCCGCAGCACCCAGCGCAGGGGGCGAAGCCGCTCTAATTATTTTCCCCGCAGATGTTGTCCTGGCATTTAAAGGGCTAAATCCCAACTTCCAGGCACACAGCTGGGGTATGTTGTATCCTATCAATTCATAACAAGGAGGCATTCTGGAAAGACTCGTAAGGATATTTATTTTAAAATGTGTGCTGAAAAGGTGTATGCTGGGGGGAGGAGGGACAGGGTTGGGCGTCTCGAGTTTTGTTTCTAAGCCAAAACGGCACAGTTCGAGCTGTGAACAAATGGTTTCCAGAGAATAGTTCTTTTCTCTTTCTTTTCCCTGCAAGAAGTTTGTTTGAAGTTCCCGGAGTTTTTAATGTTAAATAATATTAATACCAAAATGAATACTTCGGGGCTTCTTGTTTTAATTTTGAAAAGCTGGCATGTGTGGGTTTCTTTCTTTCTGTCTTTCTTTCTGTCATTCTTTCTTGCTTGCCTTCTTGTTTTCTCAGAGTTTCTTTTTTTCTTTCCATTTCTTGTTTCTCCCCTCCTTCTCTCCCCTCCTTGCTTTCTTCTAGATTTCCCTCTTTATCTCTCCCTTTCTCCCTGCCTTGCTCTCCCACCGTCTCCCTCTCTTTTCTTCCCTCTCTCTTACGCCCCTCCGTCTCACCTTCATTCGCCCTTCCCCCCCCCCCCCCCCCTTGTTTTTGGAAACTCCTTCTTTCAACCGGACTGTGTTGGGGATATTGTTGCTGGTAAAAGAAATAAATAGCCCAATAAATAAAGCAGGCTCCTGTTATGACAAGTTCCAAGCCAGAGCAACGTTTTACGAGTTAAAATAGCCCTTGAGGAACAGCAAACAACAACAACAAAAAAAAAAGACAAAAGCTTTTGACAGCAGGGTCTCTGTCAGTCGCGGAGGTGTGGGACGGGGCGCAGGGAGCAGCAGTCGGTGCCCCTGGCACCCCGGCAGCGCGGCGGTCACTGCTCCCGGGGAGAAGGGCTTGCCGGATCAGCCCTCAGGGTTAATCACCGGCGAGCCCTCCGCAGAGCCGACAGCACCAGGAATGGCCAGCTCGGCAGGGCGCTGCGGTTCCCTCCCCGCCGCTGCTCTTTCTTTTATCTCTGCCAGCCTGTTGAAACTATTGCTAAAATAGCGAGGGATGGCGTCAGCTCATTGTGGAGGCTGAACGTTGCCTGACCACCTTCAACTCAACCGGGAGTTATCCCGGCAGCTCCTGCCACCCTTCTCTTCGCTGCTGCCTGGGTGGGCAGCGGCGGGAGCCTGGGACCGGGGTCCGCCGAGAGCCCTTGTTACCCCGAGCCGGCATCTCTTAATGCTGGGCCAGCGTGCAAACAACGCCATCCCGCTGCCTCTGGGCTCATTCTTCTTTAGAAATGGAGAGGAAAAAATAAGAAATGTTGGTAGGGGGATTGTAAAGAATCAGAGTCTGAAGGTTTGCAGGAGCAAATCCTGCAGATCCTGGGAGGGATTTCACTCCGGCCGCGGGGAGCCCTCCCCAGCCGGGAGCGGAGTGGGTCTGCCTGCCCGGAGAGGGCCGGAGGAAGGAGGTGATAGCCACGCTGGGAGAGGTCTCTCCCCGGCTTCCGAGAGCCCTTCGCTCTTCCAATCGCTTGCATGTGCCTGGGCCCTGACCAGCTCCACTCTGAGCAGCGGCAAATGCTGTAACAACTCGCGTGTCGTAAATTACAGAGACCTCACCCTGGCAGGGAGATGCCGGGGAGGCGTCCGGTTTGTCTGCAGCTCTGGAAGGCACGGGAGGAACCGGCCTTGCAGCTTCCCTCACTTCCCTTTTCCCTCTCTCCCCCTCAGCCGACTCCCTCACGGAGGGTGATACCGCAATGACTCACTAGCACGTTTCGGTGTAACGGAGTCTTTTTGTCTCACACCCCCACCCCCCCCCCTTTTTTTTTTTTTTAAAGTTGTTAACTCCCGTTTATGATAGAAATGTTACTCTCTGCGTTTTGTTTCGTTCTGGCTGCCATTGGTTGGCCTGGGTTTAATCAGAAGGAAAAAAATGCTCCCCACAAATGTAGCTATTGTTTGTCTGGAGAGACGGGGGCCGGGGGAGGAAAGTAGAGAGAAGGCGAGACGGAGTGTGACAGTGACGGTGGGACCAGCCATCCGTCTGACGGAGTCCCGGTGCTGTGCTCAGCCCTTCCCAAAACAGAGCTCCCTCTTTCCCCAGCCTGCCCGCAGCAGTATGCAGGGGAGACGGGGGCATGTTATCTCAGGAACATAATGCTAATAAACGTGCTCAGATGTTGGACATTCCCCTTGCCTGTTTTATAGGGTTTAGCTGGTGGTGCTTAATAGGCTGGGTCACCGGGACTGATGCTAGCAAGGTTATTAGGATTAAGTAACCTAATGAATCGTATGGCCATTAGCGGGCTTTGAAAGAAGGTAGTTTTCCCTGTAACCTGGTCTCCTGTCTCTTAACACGGGCAATTATTTTTAACTGTCCCTCAATCACAGGTCGGAGGGGGACTGGTTTGGTTTTTTTTTGTTTTTTTGTGTTTTTTTTTTTTTTATTTATTTGTTTGAAACTTCTCTCTGATGCTTAGAAATTGATTTCTCCACAGAAGGAGCCCGTCATTTTATCTCGGGGTTCCTCGGAACCGCTGAGCGAGCCAGACGCAGCGGCCGCTCCCGCCCTGCTGGGCAGAACAGCCGCCGCCGGCGCCTTTCCCCTCCGCAGGCCAAGTGCATCACTCGGGACGCGACTCCGGGAGTACTTGAGGAGGATTTGTATTTATTTTTCCCGGAGAAGGGTTTTTCTTTTTGTGTCTTTTGCCTAAGCCAGGTAAGCGATGCGGCGCTCAGTTCCCCATCCAGCGGCTCGCCCCGCACCGCTTCCTACCAGGGAGCCCTTGAAGGCTCCTTCCTGGAGGCGCTTTCACCGCCCCGCACCCGGGTACCACTACCGGGCCCGCCGCCCCCCGACCCCAGGGGCGGCGCTGGGCGAGCGGGGAGGCCGGGAGGAGATAGAGGCGGGCCGGCAGCACCGCAGCCTGCAGCTGCACGCTCTTCCCGGGGCAGCCTTGGTCAGGGCGAGCGCAGTTAATCACAAGCTAACCCTTGGCCATCCGCTGTCTTCTATGGCGAGGAGAAACCTATATTATCATTATTATTGTTATTATTATTATTATTATTATTATTATTATTATTATTATCTTCATCATTATTCTTGTCTTTTTGGCCCCGAGGTTTAAGATTTTTTTTCAAACTTCGATGTTTTCCCCCCTACCTCCCCCTCGCGAGAAGGTGGAGTGTGATTGCGGACACAGGTTACATATCATAATGCTCCTTCGGGGACGCCGGGCCAGCGGTGTGAATATCCGCTTTAATTAGAACAAGTGTTAGCGGCTGATTCAGTTTGATCAGGTCTGAAATATTTGTACCGTGGTCATTTTTCGGACCGTTCACACTTAAAAAAACCCGGATGTACTGGTGAAAAAATAAAAAGGGGGGAAAAAACTCACAAGAAGTTTTTGGGAGAAGAGTCCTTTTGTCCGGGTGCCTCTGCGAGCCCGGCGGTGTTTGTGCCGCTGAGCCGCTTGCGGCTGCGGGGCTGCCATGAAAGAACACAGGGATGTGGGGCCACGGCGGCTGGAGGCAGAGCAGGGCCCAGCCTCCGCTCCCGGAGCAAAACAAGATGGGAAGACGTTTCCTGGCGAGGCCAGGGACCCTTCTGAAGGGCTACCACCGAGCGGCATCTCCTGCGCCCAGCCACATGCCGCTGGCAGGGTGACAGGGGGGAGCAGGCTGGTGGCAAAACGCGAAGCCGTGTTCTCCACCTATAAAAGCTCTCGGTCAAGCCGCGAGGGGCATCGCACCTGCCGGGATGTCTGGCTCCCAGCCGCCGGGAAGGGGCTGCTCCTCTGGGGCCCCTGCGGCAGGAGCAGCGCAAGGTGTCCGCCAGTAGAGCAGAGGAAAGCTCCAGCCCGCCCGACTTGGAAAGAATCCACTTTCCCACAGCTTTTTCAATCCCCAATACTTTTCACACCCTGTTAGGAGTTAATACCGCCGAAACCGCTAAACGCTTCCATGCCTAAAGGTACGCCCCGCCAGGGGCTGCGCCTGGCGGTCCCCAGCCCCCGGGCAGGACGGGGAAGCTCCGCCAGCCCGCGGAAAGGGCTCGTTTCCCCGGTGGAAATTCCTCGGATGCTTCGTACTTAGGCTAACACATCGGGCTGACTTTCTTTGAAAGGGCTTCTGCCGGCAAGGGAGGGGAAGGATTCCCTGGATACCTTTTGGGGAAGAGCGGCGCGATACTGCCCGAGCCGCTCCAGTTCCCTGGGTAATATTTCAGATGCCAGTCCCTCGGCGTGGAGAGCTGGCTGGGGGTCAGCTATGCGGCCTGGGCTCTGCAACCGGCACCTTCGGGAGGCAGGGAAGCCACACGGGGCTGAGGAGAGAGGGGCGATGTGTGTGTCAAAACCAGAAGGGATCTTGCCTGTAGCTGACGGACTAAATCTTTTTTTCTCTTTTTTTCTCTCTCTCTCTTTTTTTTTTTTTTTTTTTTTTTTTTTAATTTTTTGATGGGGGCTATTTTTCGAGTGTGGTTGAACCTCGCACCTTTCAGCCACCGCCTGTCACGGTGGCCGGCAGCCGGTGCCCCCGGGGCGGGCAGAGGGCAGCAGCGGCTCTGCTCCGGCCGTAGCTGACCTCGCCCCGCCGCCTCCGCTCATCCCGCAAGGCCAAGGGCAGGGAGGGGCCTCTTTTTCCCTGAGCTCACGGGGCCGATGAGATAACCGAACGCGCGCCGCAGGAAAGAGCCGATCGGGGGAGCATTTCCCGTCCTATTTTCCCACTGAAGTAATGGCTGGAAAACGCCCGGTGACATTTCTTGCCACTCCTTTCCAAACCTGCAAACACCGTCCCCAGGAAAACCGCTCGACTGGGGTCTTCCCAGCTCGCAGCAAGAGCACTTGTTTCCGAGAAGCACAAAATTTACCCAGAAAACCAGATTCTGCAATGTTGGGCGGTCAGGCCGGCTGTGCCCAGCCTTCCAAGCGGTGGGACATGTAGGCTGTCATTCAAAACCTAAAGGGATTTGTCCGACGTGTCTGTCTTCAGAAAACAAAGAACTTGGCCCTGGGGTAAAGTGAGAGCATCTCTGGAGTCCAGAGCTGCCGTGGTCTCCCCCAGCCCTCCAGGCACAGGGAAGTGCTTCTTCTTGCACCCTTCAGCTGATAATCAACCTTTAATTTGCAGTAATTCCGGGGAAGGTCGAGGCACCAGGTCGGTGGGCACCAAGTGCGCGGGATGTACTTTTAGGTATATTGTCCCCAGCCCCCGGCGAATCCTCTCAGTTTTTTAAGCTTAGCAGCATCCCTCAGCTCCGCGTTTGCTCTCCGTTCAAAACCCGTTAAAATCTTGTGGCGGGAAAGGGAAATCCATCGGTAATATGCACTTGGCGGAGCACTCCACAACCCTGATTTGGCTTTTCCCTTCACCGTCGGAAAATGCCCTGCGGGCTGGCTGCGGAGTGTGCCGCACGGGGAGAAACTGGGGGTGCGGTGCCGGGACAGCTCCCGAGGCACAGGCTCATTCCCAGGCGGGAATGAGAGGCCGATTCTCAGGCGTGGGACACGATTTCCCCGGCTTCCCTGTCCCTGCCCCGGACACGCACAACCCCCCAGGCGGGCTGCAGCCTCTTGCCGCCGTTCCTGGGGCCGGCCCGGCGGGGCCTCACCCGGGTTACATCCCAAGGGCTGTGCTCGCGTAGCGGCAGCTCTCCCCCCTCTCCTTGCTTTCCCTGACGAGATCGGGCGGCCAGCACCCTCCCCGACGGCAGGAACACCTCAGCGAGCCTCCCCACCGCCCGCAGGTCTCCAGCTCCCGGCGCCTCCCCGCGTCCACCCAGCCCGCTGCGCGTGGGGATCCGGGAGCTTCACGCTCTCGCCCACCCCAGCCGGGCGGATGTCCGTATGGAGCGGGCCACCTCCTCCCTCACGTTCCTCAGGCCTCGCCAGCCCTGTCAGAGCTGAGGGACCTGCGGCGGGGTGTGCTACACAAGCCATGCAGACGCCCTCGCTGCTCGGGTCTGACTACCAAGGGTCTCTCCTCCCGGCCCGCTGCTGGCCGGAGCCCTGCGGTAGGTGCAAACCGCGCCCTCCCCGACGGTGAGCGTGTTCCATCTCCTTGGTACCATTTATTCAAACAGCACACGGACTCCCAAGCAGAGAGCTAGGAGGACCTTGAGGGAAAGGATGCTCTTTGCAGATGCCAGATGAGGTTGAGGACACCGCGGCCGGGTGGCCAGGGCGGGCCTCACCAGCGGCTGTGACCCGCGGGGAGCCGTCCCCGCTCACTGCCCGTGGCTGCCAACTCTCCGCCTTCCGCGGGGCAGGCGGCACCAGCGAGATTCAGGCTCCCGTACGGCCCCTTTGCCCCCCCCAGCCCCCGTCCCGCAGGGCACATTCGCCTTCCTGTTCCCCTTCCCGGGAGCAGGGGGATACTGTGCTGGCGCCCGCGTCGCAGCGGTACAGGCAGGGTGGGAAGGAACCGAGCCGCCCGAGGGGATGCTCGTGTTTAAAGCCGAATGTCGCACCCTCCCCGCACCTCGGAGAGCAGCAGCGGTGGGATCAAACACACCCCCCCGCCCTTCCCCAGGTGGTTCATGTTAAATTAATGTTAAATTATTACAGTCGAATATGTATTAGATTGTTTTAGTTACATTTTGAAAGAATAGGGAGCTAGTCCCGCAGTTTCCCTTCACTTGTTTCATGCGCTTGCCGATCTACAAGCAAGAAACACAAACTGAGGACTAATTAGACATACATTTCGCGTATTAAAAGCATAAAATCATACACAAATATACGGTATATATGTAACCACATATCAACATGTATGCATAAATGCAGGTGGGAACTGTACTGAAATGCTCCTGTTTGCTGATACGGCAGGATGGGACATGCGATATGGTGTGATGGGGTGTGATAACTGTCCTTTGGATGTGGAGCTCGCGGATGGTCTTCCAGGGCTGAGCTATGGCACCGCCCCCCGCTCCTGACCCCGTGGGAAATGGATAGGATTTCCCTGGCACTGCCCCGTGCTCGGGCGAGGTGGGGCAGTGATACACGAGTCTGAGAGACAGCACAGTGTCAGGTCCGGCGCTTCCCGGCAGAAAGATGTCTATTTATCAGAGGAGGTAAGAGGTGCCTGGAGTTACGAGCAGAGACCAAATCCCCCTCAGGCCTCAAGAAAAAAATAAAGAAAAAAAGTTCGAAGGAGAGAGCTCCCAGCTGACAGTATCCCAGCAAACAGGATGAGCTCTCTCCTCGGTGCACTGCGTAGAGGCGAGGCTGGTTTTCCTTCGTGTTCTTTTTTTGTAGAACTTACTCAAGTGCCTCAAATTCATTTCCAAAATCCGCTTGGCACAGTTCAGAGCTTTCAAAAACCTCCTTATAAAAGAACAGGCATTTGCCGATTTTTTTCTTTTCTCCTATAACTGTATGTTGCGGTGTACAAAGATAATTGATAAATGCATACGTCCATCCCTCCTTTAATAATCTTCTATGAAGTCACCGTGCAACATATCAGAAAAATTATTTAATTCACTTAGGTAAAAGAATAAAAGAAAGGAAAAAATATGCAAACCCACATAGGAGAGGAGAGGAGAGGAGAGGAGAGGAGAGGAGAGGAGAGGAGAGGAGAGGAGAGGAGAGGAGAGGAGAGGAGAGGAGAGGAGAGGAGAGGAGAGGAGAGGAGAGGAGAGGAGAGGAAGAGGAGAGGAGAGGAGAGGAGAAGGAGAGGAGAGGAGAGGAGGAGGAGAGAGAGGGAGGAGAGGAGAGGAGAGGAGAGGAGAGGAGAGGAGAGGAGAGGAGAGGAGAGGAGAGGAGAGGAGAGGAGAGGAGAGGAGAGGAGAGGAGAGGAACCCCCACCGTTTTGATTATTAATATTTTTCTGTCGGTGTCTTGCACGAAGAGCCGAGAGTGGGCACAGAGCAAGGCAGAGGGAGCTGCCGAGCCCCTGCAGCCAGGGAGCTGGAAGCTCAGAGCTGTTGAGCAGCGCTTCCTTTCCTCAGGAAGGTGGGGATTGCGTTTCTGGCCACGTACGAGCAGGTTCGCTGCGGGGCAGTGCCCGGAGCACGCCCCGGCCTGCGCCTACCGGGAAGGCAGCAATTTGAGACCGTGCTTCACTCGGGGAGGAAACAACCGGCATTTGCAGAGAGAAATACAGCAAACTCCTAGTAATTAGTGAAAAAAAAAAAAAAAGGCAAAAAAAAAAAGGCCCCAAAATAATTTAAAAAACAACAACAAATAAAAATAAAGAAAAAAAAATTACAAGAAAAAAAGAAAAAGACAAGAAGGGAAAAAAGAAAAATAAAAAATGCTAAGGTAAGAAGAAATTAAAAGGGAGGTAAAAATAAAAGAGGAAAAAAGGAGTGAGAAAAAGGGTAAGAAAAATTATTATTGAGGAAGGGAAAAATGTAAAAGCTGCCTTGTGTGCAGGGGAAGGGTTGGTTCCTCACCTGGGACTGTACGGTGTCATCTGTCCTTGCGATCAGGGTGTGGGACTGGCACTGCCTGTCCCAGCACAAAGGTCTGGCCTCACGCCTTCCCACGAGCCAAAGCCGACATCAAAGGGTGTGCATTAGGCAATGTGGAGCACACATGGGAGCCTCGCAAGCCTTTTCTGTCAAAACCTGTTTCCTGGTGTTCTTCTGCCCTATCACTGGCTCCCCAGCACCCTCACAGGACCATAGACAAGCAGCAGGGACCTATAGAGATGAGCTGTGAATATGTACAGCATACATACAGCTTCTCAAAGTGGGCCTGGGGAGCTGCCAGCTTCCTTTTTTTCCTTCACGGGGATGCAGTGACTTGCAGCAAATTAGTAGCCATCGTCATTCATGGGTGATTTTAATTATCCTTTTGGGCCTCTGGAGATTTAACTCATCTCCTGCTACTTTCCTGTACAAATTAGGTACCAACACAAAGTCCACTTCCAAACTCATCCCTTGCAATCAATATCTCACCTACTTTGCATCTACATCCCTCCAGCCAGCATCTAGTTCAGCCAAACACAGCAAATATCTCCACCTCAAGTCCAAGAACCTGATGGATGTTCTTTTACTCCTGCTTAATGACTGCATGTGACCTGCTCTGTGATCAGCCAAGGTCTGGAGTCACAGACATGGAGCCATCTGACATCAGTTGTAATGGGAAATGGGAAATGGAGAAGGATTTTATGGCTCTGGACTGTTGGAGAGCAGATAGGAGACGGTAAGTGGAATTAAGACCCTTTGGTTCTGCATGAGGATTCAAACAAATCTTATGAACACTTAAGCTTATAAATTAAAAGAATTCTGATTTAGGAGGAAGCTGAGAATTTGAAACACATTTTAATAACTATTTGTTTCTATATATTTTTTAAAATTTTTCATTCATTCACAGCATGTTACAAGGAGAGGTTACAAAAAAAAGAGCAATATGTTTGTGTGCATTAATCGACATACTGAAGTATACTACAATAAATGCTACATATGTATGTGTGTACTCATTTCTCTTTGACATAACAAATCTGTAAAAAAACCTTTAAGTTTCTGCAGAGGTTCCAAGATACAGAATTCAGAAAGAGTCACTGCAATCCTTCATACCATCTACACCTAGGAAGCTCCCATTACTTAACCGGGACACAAGCCCAGATCACAAACAGAACAACACTGGGGATTGGGTGGAAATCTGGTGTTTAAATTTAGACCATTTTTTCATATCATCATGTCTTTGTCAAGTAACTCCCCCAGCACCAGGGAAGCCACTAAGATGCCTGAAGTTCTGCTCCACACATGCACTGAAGCCTTTTGGTCTTGACAGGGCTAAGTGTGTATCTCGCACCTAATCCCATCAGGATTCGCAGACAAAGCATCTCTCCTCCCTGAAGGAGCCTGCTCTGGCAGTGCACATGTAACCCATGCTCACACAAACAGGGATCTGCACAAAACACAGTGGCACCAGAAGCCCCATTTCCCAGAGCAGGTTGTTAGTCATGCAGGGGTTGAAGGAGCTAGCAAAGTCCATTTTCTTCATCTCTCTGCTTTAAGGAATTCACAGCCACATTTCCCATAACCAGGGTGTGTAGCTTACATAATATCAGACATCCAAAGGACAGGGACAAATAATAGTCTTCTTTCTCTCAATGGTGCACTAATCTCCATATCATGATTGATGATTCAGTCACTCTTCCCTTCTTCCTTCTCCTGTGGCAACACCAGAAGAGCTTCTACCCCGACATCAGTATGTTGTTACAGAGAGTGAGAAGTAGAAGTTTAACCCTCCTAAGGAACTGAATAAGGTCCCCAGAGCCTCACATCTATATATTTTCAGTTTCTGATTAAAAAGATTTATTTTCCACCACCCTGACTCTAGAAAAGACTAAAAGCCATTGAGCTGGGCAGACATTCCTGACAGACCCAGGAAATGCTGAGATATTTGCAGGAAAGTGATGGAAGATTTTGTTCCCAAGGGAAAAAGAGAGGGTATTTAAGCCTCCCTTATGTCAGTCTGAAGCAGTCAATGCTTTGGAAAAGGTTGAAACTGGACTGCTTTCTTTAGGTTGCATAAAGTGGTGATGAACACAGAATCACCAGGTTGGAAGAGACCTTCAAGATCATTGAGTCCAACCCATGTCCGAACACCTCAACTAAACTAAACCATGGCACCGAGTGCCACATCCAATCTCTTTTTAAACACATCCAGGGATGGTGATTCCACCACCTCCCCGGGTAAACTATTCCAATATTTTCTCACTCTTTCTGTAAAAAACTTTTTTCTACTATCCAACCTATATATTCCTTGGTGCAACTTAAGACAACTTTTTGGTCCTGGGTAAGGACAGTGCGTAGCTGTGCCCATGTGGCTGGAAACACACGTCCTCAAAAGCACCGGAGCAGGGTGTCACTTGAGATGCATCATTGGCATGAGCTAACTGCAGCTGGAGTCCCCAGGGAGTGCACACACATCACACACCTGTCCTCGAGGACAAATCCTGCAGGCTCTGTGCAGCCATCTCCTCTGCCACCCACAGATGTTGCCATGCCCTTGCTGTGGCTCCTTACCCTCCCTAGGTTCCTTCCTCACAGAGCTCATGTTGCCCTTAACATCTGAAAAACAAAGTCATTCAAGTTTAGCCTGGCCTCAGGTACAGTTTTTGTGGAGCCAGGCCAAACTCAGCGCAGGTGAGGGGGCCTTTGAGAGTGCATCTGCATTGTTTAGAATGAAGGAACTCAAAATACCAAGCCCACCCACCTAATACTTGCTGAGGCTGTTTGAATAGGGAGTAGAGCCTAAGGTCCAAAAAGAAAAACTTTTGAGGGATTTGAACCAAATCTTCCTTCTGTACATGTCAGTAGAGCCTGTCAAAGACCTTTATTCCAATTAATATTTTAAGAACCCAGAGTTGGTGCTAAAACAGAAAACTTAGTGTCTTACAGTGGCAGCCAAACCTGGAATTTACATAGCTGCTAATAAGAGGAGGTTTTGGGAAGTAGAATTTCTGGTAAGGAAAGGAAGTGGGGAAGTATGGTTCATGTGCCCAAGTCCTTAATCACCCCCTACCCCACCTCCATAAAAATAACCACATAATTTATAATCATTCATAGCAGTTGGAATTGTCCTGACTTTTAAAATACTTTTTTCATTAGACAACCCTTTATTCCTTGGAAAGCATATTATTGATCTTAATAAACAGAAAATGCCATAGCCAGCAACTCAGAATGTCAGTGCCATTTTTGCTAAACAATGAGAATTGATGAGGTTTGGCAAGACATTAAAATATTTAACACTATAACTCTGAGAAGTCTTTTATGTGTTTGTACTAATAGGAAAATCTTTTAACAGGAAAAATATTTTTCTCTGCTCCACTAAAAACTCCAGTGAGGGCCGATTCTGTTTGCATTAAACCCTATGGGAGGCATGTTACTGACTTCAAAGTCAGTTCCAAGAGGAATTCCAGTTTGGAAAATCATGACTAGAAAAAAATGTCTTAGAGTTCTAGTTACATGACTAGTTAGCACTTAACTTAGTGCATTTAAATTAGCACTTAATTACATGCCCTAACACTTCAGAGCGTCTGGGGACAGGGCAGTGGGTCTAGCCCAGAAAAGTTGCACATTACCAGCCTGAAAACAGTGGATGTGCCAGGTCTTACAGCATCATGTCATCTGAGGCTTTGGACCAGGACCAGGTGTGGTGCCCAGGGAAGTCATAGGCAGGCCTGGATCACTTACTGCTAAGAGTCTACATTTGCAGCACATTTTTCTTTTCTGAAATTATTTTAACTGCCCAGGTATTTTTTTTTCCTGTAGAAACCTGGCTTTCACTGTTCTGGTAACTTGGCTGATTTGCTGTCTTCACAGCATTATGTGTAGGCTGCAGAGTTTGGGTGAAATAGTACAGGAGGCAGCAGGGCATTCCAAACTACATCATCTCTACATAGAACATTACAAGACATAAATAGGCAACTGTGGCAGGGAAAACATCTGGTTCAATTCCTTGACCTAGCAAGGAGTATTTGCCAGCTCGCTAACTGGCCACATCCTGGTGCATTGTGATCTGCTTATGGGCTATGGCAGAGCCCTGGCAAAACAGGGCCATCCTCACCTTAGGGCTGCAAGAATATTTCCAGGTCCTCCTCCATCCTGAGCACTGCTTCAGGCTGGTGCATGCCAGCACTGAGCCCTGCAATATGTGTGTCCTCTGACTGTGTGTCTTTGCATTTAAGATGAAGGAGTAAAATTATTTAGGCTAACTAGACAGTCTAAATGAATGTTGTGATGAAAAGGAGATTGTAAACTTCACGCCCATCTTCATCTTTCAGCACCAAGCTTGTGTGAGGTATTCTGATCTTGAGCACAAAAATTGTTCTTGCTTGCATTTCTTTTAAAAACTCTATAGGTGGAGTTCAGGGTCCTGTAGAGGCCTCTTGGACATTTAAAAAAGGGCTGGTATACTTAATACTTAACTATGGAGCTCATCACCAAATTGTCCTGAGGTGGGCAATTAAATTACGAGCATCATGTCATTTGCAAAGATCAGAATTGCTTTTGTTCATTTGCAATCTTTCCTTTAACTCTAGAAGGCAGCACCTCTTGTAAATGCCATCAGGAAAAAAACAAAATGTAAAATTGGTGTCCTATAATCCTATTTATTCCTATATACAACAAGCTAAAATGCTGGGATCTTTTAATAGCTTTTTCTATATTGGACTCTTTGTTTGGATGTGGTTTTCCTGATGTATCCTAGTAACATGTTTAGTTAATTTATATTGTGTATATGTGTAGACAGATATACACACATCCATATGTATGCACACACACAGTCCTCATTAAGTAAGTGTTAAACCTCCCACAGCAGAGTTGGGTTTGGAGGGCAGTAGGCCTGAAAGTTTCAAGTCTGCTCCCTCTGCAGAGGGGTACCACAGAGGCTGCTCCAAGGAGGCACACACAGCCCCCAGTGGGGATCTGGAGCCCCAGTGCCTCTGCTGTGAAGCTTGCTCTGGCTTGTCTATGCCAGGCAGGACTGAAATCCTTATTTCTCACTGGGAGCAAAGCTCCATGCTTACAAGCTCTCCCAGGAGGGTGGGTGCATCATCCCCCCCATGTGTCACTTGCACGTGCAGAGACCGGAGCACTTGGCCAGTCCCTTGGTAGCAGAGGGATCGCTTGCACTTACACCGGTGGTGTGAGGACTCCATCCTTAAATTGTTAAAGTATCTGAGCTGTTGCAAGACAAACTCCAAATGCAGAAACACTTGGCAGATGATGAAGAAAAAAAGGATTCCACATCTTGCACAGTAAAACACAAATATAACCTGTTTATCTGGTGTTAGAAGACTCATTCACTCTTCAAGGATTCAATCCTTGCCGTATCTGCCTTTACTAAAAGAAGCAAGTGCTGGTTCCAAGGCTTACAATATGCACTCTTGGAAAAGCCACACACTCCTTATTCTCTCTTTTCTTTTGTTCCAGGCCCACAAGTGGATCAAACAAGTCCTATGCTGCTGTATTTAGTCTATAGCAAAACTCCCTTCGAGGAAGATTCTGCAGAGTTAAGGACTGAGGAATTAGGACTAGGAGCTAAGGAAAGAACTTGAATAACTTCCTTCATAGCTGGTTTAAAAAAGCCAGCTGCTTTCTACAGCCAAGCCAAAATTAAGAGGAGATGGTCTGAGGTTAAGAAATATGCAGGATAGTTTTCACACCAAATGTGAAAAATGAGAAATTATTTTAACATGTCGTAACTTGCCATAAAAATACATGTTCCTTTCCAGCTTTGAAAGTAGACTTTATAAATTCTACTGTCTTTGATTTGTGAAGGCAATTTTATATTGATTTTTTAATTCATATGTTCTTAAGAAAGCATAATGAAACACTTGATGTTTCTATTATCTCGATTAGTACTTCATTGTACAAGGATTTGGTTATTGAAACATACACTAAATATTGCACTGTAAAATGTTTTGTGACTTATTCAATACCTTTTGGAATTAATAGAAAAAATAGATTGCAAAAATGGTATTTAATTTTTTATTTTATTTAGTTTAATAAAAAACTCGACTGCACATTCCTTTGCTTTATTTTCTCATTTAGTGCGTGTATATTTGAAGAAAAATATTTGTGTCTGTTGCATATCATCTATCTAACACAAGAAACTGATGCTGTTCTTAATAAGTTACTGAGAAAAATAAACCCTTTTGCACTTTGATTTCTATCACTCCTGGTGAGTGATTCTTCTGGAATAAACATAGCTCTAACACATGTAAACAACACAGGAAATTAATAATAAAATTCTTTGGATTTCTTTCAGATGCCACATACTTTATGTAAATACGTGTGGCTTTCAATTTCAATGATTTTCCAGTAAGTAATAAACTTTGCTCATTAAGCATTCTCTTAAACTAAACATTTATTACTTTACAAGTGTTATTTCAACTAAATCAAGTGGACGTCCATGATAAATTGATGCAACAGATCTGTTCAACAATAGAAGCAGAATGGCCTCTTTTGAGTTTGGAAAACTCTGAGTTTCTATTTAAACTTCAAAGGAATGAGATGCAGTATAATATGTTGATTTTTAATGTGAAAAAATGTTGATAATATATTTTAAAAATTAATCTACCTTTACTTCATAACCTCTGTGGTGAAACATGGGGAAAATCCCATCAGTTGGATACAGTCACATATCTTTCACATGAATCTTGGGTTAGTAGTATTGCACAGAACTGGGTTGGTGGGTTTTTTTACTACCAGCTGTGATTAGTCATTATTTTCCTGGAGGGATGAGTCAGGTATCTTTTCTGAAAACATAGCTCTTTTAAGTGTACAATTTTAAGAGCTTAGAGACAAATATATTTTATGTTTTCTGTACCAACAGGAAAAAAAACATACTAAGAAATACCCTCATGGTTGTCATGATATGTGTTTGAATTCTAAAGAAGTTTTTGGCACTCGTCTTTGTGGAGACTTTGCATGCTTAGAAAACCCTCTCCCAGGAGTCTGGGTGTGCAGATCCTGATGTGAAAAAGCCCTACCACAATAAAAATGTTTGGTGTGGGACACAACAGCACCTTTCACCGCCCTTCCTTACTTGAGGAATCAGGAGAAGACTCCTTGGGGACTCAACCAGGGGGACTGAGGGAAGCAGCCTGTTCTCAACCCAAGCTTCTTGTGTTGGGGCTGGATTCGGAGAAGCCCCTGTGCCACCGCTGAGTGCCCTCTGCTCACAGGGGCACTTGGCCAAGGCTGGCTCCTTTTCCAGCAGGAGCTGGGAGGAGGTGGGCAGTGCATGGCACAGGCACCTCTGCCTCGGGGGTCACCAGCACAGAGGGACTGCGGCTCTGAGGCCCGTGGGAGAGATTCCATTGCTCTGCCCGTGTCAGATATCAGCACACAGCCTTGTACTTAACATGAGTGCGAGGCTTCTGGATTTTATCTCTTAATGAGGCACAGGCTAGCCTTGGGGGACACTGAATCATCACATTTCCTGAGCACTAGCTTGCAACCAGCAGCGCTCACTATTGGGAAGGCATTGGCCAGGAGTCTGCATGAGGTGACACCAGCTCCAAGCACAGCAATCAAACATTAAAATGTCAGATAAAACAGGTTTAGATTTCTTTTGGTTCTGTTTGGTTGGATTGGATTTACTTCAGCTGTGACTCACTGCCACTTCCTGCATCTCCAAGATGGCTCCTTCAGGACCCCGAGCTGCAAAGCATGGCTTGCACCCACTTCAAGCATAATGCAAAATCTCATGTACGTTTTTCATACTGAGACTTCATCTGAATTAAACATGGCAGGCCACAGGGTATGTTGTACACATCCTTGGTTCTCTTAGTAGATGGAAAAGAGAACTACAAAGATAAAGAAAAAAAAAGGAAGAAAAAAAAAGAGAGAGAAAAATTTAAAAAACCCCTCTGGATATATAAAGGAAGAAATCAAATTCCAAAAGCTCACAGGAAGCCAAATTTTCCAGGCACAAGAGAAGTGACATTATCCAAACAAAACCCTAACACAGCATGGAAATGTGATGAAGAGTAGGGCTGGTATTTTCAGTAAAGCTATAGACTTATATGTAAATACAATCAAATTGGGAACACATTCTAGGGATTAAAGAGATCTGTGCAGCACTAGAAGAAAGGAGCAGCAGATGCAACTGCTAACAACAAAAGAAGGGATTTCTGGCCAAAGTTCAAGATTTTCTCGCACCCAAGCCCATTGTTGCAAATGAATCTGGACACAGTAAATAATTTGTAGTGACTTGTAGATCCAACTTTTTTGTTGTTATTCGTGAGCTAGCTACCATTTACCAACATGCTGACTTTTATAAATGAGCTGCTTCAGAGCTGTTCAGCAAACACCCAATGCAGATGTATTCCTATCTAGGCAGTGTCACTGCTCTCTTAAACTGAGCCACTGCAGTGGCTGTGAGATGGGCAGTGACCAACAAGCACTGATGACTGAAGATGAGCAAAAAGATCTGTGCCCTGAACAGCAGATTTCCAGCAGGACAGAGGTATAAACTCCCCTGAGGCTGATGTTCAATCTTTAAAGATGTTCCAGGCACCATGATTCATAAGTCCCTCTTGATGAAGGAGGGGAAGTACATGATGGGGAAGACAGTGAAGCAATGGCCAGGGAAACAAGACCCTTCAGGATAATCCAAATCTGATTGCAATACCTTGGTGCCTGCAGTGAGAGGTCTCTGGACATCTTAACAGTAGATATTAAGCAAGCTATTAAAATTGGACTGTATAATTAGAAGATTTTGCCAGGTCAAGACAGGCACTAAATAAGTCACCTCAATTTCCACGCAGCTGGAAGCATATTGAACACACAAGAAGAGTTCTCAGCCAAAATTAAACTCGAAATAAGACACACCTTGACAAGCATCTTATTTCTACTGGTCACCTGAAAAATATCAACAGTGTAACATTATTAATTGAACACTCCTCTCTGTGTGTTGTGCAGACCTGAAGCCTGAGGGGTTAGGGAAGCCACAGAAATTTTGTATTCAGCGTCCACATGTACTTCACAGGTCTCCACAGCAAAGGTTGCAGTTTGACAACTTATAAGTAGACAAAAATTAGGAAAATGAATGCAGATGACAGGGCCTTACTGCCTGCAACAAGAAGATCTTTGTTTCATGTTATTCAGTGATCCCGAGAGACTGAAAGGCCTACCATGTGGTGCCAGTGGGAGACAAAGAAAGAACGGTTTCTGACCATTGTTATTTTTAAGGGACTGGCAGCAGCAGATCTTCTAGATCTGGAAGGAAAGGAGCTATGGGGTGGTGACAAAGTGGAATTTCTCTGGTTTCCAAGATGTTCTATGCTGATGCCATGACCAAGCAAAGCCATGTGCAAGGCCTGCCCTGTGCTGGGTGTTATTCTGGCAGCCTGGCCACACGGTGCTGCCCCAGCCCTACAAGATCACCACCATGGGGAGCTGGGCCTGCCAACCCATGGCTACCTTCCCATGGCATTAGACACTCTGCTCTCCCCTGCTTGCTGTAAACCACCCTGCCATCTCAGACTGAGCCTACACCACAAACCCAGGCTCTCATCGTCTTTACATTGGGGATGGCAGTAGATTAAACAATGAAAATGAAAGATCAAATTTTCTATTTATTATGCAGACTGAATAATAAATTGACACAAATTACCTTTATTTTTGTAAGATCCTCTTCTGTCAAATGAAAAGGGAGCAGGTAAAGCAACTTTATATATAAATTTGCTTTAGTTTAAAATCTTAAAGTCTGCATTCAAGCATTGCTATTGATGATCCAGCATGCTAAACACTTTTTAATATCTTGTTACAAAAGCTTTTCAGCTTGCTTTTTTAAAAAAAGAAGATCTGGTTTAATATAAGAAGCCTGTAAAATTGCCAAATATAAAAGAACATAATTCTCTCTCTTTATTTTTTAAAATTATTTGAAATGCTTTTGAATTCCCAACATACTTATTAAGATCCAAGGTTATGATCTAAGGGAAAAGATATGTTCATTTAATTAAAGTAGCCTTTTACATTTTTAAAAAAGTTACTTTTGAAACATTCATATTGCCATTTATGAGCTTTGGGAGTATCAGGGGCTCTGGGGAGTGCTAATGACATACAGATAGCCATGTGTTGCTCTCACCTCCTCTGTTTCCCTGGGACTGATTCTGTGCTGCTTGTGCCATGTGCGAAGTAATAACAATCCATGTCTGTTTTATGGAGCTTTTCCATCTTTGATTGCAAAGCACTTAATGCTATGTTGCAGATGGGAAACAAAGGCACAAAAGATGAGCTGATTTGTCCTGTGGGTCAAGCTGCAGACTGGTGGCAAAGCTTGTCCTTGAACAGTACCCTCCCAAGTGATCTGTGCCAGGTATGAAAACCTACCATCTGAAATTTCTGGCTCATCCACAGCCCATTGCTACTGCAAAGGCAAAGGATGGAGAAGCACATTCATTGATTTCAGTGATTTATACTGCATAAGAAAGCCAACCCCAGTGCATAGTCAGCATAATTAAAAGAGAGCAATAAGAGATCATCTTCAACGGGTATTTAATAAAAGATCAGATTGCCAGTTTCCTCTTAGCTTCAAATAGATGTGTCTTCAGAGCAACGCTCTGGTCATTCTTTGGGATCTGTATAAATGCAGCCACAGCATGCCAGCCAGCCACCCAGCCCCGTCAGCCCTGGGTGCACTTCCCTGGAATTCCCTTTCATGCCTACTACATCATCAGAGTAAATGGAAAACTGAATACAAAATCCAAAACTCTGCAACAAAATGAAGAACTTCGTACAAAGGGATCTCTGGCTCTCACCAGACAAATGGTGGAACAGTTTGATTTTCTCCTCTTCCTCAAAAGTTAAACCATGCTGACCTCCCTCAGAGTCACAGATGTACTTACGAGATCTAGCTCCGTGCCTAATTGCCAGAATGCTGTCTATGATGGAGCCTATTTTTAAATAACTTCCCTTCCGTCTTTGAAATCAAAGAGAGGAGTATGTGATGTAAAGAGCAGCCTAGGTTCAGATAAAGTTTTAAAATTTATAGGAAGGAAGTAAAGCACAAGTAAAGGAAGAGAAGGATGGCCTAGCAGCCAAGATAAGGCTCACAAATTCCCCAGACTTAAGAGCAGAGGAGTTGTCAGAGTGTCATTCTTGTACATACTGTGGGTCACTAAATTTTGCCCTGTCAGGCCTGCATTGAACTCAGACTGACTATGGCATAATTGAGATTGGTCCCCACTTTATTTTGCCTCAGCCTCAGTGAAAAACTAACCAAATCCTCATTGTGTTGAAAGAAAACTTTCAGGAATGGGGATGGAAGTACAGTGAAAGTTAACAAAAAAAGCTTTCACTGAAACTGTCTGGGATGAGAAGCACATCAGGGTCAAAGCTGGAGGATCAAAGATTGTGTCTGTGGTGTCTTGCTCACTAGGAGCTTGACCCACAAAGTGGTGTGACTGCTGGAGCAAACGTGTCCTCCCTGCCAGCCCAGGGAAACCTGGGCCATGCAGGCAGCACGGATGCAGGGAATGCAGAACCCCCATGCAGGGGCACCAAGCTGTGGGCAGTGCATGCACAACCACAGGCACAGAGCTGCCTTTGCTCCTCGAACCTGAACTGCATTACCACCCCCAGGAGGTGCACTCCTCCAAAAAGGCCGGGTTTGCAGCAGAAGGATCTTTTTGTCTGTGGGGCACCCCAAATGTCACATCTTCAAATGCCAGGAGTTCTCTTTGTGTTTCCATGCTCTGGTAAGACACAGTGCTGGGAAGAAAAAGCAAAACCAAGGCAGATGCCTTCATCAACGAATCATTCCTCTCCTTGACTGTTACCGTTGCAACAGTTTGCAGGGAAAAAGCAAGGAATGTGTCAGATGGAGGCCAAACAGCAAGGTTAGACTGAAAAGTTTGACACCCCTTGAGTGTAAACTGGTTCGCTTTCTCCCTACAGGCTCTCCTTCTATTCTAAATACAGCACCTGGTGCAAGCCTGGCATGCAGATGGCCCTGCCACGGTGCACACAGTATGCAGCCCTCCCAATCTGGCAGGCAGCTGTTTCACTTTCTTTTTGCCAGGCAGCCAGTTCAGGATTGTTTTTACTTTTCTTTCCCCTTTTCTGCTCCCTCTGTACTCAGCCTTACCCTCCGCAATGTAAATTGGAAGAGCAGATGTATAATCTGGGAAATTTTCCACATCCATCTTTTAAATAGGAAGGTGGATAAGCTAACTCAGCTCTTTAAGGCCCCAGTTCGGAAAAAGCACTTTAGGCACGTGCTTAAGTCCTGTTGATTTAGGAAAGGCAAAAAAGGCTGGTGATTTCATAGGTCTTAAACACATGCTTATGTGTCCTTCCTGAAGAGCAATATGCACCTGAACAGTGGCCCGATTATGCCAGTGCAGAAGGCGCAAAAACAAGTGTTCACTGTAAAATACACAAGCCAAGTAACGTCCTAGTTTAGCTCTTTACAATGGTAACAGTTTCATTGATTTTTTGAGGTCAAAGAAATGTGCTGTTTCTAGAGACTTGTTAGTATTGAGGAGCTCAAAGTCAAAAGAAAATATTTAAATCCTGGTCACCCCCTAAATCTTACAAAATTCTCCTATGCCAATAAGCTCTTGCCGCCCTTATCCCTCAATAAAACTTTGACAATATGACCTGACCAGGCACATTCAGATTTTAGGAAGGAGAAAATGAAAGTAGCTAAAGATTCCTCACTAGGGATGTTTTCCTCAGCTGCTGCAATACCGCAGAGATATGTGGTATTGAAACCACTGAAACCACTACAGTGGTGCAGCACAGGCAATTTCACTGGTCAGTCAAGGGCACTTGGAAATGGGCAGCAAACTAGCATGAGCTGCTCCCTGGGAGGACTGAGTGAGCTGCATGCAGTACAATGGTTGTCCTCCCCCACGTGTATTTTTGCACATTGTTTTCGCTCCCTCCCAGCCCCTGCATACAGCCTTGCAATCCAGCAAACCCACTGTCATTGTTGCTCTGCAATAACAGAGGAGGAGAGCCTTTCTCTCTGGAGGACACCCTGGGAGGCTGGGCTCGCCTTTCTGTCCCCAGCTGTCTGTGCTCACAGCTTCTCATCCTGTTATCAATGACTGAGATCACCTTGCAGGCTGCCCTGTCTGGAAACACCTTTCAGTGCCCCAGAGGGAAGGAAAGGTGGGGAAACTGCCCCAGCCCAAGGCCCTTTCACCATTGCTTCCATAGCCCTGTCACTGTCTGTCTCCTTTGGTCTGTTGCCCACTGGGCTCCAAGGCCCAGGCTCTGGTGGCACAGTATGAGCCCAGCATCTGAACCAGCTGCTCTTAACGAAACAGGCAGAAACCTCACCTGGGTATTCCTGACAGGGTCTCCCAAATGCCCAGCAAACAAAGCAAAGAAGTGAAGCAGAGCTAGCTCCTGTGAAGCTCCTGGGCAATCACCACTGCCATTTTCAGGATCCTCTCTCCAGGGAAGCAGACTTCCAACCTTCATGAGTGCTGTGCCACAGATCAACATGCACGGAGATACAAGTAAAGACATTTGGCTTTTGTTAGAAGCCTGTTGGCTCATGATTTCTGCCAAGAGGTTGCTCTGCAGGTCTCTGCTTGACTTTCACTCATTTTATACTGTCTTTCAGGAAGATCTGAGGAGAGCAGAGAGCCAAGGTTCTCCGCTACTGTCCTGATGTGCTGAACCAAGGTATCGATTGGCACAAGTCAGACCAAGGAAGGAGGAATTAATTTGGCTGGAGAAAGTAGTTTAGAGGCAGTTTTACTTTATTTTTTTCTCCTTAATCATAGCTTGTGGCAGATTATTAGAGATCAGCTTTCATTGCAGCTGCCTATACTGTACTTGACCTATGCAGTAAGAATTTGGTCCCCAAGCCTGGAAGTCAGGAACCCTTGCCTAGCTCTTATTTCTCTTAAACAATTTTAATTAAACAAGGAAAGAAAAAAAGTGAACTGACAGCTATGAATAATGAAGTGGAAATGGGTTATGAATACAATAAGAACTAATTAAAGTGAGGGTAAGAACATGTCGATTTTTTTTTAGACTTTTAAATGAAATACATGTGCATTAAGGAGGGATTTAAATCTGCTACACACACTTTCCTTCAGAACACAACTCATGACAGCTGTTAGTCACATCACTACTGCATCAGGCTTCAGACACCAGCGAACAGTGCAGGATAGGAACCTGTATGGGACACTGTAGGAAATGACACTGGAGAAGTACGTTTTACCTTCTGTTATAGATGTGCTTGCACACGTGTACTCTGGACCTGTGGAAGAGCAAGTACCATAAAACCAAATCATTCCCAAATGCTAAGATGCTTCAGCCTGTTCTAATAAAAATATCTGTATTTTCCTAGCATGTTACTACTGAAGATGTGCAAATAACAATAGCAGTATATTGCACCACAACAAAAATGAAATCACCGGCAAGGGACCAACCCACAGACCACCTGCAGATTATATATCATTTCTTTTCAGAAAAGTTGGAGCAGAGGGGAAAGGGGATTATTTTATTCCACAGAAACTGATGGCAGCAAGCTGAAAATGATACAGGCAATATCCATTCCTCATTCCCAAAGGGAGGAGCAAGGGCCAGCTCAGAAAATTAAAAGGCTTTACTGAAGATTTTCCTGAAAGAATTCCTCCACAGGCTCCTTAGTGCTCATTTTGAGGCAAAGAACAGTAGGAGCACTGAAGGAAGTGACTGAGACAGTAGCTGACCAAGTAGCCTCTGCCTCCCCTTACCCAGCACCATGAATCCTGTCCCGTGTGGATCTGCACTCACAGACTCCCACTCATGTGTAAATGGATGGCTGAGCATCCCCCAAATTTTATTGAGAACTGGCTGCCTGCCTCCAAGCTTGAGAATGACTCCAGGCTTCCCAGATTCTGCAAAACATGCCTCCAATTCCCTCACCCTGTACTTGCTGCTTGTCCACACTGTCTTTGAGTTTATCACCTCCAGCAGAAAAGATCACTGAGCCAGAAGGTCTGGTAACACCCAACAAACCATATTTTTCCAATTGTCTTATGGAGCAGATAGTGTGATGTGGTTGCTGTGGAGACTGTCAGAGGCACAGCAGCATATCTGAGAATGAATCACTTCATACATTCCTTGCTCCTTACACATTTCCCTAAATAAGTGCCAGGGATACGGGAGGCAGAGGTAGGAGGGTCTGTGGCCTGAGCTACCACGATGAGAGCAGTGGGCTACACCTGATCCTTGGGAAGTCCCTTTGAGCCTGTGCTCCAATCTTCTTCCCATACCTTTGCTGAGAGGGACTCATATCCAAGAAGAAACCTTGGAAGGTCCTTTGATAACCTGCATTCAGAGTGCCACAAAATAATTTGGCCCATCTATGCAAAAAATGTCATTTTCCTCAAAATGGAAGGGCTGTATTTTCATGGAGCTCACTTGTGCACAGAAAGTCTCATTTATGTAACTACTACATGCAGTGAAAATGTGCCCTTTTTGCGAATAAAGCTCCAACTGTCTGCTAACAGTGCTAACACACTGACATCATTCTGCAAACATTTTCACGTAATACAGTCTCTGACAAGCTTTGTTTCCACTCGGGTCAAATTACTTGGAAAAATCACACTTTTCCCATTAAAGAATCATTTTGTCTTTAAGCAGTTTCCAGTGTACTCCACCCCACCAACTTCCAGTTGGAGCTGGCTCACTTCTCTTGGCCCAGTCCAATGGCCAGAGCCCAGGCAGTTCTCAGTGCCAGGTCAGGTGAGAGCCAGGCAGATGTACTCAGTTCACATATTAATCAAGATTACAATTGCTTAAGCAATTTCAACTCTGACCACAGCCTCCAGCCAACAGAGGTTAGAAAGTTCAGCACCTTGGTGAAGAAGTAATTTGCGGAGATTTACAAAGCAACGCTTTTACTCCCTACATTTACCCAGAGATTTAAAGTCAGCTGAGTCTTGCACAAGGGTTATTTGAATAAGTAAAGGCATCCTAAGTTACCAAGTAAGGTCCAGATTTGCTGATGCACTCTGGGTACTTCATATTTTCTAACAGCACAAACCCAGTTCACAGAGACCAGTTTGTGACACAAATGAACTGAGAGGATCAATTTTGCCTGCAGTAGAAAGCTGTGACAAATGTAAGTGCACTAGGTGTGGAGGCTTGATGTGTGCTTTGAGTATGAAGAGTGAAGCTAACTTGTTGCCATGTACATTATCCATTGGCATATTTTCAGAAAGAGTGGAAGTTCCTTTTTGTGGCTGTGGGTTGAACTGCAGGCTAGGCTGCAAAATGGAGCTACAGGAAAAAATCAGCTTAGTTCCTGTATATGTCTGCTTGAGAGTAGCTGCAAATTCAGAGCTGGAAATCAAGTTCGATTCTCATTTTGACCAAGTCTGTCCAAATTTTGGGGAGGCAACCAAGCAAAAAACATCTCTGCTCAAAAAAATTCAATGGGTAAGAAATCAGTCCTTGTACATTATCTTCTCCACAGGAAAAAACCCGGTTTCAAGAATTTTGACTTGATTACTTTTGGTGTGGCTAATGACCTTTGTGTCACTTCCTCTGTGAAATTTTCAGTCTGACACCTTCATATTTGATTCACTTCCTGAATTACTGAATAATGCTAAAGCCTTTTTTAAGTGAAAAGGCAAAGTTCAAGTACTGTCCACATGCAAACTCAAGTCTTTCAAAAAGCTGTAAATGTGGACTCCTCAGCCTCACAAAGATGTATTTTGCTCCTAGAAATAATTTGTTTTTATTAGCTGTTATAATCTGAAAGGTTTTTCTTTTTTTTTTTTTAAACACCAAAATAAAACACATATTTTCATAGGGTCTTTTGCCAGCTTTAAAAATTTATTTCTTTTTATTACTTTTGTAGAAAGCAAGTAATTTTGTTATCCCCAATCTACAGATGGGAAAATGCAGCACAGATATTGTGAAGTGGTCATACACTGGACTGTTGGTGAGGCAGGGAGAGAACCTATGCTTTCAGAGGCTTAGTATATACTTCAATGCTTCAATATAAACTGAGCAAAGCTGTTCTGCCCAACAGTTTTTCAGGTTTGATGACAACATGAATGGAGTTGAGACTGCTTATAAAGCAATCTCTGTAGTCCATGCATCCTATGAAATGGGAAGAAGCATCAATTCAATAGAAAATTATTCAAGCAAGAAAAATAGTACTGTAGTAAGAGCTGTATGAAATTCAAACAATTGAATTTTTTTTCTTTTTACTTTGTCTCCATTCCTTTCTGCACATTATTTGCATTTGCATCGCTACTTGTATATCATCCTTCTAGATATCCTCTTGGGGAATAAGTATGTCCTTTCTCTGTTTCTTTTCCTGTTACCAATGTTTAGAAGTTAGAATGTGCTCCTTTATGTAAAAAAATTCATTGTTATAGGGTTGCTTCTATGCTAAGGTTGTTGCTATGCTAAAAAGTATTTTATTTCAATAGAAACTGTCTATAGAGATGGATGCAATGGTTGCTGCATAGACACATAACTTGCTTCCCTTAAGGAAAAACAGAAGTCACACACAAAGGCTGAATGACATGGGTACTGCACAGAAGCACAGGGTAAAGAACCAGAACCATCCTTTATTTATTTGTAATGAAAAAATCAATATATTGTTTAAAATTATTTGGGTTACACAGAGAAGGGCAGGTGGGAAGAGAAGAAAGAGAGGTGCGAGAGAAGAAGAGAGGAAAGTGGGAAGGGAGTAAAGAGGAAAGGAGGAAGGAAGGAAAAGGGAGGGAGGAAGGGAAGGAGGGAATAATTTAAAGTTAGCTACTAAATCTGATCAAGGGACTGGCTTTCTAGCATCCACAGCAGAGATCTAAGGAGACCTGAGGAATGTGACTTTGCTGTGGTGTTAAATGGCTTCCAGAACTGACCCTCGTCAAGCAGCTACAAGCACGGGCAGAGCAGGTGTGCAGCTTCCTGCACACATCTATGGAAACAGGCCCTCAGAAGTCTATGAAATGAAAAGGTTAGGGAAAAGTTCCTTTGTGCTGTCTAGCCTACTTGTCATTGCTGGGTATTTGAATTTGCATTTTCATCCTATATCCAGGCTTGCACTGAATAATAACATTGGTTTACAGACAATCACAGATATTCACATGGCGTTTTGCTAGCGCATATTGGGAGGTCTTTAAGTAAAGCAGCCCTGTTCAGACTGAGCAACTGCTTCAGGATTAAATTCTCCATGGATTCCGTGTCCCTCAGAGTTATCATAAGCATTTATGTTCAGCACAGCAAGTCAGGAAAAAAAATCATATACAGATATAAGGTAATCAATTAAGGGTCCTTCTCTGGGTGCAAATCTGTGTCATCCATTTGTTTGGGTCCTTTTGAGAGAAATTGACCACTCCTTAGAAGTGCATATTTCTTTCAAACTGCTCTAAAGGGACTCTAAAAGGACAATTCAGATTTAAAAACTTATATTATAGACATCTATAACTGAATCACAGTCTTAACAGAGGTAGCAAATGTTGTGCTGATAATATCCTCTCTTGACTAAGCTGAGATATTAGTTAATGTCTTGAAGGTCCTGGTTCCTTAAGCTTACCCTCAACATGCTTATCATGCCCTGGCAGCAGTGAGTTCAGCTCAGAAACCCAGAAGTGTCTGCAGCAGCTTGTTTTTCCTTAACTTCCCCCTCAGAGCGCTCAGTCTGGAACTGGGTGATAGTGTCTGGTCTACCTGCAGCCTGAGGGGGTCCACCCTTTTACAAGCATCCCCAAAACACCAGACGAATGGGACACTCACCCAATTCTCAGCTAAAACTCGGCTCTTCTGCAGTTTGGGATACCAAACTCCTTCTCCAAATTGACAGGAGTGCTCTGGCATCATCAGTCTGGTGGTAGCCAAGGGGAAAGTCAGGTTCCTGTCTAATGTAAATAAATCCATATATGTTGTCACAGGGGGAAGGGATAAATTTCCTCTCTTCCTCAACCCACAGCGGGACTGAAAAATTAAGCTCCCATTTGTATTTTCTACCTTGATGTGCTTGACATGCTTGGCTGCCCCACCTTTTCTGGCTTGAGTTCCTTGCCCAAAGGCAGGATGGGAATTGGGGCACACAGCAGCAGCACTGGCTGGGATGGCTCCCTTCTCCCTGCCTGCCTGATACCCATAGCAGAGTGAGAATCAGAGGCTAAAATAGCAGTCCTAGCCTGGGCCACTGTCTGAGCCAAAAGCAAACCAACACAAATAATCTCCATAGCATTTATTTCCACATGCTGCTGACACCGCTGGAGGATTTGAACCCTGGAGGCACAGCCAGAGCCCCAGGAGCCACAGCTTGTCCTTTGGCTGGCTGAGCTTGGCAGCAGCCCTGCAGGGCCACACTTGCCTGTCACAGTGCAAGTACCCCATGGGGCCCCAGAAATGTTTGGTTAGCTCAAAACATTGAGCCTTTGGTTAGCTCAAAACATTGCTTTCTGAAAGCAAAGCTGCCAATGTTCTTTCAGACCCAGCTCCATCTTCCAGTGGAGGCAAGTACAGCACTCTGTCCGCTCTCACCTGACATAGCATGTGAGGTGCACATAGGGTGCTCTTGTGTATCACCCTCTTTCTTATCTGCTGTTATGGGTATGAGAAAACCTGCTCTTAGTCCTAAGCAAAATCTCCTGGCAATGCTCACAGTACAGCTTGTGCATTTGTGTCACACACATTTTTCGCCCACATTGCTGCAGGACATGCCACAAAGTCCCCTGGGGTGTGCCAGGCTCAGGCGGTCCACTTCTAGTGAGGCTACACCCCAAATTCACTCAGTCCAGTCAGCCCCAGATTGTACTGTGCTCAGGAATCAGTCTTGCCTGAGTTTGCCCTCAGTAGACACCAGAGTTAAAGGCATCCTCTCTACTACAACCCTTCCAATATTTTAAGAAGAAACAGAAATCCTTTCTCAGTAAAGAGCCCCAAAAAGGTGTGCAACATGATATGGTCCCATGTGAGCATGATTTCCTGCCTGACATCTGAACATTGCTCAAGAATTATTTAGCCTATTTTTCCTTCTAGCATGTAACATGAAGTTTTCCATTTGTTACTACTTACAAACAAGTATCATGAGTAATTTGACAAATAACTCCAGATTGAATACCTCTGCTGGAATTTTTCTTTAAAGACTACATCATTCTGGACTAGTTGTTGGAGAAGGAGAAAAAACCTCCTTGACAACAGATGGAAAGAAGCTCTTAGTTCTCACCAGGAATTAAATAGATTTTTTCTACACCTGTATCATGGTTTAATCCTGGCTGGCAACTAAGCCCTACACAGCCAGCTGTCCACTCCCCCCTGGTAGAATAGGGGAGAGGTGAGAAGGATAAAAGTGAGAAAACGTGTGGGTTGAGATAAAGACAGTTTAATAAATAAAGCAGAAGTTGTGCAGACAAGAAAAGACAAACAAGGAATGAATTCACTGTTTCCCATGGGCAGGCAGGTGTTCAGCCATCTCCAGGAGAGCAGGGCCCCATCACACCTAATGGGGACTTGGGAAGACAAATGCCATCACTCCAAATGTCCCTCCCTTCCTCCTTCTTCACATAGCTTTATGTGCTGAGACACCACATGGTCTGGAATATCCTTTGGTCAGTGTGGGTCAGCTGTCCCGGCTGTGTCCCCTCCCAAGTCCTTGTGCCCCCCCCAATCTCCTCACTGTCAGAGCGGGGTGAGGAGCAGAAAAGGCCTTGACTGTGCAAGCCCTGCTCAGCAGTAACTACAACATCACTGTGTTATCAACACTCTTTCCAGGAAAAATCCAAAACATAGCCCTATACTAATTATCATGAAGAAAATTAACTGTCCCAGCCAAAACCAGCTCAACTCATGCCCCTAAATTTGGTTATATACATGGATGAAATTTTGCCCCCACAGATCACAGACATCACAGTGGGAATTCCAGTTGCCAAAGTGAAAGGGTTGAGAATCAACCGAAGGTGAAAACTGTGTTTTTCCAGGGGAATTATAAATTGTCAATGGTACAAAGCAAGCCTGAGATTTCTCCTTGAACAGAGAACTTCCTGTTCAAGAAGGAAGAAAATTCTCTTAATTTTCCTTTAACTATGTATATCAATAATGAATACAAGACTAGCAGTCTAGTCCCATGATACTGAACAAATTACTACCCACTGGATCATAAATCAAATGTTTGCATAATTTGGCTATTTACAAATCAAATCTCAGTCCAGAAACCGCTTTTTCCCAATGCAGTCATTGTAGTTAAACGAATACTTGGAAAACACACAAGATCTCATCTATTTATCAGTTTCTTTTCAAACAGCTGTTCATATCTCTAGTAAAAGGGAAGATGCAAAATGTTCTTGGATTGCATTCAAAATATGAAAATTATCATAGTAACAGTGGGAACAACAAAAACCTCATGAAGGGGATCCAGCTTTCTTTTCACTGGCTCTCAGGACACAGATGCCATTGAAACGGAGCCTCCCAGGAGGATGTTTTGATAGCACAAAGCCAGAGCACCTTTTCCTGGCCAAGGGATGGCTGCATAAGGAGCAGCTGGCACATCTGATAGTTCATGCCGAGCTCTGACCTTACCTCCAAAAAACAGACCTGCAAGTTGCTCTCCACTTCTGGAAGGGCACTAGGAACATAGGCTGCTTCCCTGGAATTCTAGTTTAATGAAGGGATTCACTGCTAGAAGAAAGTGTGCTGAGGGACTTATGGAAAGTTGGGCCAGCACTTACTCCAAAGCCAGCATTGACCTGAACTCTCCCAAATGTACCTGTCAGGGAACAGGGGGTGACTCCAGAGAGTTTCTGTCCTTCCTTACACTCAGCACAGGGGTTTCACTCTGCTCAGATAAACACTTGTGGGCCAGAGTCTGCCCAAAGTGGGCGTGCACCCCTAGCCAGAGTGTTGCGGTATGCAGCTTTTCCACCCAAGCAAATGGCAGGGTAAGGACCAAAGCAAGGAGTCAGCTTGCTTGGAAGCCATGCCTCCGACCTCGTTCCAAACAGTTGTGTAGAACCATAATATTGTACTTAGAAATACATTTGAGTTTCCGTGGTCATTTTTAGATGCAATAAACTAATGAGAGCCATGGAAGCTGGAATCGGCCACTGTTCTCATTTCCAAGATAAACACCTTAAAATACATTATGAACAAACTAAAGCAGACCAAGTTGCTAGTAAGGTTTCCAAGAGTAGGTGGCTTGTTTTGAAGTCCCATTAATGTTTTTAAATTTGTTTTGGTGCCAGCCTGCAAAGCAAAAATATTTCAAGAGATAACATAAAGGTAACTAGTCAAAGGAAGAATAAAGCCATTATTCATCTACTGCAAGGCATTTGGCCACAATGAAGTAAGAGATGGAGAATGGAAAGTTGTTGACGTGTCCGGAAGATGGAGATTATTTTTGTGGAACGTAGCACGAAGTTTAGTGCTATCTATAAAAAAAAAAGAGAAAAGATTGCTGGGTTGTGGGAGAAGGAAACCAGCTACCCAGAAGACAGAGGAAGTCCTACAGTCACAGCAATGTCATCCTGGGTTAATTTATCCAAGTTAACCAGTGTGCAGCCATGCACTCAGGCAGGATACACAAGATATTTACTTCTCACACCTGCAAACCTCTTTCCATCTCCTCTGTAACAACCATAAAAAAAGTAAAGAAGAACCACCTACAACTATAAGATACTAGAGGATGAGAATATTCTAATTTTTTTAATTCTGCTCATCAGCAGGTAATCTTCAACTTCCAGAGCAGCCTAGGAAGTGACCCACAACTCGCACTAACATCAGCAATCCATTCAAATCAAACTCAGGAGGAAAAAGAGCTGCAAAGCTAAGGCTCAAAACGAAACATGTGAACAGGTTATAAGAGTGCCATTGAGAAAAATCCAGCATCACAAGACTCCGGGGAAAAGAACAGCTGCTAGTGCTTGAATAATACAGCTACTATTTGCAATTCTTACATTTCATCTTTTCTTTGATTTTATTTTATTTTAAGAATAAAGAATTAATCTGCTTAACATGGAATTTAAATCCAGGATTCCTGGATTATTGACTTATATTTTATAATTTCACAGAAATAAGGGGAAAGGAATGTCCAGTTTTTTGGAATCTAATGAGGGCAAAAACATGAAAAAGGGAAAGTTCAAATTTTGTTGAATGACTGTGTCTTGTTTTTCCTAATTTTATAGATATATATGTAAAATATAATAAATTACATATATGTACTGTTTGTCTACAGCTAAATCAACATACTTTATGGCAACATTTAAGAAAGGACTTGAATTCATTAAACTTCTTTCTAATTTTATTGTTATTGAAAGCCACATTCAATAATTGTGTCAGTCCTGCATGACTCTCACTGCAAAACACACTCTACTCTTCTGGCTCACACGTGTTGTACTAAACACAATAAACTAACAGATAAATAATAGCTAATAAAAACTGTTGATTAACACAGTGTTGATAAATAACACTGTTATGTTAACACAATATTTGGCTGCTATTTGACTCATGAGGCCATAACCCCTCACCTGTGTCTCAGGACCACGCAGTGGACCAAGCTCCAACCAATCCAGTTTTCTATGGCTTTGGGGCTGTAGTGCTGGATCCTGGAGGCAGTGTCACAGGTATTGTCAGATGATGCTTTTCTGCTGAACTTTACTGCCTGAGTCACTTTGCCATTCTGAGAAGTAGGTCTGAGAGTCTTGTTTTACAGACAGGGTCTGTAAAAGTAGGAGTCCTCAGTAGGAGTTCTCAGTAGGAGAAGGGACTGCAGGATTTTCAGAGGTTGCTCTTCTGGAGCTGGGAAAGTGCATGAAAGGGTCCAAATGTGGCACTTAAGATTTAGTGTAATCCCTCTGCCCCCCAGTGCCCTCAATAGATCTGCATTTGTTTGTTCAGAGTGCCTACCAAATTGGTGTCTGAATTAGTTATCAGAAGAATTGCAATGGTACTACTGATGTTAAAATGATCAGTGAAAGTTAATTTCCAAGACTGTTTTTTGAGGTGGATCAGTTTCTGACTTCCAGTGCATTCTGCTATAAATCCCAATACCTAGCTGAGTTATTGCTGATTTACACCAGTGTAACAGTGCAGATTTTGGTTTGGATATAGCCTGATGAGCAGTAATCACATCCTTCTGCTCCCAAACCACAGGCCTCACTACTCCAGCTAAAGGAAAATTTTCATTCATTTTGATTAATGTATGATTCTTGTTCAGGACTAATTTAGACTATGCAATGATGAGAAGGTTCTAACCTGACCTTTCAAACACACCTGGGGGAGGCCTTTTGGAGGGAAGCAATTTATTTTATTGGTAGTTACCACAATTCCAATTTTGTGGCAATTTTGTTTCCTCTCATATACAGTTGAACAGAAAATAAGAATTGGAAAAATTAAGTTTTAGAGGTATTTGCCCCAGAAATAGTTCAGCATTTCAAGTTCCCTACCTGAATAGTTTATATCTGCCATATGGGTGTGTTTTAGCACACAGAGAATTATGTTTCAAACCTGAACCACAAATTTATCTCCAGTAATCATCAATCTTTGGGAAACTCAAATCTGAACTTCCAGGTCATTAAAAAAAGCTGAACCCAGGTGGGGTTTTGCCTGGTTTTATGTTTCATTGTAAAAACACTGTATGCCCGTACTCAGAAATACTCAGTGAACCTGCCTTTAGCAGGCAAAGCTTTTTTCTAGTGGTCAGGGAAGTAAGGTTCTGCTCAGCAGGGATGACAACTGCACTGGTTTCTTTCCTTCTTTCAAATACTCATCTTAAAAAACATTAAGACTATCAATATTTATTTTCAAAAATAGAACTTTTTACTTATCTTAACATCTGAAGATATTGTGGTTTCTAAGCTGATAGTTGGCTTACAGGTTTTCTCCATCATTTTCTAGATCACACCTCCAGCTGATAGGCAGGATTTGAGTTCTGGACTCCACTGATCTGCATCTGATATTTCTGGGTGGACACGGCAGAGTCTCTGCAGCATTAACTGCATTTTCAAAACACTCTCAAGGTCAGGGTCTTACTATTTGCCTCTGGTACCCTCAGTTTCTTCCTAATAAAAATTGCCAGAAATATACTCTGGCACAAATTAGAACATTAACACCCTCCGAAGACATGAATACTTGATTTTTCTCACTTCTGCACAAGAAATAACCTTTTTGTTTTGTTGGTTTGCATGCAAAAGCTGAGATTTTTAAATTAGTACTATTATTGTTATTTGAAAGACCAAAGAAGAGAATTTTCAAAATATTTTAGGATGTTAGGACATATATTTTCTTTAATTAATCCAGTTAATTCAGACTGGTGGAAGGTGCTTAAACTGAAGTGGAATATTTGATGGGCTTTGGAATCACAGTCAAAAGTGTGTCCCTCTTCAGTACCAGCAAGTGAGTCTTTGTCATTCACAGTTAGAAGCAAGTTAGAGCAGCAAAAAACACACCAAAAGCTTCATACAGCTGAAGAACCAGAAGGATTTATGAAGAGTAAGGCTACATCCTGCACCTTACATGCCCTTTTATAAGGTTGTCCATAAGGGAGATGAAACAAAGGAAAAGGTATTTTAAGCCTTCTTATCCTTGTTAATGTGGATTTTCACTGATACAAAAGCAGAATATACCTTTGGCAAAGGGAATAACACTGTTATCTGCCTTCTAAGACTGAAGAAGAGAGACAGCTAGCTCTTCTCTGAAGAGTTTTCCTTAAGAATAATTACCCAAGACCAAGCTCTCATGAAGGATTGACTTTTGCAGTGCTTTCTAGCCTGTGGTGTAGCTATGCCCCATCCATATCCCAAGCCAGTGCATTGAATACAGAAAATTTAGTTCTAGATAAGGGCATTATTCAATTAGCTAAAAGTTATCAGTGTGCCATTACTGCCAGTGCTGTAAACCTGACACCCCAGAAAAAGAAACTTTAGTTCTGTTCAGGTTTAAAGGTGTTTTCTGCGGCTTGTTTGCTGACTGGTTCCTGAGACTGTGGTACATGACTTTTGCTCATGAAGACAAAGACTGGAGTATCTGCACCACTGGCCTAGTAACAAGTTTGCTTTGAAAATACTGAGCTTGTAACAGTTAAAGATTTCATCCTCCAACATTTTGGTGGGGCTCCAGCTACAGCTTTGGTAGACTAATGATTGCTATTGTTCTGCTCATTGTGCTGGGCCTGTGTAGCAGTGAAATGCTGCACAGAGGACACTTCCAACATTTCCCTCTATACTTTAATGTTAAAATTAGATAGCTGTGGGTGATGTCAACATAAAGGTGTATTAACTACCCCCCAAGAAAAGTATTGACTAAAATGCCTTATACTATGATGGTCCAACTTAAAGTAGAGGATTTAACAGCAGAAGACCATTCTACCAAGACAATTCTTATCTGCTCTGTTACTTACATCAACATTTATTTCCTTTCCTGTTGCCTTAAGAAAAAACCTCTTCTATTCTCCAAAGCACAATGTGTGCTCCAAAAAACCCCAAACTCTCACTGCAATGGAGAAATAACAGTGACAAAAACACTACAGACCAGACTTGTGGCTTGTACCACACTAGAGGGAATGATGAATGGGACCAAGATATCCCACATGAATTAGATGGTCTTAGTCATCTCTCCAGCATTCTGCCCACCAGCTCATAAATGTGCAACCTAGTTGCCATAGTGCAGAGAACCCATATTCAATGTTAGCACATGGGACTTATTTATCTGCATTGAGGCCTGGGGTTGTGGAAGACAACAAGACAACAGCCTTCAGGTCCTTCACTTGGATCACTGATAATACTTTCTGCTTTAACACTCTGAGTGGTAGCAAAGTAGCCCAGTCTCTTGAGAGCAGAAGACTCAGAGTGCTCGAGTTCTGCACCCTGAGAGGATCTGAACTCCTTTACACAGACATCTTGGCGAAGGCAGCTGGGTGGTTCCACAACTGCCTCACGGGTAGCACCAAGTTTCCACCTCAGCAGACAAGGAACAAAAAGAGAAATCTGACTGATATTTCAGTTTCATCAGACATTGCCAGCACAGACCCTGGATAAAAAAGAAATCTATGTTTCACAGCCATTCATAACGAAACAACAGAAATTTCTTGACCTCCTGAAAACAACTCATTTTCCATGTCCTACCTTCCCAGAGCACATGGAAACTGTGACAGAGGCAGATGACAGAACTGAATCATCACAAGTAACTAATTTTGCACTCACCATCTGAAGATCCTGCAGATCCTAAAGCTTCCAATGTGCAAAAGTTTCGTCATTTTCTAGAGCTTCAGGACAAACTCAACTTCTATTTCATTTTAAATTTCTGTCTTTTAGACCATTTACCAAAGAAAAATATTTGAAACTTATGTGCCTGATAATAGTCTTTGGCTCGGGTTTTTTGGCCATTGTTACTGACTTCCAGGTCTGATTGCTGAAATCTGGTTTGAGGGGAGGAAAGAAAAGAGGAGACAAAACACGGCAAAAAGCCTGGCAGGCATAAATTTTGCTTTCCAGAATGTCTGTGCTTGCAATCAGCAGCCTAAAAAGTTCTGCTATGATCATCAAGAGATGATGTCTATCAATCAGTCTTTAAACACTGCCCATTAGGTTCTCTTGTCGAGGATGTAACTGAATCTGCAATTCCCTGAGGGCTGTTTTCAGTCCATTTTACAGCCAAAGGAGCAATAAGGGAAGTTCTTTTGCTTTCCAATACATTAAATGGTGTGGATCAAAGACATTAGTATCATGGCCTAAAAAGTTATTTTTTAGAGCTATTATAGAATCTATATTGCTACTTTCCCCCCCCGCCATAGAATAGTTTAAGACATAAATCAAGTCACATAATATTGATTGTAGAATATATTTGCAGATGTCACCCCTTAGTATAAAGACTCGATTTCCAAGGCTTTTATTTTCTGGTACTGTAGGATTTTATACGTTCTATAGGGTGCATGCAAAATGCATTATATTATTCTCTGAGTTTAGATTTTTTCCAGACGACAGGCGTTACTTTTATGATACCCTGAATGGAATGACAGAGTAAACTGCCCTGATTTATACTCCATTACAAGCAGTGATACTGCTGTCACGGCTGCTGCTCTTTCTCATTACACAACGTCATACACTCCCTTGCCTAGCAAAGAAATAAGCTGCAGCATTCCCAAATACCAACAACACGAGCTGATTCCCATTGTGTGTCTTGCTCTTTCACCCTGGGAACTTTTCCATTTTAGACCTCGGTCCATAGCTACTCTTACGGATGGTTTCCATTCCGTTGCCTTATCTGGGGTATACACGGTATCTCATTCTTCATTTTAGATGTACTGTTTGGAGACAAGCACCAAAACAATAAATCATGGGGCTAGGTTATTTTTATGCCACATTTCCGAATCAACATTGATACTTTTTCTGAAGAACCTGCACAAGGAACTTATTGTGTGCATACACAAATAAATGACACAATTCAATGGTTTAATACTATCTGCCAAGTTAAACTACTGCAGAGCAGCTATGTACATTTAAAATGATCCCTGGCACTTCTGAAGAGTTCATAAATCAGCAGCAACATACTTTCTTCCAATTAAGAGAGTTAAAGGAAAAAAATCAGAAATTAATGTGTCTAGGACATAAATGACATCTGTATACACTTGTGAATGTGAATCTGAAGAAAAAAAAGAAAGCAGTGCTCTTTACATTACTAGGATTATAATAATTTTTAAATGCCCATTTTCATAAGTGTTCCAGTTGTTGTCAGAAGCACTGTTTTAAGGAGGCTCGCTTGAAGCCATCCAGTGATATTAACCCAAATCCATTGAAGAAATGAATGACAGTCATCAGCCAAGCCACAGAAGTACCTCACCAATGCCTCAAACCGTGGCTCCTTCTAGTAAGAGTAACATGAGAAATACATCCTGTATGGGCAGTCACAAGTCATCTTTTAGAACTCACTCTGAAAGCAAATACTAAAATACTACCTATTGCTCTAAAGATGTCTACTATTGCTCTAAATGTCTACTTCCACTGTCTAAACTTTCCTGACAATCTGCTGGCCTCATTTGAATGTCCAAAGGCCATGAATGTCAAAGGCCTTGCAGGGAAGCCGTATGAGGAGCAGCTGAGGTCACTTGGTCTGTTCAGTCTGGAGAGGGGAGGCCTCACTGCAGTTACAGGTGCCTTGTGAGGGAAAGAGGAGGGGCAGGCACTGATTTTGTCTCTTATTACTCAGTGACAGGACCTGAGGGAATGGCCTGATGCTGTGTCAGGGGAGGTTGAAGTTAGATATTAGAAAGAGGTTCTTCACCCAGCATGTGATTGGGCAGTGGAACAGGCTCCCCAGGGAAGTGGTCATGGCACCAAGGCTGAGAGAGTTCAAGAAGTGTTAGGACAAGGCTCTTGGGCACATGGTGTGACTCTTGTGGCTGCTGTGTGCAGGGCCAGGAGATGGACTCACTCTCCTTGTGAGACCCTTCCAGCTCAGGATACTCTGTGATTCTGTGGTCAACAACAACGACCAAACAGTTGCTCAGTGACTGTGCCACTGGCTCTTGAGCTCTGCTGTAGCAAACACTGTAGAAAAGCAAAGGCAATAACAAGCAGCACAGTCTTTACTACCTATGGCAGTCTCTTCTATTTGCACATCTTGCAACTTCTTGCCTTCTTACCATGTTGATGTGTCTTTTCACAACAGTTACTTCTTGTAGCTGGATCTTCTTAGCAAACATATGTGACATTGTTTGTTTGTCCCTGTGACTGCATGCATTAAAAATATGTTTACTTCTAGTTTAGACCTCACTAAAGGAGACAGAAGGAAGAATAAGTTAATTAATAAAAATATTTAAAATTTAAATAAACCCTCCCCAAAACAACAGTGCTGTGCAGAAACTAACACCCATTTGACCAAGTCATGTCCCTTTCCTCTCCAGCAGATTGTTCAGGTATATTCCAGAAAACTCCATTCAAAGCAACGTTGCTTCTTCCCTTTCTTCACTGAATGGTGCCTGCAACAAGCCTCCCACTGCTACAGCACTGCAGGACACACAGTTCTCACACACATGCAATTTGAGGAATGTGTAGGTTGGAAGGGACCTCAGGCATTCACCTAGAACATCTTCCTGCTCAAAGAAGGTTGTTAGAGCAGGTAATCAACATTTTGTCCAACCAGGTTTTCAGTATCTCCAAAGACAGGGATTGCACAGCCTGCTCCAGGGTCTGACAGCTCCTTGTACTGATTTGGGATTTCCTGTTTTCCAGTTTGTGTTTCTTGCCTGTCGTCCTTCTGCTCTGCACATCCAAGAAGAGGACTCTGTCTTCTTTATACCTTCCTGTTAGGAAGCCATTCCCAGCAGTGGGCATCACAGAAATAAATTCCATTATTACAGTTCATTTATTCAAAATCTAGTATTTCCATTTAAATACTTCCTAAGATCCATAATTGGTTCTCTCCACACTCCAGAGAAAGGATATTTCCTTTCTCTCTGTGCTCTGGCAGAGTGGAGAACTGATATATGCCTAATTGCCAGTGTGTCATTGGAGCAGGCTTGAATCTGCTTCCTGTTAACTAAACCATCACTGTGCATTTGAAACACAGAATTAATGTTAAAGTGTGCCCTCTTGTTTTAAGCTTATAGTAAAGCAGGCCATTTTTGTGGTAAACCGAGTGTGGAATGGATAAGATTTGGAGGACTGGGAGACAAGTCTGGGTCAAGGCTGCTGTGTATTGCCATAATGAGTCATAACATCATTTAGCTGTAACTCTTCAGCTAGAGCATAAAAGTTTCAGCATAGGATGATGCTAATTTAATAAGAAATGAAAGACTGGTTTTAATACAGAGTTGTAAAAGGTTTTGCAAAAATGCTGTATCACTTGATTCTTTCACGGCATTATTTCCTGTGCCAGCTGTCTCTGGTGACAACGATATGTTTGACAATTCAGACAAGGAGACTTTAGGCCTGGAAAACTCTAGGAACTGAACAATGAGACATTTCCAGCTAACAGCATAACCCTCTGGAAAGCTGACAACCATTCAGGATTGCGAGAATACACTTTGCAGGTTCTTCACAGCCCACATTCATTTGACAACAAAGAATTCCCATTCTTCAGGTGAAAGTTGATTTATGTACATAATGTGTGGATGCTATGTGGATACACTCCAGGGGGCGAGTCAGGTGAATCACACCCCCCAGCTGGAAACATGCCAACACACCAATGTGTCCCTCAGGGCTTCTGTGGAGAGGATGCTGCACATTAAAAGAAATGGTTTTCATGACTAAAGCTCTCCCCCATTGCTTACTCTTTTCCAGCCTCTGACGGAGCAGTCAGAGGATTTGCCTCTTCTGTGGTTATGGGGACAGGCCAGTCATGGTGTACTCTGCAAGTGATATGAAAATGATTACTATCATCTTTGTGTGGTTTCCCCTCCACCTTGGAGCTAGTCAACAGAAGTTTCCAAAGGAAGCATCCTGTGACCAGCAAACCAAACTGGATAATGATGAGAAAGCTGAGGCAGTTTGTAAATTTCCAGTGGCAGAGAAGTAGATAGACTGAGCCTGTCACTAGTGCAAAAGTAGTGGACAGGGCTGAGCCAAGAAATGGGATTAGACACCTCAGTCCCCACTGTCACATCCCCTTCTCAGGTGAAGCTTGCCCAGCAAGCAGATATAACACATTAATACCCTGGAACCCCTACAACTTATCAGGCCAGACCTGAACAGCATTGAACTGCTTTGCCTTGCAACACAGATAAGAAGGTTTTCTTAGCTGAGCCTAGCCCCTGCTGAATTCTAGCCAAAATGTCACTGAAACGGGAGGGCAGGTCAGGAAATAGCACAGAAAGCAGAGTTCAGGTGATACATTGCTACTTAGGTACAAAACTGTTATTCTGCAATATTTGCTCAACTGAGCTCTGTAGCATTAAGCTCAACTGGCTTCCTACTTTTTTAAATTTTTACCATTCCCTGGCAGCTACATCTGCCAGGATTGCAGGAGGACTCAGCTCACCTGTTAACCAGGCAGAAGAAACTAGGATCCAGAGGAATTAGTGCCAAGAGAAGATGCTGCAGGAGGCCCACAAAAGCATAACCTGTCCTGTTACCAGGCTTTGATTCCTCACAAGCAACAGTGAAAACTGTCAGATGGTGCTTTTTGGTGCCTTCACAATTACCCACCAGGAGAGTGATCTTTGGTGTCTTGAGTACAAAAGAGACTTTTAACCCTTGTTGTTGGAGATGTCCCTTGAAGTACCTGTGGATGCCATGCACAGGGGAGCCTCTCCTGAAGCACTGCTGAAGGGGCAAGGTTTAAGATCCCTGGTGCTCTGTGTCTGGGTAGTTCTGCATAATTCTGATTTCAAGGGCTTCTCTCCTAGGGCAACCCAGCTTGCTCCGTGCACACCCTGGGAAGATGGAGAGCATGGCAATTGTTCCAGAGAGCAGACACCTAAAACACTGCCAGCTAGCTCCTCTTCTGGCCCTCACACTTAGGAATCAAATTCCCCCTTGGGAACAGAAAAAAACCCATCTACAGTTAATGTGATAAAATGTTTCATACTTTCCAGTAACTAAATGAGTAGGAAATGGAAGAATTTCCATTCTGGAAAGCTAAGGAATTGTTATTAGTAAATGCAAGTAATGTTGCAGAGTTTAAATTTCTGTGGAAGTCTGTGTTTATCTTGGGGAAGATAGTAGAGCTGACCTGTTTTCTAGATTTTCATGGCCCTGATGAAATAATATTTTGCAAATGTCGTTTACAGTTTCTGTCTTACAAAGCTGTATTATGTATATACGTATGTATAAATATATCTGTATCTCCTTGACTAGACATTCTATAGGGAATCCAAATAGCATGTGGAAAATGCTTTTGCAGAATATACATCTTACTTTGCCTGTAAGTATCTGACAGAGATAAGAGATTTATATGATAATTTTTATGGTTATTTTTTTACTTTACTATCACAGCCAGCAGGTTTAAAAGACAAAATTTTAGTTAAAGCACACAATATGCAGACTTCCATATAAAGAGTAGTATGACAAACACAAAATGCTTTCAAACAATCATAATTTTGCCCAGTTTAAAAAAAGGACACACTTCATAGCTGTAGAGCAGCACATGGCTAGATGGAAAGAAAATTCCTCCGAGTATTTTATCAGCTGGCTGCCATTCTCTGTATGCGAGCCAATAAAAATGGGGAATTTTATTGAGAAGCAATAATTTCCTCTATATCAACCCTTGCAAGCTCTATTACATCAAACCCCAAATGTGCCCACAGAAACAAAACACCCTTTTAAATGTTTTCCCAAGATATGGCGCAGCCATTCCATCTATCATTTGGACCCTACTCCTATTGAGGAGGCAGAGGTCTGAGCTGCAGATTGCACAGCTATGCAAAAGGACTACAGGCTTCGTAAGCCTTTATATAATCTGTTTGTTTGTTTGTTTTTGATTTTGGGGTTCAAACTAGTGAGCTACCTCGGACGTGATGTAACACAGCTCTAAAAGGTAATGGCAGGAAGAGCACAATTTTATTGAACAGCTCTTGTTACACAGGGAAGGGATGTGAAAAGCTTTTCAACACAGGCCGCCATAGTCACTCCCTTGACCAGAGGCAACACTTCAAACCAAATTAAAGACAAGTCAGCTGACTAGAAGAGCACCTGCATATTCCCAGAACCATTAAGCTATTGGTCTCTGGGACCTGACCATGTGAACCAAAATGGAAGTCAAATAATTTTTGATGACCTTGGAAGGCATTAAAGCTGGCCCACAACCATTTATGTCTTTGCTACAAAGCTTTGCTGATGTGCTGTATTTAAATAATCTCCAATTTGCAGTTGGCTGAGATGGATAAGAGGCTGTCTCTTTGACTTTGGTCCCAGCTGGTTAGAATAAATAAATAAATCCATTCTTTCTTTGTATTTTTTTTGTCCATATGAAACTGCACTAACTCTACAGGCACTCAAAGGCCAGAGGAACCTATTACAATATGTCAAAGTGATCGTACTCTTGCCCTCAGTGCCAGCTTATATGTTACTACCTTTGGTCAGTGGCTTAGTTAGAACTGAAGGCAAGCCAAGAGATAAAAATTAGGAATAACACCCTAACAATGATGCATTCCAGTCTTAGCTACAACCAGGGACAATAGTAGCAGGCAAAGGAAACTCCTTCCCCTCCAGCAGCTGGCAGTACACAGGCTCCAGTACTCTCAGGGGCCCTGAAACAAATGCATATCCCAACATGGAGGCAGTGTTTGGTCTTCAAAATAAAGAGGTGGAAGCCAGGAAAAGTGCAGTGCTTTCTGGATCTCCTATTTCTAGCTCTGAAACCCTAGCTCTGGAGTTTGTTGGAGTACAAAGCCTGTGCTGCCTGAAGCTGCCTGAACCCATGGGAACCTTTAAATGACCCAAGTCAGTGCCATGCAAATGTTGAAGTATCTCACCTGAAAAGCCTCATTCAGCTTCTGTTCTTGTTCTAACTGCTGACCACCAAACTACCCATCAGAAAACAGCCCCAAACCCTGGCTGGGTTCTGGAACTACATGCCAGTGCTCCGCAGCCAAGGTGGTGGGAAGTCACACTATATCCTAATAGGAATGTACTTAGGAAACACTGCTCCTGGGCAGAATTTACACTTGTTTTGAGTAACCAAACAGTTAACCCTCAGTCAGCATTCTTTCTTTAAAGCCCATAGAGGCAAGGACACAAGCTTTTTACAACATTTGTGGCTGAATATCTATCTCCACCTGAAAAAAACCCCTCAAACCTGGGAAAATATGCAGCAGGAAAATATGTCCTTCTTTGCCTTTTCATCAAAAGCTTTTAATGCAGCTGAATCAGGCACCAATAAGTGAACACTGATCATATCAGCAGAAAGAAAACAGCAGTGGACACCAATAGGAACAGCCCTACTGCATCATCTCATTTAATGATCCACTGCTTTTGCACTTGATATTTACCTCTTTGAAGCTGAGTCCCATCCCCCAGTGATACATCTTCCTTTCTTCTTCTTGCAGACTCAATATACATGATAAGGTTCATTAGTCAAAGCAAAGTTTTCTCCAGCTTGTCTGCAGCTGGCATTCCTGTATAACATAAAATTAAATAAACCATACAGGGGTCCCAAAACTAAGATCCCAGCAGTATGTAAGCAGAGTACTTAATTTTCTCAAGGGTACCTAGCCTGACACTGGGGTCAGGGGGATGGAGCCCTGTCACTGAATTCCTGATCTGTCTTTACAAAGGTCCCCAATGACGTAATTTTAAGAGGTGCTGGCTGTGTTTTAGCTTTACTTTGAGCCTCTATTTCATGGTGAAATAGGTCCCTAGGAGCACTGGCAGCTGCAGTGTTGTCTCTGCAATGATCATTGTAGGTAACTGCAGTGCCAGTGGCAGGAGAGGGCAGTGGGAGTGAGAGGAGCTGCCATCCCCTTCTCCTGAGAGGAGAGAGAGGAAGAGGAGGAGATGCTCCAAACACTAGGCTTGGGTGTTGCTTTCTCTTCCCTCTACTAAATTGAGCCAAATTTAGACACATGGTGTCCTGAAGAAAAAAAAGTTTAAAAACCCCCAAAAAATAAAAAATGAAAGGAGTTTCTCTAGAAAAATGTTGAAATGAAATATTCTGGCTTTTCAAGTGTTCAAGTGTTTCCTCCATGTTCTTGACTGAAAACATTGCTAGGAATGTAACCTAAAGCCTCAGATAGTTTCAGTCAATCCAAACATGCATTTCAGGGAATAGAGATACCTAACATATGTCAGTGCAAGGCTGCTGACCATTTTTCCCAACAGAGTACTGGAGCTCTCATATGTCACTGAGAGCTTAGAGTATAACAAATTTCTTTTTGTTTTTAGCAATTTCCTTTAGAGCTCAGTGAATTACCCTGTCACACATTCAACACTTGTTTCCATATTGCTACAAGCAATTCTACTGGATGAAATTAATGTAGTAAAGTCTATTCTCAGTTTTTATTAAGCTCTCTTGGCTGAGGAAATATCAATATTTAGTAGGAAGATGGGGGAGGGAATGTAAGCACAAAGGTTTCACTTTTCTCTCTTGTATCTAAAAAAAAAATAAAGTATTTAGTTTCATGAATGACAGATCAATTCAGACTGGTCAGATTCTGCTGAGTACCAGTTGCAATCACAAAAATTTCAGGCTTCTTATGCTTTGAAGTTAAAAGAGCTGGCACAGGCAGTACTATAAAAAGAAGCAAATAACCTGAAAGAAATGTAAAGGCCATGAATACTGTTTAATGACGTGACTTTGGAGACGCCTATGAGAGCAAAGTAATTAAAACCCAGGCAGTAGGGAGAACAGGAAGAAAACTGAGAAGCAGTAATTAATTAAAAATATTATGATGCTTCTCACTGCAAATTCTGTAATTTTCACAACATAGCAGAAGCTAGAAGTAGTGCCTTGTACCTTCAGGATGCTGATAGCTGCAGGATATAGACATCTACCCAATAAAGTATATATAATAGATGAATAAAAGAAACAATTGTTTCGACTTCAGCATGATGGTGTGATGGTGAACTTTGATGGCATCCTAGTAAAACACATAACATTTATTGCTGTGATAAACTGCTCTTGAGGGAGTGATTTCCCTGCCCTCCCAGCTGGAGCTGTCGTACTGCAATGACAGAGTGGGTAAGGAAGGGACGGAACAATAGAGAAGTCAAGGAGCTGGAGCCTGACCTTAACAGAGTGGGTGGTATTTGCTGCAGTCCAGAAAAGCAAATAACTCACTCAGAGGTGATAGATTTTACTGGGGAGTGGAAATAACAAAGCTGAGAAATAAAGTGAAGCAAACATGGTATGAAAGCATATTAAAGTAATTGAAGGAGGGGATTTACTTGTCAATAGATTCAGCTATTCAGGAGAGAGAGAGAGGGGAAAAAGCAAAAGAGGGGTGAGAGACCAGAGGAAAGAGGGACAGAAAAAGAAAAAAGAGAGAAGAATAAAAAAGGGGGGAAGGAAAAAAGGGGGGGGGGAAGGAAAAAAGGAAAAAAAGAAAAAATAACAAGGCTCACAACTGCAAGGTGTTCTTGATTAAATGCATCACTCAGTGACATGTCCAAAACACACCAACCCACTTCATGGAACACCTCGCCTGACAGCAAGGGTGTAATTGAGTAGTTGGTACTGGAAAATTTGTTTCTGTTTTCCGTTTTTGAGACTAGGGACTGCAGGGACCTACAACCTACAGGCAGGAGCAACATCCTTCTTGGTCTCTGTCTCAGTCAAGAACATGCAGGAGCAAACTCAGCTTTCAAAAGTAGAGGGAAATGTTTTTAAGCTTTTTTTTTTCACATGAGTGTGTGTAGAGCAACTACCTGTTTTACTCATTCTTTCCCACTGCCCTCTTTTCCTGAACATGAGAAAGGCCAGAGTTCTACTCAGTGATCTAAAAAATTAAGAGTTGCTGTGGTACTAGCGACTCTAATCCAGTTGCATTTGCTGTGTGCAGACAAAACATGGTATGGGTGGCAATGTGTATGCTGGGAATTTGAAATGTGTCAGTTTTACAAAGCTGAAATAAATCAGTGACTTGACGGACCAAAGAGTGGTATTGTTTGAGGATATTCTATTTGCTTAGCAAAAGATCACAGATTGATAGGAAAAATTAATCTGACTGAAAGGAGACATGGAAGCTCCCATAAGCTATAGATATGCAAAGAGAATGAAAGAAAAAAAAATAGCATCAATATAGTGAAGTTACAAATTTATATCTCTCATAACTGATTTTAAAAGGAAGGTAGAAAATGGTAAAATATCCATTGTCTATTCTGCAGGGGCTTTTTTTTCTAAAATGTGTGTAATAAAATATTCTTTCACTTAGCTTGAGGTACTTTTATGGCTCCTGTTCATATTGCATTAAAGTGCTTCAAAACAGAAAGGTATTTAATTTTACAATGTAACTTTGAGAAGCAGATGTCTCTTTTGCCTCCATGTTACAGAAGAGGAAACGCTACAGAAATATTCTGAGTCAATATCAGATGGGATACGTACAGCGATAAAGCATGACAAATCTGGAAATTTCTGGGCATGAATGTGATTTGCTGGTCACCCTTTCTCCAAGAATAAAAGCAACTGCCTGCTAAAATCCATTTTTATTTTTATTTTTATTTTTATTTTTATTTTTATTTTTATTTTTATTTTTATTTTTATTCTTATTTTTACTCTTATTCTTATTTTTATTTATTTTTAATTTTAATTTTAATTTTAGTTTTAATTTTTATTACTGTTCAAAGGTGTTGCTGGAGACTACAGATATCCAAATGTCTTTATACCAGCAGACAAGAAAGAGCCGATGCATAAGACATTGCTAAGGCACGACAGCTTACACACCTAGACATACTCAATTCCTAGAGGATAAGGACCATGGAGCAGCTGCTGGCCCCTGCAGAGGCTGTGTAGGTTCCAGTGCCTTGTGGCATAAGTCAAACCTAAAGATGGACTTGACTGAAGAGAATTAGGAGTAGTGTTGCACACTGTGACTGGCAAATTGTCATCATCTTCAGACTGTTCTTCACTTGGGGCGATGAAAACAAGGGGCTGTGCTGATGGTCACTGAAGGGGTCATCAGATTAGATGTTTCTAAGCACATGAAAGAGTTTTAATTTCTTTCTGTTCTAGAGAGAATGGTAGGACAGTAGAATTACTCTGTAAGTCACATAATTATAAGGATATGGCCATATACCTCTGCTGGATAACAGTGCCATGATTATTTTTTTTTTTTTCTTAAGGCAGTGTCTCTCAAAAAGCCCAGTGGCAATCAGCAGCTTTCTCATCCCACATCCTGCTCCATGGTCTCCTCTTCCTCTCCAGGCTCTGAGGCACGAAGGGAGAGCTCAGCCAGCAGGATGCTCTAGAACTGGCTGCAGCACCCCCACCACCAGACTGTGCCACTGTTTGCCTTCCCAGGCATGGTCTCCCTGTCCCCAGCAGCACACCTGGCCCAAGTACCCTGTCTTTAAGGGAGGGAGGGTTAATGTGAGTTGGGATTGGTGGGACAGAGCATTTGGGGAAGCCCAGTGAAAGCCAAGGCAAACATACCTGAGAGGTGCTTCTCCCCAGGATGCTCATGGCAAAGCTACTTCTCATACCCCTTGTTTCCATCATCCTTTTCCCTTACCTGCCAACTTTGAGAATCCCACTTCTCAGAATATTATCCTACCTTTTTTGTTGTAATTACTCTGTGAGTCAGCAGCAGGCTCCTTGTCCTCCACTAAAAAACACAGCGTGGTATAAACAACCTCTTCCAGAGAACAAAAAAGGGGTCAACTACAGCAGCACAAAAACAGATGGGATGTTCAGTTCTGTGCACATCTAAGAGGAGCATGATTTCCAGCTGCAGCAAGACAGCATTTTCTTTGCATCTCTAGATACATTAATGCATCTTGCTCGGCAGAGGCTGTATAGCAAGTTGTTCACTCACTTGTGCAAAATATACAGATACCTACAGATACAGATACCTACCAGGCACAGAGCTCCTGCAAGACTTCTTCCCCTTTGATTCCAACCCTAAATGGTGTGCTGCAGTGCACAGCATAGTTCTGTAAACACCATCACTCAAATCAGCCTCTTTTCTGTCCAGTTCATATAATTTATTTTTTTCATACTCTATTTTAAAAACATATGTGCTTATATATATATATATATATATATATATATTTACCAGAGTAGTTTTTATTAATGAATCCTTTATGTCTTACAACTACTGCAGAGCTGATAATTTGCTAAAAAAATTAGAATGGAAGGATCCCATGGAATGCTCTAAAACCAACTTACAATTTGTTTTTTGTCTTTGGACCCAGTCACACAAAGACTTTGAGTGTGACAGTTGTTTGAACCGAGTTCTTTTAATATTTTCATCTGTACGAGAACCAAATCTGCACCCAGTTTGAGGTGTACCATATAGCTATGACTACTTAGGTAAGTCATATAATACCATCTTCTCCAGCAAAAAAAGCACTTCTCTTTGGAAGAGAGACATAAATCTCCCCAGAGAGTGAATTTCAAACCTCTGGGCTGCTGGATTGCCTGAATGCTTGCTGAAAGCAGACATAAAATAAAGAGCCTGCATTTAGGAATGGCACGGATGGTTGAGGCATTTCCTTCTCCCCTCCTGCTCAGCTTGCTCCAGGTGTCATTCAGCCTTGGATACGCTGACTATCTTAGGGAATTTGTCCTCTCTGAACTGGGCTGGCAAAGTTGTTCTGGGCTGCTGGTCCCTCAGCAGGAGCCCCGGGAACAGAGGGTGCTGCAGATGAGGCTTCAGTGAGACACAGCCCCTCTTTCTCCACTGGCAACCAACCTGTCTTGCCAGGGAAGGCTTGGCATGGCAGGGTAGTTTTCCCTACGTGGTGGAGGCACCAGGAAGGGAGATGTGAGAGCTCTACACATTTCTCTGTCAGAACCACTACACTGCAGCCAGTTCACTTTTAATATTATTTGTGTGCATATGTTCAATAGGTCCTTGCAAGTGCCACAGCGAGACTGTGATAGAAAGTACGTATAAACCAAAATACACAAAATAAGTAATTCTTCATAATTCAATATGACATCCTTCCTTTAATTTAAACCTAATCAGGGAATAAGAAACTAAAAACAGCTGTAAGCATTCACATTACATCTCTCCTGGGAAATGTACATAAATTTAGGATTTGTTTTCACCCAATGGAAATTTTGCGATTTCACACAGCCACTCTTTTAGTTTAAGCTGCTTCTTTATTACATTTTCCATAACAGAATTTACAGTCTCCACAAAATAAAAAGCAATTCCACGGCATTTTCCTTGCCTTACCTTCTCCCGCTCAAAACATGAAAAGATTAAACACATAAGTGTTTCTAGTAATCTGGCTATCTCAGCCATAAATTCAACAGGCAGGAAAGACTTTTATTTTATCGGTAAGATGTGCCTGGAAACTCTGCATGGCCCAGCACGATACGCACATTTCCTCTTTATTTTTTTTTAACAATTCATACGGTAAATAAGCTTTTAGGAAACCACATCCAAAGGCATTTTAAAGCTCTCTTCTCCCACATATATCAATCCTGGCCAGCATGGTGAGCTCAGAAGCGAACACTTCCAAAGCTTAAAATGTTCCACCGAGCATTCCAGCAGGGACACGCCGTTGGAGAGCACGAGGGAATGCGAGCCCTCCCAGCACAAAAGGACACAGCCCCCAGACTGCGGCCATTCAACAATTCCTCAGCTGTTGAAGGAAGCAGGGAGGGACTCGGCGGCAGCGTGGGACAAGCTGAAGCCTGTATCCTCCGCATCCAGTGGGGAGCAATAATCCAATTACAGCCCTTGCTCCCTCTGAAAGCTGGTCACTAATGAAAGTTTCGAGAAAAGTGCTCTGCTGCTGAAGCTCGCTCAGATAAAGTGCAGAGTATTTGGGAACAGCGATGCCTCATGAGTCCAAAGTTAATGCCAGCAACAGCCTCTTAATCCGTACTTAATAATCGGGCAGAGTGAAAGGCTGACCCAAGGCAAAGTTTAATGATAAAGGCTGGCAATTAGAGCTATTGGTAACAATTAGTTTTTCTGCAAATGTGCTTTCCACGGTGGGAAGTGCAAGTATTAAATTTCCAGACATTTTTAACTACATTTTAAAAAATGTGACATTATCATCTATAAATACCACATGAGACCATTATCTGAAGTTAAATGCAGGCGTAGCAGCAAGATCTTGCAGAAAAAGGCGACAGAGGCAGTTGTGACATTTGGCTATGATCACAGATATGAGTGTTTTCTTCTTCACATACAGGAAGAACTTAAGGAAAAAAAAAATTCCCACACAACAAAAGATTTTGAACATGACCTTGTAGAGGAAGGAAATCACAATGCTACAAATTGGCATCACCTCAGAGCCAATTGCCAAGAGTGGTACTGTCCAGGTTTAGCAGAGGACAGACACAGGTCTTGCCAGACTAATCCCCCAAGCAAGTGCCTGCTTAAGTTAAAACGAGCACATAAACAGGGCCCATGTGTTGTACTTTGAGATGTGGGAGCCCAGGAGTGTGACTTCCAACGCCTTTGGTGCAAGGCAGGGGGAATTTTGCAGCCACTGACTTTCAGGAGAGCATCAAACATGGCTGGATACTCCTCTCCATGCCCAGAGGCGCTGGCTGTTCAGGGCTGCAGCCAGATTATACCAAGGCTTTGAACTTCTGACACACTCAGGGGAGAGAGTGAGGGATGGAGATGTCCCTAGCACTTGGCAGGACTAACAGCACCGCACTGTCCTACTGTGTCAGTGTGATGAAATCCTCCTGGAAGTCACTGGAGCAGCACCATGTTCCTCTTATTATACACCTGTAATAGTAATGTTGAAACAGAAGTGTTGACACGCTTTTCACTAAGACAAAAATGTGTTTGTTGGTTGGAGTACAAGAAAGTCATGGGAGGAAGTAGGAATTAGGCAGTAGAAAGAAAACAAGAGAAAGAAGCCAGCAAAGAAAGGCCTGGCTTTGCCCTGTTTTTAACAATTTCCCAGCCAGTATTTTAGGTTTTAAATATGTGCATTATAGAACTGGTGAATTTTTCTTCTGTGTTTTTGGAACCTTCTTTTGTCTTTTTTCTTTTTTTCCCCCCAGCAATTACATATTTAATTCCAAAGGAAAACGTAAATGAAAGAGAAATGGAGAAATATGAAAAGTAGGCACTCTGAAACATATTTTACTAGACCTTTAATATATGCCTGAAGTATAGAGAAGAGCAAATTTGGACTTGAGGCAAGAATTCATGACCTACTAAAATGCATATTATCATGCCTTAAAGATGTAGTCTGGAAGAGTTAGCAAAGTTCAGTTAGCAAAGACAAAAGCATTTAACAAATTCAGATAGCACAAATGCATTTTATATATGGCAGTGCATAAGCTGAAAAATACTTTTTACCCATATAATCAAATTAAATTATTGTTAAAATAATTTGGAACCTACCTAGGTTCCAGAACTGTTTTTAAGAAAAATATGTACACATACACATACATATATTCTAAGGTAAATATACTCCTGTGTACAATACAAAAATACTTACAAGACTTTTTAAATCACTACTGATAAATCAAGGTAGCTTTTCTCAAAAATCCCAATATTCATGTGCCCCATGTAGTTCAAATCAGGATGAGCCAAATCAAATACTGTTCAAGAACAAACACAGGTACATGCAATTTTTAAAACTGTTTTATCTATTATTCTAACATTCCCTCTTGTGTGGGTGATTGTTTTCTCTGTTTGTGTTTTCTCTTTTTGCCTTTTTTATTATTTTTTAAGCCTGGAAACTGCTACAGAGGAGTCTGGCAGCTATAACCTCCAGCTAACTACTAGCAAATGCTAACATGCTGTAAAGTGGAACATTTATACAAGATCCATCTGGTGCATACAAGTAGGAATCCAAGATTTAAAGCCATTACATTGTGCATGTGCATTTACACCTTCACCAAAGTTGGCAAAAAGAGTAGATTTTACCCCATGACTCCAGTAGTAAAAGGAGTGGTGTGAAACATGTGCTGACCTACGCTCCTCCATCCAATTGTAGTTATTATATACTGCTCTTTGGCATGTTACATCCCAGGCTTCATGCCAGGAGTAAATTAGTTCAGTCCTGAACTTGCCTATCAGAAATTAAATAGTACAAGAGTGAAACATGCCCATAAAGGATTAGAGTAGCTGAGCATTTTCTTTTGATCAGTCTTACAGATTTAAAAAGGCAGTCCACGGGGTCTGGTAAACCCAGCAATACTCCCATCAAAAGGACGTCTCAGTTGACTCTTTTTGCCATAACCAAACAGTAAGGAGGGAAAAACAGCTTTGAATTTTTTGCTATTCTTCGTGAAGCTTAGAATTCCTCAACCACATGCCTAACTTTTTAGTCTTTTTCCGCTCGGTACATTCCCATCCCTCAGGCAGAGTAGACCTGGGTTTGTCAGCAATATTTTGCTTTATATTTATACAGGAGGTATATAAAAGAAATATGCAGAAATTAAAGCAAAGCATGCAGGAATTAATGACAAACATAGCCATCATCATGATAAAAAAGAGGGGGGAAAAGGTTGACGGAAAAGGGTACATACATTTACACCAGCAGAGAAATTCACCAAGCCGCGATGCTTAAGGCATTCACTAATGCCCTCTGCCGTCTGTCCCGGCGAATTCCAGCGCAGACGGACCGCCTGTCCCGCAGGGAAGCAAGCACCCGTTCCCGAAGCTGTTCAGGATGAGTGATGTTCCCGTTCCCAGCGCCTTTGCCCAGTGTCCAGCCCAGCCCAGGCCGGCCGGAGCTGCAGCCCGGAGCCCACGGCACGGGATCTGCCCGCATCGCCAACCCGCCAGCCCCGGGCACCGGCCCCTCCTCGGGCCGGCCACTTAAACACCAGGTGGCACCAAATAACAACTTTCAACAGCGTGACTTGGTTTGGTTTATTATGTTTTGTTTCTTGGGTGTTTGGTGGTGGTTTTTTTTTTGGTTTTTTTTTTTTTTTTTTTTTTGGCAAATTGGTGAAAAGCTCTCACAGAAATGTGTGATAGCGTATAGAACAGACGAAAAATCCAAAGACACAAAAAAAAAGCCCCCAACCAAACAAGCAAACCCAAACCAAACCAAAAATCAAACACACACAAAATCCTCAACAAACCTCAGAATGAAGGTGGGGTGAGTTCATCAAAAGCAATGGCTCCATCTAAACGGCGATGGGGAGAGATGGGGGGGCAGACAGGCACTCCCGGCTTTATCCGCCTGTGCAGATCCTCATTCCGGGATGTTACTGACAGCAGTAACTATCTCAGCAGCTCATAACAAAAACATTTTCCTCTAATTAACTGCTACAAAGTCACCAGGTTTCTGAGCGGGGCTCTCCTTGCCACCACCATTTGATAGCACTGCTCAATTAGATCATAACACACCAATGAGAGCAAGGACAGTACTTTGGGGAAGGAGAAATCATGGTTTGGAGCATGTAAGCTCACGTGGCACATGCTGGACAACCAGCAGACATCATTCGTACCCTGCACTTTGGTCATCCAGACCACTCATTCTTTGCAATATCCCACGTGCAAATTTTACATGCTGGGCACAAAAATGGGTCATGAGCACAAGAAGGGGTGGTGCTTTCTCCCCTGCAGGATATTGCTCAGTAGACCAATGGCACAGGAAGATGAACCAGCTGGTTTACTTTTATCATAGAATAAGCTGAGTTGGAAAGGACTCACAAGGAACACTAAGTCCAGCTCATGACCCTGCCCACAGCAGCCCCAAGAGTCACATCATGTGCCTGAGAGCATTGTTCAAATGTTCACTTCTTGAACTCTGTCAGGCTGGTGCTGTGACCACTGCCCTGGGGAGCCCGTTCCAGTATCCAGCCACCCTCCAGGTGAAGAATCTTTTTCTAATATCCAACCTAAACCCCCCCGACACAGCTTCATGCTGTTCCCTCAGGTCCTATTGATGGCCACCAGAAAGCAAATGTTGCTGCCTGCCCCTCCACCTCCCCTTGTGAGCAAGTTGTAGACCCCTTTTTTTTAACATTTTCAAAATCAATTATAATTTTAGAAGCACTCTAACTGTACCTGATATGAAGGCATCCCACTGTGGTGTTTCACAGGACCATGAAACTATTGGAAGTGACTTTTGGAAGCCACAGACTGCATTCGTCCATCTCAGAGAAGGGCTAACTTAAGCTAGACCAGGCATTCAATGTCTTTTGCTATGAAGTTTTGGAAACCTCTCAGGTGAAAGTCCCAAAGCATCTCTGCTTTTTAAAATTGATATAATGAATAAAGTTATCGTGGTTGGACTCCGTGTGTGTGTGCACAAGAAAAGCACACTCAAAGACCACCATGTAAGTTGTTGAGAAGCCACAGTACTGCCGCAGGTTATTTTCCAAACTAAGGGAAAGGAAAACCTGATTACACAAGGTTAATACAGTTATTTTAATGATTGTCTTTTACATGCTGCAGGTGTTCAATCTGATGCCAATTATTTAATTTCATTTCCTTTGTGGGATGCAAAGGGGAGCGATCGGAATTTAAATATTCACATCATCCAAAGGACAGAGGCTGCTCATAAACTCATAAGAAGAGACTTAACCCTGAAGCCTCCCCAAGTTCTGACAGTAAAAGAAATTCAAAGTGCTGTTAGAGACTGTCCAGCAGATGAAGTGTGGATATCCCAGCCAAGGGTTGCTCTCTCTAAGGATGGAAATACAACCTGTGGGTACCAGATCTCACAGGCTACAAGTCCCCATTGCCTCAGGGCAGAGCAACAGGGAGGGCTGGGCGGTGGGAGGCAGAATAAAATACACCATATTATCTCTAAAAATATGGATGTTTGTACTATACACACACACTGCATGGCCACTGTGCTATTAAACTGACCCCATGGACAGGTTCACAGTTATCCCGATGTAAATCTTCCAGGCAATGGAAAGTTTGGGGTGTGGTTAGCACTATCTGAACAAGCAAAGAACCAGCACAAAGTCACATGTGAGCCACCTGTCTGATCAGCTAAAAATGTTGTGTTCAAGTCAGGCTTTAACTGATAAAAATAGTTTTAAAGGAGAATTAATTTTGAATAAAGTCAAACATCCTGTTTAAAAATGTCAGTAAGGAAAGCCAGTTCTGCATTTTAATACTTATCACTGCATTTTGAAGATGAAGTTGTCCAAAGCTGATTACATAAACATCATTCACTGCCTTCTCATGTAGAAATGAGATTTCTGCAGTGTGTTTCCTGTGATGCCTCCTCTTTTTGATTTACACTGCTGGTGTACAATTTAAATCACACCTATCAGAATCTCTGCAAGCTAGATGTCTTCAGACCTTCAACTATGCCATGAACTTTAAAAAATGTTTTCTATCGTAATGAGTAATCAGGCAGGACTCTTGAATTTTGTGTTCTTGAGTGGCAAAATTGGCATCCTTCCCCAATTCAGAAGCATTAGGGGTGTTGTCTCTCTCCACCACTGAAGAGACAAAGTGCACTGCTGTGACTTCCTTCCTTCAAGCAGAGGTTCAGGAAGGATGGAAGGAGTGATGCAATTCTGCAAACTTCAGACTTAATACCTGCAGGTCAGGATCACTGTTCAGGGTGATGATGATGGGTATAAGAAATTGAACACCGGCTTCACCAAATGATAGCTTTCTCTTCTGTGGCAGTTGTATTTTTCTACATTGGTAATTAATATCTAAAGCAAATCATTATTTAGGGTATATTTTTACTTTTGACAGGGTGAAAAAGTTTAAAGAATCTATTTTCCTTATGAGCCCAACCTCCCACTTACCTGCTCTGAAACTGCCTGGCTCACCAACAAACAAATTCTGCTCTTCCTCCATCCACACATAGTTTCATAAAAGACAAATTAAAATAAGCAGATATTGCTTATATAAGTAAAAGGTTGCAAGATCGGACACCAATGTCACCAATGGAGAACTGGAGATCAGATTCCTCTGATAAAAGATCAAGGGCATATTTCTACAAAGCTTGAAGGAAGAGTTCAAGAAAATCAAATAAAGAACTTTTCTCAGAGAGCTACTTGCATGAACGTGACAAGGCCACGTTCTTGTGTATTACGTGAACTCAGACACTTTCAATGACAATAATACTGTTTGCCTCCTAGAACTAAAAATTTGCTTTATATTCTACAGAATCTTGCTATAACTTCTCCTTTTTCTTTTTAACCAAATCCGATTAATTTTTAAGAGACTGATGCTTAATAACATATGCACAAAACTAGATTTGAGAGGCCTGAAAACCCCTAAATCCATAAAATCTCACGATGGATACAGACTTTATATCTTCCTGAATTGTATAGTCTTACTCCACCTTTTAATCTTGTGAAGGAACACCTTCTCCATCATCAGGCAACTACATTACACTTTACATTTTACAGACTAATCTTTATTCACAACCCCTTTTTTTGTTAGAAATCTCATTTCTTCAGGAAAGCCATCAAGGAAGGAAGTTCCTCAGCATCCTGCCCTCCCGTCCCATACCTGTCTCACATACTTTTAACAATGATAACAGACCCAGGGCAGACAGTTCCAGGGAGCTGGTATGGGAATACATTATCCCTCTCATCCATTAGCCACCCAAAGCAGAACCAAGCCTTGGGGTTTAAATTTAAGACAAATCACAGCCACTGAGCATCCAGTGCCAAAACAACCTATCAATGACACGTAACCTCTTCAAAGCATAAACTGGGAAAATAAAAGCCCAAAGGAATATGTGATGGTTACCAAAGTGACTTTTTTAGAAAAATACTTACCTACCTAGTGATTAAGTGTGACTAGCTAGGGATAAGTTGTGGTCACTTCAAGGCCGATTTATTCCTCCTCAGAATCCACCTTTTGAGTGCTGCTATAATGTGCTGTGAACAGCATTCATACTTTTACATTTTAAATGCCTTGGGGGTCTGGGTGGTGTTGCCTGAGCTTTACATGTGATAGGACAGTGATCGAACTGGAATAGCAAATAAAGATAAGAAATATTAGCAAATCAACCATGCTTAGGTTTGTTTTTCACATTAAATTAGGCTCATCAACAAGTAATATGAGAGCAGAAATGAATCCTTATCCGACAGGAGAACTTACTAAGTCATAATTAGGTTAGGTCTACCATGGAGAAGGCAAGCAAAGAAAAGAGCATTGCAATAAACACTGCAGGATTATTCAAAGACTCACAAGAGTCTTCACACTTTTCAGCAAATTCATCTTTATAGAACATAATTAAGAACAAACTACATTCTTATTGGATAACTAAAAGCCCTCTAGGACGGGCAGAATGAGGACTAGGATTTAAGTAAGCTCTCCTATGTTTATTAAATTGGTGAGAAAGCAAACCCAAGATAATTAATGCAAACAGCTTTCAAGCATGAACTTTTCATGATGACTTTATAAATGGTGAATATTCACCACCTAGAGTCAATTTGCTGCTTTGCATGCCAGTTATTTTCAAGGACAGGTTTGCCAAACTATACAAGCTCCTTTAGTGACAGTTTGCATTTTAGGGTACAAAACCAGTCCCTGAACTGTGCATGCTAATGTGCTGGTACTGACAAAAGCAATCTGGTAACACTGACTCAGAACTATACAAGTTCAACAGTGAGGAACAGCATTGGCAAGAGGGGTTAAAAGGAAGTACAACTCAAATGATCATTTTCACTTGAGTTGCGAATCCCAGGGAGACAGTCCCATTACAGCACAACAAAACCAATAAAAATATGTAGGAAACAGGGCTTGGGTAACCTTTTGAACTGGTTAACCAGCTCTCTCCCTAACGAGCATGCCTCAAGAAATGTGAAGAATGCTCACGCTTGGGTTGTCACCCTGTGGACAGAAACGCTTCTCTGCAACTGTTTCTGAGCTATTAAAATAGAAACCATAAACCAGAAAAAGCCACAAAATGTTAATAATCTAGTGGGAACTCTGCTGCAAATGTATGTCATACAGGCAATTAAATTTTTATGCTAAGATATATACACAAAAGCCAGATGAAACTGTTTCAATAGTTTACTCCCATAGAGGTGTCTTGCAAACATAGCAATGAAATATTTTAAGGAGAAAGGCAATGTGCTCTAGGATGACCCTGCTGGGGCAGGAAAGCTGGACCAGATGAGCCACTGTGGTCCCTTCCAACCTTAACCATTCTGTAATCCTCTGTAATAAGTCCTGATTAATTTGGTGGTGAACGGGCTTAGGGCAATATATAGAAAATATTCATTTTATATAAATATTTACATAAATATGCACAGGTCAAATAATTTTTTTTTATTTTCTGTGCGTTGGGTATATCTTAGGTTTAATGAGTGCCAAGGTTGCTGAAGACAACAATAAACTGCTTCATTGCTTTTGTTTTATGCAAAGTTGTCCCTTTTCTTCGGAAACTTACTGTCAAAACATGCTGAGCTCTACCAGTTTAGTATTGAAGAGGAACATAATGCTTACCTAACACTCAACTGTCAGATCTTGCTAATACAATCAAGAGGCTGTGTAAAGATTACAAAGTAATAATTCAGTTTTAGATATTCTGAACATGATGCGTTTCAGTCTCCATTGAAGCAGGGACAGTCTGGAAAGCATTTTTGACAATGCTTTGGATTAGATTCTCAGTCATTCCAGTGACCAAGGAAGACTGCATAAGAAGCAGGTGAGGACCTATATATACAAATATATTATATACTGCATAAAAGATATCTTGTAAAGATGTTTATTATTTTCAAACCTTGGGAAACAGATATACTGTAAGATAAGAAATTTGAATACAAAGTTAAAAGCTCTGCAAACTATTTACAGTGATGACAAGAAACATGCAACAATGAAATAGTCACCGAAATACCCTTGAAGGAGCTACCAAAACTGTTGCTCATGGAAACCAAAATATACCCTTTATTGACTTGAGGATCACCAAGAAAGGCATATGAAGACATCATTTTATGACTTGTTTTCCTATTGAATTAGCATATATAAATATTGAAAAATAAAATAATATCAGAAGAGTAATACACTTTACTGTAGTGACCTAGGGAGCAATGTAAAAAGTATTCATTGCAAGTTGTATACTCCAGTGAGAGAATAATTATCACCCCTGTTCAGCTTCTGCTCAGAAATAAAGATTGATTAGACGAAATTCATTTTTCCGCTAATAACATTCTTTGTGGATTTTTCTGGATTATGATGATAGTAAACTACAACAGTAAGTGGTCTCCTTTAGTAGTTAAAGCTGACTAAAAATCAGCTGCACTGACATATGTTACAAATAAGACCATGATATTTGTCTCTGCTGAGTGTCAAGTCTAATATAATTCAAAAAAAGGTTTCAGCTGTGATTTGAAGTTTTGTTACCCAAAAGTCTAGGGAGCACTCTTTCTCAATGTCAGTTATGAATGCAATCCATAGCTTGTACACATAAGACACTAAGGTTTTCTCTTTTTTTGAGTGCAGAATGAAAGTCTGGATTTAAAAGAGATTTCAGTAAAATTCCCCTTCATTCATTACATTAAAGAAACAGAGACAGCATTTTGCCTAGGGCCCACAGCATACTGAACACAGCCCTTCCAGCAGCAAAGTGTGCTGTTTCACTTCTCATGGAGAATGCCACAGACTGTGGAGATGTTCCTCTCTTCATTTCCATCCTCTGATAGAGCCATGTCTGCCTGAGACCCAAATCTTTTTAAAGTATGTTTCAAATGGCTGCAGAATGCACTGTCTGCCAGCAGCAGTAATGTTTGGGTGAAACCTCTAAATTCCTTGTGTGGGGCTTCATTTGGGGTACACACATAGGTGTAATTAACAAGTCTCCACAGTCTTCATCTCATGAGATATGACATACCACAGACACCATTAGCTCTATTAACACCAGTGGATTTGCTAGCCATTTTCTATTATCCCTAAAGCTGGTAGCATTTGCTATCAGTAGCTGTAGGGTTCATAAAGACCTGGAAAAAAATAGCTGCAGTTCTGCTCAGGAGGTACAGCCCTTTACAGGTACAAAACCTTTGTAAATCAATTTGAAATTACCAAGGGACCATGTAACTGAAGCTAAAGGTAATAGTTCCTTGCATGAAAGAGGCCAGAGGGACAGCTTTGCAAAAATAAGGCAAATACTTAAGAACTGTAATTATTACTCTGTTTGTTATTGGAAAAACAAATCCCTTTCCTGCCAATAAATATCTAAAATGACCTCATTATTATCTATCAACAAATTAAGAGGTTCTGTTGAGACTCAAAGGAAAAAGACCTTTCAGCTTTTATACCCCAAAACTATTCCTGGCAGGTAAAGCAGGTGGAAGAACGTGACTGTGAGATGAACTGTGACTAAGTGCTAAGAGTCATTCAGCTTCTATCACAGCATCTGCAGTTTTCAGAAAGCTTTTGGCAAAAATCCCTCATCAGAGGCTCCTAAGGAAACTAAATTGTGTATTCATACTTAATGTTCAGAAACAAATGGTGGCAACACACAATCACTTGCCACAACACAGGGAAGCTACTGTTCTTCCAGGGCATTTGAGCTGTGACCTGACAAAGAGTGATAGGGACAGATACAGAGTCTGCAAATAGAGGATTTGCTTTGTAAAACCACAGCTACAGAAGCTCACTCAAGGTGGTGCACTCAGTCTGAATGATCATTACAGTGATTGCAGTTCAGAGCCTATGCTGCACTGCCAGCCGATTTTCATTTGAGCAAGGGGCTGAAATCACAGAGTAGATGAGGTTGAAAGGGACTTCTGGAGACCAACTAGCTCAACTCTCCCACTCAAGCAGGGTCAGCTACAGCAGTTGGGTCTAGGCTGTATTCAGCTGGGGTTTTAATATCTCTAAGGAGATCTCCACAGTCTCTGTGGTCACTGTTTTACCTTCCTCACAGATAAAAAAGTTCTTTAGATGTTGAGGTGGAATCTCCTGTGTTCAAGGTGGTGCCCATTGCCTTTTGTCCTGTCCCTGGGAACCACTAAGAAAAGTCTGACTCCTTCTTTGCTCAAGCCCCACCAGGTGTTTTTAGACAGAGGGAGAGAAACACACACAAGATGTCTCCTTGGCTTCCTTTCTCCAGGCTGAAGAGTCCCAGCTCTTCCAGACTCTTTGCACAATAAATGCTCCAGTCCCTTAATCACCGTTTGAGGCCCTTCACTGGTTTCACTCCAGTTCATCCACACTCCTTTCACCCTAGGTCACTCAGACCTGGACCCAGCATTCCACATGTGTCTCACCAGTGAAGGAGGGAAGGATCACCACCCCAGCTTGCTGACATCCCTCCTCCTCACGCAGGCCAGGAGACTGTTGGCCTTGGTCCACTGTTTGGTGCAATTCAGAACCCTCAGATCCTACTCTCCAAAGCTGTGCTCCAACCACAGCCTGTTGTAGTGCATGGGGTCATTCTTCCTCACATACAGGACTTTGCATTTGCTTTTGTTGAACATCATAGTGTTCCTGACAGCCTATTTCTCCAGGCCCTCTAAGTGGCAGCCTAACCATTAGCTGCATGGTATCCTCTCTCTGCTCCTGATTTTTTTGAACGTTTCCCAAGGTTACCACTGCTTCCTCACTCAGTTGTGGGCTGCCATCTTCTTCCCCTCTTGTTCCTTTTTAAAGCTGTCCTCCCTAGGTTGGCCATCCTGTTGCCAAAGATGCTTTTGCCCCACATAGTCACACTTGATACCTTTCGGGTCTCTGCTGGCTGTGCAGCTGGGGCAAAAGTCTGAAGGTTGGACAAGCCTTTATGGTACCACTGCAACACCCCAGAGCGGAGCACCCAGCAAGCAGCCTTGTGTAGGGTCACAGCTACCCTGGGACAGGCAAAAGGCAGCAGTGTGGTCCAGGACTTCAAAAGTCAGTGCAGTAGCCATAATGTTTTTGGTGGTGGTGATTAAAGAAAACTAAGTCAAACCTTATAATTAAGTTCGCAGGCTTTGTTTTTATTTTCATTTTTATTTTCTTGAACTAGAGAGAAACTAGCACAGGTGACAGATGCAGAGGTATTTCTTGGTTTTCTCTCAGACTTCTGGCACCAGGCAGAATGCTTCAGCAGTTGCAGAATACTCCACACTCTCAAGGTCAGGTGCCAGGTATTAAGTACCAATACCTAGTTCCTAGCTAAACAGTAAAAAGCCAGGCCTGAACAAAACCAGGCATGGATTTCTAGGTATCACACAAGCAATAACTGTGATGGCTGGGCATAGTTTCCCAATTTGAAATAATTTTCGATAGTACATTCAGACTCATTTGCCAGCTTGAGACACTAAACTTTACATATACACACACTTACAACATTGACTCATTTGGCCTGCCTGGAATTGATAGTTCTTAACATCAGCAGGTTCTGAGTAGACTGCATCCTCTCTGCCTTCACAGAAAAAGCCAGCAACGGCCTGAGCATGCAAACAGATCATTGATCTGAGGAAATACACTAAAAGATGCCTTTGATTAGCCCAGTACTTTGGGTCACCTATTTTAACCAAGCACAGATTGCAGCCTGCAGAAAAAGTTGTGAAAAATGACAGTGAAACCAGGAAGCCAAAAATCAGAGAGAGAGAGAGGAAACAAAGGGGCTCTGGAACTCCACAGAAAACAGCTCCTGGAAGTAAAGCAACAATGACGACAAGAAACAGAAGAAATTTTGGATGAACAAGAACTACTGTACAGAACAAACAATGAACAGTTCCAGAAAACTCAGATGAATCCCCCAGGCTAATGCAGGTACAGGGTATAAAACAAATTATCAGATACAAGAATTGCAAAGGCCATTGTAGAGTATTTAACAGCACATTTTCTTTAAAAAAAACAAAAAAACCCTATCAAAAGAACAAAGGCCAAAATTAAAATTACACAAAAGCACAAAAAACTGTTTCCAAATACTTTTTCTGACTGACATAATAAATTTTGAGTGATGAAAAATGTTACATGAGGCATATAACATGAGATATACACTTGTTTTACACTTACATATATTTGCAAAATGAACACATAAGATTTTTATCTTTGCTTAAAAACCCATTGTGCTGATGATTGAATCCAAGGTCCCCTACCCACTGTGATCCTGTAACAAATGATGACAGCAGTTAATATCTTAGCTCTGCTGGCACTGTCATTACTACTGGCATTATGTCTCCAAGGTCTTTATGCATCCCTACAACACTTACATTCCTTTATAATCTTCAAGTACAGTTTCAGACTGCATCATCTGCCAAAATCAGGTTCTGAGGCTCCTTACGGATCTCCTCATATGAGCTCTACGTATGAATGAGCCAGTTAACTCAAAGGTAAAGTGGTATCTTTTAAGAGGATTTAATGTGAGTGGAGATGCATCGCTATTTCTCACTGTCAGCCTGCAAAGAGCTTAGTGGTGGTATCAAGGATACAAATAAGATGCAAAATGGTTTTCATTGACAGCAAAAAGCTAAACCTGTGTGGCTCATGTTAAAAATGCAAAGCGCATTTTAAAGTGCACTGGGTACATAAAAGAAAAAAGAAAAAAAAAAAGAAAAATATCATTTTCCCAGGGCATGTTACACAAATTTAGTCTAGAATAATGCTATATGTCAGAGGCAGCCATGCTTTTGCAGCTGAATTTCAATGCTGCCTTTTCTTTCTTCTGTCTCACCCTACCAGGGGCACTCTCCTTTGAAAACTACTTTTCTCTTACAGATTGCTGCTGCTACCTTGTCACACCCCCTCCTGCCTCCATCTGCCACTGCCTCCTCATGGGCCATCACTTCTTGATGACTTCAGCCTAGGAAGAGACTCTCAGCCTAGAAAAAACCCCTAAACTAGCTCTACTTTGCATCTTACCTCTAATAATGCCATACTTCTTCAGATAGAAACAGGGATAGGTGTACATTTAAAAGAGCGTCTCTAAACAAAACGAGTCAAGCACAATTCAGGATTTCTCTCTCTACACAGAAGAAGGAGGGTGAAAAAGCATGATTTCCTTGCGGTTCTCCTGCAGATCCCAGATGCCATGGTAGGGAACAAAAAAGCTTCTGCCTTTTTCAAAAGCCCTCTGTCACAGCTGGCACCCTGCCAGCCTGAGCCAGACACCGGCTGCTGAGCCCGCTGGGGATGCGGTGCTGGAGCAGAAAGGCCCAAGGAAACCGAAAATAAAGGAAGGGCCATCAGGGCTGGAGACAAGGAGCGAGACAGAGTCAGTACAGAAACACATTCAGGACAATGGGTCAGGGGCAAAGTGGAGAAAGGGAAAAGAAGGTAAAATCTGGAAGTACCTGCTATGCAGTTTGCTTTCTCCCATCGCAGGCTCCCCAGCCCTTCAATGCATTTTGCATTCTTCACTTTTAACTCCTTAAAGAGCTGTTCTACAGCAGCCTTAGCAACTACCTCTTGGGCTGCATTTTGCTGATGAAATTCCCCAAAACTTTTGCTTCCTCCAAATCCCATTTTGCTTCTCAGTCTACTCTGTAGCAGCATCACAAGGGAGAAAACTTTGTCTTGGTCCTGAAAGTTTTCGGTGACTGAAAATATCGTACATGGAACTATGGAGGAGAGCAAAACAAATCACCAGCAAAACACTAACTTTGTTAGAACTGTCTTTTCTCAAAATGCAGCAAGACATCCCCTGAAGAAAACAATCCCTCACACACTTGACACTTTATATACAAAACTATCAGTTCACTGGACTGCTCTCCAAACAGGGCTCTGAAAACTTGTTCTGAAAACACATATATTCCCTGGAAAACACAAGAAAACTTGAACAGGAAGCAATGGAATAATCCTAATATACTTTTATTACACCTTCTGATAAAAACTTCAAATTATTCAGACCAAAATTTATTTGCAAGTAACTAAGAAGGCCTTCAAATCCAGAGCTTCAGCACAATATGCTCTCACTCCCTTCTCCAAGTTTTATCCCCGCTTATATATAGCCAGTCCCCTGCTGCTGTACATCCGCACCAGGCTCGCAGCCTCCTCCCTCCTAGCAGGGCCAACGCTGCCCTGGAACACCGCGTACTCCCAGAGGCATTACGATAATCTCATTTAAGGCACGGAACGCTGGGGCCAGGCTCTGCACCAGGAAAGAACTTCTGTAGCAAGGCAGAGGGAGCACCAGGCATTTTGTCACCCTGAAAAGGCAAGGCTGTCCCTGTTCTGACAGCTGCTGCCTGCAGCTATCTCCTCCCTCCCCTTTTAAGTTGCTGTGTGTGTAACCACAGCGGCAAAAAATGTCCTTCCTCACGTTTCTAACCAGAATTAGAGGCAGAGGTACAGCCATGCACCCTGCTCTCTCCATCCCAGCTGCCCATCTCCAGCAGAGAGGGGGGAACACCCTGCTGGATGGGAGTACACCCTGCCATGAGTAGGTAGGGCCAGTTTCCAAAGGTTTGCTTTGAAACAATTGTGCCATTTACCCCCTCCCTTTGCTGAGGCAGCAGAACATGGGATATGCACTTCTTACAGCGGCCCTAGCTCGCTTCTGGCATACAATAAATCAAACTGCACCAAGACATCAAATTGTAAACTGAACCAGCTGAGCAGAGGCACCTTTTTGTACTCCTAACAAACCCCTGTGCTGGAAGCAGCCCAACAGACAGAGAAAACAAAACTCTCACAACACAACGTCAGAATCAAAACAACACACACAAGAAAAATATAAGAATTACAGCTCAGCTATCATCCTTCTCTATTCCCATTGCAAAAATAGATCCAGGATGGCTACAATAGAATGAGGGTCAAATTGCAACAGAAATATGAGGACACGTGCTTCACCCTCAAGACTATTTTCTCATTAGTACATAATATTTCAATTCCATTTAAGAATCTTGCTATGTGTTTTTATGGTACCAGATTATTTGATTAATCTGGAATTAGTCTAAAATAAACTTTCTCTGAAATACTGTTCAACATAATGCTTTACCTCTTGAGTAAACACTTGTTCAGTAAAGAACTTGATGCATGGCATCGAGTGCATACTAGAAATCTGGCTGAAATAATTAAGAGGTTTTTTTATTATGTCAGTTTCAGAAAATTGAAAGGATCCCAAAGTCAATAATTAAAGTACTGCATGAGATTGTTGAGTAGGCCTGCTCTTACCCACCAAATGCAAAATAAGGCATCTGTCTAGAAATCATGTTTTTCTGGCTGTGCAACCCCAGAAAACTGCTCCTTCTCATTTTCTCCAGCCTGCTCACACTCCACAAGAAAAACACAGTTATTCCACAGGATCTTTCCTCTTCTCTTTTCCTGGATGTTATGCTTTGCTTTTTGAGGAGACACCTTCACATCAGATCCTGGATGAACAAATTGTTTCCTGCTGGGAGGGATATGTTAAATTTTTGCCCCGAGACTAGGCTGGCAGCGACTGCAAGAGGTGGCTCCTGAAGCCCATCCTCTGACCCGCTGCTGGAGAACAGCGCTCGCCAGTCACAGGCAGGAGTCAGGACAAAGGGCTGCTTGTACAGCATCTCCCATCAGCCCTCCCTCCCTCTCCTCACTCTCCTCATCCCCGCTAGCTCTAGCCCTCTCTGGGTACATCTAAAAAGATACAGCTGCCAGGAAAGTGGAAGGGAGTGAACCAGGAGATAAAGGTACGTTTTGCTCCTGAAATTATCCTTGTCTACTTGTTCTGCTCCTTCTAGTTACAGAGTACAGAATTAGAAATGCATATGGGAACACGCAGAAGATGATTTGGGAGAAGCTGTTACATTGCAGGCAAGAGGTACCATTCAAGACAAGTTGCATGGCTGTGATCCAGCTCAAAATAATTCTTTTACTATCTTGCTTTTCTTCGAAGTTGGATACTACATATTAACATCTGAAGTCACTAAACATAATATATTGCCTTCCAGTGCTCAATATAATATGGAGAGAGGTGTCTTCACAATGAATCGCTGTCTTAATGAAAACTAAATGGGGTTTAATGAGAACTCAGTTTCTGGAAAGAATCATGGTATTGACGATAATTACAAAGCAGTAATTCACTGAATTCGTCCTCAGTGGAATAGCTGCTGTCCCTACAGTGCACCAACTGTTCAAGCAAAATAGATTTAAGAATTTTTTTAAATGGAAAAGTTCTTCATAATATTATCAGTTATATAGCTCTCGTGTAATGATTTTTCAGTAATGCACTAATAAATCTATCAAGCACTAACACACCTAAATACTAAGTACTCAGCATCTTACAGGTGTTTGTGAAAGGCAAACTTGACAAACAAACAAACACTGAAATATGTTTCTTTTTGAATAAGTGAAACAATTTTAATATATATTTGCTTTTTAAGTGCAACTTGTTAACCTGGCACATGCCACTGGACAGACTGGAAAAGATTATACACCAGAAGTGTACCAATTAATGCATTTCTTGTTTTCAACACTAGGCAACTAGAAATACAGCCTACTTAAGGGGAAAAGAAGGGTATATTTAATGAAGGATTGATATTTTTTAATAGTTGATAGACCAACCTGTAAACATTTCTATTTTCCCAGCCACGCAGGATCTCTAGAAGTGCCAAAATACACATTTTGTGCCATTTCTCAGTTTTCCGTATTTCTAACACCTGAGCTCCTACTGATCCTGTGTGACATTTAAAGGGCAACACTTCTCATGAACTATTACCCTGTTGTTCTTGGACAAGGAGGCTGAGATCTGGGGCTTCCTCTTCAGTCTTTTCTGATTGCCTCTGCATCTAGCGGATCCAAAGACCGGATGGTGCCAAATTGCCTGGCAAGATAATTCAAACACTCTCAGCTGAACAAGCAGACACAGCACTAATTCCTGACTCATCATGCATATTCCCAAACAAACCATTTTCCTTTAGGAAAAGCTCAAAACTATTTCAAAGCACTTGTATTCCCAGGTGCATTTAGTCTTGAACATTACTTATACCATGTCAAAGTAATCAAAATAATTAACTGAAAAGAACTTAAGCAGATGCAAGGAGCTCATTTTCAGTATTTTTAGATGGCTTTACTCCTGCTAGAATGTGAAATTATACAATCTTGATAGAGCAAGCTGGTAGACTTAGCAGGCCTGGCATTGCTATCTTTCCAAAAGGTTTTATAAAATGAAGAAATAAGAGAATGCTTGCTGGCAATGAGTGAGTCTTTGAGCCACTTCAGTGATTGGATTTGTTCATTGCATTTTCCTGACTTGTTTTATGAGAAAAGACTATCTTCTGTGCTATGCAAAAGCAGACAATGCCTTTGACACCCATTTTGAAATAAACATGCACATACTAGCTCTATTCTTTACCTAGGCAATCAGTGACACTCCAACATCTCTTCAACCGCACTCAGGAAAAGAAGTTGCAGCAGTTTGTCAGACAGAGATGCTGCATCTGAAAGGTCTGCTGAGTTTATCAGCATCGATCCTGTGCAGGGAGCTGATGAAACACTTCAGCTCCTTGGCAATCTTTCATCTGCAAACAGGGACAGTTCTCCCCCAGGAAAAAATACCTTTTTGAAGAAAGGTCTTTTGTCTAAAAGTTTCTGTTTGGTTTTGATCTGCAAAAAAAAAACCCCAGAGGAAATATTTAAGCAGAAGAAAAATTATAGTCTTTTTTTCTGAATAATAACAATGTGTCTCATTGGTAAGATGCCTAACTGGTCAGAGAAGCTGTCTGTCCATAGCTCTCCAGCATGCTGACTTTGCTAATAGTGATTTTGGCACCCACCCACAGAAACCCTCCTGATGATGCACTACAATTGCACAGCAAGATCCTATTATTTTTCAAGGCAAGTAGTGAGTTACAGAATCACCTTAAAAACTGTAGGTTGAGATTTTTTAATCACAGTGTATAGAGAATGTGCCTATTTTCAGGAAAAAGTGAATTCCTATCAATTTTGGGGAGATAGGCCTGGCAAGAGATTCAAATGAGCATTTCAATTGAAATCCAGGTAGGAAAAGATCACCTGAATTATTAGAAATAAGAAAAAAAGTACACAAGAGAAAGATATCATGAATGCCTCATCCTTGGTAAAACAACACAGAATAATCCAGTCACAGGAAACAAAGGCATAAACCCCCTGCTTCCTAATTTCCTCTTTCATGGAAATTTTCTTCCATTGAATACTTAAATAATTAAGCTCAACTATTTGAACAGAAGATTGAACAGTACTCCTTGACATTGGCATTTAACTAGCATAAACAATTTTTTTCTCTTTAAGCATTAGACTTCTCTGAGCAGAACCCTCATAACTATAGTGTTTATACTCCTACAAAATGAAACCATAAATATAATAATACAGATTCTTCACTCAAGTCTAAAAAACAACACCAGGCAAGGTTAGAACAATGTTTACTTTATTTGAGCAGCAGTTTGAGGTCTAAAACTAATAAAGACAATATGTTATTCAATACTGCACTCTGAGGTAATTAAAAATAGATCCCCGAGGCTCCATTACTAGTAGTTTACAGGAGTCTTCTACTCAAAAGTTCCCATACAAGTTCATGGAAATGAAAAGGAATTATTCAATGAATTTTGCTTCTACAACAGAAGCCAAAAAAATACAGAAGAGCTTATTCTCACTTCACTCATGTTCTTTAATATATTGGCCACTTTTTAATATTTTATTTGGCTACTGGTGTTCAAAAAACCCCAAGTTTAAATATAAAAATAAATAACCAAAAAGCTTTGAGTTGTTGTATTTTATCCCTAATATGAATCTAAATTCCCAGATTTTCTTACATGGCATGTTATTCATTGGCTGAAGAAATGGAAGATAAGCAAGATAGCTGCAGTGGCAAGAAATCTACCTGAGGAAAAAAATGACAGGAAATACTGTAGATTTATATATTTAAAAGTTTACTGTTTGTTTTTCAAGGGTGATCTCAAGGTTTTTACAAAATAACCCATGTTATAGCCACTTATATAGCTGGCATACCTAATTTTTTTTCCTTCTCTAGATAATAGCTCTGCCATCTTTACTTCACCTTTGATAGCCTTGATTAGACATTGCTTTGCACCATGTTATTTTTGGGTTAGCCTAGAGCATTCTAACCAGCAGCCCCACAAGGAAGACCAGGGCTGGGCCACAACATTGTGTCCGGGCATCAATTCCAAAGTGCCAACAGGATGAAGGACAGCAAAATCTTCCTTAAGTCTAACACAAAAACAGTAATGAGCACACAGGGAGAGTGCTGGGCAGAGCTGGTCATTCTTTAGGTTCATTTTCAGAGCAGAATTCCTACTTAAATTAAGATAACGGACCCATTTTGTTTGAACATGAGGAAAGGTAAAAAAACCCACTCTCTCTCCTAATACCAATAAAAGCTCAGTTGAAATGTTGTTCAAAAGCCTAATTTAAAAGTGAATGCAAGTTCAAGGATTCAAAGCTTTGTGGCATGGTCAAACTGTGCAAAGCAGCACAGAACAGCAGAGCTCATGTTAAACAAAACGATGGAAAGCCTAGTTGCCAGCAGGAGAGTTTTGCAAGGGATCATTTATCCCACCTTTTAAAAAGCCAATTAAACCATAATGACCTCCAGTAGCAAGACTCCACTAAGCAGCCTGCAGTACTAAAAAAACCCAATAAAGAAGATTCTCCATAATGCTGTATCATACCCAGGCCCAGGACAACGGCACTCGGCAGCACTGCAGAGAGCTTTGGCTTCCTCGGCTGCTTAATGCCTCAGTTCCTCACACAGGCCATCACACGGGATTCAATCAGCAAGCAGTTTTTCCACAACTTTGATAGGGAAGGATACTATTTATTTTACGTGAGTGACTCTTGTTTTGACAGGCAAAGTGGCCAGGAAGGCAAGGACACACACCCAGACATTTTCCCCTGGTTTGGGAGCAATCGATACAATCACTTACACCACTGAGAAAACACGGCCAGCTCAAAGCAATTTTCTCAAGGTGAGAGGCCAAAGAAACAACAAAATTGCCAGCATCAGAAGCCTCAATTCCCAATGAAAGGATTCCCAAGGTTGTACAGAAAGTAATGAATATCAATTCTGCTGCAATATTATTTACCTCCTAGGAGAAAACACTCTCCCAGCACTCAGGCTCAAGTGTCCAAAACTTCGCAAGGAAGAAAAAGTGCAAGGCAGAAAGCAAATCAGGGAAAGAGTGTTCAGCAGCAATTCCTGTGTCACGTACCTCGTTTCTCTTTAGCACCCTGCAGTGGGAAGCTGGGCAAAAATGAAGATGGTCTCGGTGCTGCTGCTGCTGCTGAGCACCCTCCTGGGCACCCCCGCGATGCCTTCCCAGCGCCCTTCTTGTTACAAGAGGGCCCTCAAGGAGCACAGCTGCCACACCATCCCCGAGGGCAAGGAGAACCTCCGACACGTCGACGATGCTCTGCAAGATCACTTTTGGGAAGGGAAGGGCTGTGAGGTGATCTGTTACTGCAACTTGAATGAATTGCTCTGCTGCCCAAAGTAAGGCCATGCTCACTTCATGTAAACTTGTATAGTTCTTCACAACTGCCCATTATATTTCCATCTATTTACCGTTTCCACAGGTGGAATAAGCTATCATTTTAAAGAAATTCATCACTTCAGATGGTTTGAAATTACATCAAGATATAGCCAATTTTCTGTTACTGTCAGTTTTGAGGATTTGTGTTTCAGGGACTCACCTAGGACTTGCTTAGCATATTTTGTAGACCTCCCTGTCCTATTAACAGGGACTTCAGCATTTAAATCACCCAACTTTTGATTCCTCTGTTTCATCCAAACTATGCGTAACTACATCAAATCCTTATTCACAGCATTTTGCAATGGAGATATTTTCAGGACCAAAACCAAAACTACTTGATTTCTCTTCCATGGAAGAGAACTGCAGTGCTACTCTGAAGTGCATGCACGTATGTCAGTTGAACAAATAATTCTGTAAAGATAGCTGTTAAAAGCAGAAAAGCAAAGGAGGAGTACTTGTGAAAGAGGTTCACAAACACTTGCATAAGGCAAGGTAAAGATTTAGCCCAAGAACATCAACACTTCCCTGGCTTGCTCGCACTGCTGACAAAGCTGAGCAGTGAACTTCTCACTGAACATGGGGGTCTTGCTGTTGTTATATAGGAAGAACATAATTGAGTTAAATAAATACCATTGGCCCCTACTGGTTTTAAGTATTAAAATGTATTAAGAGGTATTACTTCATGCAGCTTTTCGGCAATATCTTTTCTTCAGTAGATTTGGATTAGAAATATCAACAGTTCAAAACTTATTAATACTTCAGAGGCACTAAAATGTAATGGCATTTTATAGGTGAGCAAAAATTTTTTAGTTTTTATATGTGCTCCTCCTAACACTCATTTCTCAAGTCCCCTAAAATCCAATAAAGGCAACTTTTCAGCACTCCTGTAGGGGACTTAAGTTGAATGAAGTGGGAAAGACTTCTAAAGCGAAAAATCTCACATTCAAACTGAGAGCAGGGTTGAAGTATAGGTTTTCATCTTTCACTTTCCCTAAAACCAGATATGGTGTCCTCACCCTGAAGCACACTTTGGGTCTCTAGCTTCAAACTTTGAGCAGCACAATAAAGCCTCTTCCTTTGATACAAATACAGAAGAAAGCACTCCTTCCACCATCCTGAGGTACACAAGACCTGCTTTGCATCTGTGCTCTCAGGACAAACTGCACTAAAACAGTATGTGTGCACATGCCAAAGTCCTTTATTTTGATAATATAATCTTTTAGGTAAGTTTATTTTCTCAAAGCTAAAATACCAGGGCGGAGTTCTGGCAACCTGGTCAGCCAATGAAAGTTTTTGTCATTGCTTCCACACCATGCCAGCAGAAGTAGAAACACAGTATCTTCATCCAGATCTGCACTTGTATTTGCATTGCTGGAAGGACATCCCACAAAAAAAAGTAATCCCACATATATCACAATATATGCTAAAAAATATCCACAGTGGGAAATGCATGTCATGTTAAAGCCCTAATAAACCAATGATCTAATTGTTTAAATATGTGATCCTATCTTTCAGGGATATTTTCTTTGGACCAAAGATATCATTTGTGATCCCCTGCAACAGTCAATGATTCAAGTCTGCAAGTGAAGATAACAGACATCATTCTACGATCACGTAATAATGTTTTCAAGGGGAAAACCAAACTTCCTTTCTAACCACAAGTGACTGCCTCACTTCACACTGTAGGAAGAATTCTCTTTCTATACCTTTATGGAATATCAAATACGTAAGTTTTCTTTTTAAATCTGGTGGCTGACCTAATTTCCATAAAGCCATTTCCATGGTTTAACAGACTGTACAAGCTCTTAATGTAACCTAAGATGCATCCCCCAGCAAAAAGCGTAACTCTTCTTACTCAGCACAATACCCTTAACTAGTTTGGACAAAGAAACTTCAATCCTAAACCTTCATGTTGTTAGGAACACGACTCATAGCAACTTATGGCAGTGCAGCTTCCTACAGTATTATTGCCATCACACTTTTAATGCTGTTTTAAGCTGAAGTCATTCAGTCATTGGCACTTTTGCAGACAGGCTCCTGTGTTCTATTTAGGCATCTTAAAACACATGCACATAACAAAAGGCATGTATTTCCATGTTTGAAAGTATTTCACTGGAATAAAAAAAAAAAAAGTAAAAACCAACATTAATAGTACTAAAGCACACTTAGGTCTTCTAACTATGTCTAACTGGTCACCTGCCTTGACTAGGCAATCTGTAAACCCTTAAACTGCTTAATCTTAACACTGAACATTTTAAATATCAGAACAGATTTTTTAATCAAGCTTTGTTTGAAACACAGTACCCCAAAATTAAGTTAAAATGCTGTTTTTTTATTTTTAGGCTAGGCCTGTAAGGGAATAGCTACAGAAGAGAAAACACAGAGATAATCATCTTAACATTTAAGAGGCATTGTGATCTAGGAAATGGATACAGAGACATGATTTTTTGACCATTTTTCTCTTATGCTGCAATCTGTATTGGCAGGTGTTGAGAGGTGAGCACATAATTTTAAGCAGTCACCTGAACAAGCAAGGCTTACAGGCAGCAAGCCTGACTTGCTGCCTTGCACATATAAACTCTTTAGCTATCAAGTCAGTCATATGGAAAGTGTGCAGTACTGAAGGAACTGTGCAGTCTTCTCTACTCAGAAAGTGCACTGTTCACCTAATAATATTACACATTAGCCCAAACTGCTACCACCAGCTTACCAGGCTTACTTCATATGTCAGTATGAAATATCATCATGACTGTTTTTCTTCCTGTTAGTAAACAAGGGCTGGATACTGGGTGAGGGGATGATTATACACAGCTAATAATAAATGTTTCAAGTAAATCTGCGTATACTATTTTTGCCCTACTGACTGTCAAACAGTTTGTGTCACCAGGCTTTTTAAGCCTCATTTGTGTGATTATTCAAGCAGATTGGAGTCACTTGGGCTTCCTATCAAATAATCAATTGATAGTAAAATAAACTCCATAAATCTGACAACCCAGTGAAAATACCCAAAGTCAGTGCTCTGCTAAAAAACTTACGGCATGTGCTCTTGTGCAAAGTCCTCTATAATCTTCTAGGGTATGTAACTTCTGCTCTTTGTGCCATCTGATTTCTACAAGAATCACATTGCATATGCCTGGCATTCACAGCTTTGCAAAGCAGCAGTAGCAAAAAAAATTTAAGGCAGATACAACACTGGGTACAAAAGTCAGCGGCTTTCAGTCACACCTTTCTTCTGTGACTCCTGGAAAATATACAATCCACTGGAGCAAAATGTTGCCACTTTCCACATGCAGCAAGATAGGGTCACGCAAGCTACTGCTTTAAGACTGACTTTCCATAGAAACTTTTGTTTCTCCCCTGCTCTCTTTCCCTCACACAGCTTCTTCTACAGGTACTGCCAGGCCTAGGTGAGAACACTCAACCCTGTCATGCACTCAGAGAAAGTCTTTATCCTTCGGATGCCCTATCCATGAGTAGGTTGCCTGGCTTTTTATGCAACTTGCACTGTGAAGGTAAGAAGCTGAATGTGTGCAAACGATATTTAGCAAACAAATTTACAGTCCCTGTGGTGAAATGGGCACAAAAACACATCTTCAGAGGAGCACCAATTATAGATGTCACTAGCTAGTTATCACTGTCTTGAACTTAGGCCAGCACTGCAGAGCTGTATCGTGGAAATACATAAAGCACTACAAGAGAAAGAAATCATACCACTGAGAGATACTGGGAAGGCAGCCAGTTTGAGGTTAGGGTTTATCATCATTCAATTCTATGCAAGCGTCACAGGTCCAAAAAAGCAAAGTGAAGCATCTTAGTTGTAGTGGTGCAGAGTAGTAATTTTCAAAAAAAACTCAAAAGATTAACATCAAGCAGATTGGATCATGGACATACTGCTTTTTCATTTTTTTCCACATTAAGAAAAAGCTTATAAACATCTGATAAGATTAGGAGTTGCAATGAATGCTAACTGAACAAGCTGAAGCCATGCCCTCCTCAGCTTTGAGATGAAAACCATTGTCCTCAGTTTTTTCTTCATCCTATGTGCACAGCTTTAGGCAGAAAGAAATCATATTCCATACACACATTCCATACACATTTAGACTGGCACAATAGGTGACAATACAAGAAGTCATTCTTAATACCATCTTTAGCATCAGAATTTAAGACAATCAATTAAAAGCCTAAGTATTTCTGGACATTATTCTCGTATGTTACCATAAGGTTTGGGTTTATTGAGAGGAGGTCGTTCCTTTTAAACAGGCCCGAGCCAACGCATGCAATGACAAAGAAACAGTGTGCCTGTTAGAAGGGACTGTACTGACCCCACACAGACTCCACTCTCATTCTCCAATTAAGTTCTTAGCAGCAGTCCATGCAGACAAATGGAGAAGTCAGCAGGTAAAGGATTTCTTACCGAGTCAAAGGATTTCTCAGCACAGTAAGCTGCAGCAGTCTCTTCATCTGTACTTACAGCTTTGAAATTCAAGAGCTGCATTTTTTTCCATTTTAATATAGGAGCAGGAAGGCCTTAGTGCTTGGAAGCACACATCTCAGCAATGACAAAATGAATAAACAAATCAGAAAATCCTCCATCAATTCTTGTTTCCAAAGGGGAAAAAAAAAAAGTGTTATTCAGCCATTTCTGCCCAGCTAAGAACAGAACTGACACTTAAAGCCTTTTACCTTAGGAAAAAGAATCCACTGCCAAGTCTGCTACAGCTTTTTTTTTTTAAAGGCATTGCATCATGAGCACTTGAGGTACATTTATAAATATATCCTTGGCACATTTTAATTGAAAAATATTTTAATATTATTACATAGTTCATCAAAGCTTAACTGCTAGGTACAAGTATTATAGAATCATAGAATATGCTGAGTTGGATTGGACCCGTCAGGATCATCGCATCCAACTCACTAAAATTACAGACACACCCGTTTGAGCAACAATATCAGTGATATTTATTTAAAATACTTTTGCTGAGGAAATTTGTTTCATAAGAGATGGTTTTCAAACAAATCAGCAAGGTTATGAAAAATAAAACAGACAAACTCTCTCAGGAGAAAAAGTTACAAAGAAAGCTTTTGCATATCAACAAAACCTCAGTCTTTTGATTTGCAGCCTGAGTTTCAGTCCCAACCTTTTCAGCCTAATGAACCCCACTATCCGTCTTTAGATCTGGTTTGTTCTTGTCATTCTTCACTGAGTAGATGAAGTATGTTAAGGTGTCCTTTTCATTCACTGGAATTGTCCTAAAATGGCAGCCAATTATCTATAAAGGAAGAATACAACGAAATTAAATAATCACTCTTACATGAAAAAACTGAAGATTCAAATTTAAATCTACTACATTAAAGTTTAAAAGACTGATTAAAAAGCTTCCAAAAAGAGGCAATATTTCCTTTTTTTGTAAATCTTTAGTAGTCATAGAACAGGCAAACAGGAACCATTTTACTGATAACTGTGAACTAAATGTAGCAGATTGTACCCCTAATTTACAAAGTCCAGAGATTTTTCAGGGAAAAAACCCTCAAAGGTATCAAAACAACCATGGGATTGTAGTTTCATCTGTTCAGCTAAAGCTTGTAACAGACTACAGAATGACTACAGAATGACTACAGAATATCAACAGTGACAGCACAGTAATGAGAGGCTGCTGTTCTCCCCTCAGCTTGGGAGGTGGTGTGTGTCTCCATCAAACCACATACAGAAACATCTAACACAACACAAGAATATCAGAGAATTATAACTGAACATTCAGCTCTTCAAAACAGAGCTATCTATGAAAATTCACCATGCTGTAACCATTGAAATATGACAATCTGTAAGCAGTTATTGAATCACTTGTCATTTCAGAAGCCTTTCCCTTCATCAAAAAGAACACCAGCTTTAAAAGGAAGTTGCAAAACACTGTAACTGGCTGAGTCTGTTCTCTGGCCTTTTGCCAGACTGGTAGATTAAAACTGTGAAGTGAAAAACATGGGACTGCTCGTTTAAGTACCACAGGATAGAAGAATAAATATTTAGCCTAACTAAAAAGGAAGCTTTCTAAACTCTACCCCCAAAAGCATTCACAGAGAAGGAGTTTGACAAAGTCATTTGAAGTGGACTTTCAGTAACAGCCAGAGCAGTGTCTCTGGTATGTTAGAACAGATTACAAGGAACCAAATGCACTGTATACTAAGGAAGCTCTGTGGCTATGGCTCACAAATACCTGCAGGTCAGTCAAATCAAGCATGTGGCAGAAGCAGCTTTGCCCATGCTCACCATGCAGCACAGGAATAACCTAGTGCAAGTATCATGTGCGATGCACCTAAACCAGACTCTTAAAAACACCAGTTTTGCAGAACAAAAACTGCTTGTGCTTCTTCAAATCACAGTCCTGCTAATTCAAGAGCTAACCTACATATAAGAAAACGAAGGACTGATTTTGCATTCTTACACTTAGTGGTAGCACGACTATTCTTTTGCAGTTCAGCCTCGAGATCACCCACACCTTTAAGAGCCTTGCTTTTAATCCACACAGATTATGGGAGAGATGAAAAAAGTGTCTGCACTTAAATACAGCTGAATGTATCACTGCACAAAAGTGAAAAAAATCAGTAACTATACCTTCCTGCTAAGATCACCAGCTCTTCCACTTACCAATATGCTGTGACTGCACCTTTGCAGCACAAAAGAATTCCTTTAAAATTGCACTCACGTGAAGCAAAGATGCTAACATACAGCTATACTGGCATGCAGCATCAGCACTTTTAGAAACAGTAGTAAGAAAAACCTTAATTCCATAAAATTCCAGTTTTCTGACTACAGATTCCAGGGCTTTTAACAGAATTAATTATCAACATAACCATGTTTTTTTCATGTTTCTGTACTTTACATATACAGAAACCTATGGCTGCAATAACTAGCTTTTTAAAGCGAAGTCTGAACCTTACCAGAACTTCACTGACACCTCTCAGTTTCTAGTTTTTTTAGCAGGACATTTCAGGTGAAGCTGTGATTGATGCACAGACAGAATAAACCCATGATATTTAGGGGACTGCAGATCATCTTACTGTTCCAGCTCAACACTGTGTTTTTAAGCAGAACACTATCCTTTTGGGAGTTAAGGGTCCCCCCTCTGGAAAGAGCTTTTACTTTTGATCTACTTGGCTCAGGAGCTGTGGCCAATGAAGGAAGCTAGATAAGCAGTTCCCTTTTGTTCTCCTAAAATCCAGACTATATAGGCACTTTATGCAAGGATCACAGTGTATAGAAAACCACATGCCATAGCAAGTTGCATTTTCTATTATGGGAAACACTCATACATACTTCAACAAGCTGTGCTTTGTTAAGTCCCGGTCTGGTCTGTAGCTTGAAGTGTCTTTTGTACCTTCGAAGTGTGTTTACTTGTAACTGATATAAATCAACCTAGAAGGAAAGAGGGGGAAGAGGAAGAAAACATTCTAATATAACTGAAAAAGATTCAGTCATTAACGGTTTGCCTCGCAAAAACATTTTGGAATCTCACAGATATGCAAGTGTAAACAGTCAGCTCAGCAGATGTCATTTTTACAAAAAACAAACTCCACCCTGCACCTTTCAGCAGAAAGGAAAATAGCACAGCTCAGTTCAAGAGCGTTTTGTTGTTACCGAGCATGGCTCTCCCTCCCTTTAGCTGTGGACAGTATTTAGAACTCATTATTGTACTTTAATCAGTTCTGGGGTTTTTGTTTGCTTCCCAGTTCCAGCACAATAACACAAAGTCCAGCAACAACTTTCATTTAACATCTATGAAGATGATGATTCAAAGGAGGCCCCTATATTGTGATTTCAACCATTAAATCTTATGTAGATTACACGCAAGACACATCTGCACCATGAAAGAGCACATACTAGAATCAGGACAAAGTCTAGTGCACAAGTTTTCTTGACTTGAGGTGAGAAAACTGCTTTTGCTCTCCAAACGCATCCCTGATACACAAACAAAATGCAGGAGTTGTGTGCATGGGCATAAATGTCCAAAACTCTTTCTCAGTGAGTCAACAGTTGAGAGAATTACACAAGGTCCTCTGAGGGATACAAATATACAGCCTTAATCCAGTACTCTGACAGTTTTGAATCCTATGTACTCTGATCAGTCACTTCTCCCAGCAACAGCTTACCCTCCCATCCTCCCTGACAACCTAAGAGAGCTTAATCAGATGACTGAGTGGGAGAGCAAGCTCAGAAAGCAGGCTGAATGAGAAATTCTACTAGGTCAGTTGCAATTACAACAGTATTTTCCAAACTCACTGCTATAAAGATTGATGAAGGCATTCACTTTTGTTTTAAATTCATTTAACAGCCTCACTGCAGTCTACTTAAAACAGCAGAACTACTGCATACTTGGCAACCCGGCCAGACTTGAGGTGAGGCCACCTTACATGACAAAGGATGGTATCCTTTGGTGTTTCTAAAATTTACATGGCATTAAACGCCACTTCTCAAGTCACAGTGGAGAACCGACCCTCACAGCATCATGCAAAGGAGTAGGAGCAGCTTTTCACCAAGCCCCAGAAGCTACCAGTACCGCAGGAGTTTCTTCCCCTCCTGCAGGAATCACTTCTAACCAGTAAAGATGGTCATGACTGACATGGAAATGGGAGAGCCTTACAAGACACCAGAAGAATGATACTTTTTTCCTTAGCAAACTGGATAATAACTGAAAATAAAGGTGGTCAAGGGCAGACAGGTATCTAAGGCATACAGTAATTACAAGGAATGAATGTACTGCCCTTGCCCAAAGGGCCAGCTGACACTCCTCAAAAATAGTTCCAAGTTTTCTTTTTTGTAATCATACTGTTAAGAAAAAAAGCTTGTTTTCTTTTTCTAGAGATATCCATCAGTTGTGACATGTTTTATAACCCTGGCATAAGAAAACAAAACAGGCTTCCAGGAGAGCTGCAATTACACAGTGTCAGAGAGCTACCTGAGGCACACACAGCACTAGCTTTAGATACAACTTCCCAAGAAACAATCCCAGATATGTAACAGACAGACAACACCACCCAGCATCAAACTACTTTCAATCTCCTAAAATCCTCTTAGCCAGAACCTTCAGACTGGAGCCCTGTTCCTAAAGGCACAGATGTCTATGCAAAGTTTCCTCACTTACATTGCTGTTATCTGCAGATGCCGACCATAAGGATGCCATTAAATTAACACTTACAGAGTAATTTCTGAAGAATGTTTTAACAATCCCTCTCAGAAGGGACCACATAGGCATGACAGCGTCTGCTCAAAATTAACACACTGAGGAGCACCTGCTAAGCAATGCTGTAGCAGAAATAACCCAGAGCACGAGTAAGAAAAAGAGAGCCTTATGTTCAAGACTGACCCATTACATTATGAAAAAAGTTGAACACTTTAGTTCTTTTATTTTAATGGGTGAGATTTCACTGGTGTGCAATGGAGAAAACAGGTTGAAAAGACATCGTATTTCTCTACTCCACTCCTTCATAGCATAGCTCCCCAAATGGCTCTTCCCCCACAGTGGGGCAGAAACAAAGCTACCATCACTAAACTTTCAGTGTTTAACATGACTAAGGTAATGAAGTAATTGCCAAGAGCCATCTGCAATGCAGTTAGCGCAAAAGAAAAGTTTGGAGGGACAGGACAGAGAAGCATTTATATCCCAAGCACTATATGCAATTCCCTTCAGGTTGTCAGCTCCTGCAAAAGATAAGAGTTCGATGGTATGCAGCAAAGCACTAAGACAGAGAGGAAGCACTGAGGAGAAAGATGAAAACAGCAGATTTCTGAGAGAACCATCAGACACTTAAAAATAAGAGACTCTTATTCATTCTACTCTGCACCATTTAATCAGAAAACATACCACAAAATTCAGTTAAATTCTGTTATATTAAGAACAATGAGAATCAAGACTCTTCCCTTTCCCACATATAAGGAAAGCTGTAAAAGTGGTGGAGTGGTATTGGTGCAGACTCGGTGTCATTAAGAAGCTTAACACAACAACTCGAAAAAAAAAAATCACTATCATTTAGCTACCTCCGGAGTGTCGATGTCTTGCACTGGTGAGTCACCATCATCATCGCTGCCTTTCCTCTTTCTTCTATTTCTCACACTCTGAATTAAATTTTTGTGGAAGTCACAAATGTACAGATGTCTTGCCTAGAAGAATAAAACGGTGTCTTTCAATCAAATCCATGCAGTGCATCTCCCAGCCTAAAGTGCACGTACACAGACAACCCTCCAGCAACCACAGCCACATTAACTGAGTTGAGGAAGCTTTTCTACAGGCTTCTTCTAAACGGAGAGCGTGCCGCCCTGCAGATCGTGGCCACCGGCTGGGCCCCAGCTCGCTGGAATGCTGCAATCGGCCGATGCAGCAGTGCCGGGCTGCGGAGCCTCCCTGCCTGCCTCCCTCCGGCCGCGCATCGCACCGCGGGGGCCGGGCAGCACGCAAACAAAAAACAAGCTTTCAGTTGTTCTCCGCAGGGCTAGGAGACGGCTCTCATTTCCCCAGCTGTATCCTCCCCTCCTTCTTTTACTTCCGCTACCCGGCGTGGTCACGCAACACACTTATTTTTACTTTCTTTCTTTTTTACAAGTTTCCCTTTCGTAGGGATCTGCACGCTTTGGGAGATCTCGGCGCCTACCAGCCCGCAATCCCCAGGACCGCGTGCTTGAAGGGCAAGGAGAGCACGGACCAGGGCTAGGGACGGGCCTGGAGAGCCGGGCCGGGGTCCCTGGGGGCGCAGGCAGCCCCGGCCCGGGCGCGGGGCGCTCCCGCCGGCAGCCGCACGCCGCAGCCCGCCTGGCCCTGCCGCGGCACCCAGCGAGGGCGGCCGCTCTCCCAGCTCCCGGGCATCCCACCCCGCTGGAAGCGGCCGCCCCCCGCGCCCTGCCCGGCCGTGCCGAGCCGCGTTGCGCGGGGCCCGATGGCTGCCGAGCGGAAGATAAAGCGGCACGGGAGACGTGCGGCGCTGCAACACGAGGCGGGGCAGCGAGCGCGGCCCTCGCCAGCAACACACACAAACTAGCGCGCCGGGAGCCATGCAGGCTCCGCTCCGCTCCGCTCCGGCGGGCAGCGGCGCTCCCCGGCCACGCTCAGCCCCGCTCCGGCCACAGGAGGCTCACGCAGCCGCTGCCCCGGCTCCTGGGGCTGCAGGGGACGCCAGGAGCAGGGAGGAGAAGCAGGCGCTGCCCCCCGCCCGGAGGGAGAGCACTTTCAGGCAGTGCTCCTGCCGCGCCAGCCAAACTCGGCCGTGCTACGAACACCTCCCCGCCGCCAAATACGCCTCCTCCCCCACTAAACTTGATTAAAAGTCCCCCAGCCAACTAAGCCACAGATGCAGCGACCCACCGGCCGCTTTTGTCCGCCCGTCTCACCGGCTGCCCTGGCGCGTCCTCCCCTCGCGGACTTACGCTCTTGTCCAGCTCGATCTTCACCTTCTTCTGCGAAATGCTCTTCTGGATGCGCTTGCTGAAGCTGGCGTTGCCGGCGGCGCGGCCGCACCGCTCGCCCTCCTCCCGCAGGCAGCACAGCTGCCCGGCCCCGGGGCCGCCCGCGCACCCGCTGCCCGCCGAGCCCGCGGCGGCGGCCGGACCCAGCCCCGGCGGCGCTGGCGGCGGCGGCACCTCCACGGCGGAGCCCGCGCTGCCCACCACGGCCGCGGCGGCGGGCTCTGTCCCGCGCTGGGTCACCTCCTCGGGGGCGAAGCCGTTCATACCCGGCGCCACCGCCGCGGCCGGCGGGATCCCGCCCCGCACCAAACTTCCCCGGCGGCGAGGCGCCGCGGCCCGGCGGGGCGCTCCCCCGCTCCCTGCCTGCCCGCCTGCAGCGGCGGCACCGGGACGCGAGTCCGCCCTCGAGGGCGGTCAGCCCGCGCCTTGCGGAAAGGAGCGGCGAGCCCCGCGACTACCGGAGCGGCGGCGGCGGAGCCCCGCGGGCCACCCCACTTCCTCCTTGCCCCCCTGTCATGTGGAGACTCTTCAGCTGTTTCCTATGTAACAACAGCAACCTGCCGCCCCGCCCGCCCGCCCCGCCCGCCGCGCATGCCGCCGCCGCGCGCGGCCCCACGGGAAGCGCAGTTCCTGGCCCGGCCGGCGCGGCCGCGGCATCGGCGGGGTGCGGGAAGGCACTACGGGAGCCGCTTCTTTTTTCCGCCCCGGTCCGCTCTTTTCCTCCCGTCTGGAGGCCTGGTCCGCCGCGCGGGAGCGGCAGCAGCGGCTCAGCCCGCCTTTAAAATGCCCCGTGCATCAGCCTCTCTTTCCCCTCCTTCCCGTGCCTCCCGGGCGGCGCGGCCGTGGGATGTGAGAGGGCGGCCCCGGAGGGTGTCGCGGGTCGGAGCTGCCGCTGGCCCGGCCCAGCGCGCACCCGCGCTCCCAGCGACGCGGGGCCGGCCGCCTCCGCTGCCTCTTCCCTGTGCCGCAGCAGCAACCCCCTGTTCACTTGTTCTCGCCCTAGTGTTTTAGCCGGAGCCGGCACTGCTCGGGCTGCTCGTTCCGGATCGTCTGTCTCCTGCCTTCTGCCTTGGCCTCTTCCCCAGGGCCCTGCCTGGCTGCCTCCGTTGTGCTCCGCTCACTGCCGGCCATGGCTGGGCTGGGCTCCCGCCGGCCGGGAGGGCGGGCAGGCTCCGTCCGGGCTCTGGTGCCCCTCGGCCGCCGGGAGGGAGCTCCCCGGGAGCCGCGCCGCAGCCTCTGCCTCAGCAGAAAACAAACGAAGCTCAGTCCTTTGTTAGAGCTGCTTTTACAACACGCGTAGTCAGGTCCTGCGTTCCGGTGGCAAAGCCCTCTGAAGACAAAGGCAACTTGCAGTGCGAGTTTGCAGTTCTGTCATTTAAAAGGACTTTTTTGTTAGTAAAGGTGACTGTAACAACAGAAAAGACTGAGAATGTAGAATTATTTTCGCTAACGATGAACCAAGACCTTGCTGTGCGCACGACTAGGGAAAATAGACGCTGAAAATACTTGACAAAAGCAGGTATTTTTAGTTTTGAGGCTTTACAAAGCTACATAAGAGATGGCGTTGGCATTAAATCATTTAACAATTCAGCTGTTGACAGCAGAGTGGCAAAAGCAGCAAGCTCTGATCTACTGTCCTTTCAAGCACATTCAAAGGATGTGCAAGGAAGGGGGAGAGGTTTTGCTTTCCCTTTGAACTACCGCAAATATTCCTTTAAATCTCGGAAACGGCATCTGAGCTTAGCGTACTCAAAGCGCAATGATTTAATCGCTGAAATATTTGACCGTATTGCTTGCTGTGCGTTTCCAGCTTGAAGAAGGAGTAGCAGGGAAGCCGGTGAATAATTCAAGGAGACACAGATCCTGCGTAAGCCAAAGTTCTGCGTGAGCCGGGAACACGATTATAGAGCAGTTTCAGTTTGTGCTGCAGATGGCTCCTTAATCTGATTGCGTAACGCGGTATTAGAGAATAAGGGTAGGTCCCACTGTCGCAACTGAATGGAGGATACAGTAACTGAAGCTAAACTGAGCAAAAAGTCACAGCAGTTATCCACAGAGCACCTTTTAGTGATTCGAGAGGGAAATAGGAGGGGAGTTGGAAAAAATACTGAATTCTGCTTTTGTTGTCAGCCAAGCTGAAGACTGTGTACTGCCTAGGTTTAATTCCACGCTCTGCTGCTGTGCAATCTCAGGCAGCAAAGGTTTAACTCACTTTTTGAGTTTCTTGTGATTTCAAACTTTAAAAGAATGTAATAATGCTAAGATAAAAGAGAACAAAAAACCCAATACCAACACCTTAAAATTTGAGAGTATAGGAAGCATAAGATGGGAAAAGTGGGACAAGGATGAGTTCCAGGAATTCTTCAATGGAAATCTGGGTCATGAATTGCAATTTCTAGACTCTCAGACTATGCCTTTTGAGGTCCCTTTGCCTTTTTTTTTTCAGATGGATTTGATGTTACTGTGAGCATAAAATACGCCAGTCTGGGTCCGGCTGCTGTGGTTTGGTTTGATGGAAAGATCACTTGTACATTTTAAATGTTCCTGATCCTCTTTGTACAGTTTGGGAGCAGTTAAAAGCCTGATTATGTTACCCAGCCGTGCTTGCCAAGATGCTAATTTATAAGAGTAATTTCAAGTAAAGTAGTATCATAGTTTCATGATTAGATCATGATAAGAGAGTCATGGGACTTGGAAAGATGGTTCTGCTTCCACTGTAAACTGCTCATTTTCACACCTGTGCCCTGTGCTTCTTTGTGGCCATAAAAAACATTTCTGTGGCTGCACAGCAAACCATATTGGGTCACAACTAGACTAGCACCAAGAAAAATCATTTAAATTTAATCCTGATCTGCTTTACTGCTGAGCTGCAGGATGCCCCAGCACACAGGATGGTGCAGTAGAAGGGCAGGACCATGTGACTGGTGCAGGGGAATGACCACCTCATTTGGTATGAATGCCTGCTTACAGTAACAAAGAAATCATGTCACTTTTAATCTTGCATCACATGTGGGATGAAAAATACAAAGAGCTGCAGCTAGATGGGCTTATCAGACAGTATGAAGCTTACTACAAAAAGGATTTGCTAACTTTCATGAAGCTTGGGCCCCATGAAATATAAAGAAAAATCATTGTGGAGTATTTGTCCAAAATTAAGATTTTATAACATAAGCTCTGGTAGTGGCTAGCATAAGTGTTCAGCTATAAATAAACCATGTATGTGGAGATGTTTTAAATAAACATAAAAACATGCACCACTGCAACCATATACCGATTAAACTTCAAAAATTAAATCAGTTCAAAGGGAACAGCAGCTCCAAGCCAGCTACCCTGTACATGACATGTCACTAATGCTCACAGAGGAACTGAGTAGTACAGAAGGCAGCAGTAATCTATATCCCCTGTGGGTGCCAAGAACACAGCATGCATGACTTGTACATGGCATGCAGAAAGAGCAGGAACTGCAGCATCCCAAGAAGTCTGCCTGAATTCACAGCTCCCAGGCTCTGAAGTCAGCAGGACTCAGTGGCCCCTCCTGGCACCGAGGCAGGCCAGGCACAGGTGGGAGCCCAGCAGCTTGTGCTTCTCTGAGATGCCATATGTCCCAGCTCCTGTTAGCTTTTGATTGATGTGTTTTGTAATTTGAGAGAGAAGAATGATAATCAGATGCATCACCTTGGATACATTGCAAGCACATTGCAAACGCATTACTAGTAATCAGTCCTGGAAGAGAAACGTGGCTTGCAACTTTGTATGGCTTTCCATGGGATAAACTTCAGCCGGGGAGGACCATTCCCTTCCCCAGCAGGTACCATGCACTTGAAGTCCAAATGTGCTTCAGTGCACTTGTGTGCAGCACCTGAAATTATCCTGTTTGCAAAAGGAATAATGAAAACTATTGGTATACATTTTTCTCAGCAAATACACATTTTCTTTGTTATGTATTGTAACTATTTCAGTGAAAAATAGATTCCTTTAAAACACTTGAAAAATTCTGCAGATTTCACCATATATCCTGGTGGTTTTAATAAGAAAGCAACCTACTCAATAGGCATTCATGGTCTGTGATAAAAGAACAGTGACCAAATCTCTCCTTCCTTACCAGAAACAAGTGCGCTTTTTTATTTTTCCTTTTCTTTTTCTGTTTTTTAATATCTCATTTTCCTTTCCCACTCCAGCACCATCTAACCTGCTACTGCCTGTTGCTCTGCTTCCATTTTATTGTCCAAATTTGTTAAAGCATAGAGCCCAAAGCATAGGAATATTGGAACTTGCATGCAGACTGTATTTTTTTTACCTCTTTACATGTTTTAGGGTAGGATAGTTAAAATATAATGTCAGACAATTAATTATATAACAAAACTTAATCTGTATTAGCACATATATTGTATATGATTCAAGAAATGCAGTAATAGAAGAAAAAAAATCATAACTTTAACCAGAATTATTTCCAGGTCTGAACCCAGCAGAAGCTAGTCTTTCTTTTTTAAGCATTCCACCTTGTACAATGGAACTCAAGATGCATGAAAGAGTTTGTATAACACAAGCTTTTATTAAAAGTTTTAAAGCAGTAAAGAAGGTCCAAAACTACACATTTTATTTTACAAATAATTTAGGGTTTAGAAGATTAAAACTGATAAACCCATGTACTGTTAAAGTGTTGTTATACAGTCCCCTTAATGGTTTGTGCTAATTCACTTTCACAATAAGCCACTAGTTACTGGGGGCATTAAAGGATCTTCTGGTAGACTTCCTTCTTACATACAAAAAAACACAGCAACTGTTATGTTCTTTGTTAAATGTACTTGAGAAATGGTTTGTTGGTGGACTTAAACAATGAAGGATGAGTCAGGAGAGAGAGCTCAAACACAATGACCGCACAGAAGCAGAGAAGCCACTCTCCAGCTTTGCCTTAGGTACCCCTCAGTTTCGACACCCCTCCTCCTTCTCAGAAGCTCCCACTCAACCAAAGAGCACCTCCATCTGCTTGTTTCACAGTCACTGATCACTTGTTCATCCAGGTTGCTTTGATTAACATTTTGTTTCACATTATATGAGATCACACAGTTAGAAAGAGATCCCACTAAATCATCATTCATGTTCTTCTGAAATGTAATGCAGTTATCTGGAACATATTGTGGAAAAGTATCACCCCTAGAGGTTTTGTGTTATCCAATAAAACCTTAACTACTAGTAACAGACAAATGTAGTATATTGCTTAAGAATTATTCTTCAATCCCTTGAAATTAAATAAAAAACTTGCTCAGATTTTTTTCCCTGTAAAATAAACTGTCGTATCTTTTCAGTAAATTTTGCTGGTCTCTAATGCACTCTTGATACCACAAAAAGCACTGTATATGCTCTGTGTTACAGCCTTTCTTATTATAGAAATTCAGATTTGACAATGGCTTTAACCACTTGCTTCTTGCTTTGTATAACACATACTATACCTTCTTCACGGTTTTGTCAGATCTTGGAAACTATAGGGCTCTGTTACACCATCATGGCTTCTTCTGATAGGGATTCATTTTACAGAAAGGAAAATAGGAAAGTTCTGTAGCCCTGAAGCCTCTTTGAGCACCCTTGTCTTTGCAGTACAGTTATAACCATCTCTAGGTCTGACTTAGCTCTTGTCGAAGTCGATAGCAAGTTTTAAGTGCCCCTTGGGAGCAGGTGAACACTTCCTCCACTGAACCATCAGTTAGCTACTTGGATTCCCTTAGCAAAAACAAAATTGTCTGATATTAATGCAGACATTTTTATACAAATAAAATCAATAAAATCACATGTGCATTTGGGGTTTAAATGCTTTCCTGACCTCCCACAGAGCTCCCTCTGGGTAAAAGACATAGATAGGCTTATACTCCAACAAACTCAAGTATAACAATAGTTCAGAACTGCAGTTGGGTTTTGCTGATATTACTTGACAATAAACCCTTACCTGACAAGTATTATGGGAAGAGGATCAGCTAAAATGTTTTGCAAAGTCTGTCACAAAAAATGGCCACCAGGCAGAATGTACTATGTTCATATGTTTGAATAGTACCTCCTACTGTTACTCACATTCAGAACACAGCAGCTGATCAAAAGCGTTGCTTCTTTATTAGATATTGCTGTTCATCTTTAATGCTCTCAACTTCTTCACTTGAAAGATTAATATTAGAGTCTCACTCTGATAAAGTATGATATCATATCAGTATGATTTTATCACACTGATAAAACTTCAAGCCTTTACAGTTGCACAAGTGTATCTGAATCTGCTGAAGGACATACCGTAAACCATAGAACACAAAAAGAGGCCCTCACTCTCAAGTCTCAACATTAAAGGTTTTAAACAAATATGGGTTTAGAAGTTGGTGTTTTGGGTTTTTTTTTCTTTATCCAAGTATTTGGTTGTTAATATTTATTAACTTTATAAACACCACAAATGAGACCCAACTTTGCTATTATAGCTATTCACAGGCACTAAAAAGAAATCCTTACCTCTCTCCAGAAGTGACTGTTGGAGCAGGATTTTACATCATCTTGTAAATTATGTCAGAATTAGGAAAATAATAATACGGATATTTTACCTCTTAACTTTCACCTCTTTGTTGTGTGATTATCTGTGTTTCTAATTACATCATGAAAATCTGTTAAAAAATGAATCCTATCTTTACAAAGTAAACTTTTAGCTACTAGAAAATGAGAATGAGAGTTCTCTGCTTTTAGTATTTGTACACATTACAGTAATTTAACATCATATAAATGCTAATTATTTGTATAAAGTGTAGTGACAAAAATAGCACAACATGATCAAGCCTAGGAACTGGAGCGTATTCATCAAGGTGGTTTCTCTCTTAAAGGCTTACATTGAAGTTGAGAGTTTACAGATACAGATGTTTTTGTTTTTCAACTTTTAAAAACTGGAAAAATATATGTTTTGGGCTACTATTTAGTTTCTCCTTAGCTCTGAATAAGCAAACCTCTTTTTGACAGGGAACAACTTCAAATTTCTGTGTTTATTTCTTCAAATGCAGAACTGTGCCACTCCCTAATTCTTTTTCATTTGCAGTAGGTTCTTATCCGTGCCAGTACTTAGGGAGAGCTTCTACTTAACTTCACACACGGTCACACTAAATGATGAGGATTAACCACTGGCCCACAGGTTTATTATCAAACTTCAATTTTTTTTTTTTTTCCCCCACAAGAATTGGAGCTCTGGAACAGAAGCATTAGCTTTTGACTGGTATTATAGGCAGACACATTTTCTAGTAGCATTATAGCTGTGAAACAACCTCCCCTGCTACTGTAAAGTACTTTAGAAGTATAGAGTATGCAATAGGGTGCTGTAAAGAAACTACACATTTATATCAGCAGTTTCTGGAAAATCCTGTGGGATCCATGACTAAAAATGAGACTGATGATTCAATCAAAAATTTCAAAACTTCACGAGCATTTTCTTTCTAGTCTCAGATTACCTATGTATCCTGTGATCATTTCTATGACACATATCACAGCACTAGTTGCCAGAAGTAACAGAATAAATTGTTCTCCCAACATCTACCTTAACAACAGCACAGGATGCACAGCCACACGACCAACACTTGAGGCCCATTTCAGTTAAATGAGACCCATTGAAATTAACTTAAGCTTTTCCAGTACCTGGATGCAAGACAAAGACCAGTGCGTTGATGAATATCACAGTGCTTAGGAGGGACCTGGTTGTTACCAGCCAAACCTGCTTATCTCTGCTGGCTCCTTCCTCTTGCAGCCCATGACACACAGCCTTGTCAACTCCCACTATTCTTTCTCTTTCCCAGGAGACTTTAGAGCTGCAGTGACAGCTTCTACTGTCAGCATCGTTTTAAGTTTCTAGCCCTAATGAGCACAGAAGGAAACAGCCCCTCAGACTGGACAAAGGTACAAACAAAGCATTCTGGTTTGCTGTGTAGAAATGTATCAATATTCATAGGGTAGCATGGGTTGACAGGTACTTCATTCTGGCAGGAGAAGCACCAGCAGCTAGTGTCACACGTGACTATTCAGAAGCTGGACTGTGACTGCAACCTCTTTGGATCTGCTCACTGGATGTCACACCTCCAGAGGCAGTCCAACCCTTTGTCTTACTGCTTAGAAGGCAAAAAAAAAGTCCTCAAACTATACTCTCCAATTCACAAATGACAGAACACTTTTATTGGCAATTAAATTTCTTTTCTTAAGGGTAAGTTGTGTATTTTTTTCAGGTAAAGTACCAATGTTTACTGATGCAGGAAGAGTTTGGGGGTGGGGAGAGAACAGAAACTTTTTTTACCCATTTAATTCATATTCTTACTGTAAATTAGGACTATGAACCTTTTAAAGCCCCTCTAAGCTGCCTGTGAAACTATCCAATAGATAAAGACAAATGTTGCTTTCTTCTCATACCTGTAAAAAGGGATTAGCAGTATAGCAAAACAAAGAAATTTTTAAAATACATTGAGGGGAAAATGTTGTATGAGTATTACTTTGAATGTAAACAAGAAAGTGAGTGAAAAGCGAGGTGAATAGAAAAGCAAAGACATTTAAAAAAAGTTGAAAGTTTGTAAACCCAATGCAAAAACAGCTACTGTCAAATTAAGACTTTAAAAGTTCAGGTAACAATTATTGTGATCAGGAATTGCTATTGTTCCTAATATTATCTGTGTTGGTACAAGAAGAGATTTGCTGTATTTATCATATGACAACTGCAGTTTCAGCCTTTGCTCTGCAGCTGTCCCGGATGGTGTCTCATGCAGGCTGCCTTTGTTTTAGGTATTGGGTACACAGCACAAAGTCAAAGTAAGCTCCTGAGCTTTCAGACTAACCCAGCCTGGTGTAACTAACACAGCCCCATTTGCCTACAAGCTGCTTAACTGGTTATGCAGGCTTTACAATAGCCCACATAATAAAACTCTAATGTTTAAAGGGTAAATATATTTCATTTTTACAACATACATATTAGTCACATATTATACAACACCAGAAAAAATGGGGAACCTTCTAGTACATTATCTTAAATGAAATTCTTTAAGATATTGACAGAAATAATAGTTTTGTAAACTTTTGGGCAGCAGCAGTTATATGTGTTTTCATCAAAGTACAAAGAAAATACTGCTTATAACTGGAACACTACAACAAAATAAGTTTTGTGTTGAATTTAGGTAAGCAGTAGCTTAAGTAGTTTTGATTTGGCTTTTCATCCTACAGCTCCCACTATATATGCAGTGAGAGATGCTCACATAAAATAGGCCAAAAACAGTGTTGCTGTCTGTAGTCTTCATAATTCACATTAAAAGGGTTTTCAAAGCAGTGACCTACGTCAATGTTTTTGTGTCTTGAATTTTAATTTTTTTTCTGTAACAAAAAACCTGCTGGTTAAAGCTAAATTTGCTTTCTTTCAACATCTTTCATTCCGATTAGTGAAGTTAGGTTAGATTAAAACTGAGAGCAATTGTAACTCACTTTCGTTATTCATCCATTGAATTTTCAGGTCCAGAAGAAGAGATTGCCTATCAATCAAGAGTGATAACTTTCCAAAGCAGAAGTTTACTGCCATTAGGCTACATTAAGGCATATTCCATACAGGAATTTGGCTAGTAGGAGATTTTCTGGGAAGTGACAGTTGAGCTTCTTTATCCCACTGACTGAAATAAAACTGACAGCATCACTACATAAATACACCAGAATCAAAGTTTGGTCAGAGCTAAGGTCATGCAACCATAGTTTGCAATCTCCTCAGCTGAACAGTTTCTGTTGTAATGGATCCGCTGATGATTTAATTCAAATAAAAAGCCTTTGTTACTTTCTTCCCTTGCTTTGTCTACACTGACATCACTATCCAGAAAAGCTCTAGAAGCTGCCCACAGAAGCCAAGAGACACAGTGTGATAGAAAGCAGTATCACTGCCATCACACATTTTTGTTGTCCATGACATAATTTTCTTTAAATCAATTTATTGCAACCTGGTCTCACCCATCTGGTCTGAGTTTCTCTACCTTCTATCCAGCATTTCTAGCCTCATTGCTTCTCTCTCCTCACTTGCAGTTTATTTAAGATTAAGCTGAGTTAACAATAGCACCCCAAATTGTGGAGCAGATTAGAAACTCAGAAGGGCTCCAAGCCAGGGAGCTATAAAACCTAAGAATCATCTCATGAGCAGAATTATTCACACAGAAGTAAACTCCAAGTCCTGGAGTTTATGCTTCTTCCCCACAACTGTCATGCACATGTGGTTAATAAATTAACCACGTGTACCGACCAAAGTCAATGCTGCAGAGATCACTGCTTTAGGAGAGCAACAGTGACTGAATCTCTGGAGACAGAAATTGTGTTTTTGTCTGAAAAGGAACAGTGTGGAACAATGAAAAACAGCAACAGCTTATTGCAGAAGCAGAGAAGTGCTTTTCCAGGCATGAGGGCACTGGGAGGAAGGCACGGCTTTGGGAACGACAAGTTTCTAACATCAGCATTCTTGTGTGGGGATTTCAGCATTGGCACTTCTCTGGGAAGCTTCCAGTATCATGTTCAAGCATGGAAAATTCTCAATACTGCCTTCCTTGTTGGAGGACAGACAGATGTTAAGGAGTACAACTGTTTGGCTTCTTATGTGCCCTGTGTTGTATGAGACAGCATGACATAACACTGTACAGATCTATTTAAGGGTACAAAAGCTTTCTTTTCCAGGTAAGAAAATTTAAAGAACCGAGTTTCTTTCTTAAAGCATTTGATTAAATCATTTGAAAGGCAGAGCTCCTTTTTTTCCCATAGCAGTAATTACACTTTCTCACCCCACCTGCTTTTCCACAATAGTTTTCTTCATATTCTTAGAGAAGATACAAAAACAGATGCAACAGCGGAAGCCTTACTGCAATTACATCACAAAATTTCCAAAGACTGTTCCAAAGTAAATTTTTTTCCATGAACTTGCTATATTAATGTTAAAAGAGTGAAAATGTTAATAAAACTTACCTAAAGCTTTTTTTTTTTCCTCCCCTCCAATAACTGACAGTGTCTAGGTCAGTCTGGCAGGCAAGGAATGGTTTTACACCACAGATACCAATGGCTGTACTCCGATTCACTCAGTACACACCTGCATTGTAAAATTCTACCATCTTTTACAAAACTGCTCTATTAACTACAAAACACAAGAAGCTGTCACCAAGAGGTGATTTACCACAAAGTGAACGAGTGACCCATCTGGCAGCCTAACTCACCAAACAAAATAGCACTTTCCATGTAAAATATGAAGTTAAAGCATTTTTAAAGCCACATGACAAATTAAAATAACTCTTTGCAAAGTGGATAGACCTACATAGAACTCAGTACCATAGAACTCAGAACATTAATTTGCTCCAGAGAAGCAGTGGAATGGTTTACAATAATAACAAACCCAAACCAAACACAAACCATCCCCCATGTAAATGTTTATTTTAGAATGTAAGGAAGACTAAGCTTTATTTCTATGTTAAACACTATCAAAAGTAATAGCCACATAAGTGAACTGATACAAGATTTTGGATAACTGGCTTTTGAAGGCTTTGACATCTGCAGAGGGAATGCATATCTGTGGGTTGCTCTGTCAATTGACCTCCCAATTACCCCCTTCCGCAGTGGATTTTGGCTTTTAGGGCTGTAGTTTAGGCAAATACACAAAGCTTAAAATGAAGCAGGGATAAAGGAGGCATTTACCACCACATTAGTGAACTCCTCCATGTGAACACGTCCTTGTCAGAAGGGAAAGATAAAAGGCTTGAAGAACTGTACCTGTCAAACTCTTCTTATACTGAGCAACTCTGAATAGGGGAGACTGGAGATCGACATCGACCACTCTCACACCTGCAGCTACCGAACACTCTCACATAGCTTAGGGATTTGTACTGCTGTCTTAAACTCTGATTTGTTTTTTCTTACCATTGAGAAAGGTTAATGTGATTAAAGCTCTACTGAAGGCATCTCATCTTCAGTAAAGAAAGTCATAACCTGCTTTTCACCAGAGCTATAAACTACACCTGAAAAAACCGAGTGTGAAAAACCAATTAGATTACTAAGAATATTTACCCAAAGTAGAGAATTGGATGAAGATTATCAGACAGAAGAAAACCAACGTCACCTAAACCTGTATCATGTAGTCTGGGGCCAAATCACAGTAAAAATAAGTGACTGTATGGAAATTTTCTCCCCAGACCCAAAGGGCCGGATTCGCTGCTAGCGGTGCACTTGAAAGCATTAATGCAAACCACGCCTGTGGAACCTCAGTTTGGCCGAGACTGGGCCTCAGGCTTTCCCCTGCTGCGGCTTGCACTTTACAGAGAGCACCGAGCTCGGAGAGCCGACACCTTCCCTTCTGAGCCCCGGTGCGAGTGGGGGAACCCGCCTCTCTTCACAAGCAGCCCCAGGCTCTTCCAAGCCCCTCCAGCCTGGGAGAGGGGAGCAGGAGCTCTCTCTGCACAGGGGTCACTACAAGCCGGGCACCGCCAGACCTCCTTCCCTGGGGGACCCCGGACTGGAGCCGGGGGCGGGCACCACCCCAGCCCCTGCCCGTGGCGGGGCCGGCTCGGGGCCCCAGGAGCGGGGCTGGCTTGGGCGCCGAAACCCAACTTCCAGCCCGGTATTACAGCCAACGGCTGCTGCCGCCAGACCCCCGCCCCACGGAGGGGAGGACGGAGACAGGGAGGGAGTAAAAGAGGGAGGGAAGGCGGCGCTGCCCGCCCCGGCCCTGCCCTGCCCCGAGCCGGGGGCGGCAGCGCTGAGGGCCCCGAGGCGCTCCCCGCGCGCTGCCCAGCTCGGGCCGCCGCCGGCCCCGCTCCCTTTGTATTTTTAAACCACGCCGCAGCGCCCGCGCCCCGCCCAATCAGATCGGCCGCAGCCGCCGCCGGCCAATGGCGAGGGCCCCCGCGGTTTTTTGAACCGTCCCTCTCCCCCAATCGCCGCCCAGCGCGCTCCGCCCAGCCCCGCCCCCCCGCTCTCCTCACCCCAACCGGTTCCAACGGGTACGAGCGCCAACGACCCCCTCGCGCTCGACCTAGCCCGGGAGCTGCACAGCCGCTGACGTCAGAGCGGCACACAGCCAATCCCGGCCGGTCCCCGCGCCAAGGGGCGGGGCCTCGGGCAGTTTGAACGGGCGCGGCAGCCAATGGGCTGCGGCGGGGGGCGGGCCGGCGCGCGGCGCGGGTCGGGTTGCTGTGGCGGGCAGCGCCGCGGAAAACAAGAGGCGGAAAGTGCGCGGCCGGGCTCCATTCGGCAGCAGCGCCCGAGGGAGCAGAGCCCCGCGCCGCCCGCTCCGCTCCGCTCCGCTCAGCCAGGCAAGGCCCGCGCACCGCCAGCGCGCCGGGAGGGACGGAGGGAGGGCGGGGAGGAGGGGACGCTAGCGGCGATCGCGGGCGCTGAGGCGGCGAGGGGCTCCCGCGGCGGGCGGCGCGCCCGGGGCTGAGGGGAGGATTCCCGGCGGGCGGGTGGGGCCGGGAGGCCGGCGGCGGCCCCGGCGGGGCGGGCTGGGGCGCGGGCGGCGGGGCCGGGCGGGCTGCCCGGCGCGGGGGGCGGGGAGAGGCGGCTGGCGGCGGAAGGTGCCGCTGCCCCGGCGGGGGCACAGCGCTGCGGCGGGGGCGGGGCCGGGCGCGCCGGGGCGGGAAGGCGGCGGCGGGCGAGAGGCGGGAGCGGCCTGAGGCGCGGCCCCGCCTGACGCCGCCTCCCACCCACCTCCCCCCGCAGGGACCCGCCGCCGACCTCGCCATGGGCAAAGGCGACCCCAATAAGCCGCGGGGCAAGATGTCCTCGTACGCCTACTTCGTGCAGACGTGCCGCGAGGAGCACAAGAAGAAGCACCCGGACTCGTCCGTCAACTTCGCCGAGTTCTCGCGGAAGTGCTCGGAGCGGTGGAAGGTGAGCGGGGCCAGGCCGAGCCGGGCTGAGCCCTTGTGGGCCGGCCCCCGCCGCTGCTGCGGGCTGCTGGGAAAAGATCCCTGGCAGCAGCTGCTGCTTAGGCGTTAGTGGGTCAGTAGCTGCTTTATCTCATCCAGACTCTTCTTTCCCCTCTGTGTGTCCACAGACAATGTCAAGCAAGGAAAAAGGAAAGTTTGAAGAAATGGCTAAAGGAGACAAAGCTCGTTATGACCGGGAGATGAAAAACTATGTTCCTCCCAAAGGCGAGAAGAAGGGAAAGAAAAAGGATCCCAACGCTCCTAAAAGACCACCGTGAGTGTTTCTGTAACTCCCTCCCCCCCCACGGAAAAAAGTATTAGTTCTAATTGTTTGATATTTAACTTTAATCACTGTCTCTCGATGTAGATCTGCATTCTTCCTTTTCTGTTCTGAACACCGTCCGAAAATCAAAAATGATCATCCTGGCTTGTCTATTGGAGATACAGCAAAGAAACTAGGTGAAATGTGGTCCGAACAGTCGGCCAAAGATAAACAGCCATACGAACAGAAGGCTGCAAAACTAAAGGAGAAGTATGAAAAGGTACAGTAAAAGCAATGAAACATTACTTAAAGTTGTGGAGCTCGCTGTAAATGTGTGACTCGTGTCTTGCACCCAAACCATATGGGGTTTATAATTCTTAATGCTTACGTCAACCTCTGTCAGGCTTTAGAACACATGGAAAGGTATGGCAGGGCAGGTATCTGGAATCCTTACAGGGAACCTGGATGTGGGTTTTGCATGTCTGGAGATTTTACCAGTAAGATGCCTTACTACCAGAAAACAGGTCAGCTGCTTGCTAAAATAAATACAGTCAGACTCCAAAGCACTGTGGTTATAAAATTCTTAAAACTGTCTGCATTGAATGTTCATTTGCCTAAAGATGTAAGCATGAAAGTCCCAAGGTGGAAATGCTGCTTTTTTGCATGCACTGTGTTTGATCTGCGCAGTGCAGTCGTATTGGAATACCAAAGTAGTACAAATTTGTCTTCAGCTTTCTAGTGCTAGCAACTTAACAGCATTTTTCTTGCAGGATATTGCAGCATATCGTGCCAAGAGCAAGAGTGATGCAGGAAAAAAGGGCCCAGGTAGGCCTGCAGGATCTAAGAAGAAAGCAGAGCCAGAAGAGGAGGAGGAGGAAGAGGAAGAAGAGGAGGAAGAGGAAGAAGAAGATGAGGATGAAGAATAAATGAATGTCCTGCTGTAAAGATTTATGCTCAAAATCCAATATTTTGCTAAGAATGTGAACTCAAGTGCAGCTCATTGTTAGCTTCAGTATAAAAATCTGTACAGAATTGTGTATAGGTAATGTGGTTCCTTGTAGGGAAACTTCAATTTATAATGTAAGCAGTAGCCAAGGGCTGCTACAGTTCGGTTTGAGAAAAAAAATTGTTGAATGTTTCTGCTGTTTCTGCATATTTAATGGTTTTATTGAAATTCAGTGACTGATAGCCAGGTGTTTCTTTTTAGCTAAGTAAAACAAAGGTAGCTTAATAGCTGATCTTATATTTTGTAGTATTTTGTTGCATTGTATTACTTTTTTAACAGTTTTGTAATAAAATGTTGTACATGATTGTTTTTGTATTCGTGATGTTCCTGAGAGGCTGGGTACCCCCAGAAAGCTGGGATCCTGTGTGGGAAAGCGCTTTGTGGTATTCTTGGGCTCCTGCTGTTACTGCAAAACTGGCAAGTCCCTTAAGCATTGACTCCTGGAGCTTTTAACTCCTTTAACTGATTTCCTCTCCCACATCCACTGCCATGAGCTGCAACTGGTGCTTTCCTTGCAGTAGCATTTGCTTGTGTTACCTTCTGGTTAAAAACCAAAAATCTCTTTTAAGTAGCAAAGTTCTCGATAATTACTTCTGGATTATTTTCTTTCCCCAGACTGCTGAAGCACAGGACTTTGTTCTGTAGCCAACTGAATTTTTGGAACTTTCTCTTCCAGAGTTCAGGGTCACTGGCCTTGGCTATAAGACAGATGTGGTTACAGGCATGTCTTCCCAGATGTTGCCTACTCCTTCCCTCTCCCCCTGGCTCCAGTATTAGTGGCTTCTCATCAAATACACAGCTTGCAGAAGGGCATGAAAATGTTGGAATGTTACCTCCACACATGCCAGTAGATTCCTGCAGAAAGAGAAGGCATTTGTAAAGAGCAAGTGCTCCTGATAAGTTCCTGTTTGTGGCTGTATCAGTGTCACCAGTTACACTGTTTCTTGGCTTTTTATTTTAGTTTTGTATATATAAAGGCTTAAATCTAGCTACCTAACAATATTATTAACTGGGGAATTGGAGATCCTACAGCTAGACTAAATAGCTTAATTTGTTGAGCTAAATACCAGGAAATAACTTTTATTAGCCCTTGAAAGCCCAGCCCTGAAACATGTGTAATGTCTAAAAAATTAGGTAATACAAAGGGCAGGCTTCCAAGATTTTGTTTAAATGCCTCCCTATTGTCCATTGGCTTATGAAATAAGTTGGTATCCCATCATTGTATTATGTGTAAGATAAAAAGTGTTTTCAGGACTTTACTATGGTTTGTAAATGTCATTGGGTAGGTCAACGATAACAGCACTCTCTGAAACAAAAGGCTTGAGAAAAACACTTTGTATATTCTTTAAGTATGGAAATTAAGTAACTTTAAAAGGCAATTCAAACATTTTTATACTGGAGTAGGTGTTAGTCTTTGAGAGCCCTAGAAACCCAGGGTAGCTTTTTCCTCCCCACCGTGCCCCTGAGATAACTTAAGTAGCATCAGAAGGATTAGCTGCTGTTTTACATGTTGCACCTGCCAGAGATAACTTGGCACAGGTGGGATCAATGGCTCCGTTTTTCAGGCTCAGATTTCGGGAAGCCACAGGCATAAAGCAGAAGTGGGAGCCACTGGTTCTGTGCACAGCACCTCCCGTGCTCAAGAACATTTTTGCTGGAGAATTCGCAGTCCTGCAGCACCCGTATCCTTAACTCAAAAATTCTTCCATCTAGAGGCAATTGCCTGTTACGGTGTGTATCCAAGATTATTCTGATCTTGTTACCACATCCTGTTCAGATTTCCCTGTAGAAATGCACCGTCACCTTCTCTCAATTCTAGCATTTTCTCCCTGTGCAGAACAGTGATGCTTCAAGAAGTCTTTCTGATAAGATTATTTACATCTTCTGCAGTGGAGGAGTAAAGTCAGAGTAAATTGACTAATTTGATTATTTGAAATGTTTTGGGTTTTTTTTTTTTTTTTTAATTGGAACAAAATATAACCTTTCAGGTGTCCTACAAGTTGTACAGGTTGCAGAATTTTAAATACTGTGTCAGAATAAGAACACATCTTGAGATAATTCAGAATAAGGGAGCTCTTCTAATATTTTCCTCAGTGAGCTAAAATAGCTTTTGGATTCTATTTCACTTAAACACTAATTGGCTAATTAACTTCAGCACAACTTCTGCACAGATCAGTGCAGAACTGCCTAATGTTGGCTCTCTTGTGTTGCACATCCTAACAACGCTCTGTAAAACGCTGCCTGTGAGTTACTTTTGTTCATGATCTCATTCACAAATATGTCCTGACTGCTGGAGACATCTTTATTGCGAAAAATGGGCTGCTGCACTGCTCCATAGCCTGTCCCACATCATGGCACAGATCACTTTGTGTGCACGCCAAACGCTCTGCATCAGGCTGATCTATCAACTGAGAACGATGTCATGATTAAAGATAATTAGCATTTTTTCAAAAAAGCACATTTTGTCCTTTTGGTAAGAAGGATGTTCAATATAAAGGCAAATGGAAAAGAGTACATGAAAATTACTGCTTTCAAATTAAGCTTTAAAAAGCATGATGTGTCAGGTCAGGGAGTTCAGGTAATGCCCCTCTGTGAGCACTTGCTGGAAAGGACTAATAAGTACTCAAAGTGTAAGGGGAATGTTTGGAAAAGATAAGGCCACAGAAGAGAAGCTAAATTAGTTTTTCACATCAGTTTTCAATGTGGACAAACTTATGAAATAACTCACTGGAGGTGAACTTGGAAGTCTAAAACAAAAACTAAAAGGGATGCCCCAAATGTTGCAGGCATTGGGAGAACGCTCACATTGCACTAGACATCCAGCATAAAGACATCCCACACAGTAAAGCAGAGCAAAAGACCACCAAAAATAAGTCCGAGGTGGATAAAGAGGAAGAATGAGAGAATAACAAATGTAGGAAAGCAGTTTTTAGAAAGTTCAAGCTATTTCTAAACCAGTAAGCCAGAAAAAACCCCGCACATCAACAGGCCAGACACAGCAACATGTGGCAAAGCAAAAGAGCATCACAGCAATATCAGAAAACAGACAAATACCTTTCAAACACATCTGTCATGGTAGAACTCCAACTAGCAACCAAGCTCCACACATCCCCCTCGTGGTGGGATGGGGGAGAGAATTGGAACGGTAAAAGTAAGAAAACTCATGCCTTGAGAGAGAAGCAGTTTAATTACTGAAATAATATAATAATAAATGAATAAATTATAATGGAAAGGAAGGTAACAAAAAGAGAAATAAATTAAGTGATGCAAATGAAAAACAACCAAACGATGCCCAGCCACCTCCCAAAGAGAGTCCCTCAGCCAGCTTTCACCCTGGTTATATGCTGACCCCTATGGTAGGGAATATCCCTTTGGTCAGTAGTGGGGGTCACCTGCCCCAGCTGTGTCCCCTTCCAGCTTCTTCTGCACCCCCAGCCCCCTCACTGGCAGGGCAGCACGAGAAGCTGAAAAGTCCTTGACTAAGTGCAAATACTGCTCAGCAACAACTAAACCATCAGTGCATTATCAACATTATCCTCACCCTAAATCCAATTCCCAGCACTGTACCAGCTACAAGGAAGAAAATTAACTCATCCAAAGCCTGGGCATCCTCAGAACCAAGAGGGCTGCCAAACTGTCCTAGGGACAATGGATGCTCAAGATGCAGTAGCAATGCCTAGAAGAAAACTTTTTTAACCTTGTAGAGGAGCTTCAGGCAGTTTTCTTGACAAAATTTTTTAATAGAAGAGGCATGGTGAAGCATCTGTCTCAAATCCAAGTGTAAAAGGTCTTGAAACAAAATGACAGGACAGATGGTATTCATCCAAGAGTTCTAAGGAAACTCAAGCAATGAAATCGCTGAACTTTGAACCATACTCTGTATTTTTTTCACTTAAAACTGTCTTAAGTGCTAGAGGAATGGAAGGTCACAAATATGACACTAATTTTTAGAAAATATTCTGTGGAGATGCAGAGAGCTTCAGACCAGTAATGTCCATATGACAAGTTGGTAGGAGCCACAGTATAGCTGAGAGTTGCTGGACAAATGGCTGAATAGAACTTGTGATTTCACAAGAGGGAATCCTGTTCCATGGAGCTGTAAATATTCTTCAAAGAAATCTGTGAACATTAAGGTAAAGGAGATCAGGTAGTTTTGGTCTACTTGAGCTTTTCTGGTCTACTTCTCATAAAAGAAATAAGTGACCATTGAAGACCTTGGATGAATAACAAGAGCTAGCAGTGAAGATCTGCAAAGGCAGCCTGCAGCCTGAAGTGACAGAACAGTAAAACCAGCAGGTGAAATATGATGTAAGTACAAATTGTATTTCATGTTAATATGTGCTCCCCTATCAGATGTGAAGGGGAAAAAGTAGGCCAAACATTCAAGTCATGGGTAATATGGGGTAATATTACATTAGTCTTGAGGAAATGCTGGAGCTGTAACAGATAATTCTGTGAAGACATAATCAATGTTTGCTAGAAGAGCAAATAGCATATTAGGCATTATCAGGTAAAAGAGTTACAAGCAAAACACATATTCAGTATTGCCTTATCATCTTCCTAGAGGAATAAAAGGTTTCCTTTTTCTTAGATCATCGAGGAACAAAGCCTATTTACAAAGTTGGTCTTATTTTTCCAAAGCAAAACCTATGGTCTGGAAAATTGTAAATATGCTTGTGTGTGTGTGTTTGTGTGTGTCTTGATTAGAACAGCTACAGACCTGAGAACTGACTTCAGTATAGACAAGCTTTAAAACTCCTGTAACACTAATGAAGTTGCAAATGATTGTGGAGAGAAAATAAGAAAAAAAATTAAATAGGAGTTTCACCTTTGATTAGCCAATGATGTATTGAAATTTTTCCTAACAGTGTATCATAGGCATCTGGTCTCTAACACTGGTACATAATCTAGTACATATTGTTCAGTGATGGATTATTTGCTGTTGTGGTGACTGTCACCGATCCCACTTCACTTGCCTTAGCATAGATTTATTTTTCTGTTTGTTTTCTCATTTTGGCTTTTCTTTCTTTATGCATCTTGAAATGTCTAAGTGTTTTGCCAGCAAGCTCTGCATTCCCTAAAATTGCTGGGCCTCTGGTATGAGCTGCATCACAACCCATCTGCTTTTCCATGATCCTATTTGAATCCAGTGTCAAGAATCACATAACAGAGCCCAGATGTCGAGCTCACTGCTGTGTTCTCCAATGCACACAGCCCTTCAGGGATACATTAAGTCTCCTAACTGTGGAATATCATAAGATTCAGATCTACCTGGTAAAAAAGATGACTCCCTGCTCAAATTCCTCACATTACTTAATTGTCACCAATCAGTGAGTGAACCTGTACATTGCTCTGATTATCCTGACATCCTGAAATCAACTACCCCGCTCAGCCTCAGGACTGAATATGAAGTCACTCACCAGAAAAATCTTTACAGCCAGCAGATCCAGTGTTCCACCCATAACCTGTATGGCTACTGTCAGTATTTCCTGGCCCAAACATCTAATGGTAAAGTTTGTACCCATAAATCATTCCTTCAGCAGAGCTGGAGGGATGGTGTTTGCATGGACAAGACCACAACATTCTGAAAGGCCCTTTGAAAAATGAGTGGATGATGATGCTATTGTCAGTGCTGCTACCTTGAAACCAGCTTCTGCCTAGCTGAACTCTGCATGGACCTAGCACTGACTACTCCTTCAGGAATTAAGACCTTGAACAAGCCTTCATAATTCACCTATAGCTCACTGATTTGTCACAGCAGAAAAGTGTGCTGCAGAGCCAGCATGCCTCTTCAGAAACCTTAAAACTTTTCGCATAAATCAGATGACACGTGCCTAAAGTCTGCCTAGATTGAAGCAGCAGTTGGATAAATTCTAGACTATTAAATAGAAATGCCATCTCTAGTCAGAGAGTTATGCAATGCCAGAAGCAGAGACAAGGTTAAACAAGTATCCTTACAGCATCCTTTCACTCTGCCCTGCACTCTTTGACCACACTGATCCTTCTGACCTCTGAGTGAGATAGGCTGCTGTGCTACCTGGACTTTTGATCTGATCTTGCATGTGCTTTATGTTTTAATGTTACATTCAGTTCTTATCCTAACTCAAAATATTTTTCAGCCTGTCCATCAGAGACAAAGGGTCATGATAATTCTGGAGCATGGACACCATTTTTCTCATAATGACTTGGGAAATAATGGGGTAATGTCACAGGGAAAAAAAAAAGCAGGAGTGTTTCTTATCTCCAACTGGAAACAGCCCATTCAATATCACTTTAACCTCAATAGCCTTAATATCAATAGAAACCACACCCCACTCTGCTATAGGGTTACAGAATTGTTTTCCTCAGCAACACCCCACACCATCTTACCTTCTCTCCTAGATGGCAGGACAGGCAGCTTTCCTTTCCATTGCCAGGTTGATTAGCTCTGTCTCTAGAGGTTCCTTGGCATCTTCAGGACAAGAAGGACTTCAGTTGATTTCTCAGTGCAACTGAAAGAGCAGTATGGCTAGAAGCCCTTCCAGAGCTGGGCATGCTTTTGCTCCTGGTCAGTTTTTCCCAAATATCTGCTTCTTATGAACTCACAAGAATCTTCCAGCAGGCTTCTACTTTCATCCAGTTCCGCTTTCTCTCACAGTTTTGGCTGTCTCAGAAATAAAAACACAAAAACTGCATTTGTAGCTGCCTGTTGGGCAATTGTGATGACCTTGAGGGCTCTGGCAAGGTGCCGCAGCCATCCCGCAGCCTCAGGCTGGCAAGGTTTCCATTGCCAGGCGGGGCTCGGGGTCCCCTGTGCAGAATGACACAGTGGGACAAAGCCCCTGGCTGTATGGAAGCACAGCTTGCAGAGGGGCATTTCACCAACAGCCCTCAGGAATGCCAGTTCCAGTCTCCATGGATCTGGCCCAGCTGCTTCCCACAAGTGCTAATGCTGTTTCTTGTGGCAGGTCTGACTCAGGGAACATGCACCCGCACACACAGATGATTCAGAAGACATTGTACCCAAAGACCTACTGCTGTCTAATATCAGGGCTTCTTGAAAGATACTGGCCTACATTATTTTCCTGGGGAAATCTTCCCAAAAATTTCAAGAGGAAAAGCTGTATTTTGATTTCTATTTCCACTTTAGTGCCTTCACGTGATTTAGAAAGCCCATTCCAAGCCATGCTTCTTCATCTGAAGGCTGTAGTTTACAACTGTCTGGGCATGCTGCCTTCTTAGCTGACACACACTGCCACCAGCAGCCCATTTCAGGGAAGTAAAATATCATCTCTCCATTCATTTTCCCTTTCCCTGGAATGTTCAGCCAGAAGGCTGCTATTGCCATCATGCTAATCTCAAGCATTAGGTTTTTCTAAAATTATTATTATGAGTTAGAGTTATGCTGCTTCTCCCACCTTTCTGCTTCTTTTTTTTTGTGCAGGAAACATTACTCTTGCACAAGAAACATCATGGAATTGCTTGAATGTTAGATCACCAGAGGCAGTTCTGCCTTCACACTGAATGACAGCATTGATGAGAGCTGCTGGACACACCCAGCCCTCAGCCTTGTTTTAGCTGCACTCCACTTTAGAGAAGACACTGTTCTTGTACCTAAAACAATCGTGTTTCTTCTCTGTGAAGCATATTAGTAAGAAAAAGTGAGGCTCTAACATGCAAACATACCTTTTCATCTTGGTGTTTGAGCAGCTCTAACTCCTCCTTACAGACTTGGATGCTTGTCACCCTCATTGACCTGTTGACTGAAGGAACGTGCATTTTTCATCAGTCAGTTCAGACCCATCAGACCATCAGCCACCACAGACCATATGCCACTACTTTGCTGGAGAGTCTCCATCCACACTGCTACTGAGAAAAGCTACAGAGCAGTGCAAAGTGGTAAAAATCCCAAGGGTTGTGCAGACACCTTAGTTTTAATATTGCCAGGCCCCACGTTACATGGTAATGGAGAACACTTCATTAGTTCCTCCATATGTAGAATGGGTTAGATTTTTAGGATTTTAAAAAACAAAAGTTACTAGCCATTACCTGGGTTACGGAGATGTAAAATCCACACAAACACCTCTTCCCACTTTTCTGGGCTCCACAGCAGTTCCCACAGCTGAGGGCACGATGAGGAAGCAGCTCACACCAATGCACACACCTGAGGCAGCAGCGAGTGAGGCTCCCAGTGACAGGAGGGCCAAACTGGTTTCAGACTTCAGAGGTCACTTACAGTTTATGCTTTGGGTTTTATTCAAAACCCAAGGGAGCCAAAAGCACCTGCATTTTTTGATAGCCTATCACTTTTTCTAACTAGATTTGTTCTATGTAGAGAGTCCCTTTATACAGTGCCAGCCAAGCTACACAATTTACTATTCCAACACTGCAGGAGTTCCGAGTAGGCTTGCAGGGTAAGTAAAGCCAACAGCCAGAGGACCAAATGCTGGCAATCACTTCTGATGTTCCCTGAAAGTACATATTACCCTGGAAGATAACCACCGACACTTCTCAGGGATTATTCTCATAAAAGTAAGCAGGATAAAATTTCAGAACACAGCAAGACCTAGTATTCTCAGGCCTTTCACAGCAATGAGAACAACCAGAAACAGAAACACTGCCAATTTGTTTTCCCTTGAGTTATTTCTTTTCACCTATTACAATTGATGGATCTAAGCTCACCAGCAGGGAATAAACAATGAATGCTTTTACAGAAACAAAGTTTGTGTTCAGTGGTGTAGATAACTTCTTCTTCATGTTCTTAAACTCCCCTTATTACTTTGCCTCCATAGATTCTTGCACAATTTGATGTTTTTTTAAAGCAAAAGGAAAATTGTGCTTTACAGACAGCAAAATCTTCCGAAGCACCTTTTGTGTTTTTATGGGCAGTAGTACGTTGTGCTGTTTCTTGTGAGAAGGCTCACAGATCAGAGCTAAGCATAAAATTTTAACATCTCTGGCATGGTGTAATAGATCTCAAGATCAAGTTTCTTGATCTAGTTTTACAGCAGCAAGCTGATAATTTTTGGCTTTAGGGACTGCAGTTGGGAGGCAAATGGAAGAAGCAGACAGTAGCAAAGGAGTTTGGCTGGTATTAGGGAAAGACAATGCATTGATTCTAGGATGCCATCAGTGGGGACAGTGTCTTTGGTACTGCAGGTTCTCCTGGTGCCAGGATCTCTGGTAATAAAGACAGACATCCCCTCCTTCCTATCGGTCCCTGTTTCCATAAATAAAAGGGTGTTGCCTACATAATTTGTCTGTGCTATAACTGCAGGGTTTTGTCAAAAGAGCCTTTTGAAAACTGAATACCCAAAAGTGCACTGACAGACGTGGCTGGGAAGAAAGAATTCCATTTGTAAAAAAAGCCCTGTAGATTTCAGCACTTAGGTTTGCTATTAGAACTTGTGTCTTTCATGCCCTGATTTAATTACATACTCCTTTGCTAAGGAACATCCTCAGGAAAAAATAAAGTTTGATTGAAACATGTTTCTTGGTGGAAACAAATGAACAAATGAAGATAAGGTACAGTAAAAACACTACAAACTAGTCCTGACCTTTGGTTCTACTCTCAAGTTTATTTTCTATAAGCATATTAAATCTACCTAATTATATCAGGGCAGGTGATACAAAAATCCAAATATGTCCATGTGACAGTTCTCAGTGGGAATTTAATTTTTCATTTCACTGGGAAAAAACCTGAATCCCCACAGATGCAACAAAAGGTACCTAGATAAAACTTAAAATAAACCACTTTTAATATTTGTAAGTTTGTAATATTGAAGTTGTCTAAATTTTGAGATATGGGGTTTCTATAAAGATAATAATCCATTTTTACTCTGTAAAAGTATAGTAAAACAAAAAATTCAAATATTTTATTTACTTCACCTAAAAAACAAGCAACCCATGAGTAAGATATACACAGGTTTCCCAGATTTATCCCTAATAAATTTTTTAAAGATTTATACAATTTCTACAGAAACATACAGTGTATCAAAATCTGCATAAATCAAATTTATAAAATATGTAGAAATGCATAGTGATATTATCAACTTACAAAGCAAGAATATGGGAATTATTTTTTTTCAAGCCGGCTATAGTAGGAAAAAGTCATTACAGCAACAGCTTCTTATGATCTCATGTTTTGTAAGGTTTCAGTCTCACACACAGATTCATATTCACATACAGCATCAGCGTTCAATGATTGCACATAATACCCATTTAAAACGCACACCCGCACAATTTATGTGCCACCATTCTTTCTCTTATGCATAGTTGTATGATTAAATTAATCTACCCAACACACAAATGGAGTCAGTTTTCACACACACAAGGAACAAGTACCGGCACAAAACCTTCTTTTCCTTTTTTTTTTCCAGTTTCTCCCTCCTTTATTTTCTATTTTTCATAGCTCTTAAAGGATAGATGAGAAGTGTAAAGAAACTAGGAAAGATCCCAAACTAATAGATCAGTGCAGACAGCCCTAGAAAGATCAAACTCTGTCACCAAATATGATACATAACCCTTGTTAACATCAATGGAAGCTGCATGCAATGCTATTCTAGACTTCAGGGAAGTATTTAGTCATACCTAATTGTGTGACGTGTTATAGGGATAACTGTTATGAAAACAGTACACTGATGCCAACATTTAAGTCACAAAATCTGGACAAAGGTAGTGAGGATAAGTCATTTTCCCTCCATCTCTCTATTCATTCAGAGTAAGTATTTATACTCCTAAGGGAGTTTGCACCAACTCCTTTACAGAACATTTTTTGAAACAACTTCTTCACATTCTACTCTGTACACTATAGCACCAAGCAGTTGGTTTTTTGTGTTTGTAATCCCTCTGGAGAAGTTGTGAATGACAGAAATAAGAAGAAAATTAGTAGGAACAAGTGTGGTTTCAGGATTTCCATTTCTCTTTTTGAATCTAAATCTGGCATCCAAACTGGCTGACAGATGTCCTTGTGACAAATTATGCAGATGTGTTAGGAATCTGGATGTTTTTTCCTAATTAAAAGTTTTACTTGTGATTAAAACTAAGTGATTTTCATTCAAAATTGCCATATAGATGAAGTATTTGATTCTTTCCAAGTTTTACATAATTGCGCAGCTTTTCTGTTGTTGCTTAATTTTAATTATTTTTATATAAGGCATGGTTTAAATACGCAAATTAGTGCTTATAAATTCTTAACTGGATTTGTGAGGGTGCTTATCTCCATCAAATTGTACCACATTAGCACTAACCTTGGCAGTCTTCCTTCCACCGTACCAAGCATCCAGTCGAAGTAGAGCAGCCAAACTGGCAATAGAAATTTGCCTTTGTTAACACAGTAATTACATAGGGTGGTGCAGTTGGTCCCTACCCGTGGTGACAGCTCAGAACAACCCACTGTAAATTTCCAACAAATGCTTTCCTTGTGAAAGAGAGAAATGAAAGAGGCACTAAATATGTTGAAATTCATCTTCCAAAAAAGCAGCATGACTGTGAGAGAAGGCCACCCTGGCTAATAACCTGTGGCAGTGCTTAGTAAGATGTAAAATTAAATAAAAATATACAACAGGTTGATAATCACCAAGTTCTATGAAAATCTGGTTACTCCAACCTTTTCAAGTGTGTGTAAAAAAACTGCCTTCAGACCCCTGAGTGTAATCCCAAAGAAGACGACAACGCTTTTAACTATGTTCCTATGAATCATAGCTAACAGCACATTAATTTACCAACATCTTGAAACAAAAAGATGTAAACATCTACAGAGTTTAAGGTAAAGCAGTTTTGTAAACATTAACTGCGGATGATAATGTTATTGTAATTATCACAGTTCCTCTATGTCCTTCATCCAAGCCAGGAGGCTCACAGTTGTACAAAGTAATAACTGCAGCAGTTTTCAGGCTATTTTCAGTCCTGCACAAATGAATGCGTCAGTAGGTAGGTTTTGTCTGTCTACACACTAAGGATGTTGTTCATTTCCCATTTTTGTGTTGCTTTACTGGAGTCACACTCTGAAATGAAAATCTGATGGAGGACTTCGGAGCGATCCAAGCACTTCCCTGACGGAATGTGAGTAAATCTGTGCAGATTCTGAAAGACAAAACCACCAGGAAAATGTGTTGGGTTTTTGTGTTGGGTTTATTTTTGTTTTTTTGGGATTTTTTTTAACACTTTCTTTATCTCTGCAATATAGCTATTTACAAAACCAGGTTTCAGCATCGCAGAACAGATCGTTTCTATATTCATTTTACTATTTGTTAAACCTAGCACTTTGCAGCCTTCATATGAAATCTTTGATTCCTGTAGGTCCACTTGAGATGCCTCCCATTTCTCTTAGGCAACAAACTGCTAAGAAAATGAGCAAAGCTCTATCTAAAATGCTTCTAAGCCCTTTCATGCATCCCGTAACCAAACTGAAAGATTAACTCTTGAGGACAGCTCTATGAGGACTTCACTGGGCAAATCCTCCTCCAGTAAGCTTCACAACACCAACATTAACCACACAGGTAAAAAAGAGTACTAACTTGGCTCCTTGTTTGGCTGGCAGAAGGAAGAGTAAAGAGTATGAGAGTTAAGTCTGGCTTCTGGAGCAACAGGAGGCTGCCTAAGAAAGTGCAAACCTCTTGTGCCAGGCACATTCAGGCTGACTCTTGCATATCTGGCTCCTTCAACACCCAGCAAGCTCCCATGCTCAAGTCTCCTGCATGTGGCGTGGGGCTCCCCTCCTGCTTGCTGACCCCATGTGCCAGATGCAGCCCTGATGCACTGACTGACTGGATCCAGTGTGGAGGGCAAGGGAGCAGAAGCAAGGCCATGGCACTGCAGCTGGGCTGAGGCTCTGCAGCTCTGCCCCATGTGCAGATACCCCTGGCATGGAACCCTCTCCATCACCTTCCCACACACATGTGCACAGCCAAATGTTGGTTCAGATCAATACTTGGCTCCTGCTGTGTGGCCAGATATGGAGGTCCTCTAGTTGTAGAGAAAAATGGATGTCTAAACAAAAGCAACAGGCAGACCACCAGCAGCCCTGTTCTCCATGTTTGCTTGCAGGCACTGAGGCCCTGCTGCTGCTCAGTGCTCAAGCAGCCTGTTACACTCACCAAACTGGCACACTGTTTGGTGCAGAGACAACCAACTGACCAAACACATAAAATCTCCTAGCAGCCTTAATTTACACAGGGCCACAACTTATGCACATTTTTCAGCAGTGCATAAGTGTTTCATTCCTTACACCTTGGTCATTAGGGGAAACAGTTATACCCTCTGTACTGCACAGCAGTGTCCCCAGTTCCTACACACACTTGGTGGTCCTTTCATTCTCACCCTCCCTTTTTTGCTCTTCTAGAAGCCAGTCAGTGTTTTGTTCTACAGACCAGACTGTGCTTACTGGGCTTCCTTATAACTTGTGGTAATAAGCAAACAATTACACAACTGGTACTACTGTAGAGGAAATAGATCTTGCATAAATGAAGTTCTTAGAAGCCAAGTAACATGCTGGGACACACTAGAATGCCTGGAGAGTTGAAAACTGCTATGTATTATTCCAATATTAAAGCTGAAGTTGGCACTTGTCTGCCACTGCTTATTGATTTTTACATTTCAGGTTTAAAGAAATTCATCTGTCTATCCAGAACAAGGAAGCTGAGCTGGGTGGAAATGGTATTATGGTACCTGATATTTCCTAGCTCTATGCAAACATTAGAAAATGTGAGTGGCTTAAAGGATAACAACCAGATTTCACTGCACTCAACTGTGCCTGCATATTTCAGACAAACAACAAAGAATCCAGATAACCAGCAAATGAATTAATAAATATGCAATATGCTAGATTGGCTGAAGAAAAATTGACACAGAATAGTTTTTTAGATGTAGAAACAAGATATGTGCGGCTATATCCAAGGATAATGTCACTCCTAGACTATTCAGTCTCACTTTTTTAGGAGACAAACAGAAATAGAAACTTGGATATTTTTTAAAGTAACACAAAACTTCTATGAATAGAGGACTTACAGATGTAGTGACTAAATAGACTGTAGCAGCCTTCACATGTATATCAGCCAAGTCCTTATTAAAAATTTATAGATTTTGCAATAGCATTATAACAGCACCACACCCAGGATTAAGAACAGAGCATGCTATTGTTATTAGAGAATGGCTAACAAACAGGAAATGAAATACTGAAGAAGACAAACAACACACAAAGGCAGAGTAATCCTACTTTTACCCACCTCTACGTAGGCTTAAAAATATCTTGTCTTTAAACAGAGAAACACTTCAATTTAGACTGCCCAAAATTAGACCTAATACTGACCCCTAGCTTCTATATGCACTCCAGCATTTAAGCCATCTTCTCACAGCATATATGCGATAAAGAAACTTTCTTGATACAGAGCATACAAGCAGAGAGGGTGATGGCACTAAAAGCTTTTATAAACTCTCACTGGTAGTGGACATGCTCTCTGCTTCCTCTGAGACAAGTGCTAACTCCTAACATATCCGTGGCAACACATGTAGCCTCATGGGATTTTCCTTAAAAGATTTTGCTACAGAAGACAGCAACTAGAACTGCTACACAGAAGCATCTTTTACTAGAGGGAGCTTTTCTAGCAAGCATGTATTTCTGAGAATGTGCCATTAACAATTTACCCTACTCGATTCAGTTAACCTTGTCATAGATCTTTAATTTCAGATACATACAAAACAATTTTTAAAAGGTGCAAAAAACCAGTATGAAATCTAAAAATCTATTTTCTTCCATATATCTGTTGCATACCTTGAAGAACTGCCACTCCTTGTATTCGTTCTGATTACAGTGTGTAATCATAATTTTGGATCCATCTGGTCCTTTAGTTAAGCACTGATCGTACTGCATGAGTTGATTGGCTTCATTGATTCGGAAAAGCTAACAGAAAAAAACCCAAACATTTTTATAACAGTTGGCTCAATGAGCATTTCAGAAACACTGAAAATACAACAAAACTGCAACACTTAAAACATTTTCTGGTTTTATTACACCTGTCTTTCAGGAGGGTTCTTTATTTTGTATAAAACACTTACTATCACAATACTAAATTTCATGGATAACATTCCTGTAGGACTTAGAAGACTAAGAAACTTCACCAGAAAGACAAAAAATGGCAAAGGAATTCCTATTCAGGACACTTCTGAAAGTGTTTGATTACAAACTTCTGTAAACAACCCATTATCTTTATAGAAGTCTGATGGCAAGTCCTTGGTCCCGGACAGTAATTTCCTGATTAGAAAGATTATCCTAGCTACTTCTTGCAGAATAATTGCTACAGGCTTTTTTGGGTATCGTATGCAGAAAAAGTAATTTAGGGAACCTTTTCATTAAATATCAGAATAAAAGAGACATTTTCAGGTGCTACTAAGAGCTAATCCATGTAGGATTTCAGAAAATATCATCCTACATGTAATTTTGCAATTGCAGTGACTCCCTGGTTTAAGTTTACATCGTCTTAAATAAGGACTTTAAGTCTGAAAAATTTTCCAACCAGAAAAGAAGATGTAAAGACAGAACAGCATGTTTGTGTGGTCATGTGGGTAGGTTTGTGAAGATACAGGTCAAACACAATAAAAGGTTGGATTGCAACCATCTAATAGTAATTATGTTCTGTCAATTAATTTGTAAATGAAGCAGAGACAAATTTCTGTTCATTTTCTTCTCTCTTGTGGTAGAAGATGAGTTACTGCATGAAAGTGTTTTATACTTAGAGCAAAACAACTTCATTAAATAATTGATTCAAAGTGAGTAAGGGTTTTTTTCCTGAAGGATTAATTATTAAGTAAAGGTAAGTGGTGAATCAGGAGCAATGCTAAGAGATGAAGTTATTCTAAGGCAGTGATACTGCTGCTTCGTCATATACCTGTTTCTCTGAAGAACAGATTGTGAATTTGCATTTAATTTCATACCATTTATGTTTGATATGGTATTTTCAGACTGCTGTATTTTAGCAATGTCAGTATGCTTAAAGAAAACCCTAATTCCCACCTTTGTAGCTGGCACCTAAGTGACTTCATGTACAGGCTTAACAGAAAACTTGCGTGTTATCAATCCACAGCAAGCAATTCTCCTTCAGACTCACCTCCAAGCTCCTTACCTGATTTCCTCCCATTCTGTGGCAAGGCCCAAGCTCAACAAAGCCACCGTTGGTGTGCCCCATGCTGTCGATGCAGTAAGAGGTTTCAAAGCCTCTAATCTGGAAAAGAGGTTTTGCACTCTAAGTTAGTCTCAAGGGAAAAATAAGTGCTAAGGAGTTCAGAAAATTCTCACTTATCTCTCAAACCAGAAACAGGTATCTGACAGAGATTAGACAAACCTGCGTACGAAATTTAAATACTGATGTTAACTGTTCTGGGATACGGAGCTTCAATCTCTCCATGCTAATTTGCAGGCTCTTCCATGAGTCAGCGTATGCTGATAAAGCTAGAGTAGCAAAGCTCAATTCCAAATTAATAACACCAAAATGTAGGACTTGCAAGTATTTTAATTTATTCAATCTCCTATCAGAGCATGTTCCATCTCCCAGGTCTTCACAAACAAGCTCAGGAGCTCAGCTAAGTTGCTCTCATCTTGTGGATGAAGAGAAATGAGCTGCAGAGAAGTTATGCACAGCAGCAATTACCCACAGCCAGGCACAGCCCGCTGACCCAGCTGCTCAGATGGACCTTCTGCAGCAGCAATTACCCAGGAGGAAAAAAAAAAAAGAAATAAAATTGATGAGGGGCAGACACAGGCACATGGATAGAGAACAGAAGTCCTGTCATAAAGCATGTGTCAAGTGCTGATTATCTCACTCCCTTCTCAGAAGGGCCAACAAGCAGCTTTACAAAGACTTTGTGACACAAATAACATTTTTTCCAGACCTATTTTCTTTGCCAGAGCATCTTTCCTCTTTTTAATGGCATAAAAAGTCTGGAGGACTAAGCTTAGACTCTTCCAGGGAATGTTAGGGAAGAGGAACCCCATACTTTCACACCCTATGGTTTGGCAATGCAATCAGTGTGGTGTTACAAACAGGGGGAGGGGAAACAAGATTTGTCAGATGTAGGATAACTAGCAGCCTGTGAAGAAGAGTTGAAGAAAACTTCAGAGAAGTCTCTGAACTTAGAATTTTCCTGTTGCTTCACCAGACCCACTTGCTTTTATTGGGGATGATTTCCTGCAAGGCCACCAGTATTATTTTATGCTCTTCAGACGCTTTCACCTTGGTGAACAGTAATATTTAGTGTACCTGCCAAACCCTTGATGTAGATTCCAGAGGAGGTCTAAGGCTCATATGGTAGCTGATGCTTTGTGCTAGCTTTTAGGTAAGAAAACAAGGTGGCATTGTTCACCTGGTCCCTCAGATAAAAGATTATTTGTACCCCCTTTCATCGTGCACATGTTCTGTGTCACTAATTCTCCTAAGAAATTAGAGATGACACTTTCTTGGCGATAGGAGACAGCATAGACCTGTATTTTCTAATGCACTTTTAAAGTTACAAAGCCACATATTATATCCATTATATCTTGGGAAAGAAGGTTGCTAAATTTGGTGGGACACAGGACTTCTCCTCAGCTAGCAAAAAGATTTTCTGATTCTGCCTCAACAATCTGCAGAAGTGAAATTAATAGGAGAGACAAGGGCAAGGCTGGAACCAGTTGCAGAGGGGGGAAAAAAATCTGAAAGCAGGCAGGAGACCTGCAGTAAGTGCTCTCCAAGGTGTGGGCCAAATGCCAGAAGGAGACAGGCAGAGTGAAGTGAGGTGTCCTGCACTCACCTGTGATATGCCAACTCTCTCTGTCAACCACTGAAAGTGCCACATTTGTAACCACATTCTTAATTTAGTCAAGTCATATGCACTAATGCTGGAAACGATGGTTACAGAATCATATCAAATTATTACACGCAAATAAGGGATTCACTGAGGCTGGGAATATTTGAGTACATCCCAGTTTAGCAAACGCAGGCAGAAATGTTCTCCACCTGGATTTCATGATCTCTTCTCTAGGTCTTCACACAAAAAATATTTTCACCTATTAATCTTCACCAATACTCCTACACACAGGATACACATTTTTTTCTTTTGAGAAAACCTAAATTCCAATTATGGAAAAAAGTGCTTTGGACAGGGCTAGACATAAATTATCCTTCTAGGACCTGTGGAACTAATTAAAAAATCACACCTGCAAAGTTAGATGCAATTTTTTTTCCTGGGGTTTTATCATTATAGCTCTCTGCTTAGTATCATATAGTTTAATATAGAAGTAATCAAATAGTCTATTTACATGCCAGGTAACAACTGCTTCCTTTTGAATTCACAATTTTTTTAAGAAAGCTCCTAAAATACACAGGCATTATGTGCGGTACCTACCTCTCCCCAGTCCACGTTTTTGGGTGGTAAGGGATAATATGAAGTTATATCATACGCTATTTCTTCCATAAACCACTTAAAACTTTTGCAGTTGTGATCTTCACGGAATTTTTTCAGCTCAGATATATCTCCATAGGGTAGTGCCTTTGTCTCGGGCCGGCTGGCATAGAAGTAATCCTTGTATTCGTCCCACCACACTTCTACAACTCTGACATAGTTCTGTGAAGAGTAAAGACACTGCTGTGACCTCAAAGCACACACAAAGAGGCCAGAAGCAACTCCTTGTTAATAACAGAAATTTAAAGATTTATCCTCTTAAAAAGTGACAGCACGCAAATATTATATAGCACTAACAATTTGTCACTATCAGTAGACTACATAAGACATGTGAATACTATTTTCAAATTATAGTTCAGGACTGAAGCCAGCAAATTAAACTGGGCTGTTTAATAAGCGTGCAAAGTCTTTTTCTAAGGTTAGAGACTGTTTATTTGAAAATAAAGACTTTTCAGTTATGGGTGCAATAAAATGTTGCATTCATTTGCTGCTACCAGAACTGCGATTCATGGTTTCTATTCACCTTCTACAGTTTTTTAATGCAGAGAATGATATGCATTGGTCCACTAACAGGGAAAAAATCTGTCTTAAATGGGTCAGCTGTTGGGAGAAGGGGAAAAACTGGATATCTCACTTGATAACAAGCCTCTCCCTCACATCTTTCCTCTCATTCTCTTTGATGGCTCTTATTTTACCATTTTACCATTACCAATACAGGATGTATTACCTGTACACATTCTAGATGCACACCCCACTTTGTCCAATTCTTCTAGTGCTAATGACCTGCTGTTATAACAATCTTAACAGATCTGACTAAAGGCACAAATTATTGTGACTTTTACTTTAATCCACATCCAGCATAAATAGAACAAAGCTATAGAAAAAAGGACATTTACTATGAGAATAGGAGGGTGCCTGAAGAGGGGAAAAAGCTATTTCTATATCCTGGTTTGTACAGAGAAGCAACTTAATATTTAAGAACACTCAGCAGTGTTTTGTTACATTCAGTAAGCAGACCAGCAGACTCATGTAAGGTGTTAAGATATGCAGTAAATACTTTTGATCACCTTTTCAGAAGGCTGAAATGGTCAAGCACCTTGCCTGCACTGAACAATACACCTATCATTTGCTATCCTATTGCACACTGCTCTGTCTCTACTCCCAGATATGTGCCCCTGGGCTCCCTTGTACTGGTCCTAGTCCTTGTTTCATCAAACAATTAATCAATTCACATTACTAATAAGCGACTTTTTTTGGCGGGGGTATGGGGTGTGTATGCCAGGTCAGCGTTTTACCATTCAGCTAGGCTGGGACATTGCCTTTGGAACTTACTGCTGGCTTGGCCCAGGCCATACTCTATAACCCTACCAGGCCTACTCTATAACCCTAGAACCCTAAGTCATTGTCAGAGGTAATGTCTAGGAAGATTGCTCTGGGATTGGAATTTACAAAGAGCTGGGTCTTTAGGAATGGGATTTACTAACACCAAAACAGGGCACAAGAGTGAGCTTACACTGGGCAACAGAAACTTAATAGGAGGGTTGTGTCTCTTCCTGCTGGTAGGTGAAAACTGTTATGAAACAGTATTTCTTGATTCAAATTATCTCTTCAGATATAGAGCCGGCTTGTTTCTTTTCTGGAATTGATGCCTAATTTTAATCTCAGGGCTTGACTAACAGTTCTAGAACCTGCAGTGCACCTGAGGTACCAACCCTTATGATGTAGTGCAGAGCATGCCATCTTTCCAGGTGTCATTTACTACTCCTTAACTAACAAATGCAGACACAAAAGTGTGAGAGATGCTAGATTACAGAATTCACTAACTTGGCCTAGGATCATACCCATCTTCATCAAGATAAAGGGGGATTTCAAGCCCATGATCTTCATCTGCAGGACTGTGCTACAGCTACTAGAGTTGCTCATACTTACTTGGGCACAGTGCAGCAAAGACTTGAGGTACTGACATTAAGTAACAGGAAATGGATTTGTACCTCAAAGATAGTGGGGTATGATCTAAGGCTTTAGATCTAATGCTTTAGAGCCAGAAGACGGGTTTCAGAATTCTCCTCTCTTAATAGTTGTGGGATTAGCACAAAGATTTCTTTCCCGTGGGGATGATCATCTGAGCTTTAGATCCTAAGTAGCTTTGGATGAAGTCCTCTCTAAATTGTTACTGCTAATTTAAACAAATTATCTAAAACTGCTCTTATCTGAAATCAAAAACCACCTTCAAAGTTGCTTCAAAGCTGTACCTTTAGTGTAGGAGAAGACCCAACGTACACAGGGGGTGGATTTCCTTGCCAGCCCTGGAGACGATAGATGTGTCCAACACGAGAACAGGGAACAAAAAGCAGTTTTCCCCCACACTGCCAGATCTACAAGTCAAAACAAAGGTGTTATTAATATACATGCACTGGAATTTAAGACAGATAATTAATTATGGAAGAAATGTCAGCTACATTTCGTACCTTACTGACTATCATATATTTATATATTTTTTGCTTCAGATGTAAGCATAAAGAAAACAGGTCTTTGAAATTCAAGGTATACTGAGTACACCTTCAGCTCAGCCAGGAAGTCACTCAACTGAAATAATTTTTTAAAAAGCTTTTTAAAAAGTTGGGCATCTCATTCCATCACTATTTTAGAACAACAGTAATGAATGAGTGCACAAAATCTGAGTAATACTTATCATGACAGAATTAATGATATTTTGATTTTATTAAAGTAGTTCACATGCCATCACGAACATGGGTTTTGGTTAGATGCCCATTCACACTTAGGTTTTTCTTAATAAAGATTAGTAGGAGATAAGGATGTCTTAGGTAACCCATTGCTCGAAGTAGAAACAGATATTTATTGGACTATAGCAGCTGAAAATAAAAAAATGGGTAAAATATATTTTACCATTCTGAAATTCCCTCCCTCCCACATATCTTTGGATAATTCCTTAATGGGGAAAAGAAAACATATTAAATCAGAATTTAGTTGCTCATAGTTTGGAGAAATTTAATGGTAGCATCAAATCCAAATTCAAGCTAACTTTGGGAATGTTTCAAATTAGTCCAAACTCCAAATCGAAAATATGATTTACAGTATTAGGAAAGATGGGCAGAATATATTACTTTCTTCACTGCATCATGATATTAATTTTGTTAAGTTTAATCAAAAAAACCTCCTCAGATATGCAAGGCCATTGATTTTATTTGCTGTCTAGGAGTCAGCATGCAAGCCTGATAAATGTTTAGTTCTTCTGAAGATTGGTTGTGGTCTACATGAAACCAGTTTGGAAGTCTCTACATAATGAGCATTTCAGTTACAGAACTACTGTAAGTAATTTCAACCCCGATTTTAATCTAAGTAAGATGGAGAATTACATGGATAAAGGTCCCGTGTGCATAACATCCTCAATAACTACCCTTTGCATATGGATTTACAGCTGAGCAAGTGCACTCAGAGCTTTCCTCTAACTCATGAAGAGCAAGAGTAACTGAGGGAGCTCTGAATGTACTTTTTGTAAAATTCAGCTACAATTTCACAGATCGCTGCTGAGGATATTAGACATCTTCACTTTTGTCTGTTAATTGGGACCGAGACCTGCTGTCTGCCACTTGTGGCATTACAAACACTGAAGCTACAAAAAGCCAGTGATGATCATCTTATGTTTCCTGCAAACTGAGAAGCATGCACATGCCTAGGAGTGAAAATAAAGTTCTCCTCAGTGATCATGAATTATGCAGTTAGTATTTCAATTATGAAGACTTCTCCTGTAAAGAAGTTCTTGAAATTCTGAAAAGCATATAATTTTTCACTCACAAAAATGGCAGGGAGGAAGCAGATTACTTTTTGTTGCACCATTATATACTTTCCAAGCACACACGCATAAACTAAGGACTACTTGTTCTCTATCACTGCTTTCATTAGAAACAACATTTTTCTATACTTACTATGAGAACATTCAATTTCCTCCCACCACATTTGCCAGTCTGGTTTCATATTAGATATTTGGGCAGTTAGGGGTGGAACCCCAAACCATTTACAAAATCTAGATTATGCATCATTTGTGTCTCAGCATGAGGCCACCTCTCTGAACACTTCTGTCCCAAAGTCCACAAGGAAACACTAGGGAGGCACATTTCTGTCACATCATCTCCTCACAACAAAACCTGGGCTCCATGGGAAGACGACAGGTCTGCCTAAACTCCGAACAGAAGTATTTACAGGAAAAAAAAATCTATTAAATTATATTAGTTTTCAAATATTGGTGTTACCTTGTAGGAAATTTCAAAATTTTCACCACCCCAGATTTGAAGCCCTGGATCATAGAGACCCAGTTCAAAGAAGAAATCACGTTCAATGGCAAACAATCCACCAGCCATTGCAGGGGACCTGAAAGAGGAAGACAATGTAATTCCTTCTGCCAAAACCATACAACAGCACTCAGAGAAAGCATTAGCTAAGAAAGCAATTCCATTAACCTACAGTAAAGATCAGGAAAATGGCAATACACTGAAAAATCATAAAGCTTTGTCACCAGCTTGCAGCAATTTTCTGAAATGGCATCTATATAATTTTTAGTGAAGTCACAGTTTTTATGTTGTGGGTTTTCTTCTATAATTAATTTATTTAATTAATGAATTTGATGATAGAAAATCTTGGTTTGAATTTTCCATTAAGCCAGTCAACATCCTTCTGTTAAAATAATAAAAAACAAGATGAGAATCAGTGTGGTGAGAGGTTTCTGTCTTAAAAGTTCGAGTTTTTGAGATAACGTAAAATGGCAAACAGGTTTATGTTCTGAGGAGCTGCCACATTGAAACATATTATCTATTAAACAAGGAACAGTTTTTCCAGCTTTCTAATCTTCTAGCTCTTTTTTTACTATTGCTATAGGAGACACTTTACATTATACTCAGTAAAATTTTAAAGAGGGCCTAGATAAAGTAGTACAAGGTTTCCATTTTGGTTTAGTATTCTTTTTTACCCTTTTTCTTTTAATGACTTTGTAAATTGTGTTCCATATGCCATGATTCAATTAGCAAGTTTTAATGTGTCAAAAAGATGCTGTGGTCTGGATTAGAGTGTGTGCTGTTTTTGGCTGGGGTGGAGTTAATTTTCTTCCCAGTGGCTGGTATGGGGCTGTGTTTTGGATTTGTGCTGAACACAGTGTGGATAATGTGGAGATGATTTTGTTATTGCTGAGCAGGGGCTGCACAGAGCCAAGGCCTTTTCTGCCTTTCACACTGCCAGGCTGGGGAGGCAGCTGGGGGTGCCTGGGAGGTTGGGAGGGGACACAGCCAGGACAGGTGACCCAAACTGACCAAAGGGGCATTCCAGACCAAATGACATCATGCTCAGTATACGAAATTTTGGGGAAGAAGGGGAATGCTTGGAGTGATGGCATTTGTCTTCCCAAGTTACCATTACATGTGACTGGCCCTGCTCTCCTGGGGATGGCTGAACACCTGCCTGCCCATGGGCAGCACTGAATTCATTCCTTGTTTTGCTTTGCCTGTGTGTGGGTTTTGCTTTTCTGATTAAAATGTCTTTATCTCAACTCCTCAGTTTTCCAGCTTTTACCCTTCTGATTTTTGCTCCAATCCCACTGGTGGGGCACAAGCAAGCAGCTGCGTGGTGCCTGGCTGCGGGCTGGGGTTAAACCACGACAGAGCATTTTTGCAGAATGACTCTAGCTAAAATTCTTTGGTAGCTTGCTCACACTGAAATAGAAAGATAGATACATTAGCCATTTCCAGTGCATATAGCAAGGATTTTTCATCTAAGGATCAATAAATATACAAAAACCCTAATGGTTACAATCTGGAGTCGTTACTCAGTTGACAATTTAAAAAAGAAAGGAAAAAGTAAATTCTTCCTGACTTCAGATGATCTGCAGCACTGAAAGAAGGATCCAAGAGATAACCCTGGTGAGCCAATTAAGACATAAGTGAAATACTCCTGCATTATTGAGATGGGTCATTTCTAGCACTATTCAGTCTATTAGATAAATGTCTGGAGAGCTGCTTAAGAAAAGGTAAGCAGTAGGGTTCAACATAAACCCTTTTCTGCATAGCAGAGACAGGGCAACAGGGCACAGTCACTGACTCTAAGCATAATTAATTATCAGTTTAGTTGCTGTCCAAATTAGGTGATCACATGCCAAGGTACTGCTACATGTCCCTTTCAACTTGCTGCCTACTGTATTTTCCCCCAATGCTGCTTTTGCACCCCGGGTGTTCAAAGGTTGAGAAGCCAGAAGACACAGCAGGGAGAAGCACTTTGCATAGCACAGCACCATGGCTTTCCTGCACTTTTTGTTTTCCTCAACACCATAAAGACTTGGCAAGTGTAGAAGCCTCAGATACTGAAGTTTCAGTCTCGGCCTCCAACTTGCTGCCCAGTGTGTTAAAGAACACAGTAAAACCCACACAAGCTCAGTAGTTTACTTAATAAGATACCAAGAGGTAAGCACTGTTACTGAAGGAAGGATTTAGTCCTGGGGCAATTCTCACGTTACAAAAACTTCGTCTCTGTGCTTTAAACTGTTGAAAATCTTTTTGTTTTCTTTTTAAACTAAGCAATCCTGGCTACGGTTTCAGCACGACTTTTACTTGGTCTTATTTGCCTTGGTATTGCTGCAAGAAAATGCACACAGCCTGGACACAAACAGATGCAGGGCATGTCTCTTTTTAAAGGAAGCATTGTAACTCTGAAGGTATTATTAAAAATAAAGTCATCTTTTAAAACATTCTGAGAACATGTGTTCTGTGTTTCTGGGAACAGTTTAAACAATTTTAAGACCTGTTTGGATGGTAAACACAGAACACTACAGCAATGTTTGAAATATTTTATCCCCCTCTAAGTGAATATTAAAGTTCCAATGTGGACAGCTTCATCAGAAAATGGTATTATTTAAACTGTATACAAAACAGATCAAAGCTTCATAACTTTCTTGCATGTGTTGCCATTTTAGCAAAGAACAATCATGGGTGGGGACAGGGAATTACCAGCATCAGTTCTTACAATGTTTAAATCATATATACAAGCAATAGAAGACTTTAGATTCTGAAGATGTGAAGATTGCTTTCAAATGTAGTAACACGATTAGTTAAGTGTGAAGGGGAAAGTAATAAAAAACCAGCAGAACCACAGTCTCCCAGTCTTTAAAAGCCATCCAGAAACCCTGGTTTCTAAGCTAGGGTTTCTAGGCAGTTTTTGTTTTCTGGGAAGAAAACATATCCCACTACAAAGCATAACAAAAAGGTAGAAATTCTGTGAAAATTATTGGAGTTTTCCTGCAATAAAAGGTGCGGTTTTTATCTTTCTTCATTTTTTTTTTCTTAAGTGTATTATATTAAAATGCTTAGAAAATATCTAGTCAAGATTTTTAAACAGTATGCTTCTTTGTCAGACGTGATCCATTGTGAAGCAAGTGGGAGAAATATGACAAAAGGAATTTTTTTGATACACATGCATAATCCTCCAGCTGTATGCATGCATCAGGCCATGACAGCAGGCTACAGATTTTATGCATTACCGTCTATTATAAATACTTCCAGCATGCTCATTATTTCAAACCAAATGCTTAAACAAGCACTGTTGTTTCCAACAGTACTTAAAAAAACCATCATAGCTAATTAAAGTTTTCCCTGGCAACAAAATTATACAATATTTTATTTTGCCAAACAGAACCCAGTCATTCTAATGCGCACCCTATTAACCACACAAGAGCAGGAATGGAGAGGCAACACAAGGTAGCAAAGATATTTTGAGCAAATAGTCAGTTGTGGCAAACAGGTCTGACTAAACAAAGCAGCTAGTGTGGTTAGAAACGTGAAGGTGTTCAGGCTAGAAGTACATGCAAGTTTTAGTGGATCAATATTGACTTCAGGAAAAAAAAAAGAAACGGGTAAGTGATTTAGTGATTACCGATACGGTTCAGTTTTTGTCTTTCTGCTTTCCTTCTCTCTCTTGGTCAAGGGAACCCTCTTCCATAGCATACTCCAATCCCACGCTCCTCTAGCAAACCCATCTTCGTCACCACCCCCTTGCGGCACAATCTTAAAAGTGTTGCCATCTATGACATCTATCAGCGGCACAGTGCACGTGGTTCTGCGGGGCGGCGCGGCAGGAGCGGGAATGGGCAAGGGCCCGTGTGGCACACGTGCACCGGCCGTGGGTCATGGGGAGAGAGGGGTGGGGGGAGAAATGAAAGGGTTTAGACAATTATTCGTTATCATTCACAGTATGTAAACAGCTCTCTTTACCGATAAGGCTCAGTTTTATGTTTTCGTTTGGACTTTTCCTTGTGGCTTAACGGAATTCGTTTCCATAGCAAACTCCAGTCCCAGGCCCCTCTGGCAAAACCATCTTCATCCCCACCTTGTTGTGGCTCAATGGAATAATCATTCCCATCTATGTAATCTATTAGAGGTACAGTACATGTAGTTCTGAAACATTTACAGAAGGGAAAGAAAGAGCAAAATACAATTTCAGAAGAGTAATCTCTCTAATCTGAAATTTACACCATTAATTAAGTTTAGAGCAGCATATATAAAAAGTCACTTGTAAACATACTATTCAAAAATGAAGCCTTATTAGTAGAAAAAAGAGTTGGTCTTTTCTTTACATTGTTTTAAGATGTTCTGAAAACAGAAAAATTAGGTCTGAGATGCTAATATATCAATTCGTTTATCAGTACATTTTCCTTTATGTGGACTTCTTGACATCGGTCTTCTAATAAAGCACTGCTGGAGGCAACAGAGGAGCTCTCAGAGGGCCAGGGTTCTCACAGTATTATTATTTCTTGTAATTTCTATTTGTATCAGATCTTAGCTGTCAACAAGTATGATAATCTCTTAGTTTTACTAGTGTTAACACAGATTTCCATGATACTGTCTTAATCAAATGCCCTGAAAACCCAATGTCTAAGGATAAACAAACATTACTAGTGCGCTCCTAGAAGCAGTTTTCAGTAGAATTCTTCCTGTTTCATTTGCAGTACACTCCCCACTGTGATCTATCACACACAATATTCGCCAAGGTAAAGACATTATCTTGCTTTTCTCCCCACATTTTTCCAATGAGTTTCTCAGTGACCGAAGCTGGGGCACTTTCACCTTTTTAAATGAAGCCTTAAGAGACAGAGATGGTGGGGGAAGAGAAATGTTAACAGCATGCTGCTCTTTGAGGCAGAAGCAGCAGCAGGCTGCTCCCTGGGTGCCAGGGCATGGAAGGAGGCTGCCAAGCACTGTCTGCTGGCACTGTGTGCCTCAGCATCTCTGGTCCTGCAGCCTTTGCCTCTACGGGCAGTGCTGGAGGATGCCTCTAAAGCTCCCCGTTCTCACCAGTCTTCTTGTGCAAAACAGTAATACACACTCAATGGGAGCACACGAGCATTTCCATCTTCTCTCTAGTATCCTGGCCCAAATAGGGTATTGGGTGAGTTACAGCCTTCAAAACACACAAAACCCAATTCTTAAGGGAATTCTGGTAGCACGGCAGGTTAACAAATAAAATAGTTTTAAGGATTGAGCAGCTCTTTTATGGGATTAAAGAGTTTAAACATGCCCATGTTTTCCTAAACAGACATATCACTGACCACACAAGCTAAGAGTGTGGTAGCACACAGCAACAACAGCATTTCAACAGCTGGAAGAAATGAAACCCCCAGGGATCTCTCTCCTCTGTCACCTCTGGCAGATCCCCCCTCACAGTGCAGGCTCTTCCACCACACACCCCTAGCAAGTGCCTGGGCTGGTGGCAGAGACAGGCTCAGGCCTGGCCTCGCTTTGCTACAGACAATGCTCCAAAGCACTTCAGAGGAAACAAACAAGACCATATATCAAGACCAAAGATGAGAAAGTTATAAACTCTTGAGACCACAGGGGCTTTAAACTCTCATTAAATCAAAACATTTATTGCTGCTTTTTCTCTACCAAAAGCCACAGTTTTTAAAATTATTTTGTTCAATCATGCTCCTTATTCATCTAGAATGGAACATTTACTATATTAGTGCCTTAGATCATTGTGAAAGGCAAGAGTTACATATAATCTACACTAGACAAAATATTCAGTATGCCTACTAAAATAAACTACCTGGAGATCCATTTGCTGGACTATATTCCTTCCTCATTATATATATTTTATACTGGGAAATATTATAATCATCATAAGGAAAATATTAATATATTTTGACATAAAACATATTGACTGTAGTTTGAAAAGTGAAGATTGTTACTGTGACCTTTTCTTCCAAAAAGGTCAGACACTGGAAATAACAGGAGAACATTACCTGTCCTTAGATATAGGAGCTATAAGTGGTGCATACCAATTAATTCCCACCTCACAATGGGCATCAAGGTAAACCAAAACCTTTGAAAGAAAAAAAACCAAAGTAACTTATATTTCTGTATACAACAGCATTATTTAATTAATCTTATTTACCTTGAGATACATTCATATTATAAACAAGAAAATGAAGGCTTAATTAATAAAATTAATCTCTTCTTAAAACAGTATCAATAATTTCCACACCTATTGAAACCACCACACCTTTTCCCCCCAAAAAAGAAAAAAAGACAGACTCATGTGTGAACTGGTTCCTACCTGTCCAAGTTTAGCCTTCTGGGCTCCAATGCTTCTAGCTTGGATCAAACCTTCTCTCCTCTCATTTCGAAATACCTTTACAAGACCATTCCACTGCTTAATATAGTCATCCAGCCTCTCTTGTAAGTGTGCTATCAGACAACAAAGAAAAAAAATTTTGGTGAGGTTTAATAATAAAGAGTTTTGTACTCTTAATATAACCCCAAAAATATCTACAGAAATTTACAGGAACCTTTAATTCAACCCCTCACAAACACTAAAACTGAGGAGATCAAGACCACTGACCCCATGGCACAGGTTTGTGTCTGGCACATCTGAAGAAAAGGCAGCTGAAGTGGTTGGCCACACCGCAGGGAGCTGGGTGGACAACCCCCAGTCACTTCAACATATCACATGGCTTTCAGGTTTTTGTCTGCATTCCAAGCAGCCAGAGAAGTTTGTACACTTCAGCACACAGTCGTTCCTCATCAGAGGATGTACAGCTGAAGGCACCGCTTTTCAGTTAAGCATTTCCCTTCACTCCATTTCTGCCTCACAAAATTTTCTGTCAGTCTATTAATAATCCGGAAACCTGACGCAAAATCTCACCATGCTCAAATTATTGCCCTCCTTTATCTAGACCTGTTCCCTCTTGTGGAGGTCTTATGATAATCTTCTAATGAAATTAATGAGAATATTTGGAAGGCCAGAAGCATCGTACTGAGGAGACAACAAACCTTTAGCCAAAGGGACTTCTATCAGTAAAGGGATGAGTCGCTGCACAAGAATCAAGATGAGCTATGCTTAAATGGCTTCAGATTTGTAATTGTCTTTGCCAAACTTCTCTGGAAACCACATTCCTACCACACAATTTGAGAACAGGATCCTAGTACTGCTTAACATTTTTGCCCAGATGATTCTGTTGAGAAAACTCATGAAAGCAGAAGGGCTGGTAATCAGGCACCCGCTGTTTGCGGCTACACTGATTTAGCTACTGGCGTTTGGTAAAAATCTATTTTTGTACTCAAAGGCTCAAAAGAATTGCCTACAGCTTCAGTTTCTCTCAGTCAGGAACCAAAATAAGCCACCTAATCTACAGCTGAGGCATCCATGCACTGGTTTGCTTTGCACCAGCTCCAAGGGGCTGATCGATGCCATGCCTGTGCTGATCTAGCAGGAGGGGGGACATGCAGAGGTGGAAGCAGAAGGATGTCCCTTTCAGCAGCAATATGCCATCAGGTTACTTCAGCAGAAACGTTTTATGCAACCTGAATGAAAATGATGAAGCCTGGAGACTTCTGCAACTTATGTTTCCATATGTTTTATATTCTTATCAGCAGTATTAAAAAAATGGTTTGAACAAAAGCTACATGCAATTGAAAAGGAAAAGGTGTTCTTGGAAGTGCAGTTTCCAAAAATTAAGCAATTCTACCAAAGAAACAATCTTTTGAAATCACTGTCTTTTGATACTTTTATTATCCTTCCTCTCCACCTTTATAAAAGAAAAAGTTTTCTCAACCAAGTTTTATGTACTCTCCTCTCCTTTCCCACACACATTTACAATTTCTTTTGTACATTTTTGTGCATTAGGAAAACTTCAAGGATATACAAATGTCAAACTAGAGAAAGAAACAATTTTATCACATATGTTGTATAGAAGAACATGCCATGTAATAAATAGAGAATATATGATATGATAACTTTATATGTGATATAAATTTTTATAGGATAAAATCAACAGTTTTGAGGTCATACTGAAGTGGTACTATGAGAATCTTTGTATCACACCATTATTTATGTTGCAAATTCCAAGTGTGTGTTACAGAAGGACTGTCAGGAATGTTTCAGAGATTTAAAACCTGAAGTTATTTCCAGCTCTCCTGCCTATGAGGCCAAATGTTTTAGTTATCAAATGTTCAACTATGTAAGGCTCACAGGGAGCTGTAAAAACCTGTCATATTGATTGTGTAAAGCTTTTCTACAGTACCAGTCTCAGGACTTTGCAGTCCATTATCTGAAAGCATGCCAGGGTTAGCAGCAAGTGCTATTTCCCACAGGAAAGCTGAAATTTTCCTCCTTCCCATATTACAAAGCCTGCATGACAGTAGTGTACAAAATCCTGATACTTTCACAGTTAAAAATACTGTTTGGCCAGCATTACATTTTGTTCACCTAGAATGTGTATTTATGACATCTGTCAGCAGCCTTACAGCAATCTGGTTTTTGTTCAAAAATGTATATTTTACCTTTCAAAATATTATAATCACCAATCTGGCCTTCCCCTGTTTGAGTTCCTCTCTCATCTCTGAGTGCGTGATTAAAGCACGAATCAGTGTCTTTTAAAAACACGTGGTTTCTCCCAGGGATCTTAGGCACCGCAGATTACAAGGACTAGAAAAATGGTATCAGAAGTGCTTCCTAGAGCAGCTGCCTCCTGCCTCCAAGCACCCTGTCCTATAATACTATTAAGGTGGGGCTCTCAGCTCCAACACAAGCACTGATTAATGCCTCAGATTCCCCATGGCAAGCACCATTACACAGGTTAATAAAAATGCTGCTACCTGCCTACGCTCATTACTTCCCCTTTGCTTTTCTCATGGGATGCTGCATCAGTTGGAAATACAGGTAAAAATAAAGAACATACAAGTAAACACAAAAGGTAAAGTAAGCCATTAAATGCTACTAGGAACACTGGTATTTTTTATCTCACAGCCACCCTTTACAGGTGCACAGGCTACAAAAGCAGTTCCAGCTGACATTGGCCTCTATGCTTCAGAAAACAAGCAAGCTGGTGCCCAAATATGTAACAAGTGTGGAGACCTATACACACAGCTGTAATTGTAGGAAGCTTTAGAAAATACAGGTTTATGAATTCTCACTGACCTTCCAGAACAGCTGTTTCCTTCACACAGCTAGCACTCACAGAAGAATAAACTGCTTCTATTGAGAATACAAGAAAAACTGGGAAAAAAAGCCCCCTGTGTAACAGCCTGGCCTCATTGATGCTGTGGTAGAAATTGCTGCAACATTTCTTGGACTCTAACATGAATTAATACAGAGGTCTCCATAGAAAACGGAGATAGAATCATTCAATTAGCTTGGCAATCTTCTTGTAACTGTTCCTTTTGTACTCTGACAAAGAAAAAAATGCCAGAGTAAAATTCAGCTCATATCTCTGCACAGTTCTCCACAGTCGAACCCTGCAGCTTGCAGAAGAGATTAAGGAAAGGTTGTCATTCAGCAAAGAGACTGCTCCCAACTGACTTTATGCAAAGAATTATAATGAAAAGGACATTTTCCAAGCATTGCAAGTGTTCCTCCCCATAAGACATAACATATATAAGCTTCTATGCAGCTGTAATTCCCTCCTGATGAAAGAGGATTTCTCATAAGGAAGTACAGGCAGGGTTTTTTAGGAGCCAGCCTTTAGAAGTGTTTGCAACTGCTGTGCTCCATTTTCATTTCATATCACTTGACAGGGTGCCAGCTAAGAAAGAAGGATGGCCACACTGAGCATGAGCAAACATCTACCCAGTCCAGCATGTGTCAGTCACCACCAGGCTCCAAGAGCATAAGGTGGTCTTTGCTGGGCAGAAAGGCAGATATGAAGTGTGCAGCATGAAAGTAAGGGGGAAGAAGAAAATCCTGCATCTCTGCTGTCAGCACGACTCTTCCTCTGGCTGAAAAAGCAAAAAGCTACCAGCAGCTCTGCTGTGATTAAGAGTTTGTATTTTGCAGCTCTCCTAACAACTGGAGAACTCTTCAGGCAGCTTGGCATGCTTTGCAGCCCATATTAGTTCATCCTTCTCTCTGGGGAGAAAGAAGTAGAGCAATATTCTGCTGTCTTGGCCATTTTTCATCTAGAACATAATTTGAATTGTTGAAATTAAGTTAATTATATTTACCAGGTAATAGCCTAAAGCAGTTTGAAGAATTATTATAGTGAACTAGTGCAATTGCAGCAAGGTGTTGAGAGCAATTCCAGTCCATGCTTGTCTTACCAGTCACTCATACCTGAGAAAACTGCACCTCGAGCTTTCTTTACTGAATTTTCTGATCTAAGAAAGTTATCTGGGAAATTAAAGTGTGAGAGATATAGAAGCAAGGGTCTGCTGAATCTTAGGTCTAGGCTAGCTGTGTCTGCTAACCATTCATTTATGAGCAGAAAGCAAGAAAGTTTTGTATTAAAAAAAAAAATAAAAATACTGCTTTTGTTTAAGAAATGTCATATATTGGAAAACTAGTACAAGTTGTTATGCCAGACAAACTCATTCCATGAACTCCATATACATGGCACAGAGTCAGCTGCAAGTCATGTGAAACCCAAGTATTGAGACCTGTCATTAGTAAAAAATCTGGTAAGTTTTCTAGACACAATCAGTGTCACAGTTACTTTATACAGCTAAGTCAGTCCTTGAACAGCTCTGAAGGAAAGCTATGAGCCTAGCTGAAAAGCAAAAACACAGCATATGTCTGCTAACTGAATTATTAAAATTATATCCCTTAGGAGAGAAGATATTTTTGGTTTATAGCATGTGTGTATAGCTAAGCCAAATTCTCAACAGCTGTTAAAGGATACAGAAGACTATAATTTAGCATTCAGTATCTTTATTAGACTAAGCCAAATGCAGTCCAGTTTATAATACAGGTAAGTTTCCCTCTCCTGTTAAAACAAACAGAAAATTATATCTACCCATCTACAGATATGACACAGAAAATAATATAAAATAACTATTTCTATAGTGACTTATATGCAAAAAAGGCAACCTCAACTATGTGATGAGTTCATTTTTAAAATTTGAAGTGAATATACCCATGGAAAACAACTGCCATGAGACTACAGCTGGGAGAAGCCCAGATCACTTAATAAAAAGGAGAGTTTCAGAACAGTCATCTGTTTTCTATGCCGCTACACAACTCAGCTATTATGAAAACAGAAAAGATGAGGGTGTCCTGTGCTGCTGACCAAACTTGCCTGTGCTCAAAGCCACCATCAACATTGTCTAGAAGAGACTGTCTTCCCACACAGTCAAAACTATGTTTTTATTGATGTCTACTCTTTTTCTCTGTCAACTTCTATTTGAGAACTATGCTGCAACAAAATCTTACAAACATGCAGCTTTGATGCACTATTTTGAAATTTTTTTAAAGTTTAAAACCAGTCCAATTTCATCTGTCTCAATCAACTTATATCTGCAGGATACCACTTTCAGTTCCTCTCTGTGTTCAGCCTTGTATTGCATTAACAATGATGATACCACCATGAAAGGAAAAAAAACCCAGTGTATGCTTATAAGAATCACAAACACAAGTACATGCATCCTGCCCATAAACCAAGATCAGAATGTAAATTACAAAGGAAGAAGAACATCTCTGGACTTATGTTGATATGCAGGACTCAAAGAAAGGCAGAAATTAAAATATATTTAAATTCTTAAAAGCTTCTCCCCCTCAATAAGAATCAATAAGCAGCTTAATGTGATGTTTAATTAAAAAAGGATGTTAGAAATGTAAAAGATATTGAAAATTAATCAGAATAATTTGATAGCTCAGGTAGATTTTTATTGTAGTTAAAAAAAGAGAGACATCTGGATTCCCACATGCAATAAAGAAAGGAATTATTCCTAACAGGCTTAACTCAGACTCCTTTGATACTTTCAAACTACTTGTTTTCACAAGAGCTAAGAGAGATACTAGCTATCCCAGCTTTCTTCCACATACTACCCAAAAACTGTGGTAGAGAACTCCAAGGACTGTGAAGAAGCAATCTTTTCTTCCATAGTCAACTCAAACCATGGCAGATAATAAATCAAAAGAAAGCTATTTCAGGAAAACAAAAAAGCTTCGTTTTCTACAACAAATGTGTTAATATTCCAAACGTACCTTTGTTGCTAAAATCATCAATCAGAACAATTTCTGCCAAGTATTTTCTTGGTGTCCTCTTAATGACACTGTGGACTGTCCTCATGAGTGTGGACCATCCTTCATTATGGAAGACGATGACAACACTGGAGGTGAGCAGGTTATCATCATAATGCCAGTATTTGCATCTGTAAAAAGAGTTGATTTTATTAGTTTACACATGCTGACTTACAGAACTACTTAATAGCATCCTTGTGCAAATGAAATCTTCCCTGACACCTTTCCTTCAGATTTAAGAGAGGCAGGATATACAAGGTAATACACCTTAAGTGCATCACAGATACAGATACAAATACAAATAAAAGTAGACCGTCAAGCACAAGTTTCAGACCTGGTCCAATTTCAGTGGGCTCCTTCCTTGAAAGATATGAAAACACATGGAGAAAAAAAAAATACAAGAAAAGAGAGAGATGAAAAAACCAAACAAAAATAGTGCAGATGACTCAGGTCTTTTTTCCTGAGGCGTTAGAGATGATTTAGAAACAAGCAATATGAGTACTTCCAATACCTTCCACACTTTCCAACACCTCTTAATCACATTTATCAACACTGGATTTAATTTGCAATTGTAATGTCCATTTCCCCAACTGTACCCCTAAGTGAGACTGTTCACAGACTCCCTTATTACAACCAGTCCAAGTATTTCCTTAACCTGAAGTTTCTCTACATGATCTCCAGCTCCTTTTCCAGCTATAATAATACAATTCCTATCATCAAACAGAGACATAGCACTTTTGATTTCGATGGGAAAAACCGTTCCTTTTTTCATCTTTCAGCAAATAAAGTCTCTACTAGAGAGATTCTGACTTTTCAAAGACAGCTATCATGTATTAAGGAACTTTTAGTGACAAACAAAAACTTCTAAACTTACAGATGCACAAACTTCCATAGTTACAGTTCTCTTTATACAATAAAAAGCTCAAGTGCACAGAAATATTGCTGCTTTTAAAAAGAATCACCTTAATCATCAGAGATCACCAGGGTTTCCAAAACTACATTCAGTTAAACTTGGAAAGAACTCACATAACAGATCCATAGGTATTTAAAGAGTTTCTTTAGTGAAGGATACATTTCACTTATTGTCAGGGAACAGCATCAATATGCATTTCTCACCTCACAGAAAATAAAAGACATTGGTAGAAACATACTATTAATTTTGTTCCTGTGGGAGAAGAAAATTACAGAATCAAAACAGACTATAACAAAATTTTATCTAATAAGGGATTTCTTTTCTTAGGAGTGCTGTAAGCAACCTCTGAAACAGCACAATCTCTAAAAGTACAATTTACTGACTGAAATCCCTCAGCTCAATAGATTTTATGCCTGAAGTAGCTGCAGCTAATCATAGTTACCAACAAAAAAGTGCTAGACTGGCTGTTTAAAAGGTTCAGGCCATGGATGCCTGCCTTCCTTCCACAGATCCCTCTCAAAGACTCCAGCTGATTACACATTGCAGTACTTCCATTTGTAGCACAAGCGTTTAAGCTGTCAACAACTTGCTTAGCTATCTGCAGAGATAAAATGGATATCCTACCTAGGTGTGTTAAGTGGGCTGTGTAAAAGGAAGATTTAATATGTTTAATAACAGATTTATAACAGAACAGTGTTGCTTCACATGTATGTTCTCAGTGTTAATTTTGGTGATATGGTTATGTAAAAATGGAGGAAAACAGGGTGTTATACTTTCAAAAAAACCAGTGTACCAGCTGAATGCCACTCAAGGGCTCTGCGTAAAAGGTAGCAGAATAGCACTTTTTGTCTCAAAGGAGAAGGCAGTAGCTGATGCAGCTTGCACTGTGCTCCTGACCTGCACCTGCAGCAGCTTAGCTAGGAACCTTTTTTGCTTATTTCCGAATAAAAAGAGAGAGAGACGGCTACAATGTTTCCGATTGCCTTCAAGGACAAACCAAAGAACACCTCGGAAAAGAACACAAATCTTTTGGTTGCTTATTTCTCCCACCCCCAAGTGTGCCTATTTCTCCCACTCCCTACTCTCTAGCAGTACAGGTTAGTCATATTTAGGAACAAAATGGAGAAGAGCATAAGAATGAAGGACAGCAAATAACTTTGCATAATTTAAAAAAGTCAAACAAAAGCCCGAATTGAACAACACATCTATGAACAATTCATAAGCATTTTTTGATCTGTATTTAATACATTTTTAAAACATAAACCCAGAGGTCTAGACAGGCTTTTTGCTACAAAGCCAACTTAAATCTCCTTAAATTGGGTGTTGCTAAATGTGCCATTTGCAAGCAGTGAAGCACTACGTTTATATCTCTAGTAAGATCACGCTTCCAGTTTTTTCCAGATGCTTTATTTCACTTATAAGACAGTTCACAGACCGACTCATTAAGCCCATAAATTCTGACAGACTGCAGTAACTCCTGTGCAGTCTTCTTCCTCATCTTGAATTGAGAACTAGAGGTTTGAAATATAGTAGTTGTTTTAGATATGTGCAATTAATAAATGTTTTAATCTCTGTGGCAGGTTTTTTTCAATAAATGTGAATATTGTGCAGGTATTTGAGCGACAAAAGCCAGAAGCCTCAGCTCTCATTCCCTTCACATCCACAGGGAAGGAAGCAGGGAAAGCTTTCCTCAGTGGACCCTTTCCTCAGTGGAGCAGCACTGACATCCAGTGGTCGGCAAAACACATACCAAGAAACGATAAATGCATTTTCCTTGTGTTTGAAGCTGAATTTTACAGTACAGGTTTCCCTGTATATTTTAGGCACCAAAAAAGGAAAAAAATATGACTGAATTTCCAGGAACTTTCTTCATTTTTAAAAGAGAGAGTGAAGTAGATATGAATGTTTAGACAAAAGTTGCAAGCTATTGAAAAGGGGCGCAAACAGATTCAAAGTACAGAAGGGTCTGTGACAAAGGGGATTTAAATATGCTCCAACCTCTAGCTTCATCCCCTGGGTGCAGTCCTATCCACATACGAGCACAGTGCCCTTTCAGGTGTAGTCTGCAGGCCAGCTGTGGCAATACTCTATGCACCAAATTATTAAATTCACTTAAAAATGATTTTGAATTCTTATTGATATGGCTGAGAGGATGGCACATTGCAGCAGCTATGCAGGAATGACAAGGCAGCATCCTTAAGCCAGGCTTGCCTCTAGACACTTCACATCACTTTTCCTGAGCCCTGTAAAGAGTAATTGTATGGGGAAAGAGGAACAGGCATGCACAGATCTACAAAGGGCTGGCAACACCTTCCCTGGGCAGTGCTGCAGGGAAGAGCTGCCCTGTTTGTGTCCCCTTTCCTTCGGGAACTCATGGGTGAAAGGCAACAACATCTTCAGATCAGTCCACGAATAAAAACTTTCCATTCCCCAATCTGCACTGGTACAACTGAGGAAAAACAGGACTGACTCATCACAGAAGCAAGACGAAACCTTTCAGAAGGCACAGTTGTGATCTAATTGAGAAACAGGCTGAGTAATGTTTTTTCTGTCTATTAGCCTGCATACTTAGGATGTGAATTAGTTCTACTCCCTCTCCACCCTTAGAGGGAACAGCACTGCTGGAGCCTGTGCCATATTAAAGTCCCCTTATCCCTGTGCACCAGCCACAGCAGAGAGGAGCACTTTTACAGGAGACCCTCTGCACAAGAAGCTGAGCATCTGACCCGGAGTGCTCCTTGGCTTGGGGAAATTTCTGCTCTTACAGCTTTGTACTCTATTCATTGGCTTGCTCTTAGGATGTCCTGGGGCCCCACAGTTGTGAGTGTGGGTACATGGTCCAAGGCTGTAGCATACAGACTCCCTGTTAGCTACCCCTGAAGATGCAGATATAGACTCAAATTTCCTCAGGCTAAAAAAAAAGCCAGAAGTAGGGTCTGCTTCTCCTGGAAGAGTAATCCATCCACCAACAAAAATGCAAGAGCTGAAAAAGGAGAGCACCTTGACAGCAATTTAAGGGTGAGCCCCATCAGATAGATACTTAGAGGGCAGTTTAACACCTGGAGCCAACAGAAGTGTTTCTGCTGTCATGCTGAACCCCTAGCTTTCCCACTATACAAGCACCTGAGCTCCAGAAGAGGTATCATGGCTGCTTATTATGTCTCTCCATCCCTGGGTCAGCTCTCTAACTTGCACCTGCACGTACCAAGAACACATCAGTACCCTCCGGATTTTAAAGCACTGTGCTTGTGTGCTAAGACCAAAATGTACCAGCCCAGATTCTTCCAAGAGGGCAGGCAGCTGCCATTCCAATCCTGTAACCACTCCGGCAGCCAAAGAAGCTCCTGAGAAGCTAAATCAGTGTTGCAAGTTGAGGGCCCTGAATCAGTACAAAGCTGAAGGTCTCAAATTAGTATTTATCCCGAAATCGTAACCGACATTAAAAAATTGAATTTCTCTTCTCCATTAATATAGAACTGTTCACAACTTTATATTGTATTTTAAATTTTATTTCACGTTTAAAGTGGTATGAGATTCATAGTTGTATTATGACCTATTATAATTGCTTTATAGTGCATACTTTTTTTTCAACTCTTTGAAAGAGTCCAGCACAAGCAAATCCCAAAAATAACTAAGGAGATCTGTTTTCAGTTTCAGTTTCCTTTTTTAGCAAGTCCTGTTCTTATCTTACAAGGAGATAGGCATTCAGCTGACAGCATGCTGTTTACATATTTTTAATACTGAATTCAGGGCTCCTTGTAATTTTAAATCACCAATTTATTATGACTACTGCAGTAAACCGAATCTATCCCCTAGGAAGATGGATGGGAATTTCTTTTTCACAAAACACCATCAACTGTTTGCTCATCTGTATGGGTGACATCACCAAGGTCATAGCTGAGACCGGCTGCTTGACACCTGCAAGTCAGAAGGATCAATGGCCAAGTCTAGAATAGAGAGAATAGACAGAAACAGATCATGGAACTGGGCATTTCTTTGTTAGGATACAACTAAGTAAATCTAACGCTGGATTTGGTGCTGGATTTGGTACCTATGAAGCCTTGCCGGGTATTTAATGCACCAGCAACACCAATACAAGATTATAGCAGTCAACTTAAAAAACAGGGGTTCTGGAAGAGAAATAAACAGACAACCCAAGAAGGACAGACTGATCAGCTGAATAAATGTTTTATTCCCTTCAGCAGACAGCATCAAAACCTCTATTACACACTACCAAACAGCTTAAACCTATGCTGAAACAGCATTTGCTATTTTTAAAATAGCTACAAGCTTTGCCCCTTTCCATCCCTGAAGTAACTTGCAAGGCTATGTGACTACATTTCATTATTAGTGCCCTTGGAAGCAAAAGCTACATTTACCATACCTCTGAAAGCATCACGGTCCAAATCCAGGGCAAAGTTTGCATAGAAAACCAACATTAGAGATAAGAGGAGAATTAAAGGAATAACCTTCACAATTTTTCTAATCACAAGATTCTTGCCCATACTATCACTTATCCGACACTGAAAAAATTGAAGCAATAAACACCACAGGACAGGAAAGCTGGGGCAGCTAGGTCACTAAAATAAATTCCCTTCCTCAGGGAAGGGGAAACTCCCATACAGGGAGATGGCGCAAAAGCCCTGTGCTTTCCTGTTTTGGTTTAAAGGGAAAAAGACCTCACAGTTCTAGAGGCCTTCTGCAGTCTGGTGACACATTGTGGGTATTGCAGGGAGGCTGTGCCTAATTTTGGATTTATCAAGTTCTTACAGGCTTCACCTAATGAAATAAACAACTAGAAAGAAGCCTCAGGCAGCGAGCTCAGTCTTGCAGAAACACTGTACTTCCACCATGCCTTGCTCATCAGACATTGAACCTTGAAGTTCCTATCCATGCTCACCTGGACAGCATTATAACTTGTACCATGCACATTTATTTGAATGCTCTAGAACACTGCAGTCTGGTTAACAGGAACAAGACAGAGGATAAGAAGTGCATTTCATTTTTTGGTTTCACATTCAGATTACAACTCTTGGCAAACTGATTCCTCCGCGTGCCCCAGAATTTCTACTCTGCAAGTTGGCACCCAGAGGGTTACACAAACAGCTGCAGGAAATCACTCACTCTCCTCTCTGCCCCTCCACTGAAGTCAAGGTTTAAAACACAATTTAAATATACTGCAGGTGCTGTGCTATATATATGTTTTTGTTGAGTAAGAGGTCATGTTCAGAGCTTGGTCATCTCATTTCAGATGCACACACAGAGAGGTAAGTAAATCCAACTACAGATAACACACCTGGTGCCTCTGTCAACTTCTTTGTACTCTTTGGGTGAATTATTTCTCCCTTAGAACTTAACATTTGAAATGCTAGCAGCCAACACTAAAGAGATGAAGGATGCATTTTCTCTTGTAGTTTTCACTACTGGAACCTGAAATGTTAACAGAAAATGCTGAATTTTGCTTTAAGGCCAATGCCTGGAATTCAAATCTTTCCTGACCACATGAGATGCTCTCACAATACATGCTAATTACAATTTAAACACCATTTTTTTTTCCCTCCAGGTGTCTTGCCAGCAGTAAGGCAGCTGATAATCTGCAGTGGAAAGCTAGCCTTCCTGATTCAGGGTGACCACAATAATTCACTTGATTCTCAACCCCAGCTCTCACTGAGGTGCCCAAAAATTTATGTGCACATTATAGAACTAGTTTTCTTTGTTACAGAACAGTTACAATGTATGATGTGTCATTGGAATAAAAGATTTTCCCAAGGTACTATGTGAAATGAAACCAAGTCCCTAATGGTCCGTTTCCAATATATAGATACCAAAAGTAATTATTGAAATACTTTTTCTTGTAACAGTATCAAATATGTAATTTGCAAAATGCTATAATTAAGGAACTAATCACATTCCTGAAGAAAGCAGGCCCCACTCCAGGGCCTTTCTATTCAACCTTCTTAGCTACAACAAGATTGACTGGACAAGTAACTACTTACGGGAATAGAACATATTAAATTCATGTTATTTGACTGTCCATTTCTAATGAGGAGCCAAAACTCATCTGCCTTATTTCATACCCTGAGTAATTAGTTACAGCTAAAGATTTTGGTATTTTTTTACTCCAGTACAGCATTAACCATTTTCTACACAATTCAGTATTTTTAATAGCATTTGGACCACACAAAGGGTCCAAGCTGTCACCACCAAACTGTGAGAGGAAAAACATCTTTACTAACAGCTCTGCCTTACTATCACATGGCTCTGCATGCACATATTCTTAGTAAAGTTACTAGTCTATTTTTGGCAAGAATTCCCTCCTCTTTTTATACTAAAATTAATTGAGAAATAAAACTAACACGCTTCAAAACTACATGTGCAATTTTTAAAAACAAGCTGATTCTCATTCCCTTTCATTTTATAAAATGAGCTGTAAAAACAGTTGTCCAAAAATACATTTCTCTATGCACACAACACTGTACTCAAGCAAGGAAGAGTTACCTTTCAGGTTTTTCAACAAAGGCTCATTGTCAGTTGTTCTGTTTGAAGTCAAAGGTAACCTGTGGCAATAGATCCAATTATTCAAGTACAAATTTGTATGGCCCAGGGGCTATGCCCTGTAACAGCAATAATGTCCTTATAAAGGAAAACTCAAACTGGATAATCCACAGAAGGAAAAAACACTTAAAAATATTTATTCTGCCATGATTGTACTGACAGATGTGTGTGGGTGATGCAGCTGAAATTCTGGCTCACTGTGATGAGTAGACAGCAGTTATTTATTGTCATACTGAAAAAAAAAAATCCATCAAGAGATTAATTTGTCTCATGCCATAAACATTAATGATGTTTCCTCTCCAAGTCAAACTACTCCAGATAAAATTGCTTCAACACTTGTCAAAAGAAGCTGTCAAAAAACATCTAGCTTAAATAAAGTCATAAGACTAAAACCTTCTGGGTCAGTAAGGATAATTTGTAAGCAAGTCTTCCATGGGTTGGATAACAACAGCATATCAAGCCTGAGCAAAGCATGTTGAGCTCTAATCCTTCCTTTCAGCCAACACAGTTAATTACCTTGGCACGAAATCTGATCAGCACTGCGAACATCCCTGGCTCAAGGACTCTACAGCAGTGCAACTTTGTCAATAGGAGAAACAGGGAGTTCCACAGTGCATCATTTAAAATATACTGCAAGAGAATGCTTCTTGACTTCAAAAGTGCAATTAGCATGGCTCAAACCCAGAAAAATACAGGAATGAAAATGGCAGGTGCAGACTGGAGCGTTCTACTGTGAAAGTGGAATTCATAAAGGAAAACCTACATTGATTCTAAGTGTTTTTGGGCTAGAAGTATAAAAAGAGGCTATTGCAACTAATGCATCATGGATATGTATTTTTTAGAAATACTGAATACAGATTCCTTGGAACATCTTGCACTGCTTTGGTCTTGTATAACCAGGTGCAGCTCCTGGGAGCCATACACCAGACTCTTCTCAGAGCTCTACATCTGTAGTCATCAATGCTTTTGTCCATCAGGCAGTTTTCTCTCCCTTTTTGATTCTTCCATTCATTTTTTACATGTTTCCTTATATCTGCCATGAGAAATTAATGATTTTGGGTGCTACAACTTTGTCAAAAAGGGCCCAGGAATGGCATCTTTGAGGACAACCTCCCCAAAACCCAGGAGCCATCCATTCCCATTTGCAGTTAAGTCAAACAGGCATGGCAGAAAACCCACCTGGCTGCACCAAGAATGCCAAAAAGCAGAGGAGGGAAGGTAGAGGCATGGACTGGCTGCCTCGAAGGAGTATAGAAATATTGTCTGAGCCCATGAAGAGAGAATTAAAGGCAAAGCTTTGTGGAGTTTAAATCAGTAAGACGGAAAGGGCAACGAGAAGAGCTTGTAGGCTAAAGAAAGAATGAAGAAAACATGAGTTTACTGATAAAAGAGATGAAATTTAGTGTCAAAGGGCACATAAAAGACCGAGACACTCAACATCTGATTTCTTTCAGTGTTTACTTGCAAGGTTTGCTGTCACCCCTCCCATGTCCCTGAGTGTAGGGGCAGCCTGCAGAAGGGAAGGAATATCCACCACAGAGGTGAGTCAGGGACCACCTCCCTGGATATATCACAGCAAATGGGACAAACATGGCACAAGTCCATGGGACTGGATGGATGGCACCAGAGGGCACTGAGGAAGCTTGTGATGTCATTGTGAGATCATGCTCTATCATATTTACAAGGTCCTGGTCCTTGACAGGGGTTCCTGAGGACTGACTAGAAAAAATTCTTGTCCACCTTCAAGAAGCAGAATACAGGAAATTATGACCTTGAATTCATTAGCACCAGGTGAAATTTTTGGAACTGATTAGTTAAGTTTAGTCCATGAAAGACTGCCTTCTGCTAGAATAAATCAGAGCCAGGTTACTAGATTTTAAATGTGCCAGGTATTGTCTAGCATAAGGACAAGGGGAAGACATCAATAGCACCACACAGAACTACTGGTTGTCCAAGAAAAACTCAGACAGCACCTGTGACGTGTATGGAAGAATCAGAGCACCTGACAGGACAGAAGACACAGGCAGGAGACACCTCCTCTTGAAAAGGGGAACTGTGAAGAAGGGCAAGACTGCATGATTACAAACCAGAAGCTATTAGCAGTAAGACATACATTCTTTAAATGCACTGGGTGGTGGCCAAACAAGGGAAACAAAAATGAGCAGTAATTCAAGCTAAGTGCATGTAAATAATAAGATAGAGTAAAAAACCCCCCAAAACCTGAGTCTGAGCAATAGCTTACTGAAGTATGAAAGCTGCTATTGAAATATTTTTTCCAAACACCAGAAGTAGGATGCCTGCCAGAAAGTCTGTTGGGCTGATACACGATCAAAATGACAAGAGACCACTTCAGAAGCAGGAAGGCCAAATTAAGTATTTCCGCTGAACTTTTAGCAGTGCCCAACGGCAGATACCCGGAGAAGGGAATAAAAAAAAGGGCAAGTACACAGTGATACTTCCTACTAAATACTCCTATCTTCAGATAATCTGCATGATAGCTTCTACTGGAATTTTCTGCCATGAATAGCCTAATGGCCTTTTTTTTGTTGTTTTTAATAAACCCAGTATTTCCCAAACAATGCAACATAAATTGACAAACTATTGTAGTGTGTAAGTATTGCTGACTCCAGTCTTGTTATCAAATAGAGGAACACACGACACCAATTTTTTATCAAAGGGCTCTGGGGAGCTAAAGAATTGCAGAGCATTAAGTCCTGCTTCTGTGTTGAATAGAAGCTAGTAATAAATAACAAATTTAGTAAACCATAGACACAGCTTTTGTGGAAAAAAAGCCATGCCACAGAAAAGTATTATCATCTTTTGAAGAAATCAAAAATTACGTGGACACGAGAGAGGCTATTTATACAGTAACTGCATTTCCAAAGCAGTTGATGAGGTTCTTTGCTGTTTTTACAGGCATAGCTCTTGATCAAAGTATGGCAGATTTCTTAGGCTAATAACTGCTAAAGTCTATTAATTCCAAATTTTAAGTGAGTTTGCAACTGTAGCAGCATAAATGTCTGTGCTGGCAGCCAAGCAGTTCAACTCCTCTTCCAGGTCATTCCTGAACAATAAGAAAGTTCTTGGTAGTTGCAATTAAAATGACTATAAACATCTGCAGAATAATTCAAGAACTCTATCAAGGAAATGAGCCAGCAAGAGAGCTCAGTGCAAGTGAAAATGATTGTATATGGAGTGTTAGACCACTCAGTGCATATACTCAGTGACAGACTCTAAACTCTGCATTATCACTGGGTAAAAAAAAGAAAAATTAAAAATCTTGAAGTCTAATGCGAATAGGTCTTTCAGAATTTTAGCTCAGAGTTAATGAAAAGGGAAATAAAATAGCAGGAATAATAAGGATGGAACATGAAACATTCGTATAGCAACTTCATGGAGAGGTCTCTGATATTCCCATACCACAGGGCAGCAGAGACACAGAGGTACATAACAGTATCCGTATCTGGGAGGAGAGGTTAAAACAAGCACCACATTCTGCAGTCACTGACTCAGGATGTCATTAATTTCAAGACTATAAATGCATTCAAAAGACAAGTCTGTGCACAGAAAGAGGTCTATGAAGCATGACAACCCTGCTGCAATTTTTGGCTCAAGCGTCCCAGTGCACTGGTTGCCAGGAATGAAGCTTATCCATTCTTGTATGTTTTCTCACTAGCATATGTTTTTGGCCAGAGCTAAAGTTGTCATGAAAAACAATCACTAGTCAGAACCAGTATAGATGCATTTTTTAAATTAAATTTTATTTTAAAATACTCTGGGCAAGTGGATCATTATACTGGTTAAACAACTCAATTCTTGTTATTCCTAGCAGTGATTCTCCACAGTTACCTCTTGGGGCCTTGAGAGAACACACCTTGTTACCAACAGCATTCATCCTCAAACCTAGGTCCCTTTTTTATTTCCTTAGCATGGGGTATATTTATCTTGGATCCAAAATAATCCAGAAAACTTATTACTCTATTTTTGCTTCAGCTCTACCTCTGTGCAGACTCCTGATTACAAAAAAAACCCCAGAATTCAGGGAGCAATTAAATTAATACCCTTCTTCCCAAAATTTTATAGCAGGTCTGCTAGGAAACAGTGATAACATGTAAAATCCAATATAAATGACTGCTCTTAAACAGCTGGCACCTATCAAGATGACAAAAATAGGTCCAAAAAAGGTAAAAATCAGCAAGTTTAAAGAAAAAGTTTTCTTCCAGCTACTGTATAGAGGTTTAGGCAGGGCCTGCTAAGCCTGCTCTACTTCTTTGAAGCTAGAAATAAGGTGGAGAACAGGTATTTCTCTACCATAACCCAGTTTATGTTCCCCCTGGCCCTCTTGCAGAGTGCTGAAAGACTGCAGTGAGATGAGCCATCTCTTATATTTTGTACACTGACTTTTAAACAAATCCCCATATATTCTTGATTTTTTTAACCAAACTTATGACTTGTTGTTTGTGAACACAAGTGCTGGGCATCAGCACTGAAATATATTGGTTAAAATCCATAAGCCAAGAGCAGGCAGCAAAACAGAAATATTCCGATGCACCTGAGAAAAATCTTCAACACACCATCCTGTCATTTCTCTCTACAGGATCTAGCAAGAGTTAAGGCTTTTTACAGCAGCTGAGACTGCCCAGAATCACCAGCAAAGTTCCTATTGAATCAATAAAGGCAGCTGGCAAATCATCCTGGCAACATGTCAGACTACAAAGTCAAATCCAAACATAGCAGAATTGAATCTCCCTTTATTGGCATTTCTTTCCTCTTCTCCCTCCAGCAGGGACAAGCCCTGAGGCTACATGGCTTTTAAGCTGAGAGAGACAGCTCTTGCAGCAGTATTTCACTCTTGCTAGCACAGCCTGGGAAAGCATTTGGCATACTTCACTGAGCAAACCTGACTGCACAGGGCAACGCTTGAAAGTTCTGATGCTTGAAGAAAGAGAGGGCTGAGGCAAGGTCTATCCCTCTATGAACGAACAACCCAGTCTTTACCAGAAAGATCTTCCTCAATTAGCAATGCAAAGATACTACTGACCAAAAAAATATTACTATATTGCTCTTTGGTAGGATTAAAGTGAATGCTGACTGGCCTTATCAACCACAAAGGCTTCTGGTCTTTTTAAACAGATCAGTAGGAGGAAAATAAATGGTGCATCCAATAGGTAACCTGCTACCTTTTGCTGCATTTCTCGCTGATATTGGGGGATGAGCAGGAAAGTGAGCATGTGGAAGCCTGAAAGCACACAGCAGTATCAGCCAACCTCACATTGCTTCCCCTCTCTTCTGCGGCTCCCAGGAGACACACAGAAGCTATAAACCTTTAACCTATTTAGGCAATTGCAAACATCCCAAGTATTCAACACACAAAGTAAGTGATACAATGTTGTCTGAAAGATATCTTTTGTTCACATTGTTTTTTCATGCTGTTCTGTTTGCTTGCTTAGAACATTAAATACTAAAACCTAACTTTGATTTGAGCTGCCGGCTTTGACCTCCACGAAGGCTTATCTGCAGTTGTGCTTTAAGGGAACAGTTTCTAAAATTCATCTTCTCACAGCTGTCCCTCAAATACTTCCTCAAAGTATTTAATAATTTTTCGGAATATCTACTTATTAATGTCCTTCAGACCAGAAGACAAATTCTGAGATTATGCCAAAATTACTTCAGGAAGCTACAGGTATGGAACTCCTTGGCCGATACATGTGCTCTCTGATGCCCTTCACCTCGAGTGAAAATGAAGGGGAGGGAGTACTTGAGTTCTGCTGCCAAAGATATGGCAACTCACCTGGGCAGAGGCACCAGTCCCACCCACATGTGACATGTTGCCACCTTCTGCTTTGCTGTCCTTGCTTCACTCCTGCAGAGTGAAGGGCAAGGAAGGAGTGTGCTTCTACCTCCTTCCCTTTCTCTCTCTAGGGAAGGCAGGGCCAAAGCCTGTTCTGCCAACATGAACTCCTGGCAATAGCAGGCAACAAGCAGCTCCACCCTGCTCAGTTAATCACAACACCTGACAGGAAAATGTTTTTTTTCTTCAAGTTTCCGTAGTCCTGCTGCCTCCTACAAAAGGGATCCCAGTGGCTGCAAATGCCTCAGCAGAAGCAGCGGTGTCTAGGAATAACCTCCTTAAAAGAAAATGCTGACCTATACAGGTTACCCAGAGCATTTCTTCCCTTTCAGAAAAATCTCTTTAGTATGAAGGACCAACTTCTGAGCACAGCAAAGAAAGAGAAACAAAGGGCAGCCCCAGGACAGCTGGCACTTCCTTGCCACCAGCAGCAGACAGGCATGGTCCCCTCCTCTGACTGCCAGGAAGTGGAAACCTTTAGTAAGTCACCTGAGGAACACAGCATGAAGGAAGTGAAATGCTGCACTCCACGTGCTTCATTTGCTTTCAATGAGAGCACACCATGCAGTAAATTCAAGCAGCTGTACATGCAGGGGTATGAGTCAGACCCACAGCTGGCCAGTTCTCTCCTACCTTGCAAAATGAAACAAACACCCACTATAAAAGCCCAGAGCAGAGCCCTAGTAACCAGTCAATGAACCACCAACAGATTATTTACCACACCTGGACACATACAGCCCAGAGATAGGCACTCAGTCCAGGGATCAGCACAGCTCCATTGCTGGGGATGAGGGGGAAGTGAAAATTCCAAAGTACTTAATATCTAAATTCATACACTGCCCACAAAACCCCAGCCAAAACCAGACTAAAAAATACCCTACCATTAAATCAGTTTGCTCAGAAGCCTGTCCCTAGCTGATACTTAACAAGGAAAATTATATCAAATGCAGATTAACAGGAGAGCAAAATTGGCTTCAACATATGTCAGAAGTTAGAATAGACTGTGTAAACCTGTTAGTAATTCTTGAACAAACGTTAGCAACTTTCCAGAATTTTCCCACAACAAAGTAGACACCCTTTCAGCATGTAAATTAATGTTTTTTCTAAGATTGCTTCCCTCTTTAGGACAAATGCTGAGAGAAACTCTTAGAAGACTATTCCAGCCATCACTGTGGGAGATCCATACTTCTGTCATTGCAGGTAATTAGGCAGTGTTATTTAAACAGAACAGTATTTCTTTGTTTCTGTTCTATCAATGGTCCATTTTAAAAGCATTGGGGTAAATCAAAACTGAATAAACTAACTAAGCATAGGGACGTCTAATAAAGATAATCCTTCCTTCTTGAAGACAAATCTTAAGAAGTTATGGATTAAGAAAAGATATGACAATAAAGACTGTGGCTAGACATGGAACATGCAAATACATGCAATTAGACACTAAAACGGATGACTTCAGAGATGAATCACTATAGCTTAAGTATTCATGGAAGGAATCATTGCAACAGCATTAAGAAGAATATATGGAAACGTTATAGTACAGCACTCACGCCTTCAGTACAAGAACCTTAAGAGGCCTAATAATTATTTTAGGCATCAATTCAGATATATGGAAAGCAAATAACTGAATCCCGTAAAAACAGAGCTAAGAGAAAACAAAAGGTTTGCTTACTCTTCTTGACGCAAGTCATTAACGCTCCGATCTAGTGAGATCATATCACTTGCCACCATATTAAACCCAAACTCTTTAATGCTGGCTTGAATGGATTCTTTGTAATCTGGTCCTAAAACATATGGCTTTGCTTCCTCTCCAGGGCCACCAACAACTCCATGAGGCTCAGGCTCTTTGGGTTCAAAGTTACCAAGGACTCCAGGTCGTAACACAGGATCTGGGTATACAGATGTCTGAGGTTTAAATGTGAGATACGGCCTCTGGATGATGTTTTGCTGCTTGTTATCAACACCATGATGATTTAGTTCATTTTTGGCCTTATTTTTCCTTCGGATGGATTCCAAGTCCACTTCCACACCTTCAACATGAGGCCAAGGTACCACAGGTTTGAACTTCTCATTTCCTAGTCCATGGTCTCCTTTGTTTGGCAGGGGTCTGTTGGCTTCTTTGTCATCCTATATACACACAGAGAGAAACAGCAGACCATATCAATTGATGATCCTTTATTTATTTACATCCAGTACCTTAATGCACTCAGAGTTGGTACTAAATATATGTTGAGCAAGTATTGAGAAGTCTCTGCTGAGGGGCTGAATGAATACTTTTTACTAAGGCTACTGACTGCTGGAGAACATCACCAGCCGTTGTCCACACTTACCTCGGTGAGTTGGTCCTGGAAATGACCGAATGCCCAAAGCATTCCCAAAGACCACATACCCATGTAGGACATGTTAACTTGAATGTAGTGCAAGCTGTAGTTCAAACTGATGTGCAGGGGGCACTGACAGAGCATTTTATGAAGGAGAAGGTGACATGGAGGCAGACAGTGCCACAGTCCAGAGCACAGCATCCTTGGTCCCACTGTCGGACAGGGAGTGTTTCTGGGGTTTCTGTGTGCACTGGTGGCTCAGAGCTCAGCAGGGTCTCTCTCAGTGGTTGCTAGATACAGCCTCAGCTGGGCAAGAGTGTTGTAACTACAAGTAGTCTGGCGCACACATCCGTGGAGTTGCGAGCCACAAATATAATCCCTACCCTCCACACACCCCCTGCACCCTCCAGCTCACTCCCACCAAGCTCTCCTCCCTCTGCTGCAGCAGTTTATTTACAGCTGGGAGGTGATGCTGATGGCACTGGGGACAAGAGGCAGAAATGAGATCAGCTGCATGGACACAGGGAGACCCGCCCGGGGAGGCAGTGCTGGGGTGAAGAGAACTGCCACAGTCACTGGCATCTCCTGCATCCTTGTTTAAAACAATTTTGCTGCACTCCTCCCTCTCTCCCCACCAGGAAATTTGAAGTTCTCACTGAGAAGAAAGGCTAGGATTTTGAAAACTGCTCAGTGTTTTCACTGATCAGCGAGGTTGGTGGGGTTAGAACAAGGGTGGGTGATTTTGGAAGAAACTGAACAGAAAGGCTTTGAAGTGTCAGAGTGTGAAGTCTCCAGAATACAACAGCACCACCCATGAGAGCACTCCAAAACACAGAATCACTGCTTTTTCCAATACTACTGTCCAAGAGTATGATAGGGAAACATTGCTGAAGGTTCAGATTTCCTGCTAAAATTGTTTATTTGTAAGCAGGACAAATGTTGGATCATACAGAAATATGCAGGAAACAACACACACATTTTAGCAATGTCTCATAGGATATCACCTATTATCACTCAATAGGATATCACCTATTCAAACCTGCTGAAGGCAAGTTCACAGTGAGATGAGGCTTCTAAGAGGCTTGTCCAGTCACACCCCTTTGTCCAGTTTCTCAGGACAACCTGTTCCAGTTGCTTGACCCATCTCATAGTGAAGGTTTTTTCCTCATACCTCAGTAGAGGTTTGTCATGTTGTGTCTTGTCCTTTCAGTCCACACCCATCAGACGATTTTATTTCCATTTTCTCTGCAACTTTTTTTTTTAGGGTGAAAAGATGCAATTAGATTCCCCGTTAGACTTTTCTCCAGCCAAACCCAGCCTCTCTAGCAGGTCTTTGCTAGGTCCTCTGTTAACACCTCTCCTGTGTTGGGGCAGTGTGGGAGGAGAAACCACACACAGAGCTCCAGGCAGCTGAGCTCTTTCTAGGGCATCCACCCATTATGCACTCTACTGCAACAAGGGTACAATGCTGACGCATGTCCATGTTTAATTAAACCACACAACACTTCCTACTGCTTTACACTATTTTCCTCACATCAATCCACATAAAAAACCTTCAGAAATTAAGACAAATACAGTATAGAATAGTTCTAGGTTAACATGGTAACAATGGGAGTCAGACTGGCTCCAATTCAAAATAAAGTTTATTCAAGAAACTTTCTGAATTCTCTGTGATAGTTTAAACAGGGAGGACATACAACATGCAGAGGAGTTACATTATTCTGTTATTCTATCATAATTTTTTGAGGAACTCAAAAGTCAGCGTTAGAAAAGGGAAGTTTAAGGGCATGTGAAAAGGCACATTTTGCAAGCAAGTAGAAGTCTGCCATGGATCTAAATAAAGCCCTGAGAGGACTTTTGAAGAGAGCATCATCTCACACTTACCCTAGAAATCAAAAGGAAAGCTTTGCCACTAGACTGTCAGAACACTGCTGAGCTCTCAGCTCGCATCTAATTCCTGCTCTGAGTGCGGAGGCAGCTATAAAAGCCAGCAAAACAGTCAGCATCATCAGGAAGGATGCTTAAAGAGAGCATAATTTTGACTACATGAAATTTGATGCACTTACGTATTCAGTAATATTTAGTCCTCGTCTCCACATCTCAAAAGGACTCAGAGAACAGTACAGAGTCAGGTAACCAGAATCAAGGAGAAGGCAGAAAGGTACCTTGAGAGGAAAGACCAGAAAGGCCACTTATCTTTCATCTCCAAGACTCTGCAATTTGGAGATGTGAGGGCTGAGGGGTATAAAACTGAATTTTAAAAAATCATGAAAGTGATGGATAAACCCAATGGAAACCCATTGTTTACTGTGGTGGATGACAGGTCCATAGGGGGACTGCAAAAGGGCTGTGAGACACCTTCTGAAAATTGGAATTAAACAGCTGTAGAAGCTGGAAGAGTCCAAAGGGAAGGCAGCATAGAAAGTAGCCAGGTCTGCACACTGCTGTGCTCAGTAGCCACCCTGGATCATCAGTCTCCATCAGACAGGACTTCCTTATTCCCCTTATTTCTTATTATTGTGCGGAGTTAAATAACCTTTCATTCCACTTCCATTACCTATAAAACAATTATGAACTTCCACTTAGCCAATTCTTTGACTGAAGCATAACACTTCTGAGAGAAATTTGTTTATTTTGCTGCCCTCAGAACTATGACTTATCCTGTATTACACTTACCCTCATTATAACTGTTATGCACAATTTGCATTATAATGCATTTATTTGCAGTTCCCTTCTACACACTAAATATATTCCGTATGTGCTGGCCTGGAAAAATATTTCATAAAACAAGGAAATTATACTCTAACACACAGACACACTCATTGACCCCATTCCTCCAATATTTATACACGGAGGACAAATAAGATAGAAGGCATTTGCTGTGGGTTAACCCCTGCAAACCTCAGCATGACACAGCTGCTCACTCCTTCCTCCCTACCCCTGGACACAAATCTAAAACACAGCAATCATATGGGATGCTATGAAGAAAATTACCTTAATCTCAGCATTTTATGGACAGTTAAAAAATAAAATAGAAGTGGAACTAGCAGTGTTTAAGTGTATGGTTCAGACAACAGCTACTGGAGGTTATTCATTTCTCCACAGATAACTGAGACAAGGATTTTCCAAATACTGCCTGGAAAAAAAGCAAAGTCAAACCACAAGCAAAGAACTAGTTCAGTCATCTTATAAACCACAATGCCTTAGTTAGGAACTTCTAGAGCTTCCTCTCTCCTTTATGAATTATGACCCACACGCCCTTTTAAAAGAAAAAAAAACTTAATGACATATCAAAAATCTGAAATAATTTTTAATCAGTGTTCCTCACTGATTACAAGTTTGGCTCCGGTAGAAGTAGTCATACAACAACAGTCAAACTGGAAGCCATGCATATCTGAAAATTATTTTAAAAACTTAGAAAGAGATAATAACAGCAAAGTGGAGGGAGGGCTCAGAAGAAGTGAGCACAACATACATCTGAATACAGCACTTCTAGGCTGTCCAAAAATGAGGAGAGAGGAGCAAAAACTGCAAATTCTCTCACATCTAAAGACAAATAACAAAACCAACAAAATCTCATTACATCTTTATAAAAAGGACACATAATATAGAAAAAAGCTTTTTCCACAGATCATTAATTTTTTCCATAGGGCTGGACCTAGGATTTCCTACCAGTTTTCTAGATCCAGTTTGGTGCATGCTTCTTTATTTTTTGAACACTTTTTTCACTCCTTAGGGAAATATGTATGAGTAACTGCAAGGGGTGTTTCCAAAACAGTGACATGATATAAATACAAGTCACTACTTGACTTGTAAATAAAAAAAAGGGGGTTATTCATTGTCATTTTACTTCATAAATTAGGTGCCTTATTACAGAAAACAGGAATGTAGTCGAAGGTATAGAAATCATAACTGTTTCCCTTTGAAAACATGCCTATAAATTACACAAAGTAAAAGGAAAAACTGTGAGATGTCTTAATAAGGCTGCAAGATCAGTCATCTGGTAGGAGGGCTGGGGTTGTAGCTGGCAATAAAACTGCCAATGTGAAAGTTGCATAATCTGCTTTTCTTCAGTAACTAGTTCAAGATTAGTGACTCCCTAAAACTGTCTATGAAATAATGTCTGAAAAAAATGATGTTTAAAAAGTGGATTTGCTTCAGAATTTTCATCTGAGAACTTCAGAATAAGTAAAACAAGCAATGATTCCCTCAGCACAGTTGTCTGACTCTCAAAGGTTTCCATCCCATTAGACCTCACAGCTCCCACTCCTGCCATGGTAGCCTCCATTCGAGCAACTAGAAATTATACCCTCTGCAGGATCAGCTGCAGACCAGAAACACACACAAATGGAAAAACACCCAGCTTCCCAAACAAGGATAAAGATCTATGGCACTTCTGCTATCACTTAAAAAAAAAAAAAAAATTTAAAAAAAAAGGCTTTTCAATCACTACAACTTTTTACACCAAAAAGTCTGTTTTAAGCTCCACATTTAGAGGCAGCACTGCCTCTAAATCATATTTTGCTAAACCTTCCATGAAACAATTTCATCTCAAGGCAATCCTGTTGACTCAAATTAGGGCTGAAGTTGGACCATGAGAGTTCTTTCGTCAGATATAAGCAATGACATTCAAGCCATCTGGCTCGAAAGGGCCATTTGCTGTCACAGTGCCTGGGCAAAACAGCCTCTATCCTGCTATGACTCCTCTCAGTGTATTTCAGAGGCACTCCAAAGGTGATGGAATGCATATTTGGAAGAGATCATTTATGAGAACTGCACAAACACAGAGATAAATACAATTTTACACTAGTCAGAGATAACTTCTGAAGTATAAAAATGCATGTTTGTAAAACTAACAGATTGCTAAATCCCTCCACTGCATGCTTTGTGCAACCCAAGTGAGAAACCATGCTGTTGATGGTATTTGTCACCAGCAGTTCCAGGAAAATATAAATCTGTACGTTATATTCTTATGTTCATAGTTGCCCTCAGTTTGGACATAAACTGACAATATGAAAGTCCATTATGCAACCAGTGCTTCCTCCCCATAGTAGATTTCTGCCCCCTTAAATATCCTAGGGGAAACAAAACAAATTTAAACAAGACAAATTCATATCTACCATCCTGGAATAACTTTTGGTACACAGAACTACCATGACTATACAGCTTTGTACCACAGACACATTGCTGTGATAGCATCTCCAAAGAGCAAGTAATCCTACAAGACAATGACCACATCTGTTGGTTTTTGGAGTGTTCAGCACAAAACTTGATCAGAAGCCACTTATGAATCACAAAGTCCCAACAATTAAAAATAATTGTGATGATATAAACAAGCAAGCATTACACTATATGCATATTTACATACATATATGTTCTACTCACTAAAAAATACATAACCCTGAAGTGTAAATGAGGTGCAAGAGCCACAAGCGGCTTTGGAGAAATGTGTGTTGAGCAGTACTTCTATACCAATGTGTTTTGTACTCCCACGTATATCTGAGGAATGGAAAATAAAATGTTGTGGGTTGGTTTTTATTTCTTCATTTTATGAAATTTAACTAAAAAAAACAGCAGGGCAACTTCCTTTTTCACCTGTTTCCTAGATTTCACAGCACCTATCAAGCTGACTGACATGTGATACACTATTCATTGCCCTGCACCATCCTTTATCCAGCTTGTTGTTTTTCTCTCAGATCCCAAGCACCTCCTTGAGAGGAAACAGTTTTGCCAGGAATAGATACCTGTAATAAAACTGCTAGTCATCAGCATTGAGTGAAATCCCTTTCCCACTCACTCCTTATGTCCTGTGTGATAAGGCAGAACAGGACAATCACTAGTACATCCACTCCTGCAGTACAGAAGTTACTGAGATTTCAGAAGATATCAGCAGACCACAGACATTAATGTTGACTCAGCCCACTGACAGAGTAACAAAGTAGCAGTACTTTTGAGCCCCAAAATTACCTGTGCTAGCCATGGTGAAACAATTCATTAGGGAGAAAGATCAACAATTTTATTCTGTTTTACAGTTGACATTCCTGAGATTTGAGAGCACTGCTTGTGGAAACGCAAGTGGCACATCCAAAAATAAGAAGGGCACATAGTAAAGGAGAGGAGAGGTTTGTAAAGATGTGAAACTGATAACAGCTCAGTGTTTTACTATAATGAAGGAGTTTGGCAGAATTTAGCATTCAAGTTCTGAGTGACTTGCATTAATCTACACAAGTCTCTGTATCACTGATTCCAAACAATCGATTAAAACAACCTCTTGTTATCTAGTAATAAGTCAAAAAACAAACAATATCTGAGGTCATCTTGGCTGGTGTTTGAACCTGTGAGTTCAAGAAAGACACTGAGGAAGATAAGCCTTAGTTTATCAAGTTTATTTCATTCCTCGAATGAGTTCCCTGGGCCAAAAGACCAGCAAGCTCTTCCTGTCTTCTTGGATACCATCTACTCTGTCACAGCAAAAGCATTTATCCAGGACAGTGACTTCAGGCTAATGCTGCCATGGTCTGCAGCCAGCATTTCACATGGTCATTCGCAAGGCATAGAAACTGGTATTAATCTTTGGAAGCCCTCAGACAACAAATCCTATGGAAGAAGGAAGAATACTTATTTTCAGTTGAAATAACCTGATTCCCTCTGGTTATTTGCCTAGCAGAAGGGAGCATAATCAGTCCTGAGTTTTACCTGTTTGCTTGCAGAATACCTTGTTTAAAGATATGTATCCACATTTGGATGTCAGTATGATACCCATCTAAGCATCCCATTTAAATGAAATTGCTCCATTGTGATATTATCTTTCACTTGCCAGGGGAGCTAATGATACTTCCATCATCCTCTTTGGCCTTGCTGTGCACGTATCATTTGAAACTCATGCAAAGTAATGCAATCCTGCCACAATTGCTCTTTCAACTTGCACTGCTTTACCCCCTGTCCTTGCTCTTCACTCTCTTTTCCAATGACACTGCTCTCCCAGAACTTCCAGCTGGCTATGTCTCCCCTGGAGTCTGGATTTTCTACAAATGCAATTGTCACGCTCATCTGGTCCAGGCTGAGTAAGTTCCTTTACTTTGGGAAGTTCAGATACCTTCACTGAAAGCACAGACTACCCAGACACCTGGCCAGAGTGCTTTGTGCCAGATTCAGTCTCTTACAAGGGATGCCATTGGCCACCCAACACTTGCCAACTTCTCTCTCTCACCTTCAGGGAGATTTAAGAGTACAAAAAATGGCAGATAGAACATGGCCTGTACCTTACCTATTTTACATGACGCCTCCTTAGGAGAGGTGCAGTACTCCTGGAATTCTTGTGTGACAAGGCAGTTTCACAATTAGACTCTGCCTGACTGAAAGCAAGTAAAAATGAAGACACTGAGTGCTTCAGAACGAACTACTGTAAAAATTAGCAGTCTTATTGTCCTCATTTTCACTAGCACTCAGTGCTTGGGGAATATTGAAACAGCACTTAAACTGCCCAATCTCCTTCCTCATTGTCTGAGATCCAGCTCTTACTCAGCTTTTACACATCCCATCCTGCCATTCCTGGTTATGGTCACACTACCCTGGTCCCATCCGTAGTCATGGTGTGTTAAAGAAGCTTTGAAAGAGATCCATTTCACTCAAAGCCCCCACCTATGCCCAAGAACTTTGCAGTTATAGACTTATAGAATGGCTTGGGTTGAGAGGGACCTCGAAGACCATATAGTTCCAACCCTCCTGCCACGGGCAGGGGCACTTTCCACTAGGTTGCTTGGAACTACATCCAACCTGGCCTTGAGTAGCTCCAGGGATGGGGTGTCCACAATTTCCCTGGACAACATGCTCCAGTGCCTTACCACCTTCACAGGGAACAATTTTTCCCTAATATCTAATGTAAACCTACTGTCCTTGTGCCTCTCAATGTACCTCTCCTCGTGGCTATGGAGAGTACCATGTAATCTGGATAGTAATTAATGAGATCTAAAATAGAAAGACTCAGATAAATACCTGAATAAAGTGATATCAAAGAAATCCATCCTTGACTTCGTAACTTAAGCCTAGTTACAAAAGCAAGCAAAATAGTCTCTTATCATTAAGATTACAATCACTTTCAAGTAACAGAAAGATTCATAAACTGAATCATAAATGAAGCTGCTGCATTACCTAAGGGGATGTATTTTAGTCTCTCCCATGTTCTAGAAATGAAAACATGTTGGCACTAGTAACCTGTGCAATAAAAAGAACACAAAACTGTATCTGCAGCTGCTTGCTGCAGAGTAACAGAAATGTTGTTAGAGGACCCTTGATAAGACAGAAGTATGGACCAAAGCCTCTTAAATCCTCTCCTCACAGACAGCACACTAGAGATGACAGAAAAACTTTCAAACTCAGAACCACAAGAATTGATTACAAGTTTATTACAGCTAGACCAATCAACATTTTCAGTAGAAGAAAGCTGAAGTAATCATAGAAACATACAATGGTTTGGGTTGGAAGGGACCTTAAAGATCTCTCAGTTCCAACCTGCCTGCCATGGGCAGGGGCACCTCCTACCAGACCAGGTTGCTCAAAGCCCCATCCAACCTGGCCTTGATCAAGTGGGACAGAACACAAATAAAAAAGCATAAAAGCAAGTATCTCCCTACACACTGCATATTTTCAGGCGTGTTTTTGCTCCTTGCTAATTAAATGGCTTTCTTTGTTGCATCCAAATGCAATTTGTCTGGTCCCCAAGGAACCAGAGACCACAAGAGACTGGCCCACACTGATCCTGGCTCTCTTTGTGACACAAATTGAGGAAAGACAAGTACTGTATGTCACACAAGGTAAGTCAGTTCAGGTTAAGCACTTAACACTGATCTAATAGACCACCAGTTGACCCAGGGACTGTAGAACAGTCTGCCACCAACTGGCTTTCAAATATCCATAATCTTCCTTCTTTCTCTGCCCAACAGATAAATTTCTACATACTGCAGCCTACATTGTCATTAGCATGTATTTAGCATGGCATTTCAACCACAAACTTCTGTAGAGTATCACCCACATTAATTCATTCTTAAACAGAGACTGCAGTTACTCAGGCCTCCAAGCCAACAAAAAAGCACCTGTTCATTATATTTACCCTCAAATTCACCATATGGGTTACTATATCATTGATGAGACTCCACACGAATGTAAAAAAACCCCAAACTAATTTCTATGCCAGCTGACTAATGTCACGCTAAATTCAGCCATTTAATATTTTATTGTATTTCAGTTGTTCAGAATGCTGGTTTAACAGCCAACCCCCAAAAAGAGGCCAAAGAGAAAGAGAGCACCAAGCCCTAGGGCATAGTTCTACTGCAGCACCAGGGAGAAAATCTGTCCCAGGTAAGCAAAGCCCATCAGACCCTGACCCATCCTTCCAAGATAAAGTCTCATTTCTTGTCTAGTCTTGAGAGCAGAGACACTAAGAACCCAAACAATTTCAGTTTTCCTTCTTTTCCTGTAGCCACTCTCCACAACAAGTCTTAGGAGATGTCAAGTTGCCACTACTCACAGAAAAGCCAACATGTATTGCCTAAAAAGTTAAACCTTTTTTCCTCAAGAAATCTCTTCTGAAAAATGGACTGCAGCAATGATGGCCCAAAGTGCAGGGTGTTTTTATCCTGTCTGCCTCCTCCAAGTGATTAGGAGGACCCCATTTACACAGGGCTATGTGGCTTGGAGCAATACAATCAGATTTTGAAAACAATGTTTAATCAGAAACATACCTGAGCTATAGCAAATTGCTTTATAATACTTTGACTAACTAACACCTTTCTGGCCTATGATGCAAGAAGAAAAAGGGAAACATACCATAATTAGACAACTGTCCACAAATTTTCTTTTTTAGAGGGATTTTATGAATGCTTAACTGGAAAACTTATGAGTATTAAGAACAAAATGGACAATTGCATGAGACCCCATATCTACGAGAGTTGATTGTAAGATGTAAAAGGGCCTCCGGATTTCAGGTCTTCATTACTCTTGGAGTATTTCTTACCCTCTTCATTAAAAACAACAAAAAGCTTTTTTTAAAATTATCTTTGCATTGTAGAGAGAGGCTAGCAGAAGTGAACATTTTTTTGGTAATGTAGATTAGTAAAATGGTACTCACACATTTCTTAGAAGCTTCAAATTACCTCCTTCCCAAGACCCCCAAGATCCATAAGACTATGGAACTCTAACAATTAATAAAAATTAAGAGGAAAAATAGCCTGAATATCTGAAAATAGTGTTGTATTGATGTTTTGGCAAGTAGTATATGCTGATCCATGTAGGTTATCTCTTTCTACAGTATTACTCTACTGCTGCCACATGCATACACTGTCAAGTGCTTGGCAAAAAATTCCCACAGTTTTTTCAATCAAATGGAAGGAAAAGAGAGAAAGAAGACATGAGAATGGAACAGTTTGCTGCAATATTGCCATAATGCAGAACACTAACACCTCTATCACTCGGACATTTTCTCTGGTAATTTCCCATTTCACCCCTGCACTCTGCGATCCCCAGCCGCATCACCTTGGTGCACCTGCGGGTACCTGTGCCCGCAGCTGGTCTCAGCCAGTACCACACCTGCACTCAGTGCTTTGCTACAATTGCTAGGAACTTTATTCCACAGCCCTCAATAGTTCAGCAGTAACAAACATCTCCTTCCTGTCCCAAAAACCTCATTCATCTATTTTTTCCTGGGAAGCTGTGCCCTCCAAGGTGAAAGGCTTTAAAATACAGCATCACTCAAGAGCTTCAACACAAGATTTGTTCTCATCACTACATGTCAACATTAAATGAGGCTTGTGACCTTTCTAGTTGAGTCATTGTTCCTTCCACATTCTGTTTCCGCTCTAGGAATATCCTTCATTTTATGCATATGTTTCAATGAGATCTTAAAAATAGAACTCATGTTTATTCATATGGACGTTAGGGATTTTCAAGAACTTCTAAGATGTCCTCTGTCCAGATTCATTTCCTTCCAAAAAGGAAAAGTTATTCTCCTTTTCCTGTGTAGCACTATTACACAGCGGACTAGGAAGGAGCAAGGCTTTTAATTTTACCAAGACCAAGCCCATTTTAGGAATGTTTTCTGTAAATTGAAGAAACAAATAGATAAAACTGTTTCTTTTGGACTGAAACCACCAAACTTTAAGCAATTCAATTTTGAGTTGTAGAGATAAGCAGGTAAAAACAAGCTGTGCTGTTTTTGGCTGGGATGCAGTTAATTTTCTTCCCAGTGGCTGGTATGGGTCTGTGTTTTGGGTTTGTGCAGAGCACAGGGCTGATAATACAGAGATGTTTCTGTTATTGCTGAGCAGGGGTTGCACAGAGCCAAGGCCTTGTCACACTGCCAGGCTGGGGAGGCAGGTGGGAACGCATGGGAGGTTGGGAGGGGACACAGCCAGGACAGGTGACCCAAACTGACCAAAGGGGTATTCCAGATCATACGGCATCATGTTCAGGACAGAAAGAGGGGGGAAGAAAAAGGAAGGGAAGTCACTGTTACATGTGATGGGGCCCTGCTCTCCTGGAGATGGCTGAACACCTGCCTGCCCATGGGAAGCAGTGAAAGAGTTCCTTGTTTAGCTTTGCTTGTGTGCACGGCTTTTGATTTTCCTATTAAACTGTCTTTATTTCAACCCATGAGTTCTCTGCCTTTTACCCTGCAGATTCTCTCCCCAGTCCTGCTGGTGGGGAAGTGAGAGCAGCTGTGGGGGGCTTGGCTGCTGGCTGGGGTTAAAGCACAACACAAGCATTCACTTTGAATTAAAGAAGGTACAATATATAATCCATAACTTTGCTATTGATAAAATCCAACTTCTATTATTTTTCAGAAACAGCCTCAGAAAGAAACAAAAACTATCATCAGTCGTCATGTTCTAAGTGGTTGAAGCCAGCTTTTCCAGCCCTCCAGGCGTCAGCTATGAGCACTGCACTGATCCAAGCCTGCAGAGGAACTTCATTCTTGTTTCTCAATCATTTGGGACAGATGGATATTTAAAAATCATGCATTTCTTTTATACATCTCAGTGAGTAAATGACTTTTAAAATACAATAAATCCATCACTAATGGACATGCTTGATCAAGGGATGCAGTTTTCTGTGATATATCTTGTCTGCCTCAATTTTTAAAGACAGATACGTCAATCTCATTTCATATTTCTTGCTATTAAGGAGCAAACCGCATGATTAGATTTTCATTTATCTTGAAATACTGTCACCATTCTCAAGCTTTACCATAGTCTATTTCTGTCTTTTTTTAAATTGCTTTTTAGAATTTGATCAATGCTACCATTTTGAAAGCCTCTTCAATGAAACAGCCAGCTAAAGCCAAAAGCTGCATTGTATGCAAATTATACATACAGTCTAAAACCTGCTTCTGCAAGTTTCATCTGAGCTCCCAAAAGATTTCAAAAAATTCCGGGTATTTATGTAATTACTTTGTGTGCTGCTTGACTAGATAAGAAAAGGGAAATAACTTGTGATCAATCGTGTTCTCTGCTATTTGATGTCATTTCTTCTTGGTACTTCATTCCTGGTCTTTCCTACATAGGAGAATGGGTGTGGTATTTGCCAATAAATTAGTTACAGTCTACTGAACCACTGAGGTAAGATAAGTTATCTGCACCAAATACTTAAAAATCCCCAAAAAATCAACACAGTACATGCATTTGAAACATAAGAAGGAAAAAATATCTGCAACAACACTAAACTAGTAAAAACCGATATATTGAACAGACAAATCAATCTTGGAAAATAGACTACTCTTTCTGTGACACTTACAGCTAGTGATACTGTTTGTTTTGTTGTGAGGTAAACATGATGAATATCAAAATCAATCTTACAGCTTTGCTTTAGAAGCTACATAACATGTTAACACAGCCAGGGTATCCGCAGCTTTTAGACAGCCAGCAAGAATGCTATGATATAATCCACAGACTTCCTTAAATGGGCTCCACTAAAGCAGCCTGTTCTGTGTGCTTCCAGCTTTGCACATTTCTCTGTTGTATGCACCTTGCCAGGCAGTACCTTTTATTTGGAGCATGGAAGCCACCGTGGGCACCTTGAGACCACAGGAGCAATCAGAAAGGCAGACACGCTGCCCCTGAACTTCAGGTAATGGACTGCCTTGACATTTACTTTATGGTCCATGGTGGGGCCACAATATAATCTTGAAGCTGTATGAGACTAATGATCAACAAAACATTACTCTCCAAGCTCACATCCCACTGCCTTCTCTTAACATGGCACCAAGGATTAACTTTTAGTCCTGATTATCTTTTGAGGGACCTCCTTATGTCTGTCAGATCCTGAGGAGTCTTGTAGCGTGACTTTTGTGTTTCCAGCTCAGGTAAACTATGGCTGGCATTTCTGACCACACATCTGGAGAAAATGCAAATGAACTCCTTCTCCCATCTGCACTGACTCCTTAGCAGCGGGACTGTAACATTCCACTGTTCAAACTAATGGGCATACAACACACACAAAGAAAGACACAGGAGGCTCCTTCTTGCTTGGAAAACATGGAAGTCAGTTTTCTCAGCATGGTGCCTCTGTCTGCAGCATACCCTCACCATCCAAACAGCATAGCAACGGGTGTTTCTCTGAAGCAACACAATCTTTTCAACAAATGTTCACTTCCTGTAAACATTTTTGTTATTAAATCTGAAGTTCTGGCAATTCGGACTCTCCATGTAAATACTGAGAATAGAACATTGGCTAAAAATTGACCTCAAAATGACAGTGAGCCTTTCCTCAGGGTATAATCATCCCAGTAATGCTGTTTCCATCTGGAGTGACTTCCACAAGCCCTAGGCATGTGCACTACTTGTGGGTTTCAAATGGGGCTGCTAATAACTGCATTTATGAAAACTGTGCCCTTCACTTACTGCATCTGGCATGGAAGAGACATTACAAAGTCTACTTATGATCTATCCAGTTCATTAAATGGGTGTTTAAATTGGAACACAGTTCACTGAATCAAGACCTTTACATGCTAGCCTTGCACTTCAACTTCTAACAAAGACAATTTTGTTAAAGCCTGTCAGAAAACTCAATGCAAAAGCCCTCTGCAGTCCCTGGGAAAGAGAATCTGTTGTCTCTAACAGCAAAATCTGGCCTGCAGCTGGAAAATGAAGAGTCAGTAAGGCAGTTCATACTTGAGTCTAACTGGGGAGAGAGACAGTGCCTCCCAAGAGGAAGAACGGCAAAAGACGAAAATTGTCAGTATTTAATCTCCAATATGAGAGAGAAGCTACATACTCCAGCCATCAAATACTGCAGAAGGACGAACTGGCAAATGTACCAGGACAGGACAGCAAACAATACAGAACTGTTTACTGTACATCAAAACAGAATCAGCAAAAGAAACCAAAATCCACAAGGATGATACTCTAATCAAAATACACACACAGACAAAAAATCCACTGTGTTTTGCTACTGTTCAATAACCTGCAAAACTCTTATATTGAAAATGGTAAAGAAAAACAATATAAAAGAGCTTCTTCTGTAAGAGACAATACATTCCCATGGTTGTCAACCATGCCAATATTATAGCTGTCAATAATCAGTCACCTTTTGGGATGAGGTGCTTTCTTTTCCAAAGTTCTTACACCCAAATAACAACAGCAAAACATAAGAGGTATATGCTCTGTTTAAAACTGTCATATGCAAGTTATGCAAATCAGCATTTTCTCAATACATTACATTATCATCTGACATGGACAAATACTGTAAGTTAAGACAGAGAAATCCAGATTGATTCACTAACCCAGTAAACATTTCCAGCAAATTATAAAAATAAAGCAAAACAAATACACAAACAATACAAAAATTGCAGCAAAACATGGAACTTTTGACTTTTCAATTCACTTAAATTAAAAAATAACAGCTTAAAAATAAGCTACTACACAGCTTCCCATTTTTAATAATTTCAACAGCACAGGAACAGCATAACTCTATGCATCTCTTTAGCTGTTGCTTCAGACATAGTGTTTTACCTGGAAAGAACATATTTTCCTTTTGTTTCATACAGCACTTCCAGTTCTATAATTCCTGACATTATGGCAGCTGCAGATTTGTAAAGGATGTCAGATTTATGTAAGATGTGGCAAAGGAAAAAAAAAAACTGCCCATTCTTCCTACCAAGTGAAGAGGGTCAAAGCTAACTTTTCCATTCGATTTAAAAACCAAAGTTTGGAAGGCTTCTAAATGTCAACATTGATGCATTACAGGGATGTTTATCTTCCCATCACTGCAGATATACAGCAAAAGCTGAAGGGGATATTTTCCATCTCTGCTGTAATGAGAACTGTGAACAGCAGAAATATGAGTTACAAGATGTACCTACTTCTTGCAGAAGATTTATGAAAACTGTATTTTTTAGCTGCTGCAGATGAGCTGCCTTTAAATTTTTGTTTTTGCTAATTTGTTTTGGATTTAAATCTCTGTCTGATAGGTGCTGGGTATTTCAGGCTGATGTTATGGAGTGGGATGGTTACATTTTTGCAGTCAGTGTACTTCTACACCATGCAATTTTGTCCTGTCTATGTGCCAACGTGAGCACCTTTACACCCGCACGCTGAGCTGGATCCAGGACTCCCCACAGACAGCTGCATGAGCAAGCCAAATGAATTTGGCATCCACAAGCAGGGTAAACACCAGCTCTGAGCTGTTTCAAAACAGGAGTGGGGCAGGGGGGAAGCTGCTGGAAGAGAGAGGGAGCTGAAAAACAGAGTGCCTGCAAGTAGCAAAACACAGAGAACAGTGCTGCCTCTGCAGCTGCGTACAGCCATTACCTGTGCAGGGGCACACAGAGGGCTCAAGGGCTGCCCAGCCCCGCTCCCACCTGCAATGCCCATCCTCAGAGCCCCCTCAGCACCTCTCAGGGACACCAGAGAGAGCAAGAACCTGCAGAATGGCAGGACAGCAGCTGCCTGACTTGAGAGGGCTTGCTTCTTTTGTACCTTTAAAACAAGACCACACAACTCAATTACAGCAAAATACTGAGTGCAGAGCAGGCCAGAGGGCTGGAGCAGCTCACCTATGAAGGCAGGCTGAGACACTTGGGGTTGTTCAGCCTGGAAAAGAGAAGGCCTTGGGATGGCCTTAGAGCAGCCTTCCAGTACCTAAAGGGGCCTACAGGAGATAGGGGACTTCTTACAAGGACAAGTGGGAATGGCTTCAAACTGAGGGAAAGTCAGTTTAAATTAGATATGGAGAATTTGTTACTGTAAGGGTGGTGAGGCACTGGAACAGGTTGCCCAGAGAAGTTGTGGATGCCCTGGAAGAGTTGAAGGACAGGTTGGATGGGGCTTTGAGCAAACTGGTCCTGTGGAAGGTATCACTTCCCATGGCAGGGGGGTTGGTACCAGATGATTTTTAAAGTGATTTCCAATCCAAACCATCCTATGGTTCTTGTGAACAAAACAAACATGAACATGTTTTCCCCACCAAGTTCTTCTCCCTAAACATTTCTACTCTTTTGGAGGACCACTTGCTGTGCTGAGAAAGCAGAGACACAAAAGGCAGTACATTTATGTCCCTAATGCATTTAGAGTCAGATACTCATGGTGTATTAAGAGCATCAGAAAAAAAAGCAGACTTGCCCAGTTGTATGGCTCACTGAGCTGCCCACCCAGATCCTGTATCAGAAATAATCCAAGTGGAAATAATCCAAGTAGGAGAAGCCCACAACAGTAAAACAGATTCTTTTGAGTGGTCTGGGCGAGGGGTGCTGCTCCTCTTCCCCAGAAGCCCATGACTGCTCTCCCAGGAATTCCTGTGGTATTAATGGTAATGCAGGAACTCCGTTGTGCTCTACACAACAAAGTATGTTTCTGTTAAATATTCTTAGTGATATGAATCTCCCTCTCTTCTTTCAAGCCGAATCTACAAACATAGGATTATTTTCTTATTTTCTTTCCTACTACAGAATTAAGGAGAGAGCTGCATGTTCTTAAATTCGTGGAGGAGAGGGAAGACATGAATAACCAGGGGTTGCCCTCCGCTAGGAGAGGGCCCTTTTTGCTTTTCAGGAAAGCTCTGAGTTTCAATGGAGTTTTCATTAAAATATATATAGAACTGGTGACTTTTCACAACATGATGATTTGAACACATATTTCTAGGTGTCCAAAACCACCCTTTCCTTAGAAAGTGCACCCAAATGTCAGGCAGAACTTCCTTCCATGTACATTCTCACCCATGTAGCCAATCTTTTATGCCACTACAGCAAGACAAAAAAGTGTATTAGGGAATGTGTCAGTCTAGTGCTGGCATATCTTTAGTCTGCAGACAAGTTAAGAAACCAGAACTTTAAAAGCAAACATAGTAAGGTAAAGGAACATCATGGAGGTTAACATGCATTGGAATAAAATCAGCACCAGTTATAAAACCTGCGAGTTGCCAAAACTGGTCTTTTCCATGTAGTATAAAGTTTCTTTGAGTGCTACAGCCCGTACAGTATAAAGCCAGTTAAGGAACATCAAGGCATGACAGAATTAATAAATGCATGTGGGACAGAAAATGGACTTCCTACAGGAAAGTTCTTGGGGTTTGGTGTTAGGCTATGAATAGATCTACTAAATATACACTGCTGAAAATTTCCCCTTGTAAAGCCAAAGTGACTTACAGAATATCCAAAACCTTAACTTGCTCATCAGGAATACTTGGCTTTAAAATAAATGCCCATGCCTTTTAGTAAAAAACCAAAAAATATGATGCTCTGCAATAAAGAAGTCTCAGCTTGGAGAGTAAAACAAGGAAAAAAACCCAAACAATTATTTCTGACATGCAACAGCATTCTCACCAATGAACATTTTAAGGCATCGGAGTCAAGATTATGTAGTTAAGTTAATAAAATATATTTTGAAAGCATCAACACAGAAATAATAATGACTTCTGCTCACAACATTATGCCTTTGGTAACATTAAGTAGCATATTATGGTTGCTAGATAAACCAAATTATAGATAAAATTCTGTCTGTTTCTTAGAAATTAACAGCTGTGAAGCCATTCCTGAAAAATTACGATTGCTGGGATTAGACTGCAAACAGGATTTTGACAAGTTATCAGTACAGAATAAATTCTTGCAAATATCATACAAGATAAAACCTGTTCAAAAACCTGTTCAATCTGCCTCTGCTTTGCAGCAATGCTAACTGGCCAAGCCTATCAGTCAAAACTTCGGTGCTTTATGTTTAAGGCAGTGAAGTCTTCTTTAATCACAGACATGGATTTTAGAGTTTAAAATGAAAACTCATTTCTCGCATAAAACCCTTAGCATGTTATATCCTGTGACAAACCCAATGGAAGATATATTGCCCAAACTATTATAAAGTCAAGAGGAGTAGTCTGGCCATTTATCTTTCTTCCTTACTTACAGATATCCATGTCACTTAAAACCTTACTGCAGTGCAAGAAAACTCTTAAGCTGTTGAACAGGGGGTTGCGACAATAAGCCTAATTAACTCCCCAAATTCCCACAAAGAATGAATGATGAAAAAAACCAAAATTAGCAGGAAAAAAAAGAAAAAGAGTAAATGAGGTATTCATCCTTCAGCCGAGGATGAGATTGGAATAAGAACACAAAATAACCAAGATATAACCAAGACCAATGCATCTCACTACACTAACACAGACTTGTGCTGGCTGCAGTCAACCAATGATCACCATCAAGGCTCCTTGTAAGGATCCAACCACACCTCTGTCACCTGATGCAAACATACAGAATTATTTTTTAAAGTTTATTTTAAAGAAAAAAACCCACATCCTTGTTTCTAGTAAATATAAATGTTCAGAACTGAGAATCAGTGTCTCACAGACCTTACTTTAAGTCGAGCGGCCTCTCTGTTCTCAGCTTAAGAGCAAAACTGGGTACCTCTGATTACCTGCAGTCCCTGTGTGCATTTCACCACACACATACATGAAAGTCAGCTTTGATTTAGAAATCATGCACCCCTGGGAAATATTATCAAAACAAATGCCTCCCAAAGAGGCACAAGGCATCTCTCAACTACAGGATCTAGGCATATGAGAATCAGAGAAAAGGGGACATAGGACAGATGAAGTGTGCTCAAGGACAACAGATTTCAAAGAATTCTAATTATTTTTAAAGTAGGCCAACCCCCAGGACATATCCATTTCATCCAGAAAAATTAATCCAGCCTGCTCCCTGCCATCCTTTTCCCAAGGCCCCTCAGGCATACACAAAGATTAAAAGCTACATGAACTATCCTGGCAGTCTGCTCCCTTTTATCACAACAGCTTGACAACTCCCCTGTCATCACCAGTCTTGGTAGAAGATAATAATGGGAGCAAAACTTGTTAACTCCCTGAAAGGTGACTGATGTGACTATTCATGCAAAAGGCAAGCTTGCTCTCTAAGAGAGAAACTCTGCATCTTGCAGAGATTTCTTCCCCTGTTTCTCTACACAAAATTATGGCGATGACTTTGAGTTTGGACACCTGCTCTACCAATGAGCACTCAAGGGTCTCACCACCCACTGCCAAAGCTGGGCCAGAGTAACCATCTGCCCCAAGTTTGGCATCAAAGTCTTCTCCCAGACTTGATTCCAGCGTCATGGATAGCTGCTCTCCTTGAGGATGGTTTTGACATTACTCCTGGACCTGCTCAAAGACCTTCATGGCCTCACTGTCAAGTTAACACTTCTTGGCATTTCTTAGCCCAAACTTTCCTGTAGTGTTTACATAAATAAAAAAATAACAACTATTTAAGAAAACACAATGAGGGACAGAAGACTCACCAAGACCACACATACACATCCAAGGAACTAATTCACAGTCTTACTTCAGACACCTATGGCTGGAATAACTTTACAGAGAGTACTCGAGATCACCTTACTCACTTGGTAAATCTCATGCTGCAGGAGTACCTTACTTACATCGATTCAAATATCAGAATTTGGAGTTGAAGGTCTCCCAAAAGCTATCCAAGAGGCAGCAGGAGATTTTTCTCACCCACAAGGAGGAGCTGAGGCACAGGAAACGCATGCAGCACCCTTCTGGATTTGAGGGCTCTTGGCTAAGAACTCTGTGATCAGAGGTAGGGGATACATTTACTATCTCTAGAATCTCATATTCCATCAAAGAAGCAAACAACAAAACCCCACGTACCACACCTTTCCATCTCTGCCGTTTACCGAGATACTGATCCACGCTATCACTAGTGAAGGCCTTGGCCCTGTGCAGGCAGAACATACTTCATAGAGGGGAGGGCAATAAGGGTGGAAAACATGGAAGAGGTGAGAAAAAACCAACATATTTCATAGCTGCGGTTTAAAGCATCTCACAGACTTTGAAATGTTAGAATAATACTGCGGGAGATGGAATAGCAGAGCCAGAGCAGGGGAAGCAGTCCAATAAAAGCAATACATTACAAGCCTTGAAGAGCTGACTTCAAGGCTTCATTTAACTGAAAGTGTAGCAAAACTTGTTTCAAGACTAAAGCATGCAGAGAACAATTAATCTTCTCTGAAGAACCCATTATCTTTATATTGTCTTTCTTGATCTTCCTTCCTCAATAGGAAAAAAAAGGAACATTTTAAGAGGTATCTTGGTTACTTTTTTATGGTTTTGCTTCAAAACGCTATTACAGATGAGACATTTTCTACAGAAAACTTAAAATGGTAAATACTGTCTCTGCCATAGCTAGATTTCTTATTAAATAACTCGAAAGAAAGACATTGCTTAAATACGTCAAATCCATAAAGGCAGGAACTGAAAAATAAAATGGGGTGCTATGCTTTGGCCCTTGGTTCTTTTATTAATGCTTAAAAAGAAAACATTTTACTGCAGGTTAAAACCAAATCAAACTTTAATCCCCAAATTGTAGCAAAAATGTTTGCATATGAAAAAGCTATATTCAATTTCTTTAAAAAGACTTTTTTTTTTCTGAAACACAGTATTTAAATAATACTTTTCTGCCTTATTAAAAAAAAATCAACTCAAGTCAGAACAGCTCTTGTTGAGCCATTTTCACTGCCAATTTCTTAAAAGACAACAAAAATAAGTAAGAAATTTTGTGGGCTGAGCACCATCTGCTTATTCTTTAATTTCATTAGCTGTTATATTTTGAGACTGTCACCTGTAAGGCAAATTTTCCACATGTAAATAACATGCAAACCAGTATAGTGCCTTTACCTTACACCTTCCTTCAATTCCCTCCTGCTGCTCAGAGGTTCACACATCAGTGCTGACTGCTGCTATTTGCAACCGAACGTTCCACAAGGAAATCAAAGGAAAATACACTGTAGCTTAGGAAAGCGAGAGCAACACTAAAAAATGTTACCGCATTCAAGGATTAGAATGAGGGATTCAAGAAGACATGGTAAGAGAAACTTAAAAGAAGTACAGGCCACCATAGAGCAGCACGCAATTAGTTTATTATAATAGAGAGAAAAAATAAAAAAGCAATTTGTTCTCTTGCAAAGAGGTGTGCTTATGCAGCGAGAAGCATGCTTAATTTCTGATGAATACAATTCTTTTCAAAGTATCATCTCTGAATTACAAAAAGTAGCCATTTTTGTTTCAGTAATAACGTCTGTATGCAGCCTGGTAAGAAAAGTATTTTATTCCTACATGGGAAGTGCATGGGTTTTCAGAAAATAGGAATCTTGTGCTATAAAATGCACCCACAGGAAAGCACCAACCTATTTCAAAAACAGCTCACACTAGGCAAAGAATTCGGATTTTTTCAAACTTCAGGCCTTTTTCAGTAAGCAAACATTTCAAAATTGCTTGATCCCAAGCAAGGGGAACACAATAAAATTGCTTATTTGAAATACAAAGGTAGAATACAAGTATCAGCCTCCTCCTCCATACCTTTGTACAGCTATCAAAACACTCTTTTCCCACAAATTTTGGAACCCTGGGTTCAGAAAATTTAAGTTTATGGGATATAGTAATATACATGTAACAAGATGGAAGATTTTGGGTGTAGGTCAGTTCTTTCTTCTTCCTTCTTCTTCACAAGCCTGGGTGATCTGGTATTGGTTCAAAAAACCCTCAGTGCAGAACATGAATGATTAGTTATTGGAGTATAAGTAAAAATAAATTAGTTGGCAATCTATGATTGGGTAGTTTGGTCTTTAAAAGACCTTGGAACATAGAACTGTGGGGCCATTTTCACCTGGTTAACTTAGAGGCACATTCTGTGCACCTGTGCCATAGGTAGGAAACAATAAACATCTGAGTCCGAAGAACAGCTCTGTGTCTCCTGCATTTTAATCCAAACTCAGAGTAAAAGAACTCACGAAACAGAGGCAAAGAAGAAAGGAACAGAAACAGAAAATTTAATAACTGGTGCCCCGTGTGAGGATCGAACTCACGACCTTCAGATTATGAGACTGATCAGAAACAGAAAATTCAATACACAAAAGCACATATCTTCCCCACAAGCTCCTTCACAGAGGAGGAGGCTACAATCAAACTGATAAATCCTCATCTGCCATAAAGCACAATCTTAAACCTTTTGTTTAAATTTATAGAAGCCCACTGAGTTTATTTTTTTGTTCTACAGCCTGTATTAAGTGAAAAGGCAGAAAACCCCCAAATCCAAGCCTAAACAGTAGCACAGGTTGTGAAGACATGCGTGCTGCTAGCTGCTAACTGCTCCCCTTTGCTGGGGGCATCTTCCTTCCTGAACACATCACCTGAGCGTTGCACTTAGCAATGGGGGGAACCTCACCCATCAAAGCTGTCTAACCTAATGCACTGTGGGGCAGAGGTGGACTGCTAAAGGCAGATTCAAGCAAGATAAATGCCTTCTGATTCACAAAAATATTAAAGAAAATGGATGGAGGAGCTGGCCTTTGGACCAGCATGAGCTCAATTGGAGTTGAAGCTGACCAGAACTGTGGGGGACAATAAAAAGATTTTTTAAAAATACATTGTTAAAAGGCAGTGCAGAAATGACATCAGCCTGTTACAGGATGAGGACGATCACCTCACAGTCAGGGATATTGACAAGGTGGAGATGTTTAATGCTTTCTTTGCCTCTGTCTTCAACACTGATGATTGACTACCATGGTTGTGAAAATGCTGAAATCCCAGTTGGCCCTGAAGTTCTGAGGAATCTGCTGCTCCATCTGGATCCATATAAATTTATGGGGCTTGATGGGATTCATCCGAGAATACCTGAAAGACCTGGCTATGTCAACACAAGGACTCTCCGGATTTTGAAGGTCCTGGGAATCTGTAGATATCCCAGTTGACCAGAAGTTAACTAACAATGCTCCAATTTTTGAAAAGGGCAAGGAGGACCCTAGAAACTACAGGTCTGTCAGTCTCAATTTAGTGACTGGTAAAGTTGTGGACATTATTCTGGGAGGCATTGAAAAATGCCTGAAAGACAATGCAGTCGTCGGTCACAGCCAGCACAGCTTCATGAGGGGAAACCCTGCTTGTCAAATCTGATTTCCTCTTATGACAAGGTAACCCAAGTAGCTGATCGAGGGAAACCAGTCAATGTAATCTTTTAGGATTTCACTAAAGCTTTTGATACCGTCTCTCAGTATCCATCTGGACAAAATATCCAGCACATAGCTGGAAAAGCACCCAGGCGGGGCAAACCTGGACATATGTACAGCCTCCTGATGTGTCTCCAAGTGTCCAGTCATCTGGTCCCTGGGCTCTTTGTTATACAAAGGATCACAGTTCCCAGCCTCTTGCCTAAGGCACCTCTGCCCCCAGGGCCCAACTTGAAGCTCCAACTGCAGCAGCACAGAGCTACGTGCACTATATGTATTCCATAACACTGTCCTGGGGGCCATCAGGCACAGCATCGCCAGCTGGGCAAGGGAGGGGATGGTCCTGCTCGGCTCTGCACTGGGGCAGCCTCACCTTGAATATTGTGTGCAGTTTTGGGCACTGAAACACAAGAAAGACACTAAACTATTACAGAAGATTCAAAGGATGGCCACAAAGGTGGTGAAGGGCCTTGAGCAGAAGCTGTATGAGGAGCAGCTGAGGTCACTTGGTCTGTTCAGCGGGCAGAAGAGGAGACTGAGGGGAGACCTCATTGCTGTTATGACTGCCTTGTGAGGGGAAGAGGAGGGGCAGGCACTGATCTGTTCTCTGCGGTGACAGTGACAGGACCCAAAGGAATGGCCTGATGCTGTGTCAGGCCAGGTTTAGGTTGGATATTACAAAAAGGTTCTTCACCCAGAGGGTGGCTGGGCACTGGAACAGGCTCCCAGGAAAGTGGTCACAGCACCAGACTGACAGAGTTCAAGAAGGGTTTAGACAATGCTCTCGGGCACACGGTGTGACTCTCAGGGATAGTGCTGCGCAGGACTGGGAGTTGGACTCAATCATCCTTGTGTGTCCCTTCCAACTCAGAATACTCTGTGATTCTATGTTGCTAATTTTAAACTAATCATCCAGAGTAGACATTTGTTTTCCATACTTACAGAGTCACTCTAGTAATTAAATGTAACTGTTGCCAGTCCTAAAGTCCTCTCAGATTATATGGCCTAGTTACTGTAAAAAGCATCCTCCCTGCCCCCCCAGGTAGAAGCCAAACCTATTAATGTAACAGCTTATCCTGCCCTATTTCCACTTGGCAGTCTCCTGTAATGCTGATTTAATATCTGACAAAAATAGGACAAAGACGCTGTCATTTTTCATTAGAGAACGTCAGCTCAATACAAGCAATTTTAACTCTGCTGAGCTTGGGTTAGGGAAGGTGAATGCTGCTTAGCCAAGTGGAGAAAAATACACATATCTACCTCTAGATAATGCTGTCATCCTGGTGACCCAATGACTCTTTTGCAATAACTAAATTTACTAGCATCAGAATTTCTACTACTTCAGCTTAGCCATTCATACCCACGAGCTTTAAAACGGAAAGTTAACTATTACCTAGAATTTTATTTAAAAGAGGAATTTATTACTTTATTACATGCTATTTTCAATACCCCACTATTTGGCCACTAAGCAGCACAATTACCACTTCTATTTTGGTTTTTCCCCCCAAAAAACCAAATTACAGCCTACCCAGTCCATGGTGTTGATCCCAATTTCTGTGGTCTTACTCACAGTTTATTCATTAGGTACTGCAATAGATTAATAGTTTTACCTGTGTGATCCCCAAAACAGACACAACTGCTAAGTTTTTGTTGAATTATCTTACCTAAGTGTGCAAAGTCACCTTTAATCCTATGCTGAGGATCCTGCCAAATGTTCCCTAGATACTCTAGATCCCTCTTCTCCTGCAATGGGATTCTTGAAAAGCAAATGCCAGTCTTAGCTTAAGGTCTTTGATTTTTCAGCTGTTCAGTTCTTTTATATTATTCACAAATGGTAACACTTGGGGCTAAAATAGAACAAAAGGAATATTGTCACACACAAAAAAATGGTGCAAAACTGCTCTTTAAAGAGGAGTAGACATATACATAATTAATAGTCTTGAGATAATAATGAGTTCTTTACCTAAATTAACACAAGGGTTTTTAATGATGAGAGAGTTTGAGAGATTTTTAATACAATCTATACATGCATCCTAAATTGTAGGTATCAAGTAGGCTTTCTTTTTTTTTCCATTTCTTCACATTATTTGCTCTGTGGTCATTGATTCTGCAACATAACTGGAAGCATCTGTCAAATGATTTCCCTTTAAATATGATAGGGATTGGGGTTTTTATACTCTCCCAAGGGCAAGAGATTTTTACAAGCTTTTTCAAAGCAAATTTAGATAAAAGCACATATTAAAAAAAAATTATCATTTAATATCGCAAAACATTTTGCCTATTATTGTTGCTAGCAACATAAAAGATTACTGTAATAAGTGATGGTTACTTTCTGCAACAGCAATATTTTGGCTATAGCAAGCTCACTGCCTCCCTGGGCATGGTCTTCAAACCAAACTTGTCGAGCACAAAAAGTTTGCCAAGGTGTTAATTTCTGGTGAATGTCACACAAGAAGTAGTGACTTATTACAGCTCTGATTGTAGAAGGCAGTGTGGCTATGTCTAGCCCTGCACCTGCACAGAGCTTTTCACACCCAGGTGATGAATGATTGTGTCCAGCTTTCAGATAACGCCAGAGTAGCAGACCTGATGCAGTGTCCTTTGTGTTGGTGTCACTCAATTGCAGAAAGGAAACCAGTGAAAAACGTGACCAACGTACAGATAACTATATAAAGCAATTGGAGAGAGATCATTTTGTTGTTTAATCTTTTGTGTAGCACCATGTTTTTACCAAGTTCCGAAAACTCAAAACCCTTCATTACTGAACACCACTGTCCCTGTTACATCAGATTTATTGTATTATTTCAATTCTCTCCTTTCCTCCAGTAATGATATCAACTTCAAATTCCTGTGTCTCAGTTTCTGTTCTAAGCACACTTATTCCTTAGAGGGAAAGTGAACAATTTCCTCTGGGATTTCCACACAAAGAATCTAATTTAAACCACAATAACACTTCAAGTTCAGTCTGCAACTTGTCATTAAGATCTCAGTGACAATCCAGCCAAGGTATACAGGATATTAGCAGTTCTTAAAGTGGGGGAGAAGAGGTGTCACCAGAAAGCTCAGAAAGTGTCCACTCAGCTTTTATTCCTTCTTTTTTTTTAAAGCTTCTGCATCCACATCATAAATTCTCCACTTTCTATTGGCCATGTGGGAATTGTAATGTTTAAACTTGGCAGTTGGTGAAGGCCCACAGCCCCAGCTGCAAGACTGCAAGATCATCATCTGGTTTCCTGAACCAGAGGGATGTGCTAGAATTGCCACCTGACCAGGCCACACAGCAAAGGCTTCTCTCCCTGTCCAAGGGCAACCACCCTTCCCTCACTCTGGCATGGCTGCTGCGCCATCTGGCAGCAAGGACAGCAAGCTGTCCTGGTGGGGAGATGGGAGTATAAATGTCTAAGGGTGGGAGACTGACCTCACAAGCTCCTGTTAAGCACTGGTACCAGAGAGGTGCACACTTTCAGAGAACTACTGATAAACAAGTAAGACCTAAACAAAATCCCAGTAAAATCATGTCACTTACAGATACAGAAAATGAAATGCCTTCAATATATGGCAAGTCTATTGGCGGCTCAGGTGTAGTGACTGTGGAAAATACTGAAATTACTGTAATGCTTCAAATCTGAAGCATCAGGTTCCCAGACATAAGGCCAAGCAGCCTGTGCCAAGTTTTCAGGAAGTTCTCCTCACTGCACACGTGAACAGGACAGACTACGGAATATATTTTGTGGGTTTAGCAACCTCATCACTACATTTCTGCCTTGTGCAAGGCTCGGCACACACTTCCAGCTAATCTTTTACTACCTTACCAATCTCCCTCTGCACTCTAGGAACACACTGGACACTCTTCCTTACTGTTCTTCACGTGGACAAATGAATAGGGTCATTTGTAACTGGTCAAATTTGGAGAGTTAAAATTGACCTGCAGCACATTTACTCCTTTAAACAAGATTTTAGCTTTTCAGTAACAAATCTTTCTTTACTGTTTCAGCCCATTGGTTCTGCCTGCTGTACTACCTACTCCTTGACAACACCAGCTTTAAGGCTGTACCTCTGAGGCTGATCATTAGCAACACGTCTCGCTGGAGACCAACAAATGCTATAGCTGGGATCCCTACAGCAATCTTGTTACCATGAATGGCCTCAGTGGTGTGATTGGCACATGGTGTGATTCCTGGGTGTCCTGCGCAGGGCCAGGAGCTGGAATTGATGATCCTGATGGGTCCCTTCCAACTCAGCATATTCTCTGATTCTATAATTCTCAATCATTCCCTGCTGGCTCCAGAACTGTGACCCCTTGATCCAGAAGACCAGAAGGCATCAGAAAACATCCAAAAGACACAACATGGTAATCAAATCAATGATTCTACCTAATTTTTTCTCACAGCCATAAACAAAGTGTCCCTGCCTAAATATTTGGTAGCCTTGCAATCCTTACTGTCAGATAGCAGGTATCCTTACTTACATGAAAGCAGATGTGCACTTAAGACTCTGAAAACAGACCTTAATATATTTTCATTGTTTTTGTTTGATTTAGACTGGGAACTGAAAGTTCTTAAGGATCAGAGTTAGTTTACTGTCTTTAGAGGTTTCTGATAATGCAAATGAATATTTAACCTCTCACTCCAAATCCCACAAGCACTTTTTCCTCAAATGTATTCTTGGAGGAAGTTCCACAGTAGGGTTACCCAGAGAACAGTTCTGTTCTCCCAACTTCTGCATGAGTCAGTGGGAGTCTTCTATTAGAAAGAAAGGCGTTATCTCCAACTATCTGTATTACTGTTATTACCACTTTGTTCTCATTTCCTTCCTAAACAGCCACTTCTCCACTTTCATTATTATCTTGAAAACTCTCTGTACATTAATAATTTTTAGTTTCCAAAAGACCTCTGAAATCTTTTATGTCAGTAGAAAGAAAGGTAACACAATATTGGAAAGGATAATTTTTTAAAAGGTACATAGTTTCAACAGTAAAAGATCTTCTGTATTACCTATTGTCTGCTGCTGTGAGCATTAAAGGTTATAAACATTCAAAAGAACAACACAGCAAATCTTTTCATCTTTGCATCTTTAATGCTTGGTGCTATTAAAAAGTGCCCAGGGTTACAATGGGAGAGGAAAAGTGTACTGCCTGAAGCGCAAAAAAAAAAAAAAAAAGCTAAAAAAGCTAAATTCTATTTTAAGCTGGTACTGTCTGACAAGGAATTTCATATTTCTTGGCTAGAGCTTTTAGCACAAGAAAAGGGAGGATGGTGTTGAACAGGAAGAAGATTTATCTGTCATCTTTAGCTTAACAAACTTCTGGGCAAATAACAACAGAGCAAACACACACATTTCTATGATGGAACAAAGAGCACACCACTGCATTTCTGAGGAGCAGTTAAGATTAAACTACTTCCCTTATGCTGAAGCTGTACCAGGGCACAGTCTGTTCCCAGGTGCTGCAGGGAGCACACTCCAAGATGCAAGCCCAGCTCACTGGGTCAGCTCTGCCTCTCCTAACACGATGCAGGCTATGCAGCTCCTAACCTCTGAACATGTTCTTGGGCTCTGACAGCTTCCCAGAAATATGCTGGAGCACTGCTAGTAGGAAACACGGTCATTATGTCCCTTACCTGAGCAGCTTCCGACGTGGAAAGCACTCCAACCCAAAACGCGAACTTAGTAACAACAATAATGTTTCTCAAAACATGACAAAGCAGCATGTGTTACTCTAATACATACCACAATGGCAAGTAAACAGTTGATCTAGCTAATGAACCAGATATTCTGTTTAGATTTCATCTTTGACAGTGTTTACTTAATATAATTGTATTTGTTCCCAACAAAGACTGAATTATTTCCTGAGATGGCTGTCATGGACATTTCCTCCTCAGGTCAAGACCAGGTAATCAAGACAGAATGCTGCTTCATCAGAGGCAGGACTGTAAAAGCTCTTGCAATTCCTTTACGGGTACGCAAACCAGCTAAAAAAGGCTTCTCAATTAGACCTCACATGTGAATGGAAGTGATACAAGGATGCAGCTCAAGTCTCCCAGCAAAAGCCTTTAGGCTCATGAGAAAGGACAGCATGATGCATTACAGCACACGCACACTGGGGCTACAATACTTCAGTTGTCACCCCAGAACAAGCATCTGATGATGGTCACTGCCCTACACAGCAATGCAACCACAATTTTTTCCCCCGATATTGTCACTTTGCATGTCTGTTTACAGTCCTTTCCTGGGCAGGAAAAGTAATTTGACTGGTCTTGGTGCAAAATGTCTACTGCCTGACATTTTCTTCAGAGGTATACAAATAAATTCCTGAAGATTTTTCCACACACAGAAAATCCTACATTGTGTCTAGAAGAACAGATTACAGAAACTTCACCACTTAATAAACTGCTTATCTCCAAAAAAAACCCACTATGGCCTATTATCTCAGCAGTAACTGCCAAGATACAGCAAACTGTAACAGCTTCAGAAGACAGAGCGTTTGCTGAAGGAGTCCAAAGTCATTTCCAGTTTTCAAAAACAAGAGTTCTGTCAACTCACTTGCCTTACACAATTATCCAAAGCAGCCCACTAGAGATGTCCAAGATCATTAGTGAACACATCATAAAAGATCCCTTTTTAAGATAATCACTGGAAAATTTTATGACTTTACCAAGATTATTTTAATCTTGGCTAATCTTACTTCAAGCAGCTCTCCTTTCCTGAGCTCTAAAACAGCTGGTGAAAACGGAAGAATTACTTTGACTCCTTCTAAGACCCTGGTGTCAAAGGGTCAGATTATTTTCACCTAATACAAGGCCATGGCAAGACTCGTACTGCAGATTTGTCCGTCTGACCTCCTGAAGCATTTCTGGAAGTTAGCTGAAGCGCTGCCCACCTCGCATATCATCTGTGCTCCCACCATTTCGGCGTGGGAGACCTGCACCACCACCTGGATAAATCCAGCGCCTTTCGGTTCTCCGTGAGCTGTTCTTAAATTACCTGATCTGCTGCTTCTCCTTGGCCAAACCTCCCCTTTGGTTAGTAAAGCGCCGGGAAGCCGATCGGCGGCAGCTAGGTGAGTTGGCGAGGGAACACCTGCACCCTTTGTTGAAGCTCTGGGGGACCTTGGCAGGACACTTACGCAGGGGACACGGGCGCCGTTATTTAGGGACGGAAAACCCCAAAGGCACGACCACCCCAGGCGTTCCGGGTGCCCAGGGCAGCGCCGCGGGGAGGTGCCGGGGAGGGGAGGGAAGGGCCCGGGCGGGACGCTGCCCGCACACCCTCGGCGGCAGGCACCGGCGGCGCGCTCCCGGCGGCCGGGGGGGCTGCGGCGGCCCCGAGCCGGGCGGGACCGGACACCGGCCGGGCTCGGCCGCCCGGGCCCCCTCGGAACGCGGCGCCCCCGGGCCCCGCCGCGGGCAGCCCCAGGGCGCGGCGCCGCCCGGGCAGGGACGCCGGCTCCGGGGGCCGGATGGGGCCGGCCCCGCCGCTCCGCGCTCCCCTCTCGGGCCTGCAAGGCTCCGCAGGCCGCAGCCCGGGCAGCCGCCCCCCGCCTGCCCGCCCGCAGCCGCCGCCGGTCACATCCCGGGCGGCGGCCCCGCCACCCGCTCCGTCAAGCGCGCCCCGGCGCCCGCGCACTCACCCGCGTCCGTCCCGGGAGATCCGGCTCCTCGGCGCGGGGCGACAGGGAGGACCAAAGCAGCAGCAGCCCCAAGAAGCTGCCCGCCAGCAGCACGGCGCGCAGCAGGAAGCCCAGCTTCAGCCGCATCCTCCCGCCCGCCCTCTGCCTCCCGCCGCCGCGCACGCAGCGCCCGGCCCCGCGCACCGGCCGCCTTCCGTCCCCCGCGGCGCGGCACGGCACGGCACGGCACGGCCCCGCCGCCGCTCCCCCGCCTCCCCCGGCCGCCGCTGCTCTCCGGCAGCCGCCCGCCTGCGGAGGCTGTCCTCTCGCCGCTGCCGCACGTACAAACTTTCTTTTTTTTTTTTCTTCCCCCCCTCTTTTTTCCTCCCTCCCCCGCGCCGCCCCGGTAGGCTGCGGGCTGCGCGCTTGCCTCCCCGCCGGGCGCAGCGGCCGGGGTGATGCGGAGCAGGAAGTGGCCGCCGCGGGAGCCGCGGTTCCACGTGGCCGCCCCGCACCGGGGCGGGAGCGCCTCGCCCCGGGCCGCCGCCGGCTCCTGCCCCCGCCCCGGCACCGCGCCCGGCGTGCGCTCCCGTGCACCTGCTCCCGCCCGGAGCGCGGCTGCGGCCCGCCGGGAAACGGGGCAGCAGCAGGACACCGCGGGTGGGGCTTGGGCTTTCCCACTCGGGCGGGCAGCGCTGCCTGGGCACCGATTTGTAAAAATTAAGGTGCAAGCGTTTAACTTTAGGGGTGTTCATAGGCGTAGGGTAACGCAGGCCCATTAATTGTTGTGTGCAGCCTGGGCAGAGTAGAACTGGAAAGTCAACAGATTTTTCTTGGGGATAGCAGATTAAGTACAAGATTACAGAGATGCTATCAGCCCCGTAGCTTGTGCATTATTTTGTCACTAATTTTCTGCATTGAAAGTTAGGCATCCTATTTCCTCCTTTGAAGGAATGGCACACGTGCACACACACACAGAAACCTGATAATGTAAGCTCTCCAAAAACCAGAGCGATGCAAGAACAGTACTTTCAATGTAATACTACTTTTGTCTTTTCTGTGTATTCAGTACTATCCCCTTACTCTGATGTTTTTCAGTTCTATTTCTTATGTGCATTGGGAGGGTATCAGATGCATGGGTCCTGAACATTGACTTTCAATGATAAGGACTGCAGAAATGAAACAGGATATGACACCCTGAACAGGATAACTTTGGAGGAAAAAAAAACCCCACACCTAAGTGACCTTTGGAGTTGGACACACCTAGACACAGAAGCCTTTGTTTATTCATATAACTTGTGCTATAGCACTGAGTGATGTCTTTTTCTTCCCATTCTGTAAGATCAAGGTATGAGACATAGACAAATGCAATGTTTAAGGCACGGGCAACAGCTCTAATCCTTACAAGTGTTTGCACAGCCCTGTGACTTCCACAGGAGCACAGAACTGTTTTCCCCAAAGCCTGCTCCCTGTCTAAAGTTGCAGCAACCACACAAATATCCCAAAACAAAGATTCAGGTGACTGTTTTCAGATAGGTAACAACATCTGCACAGGGCTGGGAGGGATTGTTAGGGGTTTTTTTGGGTGGGAAACACAGAGTTCAGGTGCCCAGCTCTGAACAGATCTTGTTTTGCTGAGCCCAGAAGGAACAGCCAAGTTCGGGCTGTAACCTGTGAAGGTCTTCAGGCTGTCAAAGAAGAATAGAAGCGTTTCCCCCAACTCTTCCTTCACTCCTTCGTGGAGACCTTACTGCAGCAAACAGTGCTCTTTCCTCATGTTGTTTCATTCTTCATTTTTGGCATCCCTTTTTAATGTCCTGTGCTGTTGCGCTCAGCACATTCAAAAAAAGCGAGAAGACAAAAAGAAGTTACTCATAGAACTGCATGGAGGGTTCAGCCATGGGAGGTGATACTGCTCTGCTGCTGCTCCTCAGAGCTGAGAGTGGTGGGGACAGAGCCCTCCGTGTGCAAGTTGATAGGATGAGAACTCACATTTGTAAAGCTGCCTGCTGAAACCAGTTTGGGGTTTTTTTCATATGGAGGTGTATGTTCTGCACGAAGCCATAGGCAAAGGTAAACCATGCATCCATGATTTCACAGAGAGCTACACACTTGGAAGATTATCAAGAGTTTTGTCGTTTTGGTTTTAGATACCCAAAGTCTTGCTGTCAGTGACCTCTCCCATTAGCTATCCGAGGACAATGGCTTCTGTACCAGGCATTTTAAACCCCCCTGCGCTTTATCCTGAAAGAGAAGCAGCTGATGCCCACTGGGAGGCAGTACGGGCCAATGGACAGGGTGTTCAAGCCAGCCAGCCCCTCTCTCTGCCGGAACCATCAGTGGCAGGAGATTGGAGAAGGCGTCATGTTTCTGTTTGACCATTATACCTGCCTGTCCTGGTTCCTCATCAGCGAGCATCATCTACCTTATCATCTACTATCTACAGGCCATGCAGTCTGACACCAGAAGTATTAGATTAATACTGACTTTGGACGTAGTTTTATTTCAGTTGTATCCTCATTAAGGATGTGCTGAAGTTTCAAATTCTACACTTACAGTTTCTCCCATGTAGTAAGGTGCCTGAGAAGACCTACAGAACACATTTTTGCTTTTGTTGAATTTGTATCAGGTAAGACAAAAAAATTCAAATTAAATTTGGCTTTGGATTGCCTCCAGTACTATTCAAAACCATTTTTCAAAGTCTTTTAGAACTGGAGAGAAAACGAGGAAGGGTTACACACAGGTTTTTGTCTCACTCAGTTACAAAACGTAAGTAAATCTAAATTTATATATAAAAATATAAGTATATATAAAAGTAAAATAAATACTATATACTATATATATATATATATATATATATATATATATATACACACGCATACATATACATACACACACCATGATGCTCTTACTATATGGGCAGCATTAAAACAAAATATGTTTCCAACTATTATTAGAGAGTTAATCAATCTCTGTTGGACTGATATTCAGTCATTCAAATGTTTCAAACCGGCTGGCAACTGTCACAGTGTTTGTATCTATATGTGGACTATATGTATCTACTGCTTGTTACACAGAAATCATATGCTCACTTCTCCATGCATGACTCCAAACAAATATGCAATGGCATTTAAGTCATTACAAAGCCTTGCTGCTCTTGAACCAGAGACCTACGATGACCTGGAGGTGAGGTATCCGATTACCAATCCCCTAAGCCATGCAGTTGCCTTATTGCTGGGGATTTGGGGGATGGTGTCTGGAGCAGGGTCACTGACAAATGTCAAAACCCCATGCAGCTGCTTGCATAGGAGAAGTGTCTGGATGTGCATCTACTCCTCAACTCTTGTCCTGACTATACGGCCGTAATAAAACTCTCTGCTTGTTCATAACACAATGCCTGAAAGAAAACTCCTACAGACTTTTTTACCTCTGAAGGTGAAAGTCATGTGTTACAATAATACAGCAAGCTGCTGTAAAGGCTTCACTGGACATAACACCTCACATTTTGCTCATTTGAGGGTTTTCTTCTGTCAACAGACAATCATTGTAAATTCTGCAATTCACAGACCGAATTTTATTTCTACTGAGTGCAGAGAGCACAAAACACAACTGGTTTTATTTTGTCATGTAAATAGGTTCTTTGAAATTAGCAATGGTGTGCTGGTTTTGGCTGGGGTAGAGTTTATCTTCACAGTAGCTGGTATGGGGATATATTTCAGTTTTGTACTGGAAAGGATAACACTGGGATGTTTTGGTTGTTGCTGAGCAGGGGTTGCCCAGAATCAAGGCCTTTTGTGCTCCTCACCCCATCCTGCCAGAGAGGAGGTACACAAGGAACTGGGAGAGGACACAGCTGGGACGGCTGTCCCCCACTGACCAAAGGGATATTCCAGACCATATGACATCATGCTCAGTATATAAGGCTGGGGGAAGAAGAAGGAAGGGGGGGGGGAACATTTGGAGTGATGTTGTTTTTCTTCCCAAGTCACCATTAGGCATGATGGAGCCTGGCTTCCCTGGAGATGGCTGAACACCTGGCTGCCCATGGGAAGGGGTGAATGAATTCCTTTTTTTGCTTTGCTGTGTGCATGGCTTTTCCTTTACTTGTTTGGATGTTTTTATATCAACCCATAAGTTTTCTCAGTTTTCCCCTTCCAGTTCTCTCTCACATCCAACTGGGGGTGAGTGAGTGAGAGGTGGTGTGGTGCTTAGTCACCAGCTGGGGTCAAACCATGACAAATGGATTCAAACAGTTACACTTTCCTTAGATATTTCCAGATATAACTACCAGCACTTCATTAAGTGCAGTATTTTGCTACATGATACTCTCTAGGCTTCATGTAACAGCAAACTTGGTCATGCCTTGATTAAAGCAAGCGTTGGAAGATGCCAGCTGGCAGAAAGTAACTCACCTTCCTAAAAGGAATACTCTCAACACAAGCAACACCTTTGCTCCAGTGCAACCTTCCAGCTCCATTTAATCTCTTTTCCCATCCTGACCTTGCATTTAGATGGTCATCACTGAACAAAGCCTTTGCTGTTTTCCCACCGTTACTTTGGATCTAAGGCGAGCTGGCCATTGACACTTAGGGAAAGCTCATGCAGTGTACTAGCCCTATAGCAGATTTATTAGTACTGCATATCGGAGTCCTGGGGCATCCTGCTGGAATCCAAGACACACCTTCCTTAGTTTTCATCTGAGAAGGTTGAAACTCAATGTGCGACTGAGATCTGCCTGGCCAGATCTCCCTTACTTTATGTTAAGCTCATGCTCCCTTCTGACACCACCCTCAGCATTGAAGGATTTGCATTGAGATTCTGGCTTAATGAGGTGGTCCCTGCTAGGAATAATCCAAAGGTCAGAGTTCAGCATACATTGGCATACATTATGATGCATAACCCTAAAGTTATGCCCTACATATTTACAATGTGTGTATATTTAACCTCAGAGTTGACAAAAAGGAACTGAAGTACAGGATTTTAAATTCTTCTTAATTTCTGAGACTGTTTTAAAAGTACTTTAATCAAATAAGTGCCTCTAGGGAGTACTTAATATATGCTTTTGCAACTTAGACTATGATTGCTTAATCTTCACTGTTTTGTGTTCATGATCTCTAGTTTTTAGCACCATTCTTCCTGTAATTACCAATTATCTTTCTTTTTTATAAACCAGCATTTTAGCCGTACATGTCCCACCAAAAATTATCCTTCAGTATTTCAGCATTTGAATAGATGCTTTTGGCAGAGTGCTGTTCGCCTCCTTTGCTTTTCCTGTCACTTTTATGAAGAATGTGTTATGAAGTTCCTGTCATTACATTTAGCCCCCATACTCCTGTCATGCCTACTTAGTCTGTTTTATTCCTGCAGTATCACCTCTAGCTCCTCTTCTCTTTTCCCACACAGCAACAGTAAGCAATCTCATTATTTTGTAATTCTACCAATGGTCTGGATTCTACCAATGTCCTGAAGATTGGAATGTAAAATGATTTTTTTCCAGCTGTCCTTTCTGTTAATGAGTACCAGTCAATATTTATGAACTATGTTGTATTATTAAAACTGCTTTTGTCTAAAAAAAATTAACTTCTTTTGCACCTACAAGTCCTCAAAATATCCACACTGATGAGTGTTGACAATCCTTGACAGATTTAGATCTCATTAAAATAGTGGATGGGATGGTCTGTTACGTGGGCATTTCATTTAAGCATGAGAAGAATTGGAATGATTCTAAGCATGGTTTTGCCATTTAAAAAGTAAAATATATATTTTAAATTACTTTTCAAAGAAACTCTCACCTGTATTTTGAGCCAGACAAAAGTATGAGTAGTCATATAGTCTCAGGTCTGGAAAATTTCCTTTTCCAAGGTGCCATACTTCTGAGCATTTCAAACAGAAATTAACTTGCATCACTTCCTGAATCTAGGGCAGAGAAAATTGAAATAGGTTGCTGCAATTTCTGTTATGCTGAAAAAATGAATGTTGTAAACACCCACAATTTCAGATGCTGAGTTATTTTTCTAAAAGACTTTTCATATATAGTAAATTAGTGGAGTTAATTTGAGGAAATTGTCAGTCTGAACAAGAACCACAGTGTCTTTGAGAGAAAAAAATGGGAAATTTTACAACTCTAAATTAATTAAATTTTTTTATTTCTGTGGAAGTTTATTATTTAGTGATAAACTTTTGACAGTTTAGCAAATAACTGGCAACATGGGTATTACCAATTCAGTATCATTTATCAGCTATAAACCTTCAATAATTTTGACAGATTTCTTTTCAGGATATATTCTGCCATGTTCCTCAAAATTAAACAAAACCTAACTGCTGAAGATAGGAAGCATTTGTAAAGCATTAGAAAAGTTAAATAAAGCCAACATGTCAAATCTGCACAAGATAAAGGCTTATGAAGTTTCACAGACAAATAAAAAAGACACTCAAAATTGGTTTCATGGAAAAGTGTGGATGTACAACAGTTACTAGATGCTAAAACCTGTATATGCTTTTTGTTCCTTAGCTTAGTCACCGTTTCAGAAACAGTGGCCTGCCTCATTTTACATAAATGCACAAAAGGTCCATTAATAATTACTGGAAAAGACCAGTCCAGTAGATAGACATACACTGAATAACATTGCATTCTTCTGCCAGACTCTGATTTTCAAACTGGAGTCCCTGGATTCCTGGGGAATGGGAATGCTGTCTGCAACAGAGAATGACAGCAAGACTACTGCCGTTAGCCATATAAAGTTTGTGGTATATATCACAAATGGGTAACTGGAAGTTAAGGGTCTTATTAGCAGTGAATCACAAAAGCATTGCTAGGCAGCTCCAAGCTTTCTTAACTCTTTGCAGATTTCATAAACTGTAAGCTTGATGTTATTGGTGGTTGGAAACAAACTCCACAATGCTGAGCAGCCTCTTTTCTTAGTGAGCTGCCATTTGGAGAGAAATTCTCAAACAGTAGATTATTTCTATTATGTATCGTCTGACACCAAGTTGTATTGATTAGTAATTCAGTGAAATGATTCCATTATAAAAGGCATGTTTTGTGGGAATTGCAGGCAATAGCATCTGTTGTATCATAACACTGCACACATTCAAGTCTTCTACTAAATATAATCATAATGAAATAGATTTCTTAAGGGCTTTAGTACACCATGTAGGTGCAGAATTCTCTGGAAGTTTTTCCCTTTTCTCAGGTCCAAAGCTACAGACAGATATCCCTACTTGGTATGAATTAAATGATTTTCAGCTTCTATAGTTTTAGCTCAGGTATCAAGATAGATAATTATTTCTTTTTTTTTTTTTTAGCATGTTTTCCATCTTTTTCCCAAACTGAGAGCTAAACAAAAACACCCAAAACCAAAAAAAAAAAAAAAAAAAAAAAAAAAAAATCCCAAACAAATCCAACTCTCCAAGCCCAACAAACTTAAGAGAAAAAATTATTAGACATGTCAAAAAGACATTGAAATGAAAGTGAAGAATTGTCATAAAGTCATCATCCTGGCAAGCCAAACTCCACTGTTTTTCAGTCACCTGTGACAAGTAAGAGTGATAATGGCAGGATCTCATCCATCTTCAAATACTGCAGGTTTCCAGATCTCTCAGCTCACTGCCACTCACTCGCTTTTTTGATATATAACGGTGTGCTGGTTTGGGCTGGGGTGGAGTTAATTTTCTTCCCAGTGGCTGGTATGGGGCTGTGTTTTGGGTTTGTGCTGAGCACAGGGCTGATAATACAGAGATGTTTCTGTTATTGCTGAGCAGGGGTTACACAGAGCCAAGGCCTTTTCTGCCTTTCACACTGCCAGGCTGGGGAGGCAGGTGGGGGTGCCTGGGAGGTTGGGAGGGGACACAGCCAGGGCAGGTGACCCACACTGACCTTCAGACCATATGACATCATGCTCAGTATGTAAAGGGGGGGAAGAGGGAGAAAGGGAGGTACATTTGGAGTGATGGCGTTTGTCTTCCTAAGTAACCATTACATGTGATGGGGCCCTGCTCTCCTGGAGATGGCTGAACACCTGCCTGCCCATGGGAAGCAGTGAATTCATTCCTTGTTTTGCTTTGCTTGTGTGCACAGCTTTTGCTTTCTCTCTTAAACTGTTTTTATCTCAGCCCATGAGTTCTCTGGCTTTTACCCTTCTGATTCTCTCCCTGATCCCACTGGTGGGTAAGTGAGTGGCTGTGTGGGGCTTGGCTGCTGGCTGGGGTGAATCCATGACAAACTGCAATGATTTAAAAATTAGTTGGCTGAGTAGTACAATTAAAAACATTTCTAAATTCCCAGGTGGGTGCAATTAGTAAGAAGCAGATTTCTAAACTGTACTTCTATTTTTACTCTGGCTTAACTAAATCTTTCTTCTCATTAGTTTGAGCAAATCAGGGACATCCCTTAGGTTTAGATGTTAGAGTTTACAGAATAAGTGGGAAGAGGTTGATTTACAGTTTTGTCCTTAAAAAAAAATTTTAAAAAATCACTCATTTCAACTTGAAAAGCATACTTATACAGCAGAAGACTAATTCAATTAACATTATTTTAAATTAAACTGAACAATCACTGATTTACTCTTATTCCAATTCACTGATCCTTTGAGTAATGAAAGCTGCTCCTGTAAACCTTAGGCCAAAGTGAAGTTTATTTAGTTCCTGATTTAGTATCAACAACCTTGGCATTTGTATATATCCAAAAATTAACACAGCATCTGTGTAATTAATTGCTTTTTCTTTTTCCTTGCAAATGGGCTTTGGGACAAAGCAGAAGTGATAGGAAAACTTCATATTCAATTGAAGCATGGCAATTTACAGCAGGACTTTTGTAGACCGTTGGCTAACTGCTCTTGAAAAATCTGGATGACTTCTTGCTAACCTCCAAGACACAGGAAGGGAACATGTCTTCAAAACATTTTAGATTTAAATAAGCAGACTTATAATATGACTGAAAATGAGTGTAACAATTTGCCTCTCTTTCAGGTTTATATCCAAGCAGTCTCTCCAAACTTGCCCTGCTAAGTCTTTGGTGTCAGGGCTGATTAGCAGAAAGCAGGAGATAGAGACAGTGCTCCTCCAGACATTTAGGTCAGCTCTGATACTCTCTAGTGTGTATCTAGGCCACGTCTAATTAATCCCAGAATATTCCATCACTGCTGGATTACCTCTGTCAGCTTCTCCCTCAGAAACCTGGCAGCAAAGATTTTACCTTAGGTGAAGATTTTCCCTTTTCTAAAGGCAAATGGGAGTGGTTTTATTCATTGTCTAACTACATAATGTTTATGCAACAACTTACAGAGCCCTAAGGAGGTAAAGTATTTAGTAGAGGTAAATAGCTTCACTTGAAATTACTGAAATGTTGCCAGATTTAAACAGTGCCAAGATTTCAACCCCAATTATTTTAAGGATGAAACTTACCAGCCTTCTCATCTCCAAGTTTGACGCTGCTATTCAAAAGAATCACTTCCTTTTCTTTTTTCTAAGCCAGATGTGAGTACAAAGTGCTTAATCAAGCTAAGATCAGAAAAGACAAAAGATCTAAAAAATACAATAAAAATTCCACCTAAAAGCCTATTGGAGATCAGCAAAAGTTAAGGAACTCAATTCTATTTTTGCACTTTAAGCTGCAGCCTGCAGTCTGCCATTATTAGAATTACATAAACAGTTTGTAAAGACCCGTAACAGCTCTGGGAGGTGCTTAAATCAAGACAAGCCAACACTGTGGAGCCGTGAATACGCAACTGGTGGCCGCTGAAAAATAACCCAGAGCACTTATTGAACTAAGGATACACTGCATCTGTGTTCTGTGTATCGCAACAGTGAAGCACAGAATCACAGCCCTAAAAACAGAGCATTAATTAGCAATGCAAAATTTAGATGCAATTATGCAAAGTGCTGGGTGTCTCAAGCAGTACCATATTTGTATATCGAGGGTGAAGTATTGTGACTTTTGGAATCAATGCTCCGTAAACATGCATTCATCTATGCAAAAAAGCCAGTTGATCTTTTCTTATACCTGATGACAAGACAACTTACTGCTTGCTGAACAAGAAACACCTGTTATTGGAGATCTATTAATATGCACTTTAAAACACAGGCAAAGAAAGGCCCAGGCATTTTTGTAGTGGGTGAGGTATGTTTTTTAACTCCACCTTCCACATTCTGAAATTATGTCCTTGCAATCTCCTTTAGTTAAACATCAAAAGGATTTTCACTGCATTTTGTATAGGATTGTTGTCAAAACCTTCACTTAAATGCTTCTACTGATACCTTCAGAATTATGTAATATTAAAAATGTAAATAAGATGCAGATTTGTCACATATTCATTTTTCTTTCCTATGTAAGTTGATTACTAAAGCAGGAAATACTATTCATAAATGCTCATTACTAACACACTAAAAAATCCATATAGCAAAACTTCTTTTTTTTTTACCATCACTAGAAAAATAGTCAAATCAGTGCCAGTCATGAGTTTTGTCTGAGTTAAGATTTACCTGCCCTTCAGATGTGCAGTTGTGGGTCATTGACATACTTAGCACATGCGTTTGAGAAGTCATCTTATGTTTTAGCTCATATTAGAAGCAGGAAAGCAGATTTTCTGACATGTAGGATGAGTGCACCTGCAGCAAAAGTACAATAGGTGTACTGCAATCCGTAGCCAATGCAGTGAAAGTGCCAAATCCTGCTGTCTTGTATTTAATGTCTTAGCATGAACCCACAGATAGGTAAAAAAAAAATTCATTTTGACAGGTGAAAAATGCACACCAGCTGGTGATGTGATATTAAAAACACTCCAGCTTAGTGTAAGGCCTCACAATTCACATTTCTCTTCTACCAAGGTTCCCTACTATGATTCTCATCTTTTTTGTCATGGCCCACATTTCTGGCTGTATCTAAGAGTCCTTTAAGCATATGTGGCTCTGCCTGAATTTTGGTCATGCAGCTCAATTCCAAGCAGAAGGATGAGCTAGATTTCTACTGGTGCTTTTAATTGTGGTAAGCTTTCTGATGCTATGCATTAAGTAAGATACCAAAATAAGCTTGATGGTGTGGGACAGAGTACCATTATTGAGAGATTATAGCATCTTTGTCCTTTTGCTTTGGAGATTTACCCCTTCTTGTGCCTCATCACTCAGTTCAAACTCTGAACAAACTGTGGTTTGGTGGTACCAAGACGAAGATCCCAAAATGCCCGCTAATCTTGTCATTCCCCATCATGTGCAATGCCCACTAGGCTTCTAAATTTTCACCACCTTTTTTGTGACCAGCATCTCAAACTTATCAGCCTTAAGTAGCAGAGCAAAAATTACAATTACAATGTCAGAGTTATCTATAGTCTTTGTGATAGCATCTTGATATGAGAGAGAGAGAGAGAGAGAGAGAGAGAGAAAGAAAAGTGTGTTATTTGTGCGGATTCTACAGGCTCTAAACTTGGAGTGCTATTGCCCTGTATTAAGCAGAAAAAACATGAATTTGTTATTCTAAAAGTGTATCAGTCATGTTAATTTAAAAATTCCCTACATTCAAGAATGTGGATTTTAGACTCAGCTAGGAATAATTTTCCTTGTAACACCTACAGAAGTTAATTAAACTTTGCAATCCAGACAGAGATGCACTATTAACTTAGACAAGAATGATAACTTGCACTCTCTGAGAGAGTGAGTACATACAGTACATGTAAAATGCATGCTATTATCTCAAAAAGAGCTTTTAAGTTTTTATGAGTGCCTGAACAACTTGCACTGTTGTTGAAAAATTAAAACAGTTCATTGTATGCCTTAAATACTAGAAATTGCTTCATATCATAATAGTGTCCTCTCTGACCATTAAAAGATTTCACCTAATTCTTCCTTTTCTTTTATTGCCCTTTTGTTATTCTGTCATTCCTTCCTCTCCCTCAAAAAAAAAAAAAAAAAAAAGAAGGAAAGATTGTTTTATTGATTCTGAATTCCTCATTAGGCTCCTGATACAAGGATTCTAGTTTCCTGTTCAATTATCTGGGTACAGTTAAATGATTATCTCCATTTAATTATCCACAATAATCGCCATTAGGAAGACAAGTGTTTCACCCTGCACCGTGGTGCATGGAAAGGACCAGCAACAGCATCAGCATTTGCACTTGTTATGCAGACTAAGAAAAAGCTAGACCTTTCTAAAGCTGGTGTCACCGCCTTCTCCCTTCTACTTGCAGGTGTAGGAGGAGCTTCCCACAGTGATCAAACAAGCCTCCAGCACTTTGGGTAATAGCAGTCTGTCGCTGATGAAACCTGAGACCTGGTATAAAAGGCAAACAATAGGCAGAATCATTCAGCAGATGGATGTCATGGTTCAAGAACTTCTGACAGCCCAAGTCCTCAACAAATACCTGCACCCTGACTAAGTTTATGATGTTGGGGTTCCTCAGCTCTGCATAACAGCACAAGCCTTCATTACAACAACCCTTGTACTGTGTGCCAAACCTGAGCTCTAAAGAACTGGCAGAAATCAAGCTGACAAATCTTCACATAGCTGCCTGAACAAACCCAACTTTCCACCAAGTCTAAGCTCAGGGGTTCTGAGGATGAGCATCCTGATGAGCTGTGAACCAAGGTTAAAAAAAAAAAAAAAAAAGCTGCTCTTTTTCTTTTGATATAATAAAGGCCTGGTGTCCATTGTTGGTTACCTCAGATCTGAAGTGCTGTCCTGTCCAACTTCTAAAATAAAGTTTAAGAACATCATTATGTAAATTGATCTGTCCAGAAATCCTTAGTAGATGCATCTGGTTTTCTTCATTCTCCTGTGATGCTGTGTTTCAAATTCAATACATTATTTTATATATCCTGCTGACAATGTTTATTTTTAAGAGCATGAAACTCTCAGTGCTTCTCTATTCTTCCTGAATGCTGACAGTGCTCTGAACATGGCACTGGCTCTCTGAAGCAAGGAAAATGAAATAGGAGTAATCTTAGAAATGGTTCTGCTTAACATCAGGACAGAGTTTACCTTGCCTTCTGGTTTTGAAATTTCAGTATGCAAAATGCAAAAAGATCCTAGGAACTCTGCAGGCTTGGCAAGGAGCACAAAGTTTGGGTACTGTTATGCTGACCTGCTTCAGCTCTTTCTTTACCTTTCTCTGCTGTCTTTTATCTTGGTACACTGTCTATTGTGTATCCTTGTCCTGTGTTTGCTCAATTGCCTAGCACAGGCCAGTCCAGGATGTTATTGGAGCACCTACAGGATGGGGCATGTATTTACAGACTCTTAATCCTGGAAGAAGTTGAGACCTCAGGCATGCACACACATGCACACATAACCTACTTATCCAGGACTTCAATATGTTTTCTATAGATACAAAACCCCACAGGAATTTCAAAAGGTGTATCTGCACTAATTACAATCCATATCATTTGCATGCATATCATCACCTCAGATTGCCCTCATCCACCCAATTTTAGCATTCATGTCATCCTGACATGAATGCTTTATTGTGAAGACATTTGAAAATGAGTTTCAAACTCACAATCCATTTCTAAAGCAGTAATGAATCCTGTGACAATTTTTGTTTGCAATAAACAGCTTGCATAGCAAGTCACAGCTTTTATTCCTGTTAAGTTTCTTAATTCTGTAAAACCCCTGAGGCTGAAATACCTGAAGCTGCTCAGGACATTGACTGGGTATTTAATCTCTGAAAATATAAGAACCTTTTATGCATCAAATTCTGCATACTGCTTTTTTGGGTAGTATTTTAATAAGCTTTCATCACTATTTTTGCCCAATCATTCTTAAGGTCCACAGGCTAGATGCTGAGTATGTATAAATCATGCAGCTCGAAATACATCAAAGAAACTATATTCATTTGTGCCAGGATTTGCTTCTTACTTCCAGTTTTACCAGGCTTTTCTTTAACTAATCTTGTGAATTCCTTAACCACATCCACTTCCTACTGTACTCCTCTCAGTCCCTTTCAATTACCTCCTTCTTTACATATAACGCCCCTCCCCCAATTATTTCCTTGTAAATCCTTTTAAATCCTAATTTTTCTTCTCCTTTTTTTTTTTTTTTTAAATTAGCTAATGGTTAGAAGCATTTGTAACTCTTTGAAACTGTACTTCTGAATGCATTGTGGTATGTTGACTCTAAGGGCTAAAGTTTCTAAGCAGCTTTCAGAATAATGAGATTTGTGGGCATGACTCCCTTGCACTGCTATAAAGATTTGCTCTTTAGAGTTAAAAGATTTTCAAAAAATCAGTTTCTTTGTGCTGGTGGCTTGTAAACACTGTGCTCGGAGCACAGATCCTTTACAACAGTTACCCTTTTTTCTTTCAAGTTACTTATTGTGCTTGAGGAGCTTGTGAACATCTATCCTTAACATGCAACTTTATAACCCGAGGGTGTGTCAGCCTTCGCAGCAGCTGATACACGCTGCAGTTTTTGTCCAATTTACCTCCACTCTGCACTTAGCACTTGTGTGCATAAAATATTTGCACTACATATTTCTTTAACAGGCAACTCATTCTCTTTCTTTGCCTGACCACATTTCCACTGATAAGTGGCAGCAGCTTGTAGATATCTTATGGAAAGCTTCAGTCCAATCAAAAATGGTAGACTCATATGCCACATTTCTCAAGTTAGCAATGCCCAAAATGTTAATCTAAAATGCCTGGCTTTTGCAGACAATTGTTCCTGACATTTCATAGTCCGTTAAACTTTCTATTATTATTTCCCATCAAGTTTCGTGACAAGTAAGCCTTCCTCACATGGAACTATTGCCTGCAGCATGCCTGACCTGGTGATTTGGGCTGTGTTTGCCGAGTCTAACCTCGGATACCTTTGTTTGCCTTCGCAGTGATGCTGTAGCACAGGTATATCAGCATGCCAAACAGGGTGAGGTGGCTTCACTGATTGCACCGGCTGCTCCTCGAGTATTTGCATTGCCTGAGGCCAGCCCGGCACTCCTCCACCACACCTGCTGCTGTGTGTGCTCTCCCTGAGTGCTCTGGGACATTTGTCAACCTGAAATCCAACTTCCTGATGCAATCCAGGATACAGACGTGCATTATTGCTTTTTTATTCCTTCACCTCTCCAACACAATGAAACCACTTCTCATCCTGCTGTTTTCTTCTGAGCTAGTCAAAGCATGTGCTGAAGTCCCTTGCATACCAAAAATGCATATTGTGCTGCTGCTGCCTCAAGACACCACCAGATTTTGAGTGCCACGGTTTTGCCCCATCAGCAGCTTTTTGGTTAGCTGATGCCATTAATCATGAGCAGTGGGAAACATAATTATGAAGGATTGGAGAATAAGAATGCTATGCAAGTCTCCTGGAAGGGACAGAGGAGAAAAAAAAAAAAAGCTATCTAGTACATGTATAGGTTTTCACACATAGCCTCATTTGCTTTCCACTTTCCTCAGGAATTATGTGATAGTCATTTTATGATGACCCTGTTATCATAAAGTTATACATATGCCTAAGTAATTTGATAATCAAGGTACTAAGGCTTGTGCTGTGTCTGTCATGCTGCCCAAAGCTGTGTAAGTATATTGACTTTTCCATAATTAAAACAGCAATACCCATTCGTTGGAATTAACTGTTTGCTGAAGAAAAACATATCCAGAACTGTTAGCTGCAGACTTTTACAGGCCCTGGAAAATGTTAAGGTTACAAGAATAACATGAATAGACATGAAAAACTGAAAGACAGGTAAAAAGGTAAAGAATATTAAAAAAGTTAAGAACCATTGAGTAATTCCACACGTTAAAGTGTTTAAAAGGCTTCATTCTTATCTATTCCTTGTACCAAGTATGCTTTTATACTTATTTTACTAATCCTTTACATTTTAGTAATACAACTGTCACACCAAGAATTTGTAGGTATCTTAAAGTGTTTTCCTTTTGAAGAAAAAAAAAAGTCTCCTGCATTCAGAATCACCTCATTACTTAGCATGCACTGGGAGTAGAGAAGGTTGCAGTACCAAGGATGTCTGAATCCTCAATGCATATTCCCATCCAGCACCTTTGAGCTTATCCCCTTTAAATACAGAGGGTTTTGGGAGGGGTGTGGTGGTGGCATCTTTTTATTTGCTTCATTTTGCTGCCCAGTGATGTGACTTGGCATGGCTGCTTTAGGGGAGGCAAAGAAAAGGTGACCGGAGTCAGGCTTTTGGTCCTTGGCCAGCGCAACATTTCAGGTCAGTGAGCCAGGCTGCCTTTGCTGCTGTGCATTCACATTCTTCCTGTATTAACCCCAGAAGCCTTAATACACTTTTTCTTGGGGGAAAAATGCTTTTCTTCCCAACATAGTTGTTGTCAGATATAGTTTTTACAGGTTTAAGGAAGCATTACACAAATGCTTTAAGCATGCAAGAGTGAACTCCTGCAATCATATACAGCCTTAAGCATGAAAGGATGCTTTAAGCATTGTAATTCTTTAAAAAGCTTTCCACTCAAATGATGATCCTGCCTGGAACTGGTAAATGGATCCAAAGGTTCCTACAACTCCAGGATGTCACAAGTGGTGGGACCAAGCTGTGTCTGAGAACCCCAGATCTGGTACTGTAACAAGCACTCCCAAAAGCAGCATGCTGTGTTTTATATCTGCTCTGCCAAATGCTGGAGTGGGACAGTGCAGAAAAGAAGCCAAAGGCAAGATACTTTCTCCTTTATGTGCCAGCTCTTGCACCTTTGGGGCTTTTTCCATAAGGTCTCAGTCCTCACAGCTTTGCAAATAAATTCTAGCTGTGACAACTGAAGAAAACCACAATCTTCCCATCCTTGCTCCCCAAGCCCTGTCACTCTCCAATCCCCCCTAAAACCATGCCAAGTGCTTAAACAGCCCTAAAGTCAATAAAAGCACATTAAAAATATGCTTTATGGGATAAACTGGAAATTTTGTGTGCTTGCCATTGGCAAACTATTTTGTCTTTCCAGCTTCAGAATTGTGCCTTTTCATCTTTCTTTGAGGGTAAAGTTTCCCAGGGTTTCTAAAGGACTCTGGTGACCTTTTCTGGACTCAGCTGCCTTTTTCAGCAGGCAGCATTTCTGTTGCCATGGCAGTAGGAACCGGGGCCCCAGCTCCAGTCAAAAGGGTTGGGGGATTTCTTCTGAGGTATCACTGCCACAAGTAATAGAGCAATTAGGTGAGAATATATAGATGCTGCCTGAGTTATCTGACATGGCATATTTTGCTACAGATAGGTAGCTATGTCATTTATGGAGCAAATTGCTTCTTTGTGAATTTCGTCATGCAAAAGGTCCACTTTAGGAGCTCTTTTATAGTTAATGTCACTGTGGCCTGAGAACACGTGCTTCAAAACAGTGGTATACTCTGTAAGGGGAGTTACAGCAGCTCCATCTTTTTGGGGAGAAGCCAAGTGCCAATAGGCATTCTCCTTGTAAACCATATTTCATTAAGATCTAGCAGACTTCTTGCCCCCTCCACACGAGCAGCTGCTGTTCACAGTCAGAGTCACAAACAATCCAGCACTGCAGAGCCACAGAACTTTCACTGGGGTTTGGCTTTGCAGATGGGAACATATCCATGCAAGCTCATATTTGATCCTTGCACGCAGCTGTCACCATTATAATCAATAAAGCTTAGAGAGAGGCCTCCAATACAGTTTTGTGACCAGATGCACTCTAACGACAGCAGTACAAAATTCCTTTGTGCCAGTTCACTCAGCTCACAGGACACAGAAGGACCAAGAGTCTGCCCCAGGGCTATGCACTGACTGGGCTCTTCCTAGTCCTTCTTTGCTCCCTGCTGATATCTCCTCTCAGTTCTCCATAATCTTTGGAAAAAGAGGTGCTCTGTGGAGGCATTTTTTGTTTCTTTTCTTCCCCTCTAGTCAACTGATAAGAGCATGTGGTTTTTTTTGTTTGTGTTTTTTGTTGTTGGGTATTTTTTTATTGATATTGTTGTTTTGGGTTTTTTCAAGAAAACCAGAGAAAAGAGAGGGACTGAGATCCATTCTCAGTGAAAGTGTTCTTGTTTGGTGAATGTTAGCAAATGGTGTAAGACCGCTAAACTAACAAAGAGGTTAGGTTTTGTACATTGTTTAAAAGTAGAACACTTATGAGCTTATGTTGGTTCTCTGCAGAAAAGTAAATAAAGGCTACGATCTATTAAAAAAATTCTAAAAAATGTCCACAAGAAGCTAAACACACCCTACATACCACATACAATAAAAAACTCAGATCTAAATCACTACTGCTTTTCACAGAATATAAATTCAAAGATGCCATACAAAGTCTAATCCTTTTACTTACAGAAAACTACTTAGCACACAAATAAAAACCTGAGTTACAAAAAAGATGTAATCTTTAAATGCATACACAAACTGCTGTTAAATAGTCTGTAAATTGCTGCTCTTCTGGGCAGAGAAAATATTTTGTGATATACTGTTGTCTCTTCGTCTGAAATGCAAACTGTTTTCTTTATTACTGATATAATAACGCTTTTTAAAAAGATGAGCAGCAATATTTGTAAATGTTACCACTGTGCTCAGACACCAAGTAAAGAATATTCCAGCAGGCAAAAAACAGAAAAATATTTAGTTCCTCTTCTTCAAAAATGTACTTTAGAAGGGAAATAGTTTTGTTTGATGGAAGCTCTCAGGGGAACTGGAAACATCCAGCCTTATTCATGGCTAGACTTTCCTTAATTTCATCATATAGGCATTGACAAGACTGTTCTGAGAATCACCACAGCTCCAGCCTTCAGGTGTAAACAAGCTGAAGATTATCTCAGTAATGGGTCAGATGAAGAGTTAATTCAAGAGAAAGGTTTTTTTCCCATGGAGCAGAAGTCCAGCAATATTCACTATACCAAACATAGCTAGCACACAGGACATGAAATTTATAATTATTGCTTTTCATTTACTGGAAATTAGAATGTGGCAGCTCCTAAACCAACATAACCAACACACATATTTCTTAACAGAAAAGCTATGTCTCCCCACCTTCCCCTCCCACAAGCTGAAATCTCAGAAAGAGTTAAATAGACAGCCCTTGCCCTCCGGTCTACAACTGCAAATGACTTCATGAGCTCCCTTCTGATACTCACACTTGGCTTGCCAACATCAAGAAGTTTAATCACTGACCTGGTTTTTGGTTGGTGTGGTCTCATGTCAGCTGTGTATCCCAGTCCTTGGAGAGTCAGGAACACACCTTCTTAAAAAGCTGCAAATGCATGTTTCTTGTCATGGAAATGGAGGAGGCACAGTTGGTCACTAAGGAGGAGGTACAAACAAGAGCCCAAGTGAAACAGCTTAAAAAAAGCCCAACCCTGAGCATATACCTGTAAAGGCTTTTTATAATCCTTGACATGGTCTGTTGCTGTGTGGGATCGATGAGGAGCTGGCAGTTCCTGCCCCTGACTTCAGTCTCCTGTGCTGGTGGTGCCAGCATGGACCCTCCTGGGTCACCTGAAGCATGTGGGGTGGTCTAAGGAGGCACTTCAGGGCAATGTCCAATGACTGGTTTCCTGCTCTCCACAGGAGTTCTGAGAAGCACCAAGGAGATGACAATAATCAAGTAATCCAGATAGAGTGCACATCTTCTCCTCTACTTCAGTCAGTAGCCACAGAGCCAACCTCTTTGGCAAAGGGCTTGAAGGATTAGTTTGCAGGTGCTACTACTGGGGTTAGTCCCCCCAGCTGCACTTTCTGAACTCTTCCCACTTCTCTGTTAGGAGACACTATCTTTCTACTTACCAGTTTTGCTTCCCCCTGCCAAAATAAAAGCTTACCCTGGCATTTCCTTGAAGTAGAAGCTTATCAGTTCTAAATCACGAGGCATATTTAATTAAAACAGTGAATGTCACTTGAGAATCACTTAGTCAGAAGAAAAAAACAGTATTAAAAACCTCTGTGTTTTTTCCCCTCATCTTAAAAGCAAAAAAAAAAAAAAGAGCTAATTAGAGTAATCATTCAAATACAAACATCCCACCAGACATCCTCTTCTGCACGTACTCACCACGGCTTTCAGCTGAAGAAATCACTACAATTTCCCTTCAAAAATCAGAGGGGAGATACTGGTGCTGACCAGGAGTGCAGACACATTTCCTTCCCACCCGGCTGGGGCAGCATGTTGTCCAGAGCTTGAAGAATTCCCATTGTGCAGACAGGCAACACTCCTCCAGCTGGTGCGGGGAATTACCAGTCTGGGAATGAGGGATGTAAGCACCACCACTGAGCAGCTAATGTACAGAGCTATTGCCCAAGCTGGTGGTGCACAGCCTTTTCGTGATGGGAATTCAAGGGCAGCTGCCCTATGCAAGCCCTAAGGTGGAGCTGAGTCTGTAGGCTGAGATATTGTCACTGACCTCCTCTGTCAGAGAGCCCTGCTACCTCTGCAAGGAGCTGCCCAGGCAGCAGGATCACAAACTGCTCTCACTCTTCCCCATCCAACAGACATTGCAGAGGAGTGAGGGAGGCCAGGAGGTAGGAGCCAGGCTTGGATTCTCTCCTTGACTAGCGGGAATACATGGCAGCATCTCAGCCTTGAAGTGAAAGTCAAAGCAGAAACTCGCCCAGTCTCCCTGTCCCTCTTCCCAAGAGGGAAATGCAGAGAAGCTGCATTTGGAGTTGATAAACATGCTCCAGTAACCACTGTGTAACTCTTGTCTCTCTCTGGTTCTTGCAACCAGGGACAGGACTTCCATTTCAGACCAAGATGCAATTTCGTCTCTTCTCCCTGCAACAAGTCTTTTTACTCTCCAAACACACCTGTACCTGCAAGAGCTCTTTAAAGATTTTTCCTTGAAGGTTTGCATCTGAGGTTATCAAAGGTAATTAGATAATTGACACACAATTCACAGAAGGCTCTCTGGTTTCTTTATACATGGTATTTTCTTAGGGTTGTGAACTTTAAATGATGCAAATGGGAAAATTCTCTGTTGTTTTATGGCTTTTAAATTTAGGCTACATTAAAACTAATGCCTAATTGATCTTGATGTATCTAAAGAACTTTATTGTTCTTTTAATAATAATTCTTCTTTGTTCCTAGTTGTTCTCTTGCCAAGGGTCGTGCCTGTAATGTTAATGACTCCAGTCTCTTTAGGGACTCGATAGAAGTTTTTGTTATTCTCAAATCCCCCTGACTTGTAATTTGTTTTGTTGTTATAATTACCATTTCAGTGGGAATATATTTACCAAGGTTTGTTCAGTAGAATTGCCTGTAAGAAATCAGCCTGAAACAGTTTAAGTGGAAAGGTTAAGTAGAAAATAATTTTTTTTCCTGATTGGGCTGTCTTCATTTTGCATTTGGCTACGGTATCCTTTTAAGCTCTCTAGACAAGAAGGAGTCACATTTTCAATGCATGCTTACAGCTCTCTTAGTTTTGCTTGTTTTGATGTTCAGAGGTCTTTGGAAGCAATGTTAACTTTAACTGCTCCCTCAGAAAAAAATAAAAATTAGATTGTGTCCACTTAAATCCTACCACAACTCTGACATATGCAGTAGATATCAGGGATGGATTTAATCAACTCATTTAGATTAGAAGATTTTAGGATAGTTGTACAGCACCAAAGAACTGAAGTGTATGGGTATGCATAATACTAAGTTATAGGACTTAAAGAGAAACAAATTTAAAAAAAAGAAAAATAATTCCTTTAAAGATAAAGAATATGTAATAATCAACTCTTTCTTCCTCAGTCTTTGAAGATGATTGATTGACTAATACTGTTCTTCTATACTACTCTCAAACTTTTGTAGTTAATCCTCTTTATAAAGATGATGTACTTTATGCCTTATCAGTTGTAGGTAGAAGAAGGACTAGTGGTGCTGGGAGCTTCTAGGGGTTTTTCTGTTGTTGCTTTGTTGGTATTTTTTTTGGTGTTGAAGTGAGACAAATAAATCTTGACTTACATGACTTTTTACTGAAATCAAGTCCTCACAAACTTTTTCAATGCTTCCTTACTTGTCACTTGAGGACTATTATGTGTGCACAACTGTTTTGTCCTCACTTCTTTCTCTTATTTAGGTGGCCATTCAAGACATGATTTACAGTATTGCCAGAGCTAACAGTGCTCTTTGTTAAGGAAGAGAACTTTGTTTTCTCTTTCTGTTGGTATTACACGGTTGGCATGGCCCGAGCTGCAGGAATGGGAGCAGCCGAATGGCCCTGGGCAGCCCTGCAGCTGCTTGGGCTTGTCCAGTTCTTCACCCACCCGACGCACCAGGAGATGTACAACAAACCGAAAATTTTATGCTGTAGCTTCTGAGAGGTATTTATTCATTCAGATCATGGTAATTTTTTTGAAACTGCTGTTTAGCAATCTTTTACTTTGTATTCTGTAACATAATACATCCAAATAGAAAATAGGACAGGTGTATAATTTTTATTCCATAGTTCAGCTTCTTACTTACAGTCCAGAAATTTACAGGCATGTGCTCTCTGTAAATCCTTTAAGCATGTCCTGAAAACATTATTTTAATGCATCAGTAAGTTGGTCAAAGTTTCTACAGCTGTTGTTTAGTAACATCTAAGCCAACTATCTCAGACTAGTCAGCACAGAAGTGTATGTTTTCATTATACTTATTATAATGTATATATTACTAATTGTAGTCTATTGTATAATACTTCAAATGCACACACCTGAAAATATTTTCCCCATTTTTTTAGAGAGCTATACTTCCTAAATCACAATAACCAAATAATTTGACCTTGATTCACAGAAAATTAGACAACTCCATCTTACTTGTTGATTGATCTCTACTGGCTGCCTATCAGCCCAGCTCATTACTGGCTGTCTTGTCTACTGGGACATTGGACAGGGATTACACAAAGTTGTCTCCAGTTCTTCTTGGCCCTTTATATATAGTTTATAATAGTTGAATTGCCAGGAAATGTTTTGTCCTGAATGTTGTTTAACAGCAAGTGAAGGCTGTAATTCCAGACTCTCAGAAAAGTGAGAGAAATGGATATTTTGCAGGATACCTGCAGGAAAGTGTGTTTATTCACAGAGATGCCTGGAAAATACTCTGATCATCAGAAAGACTGGTTGATAAGTAGAAGCATCTCAGAGGCTCAGAAGGGACCACATATTTCTATTTTGCTACCTAGCACTTGTTAACCATATGTGTGGGGGTGTGTGTGTATGTGTGTGTGTGGACTGGACTGCTGTTGAGAGATGTGCAATGAACCATATTACCTGGAGAGCTGGGCAATGCCAACAGAGCATGAGGTGGAAAACTGCAGGTCAGGCCAAAGAAGGATTGTAGCTGTTGCCAGGATAACAACTGTGCAGAACAAGAACAATCTCCAACCCCAAAGAACAGGTTTATATAGCCAAGCTGCAGATTTGTACGAAAAACTGGCAGCAGAGGCCTGATGCATCATTATCCTTCCAGGTGGAAATTACCATGGTATGTTTTGATGTAGAACAGTAGCTGCAATTTGGAGGCTGATATGACAGGAATAAAGGAAAACAAACTTTAGAATCATAGAGTGGTTTGGGTTGGAAAGGACCTCAAAGATCATCTCATTCCAACTGCCCTGCTGTGGACAGGGACACCTTCCATTAGACCAGGTTGTTCAAAACCCCATCCAACCTGGCCTTCAACACTTCCAGGGACAGGGCATCCACAATTTCTCTGGGTAACCCATTCCAGTACCTCACCATCCTCACAGTAAAGAATTTAGCCTTCTCTTTTCCAGGCTGGAAAATCCCAGTTCTCTCAGCCTTTCCTCATAGGAGAGGTGTTCCATCCCTCTAATTACCTTGGTGATCCTGCTCTGCACTCACTCCAACAGGTTCATGTCCTTCCTGTGCTGGGGACCCTGGAGGTGGATGCAGCACTACAGGTGAGGTCTTGCCAGAGCAGAGCAGAGGGGCAGAATCCCCTCCCTCACCCTGCTGACCACACTGCTCCAGATGCAGCCCAAAACAAAATCGGCTTTCAGTGCACATGGCCAGATCATGTCCATTTAGGGGGTCTAATTTTTCTTTTGTATGAAATCCCTGTTGCTTGGCTGACAATCCTTCGGACAGAGCATTTTCACAGCCGTTACACTGGTACTCTGATTGCCTAGGAACTTCTTTAGTGAAGGGACAGGGTATAACTTTTATCCATGTTTTGGGAACAAATAAATGACTCTGGAGGTCCATGAAGGCATGCAGGAAGCCAGTGAAAGGATTCTGTCCTAGTAGGAAGGAAAAGGTGATGGTTTACTGCCATCTCTGCAAATGTTGCTTTGATAATGGGAATCATTATAGATACTGATTTTGCTGATATGCTGGGGAATAAACTAGAGCCCTGTACATCTGTAAGCAAAAGGCTGCTGCACATTGGACAATCTCTCTCTTTTTGTAAATAAAGCCCCTCTGACTCTTTGCAGCTTGACTAGAAGTTAACCTGTATCATGTACGCATCACAGATTACACATCCCCTTCAGATTTGGAATAATGCCTTCAGTTAAAGTTGTTATAACCCCTTGGTGGCTTATACAAACCACTTTTAAAAATAATTCTACTCAGTTTCTTGTATCTATGTTAGCTCAATACAGATAAACAAAAGTTAAAAACTTGAAGTCAAGAAGTTCAGCTGTTTCTAAACATTTGTACAAAGTATATCCACTGAATAAGATGCTTCCAGTTCTTACATATTCCCCTCTCTCGGCAGCACTGAATTTTGAAAATAGATGAGAAAGTAGGTCACCAATGCAATTTTTTCCCTCAAAGATGTTTGTCTGTCTGTGCTATGAGCTGCAACTCTTCCATGGACAAAAGCTGTAGAGAGACTAGCCCATAACAACAGAACTTCTCCCTTCTCCTCAGGTGCCTTTCTCCTCCCCATCCCTCTGCTAGAACAAGCCAGGTACCCCAGGATGAGATCTTGGCTTGTGGCTCTGCCAAGTCAGGATCAAAGCAGCTTTACTCACTCTTATCTTGAGGGAAGGGATCTGCAACAGCAGAAACACCTCTGGCACAGACCAGAAAGGTGGGAAGAAAGAGGACCAGGATTCTGGCAGAATCTGGCAGACAGGGAGTCAGCAGAAGGGAAGAAACACCAAATAGGAAAAAAAAAAGTCCATAAAATAACTGAAATGCCCGGAAGAAGTGAATGCTGCAAGGAGCCATGAAGGCAGAGCCACAACATTCTTTTTTTTAAGAGCTGCATGTGATGTCCCTATGCAAAGGGAGTAGGCAGAACTACTTCACACCAATCCAAGTTGATATTTCCTAGGAAAATTTAGCTAAACACTTCTCTTCTTTCAAAAAAGCCTGAGATAGAGAGAAATATGAAACTGAGGTAAAACAGCTGACCATAATGTCCTGCCTCTCCACACTATCCAAAAAGTATCCTCAGGAACACACACTCATACCTTTGGTGGAAAACTCAGAACAAGCTTGGGGTCCAGCAAAGCTTTTCTCTGTTGTTATCACATATTTCACAATCAATACATTTCAGATTACACAGTTCTCTTTATTCTAAATTTAAGTCCTTGCAAGAGGACTAGATCGCCTCTCAATTCCTGAATATTTGAGATGGAAATAAACATGCAAGCCCTGCTATGAAGAGGTATCCAAAATTATGAGTGGCTGACCCTTGTAGGTCATACTTCCTTCATAAGTGGAATTAAACATGATTCCTACTTTTTCCCTTTTACCTCCTATTTCCTCCTTCCTCTCTCAATTAAACTGCCAACTCCTAGTCTCACCATTTGGCCTTTCACCTCCCCAAAAGCTCACAATTCTTGATCTTCTTAATCTAGGATCATTACCATCAATCACTCCTTTAGGCAAGTGAAATCTTTTTTTACAGAGGCATGCCAGAGGCCTACAGATCCCTTGGGCTGATAATACTGTTTTAGTTCTGGTGCCAGTTGGGATTTTTGACTAAATTGGGCCTAGCAGTATCTTCTGCCGATTAGATGCTCCGAGTGATCAAGAGAAATTTGCTTGGACTGTGGTTCCTTCCAGTTTGAGTCATTTGGTAGGAGAGATGAAGGATTAAGTTAATTAAATCAACTAATACTTTGACAGTATTAGGGATCCTGCTAAGATTAAAGAGGACTAAGGTTAATGAGGACTGAGTTTTCCTTTCCTATGTCTTAGCATCTTTAAGATAGTACCACTCACCAGACTTGCCCCACTGCAGCTCCCCTCACATTCCGTACACTGTCCCTGATACCCATCTCAATGTCTTATTCATCTGCTTCTCTAAAATTCTGAGTTTTTCTACATCTTTTACTGAGTACAAGCTTTTCTGCTGGCCCACTTTGCAAGGCTCCTTCTCATTCATCTATTCTGTGAAGCTGGGCACCTAACAAAGTGGCCACACAAAATATACAAACTTCTCTTTGTGTATAATGCTGGACGGTGCTGTGGTAAACACATCTTTAGGTAACCACAAATTATTGTTTTAACCCATGTCCTCTTTGTTCCCCTGTTATCTGCATTGTTTTAATAAGGCCAACTGAAGCACCTACTGCACTGCCAGGCCCTGTAAAAAAAGAACAAAATACTAAGATAACAGGAACCTTATAAACAAGGAAGATCTTTAGGCATACCAGACTTCAGTGTTTGAATGCAATTTTTTCAGACACTCTTCCTATGTTTTTCTCCCTCTGGCACGGTGCTGTCCAAATGCTAGTAACACCAGTTTCAGAAGTCCTGCCCCAGGAGTAGTACCAGTGATATTAATGATACACTGAAAGAACACAAAACCACTGCACAAAGCAAATGTATTTTCTGAATACTGCTGAAGCTTTGGAAATGGGATGCATTTCTCTGAACAACTCTAGCTAGACATTCTCATTATTTGTTTTTACATATGTTTCTTACCTTTTAGAGGTATTTTTTGTATGTTTGGATTTTCTTAAATCCAGTGCATTCAGAATTATAACAAGGAAATATGAGGAGAGAAATATTTCAGACTTAAGATCAGATTTATGTATTACATGTGGTTAAGAAAAACCTGTCAGCAACTAACCACACAAATTCACTACATTTAAAAAAAAATTAAAAATCTTAAATAGAAAGCACTACACACTAAAGATTTAATAACTCTATTACTTATTCATCTAAAATTTTCTAGTCGAAAGATACTATTTTAGCACAAGTTTAGTAAAATCTCTTGGTACATTAAACATAACAGGTATTTCTCTTTGGGTTTTTTTGTTACCTTTTGGTTTATATTTCCTAATTTTTTAAAGGCTTTTCAAGATTTTCAGACACGGCAAGATCCAGAAAATGTTATGTAAAAGCACTCTGGGACCTTTGTGCTCTTTTTAAGAGGATATGGAACAGATTTGGAAGGGGGTTAAAGAAAGGAATGAGCATTGTAATATTAATACCAGCTATAAGAAAGTTACTTCTGATCAGCTTGTTTTGTTTTCAAGGGCTTTGAAATTATTTCCCTAATGACCTTGATGGATTAAAAAAATAAAAATAAAACCACTTTTTTTTAACATAGATTCTCTTGAAATGCACTGGGCTATCAGCATTACAGGTGCTCTTTAAATAGCAAATGGATGCACCCTTGGCATCAGCCACACTGAAAGCTTCCCTAAAATGCTCTTTCCTAAAATGCTCCATCCCCAATCCATCCAGGTAAGCTAAAAGGGTCCCTCCCACTCAGTCCCTTGCAGAAGTTACCAGTAAAAATGCAAATGAATTGTGATTTTTTTTTTTTTTTAACAAAGGTAACATCCACTCCTGCAGAAGTGCAACCTATCTAATCAATTTGGTCAAGCTATTCATCCATCTATGATCCTCTGTGGTATGAAATTTCATTAAGGTCACTGGAGACACTGATGCCTGGTAAATTGCCAGTAATCAAAGGTTGTCAAGTGCTTGTCAGCTTCCTTTCAAGCTTAGTCTATCTTTATCATGAGGCAGACTTAGTTCACCAGCTAGAGACCATTTATTCATATGGATAACACTCAGGAATAATGTGTTATATCATTAAAAGATCCATACTGTTGCAGAAACATTTGTTCTAAAGCAATCTCATTTTTCTGAAGTAAGACTGTGGCCAATGAAAAGTGAAGTCTTGTCATGGCTCTGCAACAAGACTGCTCTCCCACACATGAAAGGCTTTGTTTCCCAGCTCCTCCTCTCTCCTTTGAGCCCTGTCCCCCAAGGCCTCTGTTTAGTTTAGATTCTGTAATACATGCAGGTAAAGATGTGTGATTTTAGAGTTTTAGTTGCACTTGGAGTTTATTTCAGTTCTTCCAGTTGCTCTCTCCAGTTGTAGTTTACTGGACAAAAAAAAAAAAAAAAAAAGTCTAGATAGCCTTAAATGGAAAACATTTAGGGTAGATGTTATTGAACTCCTAAAGATACAAAGATCTTCCTTTCAGACATCTTGATTAAAGCCATAAAATAATTAATTGTAAAAGCCCGAAGCAAGTCATTAATTGGGGAAATCAGTATAGCTCCACTGAAATGATTAGCCCACATCAGTTAATGCCACCTGTGCACTACATTTAAATTATGTTCATAACTACCTGGTATTTTTAAAAAATTCTGTAAAGAAATTTCATAGTCTTTTGAAGAAATGTGTGCTAGAGTTAAATGCTCCTGGAGAAATATGAGAGGAAAACACATCTCTCCAACCTATCAAATTGTTCAGAAGTTTATTGGGTGGAAAAGATATGGCTGCAGGAAGAATTAAATAAATTCTGAATGATAAATTAGTAACAAAATACTCTTATCAGTGGAAAACTTTGGAGAAGTTTTTCTTTGAAGAACCCAAGACAGACTTTAACTGAAAGGTAGCGATGACCATTTATTATTAATAAAACTTCTGTTGAAGGAGTCCTGTGCAAGGACTGTTCTATTTCCCCACAACACCTGACTATTAGTCATATGGATTGCTTTCTGACAAGGACTTCTAGAGTTTACAATTTGTGATCAGCTACAAGCAAGAGGAAGGCTTCCTCTGGCAGTGTAAGTTGCTGTGCAATATGACTCAACAAGGGCTGTAAAAGGCATAGGATTTCTTTGCCCTAACAGCAGCCTAGTTCCCATCAGACATCTCAAAAGCAGACCACTGAGATGCAGTCAGACACTGAATGATACAACCCTACCAATCTGTTCCAGTTTAGCAATCCTCCTTTGCCTCTCTATTTTGGGCACACAGTGCTGCTTCCAGGACTGACAGTTTGGGGGCAGTTACGATCAGCAGCTTGAGGGCTGCATTTATATTTGAGGCAGCCATTTTCTTCCTTTCCCAAACCCTCTTTCCTCATGATCAGGCTGCAAATAAATGATCCTGTGAGCACCCTGTCTGGGAAAGCTGACAGCTTGCAGTGGCTAGGCTGGTTCCTTGTACTGACAGCTAAACAAACCTGAAGTATCCTCATACCATTAACCTTACTGCTTCTATTCCCGAGCACACCATATCTTCAAATTTAATTTCAACAATACCTAAACAAGCTCACTTATTTTAAAATCATAAAATGAGAACTCTATGGACATGTCCTTTTAAATTATTGGAAAGATCTCTTCAATAACTTGCAGTAATTGCTCAATATATTGGAAATTTCACAATTTCCCAAGTGCATGCATCCTGAATGCTACAGGACCTCATCCCCCTCATAAAACTTTCATATGACCTGCAAGTACAAGATGCTGCCATAAAATAGCACACTGGTACTAGAACCATCCTCTGGATGCAATCAATGCTCTTTGTGCATAAGCAGAGCTTAAGGAGATATAAACAAAACAAAGTCACTCCACTCCCTTAAAACACGGTAGACTGCACATCAGTATTCTGGTTAGTCAGCCACCTCACCAGCAATCAAAATAAGCAACTTAATTACAAATGTTATTTTTGGAATCTGAAAGGAGTTACGGCACAGAGGATGTGATCTATCTGCATTTATGGTGCTTTCATCTGTGAATTCATCTTTCAAGCAAAAGCCACATATTTACTTGATATAAATTTATACTCACTCTTACCTTGAACAATCTCAAAGTTATCAGTCACATTCCACGCATCAGCATGAACTGAGAAGAACCACAGAGACCCTCCCTAAGATGTTATAGAGGCCTCTCTCTCCACCAGCTTGATGAGTCTGAGGCACCCATCATGATCATCAGTGTGATGGAAGTCTATGTTACCCTGAATGGTGCCTGTGCCTAAAGTACCAAAATATTGTAATGTGTGACTTGCTTGCACTTCTTCTTTCCTCCCTCATGACATCTACAACACCATTCACTTGTGCACTCTGGTAAGTTCACATGATTTCCATCACAGATTTCAAAAACTCTGGAACCACCCAACTGATTTCCTGTCAATTTTTCTCTCCACTCCTATGTGTCAAGAGCACTGCAAGATCTTTTAAGCTGCACTGCAGGGAGTCAACATGCTTTTAGGTGATGGCAGCATACCAGTATTAATTTGACTAACCTAGTTCAGCATGCAGTGTGCAATTATTTCCCACTCTCCTCCTGATTTTTTCCCCAGCCTATTTTCAATTTAATTTATATGTTGGTAAGGATTCTACCTTTAGAAAAGATAGCTAGTCCACAAGCCTTCCATTATGCTGCAGCTGCTGCTGTTATATTCGTCACTAAAAAAAAAATCTCACCTTGTGTGACAATGGGATTTGAATCACGATTGCTAAATATATCATATATAGAAATTTGATTGCTTCGCTTTATTTTTCCTGAAGGGGGGAAATGTGAGGGCAAAACCATACAGTTTATTTCATGCTTCACTACAGTGTAATTCTAGACCCTAAGATTTCTACCATTCCTAGTTTGGTAATGAATGGAATGTAAAAGGGAGGTATTTAAAATTAATTGCAGCAGTTCTGAGGGTTAAACCTGCTTAACCCAACCTTTTATTAAGAGAATGTCAACAGAGCATATATCTTGTCTAGGGAGTGCTGGGACATCATTATTCTTCTACCAGCATGTTTAATTCTAAAACCTGGGATTTCTTAAGGTTCTTGTAGGCGTCATGCACACCATAAACCCATCCCAAATTATAGCATCTGTTCTGAGCTACTCACTACAGCAGGATTTGACCTGAGAAACTCTAGAGTTTTTTTTTTTACTTTATTAACTTGGAGTACTTTTAAACAGTTTTTAAACAAAGTTTTTCCCTTGACCAGCAAGGGAATTTTCAGCCTGAAGTTCTCAGCAGCATCCGGTGAGGCTCTTGGCCAAGTTCTCCAGATACTGTATATCCACAAGGACAGCCTGCTGGCTCTTGCTGTGGCATTTTCTTAATCCTCAGAACAGATTTCCTGGATCTAGGAAATTTAATTCCTGACTCCTTTGACCCAGATGCTGGCGAAAATGTAGTCTGCAGTCTGTATGTAAATAGGCGTGTTCATTTTTTCTATTTTTTTCATTCTAGGAACTTGCCTTGCTGTTAAATTTTTCTAAAACAGTCATATTAATATGTTCAAAAATCCACTGTTGAGTTTCAGATAAAGGATCACATCTGTTCATGAAAATCTTCTTCTCAGCTGGGTTGCAATCTATGCAGCTGCTGCTTACCGGATGGAACAAAGTTTTGTCCTACAGGAATAAAAAAAAAAAAAAATAGAATTAAGTAGCAAATGCCAGATCATTGGAAGTGTTCTCATTTTACAGAACATGGATTAACACAGCCCTGGTCGAAATGATTTTGTGGTCTCTGTGCACTAACCCTGTCTAATAACTACAGCTATTATTAGAAAGCTGTAGAGAATGGAGTATTTCTTCCCGTGGGCTATTATCCTTTAAGAAAGTGGTGATTCAAGAAAGAGGGAGACATCACCTGGTCTTTGAGTAACAACCCCATAATACAGTGAAAAAATAGAATGTCTTTTAATATCTTTGCATACCATGTATTTGCTTGGAGCCCATTTACATGTCTGAACCTGAAAAATGGATTTGTTTGGGGTTTTTTTAGAGAAGCCTTGTTCTTGACAATGTTGTGTTTCTTGGCCGGGGGAGCTGTAAAATCTTCAACTTGGTGAGGATGTTAAAAATGAATTATTAACTGAAGTGGTGGACAGATGGACGCAGGATTAATGTCCTCATCCCATTCAATGCAGACTTTGTCTGTGGCCTCACTAAGACCAGCCATTGGAATACACTCTTTCTCCTACTAAGATGGAAATCCTAACACTGATTTAGCTCCATATGGAGATTTTGGGAGGGTAAGCATGGATTAAGTTGCTTTAAAAAGCATATTTACAATGATTAGTTTTATTAATTTTACAATTCACAAAACTGGAGTGAATATTAAGTAACCTGACTGTGAATCTTTGTTAAAGCAGAAACTACTCAGCTGAGCAGCTGGTATGTGTGAGTTGGGCAGTTTCAATATACTTAACTCATGTAGGTAAGTGTTTTGAGAAAGGCAGACGTGAGAGTCATTAGATGGTTTGAAAGTTTCCAGGGACTATACTGCATCTGTTGAAATAAATTTCAGATTACTCTTGGTAAACCACATTCAGGCTTTTCCCCTCCATGCCGATGAAGCCCTGCCAGTATTTTAATAATAATCCAGGATGTGCCAGCTTGCCCAGGCAAGAGGGAAAAAAAATCTACTTGTCAAATTGCAATTGATTAAACACAAGTACTCTGGGTGCTGAGCAACAACCACAGAAATTTCTCTTTAACTAAAAATACCCCACATTCAAAAAAAAGTATGAAAACAAACAGAAACAGCAGCTATTTAAAACCACTTTGAAAAATTAAAGGTTTTTTTTTAATTTAGGAAAGATGAAATTCCTTGATCTGTGGTTTGTGAAAAAATGGTAAAGTACAACGCCTCTTTTTAAAATTAATATATGCAACAAAGAACAAAGTCCAAAGTACCTTGTGCTCTGGCTGAGGGGGATGGTGTTACATCTGACTTTCACACTGTGTTTTACCTCCCGCACCAGCCTTTCCCCAAAACCAGTGGATGAACCCCCTCCCCGTCCCCGCCACTAGACTGAAATTCAGAGGGATGCCATCAAAGCTGACAGGACCAAACCAAATAAGTAGAGGCCTTTGCCTCCTCTACAAGGAGAGCAGGGAGGATACTTCAGCTTGCAAGAAGGGGGTAACTCTACTATGTACAAAGGGCTATTGTGTCCCTAGTAGGAGGAGGTGGGCTTGCAAGAACTGCCATGCACCCTGTGGGGTGGTGCAGGCACCCATCTGCACCTTGCCAGCTTCTCCTGTCCTAGTAAGAGCTTGACAGAGTGGCACTGCCCAAAATCAGGACACAGTGACTGTGCCATGGCCACCGTGCCTGACGTGGGACCTAGAAGGAAGGGGGCATATGGTTTTCCTTGCAGTATAGCTGGGCATGAGGGCTATTACAAAGCCCAAGCTGGAATACTAGAAGCTTTAATAAGATAGCTGGTACAAGAAGAAAGGAAACAGCTTCAGCACTAAAAGCTTGCTATGAAAAGCACTTCAGCCTTTCCAGAAAGCTGGTGGTCTTTCTTACAGAAATATCACAGGCAGGCAATTTTTGAGTGAAGCATTATTGGTGCTTTTATTTAGAGAGTCTGGTTATTAGGAAAGAAGAGTGTCTTTTAAGAATATGGACAGAGTTACCCTTCTAGAAAAAATTCTGGCTGACTCAGCTATATAAAAAGGCCTATTAATTTATCGTCTCAAGCTTATGCTGATTTAAGGTCAAAGCCTGGTGGTCTTATGGATTTCAACGGAAACAGGCTCAAGACTTCAAGGGGTAATAGTTGCGTGCATCCCAGAGAAGAACTTTACAAGAGAAATACATAAATTCCTCTTTACACCAATATTGAGAAACCACAAGCACTATTGTGGAGACATTTCTAACATCTGAAAACAGCACAGTGATTTTTTTCCTTCTGCATGAAAACAAGCCTGAAGATTATTTGCAGAAGGAGAAACTCCTCCATAAGATAATTGGTCTCGACAGTTCAAGGGAGGTGGTAATGAGACACAGAGCCTTTCATTTCTTATAGGTCACTGCTATAACTATGGCCAATGTCAAGAGCAACTGGAAGTCATTATCAGCTGGTGGCTGTGGTAGTTTATCTGAAATTAGCTGGTAGCTCCAGTGCAGTTTCAGCAGGACTGACATCCATAGGATAAAAGCCACTATCACAATGCCATGTCTTTGGTTGTCTGAGGGAATATCTACGCACCTCCTGTGCGACGAGTGAAGTGACTCTTAGAGTTATCCCTGAAGCTGTCAGGAGACTATGAGCAAACCCCTGTCTTCTGGGCACAGTTTTTGATGCTGTCAGTCTAGCATCTATCATAATCACTAGGCTCAGGGTAGAATTAGCATATAATGAAATTGATTTTGCACAATTGTTTCTTTTTAAAGACCTACTAAATCAGCTCTCTCTTGGATGCTTCTGCTCTACAAATAGCAGTAGTGGGCCTGTGGCACATAAATTGAATCATACTTTATCAGAACCAATGCACTACCTGTCAGCCCAGAATGATGCTACATTGAAAACCAGAGGCGTATTCCTTCACTATGAGGAACAGAAATTTGTAGGCACTGCTCATCATTGGCTCTGGCATGCTTAGGAACATCAAACAGAGTCAAAGAAATGGCTTTAGCCTGGGAAGCTAAAGCCATTCTCCCAAATATCTAATAATTACAGGTTATCTATATTTATCTATCTAATATCTTACATTACCACCAATATGGTGCCAATATTTTTTGTCCTGGCATTACACTCACATTCTTCTATTTACAACCCACAGCAGCACTGCTCCGATTTATTCTGCTCCATTGCTTCTTACAGGGTTTTCTCAAAGGTATACTTGGCTGTAGACCAGTATTTCAGATTGGTCCTAAGAAAATTGACTACTTAATATTGCAGACTTACTAGAATTTCAAATAGCTGCCCAGATGTAGTTTAAGCAGTATGGGAATAAGAACAGTTTTTTGACACATGTTTATTAGTGGTAGTTTTAGGGTTAGGCTTCATTCATCTGAAAAGAATGTGGTTTGCTAGCTCTGAGACTGCACTGCAATGAGGAGCAAAGTGCACGTAATGGGGATAGGCTGTAAATTTTTTCCAGAAGAGCACTCCTTACCCAAAGTGAAATATTAATGTATTCTACTTGCCACTAAAATATTTAAGCTGTTTTTATTTGCCAGGATCCAAACCCAGGTTGTTAGGATTTCTATGCTATAAGAATATGGAATCTGAAAATAGTGCCCGGCTTCAAATTGCATTTGCAGCACTTTGTAATCACTTCACAGCCGTAACTTTTTATCAGTGGCTCAAGGATGCAAATGAGGAGAGACTAATCTTTAAATGATTAAAACTTATCTTCTAGTTTTACAGAAATAATATGACAGCATAGTAATAAATGCTTCACATTAGGTGTCTTATAAGACATTGACAAGCAAGGTCATTTCTCCTCAAGTATGAGAAGAATTTTTGGCAGGATTTGACATGACCATTAGGTAGCTACAGTGTCTGTAAGTGGCGCAGAGAACAGAAGAGAGTGACTGACCCGCTCTCTGTTTTTCAAAAGGAAACACTTCTTTCTCAACCACATTATTATTATTTATTTAGGGTGCAGATTCAGTAGCATACCATTCCCTGGGTAAAGGGCTCTAGTACAGATCAGTTTTTGTTTTGTCGGGGAGAAAACACTTAAAGTTCTATTGCCAAGATGCTTTCAAAGCTGGAAAAGGATTATATCATATATAAGGCTTTTGGAGATATAGCTATACTACCAGAAATCTCTAATATAAATCTGTGCTTTATCTGAGGAAATAGACTGTAGGAACCATTAAAAAATACTTACTGTGTAGCAAACTAAAACTAAGCCTAAAGAAAACCATGCATACATAGTTCTATTATTCCAATGCAGTTTCTTAACTTGAAGGTTTATGCAAATTGACCAGCTTGCTGTCAGGTTGGGATTACAGTTAAGAACGTGTCAGTATTTCCATCATAACAAAACTTTGTGGTGTTTCTTGCTGAGATGGAAATGCCTGTCTTGCATTGTGAATTTTCATACGAGCCCTGTCAGCCTTCTGGAAAATAAAAATGAAGCTGTGAAGAGAATTCAATAAAACTTACATTGTGTATTTTTTCCAAATGTCATTTTTTTTAGATACCTGCTGTATTCTGTCCTCAGCAAAGGTGATGAGCCTCAGAGAGGGTAGCTCCAGACCTGCATTTTGTCTTACGAACTGGCTATATTAAGCAACAATGAAGTGCTAAAGATATGAAAGCTTTTTGATTTGCAGCTTGGGTAGGCAAAAAGATAAATTGGAAGGGTTTTGAAGCAAGAAGGCATTATTATGGCATTATAAAGTCAGATAGGCAGCAATACAACCACCACAATTAATATCCTCTAAATATTTGCCCCATACATTCTAACTTATTTACAGGTAATACCTTACTTTCAAAGGGAAAGTAACTTCTGGAAAACCTTACAGTGGACCTCCATTCGCAACATAAATAAGGTAAAAGGGCACATAAGTGAGTAAGTAGGCACTCAGAAAAAGTGCCAGGACAAACCTATTTTTAATGGTTCTGAATTAGTTTTCTACGATATATATTTTCAAATTAGAAAACAGTATTGAGCTTTATCTGGCAAAAGCCAGTTCCTGGTACTTTGGCCTCAGCTTAAGGAAGGTGAAGGGCAAGGCACAATGGTCAAAGAAAACTGAAGCATGTGTGAGAGGAATCCTCAGTGCTTCAGAGAAATCCTTACCTTGAATGGAATACAGAGTTTATTAGTGAAATATTTAATCAAGGCAACTTGCTGATAAACCATAAAAAAACCCCTAATAACAACAACAACAAATCAGTAGCATAAGTGGGACTTTTTACCATAACTGAAGCTCTGACAGGGTTTTTAGTGTGACCTCCTGTTTCCAGTGATTTATAAAAATGGGCTGAAATTCAGCAGATCAAAGTAGTATCTAAGCTGCTTATCTTTAGTTTATAAACTGCCTTCTTTGGGCTTACAGAAACATTTTTAATGTTGGGTTGGGTGTATTTTTTGTTTGTTTTGGTTTTTTTTGAGGGAGATTTTTCTGCCACTTGTAATCTTTAAAATGTAGTAAAGTAATAACATTTAACTCATGAGTAGCATGTCTTGCTGCTGTCACATTGGATGAAAATATTTCCAACAGTGCCTCTGCTAAAATGACACAAGCATCTTGAAGCACCAGAATGGTAAAACACCTTTCAGGGAACAGATCCAATACAGACACCCTCTGAGCTGGATCAGATCCATTTTCATTTAAATTTGACCTAAATATCTGAATGCTCAAAAGGAACATATTCTAGAGAGATTACCACAAAATTAAATTGAAATAGGACGTGGTGGATTTTAAAACAAAACTTCTCTGATGGGAAAACACAAGCCTGTGCTAAACTGAATACAGGCTCAAGACAGTCTGAACCTCCAAGGTGCCCCACAGTGACTCTGACCTTCCTATAGCTCCAGTGCTGGTTTCCCTTCATCCCGTGACAGTCATACAGTGTGACAGGGCTACTGTGCGAGATGGCGTCGAAGCAGAACTTCCTGGTGTGAAGTGGCTCCCCAGGGCGGATGTCTTCTCTCCAACCAAAGGTGAAGAGCTAGGAAAACAACCAGGCAATACAGTGACATATTATCAGTGAAAAACGTTTAAAACAACACACAAAGCTCAATGCAGGATTCCCTTTTCGCACACCCCAGATGCCGGTTAATCGAGGTCCTGCCTGCACACGATTCAGTGATGCCAACTGCCTTAATTAAAGTGCCCCAGTGGCCATGTGGAATATACCCCAGGAAGGCACAATCTCTATGTCAGGGAAGGAAAAAATCTCTAGTGACACAGAGAGGGGATATGCTGTATTAAAGCCTTTAGTTAACCCAGTTAAAGCAGCACCTGTATGCATTAGGATTTCAGCTACCCAGGACTCAGAAAGCCTCTGCCAGTGATGTTCCTTTAGCTCTCGTTTGGGTCCGAACAAGCTGCCTAGAGAGATCTTCCCATCACAGCCTCTTTCCTGTTTAATGAGCAGTTTCCTTCTGTTTATAGGGGACACTGTTACCATAGCCTCTCTCAACTGTCTGTTTTCCCCAAACAACACATGTTAAATGAGCTTCATCTTTCTACTGTGAAACCTGGGAGCTACAGGCAGCTTGTCAAAGCCCTTTTTCTTGCTGCCTGAGGAGTCATGGAGGGTCACAGTTAATAGAGGAATCCTTCTCAATTAGACACCAGCTGTCTGAAGTGATGCTCTGACACTGCAGTCTTTCAATCTTCAGATGAAGGTGACAGGTCTGACAGCATCAAATTTAAAGACGTGGAGTGCATTTTCCTTTCCATGGACCAATCCTTGCAGAAAAGAGGTTGCAGGCTGTAAATTACTACCTAGAAGCTCTGTCGAGAGCTGTGAGGTTATTTTCTTTTCTTTCTTTCTTTTTTTTTTTTTTTTTGAGTGAGTGCTATTGTTTGGCTTTCTGCATGACTTTTGATTTTCCATAGGAAAAAAAAAAGATGTAACACTGAGAAAGTGAAGCTGTCTTTAAATGAGCAAACTCTGCTAGTAGAAACTGTTCAGCTGACATGGTTCATGTGGAACTGCATGCAGGCTCATTATGTAGAGAAGCAGCTCCCCATACTGCGTTCAGCTCCCCATACTGAGCTCAGACTGCCTCCAACACCTCATCTCAGGTTCCTTTTGGGCCTTATCTAGCACCCTGCTCCTCCAGTGTGCACATTCTTCGACAGAACCAGCTATAAACTGAAGCTTAATAAATATCGTGTGGGTCTGATCCTGAATATTTCAGTGGTGGTTCCCCAGATTTTAACCTTTTCATTGCTATAATAACCGTCTTTCCATGGTTTTCCTAAAAGAAACACCTCTTAAAAATACTGCATCTTCAATGCTGTACCATCTTCTGAATACCACATTTGAAAGGCATTACTGTCCCTCTTGGCTTGTAGGCCTCAAATACAAGCATATATCTGAATATTTACCTTTTTTGTTCTCTGTCTTATTGTAAGCCCTTGTTTTCTCTGTTAGCTGCTGTTACTCCCTATTTATATCTGCATTAATGGTTTTCTAGAGAGTGTTTTCTTAATCTGTCTCTGTGCCCTGCTTATTCCTTCTATCTCCCAGACTGCATTTTACATTTATCTGCAGTAAAATGCAGTGGACAGCTTTAACCTCATTTTAAAAGCAATTTCTGCATTTCAAAAGGTTAAATCTTTTTCCATTTTTCCTCATGCTTCTTTGAAGCATCATCATGGACTCTCTACAATAACTTCTCATTTCACAAGCAAAGACAGAAGTAAGATTTGGTACAGAAAAAGCTATGTTGCTGTTTCTTTAGAAAAAGAGAAGCCTGAGACAATTCTCCTTCAACAAAAAGCCAACAAAAGCCATTTTCTTTATCTTATCCTTCACCCTTCTACAGACATGTAATAAACTTAGAGTTCAAAGTGATGAATAACAAATACCTAGAGGAATGGTGTGGAACAGTGCTTCTGTGATATTCTTACTCTCATTACTACTACTGCAGAGAGAGATCCTATTTCAGGACCATCCTCATCTTTCCCAGTGGGTGGCTTGCCAGATTTCTCATTCTGTGCATGAGTGGTGAGCTGAGGGGCCAATTCTTGCTGCTCTCTGGACCTTGGCCTGAGGACTACTACCCCACTGAATGCATGGGTACACCTGAAAGAGCTCAAGCCAGCCTTTAAATCAGATCATACTGATCCAGACTACCCCTCTGCTCTTTCCACTCCTCTGTGGTTTTTGAAGACTGCCAGGGCTATGTCCTGTTTGCAAGTCAAGACAGTAGGGGGTTTTTATTCCCTTCCACTGAAAACCAGGGTCTGTGTAATACTAGAGCTCAATGCTTAGGCTAGCTTGGATTCTTTTTCCTCCTTCTTTATCCTTCTATTTTTTTAAAAAAACAGTTTTATTTTTAAATCAACAAGTATGTCTTCTCCCTAGTGATACTACTATAAAACCAACCTTGTTAGGGACAGGAACTCAGTTTTAGGACTAAGAGAGAGAAGAGAAAACAAAAAATCATAAAAAAGGTTATACTTCTCCATGCACCCAATTAGTATGGCCAATATAAATACTATCTCTCCACTGCATGATGTCCAGCAATGCTACATGTTATTAGCTGGAGCCCAGTGTATATAATGTTCTGCTTTGTCACCACTTGTCACTTCGGATTTTGTTGTTCCGTTGTTAGGAACAAACTGTGTCAGATTTTACAAGGAATGGCTGAGCCTTTTTGTACCCTTTTTGTACTTCATTCATTTCTGACTGCTTGTTGATTTGAAACAAGGCTGCGCCAAAATTCCCAGACACATTATTAACAAACAGCAGGCTGATTCTTCACCTGCAGCACACAGGGTTGCTGTTCACTGTTCCCTGCTGGACCCAAGAAACCCTCTGTCCTGGCTCAGTGGATGCTCATTCTCCTCTTCTGCCTTCTCTCACACCAGAGTCTGTAAAACATAGTCCCATCCTCTGCACTTCCAATCAAGCAACCTTCAGCCCTCATGCTTTGCCTTTTCATGTAGCCAAGCCCTGTCATGCAGTAACTGGGAAAATACAACTTTCCAGCTTCATTTATAATTGGCACAGGGCCTGAAGAATGATTGCCTGATAGAGCCATTGCCCTGGGACTGTCTTTAGGACAAAGGCCCTTTTGATGCCATTAATGCTTTCCAGCCTGGCAACATTGCTCTATTACTCGCTGTCTGGCTGGGGTCTGTCAGCTGGCGCTGTGCTTTGGCTGTGCCACTACACTTGAGGGGACAACATGTACCCCCATCCAAAGGTGAAATGCCATGTTTCAGAGCTGGGCTCTCGCATGAACTATACCTCCAGGTAGAGAAGAAAGAGCTGGGCACTTGCTGGGCCAAGTTAGGAGATGGTGCCTGTCCACCTATTCCCTGGCAAGGCTGGGGAACTTGGTAAGAGACAGTGGTGCCTGTCACTTTTGTTTGTTGTTGGTTATCAGCCCAGCAGAGCCCCAGTTTCCCCTGAAGCCAGAAGTTACCTCTACGAAGACAGAGGTGGAAGAATGCAGTGCCATATGACATAAAGGGGCCTCCTGCTCCGTTTCTTCCCCTCCGGTTCTTAATTTTGGGGAAATTTCAGAAACCACAGTGATACATCCTCACTTCTCACCCATCTCCTGTTTACCAGAAATCCTGCAAGTGCCCCACAAACCTTTTGACTGCTGTTTGCCCAGAGGGGCTTGCACAGCCCTGAGGTGGAAGGTTGTCTTCCTCTCCTGGGGTCTGCTAAAGGGCTGTGTCCCTGGCATGGTGGCTGACACTGTCAGCTTCTAATTCCTGCCCTGGAAACATGACATCAATCAAGTGGCAAAAAGGATCATCTCTGTCTAGCACTGATGCCTGTCGCACTGGTCACATCAAGCTACTATCGCCTGCCACTGAACTCTGTAAATTTATACCAAAAGTTACAAGTCCAGCTCAGTGTCAATCCATGCTGTTCGAAATAAGATAATCATATAATTGATACTTTCATTAATACTGCTAGTTTCTACTGGTGTATACAGAACTCATGGAGGCTACAAATTCCATGAGATACAAAGAAGGAAGAGGAGCTCTGTGAGGCTGGCCCGAGGTTTGACGCCCCACAGACGAGTGCGACAGCAGCGCAGGGCTGGCCGTGAGGGCGGCAGGCCCTGAGGGGCACTGGCTGTGAGGGGCGGCGGGCCGTGAGGGGCACCGGCCGTGAGGGCGGCAGGTGGGGGGGGTGGGGGGGGCCCTGAAGGGCACTGGCTGTGAGGGGCGGCGGGCCGTGAGGGGCACCGGCCGTGAGGGCGGCAGCCGTGAGGGGCACTGGCTGTGAGGGGCGGCGGGCCGTGAGGGGCACCGGCCGTGAGGGGCACCGGCTGTGAGGGCGGCAGGGTGTGAGGGGCACCGGCCATGAAGGGCGGCAGGCTGTGAGGGGCACCGGCTGTGAGGGGCACCGGCCGTGAGGGGCAGCAGGCCGGGCCCGCGGCGGGCGCGTTCCGCTGGGGCGCGCTGCCCCCTGCCGCCCGCCCGCCGCACCGCAGCCGGGATGCGGTGCTTGCTCCCGGGAAGGTTTCCACGCTCTCCGGCAGTGCGAGGATATTGCGCTGTTCCCCACCAGCCTGGCAGAGAGAATTCGTGCTGTCCCTGCGGCACACGACAGGCACCGAAGTGCTTGAGGCTTCCCAGCTCTGGTTCTGGGATCTGAGGAGCTGGCTGGTTGAACTCCCTTCGTGCCAGCTTCACCTACTGGTTCTAATGAAGTCACTTTATGGCCTTAGTACACAGTAAGACCTTTCTATCCCGTCTGATCCCTAACGTTGCAGCACCCTGGAGTACGCTGAAACACGGATTCCTTCCTAACATCCTTCTCCCCTTGTGTCATTTCCCCTTTGTTCAAGCCTTTATTCTTGCAAAGGATATTTCAAGTCTCCTTTTTCTCTGCTAACTTTTTTTTCTTCTCTCATCTTTTCATCTGACTTTTTTTTCCCTCCTTTCTCATCTCAGGCAGCCTCAGCATTCCCCCCTCCCTTCTTGAGGAGGGTTTGCAGCTTTGCAGATTTTAAAGCCAGAGAACATTGTGATGCTCTAGTCTGGACCCTACAGCTTCCTTCAATTAACTCCTTGAATTACTGTATGTTTTTCAGAAACAAAACAGAATTATATTTATCTAGTCTTGGCACCCTATCCCCATGCAGTACCTTTGGTAGCTATCTGAAGAAGTCTTCTTTCAGCAACTTCCTTTTTTGCCATGTTGGCACTTACCTAAACTGAGATAATCCTTCAGCTTCTTGGTTTCATGCACTTGCAGCTCTCCTCCTGCATTTCTCAGTATCCTCAGAGCATGATTTTTTGACCTCAGCACTTCAAATACCCCTCAGAACTCCTCTCTCCTGAGCTTTTAAGTTTTTACAAAGTGCCATATGTGACTGCCAGGTCAATTTTTCTCCTCAGCATCAGGAATCTTTTACTAATCTGGGGCCTTTTCCTGTGAAAGCCATTGCTCACTAAATTTGCTAATAAACGGTTAGGCTGTACTTTTCATCTGGATTCTCTTTGGTCACATTGGCCCGACCCATGGCCTGTGAGTCATGATCCCTTTCTTATGGGTACTCACAGTGAGTAAAAATCAGAGCTCTTTTCCTCCATACTCCTGAGAACTAATATTTTTCTACCTGGACAACCTAAATAAAAGGGGTTTTTTAGTCTTTATAATTCCTTGTCTTTTGAAATGCTTTTTTGCTTGCTTTTACCCTTTTATCTCACTTATACCTCATATTTATTTAAAATGTAACTGGTTATTGAGATGAAAGCATAAAAACAGACAATGACTGGAGCTGCATAAGGCCTGGCACTATATTTAAAGTATTTTCAGGTAACTCAACCAAAATCAACATGTTTTCATGACACAATTGGAGAGAATGGGGCCTCAAAAAGCTCTCTGGGCATTGCAATTCCTTTTGGAAAGGAAGACAGCCCAGGTGGCTGTTAGAGTTTCTGAGGTTATGTTAACAAGTATTTTGTAAAAGCCATTAAGGTCAGTAATAATTCACAAATTATTTCTACATTCTGTTTTACCTTAAGTAAAGGAGAAGACCTCAGAAAAATGTTTAAAAGCTGGAAAAGAGAAGCAACAATGTTACCCTGATTTTCTCTTTCCACCATTAAAATACCTGTTCATGTGACCACGTTCGCTCTGAGCCGTCCTTCACACAGATGTCCAGCCTCAGCTCCGTCCCCGTGGCTCCGTGTTTGCTGTCCACACAAAGGTTGGCTGCCACGTTCCGAATCTGCAAAACCAGGCAGCAACATTTCCCATTAAACTGGGCTGCAGAATAGAGCTTTTGGTGTCAGGGGTTAGGAGTTTAGCTCAGAAGGACTTGAGATTGACCATCAGATACATAAAACTGGTAGGAATTACTTTTTACAGAGTAGAGAGCCATGTCCTGGAATGAACCACTCTTTTTAGGAGCAGCTTCAGAAGAATCAAAGTTTGAAATGTTTTGCTTAACAAATGAAAGGTAGGTCTTATGAAATATAGTCATGCAAAAACCTAAGAGAAAAAGAATCTGAGAAGTTCAAAGCTTATCTGACTGCTTCTTCCATCCTATGAGAGCAAGAGAGATCAACAGTATTAGAAGGAACTGATTCCTGTATGAGTCTCTCCCAGGCATGGGAGCAGGAGTATGCATTAAAAATTCAGGCATGCCCTGTTCCAATCTATGCTCTTACTTTGACACAATAACACCATTGTAGATAAGGTCACACATTACTCCCTGAAGTGCATAAAATTAAAAAGTACTTAGCAAATCTGCACTGAAACTTAGGCTTTTAAAAAGTACTTGACAAATCTGCGCTGAAACTTATGCTAGCCCATGGAGGCTCCTTCTGCATGCCTGCTGCAAACACTGCAGTGCAACTTGTTCTTAAAAGGAAAATCTCGTTCTTGAGGCTGAAGCAACTGAGTAATAACTATTCTGTGGCTGTCAATCATACCAGTTATGTACTGCTGCTGACAGGTGTATTTTCTTTGAAACATTGGTTTGAAAAGATTGGCCCACTGCCACCAAAAAGAGCAAAATCCTAACTTTATTTTGCAAATACTTACACACTTCTCCTTGAGTACCTTAGTAGGGCTAGTTAAAAATCCTTTAGGCACCTCCATAATGAAAAGGATTTCTTAAAAAAACTTATCGTCTCAATGAGATAAACAGAAACTGAGTAATCAAAGTGCATGGAAACACATAAAAATTCTGTATGTATAATATATAGAAAGCAAGTGCATATTTTGACATTCTGGATGCTACTTTTATCCTTTTTAAAAAGAAAGCTAGATGCTGAATGGAGATACAATTGAGTCATTTGTGTTTTTTCATGAAAAATACTTTAGAAGTCCCTGCTGTTGCCATTATATGCCAGACAAATGTACACATCGCCACTGCATAGCTCATACACATCCTAAGGATTGAAAACTTCCCAGCATTGCACAAAACATTGCGAGGAGGGGAAATACTTCTGCATGCAAGACACATGCCAGAGCTACTCTGCTCTTTTTCTGATTCTAGAGGAGTGGGATCGAGTCTTAACCATGAGCAAGAAAGATTTACACAGATGGGAAAGCAACAGGTAGTGGAGAAAATGTAAAAAACTTCACCTTCAGGAAAGGTTTTAGGACGTGCATTTGTTTAGCTTAGAAAAGAGCAGACTGGGCAAAAGATGGGAGAGCATCAGTTTGAGCAACTGCCTCCAGGAACCTTTGATCCTTCACAAGACCTCAGAGAAGCACTTGTTTTAAAACTTGGAGCAGCCCAGTCCTAGGATATTTCTTCTTTGTTCAATACAGTAAAAATTGCTAAGGATGGAGTAAAACACTAGCTGTTCATACACACAACCAGATGCAGAAATCCAGCACTGGGAAGCCCCACAGTAAAAAAGATGAAAGGTAATTAGTTCTCAACAACCTTCATTTTCATATCACCCAGCAAAAGAGGCAGGAAAGAATGATGAGGAGAATAGAATTTAATGTCGTATTTTTAAAGTTTCATGTGAAATACCTATGCCAAGTATAGGTTTTTTTGAAGAATGTTCAATCATTACTCAATGCACTTAAATTTCCATTGTATAGATAAAGATTTCACGTCTAACAGAAAATTAAATGATACATCAGTTCACTTATTACAGCATGCAAGTTAATTAAAATGGAACTGCTAACAATTGCTATTAATAATTGGGTATATTTATGTGATTCAGAATTGTAAAATGACAGTGAATATGCTCCATGTCCAATTAATGCTTATTACATTAAAAGGCTTTCATAATTTTGTCTTGACGGCATCACTCCATCCCAGTCTCTGTCATTTGGACTGTGCAGTAAATGTGTTCAGTCCATTTCTGGAAAAGGCTTGAGCTGAAGCTACATTTAGTTCCTTCACTGCTGGAATCTCTCTCACGTTCTTTATTTTCTCCCCTCTTCCCTCTGCTTCTGAAAGGTTTGCTTGAGTTAGTTTTTCCTCGTTTTTTTTGCAGCTTACATGTTAGCTCATCTTTTTTCTGTTTCATCCTTTCAGCTGCCGAGGGGTCTGGGTTTGTTTTTGTTCTCTTTTTGTAATAAGGCATTTTAGTCAAGTCTGTGCCTTTGTTCTCTGGTGCTTCTGTGTGGCCTTGGCAGTTGCTAGAAACTGAACTGAGCCATCATGCCAGAGCCAGAGCCACAGGGAATGTTCTGCCAGGCATCAGCACCACACAGCCTGCAAATCCCCTAAGATGCTTCCATGGACAAAGGAAGGAAAGCAGAAGCACATGGGCTTTTTTTTTTCCTCATTTATACTCCAATATGCATTTGAACTGCCTTGTCTCCAGTCACACAACATAATGGATTTAGGATTTTTGAGGTTATGAGTTACAACTAGAAAACAAATAGCTAGTGATCCTAACACATTTCCAACATTCATATTTTTGCAACTGTAAGACCAGGGATGAACAGGAGACAGGTTTTATCAGCCATGCAGGTAGGGCATTGAGTTGCTACACACAAAACTTATTTGCTCAACCTTAAATGCCATCAGTTGTACACACAGATAAGCATACAGGGAAAGTGTGCTTCCAAGGGCTCCCATGTATGGACTGACAAGGATGGTTAGTGGTGATATGAAAGGCTGTTTCAGAATTAAACAATTTCTGACAAAAGCACAGAAATACACACATTGGGATAAGTAAGTCCCAATGGTATTTCAGTAGATGCATATTTCTATATGTAAAGTTGTAACAGCTGTCACAAAGAAGCTGTGAGATGAATACAACAGTGAGAGCAACCACACTGAGTCATCAGCTGTCATCAGTTGCTCATTTACACGTTCTTGATATAATTTTAATCACTGTTACAATTTTACTCTCTGGTAAATTGTTTACAGTGACACAATCACAGGACACTGTCTGTAAGTCATTACACAGACTTAGTTCTTGAAATGCCATCCTAACTCACTTTGGGACTATGGGCACTGTAGTCCTTCCAGAGAGCAGATGAGGTGTAGAAGCATAGAGATTGTAGCTTCCCAGTGCCCAGCAGTTATATTGACCAACATTCTTTGATAATTCTAAAACTCCACAACTTTTCCCAGGCAAATGAGTTCCTGCAATATTTGCTGTTGAGTTGGTGGGTGATGTCCTGGCTCTGGCAGCTTTGCCCTGCCTACACTGGAGCCAGGCTGTCACCCAGGAACAATTCAGCCTTCATGGAGCCAGGGAGGGGTGAGCTGGAGCAGGAGAGGCAAACTCCCAGGGGTTCTGGGAGCTGCCCTGCACGCTCACCATGACATGAAACTGTCTGTGCCAAAAGCAGAAAGAGGGAAAGTGGAGCAATCTAAAGACAACTGTATATTCAATGTGGTCATCTGTGAACAATGACTGTGGATGGCTTTAGAACGATCCTTCGGGATACAGTAACAACAGAAGCACCTTGGTGCTATCAGTTTATATAATAATTTCCCTACATCTGATTTAATGTCTCAAATATGAAAATAGCTTTAACTCTTAGAAGACATTAGCAATATTCATTTATGTCACTTTTTTTGTTTGAGCAGCACTTAGAGCCAGTTTTAGTGCGCTGCTTACCTTCTCAGATAACCCTAGGGCCATCAATATCTATGGATTAAATATGGAAAAATGAGCCAATTCTCCTGTCAACTGATACACAGTAATTTTAGAAGTATTTATCCTTTGTGTGCGCCATAAAAAAGAAAAATTCAAAGGTAAAGAAGTCAAGCACTGCCAAAGACCTCACTGAAGAAACAGGGGACTCTTATTCAGTGTGACATTGATCCTGATAAAAGACTTTGAACAGTCCAGCTGTGCAGCACTTGGTCTGTGCAGGGTGGGGTTATATCACTTTTGTGTAACAGATGTGTGACACTTGCTGGGCTCAGATTGACTCATTAAGGGTATGAGGATGACACATTTAAAAAAAAGTAAAATAACCAAAAGAGAAATTAGTGAGTTCTTAGGCTTTAATCTTTTTTCAAATGTGCCACTTCACTATGTGCGACATTTTCATGTCAGTGCTGTAAAACAGTTCTGTAAAATCCATGAGTTTGGGGCCGAGAAAGAACTGCTTTCAGGTCCTACAGCTTAGCACTGCTGCAGTGACTGAGACACTTCCTCATTAAATTACTGCAGTTCATGTAACAGCAAGTGAAACCAAGCTTAAATAATTCCCTTTTGACTCAGTAAAACAACTTTTCTTTGCATCACCTTGATTATAGGACTCATGAAATCTAAAATAAATGACAATGTCTGATATTACATGATTGATTTACTGTAAAATGTGTTTTCAAAGGTATTGGAAACTGTGATATCTGCACAATATACACAATATATTTGTGCTGGATCACAGCTTGTAGATTCATGAGTACTTCCTAAGAAAACACCTGGTGTCCAATTCACACCTATTGTTTTAGGTAATAGAACTTCAAATACACATTACAAATAAATTATTCTGTTTTAGAAAGATCATGGGATGGGTATTACTGTTTTCAACTGGCACCAGACTCACCAATATATTCAAAAGAGTAAGAACAAAACCTAATTGAAAACTCTCCTCTTTTCTACAGTGGAAAAGAGTACAGTTACTTCACTCAAACACAGAACTGACATTCTCACTAACCTTAATCTGTCTGGATTTGCTATTACATTGCTCTACTGCACATATTTCAGATGTTACAAGGCAGAACAGATTATCAAGGGAACATACACCCTGCCAGCTACAAGGACAAAAGGCACAAACATACGTAAGAGATAAGGCCATGACAAGTGTAGTAAAAGAGATTGCTTTTTGTTTTCCAACTGTCCTTCTTTTCCATCATAAACAGATTTTGTTGAGAAATGTAAGAGTTGGATTTTAAATAAATGTGTTTGCAAAAAAAGAGTTGAGCAGAGGCTGTTTATGAGATGTCTGCTTTCACACTACATGCTTTTACTAGCTAGATATCAAAATACTAGAACCAAACTTGTCTGAGTACTTCATTGTTTACTCCTTCTCAGACTGGCATAGGCAAGCAGATGTAAAGTATTTCCAAATAGGGTACTAAATGACAGTCAGTGTTGGCACAGACTTTTGGTGTGTATAATCAGCAAAGTTTCTAGAGCTGAGTGATTCTTACAAAGCAGTAACATTACAGTCTGCTTCCCTCTTTCAGCTTCTCGCAGACATTGACCTTCAAGTTTTTTCAAGGTCCTTGCAAGTGCCAACAAATTAATTAAAACTGCACAGGAATGGGACAGTCTCAGGAAAAACAAGAGTAGCAGGGCTGAAAGCTCTCTTCTTGTTATTTTAGTGAAAGTATGTTTTAGACAAAAAAGAAAATCTTTGGTCTTCATGTCCTTCCTAAAAACTTAGTAAATGCTTTTAAGGCACAGATTTCACACCACCGATATGATCTTTGATTTACTTCTGAAAATACTTGGGTTTATGCAAAGATTATATTAATACTGCTGTGAAAAAAGTTAACACATGAATCACAAGCTCCTCCTCTTAGACCCTCTTGTTTGAGTTAAGGATTGTCCAGCTGGCCAGAGAAATTACACATCTGATCACAGTCTTCCAGTGTATGTATGTATGCAATCCCTGTATACCTGTGGAAGATAGTGAAGGAAGATCACAGTAGCAGCCATAGCAATCTGATCCAGCCTGACTTCTACTGATAAATTCCTTACCTCTTGCTACACATTAATCTCATAAAGTGGGCAGCAGCACCAAAAAGAAGAAACTTTAACAACAAAGGAATTCATTACTGCCAAGAAGTAGCAAACAGTAAGACACATATAAATTGGAGTTTTTTTGAACATCTGTAACCGATAGTTTATAAAGAAAAATTAAGGATTGCTAGTACCACAGAAAGTTATTTGAAAAATTGCACTATGAGGTGATTTGCTTTTCTAAAAAGAAATTCTGGGGAATAGTAGAGGAACCTATGCTTAGAAGTCTATGGTCCAGTCTTAACCACTGGGAATACACACTCCTGTGTCTGATCTTACCAAATGTTCTGGTCAAAGTTTCAACTTCATTCTTTGGTTTCAAATACGACAGTTAATTTTCTGAGAGCCACAAGAACATCTGAAAAATCAGAGAAGGCTAGAATTCACAGTATAGATATTCCTAAGGTTTTTTAAAAAGTAACACAATACACTGGAAGAGTGAAGCCTTCTTTATATATCTTAAGGAACTGAGAGGGAAAAGCTCTCTGCACACACCTATCCATGGAGTGAAGCTGCTGTAGTTCTTGGGGGCGAAGGCCACAGCAATTTTTCAGTGCAACTAAGGAAGTAATTTCCTCTCCATGCACTACTTGTGTTCTCAATTCTTCTGCACAAAACAAACTGTCAAAGCAAGGTTTGCTACAGCTCTGCTCTTCAGAGAGGTCTGAAAGCAGAACGTCTTTGATCACAGGTGAAGATTTGCAGCTGGCTGTTTGCTCATCCCCTGCTCTGGAGTGATGCTCAGATATTGGCTTCTCTTTTGTGGTCTCTCCCTCCCCTCATCCATCAATGGAGAAATTGCATTTGTCTGCTGTCATCACTGGTACTCAGTGATGACAGCACCTACAGAATGCAGAGAACAGCTGAGCAAAATCAATCACTTTAAAAGGAAAGTATCCAGGCCTTGCTTGTCACATTTCACATGTGAGCAAACCTAACTCCATCTGCACACAATTGTCCTTGTAAGGACAGGAGGAGGTATTCAAGTAGGTATGCAAAACCCCCCGAGCATTGACTTCAGACCTTCTTTTTACTAAGGTGATTCTCTGAATCTAAAATCTTCTTGTGACATGCAGTAATGAGTGCTACATACTCTTTTCCTCATTCTTGTCCTCATTGTGCCTACATGTACATATGCCCTGTACAGACAAAGTTGTAATGAGTTACAAAAGCAACAGTGATAGTTCTAAGACATGGCAGTTTCTCATTTTAATGGATAGTTCAGGGATTGCTTCAACCACTGTGAACTTCCTTAATAACACTACTTAACATCAGGTTTACTCTGATTTAATAATCTTTATTTCCCACAATCTAAAATGTTAGACTCATTTAAATTTGATCTATTCCTCACCTCCCCCCATGCAGCAGGTGGAGGCTCCACAGGAGGGTAATATTTGGGGACATCCCAAGCCACTGCAGCCATGAACCACTTGAAATCTTTACACTTAAGGTGCTTGCGCAGCTCCTTCTGGGCAGAGATGTCACCAGTTGAGAGATGTCTGTACTCAGGCCGTCGCTGGTAAATGTACTCTGCAAACTCATCCATCCATGTCTCTGCCACTCGCTTCAGGTTCTGCATGGCACAAAAAAGAGCAAACATTAATATCTTCATGCTTTGAGTGGTTGTTATTCATAACAGGGAAAATTTTAAACAACACAAAACAAGAAATCAGCCTTCCACACAACTTTTAAGCTTAGCTGGTCTCATTTCTCAGTGTTAAAACCTGGAAAAGTTCCAGTAACCATATGCTATCTTCATTACAGTGTTGAGCAAACACTACAGAGTATTAAGTACCCTGCTTTCCTGCTGGCTCTGTGAGAGACAGTCTTCTGTCTGTTGAACATCTTATTTTCCTTCATATTCCTTATGCATATTCTTCATACGAGTTTCTGATTAATGATGGATGTTGAATAGAAATTTTCTTTCGGCTGCTTACACTGGTACCTGTTTTTTCCCTGTTAGTTCAGACCTAATGTGGAAGAATGGTTCAAATCATTCCTTCTGATATATTTCACTTTGCATTTAAAAGGCATCTGAATTTCAATCTGTCATGATACTACTTAGTCACCAAGCAATTCCTACCTAAATTTGAGGGTCAGGTCTTACATGTGCATGTTTGGGGGCAAGCAGCCATGAGCTTGCTGTGCCCCATCTCACAGCTGGTTTTGCACAACCTCTGGGCTGGAAGCTTTGCTGTGCTGCCAAGCTACTGAGTTCTGTGCAAGGCACAGCACATATCCCTGAAAGGGAGTATACTTGAAGCAAAACACCTCCTGGGATAAGTATAACAACCTGTGGCTATCTGCACTCACTCATCCTATGAAGATACCTAAGACTATTTAGGTTCCATGAAACCCAGTTCCGGCTTGTGTTCCACAAAGTTTATTTTTGTTGGCATTTTATAGGATACAGAATTACCTATTTTGCTGCATAAGAATTTATTCAATTTATAATTAATTAAATTAGCTGCCTCAAATTATAAAATAAAACAAATACTATTGCAAAGAAAAATTTTGCGTAGACTGAAGAGGAATATTTTATTGTTATTTACCACCAAGAAGGGGACATTTTTTTCTGTATTTTTGTTTGTTTTTACAATTCCTCCTGCAACGCAATCCACACAAATTTATATGCAGATGCTGTAGAGGAGTATGGGCTTAGTCTATTCTGTATTGCCACAGCTGCCCAATAATCTTTTATCCCACCAACAAAGCAACATCTCTCTGGATAACCTTGAGACACTAGGGTGTTCTTATTGCTTTGTTTGTAAAAACAAGATGATCAAGTTTTATAATATTCTTTTTATAGAACACTAACTGCACAATGCTGAGATTCACTCTGTAATAAGCTGGAGGACAACATACATCTGATTATCATCAACATAAGGTAATGTTTCTTTTCAGAACATCCTCTGCATCTAAGTAAGCCAGATTCATACTCTGACTTGCCTTCAAGATTCACTGGAAAATTCCTTTCCTGAATTTTATTAATCCACATAAACTAAATGTCTCTGAACTAATAAGGCTTATCTGAATACAAAGACAGCAAGACACAGAACAAAGGAAGTACTTTTAGCTGAGACTGCAAGATAAGTTTCTACATGCTTTCTCTCTGTGAAACAAATACGTTAAAACCTGCAGGGATAAAGCAAGTAACATTAAAGCAGTGTAAGAATTCACATCACTCATATCCCTGTTCAAAAATGGCTTGTGCCCCACATAAGTTTGACTTGTGCTGTAATGTCATGAAAACCTAAATAACTTTACAAGAAATTAGAATTCAAGAACTGGGTAGGACAAAGAAAACCAGAAAAAATTCAATCATCTAAATGACAATCTCACCTTTCTGGCAGAAAACTTGTAACACAGAAATTTTCTGACGAGTAAAAGTATTATGTGATGAGATTTTGTAGATGAGGCAAAAAAATATGATTAGGAACATTAAACAAAAAGCCAAAATAATGAAAATATATGTGATTTCTAGCATATCTTTCACTGCAATGCTGTATACCTCATTTGCTATAATGCCAGTGCAGTTTAGGACTGTTCTGTAAAATATTTTTTGCAATCATTTTATCTGATAGGCTATTTTCATATGTAAAAACCATAAGGTAAAAAGAGCCATACAGTAAAAGTACAGTAAAAAAAATTCTCTTAGGAAAGAAAAATTCAAGTTAACTCTTGCAGCAGCTCACCCCACCAATATTAAGAGTAGTCTCTGATGGACTTTTTTCTTTAGTTACTTGGCTGCACTAAAAGGACTGCATTCTGCTTTAGATGATTGTTGCTGATAAAACATAAGCTGAACAAAAATCTTGATATTATACCTGGTCACTCACTCAAAATTCTAATTTGCCAGACAAAAACTTTTTGTTTTCCAATAAGACCTTTATAACTGGGTTTTGTGTGTGTTTGTGTGTAAATCCACCAAAACATTGTATTAAAAAAAGTCAGTTCTTCCCACCATTCCCCAAGTATCAGGTAGGACACTTCAGACAAATCTATTTAAAATGTTGTTTCCCTGTTCTTCCAAAACCATTCTTTCCATCACATGCTAAAAATTGCCTGTAATGAACTTGTATATTATTCTTACTACACTTATACATCGATGTCACAAGCCAAACCCTTATAAGGCAGCCCTTTGAATTTCAAAAGGTTTTTTTCAAACACAAACTCTTGATTTTCTAGCTCTAAATCTCCAGACTATGAACATGACCAAAAGGAACACTGTGCTCTGGAGTAGTGAGAAGCTGTTTCTGAAGCAAGCACTCAGCATCTAAACAACTCAGTTTTAAAGAGGTTTATTGACCTCAGTTAGCCTGGGCTATAATTTTTTATCCTTATTACCACTATACAAGTTCAGCAATCACCATACTTCCTTTTAACATAAATGTGTCCAGACTAGTGGTAAAACTCCCCATACTTGAGTTGAATGCAGTCAGTAAGAGCTGCTGTGCTGAAAGCTGCTCTGGTGCAACCTTGAACAAAAAAGGCAAACATAATTTACATTCTTATTTAGAATATGCTAACCCAGCATGTTCCTGGAGCAAAAATACAGGCTGTCCAAAATGAGATGGGTGAACTTCTAAGCTGAAAATCCCCCTTCTGTGGCTGTCTAGCAGCATTATAAGTTGCAGAGAACCTCTCAGGATCACAACACTTCTCTGCAAATTACAGCAGGGAGCTGCTGGGCTTCTACTCATCCTATCTGAGGAGCACAACCAAAACAAGAGCCCTCATCTCTGAGCACTTTAAGGCCTACCAATCAAATTACTTACTGTAAGGTAAGGATGTGATTTCAAGTCCTTTACAAGTCTTCCAGAGTTGCCATTCCCATAATCTGGGTCGATGTCTTGACATAGTGGATGGAGGAAGGAGGATGGTCATTTCCTCCTTGCCTGACCCTTAGGTGAGGCTACATACAATCGGAACATGTCATATAAGCCCACAAATGGGAATGGTTTTGAATAGCTACCCAATCTTGACAGAGTCTAGCTGTGAACCAAGCTTTAAGCAGTTTGACTTGGATATGATTTTACTCTGTGTGTGTATACTGCCACAGAACTTGCATGTCAAAGAACTTTAAGAGGCTACCAGATTAGGTCACATTTTATGAATGTCTTACAGCATCATTTAAGCACTCATTTTGTTTTCATCATCATGAGACAGTTAAGTTTCACAGTGAAACTAATCTTCAAATAATTTGGAACAAACAAAAATTAGATTTGAATCTTCTTGATTTCTGTCTCCTGTTACTATTTATGTAATCTTCTACAGAAAACTCCTTTAAATGTCAGTTTCTCAAATGGCATCAAATATCACTATAGAAAGAATCAGTTTTGGCATATCTTTGTGGTAGACCACTCTTGCTTGGATTCAATCTGAACATCTCATGTAAATGCATGTGGAAAGGAAAAAATGAAAAATAGAATCATAGAATCATTTAGATTTGAACTGACCTCAAAGATCATGACCTCAAACTGTTAACCCAGCACTGCCAAGTCCACCACTAAACCACGTCCCTAAGTGCCACATCTACATGTCTTTTAAATACCTCCAGGGACGGTGACTCAAGCACTTCCCCGGGCAGCCTGTTCCAATGCTTGGCAACATGTTTCTACAGCTGAAAATGGCGTAGCTTAGCTTGGTTGACAAATTCATTGCAAGTCTATAGATGTCCAGATTGGTTACTCTTAATAGGAAAAAAAAAAGGAAAAAAATTAAATAAAAACAATTAAATGAAGATCAATTAAATATTAATTAGTTACAAGAATTGACACACAAAATGAAGAAGTCATAGGGACTTTAGATGGACATCTGAAGAGTATTTCAGGACCTATCCAAGAAGACCAATGACGATTTGTTCTCTCTTTGGTAATTTTCAGTGAAAAATTTCTGTATGAGGATAAGTAAGTCCCAATGGTATTTCAGTAGATGCATATTTCTATATGTAAAGTTGTAACAGCTGTCACAAAGAAGCTGTGAGATGAATACAACAGTGAGAGCAACCACACTGAGTCATCAGCTGTCATCAGTTGCTCATTTACACGTTCTTGATATAATTTTAATCACTGTTACAATTTTACTCTCTGGTAAATTGCTTACCACTGGGCTTACATTTACAGAGGTTTTATTTAAGATTATATGAACTCAGACATTTAAGCTGTGATTTTGCTTTGTATTTTTACTCAACAGTAGTCTACGAGACAGTAAGTTACATGTCATTGATACGTGGATGTCATGGTTTGACCTCAGCTGACAAGTAAGCACCACACAGCCACTTACTCAGTCCCCACATAAAGGGGTGGGAGAGCATATCCGAAGAGTGAAAGTGAGAGAACTCAAGAGTTGAGATAAAGACAGTTTAACAGGGAAAGGAAAAACTGTGCACACAAGCAAAGCCATTCACCACTTCCCATGGGCAGGCAGGTGTTCAGTCATCTCCAGGAGGCTCTGTCATGCCTAACAGTGACTTGAGAGGACAAACACCATCACTCTAAATGCTCCCCTTCCTCCTTCTTCACACAGGTTTATATACTGCACCTGATGCAATATGATACGGATTATCCCCGTGGTCAGTTGGGATCAACTGTCCTGGCTGTGTCTCTTCCCAGCTCCTCACCCTGCTTGCTGGGGGGGTGTTGTGAGGAGCAGAAAAGGCCTTGATCCTATGCTCAGCAATAAGGAAAACATCTGTGTTGATAACAGTTTCCAGCACTAATCCAAAACACAGCCCTATACTAACTACTCTCAAGATAATTAACTCTATCCCAGCCAAAGCCAGAATACTGGACTTCAATAAAAGAGTTTAAATCAACATGACTGGAGAGAGAGAGAGATAAATGAGGAGTTCTGCACTTGAAAAAAAGAAAATTTTTCATGGGCCATTTTGTTCTGTGAGTAGGGTAGATACATCTCTGTGATCAAATGACTGTTCCTTCTTTTTAAGTGTGTGAGATCACCCGTCATTTTCAAGAGACGTGGTATTAGTCATTGAGAAGAAAGCAGACCATGCTTTCAGACCAGACTGGCCATGAGAATGGAACAGCAGGGTGAGGTAGGGACATGTCAAAGGATAGGTCCATAAATACTAGCTTTAAGCAAGGTTTAACTGGATTAGTAGATTAATATGAGAGGGGTAGTTCCTCATTTTGTAACTGGCTGGTGTTGGGATGCTGGCTTGGGATGACAGCATTTAGAAGACAGCTCCCAAGCTATACTGCAAGCCAGAGCATCTCCATCCTCTAGGTGCATGTTTTCCCATTAACATTTTAGATGCAGCAGTTTAACTAACATAGCAATGCAATTCCTGTTCTTAGTTTCTCGAGATGTTCCAGAGATTTTTATCAGGTGTCACTAAAGGAGCACAATGGTTCTATTGTTTGTTTCACTTCACCTGCACAACCTGTTTTTTTCTGCTTTTGTATCCACCTCACTGCATGAAACTGACCCTGATCTCGAGCAATAGACTTTACTTTTGTCCATATGAAACTACTACTGGAACATTTGAAACCTGTTATGAGTTCCTATTGTCCTGCATTTAATCTGAACATTTTCCAGGGAGCTGGATGTCACCAGCTGGTATTTGTCACGTGAGCCAGGACATCAAAAATCACTTTCAGTTATGCCAGTCAAATACTAATCACCACAGCACGTTGGAGGCCCAAGTGTATTTTGGTTGTGAAATGTAAGAGGGGACATTACTTGCCAAGAATAACACAACAATCTTGGCAACAACTGACATATTAATCTCTTTTTCTTCCTAGTAAAATTCCAGGGGGATTATTTTCACCTCACCTACATCATCTTCCTAATTCAAATTTTTCTGGTTTTGTTTTGTGAAGCACAGTATTGTTGCTACTTCAAAAATGGGTGCCCTGTTTACCTCTGGAAGCAGCTGTATTTAATTTGGCTGGAAATAATATAATATACAGTTTGTTTTACACAAAATGTATTTAAAAAATGCATTGGGATCTATCCAGTCAAGACAACTCTACTTTATGTTCCTCTGGAATATGGGTAGCATAACATGACAATGAATCATCACAGAGAAGAGAATAAAGTATGACTGGAGGAGCATATCCAACAAGTATGGATTAATATGCCAGGAGCAGCAGGGTGCAAAACTCCAGAGCACTCACAAGGAGAAAAATGGTACCCTCAGTTTTGTGCAAAGGTCCTTCCATCACTGTCAGAACACAACGTTTACCATTTCTGTGTATTTCTACAGTGGAAAAACAATAAAATATTTCCTGGACACTAACCCACAGTCTTGTGATGTTCAGGTCTTAATACTTAACCTGCCCACATCAGTTAAGCCTCAGTGGGGGGTTTCGTACCTTTCCTCTTTTCCCCTAACTCCCTTTTAATTTGCACAGTGCTACTGTTTGTCAATATTTCCCCTTCTTGGATATCTTACTTTGGTTCTTTACACCTGTGTTTGAAACTTAAATGGGTTTCATATCAGAAATATTTCTGTAAAAAAAACCCCAAAAGCCAGCAAAACCCAACCAAATAAATAGACATCTGCAGGCATAAAAGAAATGTGTCTTCATGGAAGACAGCATTCTAACTAGGTGACAAAGCTGATGTTGTATATGAATAAATCCTCTAAGAGTTAGCACAGCTGGCAGAGAAGCAAGAGACTATTTATTCTCAGCCAGTAGTCTGCAAATACCTAGAACTGAAATTCCACAGACGTCATCTGAAAACAAACAGGATTTCATTCTCTCTATAAAAGTTTGCATCTCCACCAGGCACACAAAAATAATAATTTAAGATACATGAATTGGAAAATCTACATCTCTTGCTCACATGAGGCCAACCTGCAGGGTTTGGGGGCAGGGATGTTTCCCATCCTAGTGAGGATGCTGCCTGATCCCAGCTCTGTGGCTGTGAGGGAGCTGTGGAACAGAGTGACACTGTAAGAACATCTCCACATATTTGTTGGCGGCTGCCACGCTTGCTTTATAGACCCATACAGACCATAGCTCATCCCTGCAGCTAAGCCTGGAAGAGTTCAGGGGTTTCACTTTCAACAGATTTCTTTAGCCTTGTAGCTTGGGTTCCAGTGCTTGCCTATTAAGTAGGCTAGTACTCCTGACAAGTAGCTACCACCACTTTGATGTAGTTATTGTCCAAAAATATCTAGTTCTCTATCTTCTTTGTGATCTTTTTGGATAGCTAAGCTGTCTATCCCATTGTATTCATTTACTTAAAAGCAAAACTTCTATTCAGAAAAGAAAAACTTCTATTCAGAAAAGAGAAAACATAAAAATACTCCACAAAAATTATTTTGACTTTTTTGTATTCAAGGATTAGAAGATCAAAGAATCACAGAATGGGTAAGGTTGGAAGGGTCCACAGTGGGTCATCTGGTCCAACCTCCTTCAAGCAGGGTCATCTCAGAGCACATGGGACAGGACTGTGTCCAGATGATTCTTGAATATCTCCAGTGAGGGAGACTCCACACCCTCCCTGGACAACCTGTTCCAGTGTTCGCTCACCCTCACAGTGAAGAAGTTCTTCCTCATATTCAGGTGGAGCTTCCTGTGCATCAGTTTCTGCCCATTGTCTCTTGTCCTATTGCTCAGCACCACCGAGCAGAGCCTGGCTCCATGCTCTGACACCCTCCCTCAGACACTGACAGACATTGATGAGGTCACCTCTCAGTTGTCCCTTCTCAAGGCTGAACAGGCCCAGCTCCCTCAGCCTTTCCTCCTAAGAGATGCTCCAGCCCCTTAATCATCTTTATTGACCTCTCAACAGGAGCTCCATGTCTCTCTTGTCCTGAGGAACCCAGAACTGGACACAGCACTCCAGATGTGACCTCACCAGGGCTGAGTAGAGGGGCAGGATCACCTCCCTTGACCTGCTGGAATGCTCTTCCCAATGCACCCCAGGACACCATTGGCCTCTGGGCCACAAGGTCACAGTACTGGCTCATGGACAGCTTGGCGTCCAACAGGACCCCCAGGTCCTTCTCCACAGAGCTGCTTCCCAGCAGCTCAGCCCTGAGCCTGAAATGGTGTCTGGGGTTATTCCTCCCCAGGTGCAGGACCCTGCATTTGCCTTTGTTGAATTTCAGCTGGTTCCTCTCTGCCCATCTCTCCAACCTGCCAAGGTCCCTCTGAAGGGCTGCAGAGCCCTCTGGGGTATCAGCCACCCCTCCCAGCTTTGTGTCATCACTGAACTTGCTGAGGAGGCATCTGCCTCTTCATTCAAGTAATTTTGAATGAATGAATAAGTTAAACAATACTGGGCCCAGTGACAATGACAGGCCTTCAACAAGACCCTCTGCCACTGTCTACAACCCTCTGGGATCTGCCATTCCTCCTCATAGAGCCAGCCCTCTATCCACCTCACTGTCCACTCATCTAACCAACTCTCCTTGAGTTTGCCTATGAGGATATTGGGCGAGACAGTGTCAAAAGCCTTGTCAAAGTCATGGACAATAATTTAAAGTTTTTTTTTTGTAAGTACTCTGTTTGAGATCTTGGTTTAATTAATTTTAATGATGAATTTATTAATCTCTTAATGAAAACTGTTACAGTGGAAACATAACAGCTATACTGTGTAATAATCATATTATAGCTGTGCTATTCTCTAAGAAGGTGATTCTTGCTTGACTCCTAAATAATGCGCCTGTTCTAAGCTGATGTTGCACCTGCTTACTGTAGTTGCTGAATCATAACTGACTTTTTGCTACAGTCTTTTGTGCTACAGAGGTGATTGCAAAGGTGCCAGCAGTGTTCTCTGAACAGCATGCCACATCTATCCATTCGCACTCCAGTCACGAGAAAACGCAGCCATTACTAACTGATTCACTGGTTCTTTAATCTGCCTGGAAACAGAATATAAAATGTACATGGACCGCTTTGAGAAACACCCAAATATTGTTTGCAGATGGAAAAAAGTAGTCCAAAACAGTCATTATATTAAAGGATGCTCTGACAAAAATGCAAATGTGGTCAGAGTACCAGATGGTATAATTAGAATAATTTGCTTTGAAGATCCCTTTTGGAGCCACACAAAAAGGCTGAGCCAATGGTTCGGGTGGGAATCCGAGCCCACCTTTACCAGTTGAATTCCTGAACCCAAACTCATGCAGGTTCCAATTCAGTGACACTGAGTAGAGAGAAATGTCATTGTGCACGTGCCTGATGGGTCAGAGGATTACTGTGCTGTGGGATCCTATGTCCTGGCAGGCAGGGAGGAATTCAACTTAAGGTTAGGATTCACCACCCTGCTGGGTTAGCATTCAGTTTGAACTTCAGTGGGATTGCCCTTCGTGTCCAAATGCCTAATGAGCTGATGCTCTGTAGTTAATGCTAAAATGAGGTGAAAAATACCTGCAAGATATAGAAATTCTGTAGATATATTCTGAAACTGAGTTCATCCCTCCATATCCTACGGAACAGTGAGATTTCATTGATATATTTCTTATGGCTTTTATAGAACCACAAATAGAAAAAAAACCACCGAAAAAGCAAATAGGAAACTAAAGAAAATAGGTAATAAATTGAGATACACCTAGAAGAAAATTCTAAGAATATTCTGAAGTCTAATTTCATAGGTAACTGGCTAAAAGTAAATGGCTTAGCTAGAATTTGTTAAAAGGGAAGCAACAATCAGAAATGCAAAAAGCAACTAAAATAATCCTGTAAAACAATTCGGCTTTTTTTTTTTTTTTTTGTGGTTTGCTTTCTAACCATGCCTTACTTAAAACAAACAAGCAAAATTAGTTACTAGTCACTGCAGCTTTGTGCAGAGATTGACAGGTTTGGAATGAATGAATAATTATGTGGTGCTTCCAGGTTATAAAGTGGAATCAGTGTTGACATCTGCAGGCCTATTAATATTTCTTTATGTGCAATTGCCTGTAAATTGAACACTGCTTTTGGCAAGCAGCAACATCTTAAGACATCTTCAGACAAAAACATTCATTTTTTTATCTACATTTGATTGTCAAAATCTGTTTATAAATCTCCTAAGCATGTTTACAGCTTGCTTTAATTCTGCTCTGCACCACCAAACAATTTTACTAACAGTGTTTCATATGTGTATGCTTTTCAATTTATGTGGGATGTGGCAGCAACAAATATGCATAAGCTTTCCAGATCTTGAGTGACGGATAAGAAGGACATAGAAAATTGATGTCATGATACACACTATTGTGTGTGGTACACTAATGATTATTTAGTAATGGGGAGGTGCAACAAAGTTTTTGACAGGTCTCTGATTTCTTAAAGCACACATTATTCTCATGACAGGTCACAGTTCTCTAAACAGATACTGAGATTTGTCAAGTGTTACGTGGCTGGCTGAAACTGTGTGTTGGAAATCACTGCTAAAAGATAAGGAGAGGTGAAATCCCAAGGGATGGTAAAATGCTCACGTTAAAGATTATTTTTTAAGGGTAAACATGAGTAGAAACAGCTTGAAAGGAAACCCATGGCATGGACATTTGGGCTATGCCTGAATTTGTCTGGAAGCTCTGTTTTCTTCCTAATTCCAGTCCCAATATCCCTTGTGCAGGTGCTGGGGAATAGGATGGGAAAGTCTGTCAACCTTTTATGCAGTATGTGCACAAGGGGAAGTTCCCCCTTGATTAATGAAGGCCTCTTGCAATCATTTATAGAATCACAGTTGGGCCTTCTAGGGCTCATTCCTTTGTGAACTGCATCTCCGGCATGCTCCATTAAACAGCAGAAGGTGGAAGAGGATTTAATAAAAATCTTTGTGGAAACTACTTAGCAGTGAAAAGTACTGCTTTTGGCAGTGGGGATAATATTTCCAAATATTCTTTAGTGTGTTATTCATTATATATTTGAACTAGAAGGAAGTTTTAGGTAAAAAACTCATAAGTCATAGATTATAGTCTTTGGATGATATAACATTTGGAGGATAATGCAAAGACAGTTGAAATATCCAGGCCACTCCTGTGAATAGTTGCCTAATATTATTTTGGCTAACAGGTCCATTTGGGGCTGACACACTGAATATTAATCTGTCCTTGATTTTCTTTTTCTGGCAAGGATGAGAGAAAGAGAATATTTTTAGATTTAAAATTACATGCAATATGATGGGTCAAAGGACAAAATTCTCTTCCTGGGCTAGATATTGAAATAGCCCCAAACACCAAAACACAGAGAGCTCTAGTGCTCTTGGTAGCCTTGATGCAATGTAAAGAATACTGTACTGGAAAAAGCTGTGAATCTGAGAATTCAAAGTTTCTTTTAGTGAAAACAATATGTCACAAATTTACCTAAGCATCATGTTTTGGACTGCCACAACACAGAAAAAACCTATCCATTTTTTGAATGGAAGGATAAGACTCACCACTAGATCTTTTCCCTTAAGTTATAGGGTGATCAGTCTGCGCATGGGCACAGATATCATTTTTATAACTGGAAATGTTTTTCAGTAATATTTCATGAGTGATTTACTGAAATCAATCTAAAATAAATAGTACAGGGAGGCTGCAGGCTGTGTCTACCTGATGGTTCTAAGCACTCACAGTGCCACCATGAAAGCCAGTTAAGTGCTGAACCATGCAAGATGCCAGTAGTACAAATAGAAATTATTGTATTTTGCTCCTGCAGGTAGTGCATGAGACAGCATATTCTCTAGTGAGATACTATGTGCTATAACAGAATAAAACAGTCACTGAGGTTTGAATTTCTTGTTTGGAGCTGTGTGTAATTTTTGCAGGGAATATCATAAATGAAGCAGTATAATTCAGGCAGTCCGAAAATCTGGATGGGGCAACTCTGACAGGACAGAGAGCTATACTGAGGGAAGATATTAATCTCATTATTTAGTCAATAGAGTTCTTGCCCCTATCACTAATCCCATTACTTAATTGTGTGTCCCAGTGTCTGCACTGATGCCCTGTTAAGGCAAATTTTTCTTTCTGTCTAGCCAGCCGTCAGGCAGGCAAGCACAGGCAGCCTCTATTTTCTGCTGCAGTTAGGACAGCAAGCCTTGTCCTGAGGTGCTGAAACCAAGGCTATCTCCCCCTCAAAGCAAGAAATTCATTCTTCTATTCATACCACATTTTCATTATTAAGAAAAAACCATGAGTCATAAAAGATTACCCTATGGCAATACGCAGACTTTAATATTAATGCCATTTTATTAAAAAAAAATCCTCTAAACCGGAAAAGATTAAACTCAAAGATGAATAAATACTAGTATCTTCCTGGAAGCTACATCTGTGCCCTTCATCTCCCATTTTTGACATCCTGTGAACATCTCCAGAAAGTTACAGAACATTTTCTCTTGAGAAAAAAGCCCCTCATGGATATGGATGTGTTCAGTAGTCTGAGAAATGTCTAGAGGTCTTGTAATTTCTCACTCTCACAGCTTCAAGCTGGCTGTATTCCACAACCTATTTTACACAATAATCAGAGTCGCTCAAATAATTGTTACTCAGGCCTTTTGCCTCAGAAAACATTCCTTCCATAAGATTCTGCCTGTTCTGCTGACTGATAAGAAAATGTGCATTCAAATTGGTCCTGCTTATAAAAACTATGACTGACAACACTGTGCAATTTGAGAACCACAAGCCTTAGGTTATTCCTAGGTTCTTTTGAATCAGCATGAAACGTGCTTCTGTGCTGAGACGTCCAACCCTGTAATTTTAAGCTTCCATTTTATTCTTGGCAATCTTATCTCTGAAAGGCAGAATAACTGCAGTAATTGCACATCTCATTTCAGAAAAATAAAGAAACATTCATTTTCCATTTTAATAGTTTACTGGAAACTGGTTTGCAAGGAATGAAGAAACTGATAATGAATGAAAATGGAAAACAGCAAGACCCAATTACTCACCCGTGCTAGACTGGTTCCAGAGGGGACTTTATATGGGACATACTTCCTGTAGATATGTCCAACTCGAGAGCATGGAACATCATACATGCCACCTCCACACATCCACACCTGGAAAGCAGACAGAAAGCAAGCAAAAAAAATAATTCCAGGAAACAAATGAGGAAAAAAAAAAGCACATTTTAACTAATGGTATGTGAAAATAATACATTTTTCTATGCTGACCCCTCCCACAGTCAGGGTGGCATGCTGGTAGCATGGCAGACGGTCCCATCCAGAATCTCACTGTGCAAAAGCAGAGTATGTTCAAAATAAAATTATAAAATATATAGAACATAATAAAATAGAATAGAACTGAACAGAATGGTTTGGGTTTGAAGGGATTTTATGTCTGGCCACTTTGGTTGTGCTTGCCTATTTGTCTTATAGTGGGTATATCTGCCTGGTCCTGGAACTCAGCCCCTGACTGACTGTGCTATTCACACTGTGAATGGAGAAAATAGGGGTTAGAGTGAAGGATTGAATTACAAAGTGATTTAGGTAGCTGCTTCTTGTGGATCATTTGTGTATCAGCCCTTACAGTCCCTTAGCAGTTAGCCACAGCATCCCACTGAGACCTGATAATGAAATGCTTGAGGATCTAACCTCATTACAGGGCAAACCTAAATACACTAATATAAATGTCTAAGGAAGGCTTGAAACCAGTGAAAGTGGGGCTTTATCCTTAAATTCCATGGACACCCATGTGCAGTCAGGTAGAGCTGAGAGCTACTCAGGAAGCTGCTGCTTGCTACTTCCCATCACAGAATTGACTAAGGCATATGAGCTCTGGGTAGGTGCCTTTGGACGTGTCATCTACCCTCCTAGTGAGCACAGTCCTTCTCAGGGAAGAAGTTTACTGGTGGATTGGGAATGGAGAGCCAAACGAATGCTCTGCCTCCATGCCAAAATAGCTCATTACTGCCCGGAGCAATCTTGCATGTAGTCATGCCATGTGGACATGAAGATCATTTTCTTTGAAAAAAAACATTTTGTAAAATTTGCCTCTTAAGTAAACCTTGAAATCCTCACCTGTTTCATCTCATGACAGCTAACACACTGGAAAACATGTGCATAAACATAGTAAAATACAATAAAACCAAAAGTGTTAAAATAATGTTATTCGCTTTTCTAACAATATTTCCTTTGTATGTTACATCATTTGTACTTTTTTTACTGTCAATTTCCTCTCTGTGGCTGTCTTCAAACAACCCAGTGCACCAGTGAAGTGCACAGCTATGTTTACTATTTGTTCTTGTTTTTTTTAAATGAAGGTGTAGTTTCAAAGGCTAGACAAAATATTACTGTGATTAATCAAGTCTTCTTAGCCTTTGAAGAATGGACAGCATAGCAATGTGACTCAAAGGTCAGCCCCAGAACAAATTTAAAAGACAAGAGAGCAGAAATTATATATATATATATATACACACATATATATATAGGCTAGTATTACTTTAATTGAGGCAATGAGAGCTGCAGTAGACATATAATGCATTTTCTCTAAAGCAGTAGGATAACAGTTAAAAAAAAAAGGAGAAAAGAAATTAAAAAAAAAACCAACCCAGTCAGATATGCTGAGGCAATAACAAGTGGGAGAAATAACACCATGTTAGGCTTATATTTGATAGATATAAAACCTGAAAATGCTGTGCTGCACCTGAGGTATGCTGTGCAGGGTAATTGAAATGAGTCTTGGGCTGCCTTAAAGGACATTTAGCAGCTGTTCCTGTTTATCTTTCAGCTTCAGAATGGTATTAAAAGCATTTTTGATAATTTTCTGAGAAGATCAGTTCTGGGAACTTTGTCTTTAAAATGTGCACTTTTATGTCACATGCACTAAATGCAAGAAATTGGAGAATGACTTCTGTGTTAAGTATTACAGACCTCCAGTACACCATGAAAGGAATTCAGGTGGTGTGGGACATTTGGAAAAATTATATCAGAAGCAATGAAACTCTCAGGATCGTTAATGTCTCCTTCTTACAAAAGCAATGAATCTGGTTTGCAGCTGAGGTATAAAAAATGAAGATGAAACCAAAATAATGTAATTTCAGCTTGGAAAGATCAAAAGAGTAGTTTATGTGTCAACTAGAGACTATCTCGCAATTTATCTTTATATGGCTCCTTCCAACAGAATGTTGCAAAACACTTTATAGGGATGGCTGAAAGCAAAAGCCAGGCATTAACACAAGCTTTAAAAGAAATTAAGCTGTGGTTATGTGGCTTTGTTCCCGACTGGAGTTTAGATGTCACAGATGCATTTTTTGGCTCTGCTCTACAGCTCCTGTGGGATTTTGAGTGAATCGCTCTTTTTTCCCATCTCCTCTTTGTCTTTTAAATTGAATTCTGCCTTCTCTTGTGGTTCCCCCACCTTATCTCTCTGGTTTATGAGTGATCCAGACTGGAGACTATCTGGAAAATGCAAATACTGTGCATGCAAGGCTGAGACTCCAACCCATATGCTATACTGTAATCATAATTACTGTAGTAAGAGACTCATGCTTTTTGAGCAGTGGAGGATGTGTCGCTGGGGAAAAGGAACATAAACATACAGCAAATTATGCAAAGGATTTAGAGAGTACTGAATGGACTTTGGATCAGGCTTCAAAACTAATTGAGAAATACACTGCTGGTGAGAGTCAGTAACAAAACAGACAACAGTGAGAGACATTGAAATGAATGGAAAATACAAACAGTAAACTGGTGGAAGAGGAATCTAAAGTATTTCATGCAAAGGCGACAACTTGGTGCTCTTCATATGGTGCAAGAGGGATGGACTACAAACAGGAGAAATGTATTAGACCAGTGGAGCTGAAAAAGTTGTAGAAAGTAAGAATATAAAAATTTTATGGCATTTTTTGGTCACTCTTCATGAAATATAAGCCAAAAGAATAGATTTGGCAGTTGTAGAAAAGAAGAAAGAACAATATTTTCCTGTGAACTTTTACATGCAGTGAGACCATTCAGCTAAATGAAAAAAAAATTGAAAAATAGGATCGCTGACTGCAAATCCAGTCAATGGGTTCACAAATTGCAAAACCATTTACTGGAGGTGCAGTGGGATTTCCTGTCAGGAAATATTAAAACCCTACCATGTAAACTGGGACCTGATGACTGTGGGTATTTCAACAATACTCACCAGCACCTCTAAAATTCTGAGAAAACTGGCAATATTCCACATTTGTCAGTCCTTCATATAGATTACAACTGCACTGACAAGGGGTAATACTCTCCACTCCCTATCTCCTGCCAAGATTGACAGCTGTGGAGGGAATTAATAATGATTATGATGATAATGATGAAAAAGGAAGGGTTTAATGAACTTGGAAGTGTGTTTTGGAAAACAGGGATGAAGAGAATTTGGAAGATGTATTGGTGTGGATAAGGACAAAACAACTGTAGATGCAGGTGACTACCTTCAAGAGGCTAGGGGATCACCATTAGCATTTTTGTTAAGGTATGATTTACGATGCCTAAGGAATATCCAGTGCAAAGGATTGCATTGGGTTTGCAAGGCCAGGTTTTGGTAGCAGGGGGCAATAGGGGTGGCTTCTGTGAGAAGTTGCCAGAAGTTTCCCTCATGTTCAACATGGCAAATGGCAGCTGGCTCCAGGATGGACATGCCCCTGTACAAGGCCATCAGCAATAGCGGTAGCACGTCTGGGATAACAGATTTAAGAAAAGTTACTGTGCAATTTTAGCCAAAGACAGGGGTGAGAATATGTGAGAGCACCAGCCCTGCAGAAATCAAGCTCAGGGAAGAAGGAGGAGGAGGAGGTGCTCCAGGTGCTGGAGCAGAGACTCCCTTGCAGACTGTAGTGAAAACCACGGTGAGGCAGATGTGCCCCTGCAGCCCCTGAAAGGTTCATGGTGGAGCAGAGATGACAGAGAGCTACCTGCTGCCCCTGGAGGACCTCATGCTGGAACAGGCGAAGAGTGTGCGGAGTCCTCCCTCCGAGGAGGTAGGAGCAGCAGAGACAACATGTGATGAATTGACCATAACCCCAATTTCCCATTCTTCTGAGAGTGAGGAGGTAGAGAAAATAGGGAATGAAGTTGAGCTCGAGAAGAAGGGAGGGGTGGGGGAAAGGTGTTTTAAGATTTGGGTTTATTTCTCATTGTCCTACTCTGATTTGATTGGTAATAAAATATTTTTTCCCCAGGTCAGGTCAGCTTTGCCCATGATGGTAAATGTTGAGTGATCCTTCCCTCTCCTTATCTTGATCCATGAGCCTTTTGTTATATTTCCTTTCCCTTTTTCAAGTGAGGAGTGGGGTGTGAGAGCGGCTTTGCTGGGTATCTGGCATACAGCCAAGGTCAACCACAAGGATCTTCAGGAAACACAAGACATTAGTATCTTTTGCTACTCTGTGTTGTGGTGATTACTACATAAACTGTGCCTGTCTGACAGATTTAAATTTAGGATTTCCCAAATGGTAGCTTTCCTTGTTATTGTGAAGAGATGCTATTAATCAGGTGAGTTCTGGTGCTTTGCCAGCTTTCACAAGTCTGGCACACACCAAAGAGTCTGTCACCAAGATGTCATACACCTTTTTAATTATAAAAATTGATCCTGATGTTGCAAAAAAATAAAATCCTGAACACTTTCTTATGTAAAAATTAATCTAAGAAACTATTTAATGAAGAGGTCATATTTTGACACACTGCAATCACCAGTGGCTGCATCACCATCTAGAATACTCCAAGTAATTTTTGGCTAAGCAAATTAGTGTAAGATGTGGCATCAACACGGCACAGGAAAACACTTCCACAGGCCATAGATGTGGATGCTCTAAGAAAGAGTAAATTGTCATTTCAGATTCACTCAAATGAAGCCAAGGAAACAGAACCAGTCTGGTTGTCTGGTTTTTTCACTGACTTTCACTGACTTTGTAACAGTTTGCAAGTCCACCATCCTACCAAGTTTTGTGAGCAAATCTGGTAAATTGAACTGTCTTGCTTACTTGTCCTTACTTAAATAAGTTTTAAGATGACTGAATCTATAGCTACAGTAGAACCTGCTGAAGCAGAAACCTTTCCCAAGCTGATAGTGGTGATTCTGACATAATAAAACCCAGTCCTTTCTGTTTCTCTCTTCCACCTCTGTGATTTTTCTCCTTTTTTTTTTTTTTTGTTGTTCCAAACCAAAAAGCAAACTTCTTTTTAAAATTTACATCTCTTAAATTCTTCCAATAGGAATTTACTCCTATTTGGCAGTCATTTCTAGGGACGATTTTTTTTCTTCTTTTAATACTAGTAAGAAAGGTAAGGGACCCTAGGGTCATTATATACTAATGAGATAGATCCAGAGATATGACTGAAACGAGGCCCCGTGTGACACAGCTGCCTCCAAAAAAAAAAATCTCTCACTTGAACAAAACACACTGGGACAATCTGGTATCTCAATTTCCAGTTGTGTTACCATGGTTTCTATACAAAGTCTGGAGAGAACAACAAGTATATTCTTTGTGATGATGAATAAAAGGAATATTTGAAATAGGATAATAAAATTATGGGTGACCTGTTAGAGACCATTGTGACAGCTACAAGTAACTACTTATATTTGCCTCTGAAACAATCTAAACGGACAGAAGGTAAATTAATATATTCTAAACATATGGTCTACATATTGAGTTTCCCCTGCCTTCCTGTTTTATTTTGCTGAGGTATAAAAATGATTTGGAGAAACATGAGAGTAAGTCAGTTAATGCAAAACATTTTGCTGTTCTTGGTAACTCCTGTAAAGACAGCCTGGAAACCCAGTGTTGGGTAACACTGTACATTTCATTCAACAGAATGGCCTCAGCACTGTTTTAATTGCAGCTGATAACTCAGATTCAACAAGATACCTGATATTAGTCATGGCTGACATGTTAAATTTATGTAAAGAGCTTTAAACTGACAAAGTTTGGAAGAAGGCTGGAAAGATCCTGGAGCAAAATTTGAATTGTAATTTCAGTTCCAAGCTTTATCCAAATACATTTGACTCAAATCATCTATGTCATGAAACCATCAAGTCCTTCAAAAATTTTGCATGTAACTTTGCATGCATGAGGAAAAATTCTTCTGTCCTTGGGTATACCAGCAAATAAACTCAGTTTTCAAAATTAGACATGTTAGTCCTCAGCAAACTAATATAAATGCCTGTTCTGCATGTAGAAAGTAGTAAGACTTTCAGCTCTATATGTAAATACCAAGTAATTGATTTCAGTACACATGTCCACATACAGGATATGAGGGTACACTATAATGTGGCTGGTTGTATGAGCGCTTGAAAACTCCCCACATGTCATTACAATAATTTAAATGCTATTTAAACAAATCTGCTTTGGAACAGCTGGCCTGCAGACAACAGCTCATGGCAGCTGAGCTGCTCTAGTGATCCTCTGCTGTTGAAAGGAGTCTTTCTTCCTATGACTTTCTCTATTTCCACCCATTTTCTCGAGCTGACTCCAGGGGACCCTATCCCCAGAGATGATTAAACTTGTTGATATGGACAGAAAAATTATGTAATTTTCTTTTTTGCTGGATTAGTTCTCTGTTAGCTTGTTGACCTGAGCTCAACACTTGAGCACAAACACAGTATCTGAGCAAAGGTAAGTGGAGAAGACTTGATGAAAAGCAAAAAGTGGAATTTCATTCTTTGGTAGTGGTAAGCTACCACATTTTCAGAGGGAACTGCACTCGGTGTGATTTTTGTATGGCTTCTGGAGCATATGTTTATAGCACAGTGGGAATTCCTGATGAAAAAAAGTACTGTATGAAATTAATTTTAGTTAAAAGACAGAAGCCTGGATGAATGAAAGCATCGTGATAACACCAGCAAGGAAGTATTCTATAAGGTGGCTCGATGACTTACCTTAAAGGAGATTTCATACTGCTCTCCTCCCCATATTTCTAATCCTGGATCATAGCCTCCCAGCTCCCAAAACCATTTCCGGTTAACGGCAAATAGACCTCCAGCCATTACAGGAGACCTGAAGGATGAATAAAGCAACACAAACAATAATGAAGATGTTTGGACCATGTGTGCATGTGCCTCTGGATGTGTTTGTGTGAATGCTGTTTGAATTGCGAAGCTATGAAAGGCATAGACAAAGAGCAGTGTAACCAAACAATATTTACCTTTATTCATCCAAAAAGGGGGTCTAGGTGAGAAACAGGAAATGTGGTAGATCTAGAGAATGGTAGACAGTCATGCACAAACTCCTTTTTGAAAAAAATCCCAACAAAACCAAACCCAAAGAACAACAGCCCCCTCCAAAATTCTGTTTGTTGCTAAGTAACAGAGAAAGGGACTCTGGAAACCTGCAAAAGTACTTAATGAGTTTCAGTACTCCATGTGAAGTAACTGGCATTTGAAAGTGAGCAAAAGTTTTCAATTCATTTCAGTCACATAGGTGCTGGCTAGAGAAAGGCAGAAAGGTGAAAGAGGATGGCTGAAGAGAAGCTATTGGGAGTTAAACATCTGCTTTCCTAAGCATTTAAAACTCCTCAAATGTATCTCACAGTGGTAATGTGACTTATAGGCAAATAACTTGCTGTGCTTCCCATGTTTTCATTTATTCCATGAATAAATACATGGAATTTGCTTCAATCAACTCAGTCTTTTTCACAGACAATATAGAAAACAAATGAGATATTTAAAGTTACTGTTAGAGAATAATGACAAAAACATATTGTAAATTTATAAGCAGGAATTTTGTACTGGAAAATAAGTATTTTCTCTTTTCTTTTTCTTTCAGTACCAGATGACCATGTTTCTAATGCAGTAAATACATTGACAGCTCTCAGGATACAAATGTTGCTCCTTGAAATTGTGGTGGGCATCCATGCTGAACGGGAGGGAAGCAACATGCCTAAGAAAGTCCAACCCAACTATGCAATTCCATCACTGCAGATCAACACTAGCCTTATGAGTTTTGGAGCAAGAGGCCAGGAGGAACACATTCCAGCTGATGGATGGTCAGAGAGAGAGAAAAGACAAAGCCATGGGAGACCTGGATGGCTTCCAGGCAATGCTCCCTTACCAGAGAGCAGACATGAAACTGGATCTTATGTCCCATGCCTTGTAACAGTGAAGCCCCAAGGGAAAATTATTCCATCCTGGGGCATTTTTGTTTTGAATTACTGCTGGTGCATTTTTGGGGCACTGGAAGCAGATGGTATCATCCCTGAAGTCCTGACTGGAAAATAAAAACTTCCCCCTTTGCCACTGATTTAGGATTCGGCATTGAACTTGGGACTGGTAGATATTTCAGGAATCCACACAGAAGTTTATTGAAGAGGACATCATGTTAATGGAACTTTCTGCCATGTTTTCTCTGCCTTAACACTTTTTTATACTGCTGTCTTTTATCCAAGGCAGTAGAGATGATAAAATAGCAAGCAAACAGCTGCGTGGTCTCTGCCACCATCAGGCAGCCAGTGAATCCCCATGCATGAATATTAGAAAATGATCCCCTGCTTTGCATTCATGGTAATGAGAAACATTATGGATATTTTTCCTTTCACTTCTATATGGTAGTTTAAAAAAAAAAATAAACTACCCATTTTCATGACTCTTACAGACTAATTTAATTTTCTTTTAGAGATTACATTTTTAAAAGCACATAGAAGACTTGAGAAACAAAGCTTTGCAAAAAAAAAATATCCAAACTGGCAAGGCTGCACACTGTAACATACACTGAGTACTAATACTTTTTTACTTTTATTGACATTTCATATTTCAATATTGACTGTGTTTCCACATATGAATAAATTCAACAGAGATTTTATTAGAAACCTTCCCCTGGGGATTCTGACTACTACAATACATTTTCAATTCCTACCAAAGTAAATCTAATTACAACCTGTCCTTTTTGACTTCAGGTTCTAAATAATCAAAACATAATGTCCTTTTATAAAGAAGGACTTACATAGAGATTGCTTGTAACTAAATTGCTACTGACAGAAGAAATGTAGTCCCAGAAATCACTGGGAAAATGCAAGATTTCTCCAATTCTTGTAGATGCAATATCTTTCCTAAGCATTTCTCTCAGTACAGTGAATGACCTATAAAAAAAGCAATTGCTGCAGATAAATCAGATGGAATATGAAAAAAATCAGACACTTAAAATTGCAAAATAATTGGCAAATACTTACAAACTATATTTCAATCTACAGATTTTTCCAGTGATAAATACTGAGTAATGAAACCCCTTGTTATTTCGATGTGAATGTTCAGAATATTTATTGCAATTAACAAAACTACCTGATGACTGGAACAGTAGCAAACTCATAATTTTTGCATTTCCTTGAAAAAAAAGATAAGACATTGAATGTAATGTTGCCCCATTAATTCCTATTCCACAAGATGTTCTGACATTCGTTGTTTTGTAGGAAGAGCAATGAAGAGGAAAAGCAGGATGGCCTTTTGGTTTTCATTAGAGTGGAATTAGTAATAAGCTGTGTGAAACTGAGCACTTGGCACAGCATGAATTCCACGCCACAAGCAGCTACTGAACAGGCCTTAAATTGTCTCCAAAATATGAAGACAAGAGTCCAGTATTGCAATCATGGCTGATATGAAAAGTCCTTATGTATCAATAGGATCACTTACACAGAAAAAAGTGAGCACTGAGCCCAAAGGAGAAGAATTAATCTCTTGTTTAATGGCTTCTGTATAGAAATGTCAAGTACAAAGCTGTGTTTGTAGAAGTATTTTTTTCATGAAACGTCCTGCTCAGATGCTTAAACAATCAGACTTGAGCTATTATAGCATAATATTATGTGAGTAATTACAATGGAAAGCTGTAAAGTGCTTACGATCAAAACATTAAAATGACAAAGACTCCGAACACATTAGAAAAGCTGGGAGGGTCAGGTTGCTAAACTTAAAAATATTTGTAAAGACCTTCCACGTGAGAACTACTACACAGACTCATTGACTATACCTGGAAGAACAATATTGGAAGTAAAAGTTAGCTGATTGAAAAATGGCTCAACTGGTCAAAGCTTGCTGTGCTGAGACAGAAAAAGAATTTGATTTAGAGTGTGAAACCTACCCCCTAAACCCCACAAAACTTGTTTTGCAAAAAAAGATAGACTGAGAAAAAGGCAGGCAAACACTTAATGTGAAAAGATAGCTCACAAACAAAAGAGTACACTAAAAGAAGCGTAGCAGTAGCTCAAACTCTAGCCAGCAAAGATATTTATAACTGCTTCCAATTAACATGCAGAGGAAGGAAAGATAATCTCATCTATGAATTTTCAAGGTAAGAGAAAAATGAACTTCAAAGGAATGTGGAGCTACTTGCATTAGAAACAAATGTGGTACATTGCAAACAAGCAAACTGCAGAGCGGGGTTTAGAATAATTACACTGAAAGAGTGATACAACGGAACTAAAGGATTTGTGAAAAGGGAAGAAGAGCTTTGACAGCCTGCAGAAAGAAAATGAGGGAAATGAAAATGGGAAAGCACTTGTGCTAGAGGACGTGCACAGCAGGTACACTGATAGGAAACACCTGCCCAAAACAGCTGACATTTGGCCATTATAATTGTATCCAGGGAATGGCACATATTGCACTCTGCACCTCTCTGTATAATCCAGGCTGATTAAAGGCTCTGTGCTGAGCTACTGAACAGAGAGGGACAAATGCTGGAGAGAGGAGTCCATCTCGTGCAGGATACACCAGACACACTGACCTTCAGTGCCGAACCCACTGGCACGTGATACAAAAACGAGGCCCACATCAGCCCACAACAGGAATCAGGACTAGGTCCTACTGACCTCCTGGAGTCAGGGGTGTAATGGAAAAGGAGGAAAGGGGCCATGTTGCTGCTGGCACAGAGGCAGCCCCAGAAATGACTGGTGGTGACCTAATGAATGCACCTTTGAGCTAGGCTTCTGCATTTTTTATAATGAATTTCAATGTCTTGTTAAGCAAGAAGTGTCCCAGGGTCACCCTAGTGATACCACATGAAGGCACCTCAGGAGAGGGAATAAATTCAGTTACCTTGTCTCACTGGTGACTGTTCCAGGTCCTCTCTGCAGTGATTCCTGATACTGCATCAAAGCTTCTTAAAGCAAGTAGCAGAAGCTGACACTAATCCTAGATAAAAGTTCTGATAAAACTAAAAACTAAAATTTATGTACGTGTAATGTAAGTGACAGACTTGGCCACTCAGAGGAAGTGAACGCAGAAGTAAACCAAACTGAAATTGAGTTGATCAGATGGCAAGAAAGTGATGTAGATTAAGAAACTAAATGACAAAAATAAAAACTTAGAGGCTGCTCCACCTAAAGACAGTTTCTATACTGTGCATAGGAAGATATCGATGTAGCTGAAATGAATATTGGTAAGTGTTCATGAATTCCTCAAGAAGTAAAAAAAAAAGTGGAATCTTTTATATATTTAATTCTCTAATCAAATCTAATTAAAATGCATTTTTAAATGTACCAACTCTTACATTTAATATCTCTGTAAGGCATTGTTTTACTTTTTATCCTTTCTAACAACTTGACTTATTTCAATGTTTATAAAATCATCAACTTTCAGAAAGTAAAACCTATCTCTGTGACATTAGCCTATGGCAGTTACTCTTTCTTTTTTATCTTGTGTCCCTTTTTCTGAAATTCTGCCCTAGATAAATGTATGTAAACTACTAGTTAAAATGATCACTGTGCTGCAACATGTAGCAGCCAAGTTGTATTATTTAAAATCAACTCCAAAGTCTCTCTAAATCACATTCAATTTTTAAACTAGACTTGTGTTTGGGAAATATTAAGATAAAACCCCATTCTTCAAATGGTGAGCCAGAAAGCTGTGGAGACTCAGCCACAAAGAAACCTCTAAAAGTGCTTGACTTTCAGTTTATAGAAGTTTCCACTGTAATTTCATCACACATGCTTATTTTTCTTACCACATTGCTGAACTTCATTAAAAACATTGTATTGTAAAAAAGCAATGAGCCCTTATGCGGGTGATGAGGCCCTTATAGCCTTTTCTCTCATATTTAGAAAATTAATGAAGCTGTAAAAGAGGTGAGCTGGGTAGAGATGGAAGACTCTGAAGAAAAGGCTTCCCCTTCTTACAATTACCTCATATAATCCAAGGGAAATCTATCTGAATTATTGCTAGAGGAGATCTACAGCACTCAAACTAAGCAGGTGGGTCAGTAAAAAATGAGCATCCTGAAGCAAAAAGTAAATGAAAGCTTCTGGAAATGTCCTGCAGGCAAAGGTGTTCAGAAGGATAAAATCAAGGAGCAAAAAAGCAGCTGGAAGTCGTACTTAAGAGACAAACCCAGTACATGAGCAGCCACACAAGATTGAGGTCTGTGCTGCAAAAGCAAGAAAGCAGAGCTGAGAGCAGCACTTCAGCTGAGCCACATTCATGTCATGAGGAGGGATGGATCTTGGACACGTGGAGTTCAACAACAGCAAAAAATCCTTCAATCTATTAGTAGGATGTAAGAACTGCTGGAGAAAACAAATACAACCTCTAAACGCAATTTGAAATAACTCTTTAGCACCTTTTCATATTGATATGTATTATCTGCATTCATAGTCGTCCCTTGAAAATGTAATATTTGAAAATTAAAGGTAGAAATAAAGATAGATTGGAGGCAAAATACTATCAGCTGTCCCTAAAATAGGAACTTTAGGCTTCCTGGCTTTTGCTGAGCTTCAGTTTGATTCCATGTTTCTATGAATAACAACAGTTCATTAAATCCCATCACTATCTTTGAGGAAGTTCTCTCAGAACATATGGGGGCAGTATCTGAACAGAATTACTATCCAATGTTTTCTTCCCCTCTTTAGACAGAGAGATATAAACCAGAGAATTATCTTCCAGGGCTTACTTTTGCTTTATTGATTTACCTAAGCCCAGTATAGCATCATAAGCAAAGTTTAAACTCAAGGAGAAATTTTCAATTCCATTAAGGATAATAAATGATTCCTTTTGAAACATAACCACTGGCCTGAAAATAGGTTCTTATTTCCAAAACAGTCCTTTAAGTCAGACTTTGTCCTCCCAAGGCAGATTCCTAGATGAGTTAAAAAACTCATCTAGGAAAAATCAAATCAGTTAGGAGTCTGCTGTCAAAAGTTACAGGTATTTTGATTAAGTTATTTGGATTACTAAAGCTCTTTGTTTTCTAGAATGCTAAAAGATTATGTACTTATTACAGATTAAAGGAGATTTAAAGACATCACAGCCCACCCAAAACCGCTTTGTATATAAGGTGTAGAAGTGACGTCACCACGTGCTTATTTGTAGCAGTTGGGAACTTTGAAAGAAGACCAAACAGGCAGCTGAACTGCAATCACCATCACAAACTGCACACAAAAGAGAAGCCTTTGCTTGTTCTGGATCTCCTGCAGTATTTCAGGCTCTGGCTTTGTCTGTGTAACACTGAATGGTTCAGGTGGGCAAATGAGAAGTGTTAGTATTGAAACACTGCAAGGAAATGGCACCTGGAGTTTCAGTGGGTTTTCCTTTTTGTTCCTGCCACTGTTCACACACCAGATCAGACTGAATAGTTAGGGAAGGTTATTTCCAGAACATTTCTGAGTTACAAAGATTTTGAATAAGTTGAAGTATAGTTACAATAACCTTCTCCTGATTTTTTAGCAAAGTCTCTAAAAATAGGGCTGCCTAGCATCCTGATGAATTTGGCTTTTCTTCAGGGTCCTACGAGCTGCCCCTGGTGACTGACTCGAGCAGACAGAGCTCTCACACTAGGCTAACTAGATGAGACACACAGTTAATGATGTGGCTGTGATCTGCCATGGAGCTGAGGATGTGGATGAATGTTGTTCCTTTGATCAGTTTTTCCGTAGTGCTGCCAGCAACTGCCCCCACTCTACCCTTATGCACACACATGGCTTCAAACACAAGCAGGAAGTGGGGACAAAAGGTAATTTTAATATTTCATTTGTGCCTGTCTTTGGGGATTAATGCAGAAGCCTGAAGAGATTCCATGCTGACAGGGAGGGAGACTGGGGCTTGTGTAGCTATGCCATTGCTACAAAAAGTGGGTCATCCATTTGCCAGTGGTCAAAGATTTCGTGAACATTGTCATTAAGTTTTAAGAAGGCAAAAAAAATATGCCTGAAGAGGCTAATATGCAGCCAAAGGTATTCTGGGACCCTGGAAATGTTCTCTTAGATGCATCATTGACATTCATTAAAGCTCTATAATTTGCTGTGTTGCCCTGTTATGGAAGGTAATGGGGAAGCAGGCATTAGATTTCTCCCAGTCTGCACTAGAGGCATAAGAATATTTTCTTGTGAAAACTGTGAAGCAGTGAGAGCAGTTTTTCAAATCTAGAACTGACAGAAAAAACACTGTAAAGTACTTCTCAATGGAGGATGAAGGAGCTGAAAACTGATGAGGCCGAGCACTTGATATCCCATGATAGCATCTGCTTTTAATTTGATGTCGTAAAGATGGACAGGCTGTGGAAAACCAGAGAAATGAACCTTCCTGGTTTATCAATTGCAGTGGAATTAAGCTATGTTTATGAACTCTGCACCTGACTTTAAAGGCAAATGCAGATAATCAGTTTGCCCTGGAGTTCTGCTAATTTATACGGGCCGTAGGGGAAACTGCTGAGCAAACCATACTGATCTCAGAGCTGTGAATGAGAATCCCTACATAGTGCAAGTGCTCACACACAGAAAAGTGTGTCTCCACCAGTGAGACAGCCAACTTCCTTCACATAAGGAGATGCACACTAAAATTCTCAACTAGCTGGAAGGTACAGGATGCATTTCTGAGAACAGCAAGCAGAAAGGGACCTTTAGGAGTAATTCAAAAGCAGGATAATGGGAGATGATATGGACTCAAGCTGGACTGGGTATATTGCTGGCCTTTAGGTGACTCACCAACAGAGACTGCAGCTACCTAGCAAGCTTTTTCCCTCCTGGATCCAGAAGCTCACACAGCCCAGATACTCTTGTGCCAGCACTGTTCCACTGCCTGCCATATAACAGCACATGGATCAAGAGGGGTTACCCTAAGCTATTGATATCTAAAATAAAAATACTGCAAGAAAAAAATTGAGAACTGAAAACAATAACATATAAGCAATGCAACTGCATTAACTTGCACCCCAAGACTTCTGTCTCAACTTGCTTCCAGGAAAAAATAGTATTTTTCATTTATCTAGACTAATAATATATGGATAAAATAAGTACTATGGTTATTTTAAGAAACATCTCGAGATTTGGAGAAATTGATTTCAGCAATCAATAATGCCCAAATCATTTACAAAAATGTGCTGGAGATACTTCTATCACTTCAGAATTAAATTAGAAAGCACAAAAGAAGGTGTATCAAATCCTGAACTGGCAGGAAGGTAAGCCGAACAGCAGTAAGAACTCTTGTAAGTGATGAGAAGATCACAGAATCTTCTGAGTTGGAAGGGACCCACAAGTAAATAGCCTGTACAGGGATCAAACCCACAACCTTGGTATTATTAGCAACACGCTCTAACCAGCCGAGCTAATCTAACCTAGACAGGCTTTATTGTAAAGAGGTTACAAAAAACCCCCACCCCCAAACCCACCAAAAACCAACACAAAAAACCACAACAGAAACACAACAGAAAAAGCAAATCCTTAATTACATACAATCAGAACAATCTTTGTCAGAAGTGGCAGCTACTGACCCCAGTGAAACTGTCATTTCACTTGATTTTCTCCATCATTCACCACATCCACCACCACAAACAAACGGGGTCTATATCATCTAGATAGTTACTGACAGATAGTCTCATTAAATAGATGATATTCATAGGAGGAATTGGTAACACTGTTCTCATTTTACAGACAAGGCAAAGAGTGCTCAGTGCTTCTGATTCAATGGGTTTCTTAGCTCCTCTGAGAAATACTTCAAATGCAGATTCCAAGATGACTCAGTGTCCACTTCAAGGCCTTGAGTCCTCACTTTTCCCCAGCTTCTCGGCCTCAGAGGTGGAGGCTGTCCTTGGGGTCATGAATCAAATCTCGGTGAGAGGCTGAGGTGCTGCTGTTAGCCCCGACTTGGTGTCAGCACACAGACTGCCTTCAGGCCGCAGATCACCTGTTTCCCCCAAGGAGTCAAACTGCTCCATCTGCCCAAAACTTCTCACCATGGGACATTGCTTTAGTCCTGCACATACCTACATCACCTCTGTTTATGCTGCAGTAATCTACCCTTAGTCTTTGAGACTACCATCTGTTACTTGGTGGCCAAGGTCAGCACAGATTATGCTGATTGAATAAAATCTGTGCACCTCCAAAGGACACAAATCTTCTGATGACATGTGCCTACACTGTCACTATGACCTTCTTGCTTTTCGATCTCTTGATCTGAGTCCCCTGAATATTTGGCTTCGACCCTATCCTATAGCTCGTTCCCCAACTCCCCATCTAGGAAACTTTATCATGTTCCCTGAAAAACTGTCAGGGGATGCTTCTCTCTGCAGCTATTGTGAACTGGGGAGCATGGATCTCACCAGCAGGTTTCACTCCTGCCACTTATTTTTGTAAATAAAAATAATTCCTCGCTACCAGCTAAACAGAATTGAGAACTATGATGCCAAAAAAACCAAGATAATAAATCTGACTATTTTGCTAGAGAACACATTTTCAAACCACTCATCTCCAGCTAGCAGAAGAGAGCCCATAGAAAGTGTAGAGAAGAAAAGTAATTAGGTCAGTCTGATATTTGCTGTCCTACGTTTGTGAAAATATTTTCCTAAAAACTTCAGTTATATAACAACACAACCAAACTTAATACACACTAAATTGTTGGCTGTCATTACCAGCAATAAGACAGAAGAGTTATGGTTGTAAAGCAGCTGCTGTAGCATTCAGCCATGTTCTGCTGGCAAGAAAAAAAAACTAATGAAAGATTTAAAGGAAGAATGTTATGCATGAACCTTCTTAGACATGCAATAAATTGCAAAACACAAATAAGTACATTACGAAGCACAGAACTGCAGGTCAAAGATTGAAATTATTAGTATTGACAGAATTGCTTTTAAAGCTTTCATTCTGAAGCTATACACAGGATGCTATTCTTCTCAGTGCTATGCTTACAAATGAAGAGAAAATGAAACAGAACACTACAAGTATTTTCTCCTTATAACTATACTTTAAAAGCAGAAACATGCTTCCAGTGTAATTACATAGGATGTTATTCCATTAACAATTAATATTAGGAGCAAGTGGGAAAGCAAACAAGCCAGAGGGAAAAAAAAATTGTTTTCATGTATTGCTAAAAGAACTCCATTCATAACTTACTTTTTTTTCTAGTGATGAGGCTTTATCTCTCCATAGAGGCAGAAAAGTGATATGGTCACAACTAAACTGTGTTTTGGGCTTAGGTGAAGTGGATTCCTGACAACATCTTTCAATCACTTGCAGGTTCAACTATTCCTGCAGGCCAAAATCTGCTCTACCTGGAAGGTACAGCTTCTTGACAAAGAATAATAGCAAGAAAGAAAGACTAAGTATATTTTTTCAAAAAAAGAATGAGCTTCACAGAGGTCAGCACTTTGTCTTCATTGCTTCTCTTTCCAGAGCAGGGAGAACAGTTTCAAGCAAATCTGACACAGCATGCTGTGCATTAGCAATTTTCTTCCTCCATACATCACCCTGTCTGTACCAATGCCCTTTAGATACCTTCCCATTAATCTAGGAGTGGTTTATACACCTGTGTATTCCAAGGAGAAAACTCAGCATACTCCAACTCCCCATGCAGAAGCTACACACAAAGCAGCCTTCCTCTTCCTGCATCACAGGGGAGGGATTCACCTAGAGATTTGATTTCACTTCCTGGGGAATTTAAGTCAGAGAGCAATGGATGAAAAAGATGCACCCCCTGCTTGGGGTTTTTAAAGTTTGTAAAGACATGCCCTGTGTGCTGTAGGACACAGACTCTCATTACAGACAGATGCCATCTGAAGTGATGACTAAGAAGAAAATTAGGAGAAAGTGAAAAAAGTCTTCCTATTTTTGTTTCAGCAAATTGAACAACTCTGAAAGCACACTGTAGATGGGAGCACAAGATCCATGTATGCATTCCTCGTAGCTCTTCAAGATCATCACATTATTTGCTGTGCACTAATAATAAAGATGGGTGCCAGGCAAAACTCCAAATGAATAATGTCATTCTCCACAAACTCCCATTGCCATGAGCAATGGTGTCCACATGATGAACACTGTGCAACCGAGCCAATATTCCTTCACCTCTCTGTGGAATAATGAAGTTCACTCCACTGTCAAGATCCATTCAGAGCATGTGTGTATGTATTTCATTATCAAGACAAAAGCCAACAGCAAAGTATGCAGCAAGAAATATGTTTCATATTCTTGACAAATAATGTATGTAATAAAAAGCTCCTGTTTCAGAGAAAGGAATATAATCAAGAACATTTTTTTCCTTGCATGAAAGATTTTGAGTTCAGTTTTCCAGCTACAGTTCTACTGATGAAGCACAGCTAATTTGTACTCTAGGTGGACACTAATATAAGATCCTTTAAATATATTTTCTAACAAGAATTGAGTATACCATCTATTTCAGTAAATAGTAAAACATAGAAATAATCCATTTTCAGGAAGTGTATGGCTTGTCTGCTGTAAATAATCCTTTGAAATACCAGTTCTTGAAAAAACAATGTTTAGAAACTGATACATGAGGAGGGCTTTCCTCAGTCACTAAACCACTCTAGCTGGGCCTCTATACTGACCTATAATTCTGAATAAAATGTTTTCAGTACTACTATGGAGGAAGCTACATTTAAAAAAATCCTTTGAAATATGATTTCACACATGCCCCAAACGTTAACTTTGAATATATTGCTTGAATTTTTCTTTGAATTGCTTTACAGTATTATAAATCTTAAAATAAAACTTCAAGTTAAACATTTCCTGTTATTGGAAGCCTTGAAAACTTTATCACAAAAGGTTTAATTTTTATGCTGTTTCCCTCTTAGGAAAAAAACCACATACATGAAGTGCACCAGTGAATTAACAACACTCCTCCCTCCATCTCAGTTACTAAATTAAGTCCCTTGACTGAGCTGGAGACTGGAACTATTCACTAAGCACTTTTCTTTGTCTGTGGAAAAGATATTTTCATAGCAAAAATATTAATTGCACGCAAGTAAACCACCACTGCCACTGAAGTTTTATACAATCCTCTGTAAAATATTAAGGGCTGATGAACTTCAGCCAATGTTTTCTCCTTGACCATGTCACAGACTGCCTTTGCCTGATGCAAACTTCAGTAAATAAAAAAAGGGGGGCAATGCTACAACTGTGAAAACCTGCCCCAGTCTCCATGGGAACAACTCAACAAGATCCTCTTTAATGACTTTTTCCATATCAGAAAGATACAATGTCCTCTGAAGTTCATCTGGAGCCTCCAAACGACTATTCCATGGTTCCCAGATATGGTGGTCAAATCTGGACACGGTGATGCACCCGTGACAGATACGCAGACTGGAATATCTACCTGCAACTTTTATGGATGTTAACACATCACACAATGAAAATGGAACTTTATTTAACAATATAACACTTTCATCCTTTCGGGTCACAGTGCTGACTAGATATTTGCATTTATGCTTTAAATTTCTCCTCAGCTGTGGCACTCTTTGCTTTTCAGTGCTGAATCGTCAAGGTTGGAAGAGTCTTTCAAGATCATCTAGTTTAATCATCAACCAATGCCACCATAACCACTCCTGAATTAGGTGGTTTAAAGACGGATTAAGTATTCTATATCATTTACCATCACCCTTTTCTTTTCTCTTCTTCCCTCATCAAGAGTGAGTCAATAAACCTGTCTCTTGCCTGTCCCGAAACTTCATAGCAAGCATACATAACCTTGCATACCATACAAATCCTCCTCCTCATGCTAGATCAGATTTGCCAATCTCTGGGGTAATCCCTGCATCTGCTGTATCTGGTAGAGTGCTCCTGAGAGCATTCTGAATTTTAGGCTGCTTCTGAGACCCAGAAGAATATGCCCACCTTTTCCACTCACACTGTACCCAGTAGTGTCATTGGCACCTGCAATGACACCCCAGATCTGCAGGCTTCTGGGTGCTTGAAATTAGAGTCGCAATCACTCCAGTTCTGGAAGAATCTGGGGAAGCCATAGACAGCACAAACTTAATCTCAAACAACTTTTTCCTGGCTCACCTCCTCTGCTTGTTGTTGTTATTATCAGAGTGTGTTAGCCTTATCTTCAGGGCAGGAAAGTGTGTCTGCAAGGTGCACTCAGACTGATGACACTCAGTATTTCATTTGGAGAGCACCAGCTGGAGTATCCCTGGAGCCAACTCTGACATCACTCCTGCAGGTAACAAATATGGATGGATGGCTAATTTGGCTTTAAGCCTGTCCTCCAGGATTTTTTACTCACAAATCAAACTTACTTCTGATAGTGATAAAGCATAAGAACTCTAACAAAACATTTGACTTTATGCCAGTGTTTCTGATTCTTCTCATTTATTTGCAATAACACTGACATTTACATTCAGAAATCTGAAATTCAAAACACTTTCTTTGTTGAAATCAGCTTATTTCTTAGGCTTATAAAATATTTGCATGCACTTTTCTCTGAGCATCTTTGCCACACAAAATTATTTCATTAATAATATATTGAAATTTATCTTCATGGATCAGAAGTTCCATATTTGAGATGTATTTGTTGTGACCAGTCAACCAAGTCACCTGGTATGATCCTGCTCTTTCTCCTTGTAAATATCCTGCTGCCATTTGCTTTCCTATAAGGCCCATACACAGAAAGATGAAATGTATTTTCCATGTATTTTTAAGATAATAAAACTCTGTATCCATCAGCTGAAGATGAAGTGAAAGGGATTCTAGATGCCATTAAATATTGTTGAAATTTATTTTTGTATTATTTCTTTAAATTTATATACATTATTGTATGTCCAAAACTATTTTAGGAAATGCTTGATTTTTTTTTTCTAATTATTTCTGCCAAAAAGATAATTAACTGGCTAATTTAAATTAATTAAGTTATAAAGAAAGCTGACAGCTGGAGAAAATGGGGGAAGAAGGCCTAAAATGCGGTAGCAAAATTTGGCCTCAACAGTGTCCTCTGTGGGTAATTCTCTGTGAAGGCTTTCTGGTAAGTCACTTGTTCTGTGCTTCATCTATTAAATTCAATATTAATATCTTTCTACTTCAGTAGGATGCTTTCATAACACTCAAACTTGTGATGCAAATAAAGGCTTTTAAGAAAGACCCTCTTCAAAAGTTCCTTGTGAAAGGTGAAAGAAACAAGAAGTAATTTCTTTTAATTAAGTGCAGATGGAATTAACAAAATAATTTTCTCACTTCATTTCTTAACATTTTGCTTCAATCCCAAGAAGCACATACATTGTTTTTTCAGAGACTTTCAAGGGTTCATTTTAGCCAGCAGCCATCTCACACAAACATCTGTCTTCCAAAGGAAAAGCCAAAGTGAGTTCACTTGGCACTGACCAAGGACCAGCATTTCTTCCCTATTTCTCCCACATACTTCAGCCATGGCAAAGACAGAGCTTATGTATTCTGCACACCTCGTAGTAACTTTTGCCATGGATTAGAGAGTCCCAATCATTGTCATGAAAGACAGTGCTCTCAAACTAAACCAACCTATTTTTATTGAAAGGAAACCAGTTGGGAATAATCTGAGTTACCATGAGAAAAATGTTAAAGAATCTGGACACCTAATCAAAAGCTTATCAAGCTCCTAATCCTGAAATATCATTCCTTTTTCAGAAAAACTTAGCTCCAGAATAAAAGTAGTAGATCAAACCCCAGCCAAATATTCTCATTATTATCTCAGCAAGAACCACATTAATTTCAATTTCCAAAAATGGTAAGGCATGGAAAAAGAACAACCAAAGTATTTAACACATGGAAAAAGGGACTGAACTTCTGTTTCTCTTAAAAATGAGGTAGATGTAGGATAGGTCATATACCAGCATTAGTTTGTGTCTGTCTATTTTTACATGTCTTAAAAAGTTTAACTTTTGACCTGTTTCATACCATAGGAGTTTTGGTATTAATTTGACTGAGAGAAGGATATCTTTTCCAGAGTTTTCCAGCCCTGGCTTGCAGGTTCCTGTGAACTATAGTTGGTATTTTAAACTGCTATTCAAGTACTCACAAAACAATGAATATATAATTGGGACATTTCTTTTTTCCTGTTTTTACCCATTGCTTAGCTAATTATGCTCCAGAGATACTCTCTGGCTAAGCACCAGCAGTGCTGATTAACTCAGAAATAAGGAATATCAATGTGCAGAAAGGAAAGCTGTCATGAAGACCCCCACAGTTCTGTTTCAGCTAACAAATCTGACAGCACGTCAGTGACCAGCCCTGCCTCTGGCACTGGGACGAGCCTCTACTGCTCCAGCTATTGTTTTCATCTGCAGATTTTCTGTGTCCCAACAAGAGACTCTCCAAAGCACTGCATTCTTCAGACTGAATTACCTAACTTTGAAAAATGGATTGAGGACACCTAAGTTTACTTTTCCCATTACGATTACATCTCTGGAAGGATGTGTATAGTGTTAGCATCCCTCTTAAAGAGACAAAACCCAGAGAGAAACGAAAAGGCTCAGAAAGGCAGAATTGCCCAACATAAATATTAACAGACACTGACTTAGGGCTAACACCAAGCTTATTTACACAAACAGGAAATGTACAAGACACCAGAAATTTCAAGGTGCATTTTGGATATCAAAATGCTAGTCATCCCTGTCACACTTCCAACTTGCTAAATTTTCTTACTAAAATCCTGCTCACTGGTAGCATATGCTCATCTATGGGCTTCAGAAATTTCAGAATAATCAGCTCCTATAGTTCTTCCCTTAAAAATGGACAGTTTTTTTCATGCTATTACAAATGCAAATCACAATACGAAAATTAAATCCCTAAAAGAAAATTAGCGCATTTACGTCAGCTTTTTAATAAAACAGCATCTCTGTTAAGGTAGTTCAGGGGAGAACCAGGGAATTCAAAATAGCTTTTAACTAAGATTCACATGGAATGCCTCTCCCCCAGACAAACTGCAGTTTAAATGTAGAGATATTAAGTATTATTTATATTGGGAAAGAGCAAATAACTCACAACACTCCTCTTTCCAACATACAGGACCTATCCAAAATACTTTTGACCTCTGCCTCCAGCTTTACCATAACTCTTCCTACTGCTATGCTACTACTATCAATGATGTTGCTGCAAATAAGAAAGGAAACCAAAAAGCTATGTTAATTTCAGGCTTCATTAGAAATGGAAGTGAAAAGAAAGACAATGCTTATTGAATTAAAATGGATTCAAGTATTGGAAAAGCAACATCAAAGTTCTCAGGGAATCTTTCAAGTACATCTCATCTTGCTGCTCTTCTATACAACTTGTGCCTCATCAGAGCCATGACTGGATCAATTGAACATTTGCAAGAATAGCTGCCCCAAGTATCTAAGATACACAAGGTCAGATTGTTCAGGGATAGAAGAAACAAGCAACAGATAAGCTTTGGAAAGGGCAAACACAACTTTACTAAAGATCTTTCCAGCAGATATAGCTCAACTGCTGAGGATTGCATGCTGTATGATGCTGCATACAAATCTGGCCTGCATTTTTCAAAATGGAGATGTGAAAATAAACAAAGAGCTATGTCAGAACAACCAGAGGCATATAGAGCTTGTATTTTATGAAAAGAGGGTGCAGAAGGCCAATGAAATGAAGATTGAAACAGAATGTCAGTTCTCTTTTGCAACAGACCAGGAATTATCTGACATGCCAAATATTTTTAAACAGCCTGACTGCTTAGGTATGTTCAATTAATTTCCAGAAAGACCAGCATTTTCAGAAATCTGAGACATCATCTCTGCTGCTGTCAAGTTGCAGGAAGCCTTCTAGTCCTGCTGGTTTTCCCTCTTCATGGGTCAAACTCCACATCTTTCTGCTTCAATTCTGCTCTCGGGGTATTTTTGATTTTCTATTATGTCCAGAATGTCACAACAGGCAGAAACTCACAAATTCATTTAACTTTCATAATTAACTTTTCTATTTTAGTCAAATGAAAGCATTCAAAAATCAGCTACCTTGAGAACTACAGAGGTTGTCTCACTAAGTAATTAAGGTTTCTGCTGGTGCTTATTGTTTACAGATACAAAGCAAAGTACCTTTCAATTTTCTTTCAGTTATCTTCCACATTTTTGGAAAATTTCTGTTCCAGCTGGGTAATAGCTACTTTTCCATTCAGGGCATGCTCCTATTTTGTGTAATTATTGTAACTATTTGAAGAAAGTGCTCAGAGAAAGAAAAGTTCAAAAGAAACCCACATCATTTAGCATCTGAATTCTAGCACTGATTAACACAAACTTCTGCAGAAAAAGATATTTAATTCTAAGTGGCTCATTTGACTTTTTGTAGATGCACCTGATGCGGTATCTGGATCTAAACTGATCTCTGTAAAACCAAAGGTGTGTGTGAGAGAGTTACTATTATTCAGCCCAAGCAGCAGATTTCTAGTTTCACCATGCACTGTACTGTATTTATTCTTTCTATGACTACTAGGCAGATTGTGTACTTAAGGTTCCTCACAACAGTTAAGATGTTACCAATGTGTTTTTAGTAGGAAGCTTTCTGAAGACAGAAACTTGCTAATTAAATGGAAAATAAGTAGAAATGACAGTCAAAAGATTTTAGGGTGGCGGTAGACAGGACATGACATTCACAGGGGAATGTCCCATCATAAAGAATGAGAAAGCAAAATCTCTGGAGAAAACAAAGTTATTATAGATAAGAAAGCACACCTTGTGCTCTAATTTTGTGTCTATTTAATGCTCTCATCTTCTCTCTCTGGAAATAAGGATGAAGTTATAGTGTCTTAAAGGCAAGAAAAGCATGACAGAATCCATCTAAGGGTGCGAGGAGATGATATTCTGATTTGTGAGGAAAAGGATCAGATCAGCTGAGATTTGGAAATATTTTGTAACCACGGCCAAAGGATACAGGCAAAATAAATTCCAGGATTGCTTTATCCTTTTCACAGCTGTTATCACACTGGAGAGTCATTGTTATCTATGATCATCAGCTTCTACAAATAGCTTTTCTCTTGCTTTATGGCTATGAATGGATGACACTATTCTAAAGAAATTCTCATTAGCAGTCCACTTCAACTTTGAACATTTTGTTACCAAAGCCTGTTCTTTTTGCTAACTTCTAAATTGACATTGGGATTTTTTTCCTTCTGGATGCAGCAATAATATTAATAATCACCTGATGAGTCATCTGAGTGCTTCTCTACAAGACATTTTTCTGTTTGTCTTTTTAAAAATTATTTCTCTACTGATGTTATTCTTGTCATGCTATTAATATTGAGTTACACAGGAATAACTTTCTATAGGTGTACTGTACAGGTGGCTATTGGATGTGCTCATGCATTCTCACTGAAAGATAGAGAGACAAACATTTTTTCCTGATTTAAAAATTTTGTCATATTTTCATTATTAAGACCTAAGCTAATATGCAAAAGTCAACGACTTTAAAATCATTGGCTTCATTATATAGGTGGCCGAACAACTTCAAACAAACCTCACCTGAAAATTGTGGCTATAAATGAATAAGAAAAGCTTTTACAGGCAAAAACACTACTTGGATTTCATTTACACTAATATTTTAAAGGGACTTTGTCCTGTCAGCCAGTAGGTGGAGATGTAAGTCCAGTAAAAGCAGAAAACAACTATTTGGCCGTCCTTGATGCAATTGAAGGTTTGTATAATACAATTTAACCGAGGTTAGATTTCTTAATAAGTATTAGATGAGACAGATGAAATCTGTCTGCAGTTAAAACCCATCTATCAGCCCTCCTTCTCTTACAGCCTATGGCCAGCTGTGCCTGCAGAGCTTAAGAAACTTTCATATACAACAGGCTATTAATGAAAGTAATAAGGCAAAAAGCTAAATAGGTGATGAAAAAACATAATTTCTAATACACAAATATGTAAATTAAAGTGTTTTAAAAAAGCTTGATCAGTATCCTGTTATACAACATTAAAAAACATGGCAGTATAAAAAAATATAGTCCCAGGCATTCCAATACTCACATTTTGATAAGTTCTGAGTCCTTTCATGCCTACAGAAATTATGAGCATGTTATTACCTTCCAGTACATATACAAATGTTTTTAAAGTATTACCACTTCCATTAAGACAGTCACAATACTCTGTCTTGGCATTAAAAATTTATTAATCTATTAAATTACCATTATAGGAACTCATACTGGAAATTGGTTGCACTAGCAATAATACCTTGTGATTTACAAAAAACACAATCATGTCCCTTAACGTCACTCTGCTATAGAATAATAATATCCCTATATGTAGCAGAAGTGGAAATGCAAGCAAATGCAGTAAGATAAGTGTAAAAATTAAGGCAGTATGGTCTATATTCAACGTTTATAATAATTCCTTTGGTTTGGTTTGGTTTAAGGTCAAATGAAAACATCCCTGAAATAATAGGGCCCATATGATTAAGCTTTATTGACTAATTTTATATATATATATATATATATATATGGCCAACAAAGGAGTAATCGTTTTCCCTGAATGCCCTTTGAACAAGTCAGGAACAAAGATTGTGCTTTGAACAGTTTTGCTGTTTAAACTGTCATTCTGTCAAAAGAATCACTACATGAGAGGCTAGGCATTAAAACCTACTGCAAAGCAGAGAGCTGGGGACTTGAAACATTTCCTGTGGACTGAGAGCTTAGGGTTTACTCTCCTTCAGGGTCCTCCGGGAGTCTCTTCAAAACAGTGGTCTGAAAACACTCCTCCAAACTACTTTCTTCCCTGCTGTTTACCTTTTCCTTGGGTGTTTTGAGAGGTCCTTTGCATGTTTGCAGTGCTTTGAAAAGGAAAATTGTTGTTACTGCTCTCCCACTGTGCTCTTCCTGGCTTACCACCATGTCTCCACTCCCAATTCACTGCATGTCCACAGGTCATTTGCACTCATGGGAAAACAGAGTGGTTGTTTGCCCTAGCACAAAAAATCCAGGGAAGTTCTGCAGCATCAGCTAAACTTTCTGCTGGAGAACAAGGAGAGAGGGGGAATGGGATGTCCTCTCTCCTTGCAGGCATCTCATTCTCTGTAGGGGGCAAATGGACTTCCGTAATTTCATGCTTACAGTGCCTCTCCAGCATTGAAAATAACCCTGATACACCATCTTAAAAACAGAAAACATCAGAGGGACTGATTTTCCAAATAATTCACTTGAAGAGATATCTCTGTGCTGTTTTCCCACAAACAAAAGAGGTGCATTTAGAAATAGGTAAAGATGATACATGAATCTTGTTCCCTAACAAAGGGATACTGTCATGGCAGGTCATGGAAGAATAACGTCAACTCTTTTGAGTCTCGTTTGTTCCTGGTCTATCAAGAGACATGCATAGCATTTTATAAATAAACTAACACAGCAAATTTCAGTGTGTTTATCGTAATTTTCACTTCACAGGTTTCATTTACATTTGCCCCTTGACAAAAAACAGTCTTTCAGCTAGAATGATGATATTTTGGTTACTTACATGAAAATGAAAATGCTGCTTTGTCTGGGGATAATGCAGAATAAGGTCCTCATCAGGTCAATATCTATACTGAACTCTCCTAAGACTGTAAACAAAATATGTATTCACTTTTCTCACTCAAGTCTAAGATAAAGAATCTGATTCACTGATAAACTGCCTGGGTTAAAAACTGCAGAAATATGGAAGGTACACAACTGCTGTCACAGAGATGCAAAACCTGCTGATATCCTGTAAAACAAAATAAAAATGGAAATTGTCGTGAGATTATCTGCAGACATTGTCCTGCATCTGATTCAGCTGAGTGTTGCATTAAAATCTGCATGGTGCAATTCAGCAGCTCCATGGAGTGGAGGGCATTGTGCATAACTGGATCAGATTGGAACATGTGCCCAGGAAGTCTTATATCTTGATCTCAGGGCTGGAAACAGACCTGAAAAGCAAGCTGCCATTGTGCTGCAAACCCGATGCCATCTACAGGATGTGGAGGAATTCTCTGGTGCCTTTTTATAAAGGTTTGCTTAGCAGGAAGCTGACAAATTTTCAAGGGCCGCATTGTGGTACATGCTGCATTTCTGGCTGAGAAAATGGATTGTTGGAAAGTCAGGGACTCCGCACGTCTTGATTTCTGGCATGAACCAAACAGACATTATTATAATCAGGATTTAGAACAGAATTTGCCATTTGCACAAACCTCAATTAAAGCTCAAGTAACATTGCAATAGGCTGAAAACAACTGGAGAACCCTCCATTTTTTAAAATCAGAATTAAAAAATCTTAGCAAATTGGAGAAGTGAAGTAAAGAAAGAAAAAAAGACAGAATTCCAAGTGTGCAGATACAAGATATCGCACTGATCTACAGATAATGAAGACAGATCACCCTTTTGGACATGGCACTTGAAATAGATATGAAGATAAATGCCTTGCCTTTACACATGTAAAATCTGAATTACAAGAGGAGGATGATGAACACTTGGCTAGATACCAGTTCTGCAGAAAATGATGTGGAGGTTACACCAGAGCACAAGCCTGGCATGAATCAATACTGTCAAGGAAATGTAAACAGGAAGGTAGTGTCTGAGAGAGGCAAAGTCACCCGTCTATTCTGGCAGACAATGGTAAGGCTTTGGCTAGTGCTGCATGCTCTCAGGATGGAACAGTCTGCAGAGGAGCAAAGATAATCATCAGAGATCTTGGAAACATTATTTATTAAGAAAGACTGAAGAAAAGAACATAATTTACTTGAAATTAACAACAAACTTATCTCACATGAGTCCTCAAGTACTTAAAAGGTCTGCTCACATTGTACAGTGTACATGATTTAAAATTTGAAGTGGTTAAAGCCGTGGCAGGAAAGTTTCTGATTGGATATTGTTAGAATAGTACTGAAACCCTGAATTTCTTTCCCATCTCCTCCTTTTTCATGCTTCCAGCACACATTGCATTAGCAGCCTAATTTTTTCAGAGTGGAAGCCAGAAAAATCTCATCACCTCACGGCTACACCAAGATAGCTGGACAGTCAGAATTATTCCATGCAGAGTCAAAAAAATCAGAAGGTATATATTAGCAGGTGAAGATGCTTCTATGTCATGCTTAGTTGATGACTGCCTCTGGAAAAAGAACCATGGGCATTGGAGGAAAAGCACTGTGATACAGGTGGAGTTCCTGCAGACCCTGCAGAGCAAGGGGTAAACGACCCACACATCTCACCCAACCCCAGCTGCTCATACTGGGCAGATGCTAAAGAGTATCAATAAACCTGGGCCAACGGGCATGTATGGAACTTGCATCAATGTACAGATTTGAAAGTGGTTTGGCAGAATGATCCCATAAAATCTATTGGTCCAGTCTTTGTTCTTTCTTCTGCTGGAAGCAACTGCAGCACTAGATTGAGGTTTTAGACAGAAATAGATCATTATTTAAATAAACCACAACAACAAAGTGGATGCAGAGGTCACTCCCAAATTTATGCTGATGAACACTATAAAATGTAGGAGAAGGGTGTTGGTTTTCTCTTTCTTAGAACCAATAGGTGTCACCAAATTCTGCATGAAAGTTCTAGAGAAAATGGCTTAAAAACATATAATTAAGAATAGAAATAATTGCTTTTAAAAGGTAATTTATTTTTCTTTATGGAAAAATGTTCAGACGTGATTTTATAATTTTCAAAGTGAAGCCATCTGTATCAACAGTATGGTGATAGTTTTAAATAGCTCACCTGTATGCACTGAGCAACATATCTCTGCCTTCTTCTTGGCCACCATCCTAGTCTTTTTTATGTAAAGACATATTAAAATCATGCCCAGAAGCTACTTAATTTTCTAATTACTAGTACTTTTTGTGACCCATTCTATGAATCTGCCCCAGCATATGGGCATATAGACTGTCGAGCTGTAAAGTTAATGCTTGTGAAGTATCAGGCTAACAGCTCTAGAAGCATTACATTCAAGATGTTTACATTTTTATACTGAATATGATGCTCCAAGTGTTAAAGAAAATTGGAAATACGAGTTTAGGCATTAGGAACAAAACTAGTACTCTTTTGTCTTGGGTGGCATGAGCCACTATGACTATTTCAGTGAAAGGTTGTGTATCAAATCTGAATCTACCCAATTCAACAAGCATGTAGAACTTGATTAGTGACTGATTACCTTGATTGAAATTTAAAATTAAACCAGCAGCAGATTTTTATCCTTGGTTTTTTTTTTTTTTTTCCTCACAAGTTACACTCTCTGTAGAGTTCTCTTCTGCACTGGTCCTCAGAGAAAGTGTACTGGTTGTACAGAACCTCTACACTGAAATCCTATCAAAGGCAGGAGAAAATGACTCAATATGAGCAAATGCCTACTCACAAATTCTGTGTTAGTGTCTGTATTTTCCATTGAAATAAATTCTGAGATTTCAAGGAGCCATGGGTGGATGACAATTTGTAAAAGCTATTTTTATATCCACTATTGTTATCTCCACTAACAGTCTTTTACAGACCATAGCTTGTCAAAACAATAAATCAAGACCGTAACTTACACAAACTCACACTGGTTGGAGACTGCTTCACTGTAGAATAATGCCTTTGCATAAAACATTCCTATAGCACAGTTCAAAACAGTAGATTATACCCAGGCTTTAAAAAAATAGATGATTGTTTCTGGTTGTGAGAGGTTTTATGAATATGTTTATAGGCAGAAATCAGCCATAAAAGACATAGACTATAAAGCACTGGGAGCTATAGAACAGAAATCATTGTCCAAAGCACTTTCTGAACTTCAGAAAATGATAATAAAATTGTAAAAGTACTTGTCAGATTTGAAATGCAGTCTTAGCAAAGACTTTCTTTGCACCAACATGTTGTAAAAAGTATGTATTTAAATACTGAAAGTAAGGAGCTGCAGAAAAAGAGTATTTCTGAGAGTGCATCAAACTCAAATAAAAGAGCATCCTGACGATAGTTTGCAAAATAATAATGTGATTTTAGATATGCAATTCAACAGAAAATGACAAGTAACCTTCCAATCTTACATACGACTAGCTATATTAGGGTCATAAATTACATTCAAGGTTGAGAGCCTGTGATGCAAAGGAAAAGAAAAATGTACCAATCACCCAATTTTATCCCTTGAGCATGTCCAAAATTTTACCCAAAAGTACATCCATTAAACATAAGTGGCTCCTATTACTGTGAGAGCCCTGTGATGGTGGAGTGATTCTATTTCTATACTATAAATAGGAAACTGAGTATAGGAACTAAAATGTCAGCTGTTACAAAGTTGTTTCTACTTGCTTGAATAGCTCAGTATTTGCAAAACCACTGTCCTAATCCTTTGTTAGAGTTACATGACTTTTCAGCTTTGTTTCACTTCAGCAAGCTCTGGAGATCACAGCTCTACACTGGAAGGCAAAGAACTCTTGGAGAGTAGGGAGTGACCACACACGAAAACACTTCTAACTTCCTCAGATAGGTGCTAGGAGCCTTGGCATCCAGTAAACTGCAAAACACTTCTCTCATTGGTAAAATTTTCCATCTTGAGTTGCAATTCAATAGCAATGCTGTTAGGTCTCACCTGCGCCTTTCTCTCCTTCCTGTATCATAAAGTTACACCATCATAAAACTGCTCTAAGGAGCTCTGCAGCCCCTTCCAAATAGTTTTTTGAGTTGAACTGATGTTTTCTTGTCTCGTTAAAAGTATGTTGCTGCTGGCATGAATGGACACTGATGCCAGTTTTCAGATCAGGCATGTGATAACGTGAATTGATGTAATGTAAGTGCTGCCAGGAAATAAAGAGCAGTCATCCCCAGCAGGCCTGAGCATATCAAACCTCCACTTTGAACTTCCACAGAGCTTTTAGCTCAGACAGGCTATTAAATCATATAAACTGACATGCTGTATATCACAGTCCATTATAGCAACAAGGTTATCCTATTAGTTTAAGTGGCGATTGCTTGGGTTAGGCAAACTCTGCTGGAGACCAGAGCACCTGCACCATGAAAGAAACAGGCACAAAGGAGCATTTTTGGCTCTTATGTCCCAAACCTATGTGTCCTGTAGGGGCATGCTCTCAAACCTCTGCCGTGACAGAGGAACAAACCAGCAGGAGATGATAAGCCAAGATGACCCTTGCCACAAAGTAGATAAACATCTCTGGTCCTCCCTGCTTATACACTAGAAGAAAATGTCCCAAGTCACCTCCAATTCTGCTGAATGATCACTCATCCTGGGATCAAGACAGTGAGCATCCTCATGACATGACCATGATTCCACAATTGTCTGACAATTTCCCACCAGGCATCAGAGCACCAATTTGAGTTGTTTGTGCAACCCCGGATGCAGCAGAGGAAAAGAGCATGAAGCACCCTTCAGAATATATTTGGGTAGTTGTGCACAAATTGCAAGACAAAAATCACTACAGTCACTGTGATGATCTGCAACTGTGACAGATCAGTTGAATGCAATATAAAACTTCTGGTTTTTCTGTGGCACACAAAAACGGGTAATCAAGGAGCTCACAGACTCAGTGTCTGGATGAGAAGGCAACCTTTTTAGGGGAGAAGTCCAGCTTCTATGCCTATAAGGATTCCATATATCCTGAAAAATAGTCACACAGATCTTTCAAAAAAATTGCTACTCTTAAAAGCTACACAAGATCCATTTATGGAATAGTTGTTAAACTTTCCTATACGCTACAATGAGCATAGAAAAATATCCAATAATTCACACAGGAGCTTTGACTGAAAATACATTTTATATGGCTGTAGTTTTGTTCAGTGAAACATGGGAAATTTGGCATGGCCAATGACAAACTACATGTGAACCAAACTGATAAAATTTGTGGATGAATGCCTCCTGATCCAAGTGCAGTTACAAATTTGTCATGTGACTCCCCGGCTGGTGCTGGTACATCATCTGCACCTGAATTTGACACTGGAAGCTTTTGAGAATGTTTTACAGTCCTAAAGTCAGAAACACCAAGCCAAATCTTGGTGTAAAGCTACTTGTTGTGAACAACTGTAGAGGGCCTGACAATGGGTGAGAGTGTTCATCAGGAAAACCTGAGAGCTGCAGTGAAGCTCCAAGTTCCATCACAGCAAAGGATGCAGATGCCACCCCAAAAGGAGCACTGCAGGTATAGGAACAATAAACCATGACTGCACGCACACCACAAATGGATGAGAATGTCAAGAGGGATTTTGAACTGGAAGACTGTGTTGAGATAGATGGCATCCAATGGGAGAGCACCTGGTCAAAACTGACCACAGTGGAATACAATTAAGAAAAATTAAAACACGGGAAAAGATTCATTCCAGAACACTAGCTGAGCTGGCACTGGAGCTAAGAAAGCCCTGTGCTCCTGTCATAGCATGAACCTACCTGCCAGCACTTCTGCAGGTTGTGTCACACTGCTGGTGGCTGCTGCAGAGGGTGCTTTGATCGTGTGCAGCTGGAAAGCAGATGTACCATGCAGGTAACACCACAACTGCTCTTAGGTCTTCTGCAGTGTGATCTGCTTTTGTGTCCATTATTTCTTGGGCTGATGTGACCTTTTCTGCTTCACACATATACTGTGTTGGCATTTTAAGTGAGGGGAAAAACTCATCAGCACACTTTTTGGATCATGTATCCATTATTTACTGGTGTTTTACTAGAAATGCTGGCAATTTTCCAGTTCATTAGGGATCATCTCAGATCTGACTCTGTTGGCAAGAAATAAAACTATTACGATACCAAGAGTAAAATATTTAAGCTATATTTAAAAAAAAAATCTCCCTACTGCTTACAAAATAGTAGCATAATAATTATGGTGCTGGCTGAAGCAATTTCTAGTTTTAGTGTCTATGTACTTAAAGGAAAACTGTTCTATATCTTTAATTCCATAGAAGCTGTCTTGGTCAATTAAGTTACTGGTAGGTAAAATGGTTTGCAATGTTTACTGTATTTGTTGTAAGCAAGGTATTAAAAACTTGAGGTCTCAGCAGAGAAGGCCCTAGGAGAGAAGCAGTACTGACTTTGAATTAGAAAACAATTTCTCCCCTAAGCAAAATTCATACTGATTGTTTAAAACATTTCTATTCCCATTTGCCAGAGGGTACTTTTAAGCAAGCACATTGTCCTAGCTCAGCCAGCCTTCAGTCCTGCTGGCATGTGTGGGGACAGGCAGGATGGTTCCATGTGCAATGCTGCTTTTCCAGCTGCACCGCTCTGATGCGCATCCTGTTATGGGGAAAAACAAAGGAAGACTCCCACTGATTTGTGTAAGCACTGGGAAGCCTTTCCACCTGACAACTACTCAGATTACAAGAGATTTATAGGCTGCATTGTCCTATATGTTGTTCCTTGAGAAGCCATTTATCTGCCTGTGTCTTACGCTGCCAGGGCAAGGTGGGCATCCAGTGCTGCCATGCTGAGTGGAACAGCAATTCACACAAAACCACCACATCTGCTCTGTGCTGCACAAAACCTTCTCTTTCTAGAAGGCTTCCTATGAGTGATTCCTCGTCAGCCCTCTCTTGCCTTTGAGACAGGATACTATGAGATGCATACTACAAACGGCAAATGTGAAACAGCTGGTAGGCAATGCTGTAGCTGTGCTGGCAATAGAGAAGTTTTACTTATACACAAACTTTGAATGCTGAACCAAATTATAGAGTAGTTACTTTCAGTAAGTGCCAAGAAACTGCAACTGCTCAGAGCACCAAGAAGACTTAGAGCAATGGAAGCTCTAGCAACTCTGGAGTGTTATGTGATTGCACTAGCTGCATCTATGTTGTGGAGTGGTGTAGCAGGGCATCTCGCCACTCACAAGAGCTTATCTGCTGCTTGTTAGCTGGTGAAATAACTCAGGGCATCTCAACCCTCACAAGAGCTTGCTAACTGATGAAATAACTCAATCAGGACAGCTTGTCTTACAGTGAGTTATTTTGGTAAAGTAATGCTTCCAGCTGTCAATAGATATCCTGCTGTAGAAGTGAGATCTGGAAAGATAAGCTGAAATTTCTGATTGACAGTTCACTTTACAAACTACAAAAGCTACACCAAACTTTCACAAAGCAGAAATCTTCTGCATGTTTCTTGGAAATGTGTGGGGCTTTCTCCCCAAAGTTGAGATGCCTACTTTGTGGTTACTTTGCTGGAGCTGAGTGAAAGGACTCTGTACATTATCGTTATTTCAGTGGTAAATTACATTGACTCCTAATCTATACTAGTTCTTTGCTAGCTTTGATATAGGTACCTCGATATTGTCCACTACGTTATGTAATCTACTAGTTCTCTTTGTTTTATGCTGTGTAGTAACTTTCTTTAAGGCCTTTTGTTTGTTATTGCCTGTCTATTCAATAAATAACTAATTTTACATAAACCTGATCTGCCATCCTTAGAACTTGCAGGCCGGAGCAATTTTAGGTGCGGGATACCTAAATTTAAGCTGCTGCCAAAAATCTGAGGCTAAGGCAGGGCTTTCCTGAAGCTCCCACTCAATCAGCAACAAGTGGTCACAATGGCACCTGATATAAAGTACTTCATTGGCACTTCGCTAATGCAAGATGAAGACTGAAGGGCCTGGATGGAGATAACTAAAAAGGAACAAGTAGAATAATGAAAACAAGCCCACAAATGTCACAGTTACCTACTCTTCCCTATACAGAGCTGGTCATTCCCTGGATATTAGGTTCAACTTCTGCATGAATTAGATTCATTACTTCAAAACTGTGCAGTCTGGGTCAGAGACAGTTCTTGTGTTGCCATTGTTTCAGGTTTTGCTTTGGGAGGGGGAATATGCTGTGGTTTCAAACTGCCATAACCTACAGTGTGGAGGTTCAGCCAGGGCTAGTGAGTGTCAGAGCCTGCCCCACTGGCAGCCCTGCTAGGATGTGCCTGCATAAGAGACCTGGAGACCTTCCCACATTAGAACCATGTCTGTCTGTCTGTCCTTTCTCTTTTGATAAGGATTAATCTTAGCTGATCCTTAAATGAGAACAATAATAAGAAAAGATAACAAAAAAGGATGTACCTTTGTGAAAAGATCATTCCTGTGAATGAGATGATCTCTATAATACTGGGATCAGAGGCTGTCTTATCTAAAACTATTTAGAAGTCATCTTGACACTGTTCAGGTTTGACAGCTCTGTGTTTAAGTTACAGCACTGCATATACAGCAGCCATATCACCAGTTATAAACAAAGCATCTGCTGGCATCGTGTGGACTCAACTGCTGATGCATATATTGCATCAACCTCCAGCAAATAAAACATTAAATAATGTTTCTGTGAAATAAACAGAATACCTGTAATTGCAATCACTTCTTGTCTGATGCCAGTACTTCACTATAAGTATGTGCCTGTTTCTTTTATGTACAATCACTGAGCCAGGTTGTGTTTCCAGGCACAGCTTGTGAATTCTGCAAATTGTTGCCTCGATCTTTTTCCTAGTTTTCAGGTTTTATAAACCTGTATAAAAGCTGTTTTGTTCTATTACCTTTCATTAGCAGAAAGTGGCCTACATGGAAATGCCTGGGCTTGGATTCTGCTACAGTTACATTTTTTGCTTGCCCTTCTTCATGTTCCCACTCTCCCCTTTATCACTACTTACTCAAAGGGGTCGCTGGGATCAGCTCTCTGGAGCTCTGGAGGAATCGGTATTCTTTTGTAGTACATTTCCCAGTCAAAAGCTCCTCGCATGGCATCCCCCGCCTGCGCCTCGTAGCCAAAGTGATTGTGGTCAATGACATCGATCATAGGACAGACGATGGTTTTGTGGTTAAGTGCAATCTGGTCTGAAAAATGAAAGTAGAAAATAGGAAACGGCATGTCTAGTCAAGCCATCTATCATATTACTGCCAAGTGAATCCCACAGGTTTCTGATGTTCGAAGATTGTTTGCTTTGTGCCCTATGGCCCCCCCACATAATTTCATTTTTCAAATCTGTATCACCCTTATTTAAAGTAGAATTAATGCAGTTGGGCACTGATTTGAAGTATTTACGGTTTTTTAAAGGGAAGCATATCCCTGTGAGACCCACAGGAGTCCAGTCAACTCTATCTCACTCACATTGCTACTCTGAGCTGTCCCCAATCTGTCAGCTATGGAACAAGCCAGCAATCAAATGGTAAAAATACTCCCTCATCTGTGGGGAGTGTGTATGGGAAGCCCCTGTGGGAGAGTTTTATTCCTAAATGTGAATCTCAGCCCTTGCAACCATTCAGTCACTGTTTCTGTGGCTGTAGTGTGCATCAGCTTTGAGATCAAATGTTCCAAATTAAAGGGAAACTCCAACACAAAGAGCAAAACAGAGCTTGTGTCCTTTCTTTTGTACCAATCTTTGAGTTATAAAGAAGGCTCCACAGCATTATTCTTACCTGCTTTCTAAAGAAAGGAGTTTAGTTTTGCTATTAAAAAAATAAAATTAGAACTGTGAGGCTAAATCAAATTCCCATCTCTAGCATAAGTTCAGGTGGGCCTGAGTCTGCTTTGGTGGATCCTGTTGCTTAATCCTATAGAGCTTCTCTGAAAAGAAAGACAAGTAAAGAAGATAGGCCAACATCAAGAACTAGGCAGAAGAATAATGGTTTGAAATGAGGAAGTACAGAGAAAATCTATAGCTGTGTTGACATGAAAGGACAGTAAAAAACTACCTATGAACCCTTGAAAAAAAACCTAAAATCTTAAAATTCCAAGTATAATAAAGCTTTTTCTCTGAATGGCAGCTTAGATCCTTTACATTATTTAGTACCTTTTAGGGCCTATGTGGCAAACATGTTTTTTGGTTTCTGGTTTTGTTGCTTAGATTTCACTGATGCTTGATAATACCCTAAAAATAATCAGAGGGCTGAGTGTGGATTGAACACTTAGATAGGAAGGCAGGTAGTACTGATATAATTATTAATAATAGATATTCTGCTCCCATGCTTCTGAGGGACTGCAATTAAGAAAAAAAAGATTATTTTCACAAAACAACTGAGTCTTTATATTTATTCTCAGTAGCTTAAGTTTAGAAACACTGTCCAAATCAGGGATCAATGCTGCTAGTGAAAAATTACTGCGACTGGAAGTTCAGCAGGTTTTTACATTCTTGTCCTTTAATAGTGAAATAAATTTAAAGCACAGGCTCTCAAAAAATCCTAGGAAACTCATCTCAGAGATAATGGCTGCATTACTGTTGCTATTGCCAAATATAATTACATTCACTGGCACACTGTATAGTGTTGTCTGTGATCCTTATATAGAGTCACTTTTACATAATCTCTTTCCTGTGATGGCCCTCCTAATAGTTATAGGACTTATAACAATCTGTCTCTGATCCCCCCTTCTAAATTGATTGGAGGAGAGAAACTAAATGGGATTGATTTGTCTGGAGCAGGTCAAAGGTAGACTCATAATGCTTTGGTATCCTTCTCTTCATCTTTAAAAGCTGCTGTCTTTAAATACACTGAAGGATTTGAAGTCTCCAAACCAAATGCAAAGATAGTCAGGGGGAAATTTATTTGAGCAATGCTCAAGCTCCAGCCCAGTCTTCATTTCTGAAACTCTCAAGAATTCTCCAATATGATGATGCTTACCTGCCTGCTTTAGTGTGTTTCTGCAGAACTTACTTCTCAGCCCCCAAAATATTTAGAGATAAGGAATCACAGGAAGATCTTGACTTCCTATGAAACCAGGGTGTTTGTAGCTGTGCACACCAAAGACAGATTAACCAAACTTGCAGCCTCAATGTTTCTTTCAGTATGCCTAAAATAATGAATTTGCATACATACTACTTAGGCTTAAATGTAGCCCCAATATGAATTTAGGAAACAGAAAGAAAAGGCTGTAGGGCCAGCTTACACTTCACAAGTGTGGTGACATCACAGATGTAGGTATGCAAACATGCTGCTGCCTTTATCAGCTCTTTCCCCCACCTGCTCCTAATGCCAGCCACTGAAAGCCACAGCAGAAATGCTTTAGAGTTTCTCTTCCATTGCCTTTACTCCTCATCCCCTTACAGATTCCTATTGGTCTGAAAATATCCACGCATTATTTTACTGCATAAAGATTTCAGTTAAAGGGAAGAACAAAGAAATAAGCATCCCTGTACATGCAAAAATCTTGCAGATTTGAGGGAAAGCCTGGGAACAAGAGGGAACATTGCTCAGAGCTTTCTCCCCAGCAATTTTAACCAATATATACATACATATTTGAATTCAGCACTTTTAGGATCAAGCAGAGTAAGCATATATGGCAATAAAGAGACGTTTTCAATATTGGATGAGTCCCTGCCTCAGAAACATAGGTTTTATCTTTATGACCAAGAGGTACCCCTTTAATTTCAGGTGCATGTTTCAATTTGGGCTGGATAAAGTAACAATGCGAAATTTCAAATAGTCTTAGTTTTGCAATTTTTCAACAACAAATATTTTTATTGTCCTACTTATATATGTCATCACAGATAGTGACAACATTTGAGTGACTCAGCAAATTATCTGTTGTTTTCTGAGTTGTTGTAAGTAGTTGTACCCTCAGTTTCCCCACTCTCAAGCAATACATGGTATACATGTTGTGAAGACAGATAACAAGCAGATGTTTTGGTAACTTGTTAAGCATAATTTGATCATGATATATTTTTAATCCTTGGTCAGGAAAGGAATCTGTTTTAACAAACCCAGATCTGGTAGCCCACATCACTGCTGATCTACTGTCCATCTCTCCTCTTACTGCTCCTGCAGCAACATTAGCAGAAGGGAAAGGTGCCTGCACTTTTCTGGTTTGCCACTCAGTTTCTTGACTGCAATAATTGTGTCTTCACACTGCACTAAACTGTCAAGTGCTGGAGCCCAAGTCACATCTTTCCTTCTGCTGAAGAATGACAACAAACAGCTGTGTTTGCCAACCTTTTTACATCACTACAGCTGCCTACTCAGTGAGCATCAGTCAAAACTCTAGTATCTCAGAGCGTCTTAAGAGCCTATTTAAGCTAAAGAAATAAACTAAATAAAACTTAAAAAAAATAAAGGCATTTCACACCCATTTTTAAGAAAACAGAACAAAACAAAGGACTGTAACTGAAAACAATTGTGGCTCAGCTCCACAAAGCCATTTAGATACCCTAAAAGTACTGAAAAAACTCAGTCTTCCTTTGGTTTAAAAGCTGATAGTCAATTCTGAAAATATGAGTTAGATACCTAAATAGCTCTGAGAACCATCTTCAAGTGATTGCTCTTGGTTTCCTTACCCCCCTCCCCAGCCTCTAACTTTCAAGGTCTCATTTTGAACAAAACCTGGTTTGGAACAGCTGCCCCTCTCAGCAAAGACTGCCAGTCCAGAGCAGGGCTGAACCGTGTACTTGTAAAGGATTTTGCACTACACATGGCAGATACAATCAGAGCTAAAACAAGGCAGCTTCAAAGCAATAAACACTCAACATATCCTCTGTTGTGGTTTCCCTGAATGACTTTCAGTCACATGCCGTGCTGAGTGAGTACAAGATATAACTTCACATAAACACTTGAAAACATACACTAACTTTACTGTAATTAGCAGCCCAGTGTCATCTGATTTCAGTATAGTAAATATCTGCCATCTGAAGTTTATAAGAAAGTTCTCTAATCCCTTTAGAAAAACAGGGCACAGGGAAAATATACTACAGGTGTGTTCATTTTCTATTTGCCTTTCCCATAAGGCTCTACTTTTTCTTTCAAAATAAATCAGATTTGATTCTGGGCTTCAGTATTCCTCAAGATTCATTTCTAGGTCCTCTGGCTGGTTGGTTATCTACAGGTATTTTACTATATGTGGAATGAGAAAGATCTTATTCCTCTTGAGAACTAAGGGGCACTGATGAAGTTGCTCTCATCTTTCCAGTTTTCTGGTTTGAGACTGAGGGTTCAATACCCAACTGCAACCTGGCTGCAATTATGAATCCTTGGTCACCATTCTATTTATTTTTCAGTTTTTACAGGGTGAAATCTGGCCAGTTGTATGGAACAGATAATCTTGATTTCACACAGGCTCGGGGATCAGGCCCAGCCAGGACAGGTTTAAGAAAGTCTGGTCCTGCCTGCCTGACATGATCTCCTTCGATAAGCAGGTACCCTGCCTAGTGGATCTGGGGAAGGGCTGTGGATATCGTCTACCTGCTCTTCAGTAAAGAAGTCTCTCACAGCATTCTCCTGGAGAAGCTGGCAGCTTAGACAGGTGCACTCTTCACTGGATAAAAAAGTGGCTGGATGGCCAGCCCGGAGAATGGTGGTGAATGAAGTTAAATCCAGCTGGTGGAAGATTGGAAATGTTGGTCCCCAGGGAATCAGTGCTGGGGCCAGTACTTTTTGACATCTTTACTGTTGATCGAGAAAGGGATCAAGTGCACCCTCAGTCAGGTTGCAGATGACACCAAGTTGGATGGGAGTGTCAGCCTGCTGGAGGGCAGGAAGGCTCTAAAGAGGGATCAGGGCAGGCTGGATCAAAGCCTGAGGCCCTTGGGTAATAACAACTCCATGTAGCGCTAAAGGCTTACAGATGCACGTCTAGAAAGCTGCCCAGAGGAAAAGGACCTGGGGGTGCTGGTTGGCAGCATCTGAACATGAGCCAGCTGTGCCCAGGTGGCCAAGCAGGCCAATGGCATCCTGGCCTGTACCAGCAATAGTGTGGCCAGCAGGACCAGGGCAGGGATTGTCCCCCTGTACTCGGCACTGGTGAGGCTGCACCTCAAGTGCCGTGTCCAGTTCTGGGCCCTTCAATACAGGAAAGACACTGAGCTGCTGGAGTGTGTCCAGAGAAGGGCAATAGAGCTGGTGAAGGGTCTGGAGCACAAGACCTATGAGGAGCAACTGAGCTGAGGAGCTGGAGTTGTTTAGCCTGGAGAAAAAGAGGCTCAGGGAAGACCTGAGCCTCTCTACAACTGCTTGAAAGGAGGTTGTGGTGAGCTGGGGATTGGTCTCTTCTCTCACTGATAGGACAATGGGAACTGGCCTCAAGCTGCACCAGGGGAGGTTCAGATTGGAGATTAGGAAAAATTTCTTCACTGAGAGAGTAGTTAAGCACTGGGACAGGCTGCCCAGGGAAGTGGTGGGCTCACCATCCCTAGAAGTATTCTAAAAATGGGTGGACATGGCACTTTGTGATATTATTTACTGGTCATGGTATTAGATCAAAGATTGGACTTGATGGTCTTGCAGGTCTATCCCAATCTTAATGATACTCTTATTCCTTTCAGATGAGAAAGCAAGAAAAGGAACTGTTTTGGCAACTTGCAATTTTCTTGTTTAAGTTTGCAAAATTGAAGGGTTACTGCTGTAACCTAGCAAAAGACCTCAGAGGACATGACTGAGAAACTTCTTGAGATTTTTTTTAAATTTGTGGCAATGTATTGTGCAGTGGGACAAAATCAGAAGGCAAAGGAAAGGTGGCTGTATATGTAGAGTACTCATGAGTATTTAATGGTTCCTTGGGGCTGCATGTAGAAGGCTAGTTGAAACTTGTATTTCTCTCTGCTCCTTTATGCCATTTGTGGTTCACATGAAGACATGGAGGTTATTTTTAAAATGCAGATGTTGTGACTGAGGGTAAAAGGCTAACAAAGGGAAAGACTGTATGAGTGATTTGATATGGAAGCCAGAAAGGATAAAAATTTGGAATTTTGTGAATTATCTTGTTACTGATCTGAAGAGAAGCTAGTTACTAGGATTTTTCTTGGTCTCTACAGGTAGCTCATTAGCAGAACAGCATATCTTCCTGCAAATGCATTATCAGCTTACTGTGTGACCCAAGAGGCCTAACAACAAAAGTCAAGAAACAATAACCATTAATTAGTGAAACCATAACCTTTTGTGTACTTGGAGCAGACTTTTAAAATTAATACAAATTTCTTTATTAGGCAACTCAGAAATTTGCTTTGGTTATGGTAGCAAAAAGCATTCACTTTGCAAAGCATATATACTTTGCATGTAGTCAGGTGTGCAGAAAAGAGAATATTGTTTCCTGAAATGAAATCCTGGACTACAACAATTGATTCTTTCCATTCCTTTAACTAATGGAGCTTTGCTGGCTGCATCTGGAATCCAGCAAAGCAGTCAATAGCAAATCATTCTTTCTGAGCTTCCTGTTGTGAATGCTGTTGCTATTGGATTTAACTCTGAGGCCTTGGATATATTTACAGCAAAAACTGTTTCAATGCAATGTAGAAAACTAGGAAGGAGTACAATACCTGCATAACAAAACTTTTCAGGTGTATAGTAAGGACACAGCATAATACTAGATTTAGTGGTGTATTTAATAGTAGTAATAATAAAATAAATTGCAACTATAATAATCTAAAGCAGTACTACAAGATTTTAGTAGTCCTTTAGTCTCAAGAAACAATGCAGCTGCTCACATTTCTTGGAGTTCTCTCTCATACTGACACTTCAGACACTGCAGCCGAACTGCAAACACTTCGATAAAGTGCATGTCCTGCTTACTGCAGGACATAGCTTCAACTGTTGGTGGCATGTTCTGATTTTAATGTCTGATGTATGCTCATGCACTTACTAAGCAAGGGAGGCAGCCAATTCACGTTGACTTCGCAGTGGGAATCCAGAAATGTCAAGACTTCTCCTCTAGCCAGCGAGGCTCCTAGCAGCCTGGTCCGAATGAGCCCTTCTCGTTTCTTGGTACGCACAATCCTCACCTTGGCAAAACGGACCATGTATTCCTCCAGCTTCTCTTTTAAATGTTCTAGAAAGAAGGGCAAAAAAAGTGTCAGTGGTGCCAGGCCTGGAGGAGCCAACAGAAGGACAGGTTGGCGTACAACCTGCAAGGAGCTTATCTACTTCCATCTCTTGTCACGTCAAGTCCTCCAAACTCTGCCACAAATCCTCCTGAGGTGGTTCAGAAAGTGCAAATATTCTCTGTTTTATCACACAGAGGAAGACACTGACACTCTGCTGCAGTTGCTACTGGCAACCTGCCATCCACGATATAATGGCCAAAATAGCTGCAGGATATTCATCCATTCTCTGGCTCCTGCTGCCCAGGGCCATATAAACACTCTGGCATGTCATTTTATAAACAGTGTTCCTTTCCAAGTCAGTTTCCTATATCAACTTATTATGAAGAACTATGCATGGAAATAAATTTCAAAAAATAGAAATAGTATGATGAGATTGTTTTTGTAATGGGAAGGGAAACAGACATGAAGGAAGATTTAAATAGTTGGATACCAGAATGACAGCACATGCACAGCTGACTTTCTAGTAAAATTAAGCTGCAAATGTGGAGTAGTTGATAGGTTCTCTGATCTGCAAAATCTGGTTCTGTTTGTATCCCAAAACATCATCTTTGGACACTTTTTTTCCTCTGACAAGAAATGCACCCTAAGATTCAAAAAAAAACCAATAACAAAAAACCACCCTATAGTTTTACCTCTTCCTAAACACATCTACAAGACAAATCCTGATCTTTTGTCTTTGCTATAACAGCTTGCCACTCATTACTTTGGAAAAATATGATAATTTCATTTGTCAGGGAAAAAGGGAGAGAAAAGCTTAGTCTCTGATAACTAAAACTGTTGATAAGCTATATTTAGTGGTGCTAGGGGTTGCAAGCTAAGTCTCACTGAAATGGCTTTGTCAGGTTATGCTTGTTTCTGATATGAGCTACTAATTCTTTGGACTTTTATGGACACTACAGGCCTTGTTCCCGTCCTTAAATCATTACAGATTGCAAGAATTTTGCTGTGGACTAGCCAAAAGGATTTCCATTTAGCAGTATCCTGGAGTATATAATGCTGACACACAAATTAAGGGCAATGAGCAAACAAGTCACAGCGCTGACAGTACATGATCCTGTGTGAAAATAAAATTAAGATCCAGTGAAATAGAGGTCCCTGCACGTTTCTTTTCATCTTTTTTCCTGGCTGACAAACACATCAGACTTTCCAAAGCTATCTGCAGATTAGGAAGAAGTAGGACACTGATGCGTATTTATGTGTATTTAGTGGAAGAGTACTACATGGGATGGGCCTCTGTACCGAGGAATCCTGATGCACACTGGCACAGGAGAGGGACTGGGAACATCAGTCTGCAAGGATTACAGAACAGGGGGCTTCTGGGAGGAGAAACTCAATACTGTGGAGACATCCTGAGTCAAGAGAGAGGTTTGTGCTCATAGTACTTCCTGGGAGAAGTATTAGTCAAGTGAGGAAAGCCAAGTCTGAGGCAAAAACAAAAATACAGAACGACATTCAGATAAATATAGAATATTTTTGTCTTCTACGCTGTGGTTGACTGTAGAGCACACATTAAATTCTGAAATAAGAAGGAAAGAAGTATCCCTTTTTCCATCCTGTTTCACTGTTTACATACTCAATAAAATCCCAACACAATCCCCCAAGAGTCACAATGTCAAGAGATGTCCTGTGTCTTGAATGGTGGGTTTTGTATGACCAACCAAATTCACAGGACAAGGCCTGTGTGCTACTCTGACTCATTTTAGGTACCAGCTACAATTCAGTTTTGTGACTGAACTGAGGTTAATTCAAGCCCTGGATCATTTTGTGCCCACAGGCAAGACTGTTTAAAGTGTATATTTATTGAACTGTTTTTCTGTTTTTATGAGCTCCATTGAGACTATTCCCACAGTGCTGGAATATAGAAGAAGGGAAATAGACCTTAAAAACAAAGATACAAAGACCTTGCAAGTAATATAAGAAAGTGTGTTAGGGCTGTCAGTCTGGATTTTTTTCTGTATTGTAAATTGTATCATCTAATAGCCATGAAAAATGAAAAAGCTCCAAAGTGACAGGTTATTACATATTTCCAAAGTAAATCAAATCTAATCAGTTAGGAACCATAGGTTCTGTTAGTCCTCAGACACCAGAAATTTTCTGCAGTTCTCTAAGGTCACCTAACCCTTCTCCTCTTCCATCCACAAGTCTTCAGTTTGTTTGCACTGAATAGTGCACAGGGACCCAGCACCATGAGCCAGATCACGTTGCTGCACATTGTACAGACAAGTGCCAAAAAGGATTGGGTTACTCAGCCAGAACACACCTCTCCAGCTGTGGAAGCAACCACTAAGTCCCTTGGCTATAGTACAAATGCCCCATTGTCACCTGCCTGCCCTCAGAGATGGGTTCACTGATGAGGCTCTAAGCTGACCAGAGGAGCTGACCAGCTACTACATAGCTCTGAATTCCATTATGTGTCAGATACAATTGCTTTACTCTTCCCTTTTTCTGGGCAGTTTCCCTCTTTGTGGATGAAGGCAGCTACCAAGAAAGCACCTAAATACTCTGATGGAGAGAAGCAGGAGCCTTACTTGGACAGTTCAAATTGTTTGTGGTGTTGGTAGGCTCTCTGCTGCCTGTAGGCACACGTGAGTTGCACCTTCCCCAGTTGGGTGTCAAAATGTTTAGGGTAAGGCCCTTACAACAGGCAGTTTGAATATGGCCATCACTGATGTTTAAACGAACTCATACAAACGCACCCTTTTCACTGAAATTCAATCTCATACAAAGGAAATAATTTCATTCCTTACACATCTTTCAGTAAGCACATTCTGAAAGCTGAGTGCCTATCTTCTCAGGAAAACACTTCAGGGAGGGATGATGTAAACTCTCAAATTATGATACATTCTTTTCTGTTCTTATATCAATTGCTAAATAACAATAGAGTTGAATAATATGATTTGATTGTCATCAGTTGCATTGGAGCTTGAAATCCATGAAATCAATGGTAGTTCATACTGTTCTTTCATTACTTCAGATTCCTTGCAAACTCGGGAAACAGGCCTCTTAAATTTTAATTTTTTTTTTTTTTTTTTTTTTGGCAAGGATAATATCTGAAAATCTATGGAGCAAACAAAAGCTCTGTACTACCTTTCTCCCTCTCACTCTGATAGCTCTTCACACATTTCAGACAGTATGTCACCTGATTTGTGATGAACTGCATTAAAACATCCAGCACATCTTTTGATGACAGAATTACATATCCCAAAATTGTTTTCATCTACTCAGTTAGTCCTATGACCAGATAATTTTATTATTTTCTCCTTGTTGCTTAAAGAACAAGTTGCAAAAAAACCAGAAATACACAAAAAATTTGCACGGCTTGTTTACACAGAATTCTAAATGCATCCTCATTTAGACATATATGGAAGTAGTAAGGAAGAAAACAAAAGTAATAACTTGTGAATTTTATAGAGCTTAGACAAGTGACATTAAAATATCACATTTACCTACAAATCAAAATATACAGATTACTAGAGATATGTAAGGCATCTAAATTTTATAAACCAGTTATGTGTCAGTAAAACCCTAACAGTAAGTCATGGCATAGTCAAACAGAGGCCTACAACAATATCTTCTCTATCTTTAGTTTTGAGATATAGCAAGGAAGGTGGTTTGGGAATTTATTTGTTAAAAAATTCTCTACAAATAAAAAATAACTACAAATAACTACAAAAACATCGCAAAGTATTTAAGTTCAATGACCAGCTCCAATATGGTTGTGAGAATGAAAATATCTTAAAGTGAAAGAAAAGTAATGATTCTTTAAACTTAATTCATTATGAAAGTGCTCTCATAGTCTATTTTCTCCTGCAATGTCTTGTGGCACTACCTGTTTCAAATCTTACCAGTCTCTAAAAGCATAAATAAACACAGAGTAACAGCCAGAGACAGGAGAACAGTAGTAGTCTTAAAGAAAACTGCAGTATTTTCTACTATCTATATAAATAGTAAAAACATCTTTCATTTTAAACCACATTTTTGTTTACCAAATAATCTTGATGTTTGTGATTACTAACAGATTTAAACTTTTAAAATCTTGTATTTACCAAATCTATTAGAATAAAGTGCCCCTTTTCACAGAACTCCATAAATTTCCCTCACAGAAGAGAACAACAAATATTTTATTTCCAATAGTACAACTGCATTTTCTCACAGAGCCCAACTATTTTGGTTGCTAATACTATCTCCAGAAGAAGCATCTCACACACAAACCCTCTGTTACACATATACACTTACGAGTTAACAAACTGAAGTGCACAAGTAAACATGCATGAAGTGATGTCAGCACAAAACTATAAATCTAGAGAAATTATTTGAAAGAAATTATAATGCAGTGTGTAAAATAGACAGCGAGCTGTAATAAAAAGACATTTAAATGTCCAGAGGACAACGCATTCTGGCCATTCATTACCAAAGGAAACAGTTTGAACAGATTTGCCATGACAATAGAAAAGGGAGGTAGGATGGTTTAATTTATATTCTGTAGTATTACATAAATTCCACTTTCAGAGTTGGGCATGAGAGAGAAGCCAATATTTAAATTCTAGAGTAAGCTGTACATGGTACCTTTTGCATATAAAGAAGCCAAAGCCCCTTTCATTAGATATGGGGACCAAATATCTAATTTATAATTTAAAAGAAAATACATCATACTTTTCTTTACAGTGCTGATCAAATGAATCCATGAATCATAAGCTTGACACATGCCAGGGACCTGCTAGGGCAAGAGCTGGCACAAGTGGTGACAAATAAAGAATAATGCACGGGCAGGCTGTTTACAGGCTGTCACTGCTCTGACAAGTGATGATAAAGGGAAGCATTATGTCTCTTCTAGTGACAGCCTGTAAACAAATTCTCCATTGTAATTGTTCTGCATGGGCCTCCTCTGTCTTCATTTAATGTCTGGAGAAGTTTTTCTAAAATAATAGCACAGACACAATTACTTGGTCATAATAACTAAGGATCTACTCAAGCAGAGTACCCATTTACTTAATTTGGTACCCAGAAATAAATTGGAAACCAGAGTTCTGTCTTTGTCAGAAAAAAGTCCCACAGTACTAAAAGGCAGAACTGAAATTCTTCCCTCATGTTGCGCTGCATACAGATGGTATTTCATTATCACATTAGTACCCATGTTGCCGTGTGACAAGAAATGTTCCTCCAGGGTCACTGAGAATGCGGTAAGGGAGACTTAAAAGATTATGTGAAAGCTAGAGCTGGTCTTCAGGAAGTGCTTGACTGCAGTACGGACCATGAAAAAGGAAGGAAAATACAAAGAAAATAAAATCTTCTGTTAAGCCCCACTTCTGTCCAGCCAGGCAAGTCCACCCCAAATTTCTTCCTGTAACAGAGTCCTTCTCCACATCTAGCACCTCAAATTTCTGCCCAAAAGTACTAACAATTTCTGCTAAGGATCATTGACCCACAAATTATCAAATATTTAAGACCAGCAAGAGAGTCTGCTAAATGCCTGGATAAACAATTTGAACTAAATCTGTTTATTTCTCACCTGAATTGGCTAAGAGGCATGTAATTCCATACTCTGCTATTCCCAACATGAACCATATGAAAACAGTCCAAGAAAAACTTACAGTAGTAGAAAAGATATACTGGCCTCTCCTGTTATCTCAGCACAGGCATATGGGAAGAAGAAATGTGGCCAAAACTATATTAGTCTGTGGCCTTAGGTGAGTAAAACAATACATAAGTGACTATTTCTCTTGGTGAAAATTAAAGCAGTAAAATGGCTATTTTGCCTTGCAAGAGCCACGAGGCCAGCTTTTCTGAGGCCAGATCAAGATTTTTCTCTATCTTTTTTACTCTCTGGCCAGCAACAAAGAGCTGTGTGCCAATATGCACAGACAAACCTGCAAGCACACTTATGCACCATCCATGGCTCTCATAGTGAGAAGAGCCCCCATCACCTTATTATTTCCCTTTCTGCAAGATGGGATTATCTTCCCAGGTAAAATTAGCAAGGATATCCTCCTTTCATTTCCTGAAGCCTTGAACCAGAACAGCTTAATCTTTTGATGACTGACTTGAGCTTGACAGAAAATACACAAAGGAAACTGAGGGGCCTATGGTTTTTCAGTTATTACTTGCTTTCTGCTGCAATTGAGAAAACAGCCCTCTCCAGTGCGTTCTTTTTACTTTCACTGACTGTATGTCTGCTACCATAAAAGCAAATCAGTCTGAATAGAGAATACAAGGCCAGCCTGTGAATTTGGGTACATCATTTTCCTTTCTTCCAGTTTCCCTTTAAGTTTCTTATTTGCAGAAGGCTGGTTGGCAGTGCTAGTTGAACACAGAATGGTTGCACAGTCTATACCAGGTCAGCTGCCGTTTTTCATAGCCAAGTCAAAGACTACAAGAAGGACAAGTCCCCTGGTTATAACTCTGGGTAAACTAATCCACTGCTGCACCACCCTTCTTGCAAGTAAGTATTTTCTAAAGTCCAAACTGAATCTTCCAAGCTACATCCTGGGGTTGTTGCCTCTTATTAGACCATCTGCCAGTATCAGGAGTAATTTAGTTTTGTCATCTCTGCAATTCCCATTCAAGTTACTGTGGGCAGATGTTAGATCACCATTTAGCTGCTGCTTTGCCAGACTAAACAAGCACAGGTTTGTCAGTCTCTCCTCAAAGGTCACATACTTTTGGCCCACGACAGTCCTGCCAGTCCTCAGCTAAGCTGACTCCAGCTGTAGCCCTTGAATTGCAGAACCCAAAATTGGATGCAGAATTACAGCTCTGTGCAGAACCAACATGGTAAAAAGCATAATTTAATTTTATCTGCTTATCCTAGCATAACCCAACACATTTTGCCTTCCTGGTGATACAAGGCCACCATGTATCCACTATGATGTTTGCAGGTCCTTTACACCACACCAGCTAGCCAGTTTGCATCTTTACTAGTACATGGGGTTATTCACCTAGGTGCAGAATCTATCACCCCTTGTGGAATTTAATGAAATTTATTTTGCCCAATCCTAGAGCTTCCTGTATTATCTGACGTGTCAGTCACTCTCTCCATTTTCATATCATCCACATATTTGCTGAGGGCACACTGTCTCATCATGCAAGTTATCAGCGACTAGCATTGATCCCAGTACCTACCTAAGCTATTCTGCCAATTAGTCCTGACTAAGGAAATCTGGAGGAAGGATGAGGAAGTTTTCTGTCAAACAGATTTTAGCATCTGATCCATAATCATTCCAGACAACAGCAAGTTCCAGAAGCAGACAGCTAGTGTGGAAACTATTGGGTAAGGTAAGTTCTGATACAGACTGATAAATAAGATCAAAATTCATAGCTACTTAATAGCAAGTGGCTAAGAGCTATCTTATTTTAGCACTAGATAACCCATTCTTTCTGAACAGTTTTGCACACCTAAGACTAAGATCACTTGAGATCACTATGTACTTATACAGACACTTGTGCCAAACACTTGGAAACTTGTTTTGGCTGTGATGTCTGGGTTAACTGGCTTGAGTCAAACTAAAATGCAATCTCCTTTTTCTGATATTAAGAATGAGTCAAGCTAAAATGCAGTTTCTTTTTCTGATGTTAGTAATGACTCGAAGTCCTTGCATGATATACTACAAGGCTGTGGAGAGTATCCTGAATGTGCAATAGTTCTCTTCATTCCTTGCACATCAATGACTGTGAACTCCCAGACAGCACCCTCATTTTGATGTTCAATTTCAATTACAGCCTGTTAAAGTTGAAAGAATCTCCAAACTCCATAGTAAATGCACATTCTTTTGCCACAACCTGAAAAGGTTAGTATTACTAAGAGCAAAGTCTGAACAGAGCAGATGAATACAGCTTGATTTCATTCAGGATAGACTTAAGGTAAACTCCTCTGAACAAATCTGTTTTGTTGTGCGTGAGCTTTCATACAGTCATGAAAGGAGTGACTGGGACTGCAGAATCTGTAAGGCAAGCTGGGTTTACTGAGACTTTTCCAACTATAGCTCCATTCAATAGAGATATGCAGAGATCCTGGTACCTCTTTGTTCCACTTCCCTGAGCCCAGGTAATTGTGACTTACCAGTCATTCTGTCACCAGCAGAGAAGTGCCTTTGTCAACAAAATGAGTGTTCAGGTAATTGAACACCTAGATACTAGGTGTGGTGACTGCTTACACAGATGTCACTGAAGCATCATTAAACTCTTGAGGTACTTTTCCATTCTGGATTTTTGAACAGGAAAAGGAGTGAAATACTTCATTTTTAGGTTGCAGTCATGCAGCACGGTAAGTCAAACCACCTCATAAGCAGCTAGGGCTAGCTTGACAGTTTGTTCGTAGCACTGATGCAGCTCCAAATTTTCCTTTCTTTTAAGGAAACAATGAAAGATTTATTTATGGATTTACTCCATCTGCCAGTTGTATGGGAAGTTCTTGATACCCTCAACAGCACTGTAGTATAGTAACATGTCTTTTCTACAGCTGACAGCAGACTCTTCCATTTGCTGTGCTCACAACAGTCTAGCTCAGAGAAAGGGGTCTCCAGCTGGGAGAAAAGTGGAGCTACCTTTTACCCATAGACTAAATGAGCTAATCATTATTTATCATCTGAAAACCTCCAAAGTAAGAAAATTACCAAAATCTTATTTTCATATCACAGTTAAACTCTTTCAGGTATTAATCAATGATTAATGTGTTTTATACATTAAAAAGGAGGCAGAAATAACTTAAGCATTTACTCCTAATCAACTGATCTTATTTGGTTAATGCACAACATTAAACCAAGTAAAAAAACCCCCAAGCCTTGGCATCCACCTCTGCTTTTTTAGCCTGTCGTTTGCAGCCATGACAATTAAATGTACCTCCCCAAAAGAAAGAAATCTTTTGAGGAATAATATTTACAGACAATTACTCTTTCTTTGAATTTTCTTTGTATCTAATTTTAAAGCAAGTATCTTTTATATACTCAGGCCGTTCACATTCTTTCATTGCCCGTGTTCAGAAAAGAGTTTTGAAACTGCCTGAAAAGCCCTATGGCCTGCTTCTTTCCATATGTGCCTGTATTTTGGGGGACCTATAATGGTCCCCCAATACTAGCTTTGAAAAAAAGTGAGGAAATATGCTATTTTTTATAGCTCTGTTCCACTCCTTGTATCCAAAGAGTTTGCCATCTGTAATACATGGATGAATAATTTTGTTCACCAGAGGACAGACACATTATAAAATGCAACCAACTTATGCCGGATAAGGATGTTGGTTAAGAATATACAGCAAAGCAGTCTTAAATGGAAAGTAAAAATTAATTAACAGGAAATTATTTTTGCTGCAAGGTAAATATAATAATTGCCTGACTTGGAATGTGATCAAGAAACGGAACCAATTAATGATCCAGCAGATTAAACAGGAGAGAGCTCTTGGTGCACAAAACAGGAAACAAAAGCCATGTTCCCCTCTGCTTGTCCTCCTGCTAACTGTATGGGTTGAGAGCACTGCAAGTACACTGCCTGGCCTCAAGGCTGAAAATAAACCATACTATTCACTTTGAATGGCACTTTGCAGAACATTTTGCTCCCTGGAATAGCTTTACCACAACGGCAGCATGGCTGATGGAATAAAGTTCAACCAAACTGGGAAGAATTTCTTCCTGGTATCACCTTGGTAGCCCTGAACTTCACGTGACTCATACAAGCGTGCTCAGGGATGCACTGCCCACCCAGGGGATGAGAAGGAAGGCAGAGGAGGTTGCAAAAGCTTTTTTAGTGAACAACTTTTTTTACAACAGAGACTTCACTGTGAATGCACACACTTGTTTAGGTACTTTCTTACACTCCTAATTCAACAAATGTTTCTGTGGCTACAGCTCGAGCAAGAGTTTGGACAACTGGATTACCTTTAAGGGAAACTGTTTCAGCAAACAGTAAGATAATGCAGAAACGTACAGCTGCCTTTATAGATCATTCTCTGAACGCAGTTACATAGCACAGACCTGTCAAAAGAGTGACCTTGCTGCATTAAAATTTGAGTATTTTTAACACGTCTGTTTACTACAGAGGTATTTATTCAGTAACTTGTCCCCAAGAGAAGTATATCGTGAGGTTTCTTCCAGGCTGCAGGGCCAATTAGAAGGTTATTTGGAAGTGAATCCATGAAAGAGAAACTTTCCTTGAGATCAATACATTACTCACAAATGCCATCCTCTTTCTTTCACAGTCACAATTTTGCATCCTGACAATATTGATTCTTAAAAATTGTAAATGATGACCTGTCAAGCAGCACTTCCTTTTGTAATGTATTTTTAACACTGCAAACAGCCTTGCAGATTTTGAGCCCTGTCTTTAGACTGACATTTTCTCTGTTTTGCCTGAAACTATCTTTGACATACTTTTAGTTCTTCCTCCAAAATATAGCACTGACTTTTGCAATAGGTGTTGTCTTCAGAGAAGAGTTTTCTCTCATTCTGCTCTTTTTAACCTCTCAAATGCCAAGGACAGATTGTATTGGAGAACTGGTAAAACACCCCTGTGACGATGGTACTGACCTTATATTTGCAGAGGACTGTAACACTGGTCCTTGGGAAGACTGGAAATAGAAGTCACAGAACTCATGTAATTACTTTTTAACTGGCAGCAGATTCTGGTACAGCTTCCCACATTGATCACTTATTTCCCAGAGTAATTCTACTGACATTCTAAGGTGTTGCAAACTTAGGCTTGACTAACCTAAAGGTATTGGAACATGGCCATCTACTCACCGAATCTTCGAATAAACTCCTGACTAACTGAAAGTGCTATACTTCTGTAGTTCTTTTCCATTCTATGTGCTAACCATTACAGGTTAATGGTCAGGTAGTAAATAGAGCTTGAAGTTAGTCCTTTTCCTCAAGAATTCAGTGGGTTTTTTTCCCCTAATGCACAGGATTTTTGACGTAAATAAGAGAAGTCCTTGAAATATGCTTTGATAGAGAAGTCCTTGAAATAGGCTTTGAGACTCAGATTTCAAAATACAAAAGAGATTGTGGGCAATATCTTATTTTTTGTCTGTGAAATTTGATATTATAACAAGAAGTTGATCTTGTCTTCCAACTTTTGTATCAATGTTTTTCTGTTTAAAAATGCCCTCTCTGACAGAGGAACTGGAGTTCTGAGGTACCAATTCTTTCCTGTGGGGTGATGAATGTTCCTATGCTCTGCACAGTGCAACAGGATAAAACATGTAGATACTCAATGAGGTTTCTCTGACCTACTGAAAGAGGCCTTATGTTCCTAGCAGTGCAAATGCCAGAAGCGTGGAGCCATAAATTTCTAATTATCCTTCATATCTCCTGAATTTTATTTCCTATAACAAAGCACCTGGCAATACTAGACTTTTTTTACAGGTGGAATGCAGGCCTTTATAAGCTTCAAGAACACTTATTGTTGAAGCAAGTATCCCGTTCCTTCTCTCATTTGCTGCATTTCATCATCCCAACATTTTCTTTTCTTAGTTGTTATTTCAAGAGTTTTTCCTTTTTCAATTTTGTCCAGAGTGGAAATACAACCCTTCTTCTGATACTTTGAAACTAAAAAGTTCATGTTTTTCACTAAGCTAGAACTGTAGTTCTCAAAACTGTTTCAATCATTTAACTGCAGAAGTTAGCCCTGTTAGTAGTATAACCTTTGCACTCACTGCTATGTCGAGGAGCACAGTGAAAGAAGATGGAGTTATTATTGCTGAAGAGGTTTTCAGGAAGCTGCAGTCCATGGAAATTCTCTGACAACCTACTGGCAAAGAAAAGCAATCAATTTAAGTCATGTTTTTTAGATTAGGTCAGGTACCTTGTTTACCCCATTTCATTATTTGCAACAAAGAGTTTGCTTCCAAAATTAGGTCTATTGAAAACTTACAGTGAAAGAGTTGTTTGGGTTACATACTTTGAAGCATGAGAATTAATTATCAAAAAGGAAACAATTCTCTGTTCACAGACTAGCTGCTATGATGATGTTCCTCTACATAATGAGGCAAACACTGATGCATAATTAGGTATCTTCTAACATCACTGTGAGCTATTAATCAAACAAGAGCATCATGTTTTATCATGGATATACAATCTGCTTTTTACTTTTTATTTAAAACAAGAAAAAGAATAAATAAATGAGCTGCTATATAAATCAAGCTTTAGAAAGGGAGACATCGAGTTCTTTTCTTTGTTAAAACAAACTCCCTTTGTTTTAAACATTGAATCAACCTGTCTTTTCCTATCTCTCCCAGTTGTCACAACTGTTCTGCAGCATCACTAATGCTCTTCACATTCTCTTTAGTCTGGCAGGTTGCCTCATTAAGGATAAGAAACAGAAAGATATATTGAATAATAAACTAACATCTAAGACCGAAAGTTTAACTAATTAAATAAATAAAGATTATATTGAATAATAACTAGCAGATCCAAGCTCCAGGAAGCTTTCACACAATGACAAAGGGATTAGGCTCAGACTACACCCATACATTTCTATATATCTTGTTCTGAACATTCCTCCACCACTTTCCCTCATCCAAACAGCTGTCTTGCAACATTGAAAGACAGAGGATATAATCTAGTATGTTTTAGTTTACATGGCAACAAAGTTTATGGTAATATAGTCACCTGTGTGTACAAGGAATAAGGATGGACTGTTCTTAATCTCTCTGGAAAACTGAGCCTTCCTATAGACAGCCACATTAATCCAGATTCAAGCACAGGGCTTGTTACATCTGGATATACATTTTACTTGTATAAACACAGTAATGTCCTAGTGATCTTTTTAAATCTTTCATAACTAAAGGATTAATGGACTAGCCAGTATCAAGTAAGAAATAATTCATTGCCATGAACATGTCTTCTTGCTCTTAGAAAGGCTAAACCTATTTCAAAACTGGAATAGTTATGTCTACTTTAAAGCATGTTACCAATCCTTAAAGATGGACAAAATTCTGTAATTCTGAACACAATTTTCACACCTTTATTACTGTTAAAACTGCAGATTATGGATTCAATAAAGGACGTAGCCTTTGTATTTCATATTTCCTTGATATTTCCTTGACACATAAAAAATAACCATTTAAATCCATAACAGAAATACCTGAATTTAAGAAATATCTGAATAGAAAAACAAAAGATTGTATCATTTTCATTTTAAAGCGCTTTTTACTGAGTATTCAGTAGACTGTCAATATCTTGACTGATCCAAGAAGTCCCACTGGTCCTGACCAGAACTACATGAATCTTCCCCTCAACCACCACCTTTTCACTGAACTGGAAGTGTGGTTCACACACCATGTGTCACTTACACTTCTCTCTAGTTTTGTGCTGGTGTGAGGTTTCCCACCTTTAGCAGACCAAGGTTTTGTTTTTTAAAAAAAGGTGTAACAAAAAGAGTGGGAAAGTTACTGCCATTCCCTGCAGACATTTTTTTTTTTTTAAATCTGTGTGTCCTCTGCACTCTAAATTGAAAACCAGCCACATGAAGATTTACTGTGGTAAGCATGCTAAGTGAAATGCAAAAATAAATCAAGGCAGAAAACATTCTCCCTGGAAAAACTTTTCATTGTGTGAATCACATTTCAAGAGAGGTACTACAGATAACTCCCGCCAGCTACTCAGAATTGCAGAAGCAGCAGTATCTTTCCCACAATCAACTTACTCATCTCTATGGCATCTCCAGCAAGGGCTTTCCTGGGAAAACACAAGTATTTTTGCATTTAGCTGTAGTTTCATCTGTAGAGTTGGTAGGTTTTCCCATGGAAATGTTGCAGTCACATATCTCTTCTTTATTTTCAGGTTTTGTTTAATTTTTCATAACTTATTCCCCAAAGTTTGTTTCTTTTCTGTTTCTTCTGAGGGCACAGCTTAGGCACAAGAAGAACAAGTAGGAAAAAAATGGAATAGGTATAGGTAAAAGCAGGGACACACAAACAGAGAAACACCCACCATTGACCTGTGCACCAGTTCTGTAACTGTTCTCATCTAGCGAATTTTTTAGAAATTAAGGAAAAATGGGGGAAAAAATAGACTAAATTTTCTGATTAGCTAAGACATTCCTAGCTCTATTTATCATCATCTGGAGTGGCAGATGCTTATCAGACTCTGGAATATAAACTGTGACAGCACTTACACAGCAAGAAACATGTTTAGCTTAATTTCAAAGCTACTTAAGAGCTGGAGCTCTGAATTCTTTCTAGAGTTATGTTTGTGTTCACATTTTCTTGGAATCAGCTTAAAGGAAGTCAGAGCAACAGAAAAATAACAGGGGAGTTAATAACACTTACAGTGGGCAAAGCTGAATACCATAAACCCCAAACTATATAGGAACACTATAAACCCCAAAACAGTAGACAGTACTAAGTAAAAGGTAAAATAAAAATAACTACCAATATTATGATATGGGTATGACTTCTATTCATACCAGGCTATCGTTCTGCTGTAGGGTTGGGCTTTTAGTTCTGCTGTAAAGGCCACACTGTATTTCAGAAATACATCTTGTACTTTGGTTCACCTTGCGGCATGGAGCCAGAGGGAAAATACTTAAAACTCAGACAAAAGAACCCGATTTCCAAAAGAACAGCTGGAGATGTTCAGAAGCAGGATACAACATGCTACCTGGTTTCTTTCACTGACACACATTCATTTTGCCAAGAGGAAATTCCCTCTAGGATAAGAGACTCCCTTAACAGGAAATTTCCCTTGGTATGAAGGTGATGTGCTCCATTTATTAAGATTACCAGACAACTTTTTAAAGCAAGAGTTTTACACAAGTGTAGATTTCAGTTCCAAGGGAATTAAGGATGAAAGGACTCATTTGTATTGTAGCTCTGTGGACTACTCAGTTTAGCATGGCCAGGCACTAGCAGTAGACCTCAGTTTTTACAAAAAAAAATTAAACACATCAGGATGTGGGACTTGTGCTGTGTCTTGAACTTATTTTATCTTGATTTGCTGTATCTGTAAAAATACGTAAGGAACATGGAGCATACCTGCAACTTGCTTAAAGAGCTTATGATTATTGTCTAGCTTTCCCTAGATGCTAGTTAGGCACCAATCACCACCAAAAAATTATTGACTTGCCTCTGATAGAATTGAGCAGAGAAGGGAAAATTAAAACTTCATTTTTATAAGGTGAAATAAGGATTATTCAGGAAAACAGAAAAAACTTCAAGGCAAAACAGGTCTGCACTTAAACAGTTACAGTATGTGATAAACAGCTAGTATAGCATTGGTAGTGAAATGTAAAAAATATTATGTATTGGAATATGTTAGGAAAATTATGAGCATGTGAAGAATAACTTTGCTATGCAGATATTTACTAATTAACATTATAACTAGGATTAAAGTTACAAGATGATTACATAGCTTGGGTTATAAGATACCTATATAATTTGAATTATAACTTTTTATACAATGTTTAGCTAGTATATGGTTAACTAATTGCTTAATGCTTAAATAAACGGAAAGCCAGGTGGATAATCTCAAAAACAGACAAATAAGAGAAGCAGCAGGATGTGCAAAGGAGAATGGAATTAAAACTGGTTGGATCCAGAAAGACCTAGGAACACCATAACTGCGCATGCTCCAAAGACAAAGTTGAAAAGTCCAAGATGTGAAGAAGACCTGAGCCTTCATTAGAGAAGACCCCCAAAGACCCTCACATCGTAATATGCATGCTCGAAAAGGCAGACCAGGGGAGGAACTATGTTAATCCCCTCTGAAAAAAAAAAAGTAAATTAGTTCACAGAAAAACTATACATATTCATTGTAGTTTATTAATATGCATGATGTTAAAGCATATAACGGGGAAGTTTGTGTGAGTACCTCTGGCTATGAGCTAAGCACCAGTGCTGTCCTTTGCTTTAAGTGACCTTTGTCCCCTATTGTCCCTTATTAAATTTATAAAACCCCAAAAACAAAAGGAGTGGGCTTCATTTCCCACGAGTATAAAGAAAATTTATTACTAACAGAATTAAAAGGAATAATGAGAAATTAAAGCAAGCTTCCAGAACACCTTTCTCTTCCAGTAACTCCCTCTTTCCACCAACCTGCACAAAGGAAACAAACATGGAGTTTGGTCAGTGTTTCATCTCTTAAGAGTCTTTCTTTATGTTCAAAGGAAAGAGTTTCTTTTGCTGTGCCATGGGATCCTTCCCACAGGAGATAGCTCTCTGTGAACCTTTCTAGCATGGTTCAAACTTTCACAAACAACAACCCACCCAGAATTTGCTGCAGTGAAAAAAGAATATCCCTCCCACGAATCTTGCAGTCTTCCCCCATTGCCATCATGGGTCACAAATAACATGCAATTTTCATTTGTTTAGCAACCTGTCCATTGAACTAAGTTTAAACTACCACACTGTAATACCACCATTACTGGTGGGAAGTTGGCTGCTTCTCATTCTGTGTTTCTAAGCTTTAGTTACATTATCAGATCTATACTCAGTCAATTTTTTTTCATTTTGTTTATCTGTGTGTAGTCGCATGGTTCTCTCCCTAAAAGGAAATCATAGCATCTACAGAGAAGGATTAAAAAACCTAAGTAATCAGGCCCAGGAGGAAGAAACCCTCATTCTCTACTTCATACTCCTGCTGGCAAAAACAACTCAGTGGAGCAACACATAGGGAAGGTGAGCATATCACCACAGAAAACGATAGATAATAAGATGCTGGCTTAAAACTACTTTAGTAGCATCATTAATAACAACAAGGAATAAGTAGATAATTTGCATAAGTGTAAATACAATTTAAATTGCACTAAGTTAAGCGACTGTGATATCCTGATTAGGCAATTAAAGCATTAGATCAACAGTACATTTTAATTCTTGGATACAAATGTGTGCTCTTTTGTTTACCAAAATTGTATATAGAGTGTATATATAACAGCACGCTTACACCATGCTTTTGGAAGGATCTCACTGAATGTGAGAAAATCAAAAATACTTCAGTTTCCTTTGAACATGTCCTAGAAACTTCTCATAGTATCTTGTTTCAATAACCCTACTGTGTGTTTCGTTTAGCAACTACTCCAGCAAAACTCTGCAGAATACCTTGAAAGCAACAAAGTCAGCAAGGCCAGTATTTCATCTATTCGTCAATGTCAATATTGTTTTTACTTTTAAGGCCCTTTGCAGCCTCCAAACACCAGAGCTATCTGTTTCATCAGACAACAGTTTACCATGGGACTTAGGGCTTGTTAATGCAATGATTCAGTATCTGCCATAAGACTGAGGAAGCTTTACACACACAAGCAATTGCTTTATACATTTATCAAGTTTATGAAAATGCACTTTGTTTTAAGCCAAGATCTTCTGAAAAGGACTTTCATATAACACAGATAATTCGCGAACTATAGAGGGAAAACTTCAGCATATACAAAATAACAGGAGGTAGATATAAAAATATAAAGCTATCTCCATATTTGATGGCTCAGATGAGCTTCACTAAACCTCAGCTAGCCACGTACAAACTCTCTGAGAGCTGCTAAGGTACTGTGGGACCCCAGTTCAGTCCCTGTCTCATTTCACTTTTCCTGGATCTCATTTCTGGGGAGTGTGAAGGGTTCAAGGTCACTACCAAGAGAAGCTTTAAGAACTACTGGCGAAGCAGGGAAATTTCTGACTCCATTGAGCCAGTGTAGCCTAAGGACTGCACAGGGCAGCACAAAGTCTTTAAGACATTGCCCTCAAGTAGCAACACAGACATTCTACCCGTGTGTGTACACACATGAAGACGGGAGGTGACAGCAGATGGGAAATTCTCTCTTCATGAAGCTCCTGTCTCACTCTGGTGAGTGGTTAGACAACAAAAGTGAACAAACTACCTTTGCAGGTGGCTAAAGCTGAGAACAAATACTTCGACTCAAACTCAGGGCTATATATTTGGTGGGAGCCAATTTAATACCATGACTGAGTTTTTTTAAGTATTTTTGTTCACTTTGGAGTTTTCCCCAGATTAATTGTCAGGCAACAGAAGTTCTCATTTCTTTTTGCAATGAAGCCCAGTTTGTTTGTTTGTCTCAAACTTCACCTATGTTTTGAACAAATCTGTAGAGAACAAATGGAACTCTGAATCTATTGTATGCTTCTGATTAATTTAGTCTTGTTTTTTTCTACAGGTGTCACATTTCTTCATAGTCTCTCTCTTCCTGCGCAAAAATGGATTGATTGAAAAAAAATTGAGGGATTCTAAAAGTCAGTTAATTATGTATTCATACATTCTCACACACTCTATATTATTGCCATTATAGCTATGGTTACATGAAATTAAAGAATAAAATTAGACTGACATCATGTATTTCATGTCATGTAAGATATACTAAAGTGCCTAAACTAAAAAGACTCTCCAGGACTTGTCTTTCCATTTAATATTTTATAGTACTGCCACATCCACTTTTAAACATCCAATTGATTTTTATGAACGTTCTGATTTTTTTCTGAAAACAAACCCAAGGTGAATATATGTAGTTTTAAAAACAGTTACTTTGCATGGAATTTCTCCTGGAAAACTTCAGCTAATATAGCAAAGCACAAATACTCATCTGATTCACAGCATCATTTCTTTCAGATTTTTCTGTCATCAGTCATGAAAATTCTGTATGAAGAACAACTTATTTGTTTTCTTTCTGTTATATATCCCAGTTTGAAACAACACAGCATATGACCAATCATATATACATGTGTCTAGGCTTTGGATTTATTTTTTCAAATTTAATTTTTTTCTGTATCACTGATCTGTATTTCCTCATTTTTCATGTCATTTCAATGACTTGCCTTCTACCTGGTTGCTGCATTTTCCCCTGTAATTGCCACATGAACACCTGCTCTTGAATCCGACCTTTCTGCGGGACAACGTACGGTTCGAAAACTGAGACTGCTGTTAGCACAGATCAATGCTCACAGGAAGCATGGAATTGTATGCCCTGTGGCAGCCATTAAATTACTGTCTTTTAGAACTGAAAATTTCTCCCCAAGTATAATCTATAAACGTTCTTGCTGAAGGGAAACTGCAAAGACTGCTTTCAAAAAGACCTCACTGAAAGATTCATGTTCTTTTTACTCTGCACAATTCATCCGAGCAAGGATAAGTTATGAAGATACGCTTTAGCAACAATTCCTCACATTAAAACCTTCAGACAGCTATGAATTGCACACATTAGGCAGGAAGATTTTTCTACATAATGTAAAATTTTCACAGTTCAGCCACATGTAGCCTAGCACTAGGAAAAGAGCTGCCATTTATTTAATCTCTAAAGACCCCTCTGCCTCTTTATCTGAAGTGAGAGGAATTAATGGTAGTCAGTCAGGCGCTTTTAGAAAAGTTTCCTTGTTTACATTTGTAAGTTCTCATTTAAAAAATATGGCTGAACTAAATGCAGAAAATCCTTTAACAGGCAATAACCATGTCAGATAAACTAATTGTTAAATAACAGCCAGAACCTCAAAGCTCTTCAAGCATTGAGCGGTCCTTGGTAAAAATGAGAGATAAGTATTTAAATACTTTTAAAACTCTCATTAATAACAAAAAACCAAACAACATAAAAATATTCTGACCTCAGTTCCTGCTATTTTTCTTCAACAAGTTCATTTGTAAAAGTTACCTGAAAAATGGAACTGGATATAATTGGCGAGCAATATTTATCACCGCACAATGGCTTAAAAGCAGTGCATAAGCACTGACTAACCAAAGCACTGTAACTCAGGTGAGGAGGAAAGGTTTGGTGAGCAAACCCAGAAATTTGAGTGTTGCTATTAATTTGATTGCATTATGACATTCCAAATCACCTGTGCTTTAGAATTATCTTCCTTTATGAACAAAACATTTTGGTCATTGGTAGTTACTAAAAATCACATGTTTCCTCACATGCAAACTCTTTTGCAGGTTTTTTTTACTACTTTGTAGTTAAACAAGTAGAAATAAAGCTTGCACACCAACAGCTTCAGGCAGATGAAGGCAGGCATATTACAGTCAGAAATGTTCAGCATGTACAGAAAAGGCTTTGTAATTTTTCATGTAAGTTTGCGAATTTTACTGGGTAATACCGTCCAGTAATACTAATAATATGGAAGCAGTTCATCACCAGCAAAAAATAGAAAAAGAGAAGTGATCCATGATCTTCATAAATCTCAAAAGAAGAATGTTAATCCACACATCCCAAGCAAAATCTTAGAAGATGCTCTTCATTAGATAATTATCACTCCATGACTCATGATATTCAGAATTTATCATCAGCTTCCAAGCTAGCTGCATGTGTTATTGAGATTATCATCACTCTGACTGACACTGTGCAAATGTTTTTCTAGAACTGTTTACGGATTGTTAAGATATCAGCCAGTAAAGCGTACTTTGTTGCCACTTATTCAGTGGCAAAAACAGGGGAAAGAGGTAGAAAATTGACAGAAATATTTCCTTTTTCTCTAGCTGACCATAATCAAGTTGTGCTGACCAAAAACTATTCAGCAAGTTTTGAGGTGAATTTCAACAAAATAGCTGCATTTCATATGCCACAGAAAGGATGTTTTTATAGCCTCTGATATATAAAGTGCAGGACTGCACATTTGACCTCTGCTTTAACACACCTTACTGTCAGACTAAAATTACAGGTACACATTGAAGAAACTCTTTGGTCAGGAGTAAGTGTACTGTAAGCAAAGTTGTCTCAATATCTGCACAAATTAACAACCTGATCCAACAGCTTTGACTGTGACAAAGTTCCTATTGATGCACCTAATGTAGTACAAGGCAATTTAAGTAGCGAAATGACTTTTTGTCATTAGGCCCTATTAGACTTGAAAAAACAATAAGTTAGTTCTTCTGGCCAATTTAGCCCTAGTAAAGTAACTACCATGTTATATCAGCATTTGTGGCTCACTGACACTCAGGTTGCTGAGTCAGGTTGTGTGGAGGATGACTCCAATTCTGGTCTGTCCTACCCTCTTCCCTATTTGGAAGCAGCCTTCTGCAGCCCCTACCTGGGTGGGTGGAAACCAGAGCCCAGGGAGCAGTAGCTACATGTCCAGGCAGTGAAATCAGGATAAAGTCAGCCACGCACTCATACCTTTACAAGTCTAGGGATGCTGGGAACTCTGAAATCTATTTGACCCTGTCTGGCTGTGAAGGCTGAATTTAAGATCATACCGAATCCAGCAAAGGAAACTAGTTTTAACTAATGAAAATTCCAGTGGTTATTATTCCTGACCATTGGTCCATGAAGAATTCAAACTATCAATATGAATTTGAATTTTGCATTTTTCATCCTGCTTGGAAAAACAAGTAAGCAAATAAAGTAGTACTCCAAGTTTGAACTGGACGAAGCTTAACGAACGTAGAATCTCTTTCCCTATATGACCGCTTTGATTGGTTCCCCAAATTACTGATACGTTTTGATGAAAACTTGTGAGTCTAATGATTTGAGGTACAACCTTCACTATTATATTATGCCTTATGCATTAGGAATTCACTTTTGGAAAAAAGGATCAGAACAAGAAAAAAAAGTGAAATAAGAATAAATCTTGGCACTGATACAGTGCATATAATAAAGCGATTTAAAATACAGGTATTACCCATTAAAATTCAATCATGATACAGGTATTTAAGCACTGACATGATAGGTACTTATTCATTGCAGGCCCAAATACTGAATTATCTACAAATTTGATTGTGCAAAACCTTCTTTGCTATGTAAGGTTCTTTTGGGATGTGATTTGTAGCCTACTTCAGCCCAAGTCTCCTGTTTTCTACAGAGACTCACTTTTTTTCTCCCTCTCCCCGCTATATATTTAGTTCCATAATGAAATATTTCCCTGTCCACAATTGCAAAATTAAACTAGTTTGTGGACTGAACAAATGGAGTTCATAACTTCAGTCATGATATGGGTCTGAAAGGGGAAGACTAAAACCCTAGAGGACAGAGATCTATGATGTTTGGGCTGGATATTGTGATGCTTGAGCTGGATATAGGAAAGGAAAATGCTGATAATGATGATCATACAGGATGATAATTGTAATGGTGTTTATAACGAACATAAATCCTTACACACTCCGTAATAAGAGCAGAAGATACTAATCATTTTAGGGAATACTACATTTATCCCAGAAGCAATCCCTTGCATAGAGTTAAAATGCCCAAACTACACATCCTTCAAAGTTTGAAAAATGTCTTAAGTAGCTTGTATTTATCATGCATAACATACACAAACTATGGGAATGTGTGAACTAGAAGCTTTAGCAGCACATTAACTTGGGACTCACAGAAAGTTTAGTGGTTTTCTCTTGCTAATTTAAACTTTTACACTTTACACTTATATTTACACTCTGTACTGTAGACCTCAGACAACTATCTACACTCTCATTTGTATACTAGAACATTACAATTTATGTCCAACTACACCTAGCAATGACTTATGAGTGATGAATAGAATGTTTGCTTACAAGAAAGACAGAGTATTTGAAATATTGTCCATTACCACAATACTTGGAAAATCTGGTGTGATCTCGCAGGCTCATCTATACTGAGACAACCATTGAGAGACTTAAAGCTGCAATATTTATGTTCAGTCTTTGCTTTAGTAATTTGGATAGTCTCTGGTAAATAGGACTTTATTGTTTAAAGTTAAAAAGCTTTTTATAAGCTTACACTCAGTGATAAGACTAAAAACAAATGAAAATCAGACCCAAGGTTAAGCTTTCAGAGATACTTCTTCAACATTCTTATTCAAGTTAGTGGAAGAGTTTCATAGTCTAGTGCTCAGGTGAGTGATTAGAGAACAGGTTGATGGGCATTTGAGTCATATATTGATTGAATGTCATGAGAAATCAATTCTGAGAAGCTCTTTCAGTATATTGATACAAGAATAGGTAATTTAAAATATATAGCATACACAATGTCAGGAACTATTAATGCTATTCCAAAAGAACAGAGATCCAGTTTAATTTCTAATTTATGAGAAGACAGCTCCTGAGAAGATGAGGGCAAGTTTCACCGAGTTCCTACCAACCATTATTTTATGCTAAGGAAGAAGTCTGAAAATATGAGAGGACACAAAACCCAAAAACAAGAAAGAGGAAGAAGACAGTTAAAGCTGTTGTTGCTGGTAGTTTGCTTTCTTTTCACACTCTTCATGTAAATGCTTTTAAGTAGCACACAGGTAATTTAGTTACCTAACACCACTCATGGCAAGAGAGTCTCTGATGCTCTAGGAAAATTATGTTTACATGAGAATTCCAAATATCAGTGTTATGTACCTGTAACAGTCTACGAGTACAGGGGAAACAGAAGTTTGCATACAGATCAAATATTTCATTAAAGTAGGTGATATAATGAATATATATAATTTTTGATATATTTTGATATAATGAAAATATATAATTTTTTCAATTTGGTCATCAGGACTAACAGAAGATGTTACATAAAATATTGAAAAAAAGTAATCTCACTTTAAGGAAGTGAGCGGGATGAATTCAAGTCAGCTGTCTGTAATTTGAAGTGATATATGTCCAAGGGACTTAGCAACACATACTTGCAAAAAAAGCCTGCTAGGTTTCAAAGATACCAAAACACTGTATTTTTAATTTCTTAGGTAACATAGTCCTGAAGTGACCTGTAGAAGATAACTCATGATTCTTGTATTTAAACAATGTAATCCTTTCCTTACACTTTGAAGAAATAGAAAAATAATGAAGAGAAATTCAGTACTTGCTAAATCACAATAGCTTAAACATTTATAGGCGTGAAAGACTTTGCATGAATATTGCTGTGAATAATTTAGGCAGCATGCAAAAATTTCAAGTATTGAATATGGACCAATTAGATTAAAAGATGTTTTGCTACCAATGTTAGCAAAAGAAGTTCCATCCTTGAGTAAGTTGAAATAAATAGAAACAGAAATATGCATGAGAAAACCAGTCTTTGAACAGATGGGATGGTGATCCAAGTTTATGAGTACCTGCTATAGATATTGGGTTAGCAATATTTTACAGACAAAATGAATACCATGCAAATTTGTTTTAAGGGTGGTCATAAACCACACAATGAACACGAAGAACACAATCACTACTTGATACAGCCAGCTCCCAAAAAGGAACTATCCTCTTGTAGTGACACAAATATCGATGCCCCTTCTTCCACATCTTTGAGGCAGCACATCTTAGCTTTCTCTGCACTCGTCATTATAACAGCATTTCACAGTTATCCCACCTCCCAACTAACTGGAAATAAAAGAAATTCAGCATCTTGCTATACAAACCATGTCTGATGTGTATGTTTATACATGTTACAAGCTACTGAAATCACTACTTAAATCTTACCCTCACAGCATATTTTAAAGAAACAAGACAAAATACAAGGAAATAGTGTAGAGAGGGAAAGACAAGTTTGCCTCAAAGCTTATAGTAATTGGATGTTATCAAATGTACTTAAAATGCAAATTGATTTGAAAATCAAATAAGAAGGTGGCTTTTGGGATTCACTTTGAATGCTTAAGGTTTACCCATGTGTGAAGCTCTGAGTTTTAGTCCTCCAGCAATGGACCTCTCATAGAAAACATGAAGTTTCAACAATTTAATCCAAGAGCCATAATGTTTCATAATTAAGCATTTTTTTCTAAAACTGCAATATCATGAAAATTCAATCACAACTGAATTCTTGGTAAGGCAGGAAGCCCTGGAATAATGCTGATAATGCCTATTCTACAAAAATAAATGTCTTGTCTTTGCTTCAGTAGCACTAGTTTCTCTATAATAATTATTTTTGACTGACCTTTAGGAAAGAGTAAACATTTCAGAGCTTTTACTGTGGGCACTAACAATCTGAGCTTCCCAGAAATGCTGAAGGAACTCAGCAGCTTTGAAATGTTTTGCCTTTTACAGAAAGACAGTTAACATTCAAGATCAATACTGCCTACACTTTGCCGTCATAACTAACCCAGGGTGCCTTGAAAGACAAAAAACTAAAGTTTGCTTTGTTGCCTCTTGAATTTTTTCTACTATGAATAATTATTTAACGATTATTAGAAATGAAATGGAACTATTGCTTAAAATAGTATCACAAATAACTACAATTCAAAAGCGAACTTTTTATAACCCCCCTCCCCAAAATTTACATTCAGATTTCTAGCATACTACAAGCATCAACAGCATTTAGAAAGAGTGAATGGGGCTCTCAAAATACTGACTGTTCCCTAGAAGTACATATTATTAGAATACTTGGGGGTTAGATTATCATGTTTTCTGGCTATCATAATTCTGAGATTAAGAGTAGTAATGCCACCATTACCAGACACTATAATAAGTGGAATAAGTTATTATCAACCTGTTGATCTGCTGGAGGGCAGAAATGCTCTACAGACAGGTCTGTACAGACTGGATTGATGGGCTGAGGACAACAGTATGAGGTTCAATAAGGCCAAGTGTTGGGTCCTGCCCTTGGGTCACAACAATGCTGGGCAGTGCTACAGGCTGGGAGAAGGGTGGCTTGAGAGCTGCTCAGCAGTGAGGGACTTGGGGGTGCTGGTCGACAGCCAACTGGCTATGAGCCAGCATGTACCATGGTGGCCAAGATGGCCAATAGTCTGTATCAAGAATCGTGTGGCCAACAAGACTAGGGCAGTGATTGTCCCATGATACTTGCACTGATGAGGCCACGCCTCAAACCCTGTGTTCAGTTTTGGGCCCCTCCATTCAAAAGGGACATAGAGGTGCTGTAGCATGTCCAGAGAAGGGCAACGGAGCTGGTCTGGAGCACAAGTCCTTTGAGGAGTGATTGAGGGAGCTGGGGTTGTTTAACCTAGAGGAGGCTCAGGGAGGGCCCTGCTGCTCTCTACTGAAAGGAGGTTGTAATGAGGTGAGGTTCAGTCTCTTCTGCCATGTCTCAAGAGAAAGGACAAGAGGAAATGGCCTTAAGTTGCATGAGGGGAAGTTCAGATTAGATGTTAGAAAAAAAAAAGGTAACTGAAACAGTGGTTTGGCTTTGGAATAAGCTGCTCAGGGAGATGGCGGAGTCACTGGAGGTGTTCAAGAGGTGTCTGGTATTTGGGGATATGGTTTAGGGGTGATTATGGTGGTGCTGGGTTGGTCGTTGGACTCAGTGATCTCGAAGACCTCTTCCAACTTTGATGATTCTGTAATTCTATGGCTACTGAGTGAAACAACTTGAAAATATGTTACACTAAGCTACTTTGGGATGAGTAGCATCCCATCTTCACAGGACCACCCTGAGAAGAACTGCACATGCTGAAAATGCCCTCCAGCCCAGTCATTTATAATGGAAAAACTCACAAATAATATCCACTACAAGCTTTTCATAATGCTGTCAAAGTGTGGGAAATTGTCCGAAACTCTCAAACCTCAGGTAAAGTCATTTTACGGAAGCCAACAGCAAACCTCCTACAACTCAAGACAAAGATTTCTGCCTCCTTGTTCATATTTCAGATCTTTTACACAAACATACCCTGCAGTAATTCTTATGGGTCAAGGGGGTATATGCTCTATGGTACCCTTGGCCATCCCACTAAGTACAGAAGTCAGGATTACAGTTCAGAAATTGATTTTGCCTCGTGAGGCCAAGGCTGTAAAGAAAAAATGCACACATAAGCTCATATGCATAATAGGCTAGTAGTATTCTAAAAAAATGTTATGCTTATTATGTATATAATTGTTTTATTCTGTGGAAATTAGTACTGCCTGCTCTATTATCTTACTGAAGCACTGTGCTGGGCTCTTCTCAACAAAACTGCTGCTGAGGTCCAACAGTACATTTCTGAGCTTCTCACTGGGCCCAGGTTAAAAACATCTCTCCCATCATACAAACAAAGAAGAAGAGGTTGTACAAAGCTACAGATTCCTGTGCCTACTCTGTATGCAGCATGAGGGACCCAAGGGCAAATAAAGGCAGTCTCACAGTACATGGATGTTCTCATGGTGCAGAAAGTTTTGCATACACACTTGCTCTATCCTGCTCTACGGACCTCTCTTGCCAGAACTCACACGGATTAGACAGTCTCCTGTCTAGCCTAAGAAAATACCAGCAGAAGTTTTTAAAACGATACTTGGGGTTCCCTAAGGTGAAGAAAAAAAGCATATACATAAAATTTAAAATAATTTTGCTGTTAAACAAAATCTTTTTTGCCATTTATTTTGGGATCTTAATGAAGAAATACAAAAATACCATTTCAAGACAAGTGGCATTTCCATTTCTTATTTACTGCAGATTCAAAACCTAAACACAGTGTCTTGTCAAAACTGAGCAGCAACAGTAATCATGAGCTATAAATATGAATACCTGACTAAAAATTCCATTTTTTTTCTCACAACCTATTTGCAGTATTTTTGTTACTAAGCAACAAAATGAACAAAATTCTTGTATTATCCAAAACACTTGCATTATTGCCAGGGTCTCCTTAATACAACTTTATTATCTCAATTGCTTCACTTGCTGAGCATGTGGAGCAGCAGATTAGGGATAATTAGACAAGGAATGAATGAAACTCCAGTGGAGTCACATCCTGAGACGCAAATGAAGTATTGATTTTGATGATTTTACTAACAGCCATTTAATATGCATAGCTGCTAAGCATTTGAATTGATATGACTTCATTCTCAATATGTTGTTAAATGTATTCCAGGTTCTGGCTGAGCAAACGATGTTCAGCCTTTATGACACTGCATAGCATTCATGGTTACTAAACACAATTAAGCAATGCGGAAAAAGTGTGAAGGTTGTAGGAAAGCTCATGAGGGCAGCTTTAAATATGTCCTGGTTTCTGAGGTAGGATGAAAGGGAGAAATGAGGTAAAGTGCCTTTTCAACATGTACACCCATCCATGGCATGTAGCATTTCTCAATATGTTTTCTAGCATAAATCATGTATATGTTTTAATATTGAAGAGGAAAATAGTGTGCAAGCTAGGGAAAATCTGTGACGTCCCTACCAGAGCATTGTATAACATGATTAATGAATTATGTGCCAACAACCGTGTATAAAATAGTGTTCTGAGAGAGGTTGAAAACGACTTTCAAAACCGTTTCAGAAACATTTTTGCCTTTGGTTATATCATTACAATGCAGGTAACAGAAAACAGTAAAGTTAACCTAGATTTATATTCATGTAACTCAGTGTTGAATTTTCCTCTTAAACTCCAGAGGAATTGCTTCTCAAGATTAAAAACTGGCTTTCTCAAGCAGCTTAAGAAATATTTAACGGCACATTACTCAATTGAGAGGTACAGAGGAGAAAGGGAAAACTGCTATGTATGATTGAGAGTACAGACGTTTCTATCAAAAAATCACACAAACTCAAATATTCACAAGTTAGTAAGGCTAATGCCCATAATTTTACGTCTCTTAAATAAAACAGATCAGATTTTCATACACTGTAACATAAATCTAGATCAACCACAGTGCCCGAAGTCCTGCCACCTAATAACTTCTTTGAATCTAAGCCAGAAGATACAGCAGTATAAATGAGATCATATTCCCTTCTGCTGAGTGGTCAAGACCTCATTGCTCATCCAAAAAACTCAAGGACAAAACCAAGATAAACAGTGAACTGAGAATCAACAGGAGAGAGCCTGGTTCATCCTCATTCTAGCAGACAGACTTCAAGACCAGCTACTGCAAGTTAACCTGAAAAGCGTAAAATACAGTGGCTTTTTAAACTGAGATTCACTCAGAAGGTTTACATGGGAGACTTGGTGTGAATTTGCTCAGGCCACTTTGCACACAGACCTTACCCTACCCAGCTCCAGACACCATTTCTGCAAAACAAAATTGTGCTTGTGTGGGCTTAATGCTATGACCACAATTGCTGTACAGCTTGTGGTTCACACTGGATGTATCCAGCCTGCTGAAACCCAAGTGTCTCAAGCACACATCTCAAACCACTGCAGAGTTCAGAAACACCAGAACTCCTCTGCTCTTTAAGCGTTATAATATGAGTTTAAGTATTTCTAGATGAGCACGGGCCTCAGTTGCCTAACTGTCTAGAAAGGAGATATCAGCCCACTACATCACTGGCACACTGTGGTCTCTCTCAGGCACTATGCCTTTCAGCACGAGAAGAAGCTCAGTGCATGTCATGAGTGGGATTTTGGTCTGTGATGGAGGAGTGAACTCAAGGCAGTAGAGGCCCTAGGGAAGCTTTCTGATACCCCATCACTACAGATATGTTCCAGACTTACTGTATGTTCTGCAACAGATTTATTGGTGGTGTCAAGGAGAGAACACATGCTCTTTCTGTCACCAACAATGAGAAAGCACTGTTAGGTTTGAGAGCACAGGGGCTAGTGACAGCTGGGGCAATAGGCTTATTTTGATTCTGACAAAAACAAAGTCAGAAAAAGAAACAGAAAAAAGACGCAAAGCAAGGATTTGATAGGTGAGGGAACGAAGGACTTGCAGGGCAGAAAGCTGAGGACAAGTGCCTTTGGTACAGAATGACAGGATGCATGCCACAGATCTCTTTGTGTGTGTTTATTTGAAGATGGTTAAAATTGAGAGGTTCTTTGTATGTTAATTTGGGTTGAGTTTTTTAGAATTAGGGCAGCACCGGGTAAGATTGAGCTCAGTCACAGAAACACACCTCATGCATGTGAGTCCTGCAGTGGAGAGCCAAAGCCAGCACTGTTCTGGCTAGTGCACATTTCCAGTGGTGAGTGGGCTGTGGCAGATGCAGCAGAGTCAACTATGGGTTCCTCTGGTGACTCTGTGATACCGTCAGTGGTGTGAGAATAAGGGGCTGGTGTGGTGGGAGAAGCAGTCTGACAGCAGTTTATACCCAGTAATATTTTTTGCTGGCTAAGGAAATAGCAAGCAGATTTTACTAATTTTCCGTGAAATTATTTAGTTTTTTTTAATAAGGCAAACCTCACCAACACAGCTCATCATAATTTGAACTGAAATAACTAGTGGGAGTTAAGACAGGGATCTTCTAAAATTTCCTGTGTTGACATTGCAAAAATGCTAGCCAGACAACTTAGCATAATTTTGAGTTACACTAGGGAAACAATTGTTATCTTGCTGGGAAGACAGGAAACATCAAACCCTCCTTGTGATGTCTCCTGAGGGAGATGCCCAACACAGAAGTAAAGGTAAGGCTGCAGTTTCCTGTCAAGAAATCAGCTGCTGATAATTAGGAGATACTTGAGTTATGAACCTAAGAGTGAAGAATCAGGATTTCAGAAAGTAAACAAAACCTTGAAAAGTCCAGCTGCCCTCTGGGTGCTGGAAAAGATCTGGTGTTCTGTGCTCCTGACTTCATAAACAGCAGTGAGATGATCTTCATCAGTACAAGCTTCAGACTAACACCTTGCATAGCATGAAGTCTCCTTCCCATAAATAAAAATATAAACTGTTGAAAACCATAGACAACAACATTTTGGCTCTAAACAAATGTCATACCTAACACCTCAGTCCAACAAATCTACTTCGGTTAGCTTTCAAAGCTGTAAACCACACTTGGCCGTAAGTTATATTTATAAAGTGTTCAAGAAATTCACCAGACTCATGCCAAGAGGCCTTTCAGAGGGAGAAATATTGGCTTATATCCATTTTGATGCTGTGAGAGTAGTGTTTTTGAAAAAAATGATAAGTCTTTTAATTCATTGCTTTTATGATAGTGATTTGAATTTTAGAATGATTTAACTGCACAGAAATAATTCTTCAAAAGAACTTATGGAAGAAAAAATTGATTTTGATAACATGGGCCACAATTATTACTTGAGAATGATAAACTGGATGGTAGGATTAAAAATATATATCTACTACCGTCAGACTAAAAAATACAGAATACATGGATATTCCCAAATATTTCTGTGAACAATATACACACAGCTAATTGAACAAGCCACTATCACTTTTAGACAACCAATGTACAAAAAGATCTTCAGTCTTGATGTATAAAAATGAATAATAAGAAGAGACCCACAAAAACTCCTTTGTAAAGCATGTGTGTCTGTCTAGGACTATAGTCCTTAGAATCCACCCAAATATTTGCAGCACCTAAATAGCCAGTAACACATTTTTCAAGGCTCCCAGCACTGTGCATATCTGTGTGCATGGGTGTGAGCTTGCACATGCTATATCCAGCTATATGGCAAAGATCTGCTCTGCCTGATAAAGGGCCTCTATTTCACACCCTGCTGCCAATATTGCATAATAAAATATCCACTGGATAAAACATGCAACCAGTCTGTGGAATAAAAACTTCCACTTCCATAGGGAAACTATGCTACATACTGATAACTCACTAAATTTCCCTTCCTCTGGCAAGTATAATGGCATCATTTTCACCCCCACATTTACCACATTTTAAAAGAATGGTCTTGGCCATTCCTTTTGTTTGCAAGAAAGCATGTAAGTCCAGGAGAAAGATCTGAGCAGTTCTTGCCAAAGCCGTGCAAACAGGCACTTGTAGCCTGCCCAAGGTAATGAAGGGATATTACAAAAATCCCTTAAACAGAAGTTTCCTACCGGAAGCAGAGGGCTGTATGCTGATTCTTTGGAATGCCACTTAAGAGCAGCAATCCCTGACTGTGCAGACATGCATACGCATAAACATTTGCAGTCATTAAATGCCTCAACAGGGGCAGAGGAAGCACTCTCCAAGTATCTAAAAAGGATGCTGACAGAGTCTTTGTGTCTCCATCTATCTTAAAGGGCTTTACCCTCAGGAGGGATAATTCAGCCATATAACATGTTTAAAAATTATCATACTCGCCCCTGGAGAGGTTATTTCCTACAATATGGAATACCTTACACTTTCATCCTGGTTTATGCTCCCCTCCCCAGTATATTATTTATTAATGCAATTCTGCAGATAGGAGCCAAAGAATCTCTACCAACTTATTTGCTAGGCTGGCTTTGTTTCGAGAAGCAATTCTGCTGAATTGCAATACAATAAATGCTGTTCAATCATTCATAGCTGCCTTGGCTTTTCACAGCTAGCAAGAGTGAATAGATGAAATCATCAGCTATGTGACCACACACAAGAAAGCAGCTTTACAGTTCTGTTTTAGATTACAATAGCATTTTTTTCTGAATTATTTTACATGGTACTAAGTAGACTACACTGTGACAAGAAATAACGATGCAATACAGAAAACTGGTTATTCTAGTAGCCATTTGCCCTCATTGGTCCATTAAGTCCATGTTCCACACCAGTAATTAAAAGTTTGTCATGGTGTTTTCAACACTTTGAGTTGTAAACAAATAATTAGCTTGGATAATGTTTCTGGTAGCCCTTCCCCCTGTTTTACTGCTTGCTATTTAGCTAAAATCTGACTTTTCTGTAACTACAAAGTCTGTGCTTTTAACAAAACTTTGAGATGCAGAAGGAACACTGTGCAAGCAACCAAGTGGCAGCAGCTCAGGATCTTGGTATAAAGACAACAGGAAGTACTGATGACTCAGGCTTAACATTACATTTTATTTTGCTAGCCATTCACTTTGGTTCATCCTTTTCATCTGCAATAGACCACTCTAAAAACAAGTACTTTGTGCCACTGATGCAAGACCAGCAATACAAAACAAAAAGAAAAAAGAAAATGATAGTTGTATAGTACTGTCAAACACATTTTCTGGACATCACTCTCTTAAAATACTCTTCCTTATTCCTCCTGCACACAAAGCCTATAAATGGAACTGGCTGTGCAAATTCCTACAAAAACTATTAGCACAGACATCGTGACCCTATGAAGTATATGCAAATAAATCCAAATCCATGAGAAAGTCACCTGCTTTAGCTGATAACTCTTATGTGGAATCTTCTAAAGAAATTTACTGCAATTCATTAATGGATTGATATGATTCATACAAAGATGATAAATACCTGAAGGCTGAAAACTTTGAATTCTAAGTTTTCAATTATGTATACTCCCCATGAACTCAAAAACTCACACCCTTAGGGTCTGAATGACTGCAATGAAAAAATAATCTATGGTAAAGTTTCTCATAACTCCAAGACGAATATATCCCTCTTTTCAGAGTATAGCACAGTGCTATTAAAACTAAGTAATAAGCAGATATTCAAGCTCAGCTAAAGATATTTAATGTCACTAATGCAAAAATGTCACTTTGGTGGAATATAAAGGACACTGATGAGTTAGGTGATGGTACAATACAATGCATGGATGCCAATTATTTAATCTTAGAAGCGAGACAGCAACTGTGGCCAATGGCAAGGAACAAACTACATCTTAGCCATTACAGACCCAGAGAATGTGGAAGGTTGGAAGGGACCACAGGGCGTCATCTGATCCAGCCTCCCTGTTTAAGCAAGGTCATCCCAGAGCACATGGCACAGGATTGTGTGCAGACGGTTCGTGAACATCTCCAGTGAGGGAGACTCCACAACCTCCCTGGGCAATCTGTTCTGCTGCTCAGTCACCTGCACAGTAAAGAAGTCCTTCCTTATATTCAGGTGGAGCTTCCTGTGCATCAGTTTCTGCCCATTGCCTCTTGTCCTATTGCTCAGCACCACTGAGCAGAGCCTGGCTCCATCCTCGGACACCCTCTGTCAGATACTGACAGACATTGATGAGGTGCCCCCTCAACTGTCCCTTCTTGAGTCTGAACAGGCCCAGCTCCCTCAGCGTTTCCTTTTAAGAGATGCTCCAGTCCCTCAATCATCTTTGTTGCCCTTCACTGGACCCTCTCCAGGAGTTCCATGTCTCTCTTGTACTAGGGAGCCCAGAACTGGACACAGCACTCCAGGTGAGGCTCACCAGGGCTGAGTAGAGGGGCAGGATCACCTCCCTTGGCCTGCTGGAATGCTCTTCCTAATGTGCCCCAGGACACCGTCGGCTTTCTTGGCCACAAGGTCACAGTACTGGCTCACGGACAGCTTGGTGCCTACCAGGATCCCCAGGCCCGTCTCCACAGAGCTGCTCCCCAGCAGCTCAGCCCCCAGCCTGTCTGGTGCCTGGGGTTATTCCTTTCCAGATGTGGGACCCTGCATTTGCCTTTGCTGAATTGCTGACAGTTCTCTGCCCATCTGTCCCTTTTTATTTTTAATTTTTTAAATATTTTTTTAATTTTAACTTTTTTTTTTTTTTTTAATTTCAGCTTGTTTCAAAGTATAGATTTCATCTACAGCAAACCTGATACCTCATCCTTAAAATCATCCTGGTCTGTGTAAGGAGGCATCTCATGTTCCTGCTCCATACAGGAGTAAACAGACATTGAGTAAACAGACAGCTTCTTAAGTTGACTGACTGATTATTGATCTCATTTCAAAAGATATGCTCTTCATAAACAAAAATATGTCAGTAAAGTCAAGAGCAAAACCAGCAATATCATAGTAACTGAAGACAGACGAAAAAGCTCCCAAAGCCATAATCAGTTGAAGCTGTCATTCTCATGTAAGCAATTCTTACAACAGAACTGAACCAAGAAAATAGAGTTAACTCACAAACTGTACTAGTGGGTGGTAGGTGGGCACGGGGACAAAAGTGGCATGTCAGGTGATTCATAGTGTGAATTCAGGTTTGTAGTGTTATTGAAAAACATCAGAATTAGTAACATAGAACACCATATCAGTACTGAAGAAGACTGCTGGTTTTACTTCTGCCACCACCTGTGTGTCTTGGACTCACTTCCAAGTGTTCTCTGTTTTCAAAGAAGAATTTGTTTCAAACAGTGGCACGGAAGTAAAAACTGGTTGCTAAAATTCAGTTCAAAATCAGTTTCTACCCAAAATTATCCCCCCCCCCCAACCCCAACCCTTAAAAATGTTTCAGATAAAAGTGAACCTCTAAACTGCATTTCAAATGTCATCACCTCTTGAAAGTGCCACCAAGACTCTGGAATTAACTTTTCCCTTATGTATCATGTAGATAGATTAACTACAGCAAACATCGATTGGCTGCATTTTGAATTTTGCTCATTTTGCTGGTAAATGTTACAAGTTTAACCTCAATTTTTAATTGAGAAAGTGAAATTATTCCTCGAATCAAAGTGAAAACTCAGTTCAAAGTAGTCTGGCAAGTTTTATGAAAGTCTCACTCATAAAAGTCCCTTAGAGACTTGGTTGCTAAAGGAATGATGCATGCAGCTGTGTGAAATACAGGATTTTTTCCAATCAGTTCTCTCCCCATGTCCTTCTTTTTTTTTTCTTTTGATATTATCTTTAGCTTGTAAGTTGTGTTTGTTTGAGGACAAAATTAGAAACTCCCAGACTGCTGTCAACTCTGCCCCAGCTAGTTCTACCCTCTATAAATGATTCTTCAACTTTTTGTAACAATTTCTTGCCAAAGAGTAAAGATTTTTCTCTGTTGTTGCAGTGACCTGAAGGTTCATGCCTCTGCTCGTGCAACTTTGCAAAAATACAGAGACTTAATGGCAGTGCAATATTAGGGGGGAAACCATTTCTATTTTCATAGAACATGAAGGAAACACTTATTTGTTCTGATTTGTGCTCAAATGAAACTGAAATTGTCGTTACAGTTAGTAAAGTAGCACACTTACTTTTAGCTCTTTCTGATCATTTTCGTCTCAAAGAGAGGTTCAAACACAGGCAAGGAATCTTCAGTGTAATTGAATGCTCAAAGTCCTTCAGTACTCCAATAAGATGGATTTATCATTCAGAACTTCAACACAGTTGGATGAAAATGAAGAGAGATCTTGTAAAACCTCATATATCACAAAAAAAGTGAGCTATACCTCTGGACGGGAAGGCATTCTAGCAATGCAGGAATTTTTTCTTTGGTGATATTTTGAAATATTATATTTTCATTAAAATTTAATGTTTCATACTGTATTTTCCCAGAAGAATTCTTTCTGGAAAAGCGTTGATAAATCCACAGATGCTAAAGTTGAAAATCATCTTCCTAACAGATATTGGCCTGGAACAAAAGAGTGTGCTTGCACTTAGAAAAGATTGAAATTCAGCACCTAATATGTGCATGTTCTTTTATAGTTCAATAGTTCATAAAAGTAGTGATGCAAGGGCTATTCAAATGGAAGGATTTATCACTCATGGGTACATTATGGGGTAGTGTGAGGGGAAAGGGAAGCACTAGGAAGAGTGAACCTCAAGCACAAAAACATATGAGAAGTTGTTCACTGGTCACCAACAGAGTTGAGCTAGAAGTCCTTCCAGAATTTGGCAAAGTTTCAGATACGTGGAGATTGTTTGAAGAGGTCGTGAGCTGCCTTAGACATCTGCATTGAAGGGAATGACTAGACTCCAGGTACATTAGAAGCTGCTTGTAAAGGAAAAGACCATCTCAAATTCATGGTAGATGAGATAGAACAAAATGGGCCTAACTGCTTGCAGCAAGGTAGATTAACATTAGACTGTAGCAAAAGCTTTCTCATAAAGTCTTGGAATAGATGGCTAAGACATTTTCTTCATAAAACCATATGAGACAAAAATACATCATAAATCATGTCTGCATAGGTATCCAACAACTTCCCCTGCATGCGTGATTTGCTTTGTGCTTGGTCAGCCTAAAAAAATCTGTAACGTTTACAGATTTACCATTTAAAGCTGCTTATCTTCCCAGAAGGCTGCATAAGAAAATTCACAACTACTGTAATTTGATCTGACTGAAAGCAAAAAACAATTCTTTTTAAGTCACCAGAGAAAAAACAGCTCCTATTTCTTCCAGTTTACAGTGGAAAAACACTCTAGGGCAGCAAGTGATGGTCCAGGAGCTGCTACATGCCCTTTCTATGAGCTCAGTGGGACAGAACAAACCCCTTGGTCTGTAATCTCCTGATTCTTGCCAGTTTTAGGAGACCTTGCTTTGGGGAAGTTTTTGCATTAGAAAACTAATTTGCAGATCAGAACAGTCATCCTCTGTAATCCCCATGAGCCACTAAGTAAAACACAAGTCCTACCTGCCGTACCCAAGTCCTCAGTGGCTCCGCTGCATCTGGGGAAGTGGTGCAGGCTTCCTCTGGCACACCTGCTTCCACATCCTACCACTGAATTTAAATGGAATCTCTCTACAGCTGACTGAATGCAGGTGAAAAGTATGCGGTGGAGGGAAAACATCAGCAAGATATTCTATGACTGAGAGTGCCATTTCATATTTATCTCAGGATATAAATATCAAAAGGTATTTTAACTACTTTTAATGCCAGATCCTCATGGCATTTTTTTTTCCTTTAGACATATGCTAAAGACAGCAATCAGATAAAGCAATCAGTGAGTATACTCACAGCTCTATAAAAATATACAGTTGCTGTCTTTACAGAGAAAACCAGGGATTTCTTTATTTGTGAGCTTGTGAATATATGACAGAATTTGTTGTCCTCAGATGCTTTCTCATAGCCTAAGGAAATGAAGGAATTCTGACATTCTTTGGTATCTGGTAGCTGCCAGCCAAAGAAAAAAGCCTCCCCGCTCTCCCAAGCAGTTTCTCCAGTCTGCAGGAGGAAACACAGATATAAGAGTTCAGAATGATTAAACTGCTCTGTTCCTGTCTCAGACTGAACAGGTAGCACAGCACATAATCATCTTCAGTGGTAATGGAGTCTTGGGCTAAATGAACAAATATACCTCAGGAGTTCTTTAGCTTTTTATCATGTTAAAACCTGCACCTGTTATTAAACTTTGGTTCTCCCTGGTATCATTTGCTTGTTTTCAATATGAGAAATTCATGAGGTACTCCTTTGACCAAAATTGAGGCCAGGATAATACTGGAACATACTAAAAAAATGATTAGCAGGGGAAATTAGACTTTCACTAGACTGGTTAATAAAAAAGTACCTTTATCCTATCCAGGCTCCTCTGTGTAGCTTCAAAGTTTTCGGATGACTTCATGGTCTATACACGGTTCCTCATTCTAGAGACCAGAAAGAAATCCCACTACCTCCTTATTTCTCCTCAGTTTTCAACATACGATTTCTATAGCCTAAAATCAGGCCTCAGAAAGGAACTGCAATGAAAAATTAAAAACATGAAATTGTCCTATCAGGGAAAAATTACAAACTCAGACTATATATGAACATTTGACTAACAAATATTGAATTTTAGAGCCAGATACTTGTCACTCATTCCTATCACACCTTTCATACAGAACAGTTTGTTTAAGTTAAAGGAGGTTAAATTAATTGAACTTGAAACACACACCTTTTACTAATGTGCATCTCGCTTTGCATACTTTTTTTTAGCCACTGAAAATTATACATAGTATAACTTTATTTTTTTGTCTTCACTGCCAATCATTCACTTTCTAAAATAGAAAGAGGTATCATACATGGATTTGACACAATCTGTCCTGAATTTGCTCTATTTTTTTCCATTAAGATCTGGAAAAGATCATAGTGTTCATTCAATAGCATATCAGGTAAGTTTTACATGACAGGGCCCTAAAAATGCTAAAAACATGATGCAACTATGGGATTAAAATTCAAAGTTATCTGGGCAAACTGGAGAGATGATCTGAAGAAAAAGGGATTTCACTCGACAAAAGCATCCAACATTCAGGGGCAAATAAGCAGTTGTACAAAGCCTGGATGGGAAACATTTTCCTTCATCTAGTAGTTCCTTAAGCAATTCTCTGATTCATAGTAGATCAGAAGCTGAGTATAAGTAAATAAGATTAAATTATTATGAAAAGACAATCATTATAATGGTGAAAAAATATAAGCATATAAGACTTGTATAAACGTTAGTCTTGGAAATAGAGAGAAGAAATCCATAAGCTGCCTTCAGCATTGACACAATCTGAGGTAAAATGCTGTGCTCGCTCTTGTGCACCACTCATTGTGACCAATATCTGCCAGCTGGAGTGGCTCCAGAAAACACAAATGAGAACAATCAGGGGCCTAGAAAACATGAGGAATAATTACATTAATTGACATTAAAATTGGAAAAGAATGCTCTTTCTTTTTACCCATGGCATGTAAGAGAAGAAAGAATGTGTTTAAAGAGCAACAGAGTAGATTCAATCTAGAAATACGGAATGGGAAACTGGGAATACTGAAGCGGGAAGCAAGCAGAGAATAAGCAAGCCTAGGTGATTCTGGAAGCACCACACAGGCAAATTAGGCTAACATCTCTTAGCAGGGACAAGCACACAAGCATCGTCTGTCTTGAAGTGGGAGACAGATAAGATGGTTTCAGGAGGAACTTTCCAATGCTGCTATCCATGACTGGCTATGGATTTATACATTAGATTCTGAGAGAACAAGACACACCCCTGTATTTGACTGCAACAAACCATCACACCAGACATATACTAAGGAACTGAGATATCTGTATTTGCAACTGCTACAAAAAGTTCAGCTGACTTCCAGTTGCAATGACAGCTGTAATCTTATTAAATACTTGCAATCCTTCTAAACTAGAAAATTGATTTATAATATATGTGTATTTGTATATCTGTCTACTGCACGTCACAATAGTTTGTGCTGGTTTCTGCTTTGGTACTTTGGCAGTCACTTCTGTCACTTTCAATAAATCATGTAATCTCTGCTGCTAAATTCCTGCTTCTTGAAACCCAGGTTGTTTATATTTAATTATATTTGATTAGGATATTGGGCGAATGCATTGATTAATAACTGTTACATGTTTCAACATCATAGTGAAGGGACTGCAGAAAAGTTCACATTAAGGGGAATAAACCAGTGGTTTTAGGACCAGAAGAGATAGTTCCTACCATTTAACAAGACACTTTACATAATACAGTTCACAAAAGTTTACTACGTGATTTCCTCTTCCATGTCTAAAATGGCAGGAATATTCCTCTTCCTCAGGGCAAACTGAACTTGGATATCAAGATGTCTATATACTGCTATGCATACAATCATAATTGTGCTGATTCTAACGCTATTCAGCTGTGAGTTTGCATTTGAGTTCATGGCAATCGACTGACAGAGATGAAAAAGAACAAGATGGAGTCATGGAAGATTATGATTACTCCCACTGATGCATAGACTATGGCTAGCACACTTCCTGTTAGAGTTTTTCCCTGATCCTCCCTGCCTGGTTTTTGGTTATTACCAGAGTTGTCATGACTGCGGAAATCTGGAATGAGAATGTAATCCCAGTGGACAACATCCGAGCTGTGACAAAGTCATGAGTAGATCCACCTCTGCCTTCACTTCAAAGTTGAAAGCAGGGCGTTAAAGGCTTCAAGCACCTGAGGACGTCTGTTGGTTTAGCATGGCACTGGTGTGTTGTACAGGAGCTTAGGCAGCAGGTAGGCAAAACAAGGCTCAGTGGGACACACAGCTCACAGTCCAGATCTATACTAATGAAACACTGCAAAATTTTGCCATCAGGCCACCTAACGTTGGTGACAACCATGTTATTATTAAACTCTTTGAACCTCTCAAACCATCACAACAACCCTCAAACTGCGTAAGAGGAATAGTCTTGGTCCTGGGAACCTCACAAAGCATACCAAGGAATTGTTTCATATGGTTGGGTGTCTCAGGCTACAGCTTACAGCTACATCTCTTACCACAAATACTTCAGGTATCACTTTAAAAATAAGTGGAAACATCCATCTACATCAATGGATCTTCTGACATTATTCCCAATTATGTTGGGTTTTCTGCCCTGCTTAATACAGAGTGGTATCAATTCCAAAATTTATAGGAGAAAAATCAATTTTTTCCACATGCAATCAAGCTGAGATTACATGTAATCAAACTTGAAGTTAGTAAATGGAAAACACTGTTAGTTGCACATGTTCCTATAAAATTTTTCTTGATCTTCTGAATGTACCTACACATTAACAAAAGTAAGAAGATAAATTCATTAATTGTATTTATTCCCTTTCTCTTTCAAAATCCTAGAATGAGACTAGTTGCAGTTTCTTCAGCTATGAGATATGGGTACAGAATATTTATTTTTATTAAGGGAGACTGTAATTATTTTGTCACTAACTGCCTACAAAAGTAGACACAAATTCCCCCTCCAAAACAGTAAGAAAAGTGAGACCAGTTTTTCTCCTCACAAACAGAAAGTACTGCACACATTCCCTACAAAATGGTATAGGAAAAGCAATGTATCTTAATATAGTCTGGAAGCAAAGCCAGCCCATTGCGCATCTTTATAACTCCCATTTTCAGACCACAGAAATACAGAATACATAAGAGAGCTTTTGTAAACCATGCTGGTGTGTACATATTGCAAAGCAAAGCACTAATGCCTTGTCAGACCACGCTTGGACCTGCCTCAGAATTCAGGGCAAGATAAGATGCAAGCACCTGAGCTCACATTGAGACTTTCCATGGAGAACTAGATTCCTGTCTGACAGAATTCCTAAGTCCCTCTCGGTTTAGCTGCTACTATAGCATGAATAACACACTGCAGCTGTCTTAATTGCAGCAACAGTTGTTCTCAAACTTCTGAACACCCAGCTCGCCACACCTTAACACACTGGAGGAGTGGGACAGTTAACAGACAACTCTTCATACTGGAATCTTGGCAAGAGATTCGGCACTCAAAGGATTTCACTTGGAATGTTTTAGAAGCAAAGACAGACCTCCACTCCATTTTAATTCAGGTGACGAAGACAGAAGAATGCATGCAATAACAGAACAATTTAATGTGAAAATTCAATTACTTAATAAAGAAATACTAGTTAAATAAACTTCTAAATTCCTAGCTAATTAAATCCCTTTTGAATGATTTGTCTCTTCAGAGTCCTGCATATGTTACAAGAAATTTACAAGTTTGTTTACTTGGGTTTTTTTTTCCATGTGAATGAACTACTATTACACTACTGTTTTTGATGGTATTGCAGGCTGTCAGTTAAGTGACAAAATAACAGAATTACTTGCATAAAGCCAACCTCAGCTTTCCTTCACAGTAACTACTTAATGTTGCTATATCCCCAGAACCAACAACCTACAGGCAGAGACATCAACCCTGGAAAAGGTGTTATTTTCAAACAAGGGAACAAGTCAGGCTGTATAAAAATTATCTGAAGCAATTCTCTAAAATCACTGACATGATCAGCCTGGAAAGATTTACCAAGACACATGAGTTTTACACTTGATTGTCAGAGTTGTTTCTGCCAAAGTAGTGTTTCATGGATTGAATACCTGACCACACTGATTGCAGAATCTTCATAATTAGAAATACTCAATTACCTTTCGATTCTTAGAAAAGTAAAACTAAAAGCTTCCAAATCTGGGAACTGATAAGTACTTGTGAAGAGTTTGGATACTATTAAGCATATTTAAGCTTGAGTTGTATGGTTGTGATGGGGAACAGCCTAAGCAATTCTATTTTTTCAGGTGAGTTAAAAGCTTGCTTGTTTTGAAGTCATGGTGAGCTTTCCTTTTCAGCTAGACCTGCTCATATATGATTAAAACAGGCTGCAGCTCCTCTTTGTGTATACGTGGGACCTAAGATCCATTAAAGACGATGTTTCATAAACACTTTAAGCTGGTAGCTCCAAAATAAGCAATTTGCCCGCCCTTTCACCCCACCACTTATCTTGCTCCTCTCATGCTAGCACAAGCATTTATGCAGCTGTGTTGTAAATCAGATTAGGGAAATCCAGGTCAAAACTATCTTGTTTATTTATTTATTTTAATGCCATTTTGCTTTTATAAGCATTAGAGAACTACTCCTGACAGCATGGCTGGAGATCAGGGAAGCTGATGATTTTTTAGCTAAGGAAAAGCAATGATATGCAGACCTCCATTGTATTGTGCCAAAATTAAGTATGAAAGCTGTTAGAGTCAAGAATTTAATCAGCTGCCCAAATGTCCTCTCTCTTAGAAGTATTTTCTTCACAGGAAAGTGTAATTAATTCAGTTACCCATTAAGTCAATTATTTATTTACAGAATTTAAAAGGTTTTCTGCTTCAGAACTGCCAGACTTATGAATTAAACTGTATTATGTGATTTCCAGAAGAACACATTAATACTTGCAGACAAAAATTTGCTTTACTCTGTCTTAATAATTAAAAATGAATGGCAATTTTTTTTCCTTTGTGCAGAGGTCAGCTTTTCTCTTTAATCCTGACAAATATTTACTTAAGCCTGAGGGATAATGCATAATTAGATTGATCTCAGTTGATTTTTTAAACACAAAGCAGTAAACCCACCTGACAATGGTAAGAACCTGCAAGATACAATGAGGACATATGTGACACACACTATTAGTGAGTTCACAAAATACTTGCACTTCATTCTGCTTCAGAAAAGAAATAAAATTCTTGTAGTTCTAAATCCTTTGAAGAAACTTTGTCAAAGCTCAAGTATTTTTGACTTTCATACAAAATCAATCACTTTCTTGTCAGCCTGTAACCAGAAGTGTCCCAAGAAAGTAAACATCTCTAACCTGATGACAGAATCCCAGTACTTAATGGCTGGGATCACATCAAGTATGGAATTTCCTTCTGTCTAGTGTCTTCAGTGTAGTGGCTTTGTACCCAAATGCTTTCCAAGTGTGACTACATGTGCGCATACAAAAGCAGGTTTCTTTTCATGGAGGACAGCAGTCACATATCTTTACACCATTGTTTTGATGTCTTGAAAACTTATTGTCAATATTCCACTGGCTCAGCAAGCCCAGTTTATTTAGTGGACTTCCTTCCAATACAGTATGATATCAAATATGAGTGCTTCCCTAAGTAATCACCAAGTTTACTTTGAGTTAATGGAAAACTCATAAAAAACCCACATTTGGAGTGCTGATTAAAGACTCTTCTCTGGCATTTGCCTGTGCTTTCTGTACACCTATCTCACTTAATCAATGTCCATAAGAGTCTTCAATTAATTATTTGATTATAAACCTATTTGTATGCACTTTGCTTAAGTGCACTGGATCATACCATAATTTTAGTTTCAAATGAACCTGCTGCACAAAGGCTAATTAAACTAACTTCTGGGTCATAACATACACGTTGCCACTAAAAACATTATTTAAAATGGCAAACAGTTTAACATGCTCTACAGGCTGCAGAAAAAAAGGATCTGCACAGTATTAGTATTTATCAGAAGAGAGTCAAAGCACGCTGTGCTCTGACTGCCTAAAGGACAAATGTCCATTGTAATTCATTCTGTGAAAACTGAGGGAAATAGCAACCTTTTAATTTGATAGTTTTATCATGGTTTAACTCCAGACTAGCAGTGTTCCCAGGTGGTCAAGAAGGCCAATGGCATCCTGGCCTGTATTAGCAATAGTGTGGCCAGCAGGATCAGAGAAAGGATTGTCTGCCCCGTACTCAGCACTGGTGAGGCCACATCCTGCATTCAGTTTTAGGCTCCTCACTACAAGAAGGACATTGAGGGTCTGAAGAGTGTCCAGAGAAGGGCAACAGAGCTGGTAAAGGGTCTGGGGCACAAGTCTTATGAGGAGCAACTGAAGGAGCTGAGCCTGTTTTCTGGAGAAAACAAGGCTCAGGGGAGACCTTATTGCTCTCTACAACTGCCTGAAAGGAGGCTGTAGCCATGTGGGGGTTGGTCTCTTCTCCCAAGTCACAAGAGATGGGACAAGAAGAAACAGCCTCAAGTTATGCCAGGAGAGGTTTACAGTGGATATTAGAAAGAAGTTCTTCACAGAAAGGTGGCCGAGCATTGTAACAGGCTGCCCAGGGAAGCATTTGACTCACCACACCTGAGGGTAAGGATGTGTAGATGTGGCACTTAGCAACATGGTTTAGTGTGGACTTGGCAGTGCCGGGTTAAGGGCTGGACTCAATGACCTTAAAGGTCTTTCCAAACTAAAGAATCCTATGATTCTATACAGCTAGAATTTTGATACAACCTGAAAGCTGAATACATACATCACCATCGCCATGCCCTGCCCCACACTTTTTAGGCTTTCAGGAAGAAATCTAGTAAGTATTAGTCTGAAACAGAGCTACATCTGAAATGATACTTGACCCTGTATATTTTTTTTTTTTTTTTTGTATTTGTAAGAAAAGTATTTTCTGCCCAAGTGAAAACTGAAGTTTTAGAGACACATTTTACCATTTCAACCATGTTTTTACAGGACAATCAATATAATAATCTTCCTTAACTTCCCCAGATGGTGGTATCACATGCAATCATGACTCCTGTATATTATTTCTGAAAAAACAGAAAATCCTGGTAGATAATGAACAGACTCCTACCATCCCCAGAACAACATCCATAGATATGTCAATTTGCTGGGAAATACTGATAAGCGTCAAAGAAATATGGCATAAATGTAAATACTACTGTCAGAAACGTCCTCAAATGTAGACAAGCTGTAGAAAACATGTACACTTCTTTCTCCCCTGAAGCACTTAATTTTCTTTATCCTGGAAACATGATGCCCTTTCCAAGTTTGTTGCTAAAATAGATGTTTTCCAATACTTCTTTATGAAAAAAAAAAAAAAAGAAACCCCTTCAATTTCTCTTGAGTTGGACTGAACTATTCTGAACTATTGCTGCTTAAAAATCTTCAGAAATTACGTGCAGCACAATCTACTTGAAAGAAATAAAGAAGACAGGAGCCAGGTCAAATGGCTCTTTCTAACCTTTGATCTCCACCTCATTCTTCCTAAATTCTTAGGAACTGACTTAAAGATCAGAAGTTGGCTCTTAACCAGATCTCAGCTTGTTTCACATACCAAATTTCATGCTCAAGTCCTAGAAACACTATAGGGTAAGGAAAAGAAGCAGTAATCAGTTAAGTTTTCAAATCTGTCTGTCCCTGTCTACAAAAGTTATTCATCAAAATGTTCTTCCTACAACTAATATGCTGCCACTTTTCTCAACCCAAAGCATGAAGAAAATTCCTTTTCATTTTCCTTCCTGCAATGCAGTTTCTAGAAACACACTATTTCTTCCTTTGGATCCTGCAGTGGTCACAGGAGGTGTTCTGTTCAAACCAGTTTTCTTTTGATCCAACTCAAAAGCATTTTGTTTGCTCTCCTTTAGACCTCCCCACCAAGTAAAACTTACTGAAGCTTGGAAACCACTCTTAAAAGCCTAAAGATTTCACAGACCTTTGAAACTAGATGTTCACCTGATTACTCTTACTGGACACATGTGACTCAATTTCTTCATGCCTCATTGCTGCATCAACTTGCTAGTCCCTTTCTGCCCCTCTGACAAGTGTCTAGCTCCAAAGCCCTTCTCACTTATAACCATATCCTCATCTTATACATCTATAAATCCAGCATCACCTCTTTCAACCGCTCGAAAAAATATGGACACAGCTCTTAATAAAAAACATAGTGTAAACCAACTGCCATACTTAAATAGTTTGATAGCACTGATTTATAGCATGTACTGTGGAGAAAAAAACCTCATGTAAATAATACAGCATACCTTCAAAAACTGACACTGGACATAATGAGTGAGAAAGCAAGAAGATGCGATGAGTATTAGACCTTTCTGCTACACCCAAAGAACACATTTGTCCATGGCAAATACAGCTGAGAATTAAGTTTTTATGGGTTATTTTATACTGATCTTTCATTTGTGCTAATACTTTCAGCACTGTGGTAGGCAGCACTTCAGTGACTTAGGAGAAATGTAGAATTTTGGGGGGTCAAAAATTATGATGCCTTACTAACACATTCTCTACCACTAATGTTTATGCTTAGTGTCATCATACAAATTTTTAACTCCTACAATACAAGGCTACAGGAACTTGTTGGGTCTTTACAAATCTAATTCTAACAGTGCAGCCAAAACTGTTGTTTGGTAGTCTCAAAACATTGAGACCATTGTCTTTGTTACATTTTAATGGTAACTGCTATGCCGACTCATACATTTTTAGCCTTAGCATTTAATCAGTATCATTCTGTTTGCCAGTTTACAGTGTACTGACTTCAATTAATGCAGCTTCATGCAGGTCACTCTGACACAGTTTAAATCCTGTTGCTTTATGGCTGCCCGTGATAGAGTCACCTCTTGGCATCTGCTCAAGTACTGAAATACACAATGGTAACTCCACAATGGCAATGAGATGACGGGTCAGGAACAATCTTCTTGGGTGACATCTGCACCCCTCAAACTACGGCAATTATTTTAATGTTTTTGCCCAACAGCATGTAAACAGCAGACACAGGAAATTGAGAGAAGTTTTAGCAATCTGAAAAACTTAATGATATAAGCCAGACAACCTCTGATACTTGTGCCAAGTTCTGCTGCTTCTAAATATGTTTCCCGTCCTTCATTTTGGGATACTTACCCATCTCCTTGTTCTTTTAAAACAGTAAGACAAATAAAATCTTTTTAAATGCTTGACAGTCACTATTATTATTTTTCTTATGGTGGCCCTAATGACTTAAGTAAGGAAACAAGACAAGATGGAGATGAGATGAGAAAAGGAGGTCCTTTTCAGATAGCTGTAGGTTTGTAAAAAGATACAATGGAGAGACTGACTGCATGGAGAGGTGAACTAGTGCTTCAGGCAAAGCAAAGGAAAATGCAAAAGGAAGGGATAAACATGCAGTGTAGTAGCTGCAAGTCATGTAAGATCTCAATATTTTACACAACACTTTCACAGACCATTTCAGCTTTGCAGTCCCTGCTTTTTACAGATATCTTTGCCTTAATTAAAATGCATCTTGGTCTTGCAACTCTTAAAGCTGTCCTTTGAGCATAACTGCTTGTGAAATCAATAAATGTTCCTCAGTGATGTTTTTACTTGTGCTTTTTAATTTTTATCACATATTTAATTTAATACTATTTTTCATAGTTTATAAAAAGAATGAAGTCAGTAGATATGATGGTACTACTTTATTACTTATCTAATTTTTATGTCAGGGCAGGAAAATAATCTAACCATATGATGCAATTCCCCCTGAAGAGAACAATAAAACTAATAAGATGTTGTTCCTTGCCCCTTCTTTCTTTTTCTTTTCTCTCACTTTACTTTTATTGTTTTTTTTTTTTTTTTTTTATTTTAAAGGCTGCTAGTAAGTGAACTCAGACCACTGGGTTAGCCATTTGACATGGTTATAGGAAGTACACTGACAATTCCAACAATGTTTCACTAGGTATCAGAGCTTTTTTAATTGCAAGGAAAACTGAAATGTTATGAAACCCAAATCTGAAAATGTTTTTGTTGTAAAAATAAAAATTTAAAAAAAAAGGAATTTCAGGAGATGATGATCATACTTTAGATATAGACAAATCATTAATTAATAGAAAAAAGACCAAAAATGTGATAATTCCAGGATGACTTGATCTTAGACACTGAGTTGTATTCCAACTCTCATTCAACAAATTTAAGATTATAACACAATGGTGAAGGAAGGTGAGCAGATCAGGAGACACAGTGACATGAAAGAGATTAGGCAGTAGTGGCACTAAGCAAACTGTAAAAAGGAGTAAGAAACTACTGGGGGAGATGATCTCTTTTCTTCCTTGAATTCTTGATGTGAAGTTTAGGACAGAGGAGAAAAAATGACAACCTATCTTGGCTCTTGGCTCTTATTATAAAAAGAACTATTTCTTCATGTACAGACCCTCATCATGTACAATGACAAAACTATATGCATCACTGAAGTTTTCAGTATCAAAAGTTTTGTTTTTACAATCAAATCCATATGTGTGTCTCCTCATCAGAAAAAATCCTTATTTCACTTTCCCCTGTTTGCTCCTGTATTGTCTCACAGATCCTCCTGCTGACTGAGCAGTGCTTTTGATCTGATTAAGCTCTCAGGCTATATGACAGACCCTTACTTTTCTGGTAAAAGGGTAAAACAGGCACCTTTCTCTAATCTTTCATCCACTTAATGACAGATCTTTAATTAAGGTCTTTTCTATGCTAAATCATTTTCATGGAAAATTTTACTATTCTTGCCTAGGATGCCTAAACAATAGCAAAATCAACACTTAACTTTTAGAATTGTCAAAAATGAGGCTAATCTTGCCACACTTTACAGACCACAAGACAAACACAGAGAGGAAAATGACTAGCTCAACACTAGGCAGCAGCTGCACTAAGGTTCAGAGAAAAAATTTTATCCAGAGTCCACTGGACAAAATTAACTATTTTCTCATCGTCAGGAAACAATATTTCTGAAAAGGTCCGAGTTCATAAAAAGAATTACTATTTAATATAGAATATGTCAGTATTACAGAAATCTAGTTAATAACCAAGATGGATTTCAAGCATCCAGAATCTGAGTAAAAAAGCTTGAGAACAGTTGTAACAGAAAGGTAAAGAAGCAACCCAAACAGCAAATGATGTTCTGGTGTAATGCATTGAAATTATGAAAGATACCATTGGAACAGAAAAGAGAGAGGATGAAAAAATAAATTAGTAGAATAATACAGTTATCACTCAAAATAGAGACAGAAAGGGTCATAAACATTGTGTGAACTCAGACACTTAAAGAGGAGATTTAAACAATAATGAAGCAGTGAACACAGGGCTTTGCATTGAAATATCAGACAAAAAATGTGTGCGTTCAGAAATTGTCTAAGAAGCAGAGTAGACAATCCTTGTAAATGATATTGCGTTAATAATTAACATTCATATGCGTACATTGAATTCTGTCCAAAAGCACTGCAGAGAGGCTGTTGTGTTTTTATGTAAATAGATCAAAATATAATATAATAATGTAATAAAACTTTCAAAGAGAGGCTGTAAGATGCTACTGTCAAGTGCCAAAACTGAATGCTGGCTTTTTCCCCTTCATTTTTGCCCTGAATCTCCATAAACCTTTATTACTGCAGATAAGTACAATCTGTTCTCCTCAACCATGTACAGTGTGGCTGAGGGAACCTATCCTTATGGAAACATGGGACTACAATATCTATGGGAACAACCCCACTGTAGTCAGTACTAGGCAAGCTCAAGGAACAAGCCTAAAAGCACTTCATGCTTTTTAATGGTTTTCATACAATAACCTATAGCCAAGATACCAAATCCTTAGAAGCAAGAACATTTCCAACGAACCTGAGTGGAGATGCCTTGGCAGAACATCAGTTATCTCCACATGCACTACCAAAGCAAGATCACAAATATTCATGCTATTTTCAGACATTTTCTGTTGATCTTATGAGGGCTACTCTGTCTTGAGTATAGCAACAAGACCTTCCAAACATGCACAGACTTCTCCCTCTTTACCTGGTACTAAAACTAATACATCCAGTTTCTAATTTATCAAGTATTTAACTCCTCTTACTGTGCACTTGATGGAAACATAAAAAATAACACCCCAGAGTATAAAAAGTGAAATCTTTAAATGTGCCATTTTTTCTATTGAGCTACTATTATCACTTCCATGGATGATTTAATCAAATCCTACAGAAAGGTTTAAAAGGCAAAATAGGAAGATTGATTGGTAAACAGGAGTTACTAGATACGGGCTCATTATTCTTTATATTCCAACCCTGAACTGGCCTTTAAAAGACAAATTTCTACTCTGCTGTGTAGTTTCTGCACCATAGCCCCATGATTAATTATCAGGCGCCACATGCAAAATCCACTATGATGGATTGTCTGCCCACATCAGCATAATTACTAACCACAGTCATTGACAGTCCTTGCTACTGGAGCAACCATCCTGTAGGATTGAGAGGTGAATGAAAATACTTTGTAAGAAAGGGCAAAGAAATGCAATTAGATAAAGGAAGACATACCAAAGTAGTTGGCATAATCCCTCAGCTTTAGGGAACAACTGATAGCTGACAGCAGAGTGAATAATTCACAACAAATCATTTAGGGAACGCAGCTTCTTTAGATGCTGAGTCTGTAGGCTCTCTACACTTAGACTACAATACTTAGAATTTGAGTGTTGCCTAATCATTTCTAAAAATCATGTCTCGTTATGATCCTTGAGGGAATGAGTTATGGTTATAATCATAAACACACTTGAAAACTTCAAAACTTAGAAACTTCTACAGTGACCATGGCTGTTTCTTCTTACAGTGACAATGAAAAATTGGATTCCGAACTATGATGTATTGTTAAACTTCTGACCATTACTTTATATTTAGGCTGAAGCTCCATTTTCAGAATTTAAAACTGAAGTAGGTGAACAATAGGACACCTTTTGATGGGGTTAGACACTATCTACAATTTCACCCTTCAGTAGTCTAGAGTAAATTCAGTCACACAAAGTAGGGTTCTCATAAGTCTGACATCTAAAGGCTGCTTTCAGGCTTGCGTTGGCACTCTTGATTTGTCTTTAGTGGTGTTCCCCAATAAGTTGAGGAGACTGAGCCTACTTCTTTCCTTTGCATTACTTCAAAGGAAAGCAGGTAGACGCAACAGGCACCTCAAAACATCAATAAGTTGGTTGTTCAGAAAATATTCCTCCTGTTCATGTCCCTTGTGGATTCAGTTCTGTTAAAAATGGATGCACATGCTTTGTGGAAGAGACAGCCAGGAGCATTCAGCTCTATGATCTGCTATAGCCAGAAAACAAAGGTAGGCATATTTGTTTACACCTCATGAATTGGCCATTTGAAGCATGACCTTTTATTCTCCCAGTGTGAGTAAGATAATTGTTTTTTAATGGAAATATAAATAATTAGGAAAAAATTTTGGGGTTCTACAAGAAAAATTCTGCTGCAAGGGAAAGCCGTGTATGGATGCTTTTTGTGACATACACTCCTAAGTTGTTACTTGAAACTTAATCACATGTGAGTGGCAGGCTAAAATGAGACAGATTTTAAAGAAAAAAAGATGTCTTCAGGCAGTTTTATAGCATTAAGATCAACTTGTGCTTAGTTACAAAGTGGGCTTGCCATTCAATGACCCAGCTGCTCTCAACTGGTTCCATCAGGAGTAACAACTCTAAGTGCTCCCTACTTATTTAAGTGCTCCCTACATCATAGGCAACATCTTTAGAAGCCATATTATATCCTTGTACTTTTTCACTAAAATCTGCAGATGCAAAATTACAAAATGAGATTATGCATACAGAAATTCATACCATCTCCTCTAATGTATTTAGTTGCAATCTGATGAACTGGGTAAAAAGATAAACAAAAAGGGGTTTTCTATTGCTGTTGCTGTATTTTAAAGATTTTTTATTGAAGAGTTTTCCATTTTTATAAAATAAATGACAGCACTGAGCAGTAAATCAGCATGATAAAGCATGAAGACAGTGCCAGCTTGAAACTGCTCAGAACCATTCTGAATACTGCATTGCAAAAAGCACACATCTCATTCATTCTTAATGAAATCATACTGTGAGACTTTACTCTGAACCCCCACCACTTCTTTATCAATATGTACTCAATAGGCACATACTCAGACAGAAAAAGACTTATAATTAATGTGCCTACAGTAAAGATGGTGAGGTTGTGCAAGTTCTAAACCAGATGGCTGCACTTTGACAGAAATATGCCAGTATTTCAGAAAAACAAGAAACCTGTGGAATGAGGTCTCTACCAGTCAAGCATTCACCTCACAAGAAATGGTAAACTGCAGTAATTAAATAAGCTCTCTTCTAATGACTGAAATTTCTGTTATTAATACATCTTTGATAAAATTTCTCTTGTGTAAGTAATTTGACATGTTTTACAATGAAGATCTTTGACTTTTAGAGGACTGAATCCTATGTATTTTTTCTATTCCAAGACTACAAGTTCAGTTTCACAGCCATTAGGCATTTAAAGAAAAATTCCCGAGAAATATGAAAGCACTTTAAAGAAGGGAGTGGGCTGTATGCATCTTTTAGTACAAATTCAATCATGAACATACTGACTGAGATTCTACAAGCATATTCTCTTAAAGATATGCTGTCCATTGTTTTCATTCTTATTGTGGAAATCCTTCATAAATGTGCAACAATGAAATGTTACAGCATTTATCATCATTTAATAAGTGAACAGGACTCATCACTTGTGCAGAAAGATACATGGCTTCCAAAATTTATGAAACAGATTTGCATGTGAACTGTAAGCAACAAAATAGCTTGCAGGGTAATATATTGTATTCTGCTGTTAATAATCAAGATATCCAAAAGTGATATCATCATGGCCAAGACTGATAGTTCTATATGTGTTCATTTATGAGTAATTTCTCTTAAAAAGGTCCTAGCTATAGGCTGTGGATAAAATCCTGGCACTGTATCATTTCAGCTGTTTGATGTGCCAAGGAATACATGGTTATAGAAGATATAACAGTATGAGAAATACGGCATTCTATTTTATATATTATTTCCAATATATTTCACACTATTCTGGTCTATTTAGGAAAAGAAGTGACACTGCTAGTGCCATAATTTAGATCTCAAAAAAAAAAAATTGATCCTATATTCTTTTCTTTGTAAGCTTAGACACATCAGAGCAAGAAATTCACTAGAACTTATCAAATTAAAAAGCTTAAAAATATTAATGTTTCAGTTATTTTTACTTGAGTTACTGCTCTAATAACATTATAACCCAATATGGCCAGACAATTTAGAAAGCAGCCATTTCCATGAAGGGAGATTTAATTGATGATGTCAAACTACAGAAGTTTTCTGAGCTTAAGAAGAGCAGTAATCATCTGTGGTATGCTCTAGTACAAACTAACTATGCAGAAAAATACAAACACCTACAATTTTAATTCCTGTGTTTAACAATGGTATACAGAGTAAGACTCTCTATTTATGCTGATTGACTTTCATTCTTCATTTTTCTCTGTCCCCTTTCTTTTTACAAATGGATAAAAATATGTCTCTGTTCTGTGTATGTAAGATTCTCTAAAGCTCATAAAAACGTTTCATAATAACATATAAACAAAAGAATTTTACATATATGATTTCCCACTGAAGCTGTACACTAGCAGAGGGGAAATTCCTAATTATATTTCTAGGCTAAGCGAAAAGGCCAGAAAAAACATTCAAAGTTAACTGCTTTGTTTGCAGGCTGCACCACCTTTCTCTTAAAGTCTCTTAGAGACTAGCACTAAGTCAATAAAAACTTCTTTAAGCACATAGTCAGATTTTTTTAATCAATATATGATCATATCACCTTACACAACAGAAATGTCACATAATTTTATCTTAAAAATTATATTCTTACTAAAATTGAACCTTAATCCACTTGAAGTGTAAGATTTATTTTTTTTACTCTTAATTACAACACCTCAATTATCAGTTTTAAATTACAAGTGGAAAGGCTATGACGTTCCACAGGCTTTACCCAAAGTACAGGGACTTTCTACATTAAAAAGTATCTGCATTCATGTACAGGCATAAAATACTTAAAATAAATTTTTAAGGTAGTGATGTGGAAACCATGCATTCATATTCAGGCTCAGAAGAGACACATGCAACCCATTAGCTTAATTTCTATTATATGCTATCAAGGAAAGCACCTATCTCTGCAACCACCTGGAAACACTTTTCCATGTAAATCTAGTCAAGAGCCAATTTAAGAACAAAGCATCACATGATGGACAGCCCAGACTAAACAAGAGGTTTTAAGGGAGCCGGCGGTTGACTTCAGGGAGAACAGTGGAGAAAGATGGTTTTTCCCAGACTGGAGGAACCACCCAGCAGTTTTTTGACTTCCAGCTACATTTGTAGCTGTGAAAACTACTTTAACAATGGTGATCAAATCTCACATTTCAGTATGTAAAATGATTACTTAATGGTCAGAAATAATTCCTCTCTCAATGATTCCAATAATACTTGTGGACTAAAGGAATGTGTTGCAGGACTTGACAATATTATCTTCTCTATAATTTCAAATAATCTACTTTTAAAATCTTTTGTTGTTGTTGTTTTTTTATTGACAGATAATGTAGATTTGCTTAGGAAAGTGAAGTGTATTATCCTCTGCATTTTCAGCATACCTGAAATCCTGTGGCTTCATACGCAGGCCCAAATTTTTGAACTTATATGCAGGAGCTGAACACTATGAGATTTCTCAGTTTAGTTCAATTAATTTCCTTGCTTGGTATTACAGAAAGTTTTTGATGAATGCCTTAAAACTAGAGGCACTGATCTTTTGGAAGTATAAAGGCAGGCAATGATGCCTTCCCCCCCGCCCCCATTTTTCCCCCCCTCTTTGATTTTCTTTTCTCTTTTCATGTTTTCTCCAAAGTTAATTTATGGATAACAAAAAGTGAAAAAAATGTTCAAAGGCACTAGATTGTTATGAGAAAAAAATGTGCATGGGGATATATATATTAAAATATCTTTATAAACAAATTTTATCAGTTTGACTTGGATGGCACTCACAATAGCAGTTACTCCATATTATTTCCTTAAAAATAAAGAAAGAAGCAAATAAATAATATGTTTTATAATTCCTACAAATCTTATTGTAATTACAAGACAGCGATTAAGGGGAAAAAAAAAAGAAAAAGAAACTTAGTGCTGTGGTATTTGAAGCTTGCTTAAAGGCTTTAAAAGTTATATTTATCTATATCTCTATATACAGATATAGGTAATAGCTTCCTTATTTTTTACAACATTATATTAACATTATTATTACATAGCAACCAAAACCGGAGTAGAGAGAGAGCTACAGTTTGCATGAAGGAGATGATGAACGTGTGGTTAGCAGAAGCAATGTGCTTCCTAATGAGGTACTACAAAGAGGTATTATGGTAATGCTCTAGCTATGACTTGACCTTCACTTGGCAATAAAGTGATAAAAAGAATTTAAGAATCAGAGGCAGTGCATTCCATTTCACCAGTGTGGGGAAAAGACACATAGAAAAAAATGGCACAAGCAAGACATTAAACCCAACTTAACTCTCTCTGGTGTGGCAGATTTTTTTCTGTGGCCCCTAAGGTCTTAAAAGGTCTCAGATTTAGCCTTGCATGTGACTTGCATAGGTCAGTGTTCCAACACCCAGCATAATAAAAAATTGCCTTTTTTGTCTATGACGTGGCAAGAAAAACCTACTGTGCTACAACAAGTCAAATAGAAGTTTAAATAAACATGCACATTTAAAAGTAAATTCACAGCCACAAATATATCCCTTTATGTAGGTATAGTTATATACTATATAATATAATACACACTTATACTCCACATGTAATTATGTAATATACATGTATACCTTCATATATATGTGTGTATAAAATTAAGTCTGAATGTGTGTGTCTATATGCGTGTGTATAAAATTAAGTCTGAAATAAGGCTAATAAATGCTTACACATTAGGTCATCATAAAAGCAGGAGTTCAAGGATTTATTCAGGTTGTTTATTGAAAAGACCTGTTTTTCACCCCACTAGTGCCTAAGACCAGCACAACTACAACACTATTACCTCTGCTTGTAAGAAAAGCTATGAAAGTTGCCTACTTTGTGGAAAAGAAAGGCTTTAAAATGCTGTCCATCTTCAAACTCTCTTATTCAGCTACAAATTTGCAGAGAGGACTTCAAAGAACACCTTGGGAATTACAGACTTCAGTAACAAATTATGAGAATGTATAAGCGAAGGACACCTCACCAGGATAAATACAGAAAAAGTCAGCATGACTCCAGCAGAAGGACATCCTGCCCTGCTGAAATTTCAGACTTCTTTGCACTGAGTTAAGAGTGGTCTAGCTGATATAGTCCAGTTGGAATTCCACGATGTTTTTGAGGCATTTAGTCAGTCACAGTGTAAGATGAAACACCTGACATGTATAAATATGCTCTGACTGAAATATGTCGTATTGAGGGCAAAATAAAAAGCTTATTTCTGCCAGGAGATTGACAGTGAAATTTTGCCATAGTGTGTCCTAGAACCTATACCCTTCCATATATTAAAAAATAACCAGAAAACCCAGGGGTAAAATGCACGGTGACATTAGTTTGCTGATGATAAAGTCAATCGTTAGCCATGAAGAATCACAGAAGAATCTGTAAGAGGAGTTTGGGCAATACTTGGGCTCAATGAACCAGCACCCATCTGCTGCAGCAAAAGTCTGAAAACCAGTGTTATATATATATGAAAAACATCTTAAAAAGCGTCTATGAGAAAAACTATCATTTCTAGTCCTGTAACATTACCTTCCCAGAAGTAAATTTAAATTCTCTTTCCACTGAGGTGGCGGTTGGAAAACAGCCCATTTACCAAATGAATGGGAGGCTTTTCTTCATCAGGATTTTGCCCCATCTGATTCTCAATGTGTAAAACCAAGAAAAATACTAAAAGTGACGGTCACTTAAGTTTATAGTAACTTAGATACTAAATTATTAGTATCTAAATGTAAGTCAGTAATACAGCTCAGCTGAAAATGAAAGATTTTCTCATATCCATTAGATTAAGACCTGATGGATGCTTATTGTTGCATTTAGGGCTTTTTTTCCTTTGGTGGCACTCAAACTACATTCTGTTTTTGTAAATTTGACTGTACAATGACTCAATGTCTGCATATGTCAGAGTGTCCATATGTCCACAGTATTTGTCCATATGTCCATAATAACTGAACTCTGGGAAATCCTGTATGGACTGAATAAAATCCCTACACTCAGTTTCAAATAGCTTCTTGCACATCTTCATTTATTGATGTGACTGTGTTTAAGAGAAAATATGTTGCTGCTTTTGTTTCATAAGCAGCAGATGGAGTTGGAAATGGAAGATTTGGTGAAGTCTATCAATAAAGGAAACAGTTGTGGTAAATATATGTGATTACACTGAATTTCATTTGTTATTGAAAATTAAACTAATTTGTTTAGGGGCAACCAAAGCAAATGCAGTAAAATTAACTCAGTAATAAGTTCTTTTTATTAAAGGAATTGGTAAAGATCTTTAAGGTACAAGCAAGCACATGCTGACTGAGTAACGTAAACTCTGAAAAGATGAAAACCAAGTAAGCTTTACTTTATAGGTAAAGCATTTGATGTAACTGTCAAAATTTTGTAAATGAAAATTACATAAAAAAGTAAAAACTAGCTCTTTTACAAGACAAAATCATGCCTTTTGAGCCTAATAAATAGAAAATGACTTGTTATTAATTAAAGAGAATGATACCAAAGTTCCAGATTAAGATCCAGCTACTGCAAACCTGCTATGTGTATTGGCACCATTTTTTAGGACAGAAGTAATTTAGAAGATGAAAAGGATGTTATAATAAGGAAATTAAGTCATATTCTATCTCCAGGGACTCACTGCCACCATCAGAAAAGGAAGAGTTATGGATTGGATTTATAAGACACAGACATGCTCAGTATACATCATAAAACTAATTGTGAATTGCACAGAAATAAAGACAATGAAACTCATTGTTTTCATCTCATGGGGAACTAAGTAGACAGAAATAGCATCTTTAGGCTATAAAACATGATTAATCTGCACAAACTAATGGACCTGAAGAAGAAAATAGGAGCAATAGAAAAAACCACAAAGCCACTGATAAGCAACCTATAGTATTACGTGTCTATGTAATTTCTGCGTTACATCATTGCTTGAAATAAATGATCTGTTTGACAAATTTTGAAAGAGCAAGGACTGAAGAGCAAGGGGAGTAGAAAAATACGGAGATTGTTAACAGTTAAAATATATTTTCATTTTCATTCTTTCTAAACCACCATAACATCACCATTTGTAAAAACCAGCCAATAGCTTCTGCTCTGGCACATAATAAATGTATGCACATAGATAATGGAATGTGAATTGGCTGGATTATCTTCTGCCTGAAATTACGCAGATACAAAATTAAGTGTACACCATTATCTTCAAAGGTAAAAAAGTCATCAGAAAGATGTGCACTTTCCTGTCTTATTCTAGGTTAAAGAACCTGTATTGTACACTAGTTTCTTAGAACTGTAATTTATGATTCCTTAACATGCGTGCTAATAGTACAAACTTTAACGCACTACTTTTAAACAGTGCATTATAGCACAAAACAGGCAAAACTAAGCTCTTGCAGGCTATCATTATGATAAAAACCAATTAAATTAATCAGAATCAAAAGAGAGAAGGCACTTTCCCTCATTCGTAATTTGGAAAGTGAAAAGCCCACTGGGATACACATTTTTCATAATTTCCAATCACGCTTGACCTCACCTCTTTTGTTTAACCAAGCCTATTAATCAAATACATCCCAGAGGTGACTAATGATCTTCTAGAATTCTAATAGAAGCAGAAAGTCAAGGACAGAACAAATTGATCCACATCACCCACCTTATTAAGTTTACAGTGCTGACAGTGCTTCCCCTGTTTTACTCAGAATTGTAGCCCATACGGTTATTTTAAGATTACTGCCTACGGTTAAAACAATTTGACATAGCACCTCTCAAAGGACCAGGTTTCAGATTTTTGCCTCAGTGCAATATAACATTTAAAATCTATATTGTAGATTCTTTCATTTCAATACAAAGTTAAGGGGCAGTTAAAGTTACCGGGATAAACTTCCCTGAAACATATAAGCAGCCTTCCATTGAATGACCATCGCAGAGTATCATCTCAACATACTTTTGAGAAATAGTGCACATCAACTTTTCCACATACTTTTGTTCAAATAAATGAAGGCAAAATGAAGTTGACATCACATTCAGCTGTCATTCTATGAAAGTTTAAGCAGAATTTTTCTTATATGATCAATGTGTTGAAAAGGCATGCTAAAAAAAGTGCTTAAAAAAAAAAAAAGGCAAAAAAGCACACAGTAGTAAACAGCATTTCTGTTAGTCATGCGCCTCACAAAATAGCAGATAGATTTTTCCATTAAGACAAAAATTGGAAATGTTTCCCGTATGGGAATGCTTATTCATATGGGAATGGGGTTTACCCAATGTTTTGCATATCTCTAATTAAGAGGACTAAAACATCTTTTGTTGACATAGATGGGCCAAACCAAACCTACCAACTCAATTTCCACGCAACACAAACCACGATAGGAGATGGAAGCTCCAGCTTGAGGCATCAGTGCTTAAAGACTGTCCTGCCATCTTACAGAGGAAATTTAAAGAAGGAAGAGGAAGCGTTGCCCTTCTGCATCACGGGATGAATGCCTACCCATGAGATCACTTAAGGAGTTAAACTCTCCTGTTAGTCACCACACATATTCCATTTGCCCTCTAAAAAACAAAAGGTATGAGAAAAAGTTATTTGAGAAAAAGTTAGACAGCATTTGAGGCAGAAATAGGAGGTGATTCTGCTATTAGAATATATAAAGTATTTCTTTTACCACTGAACAACACATTGGTCATACATACAGCACCAATTTCTCATTCAGCAATCTACGTGCATATCTGCTGTTAAGAATTGTGTCATGTCTGGCAGAAAGATGATGCCATGAACATCGAAAAATGAAAGACTCAATTCAATAGGTAGTGAAAACCTGTTGTGGTGAAAGATCCATCATTATTCATGTTTTAGATAGCAAGCAGAAGAATGGAAATGCAATAAAAGAGACACCTCTAAAATGCTGTGATTTTTCATAAAAGAAAGAGAAACAGAAGACAGAACAATTAGAGATTTACTGCATGTTTTACTGGTTGTGTGGAAAAAATAATTAACAGAGGACAGAAAACTACAAAGAGAACATAAAAAAGGAGTGAGTTTAAAGAAAATTACTTTCAAATTATTTCCTTCCAAATCACGTCTTTATTTAAATTGAAGACATGAAAAATAGTATGAAAGAAAACCTCAAGAACAGTATGACTGCACCAAAGCTTAGGGAAAAGTGAGAAAAGAACTTTGTTCAGAGACTCATTAACCAAAAGCTTCTGATGTCTGGCTGTGAATTTCCTTCCTAGTTCCGCATTGTTCCTGGCAAGGAACTTAATGGCTATATATACATAGCACATAATCCCATATTGGAGGTGAAAAAGACTGCTTTGCTAAACATTTTAGAGAATAGTTACAGTTCGACTCCCTGGCCTCCCTCTGTTAAAATCAGAATTGAAACTGGAGAATCAGAGGATCTTCTTAGCCATGTTTCAAAAATAAACAGAAACATATTAAAACTTTGTCTACAAAATAGCTTAATTCTTTACCACATTGTGAATACATCTTTCAAATAGAAAAGCTCACTGTAAAACCATTGGTTTGGTATTGAAATTAAGATGCACTACGTGACCAGGACATCTGAAAACTACTGATCAAGTACACAGAAATTATCAGAATTGTGAGTAGTGAGAGGTAGCAGACCTGAATTACTTATAATTTTGCTGTAAGAAAAAGTAAAATTATAATTCTTCTAACCAGACATCAGATGTCTGAAAACTGTTACGACAGAAAAAAAGAATTGTTGAAATTATACCTAAAATTTTATCAAATAATCTATTATAACTGACTATGATTTGAAGACTCATTGTGCTCATCTTGAAGATGAGGTGACTTGAGACAGCCAGCAGGGCTTCACCAAGGGCAAGTCCTGCCTGACCAACTCAGCAGCCTTCTGCGATAGGGTGGACAAGGGAAGGGCTAGAGATGTCATTTATCTGAACTTCTGTCCCCCATAACATCCCTCTCTCTAAATTGGACAGAGATGGACTATGATGCATAGACTGTCAGGTAGAAAAGGAATTGATTGGATGATTGCGTGCAGAGAGCAGTGGTCAAGAGTGGAGCGTCCCGATGGACACCAGTGACAAGTAATGTCTCTCAGGGGTCCAAAGTGGGACCAGCGTTATTTAATATCTTCATTAATGACATAGAGAAGGGATCAAGTGCACCCTCAGCAAATCTGCAGATGGCACCAAGCTAAGTGGTGTTGTTGACACTCCTGAAGGACAGAGGGCCATCCAGAGGGACCTGGACAAGCTCCAGAAATGGGCCCATGGGAATCTCTTGGGGTTTAACAAGACCAAGTGTGAGGTTCTGCACCTGGGTTGGGGCAAGCCCCGGTACCAACACAGGCTGGGGGGTGAACAGGTTGAGAGCAGCTCAGGGGAGATGGACTGGGGGGTGTTGGTGGATGAGAGGCTGAACATGACCTGGCCACATGCACTTGCATCCCAGAAAGTCAAACACATCGGGTGCTACAGTCAGAGCAGTGTGGCAGCAGGGCAAGGGAGGGGATTCTGCCCCTCTGCTCCACGCTGCTGAGACCCCACCTGCAGTGCTGCATCCAGCTCTGGGGTCCCAGCACAGGAAGGACATGGACCTGTTGGAGCAGGTCAAGAGAAGGCTACCAAGTTGATTAAAGGGATGGAGCACCTCTGCTATGAGGAAAGGCTGAGAGAATTGGGTTTTTTCCACATAGAAAAGAGAAGGCTTCGGGGTTGGCCTAATTGTGGCCCTCCAGTACCTAAAGGGAGACTACAAGGAGTACTGAGAGAGACTATTTACAAGGTAGTGTAGTTACAGGACAAGAGGGAATGGCTTCAAACTGGAAGAGAGTAGGTTTGGATTAGATATTAGGAAAATATTATTTACTGTGAGAGTGATGAGGCACTGGAACAGGTTTCCCAGAGAAGCTATCCCTGGAGGTTTTCAAGACTCGGCTGGATGAGGCTGTGAGAAACCTGGCCTACTGTATTGCTGCTCACAGAAGGGCTGTTGGAACTGGATGATCTTTAGGGTCCCCTCCAATCCAAACCACCCTATGATTCTATGAAGATTATAAATTTTATTCTCTCCTGTCTATTTAATAGAAGAATGAACACCATTACAGGGTTTTTGGAGAGGCCTATTTCTTTGCCACCTGCTTCCACACATAAGAAACCAGTGTTTACTCTGACATTTAGCGTAAGGAATAGCCTTGTGCCCATGTGAAAACTTTGAATTCCCTAGAAATCAGGTACTTTTAAAGGATAACTTAAGTTAAAAATTATATAACAAGAAAGAATTATATAACAAAAGCTACAATTACAAACAAGATGTGGAATTTGACCTGTAATCCAGACTGTTAGTTCCCATATCATAAACTTATGGGAATCCCATAATCTCTATGGTGCAGTAATATAATTTCTCTTTTCCATGATCCTAAAGAACATATTTTTAGGTTCTATTTTCACTTTGTAATTAGGATTTTTGCCATAGAACTGGCTACTTATTGAAACCTTTTGCTTTATATACTTTTATTTTGTTGCCTTTTGTTCACCAGTTTTTCCCCACAATAATTAGCTAATTGGAGTCACCATCCTTGAAGATATTTAAAAGCTGATAGTCTTGGGCAACTTACTCTAGTTGTGCCTACCTCAGTTTGGACAAGATAACTTCCAGAGGTCCCTTCCAACTTCCACCCTTCTCTGAGTCTGTGATGGGTTTGCAGAGAACCAGGTTGCAAAGGTAAGCTGATTCAGAGCAGGAATACATCATGATGTGAGCTGGACCACAGTCAAGTGGGATGACAGGGAGATTTTCTTTAAAAGCATATACCTGCTTCTAATTTGAACAATATTGAAGTAGCATCCACAGAACTAAAGATGTACAAAAAGGGTTGATGTTTGGTGAGTCATGGCTCATATCTTTCTGAAGTGACTTCCTGATCAGTACAGCATTTTGATTACTTTGCAAACTGCTAAATTTTCCACCTGCATTGAACAGAAAGGTTTGTAGTCTAAATATAGGAGAAGATGTATAGAGCTAGGGCAGATAAAACTAACCACTGTGGTCTGAAAAATTTAATACTGAATCAAAATTAGATTTCACTACATTTCATAATCACCATACTTATAACAGGGCTAGGGTGCTTGCCTATCTCAAAACACTATGAAGAAGAACATAAAGATGACTAGATAATGATCCAAGCAAAGAGCTCAAAACAGAACTATATTTTATCTTCTTAGAGAAAATGACTTAGCTATCAAATTATGTATAGGATGACCCACCTATAGAACCAATCACTATGCAAGCAATATTAATCTACCCTAAAAGGTTCCAAGTGGACCTGGCAGAAAATCACTGTAAAAGGCAGTGGGGGACCAGCAAGGTCCCATTGGTTTGTGTTGTGCAACGAGCAGTGTTTCTGAAGGAGAGGCCCTCTGGGCTGGTCTGTAACACTTCTGTTAGCAACTAAGTCACAGTCTGAAGTAAAATTCTACCTACTTAAGGTTCTATTAGGCTTAACAACTTCAAGAGATATTGAATGCATTGACTAGAAAGTGCTATAAGCCTCTATCTTTGCTATCAGTACAATAAATAAAAATCAATGCTGCATCCAACTCAGAGCTAATCAAATTAAGGGGTACAAATAACCTAATCATTAAATATTACAGCAATTATTCCTATGCCAGGTAAGCTACTAAGTGGAAACTTGCAAACTAAATAAAATCCTTTAAAAATATTTTCCATAATTTAAAAAAATGTGTTCCTCCAACACAATAATACAGCTCTTTCTATATTATTCAAAGCACAGGTAACTCATATTTAATGATGACAGCCCAGCAGTCCTGGGCTGTTAGTGATTCCTGAAGCATTCCTCCAGAGAATAATGAAATCCAGCATGATTAATGACTTAAATTAACCCAAGTCTACTGATAACAAGTATTTTAATTTTTGAGAAAATGATATCAGAAGCTATGCTATGGTAATTTGCTATAACGCAGTTTTTAGAATCGAATGAAAAGCAATCAAGTTACAATAAAGACAACTGAATAGGAATGTGTACAGAACTAAAATAGTGCCACCCCTAATTAATGTCCCCTGGTAGCAAGTCTATTAGTTCTGTAACTGGGATTCAGGAGGATGCAAATGAGTAGGACTCTGGGAACAACAACAACAACAGGCAATATTTTTATAACTAGTATTTTCATTTATATTACTAAACAACAAAGATGCATTAGCAATTCAATTTGGAATCTTTACTAAAGCCTATAACAAAAGCATCAAGCAAATTATGGCACATGTCATCAGTGAAAGTTCACTAAATACCATGAAACTAACACAAAGAGTTTAGATGTCCTCATCAGGACATCTCAAGCTGTCTTCATAAAATATTCTAACCTGCCAATAATGATCACCTTACCTCTACTAAGCAGTACACCCAGCCCTTACAGCCTGCCCTGGCTTTCAGCCTCCATGATCTCCATGAAACCTAACTGAAGTTAACATGAATTTTCTCCTGATGCTGTTTTTTAACTGTCACTTTTTTTTGTCTGATTTTTATCTACTGATAAAAAACCCCAACCTTCTTCCTACATCACTTCACTTGTGTATCCTTACATTGTGGGGTTTGGGTTTTGGAGGGGGTTTGGATGCAAAAAGTAAAATTTGCCTGACCCTGAATGCTTGGGGGCTTTATGATGTTACCTCCACTCACAGAGGTGGAGCAATTATTCATTACAAAAATCCCACTCAAATCCACTGGAGTCCATTGAAAAAAATCTACTGCTCCAATAGCTATGTAATAAAGTTATAGATTTTTCTTCCCAATGAGCTAAATGATATATCGTGCTGTAATAGGGTGACATTTTGGTATTCAAAATACATAAAAGACTTCCAGACTCACAAATGCTTTTCATCTTGTGAGATCAAATGATCCTTTATCCTCCATCACATTTTCTCAGCAGTAGAATTTTATGCTGTTTCAATAGATCCAAACAAAGGGTTTACAAAGCAAAAGAGGAACGAAATAGGAAGCTGATGTGAGGAACTTCTATCAAAAATGAAACAACTGTCAAAAGTGAAGGGAAATTGTACAAGTTCTTTCCGAAAGTAGGGAAAGGATTTTGTAATTTTGTTCTTTAGGTATAGAAAAAATTAAATGGGCCCACGTCTGTAATTCCCAAATGTACATACATTCTCATTCACTCTGTCCACAGCAATAACCACTTTATGAAACAACTGAAAAAGGTAGCTTTTATTTTACCAGGAAAAATTTAGGGACACAGAGTTTTCTCCTTCCTTCTCCAGCTTCAGTGTGTGCATAAATAGGCTATTTCAAGCTCTAAGGAGACTCTTTCTTTAGTACTTGGGATTTTGTAAAGTGTATCATTGCAGAGAAACACTAACAATAATGAGTGTTCATGGCCAACACATTCAGAATTCCGAATGTGCTCTGCCCTTCCCAAATCAACTATGGGGCTCACATATAATAAGTACACATTGTACAGCTTTAGTCTTACTGCTAAGCATCCACATCTTGTGGGCAAATAGGTCAGATTTCAGATTACAACAGTTCAAAATTTTCTGTAAAAATATGATGATGATTCTTGCCATGAAAATCTATTAAGCAGTATCATTACTGGAATGACACTAATACTTTTTTACACAGTTAATGTTATTACTGGAAGGATCACACATCATATCTATGTATGACCAACTCAGATGTTGTTCTTCTAACCAAAACATGCCTACACTTAGCCGTATATAAATAACACAATAGAAAATGCTCATTAAATGTAATAAAATGCTCATGATGTCAAGTTTTTCTTGCTTTTAATCACAAAGTTTAACAAGAATTACAAAATCCAAATCCAAAGCAATCACTACCAGCCTCTACTTGATAACAGAGAAAAGGAAAAAACAGTGAAATAATTATCATGACTGTCATTAACGAGTAAAGCTTTCTAAAAAATAAAGCCGTACTTTGGAAAGGTGAAAGTACCATTCGATTTCTTATCAGTTCTGCCTTAACTTGCACAGCCTGTGTTTCTGACCTAGAGCTGTAGGCTTATTTTGGGAACTCCACAGCTGCTCAGTCACAAACTGTGCTGCTCATTCCAACCTCTACTCTCCCTACACATTAAAGAATTGCTTGGTGGTACAATCTCAACAAGACTGATACTTGTCCACTTTTTGCTATGCGTATCACACATCAATGCATTAAATATCACTTACGATTTTAGAATTCACAGAAGTTATTATTACATCTCATAGTGAGAATATGACTGAACTTTCCCGAGATCAAATGAGTCTTATCACTCATAATTTGCCTTTCAGAGGCCTCATTTTAGGGTATCTACTGTGTATAAATAAACATTCAGCTTTTACGTATAAGTCTATACAGTGTGGCTTAAAATTTAAACAACTACATTTCCCCGTTACAGAATTTTAAAAAATATTTTAATATTCTTAGTCAGCGGAGTTGATCCAAGAATTTTTTAGGTTGCAAAGAATCTTATTTAAAAGCATAGTCCAAAAAAAAAAAAAACCCCAGAAAACCTAATTTTCTTTCAGTCCTTTTTTAAGTGGTTGGTATAGATTTAATTAATTAATAAAAGCAATACAAGTATTAAAGCTCAGCCACAGCACTGAATGAGGTGTCTCAGGAGGTCCCTTCCAACCCCAACCACTTTGTGGTTGAATAATCACAACTTTTCAGTATTAATGGAATATGTGAATAAAAGATTGGATCACTTTTATGTTAAACGCTTGTTCAAACAAGTCATTGCACGGATCTGGCCCACCAGTGTTGCAGACTTTGCAAATTTAGGCAAATATGTCCCCAAGCTGTTTTGGAACAGACTTCTATGACATGTTACTGACCTTTTGCAATCTTTTTCTAGAGGTAAATGAATCTTGGTATCAAAGGCTCACGAAACAATAACAGTATGGCTGTTTCTTGGTTATTTCAATGGTATGCTGTCAACAGGAGGGTTTATGAGCCTGATAAATGTGCGTTCATGCAGAATAGGGAAAAGGCCACATTTGCATTAAAATTCAATTTTAATTGTCCTTATTCTTTATTGATGCTTGGTGAATTGGATCTATAAAGAACCATTTTTAAGCAGAATGAAATTTGACAAATAGCATAGCTGTGTAAACAATTTCAGTAATTATGGCAGCAATTACTCTCTGTTTTATCTCTTGGTAGCTTTAAAGAGAAGAGAAAGAAAGTGACAAGAGCTTCAGAAACCCTGCAGAGATCTCAGCATTATAAAAGTCAGAGAAGCCAAATATCAAAAATTTCTGCAACATAGGTTTAGCACAAGAAGATAAACATTGTCTCTATCCTGATTTTCAGACAGGAAAACCTTTATTACTCAGAGAAATCAATAGGCTCAAATTAAACAAACACAAAGGAAAAGTGCCAGCTAGACAAAACTTTAAACAAGAGCATACAAAGTTATTCAGACACAAAATATAATAGATCACCATATTAATTATACAACTAGTGGAAATCATACTGTCATTATTCTCTCTCTAAACTCTTAGAAAAATCAATCACTGCTCTGGATGATAATGAGGACACACTGACAGATTAACTCTTCAAACAAGTTTTGTTCTCTTCTGTAGAGGTCTGGTTACATAGCAAGTCTTTTAGTCTGAAATTGACATTTTCAGTGCAGGGGGAGAGGAAATACATTCTAGCTGCACTAGTGCTGCTGAGAGCATGATTTCTAAAAAACTACAGTTATACTGCATACAAGTATACAAGAGAGATCAGATTATGATAATATTCATTTCTAGACCCAAATCTCATTAATCATCCAGCATCCAAAGTGTAATAACTGCATCCCAACAGAGCACTACTCGCCAGTTTCTCATTTCACACTTCCTACAAGCGGGGCCACTGGGAGTATTGTCTTACACTGACTGTGGAAAGCAGAGACCTGAGCATGGCAGTGAATTCCTCCTCAGAACAGAAAGGTTTAAAACACTTAGAAAGAATACAAAATGGCAACCACTTACTTTAGGAGCTTAAAATACAATGTAGAAGACACACAGAAAAAATCTAGACAATAAAAAGAATCCTGCAAGGAAAAAGAGAAGCCTATGAATTCAGAAAAAAACCCCAGCTTTAATAGGGGAATAGCAACAGAATCTTTATGACTAGAAGAAAAAAAAAAAAATCCCTGCAGAATACATTACTGATGAAAAGCTAAACTAATTTACAAGTTTCTTGGTCCTCCAGCTTTTTGTTTTCCTGAAACTCTGAAATACTTTGGAAATGCAGAGAAAGGAAAAATATTTTCATTATCTGTCCACAAGAATCGGGGAGCTGCTAGACACAGAGAATGATATGTTACCTGGCAAATCATACATAAATAATTCACTTAATTCTTGCACAAAACCTGAAGCAGGTTTGTTTACTGCAATATTCCACTGCTCACAGTCTCATACAAAATACTCTAAGTTATATGGCATTTCTCAAAATGAATGGGTATCAAGGTATGTGGCCCTTTTCCCCTTGACAGATTAGAGCCAGACTGGAGGACTCTGTCCAAGAGAGTACATATGTTTAAAAGCTTTCCTAAGTGAAGCAAAGGTTACACAAACTTTTCCGAGTATCAACCCTGTTATACATTTCAACCCTTCAGTGTGTTCTAAAAGCAGAGAAAAGAAGCAAAATGTATGCAAAAGCACATGAATTTATAGGTAGGGTTTCACTGAGACTCATCTCTAGAAACATTGGCACTGCCACACGAAGTGCACACAATACAACGCTCTGCAGTTTATGGATGAGCCAAAAAGGAACAAGAGGATAATAAGAATAATAGAAACATAGAACTGTTTAGGTTGAAAAAACCTCTAAGATCATAGAGTTCAACTGTGAACCCAGCAATGCCAAGTCCACTGCTAAACAATGTCCCTAAGTGCAACATCTACACATCTTTTAAATACCTCCAGGGACAGTAACTCAAACACTTCCCTGGGCAGCCTGTTACGATGTTTGACTGCCCTTTCAGTGAAATTTATCCTAATATCCAGTCTAAGCCTCCCCAGCACAATTTGAAGCCATTTCCTCTTGTCCTGACACTTGTCGCCTGGGAAAAGATGCTGACCCTTTTCAGGCAGTTGTAGAGAGCAACAAGGTCCCCCCTCAGCCTCCTTTTTTCCAGGCTAAACAACCCCAGCTCCCTCAGTCATTCCTCATAAGACTTGGGCTCCAGACCCTTCACCAGCTCCATTGCCCTTCTCTGGACATGCTCCAGCACCTCAATGCCCTTCTTGTAGTGAGAGGCCCAGAACTGGACACAGGACTTGATGTGAGGCCTCACCAATGCTCATTACAGGAGGACAATCCCTGCCCTGGTCCTGCTGGCCACACTACTGCTCACACAGGCCAGGATGCCATTGGCCTTCATGGCCACCTGGGCACAGCTGGCTCTTAAAATATCACACCTAGGTGGACCAATCAAACAATCAACATCACGAGTTGAAAGAGAAAGACAGGTATTTTGTAGGGGTCCCAGCACAGTCTGTATTTTAGCAGAGATTCACACCACAAACAGCCAAAGAATCAGAGGTGATTGACCCGCACAGCAGATCCTCACAGACAGTAATTAGTTAGCTCCTGACAGGATACACCATCAAATATACTGCTTTGCAAACACTGAAGTAACTCCCCAAAAACTACAAGACTCCCAGTATTTGGTATCAGACAGCTGATAACCCAGTTGCCTTTCTATATGCCAAGGACTAATTCTTTCCATTTCTAAAACCCAGAGTGCAGCAGCCTTGCTCTCACTTTGTGGGCCAAGAGCTTCCTCTGACAGACGGACCCATCACTGCCTCAGTCAATCAATCAGTGGCAGCTGCCCATAAAGCAGTTGTTGCCTCCAGCCCCTGTGTGCAACCCTTTCTGTGTATATGGCTCAAAGAATATTTATTTTCATGTGTCAATATTATTATTAATTACCTGTCTGGATTAGCAGTGAAAATGTTTTATGAGGCCACACAAGTATGGACTACTGCATGACTAAAATATAATTAATCTATTAAAACCTTGGAGAGCTGATACATAGGGTAGTCTAATGGTAGAAAATAAACCTTACTGAAGCACAGTTAAGCATATGAGAATTCTAATATTATCAGAGAATAACAATCAGATTTTAATATTGAGAACATGAGTCTAATTACTATGATTCTGCATTTTTGGTACCAATCAGAAATTTAATCCTATCCTCCCCTCATAGCATAAATAACTGGATTTAATTATGTAGTTTTTATATTGAGGGATGAAGAACTGTGCTTCTTATTCATGCCCACATTTTATTTCTCAACATTTCATTACATTTGACCAGTTTACTATGATGCCTTTTGCCTCCCCTCCAAATCCTAAAACATACTATGAATTGGCTCATTTGAAGACGTGAACAGAATTGCCCTTGTCTCTGATTCTCCTGAAACATGTTTTGTTTTATTGTCTTCTGGGGAATACCTTTCTGATGAGGCCCAAGTTCTAAAATCAAGACAGCGCTCCTGATATGCTGTTTAAAAAGTGTATTCCCTTCATAAGTGCTGTGGCAATTGGATATATTCATTGTAAGTTGCTGATGCATGCATTCCTAAATGTGCAAAACATTAGCACAAACCAAGCACTACAAACTCAAAAAGACAAACAGAAGAGAACTGCTGATAGAATTTAAGTCTTCCCAGCCTCTGGAGGTATCTACATCTTATTTATACTCAAGAATCTCAACAGCTGAGTAACTGAGTACTGAGGTAACATTGCATCAAGCAGTATTTTTACAATTAGCAAGTTAGGGCAAAAATCAGTAGAGGTTGTTGATGAGAGCAACAATGTGGTATGTGTATGCTTTCATTAGATGGCTGACTTAAAGGATTAATTAATAGCAGTAAGAGTTGATAGGCTTTTGTGTTTAAAAATAAAGGATGGAACACTTTGTGGTTTATTACCAACAAATATATGAGGAGAAATTGTAGGGAATATGATGGATGGCTAATATTTGAGACGTCAGCAAGATTTGTCAGGTGCTATAACCAGGTCAGAACATTTGCTTTTGTCCTTAAAAGCCTTTTTTGCCACTTGGATGGTATTCCGTGCCTAAAAAATTCATATGATCACTTTCAATATGGTATAAGGTAATGAGAAGACTACAATCTGTAGAAGAACATGACTACAGACATGGAACAATTCTAAAAAGGGTCAGAAATATCTGACAGCACTATGGCCCAAAATAACAAGACTGATTCCTTGCAGAGGTGAGTCTGACAAATTTGTATTTTGCTTGCCCTATAGAAGCAACCTGAGAGCTCTCTAGCTAACAAAGGAAATCTACATAAAAAATGATGAAGACTTTTAAGACAATCAAAGAATGAAATCTTTGTGGCATGTCCACCAAAACTGAAGTTTTCACAGATATCTGGTTAATAGTCTTCTAAAGATGTAGAAGAAAACCCAGATGTTTTGCATCTCACAAAGTAATACATACTATATGATTATATATTTGTACCATGTTAATTATATTCAAACAGAATAGTTTGCTCTGAAAGCACAAAAATTCACATGAAAACATGCTTTATACAGGAAAAATCCACGTTAAATAATATTGACTGCAATCCTCTAGTATTATAATCAAACAGGTGTTAATAAACATTTTGTAGAAAATAGAAACTGTTTTTTTTTTCTTTTACATATACAGCTTCAGAGATAGATTCCTGAAGAAAAGATGCTGCTAAGCAAGACTGCTTATTCAAAAGGGAAAAGGACCTAAGCACATCTGTCTGATATCACTTGAAAAGTGGACACTGCTCAGACATAAAATCATTCCTGTCATTAGCTGATCAATAGCAATCAAGACCTGAGACTTCCTACTGCTTCTTGAAACTTATTGTATATGTCTGTAACACGAAACACCACTCACTTTCTGGCAAAAGACAGGGTTACAAACGTACAAGGCTGCCACACTGACATAGTCCACTAAATATTCCCTCTCCAGGGAGAGGAATACAAGGCAGGGCCTTGTAATCCTAACTAAATTATTATAATAGTAACATTCTTTCAGTTTGGAACATAGCAATATTTCTGGTAAATGAGTCTTCCCTCTACCCACCACCAACCACAACATACTCTCCTTGATTGCTTTTTCCAAATGCATTTACTACTGAAACAACAGACCCACATTTTAAAACAAACTTTAAGAAGTGCTACAGCAGCGGACCTCAAATATTTGAAAGAAAATATATAACACAGTCCCATCCAGTTGGTTGGAGGTGCTACTTTTATGCTACTTTTCAGTTTGAGTGCCAGGCACTAATCTGAAAGCTGGATCCTTATACAAGTCTCTCAGTAGCTGCCAGAACCACTTCAAAATTCCTCAGTTTAATGTGCAGAAAAGAATTTTCTGTCATGGGGGTGAGTCCTAGGCCATTTTTCACAAATAAAAAGGCTGCAAGAAACTGGAAGAGGCCTGGAGAGACAGCTTGGACAGTCAGACTCTGCTCATACTTCTATAACAAATACTCCTCATCCTTGAAACCACCCTGTTGGAATCAGCCTGATGCTGTCACATTTTCCCACCCTTTCCCCCATCAACCAGTATTCCTGACACTCTTCTATAATGCCTTTTTATTTTTTTAATTTTCCTCTGCTTTGAGCGGGTAGCTCAGGTAGCTGCAACATCACATTGCATCAAATTTTCTGCAGCAAATAGAACTACTTCCAAGCCTCTGAGGAATAGTAATATGAAAAAGCTATAGAAGCAGGACAGAACAAATCAAGTAAGAACTGAAGCTTAAAAATATTTGCTTATAAACTATGGGAGTAATCGTACATCATCAACCCACAGACTTCCTACATTGACAAGATAGCACAGGGAATAACCTTACATTTTGAGAATGCAAAATCACTTAAGAGAATCTCTTCAGTGAGTTCATCAGAGGGGTTACTTCCCAGTTCCTTAAAATATCCTATATAAATCAATAAGATTAAGTCAAAGACCATACACAGAAGCCCCATATTACTGAAGTGATTGGAAAGGTCTAGCATGAATAGGGATTTATTATTATTAATGTACAAAAAAATATTGAATTACTACAACAAAATACAGCTCTTTTGGTTATTTTACTTAATAGTTAGACACCAGGCAATTTTACTAGGCATCTTAAAATGTATCCTTAAAACCTAGTACTCTTAATTTCCTTTTCACCTTCTAAGCTTATCAAATACATTAAGTATTTAATATTCATAGTCTCCTTCAGGGGTAGACAAGTACCATTTTCCTGAAACAAGTATGAAAACTGTCTGGGGTTTGTTTTCTTTCCCCAAGACTACTGATACAACTCTATATGTGGACCACTAGAGGTTCCTATACTAATTAGCTCCTTCAAAAAATATATTTCTCTTTCCCTTGTATTCTTCTCATTTACATCTTTATTTTGTCTCATGAAAATTGTAGTATCAAACCTGGTTTCTGTGGGCTTAGACATAAGCAAGGATTCAGAACTCAAAGTCATTTTGACAGTAAAAATTTCATAAGCAGCCCTGCACATACAAAAATTGCAAAGCAATGGCCCTTTTTTCTTTGGGGCATATGAACAAATATGAGCCTTTTTGATGCATCTCAGCTATTTAAATTTTAAATATTTTAAACACTGACTTCTAATTTTAAATTAAAAAAAATGTTTTCACGGAACTTTTCAAGCTTTGAAAAAGGTAGAGCTCTTCAATCTTTGTCAAAGGTAAAATTTTCTATAGCAAGAATTAGAATAAATAATTTTTGCTTTTGTTCTATTAGTCCACCTCTATGAAAAACATCTTTTACTGCCCATTATGAAATGAAACAGAAGTCAGCTTGCATATCCAGACTTCAGAGAACCTTAGGTTCTGTGATTCTTGTTGCTTTTGACTAACCTAGCAATATCTCTTCCCAGAGAACTGTAATTAAGCACACTTATACGGGTCTAATGTGAAAAATTGAGAAAATAATTAATGTACCCTGAGACATGTAATCCATTGAGAAATTCCTGCTGTGTCACTTTTGAATTTATTACTTTTGAACAATTTTTTTTTTCTTAATATTTATGTATGCAATTAGATTTGCAATTCTGGCCTTTATCTTGTGGACTAATTCAGTGTTTATACACAGAAGTTTATGTACTAGAGTTGCAGTGATGCTGTATCATGAGTTTGTCTCTGACACAAGCATTATGAGGTATATTTTTTTTCCCTCCTCCACGAACACTGACATTTCAAGTCAAAGTTCCTTGAAATATCCTCTTGTCCCTTCTGATCCAACATTTACTATGGTTACTGGCAATAGCTGACCTTGAAGGAAGCATGTACCACACTCTCTCTGTTACATCATATATATTAGACTGGGTATGACAAGTTATCTTCAGCATTTTTCTTTCCTTTTCAGCTAATTTCTAGCTACCTAAGCGTATCTAAAAATACTGAGAGAGTCCAGCTACAAATACGGCTTGACGATTATTGGCAGGACAGAGAGTAACTGCTGGTACTACACCCTTCTTATTAGTCAAGTTTCAATAACAGCAATTCCCTTGATTAAGCAGTGCTGTCAGTGGAAGATTTAGGTGGAAAACAAAACAAGGCCTAGTTCACATGGAATTTGGACCAAATAATTAGTCATGAAAATGCTTAAACCATTTTGCAGAGTCACAACACTGACTTCCAGATGACTTTGATTACTCAACAGTGGCACTGTAAACATGGAAAGAGAGAAAAAAGGAAGAGACTGTTTTCTTCCCTTCACTGTGAGCTTTTCTGCTTCATAACAAAGCTGCACACCTTGTGCTGAGGAGTACCCTACACTATTCTCCATCCCAAGAAAATAATTTGCAACAAGAACACAATATTATATATGTACTACTTATTGAAGGACTTAACGAAATAGAAGTTTTGACATCTTGTCTGATTGCAGCTTAATCCTTAGCAGTCTTAAGGCATGAAAATCAAAAGGGGGAAAAAGTTTATTTGCCTGGCTTCCTGTATTTAGGGTTTATCTTTTAAAGAATCATCTTGGAGATCTTCATAATTTACTATAGTCCTGAAATGTTTCAGTATTAAAAGAAAATAACACAATATCTCTCATTCTCCAGGTAAGAGTAGGACCATCCCAAAAAAACTAACAACTTGCATAACATGAATAAATGCATATATGATTATTGAGAGGACTTTTGAAATACATGATAAAGTTTTTTATCTTACTTATTTTGCATCCCTTGAAAAATCATCTACACTGTAAAGATGTGATCCACCATCTGGAAAGCACTTTGCATCCTCTTCACTGGAAGCTTTAATTTCAGAAGATTCAGTCTATGGCTCTGGGAAATGCAGATTCTGTATTTCATGAATATTGGGGCAAGATTTAAAAGAAAAAACTGTTCATTTGAAAAGAAAGGCTAACTAGTTCATGACATTAAGACTTGACATCGAAGCTATCATTAAACATCATCTGCCCAAATACAGCTCCAATTATTGCAGCATTTTTGCTTACCTAGTGGCGTTGGAAAACATGAGGAAAATAACAGATTGGAATACAAGCCAGTGAAAAAAGCAGTTTCATACATCTGACTTGAACGTTAATTGTATACTGAGACTGTAATACCCCTTAATGAGTCAGTTTATATGGTAAGTAGCCTTTAAACACTTTTAAAGCACCTGTGTAGTGTATTTGAGTTATGTGAGCCAGAGTCTTCCAGTGTTTAAAACAATCACTAATAATGTATCAAACTCACAAGAAGATGAAAAGGGATAAGGTCAGAGATCTTATCCCCAATTAATTAACATGGAATACTCAGCAGAAGTGCATATGCACTGACACATGCAGGACTTTAGGTTACAGTAATTACTATGAACTGCAGGAGACTTCAGAGTCACCTCTGCGGCTTTTCTTCCTTTCACCAATGAATTCATTAATAAAGTACTTTGTTTCTATCAAAGCACCTTTTATATGCAAGAGAGAGGAAATATAATAATATTGATATGTCCTGAATATTACAACAAAGTAAAAAAATTATTAAAGAAAATAAATGAACTGGAACCAAAGATGCTCTAACTTAAATCTTCTGCAGCTGTTAAAGTTTCATAGTATTAAGAGGTATAAAATTAGTTTTTAGAATCTGTCTTGCAATGCAACCACCACTTTGCCATTAAAAACTGGCCACTGGTAGTTTTGGATCATTTACAAGAGTGGATACTGCATTTGATTCACAATCACAAATTTACAGGAAAGACTTTACACAATCCTGTAATTTTCCTGCTAGATGTACTAGTTAATAAATAGCAATTAAAATCCTGGGAACCTGTAGTTCTTTGTTTCTTCCAATAATGAAGATGAAAAATGAAAACAGAGATAATTAGGGCAAAAAAGTGCTTCATCTTATTTTTCCTGTTTGTGTTACAGTAGACATTTAAGCATCTATTTTAGAATAAAAAAAAAAAAAAAGAAAAATATAGTCCTGCCAAATCTGCTTTCAAGTTTTGTTCATTAAAAACATTTTTTTTAATTTTGATAGCAGATATCCTTGCTTCATAACAATAGATGCCTCTGAAAAGATTAGCGGTATCTTTTCATCAGTGAGAGGCACTTATAAGCAGAATGGTAAATAACACAGGACTGACTGCCTTTCACAAGAGAAGGTCTGGTTTTTACCCTGTTTGCAAATCTCTTTATTTACAGTGTACAAACTAGACTGTTTTTCTTAGATTATACACCAAACATCCCATTGCCAGCCTTTAGAATTCTTAGCTCTATGCATTTTGGAGAATTTGGTAGTAATAACCAAAATCTATAGATGTTGAGTAATTCACGTCAATGAAACATTCCCTATCTATGGTGCTGAGTAACTGGAAACAAGAGATGTGAAATCCATCAAGGGAAAGGAAACACATGCCCTAAAACAGCAGACCCCTTTACAGACCCAGATTTTACTTGATGTGTCATGACAGTCTTTGAAACATTTGCCAATTAGCAATTTCTAAAAGTATCTTCTGATGAAGAAGAGAAGACAGAACAATTTTAAACTCCTGGGTTTATAGTCTTTGATTTAATTGGATGTGCTAGACATCAGGAGCAGTGTAGAAGGGAAAGGAGATCTTACTTTTTATTATCTTGACAATGTGCAAGAAACTCAAGAAAGGCAGATATTGTCAAGCATAATCTACTGGGTGCAGGTAAAGCAAAGAAGTGACACAGACCCGTATCTTATTCACCTGACCAGCTATATTCACAGTCAAAAAAACCCCAAACAAACAAAACAAAACCAAATCAAAACTCCAGAGTGACATGAGAGAGGAAAATTGTAAGCAATGTTCTTTTGATATGTTATTTCTTTTAACTCAGTTAATATTTTATGCACAAGAATTGATTTAACATGAAAAACTGGGGATTATAGCTTAATGTGTAACTTAACTTTACAAAATATTATATACAGAATATAAGAGGAGACCACTGAATGACCAACATTCCTTTTGAGGAGGAAAATTGGGATTTGATTCTTCTCTGCAAAAAACTAGAAGCTAAAATAATTGTTTCAGGGTTGAATTCCTGATTACATTGTCTGTTGAATGAAGGAAGGAGCAAGTGGCCACAGCAGGTTTTTGTTTTTGGTGTAAGTGAATTAACTATGGTTTTATCTCCTTCATTAAACTGCGCTTAGTTCACCTTGGATTTTGTACGTTAATAAACACATTTCATCTTAATTTTATTTGTGTTAAGTAAAATTGCAATGAATAATATCAGGACATTCCACCACAGTAGCCAATTGTAAATCCTGGATACTAGGGTGCTATGCTTTACAGTAGCAATTACTTTTGTGGAATATCCAGAAACTGTCGAACTGTTAATTCCCCTTAATATGCTTAAGATAGCAGTCATAGAGTCTCTGAAGACACATCTTTGAGAGCCAGGAAAACTTCTTAATATGTGGGAGATTAAAGAAGTACCAAGATGGCAGCTAAAAATTGCTTTTATTGAATTTAGAGAAATGGAAATTACTCTCCCTAATCACCTTTATCAACGCTGCCAAAAGAATCAGTTTTGGTGGGAAAGCAGCAAAGTACAAATAAGGTAGCAGAATCATTGTATTAAATGCTCTTAGCAATGGCCATAATTAGCCAATAATGATGTAGCTATTTTTTGTCTCATATACTGAAGTTACAGAAAAGGTTTAATAACATCCTTTAGGGAATAGTCTTTCGCTCTCTCTAAGGAATCTGAGCCTCTGGAATAATACCTAGCCATTGTGTATTTTATAATGGTTCAAACTTTTACACTTGCAAGCTGAAGAGGAATTTACTGGAACAGAACCACAGCTGGAATTAATTCATATGGATAAACTGAAATAAACAAAATTGTGCTTATTTATGTAAAGTGAGAATATAATCTATGATTTAATACAGGTCAGGATATCAGTACACAAAAATTAATAATGATTATATCTTTCTAGTTTCTGCATGGCAGTACTCCACCTTAGAAAATGAAACAATTTTGCTCAAACTATTCTGTCAAGATGCAAAATGAGGTCAAAGCTTCAAAGCTAACAGTTAATAGAGTAATTTTAGCCTAAATATATTCAACAAGAGTTAAGAACTATAGAATTTCTTATCCATGCATCAGGTGAAGTTACATAGTTACTAAATATATATACATATATTCATTTATATATTATTAAACATACATATATATATATATTAGTTTGGTTTGAGGTCTGGTACAAAGATAGAAATGAAGTCTTCAGCATAAGTCAGATCCTTGAAAATTCTAAAGGAGAGTTAAGAAATAATTCTGTAAAGAAAAAGCTGCTTTTTCAGTGACGGTTGAAGCACAACAGTCATCAAAACAACACAGAGGTTTACAAAGCAACACTCTCTAGACACAGTAGGGAGCTAGGATCAGGGAGAAGAGCAAGGGAAGAATGACCATTTACTGAAAGGTTAACTGAAAGCAAGTGTGCTCAGTCAAAGATTACAAACTAGCAAGACCTCTAGGAAAATAAATGTGGAGTATTTTCAAACATGTTTTTCTTCTTAAAAGGAATATAAATACCGCTGTTTCAAAAGGCTTGTCTGATTGTTGCATGTGCTCGTGCCCACAGCCAAGAAAATCATCCCATGCACCAACAGAGCTGCTGAACGTAAATGGTTTCTGCATCACAGTACTGTCTCCAGCTGGAACTACTACATGAGAAACATGTCTAAAAAAACTCTACAGAAGCATTCAGAAATATGCAGAAAGAAACAAAAGCACAGGTAAAGTGCACCTGGGAAAACCTTACATTGCAAGAAGTACTCTTAAATGTCTTTCAAAATATCCACCTAAAGCTAAAAAAAAAACCCAAAGCATCGCAGTGAATAAAGAAGCTGCTTAGCTCCAAGGTTTTAAACTCTCCTCCAAATACAGTATCTGGCAATCATCTCAACTAAACAGAGAGCTTGGTAATACTTCCTCATTGCATGGTGGCTAAATAAAGAGGTAATGAGATGTTTTGGTCTGAACACAGCAACGAAAGTCAGAAGGAGGCACAAGTTTAGAATTTCAAGTCAGCTTCTCTTAGTTTCTTTAAGACATGGGGATTGCTTTAAGACTGGCATAACCACTTTTACCAAGTCTTACGGCTTTTTGCTGGTGTGAAGAATGCATTAGTCAAGGATGATGACAATAAGTAGTTTTGCTATGCAAAATTTAGAACCCTGACTGAAACATGATAGACTTTCTACAAACTTACCAAGATCCTGCAGCTCTTCCAATCAAGACAGGATTGACAGCCTTGATAACTACTGACACCTGAACAGCTTGTGCTACAAACTGGAAAAGGCACTCCTGTGCATAATCTTCCAAGTTAACAATATACATTTTTTATAAGAGCAAACATTCAGAGTAATCTCCTTTTCCCTTCTAAAGTGCTTCAGAGAAACACTTTAAAAAGCAAATAATTAGCCCTGTGAAACATCAGCATTGCTGTCTTTTGTCTATGACTGGTTTGCTTCTCTTTGTTAAAAAAATGATGATGTACTATATTCTGCAGTCTTATATTATTTAATGGGGTTTAGCCATGTGCACTGCTCAGAGATGAAAGAATCTTTGTTGTTATAGGGCCAGATGATTTTTAAGACCTTGAGGTTAATTAGTTTTATTCATCCTGAAGATCCTATTTTGAGGACTAAGTCATACCTAAACAGTTAGAGATACCAAAGTGGTTAGTACAAACATACATCCTTGGTTTAGCTCTTCTATTAAGTAAATACTGGAAAATTTTCATTGAAACAAAACCTTTAATATGGTTCACCACTATATAGTTGGAAGGGTCTCATGTTTCATATGACACTTATTGAAACTCCCTAAAAAATAAGGGACATAATGTTGGAGACCAAAGAAAAAGGCACTTCAAAACACAGTATTTTACAAAATTATCAGAACGTTACTAATTTTCACTCTTCACTCTACTCTGAAAACTTGTGAGATCTATATCAAGGCATTTCTTAGGAACCCATGAGAAAAGAGTCACTAGAGAAACTGTGGGTAACGGGAACAATAATGCCTGCACTAAAAATTCCTTTGCCTTTCAAAAGGAAGATCAAAGAAAAATATTAATCAAAATGAAAAGGTTTTTTTGTTTCTTCTTTTTTTCCTGTTCTTTTATATGTAGTATGAGCCAAGGTTTCAGTTAGTTAGGTATTTTCATCTAAGGTTAAGGCTGCTCATGAATACAGTTATTCTGAACTAATTTAACTTTTTTTCCCATTTTTTTCCTCCTCTGATATTAGACATTATATGCTGCCTTCTAAAGAGAATAAAAAATAGTAGCAGTAAAACCTTGTCTTATTTTGCATTTGTAAATTAATAACTGTATATGAATTGTCATGGAAAAATAATGTTCAAGAAACTTGATTCTTTGCTCAATACATCATCATGACTGTACAGGTGAGTCAAAGTACAAGGAATTGAAGAAAATTTGCCCCTTCTACTGGCTATTTTTACAAAATCCCTTTGTTGGTAATAGAACAAATTATATATTTCATACATTATCTACCTTTAAAAAGAAAAGGTACCATACCAATCCACAGTGGGCCTACTACACTGCTCTTAAAAAGTGGTCAGTACACACTGGAGGTACTTTGTAATTATTTCATACCGAGAAAAATTGTAATGATGATAATTACGTTGATTGCAAATCAACAATTCCTTGTTGTAAGTCTGTTTTCACCATGTCAACCTTACAAAAACTTAATGATTAGTCCTGGAATCTTCCATGTCACAGTCTTACATGCAGATTTACTTCCATTTTCTAATCATCAGAGTAACTTCAGAAAATGGCTTGACAGTTTCTGAATAGCTAGAAAAAAAAATTCTTTGTTGAAGAACAATTTTCAGCATCTTTGTTTTGGAAAAAAAGCAAAGGGAAAAAAATATTGTTGAGAAACATTGTTTTCACAACAGATAACTGAAATTTGACAGATGGGGGTGTAGCTTGTGCAGAAGTTTAGGTTTTGTCATTCTTATGGCAGTCTTTTCAACTGTGCATATATTCCCTAGACATGTAGATTTTAGCTACTAAATGCCTTGGAGCTTCCCTTCACTTTTTCTTCTTTATATTCCTTGTGATCACAGCTTTAGTGAATATTCAAAAAACCCTTTCTCAAGACAAGCATTTCACAAATCTAGTCTGTAGCATACATTGTGCCATTTTAGAGTTCCTAAAACAAAGAATAATATTTGGATTAACCTGTACAGAAGATCACACTTGGGTCATTACAGTGTTGGTTGTGTTCGTCCTTGAGAACTCCTGAAGTGTAAAACTAGAGTTAGGACTCATCTGATCTAGGATTTTTCACAGAAGATGCTGCACATACCAGAAATGTACGTGTGGTCTCCATGCCTTTCATTCTTAGGCCATCACTTCACAAGGAACTCAGTGACAGCTACATACACATGTCTAAAGATTTATTGCCCCACCACGCATAAAAAGGTTCTCCATACACACATATTTATTTGGGAAAGAAAAGACAAACAGGAAAAGAGAAAGGGAAAACAGACAAATAGCCTTTCTGAATTGTAAGTAGCTAAAAACCTGTTTTGATTGAAAACTTTTATCTACCTTTATTTCAGATAGCGGTGACACAAAAATTAGTGAGGGTTTTTTTCTTAGTTTAAGTATTTCTTTATAAAATAGCATCACTTAAAACTCCTCTAATGAAATCAGTTCCTTTCTTTCTACTTTTGCACATGCACATAACAGTGCAGGACTATATCTGAGTGCTATTAGAATAACTTCACAATAATTGCAATTTTTTCAGATACCAACATGACTGAAGGCATAACAGGCGTACAGAGAAGTATGAATGAAAAGCTAAATAGGTCAGTTACTGAGGTTGTTTTGCCAAAGACAACTACAATTTCATGCATATATTTGCACTGCTATGATGTGAAAATAAACAATACACCAGTCATCATCTTAAGAAGTCCTTCGCTATCATTATCCAGTCATTTTGTGGCAACACATAGGAACAGATGGGGAAATGTATGACATGCATTATCAGATCCCCCTCCTGCTGGCAGCAGCCATTCATTTAAGCCATAATTCAAGAACCTTTTTATTTTGGTCTTATCTTTTATAGATGTCTGGGGTCACATTACCAACTACCTTTCCTTCAGAAGAAATAATATACCAATTGAAACTATGTATGTATCTGTATGAAACTCCTGATTTCCAATCCCTGAATACCAACCACCAAAATAACAGTGGCTTGATATATTCATCTCATATGTTTTTATTCTACATATTTGGCACCCTTGAGGGAGCAAAAAATACTACTTAAACTCCTAGGAGCTTTAATATGAGTAAGTCTTAAAGCATTTCAAACAAATTCTTATCTGTAGCTGATACCGAATCATATTAGTGAAATTAATAAGCTTAAACTAGGACTTTTTATATTAAACTGAACGTGCATTTGCATAATTCATGTTCAGATACTCAGTTGCAATTTGCACTTTGAAAAAATAAACAGTAAATTAATCATACAATTTTAGAATCAACTGAAATGTAAAACTGCAATTTACAGAGTAAAAATGAATATTTTAGCAGTACAAAAATACATGAACTGGCAACTTCAATAAAATTAACTTTTACTAGAGTTAAAAGGACAAAAAACTTTTTTGAATTGAATGGAGATGTACATCAGTTACAAAAGCCCAGCAAAAGTGTACACTGAAATGGGCAAAAATGTCTGTGAAGCACAATTTTCACAAGGGATGTAGTATAGTTCAAAAGGTAATGAATGCAACATCAATTTTGTAGTTACATCAAAACCGCCCATCTTGCTTCAAAACTCTTCCTCCCCTTGACTTCTCAACATACTAGATTCCCAAATTACAAGAGAGAATTAAGATAGCTGTGTGAAATTGCTTCCTGTTCTGACCTTCATTTAGATCATACCTACAGAAGGACACTTGCAGAAGACAATACAAGAAACTTTCTTTTGAACACAGATGCATCAGTCAACAGCTGAGACACCAGCAAAATAAATCAGCTCAAAATGCCTCTCCTTTGCCTTCCATTTTAACACCTTCTATCTTTCTCAAAATAAATAACATCATGGAAAAACTATCTTTTTTTGTAGAGTATAAGGTTACTGGGCCAGAGTAGAGAATATATAGAAGCCTTTCTGTTCAAAGAGATTTTAGTGGTTCATCTTCCTGTGGACCTTCCAGAAGATGCTATTCACAAGAATGTGGTCTAGCTTACCTTTAGCTTGGCATAAAACATGAGTTTATATTTATCTTAAAAATAAGGTACTGTTCTGAGACAGACTTTCTTCAACACACTATTTTCCTACCCCAGAGTGCAGGGCAATATATAATCAATACTAGAGAAGAAAACCCCCAAACTCTACCCCACTTTATGCTGAAACTGGCACACTTCTTGTTACAGCAAATCATACAGAAAACAACTAAAAATTGTTATGCTCAAGCTTTAAACTTCTTAACATTTCATATGCTGGGAAGGAAACAAAGTCCATCTCAATAATGAGTCACCTTCCTGTATTATTATAACTCAGACCCCAAGTTTCTAAAACTGCCTTTTCAGTGAGTATTGAAATGCCATTAACCACAAGTACCCTAAGTGAATGGAAATCTAAATCTAATTTTCTACCAGGTTCAACTTATAGAATGAAAGTTGCCACGTTACTTTATGTTATTGCTTTAAAATGACACCACACATAAAGAAAGCTCTAGGGCCAATTCACTGCGAGGAGCTTCATCTATTATATATTTTCTAGATAGCATCTGACATTACCAGTGCCAAAGCTGTAAAATCAGTGCTAAAGGAAACATTTTCAAAATTTATGTTTGCCATGCCTTCCAGAGAGCATGTCAGAGTGCAGGCTGAACTTCAGCACATTCTGTAACACACTCTGTGAATCCACACTGCCACCTGCAAAGTATCTACTCATTCAGGAGCAGCGTGCCTGGGTGCCCCAAGGACAAGCCTGCCACGCTGCAAGCAGGGGAGACACAGGGTGAGGACACAGAATGCTTATTCTTTCCCCATTGGGGTGCTACAAGGCTCCCCTGAATTGGAGGAGATCAAGAACCCTATGCCTCTATTCTGAAAGTAACCCAAAATACCACAATAAAAAATATTTGCTGAGCGCCATTAACCACTGTAATTAAGTAACAGCTTGAAAATACTGAATGTGAAATGTGAAAATACAACAATGCACACTGGTTTTGGGAAAAATATTTTCAACCATTCTCACTCCTTTTTAGCAGCTAACATATGACCAGACATTATCTTTTTGTCACTTTCCTTCATTATAAAGACTGTAATAAAACTTTTAAAAACCACATTTAAAAACATGATGAGCAAATCCCAGCTTGTCTTTATATTACCAGCCATGTTAATGCATGTTAATGTGTCTGAGCTTATCATCTCTTAACAGCCAAAACTTTCTGACTTAGACTAGTGGGGTCGGTTGATTTTAGGATAAATGGGTGGTTTGCAAATTATTGTATTTGTTTTGAAATATTTTTAATTCTTTGTTGGAATTAAAAAACAGTTTAGATCCTCTTTGATTAAACATGTATTCTTTTTAGGATCAGAACTGTAGCCTCCAGGCACCAAATATTTAATATGTGAAATCTGCAACTTCTTGTATAGTGGACACCACCTCTTTTTTATATTCAAGTAATAACAGCAATTAAGTACTGATTCTTGCCAGTACTTTTGGAATTAATGCAATTAAGTGTGAGCCTTAAACTAGTCACAAAGATACAAGATGATTGCCATCTCATGAAGATATAATGAATAAAATCAAACAGCAGGAATTCCACTGGAAACAATGAAGAGTAGCAATCTACTTCATCTTATATTACACTGACTGCTTCATATAACTTCATTTCATTTCTACATAAAATAGAGAACTCTATTGTCTGCTCTGCTGCCATTTCTTTTGATATTTGGAATATATTTAATTATACACGGTCACATCTGAAGAGATAAAGCTCTCTGGAGAGAACAAAATTGAACTTTTCCATATCAGATCACTTCTCTCTCCAGAAATGAATTCTTTATTACCCCAAAAATTACATGGTATTATCCTGAAATGACATGATATGTCTTATTTCTCATATAGCACATTCCTGGAATTAGGCTTGAATATAAAAGAAAGCTAATGGTTCTGAGAATTGGCTGCTCCAAAGGCTTCACTCTTTCATTACTCACTCTTGATAATTGGCAGTCCACAGTAGGAGAAGCAGGAAGAAATATGCCAGTTGCATTTAGAGATGGAGTTATGGCCTTTTCTTTATGATCTTGCATAAAAAATGATGGCAAATTATAACAGCTGTTACAGATGTGCTAAACCTGCCAAAGGTCTGTTTGTGCTAAAAGATTGCTTTTTTCCCCCCAAATTCTAAATGGAGAGTTCTTCAGTCCTTCAAAGCCCTAAGAAGTGTTTGCAATGGGGTGACGGAAAAAGAAAGAGTAATTAACGTGAAGGCAAATACCACTTAAAAAGAGATTTAAAAAATTTCTGAAACATCTTTTTACCCCCATATAAAGTATATTTGAGAAAAGACACACATCTCATAGCTATATATTTTAGTAATTAATACAAATGTTGAACTTTTTGAATTGTATCTAATACCCACAAAATGTGTAATTAAAAATAAATATCTATTCCATGTTTTCTCGAGATTTGTTTTAGCTACTGTCAGAGACTGAAAATAGTTCATGCCTCAAACATTGATATAAAGTTTTCAGCTGCTTACTATGGTTTTATGAGAAAGTAACTGTTTTACAAGTAAAAAGGGAGCTGCAGAGCTATTGGGGTTTGATACGGTGTAGGTGAGCTTTAACTGAGCCCCTGGTACCTTCTGCGTTTACAGTCTTTTAGGAGGCACCCTTAGGTGAGCCTGCAGTATTCTTCATAACAGTATTCTTCAAAGTACTGCTTCTGTTGTTAATAGTTCACCATTTTTAGATCTGCTTTGGGTTTAAAATTAACTGCAAACTATGAGCAACATCTGCAGCAAAATGCACTTGCAGATTCAAGGTGCTACAAATATACTGAATGTACAAAGGAAATGCAACTAAAAGCGGAACAGTTTTTCCAGTCTGGGCACAAGATACAATGCTTTCATTTCAAACTGACCATGCTTTTCGAAGATATGCAAGACTGGCAAAATCAAAAGAAAGTTTTATGAAAGCTGTGGGTGCAAGCTCTAAAAGCCTGTGTTCTGCCAACTAATTCACAATACACTGCCACAGCACACATACACAGCACAGCACAAATCAAAATTTTCTACGGTCATTAAACTTTAATTAGATTTTATTTAAACTTAGACAGTTGGAACTCCTGTTTCCATTAACTTATTGCAAAAACCTCCAGATTTCCCAAGTCTTAAAATAAAACAATGGGACTACTCTTTGATATTTTCATGCATTATGCTGTGTACAAGTGTTGTTCAGATGCTTCATAATTTCTTTCTTATTTATATTTGCCTGTTTAGCAAAGCTAAGCAAAGCAAAAAAAAAAAAAAAAAGAGATGCAGAGATAATTACAGACTGAGTTCTTTGAACAACTTCAAAACTGTTTATCAAAGCTAAAAGAAATTAAAAACATTTGCAATCCTGAAATCTGAGAACAGGTCAGAACAATTTTAATGTCCAAGAGTAAACTGTGATGCAAGGGAAAGTGAAAATGAAAATGGTTTTGAATTTACTTTTTTTTTTTTCTGTTGTTACCCTGTTGAAGTGTTTAATGGCAGCCATGATTCTTCACAGAAGAAATCACTGACTTTCAGAAAACCTTATTTTTCAAAGGGGAAACAACTAAAAAAACTATGAAGACTTTTTATGTTATTTTCATAACAGAAATTATTTTCCTTCCCTTGGCTAACAAACGCCAAAAATTAAATTAGCAGCTTTGTTGCAGAATCTGTAAATGTCAGTCAAGTCATGATCTGAAATACAAACAGAAAAATCCTGAGGCTAGAAGAGTCTTTCTGTTTTTATATGTTTAACATATTCTGTACACAACGACACTATACTAAAAAGGAGCAATAAATAAATGACAGTTGATCTCGACATCTAACCATGGCATTGGGGAAATTATGTGGGTTTTGCAGCAGATCCTAGACCAAAAGAAAAAATTGCCATGGCAATGCTGCTAATTTTGCACAAGTGGGATATATCCCACATTTCATGAACCTGGAGAGGGACCAGACTTCTGAAGACTAACTTGTCTATGATTTCTGCTGTGGAAATAAATGGAGAAGGTGGCAATGAAAGATTGAGACAACCCACTACATATGAACTTTTTCATCTTTTAAAGAATAGGTTATTATTTTCATTACTTGGGTAGTTAAAAATCCTATTTTTGTTTATTTTATTAAACTCTTTTTCCCAAGGAAAAAGAGGGTCAAAAGTGGACCTTGATTACCTTGGAGCATACCTTCAATAATTTGAGAAAAGTCTCCAGATTTCTATTTGTGAGCAGCAGAATTCAGTCCCAAATAATTAAATGTAAGAGTTCTCATAATAAATTAATATGATGGTCATTTATGATACCACAAGCACAGTAGGAAAACATAAAAATGGCTTTCTGTTAAAATCAATCCCTTTCACTTTTTTAAAACAACAGCATCTCTTTTCCCATAAATATTCCTCTCCCATTAAATACTTATTCACTGATCCATATTCTGTCTACTCAGACCATATCTTTAGAAATTATTTTCCTTGAAAAAATAAATTGTTGAATAACTCTGCAGTTGTAAACTAGGGAAAATTTTGTTTGCTTCAGAGAGGTTATGTAAGTGCTCTAAGGCAGGGTTACACGCCCAACCTAACACAGCTGTGTGGAAGCCCCTAAACTTGGATTTTATTGTACATCATTCATATTTTATTTTATTGTAAAAGGAATTTTAATGTGGGTAATTTCTCAGCTTCACTTTTATCTTGAATCAGTTTGGAGTAGAAGTCCTTTGTGGGTTTAGTTAGCCCAGTATCTTCTGAAAGATTGATAGCAGGTAATTTCTAAAGCATATGAGAACAGATTAATTTGCCATTATAGCTTTCCATGCCTCTCTCTGCTTCTACAAGTGTGAACCTCGGTGTCCTGAGGTGAAGGGCTTGCCTACATATTTATGAAACCTCAATGAATTTGCCTTAATTTTTCAGTCTCGCAAATCAATACAATCATTCAGCATCTGCAACACTTGCAGCAAAGCAATTTCATATCACTGAGCATTCACTCTCCTCTTCCACAAAACTATCCCCATTCAGTGCTGCCACTTTTGAAATGAGAACATTCCACACAGGATTCAACTTGCAGCTGGATCAAAGGTACATTAATGGCATAACAATGTCTCCATTTTGTTTGCTCAAGTCCTTTCCTAATTTACTTTTATGGCTATTTCAGAGTTAACCTTTCAGTCAATATCGCCTGCTTTCAGCTATATCTCTAAGCTGGTATCAGTGCATTAAACAATACTAAGGAGGAAAAAAATCTTAAAATCCATAAACTATGATATTATAACTCAAGAAATTGAGGGAAACTTCATCCTTATGGTAAATACTATGTAGATATAAAGACTGCATCAGAATTTTAGACATGCACTAAAATTCTAGGCACTCTGCAAAGGATTAATTTTAGTCAGCATAACTTCATCTTTTAGTCAGCAGAACATCAGAGGGCATTTTTAAAATGCTATCTATTTTCTGTAGCTGGTTCATTTTTCATATCTAAGAAATAACTACACTCTCTCTCTTTCAAGAAGTCACCAAAATGAGAGATGACAAAGAGTATTTATTCATCAGATCTTTGACTATTGTACAGTGCCAGTTTCTTAGATAACAATTCTAATTCCCTCCTCCGTCTCTCCCTCCCTTTTGAGGAGAGTTATGGAACTTTTCAAAGCTTTGTAGAAATTTACTGAGATAATTCACAGCTACTTTCCCTTTAAGAAACCTTTCATTTCTGGAACTGTCAGAAAATCTTATCCACCAATGTAGCTGTAATTATTTGCCTCAATCACTGGTAGTACAGCTGGAGGTGCTACACTATTCACACCACCCAGACATCAGCAATTCTCTTGTCCCTTCACCCTCCAGTGCCTGAGCCACTACATAGCTTGAGAAACTATCATTACCCTCCGGCTGACTTCCAGTTAGTTTTTCTGTTAATGAATTTTGCAAATCAGCTTCTGTGAACTCCCTGGATTCAGAGGCTATTTTCTGTAAGAAGACCTGCATCCTCTTGATAAACTTTTTTCACTTAATGAGTAATACTGGCACACACTCAGTCATCAGGCCCAGTGCATATACCAGCTGTCCAAACGAACAGAAAAACTCCCACAAAATCTTTCCATCTTGCAGGTATCATATTCCATAGCTATTCTGAAGACAAAGCAGTATTACTGTCTTCATGGCTGCTGACAAAACAGTCTAGTTAGTTACTTCCATCAATATCCTTACAACAGTAATACTGCATCTAGAGGTCATACATGAATAAGGCTAGAACAATAAGTAAATAAAAAAGGAAAGTTAAATCAGCTGGTAGAGGGAGATATGGTGTGACCATTGTTACCACCACCACGACAGAATGATGAAATGAAGGAAACAACAACGAAGAGCCTGTAGGAAGAATATAGAGGGGTGCAACTGAAACCTGAAACTAGTGACTTCCAGTAGAAATTTCAGGGAATGTGTCCCAAGAAAATCAGAGATATCTCAGTCGTGGTTACCCATTGAATAAATAAGAACATTTTGCACCGAATACCCATTCAAAGGGAAGGAGGACAATACTGTGGATGCTAAAAGATCATATCTCTACCATAATGCTCCTGGAATCTCACCACAATCAGTGGCACGAGAGTTGGAATTTGTTGAAAAGTATCAGATGGATATTGCATAGCAAATACCTAAGCCTTGCAACAGAGGGCAGAACCAGCACATGGAATCAAAAAGAACTACTGCCACACTGCGGTAGACTGAAAAAAAAAAAAAAAAAAAAAAAAAAAAAAAAAAAAAAAAAAAAAAAAGTGTAATTTCTTTATCAAAGTAGCCTGCAGGGTATCTATCTCTGGTGAAAGAGAAGTTTTTCCTTCTGTGACCACTCTGCTTTAATATGGCACCAAAATTAAGGAGAGAACTGTGCAATTGCATGAAACATCACAGCTTACCTCCTGGGAAACAGCTGAGCAGTCACAATGCTGCATTCACGTAACAAAGAATAAATCAGACAAAGGAGCTAGTTTGCTGGAAAGTGACAGCTTTTGAGTAAATATCTCTTGGCAGAACAATAGGCAGAAAAAAGATGTTAACAGCTATTTTAATAAAATACTACATTTTGTAAACATTGCATGACTATGGAGTACAATCATATATATGCTACATAAGGCAGCTAAAACTCCTGTTTCTTTAGGATGCTAAACCAACTTTAAAAAGCCAAAGAAACCGTAAAGGTGCAAAACTGCAACATATTTAATAATAGAATTAATTTGTGATTAAAAATTCGCTGAATAATTTTTTTCAAGCAACCTTCCATTTGAACTAGAACACAGCAGTTGATGCAAAGATATGGTTCTTAATTCTACTCATGCTCACTACAAAAGATGAAAAAATAGGATTAAAGAATCATTTAGGCTGGAAAAGAGCTCTAAGGTCATTGAATCCAACCCAGCAATGCCAAGTCCACCAGTAAGCCATATCCCTAAGTGCCATATCAAAAAGGGTCTTAAATTCCTCTAGGGATGGTGGCTCAACCACTTCCCTGGACAACCTGTTCCAGTGCTTGGCAGCCCTTTCAGTGGAGAATTCATTCTTAATATCTAGTCTAAATTGTGATTTATATACAAATACATGTAAACACAAATTCTTTTACTCAAAAAATTCCTCTTGCATGTACAAGAGAAAAAAAAAATAAATTATGCAGGTTTTTTCTAAAAAAACCAAACAATATCCATTGAGATTAGTATTTACAGTCTGCCTTTGCATTTTAAACTTTTCGCATTACAGATTCCTCAAAAATAGTCCTAAAAGACCCAAACAGTTTAGAGAGGGATTTGAGAAAGTGATATCTATTTGAAATGTGTGCAGACATGTTGAAGAAATGTTGAGAAATACCAGAGGAAACAAGTTTTTAATATCTTGTGAAACTTTCAAAGGAAGTATCCAGACTGAAGCCAAAAGGAGATGAAAATCAGGGTCTTGACAGCTCTGCTTATCACTATAGGCTGCTGAGAAAGCAAGACCTCCAGAGGCTGAGAGCCAGAACATGAAATAAACATCTCTCAACTTACTGGAACACATCAAACCATGCTTTCCTAAAAAAAAAAAGAAAAAAACCTAATTTCTCCAGTATTGATACCTACTTTCTCCAAATGGGTCCATTAGTAAAGTTGTTTAATTTGCAAATCAAGAAGTACTTTTTATAATTTTCAATGCTATAAAGGTCATAACTGAAATCAAATTACATTTCTTCAATTTTTTCTACTACTGTTAGAAAAGCTTTTGCTTTTGTAAATTAACAGTTTTTTTATTAGTTGAGTCAAGTACAGCTTTAGAGAAAAGAAACTTGATAAGGTATGGCTTTCTGCAAAATGCAGGAAATGCATTTCAGTTATGCAGAAACTGAAAGACAACAAAGCAATCATATTCAACAAATTAGAGAAAGAATTATGTTTAATTGATAGTTTCTCAAGTTTATCTGATACTAAAAAGAGCACATGAAGTTGCAGAGGCAAAGCTTACACTCTTACATTCAACTGCTGTGCAAGGCAGTGTAATCCATTTCTCAAAGATGGAAGGGCAGGGAGCAGAAACAGCTACTAAGATAACACTCTAAACCAGGTATAATTTCATCTCCTATCCTCAGGAATTGCAATGGCACTGTAAAAGTGCCGGCATAAGTAGAAACAAATGCATTCAAAATGATGTGCCGTATCTTTTTATTGTGTACTTTTATTTTGGTGCATGCATTTCCATTCCCACATGTAGCTGAATCCAGTCCTACAGTCACTGCGAGAGATGTAACTATATTATAGCAAAGAGTGGAAAGATTCATTCCATCAGCTTAGGAGACCTATGCCTTTGTGCCTTGAGGGATCAAACATGCCTTATTACTGACTATTTTTACACACTTCTCATTTTATGGACTTGCTATACTGAGCCCACAAAGCTTTCATCTTGCTGTTAAGTTGCTCAGAAGAAAAGTGGCATATTCGGCTGCAATCTCCCAGGTTGACCAATGGATAAGGAAAAGAAACATCTTAGGTACAATCTTCCCTGAGAGGGAATGCTAAGTCCCTGCATGCAGGCAGCAGAAACCAGCAGCTCCCCCACTCCTGGCCTGATCTAAGCCAGACACTGAATAGTGATTGTCTTATGGGGACCATTTGCATTCTCTCTGTATTCTTTTATAACATCTGTAGAAGCAGAAATACTCCTAAACTGTTGTATTGTTTTGTAGCAGCATCACTCGAGATTGCCGGCTCAGGAGTGACATCATGGAGACAGTTTACACCTGCATCACTTCTGTGCACTCAGGGATTTCACTTCAGCTCACCTGCATGGTCTGGAAGCATAGTAAAAGTTACCAAGGTATGCTATTTCCTCATAAATCAGGTTTTGGTTATTTTAAAGTCTTCAGTTTTCTCAGTTACAATAAAATCAGCAAACCACAATCCAACAACACCACAAATCAGCACCCTCGAAATTCCCTCCTTGCCCTGTTTTTATTCCCTCACAGCGACAGCTGTGATCTCTTAACTGACTTTGCAATGACTTTGTTGGTTCACTCATTTTGCCTGAGTCATCTTAAACATCCTGGCCAGTTCTTAATGGTTTCCATAGCTCAGATGTCAACCAATATTGGACACTCAGAACTAAGAGCTGAAGAACAGACAGGATTAAAAAAAAATAAATTGGAGACTGACCTATACTCCTTAGGTTATCTTTGTAATGGAAGCAGGAATAAAAAAAAAAAAAATAACTTTGAGGTGACACCTGAAAGCCTCATCTCTTTTTCACCATTTTTCAGTATCTTCCTCCAACACATACTATCATTTTTGTCCCTGCTACTCTATGCAGTCTAAATCCTTTTTCATTTCTATTGCTGTGACCAACCAAATTTTTTCTTGCCTTTTAAACTCCACCAGGAAACTTGGAAGCACAAAGTTTAGCATTATACATTACACTTCAAGGTCAATTACCTTGAGATGGTTTTCACAAAGAAGCAGTAGCCCAGAGCACCAACTATGACCAGACCAAGGATGATTTGGTGCTACTCAGACTAGATACAATATTCATGACTGAAAACAGAGGCTGCAAATTAAAACAGGGAACTGAGATGGTGAATGACTTTTTCAAACATCATCAGAATCAGAGTACCAGCCCTAGAGAACAATGATGCACATGAACAACTAGAGTCTATTCAAATAAATATACAGGTTTTGAAACAGTCAAAGCCAAGGGACTGCTTAAATCTCATTAAAGTGCAACTTAAACTCTATGATATTATCCAGGTTCAGTTTAGCCTAATACTCAGTCCTGGTAGCTACTTTTGTTTCCCTTTAAAACATGGATAGTTTCATGGAAAAAAAGCAGGATGATTTACATACCTTCAATACAGTTTGATATGTAATTTGACACAACTACATCCTGATTTTTATTGTGGCTCTAGTATTCCACTGCATGTCAATAATTACTAATAATATAGCACTTTCTGTTCCTTTGGAGGGCTAGCTCAGTTTTTTTTCAGAAGCTCTAAACAGCAAATTGACCAACATAATAAAACACATAGCTTCCAAATGCATCCTGATCCTTTTCTCCCAGAACATGATTCTACTGCTACCTTTTTCCGTTCATTTCATATAGAAGATTTTGGTGTCATGATCGAGCCTGCAAATGCTTCAGTTTATTTCCTAACACATAAGAAAAGACTAAGGGAGCTGGCCCTTTTCAGCCTGGAGAAGACTGAAATGTCTGTCAGTATCTGAAGGGAGGGTGTCAGAGGATGGAGCCACACTGTGCTTGGTAGTGCCAAGCACTAGGACAGGAGGCAATGGGCAGAAACTGATGCACAGGAAGTTCCACCTGAATATGAGCAAGAACTTCTTTACTGTGAGGGGGACCAAGCACTGGAACAGATTGTCCAGAGAGGTTGTGGAGTGTCCCTCACTGGAGATATTTGAAAACAACCTGTGCCACGTGCTCTAAGATGACCCTGCCTGAGCAGAGAGGCTGGACCAGCTGACCTCCAGTGGTCCCTTCCAACACCATCCATTCTGTGATTTTGCTGCATATTCAGCTGAATAGTTACACTGAAGTTGGTAGGAACATTTGTCTCATGAAGATTACTACCACAATTAAAAACTCAGGGCACTGAGCTTTCAAATTTACCAAAAGTATCTGGTGGAAGTGCTAACTAAAACAATCATAGTACCAATGAGGTTACTGGGGGGTTTTCTGGTTGGCTGGTTTGGGGCTCTTGTTGTTTTTAATAAAAGCTACACTCTCTTTGTTTTCTTCTGCATAGGTCTATCAGTGTTCTTCAAGTAATGTATTATTCAGCTCTAAAGTGCCCACTTACTGAATTTTGGGTCTTACCAGTATTGAAACGAATCAGTTGAGAAGAATTTCTATTATAAATAAGAAAAAGACAAATTTCTTCTCAGACCCAAGCACCTTTATGCAGATATTTTTATTTCCTTTTCAAATGTATTTTGCTTTCAAGTAAATTTAAACAGAGGACAGAGATATGAATTTTAAGGGATGTATCATGAGTTGAAAGAGGGTTTTGAATTGTAGTGGATATGTCATTTTGCACCTGTTTCTAGTTGTAAAAAGCAAACTGAGTAAACCTAAAACCAGACACAATAGCAGATCAGATAAAATCTGAATATGGCTTGAGCACAACAATGCTGAACCTGTATTATAAAATGAATGATGTATATATTAATTTCCACTGCTTTTTCAAAAGGAAATTTAGTTCTTGAAGTAATTGCATAAGCCTTACAGTGTTTTGCTAAGCCCTTCAAATACATGTGTGCTAAAATTAGAAAAAGCAAGATTCCAAAATGATAAAGGCTAAAAAAATTAAATCAGAATTCATGTAACTAATACACAATATTCAACTTTGCATGTAAAAGCAAAACTGCTTAATTTTAAATCCTGTGCTATTTAATTTTCAGCTCAACTCCTAAAAGGCTTATTTCCTTCTGATACTGCTCCAGTTGCTCTCTGTGGGAAACTATAGAGTTTATATATTATTCATCCAACTAAAAACCCTGAGGCAGGACCCCTATGGAGACTCTTCAGTAATTGGTCTCCAGATGCTGGTGATATGCAGTGCTCTAAAAGTCCTTAAACATCATGAGAACACAATTCCATCTGCTTTTCAAGCTGCATATGTTTAAAGGAACAACACAGACTGCTCACCCACATTTTCAGGCAGCTCCTACATTACCTAATTATTCATTAACTCATGTGCATCAAGCTACAATTTATGTGGCTAACATAACAGCTTAAAAATTTTCAAATTAAATAATCACTGTATTATTTAATAAATATCTGATACAGCTGAGCAACCTATCCACAAAAACAATACATGGCAGCAAAATTATCGATTGCTTTAATGTTCCCAGAATACACATAAGCAGGAGGCGGAGAGTGAAAAGCTTAGCAGTAATCATTCTGCATTAACATACCCTGACAAGATGCAGGTATGTGCAGTGAAAGTTCATTTAGCATTTGCATTTATACCCTGAAACAGTAAAATTACAATAATGCTTAAATCTTAATTTCAGTATGACTCCAACATGGACATTTATGCAATTCACTCAAACAAGGCCTCAAAGCAGGCCTATAATTATTTTGTTCTCGACTTGAATGGTCAGTCCCTGCATTTCCTTGGACCCTGCAAACTGAGAATAATAAACATTTTAATATTTCTTTTTCCAAGAACACTAAAACCCAAAGGATATTAGTTTTCAAGACATCTCATCTGTGAACATCATTTAAATGCTCAGCATGCAAGTTATTAATGATAACTTAATTTAGATCTGCAAAAGATGCTGACATCAGTTATCTAACAGCCCTTTCTCCCTTCTATCTTACGCTGACCTATCTTCAGGGTTCCCTATTTCAGCTGGTACAGTACCATTGTTCTTTTTTCTAAGTCTCACCCAATACCTTCTGTTTCTCTCAACTGCTGTATTGTACAGGCTTGAAAGGCAGCAGTTCAAGGCTGACAAACTAAGTAAGTTCATTTAGCCTAGAGCTGCTCTCTGACATCAAGGTCAGTGAGATGCCTAATGCCTAGTGCCACAAATGTGTACTGTAGGCACATCTAGCTGCATGAAAGAACAACATGATATGAAATCAGATGCTACTCATGCTAGAAGCAGCAAGGACTAGGAATCATAGTTGGCAGAAACGTTTCCTCAAGAATGGTGAAAATAAAAACTAAACTGGGTAAGCAATGCTACATGTTAACAAGATGAGTATACTAGGCAATAAAAAGGAGTAAGATCCATAAAACACAATCTACTTGGGATGAAACTAAATTTTGTCACAAAACGATGAAGCAGCATAACATCAGAAGTCAGGTTCAGGCCTTCAGGATGATAAAGAGGGAGACAAAAGGACCAACTGCTGCTTGCTGATTGCAAGTGCCAACAGATTTCTCACTAAATCCAGGCAGTAGCTTAGATAACATATATTATAACATCACAGTCACTGCCTACAGTAAAGCAATCTTGAAACAAACTCATGCGACAATGGTTTTGTGGTGCTTGCTTATGCAAATTCTTACCCTTGTAATGAGGCTGTTCTCCAAATCTCAGTAGCCAAGGACAAATGTACAAGAATAAATCAGTAGAGTGTTCTAGAGTGGAGAACCAGCCTAACATAATTTTTATTTTACTCTTTAGTCAGATGTGATTATTCAGAGGATGCTGTCTTGACTCTTACAGCTAGTCAAAACTTTAGATCCAGAATTTCTTTGACTCTTACTGTCTTAATGATAGTGGTGAGAAATCTGTTGGCATGGCAGTCTCAAAGTAAGACCTGGTAAAACAGTTTTGTACAGTAACTAAAATCTTCAACCTATGATAAAGGATATCTTTTTTCTTCTACTTTAAACAAATAAGAATTTTTTATCTTTTTGACTTCCTCTTCCAAGAGGACATACAGTCTTCTGAAACTCCTCTTGAGAGTCTCCATTTCAGATTTGGTTCTCACAAAAATGCATTCTTTTTCCAGCTAAGCTACATATTTGTTTTGCCAATTCACATTTGGAGGCAATATTCAGCAAAATATAACCTTGTATAGATGTATTACCTTAACCACCTTCAAAATATTTATATTCACAAGGGATGACAACAAGGTGATGAGAACTCAGTACATCCTACCATAAAAAGCATTCACCCTTTGACACCTTTGTTCTCACATATTAACTTTTTTCTTAGTGACAGAAACCAAATTAATTTAAAGATGCTTAAACTCAATCCAAGAAAAATGAGAACAATATATTTTTCTTCATAGGTATAAAAAAAAGACATGAACTTTAGATACACAAAGCATACACCTGTGTGCCTGTGCCATGTGTACATTTACCAATTGTAAAAGATTTTCTCCTTTGCAGAATTTTCCTCACTCTGGAAAGCATGATTCAGAGTTTTTACAAAGAGTTGGGTAAAAATCCTCCACATGCATATGATGAAAAAAATGCATATGAATTGTAAATACTATAATCAAATAATAGAGGTAAGCTATGTAGTGTTCAAAAACACAATATTTGAAGCAATTACAAATTAATATTTGAAACACCTGCAATTTAAAGCACTTTAAAGGCATTCATTAAGTATCTGATGAACTATATGAAGCAAAATGAGTATACATTTCCAGCCTGCTGTTTTTCTTTTGTACTTATTGTACTTATGCAACACAGCTGTATTATTCATTAAAATTTGGAATATTCTCTGATGCAGTGTGCACCTCTTTTATACTTTTCCTACATCTTCATTACTGAAGTTTATGGTCAAAAAGTGATCCATAAAGTTACTGAGTTCATATTTATGAAGTTCTATCAGCAGGTTACATAGCTCTGAATCCATTTGACACACAACACCTCACACTCATTATTTGAAGTTTAAATGACAAAGCTACGATTTGAATACTTCGCATAAATGGGGTGGTATTCTGTGATAATTGTACCGCAAATTTTAAAAATATTTACTATTTGCACTTATTATTACTCTATGCCATCAATCCACTGGGAAAACGACACTTCACTCTGAGATGACTTCCACATGGAGCAACTAGGGAAATACATTTATAATGCTTGGAAAGTAAAACAGCAGTTAAGGGAGTTATGGTTCACAGCTGAGAGTTTTGAAGAGGTTATAATAATTTGCTTAGAGTAAATCACTGCAGTAGAATAATCAAATTTGTGACTATGAGAAATGCACAAGCAAAATAATCTCAGGAGGATTGGGAAAATGAAACAATTACAGTAAAAGGCAACTTTACAGATTTCTGTTTACTGTAGTTGTGTCCCAAACCCCTTTGAATGAGACCTATTTCAGAACAGATTTATTGAGGGAAAGCTGAAACAAAGCAAACAACATCAAAGCACATGGAATAAATGCATAGAATAGTGCATTTGTATACATAGTTGGCTAAATAACAGTAACCTGGGATGGATTTTCATGTGGACTTAGAATACATCTGGAAGACAAGACTAAACTATTTCTTTCCATAATTATTGTATCTGGAAATCAACATAATAACAATTGCATTAACCTGCTAAATAACATGGGAATAATATTTTTCCTACGTCACTTTAAAGGATAAAAATTTACTGTTAGTTGGGACATTATTTTGAATTCAGAATCAAGAACATATTCTATAGCTTATGGGTGGCTAGCCTGATGTAAAAGATCCTGCTTACATCACTGTAGTATCATTATCGGTTATAGTAAGTAAGTTTCTACAGTCTAATGGCATTATTGATTATGAGAAGTTACTACAGCTATACAATATTGATGTCTTTTTGTCTTTTAATTGGGAAAAATGTTTATGAGAGATGACAGTGGAACTACAATCAAAATTAATGGTCCACCTGAACAAAGTCAAAGAAAAATAGTTGCAAGACTGTGCTGGTGAAATGTCTTACCTATCTTCTGCAGGAAATAGAATTCTAAACTAAACTAAAACTAAACTAAACTTTAGTTCTAAACTAAACTAAACTAAACTAACTAAAGAGTTCTAAATGTGTTAACATAATGTTCTGAAGGCAGCGTGACTTTGGCATTAACATGCTGTGTTTGTCCCTCTTTGAGGCATTTAAACCAAAAGAAGACAATGCTTTTCTTCCTACAGCATGCAAAAAGGTCTTCTGCACTACAATAAATACTACAGCATGTACAATGTCACCACTAACAGCTATGCATGAATTAGGGGGTGGAGGAAAACCAATAAAAATATTCTATAGGCCTACTGGGACACATTTCAAGCGTGGAAAACCATTTTATGCCTATGACTAAAGTCTTAACAAATTTTTTTGTCTATTATGTGTATGATGCCATGTACACCATGTATATTGAAGATGCCTTTGCGAAGTTTCAGTGGAGGTATAAATGAAGTGTTAGCTATACATAAAAGACCTCTTAAAAGCAGTATAGAATCAAAAATAGCAGCAAAAATACATTCACCCGCATGTTTAACCTTTCTAAACACCAAACAGATCAGTGAACAAACTATCAGTTTGCTGGAATGTATTCCTTTTATCTCAACTCCTCTGAATTCAGAAGATTAAGTCTGCTACTACCCAAGCAGACAGATACCTATACCATAAAAATGGTTCCTGTTAAGGAAATTTGAATTGCTTCTGTCACATAGCAAATGGACAAACGAGTAGAAATGAGTTACAAACTGACTTTAGAGTTTGGTGTTTCCAAGCCTTTCTGGCGAGTCCAAGAGGTGCCTGACTGCCGTGCTGAAATGCCGGTCCTGATACCTCAAATGGGTGTGGCCATCTGCCAGGGACCAGATCTGGCTTGCTTCCATCCAGGTTTCACTGAAGGCAAAACTATCCCAGCCCATGACCAGAGGAAAGCATTATGATGCACTGCCACACTTCTTCCGTTGCTCAGTAGCAGAGTATCAGAAGGAAAGAGCTGGGCATAGAGCAATCCCTCCACAGTAATGCTTCTATAGCTGTGGGGGAACCATAGGCTAAACTGCATCTGGAATGTAATTTTTCTCAGTAATCAATAAACTGGTCTGTATGACCTCACCTAATGACATTTTTGCACATTCACAGTATCTTGAAAGAATGAGTTCCATGTTGCAATTATACTTCATAAAATAAAGTGCATTTTTTTTTTCCTTTTATGCCCTAAGCCTAATAATTTTTAAAATCTCTCTCTATTCCCACATCAAGACAATGAGAAATACCATAACTTTTTTCACTGTCTTCTTTTGCACATACCTGTGTAAACCAGGACTAGTTAGGTATTTTTCAATTCTTTACTGTGAGGGTGATGAGACACTGTAACAGGTTGCCCAGAGAAGCTGTGGATGCCCCATCCCTGGCCAGGTTCAAGGCCAGGCTGGATGAGGCATTGAGCAACCTAGTGTAGTGGGAGGTGTCCCTGCCTGTGGCAGGGAGCTTGGAGCTAGGTGATCTTTAAGGTTCCTTCCAACTCAAACCAGTCCTCAGTAACTCCTTCTAATAGAAACAGTGCAGATTTTGGCTCGTCAGCACCTGCTGTTTCCTCCTGCAAACCATTTTCTGCTGCGCTGCATTATGTGCTGCAGACTCAGATTGCTCCACTGAGTGGGGATTCTTTCAAGTATCACCAGAAGCAAAAGCACAGCACTGGAGACAGCATCAGGAGGAACATTGTGGCACAGTTTTACAAAACAGGGTTGCTGAGAAAACCACAGACATCAAGCAAGGATGAAAGTTGCTAGAAAGGAACATTCCTGAAAAACTAACCTGATGGGGTGGGAAAGACACAGTGGTATTAGGGTCATAATATAACTGCCTTAAGGAGATCTTCATGGCTTAAGGAGACTTGAATCAAAAGAAAGTATTTGTAAGAACAGTAAATTATGTAGTTCTACTACTCAACCAGATTAATCATACGGACAAAAGGCCCAGCCCAGAGCAGTGGATGAAACTCACCCTACACTAAGTAAGCACCTGAAGCAAACTCTACAACATTGTGAACTGAAGGAGGATGAGAATCCCAGAAAGCTGGAAGAGGGCAGGCATGATACCCATCTTTATAAAATGCAAGAACACTTGAGAACCTGAGAATTTATAGACTAGTCCAAATAGATTTTATCCCTAAAAAAGAAATATTAGAGCAAATTAAAAAAAACAACAGTGCCAAACCAAAAAGAAGCAAAAAACCCATAGGCACCTATAAAAGATGAGAAATGACCACAAGTTTGCCCACAGAAAAATATTGCAAACATTTCAGTTTTGTTCTTAAACAGATGGATGCCAACTGGATGAGACGCTGTAGAAAAAGTAACTTTTAGCATGGTTATTTGACATGATGGCCTAGGACTTCTTGTCATGAACATTGCCTGATATCCACAAACTTTTCAGAACAATAATGCCTTATGATGTAATGATGTAGAAGTAATTTTTGTTCTTATATAAGGGGAAACTGTATATATCTATATATATATATAGATATATATGTTAAGTAGAAAAGCAAGCACACAGCTCTAGCAACATAAAATTAAGAAAAAAGGGACTTGGATACATTCATAGTCAAGGAAGAGTGCACTTCACAGCTGTTCATGAAGTAACTGCATCATAAGATTTATAGGCATCAAAGAATTGAAGACAAGTGTGAAGTACAATGTGGGATACCCCAGATCAGACCGATGTTTACTAAGATCCTGCAGCACAGAATTGGCTAGAATAAAGTTTGGATATGAAAGCTAAGAAAATAGCTGTAAGCAAGATTTGTGTTGAGGATAAAAAAAAAAAAGAAAGAAAAATACAAAATAAGGAGAGAATCACAATAAAAACATTTTCAAAAAAGCTTAATCTCATATGTCAATATTTTAAATGATTGCACAGGCCCTCCTAAATATACGTACATAATCTGAGTAAGAGGATATGTTTGAGAATTCAGTTTTAGTAAATACATGGTATCTGGTGCAAATGGTAGTTACCTATCTGCAAGTACATGTAGGAAATAATCAAAGAAGCAAACACATACCTTAAAGCTGACTCGCAATCATGGATTTCACAGTATTGTAGCAATCATTTTACTATTTTTTTTTCCCCACAAATATTAGCACTCAAGAGCAGATGCAAATACTTGCAGATTCCCCTAGACACTGAAACATATTTGATCTCACCTTTGGTTTCTTGTAAGAATATAGTTATAGTGAAGGCTGAAATACTAAAGAACCAAGAAGAAAAAGGCTTAGATTACCATAGGAAAGGGATAAAGAACCAATAAAATGAAATGTTCAGAAAAGCATGCAATAGCTTAGAAGCAAGGAGAGGAAAAAAAAAAATCTGTAAAAGAATCAGAACCTCCCCATAAACACACAAATACTACAGCAAATCTACTAGAACACATATAAAAGGGCATTCACGAGAAAAATGGTGAAGATACTGCAATGAGGTATAAAACATAGATTGGGGCTCTTGGTGACTAACCTTATAAGATTTATACACGGAATTCATGAAGAATGGTTTAGACCTGGGTGGAAAAGAGAGAAAGGCTAAAGCTGCTTACTTTCAGTTTTATGTACACTTCAGAAGATGAAGCAGTATCAAGCTGCAGGCACTTAAAAGTGAAAATCAAAACGCATTAGAAACAGGGGAATATCACCTCCTGGAACATTGTACTTGTGAAGATGAGAATCCCATGGGAAAGGTGCTGTGGAGAACAGAGCACCTTCTTTCACAGTAGGCGGTGTTTGTCTGAACAGAACATCCTCAGAAATGAAGACAATATAGGGCAGTATGGTAATAGACTCCCAGTGGGAGAGCCATGTGTCTGTTCTGCTTTAGGAGGACATGCACGCTCACTCCAGAGAGGAGGCAGCACAGGAAAACAGCAGGACAGGCTGTCAGCTCTGACTCCAGTGGGGCACAGGAGCATCTTCAGCTCAACAGAACGTATGGTACTTTCTCATTTTCCCTAACAGAAACTGAAAACGGGCCTACCCTCCATGGCCTATGGGAAAATGTAAACGATATGCAATCTGACACACAGGTTTATTTGTGGTTTTCTACTTTCCCCCTCTATTGCTGAACTTTTCGATACTAGATGTTGGCTTTGAGGGAAAGGGATATAGTAAAAATATTCTGGACTGGGACAGTTCAACACAGCAGCATGCATTAACAGCCCAAAAAAACATTCTAATTTTATACAGAAACCAGTTCTTATTCTCATCTATAAGAAACTATCAGTGTTTCTCATTGCTGCTTTATGATTTTGTTTTCTTTTATTTTTGTAGCTACAATTTTTTTCAGTTTCTTTGAAGAGCCTCCTTTCGCAGTTGGCCTGGCTTTCTAGACTGTTTCCAACTTCCTAATCCCAAGAAACAGCAGGTTGTCCCCACTGTCATGGGACTCTCTTACAGAGAATAGAATTAGTACAGTGTTTTACTTAATTTCCCAGTTACTTCTGGAACATAATGAGATACATGAGAACACTGAAAACATGTCACTAAGGAATTTTGTGCAGTAAGTTGTGCTATGAGCAGTGGTGACTTTCCAAAGGGAGGTTTGCTGCTGCTGCTTTCTGTCTGGCTGCTCGAGAACCTCCTGCAATGGAGAAGCCACTGAGGGAGGCAGCAAACAAGCACCACACAAGCACAAAGCAGGGCAGACTCTCTCGGTCACACACACTGGTAAACACACTTGTCCCATTTGTGACAGACAGAACTTCTCCAGTTCCAAGTGTGAGCGTGATTTGCTTCCATTTGCTCTCCCACAGGTAGCTTTCTTCAGACCCATCCCTACAACCTTACAAGCATTGAGGCAAAGCTAATAAAGCAAACACAATAATCTAAATAATCTAAAATAATCTATTTTTTAAATCAAGAAACTGAAGTTAATATTTACATTCAAAAGTTTTTACCTCTTGCACTGATCTCTTATTTATTTTTGAGGACTTCTCTATATTCACAACCATGCTACTATCTTCATGAACAGTAGGTCATTTTGTGTGTGTTAGAATTACTTTCATAAAAGAGGACAGAAATTTTAAACTTCAACTGTAAAATTTCTGGAGAAATTGTACTTTCCTGCTGAATCTTAGTGAGTAAAAAGTCAAGGTACTTCACTTACAATTAACACAGAATTGGCCCCAATAATTAAAGAAAAACATGAAAAAATGCATTAATTTTGCTCAGACACCCACAATAACAAGGTTGAATTCCATTCTCAGTTGTAATAAACTAAAAATACAGATGAACACCAATGAAGAAATAATTCTAATAAAAAATGGGGACAATACATGAGAATCGTCTCCTCTTGGAATAGAAGCACATAATAATTCAAGACAGGCCTGAACAGCAAAATATATCAAAACAGATCCTTATTCCCAACATTGCCTTAACATTTTGGTGAACTTACTGGATATTCAGAAAGCACCAGCTAGACCATAATAACCATTTATATAAAATTCTAAAAAATATTAATTACCTGTAAAAGTTTTAGGACTGTGACACTGTATTGGCTAACTACAAGAAAGATGAATGGAAAAGTCTTCTGAGAATTCTTCTTCTTCCCGAGAAATTCTCAGGAAAGGAAGAAGAGCCATTTTATAGTTTATTTAAAGCTGATCTATAAGTACTGCTGTAACTCCACTGACTCACTAGAATTAAACAGTATATCAGGTGAGAGTGCCTATTCCCAGATGTGTTAAATATGGTGACACGTCAGATGAATTTCACCCAGAAACAAGATGGCAAAGCTCTATCAACTATCTTCCTAGAAAAGCAAAACTAACTGAGGATTCAGTGGAATTAATTTAGTTCACATTTGAAAAATACTTTAAATGAGCATAGACATACATATGCAAACACACACAAACACACAGACTTGTCAGAATAGAACACTGACAATCCCCCCACAGGATGCAATCATTGGGTGGTTTTTTACTGCTTTGCATATGGAGATGAGACTGCCTTTGGCAACATATCAGTTTATGCATTGTGTATAAACATTTTCATATAAAGATGTGAATTTGCAGAGAGATGCACTATCTACAGTTGGAAATAAATTCCACCTTCCACTATTCTGCTCTCCCTCATCTGAACTGTACATATTTTCACCAATTTTTTCACATCAGGAGTAGTATCAACAGAGAAGGAGAAAGTTAGAAGTAGGGAAATTGCAGGCATGTTGCTGTGCTCATTTTTAAACTACTTTTCTGTTCCTGAGTTCCTGTCATAGTCTGCACAGATGTACCAGCATGGCCATTTTAATTCACAGAGACTTGGTCTTCTGTAAGCTAGTGAGACTGCAAAGCAGAAAAAAACTTCCTCTGCATCATGTTCACATCTTCCTCTATCCTTCCACTTCCATGTAATTCCAGAGTACCAGAGCTGAATAACTGAAAAAATTAAAGCATGCTCACCCTGCAATGACTATATTTCCAGTTACTGTAAACACACAGAAAGAATGCCCAAATTCTGCAGTTTAAACTGAGTGAAATCACAGTACATATGTGAAAGGAATTCCTCATCTTCTCTTTCAATATACATAACAGATTTAATCAACAAAATTGCTGAAATTTTCGAAAGACATGTCAAATGGCCCATTTCCCTGTTGAAATGTCACTGTTTCAGTCCATTAGTCCACCACCTAGTTCATCCAACAGAACCTCAGGGGTGTGCACTGCACTGCAGGCTGGGCAAACCAACTCACCTGCTGACAGCAGAATGTGGATGTGCTAAAGGACTGGATATAGAAAAAAAAAACAACTGCAGGCTTTATCTAGTGTGACAGACGATCAGGTAACATCTGGCCTGTTGGTCTGATCAGACACCACCAGGATTCCCGAACCACAAGGCCCTGTCCCTTTACAAGCATATGCACTATGCAGAATTTAATTAGCACTTGCACAGCTGTTCACTAGGAATCAAGACAATTCACTGAAGTTATCTTCTGTTTGACAATACTGTTGAAATACCTAACCTTTAAGATGATGCTGACCCAATAGTTTTCACTGCCATCTAAATCAGGCTTATCAGGTACAAAGGAAATCAAAGCTGAAAATCGAGAACCTGGCTGTGACCATGATGATACAAAGAAGTTCTGAACAGACTTGCTCTGTCTGCTGACAAAGGTATCTGAACAAGTGGCTGAGTAACCAGCATACCCCTAGGGATTCAAATCTCTAGGCTGGCACCTAGGTGCCTAGGTGCCAGCCTGCACCCCAACACCTACTTATCTCAGAGGTAAAACTCAAAGCATCAAGGAAGAGAAGATTTTAATGGTGACCATTTTTCATATAATTGAGGTACTATGATTGTTTAAGAGCTATAGAAATCACATACAAGTTTATATAAATGCTTTAGCAATATTTTTCTCCTTATTTAATTCAAAACTTACTTTGGTTAAAATCAAAGATCTCACTTGAATGACTTTTAATTATATTGATTACACTATATGAACAGCCTTAACTATGAAAAACATTAGAAGCTAAAAGAACATTTCTACTGTTCTGCTATTCTGTGGTACACAGGCTGAATCATTAACCCAGTATTTAAAAAAAAAAAAAAAAAAAAAAGAAAGAAATGGAATTATGGTGATTAACAAAAAACCCAAAAAGCCAAACCAACCAACCAACCAACCAAAAAAAGCAAACCCAAACAATAGGAAGCAAATGAATTTGGAAAGAGAAGTAGAAGGAAAAATATAAAACAAGAGCATTTATTGAGAAGAGGAATTTCCTCCTTCAATTCATTCTTCAAAGTTTTCTGACTGTTGAATAGAAAATATTTACTGATTTATTTTTTTTCCACAGGGAACCACAAGCATAAAACTGACAAAATGAACCATAATGTTCAGTACCCCAAATATCAGCTCACCCAATAAAGGAAGAAGAACAGCCTACCTATTCAGCCAGTTCCATTAATCTAGAGATACTGATAGTGTCATTTCTTCTGGCTGCTTTCACATAAATGATAAAAGTAACGATCTTTCACAATTTTTCCCCCCTACACAATTAAGTTTGAGCCAAAAATGTTAACCAGTAGTATCATTTGTTCTGCAAACTGTGTTAAGAATTGCAAAGCAGTTTTTACTCAGGTCAGTCCATCAATTACTCTTTTATACATTTCTCACTGAACAGGAGTTTCAGTACTGAACTGCCTCTCACCCCTCAGCATGCCAGATGAAAGATCTAGTAAATAAAGATTTTACAAGTCTTGGATATTAGTCCAATGAGAATATTTCTAACAGCTTTGGAAGCATTGCCATGTGTAGTAATAATGTGTTCCTGGTCCTGCCAGCATCCTCACACTAAATGAATTTTTGTTTTGGTCCCTAAGATTACACATGCAACTAATAACAGACGAATGCTCACTGTGCAAAACTGAGATATCTGTGCATTAAGTCAGTGAACTCTTTTCATCCTATCAGGTGAGAATAGTTTCCAATTGTTCAGCACACACTGAAGTTAAAAAATAGAATGTTTAATGGGAAGAAAAAAAAAAAATCTTTCAAATTCTGAATGCTCACTGCCTGGCTCTCAGTAGAACCTATTCTCATGTGCAGCATAGTTTAATGATTTTCTTGCTTTAAGAAAGAAAACACACTTTCCAAGGACAATACAGAGGGCTAAGAAAGCTGCACTTAATTGGAAGACTAAATTTAGTCAAAGTGTCTCTGGATGTCTGCCAGATTCTTTTCTGTGACACTTACTGCAATATTTAAGAAATAAAAAATGTAAATAAATGCCAGTGAACCTCCCAAAAAATTAAATGCAACAAACTCACATTTAATATACAGAAATAAATCAGTACATTCAAAAGCTATTGAGACAGAAATGTCATTACATTTTAAGCATAATTTTTTTTTTTTTGTGTGTGGGGGGAAGCTTCCAAATTACTTTTACAAAATCTACACTGTGTTAATGGCAAGTGTATCTTTATGAAAGCATGAAAACCAGAGTAGTAGATTTGAAAAACTCTGCCAGCTTTGAATAGCAAAAATCCAGAGTCTGAAGACTGACCACCTAATAATTTAGTAATTCTAGCCTATTGTTATAAATTCCATTATCCAGACTATTCAAAGGGAGCAATAATAAAAAAGTACATATAGAAGTAAAAAGTGAAAATTCCTTACTTCAAACATCATTCTGCCTTATTAGTCTCTTACAGAGAACTAAAAGAAAAATTATTGATGACTATAGTGCATGGACCTGTATTTACAAAAAAAGAAAAAAAGGGAGCTGAGGGACTCTCTAAAAAAAAGCCCCTTTTTTACCATTACCTGAAGCTTCATTGTTTTCCATTACAGTTCTATGATATAAGAAAAGATTGTTTACCTCATACACATCAAAACATTAAAATACATGAATACAAGAAGGAGCCTGCTTCAAATACAGACACACAATTTTAAGTGAAGCCTGGGATATTTACATAAATGTATAAAGCATTTGTCACTTAAGTTTTAAAGAGTCTTTCAGTCACAATATTTAAACAAAAAATAAATACATACACTAAACACCAGACTGAAGTCACACTCATATGTCATTCCAAAACAGATCAAATTTTGAGTCAGATGTGGTACTATGACAAGTTTTTGTGACACTTCTTGCAGGCATGAAGACTCATGAACTTACCATTTTGTCATTACAGCAAAAAAAAACCAACAATAAAACCAAAAATATATCAATAGAAAAAAAGATGTATATGGCCCCACAGGTAACAAGTCTCCTCTCCTTCTTCCCTCAAAAAGGACAGTGTCACAGTTGATAGAAATGCCAAAATAATACCATGAATATCTGGATTATCTGCATTTTAAACAATGTAGTGTTCATATTTAGAATTAGAAGATGTGTAAGTTAGAATTTTTTTTTTTTTTTGCTAACCATTATGCAGTCAGTAGTCTGGTCTGTTCATAAAAAGGGTTTTCAATAACATTAGTTTCTCTAGAACCAGAACTTGATGGACACTGACAACTATTTTTCTTACACTATAAGCTTCTTCTCAATGCAGGAATATACAACTTTTTGTCATCTCTGTCTCCATTATCGGTTTCAGTAAAATGATTTACACTGGGTTCTAGTGAACAGAGAGAAGAAGGAGAAAAAGAAATAATAATGAACCAATTGCTTACATCTTTGGTCATTTCATTGACTCAGAAATCCTTTGAGCACAGATGTAATTTCAGGCACATGAATAGTACTATGATTCCAAAGAAAATTACTCCTGGAAGTGTAAGAGTAGAAGACTTTTCTAGGGTAAAGACTAAAAATCTCAAGCACTAAGCAAACTGTAAGGATTTCATGGATTTCTTCATTTTTGTCTCATATACTTTTAATGCACTTTATAAATACCTTTTTTTTTTTTAGCTAATAAAAGTCTAAAACTTCTAACTTTCACTTAGAAAAGTTGCATTGAAGACTGACTAAAATTCCACTAAAACTTATACCAACAAGGACTTAAACATCCAAACAAGTGTAAGGAAACAAGACATTAATTTGTACATAGCGTAATATTAAATACACTTCAGATTAGTAAAAAAACCCCAAACGAACACAAAAACCCAACCAACAACCAAAACCCAAATTCCAAACCCTAAAACATTCCTTCAGTTTGGAGTGGAACTCATGCTCATATAGGGTTGCTGCAGTTAATCTGAAAGTGAAAACCAGAGTGGACACATGTACAAATGGAACAACCTCTCATTTATTCCATTTACTCCACTCTCCTGCCTATTTGAGTGAAGGTCAAGTAAACTTGTGACATTAACACCTTTATCCAGTAAAATCACCTGAGGAATCATTAAAATGGCCCACACATGAAGGCAGGCCAAGAAATTTTAATCTACAGGAGATAATATATGTTTTAAGCCAATAACAAGGTTTAAAGATAGACAACATCTTACACCAAATAAAATGAAGAAAATTTTTCAAACTGAATGAAAATTGCATTGAAATACCCTCTTGAGAATTCATCTGTCAATGTTTTAGAATACAACTCATGCTTCAACACAGTCTGAAGAAAGGACAACGCAATCAATAAAAGCCTTCACACATTACTGGAATTCAGTAATTATTAGAATTCTGGCCATTCATACATCAATATCTAAGATATTCAGATATCTTAGAATTCTGGCCATTCAGCACTTCACATGTTAAGCATGCACTGACCCAGATCAAGTAATGTGTGCTTTTTAAATTTTAATCATTAAAAAAAGTATACGGTAACAATATGGTCTCCAGGGCTCAAGAAAGTGCCCTGCATAGAATTTTATTCTTGTAATTTATTAATTAGTCTAAAATATATTTTGTATACAACCACTGACTTCATAAAACCACCACTTACATTTATTAGTTTTAGTAGAACATATTCTTTAATGGTGTATCTTAATACAGTTAAACCAACACAACAGATCAGATTTCATCCTGAGGCTCATTACATTGCTAATCTCAAAGATGAAGGATGGCAGCAGATAATTCTTATGTTTTATGTTTTGAAGCTCTTTTAATATTTGTCTCCTGGGGAAAAAAAAACAAACCAAAACCTCCCAAAAATTAAGGTTAACAATTACATGTAGTTTCCTACTTCTTTACAGAGTTATTAAAACCTGAATCAAACCTTGGTCCTTTGCTCTCGAGCCAACCTTATATGGTGAATGCTTCACACCTTGCAAAACTGTGCTACACAAAATACTTTTCCCCCAAAGATGTACTATCACATTTTAAGTATTTAATAAAACGTTCAATTTGTCTGGGACTTCCTCCCAACTAAAAATTTTCAAAATCTTTGAAACCTTTGACCTAATTGTACTTTGCTACTTTACATATTTGCATGAAAGACACAAATGTATTTTATAATGACAGTAGTTTTTAGAAAAAGAGACCCCCTTAACTATGATCACTGCATATTGCTGTGTAAGATTGTTGCTCACATTTTTCTAAAGCCTCTTAGACTACTACTTGAATGTAGAAAATCTGAGATAGATAATCTTTGGCTTTCTAGCCACACCACTACCACATTTATAAAGAAGGAACAAGATGAGGAGAGTACAGATCATTGCCACCTAAAATAGTTATGTACGAATTAGTTTCAAATAGAACATCACAGTCTATAAGTAAGAATGAGTCCGTGAGAGTACAAGAATATGAGGACAAATAATTTAGCTGATGGAATGCTTTGAAGGAATGTCTTTGCTGTAGTACTATCAGAGCTGGAAAACTGTTTTCTTTTGAGACACTGACCCTTCCTAGCAGTAGGCAGGTGTGGTGGCTGGTGAGCCTCCATTACAAGGGACAGAGAACTCTCAGTAAGTCTCTAGTACCCAAAAAAACCACTAGGTTAGGGTGACCAGAAAGGCCTCTCCCAGGATGCCACGTTCTGTCATGGTAATCTACCCCAGTTCTGTGTTCACGGTTGTTTGCTGGGCCTTGCCCCTCACCACTCCCCCAGAGCTTCTCCATTGGTCCCCATTCCCGAGTCCCACCTTTTCCCTATCCCCGGATAAAACCCTGAGTTCTCCATTGTTCTGTTCTTTGCCTCTGAACTTTTCACAGTGTAGAAGCAATAAATGCTCCTGTTGGAACCCACACAAAGACCTTTTCCACCTCTTTGCTACTGACTTAATATTACTGAAGCTATCCATGCATTTGTGCATGTACGTGTGACCCCACAGAGCAAGACACAGTAGTAGGCAGGGTTCTGATTTAGATCATACATGAAAAAAAACCCAAACCTGACTGAACCGAGAAAAGGGTGAGCAACCATTGCCAAAAAATTTCACAGAAGGAACAGGCACACTGGAAAAACATGCAGTTTTTGTAAAGGAGGATTACAGATTACATTGGGAAACTGGAGAATCTCTCTTACGCAGAAAATCTGACAGAACTGGTCCTGTTTGCCTGGAGAGCAGGAGACCTTATCAGTGCATACAGGTATCTTAAGAGCAGGTGTGAAGAGGATGGGCCAGACTTTTTAAGTGGTGTGCAGCAACAGAATAAGGGGCAATGGGCACAGAGTGAAACACAGGGAGTTCTATCTCAATATCAGGAACACTTCTTTACTTCGAGGGTGACAGAGCACTGGAACAGGCTGCCCTGAGATCCTAGGCAACTTGTTCTAGATAAACCTGCTTTAGCAGGGGTTTGGACCAGATGATCTTCAGAGGTCCCTTCCAACCCCAAAAATTCTGTGATTCTGCGATTTTGTTACTGTGAATAACAAAAATATTTCTTGATTCATTAAATATATAATTACAGTATTAAGCAATTGTACCTATTGATCTTTCACATTGATGCAACTTGGCACAAAACAGACTTCCACATATGGGCTATCAGTTGCAGGTATTCACAACTGGAGAATTTTACAGTACTCAAATATAACTACAATAATTAATTTACTTAATTTTCTCATTTTAAAATCTTTATCAAACATGTATTTGGAAATACTCAAACCTCTGAATATGTACCTCTAGTACAAATCATCATTACAAAGGGAAAAGATCTACTGAAATGAATAGCTCAGCTTTTTCTTTAAGTGCCAGCAGGGCTGTATAGGAATCTGCAATAGGCACACGCCGTGCTGCCTCAGTCATAGTCCCCCCAGATTAATAGGCATAGGGGGAAGTATTTGTGGAAAGCTACTCACAGCTTCAGCACTGTGGCCAAGTGCTCAGCTGTTAAGGGCTGTGTTAAGCCAGCAGGGAACCTTCAATTTCACACGTGAAAGGATGAAAGGGTAATTTCTGTGCCAAACCGAGGCCTCAAATTAAGTCTGGTGCATCTCTAATTCTATTTGACATGAAGCACTCTCTCAGAAGGTTTAAGCTGAATAAGTATATTAAAGTGAGCTATATTTACTAGATTATGTATCAGAAACTGGAAAGACAGACTCTGTAGGAACATAAATTTTCTTCTTTTCTCCCAAACGTCTGGGAAAGAAAGAATTGCCAGAATTTAGCATTCAGCAAATTTGATTCAAATGGACCAGTTAGTTGTTAACAGATATACACAGATCCAAAAACAAGGACTCAGATAGCAGCATGTCAAAACAAAGGTGCATCAGATTTTTAGTTCAGAATCTGGCCCAATTAAAGAGAATCTGGTAAATACAATGCTCAGCTAGCACATGAAGGAAATGCTATAAGCATCTACTCTGTCTGACCAGGTGACTAACAAGTAATGGAAAGCACAGCACAGTGAGGAAGTTTTCACTAAATGACTTCTGTGAAGAACCTCCTAGCATGGAAGAAATAAAGAAGCACAAGACATACTATATTAAATACTGGCTACATAAATGTCTATTTAAAAAAAAAAAAGAAGCCCCCACTGTTTGAGAAGACCACAAGTATTCCCTAGTCAAGTAGCCTAGAAATTCTGTTTGCTTTCAGACTTGTGTTTGGAAAAGTATTAACGTAAGCCATCTAAAATCAAATTTTCAAATAAGAGCTCCAAAGTTTGCCTTTATGTAATAATTAATTGTCATGAGCGCCATGTGCATGAGAATGCATATTCTGTATTTTCAGACATCTGTAAAATCTTTACAACAGAATGATTCATCTCTATGTAGGAAAATAAGATATTCATGAGAGAAACTCTTGATATTTTAACTGGGGTTATTTATGCAGCAAATACACAATCAGAGTGCCAGAGAGAGACCTCTTGTAATCCTTCTCCATTTGCCCATGGAGTGCAAAACTACCAGTATGTAGAATGAAACGTAACAGTATCAATTCATACAAATAATCAACTAAACCAAACAGACGTATGTAAAGACTCACTTGTGTGCATTGCAAAGTCTGGCACAGGAGAAAAAAACCCCAAGATTATTATTTTCCTACATTTTAAACTTGCTCCCTGCAGGAGCTACCAAACTTCTAAGCTATCCAGGGCTGGAAGCTTTCTTTGTATGAAGCAGCAAAAGCCTGTCACGTAGATCTCCTACTCAAAGCATTTAGAGAGACAACTTAGCAGCTTCTGGTTGCAATTTGTTACCAACAGTGAAACAGCAGTAATAGTTGAGGCTTCCCAGCCACCAGACTTCTAAAAGTCATTATATGGTTGACTGACATGGCAAAGGGTCAAGCAAATTCTCACCTTTACAGATTTGCTATAAGAAATGAACTATTATACCCTTTTCTCTATGGAATGCTCTTTTGTCCCCTTTCCCCCCAGACTGTCACAACCCAGCACTTCTGTCACTTTCTCTTCTGAGCTGCATGTCATTCAAAAGACCCTAGAATGCAGAAGAAATCCAAGCTTTTAACTCTACTCGTGCCCTACAATTTTTGCTATTCTCTAGCCCAGACCTAGAGAAGACAATGCTAACAGAACCAAAGCCTTTTTCTGCTATAACAGTGTGAGGCAACTAAGCCCCACTCTGACTCTGAGTTGCAGTAATTAGTAGAGACAGCCTTGAGTGTGTCACCACCCTGAGAAGCAGGATAATGCCTTCCTCTGCTTTCCAGCCACTCACTTGATGTGTGTTGACTCTCAAAGTAGCTGCTGAAGCACATTAGAAAGACAAGTGCTACTGCCACAGCAAATGACTAAGAGATTAAGCTACTGCCTCCTTCTTTCCAGGAAATACTTGGATGTTACACAGATATTTATTCCTTTCTAAACCTTATTTCTAAATCTGCAATAGAAAGAGCACTTTAAAGAGCTCAGCAAAAGCACAAGGTATGGCAGCAGTGTGAGTGTGGGGTGTGTACCTGCAGCAGAGACCTTGGTCCCATCTCAGGTGGTATGAGAGTGACTGACACAGTGGATCCTGGATGGCCAGACAGGGAAGTTTCCTTAACACATTTCAAAGGAAAGAAGTGCCAACTGCAAATATAATGTTCCTTTTTTCAAGGGCCATTAGTGCCAAAATAATAAAGATGAGGAATTTTTTGAACATTTACAGATACAGCAAAACACTAGGAGACTGTTTCTCAAGGTCAATAAGCAGCCTGCTGCTACTACTTACTCTACAGCTGAAAAAATCAGAATATATACAGCAATAGAAGTTGAATTTGTGACATCTGAAATGTGCAGCAAAATTCCTTCTTCCAGCCAGAAAGAAGGCATATGAACTAGAACTCAGAATCAATACCATACTGACAAAATGCTTCCACGTAAAACTCTCAGCTCTTTACCATGAAGTGTTTTTTTTTTTTATTTCAGAGCTTAGAAAAGAGATCCTATAACAACAGGACATAGCACTTACTATTTTTGAGCGTTGACTCCAACTGCTGGGTGAGATCTGCAGTGCCTGAAAGAAAGAGCCAATGTGGGCTGATCTGGCTACCAAGGTACTTTGGCCACCAAAGCAGGAGTTTAGGTGCTTTTCTCCTCCTACACAAATCTGTGTGATGCACAGTGGTCCCTCTCCAGGTCTGCTACTGCAATTGTTGACTCCCTTCCTTTTCCATTTGATACCTCAGTTGTTCTACCTTGTCTGCACAAACAGGGACTCTCTGCAAAGTTCCCAGAATATAAGTTTGCCTGATGGATTTTTACCCACTGAAAAATTATCACTGAAGGATTTACTAGCAACACTTGCATAGTATATTTGGTCAAAGGCCAATGAGGCCAGGAACCTTTGTGGTAACTGAAAGGCTGATAAGTTACTGTTGGGAACAGGCTATTATAGACATAGATCAAAAGTCAATCTAAAACAAGGGGAGAGCTCTTCTTCATTAAGTTTAGTCACACAGTATAGTGAGATAAAAAAACCCAAATTAAATTCTTGCTTACCTGGCCTTGCCATTTTCCCAATATGATATATTCTTTATTTAATAGTGTAAGTCATTCATAATGAAATTAGCTTTTGCCCTTCATCCAAATAGAGAAAAACCTCACATTTTTACTTTCTTGTTCTATAAAAGCATACTTTTCACAGGCAATAGGCAAGTTCTTGCAGTTCATTGCTGACTCATTTGCCAAACAGAATCATTAAATGAAATTGTTTATGAAGAGGCTGAATTTTAAGTAGTATATTACAGCTGTAAATATAATCCAATGACTCATGCTATGCAATTCATTACCAATCTGCTAGGCAATCAAAATTCAATAAGATTTAATCCACTGATGTTCAATAAACATGTCAAAATAATGTTTATAACAAATAACTAGAAATCACTATCCTTTGTCTACCAAGGAAGGTATTTATTTAAGGTGAACTTACCAAAACCAATAACCCATTGTACAAGTTACACAATTATTTTGACTAATTCAAGTACTCAATTTGACTTCAATTTTAGAATCTGGAAACTCTTTAATTAATTTTCATTAGCATTAGCAACATTTCTGACTAGGATGTTTTATAAATGATGACTTTTTAATAGTCACTGGTATTACACCTCACATAACTTTTCCAGTGAGATTTGAATAGTCTCATTTTAAGAAGGCTTAAACCGGTAGTGTTAGTCCAGAAGCATTCAATACAACTGCAAAGAAAGCACTTAGGTGGTATAATAGCTCCATTTTCCATGTCATCATGTTTTCAATTCATGTTTAAATGTGGGGGAATAGATGATTTTAAGTGAATTTGTTGGTAATGACCAAAACCACTTAAGAAATGTGAAAATCTTAATTAAGAACAGCTCACAATGTTCAACAAACAAAATTTTAGAGAAACCATTAAATTTATATGAAAGAATGAGAAAGAAAAAAAAGAGAAACTAGATGAAAGAACTCAGTAAAATAGAAAAACAGAATAACTACTCGACCTTACATGAGAGAATGTCATGATCTTAGAAGTGGTAAAAAAAATTTGGAGACAATCTTTTCATACCACTGCCGATAAGAATAGATTCTTATTTTGCTCTATATTGCAATGAAGTACTTCACATAACTAACTCAGACAATGTGGCTATTGTCTACACTGAAGTTAGGAGCGGGCCAGCATAACAAAAAGTATCCCGACATTTATTAACTCTGTTGCTGAAAAATTAGTAAATAGCCTATTTAAACAGAGAAGTATGGGAATATATATTCTCCCCCTATCCCATTTGCTTCTGAAACAAATTTCATATTAGAATTTACTCCATAATTACAAAATTATTTGTGGTCTTTGGAATGTGATAAATGTAGATGCTGATATTGAAAGTGTTCATTTGGCCTCAAACTTTCAGTCCAGACTGTGCAGCTTACTTCAAGGATTACAGATAACTCCCTCCCTTTGCAGATCCTTGGGAAAATGAGCTGGGCAGAGGAAAGAGCTTATATGGTACAAGTCATGTGCAAACAGGGAAAGAGGAAATCAGCAAAATTTAGAAATGTCAGTGATACCACTCATTATAATAGTGATGCAGTCTATTGACAGGCCTGCCTCAAGCAGCCAGCCCAGAAATCTAAATGTATATCCCAGATTTTATACATTTATATAACTGAAATACAACACACAGAATTAAGCATATAGAAAGTAAAACAGGCCACTAAGTCCCAAACACTTCAGCCTGCCCTTTGGAATTAAGCTCTTTTGTTCTCAGCAGATTTCTGCACAGCTCTGGTTCGAGAGCATCTGCAGGTCTGACAAAAGCAGACCCACACCTATGGGATATGAGCAGTTTGTCAGTCCCACAGCCTGCATCTCTCTCTATGGTAAGAAAAAAAAAAAAATCCCCTCTAGTCTTATTTCCAAGTGTAGTCCATAATTAACTTAAGTGGCACAACATGATTAACAACTCTTCACATGGAAAGAATGTGTTTAAACATTTTAGGCCACGATTTCTAATTTTTCAGTGACATTCTTGGTCCTTGAATTTATTTTTGCTCATAATCAATTGAAGGCCCAGATAATAGAATTTAAAAAGAAGTCATTAGTTAAGCAGGTGTATCCAGTAATTTGGTACTACCATTCCACATATAAAATTAGAAACAACCCTTAGTAAGAGCAAATTATTGATAGAAAAACAGGCATTGGCAGGAGACAGTAATCGTTTATGGAATGTCAAACTCTGTGTGTGAGAAATATGAACGATTTCTCTACTCCAACTGTGGAATAGACAAATTAGAGCATAGCCTGTGATACAACAAGGGTATATTATTAACTATTCTATTTTGTATTTTCCTTTTTCAATCCACATATAGCAGATGGTAGCTGTTAACATGTCAGCACTCATAACTAAATCAGATTCAATACCACATGTCAAAAAACTTAGAAAGTAATTTCTTTGCTGAGCAATATATCTTGGTTAAAGAGATGTTCATGTGAAATTTAGTAAATTGTTCTGATTAAACAAAAAAAAATTGAAGTGAAAGTTTTCATTTAAAATACTTGAAATGCAACAGTTTTCTTGATTTGGAGTTTACTTTTGTTACTCCAAATGAATGAAAAGGAATATTTTCCTTCCTGTGAAATTAACTGTATTATGTAAAGAAGCCAATTTTATGTAAGGTTTTGCTCATGTTTTCAATTAAAAAAAAAAATGTTTTCAAGCTGTTTTTCCGACTCCCTGATTTAGTAAAAAAAATCAGTAACAAAATGGAACTATCCATTCAGATTTACCCATCATAACAACCCTTTCAATAAATTTCAAGTTGTAAGATTTGAATATGTGAAGGTATGAATAGTAGTAAGACAGTGTACCTTCTGTCTTTTGATAAGTTGTCTACACAACTGACTCTAAATTCAGTGTTTCTCCAGTAGCTGAGGCCATCAGATCCTGAATTATCTGTTGAGATAATGCACCATGAAACATTTGCCTGAAGCAGTTCTCTTTTTTGCTTGCTATGGCACCAAGTGGTTATTCCAAGAAAAAAGCTTTCCTCACTGAAATCAGATACACCTGATTCTGATGTTGAATCCCCTTTTAAATGATCAAAAGAACTCTTAAAATTTTATCTATTTCTTACCCATTTTATACTCCAAAAATATTACCCCACCTTTTAAAAGGGTATAAAACTATCAAATGCTTCCTTTCACCATCACTTCCAGAACAATCTCTTATTCTCCCAGCAAGCACAGGGAAGATTAAAATTTTTCTTCAAATTAACTCAGATTTGTATTACTCAGAAGGGTACTTTCTTTTCCTAATAGCTACATCAGTTATTCCATAAGGTTCATTGTACTCATTAAGCCTAAGCACACTTTACAACTACAATCACAGTGTAAATCATAAGAATTATGAAAATGTAGGCTGTTGAAATCTCATAGACAAGAAAAAGCAAAATATAGGTGCACAAACACATCACTTTATAATTAAAACAACATTTTATTACTCTTCTGATGGACTTAAAGGAGTACCTGCCATTCTATAGCTAAACAGATTTAATTTTAGTTACTTTCAATTGGTCTATTTAAAGGTTTTGACCTTTGTAACATGCTTTACTAGAGAGTCAGGAATAACCTTCTGGACTCCATTAAAAGTTTATTCAAGTAAAATTCAGATATATACTATACCCTACAAGTGAGGTACATTGTGTAAGTATTTCAAATTTTATTTGTATATTTTTTACAAATTCCTAACAGCTGTTACAAGAACCTTGAATTTCTAATCAACTTCCTTTTAATACAGTGCTTCCATTCATACCAAAATTAAATACTGAACTTTTACAAGTATTTTTGGTGGAAAGAGCCTTTTAAAAATACTTTAGACTGTGAACAAATATAGGAAACAAGGAAGAAGGCAATGATTTACTTTCAAAAAGAAACTCGGTTATGGCTCATGGTACAATGTAAGAATATATGTACAGAATTAATCAACACCTTGACTTAACTATCTTGTTTTCAAAAGCCATAAAGAGATGTCCTGGGACAAGTAAAGAAAAAAAAAGGGCAAATGTACACAATATAGTGTTCTAACCATTTTTGTTAAAGGCAGTTTGAATCAATTTTCCGATTTACGCTGTATGAAACACAGAGTTGCTCACTACATTATACACCTGCATGACTTGTGTTTCATAAAAAAAACATCCTTCCTTTGGTTTGCTTAGAAACCAGCTTCTACCAGATTCAACTGATATCCTCTGTTGTACAAAATACATAAAGCTTATTAGAGAATGGGTGTTAAATATATTCCCCTCATACATTCATGTGAGGATGTGCAAATACACTTAATTACTGGCAGGCAAGCTTGGACTTTGTGACTATCATCAAGGCATGCTTATAACAGTACATTTGAAACAGAAAAATGCCAAATTATATTTCAGTACATTAAAAAAAAATGCATAAGAAATTTCAGGAATTCAGTTAGAATAAGGAATAGTAAGAGCAGTTGTTCTAAAGGAGAATTCTATGCAAACATGTAATGGTTTAAGAATGGTATTCCCTAATTCAGTGCCCTCACTGAGACTCTCCCAAACCACATGCTGCTCTCTCAATTCCCTTTCCTGCTGGGCAAGGTGAATTTGAGAATTGGAGACGCTAAAGGTGAAGATTATGGGCTGTGATAAGAACAATCTACTGAAAAGAGGTAAGAAAATAAACAGTAATAGCAACAACATCGGTAACAAGAGGTACAAGACAAAAAAATTACTTACATGGAAAGCCCACAAAATAAACAAACACCGACTCGGAGCCCCTTTTCCCTAGAAGAGAGAGTCCATGACATGAGGTGATGCAGAATAACATCAGGGCCTCAGCCATGCCTTTCCCAGCTACTGCAAAAAAATAATCCTGTCCTGGCAGAAACCAGGATACCTCACCCTGAAATGCAAGACTTATTTTAAAAGCTTAAGTGATTTGAACAATTAAGAAAAAATTAATAAAAAATTAATTGATATGATTTTGAATGTATTCTTAGCAAAAAAATTTAAAAATTCTTGCTGCTTTTGAAAAATGTCACATCCCTTCCTTAAAGTGTTGCTGCAGAAAAATAACCCTGTGAGACTGAAATAAAAGTCTGTGCCGTCATCATCTATGATTGCAGCTCTATAACAACAGTTACAGCCTTTGTAGTCCTGGTGCATTATCTTGCTGTTGGCGCTTGGTCAGTAAAATTAAAAATTAAGAGTAAAACTTTAAAAAATGAAATAAAAAAATAGCAATAAATCTCAGAAACTCACTTCATAAAAAGAAAGCATGTATACGTTTATAAAAACATTGTCAGAAATTTAAACTTTGAGTATTTTTCTTTTGCATTGATTTAACTTACATTATCCACCTCCAAAGTACATAGTTATAACATGAGTAGGTTTTTTGGCACATATGACTGCAGCAATTATGAGGGGTGTCTGGCCAGCTCTGCTGTCCAAGAGAGATGCTACTGAACTGCCAGGGAAACTTGCCACTGAAAGTGAGACAGAAATAAAGTACTTCAGAAAATTCAATCAAAATACTGGGAAAATGCCCATAGCATTCAGTCACCTCTCTTTTAAAGAATTTAGAGCAAATATAAAACTCTTTAAATACACCTAATAAATTATATACTATAACTATTTGGCAGTTACAGCTTAAACAATGAAAGTCAATTTACAGATATATATAAAAAAAGGAGCTAAAGTCGTATAGTTTTACTAGTGTCATTTATGCTTGAAAATCAGTGATATAAAAGATCCTCCATAAGGTTTCCCTCTGAAAAGAAAAAAAAAATCCAGCACACAATTGGAGGTTTTCTAACTCTTTTGGCTGTGTACAGAGGAATGTGTTTTTATTTCTTCTCAATTGTTACAAGTTAGCACTGAGTGGAGGAAATAGTAACTTGCATCATTTTTTGTACTATACTTTTTTTTTTTACTCATTGTCTGCTTGCCTCATATATACATGTAGGTGTCACACTTAGCCTACATACATATTTGGAAGCTTCCATACAAGCAAGATTTCCTTATCCTATATTGATTAAGTTGAATATTTTTTTTTTTAAAGAAACAGCAACACATGTGTCTTTTGTGAACTGCCTTGTTGCAAGGAATTAATTTGTTTTTCTAGGTCATTTCTCCAAATAGCCAAGATGTTTTAAAACTGAAGTTGTGCAACCAAACCTGCTTAGGCTCCCTCACAGCTTTTACCTGTCACTCGATTCAACAGGCACATGCTCTATTCCATCTTCCAACAGCAAAAATACATAAAGTTATCAGAGCCAGAGCACAACCATATGGAGCTGCACACACCTTACTATTTTGAATAGTAGCCACTGAGAATCACTGTAAGTGCAGTTGCACATACAAGAGTAGTTTCACCTATGAGTTACTAATTTATGCAACTATCATTTATGGGTTTTTAAACTGAAAATCATTATCTTGACCCTCTCAGCCAGAGTGGAGATGATTCCTATCTGAAACTCTACCAAAGCATAGCAACATGAACGGTGAACTGATAGAACTTCAGAAATATTTAGACCAGGAATAAAGTAGAAAAATAAAACAGCTTAATCTCATGCAAAAGAAAGTAGTGTACAGGAGTCAACATTCATATCGCTTACAGAAAACACATGTACTTGTTCCATTTCTAAACTCATTTTTAAGGTCTAAACATTTCAACACTATTCCACCACGGAGAATAAGGATCAGTAGCCTACACCACCAGACATGCTGTTGATGTATGTGTATGATATAGCAGGAAACACATATTGGGCAACATTTTTCCACACACAACCCTGAATCTCCTGAAAAACTATATTTGCAAAAAATAGAAATTTGGAACTTAAATGTACTTGACTCACCCAAATTTCTGCTAAATTGCTTCTTGCTTCCTGTTGGTGCATTTCTTCCCTCAGATACTCTACTTGTAGATAAGTTATTCACTACTGGACCAGGCATTTACCCTCCTGTTATTATCAGCACATGTACACAGGCAAGTTACTTAATTGCACTTCCAAAATTACCCAAATGAAAACTAGAACCATGAAAGAAAAGTGACAGAAGAAAAGGAGAGCCCAAACAGCAAAAGAGCTCCTCTGGCTGGCCCCAGATAATACTTCACTTTTTTATTTCTTTAAACATGACCTTTTTTGTTGTTTTTGGAGATCATCCTTGTCTTAGCATATTGTCTTGTCAAAGCCTGAAGTGCGGATGATCTGTATCCCAATTAAATTTGCATGGGATGAATACATGTTCAGAAATAGTACAGATCTCTAAGACTGATGTAATTTTTATTATTTTAATAATAATAACTCAACTTTATTGACTTGTACATTTGTGAGGAAACTAATTAACTTTTAAATGTAGTGTCTCCTTGGGGGGAAAATAACTGCATTAGAGACTGAAAAAAAAATTATTTTTCAGAGCTGCCAACCATGATGGAAGGGTGGTGAAACTAATGAGAGTGAAGACAAACAGAAGCGACATTAAGTGAAACTGGGCTTTAATTCTGATCGTATACTCAGAGACTCACAAAGCCTATACGTCAATCCTATCAATGAGTAGCACTTTTTGAAAAGGACAAATGTTTTTTAACAGTACTAGATTGAAGACTCTACTAAATAGAATGTGGATAGAGCCACATACACGGACAACATACCAAAAAACACTCTAAAGAAAAAAAGATAAAACAAGTTTAAGTATCAGTTTTCATCGTGTTTCATTCATTACATACTTAGTAACACTTAGGTGCTCAAGTATTTATTACATTCATACCACATCTTACTAAAACTTTAGTTATACGTATAAAAATAAAAGTAAATTTCCAACTTACATGTAAAATCAGTATGAAGGAAGAACAGAAACACTGTTTCATAAAATTAATTTCCTAAACTTAAATCCTTGAACAATGTGGTACCAACATTGGAGAGTAATAAAGGTAACAAGAAAAACCAAAAACAGCCAACCAACCAGAAAAGAAAGAAAGAAACAAAACCTCCAAAAATCAGTTAGACTTACAAAACGTTTTGGGTGGATGTGGGGGTGAGGAGGGTCCATTACAGCAACATATAAGGTGGAACTAATCAAGTTGGAGAAATGTTATGCCAGGCACTTTACACAAAAATAAACAGTCCCTGCCCATTAACATACAATTTCATCCAAAAGAATGGCCATTGAAGAGATAAAATACTGTGATCAAGCAATTATATACGACAGGTCAGTGGCAAAAGTCACAACTGCTCAGAGCTCCTTGAATTCAAACTCAGTGCTGTTTGCAGGGACCACCCTCCTTGAACATTAAATGCTGCTGTAAGAACTAGTCCACAACAAATCCACATTTAAGCTTCTTTTATGATGAAACTTGTGTTTCATCAGCATAAACTACAACTTCTGTGCTAGTTGCTGGCCTTCTCTAAAGCAGATTTGCACCAATTCTGCCTGCTGTATTTGAGTAACATAAATTGTTCTAATAACTGATGGCAAATGAAACAATTTAGTACTAAATACTGAAGACAATACCTTAGCTGCATACCAATGCAGAGGTGTTCTGTTATTGTTGCTGATATTCCACAGATGGCACAGATTATGCCCTTGCAGTTAATGTCAGTAGTAGTTGTGTTTATATTGCACCATAATCATGCCCTCTGCTGAAAAATAAGAGCAGATCTTCCAACACCCATACAAATACCTCCCAGCTATGAAAAGACATCTTGGGATCATCAGTAGAGTCAAGGTAGAAACTTTCACAAATAGTGAATAAATTCATTCATTTTTAGACTGCAAATTTTCACTACTCAAAACTGAACCAATTTGGAAGAGATAATTTTTTTTCTGCCAAAGATAAAAAAGAATTTATCTTTCACTCAGATTTATGATTAAGTTGCACAAGTTGGATTTGAATTATTCTACCAGTCCCATCGTTTTGTGAGTTAGATCGTTCGCTTCCGGATAATCAAGTTAAATAAATTAATCCTTCCTTCTGGTACTTCAGCCATGGTAAAATGTGCATATACAGTGAGGAGTAGTAAGATCATAAGATAATTATATATAAAATCTTACATTCTTTCGCAATTATTTATAAAATATTATATTCTTTCACAATTATTTATAAAATCTTATATTCTTTTACAATAGAGAAGAAAAAATGAAAAAGGAAGGAAATGGAACTCTAATGTAAGACTGATGATGCTAATGCTGCACAGAGAAATTTTCAATTCAAATGGTACACTTAAGAGTCACTCCTCCTTAAGATAATTTCTGGGTAAAAACATGCATAAATTTTTATTAAGGTCCTAAAGAGGGAATTAGTATGAAAAACTTTCTGATGAATTCTGAAATGACAAAATATGGTCAAAATTATAGATAGAGCTGCTCAAACATTATTTCTTCATGGAACAACAATTTCCAAATACTAACCACATCTAGTGTGGGGTTTTCCCTATTTTTAAAAAAATACATATCCATAGGATAAAAACTTTAAAGGTTTCTGTATGATGATAATTCAATGTTTGTGCACTGAAATGCACTGAAAACTACTGCAGATGACACTAAGCAATTATTTGAGACATGATAAAAGGCAGGCAGACATTTAAAGAGAAAAAAAAAGTGGTAAGGAAACACAAGGCAGAAAGTTTCACTTTATCAATCAGATATTTTCCAAAGGTTACAACTTTCCTGAGCTGAATTAAGAGTCTAATTAAGCTGGCTGTAATAAAGATGACTAAGCATCATGACAAATGGCAAATCTGTAATATCCCTCTTCATCTAACTGCAACACCAAAACCCAACAACGACAGTTTGTGGGAGGAAGCACTGTTTTCTTTTCCAGTTATCGATGTCTTTGAAAAGTTTTTTAAATTTGTGCCCTGTTCTTTAATGTCCTAATGCACTCTGGAATTAGGCTAATAATAAAGAATTGCTACAGAAGTTTTGTATGTTAGTTAGAATTCTGTAGTTCAAGGTCACTCCTACAATTATATTTTCCTTGTGGGCAGGCACAGGTGCCTACTTTCACTGTTAAGAAATATCATCTTTTTCTGGCCTGTTAGTGTCAACAAGTATCAGAAAGTGTAAAGAGATGCTTGGCAAAGCTGTCACAACGCATGACCTTTCTGTAGCTGAGATAGCATTTGCAGTATTGCACGAGATTACCATCTAAGAACATGTTTATTTGGCACCTATTAGAAATGGGCTACATGCCATCTTCACAGATGGCTCTAAGTATTCACCACTAAACTATCATGTAGCTTAAGAAACGTGAGAGTCAAGGGCAGGGTTTCTCCTATGAGAACATTCACATATTGTCACATTTAAGTTATCTGCCTTTGTAATTCTGCCATGAGCTAAATTAACCTTCAAAGTGTGAAACCAGATTTTGCAGACAGGTAAAGGAATACTTGTTAGTGTGATCTACAAGGAAAGAACATGAATTCAAATGCCTTGAGAATTTTCTGCCTACTGCTCACTTTCCCTCCAAGGGCTTCAAAAGTAAATACTATCCTACTGTACAGGTAAGAAAAAAAATTGAATGGTATTTCCAAAGATGTAATGCAATCTACTGTGAGTCTTGGAAACAGGTGATGCTGACACCCAGTATGGTTTGTCTCCTATTCTAGACACAAAGATTTATCTGTCTCCAGATGACTTGCACACAAGTTGGATACTACAAAAAATTGAATCTTTTCACATTTCCAACAACTGCTTGTCAAACCACCTCTGTTTCCAGATTTTTTTTTCCCCGAGGCTTTTAAGTGGGAGTTTCCTAAAACTCCAATGAACAGAGCTGCATGATGACAGGCACTGAATAGGTCTGCCCAAATGGAAAAACATCTTGCCTAATTTACTTATATTAAAATAATGTAGCATTTGAGTTTACCTGAATATAAAGGCAGACTTAATTCTAACAGTAAAGAAAATATTAAATTTTGTTCACTAATGGCAAAACATTAAATGAGAAATTTTTTTTTACATAATATTGTATCAGAAGAAGGAAAAGGAGGATAGGAAGGTATATTTGTAGGAAGAGTCTGCCTATGCTGTAGAATCAGATACCAAGACTTTCAAGCCAGCAATTTGCCATGAGAGGATTCAAAACAATGCAATTTGTAAAACAGGACTGGACTTATTTTTTAAAGTTTCAAGAACTAAGAGAACCAGGCTTCTATTCTTTCTCCTGTTACTAATATTTTGCAATCTCAGAGAAACTGTGACTGTGCCTTCAGTCCCAATCTGCAGAATTCAGGTAATCCTGGCCTCCCCAGCATAGTACTTCTCACCAGTAGCTTGAAGTGCACGCTGTTAGAGACAAGTATTACAAGCACACTTCAAAAAAGGGTGTGCAAATGTAAACCAGTACTGAGATCTCTTTGACCAACATCACTGCCAAACAAGAAAAATAGAAAATTGATTTCCATTTCAGCAGCTTGTACCATATTAGCTTTTTTAAAATAAAATTTAGGTAGCACTGGACTGAATTCCTGTTGAACTGATGTTTGTCAGAATAAGTTATTTGCCTGTGGTCTACTCTGGTGGTGTTTGATGAAAAAATAATACATAGGGGTATAAAGTCAGATTGCAAGGCTATACTGATTGACTGAAGATACTAGAGGACAGCTAGTATATTTAAAAATATTGGCCATTGGATTTTAGAACATTTGACAGCAATCTCTCTGTAATTAAGAAATGTGGTACTTTTGCATGGTTGGAGATACCATTTATTACTTTTAGATATGCCACCAAACTAACACCAAAAATGTTCTGAAATGTTGCAACTGATCTCTTATTTCCCTCAGTGTGTTCATGCAGTATTTGTGAACTAATCAAGACTCCAATGTATGACTTTCTAATAACAATGGTCCAATTAACTTAGACAATTAATTTCTGCTTGGTAACGGGTTCATTGAAATAAACAAAGTCAAAAATAATAAGCTTCAAATCTGCAATGGTGAAAGTAAACTTATAGTTTCCCCAGAATTATAGTTTAAGATGCCTTTAAGAAGAGAAATCAAGGAAAATTTTTAAAGATTTTCACCAGCAAATCAACTTACTAGAAAATTCATGAAAAGCACGCTCAAAACATATTTGATATGATTCAGACAGTTTCTTATTGAAGTTTAGATATCTTTTAATATTTATGCTCTGGAGCCAGCATTGAATACACTGTAACAGCAAAACTACATCAGATATTTAACGACATGCAACTGTGACTAAGGAGTATGATCTTTGTAACACTTGAAACCCATCCTACTGTTTGTCATATCAACAAGCCCTTTAATAAATTGCCATTCAATTCAAAAAAATGCAAACCAGCACCCTCTCTTTAATATTTTCCTACATGTATACCATAATTTCAATTGCAATTCATATATTCCAGGAAAAGGTGATAGTTTGACAACAACTGCCTTTTTTCTGCTCTCAGACATTAAGACAAGAATCTGATATATATGACCTGTGGATATGACTACATAATTTTTATTCATGTTTGAGAAAAGCAACATATTTACATGTCACCACTCTAGCTGTGCTATTTTTAAAGCTTATATGAAATTCATGCACAGAATGTTGCATTGGCAGCTCTAAATTTTTTTATGCTTATCTGTTCCCTTTCACTAGTATGTAATTTTCAGTTTTACTTCCTAAAGGGTGAACTGACAGCTCATCCAAAAAGTTCTGGGCCCCTTTACCCCAAGGTCTTTCCTTATGATATTGGTAACACAATACCTTTCTGCTATCTATAGGGATAATACCATAAAAACTTGAAAGTGACACTACAGACAAGTGGGAGTTTCTGGGCCCTACTTGAATTCCACTTACAAATATCAGATTTCCTTGGAGAACTCATTTCGTTGCAGCTGCAGTGCTAACTGATAATGAAAAACCTAATTTCCTCTTCTTTCTCCTCTTTTGTCAGTACTAGTTTTCACCAACTATGAAATCCTAACTTTCCTAAACTGTTCAAATTGGACACTTTCAGATTGTTTTCAGCTGCTCATTTCAGTGATGGTTTTCAGCTGAGACATTTTGGTGTGAGTGATCCATTACTATTTCTGGAATGGGAAGAAAGCTTTAATACCACTATGATACACATATTATGAAAAAACCCAAAAAAACCTGCAAATTACTATCAGGATATCAAAACTCATGCAATGGGCTTGGCTCTTTGGAGATTATATACAACTTTATACTTAAATCTGAAGTAATCTCAAAACCCTTTCTTTTTTCACATTAGTAAGAAAAACATTTCTTAGATTCTAGGCAAAAAATAAGCCTTTATGATAGACATTTCTATCATTTTCAACCAGATATTGGCACAAATATAAATAACTTTCTCTTCTAAGAGGTTGCATGAACATATTTCCATTTCCAATTATTATTAATATTCATCTATAGAGTTCTAGACAGAGGAAATAAATGAGCACTCTTAAAGAAATGAGGATGAAACAGCCAGTTGTCAGGCTACTGCCAGTATCTGTGAAAGATAGGGGTGTGTGAAGCAAAATCCAATGTTCCTTTTGAAGATGGCAACTTGAACTGAGTGAAAAGCTATTAGTACTTCAGTGGTGCTTTTAGTACTTCAATAACACCAAAAGATGTGCTAATAGCATATTTGCAGTACCACAAAAAATTCTCAAAGCAAAGCAGCTTTTCAAATAAAGAGAAATTTCCTCTCCTTCAAGGGAGACCAGTACAGGTTTTGGTGAATGGAACAGGTAAATAAGTCAGTCTTTTAATGACAAAGTCTTAGATCACTTATTCTAAACTTTTCAGGTAGGTTCTAAAACTTCAGCACTGGCTAAATTAAGCTGATGTTGAAGGGCTGGTACTGCATGTTAAAATAATGTATTTGCTTTAACGCAGCTGTTGAAACTCTCTCCTCTTGTCCTCAATCTGCACTGTCTACAACCTCAGTTAATAGCTGCCCTCTACCATTTCAAGAGCTGTTTAAAACCTGACTGTAAAAGGCTTCAAAAGAACTGCTGCACAAGTGTAAGACACTGCTACAAAATACATGGCTTAACTGGGATATGCTGAACTGGAACTGCTATTTTATTAAGAATTCCCAGAAAACTGACTCAGCTAACAATGTGGAATAGTAGTAAGTACAATCAAAATGAGGACTAGGACACTAATAGCATCAAATCAGTGTAAATGGGATGATTTTGGATAGAATTAAGTGGGTTTAATGAAGTGATAAACTGAAATAAATTGTTAATTCTTATCCTTTAATATATCAGTTATCAAATGCACAATTAAAGGATAAACACAGACTTGAAAACATGTAGGTAGCACTCAAGTACAGGTGGAGAGTGAGACCTTCAGGAGACCTCAAACCAAACAGTCCCACAAAAGGATCATGAGTGCAAGATGATTTTAGTCAGAATGATTAGCAATCTGTTAACCAAAATGAGACATTTCTTCCAGTGAATCATTTAATCACTGTTTAAACAAAATTACTAAGCGAGACACCTACTTATTACCTATAAAGACAGTTGGAATTCAGTGGTATTATGCAATCTAGAATATGCCGTAAAAACGCATGCATCATGTGTACATACATATATGTTCATTTGCAAACCATATCCAAACATTAAGACTTCTACAATCAGAGTGGAAGTCAGATCTTCTACTTCTTACATCTCAAATACACTTCAAACACTCTTGGAAAATATTTCTCATGTTATTTCAAGAAACAAAGAAAGAATGTAATTCCCTGATGGCAAGCATCAGACATAACTGAATTTGTGAAGTGCTGCAACACAAAAAATAGTATCAGCATTCCTAAAAAAAATTCCGTATTCATCCATAATCTACATCAATACTTCTAAAATTGAATAGTTGCCCCAGAAACATGCATGAATAAATCTGCAGCTTACATCTGTTCATCATCTCCAGTCAACTGAGTTACTATGACTTTGGAATAAATGAGTCCTGCTCTGTGGGCCAAATTGTTAATCAACCTTGCCATGTCATTCCATTTTTCCTTCAGTAGCAAACCAAACACCACATTTGTAAAGCACATCCAAGAGGGTATCATAAGCATAAAAACTAAGATGTTTTATAAGCAAGCAATACAAAATAGTAAAATAAGATATGGTACAGGTAAGCCATATGGAAACTCAAGTACCAAAATAATAATTCTAACTCAACAATATTTTTGTCCTAACTTCTGCAAGATCAAATTTATCTGAGCTGGTTCACATGAGAATTTCATAATGAAAGTATTTTCTGTGTTTTCCCTTTATAATGCCATCGCATCCTATCTAATGATTTTTCACACAGTTCTTAATGCTACAGGCTTGTGTTTGAATTTGTTTTACTTTTGCTCTAACTCAAACCACTTTTTACTAAATTTATATAGGCAAAAAAATTCTATTTGCTGCAGGGATGTGATTTTTTTTTGTGTGTATGTGTTTTTGTGGTTTGGGTTTGGTTTTGTCAGGGTTTTTTTGTTTGGGTTTTTTTTTCTTTTGTTGTTGTTTTGCTTAAAAAAAAAAAAACACAAAAACAAAAACCCAAGAAACAAAGGGAGTTAAAAAGAGAGAGCATGATGGAGAGATAGCTGTCCATTTAATTTTCCAAAACCAGAAAAACCCAAGATTGTTTCCTCAGAGGAAATATGATCTAGAGTTCATATAGCACAATAACAAAAAGTGATAAATGCAAATACCAGAGGGAACAAAGTGATGATACTTGTCTTTTATGAGAAACTAGACAAAAATTGATGCAGATTCCTCAGGCACCAGCCCATTTTGAGGTGGTTTGCTCTTCTGTTCCATTCTCCTACCCCACTCGAAGGAATAATTTGTTTTGAACTTAACTTTAAAATTCATATTAATGGGAAATAAAAGTAAGAGAATAATTTATGAAGGGTATCTCTCTAACACAAATCTTGTTTAGGAATATCAAGGGAAGAAGTAGACAACTACGTACTCTTTGAAATTGTGCATAAGACTAGCCTGCAAATCCAAAAGCAAAAGAGAAAACTGGAAGCCACCTCTGTGTTAGAGACCAGTCTTCATCCAAAGAACAAGCTTCCCTGAATATGACAGGGTTCTGTTAAAATTATTTTGTGTATCAGTCTGAAAGCTGGGAAAACAAATTCGGAAAATAATTTTTGCTGTGTCTTTGCAACCTCCCCTTCCCATATTCTCTAGAGAACAAACAATTAAGGAAATACAAAAATAACCTATATTCTCTGCTGCAATATTTGGCTATGTCTCATAAAACATAAAAATATGGTTCTTTTGATAGTCTTACTAACACCTATTAATATATTAGTTTTGGAGCAGAAGATCTGTTTAGTGAAACAGATTTTACATTAGAATATAGTGTCAAAAAAGAGAGTATCTATAATATCTCATTCAGAATATATACTTCATAAGACTGAGGCAAACCACCATTTTAAAAAAATCAGTATTTACAAAGTGTTCCCCGTGCCTTACAAATGCACACTTAGATGAAATTAGCATGTGTTCATTTCCTTTCTGGAATTTCAAAATATGTATGCCCATGTCAATAACTACCAGTGACTAGTGTATTATTCCTATTAGTTTTTTTATAATCTTTCTCCACAAATTCACTACTGACCACCAAGTGTTTATCTAGAAATTTAGTCTGGACTGTCTTCACGTTATGTACAAGCTTAAAACCAGACAAAACTCAAAGACATCAGAGCAAACAGCCACTTTGGTGCCTGTAGGAGAAAAAAGCCCATCACTTTTTTGGACTTAAATATGAAATATTTTTCAAGGAAGTCTGCTTCCTATAAACTCAAGTCCATTGCTGTGATCTAATGAATCCATATTTCTGTATTTGGGGTGGATGTCCAGTTCAAACCATTCATTAAGGATCACCTGTAACTAAACAGAATTAGAGAAGAAATAAAAAGAGGCCACAACTTCATTTTTCTGTGTTACCGGAGAAAGAAAGCAAGAGGGAGATATAGAGGAAGAAATTTATTCTGTGCTATTGTGCCAAGAGAAAAAGTAATTCAGACAATTTCATAGGAAATCAGTCCCAGTGCACCATTTAATAGATTAGAAGCCTTTGTATAAAACAGCATTCAATCTACTGTGGGTGTCAGGCTTAAAATCGAACAGGCAATTACACACATCTAATTCAGAAATAAATTATTCCAATTGCTTGAAAGTACCTATAAGAATGTATGCTTCATGGAATTCAAAGAAATTAATAAAACCCAAAAGAGTAATGGAAACTTCAGAAAGACTAGAGAAGTTATCCTGTGCTGTGAATTTTTACGGTGACCAGTTCATCTTTCCACTTGAGTTGGTTGATCTGACAGTAAACATAATTTAGAATTAAATAAAATAAGCTGTATCAGGTCACCACCAATTCTAACTTAAACATAAAAAATAATAAATTGCAGAAATCTAAGAATCTTTAATAATTTAAAAAATCTTTAATCACAGGGCTGACACAAAAATAATTCTCCCTCAGAAATTCTCTTTCAGCCTTATGACTGCCAAGACGATCCTTGACTTCACGCAGCAAAGGTACAAGGGAAGAAGTGAAATTGCAAAAGCTCAAACCAGCCCTCCACTTGTCACTAATGCACAGTCTCTAGTCAAGTAACACTTTCCAAGTCTACATGCCCTTAATGTTAGGAAAAGTTCTTTCCAAGTTATTCTGTCTTATGGCAGACTTTTCTAGAAGTGGTATATAATTCCTTCCAAGAAGGAGGGACAACACAGTGTGGGGCTTTGTGGTGCTTTTGTTCATTCTTTGAAGTAGTAACAATGGAAGGGAGAGAGTTAATCACTCCCATCTCCTGAAATAGGGAACAGTTGCTGTGCTTTGGGCAGAATTCCACTGTTGCTTTTGTAAATGTACTAATGAGCCATTGTCATAGTGGTGCCAACCTGGCATTAGCAGTCACCATAAATTTACTGCAAGAACACTGCTGTTTGTAATTAGCTCTTCATTACACAATCAGGCTGATTTAGAGAAGCTCTCGTATGATTTGCTCAGCAAATGAAGCAATATAATTACACCTCAGTTGAAATCAACAAATTAGACTGCTGTTTGCAATTGGCTGTATTATATGCTGTTAGCATGCTAGCAATTGCAGGCCTGCTGTGGCCTTTAGCACTTAAATAAAGTAAGCATAATTAAAGTACTGAATATTTTTGAATTTGCAAGATCAGCTACATAATAGTCAAAATTCTTTGCAATTAAAAAAGGAGCCAAGATTTATATGCCACAAACCCTCCATAAGCTGAAGTTTCAATGTTGATAACACCTAATGACACATATAAAAATCACTTAAAATTACAGTGAAGATGTAGTCAAGGGGGCCAACCTCTGCTTCATCATGATTTATTTTTCAGTCAGCACTGAAGACTTAAGCCTATTCAAAAGGAGCAGAGAGCTATTAACTATGCCTTTGGTTTTGCACATCATTAATGGAAGTAAACAACTTTTGCTTTTTACGTTTCATAAAACATTTTAGAAATGTCTCCTTTCTAGGTACATGACTTCATATCAATCTCTTGGATGAGTAAAATCAACAGAGGATGAATTCAAGTGTTTCAATGTTTGTTTCAACACAAATTCAACTGTTTCAATGTCACAAAAACACCTAAATGGAGTGGTTAATCAACAGGAGTTCTTCCATACCATGATCACTTGGGGCTAAGCTGTAATAGGATACAGGAAAATGCAATGCTGGGTTTATGTTCAATTGTTTAAAAGACACATATTAACATTAAGAAGCAAAACCATTCAACAAACGTTTGAAAGGCAGACAGATGATAATGTGGGGAAAATCCCCTTGAATACAGCCTGCTTAGGAGGAAAAGTCTGGTGAAATTATTTATATTATGCTACTCAAATGGATCAACTAGCAATCTGAATGCCTGGAATATACTATATTGACAGACATTGAGAAGGCAAACACCATAACAAGTCCAATATTTGCTATTATGAGCCAGCTTGATACACTGACTGCAGCAATGAGGGATAATCACCTTTTCCACTTTGTTTTGGCAAAACTTTACCAGCCACCCTCCTTTACATGGCAGGGCTACTACATCCTGTGGGGATTTGGGATTGTGTTGGCTTGCCAGAAGAGATGTCAAGTAGCTCAGTACTTACAGTTCATATGCATAAAAATCCTACTTGAAAAAAAAAAAATCCCAAACCAAATTATATTGACCGACAATGATTTCAGCTGCTGAACATCACTAAACCATTTATTTTTCATTAATATTAAAGAAAGAGCCACAGGAAGTAATTTATCAGTGTAACTGGACAGCTCAGATCCTCTCCGTATTTGTCAACCTAGCATCCAACTGTGCAGCAAAAATTCCTTTATCATGGTAGTGAATTTCTTTTTGTTTTGTTGGATTGGTGGGGATCTTTTGGATTTTTGTTTTGGTTGGTAAGTTGGTGATTTTTTGTGTTTTGTTTTGGGGTTTTTTTGGGCTGGGGTTTGGCAGACAGTAAATTCAGGCTGACATTTGTAGTCTGGTCAGGGAAAAATAGTACTGTGCTACAAGTTAAATGGTGACCTCAATGACTGACTTGCTAATGGATATTAAAATATTTGCGAGTAGGAAACACTACTAAATTAGCAATGACTTCACTACCAATGCTAGTCATATAAAGTTCAGGTCAGGACACAAGACTAATTCATAACAAAAAAATAATAACAAAAAACAATAACAAAGAAACACATTAGCACACAGTGAAGTAAACTACATGAAAAAAAAAATGGAATTTTCACTTTATCCTAAGCAATATTCAATGTGTTGTGAATAACTTAATGCAACTTCCATGCAGATTTTGAAAGTTCCTATGTTCTGTATTTTTGCACAGCTCTTAAGTAAGGCAGACAAAGAATTACATCAACATAAAAAATTCAGTAAGAGAATGTTAAGAGGAGCATCTGAAAGGACAAAAAGCACCCCTGAAGCATTGGGGAATTTTTGCATTGGGCAGTTTTTGTATTGTTTGAAATGATCTACACTTGTTTTCAAGCAAGAAATGCACAACAATTTAGAAAAATAGACAACGAGATGAAGTTCACCTGATCAAACAGCAAGGCATCAAAGCCTGTTTAAAATATGGTTATACTCAAGTCAAATCTAAATGATACAAAAACCCCTCATTACTAGAAAATTGAGTGCCCTACCTCACATGGGTAGTACAAAAAAAAGATGTTGAGGAACAGCATGCAAAAGTATATGTGCCTAATAATAAATTATTTTCCAAAGAGGAAAGCTTGCTAAAAAGTAAGGCTACTGTACAAACCAATCAGACATGAAAAGAGCTGAAATCTTTACATGTTCAGTGGCACCTGCATCCACTGTAAAAGAGTTTGTGGTGATTTTCACATTACAACTCCCACTTATCACAGATGTGGTAGATCTGTCTCAAAATTCACCACTAGTAGAAGAAGCTATAAAAGTCATAACACAGTCAGTATCAGAATGTCAAAAGCAGACACTATCCTATGTGGAATTTAAGGGAACCCTAACATAAAATGGCTGAATTGCAGCTCCAGCCCATAACTATCAATTAGCATTTGGACACTAGAAAAAAAAGAGGTAGCAAATATAGCTGCAGTATTTCAGAAGAGTGTGTTTGCAGGATCTGGAAACTACAGCTCCTAAAGTCTGACATCAGTATCAAGAAAACTGACAGAAAGTGGAACAAAAAAATAGAAACAATGCCCATACGGATAACACATCATACTATAGAATCTATATGTTGTTTTTACCAAACATAAATATAGAAAGCAACTGAAATGTTAGGGACGGAAAATTCCTTTCATGAAAGGATTATTCCCTAATCACAAAATCTTGTGATTTTGTGAATGGTAGGCAAATGCTAGTTTTTATATCAGAGGAAAGACAACACAAATTCCACAAAGACCTATTTAAGGACTGGTTTTCAACTTATACATATGCTATTCAGAAAGGAGTTAATAGTGACATTACAATCCTTTTGCTGACAAGAAACAAAGTAAAAAACACTAAATTCCTTCATCAATAACTGGATGGCAGATGGATTTCTATGTAGATCAACAAAAGAAGTCAGGTGGGAAAGAAAAGGCTAACTTCAAATATATGTTGGACTGAGCTGACAACTACTACACAGAAAAAATATTGACAGTAGATATAAATAGACATCTCAATGGAAAAAACATCATCAAGTAATCAAAATAAGAATCAGAATGCAAAGAATATATGAATTCCCTCAAATCTGTTGTGTGCCTGAATCTTTAGTATTATCTACAGCACTCCCTCTGCTGCCACCCAAGATAAAAAACAGATAAAAACAGCAAAAGAAAAAAAAGACATGTTAGAAATAAGTATTTCTGAAAAGAGGAATGATAGGAATGGTAGGCACACCAATACTTTTCAGTGCAAAAAGAGATGACTGAAAACAGAAGGTAAGCCTTATGTGTGAAATCATGAATGACAGACAAAAGGTAGAGTGATAACCCTGCTTTTGTTTACTAATTCTTGTTTTGGAAGAACTGGCAAGTAGGAAAGCAACTGAACTAAACAGGTACTTGTTTTACACCACATGCCTACAGAAAACAGAACTCAGTGCCAGAAAACATTGATCAAAATAATGACATAAATTTCTAGAAGGAAAAGGTATCAAGTTCTGAAACTAAAGAAATAAGTACTTCAGCCTTAAAGAGTTACTAAGCCTCAGATTGCTGGGCAAGTATTTCATGTAAGCGTCGTTCCTTTTTTGACCTGTTCAACTCTCTCAAGAATGTATTACCAGCCTTGTGGGAAGGGGATGCAGAGCATTGCTCTGACTGTGTGGTAAAAAAATTCCATCAGAATTAAGAAATAACTGTGCCCCAGATATCCAGTACCAGTTTATTGATGGATAACTGTTATTTTTGGCCAATGGCATCCAGTCACCTCACCAGCAAAAACAGAACAAGAAATTGTATAAAGACTGCTGATTTTCTGGGGATATTAAAAATGGGAAAATATAGGGGGGTTTTTTGGTTTTTCAATTACTTCAGAATAACTTAAAGATCTACTACAAGTAATAATACTTTTTGCTACCTATAAATCTGGTTAGTACTCTTTTTCTTACAATTTTTAGATTAACTAATCACAATAAAGTCAAATTGAACACTGCATCTAGCACTGAAGAGAGCCTTATTTATCCTTTGTCATATTGTACTGTAAAGGATAAAAGCAAGTGGAAAAGTGAAGTCACCAATTGTTTTATTGTGTTCATTTAAGGCCTGATGAGCATGACAACCCCTTTTGAACAAAATTCAAGTTTTGAGCGTACTCTTCAGATTAGCACAACATACATGGAACAGCTGATCTTGACAGTGAGATTAAAAGGCCACTTTTGGGGGGACAAATATTTTAAAAAATTTGAGAAGAATACTATAATGATAATGATGACAACAAGCTTACACTTTTAATTTTACACCGGCTGGTAACTATTACATCATTGAGAAAATCTCTATTATTTTCATCTCATGAGCATTTAGACATTTGATTCTAGGTAGTTTTAAAGATACAAGTATTTCTTTACTGGGTGATTTATATGACTTAAAAATCTGTATTTGCATTTGCTATTTTTGTGTGCTTGTCACAAATATAACAGCTCTTGATAAATTTGCTTCACTACAAGTTGTTATAACATTCCTCAGGCAAGAAGCAAACATTTCAGAACCTTTTAAACACCCAGGAAGAAAAAGAATCAACTTAATACCTTTGTAATAGTATGCCTTCTTTAAAATCCATCTGTAATAATACTGAGTTCCTGACAAAACTTGTCTTAAAAAGTTCCTAAGCATTTCATATAAGCAGTGTGCTACTAAAGGTGTTTGCTAGAAATACAGTCTAGACACTTTTGTGAGCAACTTTGTTAATTAAGCCAGTAACATCAGACTATCCACAGTGGAAAATACTCAGCTGTGTTTCGGCAATCCAACCAGACCTGGCAGATCTTAAATTTGCATATTCTAGATTTACAAACAATAAAAAAAATTGCAAGGGGGCTTGCGAGGGGCAAAGGGATTGTTTATTTTGCTTTTAACTAGAACCTAATGCACGCAGATTAGTGGGGATAACATACTCTAAAATCAATTAATGTGAGATAATAGGTTTATTTAATATATACAAAGACATATATAAATTACACAAATAAAATAATTATGAATACCAATAAAGATATTACTACTTTCACCATCAAAAAGACTTTTAAAAACAGTAAAAAGTAACCATACAATCCTAACATAACTATTAAAAGAGAACAGTTTGCTGCCCACAGATTTTTTTTTATGTCTCAGTAAATATGAGGTCAAGTAGAAATACAAATAGTTCTAAGTGGACCTAGGGACACAAAAGATGGAGAAAAACGTTACAGAGCGAAGAGCTTTGTATAATAAAAATAATGTGTGTATATTATGTGCTTATCATGAAAATGCTGTCTATCCAAGGACAGATGTAAAAGTAGTAGAAAAAATATAAACACACACAACACGTTAAAATTCTGTTTTTATTTTGTGCCGTATTCTTTATCAAATAAAAGGGATACTGAGTTGTAACTGCATTTCCTAGCACCTTTTTTTTTTTGTTTTTATGCAACCATTATTCAGTTTCAAAGATTGCTGCCTGCTTTTCTCCAATCTTTACTTTCCGGGTAAGTTCACCCAGAGGGTTTAAGGTGCTTTTATTTCTCAAACATACAGAAGTTTCTCCAAGGTCCCTTGCAAAATGTCACCAATGTGATACTATGTTTCCACTCTTTATCTCTCACAGTTTCATGTCAAAAATAAAGTAATTCTCTCCCAGTTTCATATCATAAAGACAGTAATTTGCATTAGCACTTTTGGTTGTCATCTTCACAGTGCAAACAAAACTGCTAACTAGGGAGGGAGGTGGCATGATGCTTTGATATACACTACTGATTTTCACCTCCCAAATTTAAGTTTAACTCATGTTTCATAACTGGAATGAATTTGGTTGCCTGGGTCATGATGATTTATCCTAGGAAATGACAAGACAAAATGAGCAAAACTCACTGATCTAAGGAGTCCAGGAATTAAAGTCTGTACACAGCTGAATGGGGAATTAATTAAAATTAAATGAAGTTTCCAAGCCATGATCCAGCTCTAACAAAAGTGCTCTAAGAAGTAGAGACTGATGGCTTCCACATTGACATTCATGCTCTAGAAGGAAATTTTAGGAACTCACTCAAAAGCATGGTATTAATAGCGAACATTAGCATGAAACTTGAACAGTTTACTGTTTTAAATGGTCATCTCCCACTTGGAAAACCATAGTTTTGGGAATATATAGTGTTAGAAAATTTTGCAAGCTATTTCCATAGAAAACTATAAGCATTTCCAAGAAGGAACCTGTTACATAAAATTGGAAAGGAATTAAATAATTCGTAAAGAGAAGATCATACCTGCCTCACATAATGGCAAGCTTCATTCAGACTGAAGCATTCTTTAATATTGAAGTATTGCAACTAGTTACCTTTAAAAGACACAATTAATATTAATTGTTTATGAGGCAATCCATTTCTTTCTATTTTCAATGTGCTTTGTAGTAATTCCTACATGCATCAGTTGAGACAGAAACCTTACTAGACACACAGAGAAACACATCTCCTCAAAATAGTCCTTGCTTCAGAGAGCCTGCAGCTGACTGCAGAATCATATGACAGGATAAAATGATAACTAAAGAAACTCAGCCCTAAAGGGGCCATTGGCATTTCTTTCTTTTTTTATTTTACCTTGCTGCTGCAGGATGTGCGTCTGTTCCCTTGCTACGTACTTGGCTGCATCTAAAAACATTTTGAAGAAATATTTTAAGTGCAATCTCAGCAGTTTAACAGTATGTAAAAAAAAAAAGGTTTTTATCATAATTTCATAATTTCTGCCTTTTCTGGAAGAACTGAGAATTTTGCTGCTGTCTTTAATGGGCAGTTAAGAACTACCTAGAACACAAAATGTCTCAAAAAATGTAAGATGAATACAGATGCTGTGCTCTAAGTTTAAGTAGATAATTTCTTTAAAAACATTAAAAGCCCAATTTCAGTTAAGAATAAATTCTGAGATAAAAGAGCAATTAGGCTTAACTAAATCAGAGGGTAGGCAAGACAACTGTGCCCATATCCGTGCTGAATACAGACTTCTGATAAGATTATCTGTTTTAATTTTGCCTACACACCCTGCTTAGTTGTCACGATATCTAAGCAAACACATACAAGTTAAAGACTGTCTCAATCTGTAGCATTGCAGCAGTGTTAAGGAGCAGATAGGATTGGAAAGGAGTAAAACCTATATGCTATTCAAAAAACTGGTTTCTTCTCCTATGTAACTTGGTCAGGTGAGAAGCCCTTAGCACTCCATTTTCACATGCACCATTGTAACATCATTACAGATTAAATTAAAAACAAACAATCCCAACCAAAAACCAAAATGAGGACACTCTTGGATAGAAGGACAAAGCTTTAGAAACTGCACAGACAACATAACTTTCAAGAAAGGATGGCAAAACAGGTTAACAGCAAAAGACTCCAGCGTCTGAACAGCTAAAAGCAACATTGAGCTCCCAAGGCAAATGGGTTGTTCAATGCCATAGCAGCATACTCTAGATGTGTGACCACATTTAATGCAGACATTATACTTGATCTGCATCTTAGAAGTCTGGTAAATGCTGTATAGTTTCTTGTTCAGTGTTTAAAAGAGCAATACATTACAAACTACACTTTAATATGAAGATTACAATATAATATGAATATAAAATATACCATGTCATCCATTAAATTTAATTAATTGCTATAAAGGTATGTGCTTTAAAAGTTAAGAAGATGTTTTAAGTAACCATAATGGTCTGAGATGAAAGTTAAGCAATGCCAAGAATTCCTTATGCCTTTTTCTCCTTTACTTTTTTACTTTCTTGCTTCAGTCATAACCTACAGTCAGCTTAAATCACCCCTGACAATACTGAGGAAAGGCTGCAAAAGCAGCAATTAGGAACACTGAAAACACACAAATAATTTATTGTCACCCTGGGAACAATTTGTGCCTGATACTAAAAAACGCTAGAGTCCACCACACCACAAGACAGTCCCAGACTGTCAGCATCAAGAAACAAATCTGGGGAAGTGCTGGCAAGAAGGGGAAAAGTGAGCAAAGCCTGTGGTGCAGCCTTTATTGGGGCATTGGGAAATAGGAGAGCATTCTGAATAATTGGTTCCTTTTTTCCTACCATAGATAACTCCTTCCTATTAATCTCTATCATCTGCATTTTGCATTCTGGCTGCAATGCACAACTTTTTATAAAAAAAAACCTACCAAACCAGAGTTAAAGGGACTTCCATAATGAGTGAGAAAACACTGAAAAAATTATGATTGGGTTTAATGATCAAGTGCACCAAATAGAAGTCCTCTTTCTTTCTTCCTAATCTAATTTATGGTATACTGCAATCCTGGTGTATTGACCAGTATTGTCAATGTAACCTGAAGTGTCACTCTTGATAGCACCCTTCACTTTATGGACAGATTAAGCAGACAGTTGAATAATTCTATTATAACCAAACTGGTGCCCAACTACAGTTCTGTGACCAAAATAACTTTACCATTTTAACTCTTCAGAGGCAGACTACTATTTTATTGATTTATCAAATTATTTTCAAGCCCAACTTTTATGCTGAGGCTAGACATAATCTTAAATAAATCATTAATATAATGCCAATAAGGCCAGCCAAGTTAGGGAAGCAACTTGCTCTACAAAGCTGCTGACCTTCCACTTCACGTTAGGATTGTTGGCCTTCCATTGATTCACCTCAATCTTTATCCTGCATTAAACAGTTAAGGGAAGCCATTTAGAAGATTGTTTCACTTCAGTGTGGGCAGTTTTATCAGTATAAAAGCATTTATGCTGTTAACTTTTTCCAGAACATGGGACTTACATAGTTACTGTAATAGCAGTATAGTGACCCTCAAGGTATTATAAATTGTAGGGAAAATATCCCTAAATGCCTTAATTGTGCTCAATGTAGGCTTAAGAAAAATGTATGTCTTGCCTTAGTTCCTGTAGCAACCTTCCCGAGACATGGCCGCCCAAAATATTTCTCTTAAGGCTTGCAACATCCACAGAACAGAGATTAAAGCAGAACTTAAAATTGCAGTGGCCATTAAAATGTAAGGAACAGAGGAATACTTGGTCATTCACCTAAGAGCTGCATTTCCAAGACAGTGGGTATTCAACAGTAATAGAATACAAGCATAATGGGAAGATACTAAACTTCTACAACAAATTATGCAAAAACAATTTAAACTTTGCTCATTATTCATTGTTTGTGTTGTACCACTAGAGTATACCTCACTTTACACACATCTTGTTTTCCTTGCATCCCACAGCCAACAAACATTTGTCTTACTGTTCAAACATTGGAGTCATTAACATGTGCTTTGAGACACCACAAACTGAATGAATTCAATTGCTGTGTGATAATCTGCTGGCAAGGCAAGAGATCCGATAAGAGCGCCAGGGAACCGTGTACAAGTTTAAAACACAAAACAAGCATAAATGTATGCAAATCTTGAGGCCCACCTGAGAATGTTCCCACAGCAAATCTCTTTTCCCAGCTCATATTATGTTAACAATAATATGATGTTAACATAAGATGTTCTGTGCCTGTGGAATATCGCTGGATACCAACAGCAGCGATACTCACTTGGTATGAAGCTTCTCAAATGCATCATCTTATCTGCTGGGTTAGCATTCCAGCTGGCTAGAGGTACTTCTGAGCAAACTAGTGAATGAGATGCTTTCTTTGGTATGAGACTGTCATGTAAATAAACAGGAATTTTTAAGGAGACCAAGTTCATTCTGCTAAATTAGATAAGACATTGTTTACTTCCCAGTTGAAAAATTATTTGAAAATAGACAAAATACAGTTAGATTATTACACTGGCAAAGTTACTGCATGATAGCAAAACACCATACAGACAAGAATGACTTAGGAGTTAAACATGCTCACAGATGTCCAATATCAAGAGAAGAAAATCAAGACAGATCTTAAAGACAATTAAAAAAACTGAAAACAGGATTAAGGTATAAAACTCCTCTCTCCCTCTAAAACATGACCCAATTAAAAATAAGTTTCTTATACCAGATTGCTCAACAGAAAAGGGAGAGCTTCTAAATATGTTTCCCAGAAATTAATTACATTTAGTTTTTCTTCTACCTCACTTTTTGCTCAATTCTATCTTTCCTAAACCAACAGAGCCATAGTGCTTAGCTGTACTCATCAGACAGCAAACACAATTTATCAAAAGCAGTCGTCACTCACTAGCTTTCAGCATAAAATTAAGATGCATTTTCTAACAGAAGCCCACTGACAGAAAGAAACCATATAATCAACATAAGACTAAATGAGATGTATTATTTACTATTTTTTTTCTTCAAATACCAAGTTTCTTTTTCACTCCCAAATGAATCTTGGAACACAGCCAATTAGCCCTATGAACTCAAAGAACACAGGATGAAAATCATGATGCTGCATTAGATGCCTTTGCACATATCCGGGACATAATCCATATAAATTATGAAATTAGAATTAAAATGGTAAAATACATAACATGAAAGTAACAATATCATCTTAATGCTTTTTTCTAGATGCGATCTTATCCAATAGTGTTCCTTACAAAGCTGCCCAACAGAAAAGAGACAAGCATTAGATAGATCCATACATTGCTGAAAACACATGTTCCTATTGCAATGATTACAAAGTTACTTTATTTCTTCTTGTTTCCACACAATAAATTCCTCGCTTATGTTTCACCCTAAGGTTATTTGCTTTTCATTATCATCACTTGCACAGATTTTTTTTTTTTTCAATTTCAGAAGGAAACTGTCTAGATGAATACTATACTCTCTTGGCTGATTCTTCTAGCTTACTCTTTCTCATACATAATCAATCTACTCTAAGCCTTTCCCTGTAAAACAGGCGGTACACCACGGAACAACATGCCTTCTGGGACAAAGATTACATCACTGACTTTTTACCTTAACACATCAATCACTCCACTTCAATTCTCCTTGACAACTACTAGTCCCCTAAAGCCATGCAGAAAAACAGTGAAGAATAGCACTTTATATCATCCCAGAGCTGCTTCATCAGAGACCCAGAAATGAGCTGCTTTGCATCTCTTTGACTTCTCATGGCTTAATCTAAGTATTTTAATTAGCCCCTGCATTTTCTGAGTCTTACACAAAGAAAGAAAATCAGATTTCCATGTCATTATTATGAATCCCATTACTTCATTTCCTTCTGCATTTACTATGCTTGGCCACTTCTGGGTACCAGCCAGCCAACCATCGCTTTTGTGACACACGGCAAGAGAGCTGGTAAACTCCTCAGAGGTACTGACCTTGGTCCTGTAGCAACCCAGTTCTATTTAAATAATAGTGGGTTGACCCTGGCAGGACACCAGGTGCCCATCAAAGTCTCTCTATCACTTCCCTCCTCAGCTGGAAAGGGCAGAGAAAACATAATGAAAAGCTCATGGGTCAAGGTAAGGACCAGGAGAAATCACTCACTAATTACTCTCATGAGCAAAACTCATTCAATTTGAAGAAATTAGTTTAATTTATTACCAAGCAAACCAGAGTAGGATAATGAGAAAATGAAACCAAATCTTAAAACGCCTTCCCCCTTCTCCTCCCTTCCCAGATTCAATTTCAGTCCTGATTTTCTCTACCTCCTCCTCCTCCTAAATGGCACAGGGAGACAGGGAATGGAGGCTGCACAAACAGCTTTGGCTCGCCACTCACTCCTTCCTGCACTCATGGGGAAGACTTCTCATACTCTTCCCCCATTCCACTGTGGGGTGCCTCCCATGGGAGACACTCCTCCACCAACCTCCCCAACCTGAGTCCTTCTCATAGACTTCAGTTCTTCAGAAACTGCTTCAGCATGGGTCCATTCCATGGGATGCCATCCTTTGGGAACAGCCTGCACCAGTGTGGGTCCCCCACAGGGTTACAAGTCCTGCCAGTAAATCTGCCCCAGTGAGGGTTCCTCTCTCCATGGGCCCTGACAGGACCATGCTCCAGCATGTGCTTCCCACTGTCTTACAGCACCCTTTGCCATTCCCCTGCTTTATGGTGGGGCTCCTTTTGGTGGATCTCTACTCCCCCATGATCCCCATGGGCTTCAGGGGCACAGCTGCCTCACCATGATCTGCACCATGGGCTGCAAGAAAATCTCACCTCTGGCACCCGGAGCACCTCCTGCCCTTCCTTCTTCCCTGACTTTGACATCTGCGGAACTGTTTCTCTCATATATACTCACTTCTCTTTTCTCTCGCTGAAATTGCTGTTGTAGTTACTTAAATCTGTTATCCCAGGGGTGCTACCACCAGAATTTATGGGCTAAGCCTTGACCAGTGGCATGTCCATCTTGGAGCCAGCTGGCATTGGCTCTGTTGAACCTGGGGAAAACTTCTGGCAGCATCTTCCAGAAGATACATCCCTGTAGCCACTCCCACTACCAAAACCTTGCCACTCAAACCCAAATACAAACATGAAAGAAAACACCAAATGCCTGATTCATTGCTCTTCAGTAATATTGCTTATGAAGGTGGATAAAAGCAAGCGTTGAGACAGTTGAGCCTGTTCAGACTCAAGAAGGGACAGTTGAGGGGGCACCTCATCAATGTCTGTCAGTGTCTGAGGGAGGGTGTCAGAGGATGGAGCCAGGCTCTGCTCAGTGGTGCTGAGCAATAGGACAAGAGACAATGGGCAGAAACTGATGCACAGGAAGTTCCACCTGAATATGAGGAAGAACTTCTTTACTGTGAGGGTGACTGAGCACCGGAACAGATTGTCCAGGGAGGTTGTAGAGTGTCCCTCACTGGAAAGGAGAGGGAGCTGCCTCCCTTCTATTTAAGAGATGTCTGGATGCAATCCTGTGCCACGTGCTCTAGGATGACCCTGCTTGAGCAGGGAGGCTGGACCAGATGACCCACTGTGGTCCCATCCCATTTTGTGGTTCTGTGAATTGTGCTGCTCAAAGCCTTAATGCATTTCTTCACACAGTGCATTTCTGTAACTCATTTACAGGAGAGAACTGGCATGCCACACAAGAGGCATGCTCATTTTAGCAATTTTAGAACAACGCATTCCCTCAAAAAACACGCACATTAAACATCTTATTTTATACATTGACAAACCAAAAAAAGAGTAATTGAATTCAAGAACAATTTCCATAAAACTAATATTACTGGTTTCCTTGTGTAATAATTCTAAAAGCAACAGAGATAAATAGCATATATATCTGACAGCAATCCACAAAGTTGGATTTCAACATTCAATACGAATCTTTTTATGGCAAGGTGTTCTTTGAATGATTCAGAAAGCATTAGATAATACTTTTCACAAAATGGCTTTGAATAAAAGTCAGTTAAATAACTGAGCATGCTACTGCCAGACAACCAAAATTGCTCTAAGTTCTCAACCTGTTTTTCTGAAATATGTCTCTTATTGTGAATACTAAATTTACTACATTACTTACATTTATATCCAATACTTAAGTAATTCCATTTACACTCCATATATACACATATATCTAACAATATGTTAGAAATACTGTACCAACAATATGTATACACCACATACTAATTAGAAAACTAGGATAACCATTTCATTCCAAAGCTCTGTCAAGCTATCTAAAGCAGACAAAAAGAATTCTAGTATTTGTATTTGTGTATAAATATACTCAGAAAAACTACTTCTACCTTTTCAGGAGATGGGAACTTGCTTTTAGATGTGTGATTGATACCTGATTAATACTAGAATGGTTTGGCCTGGAAGGGACCTTAAAGATCATCCAGTTCCAACTCTCCTGCCATGGGCAGGGATACCTTCCACTAGACCAGGTTGCTCTAAGCCCCATCCAACCTGGCCCTCAACACTTCCAGAAATGGGGCATTCACAACTTTTGAGCAACCTATTCCAGTGCCTTATCACCCCCACAGAAGGAATTTCTCCCCAAAAGAACATCTAACCCTACCCTCTTTCAGTTTAAAGCCATTCCCCTTTGTCCTATCACTACATGCCCAGGGTAGAAAGTCCCTCTCCAACTCTCTTGTAGGCCCCATTTAGGCACTGGAAGGCTACTCTAAGGTGTCTCCAGGATCTTCCCTTCTACAAGCTGAACAACCCCTCTAAACCAGTCTTCATAAGAGGGGTGTTCCAGCCCTCTGATTCTACAGCAAGAAATTAAGAAAAATACAGCTGATTCATCTTAAAACACAACCTTATGCAGAGAGATAAAACTAGCAAGGCAAATGCACCCCAAATTTTAAAATAAATGTATCAGAATTATGTTGCTGATCTCAAATTTTCTTCTGTCAATCATCCTTTACTGCTATGATCCCCCTCTCTGTTTCCTTCAAAACAAATTCTCATTCCTGTCCCTCAGCTCCCTGCAGATTGTACTGATCAAGATCCCATCAACAGACTTTTTTTCAAGAAAAACTTCATCATCCCTATTTTTTCACAGCTACTGAAACCTGGAATCATTCAGGTTCCCTGGGATTTGGTATCACATTCCATAGTTGTGAAGGGGTTTACAGCTTCAGGGACACTGTATTTTGGACAAAAATCTAAAAGAAGTGAGAAAATCTGCTCCACATGATGCTAAAGAACATAGCCTGAAGGAGGAGAGTGAAGACAGGAAACAGAAAAACTCTGTTTTTCTTCCACTACTTGTCTCTTGTATACAAGCAAGGATGTAACTCTGCTTGCAGGATTCTGCTACCTCATTTGTACTTACCTTTTAACAACATGAATGCATATGCATTTAAGCAGCTTTACAGAAGCACTGCAAGGATGCATGACCAAAAAACCCACATACGCATCTGCTGTACAACTTAAAATAGCAAGATAGGCTAGACTGACACCTTAGAGTTAAAAATTATTTCATACCTAATAGTGTGCAGTTAAATCACTGTACCCCCAACTTACCTCACAGCTCACGCTGCTGCTTCAGTAATGCGGGAGTGCCACACAAGTTACAATTTTCACACCACAGAGAAGCCACTGTGAAGCAGCCAATACGTTGGGATAGAATTTCCAACAGGTGATTCCATCCTGAAATAAAATATTATCTGCCTAAAGAAAAATTGTTTGGGGAATAAACTGAAAGTGAAGTGACTGTGCCACATCTTTTCAAACATTTCATGTAGGGAACGCAGATCTTGGAGGTGAGGTGGGGAACAAATAGCCTTGTTGGGGAGGCAACTGTTCCTGGGCACATGACAGGATTCTTTTTTTTTTTACCTAAAGCATGTTGCTAAAATTCTATTCAATATATGCCCGCTTAATTAGACAGTCTAAAAGAGATACAAGCAACTTAATTACGGATCTTTTTCTGTCAACATAATTGATTTATACTAGGACAAGCTCATACCTTCTACTACATGAACTCTAGAAGTACCCAAGGACAAACAAAGCCCACTACAGCACGGCTAAATGCAAGTGACTGTACATATAAAAAATGAAGATGACACCATGACCAACAAGTGTGCTAGAAGAGTTTACCTTTTAAAAATGGCATATACTTTCTAGATTTTCAGACTTCTTGGAAGGGCTCCCAAACTCTACCCCATTGAAATAAAGGAAATTTGTTTTTAATTGAATTTTTATAACTATTATTTCACTGTCATTCATAACCAAGTCATAGCATTTAAAAAAATATGACATTTGTTAGGTACAGCTTAACTCCATGCCCACTCCATGAAGGAAACCAAGGTGAAATAGATACCACTTAAAAAAACTAAATTGAGCATGGAACATGAAAAAGAAAAAAAGATTAGCTCACAGTTCTTGCTGAAGCTCTAAATTCAGTTAGATTACCTGAACTAGAAACACTTACAAGACTCTACAGAAATAATCAGTTCAGTTCAGAAGTAATAATAATCAATATCCTTCAAAATTTAATCACCTCTACTTCAGGAGTACACACACAAAAAAGGGCTCCAGCATAATCAGCACCATCAACCTACTTCATGGTTCACACCCTTACACTCACAGCTGGCACACAGATTGTCACTCACTGACTAAGAGCATGTTTAACTTTCCTTCAAAGAAAAAAACCACAACCAGGAATTATGTTACAAAAAGGACCCATAAGGTCTGTAACACACTGACTAGATGCACACATCTGAATTTGGCCCACAGTACACTTCAATACTGTGTTCATGTATTATTACAGTTCGTAGCACAAAGCTTGTTCCTTATCATTAATATCAAACTGCCAATACAAAAACACAAGAATGAGGTTTGCAGATAAGAAGCAAGCACTTCAGCCAGTGTTGTCAAACACATTCAAGAACTGCAATAGCTTTAGACTCAAATGTAGTATGGATTATTTTCATTTTTTTCCATTCATTAGGATAATCTGTCATTGCTTTCTGGAGTTAAAAACTGCAACGGGTAAACTACTTGAGAACAAGACTAACATCTGTTCTGTATTGCTTTGTAGTGTTAAAGGATACTGTCTTCGATAATATTACATTTGCTTGTACATAGTACATCTTTCTTTCTTCACACCAGGAGCTGCTCTATGCAAGCCTATGGCAGTAAAACCCTTGAATAATTTTTTTTCAAATTCTCATCAATGAATCAGTTATACTTGAAATATCTTTTAAAGCATCATCACTGTCCACTAGAACATTTTTATATATGTTTATAACATTTTGAAATGTATAACATTTCTAAGAAGAACCTTTATAAAATTAGAATATTTACAAACATGAGTGGATTTCCTTGTTGACTAGAAATAGAGTACCACAAATAGCAATTAATCTGTGTCTCTTCTGTGATTAAATGAGGCAGGGAAGGAATAAGAGAGCAAACTCATGCCTATCCTGCTAAATCTAAAGCAGTAGGTTTGCTATTTTGACAGCTGTGCATAAACAGCGCCTTTTACAAAGAATGTTAGCTCTTTTTTCTAAATTTGATGTGTTGCCCTTCAAATGAAGGGGAAGAAGAGACCTTAGGCAGATACCCTCTTCTACATTTATTGAGAGATTTCTACGCATTAAAGAATTATTAGGTCCCTAGTAAAAAAAAAAAAAAAGATATTAGGTCCCTAGTAAAAAAAAAAAAAAAGATAGAAAATATTGTAGAAAAATATCCTGATGTAACAGTAGGAGTAGTTAGATTACATATGTTAGAAAACCAGAACAAATAACACCAAAATCTGCCCAACTCACTCCCCTGCCCCACCTCTCTGACAACAGAAGCACTCACTCAAGCTTTGAAAGCCAGAAATCAGCACAGACTGGAAAGCCTCCATCCCTGAATGCCATGCACATGTTTGCAGTACATTTTACCAGTGTGATAAGAAGAGTTTTCTGTACCATATAAAAGCAAAATCCCCAGCAATTACCTGTTCTAAATGGTTAGGATTTTCCATACTGTGTAGTGCATTCTGCTTTCATGAAACACTCTCTCCTTTTTATCCTAATGCACATTTCTGGAATTTGTGGGGAGGGCAGTTATGGGGATTCCTACAGCAGGTGAACAAAGGTTGTTAAGTCACTGACCATAAATGAAATCAAAGTATTTGTTTGCCTCTGTGTGCTGTGTGTCTCAGTTATGCAGCAGCCCTGCAAAGCTGCAAAAACCCAAGTGTGTACTCGCTCTCATAGTGCATAAACATACAACTGGATAAAAAGGGAAAAAGAAAACCACCACCCCAAGTAAAATTTATACTTGTACACCTGTATACCTGAGTTTATACCTGTAACTTGGGAAGGCAGAGGAGGATGCTAAAAGCTCTTTGCTCATACCAAATCATCTTGCTTCTGGCACTCTTCTTCACCAAAATTTTCCACTGCATGTGGAACTTATTCTAATTTAGAAAACATGGTTTGACCCAGTCCTATTAAAATAAATCCTTTATAATTGCTCGCGACAAGTTATTAATGCTTTGTTCACAAATCAATAGCATTTAAAAAACAAACTGCGCATGACAGAGCCATAAAAGCTTTCAGCCATTTATAAGCTTTATAAAATTGCCCATCTGTCTGAAAGATGCATGAGCTCAATTTGAGAAATCAGCACACACAGAAAAGCCCCCAAAGTTGACTGAACGTCTGGATAGCGATTTCTGAGAGGAACAACATTCCCTTTCAAGTTAATCAAAATTATGATTGCATTTTTGTACAAGAAGATTTGTAACTAGACAATTCCATATGTCACAAATTCTTCCTGTGAGACATTGAAGATGCACAGAGCAATGAACAAACATGCATAAGTACACTCTTGATTTTTGACTGCACAAAACAAAAATCTGCATAAACATATACAACACTAAACAAGTAGATGCTTTTGGAAACAGGGCCTTCATTTATTCAGAATAAATAAATAAAATAAATAAAAATGATGGTGGAACTGCTTGCCATTATCCAGGAGAGAAGCATCAGAAACGAATGCTGTCCAATTATGTACTGGGTTCTCTCAAAAGAAAAGTAACAAGATTAAATTAATATAAATGAATTTCAACCCTCAATACTCTAAGAAAATATTCTGTAGGCTTTTTTTGTTTGTTTAGTCATTTGCTTTCACAGAAATAGAATATACCAGAACTTTAATGGAAATTATTAACTGTTTTACTCCATCAGTGAAGCAAGGTCAGAATACCTATTAGAACTCTTCAAATGTGTCTGATTTTGTCAGGGTTACCAAAAATAAAAGGGCAGGACAAACCTTTGTTCTTCATGTGTAAATCTTTGAAGGCATTCATTTGCTAACCTCATTACAGGATTTTTCTTCTTTCTTTAGGATGTGTTGAGATTTAAAAACTAAACACTCACTAGCAATCCTACATATAAGAATCAGTCTAGAAAAGACAAAGGCATGTAGTTTGGGGAAAAAAAAAAAAGGCATTAAGTTAGCAACCAAATCAATGTTCTCCCACTCATCTTCCAGGGAAATTATTAGATACTACTGATATCCCGTGTCCCGTATCTGATTGTAAGGCCTTTTACAGACCGTTTAGTAAAGCAGTGTTTTACTACCAGAATTCTGGGTTTAAAGTTCTCTTACAAGTGACAATCATAATTTCCTGCTTTGATAATTTCACAGTTTTCCTTATACCACCCACATTTTTTTTCCCCCTCTCACTTTAGGTGAAGTACCAGCAAATGAACAGGAAATTAACTTCTCTTATGTTATTGGTAATATATTTGGAATATCAGCAGGCTTCAGGCCCTCCCATGATTTGGAAACAGGAAAAAACAAAATACATTTATAATACAGTAAAATGAGGTAAAAGGTTTTCTGAAATTATTTTCTATAAGAGGCATAAAATGTAACTATGGACAATACTATTTCTTGGTGATTACAACCTTACTTGAAAGTCTACATTCAAGAAAGGTGAAATATATTTTTAAAGTCTACTTAGGTGAATTCAAATGTTGCAATTAAGGCAACCTTGGCTGTAACAAAGTACCATTTTTGGAAAGATTACTAGGATGTCAATTTGAAAGCTTGTCACACTTTATTAAATGGCAATGAACTTTGAAAACTGAAAGTTACTATCTCTTTCTGTGTACAATGAGAAGATAAGTTATTTAAAGATAACATTGAAACAACACTCACGCATGAAAAGGATCATGAATAAATTTCAATTTTAAATTAAAGGAAATTTTCTAAATAACAGACAACTAATATTTGGCAAGAACCGTTTCTGTTGATACTACAGCAAAACCTCGTTGACAAGCTTACGAAAAACAATACTTTATAAGATCTCAGGCCTGTTCTCCTGATCCCTAATAATAAAGAACCACCCAGAAAAGAAAAATTGATCCTTTTGGATTCGATCAGATGGAATGTTTGCAAACAGTCCAGAGCAACAGACTTCAACTTCCATCCTAGATCACCTGTCTGCAGGTTTTAACCATGAATATTCAGGGGACACATAATTCGAAGATGTAAAAATTAGTTAACATCTCCATTACACTACTCAGTGAAGCTGTGGAAGTAATACATTTGGAATACTACTTAAGAATAGAGCAATGCAAATAAGACAAAAGAAAATTCTTAAAGCTTAAAAAGTTTAAAAGAAACTTATAAAAGAAAAGAAGTGGTGTAGGGAAATGTGGTATAAGAACAACATCTTTTCAAATTTTTTATAAACTAATGTGCATCTTTTCCATAGTTCATTAACTGAAGCTGAAAAAGATAATTGTGAGATAATTGTTCAAGTCTCTTGTCAAGTTGTTTAGTCTATTACTGCAATGTATTAATGCTTTTTCAAGGGGAAAGTAAACAGCTGATGTTTCAGAGAAAAGCCAATGTAGAAACCAATGTTTATGCAAATTTAGATATTTTCCTTTCTGTTTACAAGATCAAACTTGAGTATTCCACATGAGGAATTTTAAAATAATGTAATTCCAGCCATAATTCAATTTAACCCTAAGGAAATGTAAATCAAAGCTGAGATACGAAGTAGAAAATTTGCCACATGAATAAATGTGCTTCTAATATTTCAAGATTACTCAGAGTTACTATACTGTTTTAAATCAAGATTTATTTCAGGTATCTCATGAACCACACTCATTACAAGCAGGGCATAACAATTTTAGAAGCTGACACCCAGAGAACACAATCTTGCTAAGTACAGGCTGCTCATTGGTTGCCATCTCAAAAATTCCTTGCATGTTCACAGACGAAAGGGATGCAGAGTGTAGGCACGATGCACACCCAGCAAGCATTCCATAGGGTGAGCAGCTAAAGATAGACTGACCAATATAGAGCTTGTGGAAACAAAATCTGTGTTCTGATGCCACAAGTACTCAAAAGTGAAGTTACTTATCTATTATAACCAATTTGATCAACTATGTGAAAAACAAGGATTTGTTTTCTTATTAATGTCTCATCACTGGAGTTTTCATTTTTACGGCCGAGTTGTATTTGAATTCCCTGTATACATTAGGATGTGGGTATACTCCTAAACTGAACCCACAACAGACATATTCTCAATTAATTTTGTCTAGGTAAAGTGTAAAACTTCAATCATTTGAAGTTCTTCCCACCTCTAGATTTCCCACAACATGATAATACTTTTACTTGAGCAAATGAAATGCATTTTGAGATAAGGTGCAGTTCCCTTCAAAATGACCATTATTCTTCTGAGCTGAATTCTCACCAACCTCAGGACAACCCTTTCTTTTCTCACTGGTAAAGCCATTCTGTCATATCCAAATGCCTTCAGCAATGAAACTACTACTGCGAGGTACATCAAGGAGCTGAAGGTAAAATCTTGTACTCCATAATTTCAGAAGAAAAACTCCACAACAGAATTTATAATGTTAAATAATGAAAATTGAGAATGTACAGTGAGGAATAGAAAACTTGGTATTACAGATTCAAATCAGTTTATTCCAACCTATGCACAGACATCTTTTAAGTTGTGTACTTGTTACAGTGATAGCATTTTATTTTGACCAGAAGCAAGTCCAAGTTTCATGACATTGAAATCACTGAGTGCATTGTAGAGGAAATGAAAGAGGCATTTTATAGCTCAATATCACAAGTATAAAAATGTAAATACTGCATTTAGTTAGATCTCTAGTCAATATAAACATCTTGAAACTGAATTTGTTTCATTTCCTATTTGACTTTTTCCTTTTCTTCTTTTTAATCTCTTTAAAAATCAGACTGACCTTCATACAGGGTTAAAAGTTAAGGTATTTTTTTTCCTAAGGTATTGCACATGATGTAGTAATACGTTAATATTAAGGTCAACATTGCTTTGCTGTATTTAACTCTGCTCCTCTGAAGTTTTGCTCATGCTACCAGTGATATGAACAGTGCACCTTAAGTTCCTGGGGCCGCTCTGGGTTCCAGGATGCTACATTAAGCAAGTGTGCAGCCACTGCAAATTTTTTAGTAAGCAGAAAACATCTCTCTTTACTTTTGTATAATTACTTGTCTGCAGCAACAGGCTTCCCAGCTGGTAAGGCTGTGTGTTTCAGGTATAGCTATTCATCTACAAACCAAATAGATTTATACATGGATTCATCCTTACTTTCTTACCAATAATACCTCACATGACCTATGCCTAACATTGCAATTTTTGGCAACAGGACCTTTCATCATACTGAGAGTTTCTGTCTATAGCAGAGGTTTCCTACGACAAGACAGTCATCCATACAATACAATTTTCACTTTCATTTAATCAGAAAGTTGTATCTAGCCATGATCTGAAGACAAGCATCCATACATTTGAATTTCAATGATGTTACATAAACTGTCTAGAAACAAAATACAGGTAAGTTCAACTTCATGCAATAGCATGTACTCCTTCAGTGGAAAGTGGTGCAATATAATAGTCTGATAGAGTTGCTTTGCTTTTAGCACAATCTCCTCCCTTACTCTTCCATTTTTGTATACTGCGACCAGTGTAGTTTAGAGAACTACAGTTTAAAAAACACACCAGTCATATATCAGGTCTTCTTCCATATTCACAGAAAAAAAGCACATTACTAGCACTGAAGTTCACCGACCAACTAAAGCTCTGATGAAGTAGTCACAGGTTGCTTTTGCACACTGACTTCCATGTTATTAATCCAGGCTATTCAGAGGTCTGACACAAACCATATGGTACCTGATAGGGGACACTATGATACTCTCAAATGAGTAGTGGCACAGGAAACAGACCTAAGCCAGGGGACAGATACAGGAGAACATAATAGACAGCAAAATGAGAAGGGACTGGCTCATCAACATGAAGGAAAATTTCCTAGTCTGTCATTTTCTACAAAAAAAAAAACCCAAAACAACAAACCCAGTTCATTGCCAGTGACAGGAACTAGTTGAAGAAGAAGCTGTTGGCTACTAAGTTTTCAATTTGTTTTTTCCCTTGGCAAATCTGAGGGTTTTTTTCAAAGTAAAAGGCTGCCAAATAATTGTTACTGCTAATAAATTTGTTGGCTGTGGCAGTGTTTACTTTTCCTTATAATAGGTACTGTACCAGTTCAAGAACAACGGGGTAAAGTCAAAATGCTTGGTAAGTCAACTTTACATTCATGGGCATATACTGCGTTAGTACCAGTTTACAGGTCTGACTTTGCTAATAAAGTAATTAAAACACAAAAAGAAATAAATGTTGATGTACAAATCTATCACATATTGGCAACCAACATGAACTGTTTAACTAATGAATTATGAAAAAATCTATGTTTCCCCAAAGTTTTAAAACATTAATTATAACTATTATTCTTCTGTAAATGCAAGCTGTTCCATAATTGAATCAATGAAAACTTGCTGTCTTTTTCAATTTCCCCTTTCCTTTAAAACTGTTGCCCACATTCTGCTTCTTGCCCCTTTTCAGAGATCTGTCTGCTGACAGACTAACTTCTGAGCAAGCTATGTCAACAAGAAACACCCAATCTCTGAAGTCAAACCTTCAAATCAATCCTCCCCACCTTCCATTTCAAACAACCCTCACACAAACACTACAACCCTCCCAGAAATAAAAGCCATTTCCCACAAGGCTTATTTTCCCAGAAACCAGGGTCACAAAACCAGAGCTGCACACAAAGCCACTGCAGATACCTGACACAGATGTGTTGGTATCTCCAGTATAAAGGTTCCTTTTCCATGGTAGGTGACACCGAAACTGATGGGTCTTTGAGTTTGGAACATGGGGCTTACATGAATCAGGTACTGGATTTGCAACCCCAAATCCATCACAAAATCAGAAATACTTTGCATGCTTTAGTATGCAAAAGTATGTACATCATTAAATTGCACCCTTATTGTATCCATTACTTTCTAAGGCAAGCTAAGTAGAAGCCTATTATTTGCCTCTCCTTTATAGTGCTTGTTAAGTGACAATGTATTTATTCTACATATATTAGAGCACCTACAAACTCTACATTCAGCCCCTTTCATCTCACCAGTACACCAACATCTGGCCATTCATGTTTACAATATAAAACAAAGCTGTTATTTTTGTTGAAATGGAGTTCCACTAAATCAGACATTTTTCTCCAACCCATTGTTTCACCATTTTTAAATATAAGCAGTCTCTATAAGTTACAGGATTAAAGAAATCTTGCAACTCTGTGTACTTATTTTTAAATCTACATTTTTTTCTGTCACAGATGACTTCTAATATTCACGTAGTCTTTTATATTAAACCTGTCCATAACCAAATATTGCACTTTCAAGTTTCATAACATTTGCTTTCCTCCCTCTTAATACCAAGCCTTTAGTCTGCATTATATTGCTATTTAAAGATGTGCAGCTGTCCTTTTACTTTTATAACGCCTAAATGTCATAATTTATGCTGACTATTATGCATGAACTATCTAAAGGTTTTGATCATAAAAGCCAATATGAATAAAATGAAGGCATACAAGTAATTCTGCAGACAAACCAGCAAACTCTTGGTATCTAGCTGTTCACTAAAACATTTTCATCATTTGTTATCAAAAGTTTTTTTCAGTGCATTTCAGTATTAATGTTTGAATTAGTTAAAAGGATGGAAAAAATGCTGGAGCTTTTCTTTTTTTTAATCTTTTACACAGCTTTCAAATTTCTACTTTTTCTCATTTACTGTTTCTAATGGGAACTGATTTTCCTAGATGTTTGTAAAAAGGAACAGTAGGATCAACAGAAAACTTCAGAGAAAAGTGTTTGTCATTTAATCACAACTTTAAAAATACCATTATTGAAATACCTCATTTTCACTTTTTACTATCTACAAATGATATTTAGATTGCTAACAGAAAACTCTTCCCTTATAATATGAAGTTACAGAACAAGAATAGCATATACATGTTGCTTAAATAATATATAACCAATTTCACAAAATAATATCCATTTGTCAGCTATATGGCATATGCAGCTTCCTGAAGAAATTATACAATAAGGAAAAGGGATATGAATTTATCACTAATCACTGTACTGCCTCAAGACAGCAGCAAACCTTGCTTGCAATGATTCTTTGAGTTTTGACAACATCTGAACACACAAAATTAATTTTTTGCCTAATCTGGCTTCAATATCTTTTACGCTGTTTTACTTCTCTCAGGCTCGGAAAGGCAACTAAAGGGTGAAAAAATCTGCCACTTTTTAAAACCAGGTTATTTTATGACCTGGGAGGGGACAGAGTTAGCATTTTCTCAATATAAAATAATCCAACTCTGTTATGTGTGACTACCTCATAAAAGAGAAAAAAGAGCACAAGAAAACACAATATAGTCTCAGTTAAATAAAGTTTAGAGGATCACAAATACATGAATTAAACCAACTTCAGGTGTACCAAAATGATTCAACTGACCTAAAAGTCAGTGTTACTGAGTTCAGAATAGAGACTGTAGCAGATTTTTCTAGTGTGTTCTCTCTTCTTAGAGCATACAGTACCAAATATGTTCAAGTTCAAAACTGGCAACCATTCACAAGCACATTTCTGATCTTTATTTTAATAACACCAATAAAGAGAAGTAAATCATTCTACTGCTACTGAACTTCCAGGCCCAGCTTCATCATATATGTCTGCTTTGTAGATTTCTTTCAGTTTTTCAAACATATGTTAAACACTTTTGTTAAACATTTCTATGCTATTTGAACCACTTCTTCCAGCTGAAAACTGTTTCACTAAAAAGTCAGATAGCTTTATATAACTGGAAATGAAGAAGACTGGAGATTTTTATAGTGTTATAGCAATTAATATTACTTTCAGCAATCAGCAGGATCTAAGAGCATGCAAGAAGGAGTAATAGCCTGTTTACTGGCATCAACTCTTTTTCTCATAGCCTAGAAGCAGATAAGCTTTACAAAACACTAACATATTTAAAAATGTATTAACAACAGCAACTATGATTGCCATTAAGAAAATGCTACAGTATTACCATATTGAGCAAGTATAGCCTCAATAGCTGCTATTTCAGCCAAAAAAACCCAAAAAGAACCAAAAAAAAAAAAAACCAAAAAAAAAAAAGAGAAAAAAAAAAGAAAAAAGCTTTTCTACTTGTTAGATACCTCATAAAACCAACTTACAGACTTCCCCATGAGTTGTTTACTGCTAGGAAATTGTTAGCCTGCAGAAACAGCCTGGTCATGCTGTTTTACAGGTCTGATTTCAAAAACTTTCATCTGTGGTCTAGATTTCATAAACAGAATAGTCAGAACTGTACTCGCTTTACAATTTCACTTAAATTGCATTACAGATCGAGAGGCAGTTCATCAAAGGACATATTGCAAGTAAACCAGCAGATATGAGAGGGCAAGATAGATGTGTGCAGCATTTATCTTTCTAAACCCTGAAATATCAAGTTAAAAAAAAAAAAATTACAAAAATGATTCTGCTACTGCAGTGCTCTACTAATATTTCTCTCACTCACCCAGGGGCTTCTTAAAACAGTAGGTCAGAAATCTGCTCCTCTAAGCTCCTAGCTGAGACAAAGGTTTTAAGCAAAACATTAGCAAAGGGTACAATTCTCTCTTTTACTGTCTATCAATCTACTGAGAACAAAGCTCACATACACACCAGCAACTGATGTTTCAACAGAAACAGAAAACCCATCTCCAAAACACTAAAGTCAAAGGTCTTCATGCTTAAACTTCTAAGAGATACACTGAAATCTGGAAAAAAAACTTATTTCCCAGTTCCATATCCTTATCATGGAGGAATTTTACCTAAAGAACTGTTAAAATTCATTTATGGAACTTGAGGCATTCATTTTTTGTGCTGCATTCAAGAAGTAATGGTAGCTTATGACATTAAGTGATTAAAGTTTTCTTAATTTTACCATATATAAATTATGTAAACTTTGATCAACTATTCTAAAGCATTTTTTTCACGTTCTATTCAAAAGAGTCTGATTTCTCTGTATGGTTATTTTATACTAGCATGTGAATCTGCCTAGCTCAATAAAATTCCAGGATCAAAAGCTAATTAGCTGGATCCAAAATGGTCAAAGTTTAAGTATTTTTCAGAGCAGAAGAGAAACGGAGGGAAAAGATGGGGAAATATTAAAATCTGCAGTATGTCAGTAACAACATTCGACATACAACATTAAGAAAGGCTAATGAACATTTCACAGTCTCTCCTCCCTTTGACACAAATTTCAGTATTCACGCCAAGCAAAACAAAAGCCTCTTATTAATGTTTATTCCTGCTAACAATCAGACAGTACATCAAGGCAAGCAGTCCAGGTCTCCTCATTTTGCTTCCTGTATGGACCACACTGCATTGTAATCGCAAGTAAAACCAAGCCAGCTGGGCCTTACCTCTGTCGCTGAAGTCATCCACCAGAATGATCTCTGCGATCAGGCTGTCCGGAGTGCGGTTGATGATGCTGTGGATGGTGCGCAACAGCGAAGTCCAGCCCTCGTTATGAAATGGGATAATGATGCTGGTGTTTGGTAGTGTTTCCAAGTACACCTTGTGCTTACAGCTGAAGAGGCAAGAAAATAATTGCATAAGCATACTGAAAATCTCGGTTGGCATATCCTGTCATCCATTTGAGCAATTCAACCAACACGGTTTCTGGCATAAAATTCAACAGTGCAATCAAGCAATACTTTCATGTGAAAATAACTGGGTTGTTTAAAACATGTTGCTTACAATACTGAATAAACTGGAACAATAACAAAATTTAAGTGCAAGGAGTGAAAAAAATCTAACTGGCTGGAATTCTTTTCCTTCACTGAAAACTTTTTCCTGCAATATGACAGATGACATATCTTCTACGACATCATTTCCAAAAGCCAAATCCTCTTATCAAAAAGAACTCTGAAGCATAATATGAAGCTAATCGGAAATGACCGTTTGTTCTACAAAGATATTATCTCGAGAAAACAACTCAGTATTATCCTGGGTGATATGTGCTTACAATGTGAAAAACAACAACATCCACAAATACAACTCCACATCTACAGATCCAAAATGACTGCTCCTATTAAATATAGGGCTAAAACAACACACAATTCTGGAAATGCAGACTCATAAACAAGGAAATACAAACAACCTTTCATCTTTGAAAGGAAAGCACAGTGTTTTCAACATCTTAATTGCACAGCAGCTATGGAATATCAGGGCTTAACCCAACTGTTTTCAATCTTGAGTTATTTACAAATTTCAAAAAGAAAAAAACAAAACACTCAAATAATGGTCATGCAAATCAGTGTCTCCTAATATCCAAAAATATTTAATGACAGATGTTTAGATTACTGCAACTGATAGGACCTCATCTTTCATGTTTTGTTGAAAAAGAGAAAAAAGGGACACATTCCTCTGTTGTTAACAAAGCCTGGCATTTTCACCTCTGGGGACACAGTAACTGAATGATTTCTCATTCCTCAAAAGAAAGTCACATCCTGATAAAGGTATCCCTAGAGCATAAACCTGTCATCTCTGCAATAAACAAACAAAATTAAAAGTTTAGACCTGCAAATTCTAGGTTTAAAAAAAAAGCACAGATATCTTTGCTCCTTGTCAGAAAGCATAACTATGCATATCAAACACTGCTAAAGGATACAATTTTAATTTACCTATATTTGCAGCTTAGGTTGCATTTTCTCTTTATAAATGCCACCCAGAAATTAATATTTGTCAATACATTGTACAGATACCATACTGATGAAATGTTCTAAAAAAATAATAAAAACTCTTAGGTACTACAGTTGTATTTGCAAAATATTAACTGTTATGTACCTGCAAATAAACTAACTAGTTTTTAGATGCTTTCCTAAAGAATTAAGATTTAAATTTGTAGTTCAGACTTTTCTTCCTAAAACATAGTGGGAATTAATTTAATGACAAGGCATTTTCAGAAATAATAACTGTGGAAACTTTTTAATAAGCAGCTTGCTGGTAGAACATATACACACACCGGAAAAAGCACAGGTGCTTTGCAAGAATGTGAAATTCTGGAGAAAAGAGTGCTCATTATCTAGGGGCAGAAAAGTCTAACTATGTATAATCAAATGTTTTCTGAGAAAAAGAAAATCGGCTGCAGAAAGAGAATTTAGTAGAAATTCTTTTTCTTATCTGTTGGAAGAAGTACAACAAATGAAGCCTATTATTAATATGTAGCTGTTTCAGTTGGCTAATTGAGAAAAACACCTACCAAACCAACACCTACTATTGCCAGCTGTTTGCCAACAGGGATGCTTCTAGGACTAGAACAACTGTAACTACCAGATGTACATGTAACTCTCACATAATTTTTGAAAGCAAAAGTTGTTCCCTTTAGCATTTTCAACTCCCAGTAAGTATGACTTTAAAACTAGTAAGTTTCCACCTCCATAAAACCCAAAGCCAAAAAAAAAAAAAAAACCAAACAAAAAACTACCACACAAAACCAAGCAAGAGAACATATGTCAGACTAACAACTTCTAAAGGCTAATAGGAAAAAAAATACTCTAAACACCCAAACACATCAGAATGACATTTATTTTTTTAAAAAGTCACCTTTCCGGTATAACAATATACCTTTTGAAAGCAGCTGTACTGAAACGTGTGTATTTGCATGGTTGATATTGTAACCTTATGTGTGTAAGAATGGGTAAGGTTGCTGGATTTGGATAGTCTCACTGACAATTTCAGAGTAATTACATATTCTAAAGCAATGAGACAGAGAAGCAACATTGATGGATTTAGTTTAAAACTATTCAATTCTTCCTGCTGAACAGATTGCTCCAAAACAGAGCCACACTTAGAAGAGGAAAGCATGTTACACTATCTTAACATTTCTTCATCATTCAACTTTGACCTTTAATCCTCATTTACATTCACTCTTGATTGCCACTGCAAAGGTATCTGGCTATATGTGAATTGATTTCTAGTAAGAGCCTAAAACCACCAATATGTCCTTTTCTCCTTTTATTAAAAAAAAAAAAAAAGGTCAGATTTCAAATTTATAGAAATGAAACCTTGAATTTCATCATTTTCTACTGTTAAGACAGTCTGCTAGGTTTTGAAGTAGTGCTTTACTTGCCTTTCTTCAGCAAGTGGAATTCTGCTCATTTTTAGCCCCTTGTTCTCTGACATGAGACTCTTAACAGAAGATCACTACCTTAAAAAGCGTAACATGAAGTCTGTTTTATATGAAGTTCTATTCAACATTGTCCACAGCAAAGTGCAGCTAGCTCTGTGCTGTGATGGGCTGCAGGGCAGACCTGATAAATAGCTGGAATGCTCAGGAAAGGGCCATGAATTGCCACAAAGATGCAGTTAGACCTCCACAGTGGAGACACTGGATGTACCATGAGAATAAACCTATATATGTTTATGAGAATAAACATATATAATGCATGCAGCATTTGTTCAAAGTCCTGGAGTGTGCTTCTTTATGTCCTGAGTTTTAGAAGTGATGCCAAATACCCTGACTGCAAAAGTACTACTTAGAAGCTAGACATTGCTTCTTGTTTTAAAACGAAAATTCTTGAGTCTCCAAAGAAATAAAAAACTGCAATTCAAGATTCTTTCCTGTTTCCTGAAGAATGCAATCTTACCAAAATTTAATAAAAATAAAAATTAAAGCAAGGTTTGCTGTAGAAAGGAAAAATGCTGTGTATAAGAGATTTCCGTAACTTCATATACATTAGGTAAAAGCTTCTGAATTATGATATACATGGTAAATGAAACTGATCTGACTACCTATAGAAATATTTAAAATGCTACTGAGCAAAATCTTTTTCCCAGAGCCTCAAAATTTCACTGGAAAATTCTGTCAAACTTGTATCAATTTAGCAAATTATAGTACTTGCACACATGACCTCCAATTGTCAACCTCCACATAAAGGCACTGCAAATTACTTGCACACTTTAGATGAATGTAGGCTCTATGTGGACAGTAAGTATCATTCAAGTAGTTTCAATGGTAGAATAAAGTGTCCAAAGAACACACTGACATTCACTGAGGCTCGAAATACTAGGAAATCCATGGAGGCCTGGAAATAAATCCTAAAATCAATACTCAAAAAAGGTTAGTAGATTCAAGACGGACAGATAGGCAGCTCAGCCAGTTTCAGTGAAGTAATTAAGGGTTTGCTCCAAGATGTAACCCAGCATAGAAAAGATTGATACGTAGTTGATGTCAATCAACTTTACTCTAAGCTCACCTTCTGATTATGAAATCATAGCTCAACTGATAAAGGCAAATATATTACTGAAGAGCTTTAGTGTCACATCGTATTCTGATTGAGGAATTAAAAGAGAAAAAAGTCAGTGGTGAATTGAAAAATGGGCACAAATACTAGGTCTTTCAAAACAATTTTAATGGTAATGTATTATTTGCCATTTTTAGCGTGTTTCCATCAGGACTAGTTTTTGCCCTAGTGGCACTTTTAAACTGGATTAACTTTTAAAGTAACATATGAGAACTCTGCACTAACAAGACTGAATTAAATGGCAAATGAAGATGAAGACAGGTCATTTGACTCTGTTAACTCATTCTGTATATATTGTAAAATGGCTTGTTTCAATGAAATATATATTAGTATAAACCACAAAGTTTCAGAAGAGAAACTTTCCATATTTTATAATTTTGGGATTGAGGGCAGAAAACTAAATCAACCTACCTGAAATTAGTATACCAAACTGATTTTTCACTTTGGCTTTGATCATAATAATTTCCATGAAAGTGTTTTCTGTAATCAGCTCTGGCTGTGTATGTATGCTCATCATTCCCATACTGATAAGAGGATAAATACTTAAGGATGCTAAGAGCACATCACATTATTTGACTAGTCTTCCACTGTTTCTGTTATATTTTTCTTCACTTTTATCCTTACCTCCATACTTGTGTTTCTTCACATAGCCAAGTAGCTCAGTTCAGCAGTACTTTTAATGTTTAATGTTTGAGACACCACCCATTCACTTTGCTAAGAAACCTCACACTACCTCTTCCTCAGCTTACCTTGTTCAGCTACAGGACTAATGCAGCTTCCTCGTTAGTGGCTGGTAAGTAATCACTTACAGAACTGGAAGTTTAGGTGCTCAAGGTTTGATGCTGTCTTCCACGCAGTATTCCAAAACCTCCTGATCAGTGTTCATATCTCTAGGTATGTGCCATGCTACACCACCAGCACCCAGTGCAGTGTAACAGCAAACATCTACACATCTTGTGGCACATCTTAACCGAATAGACCCAGACCCGCAGTCTCTCCAGAGGGTGAATTTGACATTATTTCTAGATCTATAGACTGCCAGACTAGGCTGGTGAATTGAACCAGCTTGCCCATTTCACAGCCAGGACTGGAATCCAGCAACATATGGGCATGTTATCTCTCTTGCCCTTTCACCACTCAGTCTTATCATATGCAAGTAACATGCCAACTCTTCTCTTGACCTTTAAAAGACAGTGGCTTTCAGTGTTTAGGACTGTACTGCCTATACTACTGATCATCTTCAGTTCATCTTACAGAATCCCTTACCAATACTTTCCTTATTAGAGACTGGGAATCCATCTTATTGCTGAATTCCACAGAGACACATATGATCACACAAAACAATGGAAAAAAATAGCTTATCATTATTCCATCCAGCAAGTTAACCACTAAACCAAAATAATTTGCTTCTGTAGTATAATCCTACTGCATGCCGGTCCTGTTATAAAGGCAAACTGGGAAGAGGATGTCCATTGTGTTCACTAGACGAACTCTAATTTAAAGCAAGTGTATACTTTATATTTTTGTATTTTTATACAATGCACTCATCCTAGACACTTAAAAATGCAGAACTTTTCAGAAAGAGTTCAGTCAAGTAACTACTAGTCTTTTGGTAGTACTTTTCAAAACAAACAAATGGCTGCTGCCAAAAGAGATTATTTTAAGCCCTTTGGAAAGCAAGGTCATTTATATTCAGAGGGCAGTATCCAAATGCCTGAATCAACAAGTTGGGAGGGGACAAAGGGATGAAGAAGCAACAGTATATGAAGAAGCAACTAGGACTTGTGGCAGGAATACTATTCAAGGGGGTGAAGAAGCTGATGATTGAAATTAGAAAAGGGCTCCTATTCAGTAGAAACATTTTCTGCATAACCTTAACAGAATACTACAGATTTGCCTTAGTAATGTACAACAGAAGTTTTCCTGAAGATGCCTCTTTTATTGCATTTAAACATAACGTTATTTTAGTGCAGCACACCAGCACTTATTCATGGAATAATGCTGCATAATAGGTTCAGTAGCTAAGGTTAAAAAATTGGAAAATTTCTTGGCATAAATAATAGATTTCTTCAAGCTTATTTATCGAAGTCTTAAATATCAGAATAAATTCTGTATTATGTCTGAAATGTCTCGGTAGATACACTCAGAAAGAAAATCGCCATGATAAGCAACAGTCATCCTGCTAGTTAAGCAGCTGTCATTTTCTTACTGAAGTTATTACATTACCATTCAGAACAATGGGAGTTTAGAAGAGGTCATCCAAGGGGCATTATGCATTGCCCCTGCACAAATACTCAGAATTATTAAGTAACACTAGCAATGTGGACTTCGCAAAAAAAAATTTTATAAATGTTACCACTTGTTTTAAAAAAAAAAAAATCAAAAAACCCACAACCAAAAACTGGCATCAAATGATGAATTTGCTGATGAGTCAGATAAAATGTCATTTTCAAGAATATAATGAATCAAAAGTTATGAACCTTGAATTTCGCTTTCAAATATCGCTATCCTCGATCAATTTAGTCTCTCTTTCCATGATATTTCAGAACTTAATATCTAGTATTTCCTATCCAGGAATATCTCTACATCATTAAATTAGTCCCTCAGAGACTTCTGGGTGAGATTTTTACAAACAGAGGCCCTATCTACCAGTCCACAAGGTGTTTCCACATTGTGAAGTTGTAACTGCTTTGAAAATCAATCTCTGTCCAAAGAATCTCCTTCCTCTCTCCCTTTTATTAGATACTAATTAAGCACTTATTAAGATACTTATTAAGCACTAATCATACTTATGATTCAATTTTGTAATTTATTACTGTTTTGAAAAACTGAACTCTGAAAGCTGCACAATACTGTTTATTATGCACACCTACCACAGAGTCACCAGAAAATGACTACTTATGAAACCCAAGTTCTTTAAAAAACGTAAGGTAGAAGTTTTTGCAAACCATTTCCATAGTAAAAAATTTTAAATGCACATAACAGACAAAGTGGAACTTTCTACCAGCTTGTACTTGGCACGCTGCTCCTACAGTTTATTTTTGGAGCTGGGCACTTGGCTCCAGGAGTTCAAGGCTTATTCATAAAAGCAATACACGGTCACACCCTTTAACTTGGTTTAAAACACTCAATATTGACTTAATTATTCCTTTAAGATACAGAACTCTTCTGCTTGGTTGAAACAAGAATCAAAACCAAGTTTCTGAACAAAACAATTTTAAAGTTGGCTTCAAGGTTACAGGGAGATTTTTAAAAGGATAAGAAAATAGCAAGAGGTTCCTCTATTCCTGAAATATTAACCTGCCTGAGGAAGAAAAAAAGATGTCCCAGAAACACCAAGAAGATATCTGCAGCAGGCACTTTTAAAATACAATTTGAAAAGAAGACTATTCATAAAAAGAGAAGTAAAAAGAAGTTACAATTCTTTCTTATTCACTACTAAAAGTCCTAAGACTATTATGATTCCATTTTTTAGGTTAGCCTACTCTACTGGGTACCAATAACAGCATCCTTTTACTTCAAGGAACAGGAATAGTTCCTGTTTAATTCCCTGATAACTTTATATGTGGGTGGAAAAGATGGCCTAAACATCATACGAGCTTAAGAAAAGATGCAGAACTTCCAAACCCTCCATATTTACAGCTTCACAGTTAACAGAAACATGCAGAAATATACTGCCTCTGTAGAAGACAAAAGGAAAGAATATAGGCTAGATTCAAAAAGGAGAGCAGTGCTGGCACCATTCCAGCCACTTGACAGCAAAAGCTGATTCATAAAAGCAGCTATTTGCTTGACCCTGTAGATATATCAACAGTGTTTTATGCACACTAAGGGATACCAGTAGCAATGCTGTGGTCAGTTACCAGGCTCCGTGCCTTCCAAACACATCAACAACCTTGAAAATTGCCGTGATGGATAATAACAGGAGAAGTTAAGTGTCTCACAGACATCCCTTTGCTGCATTTAGGAAACAAGGTAGCAGCCAACTATGGCAGTTTCTGGATCATAAAAGTAGCCCACCTCTAATTTTCTCCTCTTACAGGAAGTGCCAGAGAAAGTTAAAGCAAAACAGAAAGAGATTTTCAACCTTTTCTTTCCCACTGGCTTCATCAGCTCTCGCTCTCAGCTAAGCTGCTTTTTCAGATCTGACCCTTTCTTTCCCTTTGTTAAAAGAAACTACAGCACCCACTGGGCTCCCAGGTACTGACGAGACCTCCATAAGCTACCAGGACAAAACATTTCCCAGTGAAATTTACATAGTAATTGTCTTAACATGTTAAAGTATTCAATTTACAGCAACAAGCTTCAGTCACACCATGTTTCTGTTCCAATCTAGTCTTGTCAACTGAGCCTGATTAAGTAGTGATAACCAGTAATTTCTCCTGCCATTTGACAAGGCTGTAAAATTAGCTTGTGTGTGAGTTGATGGCAGGGAAAGCAATCTTTATTTCCACAGTGACTCACAGCTGGGGAGAAAGCAGGCATTACTGGGTACAGGCCTCAATAAATGTCACAACACTTTACTAGAACAAACAAACCTTCTAAAAACATTAATGCTATTTTCACGAAAAAGAAAAAGAAGAAAAAAGATTAAATTGTACAGTAGAAATTGTTTGTAAAATTGCTATTAAAGGCATTATCAGCATGTCTTGGGAACTAAGAAGGCAAAGTCCTGTGCTCTATGTAGACTTCCATCAGCATGGAATTCATCAGAACTGATGGAGCTGAATTAGGTGCTTGTTACTTTATGTCAAATTGCCTCATTTTGGCTTGTCATGTACAGTCTCTTCAGCAGCACTGTGTGTCTCTGAAGAAATCAAAGTCTGAGTTTGCCTCACTTTGTCCTTCAAACCCAAAGGTTCCTCTAACCCAGGGAAGAGTCTAAGAGTCAGATAAACCATACCGACACAAAGCATGTTTGTTTGCAAAGTTTTGTTTCACAATACAGTGAGTTAGAAAATCATCATCACTTTTGGAAAGATGTTATAAATTTTAAAAAAAATATATTAATATGCTTTAAGAAACTTATTTACTCACCTATATATGTATTAAAACTAGGAGGCTTGGGAAATAATACATGTAGTCATTTTATACCATCTCAAAATTCCTCATTAGCAAATGCACATCAGAAAGCATCCTAGTACTCTAATTATATTTTAGCACAAACCTTGCACTTTGTTACCGATGAATTCAAAAACAACAGACAGCAGAATTTATTTGTACATACACAAGCAAACACCCTCAAATCACTTTCTTTTTTTTTGCAAGAGAAGATCAGAGAAATAAAAATGTATTAAAAGTTCATTCATTCAAACCTAGCATACTTATCTGATGGTCTCTCAGGAGTAAGGCAGACCTCAACATGATCAATAAAAAGCCTCTATTTTGAGTCTAAGGTCATTTTTCTGGCTGAAGAAGAAAGAGGATCAGAATTCAGGTTTTTGTCACTCCAAAGTGCATTTTAAAGCACACTACTTCAGGAACAAACCAAACTGACATTCAATTACCCTTTAACTTCTGTTTCAAAATCCTAGTTATCTTTCTACTACTTGGCTGTATATTCCAAAGCTATCCCATAGGCTACTAGGAACCCTCTAGAAGCCCAGCCTCTCCTCCCATCAGTCCTCAGGTACTTCTCTCAGTTGCTGTGATCATTCAAAGACCATTGAGAGGTGCCTCAAATAGACATCAGCTCCTTCAGCATTCGTGGGTACATCCCATCAGGGCTATGGAGTTACTATGTCCAGTTTGCTTAAGCATAAAATAATTTTCAAAGATAGTCTTTCTGTGATCTACCTATGTCTCTTCACCACTCCCTTTCACTGCAGTACGTGGTCAGGCTTACCCCTCTCTCAACACTATCAAGTGTATACAATAAAAGATATCACAGGCAAGATAGGTCTGACCAGTGTCTATTACACCAAAATCACAGCTGGTAGACAATGGAGCAAATGCTGTGAAAAAGCTGTTGGGCCTCATGAACCACATGTGCCAACAAGATCAGAAAGCTCTCATGCCTAGTACCATGTCCTGTGGCCAGCACAGCCTTCAGAAAATTGGAGCTCAAGAAGGTTACTCACAATCAAATCAGGCAAAATAGAAGTTGTTTTTCCAATCCAGCATTGCTGCACATCTGCTGTCCTTATTACATGAGGTGCAACAGCTAATTGTGCTGCCACTGAGAATGTACTGCTGGCTCAGTAAGGTATACTGAGGCTCTTCATAAAATTACTATATTAACAACATATATCATCACTTTCACCTATGAACTTCAAACATACAAAACCCCAGAACATCTCACATTTCTCACAAATCTTAGCAAAGCTGGATGTACTTTCCAATTTTGCTATTGTATTATTTGACAGTTAAATGTTCAAGCTTTAATCATTGCCAAATGCTAATAGACTTGGCTATCCCAGATGTACAGAACTGGCTGGAGGGTAAATAGGCTTCAGAATTCCTGTCCCCATTAAGTTAAGATTTCACAGTTATGTTTACTGCAGCTTGCTATTTTCTCAGCAGCGTGGGAGGATTTACTGGATTCTAAGTAACATGCCAGGCATCTAAACACAGAAGAACTACTTTTCCCCATGTGTATAAACAGATTATTTCTTTTA